>JARYGA010059718.1:5716666-8455833 GCA_030545235.1 Helianthus tuberosus | reverse complement strand
CAAGTCTAAAAATCTATTGGTAAAACAAACTAAAAGAGGAAATGAAGGTAAATATGTTCCTCCAAAATCAAGATCAAACAAACCAACTAAATGTCATTCTGTTTCTAAAGATACGGCTAAACAAGTCTCGTTTGCATCTCAGGAACCACACAAGCCCTCAGGTTCTACAAAGACTGATGGATGTCAAGCAAAACAACATGTGAAACGACAAATATGTTACACGTGTGGAATTGCTGGACACATTGCAAGAAATTGTCAGCATCGTCCTGATAAACTCAAAAGGGGAGAGCATCAGAAGGCTCCAAAAGGGAATGTCAAGCTCTCAAAACAGGAGAAGACTTCAAACTCTAAACCTGTTAGGAAGCTGAATTCCAAAGTGAAGCCTTCTGATGGAGATTGGAACAAAGCTAAATAAATGAAAATGAAAACAAACAATTACATTCCAAACACTACTTCTGATTCGCCTAAGGCCTACAAGAGACTGGTTAGTCCTAGGCAAGTTTGGAAACCTAAGAATCATGTTCCAAACAACTCTCCTAAATCATCGCGCATCAATAATAATCCTATCTACTCTAAAGAAAAGTTGGTTTGGATGCAAGTCACGTATTTTAATGAACAGGGTGTACCCACTACAACTATGGATTGGGTACCAAAATCTAACTAATCCCGCGTAATGTGCAGGAACGGCTATGGAGGGCTGTCATTCGACTTTGGGTCATTGACAGTGGCTGTTCCAGGCATATGACTGGCGATCTATCCCAACTTTCTGATCTTGAGGAATTCAATGGAGGATATGTTGCCTTTGTGGGTGGCGAGAAAGGAAAGATTACACAACGAGGCACAGTCAAGAATGGTGATCTCTGTTTCAAAGACGTCAACTACGTTCCTGAATTGAAGCACAGTCTGCTAAGTGTTGCTCAAATTTGCGACAACGATTACTCAACTCACTTCACTGATAAACACTGTCTCATTCTGAAACCAAGAATAGTCATTCCTGATGAATGGATTTTGTTAAAATCTGAACGAAAAGGCAACGCGTATGTCACTGACATGAATAAACCTCCCACTGAAGGTGTTGCATGTTTGTTTACAAAAATCTCTGAGCACAATGCTATGCTGTGGCATCGTCATTTAGGACATTCTAATGTGAAAAATCTAAACCGTCTTGCAAAACTAGGGTTGGTAAGGGTTCTACCTGTAAAAGACTTCATAACTTTTGAAAAATGTGTTTCTTGTGCAAAGGGTAAACAACATCGAAGACCTCATTTTCCCAAAACTGTAAACACCATTAACAGTGTGATGCAGCTTCTTCACATGGATCTTTTTGGTCCAGTGAATGTGCTCAGTCTGTCTGGAAAGTCTTACTGTCTTGTAATTACTGATGACTACTCACGTTTTACTTGGGTTTTCTTCTTAGTTAACAAAAGTGAGACTGCAGAATTAATCAAGAGATTCATAATCTTTATGGAAAATCAGACTGGCAAGAAAGTGAAGGGGATTCGAAGCGACAATGGAACCGAATTCAAGAATGCTGAACTGAATTTCTTTTGTGCCGAGAGGGGAATCGCTCGACAATACAGTGCTGCTAGAACTCTTCAGCAAAATGGAGTTGCTGAAAGAAGGAATAGAACCCTAATTGAAGCAGCTCACACGATGCTCTGTGATTCGAAACTCCCAGTCTTCTTCTGCGAAGAGGCTATTAATACAACGTGCTACGTTCAAAACAAATTTGTTATCAACAAGGCACGCATGAAGAAGCCTCATGAAGTAATGTTTTGCTAAAAACCATATGTGGGGCACCTTAGAGCTTTCGGTTGTCCATGTACTCTTTTGCACTTGGAATCCATACCAAAGTTTGACGCTAGGGGAGATGAATGTTATTTAATTGGATATGTTGGGAAGGCTGCTCATGAAAACAAGACGGCATATAGAGTGTACAACAAGAAGACTAGACAGATCATTGAGTCTTATGATGTGCAGTGGCTCGAAGAAAATCAGACGGACGCTGGAAACGGGCCATTTACTCTTTATAATTGTGCCTGTCTATTTAAATCTTTTGCTGCGTTCAAAACAAATTTGTTATCAACAAGGCACGCATGAAGAAGCCTCATGAAGTAATGTTTTGCTAAAAACCATATGTGGGGCACCTTAGAGCTTTCGGTTGTCCATGTACTCTTTTGCACTTGGAATCCATACCAAAGTTTGACGCTAGGGGAGATGAATGTTATTTAATTGGATATGTTGGGAAGGCTGCTCATGAAAACAAGACGGCATATAGAGTGTACAACAAGAAGACTAGACAGATCATTGAGTCTTATGATGTGCAGTGGCTCAAAGAAAATCAGACGGACGCTGGAAACGGGCCATTTACTCTTTATAATTATGCCTGTCTATTTAAATCTTTTGATATTCTTGATGATCCTCCTGTTACTCATGCAGGTACTTCTGGTACAACTACTGATGTCTCTCAACCCTCAATTGTTCCACATAATGCTGAAGAAGAGGGGGATGTTGAATTTGAGGGGGATTCTACAGCTGTGGGGGATCACACACCTGCAGTCTCATCTTCAACATCTACACCAGAGATACAAGTGACTCCAGATTATACCGACATTCTTAATGATGGAGGGGAGGGGTTGGACTCGTCTGATGAGGAGGACACACCCATCGATCAAAGTGATATGTTTGATGGTCCCACTCCTAAAGAGTTTGTCGTAAACGGTGCAGAAGAAGAGCAAATCTCTGACCACACTGAGTCAGTAGCAGTTGATCACTTAACGAACGTCTCTCTAACTGGAACTGCACCCAAAGTTGCTATTCCTACAAGTGTCCAACGTGATCATCCCATCGAAAATGTGATTAGACCAGTAGAGGCTGGAGTGTTAACTAGAAGAAAGTTAGGAATCATAAACATTTGCTTATTTTCATGTTTCATCTCACAAATCGAGCCAAAGACAATTGATACGGCTCTTTTGGAACCTAGCTGGGTAGATGCGATGCAGGATGAGTTGAATCAGTTTAAGAAGGTGAAAGTCTGGAAGCTAGTTACTCTACCTGTTGGAAAGAAATCACTCGGAACTAGATGGGTCTATCGCAACAAGAGAGATGATAGCGGAGTGATTGTTAGAAACAAGGCAAGACTGGTTGTCCAAGGGTTCAGACAGATTGAAGGCCTTGACTACGATGAAGTGTATGCTCCTGTGGCTCGACTGGAGGCAATTAGAATCTTTCTGGCATATCATCCTATATGGGATTCAAGGTCTATCAAATGGATGTCAAGACGGCGTTTCTCTACGGCAAAGTAAAGGAAGAGATCTATGTGTCACAGCCACCGGGCTTTGTTAACAAACAGTGTCCCCGTTACGTGTAAAAGCTTGATAAGGCTTTATATAGGTTACACCAGGCTCCTCGTGCATGGTATGCTACTCTGACAGAGCATCTGCTCACTCATGGATACACTTGATGTGTGATTGATCAGACACTATTCATTCGAAAAGTGGGAGAGGATCAAATCTTAGTGCAAATCTATGTGGACGACATCATCTTTGGATCAACTAGTGAAGCACTGTGCAAGGAATTTGAAAAGGTTATGAAGAAGCAATTTGAAATGAGTGCGTTGGGAGAGATGAGTTTCTTTCTAGGTCTGCAAATTTGTCAAGATTCCAAAGGAATTCTCATTCATCAGGGAAAATATGTCGATGATATTCTTGCAAAATTCAAACTTCAAAATGCCAAACCTGCAAATACTCCTATAGCAGAAAGACCAGTGATGACTGAAGATATGGAAGGGGAAGTTGTTGAGGCTACACTGTACCGGTTGATGATTAGCTCGTTGATGTCTGACAGCCAGTAGACCAGATATCATGTTTGCTATGTGTCAGTGTGCTCGCTATCAGGCTGCTCCTAAACTTTCTCATTTAATTGTTGCTCAGAGAATCTTTCGATATCTTAAGGGCAGGCCTCGGCTTGGACTTTTGTATCGAAAATAATCTCCATTTGATTTGTGTGCTTTTTCTGACAGCAATTTCGGAGGTACTGGTCAGGACATGAAGTCTACGTCAGCTGGATGCCAGTTTCTGGGGGATCGCCTCATCTCCTGGCAATGCAAGAAGCAGCAAACTGTCTCTCTGTCGACTGCAGAAGCGGAATACGTGGCCGCTTCAGCCTGCTGCTCACAGGTTATCTGGATTCAACACCAGTTGGTGGACTACGGTTTGAATTTTTCCCAAACTCTCATTTATTGTGACATTGATGCAGCTATCCAAATAGTGAAAAATCCGGTATATTTTTCAAAAACCAAGCACATTTCCATAAAAATTCACTTTATTCGTGATTCGTTCAACCAAGGTTTAATTAAAATGGATCAAATTCATACTGACGACAATGTCGCAGACGTTTTTACAAAACCGGCTGATAAAGCACGTTTTCTTGCTCTTCTTGGACTTCTCAAAATGGTCGAATTCGAGGATTGACCACGGTCACACAAAAATATTTTTCTTCGTTTTTGTAAATTTGTTTCTTAAAATAGCTTTTCTTTTATTTTAAGCAAAGATTTAGGGGGATGTAGTCTCTCAGAAAAATACAAAAACATTAAAAAAATTAGAAAAATACAAAAACATTAAAAAATCAGAAAAATACAAAATTAGTTCTTTGCTTTTGCCATGCCTTGGCTACAACCCGGGAAATGAAATAAATTTTCACTATGTGGATTAAGGCTGACTCATGTAAGACCAATGTTGAAATGGTCTGACTCCAGAGTGATGTGCTGGTAGGCTTTATCTTGATGGCTGGACTCTTTGACTGGTACTGCGTAGAACACTAATTTATTTTATGACCTCAAGAAAGAACGTTCACTTGGAATTAGAGCATAGCTATTTGAATGCTTGTGTGATGTCCCAATACACACAATTTCGTTCTAGTTCTGAAATCGTTTCTAAACAACTCGTGTATCTCCTCTGTTTTGCGTGAGCAAAGACCTGGAGGTGCTAGGCAACGTCGGCTTCTGTTTTGCGTGCGCAAAAACCTAGCTGTACGTTGTCACTCTGTGGATCAAATACACCCGAAAGAGTCCCTCTAGTGCCCAAAAGAAATCCCAAAATAAAAACCTATATCAAACTGAGAAAATCTCATTTGATTTGTATATTATATCCATCTCTGCTGATCCATTCTGTTCTTTTCTCAATCCAGTCCAGTCAAGGTTTCAGAACTCTAGAATGGGCTTGTGAAATATGTGGTAGGGAAACTACTCCTATGATAGCCTGTTCAAATCTAAAATTCTGGGACTTGTTCATGATTGATTTGAGTGTTCATATAATTTAAAATGAAAACATGATAAATAGGTTGCAGTCCGTTATTTGATAAAAGCCTAAGGAGATAAGTTTAAGAGGAAAAACATACTGGCAATCACTCGGATCTACCAGAGTAAATTAGTGTTGATAAATACAGTCTAGCCCGAATCTCTGTGATTTGATCCAGTAAGAAAAGTGCATTGCAAAACTGGTGTGTAAGTTGTTTGTTTTTGTAAATATTTCATATCATTCCCTTTATATTTTGTGTAAATATTTAGTTATTATTTTTTATTAATATAAAATTATGTGGCCATGTGTCTATGAATCGAAAAGGACTGAGTGTTCATAGAATGTCCTTTGCACATAGTTTTAAAAGTAATTTTATCCTCGGGATTTGAGCTGGGCCCACCGTAAACTTGGTGGGCCCCACAAAATCTAAACACTTTTCAAGAAACAAATGACTGTTAACAAAAAGGGGTGTAGAATGACGGCTTGCCCCACCGCATACTTGGTGGGCCCCCTTGGTTGAAAATCCATTCGGTTTAGGGATTTAGGGTCTTGTGCGATGAAATTGGAGATATTTTCAAATCATTGTTTTTGAAAACTGAATTCTCTCAAAAACCCACAAGCTCCAATCGCACAAGCTTATCTTCATCTTCATCACCGTCTGAAATCATGGCTAGTGAGAAAGGGAAATCAAAAGGTATGTGTTTCTCAACTTTTCTTGAATCGGATCTCTGTCATGTGCTTTAAGGTAAAACAATAGGATTGTTTAAGTTGTTGCTTGAATTAACATTGGGTGTTTAGAAGGGTTTTGATGCTGAAATCGGAAATTTTAGGGTTTATAAGACTTTAACAGTTTAAATTTTGACCATAAAATGAATCAGAACCCTAAGATTTGATCGAAAAGCTTGTTTTGAAACCCTAGAATGTCGCCGAAATCCGCAGGTCTCGCCGGAGAAGACAACCGGAGACGGCGAGTGAATCACACGCACCGTCAGAGTGAATCGCACAAGCTGGGGACATACGGTTTTGCCCATGAGATATTGTGTGAAAAGACTGATTTGCCCCTGTATTTAATAAACCTTTTGCGATTGAAAGTCTTTTTAACTTTCATTGACCAGATCTTGTGCGTTTAACTAGAGTTGACCAGGTCTTGTTCGTTTGACCTTTGTTGACCGGTCTTGTGTGACTGGCTTAACCGTTTTATTACAAAAATGCTATCGCACAAGACCTGCCTGATCGCACAAGGGATTTTCAATCGCACAAGATGTTATTTGTTGGGCCTGATCCAGTCCTTTTGGGCCAATATTTGCACAGTGAATTTGTTAACTGTTTGTGTTATAATTTTGAAGATTCTTTTAAACAGAACACAGTTGTGTGTTTTATTTTTAAGGATTCTCAAATTATGATGTACCAGTTGACTCAGTTTGACTAAGTTTACGGTCAAACTCAGAAATCCTTGATGTTCACGTACTTTTGTCCGCATTGATTCGTCTATTTTTGTGCAGATAAAGGAAAGAAAGCCAAAGGATCACACGTTCCCGCATGGGAGAAAACCATGAATATTGCTTGCTATTTATCAAATCCTCCAAAGGGGTTCAAGTCGTACAAGTCAATGATCGTGGGCTTAAATACTTGCAGATTGGCTCATTCTCTTCGAGAAAATCCAGTAATTCGTGAAGACTGGATCAAAGACTTCTGGGATAACTCAACGGCAAAGAAAGGAGACACGGTCATCAGGTCAAAGGTTCAGGGTACTGAAGTCTCAATTAGTGAACAAGACATACGTGATGTGTTGTTGGTTGGAGATGAAGCGGATGATCCAACAGAGTACTCAAAAGAAAAAGTCATGGAGGTTTTAGTCAAGATGAGTTATGAGGGAGCAGTTCCTCCTCCCATAATCAAGAAGTTATTACATCCGTACTGGAGATTTCTGGCTCACATCTATCTAGTATGCATCAGTGGAAACAAGAGTGGTCTTGATAAACTGACGTTAAAGCAAACCTCAGTAGTAGTTTCAATGGTTGAAGGATGGAACTACAACTATTCAAAGAGTGTCTTCGAGGATATGTTGGTGAATGTAAAAACGTTGAATGAGAAGTACTGGTACAAGTTTCCTAGATTTTTTCAGATGATCTTGGAAAAGAAGTATCCTAAATTGCCAGTTACAGTTAAGACATATAACGTCAAGATGATGAACCACTTGGTGTTTACATGGATAAATCAAAAGTCAAGAGAAAATGTTGGGATCAAGTATCAAAACAAGCGAAACTTAGAAAAGTTTGGAGCTTTTAGTGAAATTCAAGAAGAGGCACCGGCTCAGATAAATGCTTTAGTGGCTGAAGAGCATGACGTAGAGATAATTGAAGCTCCCGCTGAGTTCAAAAGCCGATTGAGAACTTAGACTTGACTGGTATTGAAAGTGAGGAAGATATTGCGGATGACAGGATGGTTGATGATGAAGAAGAAGATGAAAATGTT
Organism: Helianthus tuberosus; assembly: GCA_030545235.1. Taxonomy (NCBI): domain Eukaryota; kingdom Viridiplantae; phylum Streptophyta; class Magnoliopsida; order Asterales; family Asteraceae; genus Helianthus; species Helianthus tuberosus. The sequence goes on along the minus strand of JARYGA010059718.1, from coordinate 8,448,061 downwards.
GATGAGAGTGAAACACAGACAGAGATCATGGCTGAAGGCCTTACAGCAGAAACAGAAGAGATTAGTGAACCAGTTCACGTGAGCCCTCCTCATGTTGAACCTGTTTCTACAACGGAAGCTGCTATTGTTGATCATTCTCTAGAAGATACTACCGCTGATCTTCTGCCTAGGAAACGAAGCAGAAGAGATCCTAGGATCAGTGGTGAGGTAAGGACTGATGTTCAGACAACCACGGAGACATCTAACCCCATTGGTGACACACAGCCCAAAGTCAACTACATACCCACTGAGTTGAGCCCTGTAATAATTGAATTTATGGCTAATGAGAGAGCTGCTATGTATGTGCCAGTTCCTAAACCAGGTGAAGGTTCAAGCGGTGGTCCATCTGATGATGATGTTTGTTAGGATCGGAGGCTCTCATGATTGTGTTTGTTTGTATGTTTTGAACAATTTGTGAATATGAAAACATGTAAAGTGCAGCGGAAATGAAAACAAACTTTGTAAACACAATCAAATGGAGAAATGGAGAAAATAGTTTGATAAACAATTGCTTCTCATATAGTCAAAGGATTTACAAAACAAAGCAAAAGATTACAGATAAGCTTACAAACTATACTCCCCCTCAGCCTGATTGCCCCAAGGTTGGTTGCACACAAGATGAAAGGATTAAACATGAGGAGAAGAACTCGCTCAGTCAATCAAATGTAACAATACAGGGTACTGTTACATTTATAGGCAAACCAAACCACTGAGGAATCTCAGCTGACGTCACCATGAAAGCAACGTCTAACAGCCTAACAACCTTTAACAACTGATCTATGACTACTGTCCATACAGACACTGATTACATACTAACTACTGTTGTATAAACACTGATTCTTCATTCCACTGATGTAGTCAACCACTGATGTCTAGTATCAGTGCTTTCTTCAAAGGGTGATCAGACCTTGAATGGGCAGTGCTTTAATCCTTCAGCAGTGCTTGAGTTCCGTCAGTAGATTGAGCTTCAGCCTTTAAACTTCATCAGTACTTTAGAATGGTCAGCAGTTGCAAGGCAGCAGTTGTATATGAGCAGCAGATAAAGACCATCAGTTGTTATAGATCACTTTCAAGGGGAGAGTAAAGTGTAAACTACTGCTTATTGTGAATCCTCTGTTGTGACCTGGTTTTGGCTTTACATTATCTGTTCCTCTGGTAGGGTTCAATCCCAACAATCTCCCCCTGGAACAGATAATGCCAAAACCTTTCATTATTCAGGACCTTTATTACTCATCAAGAGTGCCTTAGCTCGTTCTTTGAATTCAGCTTCAAATTCCTTTGCACTCTGGTCATCTTCATCCCTGCACAGTGTAAGCTCAAGGAGATCCTGCAAATCTTGAACACTAAGGCCTAGTGCTTCTTTCCTTGATATATGCTTCACATCGCCATTGGCTCTGACCAAGGTCAATACGTGAGTCTTTTGATCAGACATCCACTTTAGTATTTTTAAGCCAAGTGGGTTTCTTGGGAGAGACTTATTTGAAGATGAGTTGAGGGATGATGGCCTTGTGAACACCTGCAGACTTTCAGTCATTCTTTTGAAAGCTTCTTCCATGACTTTGTTTGCTGCAGCTATGTCTTCTGCAGTTTCTTTTTCAATTTGCTCTTGTCTTTCAATCTCTGACATGTCTGTTGAAGTGTTGGGTGATGCAGGTTTGTTTAAAACTTTAAAGAGGCTTTGAAGCTTTGTTGAAGTTTCTTCTTTTAGATCCATTTTTGTGATGGTATCTTTGAAGTACTCTGCTTCTTTTTCTTTAACCTCTTCTTCAGTCAACTGTTCTCCTTCTTCTTGATTTGATGCATAAGTAGACCGGAACAGTGTTGTGATGTTTCCTATCTTCTGTTCAAGCTTCATCATTTGTTCTTTCTTCTTAGAAATGCCTGAAACAGTCATCTTTCTTTTCTTCAGCCTTTCATAGGCTTCATCAGTCTGCTGTTTTGACCATTTTGATATGGCTTCAGCAGTATCCATTTTTGCATCCACCAGCTCCTTTTTCTTTCTTTTATATTCAGTAGTGAGGTCGGCAATGAGCTTCTTGAATTTGTTCCAGTTAGGAGCATTCTTCTTCTTTGAAGGATCCTTCTTAATTTTCTCAATTCTTTCTGCCTCATGCTTCAGAGCGACTATTGGCCATTCTTCAAACTGTTTTTCCTCAGCAGAATAGAATTTTTCTTTCATAATGTAGGCTAGATATTGTTTTCTCAATTCTTTGCGTTGTTCAGCCTTTTCTTTGTCTAGTTCTTGTACGAACTCTTCCATCTGCTTTACCTTTTTGAGGAAGAAATCCAGTCTTTTAGCAATGCCTTCTTCGTTTAGATGTTCCTTTTTACTTTCAAATTCAGCTCTTGCTTTGGCCTGCCTTGCCTTGAGTTTGAGGTAATCATTCATATCCTCTGGTGGCATGTAGCCTATGAGTGAGGAAAATCTCCTTTTTGAAGGATCTTCTTCCGTATAGAATTGCCTCATCTCATTTTTGATAGCTTCAAGTTCCAGTGGGTATTTTGCAGCATTAGGATCATGTGTACCCTCATCGGCAGTGATTGGCCTTCTTTTTCTGTTAAAGAGCTTTGGTTGTGATGTAGGAGAGGTGAAAGCAGTGATGGATGATTGACTAACAGCTGTTGAAACAACTTGTGTCTCAACTGCTGTTGACATTACAACTACTGATGTATCAGCAGATGTCTTCTGCTTTTGAGCAGGGGATGGAAATGGTGAAGTTGGTGGTGATGGTGGTGAATCATCATCTGATATGAGGTTTCTTCTCCTTTTTAATGAAGAAGGAGCAGATGATGGTTTAGGTGGATCAGTGGTGGTAGATTGGATAGCAGTGGTTTGTGGTAGTGATTGACTGACAGTGGTTGAAACAACTTGTGTTTCAATCACTGTTGTCATTACAACAGATGTTGTAACATCTGTTGTCTTCTGTTTTAAGACAGGAGGCAGTGGTGATGGTGTGATTGTAGATGATGGTGGTAGAGCAGTAGTTGTGGTGGTGTGTGGTAGAGTGGTGTGTGTTGAAGATGTTGATGAGATGGCAGCTGTTTGGCTACTGACAGCAGCTTTTGTAACTGCTGCTGCAGCAGTTTTTGTAACTGCTGCTGTATCAGCTGTTTGGCTAACAGGTTTTGAGACCTGCTTTTCTTTTGCTTTTTCAGGCTCAATATGGAGGCCATGCTCTATTCCCTTCGTATTCAGTTTTCTCAACAGCTTGATATTCTCCCCCTTTTTGGCATTATCTGAAAGAGGGTTATCAAGGAATGATATGGAAGCAGGAGCTTTGCCAGAGACACTTTGAATGCTTGCCTTTATGGCCTTGATATCTGCTTGAGTGTCCTTGAACCTTGATTCAACCATGTTGGTCAGCATTTGTACTTGAATGGCATGCTTTTTGTCAGCCATAAGTTGTTGTGCTTCAAGCATGGGTTGAAAAATATTCCAAAGCTCATTTACAGCAGGTGCTTGTTGTGGAGCAGATGCTTGAGCAGGAACAGCATTGGATTGTGCTTTCTGAGCTTTTAAAATCTCTTGCACCATCTCTTTTATTTCAGAAACTGATTCTTCAAGTTTTTCCACTCTGCCCGTCAATTCCTGATATCTTGAATCATCACCCATTTTACTGGGATCATCTGAATCCCCACTTGTAGTGGTTATATCAATGTTTGACTTGGGAACTGAGTCCCAAAGATCACCCATTGATGCCCCTTGTTCTTGGTACTGGGGACTTCTTTCTTCAGCACTTGATAAACCTTTGATGGTACTAGTGGTCAAAATAGGCTCACTAGTGGTTAACATTGGTGCTATTGAAGAAATTGCCTTCAAGGGAGTCTGATTTATGAAACAACTGACCAACTGGAGACCTGTTGATCCACCAGTTGTAGTTGTTGCTCCACTTGAACTACCACCGAGAGTTACTTGTAACTCAGGGGGTGTAACCTCCTCAGTTGTTGCTGGGATAGCAGAAGTAGTAGCATCAGACCCAGTCACTTGTGGGGGTATACTCTCAGTGATAGGTGATAGAGAGGAACTGGTTTGTGTCTGAGCTACAGCAGCTGCATGCAACAAAGGTAGCATGGATTGTGGCATTATTATTGGTGAGGGGATGGGAGTTGAAAGACACATGTCCTTGGGATCAGGACTGAGGAAGATGGATCCGAGTGGATTCAGAGCTTCATATTGTGGTGTCCCTGTGCTTACAACCTGATCCTTTTGTGAGGATGCAGGAGGAGTTTTAGGCATGGGTTGAGATCTTTCTACCAACTGCTGTGAGGAAGTAGCAGCAGTGGTTTGTGGTGACTTTTGTGTTGTCACAGGCATTTCCTCTGGGATCTCATCTTCCAGAATTGCCTTTGTTTTGGGTTTGGTGGGTTTTCTGGAAGTTTTTCTTTTGGTCTTTTTGGTTATGTCAGGTGTGGGTTTCAAAGCAGTGGTTGTGCTGCTCTGATCACCTGGAGCAGTGGGCTCAGCAGCTGATACCTGAGGAGCAGTTGTAACCGCTAGAATCTGCTCAGGTACCCCTGCTTTTGTTTTTATTGGTGCCATCATCCTTGAAAATGTTTCTTTTGTTAAGCTTTTTATTTGACAATGAACACCTTGTTTTAGCAAATTTAAATTTTCCTTTTCAAATTTTTGTTCAAAATAGTAACTCAAAAATCTTGGAAAAAGTAAAAATGCTTTACTTTCAACGTTTTTCACCATGTCATTGAAAATCTCCTGGGAGTAGTTGTAGTCCTTATTATTCAAAATAGCGTAACCCAGGCTTTGAATTTTCAATGGTATTTCGTTAAAAGATGTTGTTTTATTTGAAGCACACATCAAGAGTGTGTGAAATAAAAACCTGGGTGCAGATGGAAAATAACCCTTTTGTAGGGTATCTACCTTTGATTCTTCTGCATAACCCCTTTTCAGAAAATCAGCTTTTAACTCGTTTTTGTCAAAAGAGGTTTTACCGTTCTGATCATCGAGTATGAAGACTTCTGATATCAATTGTGGTGTGATTTTGATCGCTTTTCCCTGTATCGAGGAGTTAATGGCAATGACTTTATCGTCTTGTTTTTCAAGCGTCGCCTTTTTCCAAAACTCTCTCTGGGTTTGCAGATATATGGGAGCATTTACCATCAACAAAGTTTTGTACTTTGATCCAGTTATTGCATCAATGATGGAGTCGAAGGTGTGGTTGTCTTTGGGTTTTGTGAGTAAACCCAAATAATTGTGAGATTGTTTGAATGGTATTTCGATGGGTTCTTCGGCCGTTTGAGCGACCTCTTTGGAAGGTGATGGTGATTTAGGTTTTGATTTTGATTTTGACTTCGTCATTTTGATGAAGAAGAATCAGAGAACGTTTTTGAAGATTTTGAGAGAAAGAGTTGGAAACTGCTTTGTGAAGAGAATTTTGGAATTCAATTCGACAGTGAAAAACCCTGTTTGGGGGTTTAGGGCAGGGTTTTATTTAGGAGAAATGATCGCTGATGTGGCAGCGGTTATTATGATCTGAGGACTAAAAACTGACCACGTGTCAACACCTGATGAGAAGATGAACAATGGAGGACAGTTGTTTTAGGAAACCACTGATGAAACAAGTATCAGTGGTTGCAACAGTCAAAATGAGGACAGTGAATGATTTTTACTATCAGTGGATAGCATATCAGTGGATAAGACACTGCTTTTGAACAACAGTGCTTATAATAAAAATGGAAGGACAGTTGTTGATTTTCAGCAGTGGACAGTAGTTAGACAACAGATATTTGAACAAAGCAGTGGTTAGGGGTAAATGGTACAGATCTGAAGGACAGGTGTTTCAGCAACAGTTGTTTTAGAATTTTCATTCAAGGTTTTGCCACATGTCAATTGTGAAGGACAGTGGTTTAGTACCCCAGATGATGAAAACTTTGTGCTAAAGTAACTCATTTTCGTTTAATATTCAATTAAAACATGAGTACCCTAGTAATTTAAGTACAATTTGCAATCAACCTCTTCTAATCATTTAGGAACAAACCTGAGTATGACATGATCTTAACATATGAACCATTTCCTTTAGACCCATTTATGAGGACAATAATACCAACAAAAATAAGGTACTATACCCTGACAGGAACTGAAACTTATTGCCAATAAAAACAAGCAAAAGTTCCAAAAATATCATTATAAAAAAAAATGAATGATATGTCCTGGTTATTCGAGAAAATCCTTTGAAAGAAAAATGATTAAAGGATTTTCTGAGAACAGAATCAAAAAGGATCTGGTATGTTTTCAATAGACAACATAATCATATCATTCTCAAGTTTTATGAAAAATGGTCAGTGGTTTGACATCAGTGGTAGAATATTTTGACAGCATTTTGACCACTGTTTGGTACCATTTTCTTTGTCAGTTGATTGCAACATGAGGACACATGGACACATGAATTTTGAAGATCCTGTTGTAGATCTAATTTCTATGTGATGATTTCGAAAATTTATCTAGTCCTTTTGTAAGTTTAATCACTGGAAACACTAATGTCACTTGAACTTTCTTGAACCAATGAGCACAAACAGTTGCTTAATTGACCATTATTACCCCAAGTTTTGACTCTTAAGTGTTTTAAGTTTATACCCTTTTCTTCTGAATTCAAAAGTTTTGAGAAAAACACACTTCAGAGTTTTTGTGAATATTAGTCCAAAATCATTTTGCAGTAATGTTTTGAGAGACTTGGTCATGTTTTCACAAGTTTTTCACCCAATCTCACATTACATATGATACGGACTATGTTGACCCCTGTTTTCTTAATGTATTTGAACATAGTTGATTTGTCCTATTTAGGATCTCAACCTGTTTTTAACACATAAGATCTAAATGACTAAAGTTTTAATTTCCCTCTTTTTGTGTTAACAAAACAACAATGTTTTTATGAACATAGGTTTTGTTAACCTGAGGTTTGTACTTTAGTATTTAATGAAACATCACAGATTACACAACAACAGTTTAAAATCAATTTAGAGAATAAAAATAATCTCATGGTTTAACAGATATTACTTTCAGATCTAGAAACCATGAGTGTCTTTGTGCATGACTTTACTTGTTGTGTGAGATTTGTGTGTCATATGACATCTTGGTTGATTTACAGAGTTTTTGAATAACCATTTTGAACATGATTTAATCGATACTCTGTTTTTCAACAAAATACAACCAACCTTAGTATCAATGAATTTTGAGCCGAACTGTTATGTCAAATTGATTGTTAGATAGAATTTTGACTGTCCAAGCTCTGATACCAATTGTTAGGATCGGAGGCTCTCATGATTGTGTTTGTTTGTATGTTTTGAACAATTTATGAATATGAAAACATGTAAAGTGCAGCGGAAATGAAAACAAACTTTGTAAACACAATCAAATGGAGAAATGGAGAAAATAGTTTGATAAACAATTGCTTCTCATATAGTCAAAGGATTTACAAAACAAAGCAAAAGATTACAGATAAGCTTACAAACTATACTCCCCCTCAGCCTGATTGCCCCAAGGTTGGTTGCACACAAGATGAAAGGATTAAACATGAGGAGAAGAACTCGCTCAGTCAATCAAATGTAACAGTACAGGGTACTGTTACATTTATAGGCAAACCAAACCACTGAGGAATCTCAGCTGACGTCACCATGAAAGCGACGTCTAACAGCCTAACAACCTTTAACAACTGATCTATGACTACTGTCCATACAGACACTGATTACATACTAACTACTGTTGTATAAACACTGATTCTTCATTCCACTGATGTAGTCAACCATTGATGTCTAATATCAGTGCTTTCTTCAAAGGGTGATCAGACCTTGAATGGGCAGTGCTTTAATCCTTCAGCAGTGCTTGAGTTCCGTCAGTAGATTGAGCTTCAGCCTTTAAACTTCATCAGTACTTTAGAATGGTCAGCAGTTGCAAGGCAGCAGTTGTATATGAGCAGCAGATAAAGACCATCAGTTGTTATAGATCACTTTCAAGGGGAGAGTAAAGTGTAAACTACTTCTTATTGTGAATCCTCTGTTGTGACCTGGTTTTGGCTTTACATTATCTGTTCCTCTGGTAGAGTTCAATCCCAACAATGTTATTAGGGCTGCTGAGTTGCTACAAGCTGCTGCCGTTCAAGTTGAAGCAGCAGCTAATTCAAAACAAGTTGAAACCCCTGAGGTTACTGCAACTGCTGAGAGTTCTGATAGTGAAGAGTTGTTTGAGGAAAATGAGACAACAATCTTGATGCGAAGGATCACTACTCTTGAAGAAGACAATATATTCAAGGATGCTTAGATTGCTAGTCTCATGGAAGAATTAGTGGTAAAAAATCAGAAGATTAATGAGTTAGAAACAAATCTGGGAGCTCTAAGTGCTATTGTGATGGATATGAAGCAAAAACTAGAAGGAAAGTTTCCAAAGGAGTTTGCTGATCCACCAAAAGAATCTACTGTTGAAGAAAGAGAGCGGTAGAGAAAAGAGCACGAAGATGCAATGAACAGGTATTATGAAAGCACTCCTCGTACAGCGAATCAGAAACCAAGAAAGAGAATGGTTGTTATGAGGAATGTAGGTGCTGAACGGAACTTGCAGTTTGGTGACAAACCTGACAGATATGTGATCACCACTAAGAAAAGCAAGAAGGGGAACAGATCAGGTATTAGAAGCTGGGCATACAACGATGAAAAGGGAATGTTTATTGTGCTAAGGAAGAATGGTGAGGTGGAGTGCTATGCTAATTCTGACGCATTCAACTCCTGGACTCCAGTTGATTTGAGAGAACTAAGCAATGCAGGATTTCATGATCAAGTCAAGAATCCAAATTGCAAGATTGGAGTTAATTTCTTCAACAAGCTGCAGCAACAGGCTAGAGTCAACTTTCGAGACATGAAGTTGGCTGAGTTTACTATTGAAGAAGAAGCAGAGGTGTTGGATCCTGCTACAGGAAAGCCATATAAGATTGTCAAGTGGCCTGTAACTAAACAGACAAATACAGTGCCATTGTTAAAGGAGCTTCCTGATAACACTCTGAAGAGCATCAAGTTTTGGATGTATGATCCTGTTTCTGGTCAAGCAGCGATTGTTTGTGATGATTCTGAATACAGGTTCATTGATACTCGAGATTTGATGTGCTTCGGTGAAAATGACATCAATCTTTTGGCAAGGTCGCAGATTCAGAGTGATCCTCAGTATGAAGTGTGTGCCAAAAGCTGGACAGGAGCTGTGGCCTCGATCATAAATTTCAAATTGTGGTCAGGGCAACGTACTAGGGTGGAGACATAGTTGTTTGGTCCATATGTTGGAAGAAATATACCGATCTTTCCTGAGTTACAAAGGAAACAAAACGAACAAGCTAAGAAGCAGAAGAAGAAGCAGCCGTGAAGCCGAAGATGCCAAGCCAACACAAACCTAGGGGGATATTGTAAGGGCATATTCTAGTGTAGGTTTGCGTCTGTCTTGGGCTATTTAGTATAGTTTGGGCTTGATATGTATAGTGGACTTTTTTGATTATTTTGTGTTCTATGGGGTATGGGCTTGGCCCAATGTACAAGGATCTCCTATGCTAGTATAAATATGGGAGTCCTTAGTCGAAATAGGTTGTTGATTCTATTGAAAACTTTTGTGCTTTGTGCGACATTGAGTACCAGACGATCTTAGAATCGTGTGCTCTTGTGCTTTGAATCAATACACGTTGCTTTCAATGTTTCACATCTTACTTGTAATTCCGCTACTTGTTTGGTGTTTGATATCCAATTGTAGTGATTCTGGACTTACACACTCGCCATGCACCAGTGAATATCGATTAGCTCCATCTCCTCTGGATCGATTTGATCGTAGTCCTCTTTGGTTAGATTGGTGTTCCCAATCATTCTGGCAACTAAACTTTCATACGACTCCAGAATCGATGTTAGGAATACCATCTGTTGCTTTGTTGTTTCTTCGTTGAAATTCGGTGCGTTGTTTAGATTAACAACAATATTGCACTGGAATACATTTTTGAAACATTTTGTGACTGCTGATTGTTTGATGTGGATGAAGAAGATGTACTCGAACTAGTTCCGTGATAACCGCTGTTTGGTGAAGAACCGCTGCTAGGCTTCTCTTGTGTCACAGCATTAGAACTCTCAGTAATAAAGGCGGTTTTCGGTGAAGTAACTTTGGGAATCTTACTGCCCCGATAGTATAGATCAACGTTTTGTTGATACGGCATGCTGTTCACCTTGTTCATCCTCTTTATCTCCAGATCATGACCTTCAAGTCGCTCAATCAACCAGTCTACTGTCATCTCTGCCGCTGGCTTGGTGTTTTTGAGCACTAGACCGAAATATTGCCAGTCCTGCTCATTTGGCAAAGCCTCGAACATTTTGTCAACCATCTCATCCTCATCTTTCTTGATTCCATATCTGATTAATTCTGCCTTCAGATGACAGAATCTTTCAATCATTTGACGCACACTCTCGTTTTTCATACATGTAAACAAATCAAATTCCTTTTTCAACGAACTTTTCTTATTTTTCACTATTTCCTCACCCCCTGTACATTTCTTCTCGAGTTTTCCCCATAAATCTTTTGAGTTATCATAGTCAATCAGTGATATGATATCATCTCGGACAGACTGATGTAGCAGAGCAACGCATTTCTGTTCAGCTATAAAGTCTTCCTGCTAATTATCGACTAAATTTTCATGATCTTGCCTTGAAGCCTTGAAACCATTTTTCAAACATTTCCAGCTATCGTATGCAAATGCCTTCAACCACCCATCGAACCGCTTTTCCCATCTATTATAATCCTCGATCGCCATTAGCTTTGGAGGTTTGTTGTACGTGCCGTATGCATTATCGACGCTCAGCGAATCTGAGATCGCCTTAGAAGCAGCCTTTGGGTTCGTGTTGGTATTCGTGTTGGAAGATGTGTCTCCTGTGTTGTATGCAAAAATATCACTGAAAGGATTCATGAATTCGTCTGCCATGATCGTACCTGAAAAGTCAAATACTTGGTCAAATTTCAAAAACTCAAACACTTGGATCGGATGGTTGTTCGTCCGAATGGCCGTTCGGACGGATGACACAAATCATCTGAGTAACAAGAAGTTGCCAAGTGACGAATGGCCCTCCGGTCAGATGGCAATCCGATCGGATGTTCCTTCGTTAAAATGAACTTGAACTTTTAAGCACAACAATACTTATCAGGTCGGATGGCAATCCGATCGGATGAGTATGACGTCAGCAAGTGAAATAAGAACAATATCTAGTGCAATCCGATCGGATGAGTGACGTCAGCATGTTCGTTACGCAGTTCATGATTTTGATCAATTTGGACGTGTTTTAGCTCGAATTTTGAATTGAAACTTTGTAGGATTATGCTATGATAGATTCCGATCAGTTTGATGTCAATTTTAGTCCAATTTATCCGTAAATTGTCTGTCAATTTTGGATTTTTAGCAGTTTTAGGTGTGAAAAAATGAAAACAGATAGAAATGTAGAAGAAGATGATGAATTGGTCATAATCTCCGGTGAGATTTGACTGAAAACGGCTGAAATCCTCATGAAATCGCTGTAACTATCTCCGATTCGACCTCCTGTGGCTCTGATACCACTTGTGAGCGCGTGCGGGCAGGAGTCGGTTCTCTCAAGATGAAGAACATGGTGTGAATCGATCAATACAAAGGTGCGGAATCCCTCGGCATCGTCAGAGAATCATCAACAACGATATCAACGATAAACATGTCCAATTTCATTAACTGATATGAAAGTACAAAGATCCTGATGACAACTGGACAGAGCTTCGCTACACAAACTGGCAAAAGGTTCTAAATAAAGACCCCTACACATCTATTTATAGGCATCATGGGAGAGGTGGTGCCATCCGATCGGATGGTCATCCGTACGGATGGCCATCCGTCCGGATGACCTATGTCATCCGACCGGATCACATTTAACACTAAACGCTCTGTCTCCCGTATTGTCTAGATACAAAATACATAAATACAAAACTGTACAACGACACATACAGGACAAAATATACAGACTCGATACAGACGGAAGCTACAGACATAATGCACTAACAATATATATGTGGATTAGATACCAAAAGATAAACGCTCAAAAATGGCTACAATTTAAGGAATGTGTTTAGTGACGGCATCAGATTCCTAATGGATGGAGAAAGGTCTGGTGACAAGAAAAGCTGCTTCAAGGAGGTTTTCAAGTGTTTTCGCTCGACGATTCCATTCTTGGGTGGTTGGTTTGGCCCTTGTTCCTGTAACTCGAATCCTAGCCTGGTATATCTCATTTTAGTTTTACACCATTGTGAACCTTACGCCTTTTTTACTCTCTGATCGAGGTTCTCGGCATTGAAAAATCTTCGTAAACTAAATCACACGTGTATATGTTGACATTTAAGATATATACAGTCAAGAAAATCAAGAGCAATGGTGATATATATGCAGATTAGATACCAAAAAATAAACACTCAAAAAATAGCTACAATTTAAGGAATGTGTTTAGTGACGGCATCAGATTCCTAATTAATGGAGAAAGGTCTGGTGGCAAGAAAAGCTGCTTCCAGGAGGTTGTCAAGTGTTTTCGCTCGACGATTCCATTCTTGGGTGGTTGGTTTGGCCTTTGTTCCTGTAACTCGAAACCTAGCCTAGTATATCCCATTTTAGTTTTACACCATTGTGAAATTTAAGCCTTTCTTACTCTCTGATCGAGGTTCTCGGCATTGAAAAATCCTCGTAAACTGAATCACACGTGCATATGTTGACATTTAAGAGATATACAGTCAAGAAAATCAAAAGCAACGGTGATATATATGCGGATTAGACACCAAAAAATATACACTCAAAAAATGGCCACAATTTAAGGAATGTGTTTAGTGACGGCATCAGATACCTAATTGATGGAGAAAGGTCTGGTGGCAAGAAAAGCTGCTTCCAGGAGGTTGTCAAGTGTTTTCGTTCGACGATTCCATTCTTGGGTGGTTGGTTTGACCCTTGTTCCTTTAACTCAAATCCTCGCCCGGTATATCCCATTTTCATTTTACACCATTGTGAACCTAACGCCTTTTTTTACTCTCTGATCGAGGTTCTCGGCATTGAAAAATCTTCGTAAACTAAATCACACGTGTATATGTTGACATTTAAGAGATATACCGTCAAGAAAATCAAGAGCAATGGTGATATATATGCGGATTAGACACCAAAAAATAAACACTCAAAAAATGGCTACAATTTAAGGAATGTGTTTAGTGACGGCATCAGATTCCTAATTGACGGAGAGAGGTCTGGTGGCAAGAAAAGCTGCTTCGAGGAGGTTGTCAACTGTTTTCGCTCGTTAATTAAATTCTTGGGTGGTTGGTTTGGCCCTTATTCCTGTAACTCGAATCCTTGCCCGTTATATCTCATTTTAGTTTTACACCATTGTGAACCTTACGCCTTTTTTACTCTCTGATCGAGGTTCTCAGCATTGAAAAATCTACGTAAACTAAATCACACTTGTATAGGTTGACATTTAAGATATATACAGTCAAGAAAATCAGGAGCAATGGTGATATAAATGCGGATTAGACACCAAAACATAAACACACAAAAAATGGAGAAATGTCTGGTGGCTATAAAAGCTGCTTCCAGGCGGTTGTTAAGTGTTTTCGCTCGACGATTCCATTCTTGGGTGGTTGGTTTGGCCCTTGTTCCTGTAACTCGAATCCTAGCCTGGTATATCCTATTTTTGTTTTACACCATTGTGAAACTTATGCCTTTGTTACTCTCTGATCGAGGTTCTCGACATTGAAAAATCTTCGTAAACAAAATCACACGTGTATATATTGACATTTAAGAGATATACAGTCAAGAAAATCAAGAGCAACTGTGATATATATGCGGATTAGACACCAAAAAATAAACACTAAAAAACTAGCTACAATTTAAGGAATGTGTTTAGCGACGGCATCAGATTACTAATTGATGGAGAGAGGTCTGGTGGCAAGAAAAGCTGCTTCAAGGAGGTTGTCAAGGGTTTTCGCTCGATAATTCCATTCTTGGGTGGTTGGTTTGGCCCTTATTCCTGTAACTCGAATCCTTTCCCGGTATATCTCATTTTAGTTTTACACCATTGTGAACCTTACGCCTTTTTCACTCTCTGATCGAGGTTCTCGGCATTGAAAAATCTTCGTAAACTAAATCACACGTGTATAGGTTTACATTTAAGATATATACAGTCAAGAAAATCAAGAGCAATTGTGATATATATGCGGATTAGACACCAAAAAATAAACACTCAAAAAATGAAAAAATGTCTGGTGGCAAGAAAAGCTGCTTCCAGGCGGTTGTCAAGTTTTTTCGCTCGAACATTCAATTCTTGGGTGGTTGGTTTGGCCCTTGTTCCTGTAACTCGAATCCTAACCTAGTATATCCCATTTTAGTTTTACACCATTGTGAACCTTATGCCTTTTTTACTCTCTGATCGAGGTTCTCGGCATTGAAAAATCTTCGTAAACAAAATCACATATGTATATGTTGACATTTAAGAGATATACAGTCAAGAAAATCAAGAGCAACGGTCATATACATGCGGATTAGACACCAAAAAATAAACACTCAAGAAATGGCAACAATTTAAGGAATGTGTTTAGTGACGGCATCAGATTCCTAATTGATGGAGAAAGGTCTTGTGGCAAGAAAAGCTACTTCCAGGAGGTTGTAAAGTGTTTTCGCTCGACGATTCCATTCTTGGGTGGTTGGTTTGGCCCTTGTTCCTATAACTCGAATCCTAGCCTGGTATATCCCATTTGAGTTTTACACCATTGTGAACCTAACGCCTTTTTTACTCTCTGATCGAGGTTCTCGGCATTTAAAAATCTTTGTAAACTAAATCACACATGTATATGTTGACATTTAAGAGATATACCGTCAAGAAAATAAAGAGCAATAGTGATATATATGCGGATTAGACACCAAAAAATAAACACTCAAAAAATGGCTACAATTTAAGGAATGTGTTTACTGACGGCATCAGGTTCCTAATTGATGGAGAAAGGTCTGGTGGCAAGAAAAGCTGCTTCCAGGAGGTTGTCAAGTGTTTTCGCTCGACGATTCCATTCTTGGTTGTTTGGTTTGGCCCTTGTTCATGTAACTCGATTCCTAGCCTGGTATATCCCATTTTAGTTTTACACCATTGTGAAACTTATGCCGTTTTTACTCTCTGATCGAGGTGTCGGCATTGAAAAATCTTCGTCAGCAAAATCAAACGTGTATATGTTGACATTTAAGAGATATACAGTCAAGAAAATCAAGAGCAATGGTGATATATATGCGGATTAGACACCAAAAAATAAACACTCAAAAAATGGCTACAATTTAAGGAATGTGTTTAGTGACGGCATCAGATTCCTAATTGATAGAGAATGGTCTGGTGGCAAGAAAAGCTGCTTCCAGGAGGTTGTCAAGTGTTTTCGCTCGACGATTCCATTATTGGGTGGTTGGTTTGGCCCTTGTTCCTTTAACTCGAATCCTAGCCCGGTATATCCCATTTTAGTTTTACACCATTGTGAACCTTACGCCTTTTTTACTTTCTGATCGAGGTTCTCGGCATTGAAAAATCTTCGTAAACTAAATCACACGTGTATATGTTGACATTTAAGAGATATATAGTCAAGAAAATCAAGAGCAATGGTGATATATATGTGGATTAGACACCAAAAAATAAACACTCAAAAAATGGCTACAATTTAAGGAATGTGTTTAGTGACGGCATCAGATTCCTAATTGATGGAGAGAGGTCTGGTGGCAAGAAAAGCTGCTTCGAGGAGGTTGTCAAGTGTTTTCGCTCGTTAATTCCATTCTTGGGTGCTTGGTTTGGCCCTTATTCCTGTAACTCGAATCCTTGCCCGTTATATCTCATTTTAGTTTTACACCATTGTGAACCTTACGCCTTTTTTACTCTCGGATCGAGGTTCTCGGCATTGAAAAATCTACGTAAACTAAATCACACTTGTATAGGTTGACATTTAAGATATATACAGTCAAGAAAATCAGGAGCAATGGTGATATATATGCGGATTAGACACCAAAACATAAACACACAAAAAATGGAGAAATGTCTGGGGGCTATAAAAGCTGCTTCCAGGCGGTTGTCAAGTGTTTTCGCTCGACGATTCCATTCTTGGGTGGTTGGTTTGGCCCTTGTTCCTGAAACTCGAATCCTAGCCTGGTATATCCTATTTTTGTTTTACACCATTGTGAAACTTATGCCTTTGTTACTCTCTGATCGAGGTTCTCGACATTGAAAAATCTTCGTAAACAAAATCACACGTGTATATGTTGACATTTAAGAGATATACAGTCAAGAAAATCAAGAGCAACTGTGATATATATGTGGATTAGACACCAAAAAATAAACACTCAAAAAATGGCTACAATTTAAGGAATGTGTTTAGTGACGGCATCAGATTCCTAATTGATGGAGAGAGGTCTGGTGGCAAGAAAAGCTGCTTCGAGGAGGTTGTCAAGTGTTTTCGCTCGTTAATTCCATTCTTGGGTGCTTGGTTTGGCCCTTATTCCTGTAACTCGAATCCTTGCTCGGTATATCTCATTTTAGTTTTACACCATTGTGAACCTTACGCCTTTTTTACTCTCTGATCGAGGTTCTCGGCATTGAAAAATCTTCGTAAACTAAATCACACGTGTATAGGTTTACATTTAAGATATATACAGTCAAGAAAATCAAGTGCAATGGTGATATATATGCGGATTAGACACCAAAAAATAAACACACAAAAAATGGAAAAATGTCTGGTGGCAAGAAAAGCTGCTTCCAGGCGGTTGTCAAGTGTTTTCGCTCGAACATTCCATTCTTGGGTGGTTGGTTTGGCCCTTGTTCCTGTAACTCGAATCCTAACCTGGTATATCCCATTTTAGTTTTACACCATTGTGAACCTTATGCCTTTTTTACTCTCTGATCGAGGTTCTCGGCATTGAAAAATCTTCGTAAACAAAATCACACGTGTATATGTTGACATTTAAGAGATATACAGTCAAGAAAATCAAGAGCAACGGTCATATACATGCGGATTAGACACCAAAAAATAAACACTCAAAAAATGGCAACAATTTAAGGAATGTGTTTAGTGACGGCATCAGATTCCTAATTGATGGAGAAAGGTCTTGTGGCAAGAAAAGCTGCTTCCAGGAGGTTGTAAAGTGTTTTCGCTCGACGATTCCATTCTTGGGTGGTTGGTTTGGCCCTTGTTCCTATAACTCGAATCCTAGCCTGGTATATCCCATTTTAGTTTTACACCATTGTGAACCTAACGCCTTTTTTACTCTCTGATCGAGGTTCTCGGCATTGAAAAATCTTTGTAAACTAAATCACACGTGTATATGTTGACATTTAAGAGATATACCGTCAAGAAAATCAAGAGAAATAGTGATATATATGCGGATTAGACACCAAAAAATAAACACTCAAAAAATGGCTACAATTTAAGGAATGTGTTTACTGACCGCATCAGATTCCTAATTGATGGAGAAAGGTCTGGTGGCAAGAAAAGCTGCTTCCAGGAGGTTGTCAAGTGTTTTCGCTCGACGATTCCATTCTTGGTTGTTTGGTTTGGCCCTTGTTCATGTAACTCGATTCCTAGCCTGGTATATCCCATTTTAGTTTTACACCATTGTGAAACTTATGCCGTTTTTACTCTCTGATTGAGGTTCTCGGCATTGAAAAATCTTCGTCAGCAAAATCAAACGTGTATATGTTGACATTTAAGAGATATACAGTCAAGAAAATCAAGAGCAATGGTGATATATATGCGGATTAGACACCAAAAAATAAACACTCAAAAAATGGCTACAATTTAAGGAATGTGTATAGTGACGGCATCAGATTCCTAATTGATGGAGAATGGTCTGGTGGCAAGAAAAGCTGCTTCCAGGAGGTTGTCAAGTGTTTTCGCTCGACGAATCCATTCTTCGGTGGTTGGTTTGTCCCTTGTTCCTTTAACTCGAATCCTAGCCCGGTATATCCCATTTTAGTTTTACACCATTGTGAACCTTACGCCTTTTTTACTTTCTGATCGAGGTTCTCGGCATTGAAAAATCTTCGTAAACTAAATCACACGTGTATATGTTGACATTTAAGAGATATATAGTTAAGAAAATCAAGTGCAATGGTGATATATATGCGGATTAGACACCAAAAAATAAACACTCAAAAAATGGCTACAATTTAAGGAATGTGTTTAGTGACGGCATCAGATTCCTAATTGATGGAGAGAGGTCTGGTGGCAAGAAAATCTGCTTCGAGGAGGTTGTTAAGTGTTTTCGCTCGTTAATTCCATTCTTGGGTGGTTGGTTTGGCCCTTATTTCTGTAACTCGAATCCTTGCCCGTTATATCTCATTTTAGTTTTACACCATTGTGAACCGTACGCCTTTTTTACTCTCTGATCGAGGTTCTCGGCATTGAAAAATCTACGTAAACTAAATCACACTTGTATAGGTTGACATTTAAGATATATACAGTCAAGAAAATCAGGAGCAATGGTGATATATATGCGGATTAGACACCAAAACATAAACACACAAAACATGGAGAAATGTCTGGTGGCTATAAAAGCTGCTTCCAGGCGGTTGTCAAGTGTTTTCGCTCGACGATTCCATTCTTGGGTGGTTGGTTTGGCCCTTGTTCCTGTAACTCGAATCCTAGCCTGGTATATCCTATTTTTGTTTTACACCATTGTGAAACTTATGCCTTTGTTACTCTCTGATCGTGGTTCTCGACATTGAAAAATCTTCGTAAACAAAATCACACGTGTATATGTTGACATTTAAGAGATATACAGTCAAGAAAATCAAGAGCAACGGTGATATATATGCGGATTAGACACCAAAAAATAAACACTAAAAAACTAGCTACAATTTAAGGAATGTGTTTAGTGACGGCATCAGATTACTAATTGATGGAGAGAGGTCTGGTGGCAAGAAAAGTTGCTTCAAGGTGGCAAGAAAAGTTGCTTTGGCCCTTGTTCTTGTAACTCGAATCCTAGCCCGGTATATCCCATTTTAGTTTTACACCATTGTGAACCATACTCCTTTTTTACTCTCTGATTTGAGGTTCTCGGCAATGAAAAATCTTCGTAAACTAAATCACACATGTATAAGTTGACATTTAAGAGATATATAGTCAAGAAAATCAAGAGCAATGGTGATATATATGCGGATTAGACACCAAAAAATAAAAACTCAAAAAATGCCTACAATTTAAGGAATGTGTTCAGTGACGGCATTAGATTCCAAATTGATTGAGAAATGTCTGGTGGCAAGAAAAGCTGCTTTCAGGAGGTTGTCAAGTGTTTTCGCTCGAAGATTCCATTCTTGGGTGGTTGGTTTGACCCTTGTTTCTGTAACTCGAATCCTAGCCCGGTCTATCACATTTTAGTTTTACACCATTGTGAACCTTACGCCTTTTTTACTATCCGATCGAGTTTCTCGGCATTGAAAAATATCCGTAAACTAAATCATACGTGTATAGGTTGACATTTAAGATATATACAGTCAAGAAAATTAAGAGCAATGGTGATATATATGCGGATTAGACACCAAAAAATAAACACTCAAAAAATGGCTACAATTTAAGGAATGTGTTTAGTGACGGCATCAGATTCCTAATTGATGGAGAAATGTCTGGTGGCAAGAAAAGCTGCTTCCAGGAGGTTGTCAAGTGTTTTCGCTCGACGATTCCATTCTTGAGTTGTTGGTTTGGACCTTGTTCCTGTAACTCGAATCCTAGCCCGGTGATAAGTGGTAAAATACACATATTTGTCACGTGTAAAGTGTATGAATTTTGTATAGGTTTTATTTGTTTTTATTTAGTTTTAGTATGATATTATATTATTATGTGTTTTGGCAGGTCCTGGTGCAAGTGGAGCGAAAAAGAATAATAAATAAATAACCGGCTAGTTGAGTAGAGTAGACCTTCAGGGACCGAATCAAAATTGCAGCTATTTTCTATGAGTGGGCTGAGGCCACTATCTCTATTTTTAGAAGGCTGCCACACAATATATATATTTGGATCGAGAGAAAGGGTTAGGCCAGCATCAATATATAGTTTTATAAAATTGAGTTTATCTAATTTATTGATGTTGGTTCGGATGAAGTTTGGGCTACTAAAATACCCATTAGAGGAAAGCTAGGCCATTGATATTACTATTATTATTAACATTAGAAAAAAAAATCAAAAAGTCAACATAACACATCTTGGCCGCAAATAAGGAACAGGGGAAATTTAAAGTGACCAAGAGATATATTGGTTGGAGTTCAACGAAGGTGCTCAGGGGCGCAAGATATGAGGGGCCGGGGGGCGCCCGACCCCCCGAACTTTTTGCGAAGTAGTGTTACGTATCTATTTTTCGTATAGAAATTTTTAGGTTTATATGTCTTCACCCCCCCCCCCCCCCCCCGGTTTAAAAAAAAATTAGGTATATATTTTTTTGGACCCCCCGGTTTAAATTTTTTTTTTTTGTATATACGTTTTCGACCCCTCCGGTTTTATAAAAAAAAATATTTATATAGCCTAAATAAAATTATTTAAATAGCCCATTATAATTATAACTTGGATTGTATGTTTATTACTTACTACTTAGCCCATTAATGATAAGCCCAAAAAAACCTAATATAACTTGAATAGCCCATAACCCATTAGTATGTTTATTGCTGCAACCGGTCAAAAAAAAAAACTGCTTCCTTGTTGCTGCTAACTGGAGACCGAGAACAGAAGAAAAAAACGCAGGTGCAGGTGCGGCCGGCTGTTGTCTTCTTCGTTCGGGATTTAGGGCTGTCTTCTTCGTTCGGGATTTAGGTGCAGGTGCGGCTGTCTTCAAGGTATGTGTTTTTTTTTTTATCTTTAGGTTTAAATTAGGGCTTAATTTATGTGATTTAGGTTTAAATTAGGGATGAAATTGGACCGTTTTTTTTTGCCATAAACTTGTTGAAATTAGGGATTTAGGGGTGAAATTAGGCTGTAACCATGCTAGATATTAGAAAAAGAATATGCCTTGTTGATGGTTAATTAGGCTGACAGGATGTAACTTGTTGAAATTAGGGATTTAACTTGTGTTGTTGACTTGTTTCTTGTTAGATTACGCTATGGGGAAAAACAAAATCATAACTTCTTTTTTTAAAAGAAAGAATGAAGAACAAGTTGATGGAAACAATGAGATTAAACGGCAAAAAGCTTCAACAAGCGAACCAGTTAATGAAGCGAATAATGAACCGGTTAATATCCGGTTAATATAAGGGAACAAGTAAGACTTGTAACACCTGTGCCTCCACGGCCATCAAACAAATACCAAACCAGTGAAATATTATATTTCATACTTGGGATTTGTAAAAATATGTGTATCAATTGCACATATCAAATTTTGTTCAATTCCAAACTCTAAATCGCTTTCTGGAAGGTTATACGCGCACCGATGCGTAAATATAACCAGTTTTATGCAACAAACACTCCGGAATAGTGACATAGGCTTAACATACCTTAAATAACCTTTACATAACTTAGAAATAAGTTTTGAAGGCTTTGGTATGGCAAAAACAAGCTAATTCGCTTACAGGGACTAAACTTGACAAACTGCGAAAGTATGCCAATTTGAACTGTAACAGACATTCCGGAACATGACCATAAGTTAAACACACCTTAAATATCCTTTACATAGCTTAGAAATAGGCTTTAAGGGGTTCGGTGTGCTAAAATAAACTTTTGGGTCATTCAGGGACTAAAAGCGTCAAAAAGTGCACAAGTTTGCATTTTCGCGCATAACTTACGTTCTGAATACATCCGGACATCCAAAAATTTATGTAAGCACTATAATATTTTATTTTAGTGTTCGGCATAAGAAAAATCCATTCGTTTCATCATTTGGATCGTTTTTCGCGCTTATGCGCATTCCGTCGTAATTAAGCGAACATCGCGTTCGTACGACCAAACGAACCATCATCCGGCATATTTTTGAGTATGTTTTGAGTTCCCTATACTTTAACTTCATTTTAGAGCCTTGAAATGAGGTTAACGGGGTTCAAACGCATCGAAAAAGGCCTTAAACACGTGCAGGGACCATTTCTGCCAATTCTGAAACTTTTCTGATTCAGGTGGGTGCTAGCGTAGCGCGAGCCCTATGGGCTTACCCGTCGCGCTACGCGACTGCCTATCAGATCAGATTCAATGTTTTTAATCACAAGTTGCAGCTGATTGATCCTTCACCACATGTTCTAAGTTGCTTAGTCACTAGATAAGGATCATATGTAGCTTCCATAACCTTTCAACAAGTGTACGGATGTGATCGAATCACGGTTTCCATGAAACGATCTCAACGGTTCACCAAAAACTATAAATACCCCAACACCCCCATTGCTAAAATCACAAGAAACTTGATTTGAGAAACTCTAAGTTGAAACATTTGTTTCATACCTGAGATTTTTGAATCGAGTTTAGCATTCGGGGACCCTTCGTAAGTATTCTTTCGTTCTTTTCCTTATTTTACTGCTTTTCGAGTCAGAAATTCAAACTTTGTTTGACTTTCAGCGTTGACCAGTAATGGTCAATGCGAAGTTCGTTTGAACTTCGCAACGTGAGTGTAATCACGTTGGTCATAGTCCCTTGGGACTATGCCCACTGATTACCACGTTGTCTAGGGTCGTAGGGTAGGCGATCTAATAAATCGCCTATACCTTCGAACCCGACCCAGTTTGGTCGATCATTAGGATCCGACCAAATACATTAGGTGACCATAGTGTAGGGAATAACCTTCCGAGGTTATACCTTATGGTCACATCGTTTAAATAGTTGTATGATAGGTAGTTTATATGCCTTAGGTAAATTACCAGAATACCCTTTTCATGTATAATTGGTAATTAAGCATATGTAACCTAAACTTTTGTCACATAACTGATTATGTAACATGTTTAGGCATATAACACTTGTCATAGGGCTAGTTAGGCGGTCCGAACGCGTTTCACGCAAACGACGCGTTAAAGTAGCATAAGCTACCTAAACGGGTCGTAATGGGTCAATAATACTTAGGTTAAGTTCCATTTAGTATGTAGGCTTTGTTAAACCATATCACATGAGTTCCTACACTCATTTGGTTTACGAACCCTCATACTACCCAGTCTTCCGATTAGGTCCGGGTTAATTATGTAGTTACCTATATTAGGTACCGTTTGATTTCCGGGACTCCTCTAGCTTACTTGGTAGTTGTTCAAGACTCCTAAGCACTCTCAGGCGAGTACATTATTCCCCTCTTTTACTGTTTTCTAAACTGTTTTGGGGTGAAGCATGTGTACCTATCTGTTATTTTCATGATTCCAAAAGTATAATTGATTATACATGTTATTACTTATCATTTGACAAACTGAATGACTAATTATAGTTTAAACATTGATTTCTCAAAGAACATAAAATAAATTGTTGAATTGTACTTATTTTATGTTCACCAGACCGATTGTTAGTATGATATAGCGCTATAGGATTTGACACCCCATTCCTGTTGTCATGGAATGTCTGAAACCAATTTGTTGCTCCATCCAAATAGGAATTGCCTTTGTGGTATTTCTATAGTCTCAAAGGTGTATCTTGATGCACCAGGTCTGATTGAATTCTCAAATCACACTATTAAAGTATATTTTGATATACTCTCATGTGTGGTATTGTACAAACCAACATATATTTTGTTAATCATCCAAAGCATATTTTGATATGTTATTTACTAAACAAAAACATAGTTTAATATGTTATTCATCACATCCAAAGCATATTTTGATATGTTATTTACTAAACAAAAACATAGTTTAATATGTTATTTATCACATCCAAAGCATATTTTGATATGTTATCTATAAATCTGAAGTATACTTGTACTATACTATCTAAATCTATTCTTTTAAACAATGAAGGTATATTTAATGTACTATCTATCTATCGATTTGGTTTAGTTTGATTAAGTGATTAAGTAACGATGCGTGTGTAATATGATACAAGCATGGTGGATACGCCGCTGGTACTTCCTATATATAAGTGCTTGTATGGTATTACATACTGTAACGTTATTTGAATCATTTCAGTTTGAGATATATAACATTTATACAAATAACATACTTTTCACAAGACATTGTTTTGCAAACAACATAT
Source organism: Helianthus tuberosus (assembly GCA_030545235.1). Lineage (NCBI taxonomy): Eukaryota > Viridiplantae > Streptophyta > Magnoliopsida > Asterales > Asteraceae > Helianthus > Helianthus tuberosus. The sequence continues at coordinate 8,423,871 of JARYGA010059718.1, read as the reverse complement.
CTTATACAAACTCATTTTACATGGTTATTCATTTAATCATGCATTATTCTCTTATTTATACATATCATCAGAACTTATCATTGTTTTTCAAATAATTTACTAAAACAAATGTTTTTGGGTTAAGAGTCATGGCTACAAGGTTTTACAAATTATAACCCGCTTGATTTGAGTTGGTTAATTAAGTTGCAATATTATACTCTTTTCAAAAAAAAAGGTTTTTAAATAAAGTATTGCAACGTCTAAGCTAGCCATGATTTCGACACTCCTACAAAACCAATGTATTCGCCAGCATTTCTTTGCTGACCTCGTTTTTACACATGTTTCAGGTACTGCTTTGCAATGATTGTTGATACATGCTACATTTAGGATGGACTCGTGCCTTAGCGACTTAAAACGAGACAATAGCTAGTTAACTTATGTTATGTAACCTTTGTTTCTTGTTTAAACAATGTAAACTCTCATAATTGATTAATAAAATGAAACTTTATTTGCCATGGATTTGAAACGATTAATTCTGTTACAACACTCCCCGACATTTCCGCCACGTTTTGTATGTTCTACGTGGTCGGGGTGTGACAGAAAAGATGGTATCAGAGCCAATGATTATAGGGAATTAGGTTATTAGTAATGCTTTGACCTAGTCTATAACCTTTCTAGGACCCTAACGCGAGTTTACTTGCGTTCAGTCATAAAACAATACCGTCACCTATCCTTAGGCGACAACCACAACAAGAACATAAATTTCAAAACCGCTTTGAAAACTAATCATCTGTTCTAGGATGATTGATTACTAGGTTTTGAACTCTCTATTGTAAGGTTTTGAACCCTTTATTATATGGTTTTGAACCCCTTTGAGTTTTCAAAATCTCGTCAAGGTTTTGGGTTTTAAATAATGTGAACACGTGCAAACTGGAAGGGTGAATGCCTGTATTCTGGGTTTTCTGTCTAGGCAAGCACTTCGTATATATCTCATCAGACGCGAGACCAGTTGTGCTTACCTGGGAATTCTTGGGATGAGTGTTCACTTATAGGCGAGCATGTCTTCGCGATACATTATTTTAATCCATTTACTTTGATTAGTCTTTGTGTGTCGTATGTTGCTTTGTAGTAACAAACAAATGACCACTATCCTTGCTTTCATCGGATTTGTTTCATCTCATTCTTTTCGTCTAAATCTCTCACTCGTTTCTTTTCATGTTCCTCTTTTAGAATGCCTCCTCGACGCGACAATCAGATGGCAAATGACGAACTGGCGGTAATCATCGCACAGCAAATGGCTGTTGCCTTCCCAAATCTTTATGCTCAAATGATGCAAGCCATCAACAACAACAATGCTCCATGCAACTTCAAGAGTTTTAACTCGGCTAAACCGCTCAAGTTTAGTGGTTCTGAGGGAGCAACTGGGCTTCTTCAGTGGTTCGAAAGCATTGAGAATACCTTCCGTCATGTTCAGTGTCCTGAAAATCGCAAGGTCGAGTTTTCATCGAGTGTATTTCAGAAGAGGGCTCTTACATGGTGGAACGGGGTGATGAGAGACCGCGGTGCTGAGATTGCATTAGCACAGACTTGGGCTGAGCTTAGGGCTCTTATGATGAAGGAGTTTTGTCCGCGTCATGAACTGCGAGCTTTGGAGAGAGAGTTTGATGATTTGAAGCAAGACAGTGGTGAACATCGAGCCTATACTGACCGTTTTGAAGAATTGAGCCTGCTGTGTCCTGCTATGGTTACTCCTGTGGATAAAGCGATCGAGAAATATACAGATGGTCTTCCTGACCTAGTTCAGGATATCGTTACTGGCAGTAACCCTACTACTGTCAGACAAGCCATTGAACTGTTTGCCACCCTAACTGAATCCCACATCAGAAAGAAAAAGCTATTTCGGAAAGGCGACCCAAGACCATCCGACAAGACTGCTCAAGTGGAACCAAAGGAAGAACATGCAGAGGTGTCCAAGAAGAAGAAGCGCAAAGCCTCTCAAAATTTTGCTGTAACTGCTCAAGACAAACAGGTTGCACCAAACCAACCAGCACAACCTCGCAAAAGGCAAAACTATGTTGGTACCGCACCTATGTGCAACAAGTGCAACCGTCATCATCTGGAGCAAGAGCAGTGTCACAAATGTACCCACTGTGGGCGGTTGGGACATTTGATCAATGTTTGTCGTTATGCAAATCAAGCTGCTGCAAACCCTGCTGCTGTTCAAGCACGGTTCCCTCCGGGGTCATGTTATAACTGTGGTGACCTTACTCACTACAGAAACAATTGCCCAAGACTTGTTAACGCACCTCCAACGCGTGGATGAGCATTTAACATCAATAAGGCAAATGGAAACAATGATGCAGCAGTAAACAACTAGTGTTTTGTTATTTTCCCTTGGTTGTAATCTTTGACGTTTAAAGACAAGTCAGTTGTTATATAAATAAAAATTCGCCGTTTTTATTTTTGCAAAACTGATATGATTGTGTGAATGTTTGATACAACCTTATGATGTCAACCCAAATACAAACTACTCGTGTGGTTCTGTCATTCTATGATCACTTGTGATCTCCCCTAGAACCTTAAACACTTGTTTCTTTTAAGAAACAAAGCCAAACTCTTATTGAAAATCCTTCTATTTATATAGATGGATCCTTGACTGATTAAAGTGCCAAATGAAATCCATGTATGGGGTTTCTAGTGTGCTTTAATTATCTATACCTAAAGAGAACTAATTAAAGAATCAAGTTAACTAATTATGTGCTTATGTGTTTTCTTATATGTTTTGTGGTTATATGTGATCCATCCAAATCCTCATAGAATCTTTCGTATCTCATACGAGAGATTTATAATAGGATATCCAAAGATACTATCTTAAATCCTTAATGGACTTCTACGTAGTAGTCAAGTCCTTTGGGTTTTAAAGTACTATTCTATAAATTGGACCTCTTGCATGGTCTGGTCAAACAGATTGATTTGAAAATCTGGTTAGAAATATCATGTGATGATATAAATGAAAAGATCCCTTAGGTGGTCTATTTAAAAAGATCATACGACGATCTAGTTAAGAAGATCATGCGTTGATCTAGTTAAAAGGATCGTTCGTTGATCTAATTAAAAGGACCCTTTGGTGGTCTAGTCAGGTCGCTTCATGTTTATACAATTGATTTTTTTTTCCTCTACGCATTATGAAATGAACTGTGCGGACTGGGCAAGGAATTACGTAATTATGGAGGCCTACATAATTATGGAATTCAGTGCACAGAAACCACAGGAAGCTTTGTCATGTGTTAAGACCTATAGTGACAAGAATAATGATACGGGAGAAGTCTTGGACCTCGACCAATGTCATTTATTTTCACACTTCCCAATTCTGATCTCAATCATACACCAAGTTTCCTATGATAAGTCTTCATAAGAAACGTTCTTCTGTCCGTAGTTCAAAAATTTCATGTTTTACTACCACAAGGAATTCACTCTGAGGGTTAACAAATTCGCTAATTCTGAAGGCGAAACCGTCACAGCTGTTTTCACAAGTTTCCTCTAGAATTAAATTTCGGGACGAAATTTCCTAAAGTAGGGGAGACTGTAACACCTGTGCCTCCACGGCCATCAAACAAATACCAAACCAATGAAATATTATATTTCATACTTGGGATTTGTAAAAATATGTGTATCAATTGCACATATCAAATTTTGTTCAATTCCAAACTCTAAATCGCTTTCTGGAAGGTTATACGCGCACCGATGCGTAAATATAACCAGTTTTATGCAACAAACACTCCGGAATAGTGACATAGGCTTAACATACCTTAAATAACCTTTACATAACTTAGAAATAATTTTTGAAGGCTTTGGTATGGCAAAAACAAGCTAATTCGCTTACAGGGACTAAACTTGACAAACTGCGAAAGTATGCCAATTTGAACTGTAACAGACATTCCGGAACAGGACCATAAGTTAAACACACCTTAAATATCCTTTACATAGCTTAGAAATAGGCTTTAAGGGGTTCGGTGTGCTAAAATAAACTTTTGGGTCATTCAGGGACTAAAAGCGTCAAAAAGTGCACAAGTTTGCATTTTCGCGCATAACTTACGTTCTGAATACATCCGGATCCAAAAATTTATGTAATCACTATAATATTTTATTTTAGTGTTCGGCATAAGAAAAATCCATTCGTTTCGTCATTTGGATCGTTTTTCGCGCTTATGCGCATTCCGTCGTAATTAAGCGAACATCGCGTTCGTACGACCAAACGAACCATCATCCGGCATATTTTTGAGTATGTTTTGAGTTCCCTATACTTTAACTTCATTTTAGAGCCTTGAAATGAGGTTAACGGGGTTCAAACGCATCGAAAAAGGCCTTAAACACGTGCAGGGACCATTTCTGCCAATTCTGAAACTTTTCTGATTCAGGTGGGTGCTAGCGTAGCGCGAGCCCTATGGGCTTACCCGTCGCGCTACGCGACTGCCTATCAGATCAGATTCAATGTTTTTAATCACAAGTTGCAGCTGATTGATCCTTCACCACATGTTCTAAGTTGCTTAGTCACTAGATAAGGATCATATGTAGCTTCCATAACCTTTCAACAAGTGTACGGATGTGATCGAATCACGGTTTCCATGAAACGATCTCAACGGTTCACCGAAAACTATAAATACCCCAACACCCCCATTGCTAAAATCACAAGAAACTTGATTTGAGAAACTCTAAGTTGAAACATTTGTTTCATACCTGAGATTTTTGAATCGAGTTTAGCATTCGGGGACCTTTCATAAGTATTCTTTCGTTCTTTTCCTTATTTTACTGCTTTTCGAGTCAGAAAGTCAAACTTTGTTTGACTTTCAGCGTTGACCAGTAATGGTCAATGCGAAGTTCGTTTGAACTTCGCAACGTGAGTGTAATCACGTTGGTCATAGTCCCTTGGGACTATGCCCACTGATTACCACGTTGTCTAGGGTCGTAGGGTAGGCGATCTAATAAATCGCCTATACCTTCGAACCCGACCCAGTTTGGTCGATCATTAGGATCCGACCAAATACATTAGGTGACCATAGTGTAGGGAATAACCTTCCGAGGTTATACCTTATGGTCACATCGTTTAAATAGTTGTATGATAGGTAGTTTATATGCCTTAGGTAAATTACCAGAATACCCTTTTCATGTATAATTGGTAATTAAGCATATGTAACCTAAACTTTTGTCACATAACTGATTATGTAACATGTTTAGGCATATAACACTTGTCATAGGGCTAGTTAGGCGGTCCGAACGCGTTTCACGCAAACGACGCGTTAAAGTAGCATAAGCTACCTAAACGGGTCGTAATGGGTCGATAATACTTAGGTTAAGTTCCATTTAGTATGTAGGCTTTGTTAAACCATATCACATGAGTTCCTACACTCATTTGGTTTACGAACCCTCATACTACCCAGTCTTCCGATTAGGTCCGGGTTAATTATGTAGTTACCTATATTAGGTACCGTTTGATTTCCGGGACTCCTCTAGCTTACTTGGTAGTTGTTCAAGACTCCTAAGCACTCTCAGGCGAGTACATTATTCCCCTCTTTTACTGTTTTCTAAACTGTTTTGGGGTGAAGCATGTGTACCTATCTGTTATTTTCATGATTCCAAAAGTATAATTGATTATACATGTTATTACTTATCATTTGACAAACTGAATGACTAATTATAGTTTAAACATTGATTTCTCAAAGAACATAAAATAAATTGTTGAATTGTACTTATTTTATGTTCACCAGACCGATTGTTAGTATGATATAGCGCTATAGGATTTGACACCCCATTCCTGTTGTCATGGAATGTCTGAAACCAATTTGTTGCTCCATCCAAATAGGAATTGCCTTTGTGGTATTTCTATAGTCTCAAAGGTGTATCTTGATGCACCAGGTCTGATTGAATTCTCAAATCACACTATTAAAGTATATTTTGATATACTCTCATGTGTGGTATTGTACAAACCAACATATATTTTGTTAATCATCCAAAGCATATTTTGATATGTTATTTACTAAACAAAAACATAGTTTAATATGTTATTCATCACATCCAAAGCATATTTTGATATGTTATTTACTAAACAAAAACATAGTTTAATATGTTATTTATCACATCCAAAACATATTTTGATATGTTATCTATAAATCTGAAGTATACTTGTACTATACTATCTAAATCTATTCTTTTAAACAACGAAGGTATATTTAATGTACTATCTATCTATCGATTTGGTTTAGTTTGATTAAGTGATTAAGTAACGATGCGTGTGTAATATGATACAAGCATGGTGGATACGCCGCTGGTACTTCCTATATATAAGTGCTTGTATGGTATTACATACTGTAACGTTATTTGAATCATTTCAGTTTGAGATATATAACATTTATACAAATAACATACTTTTCACAAGACATTGTTTTACAAACAACATATCTTATACAAACTCATTTTACATGGTTATTCATTTAATCATGCATTATTCTCTTATTTATACATATCATCAGAACTTATCATTGTTTTTCAAATAATTTACTAAAACAAATGTTTTTGGGTTAAGAGTCATGGCTACAAGGTTTTACAAATTATAACCCGCTTGATTTGAGTTGGTTAATTAAGTTGCAATATTATACTCTTTTCAAAAAAAAAGGTTTTTAAATAAAGTATTGCAACGTCTAAGCTAGCCATGATTTCGACACTCCTACAAAACCAATGTATTCGCCAGCATTTCTTTGCTGACCTCGTTTTTACACATGTTTCAGGTACTGCTTTGCAATGATTGTTGATACATGCTACATTTAGGATGGACTCGTGCCTTAGCGACTTAAAACGAGACAATAGCTAGTTAACTTATGTTATGTAACCTTTGTTTCTTGTTTAAACAATGTAAACTCTCATAATTGATTAATAAAACGAAACTTTATTTGCCATGGATTTGAAACGATTAATTCTGTTACAACACTCCCCGACATTTCCGCCACGTTTTGTATGTTCTACGTGGTCGGGGTGTGACAAGACTAGCTTATATATCATTAGGAGTGTATCAAATAAAGCTTGAATGTTATAAGCCGAGAGGTCCAAAGAACAATCTTCGTAGATTTAGATATGCTTGGTTTGATATGTTCCCTAATTTGTTAGAGTATATTGTTAGAGTATTCTCCAACGAAACACAAGGCTTATTGTTTCCTTTGTTATTTATATAGCGATAAACCGAATGAGAGCCACGTTCATAGTGCGTTTACTACTGAAGGATTTGACAATTGGAAAAAAGTTAATGATGGGGATAAATGTCCATCTTAAAGGAAGACGAGCAGAACTATAATTCTTCATCCAGGAGAACCGACCACCGGGTACCCACCTTCCTCTTCTTTTTAATGTTTTCGTGTCTTTGTTCAATTGTTTGTTAAACAATGTTTACGTTTTAATGTTTGAGAACATATTTTATTTGATATTAATATTTGACCCGATCCGACCCGAATCGAATCACCGACATCCGACCCAAACATAGAATTTTTTTTAGGTCCAGTACCTTCCGCCCCCCCGAACATTTTTTTCAAGCTTCGCCACTGAAGGTGCTGCCAACTGTTATTATTATTGAATAGTGGGCCGTGAGTTTAAAAGCCCAGCAATTAAAATAGATTATGATGTTATTGGATTTTTATAATTATCTACATTAATTAATGGGTACAGAAAATATTCTGGGAGAGCAAATATATACATCATAATATGAGGCGGCAACGAGAAAAATAGGACATAATATACATCACGGCTGGAGGAGGGTATTGGACGGCTGCAATAAAAAAACGGAGGAGAGGATCAGACGAAACAACTGCTGGACGAAGTTTGAAGATTGTCTTGTAAGAAATCAACCCTGGGAATTATTGGAGTCAAGTGGGAAGTTTAGAGATCAAGGAATTTACGGGTTCTATCTCACAATTTCTTTTATTTTCTAGTTTCTTGTTCTTACTCCAATGAATTCTTGTTCTAGACTTTGTGTTTTTATTTTCAGGACTATGATTCTTGGCTAAACACTTTTAACTACCTAGGTTATGACGATTGTTCGATAAAGTTTGGATTTTTATTTGTTAGTAACGTTGGTTTTGGGTTTTCTTGAAAAGTAAACGACTTTGGAACCTTTGATTTGGTGTGTATGCGTGCTTGATATTGTTTGAATATTAATTATTACTTCGTATGATTCTTGGTGACGGTCTTTATCACATAATAGGGTCATGCTAGGATTCTAGATTTAGGTGAGTGTTGATATCACATAATAAATCTTTAACTCTTTAAGGTGAAATTACGTAACTAACCTTAGAAGTAATATTCGGTAATCTTATAAAATCAAGTGTTCTACTAATCTTGTCGCTGTAAGGCTCGAGGTTATTAATAGGTCTCAGTTTGATATATAGCTAGGATTAGGTTTTGTAAGAAATCGGTCTTAGTTCCCTAATCATTCTTGTGTCTATTAAACCAAGTTAAAATCCATAGTTGCATTAGACTTTCGCGCTGTAAGGTAGATTGTCACATTAAGGCACTTTTCTAGAAGTTAGAGGACTGTAAGGAAATCTAACAAACGGTAGTCGTAACAGCCTAGGTAGTGCCATAAGTTTCACCTCGAGAAGGGTTGAGGGGCTTAGTTGGTGTCTTAATAGGTTTAGTATCAAAAGATCCCGGTTCCATACCACGTTAGTTTCCAATAGAAATCCATTCCAAGTTAAACATGAGTCTAGCCTAGGTAGTCTCCATCGCCACTGGTTCAAGTCTTCGTCCAAGTTCGTGTCTAGTTATTTTATTATTAATTTAGTTTAATCTTAATCACAATTTTAGGATATTTAGAAAACCCCCCTCAATTATAAAAACAGTTAGAGTCCGTGTCAGTCTAAGTCTAGATAGAGTTGTTAACGTAATTAGAGAGTCTCGTGGGTTCGATACTCAGACTTACTTAGGCTATACTGCATTGACCGGTACACTTGCCGGTTGTGTGCTCTAGGTTTTAGAGAGTCTTAGTTAATAAATTTAAAACATAGAGAGTCTAGTTTAGGGTTTAATTTAGTTAATTTAATTAGACCACTTCGAGCACAACAAGTTTTTGACGCCGTTGCCGGGGACTCTTTGGCGATTGCGTTAATTACTTTGTTTGGACTTAACTGATATTATATGTGCTATTTGTTCGTTTGAGTCGTAGGAGTCTAATTTCTCGTGTCTTCTATTTCTTGTAAGTTTTAAATATGTGTGAAATTTGTGGAGGGCTCCATTTTACAGTTAAATGTCCACAATATGAGGGGTCCTCTGTAGATTATTGTATTAACTCCTTTGTGCAGCCGCATCAATATTCTTCGCAGGGATATTCAACAAATACTATTGAGCGGTTTTCCCATTTTTTTTCCGTTCATGGAAATAATTATGAGTTTCGTGCAGAAGATAAAAAATTTCAGGAGTACGGGGATCTAAGGTTTTCGAAAATGGTCGACATACTTGAGCTTATGATCGGGCTAATAGGCCCAATGAGAGAGTATGACCTCAGTCGGCAAAGGGATCCAAGGTATGAAGAATGTGGTGGACCGCACTGGTATGAAGAATGTGCGATCACTGCTCGGTTGGACATGGGTTGGGGAAACCGAGAGCGGAAGCAACAAATATAGTGGGGCGATGATGACGATGAGTGGATTACAGTTCGAAGCATGAATTACAAGGCGATGGTGATCCCCGAGCTTACTGATGGGGAGACGATATGGGGAAATGTGGAGAGTAAAGAAGAAAAAGTGGAGATAGAAAGAAAAGGAGAAGAGGAGGAAGAAGTTGAGCAACCATCTAGTGAAGATCAGATGTCCTAGGAAAATGAATTTAAGGAAGAACTAGATGGGTTGCCGGTAGATGAAGAGGTAAAGGAGTTTGATCAGGAGGGAGACCTTGCTTACTTAGAAGCTTTACTTGAAGGAAGCCCAATAACGAACATCAAACAAGAAGAAGAAGTGGTGGAAGAGGAAGAACACCATAGCTGGCCTACAGTATTAATAATAGATGAAACTGTAGAATCGATAAAACCGCATGAGAGGGCAAAGAAAAGAAAGAGAAAAGAAAGAGAAAAGATTGAAAATGGAAGAGAACCGACGGTGGCCATAATAAGAAGAAGGAGACTTTGAAGTTCAGACACGATCAGTCTTCTCATTACATGTCACGCATCCGGTTTCTTCCAGGTAAGTATAAATTCTGGTGGTCTGACCCATTTCAATTTTTAAAAATATTTTATTATTCCACTATTAGATTTTTAATTAATTTTGAGGACCGGGTGGAATTAAATGGGTTAGATAGGGTCCAGATCAAAGAAAAACCTCCTGATTAAATTTAAGAGTGTGGAGGTTTTGTAGAGTTTGTTAAATTTATTTATTCAATGGATTTTCGGTAGTTTGTAGTTTTTGTATATTGAGTCTTAGTTAGTAGTTTATTGAGTCGTATTTTGTTTAGAGTCGGTACTGCTTTGGTTTTTGTTTGTTTTTGTTTATGCAGGTTTGAATTGTACCACCCGTACGCAATCTCCATTCGTTTGATTTTGGAGCTGCTTTTCGAATTCCTGGCATTTATCGAGTGTACTAGTCAGTGTCAAAAGCCGATCGCGACCGAAATGCTATACGATCGAGCTGAATTGGATAAGAGTTTTGGAGCATATGCGATTAATTAACCAGCTAAGTCCTTTCCATTTATGCCCTTTGTCTTTTATTTATTTATTTATTTATTTTTATTTTATTTTAGTTTATTTTATTTTTTAGTTTTTTTTAGTCGGTTTCCATCCTACATTGAGGGCAATGTAGAGTTTAAGTGTGGGGATGGGAAACTATCGTTTAGTATCGTTAGTATAGTTAGTCGAGTCATAAAAAATCGAAAAATACAAAAAAATAAAAAAAAAGTTATTAAAAATATTTTCAAAAATCCAAAAAAAATAAAAAAAATTAGAAAATGTCCCTTGTTATAAGAAGTTTGCAAACTAAAAAGCAGAAAATGATAGAAAAGTCGGGTTTTTGTTCGGGTTCAAATAATAATAATATGAGATAAATATAATTGAGCTTGTGTCTAGTTTGAGATGTGCGGGTAGGCTCGATTCGGTTCTAGGTTCCTTTGATCTTAAATATACCTAATTGTCGGTCTACTAGTGGGTTCTCATCTAGGGAAAGTGGGGAAATTGAAACCGCCAAAAATAGCATAAGGGATGCCGTTATAAGCTAAAATGAAAAAATAAAAAATAATAAAATAATAAATGAGCTAGAAACTAAAGAAAAGTAGCGCAGACCTATGTAATCTGGGTTGGGGATAACGACTCTACAGCCGGAATACCTCTAGGATGTGTGAAATCAAAAATTGCGAAAAATTACCGACGCCTATTGTAATCTTGGTTGGGGATAGCGACTCTACAGCCAGAATGTCTCTGGGTTAGGTAAAGCAACGTCTAAGCTCAAAAGAAAGAAAAAAAACAAATGAGAAAAGATTTGATATTAAATTCTCTTGATCTTGGTATAAAATGGTTGGGAAATAACCCAGTGGTTGTTCCTTTTGTCCTATAAGCTTGAGGGGGATTAGGTGGACTTACAATTCTCAGCGTGAGACCCTAGGTAGATTGACCGCACTTGAACTAAACTTGCATGATAAGGGCTTGGAACCGGGTTTGGGTTTAAGAGGACAAGTATACTTGCAATCGCGACTAACACAAGTTCGATTTTAATAAGTAACTAAGCTTTTGTTCCCGAATAATTATTTCGTCTATGATTCCGTTTTGCATAATTCTTTTTCGGGGACGAAAAAATGTTAAGTGTGGGGATATTTGATAAGTGGTAAAATACACATATTTGTCTCGTGTAAAGTGTATGAATTTTGTATAGGTTTTATTTGTTTTTATTTAGTTTTAGTTTTAGTATAATATTATATTATTTTGTGTTTTGACAGGTCCTGATGCAAATGGAGCGAAAAAGAATATTAAATGGAGCGAAAAATAATATTAAATAAATAAATAACCGGCCAGTTGAGTAGAGTAGACCTTCAGGGACCGAATAAAAAATGCAGCTATTTTATATGAGTGGGCTGAGGCCACTATCTCTATTTTTAGAAGGCTGCCACAAAATATATATATTTGGATCGAGAGAAAGGGTTAGGCCAGCATCAATATATAGTTTTATAAAATTGAGTTCATCTAATTTATTGATGTTGGTTCGCATGAAGTTTGGGTTACTAAGATACCCATTAGACGAAAGCTAGGTCATTGATATTACTATTATTATTAATATTAGAAAAAAAAAATCAAAAAGTCAACATAACACATCTTGGCCGCAAATAAGGAAGGGGGGAAATTTAAAGTGACCAAGAGATATATTGGTTGGAGTTCAACGAAGGTGCTGCCAATTATATATAAATATTATATTTAAATTTAAATATTGTTGACGAAGGACGATGAAAAGTAACTTTATTTTTATAATAATATATAATTTTTGTTTTTCTTATATTTAATATATTATAATAGTTTATTATTATATTTACCTTTAACAACATATTTTTAATTTTTCCCTTTTTTTTAAACCATGTATTTTCTATACCATTTTTTAATAATTCTTTTATTTTTTATAGAACATATATGAAATTTATCAACTAATTTGATACTTCTTTAATAATTTATGTTTATAACTTTTTTTTTTTAAAACTTAAGTACGTAGTTGTGTTTGATTCTTACCCGACATTCTGTCATAAGTTTTGTTAAAAATGAAGTCGTAATTTGAATAAAGTATTTATTTGGTATCTTTTGACGAAGGATGATAAACAGTAACTTTATTTTTATAACAATATATAGTTTTTTGTTTTTCTTTTATTTAATATATTATAATAGTTTATTATTATATTTACTTTTAATAATATATTTTACAATTTTTCCCTTTTTTAAACCATATATTTCCTATACCATTTTTTTAAGGTAAAGTGGCCTGTAATAATCCTACCTAGACTTTATTGGCCATTAATAATCCCACCTCAGAATATTCCCCCCACCAGTCCCACCTTTCACATATTTTTCCTACAATGGTCCTTAAAAAAACTTAACAGAGTTAAAATTTTTTCCAAATTTCAAACAGATTTTTAGGGCTTTTGATAAGAACGACGATACAAATCCATTGATGTAAAACTTGCCTCGAAATGGTGCTTCACGTGACTTGATTTTTGTTAATTGGAAATTTAAACACCTGAATTGAAGCGTCGTTTTCATCGTTTGGAGCACCGTTTCGAGGCAAGTTTAAATCAATGGACTCGTACCGTCGTTCTAATCAAAAGCCCTAAAAATCTGTTTGTGATTTGGAAAAAAACTTAACTCGGTTAAGATTTTTTAACGGGAGACCATTGTAGGAAAAATAGGTGAAAGGTGGGATTATTAATGGCCAATAAGGTCTATATGAGATTATTACAGTCCAATTCCCCATTTTTTAATAATTTTTTTTCTATTTTTATAACATATATTAATTTATCGATAAATTTGATACATCTTTAATAATTTACGCTTATAACTTTTTTCTAAAAACTTAAGTGCGTAGTTGTGCTTGATTTTCCCCATGATATTCTATTATAAGTTTTGTTAAAAACGAAGTTGTACTCTAAATAAAGTATTTATTTGGTATTATAAAACGATACGATAATAAACTAAACTGTTCTAATGGTCCGGCTTTCTAAACAATGCTTTATTTTCAAATCACGTTTGTTTACATTATCATTTGCTCGGTTTCGGCGCAACGCACGACCTAAAAAAACTAGTTGTTATTATTATTGAATAGTGGGCCGTGAGTTTAAAAGCCCAGCAATTAAAATAGATTATGATGTTATTGGATTTTTTTAATTATCTACATTAATTAATGGGTACAGAAAATAATCTGGGAGATCAAATATATACATCATAATATGAGGCGGCAACGAGAAAAATAGGACATAATATACATCACGGCTGGAGAAGGATATTGGACGGCTGCAATAAAAAAACGGAGGAGAGGATCAGACGAAACAACTGCTGGACGAAGTTTGAAGATTGTCTTGCAAGAAATCAAGACTGGGAATTATTGGAGTCAAGTGGGAAGCTTAGAGATCAAGGAATTTACGGGTTCTATCTCACGATTTCTTTTATTTTCTAGTTTCTTGTTCTTACTCCTATGAATTCTTGTTCTAGACTTTGTGTTTTTATTTTTAGGACTATGATTCTTGGCTAAACACTTTTAATTACCTAGGTTATGACGATTGTTCGATAAAGTTTGGATTTTTATTTGTTAGTAACGTTGGTTTTGGGTTTTCTTGAAAAGTAAACCACTTTGGAACCTTTAATTTAGTGTGTATGCGTGCTTGATATTGTTTGAATATTAATTATTACTTCGTATGATTCTTGGTGACGATCTTTATCACATAATAGGGTCATGCTAGGGTTCTAGATTTAAGTGAGTGTCGATATCACATAATAAATCTTTAACTCTTTAAGGTGAAATTACGTAACTAACCTTAGAAGTAATATTTGGTAATCTTATAAAATCAAGTGTTTTACTAATCTTGTCGCTGTAAGGCTCGAGGTTATTAATAGGTCTCAGTTTGATATATAGCTAGGATTAGGTTTTGTAAGAAATCAGTCTTAGTTCCCTAATCATTCTTGTGTCTATTAAACCAAGTTAAAATCCATAGTTGCCTTAGACTTTCGCGCTGTAAGGTAGATTGTCACATTAAGGCACTTTTCTAGAAGTTAGAGGATTGTAAGGAAATCTAACAACCGGTAGTCGTAACAGCCTAGGTAGTGCCATAAGTTTCACCTCGAGAAGGGTTGAGGGGCTTAGTTGGTGTCTTAATAGGTTTAGTATTAAAAGATCCCGGTTCCATACCACGTTAGTTTCGAATAGAAATTCATTCCAAGTTAAACATGAATCTAGCCTAGGTAGTCTCCATCGCCACTGGTTCAAGTCTTCGTCCAAGTTCGTGTCTAGTTATTTTATTATTAATTTAGTTTAATTTTTAATCACAATTTTAGAATATTTAGAAAACTCCCCTCAATTATAAAAACAGTTAGAGTCCGTGTCAGTCTAAGTCTAGATAGAGTTGTTAACGTAACTAGAGAGTCTCGAGGGTTCGATAATCGGACTTACTTAGGCTATACTGCATTGGCCGGTACACTTGCCGGTTGTGTGGTCTAGGTTTTAGAGAGTCTTAGTTTATAAATTTAAAACTTAGAGAGTCTAGTTTAGGGTTTAATTTAGTTAATTTAATTAGACCACTTCGAGCACATCACCCGGTATATCCCATTTTAGTTTTACACAATTGTGAACATTACGCCTTTTTTACTCTCTAATCGAGGTTCTCGGCATTGAAAAATCTTCGTAAACTAAATCACACTTGTATATGTTGACATTTAAGAGATATACAGGCAAGAAAACCAAGAGCAATGGTGATATATATGCGGATTAGACACCAAAAAATAAACACTCAAAAAATGGCTACAATTTAAGGAATGCGTTTAGTGATGGAATCAGATTCCTAATTGAAAGAGAAATGTCTGGTGGTAAGAAAAGCTGCTTCCAGGAGGTTGTCAAGTGTTTTCGCTCGAAGATTCCATTCTTGGGTGGTTGGTTTGACCCTTGTTCCTGTAACTCGAATCCAAGCCCGGTATATCCCATTTTAGTTTTACACCATTGAGAACCTTACGCCTTTTTTACCCTCTGATCGAGGTTCTCGGCATTGAAAAATCTTCGTAAACGAAATCATACGTGTATAGGTTGACATTTAAGATATATACAGTCAAGAAAATCAAGAGCAATGGTGATATACATGCGGATTAGACATCAAAAAATAAACACTCAAAAAATGGCTACAATTTAAGGAATGTGTTTAGTGACGGTATCAGATTCCTAATTGATGGAGAAAGGTCTTGTGGCAAGAAAAGCTGCTTCCAGGAGGTTGTCAAGTGTTTTCGCTCGACGATTCCATTCTTGGGTGGTTGGTTTAGACCTTGTTCCTGTAACTCGAATCCTATCCCGTTATATCCCATTTTAGTTTTACACCATTGTGAACCTTACGCCTTTTTTACTCTCTAATCGGGGTTCTCGGCATTGAAAAATCTTCGTAAACTAAATCACACGTGTATATGTTGACATTTAAGAGATATACAATCAAGAAAATCAAGAGCAATGGTGATATATATGCGGATTAGACACCCAAAAATAAACACTCAAAAAATGGCTACAATTTAAGGAATGTGTTTAGTGACGGCATCATATTCCTAATTGATGGAGAAATGTCTGGTGGCAAGAACAACTGCTTCCAGAAGGTTGTCAAGTGTTTTCGCTCGAACATTCCATTCTTGGGTGGTTGGTTTGACCCTTGTTCCTGTAACTCGAATCCTAGCCCGATATATCGCATTTTAGTTTTACACCATTGTGAACCTTACGATTTTTTTACTCTCTAATCGAGGTTCTCGACATTGAAAAATCTCCGTAAACTAAATTATACATGTATAGGTTGACATTTAAGATATATACAGTCAAGAAAATCAAGAGCAATGGTGATATATATGCGGATTAGACACCAAAAAATAAACACTCAAAAAATGGCTACAATTTAAGGAATGTGTTTAGTGACGGCATCAGATTCCCAATTGATGGAGAAAGGTCTGGTGGCAAGAAAAGCTGTTTCCAGGAGGTTGTCAAGTGTTTTCGCTCGACGATTCCATTCTTTGGTGGTTGGTTTGGACCTTGTTCCTGTAACTCGAATCTTAGCCCGGTATATCCCATTTTAGTTTTACACTATTGTGAACCTTACGCCTTTTTTACTCTCTGATCGAGGTTCTCGGCATTGAAAAATATTCATAAACTAAATCACACGTGTATATGTTGACAATTAAGAGATATACAGTCAAGAAAATCAAGAGCAATGGTGATATATTTGCGGATTAGACACCAAAAAATAAACACTAAAAAAATGGCTACCATTTAAGGAATGTGTTTAGTGACGGCATCAGATTCCTAATGATGGAGAAAGGTCTGGTGGCAAGAAAAGCTGTTCCAGGAGGTTGTCAAGTGTTTTCGCTCGACGATTCCATTCTTGGGTGGTTGTTTTGGCCCTTGTTCGTGTAACTCGAATCCTAGCCGAGTATATCCCATTTTAGTTTTACGCCATTGTAAACCTTAAGCCTTTTTTACTCTCTGATCGAGGTTCTTGGCATTGAAAAATCTTCGTAAACTAAATCACACGTGTATATGTTGACATTTAAGAGATATACAGTCAAGAAAATCAAGAGCAATGGTGATATATATGCGGATTAGACACCAAAAAATAAACACTCAAAAAATGGCTACAATTTAAGGAATGTGTTTAGTGACTGCATCAGATTCCTAATCGATGGAGAAATATCTGGTGGCAAGAAAAGCTGCTTGCAGGAGGTTATCAAGTGTTTTCGCTCGACGATTCCATTCTTGGGTGGTTGGCTTGGCCTTTGTTCCTGTAACACAAATTCTAGCCCGGTATATCCCATTTTAGTTTTACACCATTGTGAATCTTACGCATTTTTTACTCTCTGATCGAGATTCTCGGCATTGAAAAATCTTCGTAAACTAAATCACACGTGTATATGTTAACATTTAAGAGATATACAGTCAAGAAAATCAAGAGCAAATGTGATATATATGCGGATTAGACACCAAAAAATAAACACTTCAAAAATGGCTACAATTTAAGGAATGTGTTTAGTGATGGCAGAAAATTCCTAATTGATGGAGAAAGGTCTGGTGGTAAGAAAAGCTCCTTCCAGGAGGTTGTCAAGTGTTTTCGCTCGACGATTACATTCTTGGGTGGTTGGTTTGGCCCTTGTTCTTGTAACTCGAATATAGCCCGGTATATCCCATTTTAGTTTTACCCAGTGTGAACCTTACGTCTTTTTTACTCTCTGATCGAGGTTCTCGGCTTTGAAAAATCTTCATAAACTAAATCACACGTGTAAATGTTGACATTTAAGAGATATACACTCAAGAAAATGAAGAGCAATGGTGTTATATATGCGGATTAGACACCAAAAAATAGACACTCAAAAAATGGATACAATTTATGGAATGTGTTTAGTGACGGCATCAAATTCGTAATTGATAGAGAAAGGTCCGGTGGCAAGAAAAGCTGCTTCTGGAAGGTTGTCAAGTGTTTTCGCTCGATGATTCCATTCTTGGGTGGTTGGTTTGGCCCTTGTTCCTGTAACTCGAATTCTAGCCCGGTATATGCCATTTTAGTTTTACACCATTGTGAACCTGACGCCTTTTTTACTATCTAATCAAGGTTCTCGGCATTGAAAAATCTTCGTAAACTAAATCACATGTGTATATATGTGGACATTTTAGAGATATACAGTAAAGAAAATCAAGAGCAATGGTGATATATATGTGAATTAGACACCAAAAAATAAAGACTAAAAAAATGGATACAATTTAAGGAATGTGTTTAGTGATGGTATCAGATTCGTAATTGAAGGAGAAAAGTCTGGTGGCAAGAAAAGCTGCTTCCAGGTGGTTGTCAACAGATTTTACTCGACGATTCTATTCTTGGGTGGTTGGTTTGGCCCTTGTTCCTTTAACTCGAATCCTAGCCCGGTATATCCCATTTTAGTTTTACACCATTGTGAACCTTACTCTGTTTTTACTCTTTGATCGAGGTTCACGACATTGAAAAATCTTCATAAACTAAATCACACGTGTATATGTTGACATTTAAGAGATATACAGTTAAGAAAATCAAGAGAAATGGTGATATATATGCGGATTAGACACCAAAAAATAAACAATCAAAAAATGGCTACAACTTAAGAAATGTGTTTAGTGACGGTAACAGATTCCAAATTGATGGAGAAAGGACTTGTGGCAAGAAAAGCTGCTTCCAGGAGGTTGTCAAGTGTTTTCTCTCGACGATTCCATTCTTGGGTGGTTGGTTTGGCCATTGTTCCTGTAACTCGAATCCTAGCCTGATATATCACATTTTAGTTTTACACCATTGTGAACCTTACGCCTTTTTTACTCTCTGATCGAAGTTCTCGGCTTTGAAAAATCTTTGTAAACTAAATCACACGTGTATATGTTGACATTTAAGAGATATACAGTTAAGAAAATCAAGATCAATGGTGATATATATGTAGATTAGACACCAAAAAAGAAACAATCAAAAAATGGCTACTATTTAAGGAATGTTTTTAGTGATGGTATCAAATTCCTAATTGATGGAGAAAGGCCTAGTGGCAAGAAAAGCTGCTTCCAGGAGGTTGTCAAGTGTTTTCGCTCGACGATTCCATTCTTGGGGGGTTGGCTTGGCCCTTGTTCCTGTAACTCGAATCCTAGCCCGGTATATCCCATTTTAGTTTTGCACCATTGTGAACTTACGCCTTTTTTACTCTCTGATCGAGGTTCTCCGCATAGGAAAATCTTCGTAAACTAAATCACACGTGTATATGTTGACATTTAAGAAACATCCACTCAAGAAAATCAAGAGCAATGGTGATATATCTGAGAATTAGACACCAAACAATAATCACTCAAACAATGGATTCAATTTAAGGAATGTGTTTAGTGACGGCATCAGATTCGTAAGTGATGAAGAATGGTCTGGTGGCAAGAAAATCTGCTTCCAGGAGGTTGTCAAGTGTTTTTGCTTGACGATTCCATTCTTGGGTGGTTGGTTTGTCCCTTGTTCCTGTAACTCGAATCCTAGCCCGGTATATCCTATTTTAGTTTTACACCATTGTGAACCATACGCCCTTTTAACTCTTTGATCAAGGTTCTCGGCAATAAAAACAAGAGCAATGGTGATATAAATGCGGATTAGACACCAAAAAATAAACACTCAAAAAATGGCTACAATTTAAGGAATGTGTTTAGTGATGGCATTAGATTCCTAATTGATGGAGAAAGGACTGGTGGCAAGAAAAGCTGCTTCCAAGAGGATGTCAAGTGTTTTCTCTCGACGATTCCATTCTTGGGTGGTTGGTTTGGCCCTTGTTCCTGTAACTCGAATCCTAGCCCGCTATATGTCATTTTAGTTTTACAACATTATTAACCTTACGCCTTTTTTACTATCTGTTCGAGGTTCTCGACATTGAAAATTCTTCGTAAACTAAATCACACATGTATATGTTGACATTCAAGAGATATACAATCAAGTAAATCAAGAGCAATGGTGATATATATGCGGTTTAGACACCAAAAAAATAAACACTCAAAAAATGGCTACAATTTAAGGAATGCATTTAGTGACGGCATCAGATTTCTAATTGACGGAGAAAGGTCTGGTGGCAAGAAAAGCTGCTTCCAGGAGGTTGTCAAGTGTTTTCGCTCGACGATTCCATTCTGGGGTGGTTGATTTGGCGCTTGTTCTTGTAACTCGTATCAGCCCGGTATATCCCATTTTAGTTTTACACCATTGTGAACCTTACGCCTTTTTTACTCTCTCATTGTGGTTCTCTTCATTGACAAATCTTCGTAAACTAAATCACACGTGTATATGTTGACATTTAAGAGATATACAGTAAAGAAAATCAAGAGCAATGGTGAGATATATGCGGGTTAGACACCTAAAAATAAACAGTCAAAAAATGGCTACAATTTAAGGAATGTGGTTAGTGACGGCATCAGATTCCCTAATTGATGGAGAAATGTCTGGTGGCAAGAAAAGCTGCTTCCAGAAGGTTGTTAAGTGTTTTCGCTCGAACATTCCATTCTTGGGTGGTTGGTTTGACCCTTGTTCCTGTAACTCGAATCCTAGCCCGATATATCCCATTTTAGTTTTACATCATTGTGAACTTTACGATTTTTTTACTCTCTGATCGAGGTTCTCGGCATTGAAAAATCTTCGTAAACTAAATCACACGTGTATATGTTGACATTTAAGAGATATACAGTCAAGAAAATCAAGAGCAATGGTGATATGTATGCGGATTAGACACCTAAAAATAAACACTCAACAAATGGCTACAATTTAAGGAATGTGTTTAGTGACGGCATCATATTCCAACTTGATGGAGAAACGTCTGGTGGCAAGAAAAAGTGCTTCCAGAAGGTTGTCAAGTGTTTTCGCTCGAACATTCCATTCTTGGGTGGTTGGTTTGACCCTTGTTCCTGTAACTCGAATCCTAGCCCGATATATCCCATTTTAGTTTTACACCATTGTGAACTTTATGATTTTTTTACTCTCTGATCGAGGTTCTCGGCATTGAAAACTCTCCGTAAACTAAATCATACGTGTATAGGTTGACATTTAAGATATATACAGTCAAGAAAATCAAGAGCAATGGTGATATATATGCGGATTAGACACCAAAAAATAAACACTCAAAAAATGGCTACAATTTAAGGAATGTGTTTAGTGACGGCATCATATTCCTAATTGACGGAGAAAGGTCTGGTGGCAAGAAAAGCTGTTTCCAGGAGGTTGTCAAGTGTTTTCGCTCGACGATTCCATTCTTTGGTGGTTGGTTTGGACCTTGTTTCTGTAACTCGAATCCTAGCCCGGTATATCCCATTTTAGTTTTACACCATTGTGAACCTTACGCCTTTTTTACTCTCTGATCGAGGTTCTCGGCATTGAAAAATCTTCATAAACTAAATCACACGTGTATATGTTGACATTTAAGAGATATACAGTCAAGAAAATCAAGAGCAATGGTGATATATATGCGGATTAGACACCAAAAAATAAACCCTCAAAAAATGGCTACAATTTAAGGAATGTGTGTAGTGACGGCATCAGATTCCTAATGATGGAGAAAGGTCTGGTGGCAAGAAAAGTTGTTCCAGGAGGTTATCAAGTGTTTTCGCTCGACGATTCCATTCTTGGGTGGTTGGTTTGGCCCTTGTTCCTGTAACTCGAATCCTAGCCGTGTATATCCCATTTTAGTTTTACGCCATTGTAAACCTTAAGCCTTTTTTACTCTCTGATCGAGGTTCTTGGTATTGAAAAATCTTCGTAAACAAAATCTAACATGTATATGTTGACATTTAAGAGATATATAGTCAAGAAAATCAAGAGCAACAGTCATATATATGCGGATTAAAAACCAAAAAATAAACACTCCAAAAATGGCTACAATTTAAGGAATGTGTGTAATGACGGCATCAGATTCCTAATTGATGGAGAAAGGTCTGGTGGTAAGAAAAGCTGCTTCCAGGAGGTTGTCAAGTGTTTTCGCTCTACGATTACATTCTTGGGTGGTTAGTTTGGCCCCTGTTCCTGTAACTCGAATATAGCCCGGTATATCCCATTTTAGTTTTACCCATTGTGAACCTTACGTCTTTTTTACTCTCTGATCGAGGTTCTCGGCATTGAAAAATCTTCGTAAACAAAATCTAACATGTATATGTTGACATTTAAGAGATATATAGTCAAGAAAATCAAGAGCAACAGTCATATATATGCGGATTAAAAACCAAAAAATAAACACTCCAAAAATGGCTACAATTAAAGGAAGGTGTTTACTGACGGCATCAGATTCCTAATTGATGGAGAAAGGTCTGGTGGCAAGAAAAGCTGCTTCCAGGTGGTTGTCAAGTGTTTTCGCTCGACGATTCCATTCTTGGGTGGTTGGTTTGGCCCTTGTTCCTGTAACTTGAATGCTAGCCCGGTATATCCCATTTTAGTTTTACACCATTGTGAACCTTACGCCTTTTTTACTATCTGATCGAGGTTCTCGGCATTGAAAAATCTTTGTAAACTAAATCACACGTGTATATGTTGACATTTAATAGATATACAGTTAAGAAAATCAAGAGCAATGGTGATATATATGCGGATTAGACACCAAAAAATGAATACTCAAAAAATGGCTACAATTTAAGGAATGTGTTTAGTGACGGCAGCAGATTCCTAATTGATGGAGAAAGGTCTGGTGGCAAGAATAGCTGCTTCCTGGAGGTTGTCAAGTGTTTTCGCTCGACGTTTCCATTCTGGTGTGGTTGGTTTGGCCCTTGTTCCTTTAACTCGAATCCTATCCCGGTATATCCCATTTTAGTTTTACTACATTGTGAAACTTACGCCATTTTTACTCTCTGATCGAGGTTCTCGGCATTGAAAAATCTTTGTAAACTAAATCACCCATGTAAAATGTTGACATTTAAGAGATACACAATCAATAAAATCAAGAGCAATGGTCATATATATATGCGGATTAGACACAAAAAAATAAACACTCAAAAAATGGCTACAATTTAAGGAATGTGTTTAGTGACGGCATCAGTTTCCTAATTGATGGAGAAAGGTCTGGTGGCAAGAAAAAGCTGCTTCCAGGAGGTTGTCAAGTGTTTTCGCTCGATGATTCCATTCTGGGGTGGTTGATTTGGCTCTTTTTCTTGTAACTCGAATCATAGCCCGGTATATCCCATTTTAGTTTTACACCATGGTGAACCTTATGCCTTTTTTACTCTCCGATCGAGGTTCTCGACATTGAAAAATCTTCGTAAACTAAATCACACGTGTATATGTTGACATTTAAGAGATATACAGTCAAGAAAATCAAGAGCAATGGTATATATATGCGGATTAGTCACAAAAATAAACACTCAAAAAATGGCTACAATTTAAGGAATGTGTTTAGTGACGGTATCAGATTCTATTGTCTGGTGGCAAGAAAAGCTGCTTTCAGGAGGTTGTCAAATGTTTTCGCTCGACGATTCCATTCTTGGGTAGTTGGTTTGTCCCTTGTTCCTGTAACTCGAATCCTATACTGGTATATCCCATTTTAGTTTTACACCATTCTTGGGTAGTTGGTTTGTCCCTTGTTCCTTACTCTCCGATCGAGATTCTCATCATTGAAAAATCTTCGTAAACTAAATCACACGTGTATATGTTGACATTTAAGAGATATACAGTCAAGAAAATCATGAGCAATGGTGATATATATGCGGATTAGACACTAAAAAATAAACACTAAAAAATGGCTACAATTTAAGGAATGTGTTTAGTGACGGCATCAGACTCCTAATTGATGGAGAAAGGTCTAGAGGCAAGAAAATCTGCTTCCAGGAGGTTGTCAAGTGTTTTCGCTCGACGATTCCATTCTTGGGTGGTTGGTTTGGCACTTGTTCCTGTAACTCGAATCCTAGCCCGGTATATCCCATTTTAGCTTTACACCATTGTGAACCTTACACATTTTTTACTCTCTGATCGAGGTTCTCGGCATTGAAAAATCTTTGTAAACTAAATCACACGTGTATATGTTGATATTTAGGAGATATACAGTCAAGAAAATCAAGAGCGATGGTGATATATATGCGGATTAGATACTTAAAAATAAAGAGTCAAAAAATGGCTACAATTTAAGGAATGTGCTAAGTGACGACATCAGATTCCTAATTGATGGAGAAAGGTCTGGTGGCTAGAAAAGCTGCTTCTAGGAGGTTGTCACGTGTTTTCGCTCGACGATTCCATTCTTGGGTGGTTGGTTTGGCCATTGTTCCTGTAACTCGAATCCTAGCCCGGTATATCCCATTTTTGTTTTACACCATTGCGAACCTTACGCCTTTTTTATTCTCTGATCGAGGTTCTCGGCACTGAAAAATCTTCGTAAACAAAATCACAGGTGTATATGTTGACATTTAAGAGATATACAGTCAAGAAAATCAAGAGCTATGGTGATATATATGCGGATTAGATACAAAAAAATAAACCCTCAAAAAAGTCTACAATTTAAGGAATGTGTTTAGTGACGGCATCAGATTCCTAATTGATGGAGAAAGGTCTGATGGCAAGAAAAGCTGCTTCTAGGAGGTTGTCAAGTGTGTTCACTCGACGATTCCATTATTGGGTGGTTGGTTTGGCCCATGTTCCCGTAACTCGAATCCTAGCCCGGTATATCCCATTTTAGTTTTACACCATTGTGAACCTTACGCCTTTTTTACTCTCTGATCCAGGTTCTCTTCATTGATAAAACTTCGTAAACTAAATCACACGTGTACATGTTGACATTTAAGAGATATAAAGTCAAGAAAATCAAGAGCAATGGTGATATATATGCGGATTAGACACCAAAAAATAAACACTCAAAAAATGGCTACAATTTAAGGAATGTGTTTAGTGACGGCATCAGACTCCTAATTGATGGAGAAAGGTCTGGAGGCAAGAAAAGCTGTTTCCAGGAGGTTGCAAGTGTTTTCGCTCGACGATTCCATTCTTGGGTGGTTGGTTTGGCCATTGTTCCTGTAACTCGAATCCTAGCCCGGGATATCCCATTTTAGTTTTACACCATTGTGAACCTTACGCCTTTTTTACTCTCTGATCGAGGTTCTCGTCATTGAAAAATCTTCGTAAACAAAATCACAGGTGTATATGTTGACATTTAAGAGATATACAGTCAAGAAAATCAAGAGCTATGGTGATATATATGCGGATTAGATACAAAAAAATAAACCCTCAAAAAAGTCTACAATTTAAGGAATGTGTTTAGTGACGGGATCAGATTCCTAATTGATGGAGAAAGGTCTGATGGCAAGAAAAGCTGCTTCCAGGAGGTTGTCAAGTGTGTTCACTCGACGATTCCATTCTTGGGTGGTTGGTTTGGCCCATGTTCCCGTAACTCGAATCCTAGCCCGGTATATCCCATTTTAGTTTTACACCATTGTGAACCTTACTTCTTTTTTACTCTCTGATCGAGGTTCTCTTCATTGACAAAACTTCGTAAACTAAATCACACGTGTACATGTTGACATTTAAGAGATATAAAGTCAAGAAAATCAAGAGCAATGGTGATATATATGCGGATTAGACACCAAAAAATAAACACTCAAAAAATGGCTACAATTTAAGGAATGTGTTTAGTGACGGCATCAGACTCCTAATTGATGGAGAAAGGTCTGGAGGCAAGAAAAGCTGCTTCCAGGAGGTTGTCAAGTGTTTTCGCTCGACGATTCCATTCTTGGGTGGTTGGTTTGGCCATTGTTCCTGTAACTCGAATCCTAGCCCAGTATATCCCATTTTAATTTTACACCATTGTGAACCTTTCGCCTTTTTTACTCTCTGATCGAGGTTCTCGTCATTGAAAAATCTTCGTAAACTAAATCACACGTGTATATGTTGATATTTAAGAGATATACAGTCAAGAAAATCATGAGCAATGGTGATATATATGCGTATTAGAAACCAAAAAATAAAATCTCAAAAATGGCTACAATTTAAGGAAAGTGTTTAGAGACGGCATCAGACTGCTAATTGATGGAGAAAGGTCTGGCGGCAAGAAAAGCTCCTTCCAGGAGATTGTCAAGTGTTTTCGCTCGACGATTCCATTTTGGGGTGGTTTGTTTGGCCCTTGTTCCTGTAACTCGAATCCTAGCCCGGTTTATCCCATTTTAGTTTTACACCATTGTGAACCTTACGCCTTTTTAACTCTCTGGTCGAGGTTCTCGGCATTGAAAAATCTTCGAAAACTAAATCACACGTGTATATGTTGACATTTAAGAGATATACAGTCAAGAAAATCAAGAGCAATGGTGATATATATATGCGGATTAGACACCAAAAAATAAACACTCAAAAAATGGCTACAATTTAAGGAATGTGATTAGTGATGGCATCAGATTCCTAATTGATGGAGAAAGGTCTGGTGGCAAGAAAAAGTGATTCCAGGAGGTTGTCAAGTGTTTTAGCTCGACGATTCCATTCTTGGGTGGTTGGTATAGCCCTTATTCCTATAACTCGAATCCTAGCCCGATATATCCCATTTTAGTTTTACACCATTGTGAACCTTACGCCTTTTTTACTCTCTGATCGAGGTTCTCGGCATTGAAAAATCTTCGAAAACCAAATAACACGTGTATATGTTGACATTTAAGAGATATACAGTCAAGAAAATCAAGAGCAATGGTGATATATATATGCGGATTAGACACCAACAAATTGTTAGTGCATTACGTCTATTGACTTTGTCTTGTATCATGTAATAGGATAGGTTAGAATAATCAGTGCACGAGGTTCGAGAATCGAAGTTTAGGTGTTAAGGTACTGATTTCGCTCATAGTGCATTTTGGTCTCTTGGAGCGAAATCAGAAACATCTGATTTCGCTCATAAGGCATGTCATAAAAGCGAAATCAGGTCTCTTATAAATAGTACTCATGTTGTTTCATTTGGCACGGATTCAGGATTGTGTAACGAAGTGCTGCCAAATTGTTCTCAGGTTGTAATCAGTGTTAAATCAATACAAGAGGCATTATAATTAGTTTGAGCGTCCGTTTCATTGATTCCGCCTTTGAATCGGATTCACAACTCTTCTGATTTACTCATTCGGGTTCAACAACGATCCTACACAAATAAACACTCAAAAAATGGCTACAATTTAAGGAATGTGTTTAGTGACGGCCTCAGATTTCTAATTGACGGAGAAAGGTCTGGTGGCAAGAAAAACAGCTTCCAGGAGGTTGTCAAGTGTTTTCGCTCGACGATTCCATTCTGGGGTGGTTGATTTAGCCCTTTTTCCTGTAACTCGAATCCTAGCCCGGTATATCCCATTTTAGTTTAACACCATTGTGAACCTTACGCCTTTTTTACTCTCTGATCGAGGTTCTCGGCTTTGAAAAATCTTCGTAAACTAAATCATACGTGTATATGTTTACATTTAAGAGATATACAGTCAAGAAAATCAAGAGCAATGCTGATATATATGCGGATTAGACACAAAAAAATAAACACTCAAAAAATCTCTACAATTTAAGGAATGTGTTTTGTGACGGCATCAGATTACTAATTGATGGAGAAAGGTCTGGTGGCAAGAAAAGCTGCTTCCAGGAGGTTGTCAAGTGTTTTCGCTCACGATTCCATTCTTGGGTGGTTGGTTTGGCCCTTGTTCCTGTAACTCGAATCCTAGCCCGGTATATCCCATTTTAGTTTTACACCATTGTGAACCTTACGCCATTTTTACTCTCTGATCGAGGTTCTCGTCATTGAAAACTCTTCGTAAACTAAATCACACGTGTATATGTTGACATTTAAGAGATATACAGTCAAGAAAATTAAGAGCAATGGTGATATATATGCGGATTAGACACCAAAAAATAAACACTCAAAAAATGGCTACAATTTAAGGAATGTGTTTAGTGACGGCATCAGACTCCTAATTGATGGAGAAAGGTCTGGAGGCAATAAAAGCTGCTTCTAGGAGGTTGTCAAGTGTTTTCGCTCGACCATTCCATTCATGGGTGGTTGGTTTGGCCCTTGTTCCTGTAACTCGAATCCTAGCCCGGTATATCCCATTTTAGTTTTACACCATCGTGAACCTCACACCATTTTTACTCTTTGATCGAGGTTCTCGGCATTGAAAATTCTTCGTAAACTAAATCAGACGTGTATATATTGATATTTAAGAGATATACAGTCAAGAAAATCAAGAGCAATGGTGATATATATGCGGATTAGACACCTCAAAATAAACAGTCAAAAAATGGCTACAATTTAAGGAACGTGTTTAGTGACGACATCAGATTCCTAATTGATGGAAAATGGTCTGGTGGCAAGAAAAGCTACTTCTAGGAGGTTGTCAAGTGTTTTCGCTCGACGATTCCATTCTTGGGTGGTTGGTTTGGCCATTGTTCCTGTAACTCGAATCCAAGCCCGGTATATCTCATTTTAGTTTTACTCCATTGTGAACCTTACGTGTTTTTTACTCTCTGATCGAGGTTCTCGGCATTGAAAAATCTTCGTAAACTAAATCACACGTGCATATGTTGACATTTAAGAGATATACAGTCAAGAAAATCAAGAGCAATGGTGATATATATGTGGATTAGACACCAAAAAATAAACACTCAAAAAATGGCTACAATTTAAGGAACGTGTTTAGTGACGGCATCAGATTGCTAATTGATGGAGAAAGGTCTGGTGGCAAGGAAAGCTGCTTCCAGGAGGTTGTCAAGTGTTTTCGCTCGATGATTCTATTCTAGGGTGGTTGGTTTGGCCATTGTTCCTGTAACTCGAATCCTATCCCGGTATATCCCATTTTAGTTTTACACCATTGTGAACCTTACGCCTTTTTTACTCTCTGATCGAGGTTCTCGGCATTGAAAATTCTTCGAAAACCAAATAACACGTGTATATGTTGACATTTAAGAGATATACAGTCAAGAAAATCAAGAGTAATGGTGATATATATGCGGATTAGACACCAAAAATAAACACTCAAAAATGGCTGCAATTTAAGGAATGTGTTTAGTGACGGCATCAGATTTCTAATTGACGGAGAAAGGTCTGGTGGCAAGAAAAACTGCTTCCAGGAGGTTGTCAAGTGTTTTCGCTTGACGATTCCATTCTGGGGTGGTTGATTTAGCCCTTTTTCCTGTAACTCGAATCCTAGCCCGGTATATCCCATTTTAGTTTTACACCATTGTGAACCTTACGCCTTTTTTACTCTCTGATCGAGGTTCTCGGCTTTGAAAAATCTTTGTAAACTAAATCATACGTGTATATGTTTACATTTAAGAGATATACAGTCAAGAAAATCAAGAGCAATGGTGATATATATGCGGATTAGACACAAAAAAATAAACACTCAAAAAATCGCTACAATTTAAGGAATGTGTTTTGTGACGGCATCAGATTGCTAATTGATGGAGAAAGGTCTGGTGGCAAGAAAAGCTTCTTCCAGGAGGTTGTCAAGTGTTTTCGCTCACGATTCCATTCTTGGGTGGTTGGTTTGGCCCTTGTTCCTGTAACTCGAACCCTAGCCCGGTATATCCCAATTTAGTTTTACACCATTGTGAACCTTACGCCATTTTTACTCTCTGATCGAGGTTCTCGTCATTGAAAACTCTTCGTAAACTAAATCACACGTGTATATGTTGGCATTTAAGAGATATACAGTCAAGAAAATGAAGAGCAATGGTGATATATATGCGGATTAGACACCAAAAAATAAACACTCAAAAAATGGCTACAATTTAAGGAATGTGTTTAGTGACGGCATCAGACTCCTAATTGATGGAGAAAGGTCTGGAGGCAAGAAAAGCTGCTTCTTGGAGGTTGTCAAGTGTTTTCGCTCGACCATTCCATTCATGGGTGGTTGGTTTGGCCCTTGTTCCTGTAACTCGAATCCTAGCCCGGTATATCCCATTTTAGTTTTACACCATCGTGAACCTCACACCTTTTTTACTCTTTGATCGAGGTTCTCGGCATTGAAAATTCTTCGTAAACTAAATCAGACGTGTATATATTGATATTTAAGAGATATACAGTCAAGAAAATCAAGAGCAATGGTGATATATATGCGGATTAGACACCTCAAAATAAACAGTCAAAAAATGGCTACAATTTAAGGAACGTGTTTAGTGACGACATCAGATTCCTAATTGATGGAAAATGGTCTGGTGGCAAGAAAAGCTACTTCTAGGAGGTTGTCAAGTGTTTTCGCTCGACGATTCCATTCTTGGGTGGTTGGTTTGGCCACTGTTCCTGTAACTCGAATCCAAGCCCGGTATATCTCATTTTAGTTTTCCTCCATTATGAACCTTACGTGTTTTTTACTCTCTGATCGAGGTTCTCGGCATTGAAAAATCTTCGTAAACTAAATCACACGTGCATATGTTGACATTTAAGAGATATACAGTCAAGAAAATCAAGAGCAATGGTGATATATATGTGGATTAGACACCAAAAAATAAACACTCAAAAAATGGCTACAATTTAAGGAACGTGTTTAGTGACGGCATCAGATTGCTAATTGATGGAGAAAGGTCTGGTGGTAAGGAAAGCTGCTTCCAGGAGGTTGTCAAGTGTTTTCGCTCGACGATTCTATTCTAGGGTGGTTGGTTTGGCCATTGTTCCTGTAACTCGAATCCTATCCCGGTATATCCCATTTTTGTTTTACACCATTGTGAACCTTACGCATTTTTTACTCTCTGATCGAGGTTCTGGGCCTTGAAAATTCTTCGAAAACCAAATAACACGTGTATATGTTGACATTTAAGAGATATACAGTCAAGAAAATCAAGAGTAATGGTGATATATATGCGGATTAGACACCAAAAATAAACACTCAAAAAATGGCTACAATTTAAGGAATGTGTTTAATGACGGCATCAGATTTCTAATTGACGGAGAAAGGTCTGGTGGCAAGAAAAACTGCTTCCAGGAGGTTGTCAAGTGTTTTCGCTCGACGATTCCATTCTGGGGTGGTTGATTTAGCCCTTTTTCCTGTAACTCGAATCCTAGCCCGGTATATCCCATTTTAGTTTTACACCATTGTGAACCTTACGCCTTTTTTACTCTCTGATCGAGGTTCTCGGCTTTGAAAAATCTTTGTAAACTAAATCATACGTGTATATGTTTACATTTAAGAGATATACAGTCAAGAAAATCAAGAGCAATGGTGATATATATGCGGATTAGACACAAAAAAATAAACACTAAAAAAATCGCTACAATTTAAGGAATGTGTTTTGTGACGGCATCAGATTGCTAATTGATGGAGAAAGGTCTGGTGGCAAGAAAAGCTTCTTCCAGGAGGTTGTCAAGTGTTTTCGCTCACGATTCCATTCTTGGGTGGTTGGTTTGGCCCTTGTTCCTGTAACTCGAACCCTAGCCCGGTATATCCCATTATAGTTTTACACCATTGTGAACCTTACGCCATTTTTACTCTCTGATCGAGGTTCTCGTCATTGAAAACTCTTCGTAAACTAAATCACACGTGTATATGTTGGCATTTAAGAGATATACAGTCAAGAAAATGAAGAGCAATGGTGATATATATGCGGATTAGACACCAAAAAATAAACACTCAAAAAATGGCTACAATTTAAGGAATGTGTTTAGTGACGGCATCAGACTCCTAATTGATGGAGAAAGGTCTGGAGGCAAGAAAAGCTGCTTCTAGGAGGTTGTCAAGTCTTTTCGCTCGACCATTCCATTCATGGGTGGTTGGTTTGGCCCTTGTTCCTGTAACTCGAATCCTAGCCCGGTATATCCCATTTTAGTTTTACACCATTGTGAACCTCACACCTTTTTTACTCTTTGATCGAGGTTCTCAGCATTGAAAATTCTTCGTAAACTAAATCACACGTGTATATATTGATATTTAAGAGATATACAGTCAAGAAAATCAAGAGCAATGGTGATATATATGCGGATTAGACACCTCAAAATAAACAGTCAAAAAATGGCTACAATTTAAGGAACGTGTTTAGTGACGGCATCAGATTCCTAATTGATGGAAAATGGTCTGGTGGCAAGAAAAGCTACGTCTAGGAGGTTGTCAAGTGTTTTCGCTCGACGATTCCATTCTTGGGTGGTTGGTTTGGCCATTGTTCCTGTAACTCGAATCCAAGCCCGGTATATCCCATTTTAGTTTTACTCCATTGTGAACCTTACGCGTTTTTTACTCTCTGATCGAGGTTCTCGGCATTGAAAAATCTTCGTAAACTAAATCACACGTGCATATGTTGACATTTAAGAGATATACAATCAAGAAAATCAAGAGCAATAGTGATATATATGCGGATTAGACACCAAAAAATAAACACTCAAAAAATGGCTACAATTTAAGGAACGTGTTTAGTGACGGCATCAGATTGCTAATTGATGGAGAAAGGTCTGGTGGCAAGGAAAGCTGCTTCCAGGAGGTTGTCAAGTGTTTTCGCTCGACGATTCTATTCTAGGGTGGTTGGTTTGGCCATTGTTCCTGTAACTCGAATCCTATCCCGGTATATCCCATTTTAGTTTTACACCATTGTGAACCTTACACCTTTTTTACTCTCTGATCGAGGTTCTCGGCATTGAAAATTCTTCGAAAACCAAATAACACGTGTATATGTTGACATTTAAGAGATATACAGTCAAGAAAATCAAGAGTAATGGTGATATATATGCGGATTAGACACCAAAAATAAACACTCAAAAAATGGCTACAATTTAAGGAATGTGTTTAGTGACGGCATCAGATTTCTTATTGACGGAGAAAGGTCTGGTGGCAAGAAAAACTGCTTCCAGGAGGTTGTCAAGTGTTTTCGCTCGACGATTCCATTCTGGGGTGGTTGATTTAGCCCTTTTTCCTGTAACTCGAATCCTAGCCCGGTATATCCTATTTTAGTTTAACACAATTGTGAACCTTACGCCTTTTTTACTCTCTGATTGAGGTTCTCGGCTTTGAAAAATCTTCGTAAACTAAATCATACGTGTATATGTTTACATTTAAGAGATATACAGTCAAGAAAATCAAGAGCAATGGTGATATATATGCGGATTAGACACAAAAAAATAAATACTCAAAAAATTGCTACAATTTAAGGAATGTGTTTTGTGACGGCATCAGATTGCTAATTGATGGAGAAAGGTCTGGTGGCAAGAAAAGCTGCTTCCAGTAGGTTATCAAGTGTTTTCGCTCACGATTCCATTCTTGGGTGGTTGGTTTGGCCCTTGTTCCTGTAACTCGAATCCTAGCCCGGTATATCCCATTTTAGTTTTACACCATTGTGAACCTTACGCCATTTTTACTCTCTGATCGAGGTTCTCGTCATTGAAAACTCTTCGTAAACTAAATCACACGTGTATATGTTGACATTTAAGAGATATACAGTCAAGAAAATTAAGAGCAATGGTGATATATATGCGGATTAGACACCAAAAAATAAAAACTCAAAAAATGGCTACAATTTAAGGAATGTGTTTAGTGACGGCATCAGACTCCTAATTGATGGAGAAAGGTCTGGAGGCAAGAAAAGCTGCTTCTAGGAGGTTGTCAAGTGTTTTCGCTCGACCATTCCATTCATGGGTGGTTGGTTTGGCCCTTGTTCCTGTAACTCGAATCCAAGCCCGGTATATCCCATTTTAGTTTTACACCATTGTGAACCTCACACCTTTTTTACTCTTTGATCGAGGTTCTCGGCATTGAAAATTCTTCGTAAACTAAATCACACGTGTATATATTGATATTTAAGAGATATACAGTCAAGAAAATCAAGAGCAATGGTGATATATATGCGGATAAGACACCTCAAAATAAACAGTCAAAAAATAGCTACAATTTAAGGAACGTGTTTAGTGACGGCATCAGATTCCTAATTGATGGAAAATGGTCTGGTGGCATGAAAAGCTACTTCTAGGAGGTTGTCAAGTGTTTTCGCTCGACGATTCCATTCTTGGGTGGTTGGTTTGGCCATTGTTCCTGTAACTCGAATCCAAGCCCGGTGTATCCCATTTTAGTTTTACTCCATTGTGAACCTTACGCGTTTTTTACTCTCTGATCGAGGTTCTCGTCATTGAAAAATCTTCGTAAACTAAATCACACGTGCATATGTTGACATTTAAGAGATATACAGTCAAGAAAATCAAGAGCAATAGTGATATATATGCGGATTAGACACCAAAAAATAAACACTCAAAAAATGGCTACAATTTAAGAAACGTGTTTAGTGACGGCCTCAGATTGCTAATTGATGGAGAAAGGTCTGGTGGCAAGGAAAGCTGCTTCCAGGAGGTTGTCAAGTGTTTTCGCTCGACGATTCTATTCTAGGGTGGTTGGTTTGGCCATTGTTCCTGTAACTCGAATCCTATCCCGGTATATCCCATTTTAGTTTTACACCATTGTGAACCTTACGCCTTTTTTACTCTCTGATCGAGGTTCTCGGCATTGAAAATTCTTCGAAAACCAAATAACACGTGTATATGTTGACATTTAAGAGATATACAGTCAAGAAAATCAAGTGCAATGGTGATATATATATATGCGGATTAGACACAAACAAATTGTTAGTGTATTACGTCTATTGACTTTGTCTTGTATCATGTAATAGGATAGGTTAGAATAATCAGTGCACGAGGTTCGAGAATCGAAGTTTAGGTGTTAAGGTACTGAGTTTGCTCATAGTGCATTTTGGTCTCTTGGAGCGAAATCAGAAACATCTGATTTCGCTCATAAGGCATGTCATAAAAGCGAAATCAGGTCTCTTATAAATAGTGCACATGTTGTTTCATTTGGCACGGATTCAGGATTGTGTAACGAAGTGCTGCCAAATTGTTCTCAGGGTGTAATCAGTGTTAAATCAATACAAGAGGCATTATAATTAGTTTGAGCGTCCGTTTCATTGATTCCGCCTTTGAATCGGATTCACAACTCTTCTGATTGACTTATTCGGGTTCAACAACGATCCTACACAAATAAACATTCAAAAAATGGCTAAAATTTAAGGAATGTGTTTAGTGACGGCATTAGATTTCTAATTGATGGAGAAAGGCCTGGTGGCAAGAAAAACTGCTTCCAGGAGGTTGTCAAGTGTTTTCGCTCGACGATTCCATTCTGGGGTGGTTGATTTGGTCCTTTTTCCTGTAACTCGAATCCTAGCCCAGTATATTCTATTTTAGTTTTACACCATTGTGAACCGTACGCCATTTCTACTCTCTGATTGAGGTTCTCGGCATTGAAAAATCTTCGTAAACTAAATCACACGTGTATATGTTTACATTTAAGAGATATACAGTCAAGAAAATCAAGAGCGATGGTGATATATATGCGGATTAGACACAAAAAATAAACATTCAAAAAATCACTACAATTTAAGGAATGTGTTTTGTGACGGCATCAGATTGCTAATTGATGGAGAAAGGTCTGGTGGCAAGAAAAGCTGCTTCCAGGAGGTTGTCAGGTGTTTTTGCTCACGATTCCATTCTTGGGTGGTTGGTTTGGCCCTTGTTCCTGTAACTCGAATCCTAGCCCGGTATATCCCATTTTAGTTTTACACCATTGTGAACCTTACGCCATTTTTACTCTCTGATCGAGGTTCTCGTCATTGAAAACTCTTCGTAAACTAAATCACACGTGTATATGTTGACATTTAAGAGATATACAGTCAAGAAAATTAAGAGCAATGGTGATATATATGCGGATTAGACACCAAAAAATAAACACTAAAAAAATGGCTACAATTTAAGGAATGTGTTTAGTGACGGCATCAGACTCCTAATTGATGGAGAAAGGTCTGGAGGCAAGAAAAACTGCTTCTAGGAGGTTGTCAAGTGTTTTCGCTCGACCATTCCATTCATGGGTGGTTGGTTTGGCCCTTGTTCCTGTAACTCGAATCCTAGCCCGGTATATCCCATTTTAGTTTTACACCATCATGAACCTCACACCTTTTTTACTCTTTGCTCGAGGTTCTCGGCATTGAAAATTCTTCGTAAACTAAATCACACGTGTATATGTTGATATTTAAGAGATATACTGTCAAGAAAATCAAGAGCAATGGTGATTTATATGCGGATTAGACACCTCAAAATAAACAGTAAAAAAATGGCTACAATTTAAGGAACGTGTTTAGTGACGGCATCAGATTCCTAATTGATGGAAAATGGTCTGGTGGCAAGAAAAGCTACTTCTAGGAGGTAGTCAAGTGTTTTCGCTCGACGATTCCATTCTTGGGTGGTTGGTTTGGCCATTGTTCTTGTAACTCGAATCCTAGCCCGGTATATCCCATTTTAGTTTTACACCATTGTGAACCTTACGCCTTTTTTACTCTCTGATCGAGGTTCTCGGCATTGAAAAATCTTCGTAAACTAAATCACACGTGCATATGTTGACATTTAAGAGATATACAGTCAAGAAAATCAAGAGCAATGGTGATATATGTGCAGATTAGACACCAAAAAATAAACACTCAAAAAATGGCTACAACTTAAGGAATGTGTTGAGTGATGGCATCAGATTGCTTATTGATGGAGAATGGTCTGGTTGCAAGAAAAGCTGCTTCCAGGAGGTTGTCAAGTGTTTTCGCTCGACGATTCCATTTTTGGGTGGTTGGTTTGGCCCATGTTTCTGTAACTTGAATCCTAGCCCGGTTTATCACATTTTAGTTTTACACCATTGTACACCTTTCGCCTTTTTTACTCACTAATCGAGGTTCTCGGCATTGAAAAATCTTCGTAAACTAAATCACACATGTATATGTTGACATTTAAGAGATATACAGTCAAGAAAATCAAGAGCAATGGTGATATATATTTGCGGATTAGACACCAAAAAATAAACACTTAAAAAATGGCTTCAATTTAAGGAGTGTGTTTAGTGACGGGATCTGATTCCTAATTGATGGAGAAAGGTCTGGTGGCAAGAAAAGCTGCTTCCAGGAGGTTGTCAAGTGTTTTCGCTCGACGATTCCATTCTGGGGTGGTTGGTTTGGCCCTTGTTCCTGTAACTCGAATCCTAGCCCGGTATATCCCTTTGTAGTTTTACACCATTGTGAACCTTACGCCTTTTTTACTCTCTGATCGAGGTTCTTTGCATTGAAAAATGTTCGTAAACTAAATCACACGTGTATATGTTGACATTTAAGAGATATACAGTCAAGAAAATCAAGAGTAATGGTGATATATATGCGGATTAGACACCAAAAAATAAACAATCAAAAAATGCCAACAATTTAAGGAATGTGTTTAGTGACGACATCAGATTTCTAATTGATGGAGAAAGGTCTTGTGGCAGGAAAAGCTACTTCCAGGAGATTGTCAAGTGTTTTCGCTCGACGATTCCATTCTTGGGTGGTTGGTTTGGCCCTTGTTCCTGTAACTCGAATCCTAGCCTTTTATATCTCATATTAGTTTTACACCTTTGTGAACCTTACACCTTTTTTACTCTCTGATCGAGGTTGTTGGCATTGAAAAATCTTCGTAAACTAAATCACATGTGTATATGTTGGCATTTAAGAGATATACAGTCAAGAAAATCTAGAGCAATGGTGATATATATGCGGATTAGAGACCAAAAAATAAAAATTTAAAAAATGGCTACAATTTAAGGAATGTGTTTAGTGACGGCATCAGATTCCTAATTGATGGAGAAAGGTCTGGTGGCAAGAAAAGCTGCATCCAGGAGTTTGTCAAGTGTTTTCGCTCGACGATTCCATTCTTGGGTGATTGGTTAGGCCCTTGTTCCTGTAACTCGAATCCTAGCCCGGTATATCCCATTTTTGTTTTACACCATGGTGAACGTTACCCCTTTTTTACTCTCTGATCGAGGTTCTCGGCTTCGAAAAATCTTCAAAAAACTAAATCACACGTGTATATGTTGACATTTAAGAGATATACAGTTAAGAAAATCAAGAGCAATGGTGATATATATGCGGATTAGACACCAAAAAATAAAAACCCAATAAAGGGCTACAATTTAAGGAATGTGTTTTGTTACGGCATCAGATTCCTAATTGATGGAGAAAGGTCTGGGGGCAAGAAAAGCTGCTTCCAGGAGGTTGTCAAGTGTTTTTGCTCGACGATTCCATTCTTGGGTGATTGGTTTGGCCCTTGTTCCTGTAACTCGAATCCTAGCCCGGTATATCCCATTTTAGTTTTACAGCATTGTGAACCTTACGCCTTTTTTTACTCTCTGATCGAGGTTCTCTTCATTGAAAAATCATCGTAAACTAAATCACACGTGTACATGTTGACGTTTAAGAGATATATTGTCAAGAAAATCAAGAACAACGGTGATATATATGCGGATTAGACACAAAAAAATAAACACTCAATTTAAGAAAGGTGTTTAGTGACGACATCATATTCCTAATTGATGGAGAAAGGTCTGTTGGCAAGAAAAGCTGCTTCCAGGAGGTTGTCAAGTGTTTTCGCTAGACGATTCCATTCTTGGGTGGTTGGTTTAGCCCTTTTTCCTGTAACTCGATTTCTAGCACGGTATATCCCATTTTAGTTTTACACCATTGTGAACCTTACACCTTTTTTACACTCTGATCGAGGTTCTCGACATTGAAAAATCTTCGTAAACTAAATCACACATGTATATGTTGACATTTAAGAGATATACAATCAAGAAAATCAAGAGCAATGGTGATATATATGCGGACAAGACACCAAAAAATAAACACTCAAAAAATGGCTACAATTTAAGGATTGTGTTTAGTGACGGCATCAGATTCCTAATTGATGGAGAAAGGTGTGGTGGCAAGAAAAACTGCTTCCAGGAGGTTGTCAAGTGTTTTCGCTCGACGATTCCATTCTTGGGTGGTTGGTTTGGCCCTTGTTCCAGTAACTCGAATCTTAGCCCGGTATATCCCATTTTGTTTTTACACCATTGTGAACCTTACGCCTTTTTTTACTCTCTGATCGAGGTTCTCGGCATTGAAAAATCTTCGTAAACTAAATCACACGTGTATATGTTGACATTTAAGAGATATACTGTCAAGAAAATCAAGAGCAATGGTGATATATATGCGGACTAGACACCAAAAAATAAACACTCAAAAAATGGCTACAATTTAAGGAATGTGTTCAGTGACGCTATCAGATTCCTAATTGATGGATAAAGGTGTGGTGGCAAGAAAAACTGCTTCCAGTAGGTTCTCAATCGTTTTCGCAAGACGATTCCATTCTTGGGTGGTTGGTTTGGCCCTTGTTCCTGTACCTCGAATCCTAGCCAGGTATATCCCATTTTAGTTTTACACCATTGTGAACCTTACGCCTTTTTTACTCTCTGATCGAGGTTCTCGGCATTGAAAAATCTTCATAAACTTAATCAATACATGTTGACATTTAAGAGATATACAGTCAAGAAAATCAAGAGCATTGATGATATATATGCGGATTAGACACCAAAAAATAAACACTCAAAAAATGGCTACAATTTAAGGAATGTATTTAGTGACGTTATCGGATTCCTAATTGATGGAGAAAGGTCTGGTGGCAAGAAACGCTGCTTCCAGGAGATTGTCAAGTGATTTCGCTCGACGATTCCATTCTTGGGTGGTTGGTTTGGTCCTTGTTACTGTAACTCGAATCCTAGGCTGGTATATCCCATTTTTGTTTTACACCATTGTGAACCTTACGCCTTTTTTACTCTCTGATCGAGGTTCTCGGCATTGAAAAACCTTCGAAAACTAAATCACCCGTGTATATGTTGACATTTAAGAGATATACAGTCAAGAAAATCAAGAGCAATGGTGATATTTATGCGGACTAGACACCAAAAAATAAACACTCAAAAAATGGCTACAATTTAAGGAATGTGTTTAGTGACGGCATCAGATTCCTAATTGATGGAGAAAGGTGTGGTGGCAAGAAAAACAGCTTCCAGGAGGTTCTCAAGTGTTTTCGCTCGACGATTCCATTCTTGGGTGGCTGGTTTGGCCCTTGTTCCTGTAACTCGAATCCTAGCTCGGTATATCTCATTTTAGTTTTACACCATTTTGAACCTTACGCCTTTTTTACTCTTTGATCGAGGTTCTCGGCATTGAAAAATCGTCGTAAACTAAATAACACGTGTATATGTTGACATTTAAGAGATATACAGTCAAGAAAATCAAGAACAATGGTGATATATATGCTGATTAGACACCAAAAAATAAACACTCAAAAAATGGCTACAATTTAAGGAATGTGTTTAGTGACGTTATTAGATTCCTAATTGATCGAGAAAGGTCTGGTGGCAAGAAATGCTGCTTCCAGGAGGTTGTCAATTGTTTTCGCTCGACGATTCCATTCTTGGGTGGTTGGTTTAGCCCTTGGTCATGTATCTCGAATCTTAGCCCGGTATATGCCATTTTAGTTTCACACCATTGTGAACCTTACGCCTTTTTTAATCACTGATCGAGGTTCTCGGCATTGAAAAATCTTCGTAAACT
This sequence comes from Helianthus tuberosus, assembly GCA_030545235.1. Classification (NCBI taxonomy): domain Eukaryota; kingdom Viridiplantae; phylum Streptophyta; class Magnoliopsida; order Asterales; family Asteraceae; genus Helianthus; species Helianthus tuberosus. The sequence goes on along the minus strand of JARYGA010059718.1, from coordinate 8,383,278 downwards.
AAATCACACGTGTATATGTTGACATTTAAGAGATATACAGCTAAGAAAATCAAGATCAATGGTGATATATATGCGAATTAGACACCAAAAAATAAACACTTAAAAATGGCTACAATTTAAGGAATGTGATTAGTGACGGCATCAGATTCCTAATTGATGGAGAAAAGGTCTGGTGGCAAGAAAAGCTGCTTCCAGGAGGTTGTCAAGTGTTTTTGCTCGACGATTCCATTCTTGGGTGGTTGGTTTAGTCCTTGTACCTGTAACTCGAATCCTAACCCGGTATATCCCATTATTGTTTTACACCATTGTGAACCCGAAGCCTTTTTTTACTCTCTGATCGAGGTTCTCGGCATTGAAAAATCTTTGAAAACTAAATCACACGTGTATATGTTGACATTTAAGAGATATACAGTCAAGAAAATCAAGAGCAATGGTGATATATATGCGGACTAGTCACCATAAAATAAACACTCAAAAAATGGCTACAATTTAATGAATGTGTTTGGTGACGGCATCAGATTCCTAATTGATCAAGAAACGTGTGATGGCAAGAAAAACTGCTTCCAGGAGGTTGTCAAGTGTTTTCGCTCGACGATTCCATTCTCGGGTGGTTAGTTTTTGTCCTTGTTCCTGTAACTCGAATCCTAGCCCGGTATATCCCATTTTAGTTTTACACCATTGTGAACCTTACGCCTTTTTTACTCTCTGATCGAGGTTCTCGGCATTGAAAAATCTTCATAAACTAAATCACACGTGTATATTTTGACATTTAAGAGATATACAGTCAAGAAAATCAAGAACAGTCAAGAAAATCAGTCGCTAAACACATTCCTTGAATTGTTGACATTTAAGAGATATACAGTCAAGAAAATCAAGAACAATAGTGATATATATGCGGATTAGAAACCAAAAAATAAACACTCAAAAAATGTCAACAATTCAAGGAATGTGTTTAGCGACGTTATCAGATTCCTAATTGAAGGAGAAAAGTCTGATGGCAAGAAACGCTACTTCTAGAAGGTTGTCAAGTGTTTTCGCTCGACGATTCCATTCTTGGGTGGTTGGTTTAGCCCTTGTTCCTGTAACTCGATTCTTAGCCCTGTATATCCCATTTTAGTTTTACACCATCGTGAACCTTACGCCTTTTTTACTCACCGATCGAGGTTCTCGGCATTGAAAAATCTTCGTAAACTAAATCACACGTGTATATGTTGACATTTAAGAGATATACAGCTAAGAAAATCAAGAGCAATGGTAATATATATGCGGATTAGACACCAAAAAATAAACACTAAAAAAATGGCTACAATTTAAGGAATGTGATTAGTGACGGCATCAGATTCCTAATTGATGGAGAAAGGTCTGGTGGCAAGAAAAGCTGCTTCCAGGAGGTTGTCAAGTGTTTTCGCTCGACGATTCCATTCTTGGGTGGTTGGTTTGGTCCTTGTTCCTGTAACTCGAATCCTAGCCCGGTAAATCCCATTTTAGTTTTACACCATTGTGAACCTTACGCCTTTTTTACTATCTGATCGAGCTTCTCGGCATTGAAAAATCTTCGTAAACTAAATCACACATGTATATGTTGACATTTAAGAGATATACAGTCAAGAAAATCAAGAGCCGTGGTGATATATATGCAGATTAGACACCAAAAAATAAACACTCAAAAAATGGCTACAATTTAAGGAATGTGTTTAGTGACGGCAACAGATTCCTAATTGATAGAGAAATGTCTGGTGGTAAGAAAAGCTGCTTTCAGGAGGTAGTCATGTGTTTTTGATCGACGATTCCATTCTAGGGTGGTTGGTTTGGCCCTTGTTCCTGTAAATCGAATCCTTGCCCGTTATATCCCATTTTAGTTTTACACCATTGTGAACCTTACGCCTTTTTTACTCTCTGATCGAGGTTCTCGGCATTAAAAATTCTTCGTAAGCTAAATCACACGTGTATATGTTGACATTTAAAAGATATACAGTCAAGAAAATCAAGAGCAATGTTGATATATATGTGGATTCGACACCAAAAAATAAACACTTAAAAAATGGCTACAATTTAAGCAGTGTGTTTAGTGACGGCATCGGATTCCTAATTGATGGAGAAAGGTCTGGTGGCAAGAAAAGCTGCTTCCAGGAGGTTGTCAAGTGTTTTCGCTCGACGATTCCATTCTTGGGTGGTTGGTTTAGCCCTTATTCCTGTAACTCGAATCCTAACCCGGTGTATCCCATTTTAGTTTTACACCATTGTGAACCTTATGACATTTTTACTCTCTGATCGAGGTTCTCGGCATTGAAAAATCTTCGTAAACTAAATCACTCGTGTATATGCTGACATTTAAGATATATACAGTCAAGAAAATCAAGAGCAATGGTGATATATATGCAGATTAGACACCAAAAAATTAACACTCAAAAAATGGCTACAATTTAAGGAATGTGTTTAGTGACGGCATAAGATTCCTAATTGACGGAGAAATGTCTGGTGGCAAGAAAAGCTGCTTCCAGGAGGTTGTCAAGTGTTTTCGCTCGACGATTCCGTTCTTGGGTGCTTGGTTTGTCCCTTGTTCCTGTAACTCGAATTCTAGCCCGGTATATCCCATTTTAGTTTTACACCATTGTGAACCTTAAGCCTTTTTACTCTCTGATCGAGGTTCTCGGCATTGAAAAATCTTCGCAAACTAAATCACACGTGTATATGTTGACATATAAGAGATATACAGTCAAGAAAAGCAAGAGCAATGGTGATATATATGCGGATTAGACACCAAAAAATAAACACTCAAAAAATGGCTACAATTTAAGGAATGTGTTTAGTGACGGCATCAGATTCCTAATTGATGGAGAATGGTCTGGTGGCAAGAAAAACTGCTTCCAGGAGGTTGTTAAGTGTTTTCGGTCGACGATTCCATTCTTAGGTGGTTGGTTTGGCCCACGTTTCTGTAACTTAAATCCTAGCCCGGTATATCCCATTTTAGTTTTACACCATTGTGAACCTTACGCCTTTTTACTGTCTGATCGAGGTTCTCGGCATTGAAAAATCTTCGTAAACTAAATCACACGTGTATATGCTGACATTTAAGAGATATACAGTCAAGAAATTCAAGAGCAATGGTGATATATATATATGTATATATATATTTATATATAGGGTGGGGTTCCGCTACAAAGTCCATTTTTCATAAAAAGTGTACAAAGTCTTAAAACACCACAATTTCAGCCATAAAACACACTCAAAACCCACAAATAACATAGTGCAGATCACTAAAACACAATATCTAAACCCTAACATTCCTTAAAAACTTCAAACACACCATCATACAACTATGAGTATAAAACAAAATATGATAATCAACATAAAACACACTAGTGTTTGTCATTCGATAATCAAAGCCTTATCATTCAAAACACAACACAAAACCTACAAATATGGTGTTTTAGTAACCTCCACTATGTTATTTGTGGGGTTTGAGTGTGTTTTATGGTTGACATTTTGGTGTTTTATGACTTTGTACACTTTGTAGGAAAAATGGACTTTGTAGCCAACTCTCACCCTATATGTATATATATATATATACATGCAGATTAGACACCAAAAAATAAACACTCAAAAAATGGCTACAATTTAAGGAATGTGTTTAGTGACGGCATCAGATTCCTAATTTATGGAGAAATGTCTGGTGGCAAGAAAAGCCGCTTCCAGGAGGTTGTCAAGTGTTTTCGCTCGACGATTCTATTCTTGGGTGGTTGGTTTGGCTCTTGTTCCTTTAACTCGAATCCTAGCCCGGTATATCCCATTTTAGTTTTACACCATTGTGAACCTTACGCGTTTTTAATCTCTGATCGAGGTTCTCGGCATTGAAAAATCTTCGTAACCTAAATCACACGTGTATATGTTGACATTTAAGAGATATACAGTCAAGAAAATCAAGAGTAATGGTGATATATATGCGGATTGGACACCAAAAAATAAACACTCAAAAAATGGCTACAATTTAAGGAATGTGTTTAGTGAGGGCATCAGATTCCTAATTGATGGAGAAAGATCTGGTGGTAAAAAAAGCTGCTTCCAGGAGGTTGTTAAGTGTTTTCGGTCGACGATTCCATTCTTTGGTGGTTGGTTTGGCCCACGTTTCTGTAACTCAAATCCTAGCCCGGTATATCCCATTTTAGTTTTACACCATTGTGAACCTTACGCCTTTTTTACTCTCTGATCTAGGTTCTCGGCATTGAAAAATCTTTGTGAACTAAATCACACCTGTATATGCTGACATTTAAGAGATATACAGTCAAGAAAATCAAGAGCAATGGTGATATATACGTGGATTAGACACCAAAAAATAAACACTCAAAAAATGGCTACAATTTAAGGAATGTGTTTAGTGACGGCATCAAGCTGCTTCCAGGAGGTTGTCAAGTGTTTTCGCTCGACGATTCAATTCTTGGGGGGTTGGTTTGGCCCTTGTTCCTTTAACTCGAATCCTAGCCCGGTATATCCCATTTTAGTTTTACACCATTGTGAAACTTACGCCTTTTTTACTCTCTGATCGAGGTTCTCGGCATTGAAAACTCTTCGTAAACTAAGCCACACGTGCATATGTTGACATTTAAGAGATATACAGTCAAGAAAATCAAGAGCAGTGGTGATATATATGCGGATTAGACACCAAAAAATAAGCACTCAAAAAATGGCTACAATTTAAGTAATGTGTTTAGTGTCGGCATCAGATTCCTAATTGGTGGAGAAATGTCTGGTGGTAAGAAAAGCTGCCTCCAGGAAGTTGTCAAGTGTTTTAGCTCGATGATTCCACTCTTGGGTGGTTGGTTTGGCCCTTGTTCCTTTAACTCGAATCCTAGCCTGGTATATCCCATTTTAGTTTTACATCATTGTGAACCTTACGCCTTTTTTACTCTCTGATTGAGGTTTTCGGCATTGAAAAATCTTTGAAAACTAAGTCACACGTGTATATATTAACATTTAAGAGATATAGAGTCAAGAAAATCAAGAGCAGTGGTGATATATATGCGGATTAGACACCAAAAAATAAACACTCAAAAAATGTCTACAATTTAAGTAATGTGTTTAGTTTCGGCATCAGATTCCTATTTGATGGAGAAAGGTCTGGTGGCAAGAAACGCTACTTCCAGGAGGTTATCAAGTGTTTTCGCTCGACGATTCCATTCTTGGGTGGTTGGTTTGGCCCTTGTTCCTGTAACTCGAATCCCAGCCCGGTATATCCCATATTAGTTTTACACCATTGTGAACCATATGCCTTTTTACTCTCTGATCGAGGTTCTCGTCATTGAACAATCTTCGTAAACTAAATCACATGTGTATATGTTGACATTTAAGAGATATATAGTCAAGAAAATCAAGAGCAATGGTGATATATATGCGGATTAGACACCAAAAAATAAACACTCAAAAAATGGCTACAATTTAAGGAATGTGTTTAGTGACGGCATCAGATTCCTAATTGGTGGAGAAATGTCTGGTGGTAAGAAAAGCTACTTCCAGGAAGTTGTCAAGTGTTTTAGCTCGACGATTCCACTCTTGGGTGGTTGGTTTGGCCCTTGTTCCTTTAACTCGAATCCTAGCCCGGTATATCCCATTTTAGTTTTACATCATTGTGAACCTTACGCCTATTTTACTCTCTGATCGAGGTTTTCAGCATTGAAAAATCTTCGAAAACTAAGTCACACGTGTATATGTTGACATTTAAGAGATATATACAGTCAAGAAAATCAAGAGCAGTGGTGATATATATGCGGATTAGACACCAAAAAATAAACACTCAAAAAATGGCTACAATTTAAGTAATGTGTTTAGTGTCAGCATCAGATTCTTAATTGATGGAGAAGGGTCTGGTGGCAAGAAAAGCTGCTTCCAGGAGGTTGTCAAGTGTTTTCGCTCGACGATTCCATTCTTGGGTGGTTGGTTTGGCCCTTGTTCCTGTAACTTGAATCCCAGCCCGGTGTATCCCATTTTAGTTTTACAACATTGTGAATCTTATGCCTTTTTACTCTCTGATCGAGGTTCTCGGCATTGAAAAATCTTCGTAAACTAAATCACACGTGTATATGTTGACATTTAAGAGATATATAGTCAAGAAAATCAAGAGCAGTGGTGATGTATATGCGAATTAGACACCAAAAAATAAACACTCAAAAAATGGCTACAATTGAAGTAATGTGTTTAGTGTCGGCATAAGATTCCTAATTGATAGAGAAAGGTCTGGTGGCAAGAAAGGCTGCTTCCAGTATGTTGTCAAGTGTTTTCGCTCGACGATACCATTGTTGGGTGGTTGGTTTGGCCCTAGTTCCTGTAACTCGAATCCTAGCCCGGTATATCCCATTTTAGTTTTACACTATTGTGAACCTTACGCCTTTTTTACTCTCTAATCGAGGTTCTCAGCATTGAAAAATCTTCGTGAACTAAATCACACGTGTATATGCTGACATTTAAGAGTTATACGGTCAAGAAAATCAAGAGCAATGGTGATATATAATCGGATTAGACACCAAAAAATAAACACTTAAAAAATTGCTACAATTTAAGGAATGTGTTTACTGACGGCATCAGATTTCCTAATTGATGGAGAAATGTCTGGTGGCAAGAAAAGCTGCTTCCAGGAGGTTGTCAAGTGTTTTCGCTCAACGATTCCATTCTTGGGTGGTTAGTTTGGCCCTTGTTACTGTAACTCGAATATTAGCCTGGTATATCCCATTTTAGTTTTACACCATTGTGAAGCTTATGCCTTTTTTACTCTCTGATTGAGGTTCTCGGCATTGAAAAATCTTCGTAAACTAAATCACTCGTGTATATGTTGACATTTAAGGGATATACAGTCAAGAAAATCAAGAGCAATGGTGATATATATACGGATTAGAAACCAAAAAATAAACACTCAAAAAATGGCTACAATTTAAGGATTGTGTTTACTGACGGCAACAGATTCCTAATTGATGGAGAATGGTCTGAAGGCAAGAAAAGCTGCTTCCAGGAGGTTGTCAAATGTTTTCGTTCGACAATTCCATTCTTGGGTGGTTAGTTTGGCCCGTGTTCCTGTAACTCGAATCTTAGCCGGTATATCCCATTTTAGTTTTACACCATTGTGAACCTTACGCCTTTTTACTCTCTGATCGAGGTTCTCGGCATTGAAAAATCTTCGTAAACTAAATCACACGTGTATATGTTGACATTTAAGAGATATATAGTCAAGAAAATCAAGAGCGATGGTGATATATATGCGGATTAGACACCAAAAAATAAACACTCAAAAAATGGCTACAGTTTAAGAAATGTGTTTAGTGACGGCATCAGATTCCTAATTGATGGTGAAAGGTCTGGTGGCAAGAAAAGCTGCTTCCAGGAGGTTATCAAGTGTTTTTGCTAGATTATTCCATTCTTGGGTGGTTGGTTTGGCCCTTGTTCCTGTAACATGAAACCTACCCCGGTATATCCCATTTTAATTTTACACCATTGTGAACCTTACAACTCTTTTACTCTCTGATTGAGGTTCTCGGCATTGAAAAATATTCGTAAACTAAATCACATGTGTATATGTTGACATTTAAGAGATATAAAGTCATGAATATCAAGAGCAAAGGTGATATATATGCGGATTAGACACCAAAAAATAAACACTCCAAAAATGGCTGCAATTTAAGGAATGTGGTTAGTGGCGGCAACAGATTCCTAACTGATGGAGAAAGGTCTGGTGGCAAGAAAAGCTGCTTCCAGGAGGTTATCAAGTGTTTTCGCTCGACGATTCCATTCTTGGGTGGTTTGTTTGGCCCTTGTTCCTGTAACTCGAATCCTAGCCCGGTATATCCCATTTTAGTTTTACACCACTGTGAACCTTACGCCTTTTTTACTCTCTGATCGAGGTTCTCGGCATTGAAAAATCTTTGTAAACTAAATCACACATGTATATGTTAACATTTAAGAGTTATATATTCAAGAAAATCAAGAGCATTGGGGATATATATATGTGGATTAGACACTAAAAAATAAACACTCAAAAAATGGCTACAATTTAAGGAATGTGTTTAGTGACGGCATCAGATTCCTAATTGATGGAGAAAGGTCTGGTGGCAAGAAAAGCTGCTTCCAGGAGGTAGCCAAGTGTTTTCGCTCGATGATTCCATTCTTGGGTGGTTGGTGTGGCCCATGTTCCTGTAACTTGAATCTTAGCCCGGTATATCCCATTTTAGTGTTACACCATTGTGAACCTTACGCCTGTTTTACCCTCTGATCAAGGTTCTCGGCATTGAAAAATCTTCGTAAACTAAATCACACGTGTATATGTTAACATTTAAGATATAAAGTCAATAATATCAAGAGCAATGGTGATATATATGCGGATTAGACACCAAAAAATAAACACTCCAAAAATGGCAACAATTTAAGGAATGTGGTTAGTGGCGGCATCAGATTCTTAACTGATGGAGAAAGGTCTTGTGGCACGAAAAGCTGCTTCCAGGAGGTTGTCTAGTGTTTTCTCTCGACGATTCCATTCTTGGGTGGTTGGTTTGGCCATTGTTCCAGTAACTCGAATCCTTGCCCGGTATTTCCCATTTTAGTTTTACACCATTGTGAACCTTACGCCTGTTTTACTCTCTGATCGAGGTTCTCAGCATTGAAAAATCTTTATAAACTAAATCACATGTGTATATGTTAACATTTAAGATATACAGTCAAGAAAATCAAGAGCAATGGTGATATATATGCGGATTAGACACCAAAAAATAAACACTCAAAAAATGACTACAATTTAAGGAATGTGTTTAGTGACGGCATCAGATTCCTAAATGATGGACAAAGGTTTGGTGGCAAGAAAAGCTACTTCCAGGAGGTTGTCAAGTGTTTTCGGTCGACGATTCCTTTCTTGGGTGGTTGGTTTGGCCCTTGTTCCTGTAACTCTAATCCTAGCCCGGTATATCCCATTTTAGTTTTACACCATTGTGAACCTTATGCCTTTTTTACTCTCTGATCGAGGTTCTCGGCATTGAAAACTCTTCGTAAAGTAAGTCACATGTGTATATGTTGACATTTAAGAGATATACAATCCAGAAAATCAAGAGCAATGGTGATATATATGTGCATTAGACAACAAAAAATAAACACTCAAAAAATGGCTACAATTTAAGGAATGTGTTTATTGACGGCATCAGATTCCTAATTGATGGAGAAAGGTCTGGTGGCAAGAAAAGCTTCTTCCAGGCGTTTGTCAAGTGTTTTTGCTCGACGATTCCATTCTTGGGTGGTTGGTTTGGCCCTTGTTCCTGTAACTCGAATCCCAGCCCGGTATATCCCATTTTAGTTTTACACAAATGTGAACCTTACGCCTTTTTTACTCTCTGATCGAGCATATTATACAAGGGTTAGAATGATGAAATGGTTATAAGTATAACCCATTAACACATATGTCTCATTTCTTCACACACTAAACACACACAAGTTTCTCCTTCCCCCTTGCTTACCTTCGGCCGAACTCAAGCACACACACATCCACCTTCAATCATCCATTCTCATATATTTCCAAGTATATACAAGGGTGCTAGAGATCATACAAGGAAGCTAGGAGCTCACGGAAGTTCAAGAACCTCTCTTGTTTGCTTTTATCCACTTGATTTCTACGCTTGATCATCCCTAGCCTTGTGCGAGTGGTAAGAGTTTTGATCTTGCTATTTTACTTCTATTCTAAGTGGTTAAAATAAGAAACATAATGTTAATCATCAAGAACACTAAGAAACATAAGAAGTAAACTTAAACATAAGCATGTTTAATGAAGAAATCTTGATGAATATGAGTTGTTGTGCTAGGTGATTGTTGATTGTTTATGAAAATGATGTCGATCTTCATATGATCTTGCTGGATCATGATTAAAAACATAATCTAGCAAGATGAGAGGATGAACTTGATGAAAGTGAATGGATCATCCTTATGATGATCACGGACTTGAAAAAATATGATGTTTTCTAGAAAAATAATGATCAAAGTGAGTTGTTAATCATATAGATCTAAAGATTTTTGAATGGTTTTTCAAAGAAACCAAGTTAAAAATATGAGTTTCATTTAATCTTGGTTCTTACATAAACAAACTCTATTTTTGGTGGTTAAACAAGTGTAGAAACACTTGTGTAACAAGGAAAATTCATAAAGAAATATTTTTAGAAATAATGATCATAAGTTGTAAACATCTGTATTCTTTAAAAATGAAGTTTCTAAAGAACTAATCATACTAATCATCTGTATTCATGAAGTAGTAGATTATTACTTGATTTTGGCAAAATTGGTAAGTAAAGGTTGTTTATTGTTGATTGTGAATTGTTTGTAAGGATTTTTACAAAAGAAAAATGATATGCTTGAAAGCATGAAAACCTCCATTTTTAGGGGAAACTATAGCAAATTTTTTTAAAAATTTAAACACTTAGAAAAATATTTATAAACATGCACTTACAGGTGTATTTTCAACAATAAATTGTTACATAAACTTTGCCATAATTTTTGCTACAAAAATTATAATTATTGGAGGTTGGTTTTTATAAATAAAAGTGACTAAATATGTATTTAGGATATATATATATTTAGAAGACACCATGTGTGTGATTATTTGTATATTTTGTGTATTAGTTATATTATTTTAGGACATGAAATAATATAACACATCAAAATACCAAGGATTACAATCCATAATATTTACCAAAATTCCAAGAAATAAATATACATGTTGTGCACAAAATATTGGTGAAACCGAACAAGGAATATAACTTACAAAATATTCCGGAACTTAATTCACAAGTATATTTTGGTAAATAATATTTTGGACACAAGGTAATGAAAATATGATTTTTATGATTATCACAAGAATATATCATATTTTTGACAAGAAGAAAATATATTATTTTTTGAAGTAAAATATATTTTCTTGGAATTTTTAAAAGATATATTATTTTTGGGAAAAATATATATTTTCTTGAATAAACTTGAAATACATTATTTTGGATAAAAATAAGTTAATATATATTTTCTAAGTTAGACTTGAAAATATATTATTTTGGAACTTTATGAAAATACAAATATTTTTGCCAAGTGAAAAATTATAAATAATTTTTCTAAGTAGTATTTCTTAAATATATACTTTGGAAATATATATGGATTTTGTACTAAGGATGTTATTTCGGAAAAATTAATGTGAAATTAAGTATATGAATACTTAATGAATACAATAAAAATATGTATTCTCACACGTATAAATACACACCGGAATACGACCCCAATACATGGCAAAAATATGCAAGTATAAGAAATACAAATACAAATACACCCATCCTTGGGAAGGAAATACAAGTATAAATACTTGGGAAGTATTAACTTAGAATATATTGTTTTAGCAATTATTCCAAACTTTAATGAATATAATTTAAGTTAAAATATTAATTATTTTAACAAATAATTATATAACTTGGAATAATATCAGACACAAAAGAAACGTAACTCAAAGACATTAATACTAAGTCGAGGCACGACCCGTTCGTCTAATAGATCATAGTACATTGTAGGTAGTCGTGTTTACCCGAAGAAGCTTGAGTTACGGTGATCGAAGACGCATGACTGTGAGTTCATGTCCCCCTTTTCTTTTAACTATTTTCAATTTTATAACTTCGGGGGTGAAGTACATGTTACAACTGTTTACAAACGTTTTATACACGGTATGGTTAGCTAAGGAAGGGTACTGCTTGATCATGTGAGTGGTGGGTATGACGCTTAAGGCCATTAATCCTTGTTGTAGGACCGAGGGACATGAGTGATAGATCTATTTGGGCGTAGCGAGCCCACACCCATGTGGACCAGGATTTACATACATACATACATACTTTCAAAGGTTTATTCATACACACAAACATATCAATGGCCTTGCAAACCATTGATGATCTGTTTTCCTTGTTGCTTTCATACCGGGATTTACATACATACAGACATACTTTCAAAGGTTTATTCATACACACAAACAAACACATGATCTCGCTCAACTTTTGTTGATGTTTTCAAGCTACATGTATTTCAGGGAATTAGATGTGGATCTGGCGGGCGTATGCATGTTTCAAGATATGTCAAGAATAAAAGATGTCATCCATGGTCTTAGGGTTTGGTTAGGGTGTCCTATCCTGGACCAGACACCTCATCCAAATCCTGGTTTATTTAGTGTCTTTTGTCGAGTCTTTGTGAACTCTTAAACAAGTTGCATGGTTTGTACTCGAATTTGAATCGTTATGTCTTAAAAACAATGTTGTTGTTATGTTTTTAAAACTTAATTAATGGATGGTCATCTTCAGTTTCATCATATAGATGTTGTTATGATTGAATGTAATGGTATTAAGAAAGTCACACCATAATCACGCTTCTGCAATATTCAGGGTGTGACAGCTTGGTATCAGAGCCTTGATTGTAGCGAACTAGGATTCTTTCTCGAGTCTAGACTACAATCATTAGGGCTCTCATGAAAATACTTTTACAACATGTTTTCATTGCATACACAAAACGCCCAGATCCAGGAAACTAACATTTTTACAAATAAAGACACGAAACACATTCCAAGGTTTATGTTTATGGTTCAGTCTGAGGGACTAGGTGGTTCAGTCTGAGAGGCTGGGTGGTTCAGTCTGAGAGACTGGGTGGTTCAGTCTGAGAGACTGGGTGGTTCAGTCTGAGAGATTGGGTGGTTTAGTCTGGGAGACTGGTCGGTTTAGTCTGAGAGACTAGGTGGTTTAGTATGGGAGACTGGTTGGTTTAGTCTAGGAGACTAGGAAGGATAGAAAGGATTATGAGAATACATGATTACACTGATTTGACTGCATGCTAAATGATAGATGTTAATATATGTGCATATGTTGTGATTGTTTTGTTACAGACACCATGTCTTCATCTGAGAGTGGATTGTCTGATACTTTTGACCCCATGGCTATTGTTTCTGACGATGAGATCGTCCTAGAGCCAGAGATCTTTACCTCCGATACTGAGAGTGACCCAGAGATGATGTCCGATGACGATGACGATTTCCAGCCATTTGCGCTGCTTGACTTTGGCGATGATTTACCGCATGCTGATGGTATCCCCGACGAGGATCCCTATCCTTTTCCTATTCCTGTCCAGGGCCATCTCATCCTCGGACATCCCGATGGTGAGCATGTCGTGGCACCGATCCTCGCCCCTTTGCCTCTTGCGGCCTTTCCTTTCGAGGATTTGCCTCTTGACGACTTGTTTGATGATGATGTTGATTTTTTTGTTGATGGTCCCCCTAATGATGCCTAGGGTGATGGAGTTTTAGCTGAGGATGTCATTGATGTCCCACTCATTGAGATTCCTGTTATTGAGATTTCCTCCGATTTTAGTTTGCACTCTGTCCCAAATTCTTTTGAGTCTGTGGCATCTTCCACCTTACAGGCAGTTGGATTGCGACGTTATGCCACTGATACTGACGACGATATAGCCATGTCAGCTGTACCGATTCCTCCACATGACATTGAGCCTGGACTTGAGCTTGATTTTATTCCTGTTGATGCACCTGCTGATCCTGAGCAGTTATCTGCTCCTGAGCCTTTGCCTGACCTTGATCCTATCCCATTTGGCATACCTGACATTGCACCACTCATACCAGATATAGTTCCTACACCCACTGACCCTCCTGTTATTGAGCCAGTTACTCCTCCATTAGCACCTGCACCCGTTGATGTTGCTCCTTTTCACCCAGAGACTCAACTGGGGAGGACACTTCAGGAGTCTGATGTTCACCGAGTCGACCTGCCTATTGTTTTCTTGCAGGATATACCCGCACCCCGTCCAGGGGAAGGCACTTCTAGCCAGCAGCCTAGTGACGATCCTCATGTTACAGCAGCATTTCCCCACATACCTCAGTCTGCACCTTCTGCTCATTTTACTTCTTCACCACTGGATGAGCCACTCATATGGTTACCACCGTACACCATGTCGATTTCTGATCCCTACCATCCCTCTCACTTTACTGGTTACACATGGGACGAGTTACTCCTGTTATTGCAGCTTCAGTATGAGATCATGAGTTATAGAGTTTTGGAGCTTAAGAGGACTCCACGTCCCCCACCTTGTCCTTGTCAGTCACCTTTTGCGACTCCACCTGCTCAACTTATGCCTTTTCCAGATTTTGATGCTCGATTCCTCACTATCGAGCAGCAGATCAGTTATCTGCTACATCATGTATATGAGCTTGAGGAGGAGCTTGCGCATGTGCGCAACTTGCTTTTTGTTCCTCCACCACCATCAGCATAGCCGGTTTTTGGTTTTATGTAGGTAGCTTGCTTTTGATGAGAGCACCGCTATTAAGCCTAGCTTGTGAAGCCTTTTGGAGACCACTTTTGACTGTATTACTGTTGTAGACTGATAGACATGTTGGGAAAGGGTAATGTGATCATGTGTTCCCTTTTGATATGATACATCTGTAGAACATGTAACTGTATTTGTGGTCGATGATTAATGAAAGCTCAATCGTAATGTTCTCATTCTATACGTTGTTGAATTACATATTTGTGATATGATTGAGATGTGATATGCTGACTTGCTTTGATGAATGCTATTATGTATACATACTATATACTTATTATACTTATTAAGGCCTGACCAATACAATCTTCTTTATAGAAGATGCCTCCACGAAGGAACACTCAGTTGCCCACGACCGAGGCAGAACTGCATGAACGGATTTCACAAGCAATCGCACAACGTGAGGCCTTACGCTCTGAACATAGCGGAGGTACCTCAGGAAATAACCCACCTCATGGTAATGTTTAAGTCATTTAAGACACATTACGATATGTTTGGACATTCCATGTGCGTTTGCTAATGCTTTCTGTGAATGACATTGCTTGTACAGGTTGTACTTACAAGCAGTTCCTTGACTGCAAGTCTCTGAACTTTGACGGCACTGGAGGTGCTGTAGCTTTCGTTAGATGGGCTGAGAAAACAGATTCTGTGCTGCGAATGAGCAAGTGTGCGCCTGAGCACCAGGTCACCTACATTTTGGGATTATTCCTAGACGGAGCTCTATCGTGGTGGAACCTTCAGGTTCAGACTCTGGGAGAGGAGGCTGCATATGCTATGACGTGGGATGAGATGAAAGAACTGATGCGCAAGAACGACTGTTCAAGAGCTGAGATCTAGAAGTTGGAAACCGAGTTCTGGAATCTGAAAATGGATGGACCAAAGATTGCTGAGTATGTGAAGAGATTCCATGACCTGTCTCGTATTGTCCCCTACATGGTAGAACCGGAGTTCAAGCGAATTGAACGTTTCATTTGGGGATTGGCACCTCAAATTATGAGCATGCTGACTACCTCGAAGCCTTTAACGATCACCTAAGCCATTGATTTGAGCGTAGCATTGACTGAACAAGCGATTAGGCTGAACAAGTTTTTAAACTCTGAAGGAAAGAAGAAGGAGACTCATGTCGAGTCATCAGGAGAGAACAAAAGGAAGTTCTCCAACTTCAAGAAGGGTACTCATGCGAGCAGCAATGCCAACAAGCGTAAGGACGCTAACCCACCAGTTGAAGCACAAACTGCTACTACCGATGCTGTTACTGGTGCTGAGATTAGAGGAAAAGGATACATGGGCACCTTGCCTAAATGTAATGTATGTCAGTATCATCATGCCGGCCAGTGTAGAGTTAGGAAGTGTGAAACTTGTGGAAAGAATGGTCATTCGAAGGAGACGTATTGGGTTGGTACTGGCCGTGGGAATGGTGGTCAGAGAGGAAATGGCAATGGAAACCGTGGTGGAAACGGTAATGGTGATAGAAACAACCAGGGAGGAAATGGAAATTGTGGTGGTTCTGGAAACCAAGCTGGTAATGGAAACCGCAACCAAACCAACAATCAGGGCGGTACTGGAAACAGACAAGGATGCTTTAACTGTGGTGATGTTGAGCATTTCAAGCGAGATTGTCCGAAGAACAACCAAGCCCAAGGAAGAGTCTTTAACATTGGATCTAGGGATGCTCGTCAAGATCCGAACGTAGTTACTGGTACGTTCCCTATCAACCAACATTTTGCATCTGTGCTATTTAATACTGGTGCCGATTATAGCTTCGTATCCCTAGAATTTAAGAATATACTTGGGTTAGTTGCCAGTAAGTTAGATATCCCGTACTCAATAGAACTAGCTAATGGGAGGCTAGTAGAAGCAAATGAAGCGATTAGAGGTTGTGTGATAGAATTCGGAGAGTGTGAGTTTACGCTTGATCTTCTGCCAATCGAGTTGGGAAGTTTTGACGTGGTAGTTGGAATGGATTGGTTATCGAGTAACCGAGCTGAGATCGTATGCCATGAAAAGATCATCCACATCCCGTTGGCGAATGGAGAAACGATTGTAGTGCATGGAGAAAAGCATGATACACCACTAAGGATTATCAGTTGTTTGAAGGCCTGAAAGTCTTTACGGAAAGGATGTGTTTCCTTCTTGGCTCACGTTATTGATAAGGAAGCCAAAGAGCCGAAGCTGGAAGATATCCCGGTGGTAAGGGAATATCCTGAGGTCTTCCCCGAAGACTTGCCAGGATTACCGCCGCAATGACAAGTCGAATTCCATATTGACTTGGTTCCAGGCGCCGCGCCTGTAGCCAAGGCACCTTATCGACTTGCGCCTTCAGAAATGCAAGAGCTGTCGACGCAGCTTCAGGAGCTTCTAGACAAGGGATTCATTAGACCAAGCTTCTCGCCTTGGGGAGCTCCAGTTCTGTTTGTCAAGAAGAAGGACGGTAGTTTTCGCATGTGCATTGACTACCGAGAGCTGAACAAGTTGACCATTAAGAATCGGTATCCTTTGCCGGGGATTGATGATCTCTTCGATCAACTCCAAGGTTCGAGTTACTACTCCAAGATCGATCTTCGATTAGGATATCACCAGTTGAGAATTATAGAAGAGAGTATTCCAATGACTGCTTTCAGAACTCGTTATGGACATTACGAGTTTCTGGTGATGCCGTTTGGTCTGACCAACGTGCCAACAGGTTTTATGGTTTTGATGAACCGAGTTTGCAAGCCATATCTCGATAAATTCATGATTGTATTTATCGATGATATTTTGATCTATTCGTGGACAAAGGAAGAGCATGAACAACACCTTAGAACCATTTTAGAGCTGCTCAAGAAGGAGAAATTGAATGCTGCGTGAGGTACAATTCCTCGGTCATGTAGTGAACGAAGATGGAATCCATGTGGATCCCACCCAGATCGAAGCGATTAAGAATTGGGAAACTCCTAAGACGCCAACCGAGATCCAACAGTTCTTGGGTTTGGCAGGATATTATCGCAGATTCATTGAGGATTTCTCCAAAATCTCTCAACCGCTAACCTCCCTTACTCAAAAGGACAAGAAGTATGAATGGGGAGATAAACAAGAAGCTTTTCAGTTTCTTAAGAATAAGCTTTGTGATGCCCCAATTTTATCCCTACCCGAAGGCACCGATGACTTCGTGGTATACTGTGACGCCTCGCGTCAGGGATTGGGCTGTGTGCTAATGCAGTGACAGAAGGTTATCACTTATGCTTCGCGCCAATTGAAGGTCCATGAAAAGAATTACACCACACATGATTTGGAATTAGGCGCAGTGGTGTTTACTTTAAAGATTTGGCGACATTATTTGTATGGCACCCAATGCACGATCTTTACAGATCACAAGAGCCTCCAGCACATATTCGATCAGAAAGAGCTTAACATGCGACAATGACGTTGGGTAGAACTGTTAAATGATTATGATTGCGAAATCAAATATCATCCAGGAAAGGCGAATGTGGTGGCAGACGCCTTAAGTCGAAAAGAGAGGATTAAGCCCATAAGGGTTAGGGCTTTGGAGATGATTATACAGACAGACCTCTCGTTGCGTGTTCATGCTGCACAAAGGGAAGCTCTTAAGAAAGAGAATCCTAAGGATGTGTATCTCCGTGGGATGGAGAAGAAGTTTGGACCCAATAAGGAAGGAACTTTATGTTTCATGAAACGAATTTGGGTTCCCCTCTTTGGTGGTCTTAGAGATGTTAACTTCGATGAAGCTCATAAATCGAGGTACTCGATCCACCCAGGATCGGACAAGATGTACCAAGATTTAAAGGACTATTACTGGTGGCCAAGACTAAAAGGTGATGTTGCAACTTACCTTGGAAAGTGCTTGACTTGTGCCAAGGTAAAGGCCGAGTATCAAAAGCCTTCAGGTCTTCTACAGCAACCTGAGATACCCATGTGGAAGTGGAAGCAGATCAATGGATTTCATAACCAAGTTGCCAAAGACGCCCAGAGGTCATGACACGATTTGGGTAATCGTAGACCATCTGACGAAATCTGCACACTTTTTGCCAATCAGAGAGATGGATAACACATGTAAGCTAGATGAGCTGTACCTAAGAGAGATAGTAGCACGTCATGGAGTGCCTATCTCGATTATATCTGATAGAGACGGAAGATTTGTGTCAAGGATTTGGCAATCTTTCCAAGAAGCTTTTGGTTCTCAGTTGAATCTAAGTACTGCATTTCATCCACAGATGGATGGTCAGAGCGAGAGAACGATTCAGACACTTGAAGATATGTTACGAGCTTGCGTAATGGACTTGGGTGGCAGTTGGGACACTCACCTACCCTTGGTTGAGTTCTCCTATAACAACAGCTACCATACAAGCATTCAAGCTGCACCGTTTGAAGCTCTCTACGGACGAAAGTGTCGATCGCCGTTATGCTGGGCAGATGCAGGCGATAAACAGCTGGTTGGTCCCGAATTGGTCCAAGAAACGACAGATAAGATCATACAGATCCGAGAGCGCATTAAGGCGGCTCGTGATCGACAAAAGAGTTATGCAGACCAAAGAAGGAAACCTTTGGAATTTGAAGTGGGAGATATGGTTTTGTTAAAGGTCTCACCTTGGAAAGGTGTGGCACACTTTGGGAAGCGTGGTAAGTTAAACCCACGATATATTGGACCGTTCAGAATCCTGGAAAGGATTGGTACTGTTGGGAAGCGTGGTAAGTTAAACCCACGATATATTGGACCATTCAGAATCTTGGAAAGGATTGGTACTGTAGCGTACAAGTTGGATCTACCGGTAGAACTAAATGGTGTTCATGATACATTCCATGTATCTAATTTGAAGAAAATTCCAACACAAGAAACAATGATTATTCCTACTGACGAAGTTCACATTGACGACACACTCCACTTTACAGAAGAACCCGTTGAGGTCACTGATTGGAAAGTTAACAAGACTCGTTGGAGTAGTGTCAAACTATTCAAGGTTCGATGGAACGCGCGTCACGGCCCAGAGTTTACTTAGGAGCGTGAAGACTGCATGAAAGCTAAATACCCGCATTTATTCCCCAACTCCCCTACTGCTAGTAGTGAAGTTTAAAATTTCGGGAAGAAATTTTCTTAACAGGGGGAGAATGTGACAACTGTCAAAAATTCAGGTATCCGTACAATTAATTAACCATGATTAGTGCTTAATGACTGTGTTGAATTACAATTAACTGCTTTCTGATTACTGCATTATACTTACATGTGCATCACATATTGCATAATGTCATATCATTACTGCATGCAAACTTATTGACATAAATGATGCACGAAGCACAGTTAGCACAGTAAACGGATAAATCAGAAAAATGCTGACAGAACTCAGCACATAGACAGACAGTGTTTTGAGACCCAGTATGGACCAGAAACTAAGTACTACACTAGTATAGTGTGTAGGAAAGTAAGGATCACAAAACTGGCTTTCTAAGTGATAGTTTAAGTGCCGGAAAGTGCCTAAAACTCACCCAAAGTGCTGAATTCAGCAAAATTCAGCATTTTAACAATCTAATTTTATGTAGAAATATGCTTAAATGCTCCTATATGCTTTCCAAAGTGTCGGGAATCAAAAGTCTCACAAAAGGGTACATAAAGCACACTAAACTGCAAAGTTTAGCACCTTAACGAACCAGTATCTAACCGAACAACCAGACACTACCCGAAACACCAAATTTACACTAGAAGCACTGTTTTAACATTTCCAAGCTAGTTATGGTCCCCGAACATCATAACACCCATACAAATATCTAATAACTAAAACATGTAACTAACACTTGGATTTGAACTAGTAAGTAACTAATTTAGTTTTAATCTACTCTAGACCCCCCCCCCCTCACCTAGTAATCGGCCAACATATGGCCCACTTAGTTGATTTTATTTCCATATAAAAATAGATCATGTCCCCTAATGATAAGCATATTATACAAGCGTTAGAATGATGAAATGGTTATAAGTATAACCCATTAACACATATGTCTCATTTCTTCACACACTAAACACACACAAGTTTCTCCTTCCCCCTTGCTTACCTTCGGCTAAACTCAAGCACACACACATCCACCTTCAATCATCCATTCTCATATATTCCAAGTATATACAAGGGTGCTAGAGATCATACAAGGAAGCTAGGAGCTTACGGAAGTGCAAGAACCTCTCTTGTTTGCTTTTATCCACTTGATTTCTACACTTGATCATTCCTAGCCTTGTGCTAGTGGTAAGAGTTTTGATCTTGCTATTTTACTTCTATTCTAAGTGGTTAAAAGAAGAAACATAATGTTAATCATCAAGAACACTAAGAAACATAAGAAGTAAACTTGAACATAAGCATGTTTAATGAAGAAATCTTGATGAATATGAGTTGTTATGCTAGATGATTGTTGATTGTTTGTGAAAATGATGTTGATCATCATATTATCTTGCTAGATCATGATTAAAAACATAATCTAGCAAGATGAGAGGATGAACTTGATGAAAGTGAATGGATCATCCTTATGTAGATCATGGACTTGAAAGAATATGATGTTTTCTTGAAAAATAATGATCAAAGTGAGTTGTTAATCATATAGATCTAAAGATTTATGAATGGTTTTTCAAAGAAACCAAGTTAAAAATATGAGTTTCATTTAATCTTGGTTTTTACATAAACAAACTCTATTTTCGGTGGTTAAACAAGTGTAGAAACACTTGTGTAACAAGGAAAATTCATAAAGAAATATTTTTAGAAATAATGATCACAAGTTGTAAACGTCTATATTCTTTAAAAATGAAGTTTTTAAAGAACTAATCATACTTTAAGGGATAACAAGGCTTACTAAGAATACTAGTAAGTTCCTACAAATTTTTACAAAGATTCAAGTTCATGAAGTAGTAGATTATTGTTTGATTTTGGCAAAATTGGTAAGTAAAGGTTGTTTATTGTTGATTGTGATGATTTTTACAAAAGAAAAATGATATGCTTGAAAGCATGGAAACCTCTATTTTTAGGGGAAACTATGGCAAAATTTTCTAAAAATTTAAACACTTAGAAAAATATTTATAAACATGCACTTACAAGTGTATTTTCAACAATAAATTGTTACATAAACTTTGCCATAATTTTTGCTACAAAAATTATAATTATTGGAGGTTGGTTTTTATAAATAAAAGTGATTACATATGTATTTAGGAAATATATATTTAGAAGACACCATGTGTGTGATTATTTGTATATTTTGTGTATTAGTTATATTATTTTAGGACATGAAATAATATAACACATCAAAATACCAAGGATTACAATCCATAATATTTACCAAAATTCCAAGAAATAAATATACATGTTGTGCACAAAATATTGGTGAAACCGAACAAGGAATATAACTTACAAAATATTCCGAAACTTAATTCACAAGTATATTTTGGTAAATAATATTTTGGACCCAAGGTAATGAAAATATGATTTTTATGATTATCACAAGAATATATCATATTTTTGACAAGAAGAAAATATATTATTTTTGAAGTAAAATATTTTTTCTCGGAATTTTTAGAAGATATATTATTTTTGGGAATATGTATATTTTCTTGAATAAACTTGAAATACATTATTTTGGATAAAAATAAGTTAATATATATTTTCTAAGTCAGACTTGAAAATATATTATTTTTGGAACTTATATGAAAATACAAATATTTTGCCAAGTGAAAAATTATAAAGAATTTTTCTAAGTAGTATTTCTTAAATATATATTTTGGAAATATATATGGATTTTGTACTAAGGATGTTATTCCGGAACAAATTAATGTGAAACTAAGTATATGAATACTTAATGAATACAATAAAATACGTATTCTCACACGTATAAATACACACCGGAATACGACCCCAATACATGGCAAAAATATGCAAGTATAAGAAATACAAATACAAATACACCCATCATTGGGAAGGAAATACAAGTATAAATACTTGGTAAGTATTAAGTTAAAATATATTGTTTTAACAATTATTCCAAACTTTAATGATTGTAATTTAAGTTAAAATATTAAATATTTTAACAAATAATTATATAACTTGGAATAATATCAGACACAAAAGAAACGTAACTCAAAGACATTAATACTAAGTCGAGGCACGGCCCGTTCGTCTAATAGATCATAGTACGTTGTAGGTAGTCGTGTTTACCCGAAGAAGCTTGAGTTACGGTGATCGAAGACGCAAGACTGTGAGTTCATGTGGACCAGGGTGGCCCATGAGGTGACTATGTCTTATTCCCAGAGAAAATCTGCTAGGTTTCAGTTTTCCTGCATCACTTCACACATATCAGTGGCCTTGCAAACCATTGGTGATCTATTTTCCTTGTTGCTTTCATACCAGGATTTACATACATACAGACATACTTTCAAAGGTTTATTCATACTCATAAACAAACACATGAACTCGCTCAACTTTTGTTGATGTTTTCAAATTTCAGGGAATTAGATGTGGATCTGGCGGGCGTTTGCATGTTTCAAGATATGTTAAGAATAAAAGATGTCATCCATGGTCTTAGGGTTTGGTTCGGGTGTCCTACCCTGGACCAGACACCTCATCCAAATCCTGGTTTATTTAATGTCTTTTGTCGAGTCGTTGTGAACTCTTAAACAAGTTGCATGGTTTGTACTCGAATTTAAATTGTTATGTCTTAAAAACAATGTTATTGTTATGTTTTTAAAATTTAAATAATGGATGGTCATCTTCAGTTTCATCATATAGATGTTGTTATGAATGAATGGAATGGTATTAAGAAAGTCACACCATAATCACACTTCCGCAATGTTCAGGGTGTGACAGGAGAAAGGTCTGGTGGCAAGAAAAGTTGCTTGCAAGAGATTATCAACTGTTTTCGCTCGACGATTCCATTCTTGGGTGGTTGGTTTAGCCCTTGTTCCGGTAACTCGAATCCTAGCCTGGTATATCCCATTTTAGTGTTACACCATTGTGAACCTTACGCCTTTTTTACACTCTGATCGAGGTTCTTGACATTGAAAAATCTTCATAAACTAAATTACACATGTATATGTTGACATTTAAAAGATATACAGTCATGAAAATCAAGAGCAATTGTGGTATATATGCGGATTAGACACCAAAAAATAAACACTCAAAAAATGGCTACAATTTAAGGAATGTGTTTAGTGATGCATCAGATTCCCAATTGATGGAGAAAGGTCTGGTGGTAAGAAAAGCAGCTTCCAGGAGGTTGTCAAGTCTTTTCGCTCGACGATTCCATTCTTGGGTGGTTGGTTTGGCTCTTGTTCCTGTAACTCGAATCCTAGCCCGGTATATCCCATTTTAGTTTTACACCATTGTGAACCTTATGCCTTTTTTACTCTCTGATCGAGGTTCTCGGCATTAAAAATCTTTGTAAACTAAATCACACGTGTATATGTTAATATTTAAGAGATATACAGTCAAGAAAATCAAGAGCAATGGTGATATATATGCGGATTAGACACCAAAAAATAAACACTCAAAAAATGGCTACAATTTAAGGAATGTGTTCAGTGGTGGCATCAGATTCCTAATTAACGGAGAAAGGTTAGGTGGCAAGAAAATCTGCTTCCAGGAGGTTGTCAAGTGTTTTCGCTCGACGATTCCAATCTTGGCTGGTTGGTTTGGCCATTGTTCCTGTAACTCGAATCCTAGCCCGGTATATCCCATTTTAGTTTTACAACATTGAGAACCTTACGCCTTTTTTACACTCCGATCGAGGTTTTCGGCATTGAAAAATCTTCGTAAACTAAAACACACGTGTATATGTTGACATTTAAGAGATATACAGTCAAGAAAATCAAGAGCAATGGTGATATATATGCGGATTAGACACCAAAAAATAAACACTCAAAAAATGGCTACAATTTAAGGATTGTGTTTAGTAACGGCATCAGATTCCTATTTGATGCAGAAAGGTCTGCTGGCAAGAAAAGCTGCTTCCAGGAGGCTGTCAAGTGTTTTCGCTCGACGATTCCATTCTTGGGTGGTTGGTTTGGCCCTTGTTCTAGTAACTCGAATCCTATCCCGGTATATCCCATTTTAGTTTTACACCATTGTGAACCTTACGACTTTTTTACTCTCTGATCGAGGTTCTCGACATTGAAAAATCTTCGTAAACTAAATCACACGTGTATATGTTGACATTTAAGAGATATACAATCAAGAAAATCAAGAGAAATGGTGATATATATGCGGATTAGACACCAAAAAATAAACACTCAAAAATGGCTACAACTTAAGGAATGTGTTTAGTGACGGCATCAGATTCCTAACTGATGGAGAAATGTCTGGGGGCAAGAAAAGCTGCTTCCATGAGGTTGTCAAGTGTTTTCGCTCGCCGGTTCCATTCTTGGGTGGTTGGTTTGGCCCTTGTTCCTGTAACTCGAATCCTAGCCCGGTATATCCCATTTTAGTTTTACACCATTGTGAACCTTACGCCTTTTCTACTCTTTGATTGAGGTTCTCGGCATTGAAAAATCTTCGTAAACTAAATCAGACGTGTATATGTTGACATTTAAGAGATATACACTCAAGAAAATCAAGAGCAATGGTGATATATATGCGGATTAGACACCAAAAAATAAACACTCAAAAAATGGCTACAATTTAAGGAATGTGTTTAGTAACGGCATTAGATTCCTAGTTGATGGAGAAAGATCTGGTGTAACACGTTGTAAAATCGTGTCCAATGATGTGTTGACACGTGTAATAAACCCTAATAAAGTCAAACGTTGACTAAGAGGGACTAATTTCATCAAAATTGAAAACCTTGAATATAGAAGGACTGAAAGTGTCAACATGCCTAAACTAGGCCTCTGAGTGACCTTATATAGTGTCCGTATTCTCAATTGTGCCACTTATTGGACGAGAGGAGCCGTTTGCGTAATTAATTGAAAGATTGCGCGACGAAGGGTTAAAAGTGTCAACATGTTAATTCTTACCTCTGTGTGACCTTTTAACAAACCGAGGGATTCGTAATGTTTGATCATATTCTCAGGAATTCCTAATATTGGCCATTCAAGGCTTTTATGCCAATAAGTGAAGTTACGCGCAAGTTTGCGAGTTAGAGGGGTTAAAAGCGTCAACATGTTTAATTATACCTCTGAACGACCTTTTAATGAACCCGAAGCATTTCGTTGTGCCATCATACTCTTGAGAATCCCTATATGGGCTATGCAATACTTTGATATCGATAAATGACATTACACACAACTTTATGCGTTCAAGGGACTAAAAGTATCAAAACTGCGAAAGTATGCATATTCGCGCATATCCTGCGTTCTGACCATATCCGTACATCCATAAATTTTTGTAATCATAAAAATATTATATTTTAGTAATGGGAATGCAAAAATGCCATCCATTGAGAAATCTGGATTGTTTTCCTAGTTAATCATTAAAATATTATATTAGGTTGGTAATTAACCCTTAAAAGGGCACCTCCTAATTATTTCGTTTTCCTAGTTAATTGTCGGGTCTAACTACTTTGTTAAAAAGTCAAACTGGACAGATTAGTAAACAATAATTAAAAATAACAATACAGAGGTTATAAATTATATTTTAACACTCTAATAACTTAGTAATTTCTATTAGAACATGTTTAGACATGTTTAACCTGACAATTCTGAGTTTAGGGTCGGTTCACAACCGAAAGTCGCGTAGTTTGACTTCTACATTGACTTTTGGTTATAAACCGAATTAGACTAGTATGCTACTGATTTTAGGTTCCGTTATGATCATAATATAATGTAGCATAACCCTCTGGGGTTATATTACACGATCATACTAATAATTCGAGTCTTATGCAAGTATCCGTAAATATGCCATACTTTGACCATTATGCCCTTTTTAGTAAAAACAAGGTTTTAGGCACCAATAAGCTTTCAAAAAACTTAGGTACTGGTATGTTAACATGTTTAACATATTTAGATGTTACAAATCTGATCATAAACTGAGTTTGCTTATAATGGCGTAAATTATGCTTTAAAGTGACCAAAATGCCCTTTAGGCGCATAAATCGGTTTTAAGCATAATTCCTTATACCAAACTCATTTCCTACTGATTTAATATCATAATTAGGATAATTTGGGATATCAATTCAGATTATAAACTGAGTTTATGCACAAGTGCTTATATTATGTCCTTAAATGACGATAATGCCCTTGTAACACACAAGTGCTTATATTATGTCCTTAAATTACAAAACCTTTTTCCTACTGATATGTTATATTAAATAACATATTTTGGTCATGTAAACCTGATCATAATATCAGTTTTCCTAAAAGATCGCATGCATCGTCATTTAACGACTTAAACGCCGTTCCGGCGCGTAGTATGGTTTTAAACCATAACTACCAACCAAAACTTGTTACCTACTGATTTTATAAATCATTTTAAATATTTTTACAGTAGGTATATGTTATAAACTCAGATTCCTAAATTAGCCTTCAAGGCTATGTGTGAATTTACCAAAATGGCCCTACGGAGCGTAGTTTGGTTTTAAACTATGAAACACACATATGTTTGATATCATACTGATATTATATCATAAATAAAGTGTTTTCAAAGAATGTATATGATCATAACATCAGATTGTACTCAAGTTCCTTTTATACGTCTTAAAATGACCAAAACGCCCTTACGAGGCATAGTTTGATTTTAAAACCAAAACGGGCATACAAGTTGATATCCCCCTGATATTATAACTTGTTGAAAGTATATTGGCATATGGAACTTGTTCTTGATTCATCTGGTTACTCGTTATCGCTTATGCGCGTACGGTTAGACTTACGTAACTAGTTTATGTAAGTTTGCCGAAACGGGTTTAACCTTATCGTTTTTACTTCAAAATCCAGAATGTACTTAGTTTACCCATATTATACAAGTCTTCATACTTGTTGGGTCTAAATAACATTCTATTCCGGTCATCGCTTAATCTAGCGTATCGTACCGCTTTAGATATTTTAAGCTAGCCGGTATAAGTCTACGACTTAAATAAGACCGTTAGCATTCTGAATTGGTTATATATTACCATCACTCCAGACTAGAGCTACCTGGTAAAAGCAACCTGCATTTAGATAGATTGGATACGACTGAGTTATTTTGCTATGAATCAAGTATTAGCTCAGGTAAATACTTTTAACTTATTTTCCCTTATACGGGCTTGGGATACGGTATATTAATACCGCTTGGTCGGGTATGAGATCATTTAATCAGATTGTGATTTAATAAATCTGCATAACCCATTTTACTCGGTTTTGTTTGATAACATAAACATTGGGGGTTAACGGCCGTGTCCTGGATATCGTCGGCTCATTTATGTTACTAATGGCCACGACCTATGCACGGGGTGTAGGCATACACCAGACAGACGCAAATGCCAAATATTTAACTACCCACAAGTTTGGGATAACTCCTCTGTGGGTTCTATAAGTGGTGAGTCGGTTAATCATGACCGGCTTCCAAACCGGCCCCAATTGTATGACAAACATATAAGACTGTATACAAGATTATCTTAAATAATTGTCCCAAGTTATAAATGGTTTGTTTCTTGTGTACTTAAATCAATTTTCATAAACTCTTTTCAAATGAGTCAGTTAATTGTATTTACCAGTGAAAACTGACGTATTTTCAAAAGACTAAGTGGCAGGTACTACTCGTAATAGGCTGGGAGTTGCTCGGTGTCGAAATAGAGGATGTTGCAAATCCTTAAAGAAGCCTTAAAGTCTGCTAAACTTCATTTTATACATTCTGTGAAGATCCACCTGTGGATTTGGCATTACAAACTCGTCAATAATAAATACTTTGTTATTTTTAGACATATGGGTTTGTAATAATATTTTATATTCCAAGACTTTCGCTGTGCTATAGTTGTGTTAATTGTCTATGATGATATCAACTACGTCACGATACTCCCCACCGGGCCCACCGGTAATAAATGGAAATATCGGGGTATGACAGGTCGGTATCAGAGCCAACGTTTGTGTGAATTAAACACTAACCTTTAGTGTTTAATCTCAAATGACACAGTAGCATATTCCTTAGACCTTTTGAGTCTAGACTTAACATAGGAATGCTCTCATCCTTATTAAGTAAACATTGTTTTCGATTTTATGTATTTTGAATATGTCGCCAAGCAAAGAAGCCGTTGATGGAATTGCTCCACATCCGAAGCCAAGAAATGCCAAACTTCTTACCACGGCTATGATAAGCATGCGACCGGTTTGGAGGAAGACCATTATGGATTCATTCCCAAAACCAAGCCTATTGAAACTCTCAATCAGATTTCAGAGTCCATACCGGAGGTCCCTGAGGCTCAAATTTTGAAGTCTGTACCAGTGGAGTCCATACCAGGAGATCCCTGAGACTCCCATATTAAAGATAATACCAGTGGATACTAATGATCCCTATTTCATACCTCCAAGTTTTGAAATCTCAGACTTGGATTATATCAGTCAAAACCCAATCCGTGATCCATATCATTCTTCGACCACAGAATCTTTGAATTCTACTTTTATAACGGATCCTGATTGGAATACTTACTTTATTCACTAAGATCTTCAGTATCCCTACCGTATATGGTAAACAAAGAAGAGAAACAATCGAAATGATGCAAGGAAGGCGTTAGAGAATCCTTCTTCCATAATATTCATTGTCTTTTAAGTCCCTTTAAGGACCTATCTCTTCTATATAGTCCCTGTGTGGACATAACTTCAACTTAAGACCCTGTATGGGCATTTGCTATTAAGTCCCTTCATGGAAATTATATTTTATTATAGTTCTTTCATGGACATCATACTTCAAAATAGTCCTTTCAAGGACATTTTATTTCATCATAGTCCCTTCGTGGACATGTTCGTTCATTAAAGTCCCTTTTTGGACATACTATTCCAATAAAATCCCTTGTGGATATGATATTACATTATAGTCCCTTCAAGGACATGTTGTTTCTTTAATAAGTCCCTATGAGGACAATTGTTATTAAACATCCCTTCATGGGCATATTATATCATAAAAATCCCAATGCGGAGATATCTTATAGTCCCTTTACGGACTTATAATTCCTTTTAGTCCCTGCGTGGACTAGAGTTGCTTGAAGTCCCTGTGAGGACATCTGTATGGCAAAGCCCCTTTTTGTGTGCACGCTGTACCAATATAGTCCTTTTATGGACATGTTATTTTATAAAAATCCCTTTGGGGGTACGCTATTTTGAAACAATCCCTTTGAGGACATGACATTTCATTATAACCCCTATATGGACTTATAATATTTTATAGTCTTTATACGGATTTATATTTTTCCTCTTAGTCCTCTGTGGACAAATAAGATACTAAAAGTCCTGATAAAGGCACTACTGTAGATTTCCTAAAAATTTATGGAAAATTTTGAAAATTTTATATAGGTATTCATTTCGTCCTTTATCCAACGATAGTTCCAAATTTTACTCAAACTTTATCGATCAGCTAAAAATTTTAAAAGATCTTCTTAATGGTATAACCTAGCCTATATGTCTATGAACATGGCTATGATGGTAAAACCATCTTAAGACATTTAATCTTTGTTAACATCTAAGAACATGTTAACACTCCTAGTAGTGTGGCTTGAGAAACCACACCAGCCGTCAAGGTATTGGGTTACGTCCAAGCCTTAAAGCCTATATGATCAAAATAGATCATGGCAAGTATCATCAATGTGATGATCATACCATAAACATCCATTAGTGATGAAATGCCTACGGGCTATACTTGTTGTCCAATAAAGACAACGACAGTGGTGGTCTACGACTCCCTGTCTAAAAATATTGGACTATGTCCAAACATCTATATGATCAATGAGATCATGACTAATATCATCTGATACGATGATCATATTATTTAACATCCTTTAGAGATGTTTTGCCTACGGGCTATAGTATATTGTCCATTTGAGACATTGACATTGTGATCTTTGTGATCCCCTGTCCAAGGTGATGAGCTATGCTCAAGCCTAATAGTCTATATGATCAATGCGATCATGACTAAAATCATCAATATGATGATTATATTTAACATCCTTAATGATGTTTTGCCTACGAGCTATATTCTATTGTCCAATTGTGACAAGGCAACTGTAATCTTTTATGATTCCTTACCCAAGGATGTGAACTATGCTCAAATCCCATAGTCTATGTGATCATTGTGATCCTGACTAATATCATCAGTATGATGAACATAATATTAACCTCCCTAGTGACGAAATGCCTACGGGCTATACTTTACTCTATTGTCGATAAGACAAAGAGAGTGGTGGTCTTTATGATTCCCTGTACAAAGTGGTGGGTTGTACCCAAACCTGATAGTCTATATGATCATTGAGATCATGACTAATATCATCAAATACGATGAATATATATATACAAACATCCATTAGTGATGTCAATTGGATTACCTTGCGCCAAAAAGGATCGTCTTCCAAGACGATGACAGTTGTAGTCTATGACTCCCTGTCCAAAAGTGGAGAACTATGTTCAAACCTTGAAGTCCCTGATCCAATAAGATTGCGACTTATAAATTAATGCCCTTCACGACGAAATAGCGAGCTACATTTTAAAGTCATTCATGACAAGCCGATGTGCTATAAATTGTCGTTCGTGACAAGTTCACATATTATGTGTTAACATCCTTTGTGGTAGGCCTTTAGTGCCATATCTCATAACGTCCTTGTGACAAGTCCATTTTGAGCCATATCTAAATGTCCTTTATGACAAGGCTTTCGTGCCATATGAATATTATGTCCTTCATGACTAGGCTTTATGCCATATCCTTCTATATCACTTGTGGCGGGCCTCTGTGCCATATACACACACACACACACACATATATATATATATAATAAAAAGTCCTGTAAGGCTAGCCTTCGAGCTATTCATAATCATCCTTGTGACAAAGACAGATGTGACCTTGTAATCCTCTGTCAAACAGGTAATGGACTCGGTCCAAACCTTAAATGCCTTTGATGGTTCTCTTGTGACCTAGGCAAAAACAATATTTGATATTCCTTCAAATAACATTCATTAGGAATGATCGGAACATAATAGCCTATACGGTTTATGGATGCCATGGCTAATCTATGTCAGGTCATCAGAATGATGACTAACAATTGTTTAATTTGGTGGTTAGTACCAAGCTTCGAGTATGACAAACTCGGATGAGGTAGACAACAGTCGCGATGTTAATGATGCTACAAGCATAAACCTCAATATTAATGGTGTTAATCTCCATGCTGTGGCTGACGCAGCAGTTGGAAAGGCCATGGAAAAGGTCATGAAAAAGTTCAAGGAGCCGAGTGATACTCGCTCCAAATCCCATTCAAAACCATATTCAATTGCTCATGAAAAGAGCTTTGTTCACACTTCAAATGCGAAGGATGAACCAAAAGAAATAATGTATAATGAAGAGCTTCGTTCCCCTAAGGGATGTACTTATGAGTACTTTGTCACTTGCAAGCCAAGAGACTTCAATGGCGAGAAAGGAGCCATTGATTGCATAAAATGGTTGGATGAAATGGAAACCGTTGTGGAGATCAGCGTTGTAATAAGAAAGACACTGTGAAGTATGTATCACAGTCGTTCAAGGGTGATGCCCTTACTTGGTGGGAAACATTAATCAGGTCCATGGGGAAGGTACCCCTATACAATATGGAATGGTCCAAGTTTATGGACCATATCAGAAAAACCTACTGTCCATGACATGAAATGGAAAAGGTGGAGTCAGATTTTCTAACTCTCACCATGAAAAATCTAGACTGTCGACAGTATGCCACCGACTTTAATTCATTATTTGGGATAGTACCCTATTCGATTAACCCATGATCTAAGTATAATGCACAATGTAGTGGTAATTAGCACCAGAGATAAAGAAGCAAGATAAAGCTTCAAGCTGGCAAAGAAGGTACAACTAAGCCTGGAGAGGCTAAGAAAGGAAATGCCTGAACTTACCTGATGAATGCCAAGAGGCAGTACATGATGTCATCATGTACATTCCTTATCATTTATCAATGATAATTTCTGCTAAGTGTCTTGTTTCTAATACAGGCAATAATAAGTCTTTCATAGACCATAAGCTTAGCAAACTTTTGATGATATTCATAAGAACTCTAGATACTAAGTAAGGTAGAACCTACCAATGAAACCTTAGAGACCGTTTCTTCTCTTTCTCGGCAATGATCCTTCTATAAAATCTAAGAGTACTCTTTCTTTGAATAGAGTACGACAATATATGTT
The DNA here is from genome assembly GCA_030545235.1 of Helianthus tuberosus. Taxonomy (NCBI): domain Eukaryota; kingdom Viridiplantae; phylum Streptophyta; class Magnoliopsida; order Asterales; family Asteraceae; genus Helianthus; species Helianthus tuberosus. The sequence continues at coordinate 8,350,637 of JARYGA010059718.1, read as the reverse complement.
ATTTTAATTATTTTCTCATTGATTTTATCAACTGCGAGTGCCAACTATGATTGATAAAAGCGCCATATGAGGATTGGTGTATCCTAGTGTGTCCCATAGATTACTTCCATGCCTGATCAGTATGGAGGTTTAATGCATGGAACCACTAAGATATTTCAATGGTCATATTGTACTAAAGTCAGCTAGTGGTATTCAAAGAAGATATCCATTATAGAAATGCCTAAGTAGGCGTCTTTACTTAAGGCATTCATGCACTCGTAAAACCGATATGTCATTTGCATGGCACCAGTGATGAACAACCTTATTTACCTCCTGAGAGGCAAAATCGAGTTAGGATTGACATCCTATTAAGAGCCGTATCTGTTACAGAAACTCTATATCGGTTAGCACCATCGGAAATGGAAGAAATGAGGACTAACCAGATAAGCTTAGGGAGAAAGGCTAGTACAGCCTAGCTCATCGTCTTAAGAGCTCCAATTATTGTTGATAAAGGTAAGCACGATGCAATACGCTTGTGCATTAATTACCGCAACCTAACTAGGAAACGATTAAAAATCGTTATTAGCTGCCCAGGATCGTCGATTTGTTCGACTAACCATAAGGGTAGTTATTTCCTTAAGATTGATTCAGGTAGTAGTTGGAATGACTATCACACCCTAATCAAGTTCTCCTATAACCAATAGCATTATATAAGCATCAAGGTTGCTCCCTTGGAGACCTTGTATGGGAGAAGTGACAAACGCTCGTTTGTTGGGCAGGAGTTGAAAAAAAAACCCAATTATCAGAATCTAAGATTATCTTAAACATGACAGATAAGATAATACGAATCTGAAATCGTCTGAAGGCTGCCAGTAATCGTCAGAAGAGCAGTGTGACAGAGAGACACAGATCTTTTAAAGTTCCAAGTAGGGAACAAGACTCTATTGAAAGTTACCAACATGGAAGGGTGTGATACGTTTCTGTATAAAGGGCAAGTTGAGCCCTGGATATATAAGATTATTCGAAAGAATCGAATACGTTAGATTAGTACCCTATAAGAGGAGCTTAGTAGAATTCGCGATGAATTCCACGCTGTGAATTTAGGAATATCTAGCCAATGTGTTGCTAGTATTGTCACATGAAAATGTGTAGATGATAAAATTTTCGGATAAATGAGAAACCGGTATCGATTAAGGATCGACAGTTTAAGAAGCTTCGAATGAAAGCATGTACCAATTGTATAGGTCAATTGGGATGCCCGTAAAGGCCCCTAACATACAGTGGAAGTTAAGTCCATTATACGACAGAAAGTACTTCCATCTTTTTGAGCAAATCTCGGGGTCAATATTTCTTTTAAGGGGGTGAGGATGTAACACCTCGTAAAATCGTGTCCAATGATGTGTTGACACGTGTAATAAACCCTAATAAAGTCAAACGTTGACTAAGAGGGACTAATTTCATCAAAATCGAAAAACCTTGAATATAGAAGGACTGAAAGTGTCAACATGCCTAAACTAGGCCTCTTAGTGACCTTATATGGTGTCCGTATTCTCAATTGTGCCACTTATTGGACGAGAGGAGCCGTTTGCGTAATTAATTGAAAGATTGCGCGATGAAGGGTTAAAAGTGTCAACATGTTAATTCTTACCTCTGAGTGACTTTTTAACAAACTGAGGGATTCGTAATGTTTGATCATATTCTCGGGAATGCCTAAATATGGCCATTCAAGGCTTTTATGCCAATAAGTGAAGTTACGCGCAAGTTTGCGAGTTAGAGGGGTTAAAAGCGTCAACATGTTTAATTATACCTCTGAACGACCTTTTAACGAACCTGAAGCATTTCGTTGTGCCATCATACTCTTGAGAATCCCTATATGGGCTATGCAAGACTTTGATATCGATAAATGACATTACGCACAACTTTGTGTGTTCAAGGGACTAAAAGCGTCAAAACTGCGAAAGTATGCATATTCGCGCATATCCTGCATTCTGACCATATCCGTACATCCATAAATTTTTGTAATCATTAAAATATTATATTTTAGTGATGGGAATGCAAAAATGCCATCCGTTGCAAAATCTGGATTGTTTTCGCGTCCGTTCGAACGTTCATCGTAATTAAGCGAAAAACGCAACTGTATGACCGAACGAACTGACCTCCATAACATTTTTGAGCATAATTCAAGTTAAATATACTTTAACTTCCTTATGGAGCTTAAAAATGGTGTTAACGGTTGTTAGATGTGCCAAAACTCAACGATACGCGTTCAGGGGCCAAACCTGCCAATTAATGAAACTTTGTGTATGCAGACTAGGTCCTTATGGACCGTATACATAGGACCATATGGTCCGTATGCAGGTCTGAACAGCAGAAAAAATGGACAGCTGCCCTTCTTCTTCCTTGTAGCCCACACAAACCACTTAGACACTTGTTTTTCGAAACCATGAGCTGATTAATGGTATTAGACACCTGCCTTAACACCTGGAATGATCTTAGGACATCTCAAAACACTTGGAATGATCCTAGCAACTCTCCTTCAACTATAAATAGGGTCCTTTGTTGATCATTTCACTTGCACCATTCATTCTTCCTATCTCTTCTCTCAAATCTGGAGCTTCCTGATCTGAAAGGGAACTCAAGTTAGTAGAAAATGTTACTAGGACCCTTTGTAAGTGTCTTAGCCCCTTCTTTAGTTCAGTTTTTAATTTAAAAACCGAAAAGTCAAAGTTATCGTAATCTGACTTTGACCATCGGTTTAAACTCAAATGGTCCAGCCACTGATCGAGATGAATGTGGTTATGTGACCATAATTAGGTAGGTAATTAACCCTTAAAAGGGCACCTCCTAATTATTTCGTTTGCCTAGTTAATTGTCGGGTCAAACTACTTTGTTAAAAAGTCAAACTGGACAGATTTGTAAATAATAATTAAAACTAATAATACAGAGGTTATATATTATATTTTAACACTCTAATAACTTAGTAATTTCTATTAGAACATGTTTAGACATGTTCAACCCGACAATTCTGAGTTTAGGGTCGGTTCGTAACCGAAAGTCGCGTAGTTTGACTTCTACATTGACACCCTTTGGGGTTATATTACACAATGATACTAATAATTCGAGTCTTATGCAAGTATCCGTAAATATGCCATACTTTGACCATTATGCCCTTTTTAGTAAAAACAAGGTTTTAGGCACCAATAAGCTTTCAAACAACTTAGGTACTGATATGTTAACATGTTTAACATATTTAGATGTTACAAATCTGATCATAAACTGAGTTTGCTTATAATGGCGTAAATTATGCTTTAAAGTGACCAAAATGCCCTTTAGGCGCATAAATCGGTTTTAAGCATAATTCCTTATACCAAACTCATTGCCTACTGATTTAATATCATAATTAGGATAATTTGGGATATCAATTCAGATTATAAACTGAGTTTATGCACAAGTGCTTGTATTATGTCCTTAAATGACTATAATGCCCTTATAACACACAAAATGGTTTTAAAGCATGATTTTCTTACAAAAACTTTTTCCTACTGATATGTTATATTAAATAACATATTTTGGTCGTGTAAACCTGACCATAATATCAGTTTTCCTAAAAGATCGCATACATCGTCATTTAACGACTTAAACGTCGTTTCGGCGCGTAGTATGGTTTTAAACCATAACTACCAACCAAGACTTGTTACCTACTGATTTTATAAATCATTTTAAATATTTTTATAGTAGGTATATGTTATAAACTTAGATTCCCAAATTAGCCTTCAAGACTATGTGTGAAATTACCAAAATGCCCCTACGGAGCATAGTTTGGTTTTAAACTATGAAACACACATATGTTTGATATTATACTAATATTATATCATAAATAAAGTGTTTTTAAAGAATTTTTATGATCATAACATCAGATTGTACTCAAGTTCCTTTTATACGTCGTAAAATGACCAAAACGCCCTTACGAGGCATAGTTTGATTTTAAAACCTAAACGGGCATACAAGTTGATATTCCACTGATATTATACCTTGTTTAAAGTATATTGGCATATGGAACTTGTTCATGACTCATCTGGCTACTAGTTATCGCTTATGCGCGTACGGTTAGACTTACGTAACTAGTTTATGTAAGTTTGCCGAAACGGGTTTAACCTTATCATTTTTACTTCAAAATCTAGAATGAACTTAGTTTACCCATATTATACAAGTCTTCATACTTGTTGGGTCTAAATAACATTCTATTCCGGTCATCGCTTAATCTAGCGTATCGTACCGCTTTAGATATTTTAAGCTAGCCGGTATAAAGCTACGACTTAAATAAGACCGTTAGCATTCTGAATTGGTTATATATTACCATCACTCCAGACTAGAGCCACCCAGTAAAAGCTACCTGTATTTAGATAGATTGGATACGACTGAGTTATTTTGCTGTGAATCAAGTATTAGCGCAGGTAATTACTTTTAACTTATTTTCCCTTATACGGGCTTGGGATACGGTATATTAATACCGCTTGGTCGGGTATGAGATCATTTAATCGGATTGTGATTTAATAAATCTGCATAACCCGTTTTAATCTGTTTTGTTTGATAACATAAACATTGGGGGTTAACGACCGTGTCCTGGATATCCTCGGCTCATTTAAGTTACTAATGGCCACGACCTATGCATGGGGTGTAGGCATACACCTGACAGATGCAAATGCTAAATATTTAATTACCCACAAGTTGGGGATAACTCCTCTGTGGGTTCTATAAGTGGCGAGTTGATTAATCATGATCGGCTTCCAAACTTAAGGAATGTGTTTAGTGACGGCATCAGATTTCTAATTGATGGAGAAAGGTCTGTTGGCAAGAAAATCTGCTTCCAGGAGGTTGTCAAGTGTTTTTGCTTGACGATTCTATTCTTGGGTGGTTGGTTTGGCCCTTGTTCCTGTAACTCGAATCCTAGCCCGGTATATCCCATTTTAGTTTTACACCATTGTGAAATTTACGCCTTTTTTACTCTCTGATCGAGGTTCTCGGCATTGAAAAATATTCGTAAACTAAATCACACGTGTATATGTTGACATTTAAGAGATATACAGTCAAGAAAATCAAGAGCAATGGTGATATATATGTGGATTAGACACCCAAAATAAACACTCAATAAATGGCAACAATTTAAGGAATGTGTTTAGTGGGAGCATCAGATTCCTAACTGATGGAGAAAGGTCTGGTGGCAAGAAAAGCTGCTTCCATGAGGTTGTCAAGTGTTTTCGCTGGACGATTCCATTGTTGGATGGTTGGTTTGGCCCTTGTTTCGATAACTCAAATCCTAGCCCGGTATTTCCCATTTTAGTTTTACACCATTGTGAACCTTACGCCTTTTTACTCTGTGATCAAGGTTCTCGGCATTGAAAAATCTTCGTAAACTAAATCACACGTGTATATGTTGACATTTAAGAGATATACAGTCAATAAAATCAAGATCAATGATGATATATATGCGGATTAGACACCAAAAAATAAACACTAAAAAAATTACTACAATTTAAGGAATGTGTTCAGTGAAGGCATCAGATTCCTAATTGATGGAAAAAGGTCCGGTGGCAAGAAAAGCTGCTTCCAAGAGGTTGTCAAGTGTTTTCACTCGACGATTCCATTCTTGGGTGGTTGGTTTGGCCCTTGTTCATGTAACTCGAATCCTACCCCGGAATATCCCATTTTAATTTTACGCCATTGTGAACCATACGCCTTTTTTACTCTCTGATCGAGTTTCTTGGCATTGAAAAATCTTCGTAAAGTAAATCACACGTGTATATGTTGTCATTTAAGAGATATACATTCAAGAAAATAAGTGCAATGGTGATATATATGCGGATTAGACACCAAAAAATAAACACTCAAAAATTGGCTACAATTTATGGAATGTGTTTAGGGACGGCATCAGATTCCAAATTGATGGAGAAAGGTCTGGTGGCAAGAAAATCTGCTTCCAGGAGGTTGTCAAGTGTTTTCGCTCAACGATTCCATTCTTGGGTGGTTGGTTTGGCCCTGTTCCTGTAACTCGAATCCTAGCCCGGTATATCCCATTTTAGTTTTACAACATTGTGAAACTTACGCCTTTTTTACTCTCTGATCGAGGTTCTCGGCATTGAAAAATCTTCGTAAACTAAATCATGTTGACATTTAAGAGATATACAGTCAAGAAAATCAAGAACAATGGTGATATATATGCGGATTAGACACCAACAAATAAACACACAAAAAATGGCTACAATTTAAGGAATGTGTTTAGTAACGGCATCAGATTCCTAATTGATGGAGAAATGTCTGGTGGCAAGAAAAGCTGCTTCCAGGAGGTTGTCAAGTGTTTTCGCTCGACGATTCCATTCTTGGGTGGTTCGTTTGGCCCTCGTTCATGTAACTCGAATCCTACCCCGATATGTCCCTTTTTAGTTTTACACCATTGTGAGCCTTATGCATTTTTACTATCTGATCGAGGTTCTCGGCATTGAAAAATCTTTGTAAACTAAATCACACGTGTATATGTTGACATTTAACAGATATACAGTCAAAAAATCAAGATCAATGATAATATATGCGGATTAGACACCAAAAAATAAACACTCAAAAAATTGCTACAATTTAAGGAATGAGTTTAGTGACGGCATCAGATTCCTAATTGATGGAGAAAGGTCTGGTGGCAAGAAAAGCTGCTTCCAAGAGGTTGTCAAGTGTTTTCGCTCGACGATTCCATTCTTGGGTGGTTGGTTTGGCCCTTGTTCCTGTAACTCGAATCCTATCTCGGCATTGAAAAATCTTCGTAAACTAAATCACACTTGTATATGTTGACATTTAAGAGATATATAGTCAAGAAAATCAAGTACAATGGTGATATATATGTGGATTAGAGACCAAAAAAATAAACACTAAAAAAATGGCTACAATTTAAGGAATGTGTTTAGTGACGGCATCAGATTCCTAATTGATGGAGAAAGGTCTGGTGGCAAGAAAATCTGCTTCCAGGAGGTTGTCAAGTGCTTTCGCTCGACGATTCCATTCTTGGGTGGTTGGTTTGGCCTTTGTTCCTGTAACTTGAATCCTAGCCCGATATATCCCATTTTAGTTTTACACCATTGTGAAACTTATGCCTTTTTACTCTCTGATCGAGGTTCTTGGCATTGAAAAATCTTCGTAAACTAAATCACAAGTATATATGTTGACATTTAAGAGATATACAGTCAAGAAAATCAAGAGGAATGGTGATATATATGCGGAATAGACACCAAAAAAATAAACACTCAAAAAATGTCTACAATTTAAGGAATGTGTTTAGTAACGGCTTCAGATTCCTAATTCATGGAGAAAGGTCTGGGGGCAAGAAAAGCTGCTTCCAAGAGGTTGTCAAGTGTTTTCGCTCGACGATTCCATTCTTGGGTGGTTGGTTTGGCCCTTGTTCCTGTAACTCGAATCCTAGCCCGGTATATCCCATTTTAGTTTTACACCATTGTGAAACTTACGCCTTTTTTACTCTCTGATCGAGGTTGTCGGCATTGAAAAATCTTCGTAAACTAAATCACACGTGAATATGTTGACATTTAAGAGATACACAGTCAAGAAAATCAAGAGCAATGGTGATATATATGCGGATTAGACACCAAAAATAAACAATTAAAAAATGGCTACAATTTAAGGAATGTGTTTAGTCACGGCATCAGATTCCTAACTGATGGAGAAAGGTATAGTGGCAAGAAAAGCAGCTTCTATGAGGTTGTCAAGAGTTTTCGCAGGATGATTCCATTCTTGGGTGGTTGGTTTGGCCCTTGTTCCTGTAACTCGAATCATATCCAGGTATATCCCATTTTAGTTTTACACCATTGTGAACCTTACACCTTTTTGCTCTCTGATCGAGGTTCTCGGCATTGAAAAATCTTCGTAAACTAAATCACATTGTATATGTTGACATTTAAGAGATACACAGTCAAGAAAATCAAGATCAATGATGATATATATGCGGATTAGACACCAAAAAATAAACACTCAAAAAATTGCTACAATTTAAGGAATGTGTTTAGTGACGGCATCAGATTCCTAATTGATGGAGAAAAGACTGGTGGCAAGAAAAACTGATTCCAGGAGGTTGTCAAGTGTTTTCGCTCGACGATTCCATTCTTGAGTAGTTGGTTTGGCCCTTGTTCCTGTAACTCGAATCCTATCCCGGAATATCCCATTTTTGTTTTACACCATTGTGAACCTTACACCTTTTTTACTCTCTGATCGAGGTTCTCGGCATTGAAAAATCTTCGTAAACTAAATCACACATGTATATGTTGACATTTAGGAGATATACAGTCAAGAAAATAAAGAGCAATCGGGATATATATGCGGAGTAGACACCAAAAAATAAACACTCAAAAAATGGCTACAATTTAAGGAATGTATTTACTGACGGCATCTGATTCCTAATTGATGGAGAAAGGAATGGTGGTAAGAAAAGCTGCTTCCAGGAGGTTGTTAAGTGTTTTCGCTCGACGATTCCATTCTTGGGTGGTTGGTTTGGCCCATATTCCTGTAACTCGAATCCTATCCCGGTATAGCCCATTTTAGTTTTAAACCATTGTGAACCACACGCCTCTTTTTCTCTCTGATCGAGGTTCTCGGCATTGAAAAATTTTCGTAAACAAAATCACACGTGTATATGTTGACATTTAAGAGATATAAAGTTAAGAAAATAAAGAGCAATGGTGATATATTTTGCGGAGTAGACACCAAAAACTAAACACTCAAAAAAATGGCTACAATTTAAGGAATGTGTTTTGTGACGGTATCAGATTCCTAAACGATCGAGAAAGGTCTGGTGGCAAGAAAAGCTGCTTCCAGGAGGTTGTCAATTGTTTTCTCTCGACGGTTCCATTCTTAGGTGCTTGGTTTGGCCCTTGTTCCTGTAACTCGAATCCTAGCCAGGTATATCCCATTTTAGTTTTACACCATTGTGCACCTCACGCCTTTTTTACTATCTGATCGAGGTTCTCGGCATTGAAAAATCTTCGTAAACCAAATCACACGTGTATATGTTGACATTTAAGGGATATACAGTCAAGAAAATCAAGAGCAATGGTGATATATATGTGGATTAGACACCAAAAAATAAACACTAAAAAAATGGCTACAATTTAAGGAATGTGTATAGTGACGTCATCAGATTCCTAATTGATGTAGAAAGGTCTGGTGGCAAGAAAAGCTGTTTCCAGGATGTTGTCAAGTGTTTTCGCCGACGATTCCATTCTTGGGTGGTTGGTTTGGCCCTTGTTCCTGTAACCCGAATCCTATCCCGGAATATCCCATTTTAGTTTTACACCATTGTGAACCTTAAGCCTTTTTTACTCTCTAATTGAGTTTCTCGGCATTGAAAAATTTTCATAAACTAAATCACACATGTATATGTTGACATTTAAGAGATATACAGTCAAGAAAATGAAGTGCAATGGTGATATATATGCGGATTAGACACCAAAAAATAAACACTCAAAAAATGGCTACAATTTAACGAATGTCTTTAGTGACGGCATCAGATTCCTGATTGATAGAGAAAGGTTTGGTGGCATGAAAATTTACTTCCAGGAGGTTGTCAAGTGTTTTCGCTCGACGATTTCATACTTGGGTGGTGGGTTTGGCCCTTGTTCCTGTAACTCGAATCCTAGCCCGGTATATCCCATTTTAGTTTTACACCATTGTGAAACTTACACCTTTTTTACTCTCTGATCGAGGTTCTCGATATTGAAAAATCGTCGTAAACTAAATCACAAGTGTATACGTTGACATTTAAGAGATATACAGTCAAGAAAATCAAGAGCAATGGTGATATATATATTCGGATTAGACACCAAAAAATAAACACTTAAAAAATGGCTACAGTTTAAGGAATGTGTTTAGTAACGGCATCAGATTCCTAATTGATCGAGAAAGGTCTGGTGGCAAGAAAAACTGCTTTTAGGAGGTTGTCAAGTGTTTTCGCTCGACGATTCCATTCTTGGGTGGTTGGTTTGGCCCTTGTTCCTGTAACTCGAATCCTAGCCCGGTATGTCCCTTTTTAGTTTTACACCATTGTGAACATTACGCATTTTTATACTCTCTGATCGAGGTTCTCGGCATTGAAAAATCTTTGTAAACTAAATAACACACGTATATGTTGACATTCAAGAGATGTACAGTCAAGAAAATCAAGAGCAATGGTGATATATATGCTGATTAGACACCAAAAAATAAACACTTCAAAAATGGCTACAATTTAAGGAATGTGTTTAGTGACGGCATTAGATTCCTAACTGATGGAGAATGCTCTGGTGGCAAGAAAAGCTGTTTCCATGAGGTTGTCAAGTGTTTTCGATGGACGATTCCATTCTTGGGTGGTTGGTTTGGCCCTTGTTCCTGTAACTCGAATCCTAGCCCGGTATATCCCATTTTAGTTTTACACCATTGTGAAACTTACGCCTTTTTTACTCTCTGATCGAGGTTCTCGGCATTGAAAAATCTTCGTAAACTAAATCACAAGTATGTTGACATTTAAGAGATATACATGCAAGAAAATCAAGAGCAATGGTGATATATATGCGGATTAGACACCAAAAAATAAACACTCAAAAAATTGCTACAATTTAAGGAATGTGTTTAGTTACGGCATCAGATTCCGAATTGATGGAGAAAGTCTGGTGGCAAGAAAAGCTGCTTCCAGGATGTTGTCAAGCGTTTTCGCTCGACGATTCCCTTCTTGGGTGGTTGGTTTGGCCCTTGTTCCTTTAACTCGAATCCTAGCGCGGTATATCCCATTTTAGTTTTACACCATTGTGAAACTTACGCCTTTTTTACTCTCTGATCGAGGATCTCGGCATTGAAAAATCTTCGTAAACAAAATCACAAGTATGTTGACATTTAGGAGATATACAGTCAAGAAAATAAAGAGCAATAGTGATATATAGGCGGAGTAGACACCAAAAAATAAACACTCAAAAATGGCTACAATTTAAGGTATGTATTTAGTGACGGCATCAGATTCCTAATTGATGGAGATAGGTATGGTGGTAAGAAAAGCTGCTTCCAGGAGGTTGTCAAGTGTTTTCGCTCGATGATTCCATTCTTGGGTGGTTGGTTTGGCACATGTTCCTGTAACTAGAATCCTAGCCCGGTATATCCCATTTAATTTTACACCATTGTAAACCACATGCCTCTTTTACTCTCTGATCGAGGTTCTCGGCATTGAAAAATTTTCATAAACAAAATCACACGTGTATATGTTGACATTTAAGAGATATAGAGACAAGAAAATAAAGAGCAATGGTGATATATATGCGGAGTAGACACCAAAAACTAAACACCCAAAAAATGGCTACAATTTAAGTAATGTGTATAGTGACGGCATCAGATTCCTAATTGTGGTAGAAAGGTCTGGTGGCAAGAAAAGCTGTTTCCAGGAGGTTGTCAAGTGTTTTCGCCGATGATTCCATTCTTGGGTGGTTGGTTTGGCCCTTGTTCCTGGAACTCGAATCCTATCCCGGAATATCCCATTTTAGTTTTACACCATTGTGAACCTTACTCCTTTTTTACTCTCTGATCGAGTTTCTCGGCATTGAAAAATCTTCCTAAACCAAATCACACGTATATATGTTGACATATAAGTGATATACAATCAAGAAAATCAAGTGCAATGGTGATATATATGTGGATTCGACACCAAAAAATAAACACTCGAAAAATGGCTACAATTTAAGGAATATGTTTAGTGACGGCATCAGATTCCTGATTGATGGAGAAAGGTCTGGTGGCAAGAAAATTTGCTTCCAGGAGGTTGTCAAGTGTTTTCACTTGACTATTTCATTCTTGGGTGGTTGGTTTGGCCCTTGTTCCTGTAACTCGAATCCTAGCCCGGTATATCCCATTTTAGTTTTACACCATTGTGAAACTTACGCCTTTTTTACACTCTGATCGAGGTTCTCAGCATTGAAAAATCTTCGTAAACTAAATCACAAGTGTATATGTGGACATTTAAGAGATATACAGTTAAGAAAATCAAGAGGAATGGTGATATATATGCGGATTAGACACCAAAAAATAAACAGTAAAAAATGGCTACAATTTAAGGAATGTGTTTAGTAAAGACATCAGATTCCTAATTGATGGAGAAAGGACTGGTGGCAAGAAAAGCTGCTTCCAGGAGGTTGTCAAGTGTTTTCGCTCGACATTTCCATTCTTGGGTGGTTGGTTTGGCCCTTGTTCCTGTAACTCGAATCCTACCCGGTATGTCCTATTTTAGTTTTACATCATTGTGAACATTACGTATTTTTTTACTTTCTGATCGAGGTTCTCTGCATTGAAAAATCTTCGTAAACTAAATAACACATGTATATGTTGACATTTAAGAGATATAGAGTCAAGAAAACCAAGAGCAATGGTGATATATATACAGATTAGACACCAAAAAATAAACTCTCAAAAAATGGCTACAATTTAAGGAATGTGTTTAGTGACGGCACCAGATTCCTAACTGATGGAGAATGTTCTGGTGGCAAGAAAAGCTGCTTCCATGAGGTTGTCAAGTGTTTTCGCTGGACGATTCTATTCTTGGGTGGTTGGTTTGGCCCTTATTCCTGTAACTCGAATCATTGCCCGGTATATCCCATTTTAGTTTTACACCATTGTGAAACTTACGCCTTGTTTACTCTCTGATCGAGGTTCTCGGCATTGAAAAATCTTCGTAAACTAAATCACAAGTAGGTTGACATTTAAGAGATATACATTCAAGAAAATCAAGAGCAATGGTGATATATATGCGGATTAGACACCAAAAAATAAACACTCAAAAAATGGGTACAATTTAAGGAATGTGTTTTGTAACGGCATCAGATTCCTAATTGATGGAGAAAGGTCTGGTGGAAAGAAAAACTGCTTCCAGGAGGTTGTCAAGTGTTTTCGATCGACGATTTCATTCTTGGGTGGTTGGTTTGGCCCTTGTTCCTGTAACTCGAATCCTAGCCCGGTATATCCCATTTTAGTTTTACACCATTGTGAAACTTACGCCTTTTTTACTCTCTGATCGAGGTTCTCGGCATTGAAAAATCTTCGTAAACTTAATCACAAGTGTATATGTTGACATTTAAGAGATATACAGTCAAGAAAATCATGAGCCATGGTGATATATATGCGGATTAGACAACAAAAAATAAACACTCAAAAAATGGCTACAATTTAAGGAATGTGTTTAGTAACGGCATCAGATTCCAAATTGATGGAGAAAGGTCTGGTGGCAAGAAAAGCTGCTTCCAGGAGGTTGTCAAGTGTTTTCGCTCGACGATGCCATTCATGGGTGGTTTGTTTGGCCCTTGTTCCTGTAACACGAATCCTAGCCCGGTATGTCCCATTTTAGGTTTACACCATTGTGAACATTACGCATTTTTTTACTCTCTGATCGAGGTTCTCGGCATTGAAAAATCTTCATAAACTAAATAACACATGTATATGTTGAGATTTAAGAGATATACAGTCAAGAAAATCAAGAGCAATGATGATATATATGCGGATTAGACACCAAAAAATAAACACTCAAAAAATGGCTACAATTTAAGGAATGTGCTTAGTGACGGCATCAGATTCCTAACTGATGGAGAATGGTCTAGTGGCAAGAAAAGCTGCTTCCATGAGGTTGTCAAGTGTTTTCGCTGGACGATTCCATTCTTGGGAGGTTGGTTTGGCCCTTGTTCCTGTAACTCGAATACTAGCCCGGTATATCCCATTTTAGTTTTAAACCATTGTGAAACTTACGCCTTTTTTACTCTCTGATCGGGGTTCTCGGCATTGAAAAGTCTTCGTAAACTAAATCACAAGTATGTTGACATTTAAGAGATATACAGTCAAGAAAATCAAGAGCAATGGTAATATATATGCGGATTAGACATCAAAAAATAAACACTCAAAAAATGGGTACAATTTAAGGAAATTGTTTAGTAATGACATTAGATTCCTAATTAATGGAGAAAGGTCAGGTGGCAAGAAAAGCTGCTTCAAGAAGGTTGTCAAGTGTTTTCACTCGATGATTCCATTCTTAGGTGGTTGCTTTAGCCCTTGTTCCTGTAACTCGAATCCTAGCCCGGTATATCCCATTTTAGTTTTACGCCATTGTGAAACTTACGCCTTTTTTACTCTCTGATCGAGGTTCTCGGCATTGAAAAATCTTCGTAAACTAAATCACACGTGCATATGTTGACATTTTAGAGATATATAGTCAAGAAAATCAAGAGGAATGGTGATGTATATATGCGGATTAGACACCAAAAAATAAACACTCAAAAAATGGCTACAATTTAAGGAATGTCTTTAGTGACGGCATCAGATTCCTAATTGATGGAGAAAGGTCTAGTGGCAAGAAAAGCTGCTTCCAGGATGTTGTCAAGTGTTTTCACTCGACGATTCCATTCTTGGGTGGTTGGTTTGGCCATTGTTCCTGTAACTCGAATCCTAGCGCGGTATATCCCATTTTAGTTTTACACCTTTGTGAACCTTGTACCTTTTTTACTCTCTAATCGAGGTTCTCGGCATTGAAAAATCTTCGTAAACTAAATCACACGTGCATATGTTTACATTTAAGAGATATACAGTCAAGAAAAATCAAGAGCAATGGTGATATATATGCGGATTAGACACCAAAAAACAAACACTCCAAAAATGCCAACAATTTAAGGAATGTGTTTAGTGACGGCATCAGATTCCCAACTGATGGAGAAAGGTCTGGTGGCAAGAAAAGATGCTTCCATGAGGTTGTCAAGTGTTTTCGCTCGACGATTCCATTCTTGGGTGGTTGGTTTGGCCCTTGTTCCTGTAACTCGGATCCTAGCCCGGTATATCCAATTTTAGTTTTACACCTTTGTGAACCTTACTCCTTTTTACACTCTGATCGAGGTTCTCGGCATTGAAAAATCTTTGTAAACTAAATCACACGTGTATATGTTGACATTTAAGAGATATACGGTCAAGAAAATCAAGAGCAATGGTGATATATATGCGGATTAGACACCAAAAAATAAACACACAAAAATGGCTAAAATTTAAGGAATGCGTTTAGTAAGGACATCGGATTCCTAATTGATGGAGAAAGGTCTGGTGGCAAGAAAAGCTGCTTCCAGGAGGTCGTCAAGTGTTTACGCTCGATGTTTCCATTCTTAGGTGGTTGGTTTGGCCCTTGTTCCTATAACTCGAATACTAGGCCGGTATATCCCATTTTTGTTTTACACCATTGTGAAACTTAGGCCTTTTTTACTCTCTGATCTAGGTTCTCGGCATTGAAAAATCTATGTAAACTAAATCACAAGTGTATATGTTGACATTTAAGAGATATACAGTCAAGAAAATCAAGAGCCATGGTGATATATATGCGGATTAGACCCCAAAAAATAAACACTCAAAAAATGGCTACAATTTAAGGAATGTGTTTAGTAACAGCATCAGATTCCTAATTGATGGAGAAAGGTCTGGGGGCAAGAAAACCTGCTTCCAGGAGGTTGTCAAGTGTTTTTGCTCGACGATTCCATTCTTGGGTGGTTGGTTTGGCCCTTGTTCCTGTAACTCGAATCCTAGCCCGGTATTTCCCATTTTAGGTTTACACCATTGTGAACCTTACGTGTTTTTTACTCTCTGATCGAGGTTCTCGGCATTGAAAAATCTTCGTAAACTAAATCACATGTTTATATGTTGACATTTAAGAGATATAAAGTCAAGAAAATTAAGAGCAATGGTCATATATATGCGGATTAAACACCAAAGAATAAACACTCAAAAAATGGCTACATTTTAAGGAATGCATTTAGTGACGGCATCAGATTCCTAATTGATGGAGAAACGTCTGGTGGTAAGAAAAGCTGCCTCCAGGAGGTTGTCAACTTTTTTCGCTCGACGATTCGATTCTTGGTTGGTTGGTTTGGCCCATGTTCCAGTAACTCGAATCCTAGCCCGGTATATCCCATTTTAGTTTTACACCATTGTGGACCACACGCCTTTTTTACTCTCTGATCGAGGTTCTCGGCATTGAAAAATCTTCGTAAACAAAATCACACGTGTATATGTTGACATTTAACAGATATAGAGTCAAGAAAATAAAGAGCAATGGTGATATATATGCGGAATAGACTCCAAAAACTAAACACTCAAAAAATGGCTACAATTTAAGGAATGTGTTTAGTGACGGCATCAGTTTCCTAAATGATGGAGAAAGGTCTGGTGGCAAGAAAAGCTGCTACCAAGAGGTTGTAAAGTGTTTTCGCTCGACGATTCCATTCTTAGGTGCTTGGTTTGGCCCTTGTTCCTGTAACTCGAATCCTAGCCAGGTATATCCCATTTTTGTTTTACACCATTGTGAACCTCACGCCTTTTTTACTATCTGATCGATGTTCTCGGCATTAAAAAATCTTCGTAAACTAAATCACACGTGTACATGTTGACATTTAAGAGATATACAGTCAAGAAAATCAATAGCAATTGTGATATATATGCTGATTAAACACCAAAAAATAAACACTAAAAAATGGCTACAATTTAGGAATGTGTATAGTGACGGCATTAGATTCCTAATTGATGTAGAAAGGTCTGGGGGCAAGAAAAGCCGCTTCCAGGAGGTTGTCAAGTGTTTTCGCTTGACCATTCCATTCTTGGGTGGTTGGTTTGGCCCTTGTTCCTGTAACTCGAATCCTAGCCCGGTATATCCCATTTAAGTTTTACACCATTGTGAACTTCACGCCTCTCTTACTCTCTGATCGAGGTTCTCGGCGTCAAAAAATGTCGTAAACTAAATAACACGTGTATATGTTGACATTTAAGAGTTATACATTCAAGAAAATCAAGAGGAATGGTGATATATATGCGATTAGACACCAAAAAGTAAACACTCAAAAAATGGCTACAATTTAAGGAATGTGTTTAGTGAAGGCATCAGATTCCTAATTGATGGAGAAATGTCTGGTGGCAAGAAAAACTGCTTCCATGAGGTTGTCAAGTGTTTTGGCCCGACGATTCCATTCTTGGGTGGTTGGTTTGGCCCTTGTTCTTGTAACCCGAATCCTAGCCCGCTATATCCTATTTTAGTTTTACACCATTGTGAACCTTACGCTTTTTTTACTCTCTGATCGAGGTTCTCAGCATTGAAAACTCTTCGTAAACTAAATCACACGTGTATAGGTTGACATTTAATAGATATACAGTCAAGAAAATCAAGGGCAATGGTGATATATATGCGGATTAGACACCAAAAAATAAACACTCAAAAAATGGTTACAATTTAAGGAATGTGTTTAGTGACGGCATCAGATTCCTAATTGATGGAGAAAGGTCTGGTGGCAAGAAAAGGTGCTTCCAAGAGGTTGTCAAGTGTTTTCGCTCGACGATTCCATTCTTGGGTGGTTTATTTGGCCCTTGTTCCTGTAACTCGAATCCTAGCCCGGTATATCCCATTTTAGTTTTACACCATTGTGAACCTTTCGACTTTTTTACTCTCTGATCGAGGTTCTCGGCATTGAAAAATATTCATAAACAAAATCACACGTGTATATGTTGACATTTAAGAGATATAGAGTCAAGAAAACAAAGAGCAATGGTGATATATATGCGGAATAGACACCAAAAAATAAACACTCAAAAAATGGCTACAATTTAAGGAATGTGTTTAGTGACAGTATCAGATTCCTAATTGATGGAGAAAGGTCTGGTGGCAAGAAAACCTACTTCCAGGAGGTTGTCAAGTGTTTTAGCTCGACGATGCCATTCTTCGGTGGTTTATTTGGCCCTTGTTCCTGTAACTCGAATCCAAGCTCGGTATATCCCATTTTAGTTTTACACCATTGTGAACCTCACGCCTTTTTTACTCTCTGATCGAGGTTCTCGGCATTGAAAAATCTTCATAAACTAAATCACACGTGTATATGTTGACATTTATGAGATATACAGTCAAGAAAATAAAGAGCAATGGTGATATATATGCGGATTAGACACCAAAAAAATAAACACTCAAAAAATGGCTACAATTTAAGGATGTGTTTAGTGACGGCATCAGATTTCTATTTGATGGAGAAATGTCTGGTGGAAAGTAAAGCTACTTCTAGGAGGTTGTCAAGTGTTTTCACTCGATGATTCCATTCTTGGGTGGTTGGTTTGGCCCATGTTCCTGTAACTCGAATCCTAGCCCGGTATATCCCATTTAAGTTTTAAAGCATTGTGAACCTCTCTCCTTTTTTACTCTCTGATCGAGGTTCTCGGCATTGAAAAATCTTCGTAAACTAAATCCCACGTGTATATGTTGACATTTAAGAGATATACAGTCAATAAAATAAAGGGCAATGGTGATATATATGCGGATTAGACACCAAAAAATAAACACTCAAAAATAGGTACAATTTAAGGAATGTGTTTAGTGACGGCATCAGATTCCTAATTGATGGAGAAAGGTCTAGGGGCAAGAAAAGCTGCTTCCAAGAGGTTGTCAAGTGTTTTCGCTCGACGATTCCATTCTTGGGTGGTTGGTTTGGCCCTTGTTCCTGTAACTCGAATCCTAGCCCGGTATATCTTATTTTAGTTTAACACCATTGTGAACCTTACACCTTTTTTACTCTCTGATCGAGGTTCTTGGCATTGAAAAATCTTCGTGAACAAAATCACACGTGTGTATGTTGGCGTTTAAGAGATATACAGTCAAGAAAATCAAGAGCAATTGTGATATATATGCGGATTAGGCGCCAACAAATAATCACTCAAAAAATGGCTACAACTTAAGGAATGTGTTTAGTGACGGCATCAGATTCCTAATTGATGGAGAAAGGTCTGGTGGCAAGAAAAGCTACTTTCAGGAGGTTTTCAAGTGTTTTCGCTAGATGATTCCATTCTTGGGTGGTTGGTTTGGCCCTTGTTCCTGTAACTCGATTCCTAGCCGGTATATCCCATCTTAGTTTTACACCATTGTGAACTTCACGCCTCTCTTACTCTCTGATCGAGGTTCTCGGCGTCGAAAATGTCATAAACTAAATAACACGTGTATATATTAACATCTAAGAGTTATGCATTCAAGAAAATCAAGAGGAATGGTGATATATATGCGGATTAGACACCAAAAAGTAAACACTCAAAAAATGGCTACAATTTAAGGAATGTGTTTAGTGACGGAATCAGATTCCTAATTGATGGAGAAAGGTCTGGTGGCAAGAAAAACTGCTTCCATGAGGTTGTCAAGCGTTTTCGCTCGACGATTCCTTTCTTGGGTGGTTGGTTTGGCCCTTGTTCTTGTAACTCGAATCCTAGCCCGGTATATCCCATTTTAGTTTTACACCATTGTGAACCTTTCGACTTTTTTAGTCTCTGATCGAGGTTCTCGGAATTAAAAAATCTTCGTAAACAAAATCACACGTGTATATGTTGACATTTAATAGATATAGAGTCAAGAAAATAAAGAGCAATGGTGATATATATGCGGAATAGACACCAAAATATAAACACTCAAAAAATGGCTACAATTTAAGGAATGTGTTTAGTGACAGTATCAGATTCCTAATTGATGGAGAAAGGTCTGGTGGCAAGAAAACCTACTTGCAGGAGTTTGTCAAGTGTTCTAGCTCGACGATGCCATTCTTGGGTGGTTTGTTTGGTCCCTGTTCCTGTAACTCGAATCCAAGCTCGGTATATCCCATTTTAGTTTTACACCATTGTGAACCTCACGCCTTTTTTACTCTCTGATCGAGGTTCTCGGCATTTAAAAATCTTCGTAAACTAAATCACACGTGTATATGTTAACATTTAAGAGATATACAGTCAAGAAAATAAAGAGCAATGGTGACATATATGCGGATTAGACACCAAAAAAATAAACACTCAAAAAATGGCTACAATTTAAGGATGTGTTTAGCGACGGCATCAGATTTCTATTTGATGGAGAAATGTCTGGTGGCAAGAAAAGCTGCTTTCAGGAGGTTGTCAAGTGTTTTCGCTCGACGATTCCATTCTTGTGTGGTTGGTTTTGCCCATGTTCCTGTAACTCGAATCCTAGCCCGGTATATCCCATTTAAGTTTTACACCATTGTGAATCTCTCGCCTTTTTTACTCTCTGATCGAGGTTCTCGGCATTGAAAAATCTTCGTAAACTAAATCAGACGTGTATATGTTGACATTTAAGAGATATACAGTCAATAAAATAAAGAGCAATGGTGATATATATATGCGGATTAGACACCAAAAAATAAACACTCAATAATAGGTACAATTTAAGGAATGTGTTTAGTGACGGCATCAGATTCCTAATTGGTAGAGAAAGGTCTAGGGGCAAGAAAAGCTGCTTCCAAGAGGTTATCAAGTGTTTTCACTCGACGATTCCATTCTTGAGTGGTTGGTTTGGCCCTTGTTCCTGTAACTCGAATCCTAGCCCGGTATATCTTATTTTAGTTTAACACCATTGTGAACCTTACACCTTTTTACTCTCTGATCGAGGTTCTCGGCATTGAAAAATATTCGTGAACAAAATCACACGTGTGTATGTTGGCATTTAAGAGATATACAGTCAAGAAAATCAAGAGCAATTGTGATATATATGCGGATTAGACGCCAACAAATAAACACTCAAAAAATGGCTACAACTTAAGGAATGTGTTTAGTGACGGCATCAGATTCCTAATTGATGGAGAAAGGTCTGGTGGCAATAAAAGCTACTTTCAGGAGGTTTTCAAGTGTTTTCGCTAGATGATTCCATTCTTGGGTGGTTGATTTGGCCCTTGTTCCTGTAACTCGAATCCTAGCCCGGTATATCCCATGTTAGTTTTACACTATTGTGAACCTCACGCCTTTTTTACTCTCTGATCGAGGTTCTCGGCATTGAAAATTTTTCGTAAACTAAATCAGACGTGTATATGTTGACAGTTAAGAGATATACAGTGAAGAAAATCAATAAAAATGGTGATATATATGCGGATTAGACACCAAAAAATAAACACTCAAAAAATGGCTACAATTTAAGGAATGTGTTTAGTGACGGCATCAGATTCCTAATTGACCGGGAAAGGTCTGGTGGTAAGAAAAGATGCTTCCGGGAGGTTGTCCAGTGTTTTCGCTCAACGATTCTATTCTTGGGTGGTTGGTTTTGCCCTTGTTCCTGTAACCCGAATCCTAGCCCGGTATATCCCATTTAATTTTACGCCATTGTGAACAATACGCCTTTTTTACTCTCTGATCGAGGTTCTCGGCATTGAAAAATCTTGGTAAACTAAATCACACATGTATATGCTGACATCTAAGAGATATACTGTCAAGAAACTCAAGAGCAATGGTGATATATGTGCGGATTAGACACCAAAAAATAAACACTCAAAAAATGGCTACAATTTAAGGAACGTGTTTAGTGACGGCATCAGATTCCTAATTGGTGGAGAAAGGTCTGGTGGCAAGAAAAGCTGCTTCCATGAGGTTGTCAAGTGTTTTCGCTTGACCATTCCATTCTTGGGTGGTGGGTTTGGCCCTTGTTCCTTTAACTAGAATCCTAGCCCGGTATATTCCATTTTAGTTTTACACCATTGTGAACCTTACGCCTTTTTTACTCTCTGATCGAGGTTCTCGGCATTAAAAAATCTTCGTAAACTAAATCACACATGTATGTGTTGACATCTAAGAGATATACAGCCAAGAAAATCAAGAGCAATAGTTATATATATGCGGATTAGACACCAAAAATAAACACTCAAAAATGGCTACAATTTAAGGAATGTGTTTTGTGACGACATCAGATTCCTAATTGATGGAGAAAGGTCTGGTGGCAAGAAAAGCTGCTTCCGGGAGTTTGTCAAATGTTTTCGCTCGACGATTCCATTCTTGGTTGGTTGGTTTGGCCCTTGTTCAGGCAACTCGAATCCTAGTCCGGTATATCCCTTTTTAGTTTTACAACATTGTGAACCTTACGCCTTTTTTACTATCTAATTGAGGTTCTCGGCATTGAAAAATCTTCGTAAACTAAATCACACGTGTATATATTGACATTTAAGAGATATACAGTCAAGAAAATCTAGAGCAATGGTGATATATATGCGGATTAGACACCAAAAAATAAACACTCAAAAATGGCTACAATTTTAGGAATGTGTTTAGTGACGGCATTAGATTCCTAATTGACGGAGAAAGGTCTGGTAGGAAGAAAAGCTGCTTCCAGGAGGTTGTCAAGTGTTTTCACTCGACTATTCCATTCTTGGGTGGTTGGTTTGGACCTTATTCCTGTAACTGGAATCCTTTCCCGGTATATCCCATTTTAGTTTTACACCATTGTGAACCTTAAGCCTTTTTTACTCTCTGATCGAAGTTCTCGGCATTGAAAAATCTTTGTAAACTAAGTCACACGTGTATATGTTGACATCTAAGAGATATACAATCAAGAAAATCAAGAGCAATGGTGATATGTATGCGGATTAGACACCAAAAAATAAACACTCAAAAAATGGATACAATTTAAGGAATGTGTTTAGTGACGGCATCAGATTCCGAATTGATGGAAAATGGTCTGGTGGCAAGAAAAGCTGCTTCCAGGAGGTTGTCAAGTGTTTTCGCTCGACGATTCCATTCTTGGGTGGTTGGATTGTCCCTTTTTCCTGTAACTCGAATCCTAGCCCGGTATATCCCATTTTCGTTTTACACCATTGTGAACCTTTCGCCTTTTTTACTCTCTGATCGAGGTTCTCGGCATTGAAAAATTAGTGTAAACTAAATCACACGTGTATATGTTGACATCTAAGAGATTTACCGTCAAGAAAATCAAGAACAATGGTGAGATATATGCGGATTAAACACCAAAAAATAAACACTCAATAAATGGCTACAATTTAAGGAATGTGTTTAGTGACGGCATCAGATTCCTAATTGATGAAGAAAGGTCTGGGGGCAAGAAAAGCTGCTTCCAGGAGGTTGTCAAGTGTTTTCGCACGACGATTCCGTTCTTGGGTGGTTGGTTTGGCCCTTGTTCCTGTAACTCGAATGCTAGCCCGGTATATCCCATTTTAGTTTTACACCATGGTTAAACTTACGGCTTTTTTACTCTCTGATCAAGGTTCTCGGCATTGAAAAATCTTCGTAAACTAAATCACAGGTGTATATGCTGACATCTAAGAGATATACAGTCAAGAAAATCAAGAGCAATGGTGATATATGTGCGGATTAGACGCCAAAAAACAAACACTCTAAAAATGCCAACAATTTAAGGAATGTATTTAGCGACGGAATCAGATTCCTAATTGATGGAGAAAGGTCTGGTGGCAAGAAAAGCTGCTTCCATGGGGTTGTCAAGTGTTTTCGCTCGACGATTCCATTCTTGGGTGGCTGGTTTGGCCCTTGTTCCTGTAACTCGAATACTATTCCGTTATGTCCCATTTTAGTTTTACACCATTGTGAACCTTAAGCCTTTTTTACTCTCTGATCGAGGTTCTTGGCGTTGAAAAATCTTCGTAAACTAAATCACACGTGTATACGTTGACATCTAAGAGATATACAATCAAGAAAATCAAGAGCAATGGTGATATATATGCGGATTAGACACCAAAAATAAACACTCAAAAAATGGCTACAATTTAAGGAATGTGTTTAGTGACGGCATCAGATTCCTAATTGATGTAGAAAGGTCTGGTGGCAAGAAAAGCTGCTTCCAGGAGTTTGTCAAGTGTTTTCGCTAGACGATTCCATTCTCAGGTGGTTGGTTTGGCCCTTGTTCCTGCAACTCGAATCCTAGCCCGGATACATTTTAGTTTTAAACCATTGTGAACCTTACGCCTTTTTTACTCTCTGATCGAGGTTCTCGGTATTGAAAAATCTTCGTAAACTAAATTACACGTGTATATGCTGACATCTAAGAGATATACAGTCAAGAAAATCAAGTGCAATGGTGATATATATGCGGATTAGACACTAAAAAATAAACACTCAAAAAATGGATACAATTTAAGGAATGTGTTTAGTGACTGCATCAGATTCCTAATTGATGGAGAAAGGTCTGGTGGCAAGAAAAGCTACTTCCAGGAGGTTGTTAAGTGTTTTCGCTTGACGTTTCCATTCTTGGGTGTTTGGTTTGGCCCTTGTTCCTGTAACTCAAATCCTATCCCGGTATATCCCATTTTAGTTTTACACCATTGTGAACCTTACGCCTTTTTTACTCTCTGATCGAGGTTCTCAGTATTGAAAAATCTTTGTAAACTAAATCACACGTGTATAAGCTGACATCTAAGAGATATACAGTCAAGAAAATCAAGAGCAATGGTGATATATATGCGGATTGGACACAAAAAAAAAACACTCAAAAAATGGCTACTATTTAAGGAATGTGTTTAGTAACGGCATCAGATTCCTAATTGATGGAGAAAGGTCTGGTGGCAAGAAAAGCTGCTTCCAGGAGGTTGTCAAGTGTTTTCGCTTGACAATTCCATTCTTGGGGGGTTGGTTTGGCCTTTGATCCTGTAACTTGAATCCTAGCCCAGTATATCCCATTCTAGTTTTACACCATTGTGAACCTTACGCCTTTTTTACTCTCTGAGCGAGGTTCTCGGCATTGAAAAAATTTCGTAAACTAAATCACATGTGTAGACATTTAAGAGATATACAGTCAAGAAAATCAAGAGCAACGATGATATAAATGCGAATTAGACACCAAAAAATAAACACTCAAAAAATGGCTAGAATTTAAGGAATGTGTTTAGTGACGGCATGAGATTCCTAATTGATGGAGAAAGTTCTGGTGGCAAGAAAAGCTGCTTCCAGGAGGTTATCAAGTGTTTTCGCTCGACGATTCCATTCTTGGGTGGTTGGTTTGGTCCTTATTCCTGTAACTCGAATACTAGCCCGGTATATCCCATTTTAATTTTACACCATTATGAACCTTACGCCTTTTTTAACTCACTGATCGAGAATCTCGGCATTGAAAAATCTTCGTAAACTAAATCACACGTGTATATGTTGACATCTAAGTGATATACAGTCAAGAAAATCAAGTGCAATGGTGATATATATGCGGATTAGACACCAAAAATAAACACTCAAAAAATGGCTACAATTTAAGGAATGAGTTTAGGGACGGCTTCAGATTCCTAATTGATGGAGAAATGTCTGGTGGCAAGAAAAGGTGCTTCCAGGAGTTTGTCAAGTGTTTTCGCTCGACAATTCCATTCTTGGGTGGTTGGTTTCGCCCTTGTTCCTTAAACTCGAATCCTAGCCCGGTATATCCCATTTTAGTTTTACACAATTGTGAAACTTACGCCTTTTTTACTCTTTGATCGGGATTCTCGGCACTGAAAAATCATCGTAAACTAAATCACATGTGTATATGTTGACATCTAAGAAATATACAGTCAAGAAAATCAAGAGCAATGGTGATATATATGCGGATTAGACACCAAAAATAAACACTCAAAAAATGGCTACAATTTAAGGAATGTGTTTAGGGACGACATCAGATTCCTAATTGATGGAGAAAGGTCCGGTGGCAACAAAAGCTGCCTCCAGGAGTTTGTCAAGTGTTTTCGCTCGACGATTCCATTCTTGGGTGGTTGGTTTGTCCCTTGTTCCTGTAACTAGAATCCTAGCCCGGTATATCCAATTTTAGTTTTACAACATTGTGAACCTTACGCCTTTTTTACTCTCTAATCGAGGTTCTCGGCATTAAAAAATCTTCATAAACTAAATCACTCGTGTATATGTTAACATTTTAGAGATATACAGTCAAGAAAATTAAGGGCAATGGTGATATATATGCGGATTAGACACCAAAAAATAAACACTCAAAAAATGGCTACAATTTAAGGAATGTGTTTAGTGACGGCATCAGATTCCTAATTGATGGAGAAAGGTCTTGTAGCAAGAAAAGCTGTTTCCAGGAGGTTATCAAGAGTTTTTGCTCGACGATTCCATTCATAGGTGGTTGGTTTGGCCCTTATTCCTGTAACTCGAATCCTAGCCCGGTATATCCCATTTTAGTTTTACACCATTGTAAAACTTACGCCTTTTTTACTCTCTGATCGAGGTTCTCGGCATTGGAAAATCTTCGTAAACTAAATCACACGTGTATATGTTGACATTTAAGAGATATACAGTCAAGAAAATGAAGGGCAATGTTGAGATATATATATATATATATATATATATAAATATGCAGATCAGACACCAAAAAATAAACACTCAAAAAACGCCTACAATTTAAGAAATGTGTTTAGTGACAGCATTAGATTCCTAATTGATGGAGAAAGGTCTGGTGGCTAGAAAAGCTGCTTCCAGGAGGTTGTCAAGTGTTTTCGCTCGATGCTTCCATTCTTGGGTGGTTGGTTTGGCCCTTGTTCCTGTAATTCGAATCCTAGCCCGGTATATCCCATTTTAGATTTAAGGCATTATTAACCTTACGCCTTTTTCACAATCTGATCGAGGTTCTCGGCATTAAAAAATCTTCGTAAACTAAATCACACGTGTATATGTTGACATTTAAGAGATATACAGTCAAGAAAATCAAGAGCAATGGTGATATATATGCGGATTAGACACCAAAAAATAAACAGAGGTTCTCGGCATTAAAAAATCTTCGTAAACTAAATCACACGTGTATATGTTGACATTTAAGAGATATACAGTCAAGAAAATCAAGAGCAATGGTGATATATATGCGGATTAGACACCAAAAAATGGCTACAATTTAAGGAATGTGTTTAGTGACGACATCAGATTCCTAACTGACGGAGAAAGGTCTGGTGGCATGAAAAGCTGCTTCCAGGATGCTGTCAAGTGTTTTCGCTTGACGATTCCATTCCTGGGTGGTTGGTTTGGCCTTGTTCCTGTAACTCGAATCCTAGCCCGGTATATCCCATTTTAGTTTTATACCATTGTGAACCTTACGCCTTTTTTACTCTCTGATCGAGGTTCTCGGCATTGAAAAATCTGCGTAAACTAAATCACACGTGTATATGTTGACATCTAAGAGATATACAGTCAAGAAAATCAAGAGCAATGGTGATATATATGCGGATTAGACACCAAAAATAAACACTCAAAAAATCGCTACAATTTAAGGAATGTGTTTAGGGACGGCCTCAGAATCCTAATTGATGGAGAAAGGTCTGGTGGCAAGAAAAGCTGCTTCCAGGAGTTTGTCAAGTGTTTTCGCTCGACGATTCCTTTCTTGGGAGGTTGGTTTGGCCATTGTTCCTGTAACTCGAATCCTAGCCCGGTAGATCCCATTTTAGTTTTACACCATTGTGAACCCTACGGCTTTTTTACTCTCTGATCGAGGTTTTCGGCATTGAAAAATCTTCGTAAACTAAATCACACGTGTAAATGTTGACATTTTAGAGATAGACAACCAAGAAAATCAAGTGCAATGGTGATATATATGCGGATTAGACACCAAAAAATAAACACTAAAAAATGGCTACAATTTAAGGAATGTGTTTGGTGACGGCATCAGATTCCTAATTGATGGAGAAAGGTCCGGTGGCAAGAAAAGCTGCTTCAAGGAGGTTGTCAAGTGTTTTCGCTCGACGATTCCATTCTTGGGTGGCTGGTTTGGCCCTTGTTCCTGTAACTCGAATCCTAGCCCGGTATATCCCATTTTAGTTTTACACCATTGTGAATCTTACGCCTTTTTTACTCTCTGATCGAGGTTCTCGGCATTGAAAAATCTTCGTAAACTAAATCACACGTGTATATGTTGACATTTAACTGATATACAGTCAAGAAAATCAAGAGCAATGGTGATATATGCGGATTAGACACCAAAAATAAACACTCAAAAAACGGCTACAATTTAAGAAATGTGTTTAGTGACGGCATTAGATTTCTAATTGATGGATAAAGGTCTGGTGGCTAGAAAACCGACTTCCAGGTGGTTGTCAAGTGTTTTCGCTCGACGATTCCATTCTTGTGTGTTTGGTTTGGCCCTTGTTCCTGTAACTCGTATCCTAGCCCGGTATATCTAATTTTAGTTTTACATCACTGTGAACCTTACGCCTTTTTCACTCTCTGATTGAGGTTATCGGCATTGAAAATTCTTCGTAAACTAAATCACACGCGTATATGTTGACATTTAAGAGATATACAGTCAAGAAAATCAAGAGCAATGGTGATATATATGCGGATTAGGCACCAAAAAATAAAGACTCATAAAATGGCTACAATTTAAGGAATATGTTTAGCGACGACATCAGATTCCTAATTGATGAAAAAAGGTCTGGTGGCAAGAAAAGCTGCTTCCAGGAGGTTGTCAAGTGTTTTCGCTAGACAAATCCATTCCTAGGTGGTTGGTTTGGCCCTTGTTCTTATAACTCGAATCCTAGCCCGGTATATCCCATTTTAGTTTTACACAATTGTGAACCTCACGCCTTTTTTACTCTCTGATCGAGGTTCTCGGCATTGAAAAAGCTTCGTAAAGTAAATAACACGTGTATATGTTGACATTTAAGAGATATACAGTCAAGAAAACCAAGAGCAATGGTGATATAGATGCGGATTAGAAACCCAAAAATAAACACTCAAATAATGGCTACAATTTAAGGAATGTGTTTACTGACGGCATCAGATTCCTAATTGATGGAGAAAGGTCTGTTGGTAAGAAAAGCTGCTTCCAGGAGGTTGTCAAGTGTTTTCACTAGACGATTCCATTCTTGGGTGGTTGGTTTTGGCCCTTGTTCCTGTAACTCGAATCCTAGCCCCG
The DNA here is from genome assembly GCA_030545235.1 of Helianthus tuberosus. Classification (NCBI taxonomy): domain Eukaryota; kingdom Viridiplantae; phylum Streptophyta; class Magnoliopsida; order Asterales; family Asteraceae; genus Helianthus; species Helianthus tuberosus. The sequence goes on along the minus strand of JARYGA010059718.1, from coordinate 8,321,950 downwards.
GTATATCCCATTTTAGTTTTACACCATTGTGAACCTTACGCCTTCTTTACTCTCTGATCGAGGTTCTCAGCATTGAAAAATCTTCATAAACTAAATCACACGTGTATATTTTGAAATTTAAGAGATATACAGTCAAGAAAATCAAGAGCAATGGTGATATATATACGGATTAGACACCAAAAAATAAACACTCAAAAAATGGCTACAATTTAAGGAATGTGTTTAGTGACGACATCAGATTCCTAATTGATGGAGAAAGGTCTGGTGGCAAGAAAAGCGGCTTCCAGGAGGTTGTCAAGCGTTTTCGCTCGACGATTCCATTCGTGGGTGGTTTGTTTGGCCCTTGTTCCTTTAACTCGATACCTAGCGCCGTATATCCCATTTTAGTTTTACACCATTGTGACCCTTACGCCTTTTTTACTCTCTGATCGAGGTTCTCGGCATTGGAAAATCTTCGTAAACTAAATCACACGTGTATATGTTGACATTTAAGAGATATACAGTCAAGAAAATCAAGAGCAATGGCGATATATATGCGGATTAGACTCCAAAAAATAAACACTCATAAAATGGCTACAATTTAAGGAACGTGTTTAGCGACGGCATCAGATTCCTAATTGATAGAGAAAGGTCTGGTGGCAAGAAAAGCGGCTTCCAGGAGGTTGTCAAGCGTTTTCGCTCGATGATTCCCTTCTTGGGTGGTTGGTTTGGCCCTAGTTCCTTTAACTCGAATCCTAGCGCGGTATATCCCATTTTAGTTTTACACCATTGTGAACCTTACGCCTTTTTTACTCTCTGATCGAGGTTCTTGGCATTGAAAAATCTTCGTAAACTAAATCACACGTGTATATGTTGACATTTAAGAGAAATACAGTCAAGAAAATCAAGAGCAATGGTGATATATATATGCAGATTAGACACCAAAAAATAAACAATCAAAAAATGGCTACAATTTAAGGAATATGTTTAGTAAGGGCATCAGATTCCTAATTGATGGAGAAAGGTCTGGGGGTAAGAAAAGCTGCTTCCAGGAGGTTGTCAAGCTCGCTCGACGATTCCATTCTTGGGTGGTTGGTTTGGCCCTTGTTCCTGTAAGTCGAATCCTAGCCCGGTATATCCCATTTTAGTTTTACACCATTGTGATCCTTACGCGTTTTTTATTCTCTGATAGAGGTTCTCGGCATTGAAAAATCTTCGTAAACTAAATCACACGTGTATATGTTGACATTTAAGTGATATACAGTCAAGAATATCAAGAGCAATGGTGATATATATGCGGATTTGACACCAAAAAATATACACCAAAAAAATGGCTACAATTTAAGGAATGTGTTTAGTGACAGCATTAGATTCCTAATTGATGGAGAAAGGTCTTGGGGCAAGAAAAGCTGCTTCCAGGAGGTTGTCATGTGTTTTCGCATGACGATTCCATTCTTCGGTGGTTGGTTTGGCCCTTGTTCCTGTAAGTCGAATCCTAGCCCGGTATATCCCATTTTAGTTTTACACCATTGTGATCCTTACGCGTTTTTTATTCTCTGATAGAGGTTCTCGGCATTGAAAAATCTTCGTAAACTAAATCACACGTGTATATGTTGACATTTAAGAGATATACAGTCAAGAATATCAAGAGCAATGGTGATATATATGCGGATTAGACACCAAAAATAAACACCAAAAAAATGGCTACAATTTAAGGAATGTGTTTATTGATGGCATTAGATTCCTAATTGATGGAGAAAGGTCTTGGGGCAAGAAAAGCTGCTTCCAGGTGGTTGTCATGTGTTTTCGCATGACGATTCCATTCTTCGGTGGTTGGTTTGGCCCTTGTTCCTGTAAGTCGAATCCTAGCCCGGTATATCCCATTTTAGTTTTACACCATTGTGATCCTTACGCGTTTTTTATTCTCTGATAGAGGTTCTCGGCATTGAAAAATCTTCGTAAACTAAATCACACGTGTATATGTTGACATTTAAGAGATATATGTTGGTGCATATTTGTGACAACAGCTTAGATTTGGTCTTTGGATATCTTGTAATTAGTAAAACGATAAACGGTTAGCGGGTTTAGCTTTGTATTTGTCAAATAATAGAGTTTGGGCTAAACAAAACCCACATTGGGTTAAGGGGGACAATTGGGCCTAGCCCATGTTGGAAACCCTAGCCTAAAGTTGCAACCTTGTGTTATATAAACAAGGCTTTCCATTAGGGTTTAGGTTAATCAGCCAAAATAGTTTTGAGAGAGAATTCGTGAAGGTTTAGGGTTTGGACGAATTTGTAGTCTTGATTGATTGTAATTCGTGATATTGATAATCAATAAAGACCGGTTGATTGTAATTTCTGTTTTCTACTCGTTTCTGTGATATTCTGGTCTATATGATTTCGCACTATAGATTGGATTGACAATTCTGTGACAATCCATACGATCCAGGGGACCTACAATTGGTATCAAAGCGTTAGGCTCTAGAAGAGGCTCGGTTCAGAATTGTGTTCGGCAGAAACATGAGGATTTTCAAAAATTTTGATACCTAAAAACTAGGGTTTTGAAATTTTTTGGGTTTGATAGAATTTTCAAAAGTTTTTGTTTAATCAGAATTGGCTGTTTTTGATCTTCTGCATTGTTAGTTTGTTGTTTTACAGGTTTTCGAGATAGTTCTGGTTGATTGGTTGAAGAATTTTGGCTGGAATGGCTTGAAGATTCGAAGATTGTTCTTCATGTTCTTCACGTTCTTCGTTCTGTTCTTCATTGTTTTTCGAAAATTACTGATATTTTGCTGTTTCGATTCTGCAGGAAAGTGTTGAAAGAATCTGGAAAATCTCTAAAATTTTGAAAATATTGAATTTCCGTATTTACTGGCTAGCGTATTTAATATTTTCGCAGACTGGACCAGCGAAATTAACTGACCGGCGAAGTTAAAATCCAAAGGCGACTTTGGTAACTGTTTTAATTGTCCTCAGCGACATTATTACGGTGATCGACGAAGTTACACGTCGTCTTAATTGCGAACTAATTACCAACGAAAATAATTTGAGCGTAGTTAACAACGAACATCTCTAGGCAGCGAAATTGATTAACCAGCATAATTAAACAGCATAAGTGATCAGCGAAATTGGTCAGCGAAATTAATTGGTTAACCAGCGAAATTAGTTGAGGATTTAAAAAGGTGGAGTATTTATTTTGGTGGAGTAATTAGATACGTATAGAATATTTAACGTTTTCGAAAATAGAAAGTGATCAGTAGCTCATCTGACAAACCGTTTGCACCGTTGAATTCCTTGGATTTTTAGGATAAAAAAAAAACTCTGGAAATTCCCGAATTTGGTGTTTGACATTATATATCATTGGATTCGTTTTTTCGAGATGATTCTAACAGTATAATTTGGTAATCACAGTTTTCGGACACTTTTTGTACGGTTTTACCAGTCTGATACATTAAAATGTCGAACATGACAAATTTGAACGAACTTTTGAGGATGGAGTATGAGGTTGGTACCCCAAACAAACCACCTAAGATGATGAAGGTGGAGAACTATGTAACATGGAAAGACAGGTTTCAGTCGTTCATTGAATATCAGGACACACGCATGTGGCTGTGTATTGAAGATGGGTACACGAACCCAACACATGATTTCGAAGGCAGACAACGTGTCACTGCCTATGTGAACATGCAAGAGGCTGATAAGAAGATGTATGAGGCTGAAAAGAGAGCCTTAGCTGCTATCAAGATGTCCTTATCAGATGGCATCAAACATACCTTCAAGAAGTACACTACTTCTAAGGAAATGTGGGATGCACTAGAAAAGAGGTATCAAGGAAATGAGGATGTCAAAAAGAACAAAGTGGATCTACTGAAGAAGCAATTTGTTGTCTTCAAGTGCATGAGAAATGAATCACTTGAAGATATCATCACGAGATACTACCATCTCATGTCAGTAATGGACAACTATAACATAGATAGCTATACTAACATCGAGATCAATGACAAGCTGCTTGATGCACTACCTGCAAAGTGGGATATCTATACTCTCATGATCAATGGGGAGGCATATTATAGCACAAAAGAACTTGAAGAGGTTGTGGGGAAGCTGAGAGCATACGAGCTCAACATGAAGAAGAAGAAGAAGGAGACATGATACGATCAGGTTCAAGATCCAGGGTTTACAATGGACTTCCATCTTCTTCGTCTCACAACGCTTCTAGCGACTCTGCTACTGCGTTCCTATCATGTGAGAATGAGCAGGTTACTGTGAATGAAGATGGTGATGTGTGTTTCGTAGCTGCTTCAGGAGGATCTACAGGTGCTAAGAAAACTTCAGCTACAAATCAGAGCAGCAATACAAAGTCTATGCCTATGAGTGTGAAGGCTGCTGAAGAACATCTAGCATTGCTCGCCTCATTCATTGCCTCTTACGAGAATTACATTCAGGGGAAGATATCTGATCCAGCTACTTTTGATGAAGATTATGATCAAGTTGACCCTGATGACTTGGAAGAGATGGATTTACAGTGGCAAATGGCCATGATTTCCAGGAGAGTGAAGAGGTTTATGAATAGAACAGGAAGGAAGTTTGTAGGAAAGACAGTTGGTTTTGACAAGACCAAGGTTTGGTGCTTCAACTGTCAAAGTTATGGACACTTTGCTAGAGAATGTCAAAGACCAAAGACAAAGTCTTGGAGTCAAAGTTCAAATAACAGAAATGCATCAAACAACTCTGGCTCAAAAGCTTTGATCTCTACTGCACGAGAGGGGTCATATGATTGGAGTGTTCATCTAGAAGCTGATGAGAATGTCACTCAGGCATTCATGGCAGAGATTGTACCAGCTGATGAGGCTGAAGCTAAAGATGAGAATGCTGAAGCAAAAGTGGATGGTGAAGTTGACATTGTGACTGAAGCTGAAGAGGTTACAGATGATCAGACTACTGAAGCTGTAGAAGAAAAGAAAAGGTCTGATGATGAACATAATTCTAAAGAGAAGGATGCTACATATCAAAAGAAGGTAGCTGATCTTGCGGCTCTCATGGCCAACTTAGATAAACAAACTGGAGAGGTAAGTACTGAATCTGTTTGTTTAAGATGTCGTGAATTACAGGGTGAAGTTGACAGGTTGTCAAGACAAAACCAAAGTCTGGTGAATGAGATGTCGAACATAAAAGAGTCAATTTTTTTCGTAAAAAGAAATGAGTCTATGTATTTGAAGAAAATTAAAGGATATGAAGCTGAAATTGAAGCTTTAACCTGCAAATTAAACAAAAAACTTCAAATCATAGACTTAGTTCATGACACGATGAGTGAGAAAACAAAAGAAATTTCTGAAAAATGCAAAGAGTTGTCAGACGCACAACTAAAAATCGTTGAACTTGAAAAGAAATTAAATCAATTCAGAGATTCGTATTTTGTAATGAAACACATGATGGGTGGGTTAAAGAAGAGTAATGAAAAGACTAGTGTGGGATTCAAGGGCTTTAGTGAAGTCCCACCTCCACTTAGTCACTAATATTCATTCCTGCCTGATGAAGATGAGCTAACCGACTTTATGTCAACTGCACCAAGTATCAAATCAAAGTGATGTGTCTGAGAGTGATGATGCTAAGAAAGGAAATAACAGGGAACCTTTGAAAAATAAAAATTCACCTTCTAAGAATAAAAATCAAGCTTTTGTTATAAAGGTTAACTAGGTTAAAGCCCGCGTGTACACGCGGTTTAACGAAGGAAAATACTTTGAATTTGTTCGAATTTAATTAAAATTGAATGAAATTAAACTTAATATAAATTAAAGAAACTTTAAATCAAAAGGCTTTGCTGGAATGGGTCAAACGATTGAAAATCACCCAAAAGCTTGCTACATAGTTCATATTCAGATACGGAATAATATTAAACCTGTTATTGTAGTAATCATAGTTGACACCTTAACTGTTTGGTAAAAAAATATAGACAAAGTAAAAAAAACGTGTGCAAGAAACTCCAACTCGTCTGATCCCATGCTAAAATATAGTCATTTCAACCAAAACCTGTTATGACTTCTTATGACATGCAATTAACCAAATGTTATGTTCCTCACTCTTGTTGTGGCTTTGAAGCTTCTATTTCTCTTCTTCTTCAATCTCGGTTCCAATATTAACCCTCTATACACAAACATAAATCATTAGTCATATTTCTAAGTAGCAAGCACAATGAAAGCAATAACACTATGGAAATAAATCATTCACCTTCTTAACATACTGATCCATTGTAATCTTTCCTTCTTGAAAGTAGTCTCAAGGATCTAATCATATTTTTCAAAAGTGTATCAGTGCATAATCAATAGAGCATTCATGTCAAATTTACAGCCTAAAGTGTAATCCGTAAAATTAGTGCACATATGTAAAAAGCGAAGCAATTAGACAGTCTGTGAATGAAAGAAAAAAAATCAATGGATGAAAATAAAAAAAAATATCCATTTACGGATCAACAGATGTGGGCAATAGAGTTTCGATAACACTTTCTTTGTCCGCTTTTTATATTTCTTTTAAAAGAATAATGCATTTATTACGATATGTTTAGATAAAGTAATATGCAGGTTGTACACTTGAAATATACACTTCGGGCGACTTTCAAGTTTCAACCCGGTTAACTCATCCAACCTATTTGACCCATTTCATTTTCTTTAAATGCTTTTTTATTTGACTCACTCGTTTGCGATAATATATTTAGCCCAAATAGACCCATTTAAAACAAAATCAATCAAGACTTTCACCTCTATGTTGGAAATAAAAGCAATACTCTCTACAAGCATTTTTATAATGACTGTAGCGTAAGACTACACACCTGTTGTGGCAACAGAATCCTCGGATACATAGCAACCATAACTATAGCAGGGGTATATTAGAAACAAAAAAACCGATTGTGCTCCGGCAGCATATGGAAAATCATTTCTCCTTCTCGCATTATGGTGTCCTACTGAAAAGAAAATTTGTAAAATAAGATTAGCCTATATTGCAATGTAAAATACACTGACCCTATATTGCACACATTAAAAAAAATGTGTAATCCAAACACGACAAGATTAGCCTATTTATCTAAAACATGTTAAACATGTTTACATGTATTGGTTAAACTGTAAACGTGTTAACCAGATTTATAAGTTGTAAAAATGAATTAAACGGATCAAACTTACGGAACAACAGCAGCTTCGGATATATCCGGATGCGTGAGTAACATCGCTTCAAGCTCAGCAGGATCAACTTGAAACCCTTTATACTTAATCAACTCTTTCAACCGATCAACAATAAAAAGCTCATCATCATCATCAATGAGACCAATATCTCCGGTATGCAGCCACCCGTCCACAATCGTCCTCTTAGTCGCTTCCGGATCATTAATATAACCTATCAACAAAACACTCCTTCAATCTCAAACACAACAGTAACAACCAACAACACTAATCCACAACATTCATACCACCACTAAGCACAAACCTTTCATGATCTGATCCCCACGAATGCAGATCTCACCACGCTGATTCCTCGGAAGCGAAGCACCAGTATCCGGATCAACAATCTTCATCTCCGCATTACGAACAACTGTTCCACACGCTCCGGATTTGATCTCGAACGGCTCTTTCACAAATGCTAAACACATTGCAAGCACATGCCCTGCTTCCGTCATCCCATAGCCCTTAAAATGGTTACACATACATAATCATAAGTATTCAATGAATTAAATTAGTCTTTGGCTAGTACTAATAGATCCAAAACCATTGATGTTACAAAAATCATAGCAATAAAACAAACACAAGACTATAAATATTAGGGCTCTTGCAAACTGCAGTAAAGTGCAACTCAACTAAAGGGGTTAAATTTAAAAGTATTGATTTTATAAAACCATAGCAAATACCCAGAAAAGAGATGACATCAAAAGATGATTTTGTGAACGTCACTCGTTAAAAAACCATAAATACAAATGATAAAAAGATTCAACATACATTAAAGCTTAAAGATCAGAAAAAAAAACATTAAAAAATATAATATAGGTGATTCTTGATTCATGTATCATAGTTTCTTTCTGTTGATTGATACATTATGCAAAGAACTTGACACTAAAACAACAACTTTAAACCTCCAATCTGATCAAACATAAGAAAACTAAGAGCACAAGTGGGAAAACAAAACTCAACTTGTAGGAGTGAGAAACGATTAAGAAGAGAAACAAACCTGGTAAAAAACGGCAACATCATGGTTGAATCCTTCAGATCCTTTATGAGTGTGGACTGGGAGTAATCTAGTGGTAAAGTCAGTTTCATGGATATTCTATTGCTCTATTCGAAACATCCTCGTCGATTACCCCACATACGAACCCTATAAATTCAAATTTGTGTTAATAAACAACATGACAAAGAAGAACACATATGAAAGTAGGATTCCTAACCTGGTGAATCTCTTCATTTCGAACAGCGACGATGAGATCTCTGGGGTTTGCTGAGTCTCATCATTTAGTTCACCAACTGGGAGAAAGCTTGCCTAAACTTCAAGATCCAAACAAAAAATCGTTGAATGATGGAATAGATTTAGGTATGGGTGTGGGAGAACTGCGTAGTAGGATTAGGGCTTCGTGAAAAAGAAGATGAAGTGTTTATATGGTTCCGTATTAACTTTTTGGAGCATGTTATGAAGTGGGGCTATGGAGCGTGAATTCAAATTTGAATCCAATATATGGCCGCCCAAACACGTGATATGGAGATTTGACTTTAGGATTTATAAAAATAAAACAAAATTCTCACAAAATGACACATCAGATGAAAGGAAATGAGAGGCCTGTAGAGGTGACACGTGGCATAGATAAGTTTTGCTTTATTATAGTAGAGATTTTGTTCAGGGAAGTGGATGAAAAATGAAACCACTGTTATTGAAAACGAATCGAATGTGGAATTTGCAAAGAATAAAAACATAGAAAAATTTGTATCTAAGCAAACTGAACAAGAAGATCCTTCCAAGGCATCATCATCTGATGAGCGATCTAGCTTAAAGACTTCTGCTAAGAAGTCTTCGAAAAGAAGATCGTGCTTCAAGTGTCACACAAAGGGACATGTAGCTAGCTGTTGTCCTAACAAAAAGACTGAAGCACAAGTTAGTGAGATAAAGAGAGAGAAATCACCAGAGAAGAGTGGTGATAATGTGGAGAAAATGTCCAACTCTTCAAAGAAATTTGCTCCTAAGCAACATGCGGGTGTTGCTGTTGGTGTAGATAAGGCTGAAAAAGGAACTCCACAAGTTACTCGTTTTCAAAGAAATCAGCCAAGATTTCAGCCTGAATCTACATGAGGCAGATTTGAGAGACCTAGAAGCAGTTCACCTAGAATGAACAATTTTAATGGAAATTCAAGTAATTTCAGAAGTCAAGGTCAATATCAAAATCGACACCAAAATAATGGTGGTCGAACTTTTTATAATAATAGCTTTAGAAATTACAACAATCAAGCTTCTTGGAATCAAAACTAAAGGTACCAAAATCAAAATTTTCAAAGGTCAAATAGTCCAAACACATATAGGAACCCTCAGGACCATAGACCTACTGGAAATCAAAATCAAATTCCATCAACAGGTCTGAGATCCAAGACTCTTGTTAGAAGTAATGGATATTGGATGGATGTTCCAGTAGTTGGTGAATTTGGACGACCCAAGACCGTTAAGGCTTGGGTCCCCCAATCTAACTAAGTTCTTGGTTGGTGTGTGTAGGAGCTGCTAAGGAGATTATCAACTTATGGTATGTTGATAGTAGCTGCTCAAGGCACATGACGGGGGATGCGAGATTGTTGAATGAGTTTGAAAATTATGATAGTGGACATGTGAACTTTGCTGGTGCTAAAGGTGGTAGGATTACTGGTCGAGGAAAAGTGACCAATGGGAAGATCACACTGGACAAAGTGAACTATGTTGAGCATCTTAAGCACAATCTGATGAGCGTGTCACAAGTCTGCGACAAGGGTCACTCGGTCCATTTTACCAAGACTGAAGCATTAGTGTTGAAACCAGGTTTGGTGATTCCAGACGATTGGATAGTGATGAGAGCGCCAAGGAAAAATGACACTTATGTCATGGACATGGGTGCTAAGGATCCGACTGCTGTAGTGGCGTGTTTACTATCAAAAGCATCTGAAGCTGAATCGATGTTGTGGCACAGACGCATGGCCCATATTCACTATCGAAAAATGAACTATATTATTAAAAATGAGCTAGTAAAAGGGGTTCCAATGCAGAGGTTTCACGTGGAAGATAAATGTCTTCCATGTTAAAAGGGAAAACAACATAAGAATTCTCACAAATCAAAAACAGTAAATTCCATAGATGCCCCTTATGAATTACTTCACATGGATTTATTCGGTCCAGTGAACGTGAGGAGCATAGGTGGAAAATACTATTGTCTTGTTGTCACAGATGATTACTCATGTTAATCATGGGTTTTCTTTTTAGGTACAAAAGATGAGATAGCGGAGATGCTAATAGATCTTTTTACAAAGTTGGAAAATGTCCATGAAGCAAGGATCAAGAGAATAAGGAGTGATAATGGCACAGAGTTCAAGAATCGAATTCTAGATATATACTGTCTTCGCAAGGGAATAAAACGTCAATATTCTGCTCCTGATATGCTTCAACAGAATGCAGTCGCTGAGAGGAAAAACAGGACATTGATTGAAGCCGCTAGGACTATGCTTTCAGATTCAAAGCTTCCAGTTCTTTTCTAGGGAGAAGCTGTGAATACAGCTTGCTACGTGCTAAACAAAGTTTTAACCGTTAAACGTTTTAACAAAACTTGTCATGAATTTATGTTTAACGAGAAACCAAACTTAACAGGCTTTGAACCATTTGGATTACCCTGCACCATTGTGCGAAACAAAGATAAACAAAAATTTGGTGAGGTGGCTAACGAAGGCTACTTTCTAGGTTATGTGCCTGGCACACCGAATAAAAGGGCTTTCAATCTAAAAACTGGTAAAATTGAGGTTGTTTTTAATGTTGAAATTACTACATATAAACCTCAACAATCAACGAGTGGTCCAGCTATATTATATAATTATGAAAGTGTTTTTAAATCATTTAATATTCCTGAGTTTTCAAATGCAGATGACTCTCAGCTGATTCAAAAAGTGATCAGTGAAGACGATGAAGGCGAGTTTATGCCTAGATCGAGTGTTTCTATGACAGCCCTCCTCAAGTGCTGCTATTTATGATTCAAGCGATAGTGAGTCTGAACCCATTCAGGGGGAGGATTTCATTAATCCGTTTTTGAATCCGAATATTCAGGGGGAGATTGGATCAAACCTGGGTGATAATTTAGAAGTCGATATCGTTGCTACTACACGAGCAAATAGAGATCATCCAGTTGACATGATACTAGGAGATCCTACTGCAGATGTTTAGACAAGGAGAAGCATAGCAGCGAATATAGGTTTATTTGTTTTGATTGAGAAGACTTGGATTGTGAACGAGTGCTTGTATAGTTGCTTTATTTACCAAGGGGAGCCAAAGAACCTTCATATGGCTCTAAAAGACAATTCTTGGGTTGAAGCTATGCAAGAGGAAGTGGCCCAGTTTGCAAAGTTAAAGGTTTGGGAGTTAGTTGACCTTCCTAAAGGGGAAAGAGAGATTGGCACTAAATGGGTGTTTAAGTGCAAGAAAGATGATCGAGGGATAGTAACGCGAAACAAGGCTCGATTGGTTGTCAAAGGTTTCAATCAGCAAGAAGGGATTGATTACAATGAAGTGTTTGCACCAGTGGAAAGGTTGGAAGCAATTCGTTTGTTCATAGCCTTCGCATCATTCAAGGGCTTCAAAGTCTACCAACTAGACGTGAAGAGTGCATTTCTTTACGGGAAAGTCCAAGAAGTGGTGTATGTCTCACAACCAGATGGGTTCGTTGATCCAGACTATCTAGATCGGGTTTACAAACTTGATAAGGCTTTGTATGGATTACATCAAGCTCCCAGGGCGTGGTACGAGACACTGTCAACACATCTGATCAAGAATGGCTTTGAAAGAGGTCAGATTGACAGTACACTATTCATTAAGAGAAAGAAGGAAGATTTTCTGTTAGTACAGGTATACGTGGATGACATCATCTTTGGGTCATCAGATGAAAACATGTGTAAAGAGTTCGAGCAGGTGATGAAGAGCAAGTTCGAAATGAGCGCTATGGGTGAGATATCTTACTTTCCGGGATTACAAGTTGATCAGAAGGAGGATGGGGTGTTTATTCATCAAACAAAGTATGTGTATGACATTTTGTCTCGATTCAAAATGGAGGATTGCGCTACTTTCAACACACCCACTTGCGAGAATCACAATCTTGGCCCAGATCATGAAAGTACTGAAGATGTTAATCCAACTCAATACAGGGCAATGATTGGTTCTCTAATGTACTTGACTGCTTCAAGAGTAGACATTATGTTTGTCGTATGTCTGTGTGCCAGATATCAGGCTAATCCAAAAGAGTCACACATGAAAGCAGTGAAGCGGATTCTTCGTTACTTGAAGGGGAAACCTAAACTTGGGTTGTGGTATCCAGCTGATAGTGATTTGAAGTTTGTTGCTTACACTGACTCAGACTTTGGAGGATGCAAGTCTAACAGGAAGTCTACAACAGGTGGTTGTCAGTTCTTAGGAGGTAGGATTGTGTCTTGGCAATGCAAGAAGCAATCTTATGTGTCTACCTCTACTTGTGAAGCTGAATATATTGCTGCGGGTAGCTGCTTTTCTCAGGTTCTCTGGATACAACAGCAGATGCGCGATTATGGTTTGGATTTCACTCGTACTCCTATTATGATAGACAATAATGCCACAATTTCTATAACAAATAATCCCGTGAAACACAGTCGCACAAAACATATTGACATTCGTCATCATTTTATACGGGATTGTGCTGAAAAGAAACTAATTGAATTGCATCGAGTCAACACACTAGATAACCTGGTAGATCTTTATACTAAATCTTTTGACAGGGCTCGCTTTGAACATTTAGTCGAACTCAACGGGATGAGGAATCCTGAATAACTGTTTTTTCATAAGAATTTTGTAAATAGTTTACTGCTTTCTTAAAAAAATACAAAAATACAAAAACATTGAAAAATCTAAAACATAAAAAAATATAAAATAAAAAATGAGTTATCACTATGTGAAAAAGAAGAAATGATAGTACATCAGCAAGTTAGACTATCACACTGAAACTGAAATTAAATTGCTTAAGTGTGATAGCTGCTTCATCATATGATGTACCAGTAGGCAAAAAGCATGAAATAATCAACTTACCAATGTGATATAAACATAACGAACTGTGTATGAGTGGGGAACACATCAGTGGTGTAGGGTTTAACGACCTTAAATCTTGCATTGATAGATTGCCAAAATCTGAGGTTTTGGATCTTTATACTGTTATTTCATCCGGGGGTATCAGGGTTGTCCTTCTGCTGCATCCAGATACATGCTAACCTTGGCACAACCAGGATATCTTAAAAGAGCTAAAAATGCCAAAACCCATAAATGAAGAAGCTCTCCTAGAGAGTCATTCAAATGTGCAAAATGCATAAATCGTACCAAAAATGGTATTTGTCTTAGACCTCGTTAGATATTTTGGTCTCTTTGTTGTTCGGAAGTACTGACCTGTTCACCAATTATCTAAACGTTGTAAAACAAAACGGATGAATACGGTATACTCACCTACTACAAGGAATCTTTGTGCATACCTTGATCACGGGGGTACATCCTGAAGTGGGACACACTAGTATATCAGTAATAAAATTACCTTAACTTATCATACGGTAATGGAACTTGAAATGTTCATGCATTTTGTTTAAGTGGACAAACATATTGGTAATCGTCTTGGACTGCTTTTCATGAAAAAATAAATAAAGAATTATCTAATAGTGTGAAAACAGTTTGATTGTGCTGATATGATCTTCTTACCGGTGATTCTCACAAAAATAAAGTGTTTATTGCTTTTAGTATTTATTTGCTTTCAGAAAATATAAAAATCCAAAAATAGTGTCTTTTTCTGTTTAAAATTCTTAATATACGGAAAACTGTTATTCTTGGAGGAATTGTTACTGATAGGGGGAGACAGTGTAAGAAAGTGAGTTCAAAATTCTAATTCATGCAGGTTCTAGGGTGTTGGTCAAAAGTTTTGCGTGTTGGTGATAAATTGGAATTGCTTAATTTGTGATACAGTTTAACTATCTCTTGAATAATAATAATTTATTTAACTTTGTTGAAAAATTCTTATGGTTTCTCGAGATGTTTGTTTTATAATATACAGATTGAAGCAGTATGTTGTTGAGACGTTGCTGTGAAGATGAGAGTTTGATTGGATGCATGGTAGAACCTCCTTTCTACATTGCAAACAAAGTTGAAGAGTTTGAAGATTGCTTTGCAAATGCTAAACTGGAGTTTACTCAAGTGCTAACGTTTTGAAGATTTGGTGATTGGATGCATCAGCTTAGGGGGAGTCCGTTGCTGACAGAAGCTATTAAAGCTGAAGCTATCCAAAGACCAAAGACAATGCAAGACTACATGAAAAATGCAAGATGACAGAAGACAAAGTTATTTTATGAAGCTATTGTCATGGGGGAGTTTGTTGGTACATATTTGTGACAAAAGCTTAGATTTGGTGTTTAGATATCTTGTAATTAGTAAAACGATAAACGGTTAGCGGGTTTAGCTTTGTTTTAGTCAAATAATAGAGTTTGTGCTAAACAAAACCCACATTGGGTTAAGGGGACGAATTGGGCCTAGCCCATGTAGGAAACCCTAGCCTAAAGTTGCAACCTTGTGTCATATAAACAAAGCTTTGCATTAGGGTTTAGGTTAATCAGCCAAAACAGTTTTGAGAGAGAATTCGTGAAGGCTTTAGGGTTTGGACAAATATATTGTCTTGATTGATTGTAATTCGTGAGATTGATAATCAATAAAGACCGGTTGATAGTAATTTATGTTTTCTACTCGTTTCTGTAATATTCTAGTCTAGAGGATTCCGCACTCTAGATTGGATTGACAATTATGTGACGATCCATACGAACCAGGGGACCTACAATATACAATCAACAAAATCAAGCGCAATGGTGATATATATGCGGATTAGACACCAAAAAATAAACACTCATAAAATGGCTACAATTTAAGGAATGTGTTTAGCAACGACATCAGATTCCTAATTAATGGAGAAAGGTCTGGTTGCAAGAAAAGCTGCCTCCAGGAGGTTGCCAAGTGTTTTCGCTCGACGACTCTATTCTTGGGTGGTTGGTTTAGCCCTCGTTCCTGTAACTCGAATCCTAGCTCGGTATATCCCATTTTAGTTTTACACCAATGTGAACCTCATGCCTTTTTTACTCTCTGATCGAGGTTCTCGGTGTTGAAAAATCTTCGTAAACTAAATCACACTTGTATATGTTGACATTTATGAGACATACAATCAAGAAAATCAAGAGCAATGGTGATATATATGCGGATTAGACACCAAAAAATAAACACTCAAAAAATAGCTACAATTTAAGGAATGTGTTTAGCGACGGCATCAGATTTCGAATTGATGGAGAAAGGTCTGGTGGCAAGAAAAGCTGCTTCCAGGAGGTTGTCAAGGGTTTTCGCTCAACGATTCCATTCTTGGGTGGTTGGTTTGGCACTTGTTCCTGTAACTCGAATCCTAGCCCGGCATATCCCATTTTAGTTTTACACCATTGTGAACATTACGCCTTTTTTACTCTCTGATCAAGGTTCTCGGCATTGAAAAATCTTCGTGAACTAAATCACACGTGTATATGTTGATATTTAAGAGATATACAGTCAACAAATCAAGAGCAATGGTGATATATATGCGGATAAGACACCAAAAAATAAACACTCAAAAAATGGCTACAATTTAAGGAATGTATTTAGCGACTTCATCAGATTCCTAACTGACGGAGAAAGGTCTGGTGGCAAGAAAAGCTGCTTCCACGAGGTTGTCAAGTGTTTTCGCTCGACGATTCCATTCTTGGGAGGTTGGTTTGGCCCTTGGTCCTTTAACTCGAATCCTAGCCCGGTATATCCCATTTTAGTTTTACACCATTATGAACCATACGCCTTTTTTACTCTCTTATCGAGGTTATCGGCATTGAAAAATCTTCGTAAACTAAATCACACGTGTGTATGTTGACATTTAAGAGATATACAATCAAGAAAATCAAGAACAATGGTGATATATATGCGGATTAGACAAAAAAAAACACTCAAAAAATGGCTACAATTTAAGGAATGTGTTTAGCGACGGCATCAGATTCCTAATAGATGGAGAAAGATCTGGTGGCAAGAAAAGCTGCTCCAAGGAGGTTGTCAAGTGTTTTCGCTCGACGATTCCATTCTTGGGTGGTTGGTTTGGCCCTTGTTCCTGTAACTTGAATCTTATCCCGGTATACCCCATTTTAGTATTACACCATTGTGAAGCTTACGCCTTTTTTACTCTCTGATCTAGGTTCTCGGCATTGAAAAATCTTCGTAAATTAAATCACACGTGTATATGTTGATATTTAAGAGATATACAATCAAGAAAATCAAGAGAAATGGTGATATAAATGCGGATTTAACACCAAAAAATAAACACTCAAAAAATGGCTACAATTTAAGGAATGTGTTTAGGGACGGCATCAGATTCCTAATTGTGGAGAAAGGTCTGGTGGCAAAAAAAGCTGCTTCCAGGAGGTTGTCAAGTGTTTTCGCTCGACCATTCCATTTCTGGGTGGTTGGTTTTTCCCTTGTTCCTGTAACTCGAATCCTAGCTCGGTATATCCCATTTTAGTTTTACACCATTGTGAACCTCATGCCTTTTTTACTCTCTGATCGAGGTTCTCGGCATTGAAAAATCTTTATAAACTAAATCACACGTGTATATGTTGACATTTATGAGATATACAGTCAAAAAAATCAAGAGCAATGGTGAAATATATGCGGATTAGACACCAAAAAATAAACACTCAAAAAATAGCTACAATTTAAGGAATGTGTTTAGCGACGGCATCAGATTTCTAATTGTTGGAGAAAGGTCTGGTGGCAAGAAAAGCTGCTTCCAGGAGGTTGTCAAGTGTTTTCTCTCAACGATTCCATTCTTGGGTGGTTGGTTTGGCACTTGTTCCTTTAACTCGAATCCTAGCCAGGCATATCCCATTTTAGTTTTACACCATTGTGAAACTTACGCATGTTTTACTCTCTGATCGAGGTTATCGGCATTCAAAAATCTTCGTAAACTATATCATACGTGTATATGTTGACATTTAAGAGATATACAGTCAAGAAAGTCGAGGGCAATGGTGATATATATATGCGGATTAGACACCAAAAAATAAATACTCAAAAAATGGCTACAATTTAAGGATTGTGTTAAGCGACGGCATCAGATTCCTAATTGATGGAGAAAGGTCTGGTGGCAAGAAAAGCTGCTTCCAGGAGGTTGTCAAGTGTTTTCGCACGGCGATTCCATTCTTGGGTGGTTGGTTTAGCCCTTGTTCCTGTAACTCGAATCCTAGCCCGGCATATTCCATTTTAGTTTTACACCATTGTAAACCTCACGCCTTTTTTACTCTCTGATCGAGGTTCTCGGCATTGAAAAATCTTCATGAACTAAATCACACGTGTATATGTTGATATTCTAGAGATATACAGTCAACAAAATCAAGAGCAATGGTGATATATATGCGGATTAGACACTAAAAAATGGCTACAATTTAAGGAATGTGTTTTGCGACGGCATCAGATTCCTAATTGATGGAGAAAGGTCTGGTGGCAAGAAAACCTGCTTCCAGGAGGTTGTCAAGTGTTTTCGCTCGATGATTCCATTCTTGGGTGGTTGGTTTGGCCCTTGTTCCTTTAACTCGAATCCTAGCCCGGTATATCCCATTTTAGTTTTACACCATTATGAACCATACGCCTTTTTTACTATCTAATCGAGGTTCTCGGCATTGAAAAATCTTCTTAAACTAAGTCACACGTGTGTATGTTGACATTTAAGAGATATACAGTCAAGAAAATCAAGAACAATGGTGATATATATGCGGATTAGAAAAAAAAACACTCAAAAAATGGCTACAATTTAAGGAATGTGTTTAGCGATGGCATCAGATTCCTAATTGATCGAGAAAGATCTGGTGGCAAGAAAAGCTGCTCCAAGGAGGTTGTCAAGTGTTTTCGCTCGACGATTCCATTCTTGGGTGGTTAGTTTGGCCCTTGTTCCTGTAACTTGAATCTTAGCGCGGTATACCCCATGTTAGTATTACACCATTGTGAACCTTACGCCTTTTTTACTCTCTGATCGAGGTTCACGGCATTGAAAAATCTTCGTAAACTAAATCACACGTGTATATGTTGACATTTAAGAGATTTACAGTCAAGAAAATCAAGAGTAATGGTGATATAAATGCGGATTTGAAACCAAAAAATAAACACTCAAAAAATGGCTACAATATAAGGAATGTGTTTAGCGACGGCATCAGATTCCTTATTGATGGAGAAAGGTCTGATGGCAAAAAAAGCTGCTTCCAGAAGGTTGTCAAGTGTTTCGCTCGACGATTCCATTCCTGGGTGGTTGGTTTTTCCCTTGTTCCTGTAACTCGAATCCTAGCTCGGTATATCCTATTTTAGTTTTACACCATTGTGAACCTTATGCCTTTTTTACTCTCTGATCGAGGTTCTCGGCATTGAAAAATCTTCATAAACTAAATCACACGTGTATATGTTGATATTTTAGAGATATACAGTCAACAAATCAAGAGCAACGGTAATATATATGCGGATTAGACACCAAAAAATAAACACTCAAAAAATGGCTACAATTTAAGGAATGTGTTTTGCGACGGCATCAGATTCCTAATTGATGGAGAAAGGTCGGGTGGCAAGAAAACCAGCTTCCAGGATTTTGTCAAGTGTTTTCGCTCGACGATTCCATTCTTGAGTGGTTGGTTTGGCCCTTGTTCCTTTAACTCGAATCCTAGCCCGGTATATCCCATTTTTGTCTTACACCATTATGAACCATACGCCTTTTTTACTCTCTGATCGAGGTTCTCGGCATTGAAAAATCTTCGTAAACTAAATCACACGTGTGTATGTTGACATTTAAGAGATATACAGTCAAGAAAATCAAGAACAGTGGTGATATATATGCGGATTAGACAAAAAAACACTAAAAAATGGCTACAATTTAAGGAATGTGTTTAGCGATGGCATCAGATTCCTAATTGATCGAGAAAGATCTGGTGGCAAGAAAAGCTGTTCCAAGGAGGTTGTCAAGTGTTTTCGCTCGACGATCCCATTCTTGGGTGGTTGGTTTGGCCCTTGTTCCTGTAACTTGAATCTTAGCACGGTATACCCCGTTTTAGTATTACGTCATTGTGAATCTTACGCCTTTTTTACTCTCTGATCGTGGTTCTCGGCATTGAAAAATCTTCGTAAACTAAATCACACGTGTATATGTTGACATTTAATAGATATACAGTCAAGAAAATCAAGAGCAATGGTGATATAAATGCGGATTTGACACCAAAAAATAAACACTCAAAAAATGGCAACAATTTAAGGAATGTGTTTAGCGACGGCATCAGATTCCTTGTTGATGGAGAAATGTCTGGTGGCAAAAAAAGCTGCTTCCAGGAGGTTGTCAAGTGTTTCGCTCGACGATTCCATTCCTGGGTGATTGGTTTTTCCCTTGTTCCTGTAACTCGAATCCTAGCTCGGTATATCCCATTTTAGTTTTACACCATTGTCATGCCTTTTTTACTCTCTGATCGAGGTTCTCGGCATTGAAAAATCTTCATAAACTAAATCACGCGTGTATATGTTGACATTTAAGAGATATACAGTCAAGAAAGTCCAGGGCAATGGTGATATATATGCGGATTAGACAACAAAAAATAAACACTCAAAAAATGGCTACAATTTAAGGAATGTGTTTAGCAATGGCATCAGATTCCTAATTGATGGAGGAAGTTCTAGTGGCAAGAAAAGCTGCTCCAAGGAGGTTGTCAAGTATTTTCGCTCAACGATTCCATTCTTGGGTGGTTGGTTTGGCCATTGTTCCTGTAACTCGAATCCTAGCCCGGCATATTCCATTTTAGTTTTACACCATTATAAACCTCACGCCTTTTTTACTCGCTGATCGAAGTTCTCGGCATTGAAAAATCTTCGTAAACTAAATCACACGTATATATGTTGACATTTAAGAGATATACAGTCAAGAAAATCAAGAAGAATGGTGATATATATGAGGATTAGACACCGAAAAATAAACAATCAAAAAATGGCTACAATTTTAGGAGTGTGTTTAGTGACGGCATCAGATTCTTAATTGATGGAGAAAGGTCTGGTGGTAAGAAAAGCTGCTTCCAGGAGGTAGTCAAGTGCTTTCGCTCGACGACACCATTATTGGGTGGTTGGTTTGGCCCTTGTTCCTGTAACTCGAATCCTAGCCCGTTATATCCCATTTTAGTTTTACACCATTGTGAACTTACACCTTTTTTACTCTCTGATCGAGGTTCTCGGCATTGAAAAATCTTCATAACTAAATCACATGGGTATATGTTGACATTTAAGAGATATATAGTCAAGAAAATCAAGAGGAATGGTGATATATATGCGGATTAGACACCAAAAAATAAACACTCAAAAAATGTCTACAATTTAAGGAGTGTGTTTAGTGACGGCATCAGATTCTTAATTGATGGAGAAAGGTCTGGTGGTAAGAAAAGCTGCTTCCAGGAGGTTGTCAAGTGCTTTCGCTCGACGACACCATTATTGGGTGGTTGGTTTGGCCCTTGTTCCTGTAACTCGAATCCTAGCCCGTTATATCCCATTTTAGTTTTACACCATTGTGAACTTACACCTTTTTTACTCTCTGATCGAGGTTCTCGGCATTGAAAAATCTTCGTAACTAAATCACATGGGTATATGTTGACATTTAAGAGATATATAGTCAAGAAAATCAAGAGGAATGATGATATATATGCGGATTAGACACCAAAAAATAAACTTTCAAAAAATGGCTAAAATTTAAGGAATGTGTTTAGTGACGACATCAGATTCCTAATTGATAGAGAAAGGTCTGGTGGCAAGAAAAGCTGCTTAAAGGAGGTTGTTAAGTGTTTTCACTCGACGATTCCATTCTTGGATGGTTGGTTATGCCCTTGTTCCTGTAACTCGAATCCTAGCCCGGTATATCCCATTTTAGTTTTACACCATTGTAAACCTTACGCCTTTTTTACTCTGTGATCGAGGTTCTCGGCATTGAAAAATCTTTGTAAACTAAATCACACGTGTATATGTTGACATTTAAGAGATATACAGTCAAGAAAATCAAGAGCAATGGTGATATATATATGCGGATTAGACACCAAAAAATAAACACTCAAAAAATGTCTACAATTTAAGGAATGTGTTTAGTGACGGCATCAGATTCCTAATTGATGGAGAAAGGTCCGGTGGCAAGAAAAGGTGCTTCCAGGAAGTTGTCAATTGTTTTCGCTCGATGATTCCATTCTTGGGTGGTTGGTTTGGCCCTTGTTCCTGTAAATCGAAATCTAGACCGTTATATCCTATTTTTGTTTTACACCATTGTGAACCTTACGCCTTTTTAACTCTCTGATCGAGGTTCTCGGCAATGAAAAATCTTCGTAAACTAAATCAGACGTGTATATGTTGACATTTAAGAGATATACAGACAAGAAAATCAAGAGCAATGGTGATATATATGCGGATTAGACACCAAAAAATAAACACTCAAAAAATGGCTTAAATTTAAGGAATGTGTTTAGTGACGTCATCAGATTCCTAATTGATAGAGAAATGTCTGGTGGAAAGAAAAGCTGCTTCCAGGAGGTTGTCAAGTGTTTTCGCTCGACAATTCCATTCTTGGGTAGTTGGTTTGGCCCTTGTTCCTGTAACTCGAATCCTAGCCCAGTATATCACATTTTAGTTTTACACCATTGTGAACCTCACGCCTTTTTTACTCTCTGATCGAGGTTCTCGGCATTGAAAAATCTTCGTAAACTAAATCATACGTATATATGTTGACATTTAAGAGTTATACAGTCAAGAAAATCAAGAGATACAGTGATATATATGCGGATTAGACACCAAAAAATAAACACTCAAAAAATGGCTACAATGTACGGAATGTGTTTAGCGACGACATCAGATTCCTAATTGATGGAGAAAGGTCTGGTGGCTAGAAAAGCTGCTTCCAAGAGGTTGTCAAGTGTTTCACTCGACGATTCCATTCTTGGGTGGTTGGTATAGCCCTTGTTCCGGTAACTCGAATCCTAGCCCGGTATATCCCATGTTAGTTTTACACCATTGTGAACCTTACACCTTTTTTACTCTTTGATCGAGGTTTTCGGCATTGAAAAATCTTCATAAACTAAATCACACGTGTACATTTTGACATTTAAGAGATATACAGTCAAGAAAATGAAGAAGAATGGTGATATATATGAGGATTAGACACCGAAAAATAAACACTCAAAAAATGGCTACAATTTAAGGAATGTGTTTAGTGGCGGCATCAGATTCTTAATTGATGGAGAAAGGTCTAGTGGTAAAAAAAGCTGCTTCCAGGAGGTTGTCAAGTGCTTTCGCTTGACGATTCCATTATTAGGTGGTTGGTTTGGCCCTTGTTACTGTAACTCGAATCCTAGCCCGGTATATCCCATCTTAGTTTTACACCATTGTGAACCTTACGCCTTTTTTACTCTCTGATCGAGGTTCTCGGCATTGAAAAATCTTCGTAAACTAAATCAATACACGTTGACATTTAAGAGTTATACAGTCAAGAAAATCAAGAGCATTGGTGATATATATGCTGATTAGACACCCAAAAATAAACACTCAAAAAATGTCTTCAATTTAAGGAATGTGTTTAGTGACGGCATCAGATTCCTAATTGATGGAGAGAGGTCTGGTGGCAAGAAAAGGTGCTTCCAGGAGGTTGCCAATTGTTTTCGCTCGAGGGTTCCATTCTTGGGTGGTTAGTTTGGCCCTTGTTCCTGTAACTCAAATCCTAGACCGGTATATCCCATTTTAGTTTTACACCATTGTGAACCTTACGCCTTTTTTACTCTCTGATCGAGGTTCTCGACAATGAAAAATCTTCGTAAACTAAATCACACATGTATATGTTGACATTTAAGAGATTTATAGTTAAGAAAATCAAGAGCAATGGTGATATATATGCGGATTAGACACCAAAAAATAAACACTCAAAAAATGGCTTCAATTTAAGGATTGTGTTTAGTGACGGCATCAGATTCCTAATTGATAGAGAAAGGTCTGGTGGCAAGAAAAGCTGCTTCCAGGAGGTTGTCAAGTGTTTTCGCTCGACGATTCCATTCTTGGGTGGTTGGTTTGGCCCTTGTTCCTGTAACTCGAACCCTAGCCCGGTATATCCCATTTTAGTTTTACACCATTGTGAACCTTACGCCTTTTTTACTCTCTGATCGAGGTTCTCGGCATTGAAAAATCTTCGTAAACTAAATCACACGTGTATATGTTGACATTTAAGAGATATACAGTCAAGAAAATCAAGAGCAATGGTGATATATATGCGGATTAGACACCAAAAAATAAACAATCAAAAAATTGCTATAATTTACGGAATGTGTTTAGCGACGACATCAGATTACTAATTGATGGAGAAAGGTCTGGTGGCAATAAAAGCTGCTTCCAGGAGGTTGTCAAGTGTTTTCACTCGACGATTCCATTCTTGGGTTGTTGGTTTGGCCCTTGTTCCTATAACCCGAATCCTATCTCGGTATATCCCATTTTAGTTTTACACCATTGTGAACCTTACTCCTTTTTTACTCTCTGATCGAGGTTCTCGGCATTGAAAAATCTTCGTAAACTTAATCACACGTGTATATGTTGACATTTAAGAGATATACAGTTAAGAAAACCAAGAGCAATGATGATATATATGCGGATTAGACACCAAAACATAAACACTCAAAAAATGGCTACAATTTAAGGATTGTGTTTAGTGACGACATCAGATTCCTAATTGATGGAGAAGGCTCTGGTGGCTAGAAAAGGTGCTTCCAAGAGGTTGTCAAGTGTTTTCGCTCGACGATTCCATTCTTGGGTGGTTGGTTTAGCCCTTGTTCCTGTAACTCGAATCCTAGCCCGGTATATCCCATATTAGTTTTACACCATTGTGAACCTTACGCCTTTTTTACTCTATGATCGATGTTCTAGGCATTGAAAAATCTTCATAAACTAAATCACATGGGTATATGTTGACATTTAAGAGATATACAGTCAAGAAAATCAAGAGCAATGGTGATATATATGCGGATTAAACACCAAAAAATAAACACTCAAACAATTGCTACAATTTAAGGAATGTGTTTAGTGACGACATCAGATTCCTAATTGATAGAGAAAGGTCTGGTGGTAAGAAAAGCTGCTTCCAAGAGGTTGTTAAGTGTTTTCGCACGACTATTCCATTATTGGGTGGTTGGTTTGGCCCTTGTTCCTGTAACTCGAATCCTAGACCGGTATATCCCATTTTAGTTTTACACCATTGTTAACCTTACGCCTTTTTTACTCTCTGATCGATGTTCTAGGCATTGAAAAATCTTCGTAAACTAAATCACATGGGTATATGTTGACATTTAAGAGATATACAGTCAAGAAAATCAAGAGCAATGGTGATATATATGCGGATTAAACACCAAAAAATAAACACTCAAAGAATGGCTACAATTTAAGGAATGTGTTTAGTGACGGTATCAGATTCCTAACTGATAGAGAAAGGTCTGGTGGCAAGGAAAGCTGCTTCCAGAAGGTTGTCAATTGTTTTCGCTCGACTATTCCATTCTTGGGTGGTTGGTTTGGCCCTTGTTCCTGTAACTCAAATCCTAGCTCGGTATATCCCATTTTAGTTTTACACCATTGTGAACCTTACGCCTTTTTTACTCTCTGATCGAGGTTCTCGGTATTGAAAAATCTTCGTAAACTAAATCACACGTATATATGTTGACATTTAAGAGATACGCAGTTAAGAAAATAAAGAGCAATGGTGATATATATGCGGATTAGACACCAAAAAATAAACACTCAAAAAATGGCTACAATTTAAGTAATGTGCTTAGTGACGGCATCAGATTCCTAATTGATGGAGAAATGTCTGGTGGCAAGAAAAGCAGCTTCCAGAAGGTTGTCAAGTGTTTTCTCAACGATTCCATTCTTGGGTGGTTGGTTTGGCCCGTGTTCCTGTAACTCGAATCCTAGCCCGTTATATCCCATTTTAGTTTTACACCATTGTGAACCTTACACCTTTTTTACCCTCTGAACGAGGTTCTCGGCATTGAAAAATCTTCGTAAACTAAATCACACGTGTATATGTTGACATTTAAGAGATATACAGTTAAGAAAATCAAGAGCATTGGTGATATATATGCGAATTAGACACCAAAAAATAAACACTCAAAAAATGGCTACAATTTAAGGAATGTGTTTAGTGACGGCATCAGATTACTAATTTATGGAGAAAGGTCTGGTGGCAAGAAAAGCTGCTTCCAACAGTATGTCAAGTGTTTTCGCTCGACGATTCCATTCTTGGGTGGTTGGTTTAGCCCTTGTTCCTGTAACTCGAATCCTAGCCCGGTATATCCCATATTAGTTTTAATCCATTGTGAACCTTTCACCTTTTTTACTCTTTGATCGAGGTTTTCGGCATTAAAAAATCTTCATAAACTAAATCACACGTGTATATGTTGAAATTTAAGAGATATACAGTCAAGAAAATCAAGATGAATGGTGATATATATGCGGATTAGACGCCGAAAAATAAACACTAAAAAATGGCTACAATGTAAGGAATGTGTTTAGAGACGGCATCTGATTCTTAATTGATGGAGAAAGGTCTGGCGGTAAGAAAAGCTGCTTCCAGAAGGTTGTCAAGTGATTTCGCTCGACGATTCCATCATTGGGTGGTTGGTTTTGCCCTTGTTCCTGTAACTCGAATCCTTGCCCGGTATATCCCATTTTAGTTTTACATCATTGTGAACCTTACACCTTTTTTACTCTCTGATCGAGGTTCTCGGCATTGAAAAATCTTCGTAAACTAAATCACACGTGTATATGTTGACATTTAAGAGATATACAGTCACGAAAATCAAGAGCAATTGTGATATATATATGCGGATTAGACACCAGAAAATAACACTTAAAAAATGTCTACAATTTAAGGAATGTGTTTAGTGACGACATCAGATTCCTAATTGATGGAGAAAGGTCTGGTGGAAAGAAAAGCTGCTTCCAGGAGGTTGTCAAGTGTTTTCACTCGACGATTCCATTCTTGGGTGGTTGGTTTGGCCCTTGTTCCTATAACCCGAATCCTATCTCGGTATATCCCATTTTAGTTTTACACCATTGTGAACCTTACTCCTTTTTTACTCTCTGATCGAGGTTCTCGGCATTGAAAAATCTTCGTAAACTTAATCACACGTGTATATGTTGACATTTAAGAGATATACAGTTAAGAAAACCAAGAGCAATGATGATATATATGCGGATTAGACACCAAAACATAAACACTCAAAAAATGGCTACAATTTAAGGATTGTGTTTAGTGACGACATCAGATTCCTAATTGATGGAGAAGGCTCTGGTGGCTAGAAAATGTGCTTCCAAGAGGTTGTCAAATGTTTTCGCTCGACGATTCCATTCTTGGGTGGTTGGTTTAGCCCTTGTTCCTGTAACTCGAATCCTAGCCCGGTATATCCCATATTAGTTTTACACCATTGTGAACCTTACGCCTTTTTTACTCTATGATCGATGTTCTAGGCATTGAAAAATCTTCATAAACTAAATCACATGGGTATATGTTGACATTTAAGAGATATACAGTCAAGAAAATCAAGAGCAATGGTGATATATATGCGGATTAAACACCAAAAAATAAACACTCAAACAATGGCTACAATTTAAGGAATGTGTTTAGTGACGGTATCAGATTCCTAATTGATAGAGAAAGGTCTGGTGGCAAGGAAAGCTGCTTCCAGGAGGTTGTCAATTGTTTTCGCTCGACTATACCATTCTTGGGTGGTTGGTTTGGCCCTTGTTCCTGTAACTCAAATCCTAGCTCGGTATATCCCATTTTAGTTTTACACCATTGTGAACCTTACGCCTTTTTTACTCTCTGATCGAGGTTCTCGGTATTGAAAAATCTTCGTAAACTAAATCACACGTATATATGTTAACATTTAAGAGATACGCAGTTAAGAAAATAAAGAGCAATGGTGATATATATGCGGATTAGACACCAAAAAATAAACACTCAAAAAATGGCTACAATTTAAGTAATGTGCTTAGTGACGGCATCAGATTCCTAATTGATGGAGAAATGTCTGGTGGCAAGAAAAGCAGCTTCCAGAAGGTTGTCAAGTGTTTTCTCAACGATTCCATTCTTGGGTGGTTGGTTTGGCCCTTGTTCCTGTAACTCGAATCCTAGCCCGTTATATCCCATTTTAGTTTTACACCATTGTGAACCTTACACCTTTTTTACCCTCTGAACGAGGTTCTCGGCATTGAAAAATCTTCGTAAACTAAATCACACGTGTATATGTTGACATTTAAGAGATATACAGTTAAGAAAATCAAGAGCATTGGTGATATATATGCGAATTAGACACCAAAAAATAAACGCTCAAAAAATGGCTACAATTTAAGGAATGTGTTTAGTGACGGCATCAGATTACTAATTTATGGAGAAAGGTCTGGTGGCAAGAAAAGCTGCTTCCAACAGTATGTCAAGTGTTTTCGCTCGACGATTCCATTCTTGGGTGGTTGGTTTAGCCCTTGTTCCTGTAACTCGAATCCTAGCCCGGTATATCCCATATTAGTTTTAATCCATTGTGAACCTTTCACCTTTTTTACTCTTTGATCGAGGTTTTCGGCATTGAAAAACTTCATAAACTAAATCACACGTGTATATGTTGAAATTTAAGAGATATACAGTCAAGAAAATCAAGAAGAATGGTGATATATATGCGGATTAGACGCCGAAAAATAAACACTAAAAAATGGCTACAATGTAAGGAATGTGTTTAGAGACGGC
Source organism: Helianthus tuberosus (assembly GCA_030545235.1). Classification (NCBI taxonomy): domain Eukaryota; kingdom Viridiplantae; phylum Streptophyta; class Magnoliopsida; order Asterales; family Asteraceae; genus Helianthus; species Helianthus tuberosus. The sequence continues at coordinate 8,293,858 of JARYGA010059718.1, read as the reverse complement.
ATCCGATTCTTAATTGATGGAGAAAGGTCTAGCGGTAAGAAAAGCTGCTTCCAGAAGGTTGTCAAGTGATTTCGCTCGACGATTCCATCATTGGGTGGTTGGTTTGGCCCTTGTTCCTGTAACTCGAATCCTTGCCCGGTATATCCCATTTTAGTTTTACATCATTGTGAACCTTACACCTTTTTTACTCTCTGATCGAGGTTCTCGGCATTGAAAAATCTTCGTAAACTAAATCACACGTGTATATGTTGACATTTAAGAGATATACAGTCACGAAAATCAAGAGCAATTGTGATATATATATATGCGGATAAGACACCAAAAAATAACACTCAAAAAAATGTCTACAATTTAAGGAATGTGTTTAGTGACGACATCAGATTCCTAATTGATGGAGAAAGGTCTGGTGGAAAGAAAAGCTGCTTCCAGGAGGTTGTCAAGTGTTTTCACTCGACGATTCCATTCTTGGGTAGTTGGTTTGGCCCTTGTTCCTATAACCCGAATCCTATCTCGGTATATCCCATTTTAGTTTTACACCATTGTGAACCTTACTCCTTTTTTACTCTCTGATCGAGGTTCTCGGCATTGAAAAATCTTCGTAAACTTAATCACACGTGTATATGTTGACATTTAAGAGATATACAGTTAAGAAAACCAAGAGCAATGATGATATATATGCGGATTAGACACCAAAACATAAACACTCAAAAAATGGCTACAATTTAAGGATTGTGTTTAGTGACGACATCAGATTCCTAATTGATGGAGAAGGCTCTGGTGGCTAGAAAAGGTGCTTCCAAGAGGTTGTCAAGTGTTTTCGCTCGACGATTCCATTCTTGGGTGGTTGGTTTAGCCCTTGTTCCTGTAACTCGAATCCTAGCCCGGTATATCCCATATTAGTTTTACACAATTGTGAACCTTAGGCCTTTTTTACTCTCTGATCGATGTTCTAGGCATTGAAAAATCTTCATAAACTAAATCACATGGGTATATGTTGACATTTAAGAGATATACAGTCAAGAAAATCAAGAGCAATGGTGATATATATGCGGATTAAACATCAAAAAATAAACACTCAAACAATTGCTACAATTTAAGGAATGTGTTTAGTGACGGCATCAGATTCCTAATTGATAGAGAAAGGTCTGGTGGTAAGAAAAGCTGCTTCCAAGAGGTTTCAAGTGTTTTCGCACGACGATTCCATTATTGGGTGGTTGGTTTGGCCCTTGTTCCTGTAACTCGAATCCTAGACCGGTATATCCCATTTTAGTTTTACACCATTGTGAACCTTACGCCTTTTTTACTCTCTGATCGATGTTCTAGGCATTGAAAAATCTTCGTAAACTAAATCACATGGGTATATGTTGACATTTAAGAGATATACAGTCAAGAAAATCAAGAGCAATGGTGATATATATGCGGATTAAACACCAAAAAATAAACACTCAAACAATGGCTACAATTTAAGGAATGTGTTTAGTGACGGTATCAGATTCCTAATTGATAGAGAAAGGTCTGGTGGCAAGAAAAGCTGCTTCCAGGAGGTTGTCAATTATTTTCGCTCGACTATTCCATTCTTGGGTGGTTGGTTTGGCCCTTGTTCCTGTAACTCAAATCCTAGCTCGGTATATCCCATTTTAGTTTTACACCATTGTGAACCTTACGCCTTTTTTACTCTCTGATCGAGGTTCTCGGTATTGAAAAATCTTCGTAAACTAAATCACACGTATATATGTTGACATTTAAGAGATATGCAGTTAAGAAAATAAAGAGCAATGGTGATATATATGCGGATTAGACACCAAAAAATAAACACTCAAAAAATGGCTACAATTTAAGTAATGTGCTTAGTGACGGCATCAGATTCCTAATTGATGGAAGAAATGTCTGGTGGCAAGAAAAGCAGCTTCCAGAATGTTGTCAAGTGTTTTCTCAACGATTCCATTCTTGGGTGGTTGGTTTGGCCCTTGTTCCTGTAACTCGAATCCTATCCCGTTATATCCCATTTTAGTTTTACACCATTGTGAACCTTACACCTTTTTTACTCTCTGAACGAGGTTCTCAGCATTGAAAAATCTTCGTAAACTAAATCACACGTGTATATGTTGACATTTAAGAGATATACAGTTAAGAAAATCAAGAGCATTGGTGATATATATGCGAATCAGACACCAAAAAATAAACACTCAAAAAATGGCTACAATTTAAGGAATGTGTTTAGTGACGGCATCAAATTACTAATTTATGGAGAAAGGTCTGGTGGCAAGAAAAGCTGCTTCCAACAGTATGTCAAGTGTTTTCGCTCGACGATTCCATTCTTGGGTGGTTGGTTTAGCCCTTATTCCTGTAACTCGAATCCTAGCCCGGTATATCCCATATTAGTTTTAATCCATTGTGAACCTTTCACCTTTTTTACTCTTTGATCGAGGTTTTCGGCATTGAAAAATCTTCATAAACTAAATCACACGTGTATATGTTGACATTTAAGAGATATACAGTCAAGAAAATCAAGAAGAATGGTGATATATATGCGGATTAGACGCTGAAAAATAAACACTAAAAAATGGCTACAATGTAAGGAATGTGTTTAGAGACAGCATCAGATTCTTAATTAATGGAGAAAGGTCTGGCGGTAAGAAAAGCTGCTTCCAAAAGGTTGTCAAGTGATTTCGCTCGACGATTCCATCATTGGGTGGTTGGTTTGGCCCTTGTTCCTGTAACTCGAATCCTTGCCCGGTATATCCCATTTTAGTTTTACATCATTGTGAACCTTACACCTTTTTTACTCTCTGATCGAGGTTCTCGGCATTGAAAAATCTTCGTAAACTAAATCACACGTGTATATGTTGACATTTAAGAGATATACAGTCACGAAAATCAAGAGCAATTGGGATATATATATGCGGATTAGACACCAAAAAATAACACTCAAAAAATGTCTACAAATTAAGGAATGTGTTTAGTGACGACATCAGATTCCTAATTGATGGAGAAAGGTCTGGTGGAAAGAAAAGGTGCTTCCAGGAGGTTGTCAATTGTTTTCGCTCGACAATTACATTCTTGGGTGGTTGGTTTGGCCCTTGTTCCTGTAACGCGAATCCTTGACCGGTATACCCTATTTTAGTTTTACACCATTGTGAACCTTACGCCTTTTTTACTCTCTGATCGAAGTTCTCGGCATTGAAAAATCTTCATTAACTAAATCACACGTGTATATGTTAACATTTAAGAGATATACAGTCAAGAAAATCAAGAGCAATGGTGATATATATGCGGATTAGACACCAAAAAATAAACACTCAAAAAATGACTACAATTTAAGGAATGTGTTTAGTGACAGCATCAGATTCCTAATTGATAGAGAAAGGTCTGGTGGCAAGAAAAGCTACTTCCAGGAGGTTGTCAAGTGTTTTTGCTTGACGATTCCATTCTTGGGTGGTTGGTTTTGCCCGTGTTTCTGTAACTCGAATCCTAGCCCTGTATATCCCATTTTAGTTTTACACTATTGTGAACCTTATGCCTTTTTTACGCTCTGATCGAGGTTCTCAGCATTGAAAAATCTTCGTAAACTAAATCACACGTGTATATGTTGACATTTAAGAGATATACCTTCAAGAAAATCGAGAGCATTGTTGATATATATGTGGATTAGACTCCAAAAAATAAACACTCAAAAAATGGCTACAATTTAAGAAATGTGTTTAGTGACGGCATCAGATTCCTAATTGATGGAGAAAGGTCCGGTGGCAAGAAAAGCTGCTTCCAGGAGGTTGACAAGTGTTTTCGCTCGACGATTCCATTCTTGGGGGTTGGTTTGGCCCTTGTTCCTGTAACTCGAATCCTAGCCCGGTATATCCCATTTTAGTTTTACACCATTGTGAACCTTACTCCTTTTCTACTCTATGATCGAGGTTCTTGGCAATGAAAAATCTTCGTAAACTAAATCACATGTGTATATGTTGACATTTATAAGATATACATTCAAGAAAATCAAGTGCAATGGTGATATATATGCGGATTAGACACCAAAAAATAAACACTCAAAAAATGGCTACAATTTAAGGAATGTGTTTAGTGACGGCATCAGATGCCTAATTGATGGAGATATGTCCGGTGGCAAGAAAAGCTGCTTACAGGAGGTTGTCTATTGTTTTCGCTCGACGATTCCCTTCTTGGTTGGTTGGTTTTTCCCTTGTGCCTGTAGCTAGAATCCTAGCCCGGTGTATCCCAGTTTAGCTTTACACCATTGGGAACCATACGCCTTTTTAACTCTCTGTTCGAGGTTCTCGGCATTGAAAAATCTTCGTAAACTAAATCACACGTGTATATGTTGACATTTAAGAGATATACAGTCAAAAAATCAAGAGCAATGGTGATATATATGCGGATTAGACACCAAAAAATAAACACTCAAAAATGGATACAATTTATGTAATGTGTTTAGTGACGGCATCAGATGCCTAATTGATGGAGAAAGGTCCGGTGGCAAGAAAAGCTGCTTCCAGGAGGTTGTCAAGTGTTTTCGCTCGACGATTCCATTCTTGGGTGTTTGGTTTGGCCCTTGCTCCGGTAACTCGAATCCTAGCCTTGTATAACCCATTTTAGTTTTACACCATTGTGAACCTTGCACCTTTTTTACTCTCTGATCGAGGTTCTCGGCCTTGAAAAATCTTCGTAAACTAAATCACACGTGTATATGTTGACATTTAAGAGATATACAGTCTAGAAAATCAAGAGCAATGGTTATATATATGCGGATTAAACACCAAAAAATAAACAGTCAGAAAATGGCTACAATTTAAGGAACGTGTTTAGTGACGGCATCAGATTCCTAATTGATGGAGAAAGGTCTGGTGGCAAGAAAAGCTGCTTCCTGGAGGTTGTCAAGTGTTTTTGCTCGACGATTCCATTAATGGGTTGTTGGTTTGGCCCTTGTTCCTGTAACTCGAATACTAGCCCGGTATATCCCATTTTTGTTTTACACCATTGTGAACCTTACTCCTTTTTTACTCTCTGATCGAGGTTCTCGGCATTGAAAAATCTTCATAAACTAAATCACATGTGTATATGTTGACATTTAAGAGATATACAGTCTAGAAAATCAAGAGCAATAGTGATATATATGCGGATTAGACACCAAAAAATAAACTCTCAAAAAATGGCTACAACTTAAGGAATGTGTTTAGTGTCGGCATCAGATTCCTAATTGATGGAGATAGGTCCGGTGGCAAGAAAAGTTGCTTACAGGAGGTTGCCAATTGTTTTCGCTCGACGATTCCCTTCTTGGGTTGTTGGTTTTGCCCTTGTGCCTGTAACTCGAATCCTAGCCCGGTGTATCCCAGTTTAGCTTTACACCATTGGGAACCATACGCCTTTTTAACTCTCTGATCGAGGTTCTCGGCATTGAAAAATCTTTCTAAACTAAATCACACGTGTATATGTTGACATTTAAGAGATATACAGTCAAAAAATCAAGAGCAATGGTGATATATATGCGGATTAGAAACCAAAAAATAAACACTCAAAAATGGCTACAATTTAAGGAATGTGTTTAGTGACGGCATCAGATTCCTAATTGATGGAGAAATGTCCGGTGGCAAGAAAAGCTGCTTCCAAGAGGTTGTCAAGTGTTTTCACTCGACGATTCCATTCTTGGGTAGTTGGTTTGGCCCTTGCTCCGGTAACTCGAATCCTAGCCCGGTATATCCCATTTAATTTTACACCATTGTGAACCTTGCACCTTTTTTTACTCTCTGATCAAGGTTCTCGGCATTGAAAAATCTTCATAAACTAAATCACACGTGTATATGTTGACATTTAAGAGATATATTGTCAAGAAAATCAAGAGCAATGGTGATATATATGCAGATTAGACACCAAAAACTAAACACTAAAAAAATGGCTACAATTTAATGAATGTGTTTAGTGACGGCATCGGATTCCTAATTGATAGAGAAAGGTCTGGTGGGAAGAAAAGCTGCTTCCAAGAGGTTGTCAAGTGTTTTCGCTCGACGATTCCATTCTTGGGTGGTTGGTTTGGCCCTTATTCCTGTTACTCGAATCCTAGCCCGGTATATCTCATTTTAGTTTTACACCATTGTGAACCTTACGCCTTTTTTACTCTCTGATCGAGGTTATCGGCATTGAAAAACCTTCGTAAACTAAATCACACGTGTATATGTTGACATTTAAGAGATATATAGTCAAGAAAATCAAGAGCAATGGTGATATATATGCGGATTAGACACCAAAAAATAAACAGTCAGAGAATGGCTACAATTTAAGGAATGTGTTTAGTGACGGCATCAGATGCCTAATTGATAGAGAAAGGTCCGGTGGCAAGAAAACTGCTTCCAGGAGGTTGTCAAGTGTTTTCGCTCGACGATTCCATTCTTAGGTGGTTGGTTTGGCCCTTGTTCCGGTAACTCGAATCCTAGCCCGGTATATCCCATTTTAGTTTTACACCATATTGAACCTTACACCTTGTTTACTCTCTGATCAAGGTTCTCGGCATTGAAAAATCTTTGTAAACTAAATCACACATGTATATGCGGACATTTAAGAGATGTACAGTCAAAAAATCAAGAGCAATGGTGATATATATGCGGATTAGACACCAAAAAATAAACACTCAAAAAATGGCTACAATTTAAGGAATCTGATTAGTGATGGCATCAGATGCCTAATTGATGGAGAGAGGTCTGGTGGTAAGAAAAGCTGCTTCCAAGAGGTTGCCAAGTGTTTTCGCTCGACGATTCCATTCTTGGGTGGTTGGTTTGGCCCTTGTTCCGGTAACTCGAATCCTAGCCCGGTATATCCCATTTAGTTTTACACCATATTGAACCTTACACCTTTTTTACTCGCTGATCGAGGTTCTCGGCATTGAAAAATCTTCGTAAACTAATTCATACGTGTATATGTTGACATTTAAGAGATATACAGTCAAGAAAATCAAGAGCAATGGTGATATATATGCGGATTATATACCAAAAAATAAACACTCAAAAAATGGCTACAAATTAAGGAATGTGTTTAGTGACGACATCACATTCCTAATTGATGGAGAAATATCTGGTGGTAAGAAAAGCTGCTTCCTGGAGGTTGTCAAGTGTTTTCGTACGACGATTCCATTCTTGGGTGGTTGGTTTGGGCCTTGTTCCTGTAACTCGAATCCTGGCCCGGTGTATCCCATTTTAGTTTCACACCATTGTAAACCTTACACCGTTTTATTCTATGATCGAGGTTCTCGGCATTGAAAAATCTTCGTAAACTAAATCACACGTGTATATGTTGACATTTAAGAGATATACAGTCAAGAAAATCAAGAGCAATGGTGTTATATATGCGGATTAGTCAACAAAAAATAAACACTCAAAAAATGGTTACAATTTAAGGAATGTGTTTAGTGACGGCATCAGATTCCTAATTGATGGAGAAAAGTCTTGTGGCAAGAAAAGCTTCTTCCAGGAGGTTGTCACTGTTTTCGCTCGACGATTCCATTCTTGGGTGGTTGGTTTGGCCATTGTTCCTGTTATTCGAATCCTAGCCCGGTATATCCCATTTTAGTTTTACACCATTGTGAACCTTACGCCTTTTTTACTCTCTGATCGAGGTTCTCGGCATTGAAAAATCTTCGTAAACCTTAATCACACGTGTATGTGTTGAGATGTAAGAGATATACAGTCAAGAAAATCAAGAGCAATGGTGATATATATGCGGATTAGACACCAAAAAATAATCACTCAAAAATGGTTACAATTTAAGGAATGTGTTTAGTGACGACATCAGATTCCTAATTAATGTAGAAAGGTCTGGTGGCAAGAAAAGCTGCTTCTAAGAGGTTGTCAAGTGTTTTCACTAGACGATTTTATTCTTGGGTGGTTGGTTTGGCCCTTGTTCCTGTTACCCGAATCCTAGCCCGGTATATCCCATTTTAGTTTTACACCATCGTGAACCTTACGCCTATTTTACTCTCTGATCGAGGTTCTCGGCATTGAAAAATCTTCGTAAACTAAATCACATGTGTATATGTTGACATTTAAGAGATATACAGTCAAGAAAATCAAGAGCATTGGTGATATATATGCGGATTAGACTCCAAAAAATAAACACACAAAAAATGGCTACAATTTAAGAAATGCCTTTAGTGACGGCATCAGATTCCAAATTGATGGAGAAAGGTCTGGTGGAAAGAAAACCTGCTTCCAGCAGGTTGTCAAGTGTTTTCGCTCGACGATTCTATTGTTGGGTGGTTGGTTTGGCCCTTGTTTCTGTAACTCGAATCCTAGCCCGGTATATCCCATTTTAGTTTTACACCATTGAGAACCTTACGCCTTTTTTACTCTCTGATCGAGGTTCTCGGCATTGAAAAATCTTTGTAAACTAAATCACAAGTGTATATGTTGATATTTAAGAGATATATAGTTAAGAAAATCAAGAGCAATGGTGATACATATGCGGATTAGACACCAAAAAATAAACACTTAAAAACTTGCTACAAATTAAAGAATGTGTTTAGTGACGGCATCAGATTCCTAATTGATGGAGAAAGTTCCGGTGGCAAGAAAAGCTGCTTACAGGAGGTTGTCAATTGTTTTCGCTCGAGGATTCCATTCTTGTGTGGTTGGTTTGGCCCTTGTGCCTGTAACTCGAATCCTAGCCCAGTGTATCCCATTTTAGTTTTACACCATTTGGAAACCTTACGCCTTTTTTACTCTCTGATCAAGTTTATCGGCAATGAAAAATATTTGTAAACTAAATCACACGTGTATATGTTGACATTTAAGAGATATACAGTCAAAAAATCAAGAGAAATGGTGATATATATGCGGATTAGACACCAAAAAATAAACACTCAAAAAATGGCTACAATTTAAGGAATGTGTTTAGTGACGGCATCAGATGCCTAATTGATGGAGAAAGGTCCGGTGGCAAGAAAAGCTGCTTCCAAGAGGTTTTCAAGTGTTTTCGCTCGACGATTCCATTCTTATGTGGTTGGTTTGGCCCTTGTTCAGGTAACTCAAATCCTATCCCGGTTTATCCCATTTTAGTTTTACACCATTGTGAACCTTACGCCTTTTTTACTCTCTGATCGAGGTTCTCGGCATTGAAAAATCTTCGTAAACTAAATCATACGTGTATATGTTGACATTTAAGAGATATACAGTCAAATAAATCAAGGGCAATGGTGATATATATGCGGATTGTATACCAAAAAATAAACACTCAAAAAATGGCTACAATTTAAGGAATGTGTTTAGTGACGACATCACATTCCTAATTGATGGTGAAATGTCAGGTGGCAAGAAAAGCTGCTTCCTGGAGGTTGTCAAGTGTAACAACTCCCACTAAAAAGTCCTATTTAGTATTGATTTTTAGTCCAATAGGAAACCCTAATTAAGAAACCCAAGTGATTCTGCATAAACCCTGAAATTTCCAGAACAATAAGAATCAGGATCAGGGCCCCTAAAACTCAGGGGGGGTATTTTCTATTGACGATTATCCATTTCTCTCGTTGTCAGAATAGAATTTTAAGAAACTGTTGACTTAGCAGGCCTAGTCCCAGACGTGGCAAACCTATAGTGTTTAGGTGTCCCTTACAGACCGTAAGAATTTTTGCGTTACGGTGCGCAAGGGGTGTCAATTTCTGGCTATAAATAGAGGACATCGGGACTTGATTTCTGGTGTTCAAGCGACGGAGAAATCCAACCTGTACGTTGAGTTATCTTCCAATTACTATAAAAATAAACACTTAAGTTTGAATTCTGCTACGATACAGGGTATTAATTAGATCGCTGCTACGATTCAATGTCCGATCGATTGAAACTATCCGATAGATGTTTAAGTGCTGCTCAAATTGGGTTTATACTTTGTCATTCGTCGTTAAATCGATGGATGTTTAAGTATCGCACTTTGTCATTTGTTGTGAGGGTTTGATCTCGTGAGTTATCGTAAAAGCTGTATTAATTACTTACCTAGTTCGTGTGAAAATTAGGTTATTAAGCTTATCAGTAGGCTAAACTCTACCTCATACCAAAATAGATGTTAATTATCAGAAGAGTTAGAATCCGGAAGCTTGTTAAATCAAGGTGAGTTTACAGATTTTTCTATAAGGCACGGCCATCCTCTGTGGGGAGGATGCCAGTATTAAAACTTGCGTATTCTCCAGAGTGCAGAATAGCAGAGGCAGGATGCCACTATAAATCATACGAATTCTCCAGAGTGCAGAATAGCGTACGTTAGTCCATCCCTAGATTGGGTTGGGGCAACAAAACAAATATTCAGGATAATCCTACAGGCTAGTAAGCCAGAGAACAGAAACCGTGAATTCACTCAACTTTGTTGTTGACTCGTTGTTACATGCCTTGCAGGTCATTAGATCCCTAGCTTAAGGAGCTTGCACAAGAAGACGTGGTCGTTGTGGGAAAATATTAAACTTATGTTTTGTGCTTCCGCTGTAAACTGTAAACTATGTTTTGACACCAATTGTATTGTGTTGGATTTTATAAATATTAATTAATTACATGCTTTGTTCAATATGATTGGTGGCTATGATCCTGGGCATGTCACGCCTCAAAAGGGGGGTGGGGTTTTTGGGGGGTGTGACAGAGTGGTATCAGAGCCATTGGTTATAGTGAACTTGGTTTTAAAAGAAAAAGGGAAAAATATTTTTGATGAAAACCAGACTATAACCGGTAAAGTGTTCAATAGTCCACAACGATGCTTCATTTCAAAGAGCAAGACTCAATACTTTACTGTATTCTGTCTAGAATATTTAATTTAAGTGCTATGGTTAAGGTTAAGTCATCCCTAAGTATTTCATGTATCCAATTTTAAGAAGTGTCTATCTAACAAATTTCTGGTAGTATTTCTTTAAGACATAGAGATAAATGAAAAGTTTAAAGATTTGTGACTTTAGATAGAAGACAGAAAGGTTAAGTTTCTCGAGCATAAAAGATTAGTACTAGTATCCTTACTTATTCGAGTAAATCTCGAGGATGAGATTTTTATAAGGAGGGGAGAATGTAACAACTCTCACTAAAAAGTCCTATTTAGTATTGATTTTTAGTCCAATAGGAAACCCTAATTAAGAAACCCAAGTGATTCTGCATAAACCCTGAAATTTCCAGAACAATCAGAATCAGGATCAGGGCCCCTAAAACTCAGGGGGGGTATTTTCTATTGACGATTATCCATTTCTCTCGTTGTCAGAATAGAATTTTAAGAAACTGTTGACTCAGCAGGCCTAGTCCCAGACGTGGCAAACCTATAGTGTTTAGGTGTCCCTTACGGACCGTAAGAATTTTTGCGTTACGGTGCGCAAGGGGTGTTACGGACCGTAAGATATTAAGCGTTACGGTGCGCAAGGGGTGTCAATTTCTGGCTATAAATAGAGAACATCGGGACTTGATTTCTGGTGTTCAAGCAACGGAGAAATTCAACCTGTACGTTGAGTTATCTTCCGATTACTATAAAAATAAACACTTAAGTTTGAATTCTGCTACGATACAGGGTATTAATTAGATGGCTGCTACGATTCAATGTCCGATCGATTGAAACTATCCGATAGATGTTTAAGTACTGCTCAAATTGGGTTTATACTTTGTCATTCGTCGTTAAATCGATGGATGTTTAAGTATCGCACTTTGTCATTTGTTGTGAGGGTTTGATCTCGTGAGTTATCGTAAAAGTTGTATTAATTACTTACCTAGTTCGTGTGCAAATTAGGTTATTAAGCTTATCAGTAGGCTAAACTCTACCTCATACCAAAATAGATGTTAATTCTCAGAAGAGTTAGAATCCGGAAGCTTGTTAAATCAAGGTGAGTTCACAGACTTTTCTACAAGGCACGGCCATCCTCTGTGGGGAGGATGATTGTATTAAAACTTGCGTATTCTCCAGAGTGCAGAATACCAGAGGCAGGATGCCACTATAAATCATACGAATTCTCCAGAGTGTAGAATAACGTACGTTAGTCCATCCCTGGATTGGGTTGGGACAACAAAACAAATATTCAGGATAATCCTACGGGCTAGTAAGCCAGAGAACAGAAACCGTGAATTCACTCAACTTTGTTGTTGACTCGTTGTTACATGCCTTGCAGGTCATTAGATCCCTAGCTTAAGGAGCTTGCACAAGAAGACGTGGTCGTTGTGGGAAAATATTAAACTTATGTTTTGTGTTTCCGCTGTATACTGTAAACTATGTTTTGACACCAATTGTATTTGTTGGATTTTATAAATATTAATTAATTACATGCTTTGTTCAATATGATTGGTGGCTATGATCCTGGGCATGTCACGCCTCAAAAGCGGGGTGGGGTTTTGGGGGGTGTGACATCAAGTGTTTTCGTACGACGATTCCATTCTTGGGTGGTTGGTTTGGGCCTTGTTCCCGTAACTCGAATCCTGGCCTGGTGTATCCCATTTTAGTTTCACACCATTGTAAACCTTACATCGTTTTACTCTCTGATCGAGGTTCTCGGCATTGAAAAATCTTCGTAAACTAAATCACACGTGTATATGTTGACATTTAAGAGATATACAGTCAAGAAAATCAAGAGCAATGGTGTTATATATGCGGATTAGACACCAAAAAATTAACACTCAAAAAATGGCTACAATTTATGGAATGTGTTTAGTGACGGCATCAGATTCCTAATTGATGGAGAAAGGTCTGGTGGCAAAAAAAGCTGCTTCCAGGAGGTTGTCAGTGTTTTCGCTCGACGATTCCATTCTTGGGTGGTTGGTTTGGCCCTTGTTCCTGTAATTCGAATCCTAGCCCGGTATATCCCATTTTAGTTTTACACCATTGTGAACCTTACGCCTTTTTTACTCTCTGATCGAGGTTCTCGGCATTGAAAAATCTTCGTAAACCTTAATCACACGTGTATATGTTGACACCTAAGAGATATACAGTCAAGAAAATCAAGAGCAATGGTGATATATATGCGGATTAGACACCAAAAAATAATCACTCAAAAAATGGTTACAATTTAAGGAATGTGTTTAGTGACGGTATCAGATTCCTAATTGATGGAGAAAGGTCTGGTGGCAAGAAAAGTTGCTTCCTGGAGGTTGTCAAGTGTTTTTGCTCGACGATTCCATTATTGGGTTGTTGGTTTGGCCCTTGTTCCTGTAACTCGAATCCTAGCCCGGTATATCCCCTTTTAGTTTTACACCATTGTGAACCTTACGCCTTTTTTACTCTCTGATCGAGGTTATCGGCATTGAAAAATCTTGGTAAACTAAATGACACGTCTATATGTTGACATTTAAGAGATATACATTCAAGAAAATCAAGATCAATGGTGATAAATATGCGGATTAGACACCAAAAAATAAACACTCAAAAAATGGCTACAATTTAAGGAATGTGTTTAGTGACGGCATCAGATTCCTAATTGATGGAGAAATGTCGGGTGGCAAGAAAAGCTGCTTCCAGGAGGTTGTCAAGTGTTTTCGCTCGACAATTCCATTCTTGGGTGGTTGGTTTGTCCCTTGTTCCTGTAACTCGAATCCTAGCCCATTGTATCCCATTTTAGTTTTACACCATTGTGAACCTGATGCCTTTTTTACTCTCTGATCGAGGTTCTCGGCATTGAAAAATCTTCGTAAACCTTAATCACATGTGTATATGTTGACATTTAAGAGATATACAGTCAAGAAAATCAAGAGAAATGGTGATATATATGCGGATTAGACACCAAAAAATAAACACTCAAAAAATGGCTACAATTTAAGGAATGTGTTTAGTGACAGCATTAGATTCCTAATTGATGAAGAAATGTCTGGTGGCAAGAAAAGCTGCTTCCAGGAGGTTGTCAAGTGTTTTCGCTCGACGATTCCATTGTTGGGTGGTTGGTTTGGCCCTTGTTCCTGTAACTCGATTCCTAGCACGGTATATCCCCTTTTTGTTTTACACCATTGTGAACCTTATGCCTTTTTTACTCTCTGATCGAGGTTCTCGGCATTGAAAAATCTTTGTAAACTAAATGACACGTGTGTATGTTGACATTTAAGAGATATACATTCAAGAAAATCAACAGCAATGGTGATATATATGCGGATTAGATACCAAAAAATAAACACTCAAAAAATGGCTACAATTTAAGGAATGTGTTTAGTGACGGTATCAGATTCCTAATTGCTGGAGAAAGGTCTTGTGGCAAGAAAAGCTGCTTCCAGGAGGTTGTCAAGTGTTTTCGCTCGACGATTCCATTCTTGGGTGGTTGGTTTGGCCCTTGTTACTGTAACTCGACTCCTAGCCCGTTGTATCCCATTTTAGTTTTACACCATTGTGAACCTTACGCCTTTTTTTACTCTCTGATCGAGGTTATAGGCATTGAAAAATCTTCGTAAACTAAATCACAAGTGTATATGTTGACATTTAAGAGATATACAGTCAAGAAAATCAAGAGCCATGGTGATATATATGCGGATTAGACACCAAAAAATAAACACTCAAAAAATGGATACAATTTAAGGAATGTGTTTAGTGACGGCATCAGATTCCTAATTGATGGAGAAAGATCTGGTGGCAAGAAAATCGGCTTCCAGGCGGTTGTCAAGGGTTTTCGCTCGACGATTCCATTATTGGGTGGTTGGTTTGGCCCTTGTTCCTGTAACTCGAATCCTAGCCCGGTATATCCCATTTTAGTTTTACACCATTGTGAACCTTACGCCTTTTTTAGTCTCTGATCGAGGTTCTCGGCATTGAAAAATCTTCATAAACTAAATCACACGTGTATATGTTGACGTTTAAGAGATATACAGTCAAGAAAATCAAGAGCAATGGTGATATATATGCGGATTAAACACCAAAAAATAAACATTCAAAAAATGGCTACAATTTATGGAATGTGTTTAGTGACGGCATCAGATTTCTAATTGATGGAGAAAGGTCTGGTGGAAAGAAAAGCTGCTTCCAGAAGGTTGTCAAGCGTTTTCGCTCGACGATTCTATTATTGGGTGGTTGGTTTGGCCCTTGTTCCTGTAACTCGAATTCTAGCCTGGTATATCCCGTTTTAGTTTTACACCATTGTGAACGTTACGCCTTTTTTACTCTCTGATCGAGGTTCTCAGCACTGAAAAATCTTCGTAAACTAAATAACACGTGTATATGTTGACATTTAAGAGATATACAGTCCAGAAAATCAAGTGCAATGGTGATATATATGCGGATTAGACACCTAAAAATAAACACTCAAAAATGGCTACAATTTAAAGAATGTGTTTAGTAACGGCATCAGATTCCTAATTGATGGAGAAAGGTCTGGTGGCAAGAAAAGCTACTTCCAGGAGGTTGTCAAGTGTTTTCGCTCGACGATTCCATTCTTGGGTGGTTGGTTTGACCCTTGTTCCTGTAACTCGAATCCTAGCCGTATATATCCCATTTTAGTTTTACACCATTGCAAACCTTACGCCTTTTTTACTCTCTGATCGAGGTTCTCAGAATTGAAAATTTTTCGTAAACTAAATCATGTGTATATGTTGACATTTAAGAGATATACTATCAAGAAAATCAAAAGCAATGGTTATATATATGCGGATTAGACACCAAAAAATAAACACTCAAAAAATGGCTATAATTGATGGAATGAGTTTAGTGACGGCATCAGATTCCGAATTGATGGGAAAGGTCTGGGTGGAAGAAATGCTGCTTCCAGGAGGTTGTCAAGTGTTTTCGCTCGACAATTTCATTCTTGGGTGGTTGGTGATGTTGTTCGAGCGGTTGATGTAATTATGGTCTTAAAAGTGTTTTAAGCTTTAGAAATCGTGATGTAATTACATGCTTAATTCAGTTGTTTTGTTACAAGTTTTAAAATTGGAATCGCTAACTAAACCACACACAAACGGCAAGTGCACCGGTCGCGGTGTAGTTTTGTTGGCAAGCCCGGATGTCAATCCGTGGACACTATTGCGAAAAATCTTGAAAGTAACCTTTATTGAATATTTAGGAAAATTGGTTTAAAGATTGATTTGTGATTTTTGGTTTTATAAAAATATTAATTTAAAATGAATTTGTATTATCTTAAAACAAACATTGATAAAATAAAACTCACGGGAAAAATAAAACAGTATACAAACACAATTTAACAATTAAACAAACAACAGGTAACAATTACAAAGTATTACAAATAATTGGAATTACAGATATAATAAACAGACTACCTGGGTTTTAGAATCCTTAAAATCATGCAATGCTAGTTTGATAATAATAACAGTTAAATATCTTTTTCAATTGATTAATCCCTCGTTAGAGATGCAACTTAAATAAAAGATAAAGACGAAATGTGAAATGCTAGAACGAACCGGCTCGAGCTATCGATACCAAATCCTACGTGAATCCAACCGTTGGAACCTCAGAGACTATGTTGTGAGACGATCTTTTAAACCCGTAAAGCGAACAAATCTTTGAAAATTAAAATCCCAAGAAACCTTAATCACGATGTAATAAAAGAGTTCGAGTTATCGATTACCCAAATTACCCACCAATGATTAGCTAATAACCTGGCTTACCCTAATCATATTTCTAATCATGAGGTAAAGATGCATGTTTTATTATTTTGACTTGAATTATTGTTAGACTTGGTCAATTTCTCAACACAATATTTAACCCGTAAATTGAAAGATAAACGAATTAAATTAAATTCTAAGTTTAAAGGGAATTTCTTCATGTTATAAACTTGGTGAATTTATCAACAAATAATTAAATCAAAATTATAACAACATGCAATATCAAGATTAATTTCAAAGATTAAATTCTGTAAATCACATAAAATAACTGAAATTACATCAAACAAGCATTACAATCCTTTATTTCATCATAACCCAGGTAGTTTATAAGTTTAGCTACACATATTATACAATAACACACTTACAACAAGCATTACACTACTGAAAACATAATAACAACACTTACTAGAATGGAAATTACGAGAATTAACCGACTCGGGTCGATTAGGATTAGAACCGACGGCCTCCAGACGTCTCGAGAGTTCCGAGGTACTTCACCGGCACTTCCAGGTGGTAAAACTCGACTACAAACTGACTTAGAACAGAGATTTCGGAGTAGAAATATGGTGTAATTTTCGACTAAACATGCATGGCTATTTATACTTGAACCATTCAACCACTGTTCAACCCCTACGCATCGTATCAGTGGAAGTGCTACGATGCGCAGGGCCTTTTGACCTAACTCGCCCACTGATAAAAGGTGCTGCGCATCGTTACACTGTTGGCGTTGCGATGCGTAGGCCTTTTCTGATAAAGTGCTTGCGCATCGTTACACTGTGAGTGTTGCGATGCGTAGGGCCTTTTCTGACCTAATTTTTATTTTGTCTCTTTGCCTTGCGCACCGTAACGTTATGATCCTTGCGGTGCGTAGGGATGAATTAGGTCAGTTTCTTGATTTTCTTTGGCTCGTTTCCCGATGCATTGTTTCCTTCTTCGATCTTTTATCGTTTTCTCGCATAATCCACAGATAATTCTCCAATTCCTGCAGATTTATAATTTTATCAAATCAGTATCAAATACAACAGAGAAACGCACACAATCTATCTGAAACAGGGGTTATTTGATATAGAAGATGTGTACAATTCTTAACACATCAAATATCCCCACACTTATTCTTTTGCTTGTCCCTAAGCAAAATCCTAAACAACATGTCAAACTTAAACAATTAAACAAGAACGCACATTTCGAACAAATATAAATACGAATTACAAAAATCTTTAAACATAGAGGTTTCACAAGACTTACAACGTTCAAAAGGTTAATAAATCAAGAGAATGAAATGAGAAACCGAGAAAACTTAAACAAAATTTTCTTACTTTTAAGTAATTAATTATGCAAAAACAATAACACTTACTGAATTCACTCTTCTCTCGGATAATATGTATATAATTTTGAAGTGAACTCTCAAAAGCAGACTATGTAGCATTACTACTATAAGCTTGTACGTCAATCAAATCTCCACCTAATTATTAGAAATTTATACAGATCAAGAGGACTTAAAATGGGTAGGTGAGGTTTAAAGGTAGGTTGTTTATTTAGAAAGATGTGACTAACTATAGAGTTTCATAGTTAGTTTATCTTGCAAAAACTGGACATATATACAAATGAAAACTATGAAATGAACAACATCAGGCCTTAGTCCACTGGTTGACAAGGGCGCGGAAGAGTGTGGGAGCACAGACCCGGGTTCGAATCGGGGGCTGCCGCCATGCTGCTTTTTTTTTTTTTTTTTTTTTTACAACCACTTTCATTCTAATGACTCTTTTTACGGTCAGATCGTCAAGACCATTTTATCGAAGAAGTTAATCAAGTCTTTCTCAATCCTGTAGCGAATATTACTTCCAACTCTGATGAATCGTTCGGCATTGAGCCTAATAGACCCCACCTTGTTGGGACTCATTTTGACTTTTTTACATCTTCTCGTATAAGATCAATTTCTAAAATCCATTCCGATTATCAGGTAACAAACGAATGGTTTTAGGCTCAAAGTGGTATCTAATGGTAACGGTGAATTTTTACAGAAAAGGTGATCCTAATGCCTCTATTATACCTGTATCAACGTCTAAACCAAGGTCTTGAAATGTATCAAAACGTACAAGTTCTAAAGTAATGCAACAAGTTGGTATACACACATGAAACGAAAGTAGTGTTTTTGTAATAAACACTTTTAGGCTCAAATCATACCGTCATGTGGTAATGTAAGGGTTAAAAGGTTTTGTTATTGCATATTTAATTTACTTTAAAGTTAGAAAAATTTATCTTAAGTATCTCGTAAAAATTTTCACAAAAACTTGATTTAAACAGCCTACTATCCCGTAACTTAAAGAAACATATATTTTCAAATTTTGTAAATTCAATATTTAAATTGTTTTTGATAAAAGTTTTTGCAAAAACGTTCAAGTTTTAAATGTGTTTACAGGATCGGGACAAGAATAGAATAATTTATGAAGTTTTAGTTTGTTAGTTCAACCGTTAACAAAAAAAAAACAAAAAAAAAAAACTGGGAATATAAACAAGAAAAAATGAAAAAGAAAATGTATATACTAAAAATTGGGAATATAAACAAGAAAATATGAAAATATATCACAGTAATTTTATTTATTTTTGTTTTATTATTATTATTATTATTATTATTATTATTATTATTTTTATGTATATACTAAATATTATACAAAATCCCTCATCCCCACACTTGAAAGACACATTGTCCTCAATGTGTGAAAACGAGAAATGTAATTAAACACACTTGCATAAAAATAAAAATGTTACTTCCCTGATGTGTTGCCTCATTCCTGAATATGTGTTGCCTCATCGTATAATATCCTGTATACGACACTTGCAAAAATAATAAGAAAACACATCACATAAAAAGAAACATAATAACAAAATCACACCAAATGTAAACAATTTATACAGAGATATGTAATAATGTCAAATAAAAGAAATAAAAACAACTACGGAGGTGCAGGCTGGTCGTGTGGAGGGGGAATCTGCATATGATCCCTGATGCGCTGAAGCATCCCCCTAAACTCTGCTCTCATCTCCTCCTGACCCTGCCTGAGCTGATCCTGCCCCTGCCTCAGCTGCTCATGCCCCTGCTCTAAAGCAAGTAAGCGATCTGATGTAGTAGGTCGTGCTCTAGGCTCATCTCTGGGCGCTGCTCTCTCTCTCTCTCAGGCACCTGGTGCCTGGGTGCTATAACAGGACCGCCCTCCGGAATAGCTCGTGGAGGTAAGAATCGATAAGGAGCGGCCTGTGTCAGCAACTCCGGTATACGTGCCATGTCTTGTCTCTTGATGAGACTACCCATACTCTCCTGATGCAACCAACCCTTTGGGAAAACATCAAAAACTCCCAAACTCTCAGCCAGGGCAGCAACATAACTGCCCATACAGATCCGTGATCCCTGGCCTCGTCCTTTCTCTCTCTGAAAAGATAAGAGAAGGGCCATAGCCAGGTTGGTCTCCTGAGCTCGCACTATACAGTAAAGCGCAAAAAGATCTGATGTAGTGACCTTCTCGATACTCATGTATCGAGAATATAGTGTGCAGCTAAGGACCCTGTGAATAAAGCGGATAATAGGATCACGAATCTGTGAAGCAGGGATCCCTGAAATAAATCCTCCGTCAGCAATGGTGGACCAGAACTCCATCAACTGTGTCAGAGTGACACAGCGTGGTAACTCGGTGTCTGACCACCCCATCAAGCTTTTAGTGAAGATCGTCTGTGTAGTCTCCTCCTGAGTATATAGCCCCATATGGATGGCAAACTGTGCTACAAACATGATATGTGTCTGCCGTCCCAATGCAAAGCTCACCGCTGAAGGGGATGAGAGGCGCGCTGAATCAAGTACGAACGTGGAAAGGAACTCAATAGTGAGCTCCAGGTAAGACTCGCGCCTCTCACCCAAAAGTGTCCTCCATCTAGGGGTGAGTAAAGTCTCCAGCCTCGCTCTGGCATCCAAAGTATCCATCAAGACCCAGTCTATCGTCCTCGCTAAATGAGGACGTCTAGTAATCAAGCGATCCCTGATCCTCCGCTCCTCAGATCCTGTCCTAAAATCTAGGAGTGTACTCTCCTTAATCGGATGGAGATCTGCCTGTGGTGGAATCTGTGCAAAGAGGTCTGGGAGTGCAGCCTCGCTGTCGTAATGTATAACCCTCGCAGGCCGTGGCTGCTGACCCTCCTCCTGGACCTGGGCCTGGATCTGAGGTACCTCCTCCTGAGGAATCTCCTCCTGTGCCCTAACAG
This sequence comes from Helianthus tuberosus, assembly GCA_030545235.1. Classification (NCBI taxonomy): domain Eukaryota; kingdom Viridiplantae; phylum Streptophyta; class Magnoliopsida; order Asterales; family Asteraceae; genus Helianthus; species Helianthus tuberosus. Next base: position 8,273,090 of record JARYGA010059718.1, on the reverse strand, counting down.
AAGTACGCCCCCGCTTGCGGGAGGATCTAGATGTGGATGCCATATCTGCAATTTTAAAAAATAAAACAATAATTTTTGCAGATTTTATGAAGTTTACCGTTCCATAACACGTTTTTCAATGTTTTTCTATTTTTTTTATTTTTAATTTTTTTCATTTTATTTATTAAAATATTAAAAAATATACATTATTAATAAAAACGAGTTTTTGTTGTGTTAGGAACGGACGTTGCGATCGTATAGCATTTCATTCGCGATCGCAAATTATTAAACTAAAAATTCAAAATTTCGGCAGCACCCCGGCGTATTTACAAGAAAACCACCAATCCTCGCTTGTATTTAGATTAAATACGAGCGAGGCGGGGAATCCTGCAAATAAAACGCGAGTATATATATAAAATTCAATTCAATTTCAATGTTTCAAGTGCGTCCGAAATATAACTTATACGCTAAAACTATGCTAATCTAGATAATTTACAACTATATTAACTTATAAAATTAACACGAAACGACATATATAATAACAAAACATAAAGAAAATAAACTATAATTACAACATAACGACTATAATTCTAAAACATATACATAATTCTAAAAACGACACTATACTAAATACTAAAATTAAACTAAAAGAAACGACATTAAAGTAAACTATACAAACTATAAAAACGACTTTAAACACCTAACTAAATCCTAACGACCCGACCCGAATAACATCAAAATAAAACTAAAAATTACGACTCGATTCTACTCGAACAAAGACGACAACCAATTCGACAAAAATTAAATCTAAAACTAAAACCCGACTTGATATAAACAAACAAACCAAAACCGGTCCAACCCGCACCCGAGATTAAAAATCAAACAAACAAACCTAAACCAAACCGACATCAACCCGTAACCGACTCGAAACAAACCAAACCCATCCGACCCGCACCCCATTCTAACCCGAACCAAAACTAACTAAAAATTTAAAAAAAAAATTATACCTGATTGTCAGTTTTGGTTAGAGAAATCTGAAAATGATGAACAGGAGTCAGAGGTGGCGGTTCACGGCGGTTCACGGTGGTTCAGCGGCGGCAGACCGTCGACAATGGTGATGTATCGGAGTGGTGGTGGTGTGATGTTTTTCAGAAGTAAAATGCGATGGTTGAAGGTGGTGATGATGGCGGTGGTTGATGGTGGTGGGCGGCGGTCGATAATGGCGGAGGTGAATCGGAGTGGTGGTGATGGCGATTAAGAATGGCGGAGGGGGTGTTTGGGTTTAATTGGGGAAGAAGACACCCCGTAGGGGGTTTTTATTTTTGGTCTGATAGAACCCTTACGCATCGTATCAGTAAGTTTTGTACGATGCGTAGCCATGTTTTTCACTAACCGCCTTATTTGGCTACGCATCGTTACATAAACATTGTAACGATGCGTATCAATTTTTCTGATTCAAAATTTTTTTTTTTTAGATATTTATTAATAATTATATATATATATATATATATATATATATAATTAATGTATTAAACAATGTATACAAAATTATTAAACAAGTTTATATTTGCAATAATTATTTATTTATAAAAACTTACCACTAAAAATTTACAAACCAAGTGATTTTCGTAACGTCTTTTTATCAAGTCCAGTTTTATCGAAAATGTGCGCGATGTCTTGCTTAATCCTATAGTGTACATAACTTCCAACTCTAGTGGAGCGTTCGGCTTCTAGCCTAATTGCACCCACCCTCATTAATTGAATGTACTCACTTTGGGATTCCGTTTGACTTCGTTTACATTTTCCTGTGTGTGACCAGTTCCCACATTCTATGCATCTTTCGTAGCGTTTAGCTCTCCGCTTCATCGCACTTTTAGATGTTCCACAGAATGGTGTTACCTGTTCTTGACGACGCCAGTCTTTTCTTACCTCAGCACTTAGGAGAAAGATTTTCTCCTTAATTTCCGTAGGTAATCCAGGTTTTGCAAATTCTAAACAACAAAGAAGATTAAGATCAAACGGATGCATAATTAAACCTAATTTTACACTTAGGATAATGTTTCTGATATTGTAGCAGCTCCAAATCACCCGAATGGAGATTGAGTACGGGTGGTACGATCCAAACCTGCATACACAAAAACAAGGAAATCCCAGTGTAAAATTGATTTAAAATATCAACTATCTAAAGTAATCCACACTTTCACACAAATACATAATCAAACCTAATATTTACACTACCTACCACTCACTATCTACCTTTAAGTTTTCACTAAAGGGAGGTTCAGCTCCTCCACCAGTTCAGGAATTGGTCTTCCAATGTAATGCTTTAAACGATGACCATTAACCTTGAACTTCTGTCCATCCTCATTTTCCAACTCTACCGTTCCATATGGAAAAACTTGTGTAACTAGAAACGGACCTGTCCATCGGGATTTGAGTTTTCCCGGAAACATCTTCAAACGAGAATTGAAAAGCAATACTTTCTCCCCACACTTGAATTCTTTCAAACTCTTGATGTGGCGATCATGCAGTTGCTTTGTCTTTTCCTTATATGCCCATGATCTTTCATATGCAATGTCACGAAGTTCCTCTAGCTCATGAATTTGGAGAAATCGTTTCTTCCCTGCTGCATCCATATCAAGATTTACTTTTCGTAAAGCCCAATATGCTCGATGTTCCAATTCAACTGGAAGATGGCACGCCTTTCCATAAATCATCCTAAAGGGTGTAGTCCCTATAGGAGTCTTATATCCAGTACGAAAAGCCCAAAGTGCATCATCCAGATTATCAGCCCAGTCAATGCGACTTTGTCCTACATTTTTCTCCAAAATGCGTTTAATACCCCTGTTTGCATTCTCTACCTGTCCACTCGTTTGTGGATGATAAGCAGTTGAAAGTCTATGGGTTACCCCATATCTTTTCAATACTTTCTCCATCGTTGAGTTACAGAAGTGTGTACCTCGATCACTAATGATCGCTTTAGGCGTTCCAAATCTTGCAAACAATTCTCTAAGGAATTTTACTACAACCTTAGCACTGTTGGTGGCCAAAGCTTTCGCCTCCACCCATTTTGATACATAATCAATGGCTACTAGGATGTACCTATTTCCTCTTGACATTGGGAAAGGTCCCATAAAATCAATGCCCCAAATATCGAAAATTTCAATAACTTGGATGGGATTTTGAGGCATTTCATTCCTGGATGAAATGTTTCCGGCTCTTTGACATGCGTCACAACCACGAACGTACTCATGAGCATCCTTAAAAATTGTCGGCCAATAAAATCCTGCATCAAACACTCGTTTGGCAGTATAATTTGCTCCATAATGGCCTCCTGTCACTCTGTCATGATAGTGTTTAAGGATATTCATAGTTTCTGGTGCAGTAACACATCGTCTGATGATTTGATCCGCACCTACCCTGAACAAGAAAGGATCTTCCCAAATGTAAAATTTAATATCAGCAAAGAATTTCTTCTTTTGTTGATAAGACATTTCAGCTGGAAGATCTCCTGTTGATAGGTAATTTGCAATGTCTGCGAACCAAGGAAAACCTTTAGTTTCAATGAACATCAATGACTCATGGGGAAACTCATCCCTAATTCTTTCCTCCCGAGTTCTTTCTAACTCAGGGTTCTCCAATCTGGACAGATGGTCAGCAGCAACGTTCTCAGCTCCTTTCTTATCTTTGATTTCAAGATCAAATTCTTGAAGTAATAAGATCCAACGAATCAGCCTCGGTTTAGCATCTTTCTTTGCAAATAAGTACCGAATGGCTGCATGATCAGTAAAGATAATCGTTTTTGAAAGCACAAGGTAAGAACGGAACTTATCACATGCAAACACAACTGCAAGTAACTCTTTCTCAGTTGTTGTGTAGTTTTCTTGTGCATCGTTTAGGGTTTTACTAGCGTAATATATCGGATGGAAATGTTTTTCTTTACGCTGCCCTAACACTGCACCGACTGCAAAGTCACTTGCGTCACACATGATTTCGAATGGAATGCTCCAATCTGGAGAAATTAGAATAGGTGCATGAACTAATCTCTCCTTCAGTAACTCAAAAGCTTTTAGACACTCATTAGAAAACACAAATTGCCTATCTTTTTCTAAAAGTTGAGTCATAGGACGGGCGATTTTAGAGAAATCACGAATAAATCTACGATAAAATCCTGCATGTCCTAAGAAACTCCTGATTGCTTTTACTGAAGTAGGCGGCGGAAGCTTGGAAATGGTTTCTATCTTGGCTTGGTCAACCTCAAGCCCCTATTGTGAGATCTTGTGTCCCAAAACTATTCCTTCATGAACCATAAAGTGGCATTTCTCCCAATTTAGCATAAGGTTCGTTTCTTCACATCGAGTCAGTACTCAATCCAAATTTCGCAAGCAAATGTCGAAAGAACTCCCGAAAACAGAGAAATCATCCATGAAAACTTCCATGGAGTCCTCGATCATTTTGTGAAATATGGCCACCATACAACGTTGAAACGTGGCTGGAGCATTACATAATCCAAACGGTATACGTCGATACGCAAAAGTACCGTAGGGACATGTAAATGTGGTTTTTTCTTGATCCTCAGGTGAAATGGGAATCTGAAAATAACCAGAAAAGCCATCAAGGAAACAATAAAATTGTTGCCCTGATAATCGTTCTAACATTTGATCGATGAATGGCAAAGGAAAGTGATCCTTTCTCGTGGCATCATTCAACTTGCGGTAGTCTATACAGACTCTCCAACCGGTGACAGTCCTGGAAGGTATCAATTCATTTTTCTCATTGACAATAACATTCATTCCTCCTTTCTTAGGAACTACCTGTACAAGACTTACCCAGGATGAATCAGAAATTGGATAAATAAGCCCTGCATCCAGTAACTTAATTACCTCTTTCTTAACAACCTCTTGCATGTTTGGGTTCAACCTTCTCTGTGGTTGAACCACCGGTTTATACTCCTCTTCCATCAGAATTTTATGCGTGCAAAAAGACGGGCTTATTCCTTTGATATCCATGAGTTTCCACGCAATAGCATTTTTATGCTTTTTAAGAACGCTCATCAATTCTTTCTTCTCATCCTCCGTCAAATTTGTAGCGATGATGACGGGTAATTGTGATCCTTCACCTAAGAATGCATATTCTAGGTGAGACGGTAACTTCTTTAGCTCCAAAGTTGGTGGTACTTCAACTGACGGTTTTTCTTTTGGATTATCTTTATCCATAACTTCAAATACTTCACAATCCTTAGACTCAGAGGAAGATTCACTATCAGATGATGGTGTATCTTCTAAATCTTCAAAAATATCAGAAGTATTACTCTCACATACCTTATTAAGAAAACTTCCCACATGTGTCATGAAAGTATCAATAAAGTAAGCAGTATCATCATGTTGTTCAGTGTGTCTCATTGATCTTTGAATATCAAATGTGACTTCATCTTCATCAACACGGAGAGTCAACTTGCCATCATACACATCAACGATTGCACGTGCAGTAGCAAGGAATGGACGTCCTAAAATTAACGGAATTTCAGAGTCCTCATCCATGTCAAGGATAACAAAGTCAACTGGAAAGACAAACTTGTCGACTTTTACTAGCATATTCTCTACAATGCCTCTTGGGTATTTTATCGATCTATCTGCAAGCTGAATACTCATTCTTGTAGGAGACGGTTCTCCCAAGTCAAGCTTTGCAAATATTGAGTAAGGCATAAGATTTATACTGGCTCCTAAGTCGGCAAGTGCATTGCTCACAGTAAGATTTCCTATCAAACAGGGAATGGTAAAACTCCCTAGATCAGCAATCTTTGCTGGCAATTTATTCTGCAAGACTGCAGAACATTCTTCATTCAGAGTAATGGTTCAAAGATCTTCTAATTTCCTTTTATTTGTTAGGAGATCCTTTAGAAACTTGGCATACTTTGGCATTTTGGCCAAAGCTTCAACGAATGGGATGTTAATATGCAGTTTCTTCAGCATTCCTATGAATTAATTATACTGTTCTGTGTCTTTTGCTTTTATCAATCTTCCTGGATAAGGTGGTGTTGGTTTGTACACCCTTATCGGCTCTTTCTTCTCTTCTTTCTTCTCCTCTGGAGATTTACTGGGTTGTACTGTACTTTCTGGGCGAAGCCTAGATTGTACATTTCCAGATGGTGTCTCCATTTCTATCTCTTCATCAACCTCTGGATCTTCATCATCTTCTCTTTCAATTTCTACAGCTCTTCTACCACTTCTTGTAGCAACAGCTTTTGCAGTGGCATTAGGATTTCCAACAGTATTGCTCGGGAGACCTCCTTGAGGTCTCTGGTTCAACTGATCGGCCAGTGAACCTACTGTTCTCTCCAAGTTCTGTAGTGCAGTAGCTTTGTTCTTCATGAAAGCATCATTTTCCAAGAACTTCGACTGTGTTTCTTGATATCGAGTTTCTTGTTGTGTGATGAACTGTGTAAGTAACTGCATTTGTTGAGATAGTGTATCCTGACTTTTCTTCAGCATATCCTCTATGTTTGTGTTCTTTGTTCCTGAACTTGGTCCTGCTCCCGTGTCTTGAAACAGATTTTGACGTGGCTGAAACCCTGGTGGGTTGTTGTTCCTCCAGCTAAAGTTTGGGTGGTTTCTCCAATTCGTATTGTAACCTCCTCCGAAATTGGTCTGATTTCGGTTTCCTATGAACTCCACCTGCTCTGTTGTCTCAGTAGGGGCAATGGGACACGAGTTTGTGTCATGCCTCCCTGTGCATATCTCGCACAATTGTTCCTTCTTTAGCTCCATATCGTTCATCTTCTTCTTTAGAGCATCGATCTGTGATTGGATTAGAGTGGTATCGTCCACTTTATGCACTCCTCTGTGTGTAGAGGTTGAGTTTCTAGAATCAGGAAATTCATAGCTACTCATTGCAATGTCTTCAAACATCTCAGTACATTCCTCTGGTGTTTTGTCAGTCATCAGATTTCCTCCAGCAGTGGTGTTCAGCATGTTTCGTGTGGCAGGCGTCACTCCATGGTAGAACTTCTCTACTAAGGCCCAATCCTCGAATCTGTGGTGTGGACACTTGAGTAACAGCTCCTTGAATCGCTCCCATGTCTCGTAGAAAGACTCTCCTTCTTTTTGGCGAAATTCTTGAATCATGCTCCTCAGACGAGCAGTTTTGGAAGGAGGAAAGTATTTTCCTAAGAATTTTTCTTTCATACCGACCCAAGTGGTGATTGATCCCGCAGGAAGGGATTCTAACCAAGCATGAGCTCGATCGGCAAGTGAGAATGGAAAAAGGCGCAATTTGCATGCGTCCTCGCTAACACCTATCTCCTGAAATGTATCGCAGATAGCCGAAAAACGTGAAAGGTGAACATTTGGGTCCTCGGAAGGTAAACCATGGAATTGAATGGTATTTGTAACCATCGAAATGATTTGAGGTGGAATTTGCCACCTATTGGCTTCAATAGCAGGTCGAGAGATACTGGATCGGCCATTTCCCGCATTCAGTCTGGCGTAGTCAGCAACAACTCTCCTAATTGGTGGATCGTTTTTAGCCATGTGTTCCTTACTGTCTTGGATATTTCGTAGGCGCTCATGTAAGTCTCGCTCGGGCTCAGGCGAAATTGCAATTAAAGCTAGCCCTTTTGAACGAGTGTTGTGCATATAAGTACTAAAATTACTAAAGCAAATCTAACCCTAAAGGCACAAATTGCAAGCAAAGGCACCTAAAGGCAAATGACAATTCTAATAAAGCAAGTAAACTAAGAAAGCAAATAAAGCTACTAAATAAACAACTTGTGTTATTTTCAAAATTTTTCTTAGTGTCCCCGGCAACGGCGCCAAAAACTTGATGTTGGTCGTGCGGTTGATGTAATTATAGTCTTAAAAGTGTTTTAAGCTTTAGAAATTGTGATGTAATTACATGCTTAATTCAGTTGTTTTGTTACAAGTTTTAAAATTGGAATCGCTAACTAAACCACACACAAACGGCAAGTGCGCCGGTCGCGGTGTAGTTTGGTTGGCAAGCCCGGATGTCAATCCGTGGACACTATTGCGAAAAATCTTGAAAGTAACCTTTATTGAATATTTAGGAAAATTGGTTTAAAGATTGATTTGTGATTTTTGGTTTTATAAAAATATTAATTTAAAATGAATTTGTATTATCTTAAAACAAACATTGATAAAATAAAACTCACGGGAAAAATAAAACATTATACAAACACAATTTAACAATTAAACAAACAACAGGTAACAATTACAAAGTATTACAAATAATTGGAATTACAGATATAATAAACAGACTACCTGGGTTTTAGAATCCTTAAAATCATGCAATGCTAGTTTGATAATAATAACAGTTAAATATCTTTTTCAATTGATTAATCCCCCGTTAGAGATGCAACTTAAACAAAAGATAAAGACGAAATGTGAAATGCTAGAACGAACCGGCTCGAGCTATCGATACCAAATCCTACGTGAATCCAACCGTTGGAACCTCAGAGACTATGTTGTGAGACGATCTTTTAAACCCGTAAAGCGAACAAATCTTTGAAAATTAAAATCCCAAGAAACCTTAATCACGATGTAATAAAAGACTTCGAGTTATCGATTACCCAAATTACCCACCAATGATTAGCTAATAACTTGGGTTACCCTAATCATATTTCTAATCATGAGGTAAAGATGCATGTTTTATTATTTTGACTTGAATTATTGTTAGACTTGGTCAATTTCTCAACACAATATTTAACCCGTAAATTGAAAGATAAACGAATTAAATTAAATTCTAAGTTTAAAGGGAATTTCTTCATGTTATAAACTTGGTGAATTTATCAACAAATAATTAAATCAAAATTATAACAACATGCAATATCAAGATTAATTTCAAAGATTAAATTCTGTAAATCACATAAAATAACTGAAATTACATCAAACAAGCATTACAATCCTTTATTTCATCATAACCCAGGTAGTTTATAAGTTTAGCTACACATATTATACAATAACACACTTACAACAAGCATTACACTTCTGAAAACATAATAACAACACTTACTAGAATGGAAATTACGAGAATTAACCGACTCGGGTCGATTAGGATTAGAACCGACGGCCTCCAGACGTCTCGAGAGTTCCGAGGTACTTCACCGGCACTTCCAGGTGGTAAAACTCAACTACAAACTGACTTAGAACAGAGATTTCAGAGTAGAAATATGGTGTAATTTTCGACTAAACATGCATCGCTATTTATACTTGAACCATTCAACCACTGTTCAACCCCTACGCATCGTATCAGTGGAAGTGCTACGATGCGCAGGGCCTTTTGACCTAACTCGCCCACTGATAAAAGGTGCTGCGCATCGTTACACTGTTGGTAATGGTGATATATATGCGGATTAGACACCAAAAAATAAACACTCAAAGAATGGCTACAATTTAAGGAATGTGTCTAGTGACGGCATCAGAATCCTAATTGATGGAGAAAGGTCTGGTGGCAAGAAAAGATGCTTCCAGGAGGTTGTCAAGTGTTTTCGCTCGACAATTCCATTCTTGGGTGGTTGGTTTGGCCCTTGTTCCTGTAACTCGAATCCTAGCATGGAATATATCCCATTTTAGTTTTACACCATTTTGAACCTTACGCCTTTTTACTCTCTGATCGAGGTTCCCGACATTGAAAAATCTTCGTAAACTAAATCGTACGTGTATATGTTGACATTTAAGAGATATACAGTCAAGAAAATCAAGAGCAATGGTGATATATATATGCGGATTAGACACCAAAAAATAAACACTTAAAAAATGGCTACAATTTATGGAATGTGTTTAGCGAAGGCATCAGATTCCTAATTGACGGAGAAAGGTCCATGGCAAGAAAAGCTGCTTCCAGGAGGTTGTCAAGTGTTTTCGCTCGACGATTCCATTCTTGGGTGGTTTTGTTTGGCCCTTGTTCCTGTAACTAGAATCCTAGCCCGGTATATCCCATTTTAGTTTTTCACCATTGTGAACCTTACCCCTTTTTTACTCTCTGATCGAGGTTCTCGGCATTGAAAAATCTTCGTAAACTAAATCACACGTGTATATGTTTACATTTAAGAGATATACAGTCAAGAAAATCAAGAGCAATGGTGATATATATGCAGATTAGACACCAAAAAATAAACACTCAAAAAAGGGTTACAGTTTAAGGAATGTGTTTAGTGACGGCATCAGATTCCTAATTGATGGAGAAAGGTCTGGTGGCAAGAAAAGCTGCTTCCAGAAGGTTGTCAAGTGTTTTCGCTCGACGATTCCATTCTTGGGTGGTTGGTTTAGCCCTTGTTCCTGTAACTCGAATCCTAGCCCGGTATATCCCATATTAGTTTTACACCATTGTGAACCTTACGCCTTTTTTACAATCTGATCGAGGTTCTCGGCATTGAAGAATTGACGTAAACTAAATCGCACGTGTATATGTTGATATTTAAGAGATATCTAGTCAAGAAAATCAACAGCAATGGTGATATATATGCGGATTAGACACCAAAAAATAAACACTCAAAAAATGGCTATAATTTAAGGAATGTGTTTAGTGACGGCATCAGATTCCTAATTGATGGAGAAAGGTCGGGTGGCAAGAAAAGCTGCTTCCAAGAGGTTGTCAAGTGTTTTCGCTCAACGATTCCATTCTTATGTGGTTGGTTTGGCCCTTGTTCCAGTAACTCGAATCCCATCCCGCTATATCCCATTTTAGTTTTACACCATTATGAACGTTACGCCTTTTTTACTCTCTGATCGAGGTTCACGGCATTGAAAAATCTTCGTAAACTAAATCACACGTGTATATGTTGACATTTAAGAGATATACAGTCAAGAAAATCAAGAGCAATGGTGACATATATGCGGATTAAACACCAAAAAATAAACACTCAAAAATTGGCTGCAATTTAAGGAATGTGTTTAGTGACGGCATCAGATTCCTAATTGATGGAGAAAGGTCCGGTGGCAAGAAAAGCTGCTTCTAGGAGGTTATCAAGTGTTTTCGCTTGACGATCCCATTCTTGGGTGGTTGGTTTTTGCCCTTGTTCATGTACCTCAAATCCTAGCCCGGTATATCACATTTTAGTTTTACAACATTGTGAACCTTATGCCGTTTTTACTCTCTGATCGAGGTTCTCGGCATTGAAAGATATTCGTAAACTAAATCACACGTGTATATGTTGACATTTAAGAGATATACAGTCCAGAAAATCAAGAGCAATGGTGATATATATGCGGATTAGACACCAAAAAATGAACACTCAAATAATGACTACAATTTAAGGAATGTGCTTAGTGACGGCATCCAATTCCTAATTGATGGAGAAAGGTCTGGTGGCAAGAAAAGCTACTTCCAGGAGGTTGTCAAGTGTTTTCACTCGACGATTCCATTCTTGAGGGGTTGGTTTGACCCTTGTTCCTGTAACTCGAATCCTAGCCCCGTATATCCCATTTTAGTTTTACACTATTGTGAACCTTACACCTTTTTTAATCTCTGATCGTGGTTCTTGGCATTGAAAAATCTTCGTAAACTAAATCACACGTGTATATGTTTACATTTAAGAGATATACAGTCAAGAAAATCAAGAGCAATGGTGATATATATGCGGATTAGACATCAAAAAATAAACACTCAAAAAATCGCTACAATTTAAGGAATGTGTTTAATGACGGCATCAGATTCCTAATTGATGGAGAAAGGTCTGGTGGCAAGAAAAGCTGCTTCCAGGAGGTTGTCAAGTGTTTTCGCTCGACGATTCCATTCTTGGGTGGTTGGTTTGGCCCTTGTTCCTGTAACCCGAATCCTAGTCCGGTATATCTCATTTTAATTTTACACCATTGTGAACCTTACGCCTTTTTTACTCTCTGATCGAGGTTCTCGGCATTGAAAAATCTTCGTACACTAAATCACACGTGTATATGTTGACATTTAAGAGATATACAGTCAAGAAAATCAAGAGCAATGGTGATATATATGCGGATTAGACACCGAAAAATAAACACTCAAAAAATAGTTACAATTTAATGATTGTGTTTAGTGATGGCATCATATTCCTATTTGATGGAGAAAGGTCTGGTGGCAAAAAAAACTGCTTCCAGGAGGGTGTCAAGTGTTTTCGCTCGACGATTCAATTCTTGGGTGGTTAGTTTGGCCCTTGTTCCTGTTACTCGAATCCTAGCCCGGTATATCCCATTTTAGTTTTACACCATTGAGAACCTTATGCCTTTTTTACTCTCTGAGCGAGGTTCTCGGCATTGAAAAATCTTCGTAAACTAAATCAAACATGTATATGTTGAAATTTAAGAGATATACAGTCAAAAACTCAAGAGCAGTGGTGATATATATGCGGATTAGACACCAAAAAATAAAGCCTCAAAAAGTGGCTACAATTTAAGGAATGTGTTTAGTGATGGCATCAGATTCCTAATTGATGGAGAAAGGTCTTGTGGCAAGAAAAGCTGCTTCCAGGAGGTTGTCAAGTGTTTTCGCTTGATGATTCCATTCTTGGGTGGTAGGTTTGGCCCTTACTCTTGCAACTCGAATCCTAGCCTGGTATATCCCATTTTAGTTATACACCATTGTGAACCTTACGCCTTTTTTTAATCTCTGATCGAGGTTCTCGGCTTTGAAAAATCTTCGTAAACTAAATCACACGTGTATATGTTGACATTTAAGAGATATACAGTCAAGAAAATCAAGAGCAATGGTGATATATATGCGGATTAGACACCAAAAAATAAACACTCAAAAAATGGCTACAACTTAAGGAATGTGTTTAGTGATGGCATTAGATTCCTAATTGATGGGGAAAGGTCTGGTGGCAAGAAAAGCTGCTTCCAGGAGGTTGTCAAGTGTTTTCGCTCGACGATTCCATTCTTGGGTGGTTGGTTTGGCCCTTGTTCCTGTTACTCGAATCCAAGCCCGGTATATCCCATTTTAGTTTTACACCATTGTGAACCTTACGCCTATTTTACTATCTGATCAAGGTTCTTGGCATTGAAAATCTTCGTAAACTAAATCGACCTGGATATGTTGTCATTTAAGAGATATACAGTCAAGAAAATCAAGAGCAATGGTGATATATATGCGGATTAGACACCAAAAAAATAAACACTCAAAAAATGGATACAATTTAAGGAATGTGTTTAGTGACGGCATCAGATTCCTAATTGATGGAGAAAGGTCTGGTGGCAAGAAAAGCTGCTTCCAGGAGGTTGTCAAGTGTTTTCGCTCGACGATTCCATTCTTGGGTGGTTAGTTTGGCCCCTGTTCCTGTAACTCGAATCCTAGCCCGGTATATCCCATTTTAGTTTTACACCATTCTGAAACTTACGCCTTTTTTACTCTCTGATCGAAGTTCTCGGCAATGAAAAATCTTCGTAAACTAAATCACACGTGTATCTGCTGACATTTTAGAGATATAAAGTCAAGAAAATCAAGAGCAATGGTGATATATATGCAGATTAGACACCAAAAATAAACACTTAAAAAATGGCTACAATTTAAGGATGTGTTTAGTGACGGCATCAGATTCGTATTTGATGGAGAAAGGTCTGGTGGCAAGAAAAGCTGCTTCTAGGAGGTTGTCAAGTGTTTTCGCTCGACGACTCCATTCTTGGGTGGTTGGTTTGGCCCTTGTTCCTGTGACTCGAATCATAGCCCGGTATATCCCATTTTAGTTTTATGCCATTGTGATTCGTAATTTATGGAGAAAGGTCTGGTGGCAAGAAAAGCTGCTTCCAGGAGGTTGTCAAGTGTTTTCGCTCGACGACTCCATTCTTGGGTGGTTGGTTTGGCCCTTGTTCCTGTAACTCGAATCCTAGCCCGGTATATCCCATTTTAGTTTTTACACCATTGTGAACTTACGCCTTTTTTACACGTGTATATGTTGACATTTAAGAGATATACAGTCAAGAATATCATGAGCAATGTTAATATATATGCGGATTAGACACCAAAAAATAAACACTTAAAAAATGGCTAAAATTTAAGGAATATGTTTAGTGACGGCATCAGATTCCTAATTGATGGAGAAAGGTCCGGTGGCAAGAAAAACTGCCTCCAGGAGGTTGTCAAGTGTTTACGCTCAGCGATTCCATTCTTGGGCGGTTGGTTTGGCCCTTGTTTCTATAACTCGAATCCTAGCCCGGTATATTCCATTTTAGTTTTACACTATTGTGAACCTTACGCCTTTTTTACTCTCTGATCGAGGTTCTCGGCATTGAAAAATCTTCGTAAACTAAACCACATGTGTATATGTTGACATTTTAGAGATATATAGGCAACAAAATTAAGAGCAATGGTGATATATATTCAGATTAGACACCATAAAATATACACTCAAAAATCGCTACAATTTAAGGAATGTGTTTAGTGACGGCATCAGATTCCTAATTGATGGAAAAATGTCTGGTGGCAAAAAAAGCTGCTTCCAGGAGGTTGTCAAGTGTTTTCGCTCAACGATTCCATTCTTGGGTGGTTGGTTTGGCCCTTGTTCCTGTTACTCGAATCCTAGCCCGGTATATCCCATTTTAGTTTTACACCATTGTGAAACTTACGCCTTTTTTACTCTCTGATCGAGGTTCTAGGCATTGAAAAATCTTTGTAAACTAAATCGCACGTGTATATGTTGACATTTAAGAGATATACAGTCAAGAAAATCAAGAGCAATGGTGATATATAAGCGGATTTGACACCAAAAAATAAACACTCAAAAAATGGCTACAATTTAAGGAATGTGTTTAGTGACGGCATCAGATTCCTAATTGATGGAGAAAGGTACGGTGGCAAGAAAAGCTGCTTCTAGGAGGTTGTCATGTGTTTTCGCTCGACGATTCCATTCTTGGGCGGTTGGTTTGGTTCTTGTTCCTGTAACTCGAATTCAAGCCCGGTATATCCCATTTATTTTTACACCATTGTGAACCTTACGCCTTTTTTACTCTCTGATCGAGGTTCTCAGCGTTGGAAAATCTTCGTAAACTAAATCACACGTGTATATGTTGACATTTAAGAGATATACAGTCAAAAATCAAGAGCAATGGTGTTATATATGCGGATTAGACACCAAAAAATAAACACTCAAAAAATGGCTACAATTTAATGAATGTGTTTAGTGACGACATCAGATTCCTAATTGATGGAGAAAGCTCTGGTGGCAAGAAAAGCTGCTTCCAGGAGGTTGTCAAGTGGTTTCGCTTGACGATTTCATTCTTCGGTGATTGGTTTGGCCCTTGTTCCTGTAACTCGAATCCTAGCCCGGTATATCCCATTTTAGTTTTACACCATTGTGAACTTTACACCTTTTTTACTCTCTGATTGAGGTTCTCGGCATTGAAAAATCTTCATAAACTAAATCACATGCGTATATGTTGACATTTAAGAGATATACAGTCAAGAAAATCAAGAGCAATTGTGATATATATGCGGATTAAACACCAAAAAATAAACACTCAAAAAACAACTACAATTTAAGGAATGTGTTTAATGACGGCATCAGGTTCCTAATTGATGGAGAAAGGTCTGGTGGCAAGAAAAGCTGGTTCCAGGAGGTTGTCAAGTGTTCTCGCTCGACGATTCCATTCTTGGGTGGTTGGTTTGGCCCTTGTTCCTGTAACTCGAATCCTGGCCCGGTATATCCCATTTTATTTTTATACCATTGGGAACCTTACGCCTTTTTTACTCTCTGATCGTGGTTCTCGGCATTGAAAAATCTTCGTAAACTAAATCACACGTGTATATGTTGACATTTAAGAGATATACATTCAAGAAAATCAAGAGCAATGGTGTTATATATGCGGATTAGACACCAAAAATAAGCACTAAAAATGGCTACAATTATAGGAATGTGTTTAGTGACAGCATCAGATTCCTAATTGATGGAGAAAGGCCTGGTGGCCAGAAAAGCTGCTTCCAGGAGGTTGTCAACTGTTTTTGCCCGACGATTCCATTCTTGGATGGTTGGTTTGGCCCCTGTTCCTGTAACTCGAATCCTAGCCTGGTATATCTCATTTTAGTTTTACATCATTGTGAACCTGGCCTTTTTTACTCTTTGACCGAGGATCTCGGCATTGAAAAATCTTTGAAAACTAAATCACACGTGAATATGTTGACATTTAAGAGTTGTACAGTCAAGAAAATCATGAGCAATGGTGATATATATGCGGATTAGACACCAAAAAATAAACATTCAAAAAATGGCTACAATTTAAGGAATGTATTTAGTGACGGCATCAGATTCCTAAATGATGGGGAAAGGTCTGGTGGAAAGAAATGCTGCTTCCAGTAGTTTGTCAAGTGTTTTCGTACGACGATTCCATTCTTGGGTGGTTGGTTTGGCCCTTGTTCCTGTAACTCGAATCCTAACCCGGTATATCCCATTTTCGTTTTACACCATTGTGTAACTTAAGCCTTTTTTACTCTCTGATCGAGGTTCTCAGCATTGAAAAATCTTCGTAAACTAAATCACACATGTATATGTTGACATTTAAGAGATATACAGTCAAGAAAATCAATAGCAACGGTGAGATATATGCGGATTAGACACCAAAAAATAAACACTCAAAAAATGGCTAAAATTTAAGGAATGTGTTTATTGACGGCATCAGATTCCTAATTGATGGAGAAAGGTCCGGTGGCAAGAAAAGCTGCTTCCAAGAGGTTGTCAAGTGTTTTCGCTCGCCGATTCCATTCTTGGGTGGTTGGTTTGGCCCTTGTTCCTGTAAGTCGAATCCTAGCCCGTTATCTCCCATTTTAGTTTTACACCATTGTGAAACTTACGCCTTTTTTACTCTTTGATCGAGGTTCTCGGCATTGGAAAATCTTCGTCAACTAAATCACACGTGTATATGTTGAGATTTAAGAGATATACAGTCAACAAAATCAAGAGCAATGGTGATATATATGCGGATTAGACACCAAAAATTAAACACTCAAAAATGGCAACAATTTAAGGAATGTATTTAGTGACGACATCAAATTCCTAATTGATGGAGAAAGGTCCAGTGGCAAGAAAAGCTGCTTCCAGGATGTTGTCAAGTGTTTTTTCTTGATGATTCCATTCTTGGGAGGTTGGTTTGGCCCTTGTTCCTGTAACTTGAATCCTAGCCTGGTATATCCCATTTTAGTTTTACACCATAATGAACCTTAAGCCTTTTCTCTCTCTGATCGAGGTTCTCGGCATTGAAAAATCTTCGTATACTAAATCACACGTGTATATGTTGACATTTAAGTGATATACAGTCAAGAAAATCAAGAGCAATGGTGATATATATATTTATGCGGATTAGACACCAAAACATAACACTCAAAAAATGGCTACAATTTAAGGAATGTGTTTAGTGACAGCATCAGATTCCTAATGGATGGGGAAAGGTCTAGTGGCAAGAAAAGCTACTTCCAGGAGGATGTCAAGTGTTTTCGCTCGACGATTCCATTCTTGGGTGGTTGGTTTAGCCCTTGTTCCTGTTACTCGAATCTTAGCCCGGTATATCCCATTTTAGTTTTACACCATTGTGAACCTTATGCCTATTTTACTCCCTGATCGAGGTTCTTGGCATTGAAAAATCTTTGTAAACTAAATCGCACGTGTATATGTTGACATTTAAGAGATATACAGTCAAGAAAATCAAGAGTAATGGTGATATATATGCGGATTATACACCAAAAAATAAACACTCAAAAAATGGCAACAATTTAAGGAATGTGTTTAGTGATGGCATCAGATTCCTAATTGATGGAGAAAGGTCCCGTGGCAAGAAAAGCTGCTTCCAGGAGGTTGTCAAGTGTTTTCGCTCGACGATTCCATTCTTGGGTGGTTGGTTTGGCCCTTGTTCCTGTAACTCGAATCCTCGCCCGGTATATCCCATTTTAGTTTTACACCATTGTGAACCTTACGCCTTTTTTACTATCTGATGGAGGTTCTCGGCATTGAAAAAGCTTCATAAACTAAATCACCCGTGTGTTTGTTACATTTAAGAGATATACAGTCAAGAAAATCAGGAGCAATGGTGATATATATGCGGATTAAACACCAAAAAATAAACACTCAAAAAATGGCTACAATT
Organism: Helianthus tuberosus; assembly: GCA_030545235.1. NCBI lineage: Eukaryota > Viridiplantae > Streptophyta > Magnoliopsida > Asterales > Asteraceae > Helianthus > Helianthus tuberosus. The sequence goes on along the minus strand of JARYGA010059718.1, from coordinate 8,255,061 downwards.
TAAGGAATGTGTTTAGTGACGGCATCAGATTCCTAATTGATGGAGAAAGGTCCGGTGGCAAGAAAGCTGCTTCCAGGAGGATGTCAAGTGTTTTCGCTCGATGATTCCATTCTTGGGTGGTTGGTTTTGCCCTTGTTCCTGTAACTCGAATCCTAGCCCGGTATATCCCATTTTAGTTTTACATCATTGTGAACCTTATGCCTTTTTTACTCTCTGATCGAGGTTCTTGGCTTAGAAAAATCTTCGTAAACTAAATCACACGTGTATATGTTGACATTTAAGAGATATACAATCAAGAAAATCTAGAGCAATGGTGATATATATGCGGATTAGACACCAAAAAATTAACACTCAAAAAATGGCTACAATTTAAGGAAAGTGTTTAGTGACGGCATCAGATTCCTAATTGATGGGGAAAGGTCCGGTGGCAAGAAAAGCTGCTTCCAGGAGGTTGTCAAGTGTTTTCGCTCGATGATTACATTCTTGGGTGGTTGGTTTGGCCCTTGTTAATGTAACTCGAATCCTAGCCCGGTATATTCCATTTTAGTTTTACACCATTGTAAACCTTACGCCTTTTTTGCACTTTGATCGAGGTTCTCGGCATTGAAAAATCTTCGTAAACTAAATCACATGTGTATATGTTTACATTTAAGAGATATACAGTCAAGAAAATCAAGAGCAATGGTGATATATATGCGGATTAGACACCAACAAATAAAAACTCAAAAAATGGCTACAATTTAAGGAATGTGTTTGGTGACGGCATCAGATTCCTAATTGATGGAGAAAGGTCTGGGGGCAAGAAAAGCTGCTTCTAGGAGGTTGTCAAGTGTTTTCGCTCGACGATTCCATTCTTGGGTGGTTGGTTTGTCCCTTGTTCCTGTAACTCGAATCCTAACCCTGTATATCCCATTTTAGTTTTACACCAAAGGGAACCTTACACCTTTTTACTCTCTGATCGAGTTTCTCGGCATTGAGAAATCTTCCTAAACTAAATCACATGTGTATTTTTTGACATTTAAGAGATATACAGTCAAGAAAATCAAGAGCAATGGTGATATATATGCGGATTAGACACCAACAAATAAACACTCAAAAAATGGCTACAATTTAATAAATTTGTTTAGTGACGGCATCAGATTCCTAATTAATGGAGACAGGTCTGGTGGAAAGAAAAGCTGCTTTCAGAAGGTTGTCAAGTGTTGTCACTCGACGATTCCATTCTTGGGTGGTTGGTTTGGCCCTTGTTGCTGTAACTCGAATCCTAGCCCGGTATATCCCATTTTAGTTTTACACCATTGTGATCCTTAAGCATTTTTACTCTCTGATCGAGTTTCTCGTTATTGAAAAATCTTCGTAAACTAAATCACACGTGTATATGTTGACATTTAAGAGATATACAGTCAAGAAAATCAAGAGCAATGGTGATATATATGCAGATTAGACAACAAAAAATAAACACTCAAAAAATGGCTACAATTAAAGGAATGTGTTTAGTGACGGCATCAGATTTCTAATTGATGGAGAAAGGTCTGGTGGCAAGAAAAGCTGCTTCCAGGAGGTTGTCAAGTGTTTTCGCTCGACGATTCCATTCTTGGGTCGTTGGTTTGGCCCTTGTTCCTATAACTTGAATCCCAGCCCGGTATATCCCATTTTAGTTTTACACCATTGTGAACCTTACACCTTTTTTACTCTCTGATCGAGGTTCTCGGCCTTGAAAAATCTTCGTAAACTAAAACACACGTGTATATGTTGACATTTAAGAGATATACAGTGTCACACCCCCAAAATACCACCTAGGGAATACCCCTGCTAGGCGTGTGACAAACCAATAACAAGCCACTAATCATGTTGAACTCATAACAAGTTTAAAAGTAAAATTGCCAATTAATAATGAAATGCACCAACAATGAGTTTATTGAAATCAAACAAGTTCAGCGGAAGCAAATAAAAGAAATCATAGTTAAACTGTTTTAAAACCAATGTATAATATCAGAAATTCCATCACATGTATCCATCCAGTTTGACCCATAACCACTCCAGCTACTCCAAACAACAAGTCCCAATCCAAAACATCTAACGACCTGCGAGCATGCAACAATTGTATCAGACAAGGCTGGTGAGTTCATAGTTTTATGAAAACGTTAGGTACGGTGTGAGGTTGCCAAGCCTAATAGCGCTATCAACTAACACCATGTTACCTCTCAGGTAACTATTCGGTATAAGATGGGACTTAAATGATAGGAAAGAGTGTATTATCTAACATTCACATTTTAACCAAGATATGTATTCCTCTCAGGAATACCTAATGATTTACCCAAGACCCATTCCTCCCAGGAATACCCAATCGACTGTCCCAACCACCGGGACGCATGCTCAAGAGATGAACTCACCTTTGGTTTGCTCGGTATATTACGTAAGATTACTTGTTCCTCATTGGTCACCCAGACCCTAGTGTGGTTACCAATAATAATCAGTTACACATTCACTTAAGTCATACACTCTTTTCACATACTACACAAATAGTGCACTAGCTTTAAACAAAGTGTACAAGTTGTATCCATCAATCGACATTGACCATGTCTCACGAAAGCATTTGTCACTCATGTCATTCAAACTATTCACATACTGCTCACATAACAATTTTCATACCATAACACATACTCTAGTTCCACACTATAAACATTGGTTAACTAGTGTGCACTTAAATAACAATTTGATCCAACCCAATCCGGCCCAACCCAAGTGTGTTCAGGTGTTACGCGGCCCAACCTGTCAACAGCCCATCATGTTACGCAGATGGGCCGTTGCCCCGTGCGACCAAACTCAGTTGCCCACATGTTTCTCCGACCCGACCAGGAGATACACCTCACAGCGTGGCCAAACATACTCGGCCCGTTGATCTTGTATTCAGCCCACACGCCATAACTACTTTGCGGCCCAGTATGCTCGGCCCAGCCCATGTACAGATTTTCAATTAACAACTCATCAGTGGGTGTGTGGTTAGTTGATTAGTGTGGCCCATCATACCAAAGCAGCCCAAGTACTATGTTATTTGATATTGTTATTCGGCCCAGATGTTGAATCCTTGAAGCCCAGTCCAAGTTAATATGTGCTTAACAATTTCATGCTGCCCAACTCAATGTGTAGGTTCTTGTATAACCATAACAATAACCTATTCTATTATCGATTTCCTGATCACGTTTCAAATAACATACATACTACCATGTATCCTTGTCGTTCGTTAGTACTTATCAACATCAGTTAACATCGGATCCAACATATAACACGTACCATTTAGTTCATGGACATATCAAATGCAACCCTAACACTAATGTTCATCATAAACATGTCAACAAGTTTGATTCAGTCTCCTCATGCATCTAATCCACATCACGCATCATATAACGTATTCAACTCTATTTTATTCATGTCCTAATAAACGAATTCTCAACAACCAAATACATACAACAAACAAACAAACAAATACAACAAATAATACTAACCGGCTCAATATGATAACGATAAGAGAACGTCTAGATGGAGGAGAAAGATTGCCATCAGGTTTGATATACTAGTGTTTATGATAAAATAAAAGTCTAGGGTTTGTTATATATTGTGGTTATGAGATAATGAACGGAATTCTACAAGGTCGTGTGCGTATAAGTTTCCCAATTGTAATCGGGTTGTAGTTGGGCCCAGTTCATTCTTCACTTGGGCCGAGACTAAATAGAGCACCAATTTCATGAATATGTGTGTGTGGGCCGAGATTATATAACAATGGTGGCGGCCTAAACTTAATAATATCGACACAAAGGTTGGCCCAATAACTCACTCGAGCATAACCCGACACGCTTACGTTTAGCAATTAATCATAGCAAGTATGTGAAAGAGAAGCAACAGGGAATCAGAATTACAAAACTAACCTTGGAAGTTCGGGTTGTCATATCATCCCCAACTTGAAAGAAATTTCGTCCCGAAATTTGAAAAGTAAGAAATTTGAAAAGTAAGCACAAAGAGTGAAGGAGTGAAGTGATAAATCAAGGTTGCTGCAGATTTTCTCCAGGTGCCACATCATCCCCAACTTGAAGAGGAATTTCGTCCCGAAATTCACCAGTAGTACCAGAATTAGATTAGTCATCAGGAAAAAGTTGAGGATACTTAAGCTTCATCTGATCCTCACGCTCCCACGTGAATTCCGGTCCACGTCTTGAGTTCCAACGAACTCTCACAATCGGGATACGACTATGTTTACGCACCTTGACCTCCCGGTCCATGATCTCTATAGGTTCTTCGACAAACCGCAACTTGTCGTCAATCTTCAGCTCTTGAAATGGCACAAGTAGTGTTTCATCAGACAAACACTTCTTTAATTGCGAAACATGAAAGACATCATGAACATTACCCAACTCAGTAGGTAACTCAAGTTTGTAAGCCACCTTACCGATACGCTCCAAGATTTTAAATGGCCCCACGTAACACGGATTAAGCTTGTCGCTCTTCCCAAAGCGTACAACACCCTTCCACGGAGAAGCTTTCAACATAACACGATCATCTACTGCGAACTCCAACGGTTTCCTACGCTTATCAGCGTAGCTTTTCTAATGGTCATGCGCTACCACCATACGGTTTCTGATCTGAACAATCTTTTCTGAAGTTTCAAGTACCAGCTCAGGACCCGTGATCTGGCTGTCACCCACCTCAGCCCAACAGAGAGGAGAACGGCATTTCCGCCAATACAATGCTTCAAACGGAGCTGCCTGAATACTAGTGTGGTAACTGTTGTTGTACGAGAACTCTATCAACGGCAAATGTCTCTCCCAACCCTTGCCAAAATCGATCACACATGCACGCAGCATGTCTTCAAGTGTCTGGATGGTTCTCTCACTCTGACCATCCGTCTGTGGGTGATAAGCAGTACTCATATCAAGACGTGAACCGAATGACTTATGCATCGACTGCCATAAATCAGAAATGAAACGCGGATCTCGATCTGAGATGATGGAGGTTGGCACCCCGTGCCTAGAAACCACTTCCTTAAGATAGATCGCTACAAGCTGTGAGAACTTATCCGTTTCCTTGATTGCTAGAAAATGCACTGACTTCGTGAGACGATCAACGATCACCCAAATAGTATCGTTTCCGGCCTGAGTTCTCGGTAAACCTATGACGAAATCCATAGCAATATGCTCCCATTTCCACGTGGGTATCTCTGGTTGCTGAAGTAGACCCGAAGGTTTCTGATACTCCACTTTAACTTTAGCATAAGTCAAACACTTACTCACGTACGTCGCTACGTGAGCCTTCATCTTTGGCCACCAATACATAACCTTAAGGTCCTGATACATCTTATCTGAGCCCGGATGAACTGAATATCGAGACTTGTGCGCTTCATCCATCACAAGTTCCCTAACATTACCATACGAAGGAACCCATACCCGTTCCATAAAATCACGAATGCTGTCAGATCTTTCCACAAGTTGCTTTTCCATGCCCCGCAAGTATTCAGCCTCAAGGTTTTCTTCTTTCAATGCCTCGATCTGAGCGGAGCGAATCTGATCAGGTAAACTTGAGTGAATAGTGAGCTGCAGAGCACGAACACGCTTAGGCTTCGTCTCCTTTCGGCTAAGTGCATCAGCTACAACGTTAGCTTTACCCAGGTGATACTTGATGGCACACTCGTAATCGTTCAACAGCTCTATCCAACGACGCTGTCTCATATTCAATTCCTTCTGGTCAAAGATATGCTGGAGTCTCCTGTGATCGGTGTAGATAGTGCATTTGGTACCGTACAGGTAATGCCTCCAAATCTTCAACGCGAAAATCACAGCTCCTAACTCCAAGTCATGAGTCGTATAATTCTTCTCATGAACTTTCAACAGTCGAAAAGCATATGCTATCACCTTCTCGCGTTGCATCAACACGCAACTAAGACCTTGAATAGAAGCATCACAATATACCACGAAATCCTCGGTACCTTCAGGTAAAGACAAGATCGGTGCGCTGCAGAGTTTCTGTTTCAAGAGTTGGAACGCGTCTTCCTGTTTCGTTCCCCAAGAGTAAACAACATTCTTTTGTGTCAATGAAGTGAGAGGTTGAGCGATCTTAGAGAAATCCTGAATAAACCGACGATAGTACCCCGCAAGACCAAGAAATTGTCGCACCTCCGAAGGATTCTTCGGTGCCGCCCAATTCCTAATAGCATCGATCTTAGCAGGATCCACGTGTATCCCCCTTTCATTAACAATATGACCAAGAAAGTGTACTTCCTGAATCCAGAAATCACACTTAGAGAACTTCGCGTAGAGCTGCTCCTTCCTCAGGAGTTCCAAAATAAGACGTAAGTGCCGCTCGTGGTCTTCCTTGTTCTTGGAGTAGATCAAGATGTCATCGATAAACACAATAACAAAATCGTCGAGATACGGTTTGCAAATGCGGTTCATGAGATCCATGAAAACCGCTGGTGCATTAGTCAACCCAAACAGCATAACCAAAAACTCATAGTGGCTATACCGCGTTCGAAAATCAATTATGGGAACATCCTCCTCTCGGAATCGTACCTGATGATAGCCCGACCTTAAGTCGATCTTGGAATAAAAACTTGACCCTTGCAACTAGTCAAACAGATTGTCGATACGTGGTAAAGGATAATGGTTCTTGACGGTTACCTTGTTGAGTTCATGATAATTTATACACATCCAAAAGGACCCATCCTTCTTCTTCACAAACAGTACTGGGGCTCCCCAAGGAGAAGAGCTGGGTCGAATGAAACCTCTATCCAACAGCTCTAGGAGTTGATTTGACAACTCCTGCAACTCTCCTGGTGCAAGACGATAAGGAGCACGTGCAATCGGGGCTGCTCCTGGTGTGAGGTCAATCTGAAATTCCACCTGATGATGTGGAGGTAAACCAGGAAGTTCTTCAGGAAACACATCAGGAAACTCACGAACAACTGGAAGGTCCTCGATCTTTCTCTCATCAGATTGCGAATCAGTAACAAGAGCTAAAATAGCAGGGTAGCCCTTACGCAGACACTTCTGAGCCTTCATAGCTGAGATAATAGTAACCATAGCACCACTTCGATGACCCTGAACCGATAAAGATTCTCCACTAGGGAGAGGGATACGCATAATTTTCTCTTTACAGAGAATTTTTTCCTGATGCTTAGATAACCAGTCCATGCCAACGACCACATCAAAGCTTCCAAGAGTAACAGGGAGTAGGTCAATGTCGAACACTTGACCCATAAGTTCAAGTTTACACCCAACGAGGACATGTGAAGCTTCAATCGATTTACCATCAGCTAGTTCTACTATATGTTTAGTTACAAGTGGTGTAGGACTCAATCCTAACTGACGACTAAACCCCAAAGATACATAACTCCAATCCGCACCAGAGTCAAATAATACAGAAGCAAATACATTGTTTACCGAAAATGTACCAGTCACTACATTACCATCATTCCTAGCCTCCCCAGCTCCAATAGTAAACATCCTCCCACGCGCACTGTTTCCACCATTATTCCCATTGTTGTTATTCACAGTGTTGTTATTATTGTTTCCCGCATTCTGATTCAACTGAGGGCACTCTCTCCTGAAATGGACCTCGTCACCACATTGGAAACAACCCTTGTGATTACCCTGATTCTGCTGAGGTTGCTGCCTATCCTGTTGCTGTGGTTGCTGTTGCTGTGGAGGTTGCTGCTGCTGTCTTGGGTGCGGAGCTCTGCAATCCTAGCCATGTGACCCACTTTGTTGCACCTGTGACAAACTCGGGTGCATGGCCCATGATGATGAAAGTTGCATCTGTTACACTTTGGATGCTTCCCCGCATAAGAACCCTGATTCGAACTGTGGCTCTAGTTCTGATTAACAGAAGATGACTGACTGAAACTGCGATTGTTGCCCGTGTCTGGTTTCTTCTGTGACTGCACTGGGTTGGACGTCTTGTCCACATCATTCCACTTGCGCTTGTTATCAGTGGCAGGAGCAGTAGCTGTCACAGTAGTAGTAGCAGAAACACGCGGTGGCAGCGAACCACGCTCCACCTCCTGATCCGTGATCTTGTGGGCTAAGCGGATGATCTGAGCTAAGTTGTTGAGATTTCCAGCAGTGACTAAACTCTTCACCGCCGGTGCCAAGCCCTTGATGTACAATTCAATTCTACGAGGTGGGGATCGAGACAGGTTAGGGCACATATTAGCTAGCTCGTGAGATCATTTCGTGTAAGCCTCGATCTCAGACCCTTCCATCTTCAAGTTGTAATACTCATTCTCTAGTTTATGTATCTCATCACGAGGACAGTACTCCTCTCGTATCAGCTCCTTGAAATCATCCCAAGTAGTTGCGTTAGCCATCTCAATACCCAACATTTGGACTTGGGCATTCCACCAAATCAAGGCACCGTCCTCGAGCGTGCCTGAAGCATACTTCACCCGGTCCCCCAAGGGGCAGTTACACATAGCAAACACAGATTCCGCCTTCTCAAACCAACGCAGGAGTCCCACAGCTCCTTCAGTCCCACTGAACGTCTGTGCCTTACAATCCATGAACGTCTTAAACGTGCAGGCAGGCAGATTGTTTTGATTCGCAGGTTGACCTAAAACGAAAGAACGTACAGCACACAAGTAAGATTCTAGTATACGACACAAGGATAAAGAGCATTTGGCACATATCATACCATCGTGGTATGCAGCTAGGGCTTCAGCCACACGAGTGTTGATCAAGTTAGTTAATTCGGCCTGAGTCATAGCAATGTTGCCGCGTCCATGGCCTCGTCCGCCCATGATTCTATAGAAGAAAAGGGAAAAGGTTACGAGTCGAAATAAGGTAGGAGTCAAACCTCCTAATGACTTCTATTGACTACTGAGTTCACATCAAACAACAGAGCGGAACCCCTCTCACACTTGTTAAGCACTAGGACTCACATGCACCTCACATTATTATTATGTGTGCACCCATAATAATAAGGCGATTTGCATGCTTATCTCAGTGCCTCTTAACTTGCGCTAAAAGGTTCCCCCACTTCCAATTACCAAATGAAAGGTTTTACAGGATTAAGAATCGCAATAGTCGAAGGGTAGTGTCACACTAACAGTTCACATAACAGGGGTTGGTAACATAAGGACTCATACTGCAGTGTCAAGTGTGCATTCACGTGTAATGTCATACATAAGTGTACACTAGATATACTATGCAATAGTAAACGAGAAACGAACCTTGCAGTCTGGAGTTGAATGTCATGGTCGATTTCGGAACTTTTCGGTTATAGTCTCGTTTTATAAAAACATTTTAAAACCAAGTTCAATATAACCAGTGGCTCTGAAACCAAACTGTCACACCCCCAAAATACCACCTAGGGAATACCCCCGCTAGGCGTGTGACAAACCAATAACGAGCCACTAATCATGTTGAACTCATAACAAGTTTAAAAATAAAATTGCCAATTAATAATGAAATGCACCAACAATGAGTTTATTGAAATCAAACAAGTTCAGCGGAAGTAAATAAAAGAAATCATAGTTAAACTGTTTTATAACCAATGTATAATATCAGAAATTCCACCACATGTATCCATCTAGTTCGACCCATGACCACTCCAGCTACTACAAACAGCAAGTCCCAATCCAAAACATCTAACGACCTGCGAGCATGCAACAAGTGTATCAGACAAGGCTGGTGAGTTCATAGTTTTATGAAAACGTTAGTTACCAAGTGTTTAGTTCAGTTCATTGATGATAATGTTGATAATAACTCAAGTATCGTACAAGATGGCTACCAGATTGTTTTGCCCGTCCCCACCACCCCATATCTAAGCAATGGTCATGATTTAAGGTCATTAGTTCATGCCCGTCCTCTCAGGTACGGCGTGAGGTTTCCAAGCCTAATAGCGCTATCAACTAACACCCCGTTACCTCTCAGGTAACTATTCGGTATAAGATGGGACTTAAATGATAGGAAAGAGTGTTGGTGCATACATCTGTCGACTTCGTCTTATATCGAGTCTTGCATTAGAATTGTTAGATCGGGGCGCGTTGTACGAGAAAATAGATTGATTTAGAGTTGATTTCCCACGAAATGGTGATTTCCCACGAAATGGTGATTTCCCACGAAATGGTGATTTCCCACGAAATGAACATTGCACTTTCATGGGGAATCAGAATCTCTATAAATAGGCTAGTGATCATGTCATTTGGGGGGGAATCAGGATATTTTACCGAAGTACTGCCGGTATTTCTTGTGACTGTAATCGCTGTTAATTCAATATACAAGAAGATTAAAGTGATATTCAAGCTGTTTCGAGTCTATACGTCTGTTTCCGCCTTTCGTATAGTCTAAGAACTCTTCCGAACGACTCATTCAGGTCGCGATTCGATCCTACAATTGGTATCAGAGCTCAGGAGGAGGAGTTCTACATATATCAGCCTGTTTTCATTGTGTTTTCTCACTTCTACACCTTCTTTCTTCAATAGAACAAGTTTTCACGGTTAAAATCGGCCAAATTTTTCACAGATTGTATAAAATTGCATATTAACAAAGCCTTGAAAAAACTAGAACAAAATTCGAATTAAAATTTGCAGAAATGGGCTCGAGAAGTGATTCCGCTCGAAAGAACATAGTCTGATTCCGCTCGAGGAGATCTTATTCCGCTTGAGTTTTTCAAGAGAAACCTGATAATTCGCTCGAAAGTGCACTGGTTCCGCTCTAAATTAGTGATTCCGCTCCAAATTCAACTGGTTCCGCTCCAAAATCAATTGATTCCGCTCCAAAATTGTTATTTGGATATTCCGCTTGAAAAGATACGTGTGATTCCGCTCCAATTGCTAATTCCGCTTGAAGTTGTGAATTGGGATTTTGCTTGAAAGGAATTTTGATATTCCGCTTGAACTTGAAGATCTTATTTCGCTTAAAGTTGATTGTTTTTTAAAAACGTGTTACCGAATCATGGCTGAAGAATTCTACAATGCGTTTGCGACACCCGTTGCACCTGTTACTGCTGCTGAAACATTGTACAGTGAGAATGAAACGGGAACTCATCAGAAACCACCGAAACTGATGTACATTGAGGATTTTCAGGGATGGAAAAGTCGATTTGAGAACTGGGTTCAGGCATACAAATTTGATGCATGGTGTTCATTGCTGAAAGATTACGAGAGACCAAAGAATGAGCGTGGGCTTGAAAAGGGTTTTAATGATTTTTCAGAAGCTTACAAGTTGAAATACACAAGTGAAAAGATGATGATCAGCATTCTTCAGCAAGCAGTTAAAGAAGATATCTTTGTTTTGCTTCAACATAATGGTACAGCTAGATCAATTTGGGAAGCTTTGATTCAGAAATTCAGAGGGAGTGCAGATATGATCAAAAACAAAAAGGCTTTATTGAAGAAATCATTTGATATGTTTACAGCGTTTGATCATGAAACAACAAAGTAGACAATTGATAGATATTGTCATCTGGTATTGGAAATGGGTAGATTGGACATTAAGAAAGAGGATGATGAGTGGGTCGACAAACTAGCTGAGGCCTTACCACAGCACAAGTGGGGAACTTATCTGATGATTGTAAAACTCATGAGGAAGTCCGAGAGTATGAATTTGGCACAATTCATTCAGAAAATTGAAGAACATGAATTGGATATCCAAAAAACAGCTATCATGACAAATCCAAATTCTAAACAGGATGTCAGTTTGTACTACCGAGGGAACAAGTTTGAAGCTACCTCCAGTCAAAGTCCAAAGATTAGTACTGCTTTTAGTGCTGATGGTTCTTCCAATCCAAATGTTAGCACGACAACTCAAAGTGGCGGATATTCTTCATCATTTTCAATCTTTGATCCAAACAGTACAACATCAAGTCCTCAACAGCAAAATTCTACAAATCTTCAATGCAATGTGACATTGAACATTTAGAATGGTCAACATCTTTCTCCAGAGCTGGCTAAACAACACATGGCATCTCTGGTCGCCATGCTAGAGTCATATGAAAGCCTAGTCGCAGGAAGAATTGGTAATCCGATGCTCACAAAAGAAGATTACGACCAAATCGATGCAGAAGAACTTGAGTTGATGGATGTGAAGTGGTGTTTGGCTAGTGCATGTAGGAGAGCAGAAAAGTTTCAACAAATTACTGGCAGAGATGAGTTTCGAGGAATGGCTGCTTCTCCATTAGGTTTTGACAAGTCTAAAGTTACATATTTTCGCTATAAAGGAAAAGGGTCATTTTAAATGGGAGTGTAAAAACCAAGAAGCAACCGGAAATCAAGAAAAGAACAATTATTATCAGAAATCAATCTTTCATCAGATTGATCAACAACCTCAACAAAAGGATCAGAAAACTGCTCATGGAAAACTGATCGAAGATGCAAATAAGAAAGCTTATTTTGGGATAATAGATCAAGGTGATGAGTTTGTTGCAGAGGGATTTAGCTGGGACAATTACATACCTGATGTGGCTCTTGTTGCTAGAATTTTGGGTGAAGATGAAGCTAGTCAGAAAAGAATCCCAATTTTTCCCGATCTAGGAAGTGATGTTGATACTGATGATGAGGAAGAATATCTTAACAAATGTAGAAAAAGCATTGATCCTGATAGTTTTAATTTTTTCTATGCAGATAAAGTTGAGATGCTGAATCAAAAGAAGATTAACAGGTTGAAGAGAGAGCTGGAAGCAGCAAAGTTACTCGCTGATGAAAAAGCAAAGACAGAAGCTGGAGAAACAAAAGTTGAAGCAGTTACTGAGAATGCAACAGAAAAGATTGTTGAAGTGGAGAAAGTGGTAGAAAAAATAGTTGAAGTTGAAAAACTTGTGGAAGTTGAGAAAATTATTGAAAAGATTGTCGAAGTAGAAAAGATTGTAGAGATAGAGAAAGTTGTTGAAATTGAGAAACCTGTTGAAATTGAAAAGATTGTTGAGGTTGAGAAGATAATTGAAAAAGTGGTAGAAGTTGAAAAACCATGTTTGAAATGTTCAGAATTTTGCAAAACTTGTGAAGAAAAAGACAAAAAGATTGCCGAATTAGAGAAGATGAAAGAAGATTTACTATCTGATGTGAAGTATGTGAAGGAGTAGTACGATGTACTGAACAGGACAGTTGATAGTTTGAAAAGAACGAATTCAGAAATTGAAAAAGCAAATGACAAAATGAGTGCAACTTTAATGACAAAGCAGAGCGTCATCAATGAGTACATTGAAGATTGTGCTAAGCTAAATAAGGAGTTGGAACTTGAGAAGATTAAGAGTGAAAGGATTAAACGATTACTGTTGAGTTATACTACTTGTGATTATTTGATTGATCGTGTATATCCTACTGTTGCAGGTCTTGAGGCTTTCAAGAAAGAAAAGACTGAAGATACTGATACTGGTAAGAAACCAAGTGTCAAGTATAACAGATGTCCGCCTCCTATCTTTGAGAGTTATTCCCCTAGAAAACCAAATGAGGAACGAGTAGACAAGGATCTAAACATCAAATTAAAGTCTGAAATCACTGATGAATTACCAAACAATATTGATGTCACATTCACAGCGTCTGACACTGATCATGAGTCTGAGTTAGTTAAGAGAGTGGTCGATCAGGTGTTGGATACGGATGAAGAGTCAAGACCGGAGTCTAAGTCTGAAAGTCCGAGTTCGTCAGAAAAGAGTCCGAGTTCGCCGGTTAAAAGGGTTTACAATAAAGAATTCCTTTTATCAAAATCTAATTTGAATGATGGATCAATCAAAGTTGCATACACCTTGAATAATTCGGACAAATTATTTTCTGATGAAGAATTCCCAATAAGAAGTGTAAAAACTAAAATGATCAAACAGGTTTTCAAATTAACAGAAATTAATATTTCTGAAATAAAAGATTTAAATCTTTCTGAAAAACCTAAACCTTACACTTCAAGGATTCAACAAAGAGTAAACAAAAAAATGGGTTATGGTTGTGGTTATGGTTTTCAAAAGAAACCAAACCATAATGGTAATCTCAAAAAGAAAGGTCTTGGTTTTAATTCGTCAGAAAATTATAAAAATCAGAAAACTTATAAACCAAAAACAAAATTTGTTTCAGGTGGAAGTTCTGAAGATGAGCAGAAGAAACCTTTCTGGAAACAGTCAAACTAGGAGTTTCTTGCAGAAGTGAAGAACAATGTGAGAAAGTTTGCTCAAAGAGTTGACAGAAGAACCTGTTTCAAATGCCAGGAAGTTGGACACATAGCTTGGAATTGCCCCAAGACCAACTACCAAAAACAGGGAGTTTCTTCTAACTCTGTTTTGAGAAAGACTTGTGTTGATAAGAAAGAACAACCTGTGAAAAATGTTAAAAAGTTTGAAAATTCTACTTCTGAGGAAGGAGAAAGTTCAAAAAGGTTTTACAAAAGAAGAGGTGATTTGAGTAAACAAAAGTGGGTGGTTAAAATAGATAGTTGTTCTGAAAATGAATCTGATTCCATAAAATCAGAGGAGTCATTGGGTGAGAAAAAGATTGTGAGTTCCGTTCCAGAAGTGAACGATGAGAATTTTCCTCAATTGTCAAAGGAAAATCTGATGTCGAAAGTGGGAAAGGTAGAGATCTCAAATCAATTCTTCGCTGATAAGGGAGAATTTGATGTTGAGAAGGCTTTCAATGGGAAAGTCAAACATATTTTCGGTAAGATGGTAGACAGGAAAGTAAAGGATGCTAAAGAGTTTTACAAATCAAAATGTTGGTGGGACAGATGTTTGCCACCAAAATCACCCAAGGCTGGTCAGGCTTGGGTGACAGCATTTTCACCATAAATACCTTACTTGCCGGAGCTCCCAGGTTGGTAAGAGTGGAGCAGGAATCGGCATCATTCTTGAAATGTTTGTTGGTAAATCTACAGGTGATATCTTTAAATTGTTATATTTTGATTTACAAGTGATTATGGTTGGTGAGTGAAACTGTAAGTGGTTGAAAGAGGTTTTCATTGACAAGTGGTTAATCAAGGTCATTAAGTTGAACTTGATTGGACCATACTTACAAGTGGTATTTTGGAGAACAAATGATAAGTTTATCCCCTAACCTACAAGTGGTTTGAAAATCAACAAAACTAATTTTTCGGAAAAACCATTTGATTAAAACAAACTTAAATGTTTTGAAATCACAATGGGAAAATAGTTTGTTGTGAGGGGGAGTTCTAATTGCTTATGCCGAGTGGATGGCGATTTGAAGTGATTTGATATCAGTTGTCAATTTGTTTGTACAGTTTGTTTTCAAATTTTCCTTTAAATGTGTTTGCATTTTAGGGGGAGTAAAAATTTCACAGAAAATCCAAAAACATTAGAAAATTTAAAAAAGCAAAAAACATGATAAAATCAAAAATTGAGTTTTGTTGTATAAAAGAGGAAATGATAGTACATCAGTGGATGATCACGGCATGCTAAAGAATTGGAAAGTTAAATAGTGATAAACGGTCTCAATGATGATGTGTCAGTAGGTTTTTGCACATTTAATAGATTGTGACGAGATATAAACCTAAATTTCATACTTGCTTAATTCGTGGGTAACATCTCTCGGATATATGGGTAACCCCCGAAATCTTGTTTGAAAGGTCCTTCTTTCTGAGATACTAGGTCTTTATGCTTAGTGATATCTGGGGTATTACCCCTGGACTTCTGCTGAATGGAAATTCTGACCTAGTCCCCGTATAATACTTTCCGCAAAAACTTGAAAAAGCGCAGCCCTCGGCAAATTGATGAAACAATAAAATTGATAGTCATTGCTGTTGAAACAAAAGATCCTCTAAAGGGGACACACCAAAAGTCGAGCCGTCATCTCTCTGCTGAACGGAAGTTCTGACCTGAGCTCTCACGGTTTCACAATTTAACCCCTTACAGATATCATCTAGGTATACTCACCTGTAAGACTGAATATTGGGATCTGGATACGAGAGTATATTCTGAGGTGGGACACGCGAATAAGTTTAAGTGCTTAAGACATTAATCTCGTATCTCGAAACAGTTGAACTTTCTGTGAAAATTTAAGTGGATCAGTATACTGACAATCTAAGTGAATCATTTAAAACTTAAAATGATTAAAGCTTAACGGTGTTGGTGATTTGTCTCAGAAACTGATATGATCCTCTTACACAAACTCACAAAAATATTGTATGTAAATATTTCTTTAATGCATTTCATTTCGGTTATTTTACATAATTCCAAAAAGATTTTGAGTGTGTCTTAGCAAAAATTTTGAAAAATCCAAAAAGATTTTCGACAACTGATATTGAAGAGCTGATTTTCAAAATTCCGAGTGCTGAACATGATGAACAGGTTTGGGAGAATGTGAATGAAAAGTTTTTAAGTAAAAAAAAAGGAGTCTATAGAAAGAAAAGTGTTCTAAAAATGAATGATATGTTTACTAGTGGTCATTAGTAATGTCATAATTTGTTGTATCTTATTTTTATGAAACTTATGTTTTGGGTAGAGGATTTGTAGGAAAGCCTGGATTCTGATTGAGAGAAGAGAGCCACGTTGCAATTATGATTCTGTAAAAGTCAGACTACGATCCCAACATGTTTTGAGGGGGAGTCTGTTAGAGAAAGTTTGAAGATGAAAAGAATATTAAAGCTTCATCCGAGGGGAGACTATCTGTTGGTGCTGATATTCAAGAGAGAAAGAGTGTGACAAGATCCAGATAGAGATTATGGAAGCCCGAAGACTGATAAAGACTGAAGATGAGAAGACTCGACACTGAAGACTCGTCAACATCTGAGGGGGACTCTTTTGGTGCATACATTTGTCGACTTCGTCTTGTATCGAGTCTAGCATTAGAATTGTTAGATCAGGGCGCGTTGTACGAGAAAATAGGTTGATTTAGAGTTGATTTCCCACGAAATGGTGATTTCCCACGAAATGGTGATTTCCCACGAAATGTTGATTTCCCACGAAATGAACATTGCACTTTCATGGGGAATCAGAATCTCTATAAATAGGCTAGTGATCATGTCATTTGGGGGGGGGGGGAATCAGGATATTGTACCAAAGTGCTGCCGGTATTTCTTGTGACTGTAATCGCTGTTAATTCAATATACAAGAAGATTAAAGTGATATTCAAGCTGTTTCGAGTCTATAGGTCTGTTTCCGCCTTTCGTATAGTCTAAGAACTCTTCCGAACGACTCATTCAGGTCGCGATTCGATCCTACAAAGAGTGTATTATCTAATTCACATTTTAACCAAGAGATGTATTCCTCTCAGGAATACCCAATGATTTACCCCCCAGGAATACCCAATCGACTGTCCCTACCATCGGGACGCATGCTGAAGAGATGAACTCACCTTTGGTTTTCTCGGTATATTACGTAAGATTACTTGTTCCTCGTTGGTCACCCAGACCCTAGTGTGGTTACCAGTAATAATCAGTTACACATTCACTTAAGTCATACACTCTTTTCACATACTACACAAATAGTGCACTAGCATTAAACAAGTTGTACAAGTTGTATCCGTCAATCAACATTGACCATGTCTCATGAAAGCATTTGTCACTCATGTCATTTAAACTATTCACATACTGCTCACATAACAATTTTCATACCATAACACATACTCTAGTTCCACACTACAAACATTGGTTAACTAGTGTGCACTTAAATAACAATTTGATCTAACCCTAGCCGGCCCAACCCAAGTGTGTTCAGGTGTTACGCGGCCCAACCTGTCAACAGCCCATCATGTTACGCAGATGGGCCGTTGGCCCGTGCGACCAAACTCAGTTGCCCACATGTTTCTCTGGCCTGACCAGGAGATACACCTCACAGCGTGGCCCAACATACTCGGCCCGTTGATCTTGTATACAGCCCACACGCCATAACTACTTTGCGGCCCAGTATGCTCGGCCCAGCCCATGTACAGATTTTCAATTAACAACTCGTCAGTGGGTGTGTGGTTAGTTAATTAGTGTGGCCCATCATACCAAAGCAGCCCAAGTACTATGTTATTTGATATTGTTATTCGGCCCAGATGTTGAATCCTTGAAGCCTAGTCCAAGTTAATATGTGCTTAACAATTTCATGCAGCCCAACTCAATGTGTAGGTTCTTGTATAACCATAACAATAACCTATTCTATTATCGATTTCCTGATCACGTTTCAAATAACATACATACTACCATGTATCCTTTTCGTTCATTAGTACTTATCAACATCAGTTAACATCATATCCAACATATAACGCATACCATTTAGTTCATGGACATATCAAATGCAACCCTAACACTAATGTTCATCAAAAACATGTCAACAAGTTTGATTCAGTCTCCTCATGCATCTAATCCATATCACGCATCATATAACGTATTCAACTCTATTTTATTCATGTCCTAATAAACGAATTCTCAACAATCAAATACATACAACAAACAAACAAATACAACAAATAATACTAACCGGCTCAATTTGATAACGATAAGAGAACGTCCGGATGGAGGAGAAAGATTGCCGTCAGGTTTGATATATTAGTGTTTATGATAAAATAAAAGTCTAGGGTTTGTTATATATTGTGGTTATGAGATAATGAAAGGAATTCTACAAGGCCGTGTGCGTATAAGTTTCCCAATTGTAATCGGGTTGTAGTTGGGCCCAGTTCATTCTTCACTTGGGCCGAGACTAAATAGAGCACCAAGTTCATGAATGTGTGTGTGTGGGCCGAGATTATATAACAATGGTGGCGGCCCAAACTTAATAATATCGACACAAACGATGGCCTAATAACTCACTCGAGCATAACCCGACACGCTTACGTTTAGTAATTAATCGTAGCAAGTATGTGAAAGAAAAGCAACAGGGAATCAGGATTACAAAATAACCTTGGAAGTTCGGGTTGTCACATACAGTCAAGAAAATCCAGAGCAATGGTGATATATATGCGGATTAGACACCAAAAAATAAACACTCAAAAAATGGCTACAATTTAAGGAATGTGTTTAGTGACTGCTTCAGATTCCTAATTGATGGAGAAATGTCTGGTGGCAAGAAAAGCTACTTCCTGGAGGTTGTCAAGTGTTTTCGTACGATGATTCCATTCTTGGGTGGTTGGTTTGGCCCTTGTTCCTGTAACTCGAATCCTAACCCGGTATATCCCATTTTAGTTTTACACCATTGTGAACCTTATGCCTTTTTTACTCTCTAATCGAGGTTCTCGGCATTGAAAAATCTTCGTAAACTAAATCACACGTGTATATGTTGACATTTAAGAGATATACAGTCAAGAAAATCAAGAGCAATGGTTATATATATGCGGATTAGACACCAAAAAATAAACACTCAAAAAATGGCTACAATTTAAGGAATATGTTTAGTGACGGCATCAGATTCCTAATTGATGGAGAAAGGTCTGGTGGCAAGAAAAGCTGCTTCCTGGAGGTTGTCAAGTGTTTTCGCAAGACGATGCCATTCTTGGGTGGTTGGTTTGGCCCTTGTTCCTGTAACTCGAATCCTAGCCCGGTATATCCCATTTTAGTTTTACACCATTGTGAACCTTAGGCCTTTTTTACTCTCTGATCGAGGTTCTCGGCATTGAAAAATCTTCGTAAACTAAATCACATGTGTATATGTTGACATTTAAGAGATATACAGTCAAGAAAATCAAGAATAATGGTGATATATATGCGGATTAGACACCAACAAATAAACACTCAAAAAATGGCTACAATTTAAGGAATGTGTTTAATGACGGCATCAGATTCCTAATTGATGGAGAAAGGTCTGGTGGCAAGAAAAGCTGCTTCCAGGAGGTTGTCAAGTGTTTTCGCTCGACTATTCCATTCTTGGGTGGTTGGTTTGGCCCTTGTTCCTGTAACTCGAATCCTAACCCGGTATATCCCATTTTAGTTTTACACCATTGTGAACGTTTCGCCTTTTTTACTCTCTGATCGAGGTTCTCGGCATTGAAAAATCTTCGTAAACTAAATCACACGTTTATATGCTGATATTTAAGAGATATACAATTAAGGGCAATGGTGATATATATGCGGATTAGACACCAACAAATAAACACTCAAAAAACGGCTACAATTTAAGGAATGTGTTTAGTGACGGCATCATATTCCTATTAAATGGAGAAAGGTCTGGTGGCAAGAAAAGCTGCTTCCAGGAGGTTGTCAAGTGTTTTCGCTCGACGATTCCATTATTGGGTTGTTGGTTTGGCCCTTGATCCTGTAACTCGAATCCTAACCCGGTATATCCCACTTTAGTTTTACACCATTTTGAACCTTACGCCTTTTTTACTCTCTGATCGAGATTCTCGGCATTGAAAAATCTTGGTAAACTAAATCACACGTGTATATGTTGACATTTAAGAGATATACAGTCAAGAAAATTAAGAGCAATGGTGATATATATACGGATTAGAAACCAAAAAATAAACACTCAAAAATGGCTACAATTTAAGGAATGTGTTTAGTGACGGCATCAGATTCCTAATTGATGGAGAAGGTCCGGTGGGAAGAAAAGCTGCTTCCAGGAGGTTGTCACGTGTTTTCGCTCGACGATTCCATTCTTGGGTGGTTGGTTTGGCCATTGTTCTTGTAACTCGAATCCTAGCCCGGTATATCTCATTTTAGTTTTACACCATTGAGAACCTTACGCCTTTTTTACTCTTTGATCGAGGTTCTCGGCATTGAAAAATATTCATAAACTAGATCACACGTGTATATGTTGACATTTAAGAGATACAGAGTTAAGAAAATCAAGAGCAATGGTGATATATATGCGGATTAGACAACAAAAAATAAACACTCAAAAAATGGCTACAATTCAAGGAATGTGTTTAGTGACGGCATCAGATTTCTAATTGATGGAGAAAGGTCTGGTGGCAGGAAAAGCTGCTTCCAGGAGGTTGTCAAGTGTTTTCGCTCAACGATTCCATTCTTGGGTAGTTGGTTTGGCCCTTGATCCTGTAACTCGAATCCTAGGCCGGTATATCCCATTTTAGTTTTACACCATTGTGAACGTTACGCCTTTTTTACTCTCTGATCGAGGTTCTCGGCCTTTAAAAATCTTCGTAAACTAAATCACACGTGTATATGTTGACATTTAAGAGATATACAGTCAAGAAAATCATGAGCAATGGTGATATATATACAGATTAGACACCAAAAAATAAACACTCAAAAAATGGTTACAATTCAAGGAATGTGTTTAGTGACGGCATCAGATTCCTAATTGATGGAGAAAGGTCTGGTGGCAAGAAAAGCTGCTTCCAGCGGGTTGTCAAGTGTTTTCGCTCGATGATTCCATTCTTGGTGGTTGGTTTGGCCTAGGGGTGTTCATGAGCCGATCTGATCCGATCGAGGGTCTGCTCATGCTCGGATTGAATTACAACTGATCCGATCCGATCGGATCGAATTTGTAAAGACGAGAACAAAAGTGATGATCATGCTCGGTTAGAATTTGAATCGATCGGATCGTTTTCGCTCGGTTTCGCTTGGTTTTTATCAAATCCTAAAAAAATTGAGCGGATCGTATTCGCTCGGTTTCACTCGATTGAATTATAAGGCTGCGTTCAACAAAAACAAATCCTAACTTAATTAAAACGTGTCCAACACTTTACTAACAAAAGCAATACATAACTAAAATCATGATTCTAAAAATGATCTTAACAATATCAAGAAGCACAAAATAAAGTGCGAAATACAAATTGTCATTTAGTTCAAAAGCCATAAACTTCTTCTTTAAGCTTGATCATCTCTATCCACAAAATTCAACTTTAAATCAACATATAACCTATAAACACAAGCATTAAACAAAACCATTGAGTTCTACGAATTACATAACAACTTTTATGGTTTGTTAATTATAAAAGGGTTATTGGATGTTATCACCCCTAACTATTGGCTATTGGCCGCTGCCACCCGCAAATATCACTTTGACGCCTGCCACCCCTAACTTAACACTTAGTATGTTTTATCACCACGCCATTAACTGGTCACTAACTTTTGATCATGTTACTATACTTTTGGGAGTGTCCTAAGATCCCTAAAACCTTCCTAAGATCCCTATGACACCCTCAAAAGTATGGTAACATGGTCAAAAGTGAGTAATCAGTTAACGACGTGATGACAGAACACACTAAGTGTTAAGTTGGGGGTGACGGACGTCAAAATGATAGTTGGGGGTGGCAGCGGCTAATAGCCGATAGTTTGAGGTGATAAAATCCAATAACCCATTAAAAAAATATCTTTCATTTGTTATCAGTCCCGTCTGGAGTCAACACATTAATTTCCAATTTTTCTTCATCTCTTGCAATAAAGTGAGCTGTTAAACACATGTAACCAATCGTTT
The DNA here is from genome assembly GCA_030545235.1 of Helianthus tuberosus. Taxonomy (NCBI): domain Eukaryota; kingdom Viridiplantae; phylum Streptophyta; class Magnoliopsida; order Asterales; family Asteraceae; genus Helianthus; species Helianthus tuberosus. The sequence goes on along the minus strand of JARYGA010059718.1, from coordinate 8,232,780 downwards.
GGTTAGATGTCCAACAGTCACTAGTAAGGGCTTGATGTGTGGCAGTGACGACGAGAACAATATGCAGATCTTTAAACAATAAGCAGGCTTGTTTTATGAATTAGGAATTTAGGGTTAGATTTTGGTGTGTGTGTGGAGCGGCAATATGCAGATCTTCGTACAATCAGATTATAACTATGTGAATATTGTTTTATGAATATGGATTTAGGGTTAGATTTTGATATTAACGATTAAGTTGGGCTGAATATTTTTTGGGCTTTTAATTTTTTTTTGGGCTAGTGTATTTTTTGAGGTTTTTAATCTTTAAAATCTATAATATATATTCATATATATATATATATATATATATATATATATATATATATATATATATATATATATATATATATATTATTAATAAAAATAATTCGAGCGAAACCGTGCGATCGACGAGCGAGCGGATCTTTGCTCATGCTTGTATTGAATTTGAATCGAACCGATCCGAGCGGCTCATTTACAAACTGAGCGGGAATCGAACGACCATTTTTCGAGCGATCGTTGAGTGATCCTCGATCGTCGAGCAGTTTGGACAGCCCTAGTTTGGCCCTTATTCCTGTAACTCGAATCCTAGCCCGGTATCTCACATTTTAGTTTACACCATTGTGAACCTTACGCCTTTTTTACTCTCTGATCGAGGCTCTCGGCATTGAAAAATCTTCGTAAACTAAATCACACGTTTATATATTGATATTTAAGAGATATACAGTCAAGAAAATTAAGAGCAATGGTGATATATATGCGGATTAGACACCAAAAAATAAACACTCAAAAAATGGCTACAATTTAAGGAATGTGTTTAGTGACGGCATCAGATTCCTAATTGATGGAGAAATATATGTGGCAAGAAAAGCTGCTTCCAGGAGGTTGTCAAGTGTTTTCGCTCGACGATTTCATTCTTGGGTGGTTGGTTTGGCCCTTGTTCGTGTAACTCGAATCCTACCCCGGTATATCTCATTTTAGTTTTACGGAATTGTGAACCTAACCACTATCGGAGACGAAACGAACCACTATCGGCATCAGGAGAATTATCGGAACAAGTACCGGCTTTCATTTTATGGTTTTCTTATTCTTTTAGACTTTATTTATTTATTTATTTATTTATTTCTTTTTTTTTTTTTTTTTGTGTTTTCACTTTGAGTTGCTATACTAACTATGGACACAGATACCATAATAAACCAAAGTTTTTTTTAGAACGACAAATTTGGATTACTAACGGACCGCTGAAATATTATCGTGCCACATAATTAAAAAAATGAAAAAATCTCATTGGTGCATCTTTAAAACCCCATCTCTCCAGCAACCGACACTCTAAAAAGTGAAAACATCTGCAACACTTCTGGAAATACAGGATCCCAATTTTTTTTACTACCCGAAGCTTCGATACATTTCGAAATCGAGAGATGTCTACCGGAGGAGGTTCTATCAGACAACAATTAGCCAATCTAGATTTACGAACGATTATAGATTATTCATTGGTAGAATGGAAAGAATTAGAGGAAGAGGAATACACAGGGAATGAATAGGAAGATCGAAAAGTTGGAAGAAGAAAAGATTTTTTGCTTAGACGCATGGAATTGGCTAAGCATTTTATTCGAACAAATATGTTTGGCTAAGCTTTTTGAAACAACTTATTGTCTTATTGGCTTTTTGAGAAAAGTGAAGTGAAAAGCTTTGAGTTTTAAACTAAAGTGAAAAAAGTGACCAAACCTCAGGGGGACTATTTGGGCAGTTTACCCGTGAACTTAATAATTTGTCCTTTTGAGGCTATCCGTAGTCATCAATGTTTTCAGTACCGGACCGGAGGTCGACCCGATCGCCTTGCGGGGTCAAAGGTCGGACCGGTCCGACCGGATTGAAAACCGGATGATAATGTTTGTACCTAATTATGTTTCTAAAATTATATCTCTACTTTTTGAAGAAACAAGCTATATATTTTTTATAATATGATTAAAATTATGACAGAAAGTTGTATAAAATACTAAAGCCAACTATATGATAATTAAATAAAAAACATGTAATAACCTAATCAAATAATAAAAGGGCAAATACTAACATTTGCTATACAATTTTCTACCTATAAAACTAATAAATATTAATAAAGAAATATGTACATCAATTTTCTATCCATAAAACTATATATATAGATAGTTCAAATGAAAACCACTTTTATTGTGAAAAATCGAAAACTAATTAAAAAAATCTAAAAACACACCAAATTTTTTTTTTTTTTTTATAAAAATCGCAGTATTTTTTATATAAAAAACAATTTTCAAAAAAAAAAATTGTAGTACACATACACATGTGTAGTATTACACATGTGCACCACAAAAAAAAATTGAAAATTTTTTTATATATAAAAAATGGCGAAAATTGGTATGCAAAAAAAAAAATTTAGTATGTTTTTTTAGCTTTTTTAGTTAGTTTTCGAGTTTTCACAATAACTAGTGGTTTTCATTTAAACCTTCCCCTATATATATATATATATATGTTAAAAATAGAAGTCAATGAATATTGTTTTAAATATTATAATAATATATATAGTTTTTTTTAATACTTTTATTATCTTCTTTATTTTTTAAGTTGGATAAGCTTCTGTCAACCCATACTGGTATTGAAAATATCGGTACGGTTATCGGTACATGAAGGTAAAAACCGACACCAACCTGGTACAGAAAACGCCAAAAGTCGGTATCGAATTGATTTTGAAAATCTTTTAGTTCGAGAAATTCTGTAATGCTACCCGGTACCATTTGCTCATCTCTGATCACGTGTATCGTACGAACAACAACGGTATCGTGCAACTTTTTTTGTTGATTTTCTTCAACTTTTAATAATATATTTTTTTAGTTTCAAGGGTAGGGATGAGCTCGGTGCCAACCAATACCGAATCAGTACTGGTACCGAAAATAGCAGTTACCGTACCGGTATACGAAGGTAAAAACCACTAGTGAACCGGTACCAGGAACGCCAAAAGTCGTACCGAATTGGTACTTAAGATCTTTTGATTTGGGAAATTCGGTATCGGTACCCAGTATCATTTACTCATCTCTGACCACAGGTTTCATACGAACATCATTACCATACAACTTTATTCTTGTCAGTTGTTCCGTGCGCAACGCGCTTGTAGTGATTTCGAAACTCGTGTAAACATAGACTAAACAACAAAAGACGTTCGCCGCAACGCGCGATAGTAAAAAACTAGTTAAATATTAATAAAGAAACCTATCCATAAAACTAAGAGAAAAGTTCCCGGATAGTCCCTATGGTTTGCCTATTTTTCACCTTTAGTTCCTAACTTTCTAAAATTACAGTTATAGTCCTTAACTTTAGCAATTTTGTTCCCGGATAGTCCCTGACGCAGATGGGTGTTAGTTTTCTCTGTTAACTTAGTGTGTTATGAACTAAACACCCTTATTTATTAAATCAATAACTAAAAAAATAAAAGAAATATAATTAATATCTAAATATTTATGTAGGTCCCACCACCTACCCTAACCACCTCATCTTCCCCACTTCATGGCAACCTTCCCCTGATTTCGCCTCTTACAATAGCAAGTTATCATACAAATTGCAGCCACAGAAAGCCCACAATATTCTCTCTTTTATCAATATGTTACCCAATCAGATCTCTGCATTCAAACATACAAATCAACCCTTTAAAATCTAGATCAAACAAAAGGAGCAAATTTTACTTGGACCCAGTGAGGCATTTACGCAAACACCTTATATGTATAAACATTTAAACCAAATAACAATGGGGAAACGAAATAATTCGATTAAAACATGAAGTTAATGAAGGATGAATGTAAGAACATACCCCATAAACACAAACTTGAAGCCAAATGGAATTGAAGAAAAAGGAAACAAACAGGAACAGAAAGAAAGCAGAAAAAGTATGAAGGATTCTTTTCGTGTTTCTCTCTCCTCACTCTCGCCGGATTCGTTGCTTGTTATGATGTCACTGGTGTTTTGATTTGATTATTATGGGTGGTGTTGGGAATTAAGGAATCTATGGTTTTAAACTTTTGATATGGTTGGTTTTGTATCAACAGGATGATTTTGATTTTGGTTTTGTTTTGGGCTTGAAACTTGATGTGGGTTTGGTTGTTGATGATGGTGGAGGGTGGTGGTTGATGATGAGGGTGGGTTGGGGTGATGATGAAGAGAATGGTGGACCCCACTTGATTTAAATACATTTCTTTTTACATTTAAGTTATTTTTAATAACAAGAGTATTTTAGTAATTTCACATCTACTTAACATCAAAAATTAACCCCCATCCATCACAGGGACTATCCGGGAATGAAATTGCAAAAGTTTTGGACTATAGCTGTAATTTTAGAAAGTTATGGCCTAAAGGTGAAAAATGGGCAAACCACAGGGACTATCCGAGCATTTTTCTCTAAAACTAATAAATATTAACAAAGAAAAAATGGATCCAGTCATTTTCGAAAGACACCGAGTGGTCATTTCAAAATAAGTCTACTAGACATATTAGTTTAGTATTTTTTATATTTATTTATTGAACACAAGCTAATAAAAGGCACAAAACCCAAAACCCATTCCATCTTCTTCCCTTTCCTTTTTTTTTTCACCTGCAAGTTTGAGAGCTCAAAACTAGGGGTGTTCAGGATTCGTTTCGAATTCGAAAAATTCGTAATTCGTTTAAATTCGATTCGATTATCAAGAATTCGTTTCGATTATAAGAATTCGAATTCGATTCAATTCGAGTCAAGTAAATCGAATACGAATCGAATACGAATTTATAATTTCAAATTCGATTCGAAATTCGAATAAAAATTATACATTTTTATTTATTATTTTTATATATAATACATATATAACTTTTATAAAGCTATACTATAAATTATTTTCAAAATTTTTTCCAAGTATTAAAATTACCCATTACCAAACTCACTACATGACCCATAACTAAAACCTAAATAACAAATCTATCAATAGATTTCTAACCTTAAAAATATTAACTTGTAATGTGGAGTGATTATTCCTGACTTCTCGTTCTGAATTTTAGACTTGTGGTACTTTATTTGAAACTTTTAATGTGATATCGTGCTTTATGGCTGCTTTAATTTTATGTTTCATTTTGATAGTTTTTTACATGTTATAAAGAATCTGAATTAAATCGAATTTATTCGAATTTGATTCGAATTCGAAATTTTAATCGAATACGAATTGAATACGAATTGGGTTTTTTATTCGAATACGAATTCGATAGGTTTTAATCGAATTCGAATCGAATACGAATTCAAGGAAAAATAAAAATTATTCGAACAATTCGATTCGAATAATTCGAAAATTCGATATTCGATTCGATGAACACCCCTACTCAAAACCCAAAACCTATTCCATCTTCTTCCCTTTGCTTCTTTTCCACTAGAAAGTTTAAGAGCTCACTGTAGGTCGCCAGAAAGTTTGAGAGCTTACTGAAACCAGTTCGACCATTCACCGATTTTCCGGCGGAACCGCCGGCCGCCGGCCAGCTACAAGAACGGTTTGTTGCAGGGAACCGGACCGGCGTAAGCAGTGGATCCCGGCCCGACCGGTCGGACCGGCCGGTCCGGTCCGAGTTTAAGAACATTGGTAGTCATAAAGCCCCCGGGTGGGCGTTATGCGACACGTGTCGTGCCACGTCACACATGGGCTTTATGGGGCGTTATATCACTAGAGCCCGTAGTCATAAAGCCCCTACCCATCATTACCTAATTATAAATTTTAATTTTTACAAATTAATTAAAAAAACATTAACTATTTTTTATTGGTGAAAGATTTGAAACTTCCCTCCATCACGGCACTATTACCATACCGCCCTTACCATTTTCTTACCCCATAAAGCCCGTCGTCGTGGTGTTCCAGGCGCTATGGGGCAAAAACCCAGGCACAAAACGCCCCACTACAGGGGACCTGAGTTAGGCTTATCGCATGGGCTACAAAGGGGTTTAATTTAAATAACTAAATTGTTTTTAAATTAAGATTAGTACTAAATAATTTTTGTTTGACTATTTAAACAGAACGTACTCGAACCTAAAATAAAACAACGAATGTAGCTTGTCAAACATAAATGAAACTAAGCGAATGTAAATGAATGTGAAGGGGTCGTACAAATGTGCAGTGGAGGATACATGATTTAGTTTTCTGAAGGGTTATGTGGGGTTTAACCGAACTTTTAAGGGGGTAATCCGGATTTTTCCCTACAAAATACATTTATTTATTTTTCAAGGGTGGTGCCCGTCCTGCACCCTTACATGTGGCTTCGTCGCTGCAAATGTGTTTATTTATGTTCATTGGTTTTGTAACTAAAAGAGTTAAATGCTTGGTTGGTCCCTGTGGTTTTCAAAAATTGCAGACTTGGTCCTAGTGGTTTACTAATTACACGCGTGGTCCCAAAACTTGTCAAAAATGAACTCGGTTGGTCCCCAGTCCTAACATCAGTTAAATTTCTCAGTTAAGTCCATATTAAATGACCAAAATACCCTTGCTTATTAACAAAACCCACTATCATCTTCATCACCATCAGCATCTATCGATCAATGAATGTGAATGTGAATGTGAATGTGAATGAATGAGCAGCCCACCTTCCCTGCTTTCACTGTCCATTGACGCAGCAATTTTTAATCTCCACATCATCTCAAATCTCTCTTTTCTCCCTGAACATATTCTCATCGATCTCTTTCTGGTATACATCATTCATTCCTCCTTTCCTTTTCATATAATAATATAATATAATATAATGATTAACTTTAATCGATTTCATTATCATCGCTTAATTTACTGCTTCTGGGTTCTGATCGAGTTAGCTGATTAGGTTTTAATATTATCCTTTTTCTTTTCTTATCTTTTTTTTTTTTGTTATGATTGGAACTGATCGGAAAATAGGGAAACTAGAAAGAGGATTTTGTGTTGTGTGAATAGAGAACGGAGATGAATTGTGTAGGATCGTATTCGGACCCGAACGAGTCTATCAGAAGAGCTTTTCTCAGTTTGAGTGGCGGAAACAAACAAACCGAGTTCAATTCAGCAATTATGCACTTTAAACTATTGTTTCTATTGATTGAATGACTTTTACAATTGATTCAACACTTCGGCAGCACTTCGTTGCAAACCAGAAGACTTCACTACTGATTTCGCTCTAAAGACCAGTGTTGCAAAAATCGCGACTAGTCGGCGATTAATCGGCGACTAGTCGCTAGTCGGACCTCTACTGAGTAATTTTTCACTAATCAGTGAAAAAATCGCTAGTCGGCCTAGTCGGCCCTAATCGCGACTAGTCGGTCGGGAAAAATCGAAAAAAAATCGGGAAAAAACAAAAAAAATCGGAAAAAAATCAGAAAAAATCAGAAAAAACACATATTCCGGCCAAAACCTCCCAGATTCTGGTCAAAACTTGTCCACTTAAAAAAATTACGTATAAAAATATATGTATATATGTATAAAAACTTAAAATTATACATAAAAAGTCCGATCCGATTAATCCCGATTAATCCCGAGTAATCCCGAGTAGTCGCTAGTCCCTACCTCACCGACCCGCTAGCGACTAGCGAGTTCTCCAACCTTGCTAAAGACCCCTATATATAGGAGTTCTGATTTAGCTCGAAATGACAAGGTGTCATTTCGAGTGGAATCAGACATTACAATTTCGAGCGGAATCACCCCTAAAAATCACTATCTCGTTTTTCATGCCCTGGTCTAATATATTCTATACAAGACTCGATACAAGACGTAGACGACAGACGGATGCACCAACAAACTCCCCCTCGGATGTTGATGGAGTCTTCAGTGTCGAGTCTTCGCATTTTCAGTCTTTATCAGTCTTTGGGCTTCTCTTTGAAGTATCTGACGCTGTAAGTATCCTCAATCTCTATCTTCTTTTCTCTTTTCATCACCAAACTCCTTCCTCTTGGATGTTGACGTCTTCTTTAGTCATTTGCATCAACATACACTCCTCCTCGAGTATCTTCAGACTCCCCCTTTCGATATGCTGGGATCGCAGCCTGGCTTGTTAAAATCACATAGTCCTCAGGTATCAGAACCTGGCTCTTTCTCAAACCTGTACATTCTCTACCACAAACATAAGTTTTCTAATATTAAACTTTAACACACTCAGACACCACTTGTAAATATCACAAAAATGATCTAACATTTATAGTCTCTGATGAACCACATTAAGAAATATCATTTTCTTTACTTTCGATGATCACTTGTAAGATTTAAACTCTTAAACACATTCTCCCAAACCAATTGTCATCATGTCTAGCATTTGGAATTTTGAAAATCAGCTCTTCAACACCAGTTGTCGAAAATCTTTTTGAATTTTTCAAAACTTAAGCTAAAACACACTAAAATCTTTTTGGGATTTTTGAATATAAAGAAATGCAGTAAATAAATATTTACAAACAATATTTTTATGAGTTTGTGTAAGAGGATCATATCAGTTTTTGAGACAAATCACCAACACCGTTAAGCTTCATTTCATTTTAAGTTCTAAACAATTTACCTAGATTGTCAGTATACTGATCCACTTAAATTTTCACACAAAGTTCAACTGTTTCGAGATACGATATTAATGTCTTAGACACTTAAACTTAAACGCGTGTCCCACCACTTGAATATACTCCCGTATCCAGATCCCAATATTCAGTCTTACTGGTGAGTATACCTAGATGATATCTGTAAAGGGAATAAATTATAGTATGAAACCGTGAGAGCTCAGGTCAGAACTTCCGTTCAGCAGAGAGATGACGGTTCGACTTTTGGTGTGTCCCCTTTAGAGGATCTTTTGATTACAACAGCAATGACTATCAATATTATTATTTCATTAATTTGCTGAGGGCGGCGCTATTTTTCAAGCAAGCGGAAAGTATTCTCCGGGGACTAGGTCAGAATTTCCATTCAGCAGAAGTCCCGGGATAATACCCCAGATATCACTGAGCATAAAGACCTAGTATCTCAGAAAGAGGGACCTTTCAAACAAGATTTCGGGGATTACCCATATATCCGAGAGATGTTTCCCCACGATATAAGCAAGTTTGAATTTAGGTTTATATCTCGTCACAATCTACTAAATGTGCAAAAATCTACTGCACATCATCAGTGAGACCGTTTATCACTTTTTAACTTCCCATTTCTTTAGCATGCTGTGATAGTCTACTAATGTACTATCATTTCCTCTTTTATACAACAAAACTTATTTTCATTTTATCATGTTTTTGGATTTTTCAAATTTTCTAATGTTTTTGGATTTTCTGAAATTTCTACTCCCCCTAAAATACAAACATATTCTAGGAAATATGAAAATAAACTGTACAAACAACGTGACAACTGATATCAAATTGCTTCAAATCGCCATCCACTTGGCATAAACAATCAGAACTCCCCCTATCAACAAACTATTTTCTCATTTAGATTTCAAAACATTTAAGTTTGTTTTAATCAAAATGATTTTTCCGGAAAATAAGTTTGTTTTTACCACTTGCAGGGGCATGGTTTATCATATTGTCTTTCAATCACTTGTAAGAAAATTACATCAAGTTCAAATTAATGACCTTGAGTAATCACTATGTCAGAACAAACCTCTATATCACTCGTACGATGAACTTATCAAAGTAAATTTCAAGATAAATGCCGATACCTACTCCACACTTACCAACCTGGGAGTTCCGGCATAGTCCATCACCTGTATACATTTAAACACTTTTTAAAAAAAAAAATTCCCAAACAACAATTTTTATGAATGATGCCGATTCCTGATCCACGATTACCAACTTGGGATCTCTGGCAAGTCCAGAGACTTACTGTTCATAGTATGTACCATCCCAGTCACAAACCAGGGATGGTTCAACTTTATCTTTCTTCGTCTTCTTCTCGTAAAACTCTTTAACCCCTTTGACTTTTCGATCAATCATTTTTCCAAAAATATGTTTTACAGTGGGGTTAAAAGCTTTTTCAACATCAAAAACCTTTTTATCATCATAAAATTGGTTTGATATCTCAACTTTACCAATTTTCTTTTTAAAATTTTCAGCTCGAAGTGGTGGAAAATTCTCATCATCCACAGTCGAAACTGATCCTTCACTTTTTGAAACAACTTGTGGCTCCTCTGATTTTGTGGAATCAGATTCATCGCCAGAAGATAGCTCCTCTGATTTTGACCTATCAGAATCATCGCTAGAACTACTTCCAGACTTCTTAACCACCCATTTTTGTTTTTCATTTTTAGCTCTTTTCTTGTAAAACTTGTTTGAACATTCACCAATTTCAAATGTAGAATTTTTGAATAACTTTGTTCTGTCAATTAGTGGTTCAAACTCAATCACTTTCTCTTTCTGTTTACGAGAAACTCCCTGTTTTGCTGGTATTGCCTTAGAACAATCTCTGGCAATATGTCCAACAGTGTTGCATTGGAAACAGGTTCTCGTATCTTTCCTCTGTCCAGCAAACTTTATCTCTTCTTGCTTCTTTGCAAGGAATTCACTGTTTGACTGCTTCCAAAATTCTTTCTTTTCTTCCTCATCTGCTGAGGTACCTGAAACAAATGTCATTTTTGCTTTAAAATCACGAACATATTTTTCATTTTTCTGTTGGAGTAAAACCAAGACCTTTCTTTTTGAAATTGCCATGGTTAGGTTTCTTTTGAAAACCAGAACCATAACCTTTTTTCTTGTTTTCTCTTTGCTTAACTCTTGAGGTGTATTTTTTAGGTTTATCAGTAAGATTAAAATCTTTTATTTCAAAAATGTTAATTTCTGTTAGTTTGAAAACCTTGTTTATCATCTCAGTTTTGACACCTCTTATTGGAAATTCCTCATCAAAATATAATTTGTCAGAATCATTCAAAGTATATGCAACTTTAAATGTTTCGTCATTCAAATTAGACTTTGATAACAGGAATTCTTTGTTGTAAACCCTTTTAACTGAAGACTTTGGACTGTTTACTATCGAACTCGAACTTTCAGAACCAGAATTTGGCTCTGACTCTGACTTTGACTCCTCAGTTTCATCTTTATCCAACACCTGATCGACGACTTTCTTTATTAACTCGGACTCATGATCAGTGTCAGATGATGTAAACGTAATATCAATATTTTCTGGCAAATTGACTGAGGACTCAGACTCCCACTGTAAATTTGTTGCTTTTTCGACTCTTTCCTGATTTAGATTTTTGGGCAAATATCCATTTTCTAGCGGGGGTGGACACTTGTTGTAACCAACATCTTGTTTCTTACCAGAATCCTTCTTGTCAGTCTTTTTCTTTGTGTCACTCTTCTTCTTGTTCTTCTTTTCTGGAGTCTTTTCTTCAGCCACTTTTCCATCATCCTTCTTTTCTTCAGTTACTTCATCCTCTTCAAATGCCTTCATGCCTTCAACAGTTGGATAAATCATGTCAATGACATAAGAAGTACATGAGTAACTTTTCAACAAACGATTTACTCTTTCCGTTTCGATTCTTTGCAACTCCAATTTCTTTTCAAGAGCAGCACACTTCTCGATGTAGTTGTTCACAACTTTTTGCTTTATCATGAACGCTCCCTGAAGTGTCTTCATTGCTGTTGCTTGTTCTTCACTTGTATGATTGTATTGATTCATAGCTTTGCTCAGGACATCATAAGATTCCTTCAAACTGTTCAAGTTATAAATCAATGTGCTGTTCTGCTTCTTTATAGCTTCACAAGTGTCACACTTCACATGAATCTTTTTAGCATCAACTTCTTCATCAACTTTGAACTTTGGAACTTCAACCTTTACTTTCCTTTTGATCACTAGAACTTCTTCGTCATCACTGCTAACTGGTGTCTTGACCTTTTTCTTTTTCTTCTTTGCTTTCTCATCTTCACTGTCACTCTCAGCCATCATTTTCAAATGATCTGCCATTTTCTTTGACCAATACTCATGATCATCATCACTATCTTCTTCAATCCTAGCAACAAAAGCTGTGTGAGCTGGAGTTTGATCTGGAATATAATCATCCCATGTAAAATTTTCCCAGCTAAACCCTTCAGGCATCTTTTCATCATTTTGATCAATCACACAGGCTTTTGCATCAGATGAAATATACTTATCCCAGTTGAAACCTGATGATGTATTCTTTTCTTCTTGATTAACCACACAAGCTCTTTTTCCAGAATCTTCAATCACATTCCTTCCATGTGCAGTTTGTGCTTGATGTTGATGTTGTTGAGGTGGTTATTGAGAAACTTGATGGTAGATGGCTTTTCGGTAATAATCATTGTTGTTGTTGAAAGGATTATGAACTCCTCTTGCTTCACCATTGGTGCACTCTCTCTTGAAGTGTCCTTTCTCCCTGCATCGAAAACAAGTGACTTTAGATTTATCAAAACCCAAAGTAGAAATATTAGCTTCACGAAGATCATTTCTTCCTGTGATCTGTTTGAATTTCTCAGCTATCCTCAACACACTAGCCAAACACCACTTAATATCCATAAGCTCCATCTCCTCAGCATCGATTTGATCATAATCCTCTTTTGTAAGCATTGGATTCCCAATCTTTCCTGCCATAAAACTACTGTAAGATTCCACTACCATTCCTAACAAAGACATGTGATTTTTAGCAAATTCCTCGGAGTAATCTTGATCATTCTCAAGATTTAAAACAATGTTGCATTGAAGTTTTCTCCCATTCTTTGTTGCTGAAATGTTCGGATCAAATGATGAAAATGGTGAGAAACTTGCGTTGCTGCTTGATCCTTTTGATGAACTTCCAGATGAATTCTTGGCGTTGTAAGCAGTTTCCACTTTTGGAGAAAAATTTGTGGTTTTCTCATTCACCCCTGCTTTGTAATACAACCCAATGTCTTGTTCACCATCGAAATCTTTCATCCGAACAATCTTCCTTTGCTCCATCTCTTGAGCTTCCAACTTCTCAATGAATTTACTCAAAGTGAGTGTATTGAATCCTTTCTTGTTTCTGAGCATCATCAGATATGTACCCCATGTCTCGTGTGGTAAAGCATCAGCAAGCTTCTCGATCAACTCTTCATTGTCTTTCTCTATGCTCAATCTCTTCATGTTAGCTAGCAAATTGCAGTATATTTCAATAATTTTCTAGTACTTTCATTCTTCAACCCACGAAACAGATCGAACTCTTTCTTCAAAAGTGATTTCTTGTTCTTAACCATCTCTTGACTTCCATGAAACTTCGATCTTAATGCTTTCCAAATTGAGTAGGAAGTTCCATTATGTTGTAATAATACCAAGATGTCTTCTTTCACAGCTTGTTGTAAAAGACTTAGCATCATTTTTTCATCTTTGTATTTCTTTCTAGCATCGGCACTTAAATCTTTAATTGGAACAACCTCTTCATCATCATTCGTCGGTCGAATGTATTTCGTCTCGACACATTCCCAAGCATCAACATAGTTTGCTTGTACCCAATTCTCGAAACGACCTTCCCAACCCTTATATTCTTCGATGTTCATTAGTTTGGGCGGTTTTTGCATAGTTCCCGTTTTGTTTTCCAACATCGTGTTCTGTGCAATACTCATCGGGGTAACCGGGGTAGCGAACGCGTTATAAAATTCTTCATCCATGATTCGAATTTCAAAAATTTTCAAACAGACTATTCAAGCGGAATATTAAACTATCTTTCAAGTGAAATAACCAAGAACACCTTTCGAGCGAAATCACCAAGATGCAATTTGGAGGGGAATCAGAAAAATGCAGTTTGGAGCGAGCGGAATCAGAAAAATGCAGTTTGGAGCGGAATCAGAAAAATGCAATTTGGAGCGGAATCAGACTGATACTTTGGAGCGGAATCAGACTGATGCTTTGGAGCGGAATCACCAAGTAAGTTCAAACTGAATCAGGTTTCGAGCGGAATCACTGGTGATGTCATCATTCTTTCGAGTGATTTCAAGCTGAATCACTAAAAATGTAAATTTTAGATCGAATTTGAACATGAAACTTCTAAGGCTTTGTTAATATAACATTCCGAGCACACTGTAAAAATCTGAGCCAATTTGGACCGTGAAATGATGTTCAGATTGAAAAAGAAAGGTGTAGAAACAGAATTCGTAGCTGGATAGGCAAGAGCTCTTCCTCCTGAGCTCTGATACCACTTGTAGGATCGTATTCGGACCCGGACGAGTCTATCATAAGAGCTTTTCTCAGTTTGAGTGGCGGAAACAAACAAATCGAGTTCAATTCAGCAATTATACACTTTAAACTATTGTTTCTATTGATTGAATGACTTTTACAATTGATTCAACACTTCGACAGCACTTCGTTGCAAACCGGAAGACTTCACTACTGATTTCGCTCTAAAGACCCCTATATATAGGAGTTCTGATTTAGCTCGAAATGACAAGGTGTCATTTCGAGTGGAATCAGACATTACAATTTCGAGCGGAATCAGGATTAACATTTCGAGCGGAATCAGACTTTTATGTGATTTAGCTCGAAATGACAAGATGTCATTTCGAGCGGAATCACCCCTAAAAATCACTATCTCGTTTTTCATGCCCTGGTCTAATATATTCTATACAAGACTCGATATAAGACGTAGACGACAGACGGATGCACCAACAAATTGATTATTAAAACTGATATACGAATAAGGATTTTGGATTAATGTTTGTTATTTTGGGGGTTGTGTTTATGCATATGGATTTTAGGGTTTCTGATAAGTAGAGGATGTGAAATATAGACATGAAGGATGTTTTGTGTTGTATTATTTAGGAATTGATCATAAAACTAGTGACATTTCAATTAGGTGTTTAGTAAGTGATACTTGCGATTGAAGAACTTGATTGTCCAAATTGATTTCTATCAGGTGTTTTGTAAGAATCAGATAATTAGTTAGGCAATTAGATAATCTGGTGCATAAACTCAGAGCTGGATGGTGATGAAGATGATGCAGATGATGATGGTGAGGAAGATGATGATGATGATGATGATGGTGATGAAGATGATGCAGTGGGTTTTGTTAATAAGCAAGGGTATTTTGGTCATTTAACATGGACTTAACTGAGAAATTTAACTGATGTTAGGGCTGGGGACTAACCGAGTTCATTTTTGACAAGTTTTGGGACCACGCGTGTAATTAGTAAACCACTAGGACCAAGTCTGCAATTTTTGAAAACCACAGGGACCAACCAAGCATTTAACTCTAACTAAAATGAATAAAAATTTGTGTTATGTTCTTTTTTTATTATATGCTCTGAACGTTTCATTGAAGGTTAGGTTAGTTTTAGTTATGCAATTATGTTTTTGTCATCAAAAGCATTCGTAATTCTAACATTGGTGTCGAACTACAAGCAATTACTAACCCACAAAATGAAGGGAACCGGTGAAGCTAAAAGTGTAGCAGCAAAGAAGCTAAAGAAGATAAACACATACATATCGACACTGAATGTGTCGACAATGGTGGTGCTAACTTGGCATCTAGCATACATTGGCCAACTGCTTCAAGCTCGACACTAGCTAGCTTGATCCCACCAGCCATCGATCATCTCGATAGTCTATGGATCATGGATCGAAAGTTGGTCGGTTTTGAACTTCCATCATTTGAGAAAAGAACCAGATATTTTTTTCTTGTTTACCAGTATGTTAAGGCCAATGTTTTAAAAACCGGTAAATACTGACCAGTTATACCGGTATTATCGTTTCCACATGTAAATCCAGTACGAAACACCCCCGGTAAATAAGTGAAACGGCATAAGGTTTGTACCGGCGGTAAAATCAGTTATACCGGTTTGAAACATAATACCGGTCCCGGCCCAGGGTTATTTTAGTTTAGGTTGTTAGTTATTTTTATTATATATGTTACTTATCATACGTAATTTTTATATGTTATGATTACTCGTAACTAAAAGTTCTTATTTAATATTGTATGAAACTATCCTCTAGTTGATGAGCATGGCGATAATATTGAAGTTCATCTTTTATGCGATCGTGAACTTGAAGTATTCAACATTTAAATAGCTTAAACATATTGTACACTTTCATTTAAAAGAGCTTGTTGGAAACTTGAATAATTTTCAATTATCTTTTAGATTATTTTTTGTTATGAATTTACTTTTGGATCATTTTTTAATATGTAATCATGCATTTTTTTATTAACTTTTGAGTTGATGTTGTAATTTGTGAAATTATTGAGTTAGCTAGTCAACCTAGTTGAACTGCTCGGTACTATCTGGTTCAACCGGTTGAACCATTTTTTAGCCTAATCCGGTTTGATTTAAAAACCGGTTTTTAAAACATCATGAAATGGTCTCGTCTTGGTGAGTTAAATGGTTTTTGTTCTTGCCTATTGTTTAGTATTATGTAACGCTTTGTTTTTGGCATGTGGTTTCTTATAAATAAACCACTGTTATATATAGGTGGGAATTTAGTTTGTATCCTTCATTGCACTACAACAAGTCAACAAATATGGTTTGTGTTTAATGTTGTTTATGCGTACACCATGTCCAAGTTGGTTATTTCCGGACCTCGTGCATGTGGGAGCCTAGTACAAGTCCACACATTCAAAGATATAACCAGCTTTAATAAGTCATGTATGGGTTTGCTCATGAAACTATCGAGGATCAAGATAAAGAATTGAGAAATTGACAAATATTAACATTGAGAATGTACAGCACATATACACAAGAGAAAGAAACAATTTAGGAGCCTATACATGGAAGGTAAATAATCTTTGACTATCTAAATATAATTGAATTTCAAATGTGAATGCACAAGATGGAAATTAGGCGTAATATATGCTATTCCTTTATATTCCCCCCACAAGATGGACGTTCGAGAGATAAGACCAATCTTGGATAAAAGTAAGTTGAAACGTGGTTTGATAAGGGGTTTAGTGAAAGTTGGTCATCGGCGGAGATATGTGTGACTGATAGAGAACCTGCTTGTACTTTCTCTCAGACAAAGTGGAAGTGGAGTGCCAAATGTATCATGCGGGAGTGGAAAACTGGGTTGGCGGAGTAGGTGATGGCGCTTAAGTTATCACAATAAATTAGAGGTGGCAAAATGGGTGGGTTGGGTAGGTTGGGGTAATGGGTTAGGATGGGTTTGGGTTAGGATGGGTTTATTAAGAAATGGGTTAGAATGAGTTTAGGTCAAGATGGGTTTTTGTCAATATGAGTTTTGGTCAAGATGGATTTAGGTATGATAGGCTAAAAATATAAATAAATCAAAAAATTTTAAAAAAATCTTAAAAACTTCTAAAAAATCAAAAAATATAATTAAAAAATCCAAAAATTATAAAAAATAATAAAAAATCCAAACAATTCTAGAAATTCTTAAAAATAAAAAAAATTCTAAAAAATAATAAAATAATAAAAAAATCCAAAAAATTCTAAAATTTCAAAAAAAAATTATAAAAAATCCAAAAAATTCTAAAAAATCAAAAAAATAATAAAAAATCCAAAAAAATTCTAAAAAAATCTAAAAATTCTAAAAAACCAAAAAAATACTTAAAAATAAAAAAAAATAATAAAAAATCCAAAAATTCAAAAAAATCCAAAAATATCAAAAAAAATCCAAAAAATCTAAAAAATCTAAAAAATCTAAAAAAAATTCTAAAAAACCAAAAAAATCCAAAAAGGTCTAAAAATTCTAAAAAATCCAAAAAAGTCTAAAAATTCTAAAAAATCAGAAAAATTCCAAAAAATCTAAAAAAAATCTAAAAAAATGTAAAAAATAAAACAAATAATAAAAAATCCAATAAATTCTAAAAATCCAAAAAAAATGTTAAAAAATACAAAAAATTCTAAAAAATCCATAAAATAATAAATAAATCCAAAAAAATCTAAAAAATCAAAAAGTTTTAAAAAAATCCAAAAAATTCTAAAAAATATAAAAATTAAATTTTTTTTAGATAATTTAGAATATTTTGGATTTTTTAGAATTTTGTAGATTTTTATTATTTTCTTTGATTTTTTAGAATTTTTGGGTTTTTTATTATTTTTTGATTGTTTAGAATTTTTTGGATTTTTTACTATTTTTTTATTTATTTTTTATTTTTTATTATTTTTTAATTTTTTGTTGTTTTTTTGGTTTTTTAGTATTTTTTTGGTTTTTTAGAATTTTTTTGATTTTTTGTTATTTTTTTTGGTTTTTTAGTATTTTTTGGATTTTTTATTATTTTTTGGATTTTTTTGGACTTTTTATTATTTTCTGATTTTTTAGAATTTTTTGGATTTTTTATTTTTTTTTGATTTTTTAAATTTTTTGGATTTTTTATTATTTTTTTGATTTTTTGGAATTTTTTGGATTTTTTATTATTTTATGATTTTTTAGAATTTTTTTGATTTTTTAGAATTTTTTTGATTTTTTATTATTTTTTTGAGTTTTTATTACTTTTTTTGATATTTTTAGATTTTTTTTTATTTTTCTGATTTTTTAGAATTTTTTTTTTTTTTTTTTTTATTTTTAAATTTTTTATTATTTGTGAAGCCTACGTCTACGAACACTCGAATAGAATGAAGAATCTGCCTGTGATGCTCTTTTTTGAGTTACCCATTTACCCACGTAATACCCATCCTGACTCACGAATTATTTTAAATAGATATCATACAACCCATCCTGACCCATACTGAATTATTTCTTAACCCATCATGACGCATCCTTATTTTCAAAATGACCCAAAAAACCCAAATGGGTTTTTATTGCCAGGCCTACAATAAATGGTGGGTATAGTTGTGGAATTGATGCCAAGTTCGGTTAGAAGGTATAAGACCTCGGTGGTAGTAGAGGTAACGACTCTAAATTCAGCCTTGGTGGAGCTTCTTGCTAAAGTACTTTGACGTTTTGAAGACCAAGAGATGGGATTAGATCCACGGTAAACCACATTGCCAGTTGTGCTACGATAATTATCTTTATCACCTACCTAATCCGCATCAGTAAAGGCATGGAGATGGAAAGGGGAGTTAAGACGAATTAGGATCTCGTGATCTATTGTCCCATGTAAATATCTCAGTAGCCTTTTTAGGGAAATCCAATGAAGCGAAGGGTGAGTGCATGGACTGGGATAAGGAGCGGTTGATGGTGAATGAAATGTCTGGTCGGGTGAGGGATAGGTATTGGTGGGCACCGACAATGCCAAGGGTTCGGTATTGGGTTGGTGAAGAATAGGGCGTGCCACCATATGAGGTTAATGGTTCAGAACAGTTGATGGGTGTCGAAATGGGTTTACACTCGTTCATATTGGCTTTTTGTAAGATGTCATTAATATACTTCTTTTGTGAAAGCAAGATGCCTTGCGAATGAGGGAGCACCTCAACACCAAGAAAGTAGGATAGGGACCCGAGATCTTTGAGTGAGAATTTATTAGCAACAAGATTAATGAATTTATTGAGAACTAGTGCTAATACCCGTGAATTTTGCGGTGTTGAAAAATGATATTTTTTTTACTTTTACAAAAAAAATTTACGTTTATACTGATCGTAAAAAATTGTACGCATGAAATTATTATGGAAATCTGAAGTTCACGATGAAAGTACAACGAACCAACGTACTATAGATATAAAACAACTGAAAGGATAAGTAAACGAAGGAAATCCATTTTTGTGGTTTGAAATATAAATTGAAAGCCTATTGCTCTAATACTTTTGCTTGTTGGAGCTTCGTAACCAATAAATCAAACTTTACCACATATAAGGACCGAGCAAGCACTGGTCATGATTTTTTCTTAAATGATATAACCTTTTTTACAATTTTCAAGCATATGGTTTTCTTTTTTTTTACATTTTACATTGCCATTCGGATTTTTAATGGTAAAGAAAGATGTAAAAACTTTTGAGTATCTCTACCACATATAGTAATCTAGAATAGTTTAAAAGGGTTTTTAAATTATTAATGTTCTTCATCTTTCTATTTAATTAGCTTTTTAATTAATTTTTATAAATAAGGTAAATCAATTTTGGAGTAATTTATTATGGAATTTATTCAAAATTAAATGATTCATTACACAATTTAGAAAATATACATTATTAATCAAAAGGGTTTGTATCATACAATTTTCAAACATTCCAATCTTGAATGGCAATGTAAAATGTAAAAGATTATATCATTTAATATATTAAATTAAATTTCGTTTTGATGTGAATATGATATGATAATCATGGGTGAATGGGTAGATTAGTTATTTTATTAATAAAAATGTTGTGGTTTCAAAATATATATTGTAAATTTGAATCAGTTCCTTAATATCAGTACACTTAAATAGAGGAATGAAAGAATTATTAAATTTCACATATACATTTTGGTAACTTACAACTGTTAAATTAAATGCTAAAAACTAAACCCCCCAACCCCCATACCCCCAAAAACCTAAACCCCCCACCCCCACCCAAGCTAAAATGCTAAAAACTAAACTCTCAAAAAACCTAAAAAAATCTAAAAAACACACAATTTTTTTTAATATTTTTTAACTAAAAATCTCTACTTTTAGCAGCAAAAAAAAATATATTTAAAAAAAATTTAAATTTCTTTTTTGGTAACGAAAATTAGCAAATTTTGAGGTAAAAAATATTAAAAAAAAAAAACTTTGTGTGTTTTTTAGCTATTTTTAGGTATTTTTGGTTATGTTCACATTGGTTCTCACGGTTCTCGCAATAAAGGGTGGTTGCTAACGGATCCTTCTCCTATATATATATAGGGTAACTAGGTTATCACCCGGGAAATGCTTCCCGGGCTGGAGAAAGTTATTTTATAGGTACTTTATGGTTAACATCTTAATTAAAAAACATAAAACAATTTATACAAATAGATATGTTATAAAGATGCGCAATGTCACATGGAGAAGAGCTTATAATCCTTAATCACTCGTAAATATTAAACGCTGAACATAAAGGATGGCACGACACTGTTACTTTAATTCGCCGCTTTCAAAGCTTCAAACCTTGGTTCTTTTGGGAGGAACTTCTGTTAAGTATATATCGACATGTAGTCACCAAACACGAACTTTGGGTAACCAAAATGGTTAACGTCTTTGTTCTCTTTTTGGATCAGTTGGCTTGCTGGTTCTATGGTGGCATTATAGGATGGGTTATAGAATGAAGCAATTGATCTCCTTGTCCCATTGGGCACAGCCTGAAAAAAAAAAAACATATAGCTTTAATGGAAACGTGTTAGATAGGTCAAAAGTTATCCAAAGTAGTATTTTGTTCAAAATTTAAATTATTAACAAATAACATAATTTTTGTACTCAAATTTCACACTAAATATTTTTAATAAAACTTCGTTACTTTGGACAAACAATTAAAGAATTATTAAAATAATATATTTTTGGCAATGCACCTAATTGGTGTACTTATACTCTAAGATATAAGAATGTAGTAAGTAATAAGAATAAGAATCAAAATATATACAACTATTCTTTTAGTTAGTTATTTATATAAAAAAAAGTAATAATCCGTAGAAGTAGGAAAGTGTTATCAACCTTTGCTGCAAGAACGATAATCCATTCCTGGTTATGACATGCAGTGTGCGATGGCACCCAGTAGGTATATCGGATGAGAAATGCATAAAAGTTGCTCACAACAGCTTAGCTAAACCCAGATACAGATGTTAGCATATATTCGAACAGTTTACTAAATATGATATGTTTGACCCATTCATTAAATTGATATATTTGACCGGTGTACTAAAAGTAGTAATTTTTACCCGTTTATAAAATTATACACAGTAGAACTAATTAATTGGAGCCTATAAAAATATTATTCAACACCATAACACCAAACTTGAGATATAAATACAAAAAATGAGCATGTTAATACCTGAGATACATTTGACTCTTCTAGTCTCCCTTTCTCCTTTGTTCGTAACTATGGTGTCCTCTCAATATAGCCGGCGGTATTCTGTGAACAATGGTAGCACATGAATTGAATATACGTGGCTAGTTAAAAAAAGAAAAAAGAAAAAACCCTAATACATGTGTCCCATGATTGCCAAAACTAAAACCTCACAAAAAATTGTTGCCTCCTGTATTCTAACGAAGTAATTAGAAATTGGTTCGCCTACTAATATATTTCGACTTGATTCTTGCATCTTTGAAAGATGATTTAAAAATTTAAATGTTAAAAGCAATATAAATGGACCTAACACTAAAAAAATAGAGAGGTTAAGGAATTGCCAGCTTCTATGCATAATACATCTAATTTACTTGGTAGTGAAGTTTGAATATAGTAATACCGAAACTAAATAACACATGCATACAAAGGGTTGAGAAATATGCAACAGACCATTGTATGTCTTTCCTGAACATGTTTGTCCACAAGCAAATATAGAGACATTACGCATCCAAAGTTGACTGAACAAATGGTTGTACACCTGTGAAACCTTTAGCAACCAAGCTAAAGATGTCATATGTTATTTAAATGTCAGAAACCACAAATAACCAACAGACCTGAGGATAAATTGGGGCCAGGGAGACAACATATAGTATGATAGTACGTGTTAGTTTTGACACACTGACAAATTTTTTATGACCTAAATTGACATGTTAATAAATTCAAGGTGACCCAAATTAAACCATTGTTTTGATTTGAGGCGACTCAAATTGACCCATTCACTAATTTGAATTGAGCCGAATTGAACGATATACAAATTTATTATTACCCAAAACAACCCAACAGATAAACAAAAAAAACTAAAAATAGAAGTAGAAATCTACTAAATCACAAAAATATAACTGCCAGCCCGCAATAGTAACGTAAATTGTTTTGGTATAATAATAATAATAATGCAAGTCTTTTCTTTGAAAAGTTCATACTTTTCAAGTTAATCTAAAATAAAGACAATGCCAAATAAAGTCTTGAAATTCTATTTATCTGTACCATTTTTTAATTCTCCATTTTGCGAGTCATGTTTAATTTGTCCAAATATCAAGCAAAGAAGAACCCATACTCACACCAGAAAATGAAACTCATAAATAAAAACCTTAATTGGGCAATTTTTTACACTTTAAAGTGTTCCAAAAAATATAATAACTTGCCCATATACCATGTACATGTAGGTCGATGGTAGCATGGAAAAAATTATAAGAGTAGAAAGAAGTACCTGAGATAAAAACTTGTTTTGCAAAGAGATGTAAGTAGTTGGAGTGTTGGACCTTATCGAATTTAGGCTTTAAGTCTCACAAAGTACTGTAAACAGCTAGCTATTTACAAATAAACAAAGACATGCATGAGAAAGGAATCTATAGAAAGTTTCAGAAACATAGATTAATAACAAAAATAGAAATGCCCTATTAAATCAAAATCTTGTTTAGCATCTTTCAGATATGTGCCTCATTAATAATATAGGACTCTTTTATTCACATTCTTTTAACGTGAAGCAAGAAAAATAAAGCTGGAGATGGACCATTTTCCTGCACCAATTGAGTACCTTAATAAATAACTTTTTAAAATTATTTTTATTTATTATGAAATGTTGTTAGTTATAGGTGATTACATTTGGAATTAAACTTAAAACAGAAACACCATTCTAATTTCCCATTACCTTGGTGTAGTTTATTGCAACCCTCGTCACCAGGAGTGACCCACAGAAGATTCATCATCAATTTTATCACTTCATATGAGAAATTCTAGTTCATTATCATTGACTTTGATCACTTTGGCCTTATCCCATACGCTCATGATTTGCTTATGGGCCTCATCTATTGATGACCACAATGGCAGCCAGAGATTTGGGTCATATGACAGAAATACCCATACATCTCTCGCAACATCCATTGCTTTAAAATGTGTTGATCTGCAGGACTCCACGATCAATCTTACTGACCCGTAATGGAAAAGTTTGGCCTGCAATTTAACATGAGTAAAGGTATCTTGCCACTATTGCATCTTTAAAATGAGATTATCCTTTAAAATTTGAAATTAATGACTGGAACATGAGAATCTAGAAGTAATCAAAGTTCAGTCATTTCTCCATTACACTTAACGAAAAAGTCAACATGTATAACTTTTCAATGTTATCAATCAAACATAACTGGAGAAATTAATATCATTATAGACTAATGGAATAATTAATGTAATTTACCATCTGTCACTGGCTCATCTTGAGAGGAATTCAGTACATCTGATGACTGACTCGTTATTGGTGACTTACTTGAAGGTGGCAGCGGCACATTTTCATCATTTTCTTGAAAAAACATGAAAAACTCTTGTTATATAAAGAAATTAAATATGTGCAGTGAAACCAGAAATTTAATAACCTCCAACATTTGACTGAGATGATAAGCTTGAATGATTTGGCACAACTGGTGAAGCAACCACTGGGTTCCTAGCCTGCAATCCCATCAAGAAATTATGTTTCTTAAAGCATATATGCAATCTTTAATCTATCTAAACTGTTAAAAGTAGTTAGTTAATAGTTACTGACAGAACTTCCTTCTTCATCTTGAAGTGACATCATGAGCGTTTTCATGAAGCTCTCCAACTGCATCAATCAGTTACAAGAATAAGATTCAGCTTACAATTAAAGTCGGAAAATCGAAGAACTGAAAACTGTTGTTGATTTCCTAATCCAAAGTAGAGTAATTAATTATTTAAACTTCAAGAGATCAAACCAACTCAAGCACTAATTAACGGTAAGACCTTTCAAACTCAATTTAATGGCGCCTGCTGGACATTTGGTATTTTTCGGATGGTCCAAAAGAGTAGAAGCTATACATCAGAAACTAAACACATATATGAAATTAAAAAAAATATATATATAATTTAATTTGATCTGTAAACGTGTTAACCATAAAAAAAAAATAGAATCTTTATAAAAGTTAAGAGCATGCACTTACTTGATCACGGAAAACGCTAAGAGCTTTCAAACTCAATTGGAACCAGTCCCGGCATGTCTCTCTACAATAATCTAATAAAATTAATTGGTAAAGAATAGAAAAAACCAAAAAAGGACCTCAACAAAAAGCTCCTTTATATTAAACTTCATGCTAAACAGGTCGTGGTCGGGTTCAAGTGCATAGATCTTATAAAACTGCCATTATATCAATGCCATATCAATAATTTAGTTTGGGACTAAGAATGTGATTTCACAATACTTAGACATTAAAGCAAAATTGAACACAAAAAGCAAATATATGTAAGATGTGGTCTAGCTGGAAGTTTTCATGTGATCAGATATATAGATATTTAAGAGACCCGCTTAACCCACCAACCATTTGACTCTATACCTAAAAGGGTTTCATCTTACATGTTTCATATCCGAGTTCCATGATTTTAATTGGGTCCCATTCTATTCACCGTTCTTTAACCTCACGAAACTTGAAATAATATATGATATTTTATCACAAATTTAATTTAAAACTCTTAAGTTTTAAAGCATGTTACAAAATTCCATGAACTAATCAAAGTTAACTCATGTTGCTTGAATCGTTTTGATTAACAATACGTATCAAAAGAGATATGCAAAATCAATCCTTTTAAAAATACCCCATTTCACAATCAAGAATCCAATTCAAACCCTAAAATTCACTACTCAAATTCTGCATAGAAACAACAATCTAGAAGCTAAATCCTCATGTTTCTCGTTCATCAAATCATCACAAATTTAGATATATTGGCAAATATTAACTAACACAAAATCCAAACAAAAGTACTACTTAAATCTAAAATTTGGTACAGAGCAACAACGATATATAAAATAACGCAAAAACTCATAAATATAACTCACATCATTTAGGATTGGGATCAGATTCATACAAAACATGGATGAATAACAAAGTAATCTCGAAAATTTGAGACATGGACGATCCAGTGTGCAGCTTATTAAGATGTTACCTGTTAAAGAAATCGAATAGCAGAATTAGCAAAGATGAAAAACAGTGTATGCGCAGGACATAGATATGAGAATCAAGATTTAAGCAATCCAGTAACCAGCAACTCTTTCAACTTCGTCGGAATCCCTAAGATGGTGATGACGGTGCTATACCGCGATGAAGATGCTGTGGATTTGCGATTCCAAGTAGAAATTTCAACAATGGCGGATTGATAGGCGAGAGAGTTTTTAGCGGCAAGATTGAGAAGTTGATTCCAATTAGGGTTTAGCGGCAAGATTGAGAAGTTGATTGGAAAAGATGAAGGTGTGGAGATGGATTCTCTCTGTGGCGTCTAGGGTTTGGTATAGAAAAAATTGATAAATTGTCTTTTATAATAGATCCGAAAAAGGTGGGTCGGTTAGATCAACAAATAGGATCCGCGTCCCATTTCACGATCCGAACATTTTCCCGCCAAAATGAAATCCTAGATGCTCTAATCTAATGCCACATCAGCCCAAATCTTTATGTTTATTATATATAATAGAAGGTTCATTTGAGAACCACCCTTATTGCGAGAACCAATGTGAACACAAAATAAAATCTAAAAAAAATAAAAAAAGCACTAAAAAAAAAATTAATATATTTTGTTAAAAAAATCGCTATATTTAGTTACCAAAAAAAACTTTTTTTTCGAGTAACAGTTATCCATGCACATGTGCATATGATCATTACTTCGACAAATTCCATAATACGTTATCAGTAATAGACAATTGCACTTTAATTTACAATATCATTAGTAATACACTACTTTTTACATTACCAATCATCAAAATGCACATGTGCATAATTAGGTATAACCATGATATAACATGTTTTGGTACAAAAGGTTTGTGGTTTTGAATGGAGAAGTAGGCCCATATACATGTTTTTTGTTAGTTATATCTAGTGGTTGATGGTTTGGCTAAAATTGTTACTTTATGATGTAATATGATGATTAGATGGTATAAATGGTGTTGATATACATGTAATAAAGTGAAAATATTGGTAATGGTATTGTATTATGGATGGTAGGAGGTAGTGATATTGTATTATGGATGGTATGAGGTAATGGTAGTGTATTATGAATGGTATGATAGATGAAAGGGAAAGTGTATTCAAAGTAGTGTACCAAAACACCTTATTTCATGTTGATACATATAGATGCACATGTGCATTTATAATATTGGTAATGTAAAAAGTAGTGTATTACATATGGTAGTGTAAATGAAAGTGCAATTGTCTAATATTTGTAATAAGTTACAGAATTTGTCAAAGAAATGATACATATGCACATGTGCATGTTTGTGTATTATGGATGGAATGATAGATGAAAGAGAAAGTATATTCAAAGTAGTGTACCAAAACACCTTATTTTATGTTGATACATATAGATGCACATGTGCATTTATAATATTGTTAATGTAAAAAGTAGTGTAAATGAAAGTGCAATTGCCTAATATTTGTAATGAATTACGGAATTTGTCAAAGAAATGATACATATGCACATGTGCATGGATAACTGTTACTCAAAAAAATCATTTTTTGAAAATATTTTTTTATTAACGAAATATAGCGATTTTTACAAAAAAAAAAAATAGTAAAAAAAATTTGGGTGTTTTTTAGATTTTTTTAGGTATTACTGTTTGTGTTCACACTGGTTCTCGCAATATAGGGTGGTTCCTAACGGATCCTTCTCCTGTATATATATATATATATATATATATATATGGGATGGATCATGAGAAAACTAGTTTAAATGAGAAAACTAAAAAACTAACTAAAAAAACCCAAAAAACATACCAAATTTTTTTTAAATTTCTATAAAAAATCGCAGGTTTTTATACCTGAAAAAAAAAATTTTGTTGTATTGCACATGTGCACTATTACTGATATAGTGCACATGTGTAGTACACATATAATGCACATGTGCAGTACAACAATTTTTTTTTTGAAAAAAAAAATTATATATAAAAACTAGCGATTTTTTTATAAAAAATTGTAAAAAAAAAATTGGTATGTTTTTTAGCTTTTTTTTTTAAGTTTTTTTAGTTAATTTTCTAGTTTTCTCATTTATATGTAGTTTTCTCATGATTCTCTCCCTATATATATATATATATAACCAGATGAGAGTTGCGAAGTGTGTTATTGTGATATATACCGCAAAACCAAACCGATGACTGGTTTGGACGGTTAACAGTTTGAAACCAAACCCTGAACACCCCTAATAGGCGTCATATGGCATGGGTTTCTTAAGTTTAGCAGTACAATCAACCACCAATACACTAACAATAGGAGCAACCAAAGCAGGGCCAACTCAACCAATTTAGAGGCCCAACACGAAGTCTAAATTTAAAGACTTCTTAACTAAAAAGCTTATTATTTTACTTCGGATACTAAATTGTTTGCAACACTTATGGTCTATAACACAAATTGTTTTCTGCCATTTAAAACTTGTAAAAAAAGAGCAAAGAACAACTAACCTGTTGAACTTTCATCTTTGGACATAACTAAGACATAGTTTAAAAACCATCATATACAAGATGAACGAATCAAAGACATAAACTGGTAGCAAGTGAATGCAGAATCATAGATAATATAATTTTCCATAATGATGCACTATTGTAACCACAAATAGTATAAACATTTAACCTAAAACACTAAAGAATTTTAACCCATTAAGGTGTACAAATTAACACATATCTGTGCAAAATTATAAGTTGTATAGTGTATAATTT
Organism: Helianthus tuberosus; assembly: GCA_030545235.1. NCBI lineage: Eukaryota > Viridiplantae > Streptophyta > Magnoliopsida > Asterales > Asteraceae > Helianthus > Helianthus tuberosus. Next base: position 8,204,227 of record JARYGA010059718.1, on the reverse strand, counting down.
TGACCCGTAACACATAATTTCAACCCATGATATAAAAGGTCTTACTAACCAAAATTTAGTTAAAAGTTTTACTTATTCTTATTTCATTCATTTGTTTTCAAATGCTGCTACTCAAGTTACAAATCTATATTCAAGGTAGAATAAAAACATATTCAATTGATCAATTAAAAACAACGTACCTGGCAATAGCGTAATCGGCTTAGCACTCAAACAGTAATGGAATCATCGAAAGGAAACAACTCTAAATGGTAAACTGAGAAAATAAAAAACAACAAATACACAGTCTTCTTCAATTAAAAACAACAATACCTGGCAACAGCGTAATCGGCTAGCTGACTCATCAAATTCACAGCCGTAGGAAGCCTATCTAAGACGACTCGTTAAACCAAAAAAATACCTTCAACGGCACCCACCTGTTCCAAGTAAAGTTAATCCCATTGTTTGTAAAAGACCGCTTCTCTATAACCATCCTCAAGCTTTGAACCGAAAAATTACCAGACGAATCCAGAAACCACGACCCTCTATCCTGCCCTGAACCAAACGCCACAACAGGACCTGCTGCTTGCAGACCTGCCAGTTCTAGTTGACTGCTGAGCTTCCTCGTCCAACTAAACTACAGATTGTGCAGGCCATTTGTCTCCACAACCCGGTCTTTAATGCTTACGCATATGTATAACAATTTAATACATTAGAAATGATTTTATGGCTAAATTTTATAAAAAAATAAACAATTCAATTTTAAATAAAATGTAAAATTCATCAGACATACTATAATTGATTTTAAATTTATTATGTTTTATAATAAATATAAATTGTCAAACATAGAATACATGGTGTTAATATTAGAACACATTTATGATTAAATGTAAACCACATGGCGAGCATCTCTTATTCCCAAACGGAATACCTATGATAATCATAGAATCAGCAGGTTTATGCTTTAGAAATTATTTTCCTCATCATCAAAAGCTTCCATTAACAAAACAAAATCAAACATAAAAGACCAATTAACACGGTTACCTTCCTGAGTCGCCGTCGAGGATGAATCGACACAAACATGTGTGTGTTATAGTGAATGAAATCACGGACATCGATCAAACATTAGGGTTACGGGTTTGTATAAAATCCCCAAAATCTACACAACGGTTGGTCTAAGCGGTTCTCCAATTCAAAAAGTTGTAATATATGAAAAAAGGAAAGCAAACGAATACATATGTGTTGGCTAAGAATAAGCCAGATAACCTGAGACGATTAAATCAAGCCTGATCCGCTTCGTCTAGATCTTCCATTTGTAGGGCCTGTCAAGGAATAAACCAAAGACTAAATTCCACGAAATCAAAATAAAATAACTTAAAGTTCAAAAAGAACCTGGTGCAACGGGCGACAATGGGCGAGAGGTAGGCAGTGATGGTGAATAACTTGTTGCCACGTCTTCGACACTAAAGCAGAATCGAAACACAATATTGAAGATTAGGGTTTTGAATCATAAAAACTTTAAATTATATGTAGATCTATAAACCAAATACCTGATCGAATTGGAAAGGATTCTTCTGATTTAGTCTAATCCATATAAACCAAATACCTGATCGAATTAGATATTACTATATTAGTAAAATATTCACCTAAAGCATCAACTGTAGAAGAAAACAGTTAAACTAAGAGGGTAAATGACAATATATCGATGAAAGAGAGACGAAAAAACCAGATGAAACCCACCTCTTTACCCCTCTTTGCAACTTTATTCTACCATGAAATCTGGCAACCTCGCTGGTCCATCTGCTACCATACTACGATTGGTTTAGTTGTCGTTTCTGATGCATAATTCAAAACTAAACATTAATACCATCGCCGTCACGACTAGATTGAATGAAATAACTGTTGATATTCAACTTTCTTCTCCAGTACGGCGACTATCCACCACAACAACCACCACTATCGTTACTAAGACATCAAACAACACCACCATCAACGTTCGTAAGTCAGAACCCTAGAAACACATTGATACACATATATACACAAAAAACCATACCTCAATCGTCGTGGTATAAGAGATTACATATTATTATTTCTGCTTCATGCAATATCCAGTATTGTATGACTTCTACAATAAAAGGGAAAACAAATAAACAACACCATCTATACATAATATTAATAGCAGAAATCGTCTGAAACACCAGGTCATAGAACTGAAATTGTCCCAAAAATACAGAACCATAAAAACAATTATTTGATGATACTTTAGACATATATTGGTTTCCTTGATGTTTGGATCCTTTCGAATGGATTTGCTTGAACCAAAGGGCAATAAGGAGATTGCAAAAATCAGATCTGGAAAAAAAATTATAAACACAGGATCATCTGAAACGACCCGAATGATACAAATCGTTAAATACGGTAGAATCAACCAATTATCTCCACAATATACAAACAATATCTCTTAGACGAACATCAAAACCTAAATAATATATCAATATCGAAATTATACCTTTGTGCAGACGACATTTGTTTGTCAGAAAAGAAAACAAATCAAAGATCAACAAACCCTAGGTTATAACAAATGAATGAACAATCAGAACGAAGATTGAATGTTAAATATGTGACAACCCTAAAAATTACAGGTATCCGTACAATTAATTTATATTTAATTTGTGCTTAATGACTGTGCTTGATTACGACAGTTGATTTAACTGCTTACTGATTTCTGTTACATACATACACATGCATCACCTTCATACTGTCACTCCATTTATTATATACAAACATTAGTGACAAACTCGATGCACAAAGCACAGTTAGCACAGTGAGCGGATAACCTAGAAAACATGCTGACAATGCCAGCATCTAAGCAGACAATGTTTTTAGGCCAGTGTGAGCCAGGAATAGAATACTACACTAGTAGAAAGTGTAGGGTAGTGAGGATCATAAAACTGCGTCACTAGGTGATAGTTATAGTGCCCGGAAGTGCCTAAAACATACTTTAAGTGCAGAATTCTGCACTAGTTAACCAAAATTCAGCATTTAACAATGCTAGTAAAGTGCAAAAGCTTGGCAAAATAGTCCTAGACACTTTCCAAGTGTTAGGAATTAATTGTGTCACTAATATAAAAGACACTTTAAACTTTTTTTTAGCACTTTAACGGATCAATATCCAACCGAACAACCGGACTTTACCCGGAACACGAAAATATTGCCAAATACATTGTTCTTACTTTTCTGAGCTAGTTAGGGTCCCTGAACACCCTAACACCCTTTATATTAAATAACACACTTATATTCTAACTAAACATTAGAAATCCTAACTAAATGGTTACCTTAACATTACAACCCAACCCTATACCCCCCCCCCCCCTAATCGACGGTCACATAGGGGTGACCCACTCCTTGAATTCTTGATTTAACTATTAGCTTATGTTGGAGAATTAGAGAAATTTAGCACAATGGGTAAAGAAGGGACATGGTCTATATAATGATACAAAGGTCTTGATCATCTTTCATTTCACAAAACACCAAACTCCAAACTTCTCTCCTCTCCTCCTTCCAGTGGCGAAGCTTGGATTTTTCGGCCGGGGGGGTGAAAACATATATACCCAAAAATTTCTATAGAATACCCAAAAATTTCTATAGAATCGGGGGGGGGGGGGGTGAAAACGTATATACCCACAAATTTCTATACGAAAACTACATATATAACACTACTGAGCGAAAAATCCCGGGGGGCGGACGTCCCCCCCCCCCCCCCCGCCCCTTACATGCTGCGCCAATGCCTCCTTCCACCACTCACGGCCGCCACCCTCCTCCACCATATCACCATCATCAACTTCCTTTCTAGCCATTTTCCATACATACAAGGGTGCAAGAGGTCATACAAACAAGCTTGGTGCACTCGGAAGCTCAAGGACCACTCTCGTTTCCTTTTATCCACCACTTTTACGCCTTGTTTATTCCCTAGCCTTGTGCTAGTAGTAAGTGATCTAAAACATCATCTTGTTCTTGATTTTAGTGGTTAATAGATGGTTGAATGATGAAATGCTAAGAAACACTAATGAACATAATCTAAAGTCTTGAACATAAGGGATAAAAGGTGGATAAAGAGAAGTTATTTGGGTAAATCATGTAAATCTTGTGTAGTTATGATTATTTGATGTTGTTTGTTAGTAAAAGTTGGATGGATCATCGTCTAGACATGCTAGGTCATGTTCAAGAACATGAACTAGTAAGATGTTAGTGTTAGAAATATGAAAGATGATGAAACCATCCACCATGAACTTGAAACTTGGATAAACATAATCTTTCTTGAAAAGTAAGGTTATAAACTTGTAGATCTAAAGATCTACAAGTGGTTTTTCGGAAGAACCAACTGAAAGATACTAGTTTTGTTAAAACCCGGATATTTTATGAACTAAATACATTTTTAGTAAGTAAACAAGTGTATAAACACTTGTGTAGAAAGGAAATTCCACAAAGAAATATTTTTGAAATTCATGACTAGAAGTTGTGAAAATACATATTCTTTAAAAATAAAGTTTTTAAGAAACTAATCTCATTTTTAAAGATAACAAGACCTACTAAGTGTGTTAGTAATTTACTACATATTTTTACAAACTTTCAAGTTCATGAGTTTATGATTTAGTCTTATTTTTGTCAAGATTAGTGATTAAAAATTGTGTGTTGTTGATTGTTAAATTGATTGAATGATTTTACAAAAGAAAATGATACGCTAGTAAGCGTGGACGCCTCCATTTATAAAGGAAACTCTGGCGAACTTTTTTCTAGAATTCCAACACATAGAAATATTTCTCTAACAAGTGTTTACAATTATATTTTTAACCTTGTTTTCAAAATAAACTTCGCCATGATTTTTATTACAAAAATACAAAGTATCGGAGGTTGGTTTTCGCAGATAAAAATGGGTAAATATATATTTAGAATATATATTTTATACTGAGACACTTGTGTGATTATTTGTAAATTTTGTGTACTAGATATATTATTTTTAGGGTAAAAATAATATAACTTGAAAATACCATGAAAGTACAATTCCAAAATAATACTAACGCTCTCACAAAATGATTATTTAAGTTACACAAGTAATGTTATATTACGAAACGTTGGAACGTAACTTACGTAGTATTTCGGAAGAATACTCTTATACGTATATTTTTGGTAGAATATTATTTTGGAAATGAAGGAAGTGAAAATATGATTTCGTAAAAATTACTAAGTATATCATATTTTTAACAACGAGAAAATATATTATTTTTTGGAGTTAAAAATATATTTTCCTAGTATATTTAGAAGATATATAATTTTTGAGAAAAATGTATATTTTCTGGGACAATACTTGATTGAACAAAATGAGTTTATATATATTTAAGTGAGACTTGAAATATATGGTTTTGGATATATATATTGGGAATATATTAACATATTTTTTTTTATTTGGAACAATACACCGAAATACGACGCCACTACTTGGCAAGATACACAAATACAAATACAAATACGAAAATACATGTATGAGATACCCCCATCCTTGGGAAGGTAAATACGAAGTTAAAATACTTGAGAAGTAGGAATACGAAATATTGTTTAGCAATTAATCCAAACGTTAACTAGTGATTATAACTTGGAATAATGTCAAGAAATCGTAACTCAAAAACATAAATACTAAGACAAGGCACGACCCGTTCGTCTAATAGACGTTAGACCATTGTAGGTAGTCGTGTTTGCCGCGGAGATTTGAGTTACAAGTACGAAGACGCAATACGGTGAGTTCATGTCCCCCTTTTCTCTTAACTGTTTTCAGTTTTATACTTCGGGGGTGAAATACATGCGACAATTATTACAGACTTTTACGTACATGGTATGGTTAGCTTAAGGAGGGTTTTACTACTTAGATCATGTGAGTGGGTAGGTATTACTTGGGGCCATCAATCCTCGTTGTAGGACCAAGGGACATTAGTGATAGATCTATTTGGGTGTACCGAGCCCCACTCCTGAGTCCGCTGAGTGGGCCAGGTGGTGACTAAGTGCCCGACGCACAAATCCGCTAGGTTTGAGTCTTCCTGCATCACTTCACACATATCATTGGCTTTGCAACCCAATGGTGATCTCTTTTTCCTTAATTGCTACATACCATGGATTTTCATACATACAAACATATTACAAATGTTTATCCATACTCACTTACACATGAACTCGCTCAACTTTATGTTGATTTTTCAAACTACATGTATTTCAGGAAATTAGTAAATGGATCTGGCGGGCGTTGGAGTTTTTAAGCTGCGTTGTGAATAAAGGTGTCATCCAAGTCATTAGAGCTTAGGAGACGTATCTTAATCCTGGACGAGATACGTGGTCCTAAACTCGGGTTTGTTTTAAAATCTTTTGTTGAGTCTTTTTGAACTCCTTAAAACATGTTATGGTTTGTAACTTGAAATTGGTATCGACATTTCAGACAATTATGTTGTACTACTTTTAAACTTAAATTAATGGATGTACATCTACTGGTTTTATCATATAGTGTGGTTATGATCATATGCAATGGTATTAAAAAGTCACACCAATAATCACGCTTCCGCAAAAGTCAGGGTGTGACAGCTTGGTATCAGAGCTTCGGTCGTAGCGAACTAGGATTCTTTCTTGAGTCTAGACTACGATCATTAGGGCTCTCACGAAAATGTTTTCACTACATGTTTTCATTGCATACACAAAACGTCCAGATCTAGGGAACAAACATTTTTACAAACAAAAAGGCACAAATACACATTTCAAAATTTATATTTTTAGACCAGTCTTAGAGGCTGAGGGAGGATCAGTCTTAGAGGCTGAGGGAGGATTAGTCTTATAGACTGGGGGAAATTTAGTCTTAGAGACTAGGAGGTTGGTCTTAGAGGCCAGGGATTTAGACTTACAGACTGGGAGGTTGGTCTTAGAGACCAGAGATTTAGTCTTAGAGACTGGGAGGTGGGTCTTAGAGACCAGGGATTTAGTCTTAGAGACTGGGAGGTGGGTCTTAGAGGCCAGGGATTTATTCTTAGAGACTGGGAGGTGGGTCTTAGAGACCAGAGATTTAGTTTTAGAGGCTAGGTAAGTTGGTCTTAGAGACCAGGGAGTTGGTCTTAGAGACCAGGGAGTTAGTCTGAGAGACTAGGGAGTTTAGTCTGAGAGACTGGGTGGGATAGTCTAGGAAGACTAGGACAAATATGTGGATATGTGATTACATTATGAGTTGTCTTTATTTGCAATACACAAAGTGTTAATAATTACTATATGCATACTATGACTATTATGTACCGGCACACACGTCACCTTCCTCAGGGAACGAATCGTCAGATGAGGACGACCCTATGGCCACCGCCATAGATGAAGGGACCACACCTGATGAGACCATACCTGCGTCGGAGATATTTACGTCAGACACTGAAGGTAACCCTGACATGCTGACCAAGGACGAGGACGACTTCCAACCGTTCGCGCTGCCAGACTTTGGCGATGAATTAACCTTGTTGATGGCTTCCTTAACGAAGATCCCTCTGTCATTCATGTTTTGGCCTATGACCACTTCATTACTGGTCATTCCATTGGTAAGCACACCATGGCTCCGATCCTCGACAATGCGCCTCTTGTGGACATTCCTTCCGAAGGTTGGTTACTCGACGAACAATTGATGATGACATTGGCATGCTATTGGTGGTCCTTCTGATAACACCTATGATGATGGAAAGTTTAACGAGCACGTTGTTACTAATTTCACTTTTTGAGACCCTGTTAACAAGCTACCCTCTGATTCTAGCATATACCCGATTTCAGACTCCTTTGAGTCTGTGACATCTGCAGCCTTACAGATAGCTGGATTACAGCTTTCTACTACTGACGCAGACGACGATGACATGACTGCTGCACTATCACCTGCTCAAGGCACCACACCGTTACATGACCTAAAGCCTGCCCTTGAGTTAGCTTCTACACCTTTTGGGTCAGCTTGATGTTGCACCTGCTGAACCTGCACCTTTACTTGATCATGACCCTGTTTCTTTTGATTTACCAGGCATTACACCCCTTATATCTGACCCAGTACCTGCACCTGACGATCTCCTTATTGGTTGAGACGTTTTTTTTTGCACCCGCAACCGATAATGTTGCTCCTTTTCCCTTATGGAGACCGACATCCATTGCACTGGCATGCCTATCGCTTTCTTTCAAGACATACCCGCACCCCGGAAGAGTACTCCAGGTCAGCACCTGCATGACGATTCTTTTACTACAGCAGCATTTTTTTTCCCGACTTCACAAGTCGCACCGTTTGCTACATTCACCTTCGCATAGCTGGATGAGCCATTTCGATGGTTCCTATAATACACTATACTGATTTTAGACCCTTGCCATCCCTCACATTATGGAGGCTATACACGAGATGAGTTGCTCCTGTAACATCAACTACAGTTTGAGGATATGAGTCACAGAATGTTGGAGCTTGAGCTGACACCACAATTGGCAACTTCAAATGCAAAACATTACATAACCGAAAACATAATTTAAGTGTCTACATCACAAGACAGCATATTGTCTGAAAAGTTTATGTAAGACACCACGTCCTCCGCCCTGTCTGTTACTAGTATACTTTGGTCCTCCATATCTATCAAAGATTCTTTTGGCACTCTCCCCTGCTACTATTACACTTTTCCCAGGATTTGATGCTCGTTTCTTTACTGCCAAGCGACAGATCAGCTAATTGCTTCGACGTATATACAAGCTCGAGGAGGATTTCATGCAGGATAACAGTTTACTTTTCTTTCCTCCTCCACCTTAGTCACCAGTATAGTTAGTTTCTGGACTATGCGGATTGCATTACATTTGGGTAAAGACACTAATGATAAGCCGAGATTGTGAAGACTTTTGAAGACCATGTCTGACTACGTAATTATGATATGCTGATATACTTGTTGGGCAAGGGTAGGGTGACCCTGTGTCCCTTTTGATATGATACACTTTGTAAGATAATGCAATTGCGGTCGGAGAATAATGAGAGCCAATCATCATTAAACATGCGACAACACTTTGTGGCCAACAACCAATGAAAACTCAGTCGCTAGGTCTTTGCTAAGCACGTTATTGATCTCTGTGTGTGCTATTATTATAATGCTACATGCTTACTTGATATGCTCTCATTAAACATAATTCCCAGATTACGTGCTTATGCTATGATTATGATGCAATGTGCTTACCTGTTTAATGAAAACCTAATCATAATACGTGCTACCAATATAACAGGAATGTGCTATGATTGAGATACACGTGTTTGTTTGTTATACTTTCATTAAACATGATTCCAATTACTTGCTAGTGCTGTTGCGTGATGTGTGATATGAGGATTTAAATACGTGCAAATACATATGATTTCCAAACAACTATTTACATTCCCTGAATAGACGAGACTTAACTAACCTGAACTTCTTCCTAGAAGATGTCTCATCAAGAGATCACTCGACTGACCGAGGCAGAATGGCAAGCGCACGCCTCACGAGTCATAGCTCGGCACGAGGTTCTTCGCTACAAACACAGCGAAGGTACCTCCAAGAGTGACCCACCTAACGATAATGTTTAAGTCATCCAAGACACATTACAACACGTTGGAAAATCCCCAAAGTGCTTTGCTATACTTACTATGATGATGATTTCTTGAGTACAGGTTGTACCTACAAACATTTTCTAGAATGCAAACCCCTGAACTTCGGTGGCACTAGAGGTACCATAGCTTTTGTAAAATGGGCTGAGAATGTGGATGCCGTTGTGCGAGCGAGTGGTTGTACGCTAGAGCAACAAGTCCCATACGTTTCCGGATTGCTACAAGATGGGGCTCTGTTATGGTGGGACATTAAGATTCAAGAAATAGGCGAGGCTGTAGCATATGCGTTAACATGGAGTGAGCTGAAGGAAATGATGCGTAGGGAGTATTGTTCTCAGATGGAGATCCAAAAGCTGGAATTAGAATTCTTGAAACTAAAGATGGAAGGTCCAAAAGTGGTGGAGCACGTGCAAAGGCTTTATGATTTGTCGCGAATCGTTCCGTACCTGGTGGAACCCGAGTTGAAGAGAATGGAGCAATCCATTTGGGAACTGGCGCCACAAGCCTTGAGCTTGATGATAGCATCAACGCCACCAACAACTATGATTGCATATATGATAAGTCTGGAGCTCACTAAGGAAGCACTTAGCTTGGAAAGACTTTCAATCCGGACGAGAAGAAGGAAACTCCAGTAGAGACATCTGAGAAGAACAAAAGAAAGCTCAGTGAATTTCAAGGAGGTGATCGGGCGAATAGCAACAACAAGGCCAAAAAGGGAAAATAGTACATGGGTAAATTATCTTAATGCGACAAGTGTCGACGACATCATACTGGGCGATGTAAAAATGGGAAGTGTGACAACTGTGGCAAAGTGGGCACAGCAGGGAAACATTTTGGCATGAGACGAAATGTGGAAAGAAAGGTAAGGGATGTTATAACTGCGGTGATATGGGGCACTTTAGGAAAGATTGCCCAAGGGAGATTAAACAAAATCATGGGGAGAATGTCTAACACCGGAACTAGGGAAGCACGCCAGGATCCAAACATGGTCATCGGTACGCCTCATAATAGTCAATGTTAAGCGTCTGTGCTGTTTGATATTGTTGTCAAATTTTAGCTTCAGGATATACTTGTTTTAGTAGTAAGTGAGGTAGATATCCAGTACTTGATAAGAACTAGTTAAGGAGAAGTCTTGACGTGGTAACTGGAATGGACCAGCTGTCAAGAAATCGAGCGGAGATTGATATCCGCATCCCGAGGGCGAACGAAGGAATGATCGTGACTCATGAAGCAGGATACGCCTCCATAGATTACTAATTACTTGACGGCACAAAATTGTTGCGTAAAGGATATGTTGTTTTCTTGGCTTGTGTCGTGGGCAAGGGAGCCGAAGAACCAAAAACTCGAAGATATTCCTGCGATAAGGAATATCCTGAAGTCTTCCCCGAAGACTCACCAGAATTATTTCCTCAACGAAAAGTCGAATTTTGCATAGATTTGATTTCAGGCGTCGCGCCTGCAGTCAATGCACCTTAGCGACCTACACCTTCGGAGATGCAAGGATTGTCAGTACAACCTCGGTAGTTGATAGAGAAGGAAGATAACAGACCAAGGTTCCCTTTTGGGTAACTCCAATTCTGCTCATCAATAAGAAGGACGTGATTTTCAAATAAGCATCAATGACCAGGAGCCGAACGAACTAGCCAACCAGGATTGGTGACTCCCGCAAAGGATTGACGACTCACTTATTTAATTAACTGCGAGGATCCAACCAGCATTTCCCGACTGATCGATGATCAAGTAACTGTAAATTCAGGAAGAAAGTATACCGGGGAAAAATTTTGGGACAATAACTTGTTTTAAACATACACAAGAATGACGTTTCCTACACGTTGCACAGAATGATTCTACACCAAATACGAAACTCTGATAATCTAGGAAACATGTACTTAGGACCATCAGAAACCTAGGTCCAAATTCACAAAGGTTGTTACCTGGGAACCACATCCGTTAACTCAAGCAGATACCATTAACCTGACATATATGCCTGTTCCGTTGACCAAACAGAGAGTACTTGAATTTCTTTCACTTCTAGCGAGTAGATGTTTGCATCTCTACTCCCCTTAATGGTAGTTGCATCACGTTAATTTTTCCACGCTGAGAGCGAACACACATTTGCTTCGATACCTGGTCATCTCTTCATTTTAGCAGATACTCATTATTCCTTTTCTTGGAAACTTACCTGACACACATGCATCATTCGCTACGCATGTGGCTTCGTTTCGAACAAACACTTCATTGGAATTTACATATTATTTTGCTTAACCTAATTACTGATTCCTGATTCGAGTGACCTACATTATTGTTATTGTTGGCTCTTTTGTTACCAAGTCAACACACTTTCTTGAAACCGCTTTCTTTCAAGTTACATTCATGGTTTATTTTTGCTACCATGCCAAGATTCCCTTGTTGATACGTACGTTTATTGTCGGGTTACGCTGAAACTAAGTTCAATTGCTTGAACTTATCCAGTTCACATGTTTGATTTGAGACGCTATGTGATGTATTGAGAGCATCATATTCTAGTACTTTGGCAAAGGTTCTTTCGTTTCGAATCGTAGTAGACTTGTTTGGTCTACAACCCCGCCAAATCATTTGTTGATTTCGATACCATACGGTGATACTTTCACGAAATTGAAGCTTGCGCTAATTTGGTTACTCACTTCATGCATGGATTTAAATTATTTTCTAATCTGCTCTAAATCCGTCTTGTTTATTTCAATCAAAGCAGTCTCTACACAGTTGTGTGTTAAGGCAATGGTGCATAAATTCATTCCATAGCACGGTGTACCACCTAAACGGTTCTTTCGTTACAAATTAAATACCTTGTAGTATTTATAGTGTTCCACTGTCAAATAGAGATAGTAATACCTTGATGTTCCGAATTCAATTGAAAACTCTATAACATTGTGTAAATCAAAATTTCAGGCTTGTCTCGGTACCTCTTCGTTTGACTTCAAACACGGTGAATTTGTTCGGTCACCACTATACTTGAGTTATGTTACTGCGATACCTTGTGGTGACATTACAAACTTATAGCTTGTGCTAACCATGGTCAACCGTTTCACGCAAAACTACATATACTTTTGTTGACTTGTCATTTAAACATTTCTGATGCAACTACAAATCAAGGCAAGGATACATTAGGTTCGCTTGTATTCACTCGGCGTAGTATCGAAATTCAAAATTTTAAACACACTAAATCTTACCATTCATCTACTCGGGAGTTGACAGATCATTTTACTATTTCATTTGAGTTGTTGATTTTGAATTCATATAACGAATGCTAGGGTTCGTGAAAACTCGTTTGCATATTGCGATCGATCGTTTGAGAATCTTATTAGTCAAAACCTCTCCTTTGTGGGACCCCCTGCTAGCTGGATTACACTAGACTATACATCAAGTACGTCTTGTACCTTTGACAACAAATGCTAAAAAATACACCTTTTAACCCCTAGGATTCGGGTTGTTATATATTCTTGTAATCACCTGATATGAGTGAGGTTTGACCCAGTTTGGTGATTATCTACCTTGATATTATTTATATACATACACATGTGACGGAATCATAAGGAGTTAAGGTAGTACAAATTTCGAGGATGAAATTTTCTTAACGGGGGGAGAATGTGACAACCCTAAAAATTACAGGTATCCGTACAATTAATTTATATTTAATTTGTGCTTAATGACTGTGCTTGATTACGACTGTTGATTTAACTGCTTACCGATTTCTGTTACATACATACACATGCATCACCTTCATACTGTCACTCCATTTATTATATACAAACATTAGTGACAAACTCGATGCACAAAGCACAATTAGCACAGTGAGCGGATAACCTAGAAAACATGCTGACAATGCCAGCACCTAAACATACAATGTTTTTAGGCCAGTGTGAGCCAGGAATAGAATACTACACTAGTAGAAAGTGTAGGGTAGTGAGGATCATAAAACTGCGTCACTAGGTGATAGTTATAGTGCCCGGAAGTGCCTAAAACATACTTTAAGTGCAGAATTCTGCACTAGTTAACCAAAATTCAGCATTTAACAATGCTAGTAAAGTGCAAAAGCTTGGCAAAATAGTCCTAGACACTTTCCAAGTGTTAGGAATTAATTGTGTCACTAATATAAAAGACACTTTAAACTTTTTTAGCACTTTAACGGATCAATATCCAACCGAACAACCGGACTTTACCCGAAACACAAAAATATTGCCAAATACATTGTTCTTACTTTTCTGAGCTAGTTAGGGTCCCCGAACACCCTAACACCCTTTATATTAAATAACACACTTATATTCTAACTAAACATTAGAAATCCTAACTAAATGGTTACCTTAACATTACAACCCAACCTTATACCCCCCTAATCGATGGTCACATAGGGGTGACCCACTCCTTGAATTCTTGATTTAACTATTAGCTTATGTTGGAGAATTAGAGACATTTAGCACAATGGGTAAAGAAGGGACATGGTCTATATAATGATACAAAGGTCTTGATCATCTTTCATTTCACAAAACACCCAACTCCAAACTTCTCTCCTCTCCTCCTTCAACCACTCACGGCCGCCACCCTCCTCCACCATATCACCATCATCAACTTCCTTTCTAGCCATTTTCCATACATACAAGGGTGCAAGAGGTCATACAAACAAGCTTGGTGCACTCGGAAGCTCAAGGACCACTCTTGTTTCCTTTTATCCACCACTTTTACGCCTTGTTTATTCCCTAGCCTTGTGCTAGTAGTAAGTGATCTAAAACATCATCTTGTTCTTGATTTTAGTGGTTAATAGATGGTTGAATGATGAAATGCTAAGAAACACTAATGAACATAATCTAAGGTCTTGAACATAAGGGATAAAAGGTGGATAAATAGAAGTTATTTGGGTAAATCATGTAAATCTTGTGTAGTTATGATTATTTGATGTTGTTTGTTAGTAAAAGTTGGATGGATCATCGTCTAGACATGCTAGGTCATGTTCAAGAACATGAACTAGTAAGATGTTAGTGTTAGAAATATGAAAGATGATGAAACCATCCACCATGAACTTGAAACTTGGAAAATATAATCTTTCTTGAAAAGTAAGGTTATAAACTTGTAGATCTAAAAATATATTTTCCTGGTATATTTAGAAGATATATAATTTTTGAGAAAAATGTATATTTTCTGGGACAATACTTGATTGAACAAAATGAGTTTATATATATTTAAGTGAGACTTGAAATATATGGTTTTGGATATATATATTGGGAATATATTAACATATTTTATTTATTTGGAACAATACACCGAAATACGACGCCACTACTTGGCAAGATACACAAATACAAATACGAAAATACATGTATGAGATACCCCCATCCTTGGGAAGGTAAATACGAAGTTAAAATACTTGAGAAGTAGGAATACGAAATATTGTTTAGCAATTAATCCAAACGTTAACTAGTGATTATAACTTGGAATAATGTCAAGAAATCGTAACTCAAAAACATAAATACTAAGACAAGGCACGACCCGTTCGTCTAATAGACGTTAGACCATTGTAGGTAGTCGTGTTTGCCGCGGAGATTTGAGTTACAAGTACGAAGACGCAATACGGTGAGTTCATGTCCCCCTTTTCTCTTAACTGTTTTCAGTTTTATACTTCGGGGGTGAAATACATGCGACAATTATTACAGACTTTTACGTACATGGTATGGTTAGCTTAAGGAGGGTTTTACTACTTAGATCATGTGAGTGGGTAGGTATTACTTGGGGCCATCAATCCTCGTTGTAGGACCAAGGGACATTAGTGATAGATCTATTTGGGTGTACCGAGCCCCACTCCTGAGTCCGCTGAGTGGGCCAGGTGGTGACTAAGTGCCCGACGCACAAATCCGCTAGGTTTGAGTCTTCCTGCATCACTTCACACATATCATTGGCTTTGCAACCCAATGGTGATCTCTTTTTCCTTAATTGCTACATACCAGGGATTTTCATACATACAAACATATTACAAATGTTTATGCATACTCACTTACACATGAACTCGCTCAACTTTATGTTGATTTTTCAAACTACATGTATTTCAGGAAATTAGTAAATGGATCTGGCGGGCGTTGGAGTTTTTAAGCTGCGTTGTGAATAAAGGTGTCATCCAAGTCATTAGAGCTTAGGAGACGTATCTTAATCCTGGACGAGATACGTGGTCCTAAACTCGGGTTTGTTTTAAAATCTTTTGTTGAGTCTTTTTGAACTCCTTAAAACATGTTATGGTTTGTAACTTGAAATTGGTATCGACATTTCAGACAATTATGTTGTACTACTTTTAAACTTAAATTAACGGATGTACATCTACTGGTTTTATCATATAGTGTGGTTATGATCGTATGCAATGGTATTAAGAAGTCACACCAATAATCATGCTTCCGCAAAAGTCAGGGTGTGACAAAATATTGATAAAATCATCATGTTTAGTTGAAAGTATTTGTGATCTGACCTTGATTTGAAGCCTTGATATGAACTCCAACTTTTAAGACCAAGTTATGATTCAATCAGAGTGGAACTTGTCGGAGAATGATTCGGGTTTAATTAGAAAGTTTGTAAGAAAATAAGAAGACATATAATCAAGAATCAAGAATTGACTGATAAAAAAGAGAATCGTACCTTGGTGAAGGGAATCAATTTTGAGATGGATGAGAGGGAGATGTAAGATTGAAGATGCAGAAACCCTAGAGCCAGATGAAAAGTGAAGTTCTGATTGGGTTATAAGAAATAAATTGTCACGCTAGATGATGACCCATTTACATAAAACGGGTCTGCTTTACCCATCACATAAGGGAATAGAAGTTTGAGCGGAAAAACACTAAAATAGAACTCTAGATTGTGGACACGTGTCCCCTAAGTATGGCTTTTATTAGGTTGTATAGATAATGGGGGGAGGACCGGTAACAATAATATCGTCAACATAGACAAGGAGAAAGAAATGGAAAGAACCAATGATTAGGGTGAACAATGAAGAGTCGAAAATAGTGGGTTTGAAGCTGTGTAAATGAGGTACGATTTAAGTTCATCATACCAAGCACGTGATGTCACATCCCAACCGATGGCGAAAATATTGGAATAAGACGAAAACGAGATTGCAAGAGACATCACAACCACTATTGTGACAATAATTTAATAAGTAACTTTTCATTTCATTTCAAAAAGATTCTAGTAAAATACAGAGAAGCAAATTACAACAATTTGAAACATAACAACTTAACAACAAAACATAGAATTAAACTAGGTGTACTTCTAGCCATCCTACTAGATTCTTTCAACGCATCATCATCACAAACCTTAACATGTCAACATAAAATGTATTGGAGAGCATACAAGTTTGGTGTACTAGCATATGTAGAAAAAAAATTAACGAGATCCACATGACAAAAACGTATACTAGGGCATAAATATAACATGAACCAGCATGCATCACATACGTGTCAACCCAAAGATTCCACTAGCGTAATCTTGTCGTCGCAACGACAAGACCGTTTGTATGATTGTATTACTTAACATAGACCCATCAACGAGCGGTGACATGTTAAGGTAGGCTTATACAAAGTTAATGACAAAGTATAGTGCAATAATGGCTTCTAGCATGTATGTATTCCTATAGTATAAACGTATAAAGCTGTATATTGGATTCGTTTATATGAATAATGTATTTGCATATGTGTGTTTATGTGAGTTTTAATATCTATATCTCTAATAAAGCAAACCATTGGGGGACACATGTCACCTTATGGTTGATGCCAAATAATCAGCCACATAAGCATACATGTGGCATATCTCAAATGAGAGGACATGTGGCATTGCTCATAGGCCAGGATTGGAGAAGGCTTCTTTTATACGCTTTCTCTCTCATTCTCTCTCATCTCTCATCATTCATTGTTCCTCAATCTGTTATCCAATCAATCTATCAGCCATGGCTGACGAAATCGACAAACTCATCGGAGTTTTGTTCGACGATAAACCTACATCTTTATCATCGATCGATATCAGACTCCGCTCCAAGAAATTAGGGCTCTAAAACTTGTATTTGATCCTGAAACAACGTTGATGCTGATAGTGATGGAAAATTAGGGCTTCAACGCTGGGAACCGGCTCAGATTGAAGCCGTTGTTTCCGTTGCGTATTCGATTGTTTGTTCAAATCGATCTGTTTCTGGTAGGTTTTGTTATTAGGTTTTTGCTATTTGTGTTTTGATTTTGATTTTGGTAGATTTCAATGAATCCGTTACACTTTTTTTTCTATTCCGATTTTGGTTAATGATTCAATTTTATTTAGGGTTTATAATTCTAGGTGATAGTGCAGGGTTTTTTTTTTTATGTTTCCTTTTTGATTGTAATGTGCAGGTTTTCTTGATTGAAGGCATCTTTTTCATTCCAGGTCTGTTTCAGATGGTTTACCTTTGGAATTAATTGTTTTCAAACTAATATACACCTGTTTTTTATTTTTATTTTTGTGATATTGTGTTATAAGTTGACTTAACAATTGTATGCATACAGGTTCAGGCAAGACCTACACCATGGGCACTAACCCAAAACAACCTTCCCACAAAGGACTTATTTTTCAAATTCTGAACACAATATTTAGCAAGATAGAGGCATCGAAACATCAGTCTGAATTCCAATTGCACGTTTCCTTCATTGAGGTTACTTTCTTAATTTATTTATTCTTATAATGACCAGTAAATACCTAGACATTTTTTTATATCAAAGTGGTGTTATATTCTTACGACCGAAGTTGTTGTTGGGGTTTTATGTTTACAATTGGTTTTAATTAGAGGTTTTGAATTTTAAGATTCTAAGAGAAGAAGTGAGGGACTTGCTGGATTCAGTCATTATTGGAAGACTAGAAACCAGTGACAAAAATCTTGAGAATGCAATTCCCGAAAACCATCCGTTACAAATTCGCAAAGCACTAGACGAAGCTGTAAACTTAGGATCAAATGAAGTTATTGTTAGCACACAGAAAGATATGGCAGCTTGCCTTGAACAAGGATGTTCGAATCGCTCCGTAGCATCAACAGATATGAACAATCTATCAAGGTGACCATTATCTTAACAAAATAGTAGACATTCATATGATCTCGACAATAACACTGTATTAAATGTCATGTTTGACATTTTGTAATAGTCGTTCTCATGCAATCTACACCATACATTTTGCACATATTTGGTATCACCAAATAAGGGTTGCTTAAAAAAACAAGTTGCAAAGCTAAACAAATGGAACTTAATGGTGATATAATGGTGTCAAGGTTGAAGAGGATTTGTGTTTTTTGTGGGAGTAGTCAAGGCAAGTAAAGCAGCTACCAAGATGCTGCAATTGAGCTTGGAAACAGTAATTGGTATTTTATTTATTTATTCATTTTCTTTTATTTTTATTTCTTTTTCAATATTTTTTAATATGGGGTTTCAACTTTCATTTCTTGCAAAGTTCATGCCTTTTTGCAATGTTTGTAATGGGTTTTGTGTTTAACTGTTGAGTTTAACTTGGTTTAGTCAAAACCAACACAATTTATTCATTTTTTTATTTTTCTTTCTTTTCAAGTTTTTTTTTCATATGGGGTTTCAATTCTTGCAAAGTTCATGTCTTTTTGCAATATCTTAAATGGGTTTGTGTTCAACTGTTGACTTTAATCCACTTCAGTCAAAATCAAGAGAATCTTGAGGTCTCGGATCACTCGCTTTCTAATAATTTTTTTATGCGCCAGGTAACTCTAAATTAATATACTTTATGCTTTGGGCTTACAACAGTAATTTTTTCTAATAAACAGTAATTTCTTTTTCACCAGGCATGGATGGATGGTCCAATTGATTCATTTCTGAAGCACAAACCTTACAACTCTAAAACGAGGAGACAGAAAAATAAAAAAGTGCAGAAGAAACTAGGGAACTTGCAGCTGACTTATGGAACGAGAGTGGTTCCTGTGTAAGTGTAAAATTAAAAATATTATGTTTTCTGTTACATATTAAATAGAATCTGTTATGTCTCATATTATAACTGGAAGTTAGTAAACAAAAAGGAAGCATGCATGTTACATAAGACGTCCTTCATATTGATGTTTGCTCCATTTTTTTCTTTGGTATATAAATCCTTTTTGGGATACTTCTACATATGGATGCTCATTGTTTAGAGTTTTTCCTCTTTTTTTGTAGGTTCACTGGTACAACAGTTGGAGTTGAACACATATTGCCCCATTGTGACTCTAAGTGACGATCAAATGTTAATAAAATTTTGTATACGTGTCCAGGACTGTACCGGCATTGTCACTCTGATGATGAAGCAGTCAGTGTCGAACTATCCGATTCCAATCGTAATGTCGATTGTCTCGTTAAGGTTTACTATCAATTTAGTTAATAAATGATTTAAGTTTTAGTCATGATTTGTTAAATGTATATTTATAACTCATCCTTTTTTAATATTTTTTTAGGATTCTATATCCTAAACGAGAGACGATGTAACCCCCTGCTCTAATGTTTTTAAAATTTGTTTTACAACATCGTTTGATCAGAAGGATACTAATTCGGATACGATGTGCGAAGTTGATTTGAAGCGCAATTTGGATACCGTTTATGATGTTGATGATGTTTCTTCCCAGTCGTCATCAAAAATGCGTAAAGACGATATTGGGCATGAGGACAATGATGCTGTCGACGCAGAGCTTCTAATTCCAAAGTTCGAAGAGTAGTTCACCTTTACTCCAAACTTTTGATATCATCGATTTTTTTTCCGTCTTTGGATATTTGTGTCTTTATTTTTAATTGACAATGGTTTTGACATGTGTGGTTGCTTTATCCGAACATCTAGATTTTGTGGTTCAGTTTTTTATTCGAATAACAAGTGTTTTTTGCTAATTTGTTTTGTTTATTGAATTTTTGTTTCATATATATATATATGTTATCATTCTTCTTTTTGTTAATTCTCATGTTAATAATATATAATTTTATTATTTAAAACGTTACTAAAAATATAAGACAATCTAACTTTGGATACTCTAAATCATATAAAAAATGAAATCGCATTATTTCTTCTATTAGTAACTAAAACACATTTTTTGGTTGATTTATAAAATTCTGGTCTATTTAATTATAGATGTAATCAGTTTTACTATAATTATTGTTATGGAAATTATGTAATACATAATCAAATTTTATTTTATATATTTACTAAAATTGTTTCTAAATATATATATATATAGGTAAAGAGTATGGTACAAATCTCCTTATCGTACGTTATGTACGCGCTACCCACATCCATACACGTGTCCTGATTCAATTTAATTAAATAAGGGTATATCAGACATTCTATTAGAACATCTGAGGGCTAATCAGGGAATTCCGTCAACTAGGAAGCAGATATGGAGTTCGTTTCGTAACCGTCCCATTTAATTATTGTTCGTATAAATTCGATTTGTAGGGGTTTTCATTGATTCCTGACCGAACCTGGATCTAGGATTCGTCAATAGTTTTATTAGGTTGAGTTCTGGGTTTTATTTGATTTGAAGCTTTTTTCATTTTATTAGATTGTAATGAGGGTTGAAGATAAGTTGTTTCTGGTTTTATTTGTTGGGTTACCATATCACATGTGATGTTTGATATATCGCATGTGATGTTTTAACCTAGTCCAGGTAGTTAAGAATGGATCCTTTGTATAATTTCGCATGTTTTAAATTATACATTTCGCACACAATGAATTTAGTATTTAATTTAGCATGTTTAAGTTCGAGATTTCGCAAACCTGAAAGTATTTATCAAATATAGCTTTTAATTTCGCACGCTTTAATAATAATTATTTTTATTTTCGCACAGTGTGTTTCATAATTCATTTCAATGATTGAAATCAAATAATTCAGTTCAATAATTGATTTCAATAATTCATATCAATAATTTTTCTTTTATTATATATTTTATATTTTTATCACTATTTTCAAACATCCTATTAAAAATGACAGATCTACCAACATCCTCTTCTTCTGAACCAAGTATCAAGCAGGATTTGAGGAAAATGATTGAGCAACAAATACAAGAGGATCGATCATGTCAAGAGATGTTGGAGGCCAACATTTCTCGTGTAACAGAAAACATGAAGAGAAGACAAGAAATTCTGAACTTGCTATCTCAGATGCAAGTCAGTAGTCTTAAAGAAATTGTTGTTATGTTTATGGTGGATTTGGGTGAGAGGGATGAGAAACAGTTGAAAGAGTTGGCTGATGCAATAACTGTTTTAAGATGCTCGATGAAGATGAAAATGGAGTTTCTTTCATCTTTTGAATGAACTTTTGTTTATTTTGGTGTATTTTTAAATAAATTCCCATGTTTTGTTATGGAATGGTTTTTTATATGCTGCATGTTTGTATTCACCTATTTATTGCAAATTTTAATAATTCATGGTCAAATTTGCGATTTTAAACATAACAAATGCGAAATTAAAAACACTAATGCGAAATTAAAAACACTAATATTTGCGAAATTAAAAATAGTAACAAGTTTAAATATTTAACATAAATTCAACATTAATCAAGTTTACTTTGGCTTTCCAAAATATTTACTCATCCTTTCTGGGATTATAGTATCCAAATCACTCATATACCTTTCTTTGTCTGGCCTTTTATCGAAAGCATTTGCCCTTTTAATTATGTGTTGACGATGGATATTGTGTTCGGATAGAATGATTTTACTGAGATATCTGTGCCTTAGGAGATGAAGTTGTGATTTCTGTCTGTTGTTTACTTCATCTTCTTTCACAAATCCAGTCACCCATGGTATTGTGTCTCCTTTGTATGTTTCCATGTGACGCATCGTAAACACTCCACAGTCTACACCGTTATTCTTCGTCCTCCAATCCATTTCTTTTCTTTCTATAACCGAGGTTGCAAGTTCTTCTATAGCCGGTGTTGGTTTTAAAGCCTTTTGTAGGTATAAAACCAATACCCTTCTTTGTAACATAGCAACATTTGTGTTGGTAGCTTTTACATAATATATAACATTTATATGAAAATGTTTTTTGTATTACCAGTGTGTCTGGAAGCCCCTTGTATCTTTCCTTAAACTCTTGTTTAGCTGCTGAATTGTCAATCAGCTCAATTTTGCCGGTTTTCAAGTGGAAGCACAAGACATAGAAGTGTTCAACTTGAAGTACCGGAATAAACACCAGGTCAACCGAATCAAGTTTCTTTACCTCATATCTCAGTAATATGTCTTCAAAATTTGAGGCAAATATGTTTAGTCGTTGGTTGTCTGTGTATTTCTCCTCGTCGTAAAAGATATCCGGCTGTATGTTATGTAATTTGAATCAAAGTTATGCAAACAATTGATTTTTTTTCACATGCGGATAGTATATATACCACATGCGAAATTACAACAGTATGAGAAATGTTGTTTCAGAGGAAAACTTTCTTCTATATTACATGCGATTTTAGATATAATCAGTGTGCGAAATCATTGAATATGCATTTACTGTTATAATTTCAAAATGGCAAAATTGATATGAAAACATACCATCATTGTGCTAAACAAGAAGAGTCTGTATGGTGATGATTTTCTATCCCTCTTCTTCTCTTCAGGGTTTAGAATATCCACAAATGCATCTATTCCGTTCGATACTACGTATTGACCCCTGTAGAAGCTTTCAAATATAGCTTTGTATGTGGCAACCTCAGTTTTTGATCGGTAAAATTCTTCTCTACCAGTCATAAAATAAATAATTAGTATTTGTTGTGTATATATTTTAGATGTTTGTTAGTTGATATAACTAAGTTGGACTTACTCTATGTCTGCAAATGTAGCAAATGTATACCGAATCACACTCATTTCTTGAGTCAATAGTGCTTCGTGCATGTTTACCACTCTGTTGCAGTAAGGGGAACAAAATTTGTCTCCAAGCTCTGCACATCTCTTCTCAGCTCGAATTTTGGCTTGTTCTATTGTCTTATAAAGTAGTTCATTTAACCCTTTTGGTATACCTTGTTTTGGATCTTCCTTTGGCTTTGATTTTTTCTCCCCCTAGTTGTTTTTTTTTTCTTTGTTTTCTTCCAGGCAGGGTCCCATGCTCATAAGCAGCTCAACTGAATTCAATTCCTCAGCCGTTACCTGAGGGCATTCAACTTCCTGTTCCTTCTCAACTTCGATTCCCGAATCGGGTTGTTGATGGTCTTTTTGTGTAGTTTCTTCTAAAGAAACTGCTTCCACTTCTGGCAATTTTTCTGGCAGTTTTTCTTGAACTTTTTGTTGTATGTTTTGTGTAGATTCTGCCAAGTTCACTGTTTCTTCGATAACAGTTTCGTTTTCACCACTTTCTGCAGGCCATAGTAATTTAAGAAATACAATAATTTGTGCTTTTTAATTTTTTTAATATAAAGTGTTTTTTTACCTTTGTCGGGTGTTTTGTAAGTGTATACACCCGTTTCCACAGTTTGAATTTTTGCAATAAGGGTGTCTGTGACTCCTCCATCATCTGGCTGCAGTACACCTATAGATACAAATTATTTAATTTTAATACATTAGAATCAAATTCGCAGGGGTATACATGTCATCGCATGCGAAATCAAATTTGAAGTGTTTTTACAGAATTCGCATGTGGTTTTTTAGGTTTCGCATGTGCATAAAAAATAGTGATTTTTTTACATAATTTCGCATGTGTTAATATTGAGTTCGCATGTTTTACATGCTGATGCCATTTCTACCAAAACATTGGATATTACTTTTTGAGCTTCTTCATCCTGTCTACCTTCTTCGTTTGTAGTAACTTCATGATGAACTTCAGCAGTTGGATTTTCAGGCTCTTGATGAACAGGAGAGGGTGCAGTTTCATGATCTTGAACCGATTCAGGCGGCACACAAATGGGATTATTCCGAAGCGTCTCATCCCACTGCTTACAGGCCGCCATAATCTCCGGATCCCAAAAACACTTAGTTCAACTAAGTTGTTCATTCCTTGAACATCTTGAACCATTTTAATGTACTTTTTGACATTTGCTTTCATTTTTACAACAGGTTCTGTAATATTTTTTGAGTTAAGATACTATTAATTGAAATGTTAAATATAAATGGACTAAGTGGAATTAATATTTTTTTGTGCTTACCTTTTTGTGGGTTCTCGAAGCCTCTATTTCTCGTTCGTAGACTGTGTCGTAGAATACGGATGGTGAAAGTTGAACAGGAGTGTTGCAATAATCCATTATTTTCTGTGTCTGTGTTCCAACTCCCATCTCAAGGTTCAACTGAGACATTTCATGGATTTCAAAACTGAAATCCATGAAATCATCAATGTTCTCGTTATCTTTTGGCTCTTCCCCGGTTTCTTTGTTTTGTACTGCACGTGCAGTCCTTCTTTTGTAGCTTATTGTGGTGTCAACCGGTGGTCGTAGTGTATAATCCTCCGTTGAAGGACCCTCTTCTTCTTCATTTTCTTCTTCATCTTCACTCTCACTTGATATCCATAAAGGTCCGTTATCCAAAATATGATCTTTGACTATATCAATCTCCGAAGATGTGATATAACGAATAACCGGTATCTCCACGGCTTTCTCAAACAGGTTAAGTCTCTTGTTGTACTCATGC
Organism: Helianthus tuberosus; assembly: GCA_030545235.1. Taxonomy (NCBI): domain Eukaryota; kingdom Viridiplantae; phylum Streptophyta; class Magnoliopsida; order Asterales; family Asteraceae; genus Helianthus; species Helianthus tuberosus. Next base: position 8,179,003 of record JARYGA010059718.1, on the reverse strand, counting down.
GTGTATAGAAGCTGTATAAATCGCAAGACCATTTAATTATATAACAAAACAAACTTGTATTTGAAATATGTTATTAAATGTAGTAATGTATACCGTAAGAAAGGCAACAGGTCCCACGAACTGCATTTTATAGTTCTTCCAGCCGGCTCGTATACGACGCAAGGTGTCGAGTAGATATGAGCACCAATCTAGATTCTGTATTTCCTCAAAATATTCTACACCAAGCAAACATCTATCATTTGCAAGTGTTGCCTTTGTAATCTCCGCAAAGAAGGTCATCCAGTACACAAGGAAATTTAATTTAAACAGGCTCCCACCGTCTCTTTGATTGTCCATTGTATTTGCAATTAAGCCATGGGTAATTCTCGCGTCCCCCCCCCCCCACTGGCTAATGAATGTATCCCTAACAGCATTTCCCGGTTCTTTACCCTTTTCAATTTTCTCTTGCTTTTTAACTTTTCTCTTATCTGCTATTATCTCAACCTTCTTTGGCCCCTTTGGTATTCCAAATACCTGATAAACTGTGTCCGATGTTATTTTTATTTGGTGTTTTCCCACGTTTAGCTTATCGAACTTCTCATCAAAGTTTCTGGTTAGCCAATATGCCAATCGTGTCGAAATATGGTTGATATTGATATCTAGAATAGCACCAAATCCCATCTTCCTTACATCTTCAACCTGTTTTTTTGAAAATCTCTTCACAGTATCCATGTATGAGTTAGGCTGGCATCTCAGAAGTATTGCTTCATTGCTGTATTTGAAGAATTCCCTATGTTCTGTTTTAGGCTTTTCCACCTTTTTTGAATGTTTTTTTCTGTATCTTAGACTTCTTGTCATCTTTTTTCTTTTTTGGGAGTGGCTTAATGAAGTCATCCTCTTCAGAACTTTCTTCAACTATTCTTCTTTTTCTATTTTTGTTAACTTTTATCAGTCTTGATATTGGGCCTTCAAAGTCATCATCAGAATCTATGTCTACAAAATCGCATGCTATCAGTCATAAACCTTTATAAAATCGCATTTATCAATTAATCATGTACATTAAGTCATTAAGTGCTAAATCGCATGAATGATTATCAATTCGCATGTGTTTGTTTAGCACTACCAAAAATTTTAACTATAAAATCGCATTTGTAATTCAAAACCCTCTAAAAACCCTATATAATATCGCATGTATAATTTAATCATAATCCCCTAAAACCAACTAATCATATGAAATTGCAGGAGGATTTTATCAATTCGCATTTTCAAATTAAGCTAAGACAAAAACCTTTTACAAGCAAAACTTTAGCTATAAAATCGCATTTGTAATACAAAACACTGACAAAACCCTATATAATATCGCACATATATCAGTTTATCATTTAGGAAACTGCATAATCATGCTAAACCTAATAAATAACTGTACTAGTTGTAAACCCTAACAAAAATGAAGTTATGAACAAAACCTAATCCTTTAAAACTATATGTTTCAGTCTAAAAGCTTAATAAACAAACAAAATCGCATTTGACATTAAAGTCCAATATATTTCCATTATAAAATCGCAAATGTCAATCGATACCTGGATTCATCTTCTTCGCTTGTGGTCTGTCGTTGTTTGCTTTGCTTCGTTTCTCAAAACTCATGTTAGTTGAATCGCAACGGGAAGAGTAGCAGGATGAATCTTAGGTGTTTGCTTTGCTTTGCTTCGTTGATTTTTGGTTTTACGATATGTTTGGGGAGTTTATTGTGCTGATTATCAGGGATTTTGATATCGCATTGGACGATTTTAACCTTGGCGGTTTCTTTTTATTAATTTTAATTTGATTAATTTAATACTTAAACACGCGGTTTAAATGAGATGATCTGACGGTCTAGAATGTAGCATACATAATGTACGATTAGGGTATTTGTATGATAACCGGCCTATATATATATATATATATATATATATATATATATCAATCTATAGCAAATATTAAATACTATTTTTAAATAATTTTAATCGTTTTCCTTTTAATAAAAATCGGAAAAAAAGAAAATCCGTTTTTTAATTTCTAACTTTAAATATACTCTTTTAATTTTGTCAATAAATGTCTTTATATTTTTATATTTCTAATTCCCACTTTGTAAGCAATAAACTTTAGTATTATATCTTTTTTTTATAAAATCATAATATATTTTTGCACAAAATAGACAAATAATGTTTCCATAATTGAGACTATTACTATAATATTAAATAACCTTGTCTTATAAATATACATAATACATAATCATCTTCATCCTCTTCAAATTTCATATATCAATGGAGTTGCTAAATTGTTTTTTACTTTATCTATCAGACAACAAGATGAAGTCTCGGTATGTTCATGTTATCTTCAAGTTTATTTTTTATAATATGTTGTTTTTATTTTTTAGTTTGTATACAGATTTTACCAAGGAATTACCATAATTGGGTAGCTGATTTCAAGTTAGCTCCTGATGGGATGGTTAAAATCATTACGACTGATCGAAGAGTTTTTATTGTCAGAGTTAGGAAAGCAGGCTCTTCATATTTTTTTCACGACGGATGGTTCAACATGATACAGTCACTACTATTACCAAATAAGTCATTGCTTTTATTTCAGTACGAAGATAGTCTAACTTTTCGACTGATATACTTCTATCAAGATTTGGCACTTGCTCAAGATGATTTCTTATATTACCAAACATCACAGTTATCTGAACATAAAGATCATTTGGTAATTAATTTTTTTTTATGTTTGTACTATATTAGTGTTTTACTAAGTTTATAAAAAAAATTTAAGATGATTTTTTTTTACTTGCAGCTTATCGATAGAGTTTTTGTTCATCATAAGTTGAAGAACATAATACCTACAAACCATGTTACTATAACTGCTTATCCTAACCGTACATGGTTGGTTTTTATGGAGAAACATGGTCAAAATTTGTATATGTTTAAGTATCTAATGGTTTTGTAACATCTTTGGTTTTTTGCTATTAATCTGAAAATATATGTGCGATTGATGAATAGATGTTACTTAATCGATTACCTTTTGTATATGATATATGATGCGGTATAGTTTTATCTATAGATTTCAAAAAAACATTTAAGATGTAAAAACTTGGATGTGCTAACATTATTCTTTCACAACAGGTTAAAGGAAAAGGAAAAGCTAAAGTTTTTGCTGACGAATCCGAAACAGTCAAGAATTTGAAGAAAGAATGCCAAGGCCGACAACGTATTAAAAAATCTGATTCTATTGCGCATCGTCCATCTGCTGATTACGTCAAGGTATGAAATATTTAATGTATTTTTATGAATTTCACTAATATCTGTTTTTATTGTCATTGGCCGCATAGTCATATTCATAAGGTTTGATAGAAAATTGATAATTGTTGGTGAATAACATCTTTAAAATTCAAATTGGAGAATCTTTCATATTTTATTTTTGGTGGTCAAATTGAATCAGTTGAGATTCATGTTCAAGTAAAATGAAACGAGTCTTAATTTAGTAAAAAGTGAATAGTTTAGATTGAATGGTCTAAATGGGTTATAAGTCATACAAAGTCTAGATATTATGCGTAAAATTCTTTAAGTCATTTTTTATTAAAAGATTTCAGATTATTAATTATTAATTACAATAAAATTGTTTCCCTAATATCATAATCTATACATACATTAACATTAACAATAAAATTGAAATTAAGGCAAAGCATATTATTTATTTAAAGGGTGTTCAAAATGTGAAGCATCGAAAGAAGATGAAAAGCAATGCACGCAAACTTTCTGGTGTTGGCATGGATGCTGAATTCTTCAACTTTAGTCATAAAGGAGACAATAGGCTGGTATGTTTTTTTTACATGATTTACCATCATATTTATTTCATTTTTTCTATTGACTTATATTTGTTTTTCTTTCAACGCATTTAGCGTCTTCCTGTTGAAGTTGTAAAGAGAGCAGGCCTGTCTGATAACTTGCAACCTTTATCTGTTCAAAACATGACTGGGGATGTTGAAGTTTATGAAACAAAGACCGAGTTAAACGGTGGTAGATTACGTTACGCCGTTGATGGTTGGAGGAAGTTCATGGCAGATAACAACTTGGAGTTTGGTCATATGTTGCACTTTACTTATGTAACTTCCCAGAAGAAGATTGTGTTGAATGATGTAACCTCGATCTAAGCAAGACTGGTATGCATTTTGTTTATAACAGCTATGGTTTGCTAAGTTGTTGGTTAGTATTTTTGATATGTACATTTTGGTTGTTGGCGTGATGGACATGAAAACTTTGCTTACTTTGTTATGGTTTACTTTATGTAGATGTTTTGTAATGGTACATAAAACTTAGTTAAATATGTGGTTGAATGGTGTTAGTGTTTGATGTTATTATCATTGTCTTTATACATGTTTACAATAATTTACAAAGTACTTTTGTTTTTGTCATATAGACATTTTTAACTTCCGGCTAGGTTAACGTTTTCTTATGTTTATAATGTTATGTTCTTGATTTATACAATAGTTAGATGATATTCTTTTGTATAAATTAGGTATCGATTCTTCTAACCATTCACAATCTTCATATTTTCGCAATAAAATTTTGTTATTTTATTTGAAAGATGTGATCACTCTAAGGAAGTTTTGTAACCATTGACAATCTTCATATGTAGTCTACAAGGAAGTGTTTTCCGGCATTTGAATAGTTTTATGTTTTTTTTCTTCCAATGTATGCGTATGTACAGAATATTTCATTTCAAAGTAAATAATATGGTTTTGGTTGAAACCCGCGTATTATGCGAGCATTAACCTAGTGTTAATATATATATTGCACCCAAAAGTGTGGAAATGAAAAGAGGGTCATGTATACTCACGGTTTGCAAAAGCTTCCAAAAAACGTGAGCGAGGAGTCTTGAGAGTTTAGGAACGACGAGGTTATCCTACAAGGATGAACGAAGCGTATCAGTTATGGAGTTCGGTATTGAGTTAGACTAGGGTTTCAAGATAGTATGAAATGTATGTATATTTCAAGAATATACATCTTGTCTAAAAGCATTCATTATGGACACTATTTTTCTTGTGTTTTCATATGTACCGACCGATTAACCCATTAGAATCCATAGTTTGAGGAACTTTGACTAAGATGGAAATGACCCTTATATATAACATTCAACCATGAGACTTGGTGTAGTTTGGAGTTTGGACACTTTGTTACTAGAAAGTTCCCTTGATGACTTAGGTTAAAGAAGATGGATTAACTAACTAAGTGAGGTAGTGGAATCATAGTTGGAAAGTCAAGGCTTCCATTGTTCACACTTAACCATAATTCTAGTCTTTCAACATTGAAGGTTGAAAGCTTGGATGGTTTCAATACGTTGTAGGTCACTTGGAACCTTTAGAGCAAAAAGTTTTGGAGGTTATGAACCTCATAACTTTTGGAAATTTGTCATAACATAAGCCCCACAACATGAGTTTAGTTAGGGACAAGGCTTGTGATGTGTGCAAAATGCAACATATAAATTACATCAATTGTGGCATAAAACTAACCCTTTTTTAGTACTAATGTTGGAAAAAGTGTGCTTTTGTCTTCCTTTTGTATTTTCAGGATTAAATGAGCTCAAATTAACAAAAGAAGCAAAAAGACAGCAAAATCCAACATAAATACAAGAAAAGGAACAAACGTGACATGCCCGACCCCACGACAGCATCTTCCCAAGCAAAACAAGAAGACAAAAGACTGAACACGCCCCGTGCTCAGCCAGCACGGGGGCGTGCCCAAGTGTCAGCAGAAAAGACAAAGTGGTAGAAGCTTCTATTACCCACCACGGGGCCGTGCTCAGCGGACACGGGGCCGTGGTCAACTATAAGATTCGCAGAATCCAGGCAAATCTTCATAGTACAAAGGTTCTTCTGCACACGGGGTCGTGCTCAGCAGACACGGGGGCGTGGTCAACTAATACAGACAAGCTGCATTAAATGAAGAAAGAGAGGATGTGGACACGGGGCCGTGCCCGAGCTTCTGTTCAGCCTATAAATAGGAGTGCTTGGCTCAAGCTCAAACCATCCCTTGGCACACCACCTCTCTCACACTTCACCCACCACCCACCACCACCATAACACCATCATCCACCACCATCATCCATTGTCCATCATAGAGTGTGTGAGTCGTCTCGGGATCCAAGATTGATCGTAAGAGTTCTTATCAAGGCCATGTTTGCCTAAGTCTCTTACATCACTTGGTGAAGACAAGTGTCTAGTGTAATACTTTTTATTTTCAATCTTTTCGCACTTTTTACTTGGTTTTGTATTAATGACTTTAATAACTAGTTTCTTATGTTGAAGGTGATTCTTCCTTATCGTTTGTCCGTGGTGTCTTGACATTATTTTACTGTCTATATAAAATAAAAGATTTTCACCATTCATATCTCCACGGTCTATATGGAGGTATGTTGGCTACCTGGTCAGGGGTTAAGGGAACGGTTTGGTAAGAGTCTTGCTGTTGTTTAGCGTTTAGAGATCCTGCAAGGGACCTGGGTCAAATTTAGTAGGACCTCCTTCAATACTTAACGGTATTGGATGGCGGGGGTCCAAACTCTTTGATCCCCTCATAAGTTAAACTACTATTAATACAATAACCCGGCTACTTAGGACTGTATCCCTGCTGACTCAGACTACTTAGTCGAGGGTAACGTCACCTTCAAAAGAGGGACCTACCATAATTTGCATTAATAACTTAATTAATTATCTTTCAATAATCCGACCCTTTAGGATTGTATCCTTGCTGACTCAAACTACTGGGTTGAGGGTAACGTCACCTCCAAAAGAGGAGCCTACTACAATAACTAAGATAATCTCTTAAACAAGTGCAAAAGTGCGGAAATAATCAAAGGTTACACTAAACACGAGTCGGAACCAAGTGATTCATCTTGTCTATCTGTTTTTACTTTTATTTTTCATCATTTTAGTTAGTTTTTATTTTTCTTAGTTTAAAACATTTTTCTAAACTTTTTGATTTGATTAGACATTGAGGATAAACCGGTACTAAAAGCTCTTGTGTCCTTGGACGACCTCGGTATCTTACCAACACTATACTACGCTCACGTTGGGTGCACTTGCCCATATGTGTATTAAGTGTTAGTAAATATCGTGTTTTATAAATTTAAAACTTGACTAAAAAAAGTGTTAAAAGGGGCTTAATATATACATTAAAAACTAACGACACTTCACACGCATCAAGTTTTTGGAGCCGTTGCCGGGGACAAAAGGATTTTAAGAAAGTTAGGAATCAGCGGCCTAATCTTTTTTCTTATTTTTCATTTTTTAGGATTTTTCTAAGTTTTTCAGTTTCTGCAGAGCTCAGCACGGGCCGTGCCTGGTCGGACACGGGCCGTGCCCAGCATTATCACTGGCAGTTTTTATTTCCCGAGTTACAGAGAGCTGAGCACAGGGCCGTGTCGGTGCAACACGGGGCCGTGTCCAACTCCCAGTAACAGGGATCCGGAGAACAATCACTGTAACTCTGACCACGGGTCGTGTTCACTGAGCGCGGGGCCGTGGTGAACCTTCTGACCAACATTCTTTTCTGTTTTTATTGCAGGACTTGGAACCCTGGTGACACATTTGAACTTCCTACGCAGTGCATGAGCTCCAGTTCTAGTAGAAACATAAAAGAACCTCTGGAAGAACCCGAACGCTTTCTCAGAAAAAGTCTTAAAGCTAAAAATCAAGAGAAAGTTTCGGGGGACCCACTTTCAATGGCGGACCAACGTACCCTCATGGATTACCTACGACCCACCGTAGGTAATCTCGGCGCCGCTATCAATGCACCGAATGTCGAAGCCAATAACTTCGAACTTCAACCGCAATTGATACAAATGCTTCAAAACTCCGCAACCTTCCATGGGCTTGCGGACGAGGATCCCCATCTACATATTACTAATTTCTTAGAAATATGTGACACCTTTCGGATCAATGGAGCATCAAATGACGCCATTCGCCTTAGAATGTTTCCATTTTCCCTAAAAGACAGAGCTAAGGCTTGGCTTAACACCCTCCAGTTGGCTCGGTAAACACCTGGGATGAACTAGCCCAAAAGTTTCTATATAAGTATTTCCCTCCTGCTAAAACATCTAAATTAATGACTGAAATTAATACATACTCACAAGAGGATGGGGAATCCTTATATGAAACTTGGGAAAGGTTCAAGGAGCTACTAAGAAAGTGTCCTCATCACAGTCTAGCGGTGTGGCAACAAGTATCCACTTTCTACAATGGGCTGTTGCCACACACAAGACAAACACTTGATTCTAGCTCCGGGGGACTTCTAGGTAATCGTCGCCCAAATGAAATATATAATCAAATTGAGGAAATTGCGCAAACCAATTTTCAGCGGCACACTCCCCGAGACAATAAATCTATTGCCCCGGGCGCCCATAAGGTTGATGAAAGCACTTCTTTACAAGCCCAAATTGAGTCCCTTTCTTCAAAAATAAAGAAATTTGAAATGGTGAAAACGGCCTCGGTTATGGCTTGTGAAGGGTGTGGTGGACCACATGAAAATTGGAGTTGTATGAAAGAAGTAGATGATCAAACAGAAACGTTGAACTACATTGATAATAGACCTAGGTCGTCGGGTCCACCAACGGGTACCTACAACCAAGGATGGCGTAACCACCCTAACCTTGGTTGGAGAGATCCCGACAATAGTAGTAACCAACAAAACCAACGAACTAACTTTCAACAACCACAAAATTTTTCTCAACAACAAGGTGGACGAGAAAGGCTTGAAGATACTGTATCTCGCCTCATCTCCGACACCGAAAAGAAAAACTCGGATCGATTTCAGCAATTGGAATCGAATTTTAGAAATCAACAAGCTAGCATTCAAAACATTGAAAAACAATTAAATCAAATAGCTCAAAATTTCTCCGAGAGACCACAAGGCGCGTTACCGAGCAATACCGAAACCAACCCAAAGGCGCAAGTACATCTCATCACATTGAGAAACCGAACCGTGGGTCCCGAGGATGCCCCATTACCACCAGATGAAAGAAGTCAACTCAGCCAAAGCACGACTTCACCCGTGCCTTAACCAGAAAAGGCTTCTCCACCAAATCAAGAGCCCACCAAGACTCATCCGGTTCCATACCCCAGTCGGTTAAATCGTCAAAAGACCGATGAGCAATTCGCAAAGTTCGAAAATTTACTAAAACAATTGCAATGTTAATATTCCTTTTATTGAGGTCCAAACCCAAATGCCTAAAATGCAAAATTTATGAGGGATTTCCTCACTCACAAAAGGAAAATTGAACCATTGCAATTAGTTAACTTAGGTTAAGAATGCTCCACCTTAGTACTCAACAAACTCCCACAAAAGAAAATTGATCCCGAAAGCTTCACGATTCCTTGCTCGATCGGGGAATCCCCCATTCGTAATGCATTAGCCGATCTTGGGGCTAGCATTAACCTCATGCCCACATCGATGTTCAAAGGACTCGGCCTAGGAACAACGAGCCCTACAAAGATGAGCATACAACTCGCCGACAGATCCGTCAAATTTCCACAAGGTGTCGCTGAAAATCTATTGGTCAAGGTTGACAATTTCGTTTTTCCAACCGACTTTGTCATCCTAGACATGGAGGAAGATACCGATGTCCCTCTCATCCTCGGGAGGCCATTTCTAGCCACCGCCCAAGCAGTGGTGGATATGAATGATGGAACACTAACATTGAAGTTGGGGACAAGGAAGTGAAGTTTGAATGTGGAAAGAGAGTAGAGGACGAAGACCCGGTCAACTACATGAAGGTCATAGACTCAAGCTTGGATGACGCTCTCCGACGGTGTAGCATGGGATGCAATATATCCCACTTGGGTAACATATGACCAGGGTTTGGGTCTAGCCAAGGACCCTTATAAACGTGGCGCACCACGGAGGCATTCCGTGGAACTATCCTTAGTTTAGTTTAGGTTAATTTTTATGTTTTCTAGTTAGTTTTAATTTTCAGGAATAAAACACACTTGAGATGGCAAAAGGATACAAGGGAAACTTGAACCAGCACCCCATGTAGGAAAACAAGACCATCTGACAAAATTTCTTCGCTTACAGTAAGTTCGGCACGGGCCGTGTCCGCCCAACACGGCCCCGTGCTGCACAGTCTGCAGAAATACCCAGTTCAGGTAAATTGGGCACGGACCGTGTTCACCCAACACGCCCCCGTGTCCAGGCTTCTGTTTCTCTTGATTTAATTTTGTTACTGGAACTTGAACACGGGGCCGTGCCCGGACACCACGGGGCCGTGTTCAGCGCCCAGTAACACAAAATTTTTGCTTTTCACACCTTTTTACACATTCAATCAACCTAAAAACTTATTTTTGGGACACATTGAGGACAATGTGTAATTTAAGTGTGGGGGGGATGCTAAAACCTTGAATCTTGCAAGTCCTAAATACAAGCCTTACACAAAACTCTATTGGAACCGCTAATCACCCCAAATTTTTTTCAAAAATTTTCATTTTTTTTACTTGTCTAGGTTTAACTTGGGAATTTCAAGTTCTAAAAAGGTTATATTTTTACAAATTTACAACCGATAGCGTCGTGATAAAAAGAACCAACATAAGAAAATTATGAAAAAGGCATGACAAGCTTAGTTAAAATTTGATTATATATACTTGATCACATAAAAAAACCCATTCCCACAAAAGTGAGTTTTGAGCCTTTATTGAGCATACAATTACATATCATTAAACTAAATGCTCATTTTTCGTTTCTTGTGTGAATAGCCGCTTGGTTCTTACGACTCTAGAACTTGCCATGACGATACATTCCCGGTTCTTACCAACTTAAACCCGAGTAAGTAAATGATGGAGGCATTAGGACTAACCCTTTTTATTTCTACACCATTATTTTTCTTTTCTTTTTTTTTTTTACTACCTACCCAAAATCCCCCTAGTTAGCCCCTTTGAGCCTAAACATTTTCATTTCAAAACCCAAACCAAACACCCTTTCACCCACCAAAACCTTTTTCATTTTTAACCCTTTGTTTTAGTAACTAGCTCGGTTTTTCGTATGACTTTTCAAAAAAAAAAATGTTGATTATGAAGCAAAAGAAAATAAACAAACAAGTTCATCAAAATTAACTTTGTTTGAATAATAGCTTCATCAAAATAAAAGTTACAAAAATAAAAAGTCTTACGAAAACCGACGCTTGTTACGCTTTCGCCCTTTTTCTACTAACCACTAACCCAACCACCTACCTTTAACCCAAGCCTAACCCTTCACCCAAAAAGTCCTCTTGATATTTACAAAGGTATATAAGTTAAAAAGGAGGAGGATTGATTGCTTGGCAAGCCTATGGTAGGAGTAAGTTCCATGCCGCTCTCGAGTGATCCACAAAAATACATTTTCGGCCGAGTGTTGAGTGATCCCCGTGAGGTATGTGAACTTGTATATAAATAGAATTTTAAAGAGGCATGTTATGCCCTAATAAGTAATTTATCTTATGAAAAGTTTTAAATAAATTATGACGAATAGGATTGTAAATAAATAAAAATAAAACTAAATAAAGAATTTTGGAAATCCCGACACTCTATGACAAGCCCAAAAACCTTCTTCTCTACCCATTCCATTTGGGAGTGTAAAGCCACATTATAAAGAGTTTTGCTTGAGGACAAGCAAAGATTCAAGTGTGGGGGTATTTGATGTGTGCAAAATGCAACATATAAATTACATCAATTGTGGCATAAAACTAACCCTTTTTTAGTACTAATGTTGGAAAAAGTGTGCTTTTGTCTTCCTTTTGTATTTTCAGGATTAAATGAGCTCAAATTAACAAAAGAAGCAAAAAGACAGCAAAATCCAACATAAATACAAGAAAAGGAACAAACGTGACATGCCCGACCCCACGACAACATCTTCCCAAGCAATACAAGAAGACAGAAGACTGAACACGCCCCGTGCTCAGCCAGCACGGGGGCGTGCCCAAGTGTCAGCAGAAAAGACAAAGTGGTAGAAGCTTCTATTGCCCACCACAGGGCCGTGCTCAGCGGACACGGGGCCGTGATCAACTATAAGATTCGCAGAATCCTGGCAAATCTTCATAGTACAAAGATTCTTCTGCACACGGGGTCGTGCTCAGCAGACACGGGGGCGTGGTCAACTAATACAGACAAGCTGCATTAAATGAAGAAAGAGAGGATGTGGACACGGGGCCATGCCCAAGCATCTGTTCAGCCTATAAATAGGAGTGCTTGGCTCAAGCTCAAACCATCCCTTGGTACACCACCTCTCTCACACTTCACCCACCACCCACCACCACCATAACACCATCATCCACCTCCATCATCCATTGTCCATCATAGAGTGTGTGAGTTATCTCAGGATCCAAGATTGATCGTAAGAGTTCTTGACAATCAAGGCCATGTTTGCCTAAGTCTCTTACATCACTTGGTGAAGACAAGTGTCTAGTGTAATACTTTTTATTTTCAATCTTTTCGCTCTTTTTACTTGGTTTTGTATTAATGACTTTAATAACTAGTTTCTTATGTTGAAGGTGATTCTTCCTTATCGTTTGTCCGTGGTGTCTTGACATTATTTTACTGTCTTGTTAGAATCGGAGGCTCTAATGATTGTGTTTGTTTGTGTAATTTGAATAATTAATGAATATGAAAACATGTAAAGTGCAGCGGAAATGAACAACAAACTTTGTAAACACAATCAAAGAGGAATATAGTTTGATAAACATTTGCTTTTCATAGAGTCAAAAGATTACAATCAAAGCAAAAGATTACAATGCAAGCTTACAAACTAAACTCCCCCTCAGCCAGATACCCCAAGGTTCATTGCACAAGATGAAAGGATTGAATTGAGGAGAAGAACTCACTCAAAACGAATCAAATGTAACAGTACAGAGTACTGCTCCATTTATAGACAATTCAATCCACTGTGGCATCTCAGCTGACGTCACCATGAAAGCAACGTCTAACAGCCTAACAACCTGTATCTACTGTTCTTATACAGACACTGCTAATCCTAACCACTAACTATACATAAAATAGATGATATACTAAACTACTGCCCTCTCTTTACATCAGTGCTTTCCTCAAGGTTGATCAGTCCTTGATTGGGCAGTGCTTTGTCATCAGTAGATTGTACCAGTAGTGATTAGTTCTCAGCAGTCTTCTGCGCTTCATCAGTAGTTAAGAAGAGTAGCAGCAGTTGTATCCGGGCAGTGGATATAAGACCATCAACAGTTATAATCACCTTCAAGGGAGAAGACTTAGTATAAACCGCTGCTTATTGTGAATCCACTATTGTGAACCAGTTTTGGCTTTCATTATCTGTTCCTCTGGTAGGGTTCAATCCCAACAATCTCCTCCTGGAACAGATAATGCCAAAACACTTCATTATTTTGGATCTTTATTCCTCATCAGAAGTTCTCTTGCTTGTCTTTTAAATTCTTCTTCAAATTCTTTGGAACTTGTATCATCCTCATCCCTGCACAATGAAAGTTCAAGGAGATCCTTCAAATCTTCAACACTAAGGCCTAGTGCTTCTTTCCTTGATATGTACTTCATCTCACCATTGGATCTGACCAGGGTCAATACATGGGTCTTTTGATCAGAGAGCCACTTTAGTACTTTTGAACCCAATGGGTTTTTTGGGAGATATTTATTTGCTGATGAGCTTGAGGATTTTGGCCTTGAGAAAAATTGTAAAGCAATTTCATGAGCTTCAGACATTCGTGTGAAAGCCTCTTCTATGGCTTCATTTGCTGCAGCTATGTCTTCTGCAGTTTCTCTTTCAATCAGCTCTTGTCTCTCAATGTCTGTCATTTCTGTTGAATTGTCTGGTGATGCAGGTTTGTTTAATACCTTTTTTGAAAAGGTTTTGAAGTTTCTCTGAGCTATCTTCTTTTAGATCCATTTTCTTGATGGCATCTGTGATGTACTCAACTTCTTTTTCTTTTTCTTCTTCACTGGTCAACAATTTTCCTTTCTCTTGGTTTAACACAAGGCTCGGTTTAAATGTTGATGTGATGCGTGTTTTAAGATCGTCAAGCTGTTGCTCCAATAGCTTTTTGTAGTCAGACTTTTTAGGAGTGTCAGAGACTGTCATCCTCCTTTTCTTAAGTCTTTCATAAGCTTCGTCGGTATACTGCTTTGTCCATTTTGCTATGGCTTCAGCAGTATCCACCTTAGCATCTATCAGTTCTTGTTTCTTCTTTTTGTATTCAGAAGTAAGATCAGCAATTAGCTTTTTGTATTTGTTCCAATTTGGAGTTGTCTTCTTCTTACTTGGATTATTTCTAATCCTTTCAATCCTGTCTGCTTCATGTTTCAAGGCAATAATTGGCCATTCTTCAAATTGGCTTTCTTCAGCTTGATAGAATTTTTCTTTCATGATGTAAGCAAGAGAACTTTTTCTTATTTCTTTTCGTTGATCTGTTTTTTCTTTGATCAGATCTTCTGCATAGTTTTCCATCAGCTTGACTTTTGTGAGCAGAAATTCCAATTTTTCAGAAATGGCTTCATCACCTTGATCTTTGCATTCGAGTTTAGCTCTAATCTTTGCTTGCCTTGATTTCATCTCAAGATATTCATCCATGTCTTCTGGGATTATGAAGCCTATGAGAGAAGGAAATCTTCTTTTTGAAGGATCATCCTCGGTGTAAAATTGTTTCATCTCATTTTTCACAGCTTCTAGTTCCAGTGGATTTTTAGCAGCAACAGGATCATACTTTTCATCAGTAGCCTGAGTTGTTTCTCTTTTTCTTTTGTGAAGCTTTAGAGGGAATTTTGGTTGTGATGTAGGAATGATGAGAGCAGTGGTGGATGGTTGACTAACAGCTGTTGAAACAACTGGTGTTTCAACCTCTGTTGTCATTACAACTACTGATTTGTCAGTAGATGTCTTCTGCTTTTGAGCAGGGGTTGAAGATGGTGAGGTAGTTTTTGATGGTGGTGGTGAATCATCAGGTATGAAAATCCTTCTCCTTTTTATTGTAGGAGAGGCTGATTATGTCTTGGATGGATCAGTGGTTTGAGTGATGGGAAGTGTCTGACTAACAGGTGTTGAAACAACTAGTGTTTCAACCACTGTTGCCATTACAACAGATGTTGTAACATCTGTTGTCTTCTGCTTTATGGCAGGAGGTAATGATGATGATATGATTGTAGATGATGATGGTGGTATGGCAGTGGTTTTGGTGGAGTGTGGTGAAGTTGTGTGTGTTGATGAGATGGCAGCTGTTTGGCTAGCAGTTTTTGTAACTACTGTTGTATCAGCTGTTTGGACAGATGTTTGAGGTTTTGTAGAGGGTGGTTTAGATGTCTGCTTTTCTTGCTCAGGTTCAACACACAAGCCATGTTCTATTCCTTTCTTCTTCAACTGCTTCATTATCTCCCCCTTTTTGGCATTATCTGCAGGGGGTTATCAAGGAATAGTAAAGTAGAAGGAACTTTGCCAGTGGTGTTTTGGATGCTGGCCTTTATAGTCTTGATGTCTGCTTGAGTATCTTTGAACCTTGACTCCACCATGTTTGTCAGCATTTGTACATGTATATCCAGCTTTTGATCAGCCATTTGTTTTTGTTTTTCAAGCATGGGTTGGAATATGTTCCAGAGCTCATTTGCAGCAAGTGCTTGTGGTGGAGCAGGTGCTTGAGGTGGAACTGTAGTGGATTGTGCTTTCTGAGCTTTTAACATCTGCTGCACCATATCCTTTATTTCAGCAACTGATTCTTCAAGTTTTTCAACTCTACCCGTCAATTCCTGATATTTTAAATCATCACCCACGTCAGTAGGATCATCTGATTCCCCACCAGTAGTGGTTGTACCAATGTATGACTTAGGAACTGAATCCCAAAAATCATTCATTGATGCCCCTTGTTCTTGGTACTGGGGACTTCTTTCTTCAGCACTTGATAAACCTTTATTGGTACCAGTGGACAAAACAGCCTCACTAGTGGTTAACATTGGTGCTATTGAAGAAATTGCCTTCAAGGGAGTCTTACTGATGAAACAACTGTCCAAATGTAGACCTGTTTATCCAACATTTGTAGTTGCTGCTCCACTTGAACTACTGACAGGAATTACTTGTAATTCCTGCAGTGTAACCTCGTCAACTGTTGCTGGGATAGCAGAGGTATAAGCATCAGACCCAGTCACTTGTGGGGGTATACTCTCAGTGATAGGTGATAGAGAGGAACTGGTTTGTGTCTGTGCAATATCAACTGCATGCAACAGGGGTATCATGGATTGTGGCAGTATGACTGGTGAGGGGATGGGAGTTGAAAGAGACATGTCCTTGGGATCAGGACTGTGGAAGATGGAGCCAAGTGGATCCAGAGCTTCATAATTTGGTGTCCCTGTGATTACAACCTGATCCTTTTGTGAGGATGCAGGAGGAGTTTGAGGCAATGGTGGAGATCTTTCTACCATCTGCTGTGAGGAAGTAGCAGCAGTGGGCTTTTTGTATGTTTTCTTTTTGGTCTTTTTGGAGATGTCAGGTGTGGGTTTCAAAGCAGTGGTTGTGCTGCTATGATCACCTGGAGCAGTGGGCTCAGCAGCAGATGGCTGACGAGCAGTTGTCACTGCTAAATTCTGCTCAGGCACCTCTGCTTTTGTTTTTATAGGTGCCATCATTCTAGAGAATGTTTCATTTGTTAAACCTTTTATTTGGCAATAAACACCTTGTTTGAGCAAATTTTCATTTTCTTTTCCAATTTTTTGTTTAAAATAATAGCTTAAAAATCTTGGAAAAAGTAAAAATGCTTTGCTATCAACGTTTTTCACCAAGTCATTAAAGATCTCCTGGGAATAGTTATAATTTTCATTATTCAAAATAACATAACCCAGACATTGGATCTTTAATGGTATTTCATTAAACGTTGTTGTTTTATTTGAAACACACATCAAAAGTGTGTGAAATAAAAACCTAGGTGCAGAAGGAAAATAACCTTTTTGTAAGGTATCTACCTTTGATCGTTCTGCATACCTCTTTTCAGAAAATCGGCTTTCAACACATCTGTAGATATGGAAGTTTTACCTTGTTGATCATCAAGTTTGAATACTTCTGAGATGGATTTTGGAGTTATTTGAATCGCTTTACCCAGTATCGAGGAGTTGATGGCTACAGCTTTATCGTCTTGTTTTTCAAGCTTAGCATTTTTCCAAAACTTTCTCTGGGTTTGCAGATAAATGGGAGCATCTGCTGTCAACAAAGTTTTGTACTTTGATGTAGACATTGTATCAATGATGGAGTCAAAGGTGCGGTTGTCTTTGAGTTTAGTGAGTAGACCCAAATAATTGTGTGGAGATTTGTACGGAATTTCAATGGGTTCTTCGGCCGTTTGAGCGACCTCTTTGGAAGATGGTGTTGATTTTGGTTTAGATTTTGATTTTGATTTTGTCATTTTGGAGAAGAAGAGAGAAGAATGATTTGAGAAGAAGGGTTGGAAATTGCTTTGAGAAGAGAATTTTTGGAATTCAATTCGACAGTGTAAAGCCCTGTTTGGGGGTTTTGATCAGGGTTTTATTTAGGGAAAAAGTAAGTGCTGATGTGGCAGCGGTTATTATGATCTGAAGGCTAAAAACTGACCATGTGTCAACCGCTGATGAAGAGATGAATTATGGAGGACAGTTGTTTCGGGAAACCACTGATGAAGCAAATATCAGTGGTTGCAACGGTCAAAATGAGGACAGTGGGTGATTTTTACTATCAGTGGATAGCATATCAGTGGTTATAACACAGATTTTGAATATCAGTACTTACCATGTAGATGGAAGAACAGTGGTTGACTTTCAGCAGTGGACAGTATATAGAAAACAGATATTTGAACAAAGCAGTGTTTAGGGGTGAGATAAATGGTATCACAGCAATTTTTAGTACAACAGTGGATAGCTTTTTACATGAATTTGCATTCAGGGTTTTGCCACGTGTCAATTTAAATCTTGAAAATTGATTCCTGACAGAGGTTTAGTACCCCAGATGATACAAACTTTTTACTAAGATAACTCATTTTCGTTTAATATCTAAATTAAAGCATGAGTGCCCCAATAGTTTAAGCACAGTTTAGCAATCAACCTTTGATTAGTGTTTAAGACGAACCTGAGTATGACATGACCTTGACATATGTACCATTTCCTTTTGACCCATTTAAGAGGACAATAATATCAACAAAAATAAGATACTATATCCTGACAGGAAATTGAAACTATAAGCAAAAGTTCAAAATATATTACTCTTTAAAAAAAACGAATAATATATCCTGGTTATTTGATAAAAACCCTTATAGATAAATGGTTAAAGGTTTTTCTGAAAACAGCATCAAAAGGATCCGGTAGATTTTCAATAAAACACGTAATCGTATCATTCTCAAATTTATAAAAATGGTCAGTGGTTTGACAGCAGTGGTAGGAAATTTTGAATACGTTTTGACCACTGTTTGGTACCATTTTCTTGTCAGTTGATTGCAAACATGAGGACACATGTACACATGAGTTTTTGAAAGCCCTGTTATAGACCTTGTTACCCTGTGATAATTTTGAAAACTTGTCTAATCCTCTTGAAGTTTATTCACTGGGAGTACTATTGTTACCTGAACTTTTTCTTGAACCAATGAATGCACACAGTTGCTTAATGACCGTTATTACCCCAAACTTTGACTCTTAAGTGTTTTATGTTTATACTCTTTTCTTTTGACTTCAAAAGTTCTGAGGTAAACACACTTTTGAGTTTTCATGAATTTTCTTCTTCCCTTTTTTCCCTTCCCATTTATAAGTAATGAATTACTTACTGGGAGGTCTTTATTGAGAGAAACCTTAATCCAATATCATTTTGCCGTAATGTTTTGAGAGAATTAGTCATGTTTACACAAGTTTTTCAACCAATCTCACATTACATATGATACGGACTATGTTGACCCCTTATTTTCTGAATGTATTTTACCATAGTTGATTTTGTCCTTATGAGGATCCTCAACCTGTTTTTCAATACACCAGATCTAATAACTAAAGTTTTAATTTCCCTCTTTCTATGTTAGCAAAACACTAATGTTTTTAAGAACATAGGTTTTGTTAATCTGAGGTTCATACTTTAGTAGTAAACATGATGAAACAGCACAAATTTCATAACAACAGTTGAAATCAATATTGAAAAGAAGTGATTACACCATAATTCCCAGACACATTTTCAGATCTGAAAACTATGGATGATTTATGTATGACGTAACTTGTTGTGTAAAATTTGTGTGTCTTATGACAACTTGGTTGTTTTATAGAGTATTTTAATAGCAACGTTAAGTATAATTACTCATTACTCTGTTTTTCAACTAAATACAGCCAACCTTAGTATCAATGAATTTTGAGCTGAACTGTTATGACAAATTGATTGTTAGAACGAATTTGACTGTCCGAGCTCTGATACCAATTGTTAGAATCGGAGGCTCTAATGATTGTGTTTGTTTGTGTAATTTGAATAATCAATGAATATGAAAACATGTAAAGTGCAGCGGAAATGAACAACAAACTTTGTAAACACAATTAAAGAGGAATATAGTTTGATAAACATTTGCTTTTCATAGAGTCAAAAGATTACAATCAAAGCAAAAGATTACAATGCAAGCTTAAAAACTAAACTCTCCCTCAGCCAGATACCCCAAGGTTGATTGCACAAGATGAAAGGGTTGAATTGAGGAGAAGAACTCACTCAAAACGAATCAAATGTAACAGTACAGAGTACTGCTCCATTTATAGACAATTCAATCCACTGTGGCATCTCAGCTGACATCACCATGAAAGCGACGTCTAACAGCCTAACAACCTGTATCTACTGTTCTTATACAAACACTGCTAATCCTAACCACTGGCTATACATAAAACAGATGATATACTAAACTACCGCCCTCTCTTTACATCAGTGCTTTCCTCAAGGTTGATCAATCCTTGATTGGGCAGTGCTTTGTCATCAGTAGATTGTACCAGCAGTGCTTAGTTCTCAGTAGTCTTCTGCGCTTCATCAGTAGTTAAGAAGAGTAGCAGCAGTTGTATCCGGGCAGTGGATATAAGACCATCAACAGTTATAATCACCTTCAAGGGAGAAGACTTAGTGTAAACCGCTGCTTATTGTGAATCCACTGTTGTGAACCAGTTTTGGATTTCATTATCTGTTCCTCTGGTAGGGTTTCAATCCCAACATGTCTATATAAAATAAAAGATTTTCACCATTCATATCTCCACGGTCTATATGGAGGTATGTTGGCTACCTGGTCGGGGGTTAAGGGAACGGTTTGGTAAGAGTCTTGCCGTTGTTCAGTGTTTAGAGATCCTGCAAGGGACCTGGGTCAAATTTAGTAGGACCTCCTTCAATACTTAACGGTATTGGATGGCGGGGGTCCAAACTCTTTGATCCCCTCATAAGTTAAACTACTATTAATACTATAACCCGGCTACTTAGGACTGTATCCCTGCTTACTCAGACTACTTAGTCGAGGGTAACGTCACCTTCAAAAGAAGGGCCTACCATAATTTGCATTAATAGCTTAATTAATTATCTTTCAATAATCCGACCCTTTAGGATTGTATCCTTGATGACTCAAACTACTGGGTTGAGGGTAACGTCACCTCCAAAAGAGGGGCCTACTACAATAACTAAGATAATCTCTTAAACAAGTGCAAAAGTGCGGAAATAATCAAAGGTTACACTAAACACGAGTCGGAACCAAGTGATTCATCTTGTCTATCTGTTTTTACTTTTATTTTTATTTTTCAGCATTTTAGTTAGTTTTTATTTTTCTTAGTTTAAAACATTTTTCTAAACTTTTTGATTTGATTAGACATTGAGGATAAACCGGTACTAAAAGCTCTTGTGTCCTTGGACGACCTCGGTATCTTACCAACACTATACTACGCTCACGATGGGTGCACCTGCCCATATGTGTATTAAGTGTTAGTAAATATCGTGTTTTATAAATTTAAAACTTGACTAAAAAAAGTGTTAAAAAGGGCTTAATATATACATTAAAAACTAACGACACTTCACACGCATCAAGTTTTTGGCGCCGTTGCCGGGGACACAAGGATTTTAAGAAAGTTAGGAATCAGCGGCCTAATCTTTTTTCTTATTTTTCATTTTTTAGGATTTTTCTTAGCTTTTCAGTTTCTGCAGAGCTCAGCACGGGCCGTGCCTGGTTGGACACGGGCCGTGCCCAGCATTATCACTGGCAGTTTTTATTTTCCGAGTTACAGAGAGCTGAGCACAGGGTCGTGTCGGTGCAACACGGGGCCGTGTCCAACTCCCAGTAACAGGGATCCGGAGAACAATCACTGTAACTCTGACCACGGGTCGTGTTCACTGAGCGCGGGGCCGTGGTGAACCTTCTGACCAACATTCTTTTCTGTTTTTATTGCAGGACTTGGAACCCTGGTGACACATTTGAACTTCCTACGCAGTGCATGAGCTCCAGTTCTAGTAGAAACATAAAAGAACCTCTGGAAGAACCCGAACGCTTTCTCAGAAAAAGTCTTAAAGCTAAAAATCAAGAGAAAGTTTCGGGGGACCCACTTTCAATGGCGGACAAACGTACCCTCATGGATTACCTACGGCCCACCGTAGGTAATCTCGGCGCCGCTATCAATGCACTGAATGTCGAAGCCAATAACTTCGAACTTCAACCGCATTTGATACAAATGCTTCAAAACTCCGCAACCTTCCATGGGCTTGCGGACGAGGATCCCCATCTACATATTACTAATTTCTTAGAAATATGTGACACCTTTCGGATCAATGGAGCATCAAATGACGCCATTCACCATAGAATGTTTCCATTTTCGCTAAAAGACAGAGCTAAGGCTTGGCTTAACACCCTCCAGTTGGCTCGGTAAACACCTGGGATGAACTAGCCCAAAAGTTTCTATATAAGTATTTCCCTCCTGCTAACACGGCTAAATTAATGACTGAAATTAATACATACTCACAAGAGGATGGGGAATCCTTATATGAAACTTGGGAAAGGTTCAAGGAGCTACTAAGAAAGTGTCCTCATCACGGTCTAGCGGTGTGGCAACAAGTATCCACTTTCTACAATGGGCTGTTGCCACACACAAGACAAACACTTGATTCTAGCTCCGGGGGACTTCTAGGTAATCGTCGCCCAAATGAAATATATAATCAAATTGAGGAAATTGCGCAAACCAATTTTCAGCGGCACACTCCCCGAGGCAATAAATCTATTGCCCCGGGCGCCCATAAGGTTGATGAAAGCACTTCTTAACAAGCCCAAATTGAGGCCCTTTCTTCAAAAATAAAGAAATTAGAAATGGCGAAAACGGCCTCGGTTATGGCTTGTGAAGGGTGTGGTGGACCACATGAAAATTGGAGTTGTATGAAAGAAGTAGATGATCAAACAGAAACGGTGAACTACATTGATAATAGACCTAGGTCGTCGGGTCCACCAACGGGTACCTACAACCAAGGATGGCGTAACCACCCTAACCTTGGTTGGAGAGATCCCGACAATAGTAGTAACCAACAAAACCAACGAACTAACTTTCAACAACCACAAAATTTTTCTCAACAACAAGGTGGACGAGAAAGGCTTGAAGATACTGTATCTCGCCTCATCTCCGACACCGAAAAGAAAAACTCGGATCGATTTCAGCAATTGGAATCGAATTTTAGAAATCAACAAGCTAGCATTCAAAACATTGAAAAACAATTAAATCAAATAGCTCAAAATTTCTCCGAGAGACCACAAGGCGCGTTACCGAGCAATACCGAAACCAACCCAAAGGCGCAAGTACATCTCATCACATTGAGAAACCGAACCGTGGGTCCCGAGGATGCCCCATTACCACCGGATGAAAGAAGTCAACTCAGCCAAAGCACGACTTCACCCGTGCCTCAACCAGAAAAGGCTTCTCCACCAAATCAAGAGCCCACCAAGACTCCTCCGGTTCCATACCCCAGTCGGTTAAATCGTCAAAAGACCGATGAGCAATTCGCAAAGTTCGAAAATTTACTAAAACAATTGCATGTTAATATTCCTTTTATTGAGGTCCAAACCCAAATGCCTAAAATGCAAAATTTATGAGGGATTTCCTCACTCACAAAAGGAAAATTGAATCATTGCAATTAGTTAACTTAGGCGAAGAATGCTCCACCTTAGTACTCAACAAACTCCCACAAAAGAAAATTGATCCCGAAAGCTTCACGATTCCTTGCTCGATCGGGGAATCCCCCATTCGTAATGCATTAGCCGATCTTGGGGCTAGCATTAACCTCATTCCCACATCGATGTTCAAAGGACTCGGCCTAGGAACAACGAGCCCTACAAAGATGAGCATACAACTCGCCGACAGATCCGTCAAATTTCCACAAGGTGTCGCTGAAAATCTATTGGTCAAGGTTGACAATTTCGTTTTCCCAACCGACTTTGTCATCCTAGACATGGAGGAAGATACCGATGTCCCTCTCATCCTCGGGAGGCCATTTCTAGCCACCGCCCAAGCAATGGTGGATATGAATGATGGAACACTAACATTGAAGTTGGGGACAAGGAAGTGAAGTTTGAATGTGGAAAGAGAGTAGAGGACGAAGACCCGGTCAACTACATGAAGGTCATAGACTCAAGCTTGGATGACGCTCTCCGACGGTGTAGCATGGGATGCAATACATCCCACTTGGGTAACATATGACCAGGCTTTGGGTCTAGCCAAGGACCCTTATAAACGTGGCGCACCACGGAGGCATTCCGTGGAACTATCCTTAGTTTAGTTTAGGTTAATTTTTATGTTTTCTAGTTAGTTTTAATTTTCAGGAATAAAACACACTTGAGATGGAAAAAGGATACAAGGGAAACTTGAACCAGCACCCCATGTAGGAAAACAAGACCATCCGACAAAATTTCTTCGCTTACAGTAAGTTCGGCACGGGCCGTGTCCGCCCAACACGGCCCCGTGCTGCACAGTCTGCAGAAATACCCAGTTCAGGTAAATTGGGCACGGACCGTGTTCACCCAACACGCCCCCGTGTCCAGGCTTCTGTTTCTCTTGGTTTAATTTTGTTACTGGCACTTGAACACGGGGCCGTGCCCGGACACCACGGGGCCGTGTTCAGCGCCCAGTAACACAAAATTTTTGCTTTTCACACATTTTTAAACATTCAATCAACCTAAAAATTTATTTTTGGGACACATTGAGGACAATGTGTAATTTAAGTGTGGGGGGGATGCTAAAACCTTGAATCTTGCAAGTCCTAAATACAAGCCTTACACAAAACTCTATTGGAACCGCTAATCACCCCAAATTTTTTTCAAAAATTTTCATTTTTTTTACTTGTCTAGGTTTAACTTGGGGATTTCAAGTTCTAAAAAGGTTATATTTTTACAAATTTACAACCGATAGCGTCGTGATAAAAAGAACCAACATAAAAAAATTATGAAAAAGGCATGACAAGCTTAGTTAAAATTTGATTATATATACTTGATCACATAAAAAAACCCATTCCCACAAAAGTGAGTTTTGAGCCTTTATTGAGCATACAATTACATATCATTAAACTAAATGCTCATTTTTCGTTTCTTGTGTGAATAGCCGCTTGGTTCTTACGACTCTAGAACTTGCCATGACGATACATTCCCGGTTCTTACCAACTTAAACCCGAGTAAGTAAATGATGGAGGCATTAGGACTAACCCTTTTTATTTCTACACCATTATTTTTCTTTTCTTTTTTTTACTACCTACCCAAAATCCCCCTAGTTAGCCCCTTTGAGCCTAAACATTTTCATTTCAAAACCCAAACCAAACACCCTTTCACCCACCAAAACCTTTTTCATTTTTAACCCTTTGTTTTAGTAACTAGCTCGGTTTTTCGTATGACTTTTCAAAAAAAAATGTTGATTATGAAGCAAAAGAAAATAAACAAACAAGTTCATCAAAATTAACTTTGTTTGAATAATAACTTCATCAAAATAAAAGTTACAAAAATAAAAAGTCTTACGAAAACCGACGCTTGTTACGCTTTCGCCCTTTTTCTACTAACCACTAACCCAACCACCTACCTTTAACCCAAGCCTAACCCTTCACCCAAAAAGTCCTCTTGATATTTACAAAGGTATATAAGTTAAAAAGGAGGAGGATTGATTGCTTGGCAAGCCTATGGTAGGAGTAAGTTCCATGCCGCTCTCGAGTGATCCACAAAAATACATTTTCGGCCGAGTGTTGAGTGATCCCCGTGAGGTATGTGAACTTGTATATAAATAGAATTTTAAAGAGGCATGTTATGCCCTAATAAGTAATTTATCTTATGAAAAGTTTTAAATAAATCATGACGAATAGGATTGTAAATAAATAAAAATAAAACTAAATAAAGAATCTTGGAAATCCCGACACTCTATGACAAGCCCAAAAACCTTCTTCTCTACCCATTCCATTTGGGAGTGTAAAGCCACATTATAAAGAGTTTTGCTTGAGGATAAGCAAAGATTCAAGTGTGGGGGTATTTGATGTGTGCAAAATGCAACATATAAATTACATCAATTGTGGCATAAAACTAACCCTTTTTTAGTACTAATGTTGGAAAAAGTGTGATTTTGTCTTCCTTTTGTATTTTCAGGATTAAATGAGCTCAAATTAACAAAAGAAGCAAAAAGACAGCAAAATCCAACATAAATACAAGAAAAGGAACAAACGTGACATGCCCGACCCCACGACAGCATCTTCCCAGGAAAAACAAGAAGACAGAAGACTGAACATGCCCCGTGCTCAGCCAGCACGGGGGCGTGCCCAAGTGTCAGCAGAAAAGACAAAGTGGTAGAAGCTTCTATTGCCCACCACAGGGCCGTGCTCAGCGGACACGGGGCCGTGATCAACTATAAGATTCGCAGAATCCAGGCAAATCTTCATAGTACAAAGATTCTTCTGCACACGGGGTCATGCTCAGCAGACACGGGGGCGTGGTCAACTAATACAGACAAGCTGCATTAAATGAAGAAAGAGAGGATGTGGACACGGGGCCATGCCCAAGCATCTGTTCAGCCTATAAATAGGAGTGCTTGGCTCAAGCTCAAACCATCCCTTGGTACACCACCTCTCTCACACTTCACCCACCACCCACCACCACCATTACACCATCATCCACCACCATCATCCATTGTCCATCATAGAGTGTGTGAGTCGTCTCGGGATCCAAGATTGATCGTAAGAGTTCTTGACAATCAAGGCCATGTTTGCCTAAGTCTCTTACATCACTTGGTGAAGACAAGTGTCTAGTGTAATACTTTTTATTTTCAATCATTTCGCTCTTTTTACTTGGTTTTGTATTAATGACTTTAATAACTAGTTTCTTATGTTGAAGGTGATTCTTCCTTATCGTTTGTCCGTGGTGTCTTGACATTATTTTACGGTCTTGTCAGAATCGGAGGCTCTAATGATTGTGTTTGTTTGTGTAATTTGAATAATCAATGAATATGAAAACATGTAAAGTGCAGCGGAAATGAACAACAAACTTTGTAAACACAATCAAAGAGGAATATAGTTTGATAAACATTTGCTTTTCATAGAGTCAAAAGATTACAATCAAAGCAAAAGATTACAATGCAAGCTTACAAACTAAACTCCCCCTCAGCCAGATACCCCAAGGTTGATTGCACAAGATGAAAGGATTGAATTGAGGAGAAGAACTCACTCAAAACGAATCAAATGTAACAGTACAGAGTACTGCTCCATTTATAGACAATTCAATCCACTGTGGCATCTCAGCTGACGTCACCATGAAAGCAACGTCTAACAGCCTAACAACCTGTATCTACTGTTCTTATATAAACACTGCTAATCCTAACCACTAACTATACATAAAACAGATGATATACTAAACTACTGCCCTCTCTTTACATCAGTGCTTTCCTGAAGGTTGATCAGTCCTTGATTGGGCAGTGCTTTGTCATCAGTAGATTGTACCAGCAGTGCTTAGTTCTCAGCAGTCTTCTGCGCTTCATCAGTAGTTAAGAAGAGTAGCAGCAGTTGTATCTGGGCAGTGGATATAAGACCATCAACAGTTATAATCACCTTCAAGGGAGAAGACTTAGTATAAACCGCTGCTTATTGTGAATCCACTATTGTGAACCAGTTTTGGCTTTCATTATCTGTTCCTCTGGTAGGGTTCAATCCCAACAATCTCCTCCTGGAACAGATAATGCCAAAACACTTCATTATTTTGGATCTTTATTCCTCATCAGAAGTTCCCTTGCTTGTCTTTTAAATTCTTCTTCAAATTCTTTGGAACTTGTATCATCCTCATCCCTGCACAATGAAAGTTGAAGGAGATCCTTCAAATCTTCAACACTAAGGCCTAGTGCTTCTTTCCTTGATATGTACTTCATCTCACCATTGGATCTGACCAGGGTTAATACATGGGTCTTTTGATCAAAGACCCACTTTAGTACTTTTGAACCCAATGGGTTTTTTGGGAGATATTTATTTGCTGATGAGCTTGAGGATTTTGGCCTTGAGAAAAATTGTAAAGCAGTTTCATGAGCTTCAGACATTCGTGTGAAAGCCTCTTCTATGGCTTCATTTGCTGCAGCTATGTCTTCTGCAGTTTCTCTTTCAATCAGCTCTTGTCTCTCAATGTCTGTCATTTCTGTTGAATTGTCTAGTGAAGCAGGTTTGTTTAATACCTTTTTGAAAAGGTTTTGAAGTTTCTCTGAGCTATCTTCTTTTAGATCCATTTTCTTGATGGCATCTGTGATGTACTCAACTTCTTTTTCTTTTTCTTCTTCACTGGTCAACAATTTTCCTTTCTCTTGGTTTAACACAAGGCTCGGTTTAAATGTTGATGCGATCCGTGTTTTAAGATCGTCAAGCTGTTGCTCCAATAGCTTTTTGTAGTCAGACTTTTTAGGAGTGTCAGAGACTGTCATCCTCCTTTTCTTATGTCTTTCATAAGCTTCGTCGGTATACTGCTTTGTCCATTTTGCTATGGCTTCAGCAGTATCCACCTTAGCATCTATCAGTTCCTGTTTCTTCTTTTTGTACTCAGAAGTAAGATCAGCGATTAGCTTTTTGTATTTGTTCCAATTTGGAGTTGTCTTTTTCTTACATGGATTATTTTTAATCCTTTCAATCCTGTCTGCTTCATGTTTCAAGGCAATAATTGGCTTTCTTCAGCTTGATAGAATTTTTCTTTCATGATGTAAGCAAGAGAACTTTTTCTTATTTCTTTTCGTTGATCTGCTTTTTCTTTGATCAGATCTTGTGCATAGTTTTCCATCAGCTTGACTTTTGTGAGCAGAAATTCCAATTTTTCAGAAATGGCTTCATCACCTTGATCTTTGCATTCGAGTTTAGCTCTAATCTTTGCTTGCCTTGATTTCATCTCAAGATATTCATCCATGTCTTCTGGGATTATGAAGCCTATGAGAGAAGGAAATCTTCTTTTTGAAGGATCATCCTCGGTGTAAAATTGTTTCATCTCATTTTTCACAGCTTCTAGTTCCAGTGGATTTTTAGCAGCAACAGGATCATACTTTTCATCAGTAGCCTGAGTTGTTTCTCTTTTTCTTTTGTGAAGCTTTAGAGGGAATTTTGGTTGTGATGTAGGAATGATGAGAGCAGTGGTGGATGGTTGACTAACAGCTGTTGAAACAACTGGTGTTTCAACCTCTGTTGTCATTACAACTACTGATTTGTCAGTAGATGTCTTCTGCTTTTGAGCAGGGGTTGAAGATGGTGAGGTAGTTTTTGATGGTGGTGGTGAATCATCAGGTATGAAAATCCTTCTCCTTTTTATTGTAGGAGAGGCTGATTATGTCTTGGATGGATCAGTGGTTTGAGTGATGGGAAGTGTCTGACTAACAGGTGTTGAAACAACTGGTGTTTCAACCACTGTTGCCATTACAACAGATGTTGTAACATCTGCTGTCTTCTGCTTTATGGCAGGAGGTAATGATGATGATATGATTGTAGATGATGATGGTGGTATGGCAGTAGTTTTGGTGGAGTGTGGTGAAGTTGTGTGTGTTGATGAGATGGCAGCTGTTTGGCTAGCAATTTTTGTAACTACTGTTGTATCAGCTGTTTGGACAGATGTTTGAGGTTTTGTAGAGGGTGGTTTAGATGTCTGCTTTTCTTGCTCAGGTTCAACACACAAGCCATGTTCTATTCCTTTCTTCTTCAACTGCTTCATTATCTCCCCCTTTTTGGCATTATCTGCAGGGGGTTATCAAGGAATAGTAAAGTAGAAGGAACTTTGCCAGTGGTGTTTTGGATGCTGGCCTTTATAGCCTTGATGTCTGCTTGAGTATCTTTGAACCTTGACTCCACCATGTTTTTCAGCATTTGTACATGTATATCCAGCTTTTGATCAGCCATTTGTTTTTGTTTTTCAAGCATGGGTTGGAATATGTTCCAGAGCTCATTTGCAGCAAGTGCTTGTGGTGGAGCAGGTGCTTGAGGTGGAACTGTAGTGGATTGTGCTTTCTGAGCTTTTAACATCTGCTGCACCATATCCTTTATTTCAGCAACCGATTCTTCAAGTTTTTCAACTCTGCCCGTCAATTCCTGATATTTTAAATCATCACCCACGTCAGTAGGATCATCTGATTCCCCACCAGTAGTGGTTGTACCAATGTATGACTTAGGAACTGAATCCCAAAAATCATTCATTGATGCCCCTTGTTCTTGGTACTGGGGACTTCTTTCTTCAGCACTTGATAAACCTTTATTGGTACCAGTGGACAAAACAGCCTCACTAGTGGTTAACATTGGTGCTATTGAAGAAATTGCCTTCAAGGGAGTCTTACTGATGAAACAACTGTCCAAATGTAGACCTGTTTATCCAACACTTGTAGTTGCTGCTCCACTTGAACTACTGACAGGAATTACTTGTAATTCCTGCAGTGTAACCTCGTCAACTGTTGCTGGGATAGCAGAGGTATAAGCATCAGACCCAGTCACTTGTGGGGGTATACTCTCAGTGATAGGTGATAGAGAGGAACTGGTTTGTGTCTGTGCAATATCAACTGCATGCAACAGGGGTATCATGGATTGTGGCAGTATGACTGGTGAGGGGATGGGAGTTGAAAGAGACATGTCCTTGGGATCAGGACTGTGGAAGATGGAGCCAAGTGGATCCAGTGCTTCATAATTTGGTGTCCCTGTGATTACAACCTGATCCTTTTGTGAGGATGCAGGAGGAGTTTGAGACAATGGTGGAGATCTTTCTACCATCTGCTGTGAGGAAGTAGCAGCAGTGGGCTTTTTGTATGTTTTCTTTTTGGTCTTTTTGGAGATGTCAGGTGTGGGTTTCAAAGCAGTGGTTGTGCTGCTATGATCACCTGGAGCAGTGGGCTCAGCAGCAGATGGCTGAGGAGCAGTTGTCACTGCTAAATTCTACTCAGGCACCTCTGCTTTTGTTTTTATAGGTGCCATCATTCTAGAGAATGTTTCATTTGTTAAACCTTTTATTTGGCAATAAACACCTTGTTTGAGCAAATTTTCATTTTCTTTTCCAATTTTTTGTTTAAAATAGTAGCTTAAAAATCTTGGAAAAAGTAAAAATGCTTTGCTATCAACGTTTTTCACCAAGTCATTAAAGATCTCCTGGGAATAGTTATAATTTTCATTATTCAAAATAGCATAACCCAGACATTGGATCTTTAATGGTATTTCATTAAACGCTGTTGTTTTATTTGAAACACACATCAAAAGTGTGTGAAATAAAAACCTAGGTGCAGAAGGAAAATAACCTTTTTGTAAGGTATCTACCTTTGATCGTTCTGCATACCTCTTTTCAGAAAATCGGCTTTCAACACATCTGTAGAGATGGAAGTTTTACCTTGTTGATCATCAAGTTTGAATACTTCTGAGATGGATTTTGGAGTTATTTGAATCGCTTTACCCTGTATCGAGGAGTTGATGGCTACAGCTTTATCGTCTTGTTTTTCAAGCTTAGCATTTTTCCAAAACTCTCTCTGGGTTTGCAGATAAATGGGAGCATCTGCTGTCAACAAAGTTTTGTACTTTGATGCAGACATTGTATCAATGATGGAGTCAAAGGTGCGGTTGTCTTTGAGTTTAGTGAGTAGACCCAAATAATTGTGTGGAGATTTGTACGGAATTTCAATGGGTTCTTCGGCCGTTTGAGCGACCTCTTTGGAAGATGGTGTTGATTTTGGTTTAGATTTTGATTTTGATTTTGTCATTTTGGAGAAGAAGAGCGAAGAATGATTTGAGAAGAAGGGTTGGAAATTGCTTTGAGAAGAGAATTTTTGGAATTCAATTCGACAGTGTAAAGCCCTGTTTGGGGGTTTTGATCAGGGTTTTATTTAGGGAAAAAGTAAGTGCTGATGTGGCAGCGGTTATTATGATCTGAAGGCTAAAAACTGACCATGTGTCAACCGCTGATGAAGAGATGAATTATGGAGGACAGTTGTTTCGGGAAACCACTGATGAAGCAAATATCAGTGGTTGCAACGGTCAAAATGAGGACAGTGGGTGATTTTTACTATCAGTGGATAGCATATCAGTGGTTATAACACAGATTTTGAATATCAGTGCTTACCATGTAGATGGAAGAACAGTGGTTGACTTTCAGCAGTGGACAGTATATAGAAAACAGATATTTGAACAAAGCAGTGTTTAGGGGTGAGATAAATGGTATCACAGCAATTTTTAGTACAACAGTGGATAGCTTTTTACATGAATTTGCATTCAGGGTTTTGCCACGTGTCAATTTAAATCTTGAAAATTGATTCCTGACAGTGGTTTAGTACCCCAGATGATACAAACTTTTTACTAAGACAACTCATTTTCGTTTAATATCTAAATTAAAGCATGAGTGCCCCAATAGTTTAAGCACAGTTTAGCAATCAACCTTTGATTAGTGTTTAAAACGAACCTGAGTATGACATGACCTTGACATATGTACCATTTCCTTTTTGACCCATTTAAGAGGACAATAATATCAACAAAAATAAGATACTATATCCTGACAGGAAATTGAAACTATAAGCAAAAGTTCAAAATATATTACTCTTTAAAAAAAACGAATAATATATCCTGGTTATTTGATAAAAACCCTTATAGATAAATGGTTAAAGGTTTTTCTGAAAACAACATCAAAAGGATCCGGTAGATTTTCAATAAAACACGTAATCGTATCATTCTCAAATTTATAAAAATGGTCAGTGGTTTGACAGCAGTGGTAGGAAATTTTGAATACGTTTTGACCACTGTTTGGTACCATTTTCTTGTCAGTTGATTGCAAACATGAGGACACATGTACACATGAGTTTTTGAAAGCCCTGTTATAGACCTTGTTACCCTGTGATAATTTTGAAAACTTGTCTAATCCTCTTGAAGTTTATTCACTGGGAGTACTATTGTTACCTGAACTTTTTCTTGAACCAATGAATGCACACAGTTGCTTAATGACCGTTATTACCCCAAACTTTGACTCTTAAGTGTTTTATGTTTATACTCTTTTCTTTTGACTTCAAAAGTTCTGAGGTAAACACACTTTTGAGTTTTCATGAATTTTCTTCTTCCTTTTTTTCCCTTCCCATTTATAAGTAATGAATTACTTACTGGGAGGTCTTTATTGAGAGAAACCTTAATCCAATACCATTTTGCAGTAATGTTTTGAGAGAATTAGTCATGTTTACACAAGTTTTTCAACCAATCTCACATTACATATGATACGGACTATGTTGACCCCTTATTTTCTAAATGTATTTTACCATAGTTGATTTTGTCCTTTTGAGGATCCTCAACCTGTTTTTCAATACACCAGATCTAATAACTAAAGTTTTAATTTCCCTCTTTCTATGTTAGCAAAACACTAATGTTTTTAAGAACATAGGTTTTGTTAATCTGGGGTTCATACTTTAGTAGTAAACATGATGAAACAGCACAAATTTCATAACAACAGTTGAAATCAATATTGAAAAGAAGTGATTACACCATAATTCCCAGACACATTTTCAGATCTGAAAACTATGGATGATTTATGTATGACGTAACTTGTTGTGTGAAATTTGTGTGTCTTATGACAACTTGGTTGTTTTATAGAGTATTTTAATAGCAACGTTAAGTACAATTACTCATTACTCTGTTTTTCAACTAAATACAGCCAACCTTAGTATCAATGAATTTTGAGCTGAACTGTTATGACAAATTGATTGTTAGATCGAATTTGACTGTCCGAGCTCTGATACCAATTGTTAGAATCGGAGGCTCTAATGATTGTGTTTGTTTGTGTAATTTGAATAATCAATGAATATGAAAACATGTAAAGTGCAGCGGAAATGAACAACAAACTTTGTAAACACAATTAAAGAGGAATATAGTTTGATAAACATTTGCTTTTCATAGAGTCAAAAGATTACAATCAAAGCAAAAGATTACAATGCAAGCTTACAAACTAAACTCTCCCTCAGCCAGATACCCCAAGGTTGATTGCACAAGATGAAAGGGTTGAATTGAGGAGAAGAACTCACTCAAAACGAATCAAATGTAACAGTACAGAGTACTGCTCCATTTATAGACAATTCAATCCACTGTGGCATCTCAGCTGGCATCACCATGAAAGCGACGTCTAACAGCCTAACAACCTGTATCTACTGTTCTTATACAAACACTGCTAATCCTAACCACTGACTATACATAAAACAGATGATATACTAAACTACCGCCCTCTCTTTACATCAGTGCTTTCCTCAAGGTTGATCAGTCCTTGATTGGGCAGTGCTTTGTCATCAGTAGATTGTACCAGCAGTGCTTAGTTCTCAGTAGTCTTCTGCGCTTCATCAGTAGTTAAGAAGAGTAGCAGCAGTTGTATCCGGGCAGTGGATATAAGACCATCAGCAGTTATAATCACCTTCAAGGGAGAAGACTTAGTGTAAACCGCTGCTTATTGTGAATCCACTGTTGTGAACCAGTTTTGGCTTTCATTATCTGTTCCTCTGGTAGGGTTCAATCCCAACATGTCTATATAAAATAAAAGATTTTCACCATTCATATCTCCACGGTCTATATGGAGGTATGTTGGCTACCTGGTCGGGGGTTAAGGGAACGGTTTGGTAAGAGTCTTGCCGTTGTTCAGTGTTTAGAGATCCTGCAAGGGACCTGGGTCAAATTTAGTAGGACCTCCTTCAATACTTAACGGTATTGGATGGCGGGGGTCCAAACTCTTTGATCCCCTCATAAGTTAAACTACTATTAATACTATAACCCGGCTACTTAGGACTGTATCCCTGCTTACTCAGACTACTTAGTCGAGGGTAACGTCACCTTCAAAAGAGGGGCCTACCATAATTTGCATTAATAGCTTAATTAATTATCTTTCAATAATCCGACCCTTTAGGATTGTATCCTTGCTGACTCAAACTACTGGGTTGAGGGTAACGTCACCTCCAAAAGAGGGGCCTACTACAATAACTAAGATAATCTCTTAAACAAGTGCAAAAGTGCGGAAATAATCAAAGGTTACACTAAACACGAGTCGGAACCAAGTGATTCATCTTGTCTATCTGTTTTTACTTTTATTTTTATTTTTCAGCATTTTAGTTAGTTTTTATTTTTCTTAGTTTAAAAAATTTTTCTAAACTTTTTGATTTGATTAGACGTTGAGGATAAACCGGTACTAAAAGCTCTTGTGTCCTTGGACGACCTCGGTATCTTACCAACACTATACTACGCTCACGATGGGTGCACTTGCCCATATGTGTGTTTAGTGCTAGTAAATATCGTGTTTTTTAAATTTAAAACTTGACTAAAAAAAGTGTTAAAAAGGGCTTAATATATACATTAAAAACTAACGACACTTCACACGCATCAGCTTGACACAAGATTCCCGCAAGATGAATGTAAACAAGAACAAGTTGTAAAGTTTAATCCAAAACAAAATTTTGAACTCACTTTGCAGCCTCATATAAGTGATGTACCACCTTGTTACACCTTGTTGAACATTAGGTAACATCCTTAGAGGTTATCCAAGGAGTTATAAAGTAAGAAATGAGAAGAAATGGTTGATAAAGCAAGTTAAAACTCACAAGTTTTAACTTGTAGTAATTTGCCTAAAGTTGGAGTTTTCTTGAAATTCTTGGAGTGTTTGAGAGTGAAATGAGGTTGTGGAAAGTCAAAATGTGTTAAAGAAGGCTTGGATATATAGGGGAGGATTAAGGTTAAGTCATAATTGAGTTAGAATGTGATTGGAGGAGAAAGGTGGTGGAAAAAGTGGTTAAAAGGTGGATTTGAGAGTTAATTTGCAAGCTGTCAACAATTTTGCCCATCAGACCCTCTTGCGGCCGTTAGACCCTATGTCTTGCGGTTCGTAAGACATGTCAGAAGTAATTTTTTTTAGGCTCAAACTATCTACACACCAAGTGTGTAGATAGCCAACCCAAAAAGGTGTTTTTTGTCCTATGTGCATACCCTGCAGTGTCGAGCTGTGGGCAAAACGTGACGTTTTGGTCCGGTTAACCAGACAAAGACTGACGGGTGTCTGACGGGTCTGTTGACCGGACCAAAACCCCGAGCTTTGGCCTCGTTTTTGTCCTGTCAACCAGACCGGGTGTCAGTCTTTTGTCTAGTTGACAGGACCAAAACGCGACCAAAGCTCGGCGTTTTGGTCAGGTCAATAGACCCGTCAGTCTTTGTCTGGTTGACCAGACTAAAACGTCGCGCTTTGGCCACAGCTCGACATTGCAGTGTGTACATATAAGATAAAAAACACCTTTTTGGTGTGCCAATAGGCAAACGGGTGTGCAAATTGGTACACTATTTTTTATTTTTGGCCCTTATTGTTTGGTTGTTTGTCCAATTATACAATTTCTTTAATATGTGAAGTGTTTTTAAGGCATTCTAAGTCATGTATGAGTATGTGTATAGTATGAATGTGTATGAATATTATTTTGAACATAAAATAAATGTCAAGTATGATTCGGTTTCAAATGTTTCACGTATAAATAATATATTTACTATTCGAGAGTTTTTGCTAGTTGGGTCGGGTTTTAGAGCTCGGGTCCACAATATTTAAAAACTAGTAAGTATCAACATATAAAAACTAGAGCGCGTTATACCTAAACCAAACACTCGCAAACTAACACGCGTAAGCCTTGAACTACGTGGTTGACCAAGTCTGACCCATTGATCGTGGTTGACTCTTTGACCCAAACAATTCCATGTCTGACTAATGTGCTCTTGAACATCTCACCAAATACCTTTCTAACATGAACCACCACTCGATGACAACCACAGCCTGCACCTTCAGCTGCGGTACTCGTCGGAACCACCACCACAGTCTCAGCCGCTAGCAACCACCATAATTGCAAGACATCACCATTAGACAAGAACTATCAAAGCTTCAGATCTGAAGGAAAAACAAGCTGAACTAAAACATACCATACTAGATCGTGGGTTTACATGGATCACCGGAACTCATCGAGGCCTTAAAACCCTATGTCATTGTCACGGCTCTTCTTTGTCGCGAGCCTTGGTACACCATCAGCCATGTGCTTCTACTGCAGCACCGCTGTTGATGTTGTTTCAAACCCACACCGCCGCTGACAAGGGTTCAGGCGGTGCCCTAGTGGCACAACCCATGCCCAGCCGCACACCACCCTCCGTTCACCCGCCGCCTGACACCTAACCACCACTATCCTTGTACCACCACCACATCGACCATCCATCGCCTCCGCCCTCATCGGTCCAAGACCACCATAAGGCCTTTCTAACCACCCCGATGTGTTACCACCAAAGCAGCCTCCGCCTCCCTGCGTCACCGAAACACCACCGCCCAAAGCCGCTGATGCGGCGTCACTGCCGCTACCAGTGGCCGGAAGCCAAGCGTGTTGCCAGAATCTGACCGGTTCGCCTTGATTCTTCCTGATAACTCTCTAAATCTCCACACTCTCTCTAAAAGCTGCTCTCTCTCTCTCTCTCTCTACGATTTGAAAGTGGGAGGGGCTAGGGTTTGGATGTAAATGAGGAAGAGGGAGAATAAGATGCTTTTATATTTAGGGTTTGTGGTGGGTTAGGTGTGCATTGCATATACAAACCCGCTAAACGTCTCACATCTCGGTTTTTACTATTTTCATTATACCCCTTTTAACCATCGAGAAAATAACAACCATTATTTATAAAAAAAACTTCATAAATATAATTATGATTTATATGTACAAATATAAATTTGAAATATCATAATAAAAATCATTAATTTACAACGTGTTCGCTCAATTAAAGTTATTATTAATTCCAAATAATAATAATATTTTGTATCATGAACCCAATCGTAACTAACAATGGTTAAAATTCCGGGTCGTCACATCGACCCTTCTCGAGGTGTCACCTAAAAGATTCCTAAAAGCTGTTAAGATAACCGGTTATGTGGATTCCTTCACGGGTTTCCAACTCTAATGATGAAGTACCCTCTAAACGATCTACCTCACAGCGCGAAAGTCTCAATACACTAAAAAGTGCAAGGGGTAACTAATGGAATCCTGATTAGACTCGATAGGAAAGGTATGGCAGACAAACTAGGGAAATCTTCTCACAAAGGCTTTGCTCCTAGAAACCTAACACACAAGATAAGCCGACAATCTTTCACTTCACTGATATCAAGATTGGTTGAATACCTAGACCTACTTAATTCATAACTATCACTCCTATGGGTTACTACGTTTAGAAAACCACTTAACAATCGAGAATACACAGTAAACGATCTAGCATGCACCTATAACTGAAAAACATTCATCAAAGCACATGTGGAGTTTATAATCATGCATCAAATATATCCAAATACGCATACACTTCAAATCAGGATAACAAAGTCTTTTACTTCAAAATCAATCCACAATACATGTTCCAAAAACCAAAAGATTACAAGTTAGACATGTGTATTCATCAAAACCTTGGCAGTTCTATGAAGTTCAGCCAATAATCATCTTGAAAACACAAACATGTATCAAACTAGGTTTAACAAACATGTTCAGAATCAAAGTAAACAAAGAAAACAAGAAACCAAATGTTAACACCCGAGAAATGTTGATCAAATTGCTTGAACCTTAAATCCTAGTTTCGTGTCTTGCTAAAATCGCCTAGAGCAGCCTCTTGTTCGTCCAAAGTGCAGATTATGATGTTTAAAATTCGTAACTAGGTTATATACCAAAACTTGAACAACAATCCACGTTTTCACATATTTAGGTGCCCTCTCGTCGCGCAAGGGGTGGTGGACTAATCTGTCGCATGACGTCACAATGTAAAAACCGCGGTGGCTCTTTTTCAGTAATAACCCAAGTCTTCCATGGGCATTTAAGTCAATTCGCAGGTATGTTAATGTCCTAGCGTCGCGTGAGGGATATCCCCAAACCCTGTCGCACGACACGAAAAGTTATATTTCAGCATTTTATATTTCTGTAATTCACCTGATCAATCACAACACATCTGGAAACTCGGTTTTCTTCGTTTTTTCCCATTTCACTTCCTATTTTCCTTCGGACACCTGCAAAATACTAAGTAGCAAGCGATATTCTAAACAAAACGACTCAAACTCCTCGAAAACTCAACAAATGTTACACTAGAAACAAATGTATTTTGCAATACATCATGGGTCAAACACACAACACAGATCTCCTCACCTTAAATCCCAAACACAAATAGGTATATAAAAACATATAATCATACTTACGTTTCATGCTTAAAAACCATACAAGCAACATGAATTTCTTATATACGCAAAAAGCTTTACAAACCCCTTCATAAAATTAATTGGTTTCGACATACAAACTGAAACAACAACTAA
Organism: Helianthus tuberosus; assembly: GCA_030545235.1. Classification (NCBI taxonomy): domain Eukaryota; kingdom Viridiplantae; phylum Streptophyta; class Magnoliopsida; order Asterales; family Asteraceae; genus Helianthus; species Helianthus tuberosus. Next base: position 8,140,234 of record JARYGA010059718.1, on the reverse strand, counting down.
TCGAGTTCGACATGCAAACAAAACCAAACAGTCGAACCTTCTAAAAGCATGAGCTTAGATTGGTCGAGTGTAACTGATAGGCGTTTCGGCATTGCCTCAAAACTAAGAGACGTTGCGGGCTTTAACCAAGTACGACTCTTTAAACTAAAACCCTTAGATGATGGTTAGCAAGAGAGGTGAACCCCGGTGCTCGTCAAATTTCGCATATGATCCATCCAAACCCCTTTCTTTTCGATTTTACTTACTTGTCTCAAAACCTTCCATCTTCTTCTCGCTAGCAGTGCAAAACACACCGAGGACTATTTGAAAATGGGTGCAATCGTTAATAACAAAAACCTTCCACGGTCGCTAGTATCTAATCGAAAGAAGTGAGTTTATAGCCATAACCCATACCTAGATCATTGGAAGACTGTATCTTTTGTTTGGCATGTTATTGATATACCTGATTAGAGAGTGAATTAAAGCATGTTGGTGTCTCGTAAAAATGTCATCCAGCATGTTGGTATTTCTTTCATTTCAAAATATTATTTACAAGCTTTTAAATTATATATTTGACATGGTATAACCGGTGTAGCATACGGGTTCTTAAACTAGTATATTTAAATATAATCTTACGTCTAATAAGCGATCCTAAATAATGTCACGTGTCAATAATATATCATCTTTCAAAAAAAAAAAAAACTGTTTTTAGTCAAAATTGGTTTTCATTATAATATGATCCTAAATAACGTAATGTGTCAATGCTATATCATCTTTCAAAAAAAATTGTTTTTTTTTGTCAAAATTGGTTTTAATTATCGTTTTCATCGGGTTAAATCATAGAATGACCACATTACTTATTTTAAATTTTTTATCTTAACATCCGCCCTTACTTCAAATATATCTCTAAGTTGACTAATATTATTTTGTTGGATTAGATCTCACAAAATCCGTCCTAACTTCAAATATATATTTAATATATAACTTATAATGATATGATATCTTTGTATAAAAACTTAAAAAAAAATTATAATTTTTATATGATATTTATAATAATTTGTTTCGAATTAAATTACCAAAAAATAGCTCGTGTTATAAACCAGACATTTTAGGTCCAACCCATTACTTATGGGCTTTAGGGTTTATAGTTATGTTTATCAATATATTGTAATGTTGAATAGAATGAAATACATAATTCAGTTTATCTCTATTTTAGTATATTCAAATATTTAATTAAATTATCAAAACACAATTTATATTTACAATATAAAATGATATAAGAGTTTCTAAATTCCTACTCTATTATTCAAACGACGTAAAATATAGAACCTGCAGTTCTACCTATAGAGAACCTGAAGTTCTCCTATAATATATATTTTATATTGCGGCTCATTTTTAAATCCATGATTCTTTCATTTGTAGATAAAATGTCGAACTTATCAAAGCTTGAATTCACCGCACTTGACATCTCGGGTAACAACTACCTCCCATGGACTCTTGATGCTAAAATTCATTTGACGGCAAATAATTTGGGGAGACAATTATTGATGGTAATCAAACTTCACCTCAAGATAAAGCGAAAGCTATGATATTCCTCCGCCATCATCTTCACGAAGATCTAAAGCGGGAATATCTAACTGTTGAGGACCCCCTTAAATTATGGACAAACATCAAAGAACGTTTTGACCACCAGAAGTTGGTCTTACTCCCCAAGCCCGCTATGAATGGCTTCATTTACGATTACAGGATTTTAAGACTGTCAGTGAATATAATTCTGCCTTGTTCTGCATTACATCTGAGTTAAAATTATGTCGTGAAAAAATAACCGATGAAGACATGCTTGAAAAAACCTTCTCAACGTTCCATGCCTCAAACATGCTACTGTCGCAGCAATACCGGGAATGTAAATTTACTAAATATTCTGAATTGATATCATGTCTTCTGGTCGCGGAGCAAAACAACAAGCTCCTACTACAAAACCATCAATCATGACCCGCCGGTGCAAGCCCATTCCCTGAAGCGAATGTGGCCAATTATCAAAGCGGACGAGGTAGAGGTAGAGGCCGCGGCCCCAGCAGAGGTCGTGGTCGTGGTCGTGGTCGAGGACGGGGATATACATGGCATCGAGAGTCCCAGAACACTAAAAATAGCGGTGGTGAATCGAGTTGACACAATACGGGGCGACCTTCGAAAGGGAAAAGTAGCGGGAACCAAAGCAACATTTGTTATAAATGTGGGATGTCAAATCATTGGTCCTGCATATGTCGCACCCCTAAACACCTCGTCGAGGCATATCAACGCATGATGAAAGAAAAAGGAAAGAATGCTAAAACTAATCTGATTGAGGATGCACCTTCAGCCATGATATCAGACGTTCATTTAGATGCATGTGATTTCATTGAAAATGTTCGTGACGTTTAAACATATTTAATGTACCTTTCATGTTTTACTTTTCACACTGTGACCTTTGTATTTGGTTTGGTTTGAAACTCTTGCAATGTTTCATTTTACTTCTTTGCTTTAACTTTTATTTTTTATTTATTTATTTCGTGAAGAAATATGCATGCTAGCTCCAGTAGAGCTATTATTGGTGATGAATGTCTGGTAGATAGCGGTAGTACTGACACTATTCTCAAAGATATGAATTTTTTCTCTGAGTTGTCTCTGGCAGAGACACCGATTAGTACTATATCTGGTGTCAGTAACCTTATCGAAGGCTCCGGTAGAGCACACATAACATTATCTTCCGGTACCAAATTAACTATCGATAATGCATTATATTCTAGTAAATCCAGAAGAAATTTACTTAGCTTTAAAGATATTCGAAAAAACGGTTACCACCTAAAAACAATATCTGAAAATAATATTGAATATCTTCAAATTACTTCAAACAAAAATGGCAAAGAAACAATTGTTGAACAATTAGAAGCCTTATCCTCTGGATTATATTGTACTAATATCAATCCTATCGAATCATACATGGTGAGTAACCAAAAGCTGTTAGATAAAGACACATTCAATATATGGCATGACGGTCACCCTGGTAGCATAATAATGAGACGAATAATCAAAAGTGCAACCGGGCACCCTCTCAAAAACTTAAAAGTTTTGCTACCACAACACTTATCATGTGCAGCATGCTCTCTGGGCAAACTTATAACTCGGCCCTCACAAACTAAATTGATACATGAAACCCCATCATTTTTAGAAAGAATCCAAGGGGATATTTGTGGGCCTATTCATCCTCCGTGTGGACCATTCCGCTATTTGTTGGTCTTAATAGACGCATCCACAATGTGGTCACATGTGAGCCTTTTAGCTACTCGAAATGTAGCATTTGCCTGACTTTTAGCTCAAATCGTACAATTGAGAGCCAATTTCCCCGATAATCAAATTAAAACATCCAGATGGATAATGCGGGAGAGTTCACATCTCAAGCTTTTAATGACTATTGTATGTCAATTGGGATCAATGTTGAACATTCAGTACCTCATGTTCACACACAAAACGGTTTAGCTGAATCTCTAATTAAACGATTACAAACAATCGCTAGACCATTCTTAATGAGATGTAAACTACCATCTTCTGCATGGGGTCATGCTATTTTGCATGCCGCTACACTGATTAGATTGAGACCAACTGCTGATCACGAATACTCCCCATTCCAACTGGTCTCCGGACGAGAACCAAGTTTGTCCCACCTTAGAATTTTTTGGTTGTGCGGTATATGTACCAATACCGCCACCACAACGTACTACAATGGGACCCCAAAGAAGACTGGGTATCTATATTGGTTTTAACTCCCCGTCCATAATTAAATATTTAGAACCAATGATGGGAGACATGTTTACAGTACGGTATGCTGACTGTCATTTTGATGAAACAATGTTCCCAGTCTTAGGGTGAGATAAGGACAAAGAAAGACTGGTAACGCAAGAAATAACGTGGAATGCATCATCGCTATCAAATCTCGACCCCCGAAGTGGTCAATGTGAATATGAAGTCCAAAAGATCATACATTTGCAAAGAATAGCGAATGAATTACCAGATGCATTCACAGACACGAATAGAGTGACAAAGTCACATATACCAGCATCAAATGCACCCGCTCGAATTGAAGTAATCCCAGAAGTGATTACTATACAACGAAAGCGTGGGAGACCAATCGGTTCCAAAGACAAAAACCCACGGAAACGAAAAGAACAAAGTAACGCAGTTGGTGAAAACTCACAAAAGATTATAACTGAAACCCCGGTAGAGGTAAATGTCCCAGAAGAGACAACTAGGAATCCAGAGGAAAATGAAGTTTCAGAAGAAACACCGGTACCGAACGAAAATAAGATCTCTATTAATTATGTACAAGATATTACAATGTGGAACCGGAATAAAACACGTGTTGATGATATATTCGTGTATGCTATAGCAACGGATGTAATCAATGAAAATGATTACGTACCTAAAACTTTAGAAGAGTGCATGCACAGAAATAATTGGCCAAGATGGCAAGAAGCCATAAACGCCGAATTGAATTCGCTCGAAAAGCGACATGTTTTCGGACCTGTAGTCCGAACGCCCATAGACGTAAAACCAGTAGGTTATAAATGGGTGTTTGCAATAAAGAGAAATGAAAAGAATGAGATTGTACGATATAAGGCTCGACTTGTAGCACAAGGGTTTTCCCAAATCCCAGGAGTTGATTATGAGGAAACGTATTCCCCTGTAGTGGATGCGATAACCCTTAGGTTCCTAGTCGGCCTCACAATCTCTGAAGGACTTCATATGAGACTAATGGATGTCGTCACCGCATACTTATACGGGACACTTGAAAATGACATCTACATGAAAATCCCTAAACTTGCCTGAAGCATTAAAATCAACACCTCGAGAAATGTGTTATATAAAGCTCCATAGATCTTTATATGGTCTCAAACAATCTGGTCATATGTGGTACAATCGACTTAGTGAATATCTCAAAAAAGAAGGATACAAGTCTGATGTAATCAGTCCATGTGTTTTTATAAAAATATCACTCTCAAATTTCACTATAATAGCAGTCTATGTTGATGATATCAACATCATCGGATCTCCTTAAGAGATAGAGAAAGTTGCTCAGTTGTTAAAGAAGGAATTTGAAATGAAAGATCTTGGTATGACGAAATTATGTATCGAACTACAATTTAAGTATCTGTGCAATGGCACATTTGTCCATCAATCAAACTAAATCCAGAAGATGTTAGTACGTTTCAATATGGACAAAGCACATCCGTTTAGCGTACCTATGGTTGTCCGACCGCTAGATCCACACAAGGATCCTTATCGCCCTCAAGAAGAAGGCGAAGAAGTACTTGGTCCAGAAGTACCGTACTTAAGCGCGATCGATGCTCCTATGTATCTCGCAAATAACATAAGACCTGACATTGCATTTGCAGTACATGTACTAGCGAGATACAGTTCGAATCCAACACGTAGACACTGGAATGGTGTAAAACATATATTCCGGTATATTTGCGGGAAACAAGACTTAGGTCTTTTCTATCAGAAAGATCAAAAGTCCCAGCTTGTTGGGTATGCTGATGCCGGATATCTATCAGATCCTCACAAAGCAAAATCTCAGACAGGTTATGTATTCACAAACGGCGGCACAACAATTTCTTTGAAATCAACTAAGCAAACATTTACAGTAACATCATCAAATCATGCCGAATTGATAGCACTATATGATGCTGGTCGAGAGTGTGTGTGGTTGAGATCAATGATTAATCACATACAAGAAGCATGTGGATTAGAACAGATCAAGAAGGAACCGACAATTATTTATGAAGATAATGCTGCTTGCATAGCTCAGATCAGAGAAGGTTACATTAAGGGTGATCGAACAAAGCACATCTCACCAAAGTTCTTCTCAACATATGACTTGCAGAAAGAAAGGGAAATTGATGTTTGCCAGATCAAGTCAAGTGAAAATTTAGCTGATCTGTTCACAAAATCTTTACCAAGAAGCAGTTTCGAGCAACTATCACACAAGATCGGTCTCCGCAGATTGAAAGATGTTTGTTGAATTCAGGAGGAGAATTATACACATTGTACTCTTTTTCCCTTAACTAAGTTTTGTCCCAATGGGTTTTCTTAGTAAGGTTTTTAATGAGGCAGTACAACTGATCCACTAGTATCAGTTTATTTATTCAGGTCCTGAAGTATCTATTTAACATCATCCTGACGTATGTTGTTAAACTGTGTATAATTCTAAATGTCTGAGGGGGAGTGTTATAAACCAAACATTTTAGGCCCAACCCATTACTTATAGGCTTTAGGGTTTATAATTATGTTTATCTATATATTGTAATGTTGAATAGAATGAGATACATAATTCAGTTTATCTCTATTTCTCTTTGGTTTTTATCAGCTCTTACTTTAAATATAATCTAATTTGACTTAAATTATGGAAATTTATTTGTTTGTTTTTTATCAGACATATCTCTAGTAAAAAAACATACAAATAAATTACCATAATTAATAGCACCTAATTGTATTTTAAATATCGAGCTGGGGGTCTAACTGGAAGCAGCCTCTCTATTTCTACAGGGTAGAGGTAAGGCTGTCTACATTTTACCCTCCTCAGACCCTACCTTTGCTTTGCTATTGGTGGGATATACTGAGTATGATGATGATGATGATGATGATGTATTTTAAATATGGAACGCATATGTAATTTATTAGAGCTGAAATATCTTTTATTTTTATTAAATTCTATTTAATGCATCTGTCATCGTGTCATGTCTTAATTTTGAGACTTGTACGTTGATTTTATTATATTTTTTTTGAACGGCCGACAAAATTGAGTTCATTATATTATATTGATTTTATAATTGAGTTCATTATATTGATTTTATATCTGTATTGGCATAATTTTTTATTGTTGAAATTTGAATAGATTTACAAGTTTGTTATAAGTGAAGATATTGTTCTGGAATTTTTTTTTTCTTTAACATACATAGAAGGTGTACCTGTTGTTTTAGAATGTTTATATCATTTAGGAGTCTGTTTTGTGTTTTTGTGTGTAGACATTTCACGAGTGTTATAGCAGCAATGTTTTCATGTTTACTGTACAATTCAATGTTGTAAAGATTATTAATAAGCGTATTTTGTGTATATTAATATCTAAGGTTAACAAAGATTCCAATAAACTTCAATATACGCACACAATCCTCACTTCCAGAATCGATTTGCAAAAGACATGGTTCATACAATCGTGAATCGTTTTATATTATTTGCAAAACAAATGATTTTGAATTGTTTTTATTATTTGCAAAACCAATTTTTTAAGGGTATATCTCTCCAAATATGCTTTGTGGCTAAGTATTTAAAAATAATTAAGAAACTTCCTAAAGAATTGATGATTAGGCGCTTTAGAAGTGGGTTGGGTCTTGATTACCATGAGCAAAAGATTACAAGCTTGTGCTCGAAAAACAAACAGTTCTCATTATTCAATCCGTGTAATACACAAAACTACCTAGTATGTTGTATATAACATACTCGGCTTCAAACTTATTTTGAATTGCTATGATCAATGTTAGGATGATTGTTGTAATTTGTAAATGCTGCTCAACGGTTACTTATCAGGTGTTATAATTTTAATAAATTTATTGAAATTAGCGTATCAAGTGTGAGAACTTGAAGTTTGCATACGAAGTGTGTGCACAATTAGCCCCATTATGCTACACAATATTTTGAACTGGCATAATAATAGTAGTGATATTTATGTTACTTCTAAATTGTAGCGTAATTATTATTACATTGGTTCAAAATAACTCTATTTAGAGTAATTTTGAAAATGATACCTTGTTGATTTTCCCTTCACTTATATAGTTCGTACATTAATTTCTATTTGTATTTAATCCAAACACTAGACATACATACATGTATATATAGGGTCAGGATTTAGAGAAAATGGTGAAAAATGTGAGAACAGTGAGAATGGTTACGGATCGTCAGATCAAAACAATCTATGGACTAGATGGCGCGGTGGCGTTTTCATAAATAACATCCATTTTATTACGTGGACGCTATTCATTAAGGGTAAAAAAGTCTTTTGATTTCCATACATAAAATGCCAAACTCATGAATAAAACGCCATTAAATTCTCGCCTTAAAATACAAAGCACACCATCATCCTAATCTAAACGCCATTATATATAAAACGCAAAACTTTGTTTTTAAACGATAAAGCTGAACAAACATTAACTGAAACGACGGAACTTAATTACTAGCATTTATTATAATAAAATCCCGTCTAAAATATGCGCCAAAAACTTCCTATATAAACAACATCTCAGACCTTCTAATAACCACACCAAACCCAAAAACGCTATATTTTCCTATATACCATTCATCTTAGAAATGCCAAAAAAACCAAACATCAAAGAAACCAAACTTAATAATTTGTCCTTTTGAGGCTATCTGTAGTCATCAATGTTTTCAAGACTGGACCGGAGGTCGACCCGGTCGCCTTACGGGGTCAAAGGTCGGACCGGTCCGACCGGATTGCAAACCGGATGATAATGTTTATACCTAATTATGTTTCTAAAATTATATCTCTACTTTTTGAAGAAGCAAGCTATATATTTTTTATAATATTATTAAAATTATGACCGAAAGTTGTATAAAATACTAAAGCCAACTATAAGATAAATAAATAAAAAAACATGTAATAACGTAATCAAATAATAAAAAGGGCAAATACTAACATTTGCTATACAATTTTCTACCTATAAAACTAATAAATATTAATAAAGAAATATGTCCATCAATTTTCTATCCATAAAACTATATATATAGATGATTCAAATAAAAACCACTTTTATTGTGAAAACTCGAAAACTAACTAAAAAAAGCCTAAAAAACACACAATTTTTTTTTTATTTTTTTTATAAAAATTGCAGGTATTTTTTTTTTGAAATTTTTTTTATATAAAAATTGGCGAAAATTGGTATGCAAAAAAAAAAAAAAAAATTGGTATTTTTTTTTGGCTTTTTTAATAAGTTTTCAAGTTTTCACAATAACTAGTGGTTTTCATTTGAACCTTCCCCTATATATATAAGTATCCGCTAAAATGAGAACCACCTCGAGTTGTAAGAACCGCGAGAACTTTTTGATCTGGGGCGAGGTGGACCAATTTTTTTTTTCATAAACGTAGATGCATGTATTATAAGCACATTTGTAAAAAAAAAAAAATTCAAAAAATAATGTCGTGTGTGTAGTCTTGAGCACCACAAGTTTGTGTTTACGGGTACCGTAAATTTTCCGGCCAGATTTACGGTACCCATAAACACAAACTTGTGGCGCTCAAAACTACACACACGACATTTTTTTTTGAATTTTTTTTTTACAAATGTTGTTATAATACATGCATCTACGTTTATGGAAAAAAAATGGTCCACCGCGCCACCTACGGTGTAGTTCTCACGGTTCTTACAACTCGAGGTGGTTCTCATTTTAGCATTCCCCTATATATATAAGTATATATATATATGTATATTAAAAACTGAAGTCAATTTGTTTTAAATATTATAATAATATATATAGTTTTTTTAATACTTTTATTATCTTCTTTACTTTTTAAGTTGGATAAGCTTCTGTCAACCGATACTTGTATCGAAAATATCGGTACGGTTATCGGTACATGAAGGTAAAAACCGACACCAACCTGGTACAGAAAACGCCAAAAGTCGGTATCGAATTGATTTTGAAAATCTTTTAGTTCGGGAAATTCGGTAATGCTACCCGGTACCATTTGCTCATCTCTGATCACGTGTATCGTACGAACAACAACGGTATTGTGCAACTTTTTTTGTTGATTTTCTTCAACTTTTAATAATTTATTTTTTTTAGTTTCAAGGGTAGGGATGAGCTTGGTGCCAACCAATACTGAATTAGTACTAGTACCGAAAATAGCAGTTACGGTACCGGTATATGAAGGTAAAAACCGGTACCAGGAACGCCAAAATTCGTACCGAATTGGTACTTAAGATCTTTTGGTTTGGGAAATTCGATATCGGTACCCAGTATCATTTACTCATCTCTGACCACAGGTTTATACGAACAACATCATTACCATACAACTTTATTCTTGTCAGCGGTTCCGTGCGCAACGCGCTTGTAGTGATTTCAAAACTCATGTAAATATAGACTAAACAACAAAAGACGTTCACCGCAACGCGGCGATAGTAAAAAACTAGTTAAATATTAATAAAGAAACCTATCCATAAAACTAAGAGAAAAGTGCCCGGATAGTCCCTGTGGTTTGCCTATTTTTCATCTTTAGTCCCTAACTTTCTAAAATTACAGTTATAGTCCTTAACTTTTGCAATTTTGTTCCTGGATAGTCCCTGACGCAGATGGGTGTTAGCTTTCTCTGTTAACTTAGTGTGTTATGAACTAAACACCCTTATTTATTAAATCAATAACTAAAAAATTAAAAGAAATATAATTAATATCTAAATATTTATGTAGGTCCCACCACCTACCCTAACCACTTCATCTTCCCCACTTCATCTTCCACCACCGCCATGGCAACCTTCCCCTGATTTCGCCTCTTACAATAGCAAGTCATCATACAATTTGCAGCCACAGAAAGCCCACAATATTCTCTCTTTTATTAATATGTTACCCAATCAGATCTCGGCATTTAAACGTACAAATCAACCCTTTAAAATCTAGATCAAACAAAAGGAGCAAATTTTACTTGGACCCAGTGAGGCATTTACGCAAACACCTTATATGCACAAACATTTAAACCAAATAACAATGGGGAAACAAAATAATTCGATTAAAACATGAAGTTAATGAAGGATGAATGTAAGAACATACCCCATAAACACAAAATTGAAGCCAAATGGAATTGAAGAAAAAGGAAACAGACAGGAACAAAAAGAAAGCAGAAAAAGTATGAAGGATTCTTTTCGTGTTTCTCTCTCCTCACTCTCGCCGGATTCGTTGCTTGTTATGATGTCACTGGTGTTTTGATTTGATTATTATGGGGTGGTGTTGGGAATTAAGGAATCTATGGTTTTAAACTTTTGATTTGGTTTGTTTTGGATCAACATGATGATGATGATTCTGGTTTTGTTTTGGGTTTGAAGCTTGATGTGGGTTTGGTTGTTGATGATGGTGGAGGGTGGTGGTCAATGATGAGGGTGGGTTGCGGTGATGATGAAGAGAATGGTGGACCCCATTTGATTTAAATACATTTCTTTTTACATTTAAGTTATTTTTTAATAACAAGTGTATTTTAGTAATTTCACATTGTCACACCCTGGCTTTGCGTAAGCGTGGGTTTATTTTGGTGTGACCTCTTAATACCATAGCAAATATCATAACCATGCTATATGAAATAAAACATATGATGTTCATCCATTCATCAAGTTTTAAAAGTTACCAAGACGACATTGTTTAAAAGTCGACACATGAAACGAATTACAATCATGACATAATTAAAAACTTGTTCATACGACTCGACCAAAGGCTTGAATAAAAACATAGTTTAAGACTTGTAACCCATCCAGGCAAAGGTCACATTTCCTAAACTCGGATGACATCATTATTCCTACGCAGCTTAACATCATTGCAAACTTGGCCAGATCCATTAGTTTCCTGAAATACATGTAGTTTGAAAAATCAACAAAAAGTTGAGCGAGTTCATGTAAAAGTGAGTATGTATAAACCTTTGTAGTATGTATGAAAATCCCTGGTATGTAGCAATTAAGGAAAAAGAGATCACCATTGGGTTGCAAAGCCAATGATATGTGTGAAGTGATGTAGGAAGACTAAAACCTAGCAGATTTTTGCGTCGGGCTCCAAGTCACCCCATGGTCCGTACAGTGGACTCAGGAGTTGGGCTCGCTACACCCAAATAGATCTAACGCTCATAACCCTCGGTCCTACAATGAGGATTAATGGCCCCAAGTAATACCTTCCCACTCACATGATCTAAGTAGTAAAACCCTCCTTAAGCTAACCATACCACGTATATAAAAGTCTGTAATAATTGTCGCATGTATTTCACCCCCGAAGTATAAAACTGAAAACAGTAAAGAGAAAAGGGGGACATGAACTCACAGAAGTGCGTATCCAGAAACGTCAATCTCCAACTCTATCTGCTGCGTGACGACCTACACGTACTAATTCCTATTAGACGGATGGGCTGTGCCTTGGCTTAGGGTTTAACGTTCTTGGAAAATAGTTAGGTAACTATTCCGTATTGACACTTCTTATTTATTTTATAAGTATATTCCTTCCCAAGGATGGGGGTCTTTATACATGTATACGTTGTAATTCCGAAAATATATTTTAAGTCCCACTTAGTAAATATATTTAATTTACTTGTCCAAAACATCAAAACTCCAAAATATATATATTTTTCCCAAAAATATTATATTTTATTTCATAAGTTTTCCAAAATAATATTTCACCAAAAATACACGAATAAGAGTATTTTTCTAAAATATACATAAGTTACGTTTTAAAGTTCGCGTTGTAACAATAATACGGTGTAACTTAGATATTTATTTGTGAGAGCGTTGGTATTATTTTGGAGTTTGAAATTTCGTAATATTTCCAGATTATATTATTTTTACTCTAAAAATAATATATATCTAGTTCACAAATAATCCAATAATCACACAAGCGTCTTATTATAAAATATATATTCTAAATATATATTTATCAAGTTTTATTTACGAAATTCCACCTCCGGTAATTGGTATTTTTGTAATAAAAATTATGGCGAAGTTTATTTGAAAACCAAGTTAAAATATATTTCTAAACATTTGTTAGAAAAATATTTCTAAGTGTTGAAATTCTAGAAAAATTTCGCCAGAGTTTCCTTTGTAAATGGAGGTGTCCACGCTTACTAGCGTATCATTTTCTTTTCAAAAATTTATTCAGACAATCATCAATCAACAATATACAATCTTTAATCATCAAACTTGACCAAAAATAACATGAACCATAAACTTTGTGAACTTGAAAGTTTGTAAAAATATGTAGTAAATTACTAGCATATTTAGTAGGTCTTGTTATCTTTAAAATTAAGATTAGTTTCTTAAAAACTTTATTTTTAAAGAATTTGAAGTTTAACAACTTCTAGTCATGTTTTACAAAAATATTTCGTTGTTATATTTCCTTGTTACACAGGTGTTCACACACTTGTTTACTTACTAAAATTGTATTTAGTTCATACAAGATCCGGGTTTTAACAAGACTAGTATCTTTCACTTGATTCTTCCGAAATACCACTTGTAGATCTTTAGATCTACAAGTTTATAACCTTATTTTTCAAGAAAAATTACATTTATTCAAGTTCAAGGTTCATGTATGGATGGATTCATCATCTTTCATATTTCTAACTTTTACATCTTACTAGTTTATGTTCTTAAACATGAACTAGTATGTCTAGATGATGATCCATCTTACTTCAACTAACAAACAACATCAAATAATCATAACAACACAAGATCTACATGATTTAACCATATATCTTCTCTTTTTCCACCCTTTACCATTTATGTTCAAGACTTTAGATTATGTTCATTAGTGTTTCTTAGCATTTCATCATTCAACCATCTATTAACCACTAAAATCAAGAACAAGATGATGTTTTAGAACACTTACTACTAGCACAAGGCTAGGGAAGAAACAAGGCGTAAAAGTGGTGGATAAAAGAAAACAAGAGTGGTCCTTGAGCTTCCGAGTGCACCAAGCTTAGTTGTAGGACCCCTTGCACCTTTGTATGAATGTAGATTGCTTGAAGAAGGCTTGATGATGGTGGTGGCGTGTGTGGTGGTCTTCGGCCGAACAAGAGAAGAGGAGAGGAAGAGAGTTAAGTTTGCTAAGTGTGTTTGTAAAATGAAAGTCTTAATCCCTTGAGTTTATTTATAATCCAATTCCACCATTATCCAACATGTATTGTGCTTCTTAGATATCCAACATCCACAAATAAAATAATGAAAGAATTGTGGGGTGTGTCCCCACTCCACAAACCGGTTCGAAGGGGGGGGGGGTATGGGGTTGGGATGTAATGTTATGGTTATAATCTAGTTAGATTATAAAGGTTAAGTTAGTGTATTAGTGTGTGTTATACAATATAAGGTGTGTTAGGGTGTTCGGGGACCCTAACTAGCTCAGAAAAGTAGAAACAATGTATTTGGCAATATTTTTGTGTTCCGGGTAAAGTCCGGTTGTTCGGTTGGATATTGATCCGTTAAAGTGCTAAATAAAGTTTTAAAGTGTCTTTTATATGTTTTTAGTGAAACATTAAATTACCAACACTTTGGAAAATATCCAGGACTATTTTGCCAAGTTTTTGCACTTTACTAGCATTGTTAAATGCTGAATTTTGGTTATGTAGTGCAGAATTCTGCATTTTAAGTATGTTTTAGGCACTTCCGGGCACTATAACTATCACCTAGTGACGCAGTTTTATGGTCCTCACCTCCCTACACTCCCTACCAGTGTAGTACTTTATTCCCGGCTCATACTGGGCCTCAGCATAGTGTCTGACTAGGTGCTGCAATTGTCAGCATGTTTACTGGGTTATCCGTTCACTGTGCTAACTGTGCTTTGTGCATCAAGTTTGTCACTATTGTTTGTGTGTAATAAATGGGGTGACAGTATAAAATGTGATGCATGAGTATGAATGTATCAGAAAGCAGAAAGCAGTTTAATCACAATTGTAATCAAGCACAGTAATTAAGCACTAATTAAATATTAATCAATTGTACGGATACCTGGATTTGTGAGGGTTGTCACATTCTCCCCCCGTTAGAGAAATTTCGTCCCGAAATTTTAGGCTCTGCTTCTAGTTATAGGGGTCTTGGGAAACAAAGGGGGGTATTTTTCCTTCATACGATCCTCACGTTCCCACGTGAATTCTGGACCATGTCTTGCGTTCCATCGAACTTTGACGAGCTTGACACTACTCCTGCGTGTTTTGTTAAGTTTCCAATCCGTAACCTCGACGGGTTCTTCGGTAAAGTGGAGCGTGTCGTCGATATGAACTTCGTCAGCAGGAATGATCACTGTCTCCTGTGTTGGACTCTTTTTCAAATTTGATACATGAAATGTATCATGAACACCATTAAGTTCAGCAGGTAGGTCCAACTTGTAGGCTACAAGCCCAATCCTTTGCAGGATTCTGAACGGGCCAATGTAACGCGGATTCAACTTCCCACGCTTTCCAAAGCGTGCCACACCCTTCCAGGGTGAAACCTTCAATAAAACCATATCCCCAACTTGAAACTCTAAAGGTTTCTTTCTTCGGTTTGCATAGGCTTTCTGTCTGTCACGAGCCGCCTCGATGCGCTTTCGAATTTGTGCAATCTTGTCTGTCGTCTCTTGGACTATCTCAGGACCAACAAGCTGTCTATCACCCGCATCAGCCTAGCACAGTGGTGATCGACACTTGCGTCCATAAAGAGCTTCAAATGGCGCGGCTCTAATGCTTGTGTGGTAGCTGTTGTTGTACGAGAATTCAACCAATTGTAAATGATTATCCCAGCTACCACCCAAATCCATTACACACGCTCACAGCATATCTTCCAAAGTCTGAATAGTTCGTTCACTTTGGCCATCAGTTTGTGGGTGAAATGCAGTGCTTAGATTCAACTGCGAGCCAAAAGCTTCTTGGATTGCCAAATCCTTGACACGAAGCGTCCATCTCTATCAGAGATAATCGAGAGAGGCACTCCATGACGTACAACAATCTCTCGCATGTATATTTCCCCAAGTTTACTCGTGTTGTCTTTCTCCTTGATTGGTAAAAAGTGCCCAGACTTTGTCAGACGGTCTACTATCACCCAAATTGTATCATGGCCTCTGGGCGTCTTTGGCAATTTTGTTATGAAATCCATTGAGATATGTTCCCACTTCCATTTGGGTATTTCAGGTTGCTGAAGAAGACCTGAAGGCTTTTGGTACTCGGCTTTAACCTTGGCGCAAGTTAAACATTTGCTAACGTATACTGCAACATCGCCTTTCATCCTAGGCCACCAGTAGAAATCCTTAAGGTCTTGGTACATTTTATCCGCTCCGGGATGAATCGAGTACCGAGATTTGTGAGCTTCATCAAAAATAACCTTTCTCAAACCACCAAACAGAGGAACCCAAATCCGTTTCATGAAGCATAAAGTTCCTTCCTCGTTTGGTACCAACCACTTCTCCATCCCACGGAGATACTCGTCCTCAATATTCCTTTCTTTCAAAGCTTCTCTCTGCGCGGCATGAATGCGTAAAGAGAGGTCTGGCTGGACAATCATCTCCAAAGCCCTAACCCTTATGGGCTTAATCCTTTCTTTTCGACTCAGGGCATCGGCGACCACATTCGCCTTCCCTGGGTGATACTTGATCTCGCAATCATAATCATTCAGCAGTTCTACCCAGCGCCTTTGCCTCATGTTAAGCTCCTTTTGGTTGAATATGTGCTGTAAGCTCTTGTGATCAGTGAAGATTGTACAGCGCGTACCATACAAATAATGTCGCCAAATCTTTAACGCAAATACCACCGCCCCTAACTCTAAGTCATGCATGGTATAGTTTTTCTCGTGGACTTTTAACCAGCGTGACGCGTAGGCTATAACTTTCTGTCGCTGCATCAACACGCAACCCAAACCTTGACGCGAGGCATCACAATATACCACGAAGTCGTCCGTTCCTTCGGGTAGTGATAAGATCGGTGCGTCACAAAGCTTGTTCTTCAACAACTGAAACGTTTCCTCTTGATTGTCACCCCAATCAAACTTCTTGTCTTTCTGTGTGAGTGTGGTCAAGGGTTGAGCGATTTTGGAGAAATCCTCAATGATCCTTCGATAATAACCAGCCAAACCTAAGAACTGTCGAATCTCGGTTGGCGTCTTTGGAGTCTCCCAATTCTTGATCGCCTCGATCTTTGTGGGATCAACATGAATTCCATTTCCATTAACCACATATCCAAGAAATTGGACTTCACGCAGCCAGAACTCGCACTTCGAGAACTTAGTGTATAACTTCTCTTTTTTAAGTAGCTCTAGAATAGCTCTTAAGTGCTGTTCGTGCTCGTCCTTCGTCCTCGAGTAGATCAGAATGTTATCAATAAACACGATCACGAACTTATCCAAGTACGGTTTGCAGACTCTATTCATTAGATCCATGAAAATTGCCGGTGCGTTTGTCAACCCAAACGGCATAACCAGGAACTCATAATGTCCATAACGAGTCCTAAAGGCCGTCTTCGGGATACTTTCCTCTTGTATCCTTAACTGATGATATCTTGATCGAAGATCGATCTTTGAATAAAAACTCGAACCTTGCAACTGATCAAACAAGTCATCAATCCTTGGCAAAGGATATCTGTTCTTGATAGTCAACTTGTTAAGCTCACGGTAGTCTATACACATACGAAAACTACCGTCCTTCTTTTTAACAAACAGAACCGGAGCTCCCCAAGGTGAGAAGCTTGGCCTGATGAATCCTTTGTCCAATAGCTCCTGGAGTTGTGTGGATAACTCCTGCATTTCCGAAGGCGCAAGTCTATAGGGTGCCTTAGCTACAGGCGCGACGCCTTGAACTAAGTGAATGTGAAATTCGACTTGCCTTTGAGGCGGTAATCCTAGCAAGTCTTCTGGAAAGACTTCAGGATATTCTTTTACTACAGGAATGTCTTCGATCTTTGGTTCAGCAGCTTCTTTATCCACGATGTGTGCTAAGAATGCGACACATCCCTTCTGTAAACACTTTCTAGCTTTCAGACAGCTAATAATTCTCAGTGGCATATCACGCTTCTCTCCTTGCACTACGATCATTTCTTCATACGTCATAGGGATGCAGATGGTCTTCTCGTGGCAAACAATCTCGGCCTTGTTGCTCGATAACCAACCCATCCCTACTACCACGTTGAAGCTCCCCAGCTCGACTGGCAGCAGATCTAGAGTAAATTCGTGCCCTCCCAGTTCTATCACGCATCCTCTGATGACTTCTCCCATTTTAATTAGTTTCCCATTCGCCAATTCGATCGAGTACGGAACGTCTAACTTACTAGTGGTCAATCCAAGTATATTCTTAAATTCTAACGATACGAAACTATAATCGGCACCAGTATCAAACAGAACAGATGCAAAACATTGATTTATAGGGAACGTACCGGTGACAACGTTTGGATCCCGGCGCGCTTCCCTTGCGCCAATGTTAAAGACTCTTCCACGGGCTTAGTTCAGCTTTGGGCATTCCCTCTTAAAGTGCGCAACATCTCCACAATTGAAGCATCCTGGCCCTCGGCCATTCCCATTCCCAGCTTGAGTGTTGTTTTGGTTGCGATTTCCATTCCCAGTTTGATTCGCAACATTCCCACGGTTTCCATTCCCGCCATTATTCCCTTGCGGGCGGTTCCCATTACCACCACGGTTGTTGTTTTTGAAACCCCTTTGGCCACCCTGGCCTAAACCAACCCAGCAAGTATCCTTGGTGTGGCCGCTCTTTCCACACGACTCGCATTTTCTCAATCCACACGGGCCAGAATGATGGCGCTGGCATGTGTTACACTTGGGAAGAGTGCCCATATAACCCTTTCCTTTGTTTTCGACACCGGTTGTAGCTCTCGCCGGTATGCTCGATTCACCCTTCCTGTTCACATTGCTTGTACCCTGCTTGAAGTTGGAAAATTTTCGTTTGTTTTCACCAGACGGTTCAACATGTGTTTCCTTTTTCTTCTGATCAGAAACTGAGAACTTGTTCAACCTAATGGCCTCCTCAGTAAGCGCTACACTTAGGTCGATGGCTTCTGTGATAGTTGTAGGCTTGGACGTGGTAACCATACTCATTATTTGAGGAGCCAATCCCCAGATGAACCTCTCAACACGTTTAAACTCGGGTGTGACCATATACGGTACTACGTGAGACAAATCATGAAATCTTTGGACATATTCTGCAATCTTGGGACCATCCATCCTCAGATGCCAGAACTCAGTCTCTAACTTCTGTATTTCAGCACGCGAGCAGTACTTCTTCCTCATTAACTCCTTTAACTCGGCCCATGTTAACGCATAAGCAGCAGCTTCTCCTAAAGTTTGCACTTGTAGATTCCACCACGATAGGGCTCCATCCAGAAACAGCCCTGAGATGTAGGTCACTTGTTGCTCGGGAGCACATTTGCTCATTCTTAGGACAGAGTCTGTCTTCTCAGCCCATCTAACAAACGCAACAGCACCTCATGTGCCATTAAAATTCACGGGCTTGCAGTCGAGAAACTGCTTGTAGGTGCACCCTGCACATACGTTAGAATTTACAAATGGTATTAGCGGACGTGCTATAAATATCCAAATGTATGGTAATATGTCTCAAGCTACTTGACATTACCATGGGGTGGATTATTGTTGCCGTTGTTGTTTGATATATTTCCGCTTGTTTCCCCATGGGACGCCGCATACTGAGCTATGGCCGCGGCAATTATCCCTTGGAGTTCCGCCTCTGTAGTGGGCATGCGCGGGTCGCGTCGTGGAGGCATTTTCTAAAAGATGGTCACGTTGGTCAGGTCATAGTAAGTATAATAAATATACATATACAGTAACATCCATCAACACATAACATCTCATGTTATCGCAAAAAGTAAATAACTCAACAAAGCATGTAGTGAGAACGTTGCCATTGAGCTTCATTAATCACGACCACAACAGTGTTTTACAAGTTTAATAGTACATCACAAGTCAAAGTAAGATCGTGGGGCTACATCACCCCCAAAAGTACAAGTCAAACTACATCTATCATATACAAAAAGTGTGATCTCTCAAAAGGCTTCGTAAGATGGCTCAATAGCGACCTTCTCACCAAAAGATCGACCTGCATAAAACCAAAAATATGCCTATGCTGATGGCGACGGAGGAGGAGGAGGAAAATGAAAGAAAAGTAAACGACGCATATGTAACCAGTCCTCCTCTAAGGCACGATAGGCGCGCAGCAAATATGCTATCTGCTGCTCAGAAGTCCAAAAGCGAGCGTCTGAATCGGGGGAAAGTGGACGTGGAGGGTGCGGTGCTGCAAATGGGGTCTGACAATGACAAGATGGACGTGGAGCTCTCTCCAACTCCTGGATACGACGCGTCAATGCATCCTGCTGTATCATCAAGGAAGTGAGGATGTCTTCCGTAGAGAACCTAACATGGTACGGGTGGTACGGATCAGACAGTGGCATGATACAGGGCGTAGTCCATAAAAATGGCTCTCTTGATGGAATGAAAGATGGTGCAGTAGGTGGTGCAACAGAAAGAAACTGAGGTATGAACGGTAAGGATGATAGCAGCACAGGTGGAACAAAAGTAGGATGAGTAATATGTGGTATAAACTGGCTGCCTCCTGTCATGAAAGGTACGTGACCAAAAGGCTGTCGTGATGAACCCTCCCCAGGACGTGGTGGAGGGATGTCCTGGAGAAAGGTAATCGGAAGATCAGTACGATGGACATCGGTCGTGTGTGGGTGAGATAGTGGAATATCAGTGGGTACAGGAACAGGTGCTACTGGAGGTGTAACAGGTAACACAAATGGTGGGAATCATCATCGTCGATCCACCCGTTGAGGGTGTCGGTGTAACGTGGATCTATATGAGTAGCAAAAATTGCTCGGTCAAGCTGTACCGGCACGGGATCGGGAAATGGTGCATCAACAACAGGATCATCTATCATAGGTGGAGCAACAGCGGGAAGGTCAGCAACGGGTATATCACCAACAAGAGGTGCAACGGCTGGTGCATCCTCATGGACAGGGTCATGCTCTAACGCAGGGTCGGGAGCAACTACAGGCTCTGGGGCCACAGCAGGCTCCGGGTTAACAAGATCCATATCAAAATCAGCAGGGATGTCAAGCAAAGGGTCTATAGGATCTACGGGCGCCTCTAGGGGCTGATCCATGTGAATAAACTCAATATCGTGGTCAGGATCGAAATCAGGGGGAAAGACCGGCTCAAAAGCATCATCGACCTCTTGGTCAAACTCGAACTCGTGCGATGGACCGGGTGCAGCTGACATCGCCATGTCAGGGTCAGAAGAGTGAGGCTGCACACCATGTTCGTGCGAAGATGTAGATGCCACAGACTCCAATGAGTCTGGGACAGGTGAACCAACAGGAAGCTCCTCTATAGGGGCCTCAGCAATGGGAAGAATAACGTTAGCATCAATAGGGGCCCCACCCTCATAGTCAGCCTCAGGCGGATCCTCCTCAAACAGATCGATGTCGTCAACGACATCGAGTGGCATATCTACTACTGGAAAAGCAGCAAGCGGTATGGGAGCAGGGATCACCACAAGTGGTAAATCCTCGGCAGGAAGGCCATCAGCAGGCTCAACTCCGACGTCCGGCAGCGTGAACGGCTGGAAATCATCATAGTCTGTGCTGGTGGTGTCTGATGTGTAGACCTCTCGCTCTGACGAAATCTCGTCATCTGACACGATCGCCATGGGGTCTAGTGTTTCCGATACTCCTGTGTCTGACGATGAAACCATGACGTCTGTAACACAATCACAGATAAGCACATATATCAACATATAATCAAGTAAACATGTAAGTCACAACTAGCAAGTAATCATCCTAGTATTCCCCAAACTATCCCTCCCAGTCTATCAGACTAAACTCCCTAGCCTCTCAGACTAACTCCCTGGTCTCTAAGACCAACTCCCAGTCTCTAAGACTAAATCCCTGGTCTCTAAGACCAATCCTCCCTCAGTCTCTAAGACTGATCCTCCCTCAGTCTCTAGGACTGATCCTGCCTCAGTCTCTAAGACTGATCCTCCCTCAGTCTCTAAGATTGATATAATATTTTTGAACAGTGTATTTTTGCCTTTTGTAAAAATGTTTTGTGCCCTGGATCTGGACGTTTAGTGTATGCAATGTAAAAATGTTTTCGTGAGAGCCCTAGTGATCATAGTCTAGACTCGAGAAAGAATCCTAGTTCGCTATGATCGATACTCTGATACCAAGCTGTCAAAACCTGGCTTTGCGGAAGCGTGGGTTTATTTTGGTGTGACTTCTTAATACCATAGCAAATATCATAACCATGATATATGAAATAAAACATATGACGTTCATCCATTCATCAAGTTTTAAAAGTTACCAAGACGACATTGTTTAAAAGTCGACACATGAAACGAATTACAATCATGACATAATTAAAAACTTGTTCATACGACTCGACCAAAGGCTTGAATAATAACACAGTTTAAGACTTGTAACCCGTCCAGGCAAAGGTCACATTTCCTAAACTCGGATGACATCATTATTCTTACGCAGCTTAACATCATTGCAAACTTGGCCAGATCCATTAGTTTCCTGAAATACATGTAGTTTGAAAAATCAACAAAAAGTTGAGCGAGTTCATGTAAAAGTGAGTATGTATAAACCTTTGTAGTATGTATGAAAATCCCTGGTATGTAGCAATTAACGAAAAAGAGATCACCATTGGGTTGCAAAGCCAATGATATGTGTGAAGTGATGTAGGAAGACTCAAACCTAGCAGATTTTTGCGTCGGGCTCCAAGTCACCCCATGGTCCGTACAGTGGACTCAGGAGTTGGGCTCGCTACACCCAAATAGATCTATCGCTCATGACCCTCGGTCCTACAATGAGGATTAATGGCCCAAGTAATACCTACCCACTCACATGATCTAAGTAGTAAAACCCTCCTTAAGCTAACCATACCACGTATATAAAAGTCTGTAATAATTGTCGCATGTATTTCACCCCCGAAGTATAAAACTGAAAACAGCAAAGAGAAAAGGGGGACATGAACTCACAGAAGTGCGTATCCAGAAACATCAATCTCCAACTCTATCTGCTGCGTGACGACCTACACGTACTAATTCCTATTAGACGGATGGGTCGTGCCTTGGCTTAGGGTTTAACGTTCATGGAAAATAGTTAGGTAACTATTCCGTATTCACACTTCTTATTTATTTTATAAGTATATTCCTTCCCAAGGATGGGGGTCTTTATACATGTATACGTTGTAATTCCGAAAATATATTTTAAGTCCCACTTAGTAAATATATTTAATTTACTTGTCCAAAACATCTAAACTCCAAAATATATATATTTTTTCCAAAAATATTATATTTTATTTCATAAGTTTTCCAAAATAATATTTCTCCAAAAATACACGAATAAGAGTATTTTTCTACAATATACATAAGTTACGTTTTAAAGTTCGCGTTGTAACAATAATACCGGTGTAACTTAGATATTTATTTGTGAGAGCGTTGGTATTATTTTGGAGTTTGAAATTTCGTAATATTTCCAAATTATATTATTTTTACTCTAAAAATAATATATATCTAGTTCACAAATAATCCAATAATCACACAAGCGTCTTATTATAAAATATATATTCTAAATATATATTTATCAAGTTTTATTTACGAAATTCCACCTCCGGTAATTGGTATTTTTGTAATAAAAATTATGGCGAATTTTATTTGAAAACCAAGTTAAAATATATTTGTAAACATTTGTTAGAAAAATATTTCTAAGTGTTGAAATTCTAGAAAAATTTCGCCAGAGATTCCTTTGTAAATAGAGGTGTCCACGCTTACTAGCGTATCATTTTCTTTTCAAAAATTTATTCAGACAATCATCAATCAACAATATACAATCTTTAATCATCAAACTTGACCAAAAATAACATGAACCATAAACTTTGTGAACTTGAAAGTTTGTAAAAATATGTAGTAAATTACTAGCATATTTAGTAGGTCTTGTTATCTTTAAAAATAAGATTAGTTTCTTAAAAACTTTATTTTTAAAGAATTTGAAGTTTAACAACTTCTAGTCATGTTTTACAAAAATATTTTGTTGTTATATTTCCTTGTTACACAGGTGTTCACACACTTGTTTACTTACTAAAAATGTATTTAGTTCACACAAGATCCGGGTTTTAACATGACTAGTATCTTTCACTTGGTTCTTCCGAAATACCACTTGTAGATCTTTAGATCTACAAGTTTATAACCTTATTTTTCAAGAAAAATTACATTTATTCAAGTTCAAGGTTCATGTATGGATGGATTCATCATCTTTCATATTTCTAACTTTTACATCTTACTAGTTTATGTTCTTAAACATGAACTAGTATGTCTAGATGATGATCCATCTTACTTCAACTAACAAACAACATCAAATAATCATAATAACACAAGATCTACATGATTTAACCATATATCTTCTCTTTATCAACCCTTTAACACTTATGTTCAAGACTTTAGATTATGTTCATTAGTGTTTCTTAGCATTTCATCATTCAACCATCTATTAACCACTAAAATCAAGAACAAGATGATGTTTTAGAACACTTACTACTAGCTCAAGGCTAGGGAAGAAACAAGGCGTAAAAGTGGTGGATAAAAGAAAACAAGAGTGGTCCTTGAGCTTCCGAGTGCACCAAGCTTAGTTGTAGGACCCCTTGCACCTTTGTATGAATGTAGATTGCTTGAAGAAGGCTTAATGATGGTGGTGGCGTGTGTGGTGGTCTTCGGCCGAACAAGAGAAGAGGAGAGGAAGAGAGTTAAGTTTGCTAAGTGTGTTTGTAAAATGGAAGTCTTAATCCCTTGAGTTTATTTATAATCCAATTCCACCATTATCCAACATGTATTGTGCTTCTTAGATATCCAACATCCACAAATAAAATAATGAAAGAATTGTGGGGTGTGTCCCCACTCCACAAACCGGTTCGAAGGGGGGGGGGTATGGGGTTGGGATGTAATGTTATGGTTATAATCTAGTTAGATTTTAAAGGTTAAGTTAGTGTATTAGTGTGTGTTATACAATATAAGGTGTGTTAGGGTGTTCGGGGGACCCTAACTAGCTCAGAAAAGTAGAAACAATGTATTTGGCAATATTTTTGTGTTCCGGGTAAAGTCCGGTTGTTCGGTTGGATATTGATCCGTTAAAGTGCTAAATAAAGTTTTAAAGTGTCTTTTATATGTTTTTAGTGACACATTAAATTACCAACACTTTGGAAAATATCCAGGACTATTTTGCCAAGTTTTTGCACTTTACTAGTATTGTTAAATGCTGAATTTTGGTTATGTAGTGCAGAATTTTTTTCATCATTTGGATCATGGATCGAAAGTTGGTCGGTTTTGAACTTCCATCATTTACGAGAAGAACCAGATATTTTTTTCTTGTTTACCAGTATGTTAAGGCCAATGTTTTAAAAACCGGTAAATACTGGCCAGTTATACCGGTATTACCGTTTCCAAATGTAAATCCAGTACGAAACACCCCCGGTAAATAAGTGAAACGACATAAGGTTTGTACCGGCGGTAAAATCAGTTATACCGGTTTGAAACATAATACCGATCCCGGCCCAGGGTTATTTTAGTTTAGGTTGTTACTTATTTTTATTATATAAGTTACTTATCTTACGTAATTTTTATATGTTATGATTACTCGTAACTAAAAGTTCTTATTTAACATTGTATGAAACTATCCTCTAGTTGATGACCATGGCGATAATATTGAAGTTCATCTTTTATGCGATCGTGAACTTGAAGTATTCAACATTTAAATGGCTTAAACATATTGTACACTTTCATTTAAAAGAGCTTGTTGGAAACTTGAATAATTTTCAATTATCTTTTGGATTATTTTTTGTTATGAATTTACTTTTGGATCATTTTTTAATATGTAATCATGAATTTTTTGATTAACCTTTGAGTTGATGTTGTAATTTATGAAATTATTGAGTTAGCTAGTCAACCTAGTTGAACCGCTCGGTACTATCTGGTTCAACCGGTTGAACCATTTTTTAGCCTAATCCGGTTTGATTTAAAAACTGGTTTTTAAAACATCATGAAATGGTCTCGTCTTGGTGAGTTAAATGGTTTTTGTTCTTGCCTATTGTTTAGTATTATGTAACGCTTCGTTTTTGGCATGTGGTTTCTTATAAATAAACCACTGTTATATATAGGTGGGAATTTAGTTTGTATCCTTCATTGCACTACAACAAGTCAACAAATATGGTTTGTGTTTAATGTTATTTATGCGTACACCATGTCCAAGTTGGTTATTTCCGGAACTCATTCATGTGGGAGCCTAGTACAAGTTGTAACACCTCGTAAAATCATGACCAATACCATAAAGACACGTGTCATGGACTTTAAACGTGTAATGGATTAATCTAGAGGGACTATAATTATCAAACAATGTAAATATGTGAATAAAAGGATCCAAAGTGTCAGCATGCCTAACTTGTGCTTCTGAGTGACCTCACACGACGTTCGTATTCTTTAAAGAATAATTTATCGAACTTAGAAAGTCGTTTGTGCTTAAAATAAGGATCTTATGAAACATAGGGGTTAAAAGTGTCAACATGTTGAAAATAACCTCTGAGTGACCTTTTAACGATCCCAAAGACATTGTGATAATTATATATTTCGATCTCAAGAACTTCGGTTATTAATTTTGTGAAGTTTCAAGGAAAACAAGACTTTTCGGGTGATCGTACAACTGACCGGGAGCCTAACGGAGTTAGTATATGACCCAAAGTCCTTAAAAGTTAACTATGGGGGGGGGGGGGTCCTAAATGCAATAAATGGAACTTAAATATACATAATATGGACCAGGGACTGAAACTGCAAAGCTGTGAAACTTTTTACAGGAATAAGGGTTTTACGCGGGCCGCGTAAACCATAGTCAAATCCTACGCGGGCCGCGTAGAAGTGCCAGTAAAAGAAAACAATGATAGGTGCCTGTGCAGCCTGTTCCACCACCTTAGAAAGCTGGTTTTTGCATTCAGGGACTGAGCCAACAAATTTTCATGCATAGGGGACACCTGGGATGATCAGGAATCAATTGTAGACTAGTGTGGAGTGATCTTGTTGCATCTAAAATCCTATATAAGGCCCCTTATAGCAACACTTGAACTTGCTCACTTTGAAATCATTTCAAAACTTATTCTCTGGAGTTCCTGGAGCTCAAGCAAGTTTTCTTAAGTTCCATTTTCGTGCTAAGTGCCTTTGTAAGTGTTCTTAGCCTCCTAAGTTCAAGTTTATTTAGTTTAATGACCAAAAGTCAAAGCTATCGTAATTAAGCTTTGACTTAGTGATTAATCACTAATGGTTCAGTCATTTTTCGAATTGAAAGTAGCTATGAGTTGGTAATTATGTAGGTAATAAACCCTTAAAAGGGCACCCACTGATTATCACTCTAACCTGGTCAATTGTCGGGTCAAACTTAATATTAAAAAGTTAACAGAAGCTAATTTTGCAAATAAATTCATAACTGATAATGTAAAGGTTATGGAACATGTTTTAACATTAAAATAACTTGGTAAATAATGTAAGAACATGTTTAGGCATGTTCAACCCGACAAATTCTGAGTTTAGGCTCGGTTCGGAACCGAAAGTGGCAAAAGTGGACTTTTGCTTTGACTTTCAGTTCTGACCTGATTTAGCTTGTTTTAGATATTCCTTAAGGTTCCTTTAGGACCATATTATAAGGTAGTAAAACCCTCTGAGGTTATAGTGCATGGTTCTTTATGAATCCGATTCATTTGCATGTTTCCGCTAATTGCTTAAATGTTGACCATTATGCCCTTTTGGTATAAAAACAAGATTTTTGAAAATGTGAGAGGACAAAAATATTTATTACTAATTTATAAACATGTCCTAAAAATTTGACATCAGTTTGAGGTCTTAGTTAGGAGTTATGCTCAATATCGTAATTTAAAGCCTTTTTATTAATTAAACGGCATTTTTGGCATAGAACCTATTTAAACCCAAATTTTGACACCAATCTTTTTACCCACTAATGTAATATAATATTTAGGGATTTTTGGAAATTTTTTTTGAATTTTAAACTGATTTAACTATAGAATTTTAATGTAAATTCGGTATTGACGAAATTGCCCTTTTCTTGGATAAAATGAGTTTTACATAACATTTTGGTACCAAACCTTTTGCTACTGATTTCATATGATAAATAAAGTATTTTGAACTTTATAAACTGATCAAGAACTCAGATTTCCTTATATAACCGAAAAATCGCCTAAAACCGATTTTTACGCGTTTTAAACGCATAGTATGGGTTAAAACTATTTTTGACACATAAGACTTAATACCTACTGATGTTTTAAGTAAATTTTTATACTTTAACAGTAAGTAAAAGTTTTGAGCTCAGATTTCCAAGTTTGACTTTTAAAGCTTATGTGAAATGACCAAAATGCCCCTACGGTGCATAATTTGGTTATAAATGATAAATTTCACACATATGTAATACCTTACTGTTATAACTTGTAAAAATAAATATTTTTATTGATCATTTTCAATCAGAACCTCAGATTACTATTTAACCTCTTTTATAATCTTTAAAATGACCAAAATACCCCTAAGGGGGCTTAATTTGATTTTTAATCCGTTTTGTGCATAATGGAAGGTATCCTACTGTTATCACAACATATTTAAGGCACATTAACTTGTGAAACCTTTACATGACTCATTTGGTTACCCGTTATGCATTATTCACGTTCGGTATGGTTTATGTAACTACTTTGCATAAATTGACCGAAACGGGTCAAACCTTATCATTTTTTGCTTCAAAATCCAGAATGTGTTTAGTTTGCCCATATTACAAGTCTTCGTACTTGTCGGGTCTAAATCACATTCTAATCCGGTCTCCGCTTAATCTTGCATTTTGAGCCGTAAAACTTTCACTAAACTAACCGGTCTAAGTTTAAACTTAAGTAAGACCTGTTAGGAATCTAATAGGTTATTAAAACCTTCATTCCAGATTTATGTCACACCCCGACCACGTAAAACAACAAAGCGTGGCGGAAACGTCGGGGGGTGTTGTAACAGAATTATCGTTTCATAACCATGGATACAAAAAGTGTTTCGTTTTATTGATAATATTAAACATTAACATTGTTTTAACATAGAACAACAAGTTTTATATCGTCTATCATAGATATTATGTCACTAAGGCCTCGTCCAGATCCTATGTGACGCATGCATCCTAGAACGTCAATCAAGCAACAACACCTGAAACATATGTAAAAACAAAGTCTCAGCAAAGAAATGCTGGCGAGTACATAGGTTTTATAAGAGTATCGGAATCATGGCTTGTATTCTTATATTGCAATACCTTGAAAACCTTGTTTTTAAAAAAAGTGTATAATATTGCAACATGATTAACCAACTCAAATCAAGATGGTTATAATTTGTAAAATCTCATAGCCATGATTCTTAACCCAAAAGCTTTTTGTTTTAGAAAACCATCTTGTAAAACATCTCGTATAAACTCGTATATTATTTCGAAAACATCGTTGAGTGACATCGTTTCAATATCGTTTACCCAAGTGAACTAAATAACGCCACGGTATGTAATATGTTGAAAACACTTATATATAAGAAGTACCAGCGGCGTATCTACCATGTTTTCACCACATTACACCCGTCCCGTTATCTAAACACTAGCCATAAACCAATCGTTTACCCAAATCGTTTAACATCCTTTCCAAATCGTTTCAAAATCGTTCCCAAATCGTTCAAAATCGTTTACTCGTTTAAATCGTTTAAATCATCCTCGTTTTAATTGTGAAAACTTATATATATGGTCGTCTCGTTAATAACATTCAAACCTTCATGACTTGACTACCTCGTTCCTCACTTCTCGTATTAACAAACCTCCAAAGGGTAAGTTAATAATTACAGATTCAGTCGTTACCCACAACACCCACACATAACCATGGGTATAGTGCAATAACGGGATTTGTCAGATCCTATGGTACCATAACCTAATACTGGTCGGTTCGGCCAAAATTAGTGAATGTCATTCGTTATGTAACTACAACCAACAAGTTCGTTCACATTATCGAAATCATTATTAGTTTAATATAAATCGTTCTATTCGTTTTTGAAATCATCGTTGAAACCTTGAAAACATTATGTACATATGAATCACCCCAAAACATTTGAAAACAGTAAAATAGGGGAACTATGTACTCACATGTAGTGCAAGGTATCCTCAATCAATAGTACTTCAACAAATTCGAGTAAACCAGAGAAATCAAGCAGCACCTAGTAATTGAATCACTAGTCAAACAATAGACGCCTAAATCGGAAGATCGGACAGAATGAGGTCTTGTAAACCAAATGAGTGTTGGAACTCATGTGATATGGTTTAACAAGGCCTACATCCTAAATGAAACCTAACCTAAGTGCTTTCGACCCATCGTGACCCATTAAGGTAGCTTACACTACTTTAACGTGTCATGCGCGCAATGCGCATTTGAGACGTCTAACTAGTCCTATGACAAGTATTATATGCCAAAACATGTTTAATTATGTTACATAATTAGTTACGTGACAAAAGTTTGGGTTACATATGCTTAATTACCAATTACGCATGAAAAGGGTATTTTGGTAATTTACCTATGGCATATAAACTACTTATCATACAACTACCTAAACTAGGTGACCATAAGGTATAACCTTGGAAGGTTATTCCCTATGCTACTATGGTAAACATGTTTGGTGGATCCTAATGATCGACCAAACGTGTCGTGTTCGAAAGTCTAAGCGGGTGTTTAGTCCGCTTGACTTACGACTCTACACAAGCACTAATCTAAAAAGTGACGAGCTAAACATGCTAGAACATGTTTAGTTAAGTTAGAAAACAGGTTTTGATATCAAAACAAATGGTCTTGAAATCCTAGAGTAGTTTGGTTACAAAATACGCGTAAATGCGCATTTTGGCCGAAACTACGACTCGTCACTGAGCCTAGATAACGTGGTAATCAGTAGGTATAGTCACTAGGGACTATAACCATCATGATTACACTCACGTTATGAAGTTTAAACGAACTTTGCATTGACCATAAACTGGTCAAAGCAGAAAGTCTAACGCAGTTTGACTTTAACGATAAAAACGAATGAAAAGAACGAAAGAATACTTACAGAAGGTCCCCGCAAGCTCTTGATCCAATTTACTCGCAGGTATGAAGCATAAGCTTCAACTTAGAGAGCCAAAATCAGATTCAAGTGTGAGTTTGCAAGGAAATGAAGGTGCGTATTTATAGGAATTCAAGAACCGTTAAGATCGTTCATCGAAAACTGAGCTTTGATCTGGACCTTACATGTGTGCCCATGGTTTTCTAAAACCATGGGAGCCCCTAATAATGGACTAGGTTCATTGAATACCAGCCCATGGTTTTGCAAAACCATGGGTTAAAACCATCAACACTTCAAAATGGACTAGGTTCGTTGAATATGGTCAGAAATTTCAAAAATGGTCCCTGCACTTGTAAAACTTGATTTTTTTGCACTTTTAAGCCCCGTTAACCCCATTTCAAGGCTCTAAAATAAATTTAAAGTATAGGGAACTCAAAACATGATCAAAAATATATCGGATGTCGGTTCGTTTGGTCGTACGGTTCCGTTATTCGCTTAATTACGACGGAAGTCGTAACGAACACAAAAATGATCCAAATTAAGCGACGAATGGAATTTTATCATGCCAAACACTAAAATAAAATATTTTAATGTTTACATAAATTTTTGGATGTCCGGATGTATTCAGAACGTAAGACATGCGCGAAAGTGCAAACTTATGCACTTTTTGACGTTTTTAGTCCCTGAATGACCATAAAGTTTATTTTAGCATACCGAACCCCTAAAAGCCTATTCCTAAGCTATGTAAAGGTTATTTAGGGTATGTTTAACTTATGATCAAGTTCCGAAATGTTCGTTACTATACAAATCGGCATAGTTTCGCAGTTTGACACAAATAGTCCCTGCGATCGAACAAAGTTGATTTCAACACACCAAACCATTCAAAACTTATTTCTAAGTTATGTGGAGGTTATTTAAGGTATGTTAAGCCTATGTCACTATTACGGAGTGTTTTTCACGTTATACTGACTGCGTTTACGCACCAGTTTGCCTATAACCTTCCAGAACGCGATTTAAAGCTTGCAATCGGAATCGAATCGAATTGAAAAAAATCACCAAACACAAATACACACATAGAAACATCAAAACACATATAATAACACCAAAGCACATTGTTTTATTAATAATCATCATTGTTTTTACATCGTACATCGATTACAGAACACAGTTGTCACAGTCTCCCCTACTTCAGGAAATTTCGTCCCGAAATTTTAACTAGAAGAAGCTTGTGAAAACAAATGTGGATATTTTGTCTTCATCTGATCCTCACGTTCCCAAGTAAACTCTGGGCCACGTTTGGATTCCCAGCAAACTTTGACCAATCGAATCCGTTTGTTCTTCAACTGTTTGAAAGCACGGTCCACTATCTCCACGTGTTTCTCGACAAAGTGCATTGTTTCATCGATTAGAATCTCGTCGAGAGGAATGTGTAGATCAGCATCAGCTAAACACTTTCGCAGATTGGACACGTGAAAATTCGGATGAATATTTCCAAGCTCTGGAGGTAGCTCTAGACGATAGGCAACCTTTCCAATTCTTTCCACAATCTTAAATGGTCCCACATATCGAGGTGCAAGTTTTCCTTTCTTTCCAAATCTCACGAATCCTTTACAAGGTGAAACCTTGAGTAGGACACGATCTCCGACTTGAAATTCTAAGGGCTTGCGTCGCATATCCGCATAACTCTTTTGACGGTTTCGAGCTGTCACAAGATTATCGCGGATTTTCTTGATTTTGTCTGTTGTTTCCAGAACGAGCTCAGGTCCAGTAAGCTGAGCTTCATCGGTCTCGTTCCAACAGACAGGTGAACGACATTTTCGACCATAGAGAGCTTCGAATGGTGCCATATTAATACTAGTATGATGTTGTAAGAGAACTCGATCAGTGGCAGATGAGAATCCCAATTACCACCAAAGTCTATCACGCATGCTCTAAGCATATCCTCCAAGGTTTGAATCGTTCTCTCCGATTGGCCATCTGTTTGGGGATGATAAGCAGTGCTTAGATTCAGTTGGGTTCCCAAAGCAGATTGCATGGCCTTCCAGAAATGAGATGAAAATCGAGCATCACGATCAGAGATGATATCCAAGGGCACACCATGTCGTGTCACAATCTCATCAACATAAATCTTTGCAAGTTTATCAGCAGATAGATCCTCGCGAATCGGAATGAGATGAGCTGATTTCGTTAATCGATCGATAATAACCCAAATAGCATCATGACCTTTAGACGTACACGGTAACTTAGTGATGAGATCCATCGCAATGTTCTCCCACTTCCAAACCAACCGGTATCTCTGGTTGTACAAGCAAGCCAGAAGGTCGTTGATGTTCGGCCTTGACTTTGAGACAAGTTAGGCATTTCGATACATACAAGGCAACATCCTTCTTCATACCAGGCCACCAGCACTGAGTACGAAGATCTTTGTACATTTTATCAGCACCAGGAGGGATAGAATATCGAGACTTATGAGATTCGTCCATTACCAAGGTGCGAAGATCGCCTTGTTTCAGAATCCACAATCGATCCTTAAAATAGAGCAAACCATCGTCTTTTGCTTCGAGCTTAAGCTCAAGTTGACATGGTAATTCCATACCCATCAAATTTTGTGAAACACAAAATTGTTGAGCTTGAAGGATACGAGATTGAAGATCAGATAGAGTTCGAACACAATGAAGCTTGACTCGTTCTTTTCGACTAAGCGCATCAGCTACGACATTCGCCTTACCAGGATGGTAGCGAATCTCGCAATCATAGTCGTTCAAGATTTCAACCCAACGTCGTTGCCTCATATTCAGCTCTTTCTGATTAAGAATATGCTGGAGACTTTTGTGGTCTGTGAAAACCACACACTTCGTTCCATAGAGGTAGTGTCTCCAGATTTTAAGCGCGAAAACCACAGCTCCTAACTCAAGATCATGAGTCGTATAGTTCTTCTTGTGAACTTTCAATTGTCTAGATGCATATGCTATAACTTTACCTCGTTGCATAAGGACGCAACCAAGACCTAAGTTGGACGCATCGCAATAGACAACGAAATCATCGCTTCCCTCGGGCAGAGATAGAACAGAAGCATTACATAACTTCTGCTTCAGCGTTTAGAACGCTTCTTCTTGCTTGGGTCCCCACTCGAAAGGCTTATTCTTCTGAGTCAAAGCAGTGAGTGGAACCGCAATCTTCGAGAAATTTGAAATGAATCGACGATAATAACCAGCAAGACCAAGAAATGATCAAATCTCTGTAGGTGTCGTCGGTGTATTCCAGTCCTTAATAGCAGCAATCTTAGATGGATCCACATGAATACCCTGCTCATTGACTATATGACCCAAGAATTGAACTTATTTAAGCCAGAATTCACACTTGGAGAATTTAACAAAAAGTTGTTCCTTCTTTAGGAGTTCCAATGTTAAGCGAAGGTGTTGCTCGTGCTCGGCTCGAGATTTTGAATAAATGAGAATATCGTCGATGAACACAATGATGAACTTGTCCAAATAAGGTTTGCAGACCCTATTCATTAAGTCCATAAAGATAGCTGGAGCATTCGTCAAACCGAAAGGCATGACAGTGAACTCGTAATGCCCATATCTTATGCGGAAAGCAGTTTTGGGAATATCTTCTTCGAGAACACGAAGTTGATGATACCCAGAACGCAGATCGATCTTGGAAAAGCATGAAGCACCCTGAAGCTGGTCGAAGAGATCATCAATTAGAGGTAGGGGATATCGATTCTTGATGGTGAGCTTATTAAGCTCACGATAATCGATACACATTCGAAAGGATCCATCTTTCTTTTTCACGAAGAGGACAGGAGCTCCCCAAGGTGAAAAGCTCGGTCGGATGAATCCTTTATCAGATAACTCTTTGTAACACCTCATAAAATCACGTCCAATGATGTATTGACACGTGTAATAAACCCTAATAAAGTCCAATGTTGAATTTAAGGGACTAATTTTTCGAAAAATCGAAAACTTTGATAATAAAAGGACTGGAAGTGTTAGCATACTTAAAATAAGTTTCTAAATAACCTCTCACGATATTTATATTCACAAATGTGCCACTTGATGGTTAAGTGTAGCCGTTTGCGTAATTAATTGAAAGTTTGCGCAATAAAGGGTTAAAAGCGTCAACATGTTAATTCTTACCTCTGAGTGACCTTCTAACAAACCGAGAGCTTAATAATATTTAATTATACTCTCGGGAATGCCAAATAATGGCCATCTAAAGTTTTTATGCCTATAAGTAAAGTTACGCGCAACTTTGCAAGTTAGAGGGACTAAAAGTGTCAATATGTTTAATTATACCTCTGAATGACCTTTTAGCGAACCCGAAGCACCGTGATGATTAATAATACTTTCAAGAATGTCTAATATGGATTAGATGAGGCTTCAATGCTATTAAATGATGAAATGCACAAGTTTGCGCAATAGAGGGACCTAAAGCGTCAACTTTTGAATCTATGCCTTTCGGTGACCATCTAAGCGAACGAGAGCGTATTAATATTTAATTATATACTTGGGAAGGATAAATATGGGCCATGGAAGGCTTGGATAACATTAAATGGCATTTCGCGCTACTTTGCGCAATTTAAGGACTATTTGCGTCAAACTGCAAAAGTATGTCGATTCGCATGGTAACGGACCTTCTGGAAATTTTCCATGAGTTAAACATGCCCTAATTATCATTTCTATAGCTTAGATATAGGCTTAGAGGTGTTTGGTGCGCAAAAATAAACTTTCAAGTCCACCAGGGACTAAAAGTGTCAAAAAGTGCACAAGTTTGCATTTTCGCGCATATCTCACAATCTGAATATCCCCGGACACCCAAAAATTTATGTAAGAACTAAAATATTTTATTTTAGTGATCGCCTTGATAAAATTCCACTCATCGCGTAATTTGGACCGTTTTAACATCCGTCCGTGTTTCGTCGTAATTCGACGCACAACGAGACCGTACGGCCAAACGAACCGACATCCGACATGTTTTTGAGCATGTTTCATGTCCCCTATGTTAAGGCATCATTTTGGAGCCTTGAAGATGGCTTAACGGACTTTAAACGTGTCGGAAATGACATTTAACATATACAGGGACTGAATCTGTAATTTCAGCAAGCTGTTTCTGATCTTAACAGCCCTCAAAAGTTGTTTTAGGCCTGTAACCATCTGATTCAGAGGTCAGAAGGACTAAATATGTCTTTTTATAAGATGTACGGGTTTATAAAGGGCTGTTATATGCAGATATGTACTCACAGGGACTGATGTTGCACATTCTGGAACTAATTTCATGCAGAAACAGCTGGTAACAGCCTGTTTCTTGCTGTTTTCATGTGCAATCTGATTTCTAATACCACCAAATCGATACTAGGGGCTTGCCAATGGTATTACACACATATAGGGGCACTTGGACAGATCTTACAACATCCCTAGACCCTTGTGGCATCATCTTAAAGGATCAAAGTTGATATTTATGAACACCCATTGTTGCAACAAGTTCACTTTCACTTGCATTCTAAATTCTGGACATCAACAAGGATTCATTAGGCTTCCTACTCGTAATTAGGACTCTTGTAAGTGTTCATAACCCTTTCTAATTCGTTGTAGCTTAGTTAATTAGCTATTAGTCAAACCGTCATAATTTAAGTTTGACTTTGAGATTAAACGAGATTGGCTCTGTCTTTTCTCGAATTGAAAGTACCTACAAGTTGGTATTTATGTGGGTAACAAACCCTTAAAAGGGTATTTTCAGATTCCCACTCTAAGTATGTTAATTGTTGAGTCAAAGCTTATCTTAAAAAGTCAACAAAATGTGTATTTTCAAAATTAAGCATAATTAGCAATGTAGAGTACATGAAACCTGTTTGATCATTCAAATAACTTGGTAATTAATGTAAGAACATGTCTCAACATGTTCAACTCGACAATTTTCAGTTTAAACCTGGATCGGAACCGAAAGTCGCATAAATTGACTTGTTCTTTGACTTTCAGTTCTGACCCGTTTATGCATGTTTGAGATCTGCCTTAGAGCTTATTTTGGACCAGGTTTCATATAAGTATAACTCTCTGAGATTATACAACTTGGTTCAATACGTATCCGATTCATATGCATGTTTCCGATTAATGCTTAAAAGTTGACTATTATGCCCTTTTGACTATAAAACGCGATTTTTGGAAAAGTGAAAGAGTAGAAACCTTAGTTACTGATTTATAAACTTGCACCTAAAATTTGACATCAGTTTGAGGTCCAGATTAAGAGTTATGCTCATTAGCGTAATTTGAAAGCTTATGTTACTTAAACGGCGTAATTTGAAAGCTTATGTTACTTAAACGGCGTAATTAGCGTATAGCCTGATTACACCTACTTTTTGATATCAAACTTAATACCCACTGATTTAATATATTATTTTGGGATTTTTGAAGATTTTTAATTAATTTTAGGCTGGGCATAACTTATAGTCGTAGACTTAATCCGGTAATTGTCGGTTTTGCCCTTACGGGCCATAAAATGAGTTTTACATATCTAATTGTTTCCAAACCTTTTGCTACTGATTTCATATGATAAATAAATTATTTTAAACCCTCTGGAATAATAAAAATATCAGATTTCTATATAAAACCCGGAAACGGCTTCTAATCGCCTTTTTAAGCGTTTTTAACGCATAGTATGTACTAAAACTATTTTAAACATACAAAGGTGATACCTACTGATATTTGAGGTAAATTATAATATTTTAACAGTAAGTAAAAGTTGTTTAACTCAGACTTCAGTTTTGAGCTTTTCGGCTTATGTGAAATTACCAAAATGCCCCTGCGAAGCATAGTTTGGTTATAATTAATAAATTTCACATATATACTTTACCCTACTGTTATAACTTAATAAATTAAGTATTTTTTCTGATTATATCAGACCTGTAACTCAGGTAAATACTTAAACTCTTTTATAACCTTTTAAATGACCAAACTACCCCTACGGGGCATAGTTTGTGTTTAAATTCGATTCGGGCATAATAAAAGACATCTTACTGATGTCACAACATATTTGAAGCATATTAACTTAGGAAACCTGTATATGATTTATTTGGTTACTCGTTACGCACTTTTCACGTTCGGATCGGCTTATGTAACTAGATTGCATATATTAGCCGAAACGGGTCAAACCATATCATTTTTGTCTCAAAATTCAGAATGTGTTTAAGTTACCCATATTAAATAAGTATGCGAGCTTGTCGGGTCAAAACCACATTCTAATCCGGTCTTCGCTTTATCATGCGTTTGAACCGTATCTTTCTTTAAGACTAACCGGTCTAAGCTTAGGCTTAATTAAAGACCCGTTAGCATTCTAATTGGTTATTTATACCATCATTCCAGACTAGAGCCTTCCGGTAAATTGTACCTACGCTTACTTAAGTGAATACGGCTGAGTTATTAAAATTCTTGCTATTTAAGACAGGAGCTAGCTCAGGTAAATACTCTTAACTTATTTTCCCTATTACGGGCTTGGGATACGGTAATATAAATACCGCATGGTCAGGTATGGGATTCGAAGACCAATGAGTCGGGAAATCCAAATAACCTGTTTTAATTCGTATTTCTTGACTGAAACATTGGGGGTTAATGCGACCGTGTCCTGGATATCCTTGACTCATTAATTGCAATAGCCACGACCTAAGCACGGGGTGTAGGCATACACCTGACAGATGCAATATGCTTATTAATTAATTATACCCAATAAGGGATTCCCAATAAGGGAATAGTGGTGTGTCGGTTAATCTTGAACCGGCATAGAACCGGGCCCCGTATGTAGAGCAAGTTATGTAAAACTGATAACATGAGATATAGTTTGTCCCAAGTATAAAAGATTAATTTTGCCTTGAGCATTTTAATCAAAGTGTCAAAATATTTTTGTGCCTTGTGCACCTAAACCAATTTTCTTAAACTCTTTTCAACTGAGTCAGTTGAGTGTATTTACCAGTGAAAACTGACGTATTTTCCAAAGTCTAAGTGACAGGTACAAGTACGTAATAGGCTGGAAGCTGCTCAGGACATGTTAGTTGAGGACTTTGCAACTCCTTCACATAAGCCATCAGTCTGATAACTTCTTTTGTTGTTTGATCCGCCTGTGGATTATTACAAGCTAGTCTGTACAGAATACTTTTATATTATCAGACATTTGTGTTTGTAATAATATCTTATATTTCAATACTTCCGCTGTGCATTTAAATTGTGTTGTTTGACTATGATGATATCAACTACGTCACGGTACTCCCCACCGGGCCCACCGATGACACGTGGAAAATAGGGGTGTGACACTCTTGAAGCTGTTTCGATAACTCTTGCATCTCCAACGGTGCAAGATGATAAGGTGCTTTTGCAATCGGGTTGGCATTGGGTACAAGGTCAATATGAAACTCGACTTGACGAACTGGAGGCAAACCAGGCAGTTCATCAGGAAACACCTCCGGATAATCCTGAACAATCGGAATATCCTGAATACTCTTGCTCTTGCTTTTCTCCTCGGTGACATGTGCCAGAAAAGCAACATATCCTTTTCGTAAATACCTTTGGGCTTCCAAACACGACATAAGCTTCAAACCACCTGAAGGTTTCTCGCCACGAATTTCCAAAACATCGCCGGAAGACAAAGGAATACGAACAATCTTATCGAAACAAACCATCTCGGCGTGGTGTTTGGTTAACCAATCCATTCCAATGATAATATCAAAACTCCCAAGTTGCATCAGTGTGAGGTCAATAGGAAAAAGATGGTTATCAAGGTTTAACTGACAATCACGAATAATAGAATCGAGAACAAGAGGTTTACCAGTAGCAACTTCGACAGATAAGGGTTTCCTCGGTTTGGTTCTAGGTATCGCAAGCAAAGGCTCAAAAGACAAAGAAACAAAACTTCTATCGGCACCAAAATCAAAAAGAATAGACGCAGGTCGATTGTTAACAAGAAACGTAACGTTAACCACTTCGTTGTCGGCCCTCGCTTCGTTTGCATTCAAATTGTACGCTCGCCCACGAGCGGGATTCACATTGACGTTGACGTTCGCATTCGGGTTCGCGTTAGCATTCGCGTTTGCATTCACCAGTCTCGAACATTTGTTGCGGAAGTGACCATACTATCCACAATTAAAACATGAACCTGGTGGGAATCTCGCAGCATTCCCCTGAGCCGGAGCTGGAACCTGAGCAACCTGATTCTGTCCCAAACGACCTTACATGTGTGCCCATGGTTTTCTAAAACCATGGGAGCCCCTAATAATGGACTAGGTTCATTGAATACCAGCCCATGGTTTTGCAAAACCATGGGTTAAAACCATCAACACTTCAATATGGACTAGGTTCATTGAATCTGGTCAGAAATTTCAAAAATGGTCCCTGCACTTGTAAAACTTGATTTTTTTTGCACTTTTAAGCCCCGTTAACCCCATTTCAAGGCTCTAAAATAAAGTTAAAGTATAGGGAACTCAAAACATGCTCAAAAATATCTCAGATGTCGGTTCGTTTGGTCGTACGGTTGCGTTATTCGCTTAATTACGACGGAAGTCGTAACGAACGCAAAAATGATCCAAATTAAGCAACGAATGGAATTTTATCATGCCAAACACTAAAATAAATTATTTTAATGCTTAAATAAATTTTTGGATGTCCGGATGTATTCAGAACGTAAGACCTGCGCGAAAGTGCAAACTTATGCACTTTTTGACGTTTTTAGTCCCTGAATGACCATAAAGTTTATTTTAGCATACCGAACCCCTCAAAGCCTATTACTAAGCTATGTAAAGGTTATTTAGGGTATGTTTAACTTATGATCAAGTTCTGGAATGTTCGTTACTACACAAATCGGCATAGTTTCACAGTTTGACACAAATAGTCCCTGCGATCGAACAAAGTTGATTTCAACACACCAAACCATTCAAAACTTATTTCTAAGTTATGTGGAGGTTATTTAAGTATGTTAAGCCTATGCCACTATTCCGGAGTGTTTTTCACGTTATACTGACTGCGTTTACGCACCAGTTTGCCTATAACCTTCCAGAACGCGATTTAAAGCTTGCAATCGGAATCGAATCGAATTGAAAAAAATCACCAAACACAAATACACACATAGAAACATCAAAATACATATAATAACACCAAAGCACATTGTTTTATTAATAATCATCATTGTTTTTACACCGTACATCGATTAAAGAACACAGTTGTCACAATTTAGGAGACCAGTAAAAGATATTTGCACTTGCTGATTCTTATACGGCTGGGATAAATTTGTATATTTTGCTCAGGTAAATACTTTTAACTTGTTTTCCCTTATACGGGCTTGGGGTACGGTATATAAAATACCGCTTGGTCGGGTATTGAATTTTTAATCGAATAAAGGTTAAATCATTGAGATAACCCGTTTAATATGTTTTGTTTGTTTTAAGCCTTTGGGAGGTTAATTACCATGTCCTGGATATCCTCGGCTCATTCATTGAAATGGCCACGACTTAAGCACGGGGTGTAGGCATACACCTGCCGGTGCGTATATAAAAAGATATAACCGCTTGTTCGAGAATAACTCGTCGCGGGATTATATTATGTGGTGTGTCTATTAATCTTTAACCCGGTATTCAGCCCGGGCTACTAAACGTATAACAAACATATAATTCTTTTACAAGTTTATTTTTAAATAATTATCCCAAGTTATAAAAGATTATTTGTGCCTTGTGCATTTAAATGAATTTTCTTAAACAACTTTTCAAAAGAGTCGGTTAATTGTATTTACCAGTGTAAACTAACGTATTTTCCAAAAGGTTAAGTGCAGGTACTATGCGAAATAGGCTTGCTACTCCTGAGTGAATAAATAAAGAGTCTTGCAAGCTTTGTCACTTAAAAATCTGTTGAACAATATTCCCTATGTTTCGATCCGCCTGTGGATCCATTTTACATTCCGTTTGTAATACTCATGTTACTTTCATTCGGTTTGTAATATTATTACTTTTAGACTTCCGCTGTGCATTTAAACTGTGATTAATTGTCTATGATGATATCAACTACATCACGATAATCCCCACCGGGCCCACCAGTAATACGTGGAAATATCGGGGTGTGACAGGTTGGTATCAGATCCAACATTGAGTGAATTAAACACTAGCCTTTTGTGTTTAATCTCAATGACGCAGTAGCACATTCCTTGACTTCCGAGTCTAGACATGAACTAGGAATGATCTCATCCCTGTTATATGTATACATTGTTTTCGATAATTGTGTACTTCAGGAATATGTCGCCGAGTAAAGCTGCTATTGGTGGAAGCTCTCCAAACCTGAAGCCTAAGAATGTTAAGCTTTGTACTACAGCTCGGATAAGCGTACAACCAGTATGGAGAAAGGACCTTTTTGGACCCGTTGCCAAAACCAAACCAGTTGAAATCATTAACCATACTTTAGATTCTTTCCCTAAAACTGTTGAAACTCCAAATGAGAAGTCAACATCAGAAGAGTCCATACCAACAGTCCCTGAGGCTCCCACTCCGAAGTTGATACCCATGGACCCAAAGGATCCCTATTTCTTACCTCCAAGTCTTGGAATCCTAAACCTAAATTATACCAGTCCTGATCCTGTTCGTGATCCATATTATTCATTAACCATAGAATCCTTGGATTCCACTTTTGCAAAGGTTCCTAATAAGGAAGATCTCGACTACCCACCAAAACCTTCAGTACTTCTGCCGCACACAGTGAACCAAGGAGGAAACCTTCAGAAATAAAGAGAAGAAGAAACTCTTTTTTTGTTTTGTTGTGTTTCATTTCTCTAAGTAGTCCTTATAAGGACATATTTTATCTTTTTAGTCCATGTATGGACAAATTTCTTAGTTAAAAGACCCGTTTAGGGCAATTGTTGAAATTTTAGGACTTTATATGAAAAGTTCCTTTTTGAAATTTACTTTAGCATTAAATATATATATATATATATATATATATATATATATATTACAACCTAAATCAAAATATCATTTCAATTTATGATTGATCTGCCTATATATATTAAAAAGAATCTTAAAAGGTATAACCTAACTTATGTCATTAAAGACCTAGCTATGATGGTAAAACCTGTTTAAAAAGATTCAGATCCTTGTTAACATCTGAAAACATGTTAACACTCCTGGCAACAGTGATGCGATAAAATCACACTTGTCATCCTTTTATTGGAATTTTTCCAATCCCCTTATTTAGCCTAATGATCTAGAATCATGGGTTCAAATCATTAATTAAGATGATCATATATTAGACATCCATTAGTGATGAAGTGCCTATGGGCCATAATAATTGTCAAATAAGACAAAAGACAGTTGTAGTCTACGACTCTCTGTCAAGAAAAGGTAATGAACTATGTTCAAGCCTTAATGCCTTGATTCTCTGAAATCATGGCTTATGATTTAAAATTGTCCTTGCGACTAGGCCTTTTGTGCCACTTTAATATCTTTAAAGATTTATAATAAAGGATACTTTATAATGAAAATCCTAAATAAATATGATTAACAAATTAACCAAATATGGTCTATGTTTACCATGGTTAATGAATCATCAAGAAATGATGATTCCATAATAGACTCCTGAATAAACCTTTGTCAATATTTTATGTAGCAATCAAGCTACATGGCTGGCTCAGATGAAGTCAACAGTCTCCCATGGGAGAATCATGATACTACCCGAATTAACATAGCTGGTGCAGAACTGCAGGCATTGATAGACAATGCCGTTACTCGAGCTCTGGACAGACAAGATAATGAATCGAGTGGTACCCGTAGCAGGACCCTATCTGTACAACATAAAAAACCACCCTCCAAGGTTCATACAGCTCGCAAGAGTGACTCTCATCATTCTTCGAATCAGAAGAGTGTCCCGTCTAGACAGGTTGTGCTTAACCAAGAACCACGTGTTAAAACCTGTTCATATAAATATTTTGTCTCCTGCAAGCCTAGAGACTTCACAGGGGAGAAAGGAGCCATCGATTGCATGACTTGGCTCGATGAGATGGATACAGTGGTTGATATTAGTGGTTGTGCAGAGAAAGATATTGTGAAGTTTGTGTCGCAATCGTTTCAAGGAGAAGCTCTAGCTTGGTAGAGGTCATTGATCCAAGCTACTGGGAAGATCCCGTTGTATAATATGACATGGGATCAGTTTGTTGATCTTATCAAAGATACTTTCTGTCCTCAACACGAAGTTGAGAAGATTGAGACTGACTTCTTGACCTTGGTCATGAAGAACTTAGACTGCCAGGCATATCTTATGAGCTTCAACACTATGTCGCGTTTGGTTCCTTACTTGGTCACACCGGAACCGAAACGCATAGCTCGTTTCATTGGAGGTTTAGCTCTGGAAATCAAAGCCAGTGTGAAAGCATCAAGACCTACTACCTTTAGGTCAGTGGATGATCTGTCAGGCGGAGATCACTCAAGAATTCCGATGAGGGGAAAAGGAAACGTGTCACACCCTGACTTTTACGGAAGCGTGGTTATTTGGTGTGACTTCTTAATACCATAGCAATCAATCATAACAATGCTATATGATAAAACCAAAAGATTTTCATCCATTAATAAAGTTTAGAAAATACCACAATACCATTGTCTGAAAATATTGACGCCAATTAGT
This sequence comes from Helianthus tuberosus, assembly GCA_030545235.1. Lineage (NCBI taxonomy): Eukaryota > Viridiplantae > Streptophyta > Magnoliopsida > Asterales > Asteraceae > Helianthus > Helianthus tuberosus. The sequence goes on along the minus strand of JARYGA010059718.1, from coordinate 8,095,664 downwards.
TACAAACCATAACATGTTCAAATGAGTTCCCATGGACTCAACAAAAGACTTTAGATAATCCTGAGTTTAGAAACATGTATCCCGTCCAGGAATAGGATACATCTTTTAAACTCTACGACCACGGATGACATCCTTTATTTAACACGCAGCTTGTAGACACATGCATACACCTGCCAGATCCGTTTAGTTCCCTGAAATACATGTAGTTTGAAAAATCAACAAAAGTTGAGCGAGTTCATGTGTATATGTGTATGAATAAACCTTTGAAATACGTCTGTATGTATGAAAGTCCCTGGTATGTAGCAGTAAGGAAAAAAAGAGATCACCAATGGTTTGCAAGGCCATTGATATGTGTGAAGTGATGCAGGAAGACTCAAACCTAGCAGATTTCATTGTGAAGACATAGTCACCTCATGGTCCACTCAGCGGACTCAGGAGTGGGGCTCGCTACACCCAAATAGATCTATCACTCATGTCCCTTGGTCCTACAATGAGGATTAATGGCCTTAAGTGTCATGCCCACCACTCACATGATCGCGTAGTAAACCCTCCTTAAGCTAACCATATCATGTATATAAATGTCTGTAATAGTTGTAACATGTATTTCACCCCCGAAGTATAAAACTGAAAACAGTTAAGAGAAAAGGGGGACATGAACTCACAGTATTGCGTCTTTAGTACTTGTAACCCAAATCTCCTCAGCAAACACGACTACCTACAATGGTCTACGTCTATTAGACGAACGGGTCATGCCTTGTCTTAGTATTTATGTTTTAGAGTTACATTTCTATTACTATTCCAAGTTATAATAATTATATCTAGTTTTGGAATAATTGTTTACACAGTATTTCTGTATTAATACTTCTCAAGTATTCGTATTCGTATTTCCTTCCCAAGGACGAGATATTTATATTGTTAAGTCCCTTTTAGAGAATATATATTTAACCATCTTCATGTATAAAACCAACCTTCGATACTTTGTATTTTGTTACAAAATTATGGCGAGTTTTATGTTTGAAAAACATAATCTAAAATATACTAGTAAACACTTGTCTAGAAAATATTTACTATGTGTTAGGATTTTCAGAAAATTTCGCCATATTCTCCTTTGTAAATGGAGGTGCCCATGCTAAATAGCATATCATTTTCTTTAACATATAACACGTTAGATCGTTCTCAAATAACCAACCCGACATTTAGACATGCAAAATACTACTTATATCCTTTCAGTTTGAATATACAAAACTGGGCTGTTTTCAGGCATTTTAATAAAATTGTTATGTTATTCCAAAAACTCCCAAATTTTTATATAATGTCTTATATGATCCAAATATTATTGTATAAAAATAGCGGGGTCCAGTTCATTACCAATATTTTATAAAAATTTATTTACCGGACATCAATCCGATTTGTTACTTTCTAACTGCAGTCTACGAAATAATTCATCTAAAATTTATCGTAAGTCCGATTGACGAAATTCTAGTGGGAGAATTACTACGACATTAGTGGTCATCTACAGTACAATTTTCATGAGCTGATTCAACATAGATTTCAAGTTATGACTAAAAAAATATCACCCATTTACTGTAGTAAAAACTCAGCTTTAGCTGCTGTTACAAAACGGGTCTTTAAAAATAGTAAACGACCTCAAAAAAATATGATTCCAGTGCCATTTACTTCGTTTTTCGAAAATACATAATTTAGACTTTAGAAAATTAGTTTTTTGATTTATAATGATCCGTTTACAGCCAGTTGAAGTTGGCTGAAAATGCTAATCAGCATGCTTTTTATAGTCTAAATGCCACTAAAATGTACACATACGATTACCATTCCTTCTAATAACGATTTATATCATAACGTGAGTCTTTTACAGCAGGTTATCGTTTATATATCTCAGATTTATCATGTATTATCATCTTTCATCTCATGACCTTTATGTAAAGCTTTATGTTCATGTTTCTTGTTTAAACCTTTTAGTGTTCTTGCATTTTCATCATAATCTAACTATTAAACACCATAAACATGAAGTAAATGAGGGTCAAAGAGGCTTACTACTAGCTTTTAAGCTAGGGAAGATCAAGCTCGAAAAATGAGTGGATAAAAGCAAACTAGAGAGGTCCTTCAACTTCCGAGAACACCAAGCTTCGTTGTACACCTTGTAGCACCTTTGTATGCTTGTAGAATAGATAGAACAAGTTTGAATGAGGGTGATGGTGGTGTAGTTTGGGGTCGGCTGAAAAAAGAGAGGAAGGAAGAAAGAAGTGTGGGTGTTAAAGGATGAAGATAATATGAGTGAATGTCTAGGGGAAATATAAAGAGGACTTCCAACATTCTTATAACCACTAGTCCATGTGTTTATGAAGTACTAAACAAGATCTAATAAACAATTAGATAAAATCATGGGGGTGTCCCATGTTTCATAACCGGTTGGGGGGGGGGGGTTGGTTTAGTTGAGTTTCAACTATGTTAGTTAGTTTAGGGTTGTAATGTAAGTGATTTAGTTAAGTGTTTAAATGTTATGTAACAATATAGTGTGTTATAATGTTCGGGGACCATAACTAGCTTAGAAAAATTAAAACAATGCTTCTAGCATTATTTTGGTGTTCCGGGTAATGTCCAGTTGTTCGGTTAGATACCGTCTCGTTAAAGTGCTAAGTTATATCGTAAAGTGTCCTTTATGTAACTTTTAGTGACCCTTTTAATTCCCGACACTTAGGAAAGCATACAGAACCATTTTGCCATATTTTTCCAAGTGACTAGCATGTTTAAATGCTGAATTTTGTTGTTAAATGCAGAATTCTGCATTTTAAGTAGGTTTTAGGCACTTTCCGGCACCTAAGCTATCACCTAGTGACGCAGTTTTATGGTCCTTACTTCCCTACACTCCCTACTAGCGTAGTACCTTGTCTCTGGCTCATACTGGGCCTCAATATATTGTCTGTCTATGTGCTGGTATTATCAGCAATGTTTCTGGGTTATCCGCTCCCTGTGCTAACTGTGCTTTGTGCATTAAGTTTGTCACTAAAGGTTGTGTGTAATAAATGGAGTGACATTATGAATGTGATGCATGTGTATGTATGTATCAGAAATCAGAAAGTGGTTTAATCAACAGTTGTAATTAAGCACAGTCATTAAGCATAAATCAATATTAATTAAACATACGGGTGCATGCAAATTTGACAGTTGTCACATTCTCCCCCGTTAAGAAAATTTCGTCCTCGAAATTTGTACTACCTTAACTCCTTATGGTTACGTCACACGTGTATGTATATAAATAATACCGAGGTAGATAATCACCAAACCGAATCAAACCTCACTCACATCAGGTGAGTCCAAGAATATATATAACAACCCGAACCCTATGGTTAAAAGGATTGTGCTTTTAGCCTTTGATGTCAAAGGTACAAGATGTATTTGACGTATAGTCTAGTGTAATCCAGCTAGCAGGGGTTTCCCCAAAAGAGGAGTCTTGGCCTATGGACTCCTCATACAATCGGTCTCAATATGCAGAAGAGTTTCCACAAACCATAGCATCCGCTATATGAATTCAAAATCAACCACTCAAATGTAATAGTAAAATGATCTGTCAACTCCTAAATAAATGGCTGGTAAGGTTTAGTGTGTTGACATTCTTGAATTGCGAAAATACGTCGAATGAATTACAAGCGAAACCGGTGTATTGTTGTAGTTGCATCAGGCATGTTTAAATGACAGGTCAAACAAAAGTATGTGTAGTTTCGTGCAAAACAGTTGACCATGATTAGCACTAGCTAATGACATCGCAAGGTGTCGTAATGACGAGATTCAATAATAGTGGTGACTGAACAAGTTCACCGTTTTTGAAATCAAATGAAAGTGTACTGAGGCAATCCGAAGATTTGATTTACCCAATGTCATAGAGTTTTCAGTTGAATACGGAACATCAAAGAACTACTGTTTCTGATTGAAGATGGAAAGCAATACACACTGCAAGGTATTCAATTTGTAACGAAAGAATCATTAGGAGGTACATTGTGCTATGAATTGAATCTATGTACCTTTGCCTTAACACACAACTGTGTTAAGACCAATTTAATCGTGATAAACAAAATGGATTTAGAGCAAGTCAATAAACAATTAAATCCGGGTATGAGGTGCGTAACCAATTTAGTGCAAGCTTCAATTCTGTGAAAGTATCAGTGTAAGGTATCGAGATCAACAACGATTTAGTGGAGTCGTAGAACAATCAAGTCCTTCTACGACTCGAAACAAAAGAACCTTTGCCAAAGTATTAGAATATGATGCTCTCAATACATCATATGGCATCTCAAATCAAACATGTGAAATGGATAAGTTCAAGCAATTGACTTAGTTTCAGCGTAACCCGACAATAAACGTATGTATCAACAAATGAATCTCGGCATGGTAGCTAAAATAAACCATGAATGTAACTTGAAATGGAAGAAGTTTCAAGAGAGTGTGTTGACTTGATAGCAAAAGAGCCAACAATTACAATAATGTAGGTCATTTGAATCACAAATCAGAAATTAGATTTAGCAACATAATATTTGAACTTCAATGAAGCATTTGAAATGAAACCGCATGCGTAGCAAAAGGTGCATGCATAACATATAAGTTTTCAAGTAATGAAGCAATGTGTATTTGCTAAAATGGAGAAATGACCAAGTATCGAATCAATAGGTGTTTGTTCTCAATGAAGAAAATTTATGTGATGCAACTACCATTAAGAGGAGTAGAGATGCAACATCTACTTGCTAGAAGCAAAAGTGAAGATTTCACAAAAGAAATGTAAGTACTTTCTGTTTGGTTAACTGAAATAGTATATATGTCAGGATAATGGGGTTTACTTGGGTTAACCGGTGTGGTTCCTAGGTAACAACCTTTACGAGTTTGGACCTGGGTTCCCAAAGGTCCTAAGTACATGTTTTTCTAGATTCCCAAAGTTTCGTATTTTGTGTAAAATTGTTTTGTGCATCGTATAGGAAACACCATTTTTGCGTACGTCTAAAAACAAGTTATTGTCCAACAATTTCCCCGGTACACTTTCTTCTTGCATTCACAACTAAAGACACTCGATTATCGATCCGTCGTGTAATAGTAGTTGGATCCTCGCAGTTAGTTAAGTACGAAGTTCGTTAATCCTCAGCAAGAGTTATCGGCTCTTGTTGGTTAGCTCGTTCGGCTCCTGGTAGTCGATGCTCATTTGAAAATCACGTCCTTCTTCTTGATGAGCAGAACTGGGGTTACCCAAAACGGGAATCTTGGTTTGTTATCTTCCTTCTCTATCAACCACTGAGGTTACACTGAAAATCCTTGTATCTCCGAAGGTGTAAGTCGCTACGGTGCATTGACTGCAGGCGCGGCGCCTGGAATCAAATCTATGTAAAATTCGACTTGTCGTTGACGAGATAATTCTGGTAAGTCTTCGGGAAGGGCTTCAGGATATTTCCCTATCACAGGAATATCTTCGAGTTTTGGTTCTTCGGCTCCCTTGTCCCCGACATGAGCTAAGAAAACAACACATCCCTTACGTAACAAATTTCGTGCCTACTAGCAATTAGTAATTTGTAGAGGCATATCCTGCTTCATGAGTCATGATCGTTTCCTCGTTCGCCATCGGGATGCAGATATCAATCTCCGCACGATCACTTGACAACCAATCCATCCAATTACCTCGTCGAAGCTTCCCAATTCAACTGGTGGTAGATCAAGTGTATACCCACGCTCTTCGGGTTCTATCTTGCCGATTCCAATTATTTCGTTGACTCCCACTAGCTTACCATTAGCTAGTGCTATCGGGTACGAGTTATCTAACTTACTTGCTATTAAACCCAGTATACTTTCAAACTCTAGAGATGCAAAGCGTAAAATTATCAACAGTATCTGGCAGCACAGATGCATAACGTTGAGTAATATGGGACGTACCGATATCCACGCTTGGATTCCTGGTGTGCTCCCCTAGCTCTGCTACTGAGCTTTTATCCTTGTGCCTGATTCTTCTTAGGGAAGTATTTTCTGAAATGCTTCTTGCTTCCACAGTTAAGACAACCTTGAGCACGTTTCTGTTTGTCACTAGTCCTGCCTTGATAATTATCGTTGTCGTTGTTTCCTCCGTGATTCTCGCTACTATCTTGGTCTCCATTTCTACGTTCAGTATCTTGCCTACAAGTTTCCTTAGGATGCCCTCTCTTGCCACAGTTATCACATTTTCCATATTTACATCACCCAATATGATATCGTAAACAATTGTCGCACTTAGGTAGGATACCCATGTCGTCTTTTCCCTTTTTGGCCTTTTTCTTGTTACTTGCCCGAGTAACCATCTTGAAATTTGCGAGCTTTCTCATGTTATCTCCAGATGACTTTACAGGAGTCTCCTTTTCCTCGTCCGCAGCGGAAAATTTTCCTTGTCTAATTGCTTCTTCAGTGAGCGCCACACTTGTGTCGATTGCTTCGGTGATCGTCAGAGGCTTAGATGTTGTTATTAGGCTTAGAATCTGGGGTGCCAATCCCCCTATGAAACGTTCGACTTTCTTAAACTCTGGTCCCACCAGATGTGTAGCAACTTGTGATAATCGTTAAATCTCTGCACATACTCAGCTATCTTTGGTCCTTCCATTTTCAAGTTCCACAGTTCAGTCTCCAACTTCTGGACTTCTGCCCTAGAGCAATATCTTTTACGCATCAATTCCTTTAGTTCATCCCACATCAAAGCATTCGCAGCGGTCTCGCCCAATGTTTGAACCTGAAGGTTCCACCATGACAGAGCCCCATCTACAAATAGTCCAGCTATATACGTGACCTGATGTTCTTGGGCACATTTGCTCAATCGTAATATGGAATCCGTCTTCTCAACCCAGCACACGAAGGCTAAGGCACCCCCGGTGTCATCGAATTCTCAAGGTTTGTGGTCTAAGAACTGCTTGTAGGTGGAGCCTTTGCTGTGTTCGGAGCGAAGGGCCTCGAGCTGTGCAATGGCCTGTGAGATGCGCTCTTGTAGTTCTGCCACTGTTGTTGGCGGGGGGTTGTTGGTAGCGATGTTCCCTTGTATCGCCATCTTCTAAAAAGAAAATTGGTTAGGTCAGGTTGTATTGTTCAGGGAGTGCATATAGTTGTTTAGAGGTCATATGTACATACACGTATTTGATTTTTATATCAACCAATCAAGCAATAGCATAATCATAGCGTAACCAAGTAATTTGGGAATTATGTTTAATGAGAGCATAGCAAGCAAGCACGTAGCATTAAAATTATAGCACACACATATAGATCAATAACGTGTTTACGAAGACATAGTGACTGAGTTTTCATTGGTTATTGGCCACAAAGTATTGTCGCATGATTAATGATGATTGGGTTCTCATTATTCTCCGACCACAATTGCATTGTCTTACAAAATGTATCACATCAAAAGGGACACAGGGTCACCCTACCCTTGTCCAACAAGCATATCAGTGTATCAAGATCACGTAGTCAGAAGTGGTCTTCAAAAGTTTCCACAATCCTGGCTTATTAGTGTCTTTACCCAAATGTAATGCAGTCCGCATAATCCCAAAACCAACTATACTGGTGACTGAGGTGGAGGAGGAAAGAAAGGTAAACTGTTAACATGTGTGAACTCCTCCTCGAGCTTGTATATACGTCGAAACAATTAGCTGATCTGCCGCTTGGCAGTAAAGAAACGAGCATCAAATCCTGGGAAAAGTGTAATAGTAGCAGGGGAGAGTGCCAAAGGAATCTTTGGTAAATGTGGAGGATCAAAGTATACTGGCAAGTAACAGGGTGGAGGACGTGGTGTCAGTTCAAGCTTCAAAACTCTGCGACTCGTATCCCCAGACTGTAGCTGATGTCGTAGGAGTAACTCATCCTGTGTGTAGCCTCCGTAATATGAGGGATGGTAAGGGTTTAATATCAGCATAGTGTACGATAGGAACCACCGAAATGGCTCGTCCAGCGGTGTAGAGGTGAAAGTAGTAAACGGTGCGGCCTGTGAGGTCAGGGTAAATGCTGCTGTAGCAAAAGGATCGTCATGCGGATGTTGACCTGGAGTACCTTTCCGGGGTGCATGTATGTCCTGAAAGAAAACGATAGGCATTTGGTGCAATGGACGTCGGTCTCCATAGGAGCAATATTAGCGGGTGTAAGTGCGAGAACAAACGTCTCAATAAAAAAGGAGATCATCAGGTGCAGGTACTGGGTCAGGTGTAAGGATGGTAATGACTGGTAAACCAGAAGAAATAGTGTCATGATCAAGCAAGGGTGCAGGGCTAGCAGGGCTACCAGGTGCCGCATCGAGCTGACCCAAAAGGAACAGGAGTTCGCTCAGGAGCAGGGTCTGGGTCGTGTAAAGGTGTAGCATCTCAAGCAGGTGATGGTGCAGCAGTCATAGCGATGTCGTCGTCTGAGTTAGTAGTAAAAAGCTGTAATCCGGCCGTCTGTAAGGCTGCAGATGTTACAGACTCAAAGGAGCCTGAAATCGAGTGTATACCAAAATCGGGGGGGGGGGTCTCAGAAGTGAATTTAGTAACAACGTTTTCGTCTAACTTTCTATCCTCATGGGTGTCAGCAGGAGGACCATAGGTAAACATGTCGACGTCATCATAAACTACTCATCGCGTAGCCAACCTTCGGAAGGAATGCCCACAGGAGGCGCATCGTCGAGGATCGGAGCCATAGTGTGCTCATCATCAGGATGACCAGTGATGAAGTGGTCATAGACTGAAACAAGAGTGACAGAAGGATTCTTGTCAGAGAAGTCATCAGCTAGGGTAAAGTATCACCCAAAATCTAGTAGCGCGGACCGTTGGAAGTCGTCCTCATCCTTGGTCAGCATATCAGTATCACTCTTAGTGTCTGACGTAAATATCTCCGGCGCAGATGCATTCCCAGTATCTGTGGCTGTGGTCGTAGTGTTATCAATGTTTGATAACTCGCTTTCTAAATAGAGTGACGTGTGTGCCGGTACATAGTAGTCGTAGCATGTATATCTGTAGTAATTACCAATAATTAGTGTATGCAAACAAGGAAATTTGTCATGTAGTCATGTATTCACATTATTCTTCATGAAACCTTCTATCCTTCCTAGTCTCTCAGACTAAGCCTCCCTGTCTCTCAGACTGAACTCCCTAGTCTCTCAAACTCAATCTCTCATATTAAATTCCCAGTCTCTAAGGCTAACTCCCTGGTCTCTAAGACCAACTCCCTGGTCTCTAAGGCCAAATTCCCTGGTCTCTAAAACCAAATTCCCAGGTTTCTAAGACCAAATTTTTCCCTAGTCTCTAAGACCAAATTTTTCCCCAGTCTCTAAGACTGGTCCTCCCTCAGTCTCTAAGACTTATCCTCCCTCAGTCTCTAAGACTAAATTATAAATATAAATTTTGAGATGTGTATTTGTGTCTTTTGTTTGTAAAAAGTTTGTTCCCTAGATCTGGACGTTTAGTGTATGCAATGTAAAAATGTTTGAAAACATTTTTGTGAGAGCCCTAATGATCGTAGTCTAGACTCGAGAAGAATCCTAGTTCGCTACGACCGAAGCTCTGATACCAAGCTGTCACACCCTGACTTTTGCGGAAGCGTGGTTATTTGGTGTGACTTCTTAATACCATAGCAATCAATCATAACAATGCTATATGATAAAACCAAAAGATTTTCATCCATTAATAAAGTTTAGAAAATACCACAATACCATTGTCTGAAAATATTGACGCCAATTAGTTACAAACCATAACATGTTCAAATGAGTTCCCAGGGACTCAACAAAATACTTTAAATAATCCTGAGTTTAGAAACATGTATCCCGTCCAGGAATAGGATACATCTTTTAAACTCTATGACCACGGATGACATCCTTTATTTAACACGCAGCTTGTAGACACATGCATACACCTGCCAGATCAGTTTAGTTCCCTGAAATACATGTAGTTTGAAAAATCAACAAAATTTGAGTGAGTTCATGTGTATATGTGTATGAATAAACCTTTGAAATATGTCTGTATGTATGAAAGTCCCTGGTATGTAGCAGTAAGGAAAAAAAAGAGATCACCAATGGTTTGCAAGGCCATTGATATGTGTGAAGTGATGCATGAAGACTCAAACCTAGCAGATTTTGTTGTGAAGACATAGTCACCTCATGGTCCACTCAGCGGACTCAGGAGTGGGGCTCGTTACACCCGAATAGATCTATCACTCATGTCCCTTGGTCCTACAATGAGGATTAATGGCCTTAAGTGTCATGCCCACCACTCACATGATCGCGTAGTAAACCCTCCTTAAGCTAACCATACCATATATATAAATGTCTGTAATAGTTGTAACATGTAGTTCACCCCCGAAGTATAAAACTGAAAACAGTTAAGAGAAAAGGGGGACATAAACTCACAGTATTGCGTCTTCAGTACTTGTAACCCAAATATCCTCCGCAAACACGACTACCTACAATGGTCTACGTCTATTAGACGAACGGGTCGTGCCTTGTCTTAGTATTTATGTTTTTGAGTTACGTTTCTGTTACTATTCCAAGTTATAATAATTATATCTAGTTTTGGAATAATTGTTTACACAACATTTCTGTATTAATACTTCTCAAGTATTCATATTCGTATTTCCTTCCCAAGGATGAGATATTTTACACACGTACGCTCGTATTGGAATTATATTGTTAAGTACCTTTTAGAGAATATATATTTAACCATATTCATGTATAAAACCAACCTTCGATACTTTGTATTTTGTTACAAAATTATGGCGAGTTTTATGTTTGAAAAACATAATCTAAAATATACTAGTAAACACTTGTCTAGAAAATATTTACTATGTGTTAGGATTTTCAGAAAATTTCGCCATAGTCTCCTTTGTAAATGGAGGTGCCCATACTAAATAGCATATCATTTTATTTAACATATAACACGTTAGATCATTCTCAAATAACCAACCCGACATTTAGACATGCAAAATACTACTTATATCCTTTCAGTTTGAATATACAAAACTGGGTTGTTTTCGGGCATTTTAATAAAATAGTTATCTTATTCCAAAAATTCCCAAATTTATACAAAATGTCTTATACAATCCATATATTATAGTTTAAAAATATCGGGGTCCAGTTCATTACCAATATTTTATAAAAATTTATTTACCAGACGGCAATCAGATTTGTCACTTTCTGACTGCAGTCTACGAAATAATTCATCTAAAATTTATCGTAAGTTCGATTGATGAAATTCCAGTGGGAGAATTACTACTACATCAGTGGTCATCTACAGTACAATTTTCATGAGCTGATTCAACATAGATTTCGAGTTATGACTAAAAACATATCACCCATTTACTGCAGTAAAAAGTCAGCTTTAGCTGCTGTTACAAAACGGGTCTTTAAAAATAGTAAACGACCTCAAAAAAACATGATTCCAGTGCCATTTGCTTTGTTTTTAGAAAATACATAATTTAGACTTTAGAAAATTAGTTTTTCGATTTATAATGATCCGTTTACAGCCAGTTGAAGTTGGCTGAAAATGCTAATCAGCATGTTTTTTATAGTCTAAATGCCACTCAAATGTACACATACGATTACCATTCCTTCTAATAACGATTTATATCATAACATGAGTCTTTTACAGCAGGTTATCGTTTATATATCTCAGATTTATCATGTATTATCATCTTTCATCTCATGACCTTTATGTAAAGCTTTATATTCATGTTTCTTGTTTAAACCTTTTAGTGTTCTTGCATTTTCATTATAATCTAACTATTAACCACCATAAACATGAAGTAAATGAGGATCAAAGAGGCTTACTACTAGCTTTTAAGCTAGGGAAGATCAAGATCGAAAAATGAGTGGATAAAAGCAAACTAGAGAGGTCCTTCAACTTCCGAGAACACCAAGCTTCGTTGTACACCTTGTAGCACCTTTGTATGCTTGTAGAATAGATAGAACAAGTTTGAATGAGGGTGATGGTGGTGTGGTTTGGGGTCGGCTGAAACAAGAGAGGAAGGAAGAGAGAAGTGTGGGTGTTAAGTGATGAAGATAATATGAGTGAATGTCTAGGGGATATATAAAGAGGACTTCCAACATTCTTATAACCACTAGTCCATGTGTTTATGAAGTACTAAACAAGATCTAATAAACAATTAGATAAAATCATGGGGGGTGTCCCATGTTTCATAACCGGTTGGGGGGGGGGGGGGGTTGGTTTAGTTGAGTTTCAACTATGTTAGTTAGTTTAGGGTTGTAATGTAAGTGATTTAGTTAAGTGTTTAAATGTTATGTAACAATATAGTGTGTTATAATGTTCGAGGACCATAACTAGCTTAGAAAAATAAAAACAATGCTTCTAACATTATTTTGGTGTTCCGGGTAATGTCCGGTTGTTCGGTTAGATACCGTCTCGTTAAAGTGCTAAGTTATATCGTAAATTGTCCTTTATGTAACTTTTAGTGACCCTTTTAATTCCCGACACTTAGGAAAGCATACAGAACCATTTTTCCATATTTTTGCAAGTGACTAGCATGTTTAAATGCTGAATTTTGTTGTTAAATGCAGAATTCTGCACTTTAAGTAGGTTTTAGGCACTTTCCGGCACCTAAGCTATCACCTAGTGACGTAGTTTTATGGTCCTTACTTCCCTACACTCCCTACTAGCGTAGTACCTTGTCTCTGGCTCATACTGTGCCTCAATATATTGTCTGTCTATGTGTTGGTATTATCAGCATTGTTTCTGGGTTATCCGCTCCCTGTGCTAACTGTGCTTTGTGCATCAAGTTTATCACTAAAGGTTGTGTGTAATAAATGGAGTGACAATATGAATGTGATGCATGTGTATGTATGTGTCAGAAATCAGAAAGTGGTTTAATCAACAGTTGTAATTAAGCACAGTCATTAAGCATAAATCAATATTAATTAAACATACGGATGCATGCAAATTTGACAGTTGTCACAAAACGTGAGGATGATGACTCACGTCATTCCGATAAGAAACATAAAGGGAACTCTGAGTACAAGAAGGGTTTCGGATTTAAAAGGGACAACCAGCAGCCGGGTGAGAAACCCAAATGCAAGACCTGTCGAAAACATCATTTCGGAAGTTGTAGATTCGAGTTGAGATCACATTCGCAATCAAAGCCTACTGGGTGTGGGATCTGCAAGTCCAAGGAGCATAAGACTTTGGATTGCAAGAAATTGAAAGATGTAACTTGTTACAACTGTAATGAGAAGGGGCATATCAAGACTAACTGCCCAAAATATGCAAAGAAGCCTGAGGAGGCTAAAAAGACCAACGCTCGGGTCTTTCAAATGAATGCTTGGGAAGCCGTTCAAGACGACAATGTGATAATAGGTACTTTTCTTGTCAATGATATTTATGCTAGAGTATTGTTTGATTCAGGTGCAGATAAGTCTTTTGTAGACGATAAATTTTGTAAGTTATTAAATCTTCCTGTTAGAACCCTAAGCATAAAATATGAAGTAGAATTGGCTGATGCTACTTTAGAAACTGCTTCAACCGTATTAGATGGATGTTTTATATCCATTAGGAAACATTCTTTTCCACTATCCATGCTTCCTTTGAAATTAGCAGGATTCGACATAGTAATAGGGATGGATTGGTTGTCTCACAACCAAGCCCAGATCGTTTGTGATAAGAAACAAGTGATTATCAAGACTCCTTACGGTGAACCACTTACGATTCAAGGAGATACTTAGTATGGATTGCCTAAGCAAGTATCCATGCTTAAGGCATCAAGGTGTATGAAGAAGGGTTGTGTCATCTACATGGCACAAGTAACTATTGATGAACCAAAGCCCAAGATCGAAGACATACCTGTTATTTCTGAATAACCAGAAGTATTCCCTGAAGAACTACCTGGTTCACCCCCAGATAGGCAAGTGGAGTTCAAAATTGATATCATTCCTGGTGCAGCACCCGTTACAAGAGCACCTTACCGATTGGCGCCGACTGAGATAAAAGAGTTGAGAACTCAGTTGGATGATTTGTTGGCAAAGGGATTTATTAGACCTAGCTCATCTCCTTGGGGAGGACCAATTCTGTTTGTGAAGAAGAAGGATGGATCGATGCGTCTATGCATCGATTATCGAGAGCTGAACAAGGTTACGATCAAGAACAGATATCCATTGCCCAGGATTGACGATTTGTTTGATCAGCTTCAAGGAGCGAGTTATTTCTCCAAGATTGATTTAAGGTCAGGTTACCATCAACTGAAGGTCAAAGATGAAGATGTGCATAAGACCGCATTTAGAACTCGCTATGGTCACTATGAGTTCTTAGTGATGCCTTTTGGGCTCACTAATGCGCCAGCAGCGTTCATGGATCTCATGAATCGCGTCTGTAAACCATACTTAGACAAGTTTGTCATCGTATTTATTGATGACATTCTTATTTATTCAAAGAACCGGGCTGATCATGAAAAGCATCTTCGGTGTATTCTTAAACTTCTTCAATAAGAGGAGCTCTACGCCAAGTTTTCAAAATGTGAGTTTTGGCTTCATGAAGTCCAATTTCTTGGACATGTAGTTAGCGAGCGTGGTATCCAGGTGGATCCCGCTAAGATTGAAGCTATCATGAATTGGCAAGAGCCAAAGACGCCAACAGAGATTCGTAGCTTCTTAGGTCTGGCAGGATATTACCGGCGTTTTATTGAAAATTTTTCAAGGATTGCTGCACCTTTGACTTCTTTGACCCGCAAGAATGTCAAGTTTGACTGGGGTCCCAAGCAGCAAGAATCCTTTTATATTCTTAAACAGAAGTTAAGCAATGCACCTGTGTTGACATTGCCAGAAGGTATTGAAGAATTTGTGGTTTACTGTGACGCATCGCACACTGGCATGGGATGTGTGCTTATGCAGAAGAGAAAAGTTATTGCATATGCTTCCCGACAATTAAAAGTGCACGATAAGAATTACACCACCCACGATTTGGAGTTGGGTGCCGTTGTATTTGCACTGAAGCTATGGAGGCACTATTTATATGGTACCAAGTGTGTGATCTATTCTGATCATAAGAGCCTTCAGCACCTGTTTAACCAAAAGGATCTGAACATGAGGCAACGCCGATGGATGGAGACGCTGAATGATTACGATTGTGAAATCCGATATCATCCAGGAAAAGCGAATGTAGTCGCTGATGCTTTGAGCAGAAAGGAAAGGGGTAAGCCCATTAGAATCAATGCCAAGAGCATTGAGTTGAAAAACAGTTTAAATGAAAGGTTGTTAGCCGCTCAAAAGGAAGCTGTATTAGAAGCTAACTATCCGAATGAAAAGTTGGGAATAACTGCTGAACAGTTATCATATGGCAAGGATGGAATCCTAAGATTGAATGGACGAATATGGGTTCCAATCCATGGAGGGCTTAGAGATGTGATTCTCCAAGAGGCTCATAGTTCTAAATATTCTGTACATCCTGGTAGTGATAAGATGTACCAGGATTTAAAGGCAAATTACTGGTGGATAGGGTTGAAGAAATCTATAGCCACTTATGTGGCCAAATGTTTGACGTGTGCTCAAGTTAAAGCCGAACACCAGAAGCCATCAGGTTTGTTACAACAGCTTGAACTTCCCACTTGGAAGTGGGAAATGGTGACTATGGATTTTATCACCAAATTACTGAAGACAAAGCATGGGAATGATACTATTTGGGTTATAGTAGATAGACTGACCAAGTCAGCCCACTTCTTACCAATTAAAGAAACCCACAGCTCCGATAAGTTAGCTCAGCTATATGTGGATGAGATTGTATCTCTCCACGGAGTGCCAGTGTCTATTATCTCTGATAGGGATACTAGATACACGTCTCACTTTTGGAAAAAGCTTTCAGCAATCATTAGGCACTCGATTAAACTTCAGCACTGCTTATCATCCTTAGACGGATGGTCAAAGCGAACATACAATTCAAACGCTAGAGGATATGTTAAGAGCTTGTGTTATTGATATAGGGGGTAGTTGGGATGATCATCTTCCGTTGATTGAATTTTCATATAATAATAGCTATCATTCCAGTATTCAAGCTGCACCTTTCGAAGCTTTGTACGGAAGGAAATGTAGAACGCCCGTTTGTTGGGCAGAAGTTGGAGATGTCCAACTAACAGGACCTGATATAGTCTTGGAGACGACATATAAGATTGTGCAAATACGTGATCGTCTCAGAGCTGCCAGGGATAGGCAGAAAAGCTACGCAGATAAAAGGCGTAAACCTCTGAAATTCAAGGTAGGTGACAAAGTACTACTTAAAGTATCACCCTGGAAAGGGGTAATGCGTTTTGGCAAGAAGGGCAAGTTGAGCCCCAGATACATAGGACCATTCGAGATTATCTAATTTGTCGGAACTGTAGCTTACAAGCTAAATCTGCCAGAAGAGCTCAGTGGAATCTATAATGTGTTCCACATCTGCAACTTAAAGAAATGTCTAGCCGATGAGTCGCTAGCAATGTCCCATGAGGATGTGCATATAGAGAAGAGCTTAAGATTTGTTGAAAAACCTTTGTCGATCGAGGATCGACAGGTTAAGAAGCTTCGGAAGAAGCATGTACCGATTGTGAAGGTTAAATGGGATGCCCGTAGAGGTCCCGAATACACGTGGGAGGTTGAATCCACAATGAAATAGAAGTACCCTCATTTATTCCAGTAAATCTCGAGGTAAAGATTTCTTTTAAGGGGGTGAGGATGTAACACCTCGTAAAATCACGACCAATACCATAAAGACACGTGTCATGGACTTTAAACGTGTAACGGATTAATCTGGAGGGACTATAATTGTCAAACAATGTAAATATGTGAATAAAAGGATCCAAAGTGCAACATGCCTAACTTGTGCCTCAGAGTGACCTCACACGATGTTCGTATTCTTTAAAGAATAATTTATCGAACTTAGAAAGTTGCTTGTGCTTAAAATAAGGATCTTATGAAACGTAGGGGTTAAAAGTGTCAACATGTTGAAAATAACCTCTGAGTGACCTTTTAACGATCCCAAAGACATTGTGATAATTATATATTTCGATCTCAAGAACTTCGGATATTAATTTTGTGAAGTTTCAAGGAAAACAAGACTTTTCGGGTGATCGTACAACTAACTGGAGCTTAACGGAGTTTGTATATGACCCAAAGTCCTTAAAAGTTAACTATAACTTAAATAAACATAATATGGACCAGGGACTGAAAATGCAAAGCTGCCAAACTTTTTACCGGAATAAGGGTTTTACGCCGGCCGCGTAAACCATAATCAAATCCAACGCGGGCCGCGTAGAAGTGCCAGTAACAGAAAACAATGACAGGTGCCTGTGCAGCCTGTTCCACCGCCTTAGAAAGCTGGTTTTTGCATTCAGGGACTGAGCCAACAGATTTTCATGCATAGGGGACACCTGGGATGATCAGGAATCAATTGTAGACTTGTGTGGAGTGATCTTGTTGCATCCAAAATCCTATATAAGGCCCCTTGTAGCAACACTTGAACTTGCTCACTTTGAAATCATTTCAAAACTTATTCTCTGGAGTTCCTGGAGCTCAAGCAAGTTTTCTTAAGTTCTATTTTCGTGCTAAATGCCTTTGTAAGTGTTCTTAGCATCCTAAGTTCAAGTTTATTTAGTTTAATGACCAAAAGTCAAAGCTATCGTAATTAAGCTTTGACTTAGTGATTAATCACTAATGTTTCAGTCATTTTTTGAATTGAAAGTGGCTATGAGTTGGTAATTATGTAGGTAATAAACCCTTAAAAGGGCACCCACTGATTATCACTCTAACTTGGTCAATTGGTGGGTCAAACTTAATATTAAAAAGTCAACAGAAGCTAATTTTGCAAATAAATTCATAACTGATAATGTAAAGGTTATGGAACATGTTTTAACATTAAAATAACTTGGTAAATAATGTAAGAACATGTTTAGGCATGTTCAACCCGACAAATTCTGAGTTTAGGCTCGGTTCAGAACCGAAAGTCGCAAAAGTGGACTTTTGCTTTAACTTTCAGTTCTGACCCGATTTAGCTTGTTTTAGATATGCCTTAAGGTTCCTTTAGGACCATATTATAAGGTAGTAAAACCCTCTGAGGTTATACTACATGGTTCTTTATTAATCCGATTCATTTGCATGTTTCCGCTAATTGCTTAAATGTTGACCATCATGCCCTTTTGGTATAAAAACGAGATTTTTGAAAATGTGAGAGGACAAAAACCTTTATTACTGATTTATAAACATGTCCTAAAAATTTGACATCAGTTTGAGGTCTAAGTTAGGAGTAATGCTCAATATCGTAATTTAAAGCCTTTTTATTAATTAAACGGAATTTTTGGCATAGAACCTATTTAAACCCAAATTTTGACACCAATATTTTTACCCACTGATGTAATATAATATTTAGAGATTTTTGGAAATTTTTGTTGAATTTTAAACTGACTTAACTAGAGAATTTTAATGTAAATTCGGTATTGACGAAATTGCCCTTTTCTTGGATAAAATGAGTTTTACATAACATTTTGGTACCAAACCTTTTGCTACTGATTTCATATGATAAATAAAGTATTTTGAACTTTATAAACTGATCAAGAACTCAGATTTCCTTATATAACCGAAAAATCGCCTAAAACCGATTTTTACGCGTTTTAAACGCACAGTATGGGTTAAAACTATTTTTGACACATAAGACTTAATACCTACTGATGTTTTAAGTAAATTTTTATACTTTAACAGTAAGTAAAAGTTTTGAGCTCAGATTTCCAAGTTTGACCTTTAAAGCTTATGTGAAATGACCAAAATGCCCATACGGTGCATAGTTTGGTTATAAATGATAAATTTCACACATATGCAATACCTTACTGATATAACTTGTAAAAATAAATATTTTTACTGATCATTTTCAATCAGAACCTCATATTACTATTTAACCTCTTTTATAATCTTTAAAATGACCAAAATACCCCTAAGGGGGCTTAATTTGATTTTTAATCCGTTTTGGGCATAATGGAAGGTATCCTACTGATATCACAACATATTTAAGGCACATTAACTTGTGAAACCTGTACATGACTCATTTGGTTACCCGTTATGCATTATTCGCGTTCGGTATAGTTTATGTAACTAGTTTGCATAAATTGACCGAAATGGGTCAAACCATATCATTTTTGCTTCAAAATCCAGAATGTGTTTAGTTTGCCCATATTATACAAGTCTTCGTACTTGTCGGGTCTAAATCACATTCTAATCCGGTCTCCGCTTAATCTTGCGTTGTGAGCCGTAAAACTTTCATTAAAACTAACCGGTCAAAGTTTAAACTTAAGTAAGAACCATTAGGAATCTAATAGGTTATTAAAACCTTCGTTCCAGATTTAGGAGACCAGTAAAAGATATTTGCACTTGCTGATTGTTATACGGCTGGGATAAATTTGTATATTTTGCTCAGGTAAATACTTTTAACTTATTTTCCCTTATACGGGCTTGGGGTACGGTATATAAAATACCGCTTGGTCGGGTATTGAATTTTTAATCGAATAAAGGTTAAATCATTGAGATAACCCGTTTAATCTGTTTTGTTTGTTTTAAGCCTTTGTGAGGTTAATGACCATGTCCAGGATATCCTCGGCTCATTCATTGAAATGGCCACGACTTAAGCACGGGGTGTAGGCATACACCTGCCAGTGCGTATATAAAAAGATATAACCGCTTGTTCGAAAATAACTCGCCGCGGGATTATATTATGTTGTGTGTCTATTAATCTTTAACCCGGTATTCAGCCCGGGCTACTGAACGTATAACAAACATATAATTCTTTTACAAGTTTATTTTTAAATAATTATCCCAAGTTGTAAAAGATTATTTGTACCTTGTGCCTTTAAATGAATTTTCTTAAACAACTTTTCAAAAGAGTCGGTTAATTGTATTTACCAGTGTAAACTGACGTATTTTCCAAAAGGTTAAGTGCAGGTACTATGCGAAATAGGCTGGCTACTCCTGAGTGAATAAATAAAGAGTCTTGCAAGGTTTGTCACTTAAAAATCTGTTGAACAATATTCCCTACGTTTCGATCCGCCTGTGGATCCATTTTACATTCCGTTTGTAATACTCATGTTACTTTCATTCGGTTTGTAATATTATTACTTTTAGACTTCCGTTGTGCATTTAAACTGTGATTAATTGTCTATAATGATATCAACTACGTCACGATAATCCCCACCGGGCCCACCGGTAATACGTGGAAATATCGGGGTGTGACACAAGTCCACACATTCAAAGATATAACCAGCTTTAATAAGTCATGTATGGGTTTGCTACATGAAACTATCTAGGATCAAGATAAAGAATTGAGAAATTGACAAATATTAACATTGAGAATGTACAGCACATATACACAAGAGAAAGAAACAATTTAGGGGCCTATACATGGAAGTTAAATAATCTTTAATTGAATTTCAAATGTGAATGCACATGATGGAAATTAGGCGTAATATATGTTATTCCTTTATATTCCTCCCACAAGATGGACGTTCGAGAGATAAGACCAATCTTGGATAAAAGTAAGTTGAAACGTGGTTTGAGAAGGGGTTTAGTGAGAACATCGGCTACTGGGTCATCGGCGTAGATATGTGTGACTGGTAGAGAACTTGCTTGTACTTTCTCTCAGACAAAGTGGAAGTGGAGTGCCAAATGTTTCATGCGGGAGTGGAAAACTGGGTTGGCGGAGTAGGTGATGGCGCTTAAGTTATCACAATAAACGGTGGGTATAGTTGTGGAATTG
The DNA here is from genome assembly GCA_030545235.1 of Helianthus tuberosus. Classification (NCBI taxonomy): domain Eukaryota; kingdom Viridiplantae; phylum Streptophyta; class Magnoliopsida; order Asterales; family Asteraceae; genus Helianthus; species Helianthus tuberosus. Next base: position 8,074,932 of record JARYGA010059718.1, on the reverse strand, counting down.
ATGCCAAGTCCGGTTAGAAGGTATTGGAGCCATTAGACCTCGGGGGTAGTAGAGGTAACGACTCTAAATTCAGCCTCGGTGGAGCTTCTTGCTAAAGTACTTTGACATTTTGAAGACCAAGAGATGGGATTAGATCCACGGTAAACCACATAGCCAGTTGTGCTACGATATAGCCAGTTGTGCTACGATAATTATCTTTATCACCTGCCGAATCCGCATCAGTAAAGGCATGGAGATGGAAAGGGGAGTTATGACGAATTAGTATCCCGTGATCTATTGTCCCATGTAAATATCTCAGTAGCCTTTTGAGGGAAATCCAATGAAGCGAAGGGTGAGTGCATGGACTGGGATAAGCAGCGGTTGATGGTGAATGAAATGTCTAGTCGGGTGAGGGATAGGTATTGGTGGGCAACGACAATGCCAAGGGTTCGGTATTGGGTTGGTGAAGAATATGGCGTGCCACCATATGAGGTTAATGGTTCAGAACAGTTAATGGGTGTCGAAATGGGTTTACACTCATTCATATTGGCTTTTTGTAAGATGTCATTAATATACTTCTTTTGTGAAAGCAAGATGCCTTGTGAATGAGGGAGCACCTCAACACCAAGAAAGTAGGATAGGGACCCGAGATCTTTGAGTGAGAATTTATTAGCAAAAGGGTCATGCTAATCACACACGGAGAAAATTATTTTCACATCCCAAAGCGCCGCGCTATGGCCAAAGCGCGGCGCTATGCTCGACAAAAGGTGCTTCGATTGACGTTTGAGACATTCCCTACTGTTTGACAGACAGAAAGCTGATTATGATGTTTTGTCGTTAACCCTAAGCGCCGCGCTTTGGCCATAGCGCGGCGCTTCGACCCAAATTTTCACTTTAAAAAGTAAGCTACTGATTGAGGTTTCTTCTTCAGAAAAGCATACGTTCTTCTTCTTCTTCAGAAAAGCATCGTTCGAGACAAGGTCGCACTCAATACGTTGTTTACAAACATACGTGGGTATTCGAGTGTTTTGTTGTTTGTTGTTTACAAAAAACGATGTCGTGGTTAAACAACTATATTTTCGGTCAATATTCTGACGAGACAGTTGTTCCTGATTCTTACGAGGGGACCGCTATTTCTGACTCGTATGAGAAACCGGTCTCGTCCAACTTGAGGGAGGCAGAGGTTGTATCTGGCATTCGTTATCGTGATAACACGGTGACGCTGGATTTGAATACCCCTGTGGAGGACCCTTACGCATAACAAGGTTATTCGAATTTCGGTTACGGTGGCGAGTACAGCTTTGTACAGCAGGAGTGTGGTCCAAACGACAGTTACGGTTGTCAACAGAGCTTACAAGGTTATTCGAATTTCGGTTACGGTGGCGAGCACAACTTTGAACATCAAGTATATTCGGACCTCGGTGACGATGGTGAGCCGGGGGATGTGTCTGTTGACGAGGAAGGCTGTTACCCGGTTACGTTTTCGTTTGATACAACGCAGACCTTTTCGTCACGTAAAGAGTTGGTGCGTTGGGTACAAGACACGGCAAAAGACAACGGTTACCTCATTGTGACTAAGAGGTCGAATAAAAGAGGAGAGAATTACAAGATTTGGTTTCAATGTACTTTTGGTGGGGAGCATAAGAGTATAGCTACACAGAGGAAAACGGGTAGCAAGAAAATAGGCTGCCCGTTCGAGATGATCGGGTTTTCAGAATCATCCGGAAGTGTTTGGAGGATCGAGGTGACGAAGGCGAAGCATAACCACACTCCTATTGAAAACTTAGAGGGTCACGCGTATGCGAGAAGGCTTTCTTCGGAGGATAAAAAACTGGTTAAGGAGCTGGCAGAGCAAGACATTCCCAACCAAAGTATCTGGCGAACGCTGACAAAAAACAATCTGGCTAGAAAGCTTATTCCGAAAGATATACACAACGCTGTTTAGAAGATCAACGCCGAAAAAAATGTCGGTAAGTCTCCGATGCAAAAACTTGAAAGCATTCTTCTCGAAAAAAATTACACTTATTACATGCGCATAAATGAGATATCGAACGAAGTTGAAGATGTCTTCTTTGTTCACGAAAGATCATTCACTATGTGGTGTGCCTTCCCGCATGTGCTAATGATTGACGCCACCTACAAAACGAACATGTACAACCTGCCATTTGTTCAGGTCGTAGGCATGACGTCGACAAACAAATCGTTTATGGCTGCTTGTGCGGTAATTTCCGTTGAGAAGTCAGAGAACTACCTATGGGTGTTGCAGAGGATCAAGTCTATGCTGGTAGGATGTATGGAACCGCGCGTGATTTTAACAGACAGGGATTTTGCGCTAATGAACGCGTGTGAACAAGTTTTTCCAAAAGCGCATAAGTATCTTTGTCGGTTCCATATTCAACAAAATATTAATAAGAACAGCAAGAAGAAATTCTCTGACAAGGATTGGAAAGAATTCGTACGTAGTTTTTGGTTATTGTGCGAGTCTACGACCGAGGAAATATACAGGTATAACTTGGAAAACCTTGAAGCACAGCTGAAAGAAGATGACCGTGAACGTAGGTATTTCTTACATAATTATGTTCAAATTTTATATAATAATAAAAACTGACTATTTACGTTTTTTTTAATTTTAGAGGTTTTTGATTATATGAAGAAATCCTGGTTGGATCCGTACCGTGAAAAGTTTGTATCATGCTGGATTAACAAAACTATCAACTTTCACCAAACTACGAGCAACAGGGTTGAGGGCATGCATGCAACACTAAAAAGTCACTTTCCAAGTCATCGCAACACACTGGATAAACTTGTACTGTATGTTGATCATGTTGTTGATAGACAATACACCGAGATTAGTAGTAGCTTTGAAACAAGCCTCCGAAAAGTGATGACGCACCACAAGAAGCAGCCCATGCTTGCATATATTCTCAGAAAGGTTTCAATATATGCGATTGAGCTTTTGAGTAGGGAACTAAAACGTAAGGAAGACGGGTTGAGAGCCTACGGTGCAAGCTGTGGTTGCCAACTTTTTACCAGCTGTGGTTTGCCATGTGCCTGTCGTTTGGAAAAGTTGGAAAATAAAGGTAATTAATATCTTTGACCTTTCTCGTTATGATTTTGCCACCTAATTTGTTTTCATCCACAGGTCAGCAACTCCGGATCACACACATAGACGTGTTCTGGAAGAAGCTTGACTTCAAGCCTGCAAAGAAAAACATAGAGGATATCGATGTAGACGCAGAATTTGAAAAATTGAAACAAAAGATCGATCCAACACCCCCTCAAGTGAAAAGGAGCTTCTTTGAAAAGTTTCAGCAAATCCTCAATCCAGGGAACAATAACAAAAAACCTCCTGCTGTTCTGAAGAAAACTCGTGGTCGCCCAACATTGAAAACGCAGGAAGAAAGAAAGGTTGAAGCCGCTAGAAAAAGCTCGTACATTCCGTCGGAAGAAACTTGGGTCGAGGCCTCAGATGATCTTCCCCGTCACAGCTCGTACATATCACCCGAAGATTCTAGAAGACAAAAGAATACCAAACCGATCAACCTACACCCTGATTTCCCGATGATCAAGCTCGGTCCTAAGACGGATATAGCGATCCGTAACTACGCATCTCAGATTCCCGAAGTGATCCATCCATACATCGTTAGAATAAAGGACGTGAAACCAGATGGTCATTGTGGGTTTCGATCGATGGCTGTTGGGTTAGGAGTGAAACAAAATTCATATTTGATGATCCGAAAAGAACTTATAAAGGAGTTACGTACGAACCAATCGCTTTGGAGGCAGGTTTTCGATCCGGAAAACATAGGACATTATGATGCGCTGGTTAGACGGATCGATTTCAAGGGGGTGGGACGAGCAGATATCGAAAATTACATGACGATGCCTGACACGGGGTTTCTTATTGCCCAACGATACGGTGTGATTGTTCACACCTTCGACATGCGTGGGAGCGATACAATTTTCCCTCTGCTGGGCGGGCTAAACGAAGCTGAGGAACCTCACCAGGTGGTTGCGGTTGTGTTCGTCGACCGTGGGCATTTCATACATGTAGAGCTTGGAGGTTGTTATCCAATGCCTCCCCCAAACCCACTCTGGACAGCGAACAGAACAGAGCGGGCAGCAGCCTGGCATACATTATACAGGGATCAAATCAACGCATACGAAATGCTTACGTATCGTGCCCCTGACCTTAATGTAACCCCATATGTTCACGATGTAGGTTAAATGTGTTTAATAATAATCACGTTTGTGTTTGTTCAATATATGCGTTACATCACGTTAAAAACCGAATGTCACCGACACGACCCAATCAGATTCAATACGCACTTGTACGACCCAAAATGACCATATACATCATAATACTACAATTAATGAAAAAATACGTCATGTTCATGTGCGGTAGGCGGCTGATACACATAACACCTCTCACAGGAGTACTTGTGCTTTCAAACCAAAATGATACGATATAACGGAATAAGACATCACACGTAACCGATTTGATCCGGAACTTGCAGTATACTCCATATATAATAAAAAATGATGTATAATGGAAAAAACGTAAAATTTAGACTATTATCGACGCGTTTGTGAATTAAAAACAATTTTAAAAAATTTAAAAAAGGCCCAAAGCGCCCCGCTATGGCCAAAGCGAAGCGCTTTGCCCTTAAAAAAGAACAGAAGCGCCCCGCTATGGCCAAAGCGGGGCGCTTTGGTCCCTCGCTATACCTGAAGCGGGGCAGCTTCTCCCCCATTTCAACACAAAACACAAAACACACACAAAAGGTGCGATTTACACACACTGAGCCGGATCATCAACGTTTTCAAGCTTTCAACCGCTAAAAGGTACGATCTAACTTCATTTATTGTTTTGGTTCAAGTTACGTGTTTCAGTTTGTTTGATTTTTGTTTAATTTGGGCGACTGGATCGATCGGGTGGGGCTGTTCTTCATCACGAAGAACCAAAGCGCCGCGCCGAGGCCAAAGCGCGGCGCTTTGGTTCATGTTTATTTTTTTTTAATATTATTTGTTTAATAATATTTGTTTAATATTATTTGTTTATTATTTTATATTTAATTTTATTTGTTTATTATTTAAATTTTATAAATAAAATTATTTGTTTATTATTTTATATTTAATATTATTTGTTTTTTATTTAACTTTTATAAATAAAATTATTTGTTTATTATTTTATATTTAATATTATTTGTTTATTATTTAACTTTTATAAATAAAATTATTTGTTTATTATTTTATATTTAATATTATTTGTTTATTATTTAAATTGTTTAAATAATATTATTTGTTTATTATTTTATATTTAATATTATCTTGTCAACGTGCAGGGATGGATTCCTCCGATGACGAGATTGAGCATATGGAGGCTGAGGGAGATATGGGAGAGGAGGGAGAGCCGGCATGTCCGTACCTGCAGTTTCCGCCGGGGTCACGGGCGAGGGGGAGATGCGCGAGGTTGCGCACCATCCCCATTGGGGAGCATGTAGGGATAGACTGGGGCCTGCTGGAGACCGTGGGAGAGGCCGCGCGGGCGCGTGAAATAGTTGGACTAGATACTCCTTGGTCGCGCCTATTTGAGTTAGCGATGGAGGACTCGTATCCTGAGCTTACGTGGGAGTTTCTTTCCACGTTTACATACGCGCCGCATCTGGAGGATTACGTGGAGGACCCAGATTTTCCAGTCCACGAGGTTACATTCCGTCTCGCCGGTTAGGAGTTTCAGATGAGTGTGCGGCAGTTTGCTGTCCATACAAGTTTGTTTAAATAATATTATTTATTATTTTATATTTAATATCATTTGTTTATTTAATGTTATTTGTTTATTTAATATTATTTGTTTATTATTATTATTATTTGTTTATTTAATGTTATTTGTTTATTTAATATTATTTGTTTATTATTATTATCTGTTTATTTAATATTATTTGTTTATACAGGTTTGTACACAGAGGCCGAGCTTGATACTGATTTATATACGCAGGCGGTTAGGATGATGGACAGGCAGACGCTTATCAGTTTCTGGAGGGCCATTTCCAGGGTTCTCTTTGGGAAATCGATGCAAAAGGCCACCACCATTAAAGACCCATTGTTCCGATACCTGCACCATGTTATCGCGGCAACTATCGTGCCGCGGGGTGCCAGCAGGGAGAAGGTCAACCTCAGTGACCTTTTCTTTCTATACTGCCTACTGCGACGACAACCCTGCGATCTAGCAGCCTGCATGGCAGATTACTTTGCCACAACATACCACCGGCAGCTCCGCGGGTGGGTGCACACTGGCTCATACATCACCGCCATCGCACGCTCGCTCGGGCTCGTGCCCGAGCATGATCCGCTCCTGTCCGATCCGGTCCAGTCTACCAGGTTGGGCCGCGCGTCAGTTTCTAGCATGCAGATCACCCGTACCTTTGATGTTGGTCTGAGGTTTAGGGGCGGAGACGGGCTGATTTGGCAGCGGAGCCGCTGCTGGAGGTCATCCCGGTTGTTGTTGAGTTGAGGCCTGGAGTGTTGGCCCCTCCTGATGCTCAGGCGGCCGCTCGGCAGGCTCAGCTACAGGCTCTGGGACTCGATCAGTTCCCGGGCCAGCCTCAGGCTGAGGCTGAGGCTCAGGCTCAGGCTCAGGCTCAGCCTCAGGCTCAGGCTCAGCCTCAGGCTCAGGCTCAGCCTGTATTAGAGGATCCGGCTCAGGAGGAGCATGTCGAGGAGATCCCGGTACCACCAGTTCAGCCAGCTCCTGAGCCGCCACAGTACCCGCAGCACGTTTACGATGACCTGCCTCCGGTAGCGCGTGACGTGGCTCGGGACTTCGACCGGCGCCTCAGACGCCAGGCCGCACGCCAGGACTGGATCATCGAGACGCTCGTTTCTCTACGAGAGCTCGCTGGGTTGCCTCCACTTCCCCTCCCACCGTCCCCACCGCACGAGGATTAGTACGTTAGTTTGTTTGTATAGTGTTTTGTTATGTATTATGTAGTCAGTTGTACCTTTTTGTTTTGTATGTACAAACTGATATATATATATATATATATTGCAGTTAATCTTCTATTTACATCACGTTGGTTTTGGATTGTTTACGTTTAATTCTTATGGCTTTCTGTACAATTTATTTAACGTGTTCGTTTAATTTAACAAAATAAACTAGGTTAACAGTTTATAAAGACGCACTTATATTATATACGTTCTATAAAAATAATGACGTAAAAAAACGTAATTATAAAACAACTATGAAATATATGTAACTAATATTTTATAATAATAATAAAACTCAAATACAATTTTTTCCTTTTTTCCTCCAAAAAACACTACCAAACTAACCCACATCCCACCTATTTCAAAAAAAAAAAAAAACAACACAAATTGCTGCACACGGTGTTTGTCTTTTTGCACACTCAAAGCGCCCCGCTTTGGCCATAGCCGTGTGCGAATAGACCAGGCCCTAGCAAAAAGATGAATGAATTTATTGAGAACTAGTGCTAATACCCGTGAATTTTGCGGTTTTGAAAAAAGATAATTTTTTACTTTTACAAAAAAAAAATTCGTTTATACTGATCGTAAAGAAATTGTACCCATGAAATTATTATGGAAATCTGAAGTTCACGATGAAAATACAACGAACCAACGTAGTATAGATATAAAATAACTGAAAGGATAAGTAAATGAAGGAAATCCGTTTTTGTGGTTAGAAATATAAATTGAAAGCCTATTACTCTAATACTTCTGCTTGCAGGAGCTTCGTAACCAATAAATCAAACTTTACCACATATAAGGACCGAGCAAGCACTGGTCATAATTTTTTCTTAAATGATATAACCTTTTTTACATTTTTCAAGCATATGTTTTTTCCTTTACATTTTACATTGCCATTCGAATTTTTAAAGTTAAAGAAAGATGTAAAAACTTTTGGGTATCTCTACCACATATAGTAATCTAGAATAGTTTAAAAAGGTTTTTAAATTATTAATGTTCTTCATCTTTCTATTTAATTAGCTTTTTAATTAATTTTTATAAATAAGGTAAATCAATTTTGGAGTAATTTATTATGGAATTTATTTAAAATTAAATGATTCATTACACAATTTAGGAAATATACATTATTAATGAAAAGGGTTTGTATTATACAATTTTCAAACATTCCAATCTTGAATGACAATGTAAAATATTATTTTCATTTAATCTATTAAATTAAATTTTGTTTTGATGTGAATATGATATGATAATCATGGGTGAATGGGTAGATTAGTTATTTTATTAATAAAAATGTCGTGGTTTCAAAATATATCTTGTAAATTTGAATCAGTTCCTTAATATCAGTACACTTAAATAGAGGAATGAAGAAATTATTAAATTTCACATATACATTTTGGTAACTTACTACGGTTAAATGCTAAAAACTAAACCCTCCCCCCCCCCATACCCCCAAAAACCTAAACCCCTCACCCCCACCCAAGCTAAAATGCTAAAAAAACTAAACTCCCAAAAAACCTAAAAAATCTAAAAAACACACAAATTTTTTTAATATTTTTTACCTCAAAATCGCTACATTTAGTAGCCAAAAAAAATATTTAAAAAAAATTAAAATTTTTTTGGTAACGAAAATTAGCGATTTTGAGGTAAAAAAATATTAAAAAAAAAACTTTGTGTGTTTTTTAGCTATTTTTAGGTATTTTTGGTTGTGTTCACATTGGTTCTCGCAGTTCTCGCAATAAGGGTGGTTCTCAAATGAACCTTACCCTATATATATATATATATATATATATATATATATATATATAAGAAGGATCCGTTAGCAACCACCCCTTATTGCGAGAACCGCGAGAACCAATGTGAACACAAAATAAAATCTAAAAAAAATCAAAAAAGCACTCAAAATTTTTTTTAATATCTTTTTTTTAAATCGCTATATTTAGTTACAAAAAAAAACTTTTTTTTCGAGTAATAGTTATCCATGCACATGTGCATATGTATCATTACTTCGACAAATTCCGTAATACGTTATCACTAACAGACAATTTCACTTTAATTTACAATATCATCCGTAATACACTACTTTTTACATTACCAATATTCAAAATGCACACGTGCATAATTAGGTATAACAATGATGTAACATGTTTTGGTACAAAAAGTTTGTGATTTTGAATGGAGAAGTAGGCCCATATACATGTTTTTTGTTAGTTATATCTAGTGGTTGATGGTTTGACTAAAGTTGTTACTTTATGATGTAATATGATGATTGGATGGTATAAATGGTGTTGATATATATATATATGTAATAAACTGAAAATATTGGTAATGGTATTATATTATGGATGGTAGGAGGTAATGATATTGTATTATGGATGTTAGGAGGTAATGGTAGTGTATTATGAATGGTATGATAGATGAAAGGGAAAGTGTATTCAAAGTAGTGTACCAAAACACCTTATTTCATGTTGATACATATAGATGCACCTGTGCATTTATAATATTGGTAATGTAAAAAGTAGTGCATTACATATGGTAGTGTAAATGAAAGTGCAATTGTCTAATATTTGTAATAAGTTACGAAATTTGTCAAAGAAATGATACATATGCATGTTTGTGTATTATGGATGGAATGATAAATGAAAGAGAAAGTGTATTCAAAGAAGTGTACCAAAACACCTTATTTCATATTGATACATATTGTTAATGTAAAAGTAGTGTATTACACGTGGTAGTGTAAATGAAAGTGCAATTGACCAATATTTGTAATGAATTACGCAATTTGTCAAAGAAATGATACATACGCACATGTGCATGGATAACTGTTACTCGAAAAAAAAAAATTTTTTGAAAATTTTTTTTTATTAACGAAATATAGCGATTTTTACAAAAAAAAAAAATAGTAAAAAAAATTTGGGTCTTTTTAGATTTTTTTAGGTATTACTGTTTGTGTTCACAGTGGTTCTCGCAATAAAGGGTGGTTACTAACGGGTCCTTCTCATATATATATATATATATGTATATGTATATATATGTATATATATATGTATATATATGTATATATATAACAGGATGAGAGTTGCGAAGTGTGTTATTGTGATATATACCGCAAAACCAAACCGATTACTGATTTGGACGGTTAACAGTTTGAAACCGAACCATGAACACCCCTAATAGGCGTCATATGGCGTGGGTTTCTTAAGTTTAGCAGTACAATCAACCACCGATACACTAACAATAGGAGCAACCAATGCAGGCCAGCTCAACCAATTTAGAGGCCCAACACGAAGTCTAAATTTAAAGTCTTCTTAACTAAAAAGCTTATTATTTTACTTCGGATACTAAATTGTTTGCATCACTTATGGTCTATAACACAAATTGTTTTCTGCCGTTTAAAACTTGTAAAAAAAGAACAAAGAACAACTAACCCGTTGAACTTTCAGCTTTGGACATAACTAAGACATAGTTTAAAAACCATCATATACAAGATGAACGAATCAAAGACATAAACTGGTAGCAAGTGAATGCAGAATCATAGATAATATAATTTTCCATAATGATGCACTATTGTAACCACAAATAGTATAAACATTTAACCTAAAACACTAAAGAATTTTAACCCATTAAGGTGTACAAATTAACACATATCTGTGCAAAATTATAAGTTGTATAGTGTATAATTTTGACCCGTAACACATAATTTCAACCCATGATATAAAAGGTCTTAGTAACCAAAATTTAGTTAAAAGTTTTACTGATTCTTATTTCATTCATTTGTTTTCAAATGCTGCTACTCAAGTTACAAATCCTATATTCAAGGTAGAATAAAAACATATTCAATTGATCAATTAAAAACAACGTACCTGGCAATAGCGTAATCGGCTTAGCACTCAAAAAGTAATGGAATCATCGAAAGGAAACAACTCTAAATACTAAACTGAGAAAAAAAAAAAAAACAAAACAACAAATACACAGTCTTCTTCAATTAAAAACAACAATACCTGGCAACAGCGTAATCGGCTAGCTGACTCATCAAATTCACAGCCGTAAGAAGCCTATCTAAGACGACTCGTTAAACCAAAAAAATTACCTTCAACGGCACCCACCTGTTCCAAATAAAGTTAATCCTGCTGTTTGTAAAAGACCGCTTCTCTATAACCATCCTCAAGCTTTGAACCAAAAAATTACCAGACGAATCCAGAAACCACGACCCTCTAACCTGCCCTGAACCAAACGCCACAACAGAACCTGCTGCTTGCAGATCTGCCAGTTCTGGTTGACTGCTAAGCTTCCTCGTCCAACTGAACTGCAGATTGTGCAGGCCATTTGTCTCCACAACCCGATGTTTAACGCTTACGCATATGTATAACAATTTAATAAATTAGAAACGATTTTATGGCTAAATTTTCTAAAAAATAAACAAATCAATTTTAAATAAAATGTAAAATTCATCAGACATACTATAATTGATTTTAAATTTATTATGTTTTATAATAAATATAAATATAAATTGTCAAACATAGAATACATGGTGTTAATATTAGAACACATTTATGATTAAATGTAAACCACATGGCGAGCATCTCTCATTCCCAAATGGAATACCTATGATAATCATAGAATCAGCAGGTTTATGCTTTAGAAATTATTTTCCTCATCATCAAAAGCTTCCATTAACAAAACAAAATCAAACATAAAAGACCAATTAACACAGTTACCTTCCTGAGTCGCCGTCGAGGATGAATCGACACAAACATGTGTGTGTTATAGTGAATGAAATCACGGACATCGATCAAACATTAGGGTTACGGGTTTGTATAAAACCCCCAAAATCTACACAACGGTTGGTCTAAGTGGTTCTCCAATTCAAAAAGTTGTAATATATGAAAAAAGGAAAGCAAACGAATACATATGTGTTGGCTAAGAATAAGCCAGATAACCTCTGAGATGAATAAATCAAGCCTGATTCGCTTCGTCTAGATCTTCCATTTGTAGGGCCTGTCAAGGAATAAACCAAAGACTAAATTCCACTAAATCAATATAAACCAACTTAAAGTTCAAAAAGAACCTGGTGCAACGGGCGACAATGGGCGAGAGGTAGGCAGCGATGGTGAATAAGTTGTTGCCACATCTTCGACACTAAAGCAGCATCGAAACACAATATTGAAGATTAGGGTTTTGAATCATAAAAACTTTAAATTATATGTTGATCTATAAACCAAATACCTGATCGAATTGGAAAGGATTCGTCTGATTTAGTCTAATCCATATAAATCAAATACCTGATCGAATTAGATATTACTATATTAGTAAAATATTCACCTAAAGCATCAACTGTAGAAGAAAACAGTTAAACTAAGAGGGTAAATGACAATATATCGATGAAAGAGAGACGAAAAAACCAGATGAAACCCACCTCTTTACCCCTCTTTGCAACTTTCTTCTACCATGAAATCTGGCAACCTCGCTTGTCCATCAGCTACCATACTACGATTGGTTTAGTTGTCGTTTCCGATGCATAATTCAAAACTAAACATTAATACCATCGTCGTCGCGACTAGATTGAATGAAATAACTGTTGATATTCAACTTTCTTCTCTGGTACGGCGACTGTCCACCACAACAACCACCACTATCATTACTAAGACATCAAACAACACCACCATCAACGTTCGTAAGTCAGAACCCTAGAAACATATTGATACACATATATACACAAAAAACCGTACCTCAATCGTCGTGGTATAAGATATTACATATTATTATTTCTGCTTCATGCAATATCCAGTATTTATGACTTCTACAATAAAAGGGAAAACAAATAAACAACACCATCTATACATGATATTAATAGCAGAAATCATCTGAAACACCAGGTCATAGAACTGAAGTTGTCCCAAAAATACAGAACCATAAAAACAATTATTTGATGATACTTTAGGCATATATTGGTTACCTGTTGTTTGGATCCTTTCGAATGGATTTGCTTGAACCAAAGGCCAATAAGGAGATTGCAAAAATCAGATCTGGAAAAAAAATTATAAACACATGATCATCTGAAACGACCCGAATGATACAAATCCTTAAATACGGTAGAATCAACCAATTATGTGGTACCCGAAGAAAATCCACGGTCATCCTGAGCTGACACTTCACCGCTTTCGGAGTACTTATCAAATTTCGGGACGGAATTTCTTTCAAGTTGGGGATGATGTGACAACCTGTAGGTCCCTCGGAGGTTGAGGTTAAACCTTATCCTTGTTATGTTTAACACACTAGCGAGTGCGGAATCCAAGCTAGAATGCAAACCGATAGTTTATATGAGAACACAAGCTACAAAGAGAAAGGTAGACACACGAGATATCAAAGTTTTCTCTTGTATTTCAGTGGACACGGTTACAGCCCTTGACCAAACTGAAAATACGCTCTCTACAAGACTAAGTTCACTCACACACTAAAGTGAACACATTACATCAGTATATATATCCAACACAGATCGTCTGGTCGAAGGATCAGATAGACAGATCGAAAGATCATCTATCGAACTGAAAACTGTCGAAGGATCCACATGTACCTCGAAGGATGATATCCTTCGAGGTCCATCTATATCCATCGAAGGTTTATCCTTCGAGCTCATCGAAGGATATAAACAATCCTTCGATGACTCATCCTTCGACCCAGACAACTTACAACCATGTTCTAACTGTTTGGTCAAAGTCAAACCAGGAGGATGGTTGACTTGGTCAAACTTACATCAAAACACCTATAAACAAACATAAGACGTATACAAGACTAACAAAAGACATCGTTTTATATCATAACAAAATACAGACAAAGTACAGACACAAGTGCACCAACAAACTCCCCCTTGGCTGTAGCTTTGTCTCGATCTTCGTGTCTTCAAGTCTCTGACGTCCTTTCAACCGTTAAGTGATGCGTTGACCATGCACTTCCCGCATTCACAAGTAGGTTGAAGCAATACAAGGCCATCTTCTGAAACTTCATTGCTTGTGCACGATCTCTAACCAAGTAGTTGATCTCGTGATCCTTAAGAACAATAATATCCGACCTGGACATGTTAGTAATCCACATTGGATCTATCATTCGAAAGTTCTCCTGACTGTCTCGGAATAAGATCACCGCTTCTCCAGTGTCTGCATCATAAACCCAGCAACGAAAGTTACCCAGAAAATCTGTCTTCATTTTCAACAATGGTATTTTCTTCATCAACTTCGGAGGATCATAAATTAATCGATAACGAGCAGTATTTGTCTCTGGATCAAGCGTGAACCTGATCTGCTCGTATCGAGGAAACTGCGGCTTGTATAGCGGATCCTTCCAACCTCTTCTTCGTTCCAACCTGATCTTCTTGGCGAACAGATCCACCATCTTGTCTTCGACTCGATTAATAACATTCAGCTGAGCCAAAACCGCAACATCATAATAAGGAAGTGAACGAATGCTGAGAAGAGTCCTGAAGTACTGAAGGCCGCATTCTCGCTTCACAACCATGCAGTGAAGTTCCTTGATGAACATCCAGCTGATAATATGACCCCTAGCCTGATTCCTTTCCAGAATCATGTAGTTGGCCTGATCCAACGGAGGGAGCGGAGGAGGATTCCTAGCTAGGAAATCCGCTCGCCATTCTTTCACGGTCTTCTCACGGCTTTCTTGAACTGAAGGAGAATCTGAAGAAGGATTAGTAAATTCTGCTGTCTTTGCTACCACAAACTCATCATCAAGCGTATTAAACTCCACATTATCTTGACTAACATAAACAGGACGTTCCGGATCCGAACCGATGAAGATTTCTTCAATCGTAGAGAAATCGGTTTCGTCCGGAACTAACGGAGTAGCATCGATCGTCGTCAAATCAACTTCATCCAATTCCTTCAGAGCTAATACACGTTCATCAGACATCTCTGTAACGTGTTCTCCCTCTTCTAATAGTTCACCCGTGAGTGGATGATACTGTTGAACAAATGAGGATTCAGGGAGATCGGTAAACGCTTCCGGTTCAAGACTAATATGTTCAAATCCTGCCGAAGCTTCCAACGTTTCAGTCTGCTCGAACGGACCAGTAGTAGCTATTGGAGGAGCAGTAGGAGCATCTTGAGACGTACTAGACCCACCTGCAGCACCGGATGCAGTTGCACCGGAACCTGTGGCAGCTGGTTGATCAGGATTTGCTGCATCATCGTCCTTGTCATCGTCACGCTTTGAGGGAACGATGCCCAATGCTTTGCACCTTTCATTCCAAAGCGTAACTACCTTGTGATCAAATTTCTTGAAGTTTGCTTGAACAGGCTTGAAAGCTTCCATTAATCGATCATCACGATTTTTATATCGATCTGACAGCTCTTCATGCTTCTGCTTTAACGTTTTTGCCTCACGCTCTAACACAGTGCTATGTCCCTTCATTATCTCAACTTCTCTATCACGAGCCCTGTTTGCTTCTTTCAGTCTTTCAATCTCTTGAGCTTGTTCTCTTATCTTAAGATTCTGTGCACTAACAATTGAGACCAGCTTGTTGTGTGCCTCCGCATCCTGTGTTCGCTGTACACGATACTCTTCAATCCTTCTAGTATGTCGACCGACTAAGTTACCCAATTCACTGACTTGTTCGATCAGGAAGTGAATTTTCTCAGCTTCAGACAACCCAGACAATGTTTCTGCTAGAGTCGGCCGTGAGGGCTCAGGTCCTGAGAAACCAGACTGACCAGATGGACCGGAAGTACCTGTTGGACCAGTAATAACAAGAGGAGGACGTGAGTGTGTACCTGAGACAGGAGTTGCAGGCGGCTGTTGATCAACAGTCGCCGTGCGTGTCCCAGAAGACGTCTGTGGAGATGAGATCAGCTCCAACATCTTTGATGTAGTTAATTGATCACTGACAGGTGGTAGCTGATGCTCCGGAGGCGTTGAATGCTGGATCGAATCAGGTATAGTGACATCACCAGCAGTTTTACCCGTTGACCCTGATCCGCCCTTTGATTTCTTTGAAGTACGAGTACCCTCCCTTCTTGCTTGCCTCTTCTTTCTGACTAAACCAGGAGCAGCAGGAATATAATCATCATCTTTGTCAGATTCTGCGGCATTAACCGGTTTCTCAATACGTTCAAAACCTCGAAAATTCCCGCGCTGATCATAAGCCTTTCGCATCCCTGGTGGAGGAGGATTATCATCCTCAGAAGATGAATCATCATTACCAGAACCTCCTTCAACATCAGAAGACGAACTGCTTTCATCCGCCAACCTCCTCGGCTCGTCCACCTTACTTTTACCTTTGTCTGTCGCATCATCGCCTGACCGACTTGCAGGACCACCAACAGTACCACGGACATCTGATTCAATGAACACTCCTTGAACTTCTTCTGCAGCAACATTCACATCAACTTCAACATGTGTTGCAACACTGGAACTACCAGCAGACTTTTTGCTCGATGCTTTAATTCCGTGCTTAGCCCCAAGTTGTGTGTTGGCCAACGCGATTAACCTGGGCTCTTCGTCATCAGAATCACTTCCATCTCGACGCCACTTGTGGTTCTGTGGTGCCTCGTAGGCCAGATCATCGAGGTGACCAATAAGCTTTCTGACTGGATCGGATTCCTTATACTTAGACATAGACTTGAAGATCAGCAATGTACGCTCGTTCATCGGATTGACTGGTAGAACATCTGCTTCAACCTTGGGAAGATTCGGAATCTGATCATCTATCATCATCTGCAAGAATCTTGGATATAACCAAAACTTGGTTGACGTCCGTTGATTTGCTGACGGAAGTGGCCTGCGGGCATTCTCTTTCAGATTGTCAAAGATGTAACGTGATATGTTGAACGGCTTGTTCAGAATTAAAGCCGTAAACAATCCCGTCAATTCAATAGGCGACAAATCGTATCCAGACCGTTTGTTGCGCAGACAGTGAATAAGAATATGCAATAAAAACTTGTAACGTAACGGCATGAACCCCTTGCTTATCTGATTTGCTAGCACATTATCGCTGTAACGTAGCCTCATCAATAAACCACGCTGACACTGTAAATCAATAGACGTCGAATCTTCTGGTTGATCTCCCAATTGCAAACGCGCTCTGATGGTGTTCTCGGTGATCACCACGGTTTTCTCAGTAACAAATCCTCTAACCACTTCTTGGTTATTCACTGTTTCAACCACAGCAGAATTCCAGAATTCCTTGATCTGAGACTGGTAAGCGGTGTGTTGTGTAGTAATGGCATAGTTGATTCGTGACCGGTGAAGATACTGCATTATCCCATTGAATTCCGGACTAACTTTGTCTTCCGGTTGCAGATACGCGGCCATGTTGTGTCTTGGCTCCGACATAGATTCAACCTCAGACTTTTCTTTCTTAGTTGGTTTTGCCCGTTCCTTCTTCTCTTTCGGTGCCATTTCTGTTCATGAAACAAGGACACGTAATGAGAAAACAGTCAAACAGTCAACAAGGATTTCACACTTAGAAAGATTTCAGTTTCTTGAAAAATTTTTAAGTGTTGTTTCCTCGAAGGATTCCATATAGACATCGAAGGATTGACAAATTGATCAAAGGATGTTATTTTCCTCGAAAGATGAAATGCCTTATCGAAGGATCTACTTACGAAAGATCATTAATTTTGAAAGATATCATGGTCAATCGAAAGATCTGATCAACCGAAGGATGATCCTTCGAAAAGTTTAGTATCCTTCGAGTCTCAGTTTGAAGGATATTTTGCAGTCCATCTTTCGAGGTTAAGAACCATCATCGAAGGATGTTTTCCGGTGACACTGTTCATCGGCGTTTTTCCGGCGACTGTTTTAAGTGAGTTTTAAGTGTATTTCAAACCAGTTAAAGCATCAACATTAAACCACTTAAAACATCCACATCAAAACCAACCCCGGACACTAATCCTAACCCGGATACTAACACAGACACATGAACCGATCAACCCAAGAATACCCAAGACACTTTAAGACCATTAAAAACCAACACAAAACCCTGTAATACAAACATCAGTCAAGATAAAACTTATGATCATCAAAACCTACCACTAACATACATACAACACATTCTCATTACAGAAAATCACATGATCAGATGAGTTGTTCATGTTGTTGTGTGTTAAGTGTATTAGGATTATCCTACCGTGATCGTTGTTGAAATCCTGATAGCCTAAATTTTTGTTTCAATTTTGGCAGAGTTTCGGTAGGATCAGAGGTTTTTGAAATAGTGAAGTTTGAACTGTTATGTTGAAATGAAGAAGAAGACCCTTTTATACTCTGACCTCGAAATACGATCCGCCTCGAAGGATCGTTATCCTTTCGAAAGATGAAAAGATGCTTCGAAAGATGGGACTTTGGGTCGAAGGATCCAGATCTGGATCGAAAGATACCAGATATTTGTGGAACCCTCAACAACCTCGAAAGACGATCCTCGAAGGATATCTTTCGACCTGATCCATCTTTCGAAAAGTCTGATCAGCTCGAAGGATCCAATTGGTCAAAACCTTCGTTGACCAATTTATCTTTCGAGCATCAAGATTGACTTTCATTGACTTTCATTAACCATCTGATCTTTCGAGGGCCATTGCTTCCTCGAAGGATCAGATTTTCACCAACACTTTGGATTTTGGGAATTTGCAATTTAAGCCCTTCAAATTCAGAAACGACTGTTTTGAAAAATTGTCCGTTATGAAGTTCTGCAAAGGTTAGTTTTATGAAGTATCTCGGCTTGCCAGGTATCTGATCGAGTACCAACATCGGTTAATCAAAAATAAGATTAAATTGAAAATGTTTTTGGATTTGATAAAATAAAAGACAACAATTTTAATATCCTTTGAATGTTATCAAACGACATCACCGCTAATGTCGTGCTGATATGCACCAAACGACAAAACTGTTTAAAAAGACAATAAAAGTTAAGCATTAAAGTTAAGCAGTAAATAAATATGTACAACACAACAATATTTTTGCGAGTTTCTGGCGAAGAGAATCATATCAGTTTGCGATCTTTTGTCAAAACACATTTCCTTTTAATATTCTTTTACAGAAGTGGATAAGTATTCTACTACAATTACCGATATTGTTATCCACTTAAACTCACCGATCAAGTGTAATCATAATACATTGAGATACATTTAAGGTATGATTTATACTTACCGACCGGTGTTCATCCACTCACGACACATTCCCGTATCAAGGTATGCACGAGAGTTCATCTTACTGGGGAGTATACCATTTATCATCCGTTTTTAACGTATATAAAATGTGAACAAGTCACTTATTTGATTTGAAAACAAGCCCTATGTGATAGAATCACTTATTGATGAGGAACTTGATTTTCATATGCATGAGGGCACAGGAGCAAGTCCGTGAACAGGTCAGTACTTCCGTACAGCAGAGAGACGAACTTGACTCCCGGATAAATGTGATATTTTATCACTTATTTGTTGGACATGTGATTGTTTATCACTTATTGAGGTCGAATGCAATATGTACACGTATGTATGGAATCATGGAAGAACTAGACTTTGTCTTTTATAGAAACAACCATGATACCCAGATGATAAACAGCATAAACCCCAAATATCTCAGAACCTCGGCAATCTATCAAACGAAATTTCGGTACCAAGACCATATGCCAATGAGCGGTTCCCACGCGGTTTTCAGTTCGTTATGTTTATATCTCCTGCATACTTTAAAATGATCGTGAGTCTACCGGTACATCATTAGTAGAGCTACTTATCTTTTTCTTTTCTTTTGATTTCTAGAAACATGTTTCGACCGACCTCTGATGTAATATCATTTTCTCTTATATTACCAAGAAACTCATTTTTTGTTTTTCTATTGTTTTTGTGTTTTTCTGAATTTTCTCCCCCTTAAATGCAGAAAGTAAATAAATTAAAGACATATTTTTGTATTTTTGCGGTTTTTCAATGTTTTTGTATTTTCCTTGAAACTTTCTCCCCCTAAAATTCAAAAATAAATTAAAGTAAAAACATAAAAACAATTTTTTTTTTTTTTTTTTTTTTAGGAAAAATATTTACAAAAATGATTTTCCGATGTCGGTTACTCTTGCTTCACCTTTATGCCGTTTACCAAAAGTAAATAATCGAATCTTGATTTATCAAATGCTTTGGTAAAAAGGTCGGCACGTTGGTTATCGGTATGAATGTGAACCACATCGATAAGTCTCTTTTCAAAGCAATCACGTATGAAGTGATATTTAATATCGATGTGCTTCGTTTTTGAGTGCTGTACAGGATTTCTAGTGATCTGTAAAGCAGCTTCATTATCAACATAAATAGGAGTAGTTAGGAATTCAAAACCGTAGTCCCGCATCTGTTGTTGGATCCATAGAACCTGGGAGCAGCAACTAGACGCAGCAATGTATTCCACTTCACATGTAGACGTAGCCACACATGTCTGCTTCTTGCACTGCCAAGTGACTAGGCGATTGCCTAAGAACTGACATCCTGCTGTAGTTGATTTGCCATCTTTCTTGCAGCCGCCGAAATCAGAATCACTGTAAGCCTTGAGATCGAAGTTATCATCCTTAGGGTACCATAACCCGGTGTCAGGGCAACCCTTCAGATAACGAAAAATCCTTTTGACAGCAGCATAGTGAGAGACCTTCGGATTTGCTTGGTATCTGGCGAGAAGGCACGTTGGATACATAATGTCGGGTCTTGATGCGGTGAGATACATTAACGATCCAATCATAGCACGATAAAGTGAAGAGTCCACAGCTTCCCCTTTTTCATCCGGAGTAATCCCGTGATTCTGCGGAAGAGGAGTAGAAATTGGCTTCGAATCGGACATCTGGAACCGGCTCAAGATGTCTCTGACGTACTTGGTTTGATGGATAAAAATTCCAGATTCGGACTGATTAACTTGCAAACCCAAAAAGAACGTCATTTCACCCATCGCACTCATCTCGAATCGATCTTGCATCACCTTCTCAAATTCCTTGCATAAATTATCATCGGTAGAACCAAAGATAATGTCATCGACGTATACCTGTACCAACAGAAGATCTTCACCTTTTTCTTTGATGAAGAGGGTACAATCGATCAAACCCCGTCTAAACCCGTTGTTCAGCAGGTAGGTAGACAGAGTCTCATACCAGGCTCGAGGTGCTTGATGAAGACCATATAACGCTTTGTTAAGTAGTAAAACTCTGTCAGGATGTAATGGATCTTCAAACCCCGGTGGTTGCTCGACATATACTTCCTCTTCGACTACTCCGTGAAGAAATGCACTTTTAACATCCATCTGGTACCCTTTGAATTTCTTGAAGGATGCGTAGGCTAGAAAGATTCTAATAGCCTCCAGACGTGCAACAGGTGCATACACTTCATTGTAGTCAATACCTTCTATCTGACTAAAGCCTTGAACAACTAACCTTGCTTTGTTTCGGACAACAATCCCACGGTCGTCCTTCTTGCACTTAAACACCCAACGAGTTCCGATCTTCTTGTAGTTGTCGGGCCTATCAACCAATTTCCATACGCCCAATTTCTCGAACTGCTGAAGTTCTTCTTGCATGGCTTCCACCCAGGAATCATCTTTCAATGCATCCTTCCAAGATCTAGGCTCTTCTTGGCTAACATAGCAGGCGAAAGACCAATCATTTTGTTGTCCCGATTCTCGTATCTCAGCATACAAGCCAGCATTTTCGTTATTTCTGATTTGATTCCTTGTCCTTACACCACTGAGAACATCACCTATAATATTCTGCTGAGGATGAATGTTATGAATTCGGGTTTCAGGAACTAGAGGAATTTCAACATTGGTCCTCAAGTTATTGATATTTAAATTCCCGATATCATTCTGTAGCTGTTGAGTTGTAGAAGATGATGCATTTTCTTCTTGGATAATTGGCGCAGACACTGGATCCGTTGCTTCTGAAGTACCTTGAACCGGACCCCGTGCTTCACCATCATTTGCATCAACATACTCCTCATCTTCCGATGACAAATTGTAGTCGACAGCATCATTAAACACCTCATTTGAAGCGAGATTGTTGACAGAAGAAGACGCTTGTGAGTCAACAATGATTGGGCGAGCTAACTGAGAGCCAGTCGCATTCTCGCTTTCAGACAACATTTGAGCAATTGCATTGTCATCATCAAATGTCGGCAGATTGAATGAGTCGAAAAGACCATCATAATCGAACATCCATGGATCTCCAGAAGGCTTCGGTGGATTAGAATATCTTTGAACTCTTACTTCACCCCACTTTTCAATCTTCTTGGTAGTTAGGTTCCATACTCGCAGATTAGGAGTAGCATACCCAAGGAAGTAACCTTCGATAGCTTTGGCACCAAACTTCCCGTCAGGCTCAATCATGGTACATGGTGCACCAAAAGGTTCTAGATATTCTAAGTCAGGAGTCTTCTTGTGTAGAAGTTCGAAGCACATTTTGCCATGTCTTTTCACTGTGAGAACCCTGTTTAACGTGTAGCAAGCCGAGGCAACAGCTTCAGTCCAGAATCGAACTGGAAGCTGAGACTCAACCAACATGGTTCTTGCAGTCTCAATTAAGGTTCTGTTCTTTCTTTCAGCGACTCCGTTTTGTTGTGGCGTGTACCGAGAGCTGTATTCATGAAGGATTCCTTTTGCAGTGCAAAATTCATCCATAATCCTGTTTTTGAACTCGGTTCCGTTGTCGCTTCGAATTCGCCTCACCTTTAGATTATAAAGATTTTCCAACAAGGTGATCAAATTCTTTAGAATTTCTGGAGTCTCGCTCTTGTGGACCATGAAATCAACCCATGAAAATCTTGAATAGTCATCAGTGACTACCAAGCAGAAAACTTCCCCGTGCACACTCTTGTGTTTGACTGGGCCAAAAAGGTCCATATGCAGACGTTCGAGTGGCATGTTTACAGTGTTAACCTTCTTCAATGGATGTGATTTCTTGATCTGCTTCCCTTTCTGACACGGCACACAGACATCTTGAAGTTGAAAATTCTTCACATTGACACCTCTCACCAGATTGTTTTTGACAAGGTGATTCATTTTTCTGAGGTGAATATGACCCATACATCTGTGCCAAGAGATCGTCTCCTTTTCAGTGGCTTTTGAAATAAAGCAAGTAACTTGTTTGGACTTGGTTATTGCTTGGCTCATATCGAGGACATACAAATCATTAACTCTTGGTGCTGATAAGAGAATCCATTCTTCGGGAATCTTGAATCCTGGCTTCAGCACATAACAACCGGCATCATCAAAATGCACGGTGAACTTCTTGTCGCAGATCTGAGAAACACTCAGGAGATTGTGATCCAACTGTTGCACATAATTGATTTTGTCAAAACTCACAACTCCATTTGAGATCATTCCCTCGCCGGTGATATACCCTCCTTTGTCTCCAGCAAACGCAACATATCCTCCTCTTATACTTCGCACATCGAAAAGAAGACGATAGTCGCCCGTCATGTGCCTGGAAGCCCCACTATCAACAATCCAATGACTATTAATAGTTCCTCCTGGAGCTGCCTGCACACGCAATTAACTTATCAGTTTGAGAGGGGGACCCAAGCCTTTGTGGACTTGGGTCGTCCTTGATCATCAAGGAAAGTGATTTCAATCACTTGATGATTAGGAAAAAGAACCTGTGGTGCTCCCCCTGATTGAATTACCTGCTTTTGCTTCCAAGCTGTTTGTCCTTTACCAGTATTTGAATTTATTGTTTTAGCATTTACTGGTTTTATAGTTTCAGATTTTGCTTGTACAGGTTTTTCTTCTTTTACCTCTGATTTTAAGGCCTTTTCAATTACCTTTTGATTCTTTTGCTTTAACTTCTTTTCCCTTTCTTTCAAGACACGTGGGTCTTGTTTCGGGGAAACTGATCGTTTTCGGTAATCGATTTCTTGGGGAGCACTCATTGTTGACTTCAGCTTTTGCACGTGTGGGCAATATCTTACAATATGCCCAACTGTCCCACATTCAAAACATGTTCTCCGCTCTACAAACTTCGGAGAAACACGTTGATGACCAGACGGAGAACCACACCATGAACTTTGTGATCTAGACGTGCTTGGACCTAAATCACATCCGTTGGTGTGTTGGGTGTAATTATTCTGATCATTTCGTTTTAAAATTCTAACTTGTTTTATAAAATCAATGTTAGATTTATCCTGAAATGTTTCAAGTTTGTCTGAACCCGTGGATCCAACAAAGTTTATTTTCGGTTCTCGTTTCTTAACAGGAGCTCTTTTGTTTTGAACCTTTTGTTGTTGAACCTTAGGTTGCTCAACCCTTGATTGTTGAACTTTAGGTTGTGCAGCCTTAGGTTGAGTAGCCTTAGACTGTTCAACTTTAGGTTGTTGAACCTTTGGTTGTTCAGTCTTAGGCTGCTGAACTTTAGGTGCTTGAACATTCTTGTTCTGAGCCTTCTTTCCCTGTACCTTATCCTTTCCGGAGTTGACTTGTTGTTTTCACTCAATTGGTAGTTTTTGGTTTCCGTATTGCTTTCTAATTTGTTCACACGGAATTGGGTCACATTGAGTGACGGTAACTTTTCCACTTTTGTTCCCCAAAAACTTATCAGTGCATCCTTCAAAAATTTGCTCAATTAAATCTTGATTTACATTTTTAATTGGAAAATCTTTGTTAGAGTAGATTTTGTCATCTCCTTTGAGCGTGTACAACAAGTTATTCCCTTCACAGCTAGATACAAGGGACTCCATTGCTTTTGACATTTCAGTCTTACTCGGTTTCACTGGTGGATCACACAGGATGTGATTCTTGATTGGAATATCTGTTGTAACCGAGTTAGACTGTTGTTTCACAATTTCTACAGATTCATCATCCGATGAATCAGATTCATCATCCGAAGAATCAGTATCCTCAACAATGGGAGGACTCTGTTCCTTAACACACGATGAATCCGTCACATTCTCAGATTCTGATTGACCCGAGGATGATGTACCAGTTGTGAACCCGAGGCCTGCTGCAAAGTCATCCAGACCGAGTGGCACAGTAGGTTCAAAACGGGGCATATCCTCGTCATCAGGCAGTTTGGAGTAATTGTGATTCATTGGGGGAGGACATGATTTGAATCCCATACATTTTTTATCCCCCTTTTTCTTTTGAATGTCAATGATGTGATCCAAAACATAGCGGGAATTGGAATAGCTTTCCATTTTCTGCTTAATTGTCTCACATTCACATCGAGCTGTTGCCAACTCTACCATTTGCTTTTCAATTGTGTCAATAAGATTATTGTTAGCATGTTGTTTTCGCAAAACAGCCTTTTGTAATTCTGAAACATCATGTTTTAATGACGCAATTGTTGCTTTAAATTCTTTTTCATTTCTGGTTAAAAACAAGTTAGCTTCAGTTGCTTTAGAAAGATCTACAATCAATTCTTGATTGTGTTTGTGTGTGATTTCAAACTGACTTTCCTTTTCAGCATATTCTAAGCACTTTGCACATTCAACAGGAACAGAATTAGAGTCAGAATTAGTATCACATACCTGAGAAGTTTGACCTTCTACGTGAGCCATAAAGGCTATATGAAAAGAAAAAGATCCATCTTCAGAGAAGAAACGAGCAAGCTTCTCGGAAGTTCCAGCAGATTTCTGGCAAAGAATAGATCTCCTCTTGCATAATGCTTCAGCTTCAGCCAAAAGCTCATCAACTTCCAACTCTAAAGCATCACCTGATAAATCACCAGCATCAAGTGATTCCCCATCCATGCTCCCACTATAACCCGAACTATCATCATCTTCTGAAGATTCACCAGCAGACACGGGTTCTACTACCTTCTCAATCACTTTAGCATAACATGCTGTTCCACCATTTCCTCCTTCTCCAAGCTGAAGGTTCCAGTTGCAGATTTCATCAGCTTGAACAACCAATCCTCTGTGGGGATTAGTGTTTGTGGATCCAGATGCATTTCCTCCAACGGGCACTATTGATCTGTCAGAATTGTTGTTCTGTTGCTGTTGTTGCTGCCCTTGATTTCTGAAGGGATTCTGATTTCCTTGCTTAGGAGGCTTCTGACACTCCCGCTTGAAGTGACCCTTTTCACCACAATTGAAACAGGTGACAGCATTCTTATCAAAACCATACTTGGTGTTGTTGTTGCTATTCAAGTTGGTTCTCCCCGTCCTTTCCATAAACTCCTTTGCTCTTCGAATTGCACTAGCAAGAGCCCATTTGATATCCATCATTTCAAACTCTTCTCGGTCCACTTGCTGATAATCTTCATTGGTTAGATTGATATTCCCAATCTGACCTGCAACCAATCCACAATAAGCACTGACCAAGGTGTTCAACATCTCCATATGCTCCTTGGCTACTTCGACACTGACTTTGGAAAAGTTGGAAGTGTCTAATCTGACTGTGTTCGGATTGGAAGTGGCTTGAAAGTTTGAAGAGCTTCCATAAAACCCTTGCTGTTGCGGTTGTTGCTGCTGAGCTCTGCTTGGGTCTAAGAAAGGCGGTGGTGTGAATTGCGGAGCCGGTTGCACATCCTGTTGTAGAGAAGAAGAATCTGGTCTTGAAAACATCGTGTATGCTGAAGGATCAAACTGATTTGTTGTGGAAGGCCCGGTGTTTGAGATGAAAGCTGTTTGAAGCTTCGCATGTTGAGAGACTGGTTTTTCTCCACTGATACCTCCTGCAATCCCAAAGTACATCTCTGGATTTTGAGGAGTTAGTGTTCTTTTTGCCTTAAGCTTTTCCTCTACATCCTTGTTCTCCAATTTTTGAATTAACTCATACACAGTGATTGTGTCTAGAACACCATTTTCTTTGAGAATTTCAAGATAACTGCTCCATTTTGCTGGTAGGCTATCAACAAATCTCTTCACCATTTCTTGTGGAGTGGCAGTGACTCTAAAAGCAAACATCTCGCTCAACAAGTGATGGAACCTTGTAGATAACTCTGCCAAAGTCTCATTCTCCATACACGTGAATCCTTCAAACTCTTTCTTCAGTAATTCTTGCTTGATCTTTCTAGATTGAGCATTTCCTTCACATCGTAACGTGAGCATATCCCACAAGCTTTTAGTAGTCGTGCAGTAAACAAACTGGTGGTAAATGTCTCTGTGAAGAGCTTGTGTGAGAATCATGAATGCTTTCTTTTCTAACTCAAATTTCTTCTTATCATCTTCAGACATAGTGCTGTAAGTTTGTGGATTAGATCCTGCAACTTCCAAATCATTGTCAAATGCGGTGAAGAAGCACATCCATAGATCTTGACCTTGCCCCTGAACATAAGTTCTCAGCCTTTCTTTCCACCATCCCCAATCATTGATGTGATTTAGCTTTGGCGGTTTTGTGCTGGTACCAGTTTCACTGTCGTTCTGCATCATAGCTTGAATGCTGCTGCTTTGATTTGTGACCAATGCCCATTGATTTGCAGTTATCATTGCAGCTTGAGGTGGGGCAATAGCCTGCATCCATGCACTTTTGTTGAAATCTGACGTAGATTGCGTAGCTGATGATTGCGTAGCTGATGATTGTGGAGTCAAAGTTGTTTGAGTCCACGCGGTTGGATCCCACTGACCGTTTGTTCCCATTTTGTAAAGAAAATTAATATATTAAGTGAAAATTGATTTAAAATTTGAAAACAAGTTTTCCCTTTTTTAAAAATTTAATTTTCACAAACTATCTTAATATCTCGAATGATAACAACCAGTCGAAGGATCCTTGATCGAAAGACCTGAAAAACACAAACTTGTTAAACTTAAACAGACTAGTATCGAAAGAACAAAACTTGTTCGAAGGATCAACAGTGTTCGAAAGATCACTGTTGAGTTTCGAACAATGAATTCGAAAGACTCTCCAATCGAAGGATCCTTGTCTTTCGAATAAGACCTGTAGATCGACAGATATATCCTTCGAAAAGATTCCTTGGATCGAAGGATAAATCACAGACTTCGAAGGATGTTCGAAGGATGATTATCTATCGAACCTCCTTTGATCGAAAGATGATCTTTCGACTTCGAAGGATATCCTTCGATCTTGTACTGACACAGTTGACAAAAGTTGACAGGTTGGTGAAAAGTTGATTGGTTGGTAGAAAGCTTTTGGCAGAAGGTATGTTCAGACCATACTTTCTGCCAACCCAGATTTGACTAATAAAATATTGCCTAAAAAGAAGGTTCTTATCCAGAAACCGGTCACCGGAGTAAGCCGGAATTTTGGCCGGAAATGACCAAACTTCTTAAAAACAATTTTTTAAGTTACCCAAACCGTCCTTTAACACATGCAGTAAGTTTAGACCACGTTTTAACGACAAGAAATTCGAGAAAAACAGTAAAAACGGGTGCAAAACCAAGTGAGTTTTTGTCCAAACACTCCAAAGTCTTGTAAAAACTCGGTTTTTAACAAGGAAAAGAGCCACGGCTCTGATACCACTTGTAGGTCCCTCGGAGGTTGAGGTTAAACCTTATCCTTGTTATGTTTAACACACTAGCGAGTGCGGAATCCAAGCTAGAATGCAAACCGATAGTTTATATGAGAACACAAGCTACAAAGAGAAAGGTAGACACACGAGATATCAAAGTTTTCTCTTGTATTTCAGTGGACACGGTTACAGCCCTTGACCAAACTGAAAATACGCTCTCTACAAGACTAAGTTCACTCACACACTAAAGTGAACACATTACATCAGTATATATATCCAACACAGATCGTCTGGTCGAAGGATCAGATAGACAGATCGAAAGATCATCTATCGAACTGAAAACTGTCGAAGGATCCACATGTACCTCGAAGGATGATATCCTTCGAGGTCCATCTATATCCATCGAAGGTTTATCCTTCGAGCTCATCGAAGGATATAAACAATCCTTCAATGACTCATCCTTCGACCCAGACAACTTACAACCATGTTCTAACTGTTTGGTCAAAGTCAAACCAGGAGGATGGTTGACTTGGTCAAACTTACATCAAAACACCTATAAACAAACATAAGACGTATACAAGACTAACAAAAGACATCGTTTTATATCATAACAAAATACAGACAAAGTACAGACACAAGTGCACCAACAAACTCCCCCTTGGCTGTAGCTTTGTCTCGATCTTCGTGTCTTCAAGTCTCTGATGTCCTTTCAACCGTTAAGTGATGCGTTGACCATGCACTTCCCGCATTCACAAGTAGGTTGAAGCAATACAAGGCCATCTTCTGAAACTTCATTGCTTGTGCACGATCTCTAACCAAGTAGTTGATCTCGTGATCCTTAAGAACAATAATATCCGACCTGGACATGTTAGTAATCCACATTGGATCTATCATTCGAAAGTTCTCCTGACTGTCTCGGAATAAGATCACCGCTTCTCCAGTGTCTGCATCATAAACCCAGCAACGAAATTCGGTCGTCGACGCCTTTATTCGCCGTATGGGCTTGTGGCCCAGGTGAGGCCCAAGTACGAATCAGTTATATATTACCTCTCACTCGCATAACATTATGTAGGATCAGAATCGGCGAAACCCTAGGCAAACCCTAAGCTCTCACTAACCTCTCCTCTCCTCCTTCGAACCCGACGACAAACTCTCCTCGATCCGAGTTTCCTTCGATTCCTTCTTGACTACGGTTAGTGTACGATTCCCATGGTTTTATCAATCTTTTTGTCAAACTCGGTCATGTGATTTCATAGTATGATATTTAGACAGTAGCATAGTTTGATGATTCATGTTTGGATTGTATGATAAAAAGGAGTTGTAGAAAACATCTTATGTTAGCCTATTGTTGAAAATGTTGTAGAAACATGATCAGGGATTAGCTGTATGTTTGGTTGGGAACATATGTAAACATCGCATGACAGTAGTAATCGAAATCAAGTAAATTGATGAATTGTTGATGATGGTGGTTCGATTGATTATGGTTCTTAGCGGCATGATTAGGGTTTCTGTGTGTGCACGATTAACTGGGCTAGTGATGAAACTACCCTGTCGACGAAACACTTGATATTTCGTCACCCTCACGTCGAAGAAACACTTGGTGTTTCGTCACCCAGCTTATCGATGAAAAACTTTGATGTTTCGTCGCCCACCTATCGACGAAAAACTTTGATGTTTCGTCGCTCTGAAGGAAACCCATCAACAGACTGTGGTTTATCATATGTATGAAATTTGACAACCTGCCTGTTGATGAAGTTAATTATGAATGAGGAAAACATGGTTTGGTTGTCATGAGTAGTACACTTAACTGTTAAAGTACCATTGTGAAATGTACATACGAATTGTGGAATTGTATGAGTTGAATAACTGCTATGTTGCTTGTATTCACACTATGACTATAACTTATACGTGAACCATGTGAATGTAAACTAAGTTCGTATACATGAATACCATAGGCTTTGACTGATTAACTGTGAACAAGTAACTAATCATACCGAGCAAACCAAGGTGAGTTCACTTCTCTCAAACAAGCATGTGTCCGGTGGGGACAATCAAAATGACAAAACTTGGAAACGGATTTTCGTAAACCCATATCCTTGTAGGGGATATGAGGCGGTTTTCAAACACCCACATCCTTGTAGGGGATGTGAGGCGGATTTCACAACGCATATCCTTGCAGGGGATATGCAACGGTTTTCAGTACATGTTGATGTTGGATAATACACTCACTCTCTATCACTTAAGTCCCATCATACTACCGGGTTAGTTGCTTGTAGGGCAACGGGGTTATTAGTTGATAGCGCTATTAGGTTTGGCACCCTCAGGACATACCTGGATAGGACGGGCGTGAACTAATAACTTTAAATCATGACCAATGTTTGATAGAGCATTGGAGAAGGGCAAAAAGGGCCGTCTGTGGTATCGAGTTATTATCAACATAACATATCATAAGTCACTACTTTGTATTAAACGGTTAAAACAAACTGTGAACACACCAGCGTTGTCTGATACACTTTTCTGCATGCTTGCAGGTCCTTAGGTACATTGTTATGGAACTTGATGTCTGGGAAGCTGGAGTGGTCATGGGTCGTGGCATTTGGAACGCTTCTCGATGTTGCATTGTTGAACACCTTTATTTAAATAAATGATTATGCTTCCGCTGAACATGTTAATTTTATTAAACGGTGTTGAATATTACAATTGCTTTTAAGGAAAGGTTTTATCTTATTTTATATGCCTATGGTTCAATGTGATTAGTGGCTAGATCCTGGTACGTCACACGCCTCGCGGGGATTTCCGCTTGTGGCATTTTTGGGGGTGTGACAGTTTGGTATCAGAGCCACTGGTTATAGTGAACTAGGTTTTAAAACATTTTTCATAAAACCAGACTATAACCAAACAGTATAAAAAACGATCATGACACTCAGCTCCAGATCGCAAGGTTCGTCCTCTATTTACTTTATGCATTACTAGCTTAGTGGTCACACACTCACGACCCGCATGAAACTATAAACTGGATACCATGATGTGATTACCTGTGATGCATGTTTTAGTGAAGTTTGATAGTGTGACACTACTCTTCGACTTTTGTGATTCTTAATCCTGTAATACCTTTCGTTTTGCTATTTGAATGTGGGGAACCTTTTAGCGCGAGTTAAGAGGCAATGAGATAAGCATGCAAATTGCCTTATTATTATGGGTGCACACATAATAATAATGTGGGGTGCATGTGAGTCCCAGTGAGGCTTAACGAGTGTGAAAGGGGTTCCGCTCTGTTGTCTGATGTAAACTTAGTGGTTTGTAGAAGTCATCGTGAGGTCGGACTCCTACCTTATCTCGACTCTTAACCTTTTCCCCTTTTCTTATATAGAATCATGAGCGGACGAGGCCATGGACGTGGTCACATTGCGATGACTCAGGCTGAGTTGACAAACTTGATTAACATACGTGTGGCTGAGGCCTTGGCAGCCTATTAAGCTGGTACGATATGTGCCAAATACCCTTTATTCTTGTATCGCGTAGCCAATTCTTACCCGTGTGCAGTATTTTCTTTCGTCCTTAGGTCTCCAAGCGAATCCAAACCATAACAATCCACCTGTGTGAAAATTTTCATGGATTGCAAGCCTCAAACTTTCAGTGGAGCTGAAGGTCCTATGGGACTGCTCCGTTGGTTCGAGAAAGCCGAATCCGTTTTTGCTATGTGTAATTGTCCAGAGGGGGACAGGGTGAAGTTTGCTTCTGGCACCTTAGAGGATGGTGCTCTGACTTGGTGGAATGGTCAGGTGCAGATGTTGGGCGTCGAGATGGCAAACGCGACCACTTGGGAAGATTTCAAAGAGCTGATTCGGGAAGAGTACTGCCCTCGGGATGAAATTCAAAAGTTGGAAAACGAGTACTATAACCTGAAGATGGAAGGATCTGAGATCGAGGCTTATACGAAACGGTCTCACGAGCTGGCAAACATGTGTCCTAATTTATCCCGACCACCACCTCGCAGGATTGAACTCTACATTAAGGGATTGGCACCACAAGTCAAGGGATTAGTCACTGCAGCAAATCTCAATGACCTACCCCAGATTATTAGACTGGCTCACAAGATCACTGATCAGGAGGTGGAGCGTGGCTCGCTGCCACCCTGTATTGCTGCTACTACTGCTATTACTGCTACTACAGCCACCCCCACCACCGACAACAAGCGTAAGTGGAATGACTCTGATAAGGCAACAAACAATAACAACAGCAGCCGCAGTTTTAGTTAATCATCTTAGGTTAATCAGAATCAGAACCACAGTCAGACTTCCGGTTACGCAGGAAAACAGCCGAAGTGCAATAAGTGTGGTCCATCACTATGGCCAGTGTAGTCGAGCATGTCAAAGATGTGACAAGATGGGTCACAAGGCGAAAGATTGTAGAGCTCCACACCCCAAGCAACAACAGCGACAGCTCCAGCAGCAGTAACAGAGGCAACAACCCTAGTAGAATCGGGGTAATCAGAGGGGACGTTATCAGTGTGGCAGTGAAGGACATTTCAAGAAGGATTGCCTACAGTTGAACTAGAATGCCAACAACAACAATGGGGGTAATCGCCAGAACAACAATGGGGGAAATAACAATGGAAACAACGGTGGGAATGGCGCTCGCGGGAGAGCATTCACGATTGGAGCAGGGGATGCAAGGAACGATGGCAATGTCGTGACTGGTACGTTCTCTATCAATGGTATTTTAGCTACTGTATTATTCGACTCTAGTGCCGACTGGAGTTATGTGTCCTTGGGGTTTAGTCGTCAGTTAGGGTTAACACCAACACCCCTTGTAAACAAGCACGTAGTGGAATTAGCTGATGGCAAGTCGATTGAAGCCTCGCATGTACTCTTAGGGTGTAAACTTGATCTTATGGGTCAAGTGTTTGACATTGACCTTCTCCCTATCACTCTTGGTAGTTTCGAAGTAGTCGTTGGTATGACATGGTTATACAAGCACAGAGCAGATATACTTTGCAAGGAGAAAATCGTGCGTGTACCTCTTCCTAGTGGGGAATCATTATCTGTCTAGGGTCATCGAAGCGGTGCAACCGTCAACATCATCTCATCCATGAAAGCCCAGAAATGTTTACGAAAGGGCTACCCTGCTATTTTAGCACTTGTTACTGACACCTTGTCTGAGGAAAAGAGAATTGAAGATTTACCCGTTGTTCGTGAATTTCCTGACGTTTTTTCCGAAGAACTTCGAGGTTTACCTCCACATCGTCAGGTGGAGTTCCACATTGATCTCACACCAGGAGCAGCTCCAATCTCTCGCGCACCATATCGTCTTGCACCTGGGGAGTTGCAAGAGTTATCAAATCAACTTCAAGAACTGTTGGATAGAGGTTTTATCCGACCTAGTTCTTCGCCTTGGGGAGCTCCAGTCTTGTTTGTGAAGAAGAAAGACGGGTCTTTTCGCATATGTATCGACTATCGAGAACTCAACAAGGTGACGATCAAGAATCGTTACCCATTACCTCGCATCGACGACCTGTTCGAACAGTTGCAAGGGTCAAGCTTCTATTCAAAGATTGATCTAAGATCGAGCTATCATCAGATGAGAGTCCGAGAGGAGGATGTCCCAAAAACATCTTTTCGCACGTGGTATGGCCACTACGAGTTTCTAGTCATGCCATTCGGGTTAACCAACACACCAGCGGTATTCATGGATCTCATGAATCGCGCATGTAAACCATATCTTGACGATTTTGTCATCATGTTCATCGATGACATTCTGGTCTATTCTAAGAGCAAGGAGGATCACGAACAGCACCTGCGTCATATCTTGGAGCTCCTGAGGAAGGAGCAGCTTTACGCGAAATTTTCTAAGTGTGACTTCTGGATTCGAGAAGTACACTTCCTCAGCCACATCGTTAACGAATTGGGGATACACGTGGATCCTGCTAAGATCGACTCTATCAGGAATTGGGCAGTACCAAAGAATCCTTCGGAGGTGCGACAATTCCTTGGTCTCGCTGGTTACTACCGAAGATTTATTGAGGGCTTTTCAAAGATCGCTCAACCCCTCACCGCTCTAACACAGAAAGGTGCCGTGTATTCCTGGGGAACAAAACAGGAGGACGCTTTCCAGCTTCTATAGCAAAAGCTTTGCAGTGCACCGATTTTTTCCCTACCTGAGGGTACCGAAGATTTTGTAGTGTATTGTGACGCCTCTATTCAAGGGCTCGGTTGAGTGTTGATGCAACGCGAGAAAGTTATAGCTTACGCCTCTCGATAGTTGAAGGTCCATGAAAAGAATTACATGTCACACCCTGACTTTGCGGAAGCGTGGGTTTATTTGGTGTGACTTCTTAATACCATAGCAACAATCATAACAATGCTATATGATAAAAAAAACATGAGATATTCATCCATTAATAAAGTTTAGAAAAATCCCATATTTCAACAATCACAAAATAAGTTACAAACCTTAACTTGATTTAATTGAGTTCATAAAGACTTAGCAAAAGACTTTAAACAATACTAGGTTTAGGGATATGTAACCTGTCCAGGAAGAGGTTACACCTTCTAAACCCTGGATGACTTCTTTATTCAAACCCAACTTGAAAATACGTGCATACCATGCCAGATCCGTTAGTTTCCTGAAATACATGTAGTTTGAAAAGTCAACATAAAGTTGAGCGAGTTCATGTGTAAGTGAGTAGGTATAAACCTTTGTAAAAATGTCCGTATGTATGAAAATCCCTGGTATGTAGCAATTAAGGAAAAAGAGATCACCATTGGGTTGCAAAGCCAATGATATGTGTGAAGTGCCGTAGGAAGACTCAAACCTAGCGGATTTATGCGTTGGGCTCAAAGTCACCACCTGGTCCACTAAGCGGGCTCAGGGGTTGGGCTCGCTACACCCAGATAGATCTACTGCTAATGACCCTCGGTCCTACAATGAGGATTAATGGCCTCTAGTTGCGCCTACTCACTCACATGATCTAAGTAGTAACCCTCCTTAAGCTAACCATACCATGTATAAAAGTATCCGTAAACACAGTAACATGTATTTCACCCCGAAGTATAAAAACTGAAAACAGTTAAGAGAAAAGGGGGGACATGAACTCATAGTATTGCGTCTTCGTATTCGTAACCCAAATCTCTGCGGCAAACACGACTACCTACAATGGTCTAATGTCTATTAGACGAACGAGTCGTGCCTTGTCTTAGTATGCATGTTTTTGAGTTACAATTCTGGTATTATTCCAAGTTATAATAATTGTATTTAGTTTTGGAATAATTGTTTAAACAATATTTCTGTGTTAGTACTTTTCGAGTATTCGTATTCGTATTTCCTTCCCAAGGATGGGGGTCTTTATACATGTAGGCTTGTAGTTCCAACAATATATATATTAAGTCCCACTTAGTAAAATACATTTAACTCATTTGTCCGAAAATAACGTATTCCCAAAATATATATATATATTTCCCAAAAATAATATATTTTCACCTCCTTAGTTTCCAAAATAATATTTTACCAAAACATACGTATACGTTATAATTCCGAAAAATATATTTTTAAGTCTCACTTGAAAAATATATTTTAAATCACTTGTCCAAAATATATATGTTTTTCCCAAAAATATTATATTTTACTTCATACCTTTTCCAAAATAATACTTATCAAAATATACGCATAAGAGTATTTTCCGAAATATACATAAGTTAAGTTTTAAAGTTCGCGTTGTAATAACAATACCGGCGTAACTTAAATATTTATTGGTGAGGGCGTTGGTATTATTTTGGAATCGTATTTTCATAATATTTCAAGTAATATTATTTTTACTCTAAAAATAATATACATAGTTCACAAAATAATCATAAACTCACACAAGCATTTTATTATGAAATATATATTCTCAATATATATTTAACATGTTTCGTTTATTAAAATCCACCTCCAACACTTGGTTATTTTGTAATAAAAATCATGGCGAAGTTTGTTTGGAAAAACAAGTCAAAAAAAATGTCTTTATAACACTTGTCACCAAAAAAATATTTCTGAGTGTGATATTTCTGGAAAAATTTCGCCAGAGTTTCCACTGTAACTGGAGGTGACTACGATTACTAGCGTATCATTTTCTTTTCAAAATTCAATCAACAATTTTTCCCATCATCAACAAACAATATTCAAACATCAAACTAGTCAAAACATGTATAAATCGCAAACACATAAACTTGTAAGTTAAGTGAAAATACGTAGTAACCTTC
The DNA here is from genome assembly GCA_030545235.1 of Helianthus tuberosus. NCBI lineage: Eukaryota > Viridiplantae > Streptophyta > Magnoliopsida > Asterales > Asteraceae > Helianthus > Helianthus tuberosus. Next base: position 8,038,374 of record JARYGA010059718.1, on the reverse strand, counting down.
CAACATTCTTAGTAGATCTTTCTATCTTTAAAAATAAAATCGGTTTCTTGAAAACTTTATTTTTAAAGAAGATGTAACTTTACAACTTCTTAGTCAAAATTACGAAAATATTTCTTTGTTAAATCCTCTCGTTACACAAGTGTCTACACACTTGTTTGTTCACAAAAATGTTTTTGTTTCAAGAAAGATCCGGCTTTTAAACATGATTTGCATTTTACACTTGGTTCTTTGGAAATACCACGTGTAGATCTTTAGATCTACTAGTTTAGAATTCCGTTCTACAAGAAAAACTATTTTTACACAAGTTCATGTTTATGTATGAAAGGGATCGTCATCTTGTATCTTTCCTTCTTAACATATTGCTAGTTCATGTTCTATGAACATGATCTAGCGTGGTTAGATGACGATCCGTTCCACTACTAGCAACCAACCACATAAAAATAATCACAACAAAACAAGATTCACAAGTTTTACACCATTTGTTACCCTTTAACCAACTAGTTTATCATTCATACAAGACTTTTAGTTTTGATCTTTAGTGTTCTTGACTTTTACCCGTTAAACCTCTTATTAACCACTTTAAACAAGAACAAGGGAGTGTTTAGAACACTTACAACTAGCTCAAGGCTAGGGAAGATTCAAGGCGAAAACTAGGTGGATGATGGAGAGTGTGAAACCCGAGTGTTAACGTTCTTATCTTGTGTGATTTATTGCCGTTTACGTGATTATATACTTTGAATATGTTCACTACGAGCTTTCGTAAATTTACAGGTAAAACGCGTAAAACGGCGAAGTTAGAGTGATTAAAGATGAAGCGGAACAGTCGAACTTGATTTAAATAGTGTTATTCGGTAGATGTTCGGGTCGAAGAGATAGCTTAGAAACATAAGAAACACGGAATAATGAAGTCAAGGGGCCATTGGGTCGTTTCATGAAAGTCTAGATATGAACACAAAAGAAAAGAATTAAATGAAGGAGTTCACATGAACAAAGGGGGGCGGCTACACGCATCTACGACAGATTGAGGTTTTCTCAAGAATCAAGTCAACATCATCCATCATTATCATCATATAAATCACCAATATCAATTGTCAACAACATCATCATCAAACATCAGCTAGATCACGTGCACATGTGGGAGGTTTTTGTGAAAATAATGAATGTTGTGGATTATTATTAAATAAAAAAAAAGAATCAATTCATCTCAACATCAGGGAACACGTGAAGGAGGCAACATGGCACACAAAAGTCAATTTAATAATCATCATCATCAATTGAAAAGAAAATGGACTTTGGGAGCTGCCATAATTAGACGTGAAGACAAAAGGGAGTGGCCGACTTTGGAACATACATGTAACCTTGTACAAGAGTGGGCCACCATATTAATAATAGATCTTGTGGATTATTTTGATTGGGCCGCTAACAACAAACGCAGACAAAGCAAAGTCACTCATGTGGGACTTGGGCTCGCTTGTCAACAACATCATCATTATGGAACATCAACAGCAGGCATGCACCGTCCCGGACGTGGATAACGGCCGTCGCCGACGGTTAATGGAACCTTCCGTCGACTGTTTTGTCCGTAGACAGCAATATTAGCCGTCGCCCACATCTCAATAAACATCAACCGTCGCCGACGGGGCTTCAAGCCGTCGGCGACGGCTCACCAATATTGATGTCGTGAATTTCTTGTTTCTTTGGTTACGGGAACGAATCAAAAGGGGGTAGTTGGCCTTTATTGTGGGTGTTACACTTACTTTTGAGTTTTGAACTTGATCTTGGGGCCAAGACTCATCACCATTCACCAACCATTCCATCTTCTTCATCCCTACAACCCGAATTCATCAAGAATCGTGACCATCAACATCTTTCACAATCATCATCCACCAAACCCTAGTTCAGTCAATCATCATTCCTTTCACCATCATCATCCACCAACACCCTAATCCTCATCCTTCTACCATTCCACAAGATTCAAGATGATTCAATTCGCATCCCAATCATCCGGTGATCAAGCTTCTTCAACCATGAGCGGCTAATCATCTCGGTTTCACCCCGGCGTAGGTAGTTGTTAATTTAGGGTTTCGAATTGTTTATTGCTTCAACTTTGTGACAATTTGTGTTTGATTTTTGAAACCTTTGATAATAGTGTTACATTTGATGCGAATTCGTAAATTGTCGAACGATGTTAAAAGTTATGACTTTGCGAAATGGTGATATGTAATTGTGCATTGTCGTGGTTAGGATTTACTTGTGTTGATTACAAAGTGTATTCTTGTCCGTTCTTCGGGACGTTGATAGTTATTAGCACCTAAGTCACGGTACACTAAATCCGCTAATCATATGCATTTGAGTTGAATCTAAAAACTTGTAGAAACCCTAGGTTAGCAATTACCGAAACCGGGTGTGATTCCTCTTTCTTATTATTGTTCTAGTAATCAATTTTCTCATAATCATTAATCATTAGTTGTTAATCAATTTAATCAATTCACTTAGTTTAAACTCACATCTCTCAATTAAACCAAAATACAAAAACATTCTAGTAAGCTTCATAAATCGTGACATTTATTTTAATTCAATCGATTCCACACACAAACCACATACTTTTCGTGGTTCGACCCCTTGCTACCACTAGCTATTTGTTAAGGGTAATTAGGGCTTATAAATCTTATCTTTGACCGGAGCGCGACACTCCGATCAAATTTTGGCGCCGCTGCCGGGGAAGATAAGATTTATAAGCCCTAATTAGCCTTATCAAATAGCTAGTGGTAGCAAGGGGTCGAACCATGAAGAGTATGTGGTTTGTGTGTGGATTCGATTGAATTAAAATAAATGTCACGATTTATGAAGCTTACTAGAATGTTTTTGTATTTTTTTGTTTAATTGAGAGATGTGAGTTTAAACTAAGTGAATTGATTAAATTGATTAACAACTAATGATTAATGATTATGAGAAAATTGATTACTAGAACAATAATAAGAAAAAGGAATCACACCCGGTTTCGGTAATTGCTAACCTAGGGTTTCTACAAGTTTTTAGATTCAACTCAAATGCATATGATTAGCGGATTTAGTGTACCGTGACTTAGGTGCTAATAACTATCAACGTCCCGAAGAACGGACAAGAATACACTTTGTAATCAACACAAGTAAATCCTAACCACGACAATGCACAATTACATATCACCATTTCGCAAAGTCATAACTTTTAACATCGTTCGATAATTTACGAATTCGCAACAAATGTAACACTATTATCAAAGGTTTCAAAAATCAAACACAAATTGTTACAAAGTTGAAGCAATAAACAATTCAAACCCCTAAATTAACAACTACCTACGCTGGGGTGAAACCGAGATGATTAGCCGGTCATGGTTGAAGAAGCTTGATCACCGGATGATTGGGATGCGAATTGAATCATCTTGAATCTTGTGGAATGGTAGAAGGATGAGGATTAGGGTGTTGGTGGATGATGATGGTGAAAGGAAAGATGATTGACTGAACTAGGGTTTGGTGGATGATGATTGTGAAAGATGTTGATAGTCACGATTCTTGATGAATTCGGGTTGTAGGGATGAAGAAGATGGAATGGTTGGTGAATGGTGACGAGTCTTGGCCCCAAGATCAAGTTCAAAACTCAAAAGTAAGTGTAACTCCCACAATAAAGGCCAACTACCCCCTTTTGATTCGTTCCCGTAACCAAAGAAACAAGAAATTCACGACATCAATATTGGTGAGCCGTCGCCGACGGCTTGAAGCCCCGTCAGTGATGGTTGATGTTTATTGAGATGTGGGCGACGGCTAATATTGCTGTCTACGGACAAAACGGTCGACGAAAGGTTCCATTAACCGTCGGCGACGGCCGTTATCCACGTCCGCGACGGTGCATGCCTGCTGTTGATGTTCCATAATGATGATGTTGTTGACAAGCGAGCCCAAGTCCCACATGAGTGACTTTGCTTTGTCTGCGTTTGGTGTTAGCGGCCCAATCAAAATAATCCACAAGATCTTTTATTAATATGGTGGCCCACTGTTGTACAAGGTTACATGTATGCTCCAAAGTCGGCCACTCCCTTTTGTCTTCACGTCTAATTATGGCAGCTCCCAAAGTCCATTTTCTTTTCAATTGATGATGATGATTATTAAATTGACTTTTGTGTGCCATGTTGCCTCCTTCACGTGTTCCCTGATGTTGAGATGAATTGATTCTTTTTTTTATTTAATAATAACCCACAACATTCATTATTTTCACAAAAACCTCCCACATGTGCACGTGATCTAGCTGATGTTTGATGATGATGTTGTTGACAATTGATATTGGTGATTTATGTGATGATAATGATGGATGATGTTGACTTGATTCTTGAGAAAACCTCAATCTGCCGTAGATGCGTGTAGCCGCCCCCCTTTGTTCATGTGAACTCCTTCATTTAATTCTTTTCTTTTGTGTTCATATCTAGACTTTCATGAAACGACCCAATGGCCCCTTGACTTCATTATTCCTCGTTTCTTATGTTTCCAAGCTATCTCTTCGACCCGAACATCTACCGAATAACACTATTTAAATCAAGTTCGACCGTTCCGCTTCATCTTTAATCACTCTAACTTCACCGTTTTACGCGTTTTACCTGTAAATTTACGAAAGCTCGTAGTGAACATATTCAAAGTATATAATCACGTAAACGACAATAAATCACACAAGATAAGCACGTTAACACTCGGGTTTCACACTCTCCATCACATCCCCACACTTGTCGTTTGCTTGCCCTCAAGCAAATCTGTCTTTCACTTTCACGTGGGTCAAACGAAAAACACACTTCCCATTCCCGAGACAAAGGTTAAGGTCTATTGTCATACAAAAGTTCAAATTCTTTACAATTTTCACATATTTACCGGTCAAGTGGATAATCACATATAATAATGGTTATCCAAGATTAACCCGCCCGTAAAACTAACAAGTTATGCACATCCCTCACAATGTTCTCTCCACTCGGCTTCTGATTTGGCTAATGTGTATAATGTATTAGCACTTCAATCAATTAGTCGCTCAAAACCGATTAGAACATGTACCCGCATAGGCTTGCAACTCAATCATTCTCCACCACCGATCACGAATACTAAGCACAAGTCATAAGGTCTTTGTAAGGGTTGTAATGGGGTTAGGCGAAGGGTAGGAAATAGGATATTTTAAAGTGGCTAAGGTGATGAAAATTCGATTTTTATTACAAAAGACTACTCTAAACAAAACAAAACTATAAACATCAACTACAAGGCAACAACTTTAGCCTTTTATTTCTCAAACTAAGAACATATATTTTTGTTCTTTTCTCACAATTTTCTATCTTTTTCATACATTTTCTGATTTTTCTCTTTTTTTTCCTTTTTTTTAATGCAAACAAACAAATACAACTATACAAAATTTACTCCTATAATCGAATTTCCATCACACGGGTTTAAAAGAAAAAAAGTTTTAAGGTTATGGGCTAAAGGGTAGTCAAACGAAAGGATTAGGCTCAAAATTGGCTACTAGGGGATAATTTTTGGGTAAGGATATAAAAATGGTGTAACAGGAAAAGGTTTACCTAATGCCTTAATCATTCTCGTGCTTGTATTCGGTCTCTGGTCTCGAACGTATCAAAAGTTGCAAGTTCTACAATACGCGACTAATGGTCCACTCAAACAAAGAAACATGTATATGTAAATCTATGATATAAAAGTGGCTCAAAACCTCACGTATAAGGGTATGGTATGTGATATGCATAAAATGCTAGTTCCTTAGGCGAATTATTCCCAAATAACCACCCACTAAATACCCGTCATGCTATTAATTTGAACTTGACCATGACAAAAGACCAAATGGGTTGTGCAATCCCTCGTTGACTTAGTTACTTGTGCTTTTAAGATCGTTTTTAAACAAGAAATTTTGAAAAATTTTTGAAATTTTCCCCCATCCCCACACTTGAGGTAAACATTGTCCTCAATGTGTAGTATTTAAATGAACGAGTCAAAATCGAAAACTTTTACTACTCCCCCATCCCCACACTTGAGGTAAACATTGTCCTCAATGTGTAAGAACTAGAGTTTTAAAATGCACAAGGGATGTGACACGGCTAACCTTCCAAAATTTCACCCCGGAAAAATAAAATACAAAATACAATCCACTTATTACTAAACTAAGAATCAAGGTAAAAAGGAAACGCATGCACCTGATTTTTGTCGCTTGATGCCCATATCTTCTTCTTCTCTTCATAAAAACGGTTGTCTCTCGAACATCATGTACCTACAAATTCTAACCCTTGTGTAGAAGCATGCTTCTCACAACCATTGAAATTTGTTAGGTGGTTAGTTCTACCATTTTTATAAAAGTGTTACCAAATCATGCGTTAAATTACCTTGATTTTTTTTTGTGGAAAATAAGTTACAACAATAACAAGCCTAACTCACTTTCGTAGGAATCACGGTTGCATTTAGCTTATGCAACAAGCCCTTTTAAACCCCCCAATAGCTTGGGAGGACGAGAGGTCTCGTGAGGGTTATATAGGGAACACACCCACAACGTTCATTTATCTAAGAAAATAAAAATAAGATGAAAATAATACAAACTCTACAACAATTATACCTGACTTACCTCTCATGGTGGTCGAAGTGCACATTTTCCTACCGAGTTTCCAACATACGCTCGGTAATTAGCATGCCGAATCAATACTCTTTTTATTATACTCGACATGCATATTGTACAACTTTGGGGTCGCTTCTTACTAAACTGGCCAATGTCTTGCAATGCCACCCTTCGAATCATTATACCCAAACCCGCATCCCCAACTTTTTTGGTTGGAGTGATAAGTATGGGAGAAGGATGGATATGAACATGGGCATCTTTCGGATCCGACTCGTCTCGCGGTGTGATGTCTTCCGCTCGGTTCAAACATTCATTTTCTTGCTCGGGTAGATCGATAACCTCTTCCACCATCTCACCATCTACTATTGTACCATTAGCCCAAACCTCTTGGTCTCGCCTAAGTTGGGCCATCTCCTCGGTTAGTTGACCAACCTGAATAACCAAAGCCTCAAATGATCTGTCTCTCAACTCATGTTTCTTTCTCATTTCTAGCATCATGTCCATGATCGTGTCGAGCTTAGAGTCTAATGAATCTTGAGACTCCTCGTATGTCGGTTGAGGGGAGTCATGATAATAGTCATCATACTCCTCCTGATAACTTGAGAAATGTGGCAAGTCGGGTTCATAGTTGTTGTAACCCCGTTCTTGCTCATAATGGTAACCCATCTCTGCATAGTAGTATTCTTGATAATTAGGGGGTGGTGGTGGTCTACTGTATGGAGAATGCGAGGATGGACCATTGAAATCTCCATAATCCGCCCTCCTATAATCATACAGTCCGCTGAGGTAGTCTTCTCGATCCTTGTTGGCTTGAACTTTTGCGTGGAAAACGGAGCAATCTTCTAAATAATGCTCTCCGCTTCCACAACACTCACACGGATCATCATCTACCCAATTCATATTGAAAGATGGTACCTGCAAAACATGTACCTGTAGAAACAAACTCGACCACCCAAAGTAAAATCACAAGTATACAAGAAAAAGGAAAGAAAATAAACTAAACTAAAATCGAACAAGCAATGAAATACTAAGCGCGCTAGCTCCCCGGCAACGGCGCCATTTTGACGTGACCGTGTCGTCCCGATCAGTAAAAACCCCAATTAAACCTAGGTAGCTAGGGTAAGTCGGGTATCGAATCCACGAAGAGCATGTGGTCAGTATCGCATGACCTGTTCGACTAGTTAGACTATTTACAAAAATGTACAAATTGAATATGAAGCTTGCTTATTTTTATTTGTTTGTTAGGTTTTGAAAAGGAGTCGGACTAAGCCGACAAGTTGATATTATTTAAAACTACTGTTGATTAACTAAGATAGCAAACTAAATTACTAAATGATTGAAACAAGAAACTAGAAACAAGTTCCACACCCGGTTTCGGTAATTGCCAACCTAGGGTTTCTACAAATTTTAGATTCAACTCAATTGCATACGATTAGTGGATTTAGTGTACCGTGACTTAGGTGCCAATAACTATCAACGTTTCAAAAAACGGACAAGAATGCACTTTGTAATCAACACAAGTAAAACCTAACCACGACAATGCATAACTACGCATAACCATTTCGTAAAGTCATAACTTTTAACATCGTTCGACAATTTACGAATACGAAACAAATGTAAACTATTGTCAATGGTTTCAAAAATCAAACACAATTTGTCACAAAGTTGAAGCAAGAAACAATTCGAAACCCTAAATTAAACAACTACCTATACTGGGGTGAAACCGAGGAGACTAGCCGTTCATAGTCGAAGAAGCACGATCACCGGAGGATGAACATGAACCCCGAACCATAATCTTCAAGTCTTGAGGAGAGGTGGAAGTTAGGGTTTGAATATGAAGGTGGAAGAGGATGATGGTGATGATGGAATGATGGAGATGGTGATTTGATTAGGGTTAGGATGAAGATGGTGTTAGTGGTTGTGTTAGGATTGATTAGGGATGAATTGGATGATTAAGAATGGTTCCAAGGAGGTGTTTTTACCTCCCAAGGTTCGTAACCCCCGAAAAATGGTCAAACAAAACGTTATAACTCGTCAAAGATCAACAAGAAACAAGATTTCGCGACTCAGCAAACGGAGGCCCGTCGCCGACGGCCATAGGGGCGTCCCCGACGGCCTCTGGTTTTGCCGGTTTTGTCCGAAACTGTTTTCTTCATAACTTCTTCGTTATAGCTCCGTTTTACTCACCGTTTTCGCCCACGTTCTTGTAATTCAGCCCTCTATCATTCCATCTTCCAATATATTCATTTTAAATCCATTAACATTCCACAAAACACATCCAATATTCGTGATTAACCCGGTTTTGTTCATTTCACATCCCCGGTCTCCGTTTAGCTCCCGATTAGCTCCTTAAACTCTTTTAGACCTGTAAAACACAAATCCCATTAAAAGTAGGCTAATCAAGATTAAAAGCTATGTAAAAGCATCAACTTAAGCACAAACGATCACCGGTTTTCGACCACGTATCACATCCCCACACTTGTCTTTTGCTTGCCCTCAAGCAAATCTGTTTTTCACTTTCACGTGTATGCATGTGTATATAATAATGACATGATTTTGTGATGAAGGCCCTGCTCCTCCTTTTGTCTTGTGTTTCTCGAAAAATCCCCCCAAATAAGTCTTTCACATGCATGTATATATTTGATGTGATGATACTTGTCAAGAAGTCCAAATTGTCCGCCTCTCTTTTAGTGCATGATAAAGATAATATACATCAAGCAATTAATGATCCTTTTATAATGTGAATGATGATGAATATCTCTTTTCAATTCATGGGTGAATCCCAATTATTCCCCTAGACTTCATTGCCTTCTATTTCTTGTGCTTCCTATGACACCTGTGTCACTTCAACCATCAAACAAATTCCAAACCAATGAAATATTGTATTTCATACATGGGATTTGTAAAAATATGTGTATCGTTTGCACATATCTACTCTTGTTCGATTTTAAGCTTTAAATCGCCTTCTGGAGGGTTATACGCGCTCTGATGCGTAAATATAACCAGTTTAATCCAACGAACACTCCGTAATAGTGAAATAGGATTAACATATCTTAAATAACCTTTACATAACTTAGAAATAAGTTTTGAAGGCTTTGGTATGGCAAAATCAAGTTAAATCGCTTACAGGGACTAAACTTGACAAACTGCGAAAGTATGCCAATTTGAACTGTAAGGAACATTCCGGAACATGACCATAAGTTGAACACACCTTAAATATCCTTTATATAGCTTAGAAATAGGCTTTGATGGGTTCGGTGTGCTAAAATAAACTTTTGGGTCATTCAGGGACTAAAAGCGTCAAAAAGTGCACAAGTTTGCATTTTCGCGCATAACTTACTTTCTGAAGACATCCGGACATCCAAAATTTATGTAAGCACTAAAATATTTTATTTTAGTGTTTCGCATAAGAAAAATCCATTCGTCGCGTCAGTTGGATCGTTTTTCGTGCTTATGCGCATTCCGTCGTAATTAAGCGAACATCGCGATCGTACGACCAAACGAACTGACATCCGACATATTTTTGAGCACATTTCATGTTCCCTATGTTTTAACATTATTTTGGAGCTTGAAATTGGGTTTTTACGGGTGTTAGAAGTGCCAAAACATGACGATACGCGCACAGGGGCCTGTTTTGCCATTTTTGAAACATTCTGGTCTGCAAGGTCCATACGGACCTCAACACTGATAATGTTGAGGTCCGTAAGCTAGGGTCAGATGCAGAAAATTGTTTTTTTTCAGCTGTTAGCAGCCCTTAACCCCTCCAAAGGGCCAATGCCAAGTGTCAAAACCTTATGGTGAGTGCCAAATCAGTACCACAACATTCCGACAAGTGTACGGGCGAGATCTTTCCCTCTTCTCCAAGAAACGATCCTAACGGTGAACCGAAATCTATAAATACCCATCACATTTTCACTCATTTCTCACTAGAATCTGATCAATTGTGCTCTAAGTTGAAACCTTTCTTTCATACCTGAGCTATTTTGATCTAGATTAGCATTCGGGGACCCTTTGTAAGTGTTCCTTCGTTCTTTTATGCTTTTCGAGTCCGAAAGTCAAACTTTTTTTGACTTTCTGCATTGACCAGTTTATGGTCAATGCGAAGTTCGTTAGAACTTCGCAACATGATTGTAATCACGATGGTTATAGTCCTTGTGACTATGCCTACTGATTACCACATTGTCTAAGGTCGTAGGGTAAGCGACTTGATCAGTCGCTTATGCTTTCGAACTCGACCCATTTGGTCGATCATTATGATCCGACCAAATACATTAGGTGACCAAAGTATATAGGGAATAACCTTCCGAGGTTATACCTTATGGTTGCTTCGTTTAAGTAGTTGTATGATAGGTAGTTTATATGCCTTAGGTAAATTACCAGAATACCCCTTTTCATGTATAATTGGTAATTAAGCATATGTAACCTAAACTTTTGTCACATAACTGATTATGTAACATGTTTAGGCATATAACACTTGTCATAGGGCTAGTTAGGCGGTCCGAACGCGTTTCACATGAACGACGCGTTAAAGTAGCATAAGCTACCTAAACGGGTCGTAATGGGTCGTAAGCACTTAGGTTAGGTTTCATTTAGTATGAAGACTTTGTTAAACCATGCTACATGAGTTCCCATACTCATTTGGTTTACGAGCCCTCATTCTATCCGATCCTCCGATATAGGTCCGGTTTATTAACATAGTTACCTATATTAGGTACCGTTTGATTCCGTGATCTCTAGCATTGCTTGGTGGTTATCTTAGGACTTCTGAAATCTCAAGTGAGTACATAGAACCCCTCTTTTACTGTTTTCAAACTGTTTTGGGGTGAAGCATGTGTACCTATCTGTTATTTTCATGTTTTCCAAAAGTATAATTGATTATACATGTTAGTACTTATCTGTTGACAAACTGAATGACTATCTATGGTTTAAACACTGATTTTTCAAAGACTATAACATTAATTGTTGAATTGTACTTATTTTGTTCACCAGACCGGTTGGTAGTATGATATAGCGCTATAGGATTTGACACCCCATTCCTGTTGTTATGGAATGTCTGAAACCAATTTGTTTCTCCATCCAAATAGAGATTGCCTTTGTGGTATTTCTATAGTCTCAAAGGTGTATTTTGATGCACTAGGTCTGAATGAATTCATAAGTCACACTTTTATTTATATATTTTGATATACTCCCAAATGTATAGTCTGATATACTCTCATGTGTGGTATTGTACAAAACCAACATATATTTTGTTAAACATCCATAGCATATTTTGATATGTTATTTACACAACCAAAACATAGTTTAATATGTTATTTATCACATCCAAAGTATATTTTGATATGTTATTTATGAAACCAAAACATAGTTTAATATGTTATTTATAAATCCGAAGTATACTTGTAATATACTACTGAAAACTATTATTTTAAACAACTAAAGTATATTTAATATACTATCTATCTAACAATTTGGGTTTTGGTTAGTGTTTAGATAACGGGACGGATGTAATGTGATGAAAACATGGTAGATACGCCGCTGGTACTTCTTTTACATAAGTGTTTTCATTGCATTACATACCGTGGCGTTATTTAGTACACTTGGGTTAACGATCTTGGAACTGAAATATATTTTAATATATCTTACTTATTCAACTTTCTTAAAACCAAAGTATAGTTTTATATATACTATAAACCTTTTATCAAAACATTCTTTTTCAAACAATATAACTTATACAAACTCATTTTACATGGTTATTCACTTAACCATACATTTTTCTCTTATTTATACATATCATCTTAACTTATTGTTTTTCAAATGTTTTACAAAACAAAACAATATACAAGGTTCATGACTAAACTTTATTAAACAATTTTTTTCTAAACTTACAAGTCATGAAACCTATTTTCACAAAACCTATGTATCTCACAGGCATTTTTATGCTGACGTACCTATTTTTACACATGTTTCAGGTACTGCTTTGCAATGATTGTTGATACATGCTACATTTAGGATGGACTCGTGCCTTAGCAACTTTAAAACTTGGAAGATCATAGTTGTACTTATTTGATTGTATTAAAACAATGAGTTCATTTATTCAATAAAACAGAATTTATTTATTCCATGGTTATGAAACAATGATTCTGTTACAACACTCCCCGACGTTTCCGCCACGTCTAGTTGCTTTACGTGGTCGGGGTGTGACAGAAAAGTTGGTATCAGAGCCAATGGTTATAGGGAATTAGGTTATTAGTAATGCTTTGACCTAGACTATAACCTTCCTAGGACCCTAACACAAGTTTTCTTGTGTTTAGTTTTAAATCAATACCGTCACTTATTCTTAGGTGACAACCACAATAAGAACACAAATTTCTATCCCGCTTTGAAAACTAATCATCTGTTCTAGGATGATTTATTATATGGTTTTGAACCCTCTAAGTTTTCAAATCCCGTCAAAGTTGGTCTAAATAATGTGAACACGTTCAAACTGGAAGGGTGGGTGCCTGTACCCTGAGTTTTCTGTCTAAGGCTAGAGTGTTCGTACAAATCCACATAATCGGACCAGTCACTCTTACCTGGGAACTCTTGGGGTGAGTGTCCACTTATAGGCGAGCATGTCTTCGCGATACATTATTTTTTGACCTATTTACTTTGATTAATCACCAGGGTCGTTTGTTGTTTTGTAGTAACAAACAAATGACCACTATCCTTGCTTTCATCAGATTTGTTTCATCTCATTCTTTTCGTCTAATTCTCTCACTCGTTTCCTTTCATGTTCCTCTTTTAGAATGCCTCCTCGACGCGACAATCAGATGGCGAATGCCGAACTGGCGGAAATCATCGCGCAGCAAATGGCTGCTGCCTTCCCAAATCTTTATGCTCAAATGATTCAAGCCATCAACAACAACCATAATGCTCCATGCAATTTCAAGAGTTTCAATTCGGCTAAGCCACTCAAGTTTAGTGGTTCTGAGGGAGCAACTGGGCTTCTTCAATGGTTCGAGAGCATTGAGAATACTTTCCGTCACGTTCAGTGTCCTGAAAATCGCAAGGTCGAGTTTTCTTCGAGTGTGTTTCAGAAGAGGGCTCTTACATGGTGGAACGGGGTGATGAGAGACCGTGGTGCTGAGGTTGCATTAGCACAGACTTGGGCTGAGCTTAGGGCTCTTATGATGAAGGAATTTTGTCCTCGTAATGAGCTAAGGGCTCTAGAAAGGGAATTTGATGATTTGAAGCAAGACAGTGGGGAACATCGAGCCTATACTGACCACTATGAGGAATTGAGCTTGTTATGCCCCACTATGGTTACGCCTTTGGATAAGGCGATTGAGAAATACATTGATGGTCTTCCTGACGTAATTCAGGATATCGTTACTGGCAGCAACCCTACTACTGTCAGACAAGCCATTGAATTGTCTGCCACTCTGACTGAATCCCACATCAGGAAGCGCAAGCTGTTTCGGAAGGGCGACTCAAGACCATCTGACAAGACTACTCAAGTGGAACCAAAGGAAGAAAATGCTGAGGTATCTAAGAAGAAGAAGCGCAAAGCCTCTCAAAACTGCGCCATAACTGCTCAAGACAAACAGGTTGCACCAAACCAGCCAGCACAACCTCGCAAAAGACAAAACTATGTTGGTACCGCACCTTTGTGCAACGAGTGCAATCGTCATCATCTGGAGCAAGAACAGTGTCACAAATGTACCCACTGTGGGCGGTTGGGACATTTGATCAATGTTTGTCGTTATGCAAACCAAGCTGCTGCAAACCCTGCTGCTGTCCAAGCACGGTTTCCGCCAGGGTCATGTTATAACTGTGGTGACCTTACTCACTACAGAAACAATTGCCCAAGACTTGTTAACGCACCTCCAGCGCGAGGACGAGCATTTAACATTAATGAGGCAAACGTGAACAATGATGCAGCAGTGAACAATTAGTGTTTTGTTATTTCCTTTGGTTGTTATCTTTTGATGTTTAAAGACAAGTCAGTTGTTATATAAATAAAAATTCATCGTTTTATTTTTGCAAAACTGATGCGTTTATGTGAATGTTTGATGCAACCTTTTGATGTCAACCCAAAGACAAACTACTCGTATGGTTATGTTATTTTATGATCACTTGTGATCTCCCTAAGAACCTTAAACGCTTGATTCTTTTAAGAAACGAAGCCAATCTCTTATTAAGAATCCTTCTATCTTTATAGATAGATCATTGAAAATGATTAAAGTGCCAAATAAAATCCATGGATTGGATTCCTGGTGTGCTTTAATTATCCATGCTCAAAGACAACAAATTAAAGAATCAAGTTAACTAATTATGTGCTTATGTGTTTTCTTATATGTGTTGTGGTTATTTGTGATCCATCCAAATCCTCGTAGAATCTTCCATATCTCATATGAGGGATTCATAGTAGGATATCCAAAGTTACTATCTTAAATCCTTAATGGACTTCTACGTAGTAGTCAAGTCCCTTGGGTTTTAAAGTACTATTCAAAAATTGGACCCCTTGAGTGGTCTAGTTAAACATATTGTTTCAAATCTGGTTAGAAATATCATGTGATAAAAAAAAAGATCCCTTAAGTGGTCTATTTAAGGAGATCGTACGACGGTCTAGTTAAGAAGATCATGTGTTGATCTAGGTAAAAAGATCGCTCGTTGATCTAGTTGAAAAGATCCTTTGGTGGTCTAGTAAGGTCGTTTCATGTTTATTCAAGTGATTTTTTTCCTACGCATTATGAAATGAACTGTGCGGACTGTGCAAGGAATTACGTAATTAGGGAGGCCTACATAATTATGGAATTCAGTGCACAGAAACCACAGGAAGCTTTGTCATGTGTTAAGACCTATAGTAACAAGAATAATGATACGGGAGAAGTCTTGGACCTCGACCAATGTCATTTATTCTCACACTCCCCAATTCTGATTTCAAGCACACACAAGTTTCCTATGATAAGTCTTCATAAGGAACGTTCTTCTGTCCGTAGTTCAAAATTCCATGTTTTACTAATACAAGGAATTCACTTTGAGGGTTAACAAATTTGCTAAGAATCCTAACATGGCCCAGAGTTTACTTAAGGGTTCAATGGATTTATTTGAAGGCGAAACCGTCACAGCTGTCTTCACAAGTTTCCTCTAGAATTAAATTTCGGGACGAAATTTCCTAAAGTAGGGGAGACTGTGACACCTGTGTCACTTCAACCATCAAACAAATGCCAAAACAATGAAATATTGTATTTCATACTTGGGATTTGTAAAAATATGTGTATCGTTTGCACATATCTACTCTTGTTCGATTTTAAGCTTTAAATCGCCTTCTGGAGGGTTATACGCGCTCTGATGCGTAAATATAACCAGTTTAATCCAACGAACACTCCAGAATAGTGAAATTGGCTTAACATATCTTAAATAACCTTTACATAACTTAGAAATAAGTTTTGAAGGCTTTGGTATGGCAAAATCAAGTTAAATCGCTTACAGGGACTAAACTTGACAAACTGCGAAAGTATGCCAATTTGAACTATAAGGAACATTCCGGAACATGACCATAAGTTGAACACACCTTAAATATCCTTTATATAGCTTAGAAATAGGCTTTGAGGGGTTCGGTGTGCTATAATAAACTTTTGGGTCATTCAGGGACTAAAAGCGTCAAAAAGTGCACAAGTTTGCATTTTCGCGCATAACTTACTTTCTGAATACATCCGAACATCCAAAAATTTATGTAAGCACAAAAATATTTTATTTTAGTGTTTGGCATAAGAAAAATCCATTCGTCGCGTCAGTTGGATCGTTTTTCGCGCTTATGCGCATTCCGTCGTAATTAAGCGAACATCGCGATCGTACGACCAAACGAACTGACATCCAACATATTTTTGAGCACATTTCATGTTCCCTATGTTTTAACATCATTGTGGAGCTTGAAATTGGGTTTTTACGGGTGTTAGAAGTGCCAAAACACGACGATACGCACACAGGGGCCTGATTTGCCATTTTTGAAACATTCTGGTCTGCAAGGTCCATACGGACCTCAACACTGATAATGTTGAGGTCCGTAAGCTAGGGTCAGATGCAGAAAATCATTTTTTTTTCAGCTGTTAGCAGCCCTTAACCCCTCCAAAGGGACAATGCCAAGTGTCAAAACCTTATGGTGAGTGCCAAATCAGTACCACAACATTCCGACAAGTGTACGGGCGAGATCTTTCCCTCTTCTCCAAGAAACGATCCTAACGGTGAACCGAAATCTATAAATACCCATCACATTTTCACTCATTTCTCACTAGAATCTGATCAATTGTGCTCTAAGTTGAAACCTTTGTTTCATACCTGAGCTATTTTGATCTAGATTAGCATTCGGGGACCCTTTGTAAGTGTTCCTTCGTTCTTTTATGCTTTTCGAGTCCGAAAGTCAAACTTTTTTTGACTTTCTGCATTGACCAGTTTATGGTCAATGCGAAGTTCGTTAGAACTTCGCAACATGATTGTAATCACGATGGTTATAGTCCTTGTGACTATGCCTACTGATTACCACATTGTCTAGGGTCGCAGGGTAAGCGACTTGATCAGTCGCTTATGCTTTCGAACTCGACCCATTTGGTCGATCATTATGATCCGACCAAATACATTAGGTGACCATAGTATATAGGGAATAACCTTCCGAGGTTATACCTTATGGTTGCTTCGTTTAAGTAGTTGTATGATAGGTAGTTTATATGCCTTAGGTAAATTACCAGAATACCCCTTTTCATGTATAATTGGTAATTAAGCATATGTAACCTAAAATTTTGTCACATAACTGATTATGTAACATGTTTAGGCATATAACACTTGTCATAGGGCTAGTTAGGCGGTCCGAACGCGTTTCACGCGAACGGCGCGTTAAAGTAGCATAAGCTACCTAAACGGGTCGTAATGGGTCGTAAGCACTTAGGTTAGGTTTCATTTAGTATGAAGACTTTGTTAAACCATGCTACATGAGTTCCCATACTCATTTGGTTTACGAGCCCTCATTCTATCCGATCCTCCGATATAGGTCCGGTTTATTAACATAGTTACCTATATTAGGTACCGTTTGATTCCGTGATCTCTAGCATTGCTTGGTGGTTATCTTAGGACTTCTGAGCAATCTCAAGTGAGTACATAGAACCCCTCTTTTACTGTTTTCAAACTATTTTGGGGTGAAGCATGTGTACCTATCTGTTATTTTCATGTTTTCCAAAAGTATAATTGATTATACATGTTAGTACTAATCTGTTGACAAACTGAATGACTATCTATGGTTTAAACACTGATTTTTCAAAGATTATAACATTAATTGTTGAACTGTACTTATTTTGTTCACCAGACCGGTTGGTAGTATGATATAGCGCTATAGGATTTGACACCCCATTCCTGTTGTCATGGAATGTCTGAAACCAATTTGTTTCTCCATCCAAATAGAGATTGCCTTTGTGGTATTTCTATAGTCTCAAAGGTGTATTTTGATGCACTAGGTCTGAATGAATTCATAAGTCACACTTTTATTTGTATATTTTGATATACTCCCAAATGTATAGTCTGATATACTCTCATGTGTGGTATTGTACAAAACCAACATATATTTTGTTAAACATCCATAGCATATTTTGATATGTTATTTACACAACCAAAACATAGTTTAATATGTTATTTATCACATCCAAAGCATATTTTGATATGTTATTTATGAAACCAAAACATAGTTTAATATGTTATTTATAAATCCGAAGTATACTTGTAATATACTACTGAAAACTATTATTTTAAACAACTAAAGTATATTTAATATACTATCTATCTAACGATTTAGGTTTTGGTTAGTGTTTAGATAACGGGACGGATGTAATGTGATGAAAACATGGTAGATACGCTGCTGGTACTTCTTATACATAAGTGTTTTCATTGCATTACATACCGTGGCGTTATTTAGTACACTTGGGTTAACGATCTTGGAACTGAAATATATTTTAATATATCTTACTTATTCAACTTTCTTAAAACCAAAGTATACTTTTATATATACTATAAATCTTTTATCAAAACATTCTTTTTCAAACAATATAACTTATACAAACTCATTTTACATGGTTATTCACTTAACCATACATTTTTCTCTTATTTATACATATCATCTGAACTTATTGTTTTTCAAATGTTTTACAAAACAAAACAATTTACAAGGTTCATGACTAAACTTTATTAAACAATTTTTTTCTAAACTTACAAGTCATGAAACCTATTTTCACAAAACCTATGTATCTCACAGGCATTTTTATGCTGACGTACCTATTTTTACACATGTTTCAGGTACTGCTTTGCAATGATTGTTGATACATGATACATTTAGGATGGACTCGTGCCTTAGCAACTTTAAAACTTGGAAGATCATAGTTGTACTTATTTGATTGTATTAAAACAATGAGTTCATTTATTCAATAAAACAGAATTTATTTATTCCATGGTTATGAAACAATGATTCTGTTACAACACTCCCCGACATTTCCGCCACGTCTAGTTGCTTTACGTGGTCGGGGTGTGACACTTCCAAATTTACCACAAGTGCGAAATACATCCCAATCAACATGATTTACTTGCGTATCATCTTTGGGTGTTATGATTCATCACCGAGCACCTTAACTTCACCAAATTCACGCGTTTAACCTGCAAACATACGAGCTCTCGCAATAATCCAATTCCAATCATATAATAACATAAAACAAGCTAAACCACACAAAATCAACACTTACACACCCCTGTTTTACACTCTACATCAGTGGATAAAAGAAATATAGAGAGGTCCTTCCACTTCCGAGTGCACCAAGCTTACTAACATGACCTTTAACACCTTTGGTTGTATAAGAAATGGTTTGACCAAGAAACAAAAATGATGGGTGTATGGTGGTTGGTGTTCGGCCGAACTTCAAACTAGAGGAAGAGAGATGAAATTTTTGGTGAAGTGTTGATGGTTAGTGAATGCTCTTATCCTTCAAACTTATTTATAATCCATTTAACTTATTAACCACCATGTAACATGTCCACAAGATATTAAACATCCTCAATATAATAATAAAAAAATGTGATGGGTGTGTCCCCTATGGGGGACCGATCGGTCAAGGGGGGGGGGTAATATGGTTGGATTTGAATGATGTAGTTAGTAGATAGTTATGTTTAGTTAGGAATTAAAATTAGTTATTAGTGTGTAGTGTATTATAATAGGTGTTAGGGTGTTCGGGGACCCTAACTAGCTCAGAAAAGGAAAACAATGTCATTGGCAATATTTTTATGCTCCGGGTTAAGTCCGGTTGTTCGGTTGGATATTGATCCGTTAAAGTGCTTAATAAGCATTTAAAGTGTCTTTAATATTATTTTTAGTGACACAATAAATTCCCGGCACTTTGGAAAGTGTCTAGTATTATTTTCCCATGTTTTTGCACTTTACTAGTTAAGTAAAATGCTGAATTTTGTAATAAAGTGCAGAATTTTGTAATTTGAGCATTGTTTTAGGCACATCCGGTCACTATAAATATTACCTAGTGACGCAGTTCTACAATTCTCACCTGCCTACACTCCCAACTAGTGTAGTAATCTATTCCCGGCTCATACTGGCCTCAGAGACAATGTCTGTCTAGTGCTGGCAATGTCAGCATGTTTACTAGGTTATCCGTATAGTGTGCTCACTGTGCTTTTGTGCATCAAGGTTGTCACCGATGTTTGTGTGTAAGTAATAGAGTGACAGTATAATGTGTGATGCATGAGTATGTATGTATCAGAAATCAAGAAGCAGTTTAACCACAGTTGTAAGCAAGCACTGTACTTAAGCATTAATTAAATATTAATTAATTCGTACGGATACCTGGTTTGGTGAGGGTTGTCACATTCTCCCCCCGTTAAAGAAATTTTGTCCTCGAAATTTGTACTACCTTACTCCTTATGGTTAAGTCACACACGTATGTATATGAATAATATCGAAGTAGATAATCTTCAAATCAAAACAGACATTACTCACATTAGGTGAGTCCAAGAATATATAGCAACCCGAATCCTAGGGTTAAAAGGTGTGTGCTTTTAGCATTGGGTGTCAAAGGTACAAGACGCATTTGACGTAAAGTCTAGTGTAATCCAACTAGCAGGGGTTCCACAAAAGTGGAGTTTTGACTAATAAGATTTTTAAACGATCGGTTGCAATATGCAAATGAGTTTTCACAAACCATAGCACCCGCTATATGAACTCAAAAGCAACAACTCAACGTAACCGTAAAATGATCTGTCAACTCCTGAATAAATGTCTGGTAAGGTTTAGTGTGTTGACATTTTTGAATGGTGAAGATACACCGAATGGAATACAAACGAATCTGGTGTATCATTGTCTTGATTCGTAGTTGCATCAGAAATGTTTAAATGATAAGTCAAACAAAACTATGTGTGGTCTCGTGTGAAACGGTTAACCATGATTAACACAAGTTACAAGTTTATGATGACACCACAAGGTGTCGTAATGGCATTATCCAATAATAGTGGTGACTGAACAAGTTTACCGCGTTTGAAATCAAATGAAAGTGTACTGAGACAATCTGAAGGTTTGATTTATACCATGTTATAGAGTTTCCAATTAAATACGTAACATCAAAGGACCACTGTTTCCAATAGAAGATGAAAAGTAATAAGTATCGCAAGGCATTTGATTGACAACGAAAAAATCGTTAGGAGGTACATTGTGCTTATGAAATGAATATATGTACCATTGCCTTAACACACAATTGTGTTGAGACTGCTTTTATCGTGAAGATCCAAAATGGATTGTTAACAACTAAATAGGGAATTAAATCCGTGTATGAAGTGAGTAACCAAATTAGCGCAAGCTTTAATTTTGTGAAAATATCACCGCAAGGTATCGAAACAAATCAAACGTTTTAGTGGAGTCGTAGACCAACCAAATCTACTACGACTCGAAATGAAAGAATCTCTGCAAAAATAGTTGAATATGATGCTCCCAATACATCATATAGCGTTTCAAGTTAAACCTGTGAACTGGATAAGTTCAAGCAATTGAACTTGGTTTCAACGTAACCCGACAATGTATGTATCAACAAGGAATTCTCGGCATGGTAGCAAAATAAACCATGAATGTAACTTGAAAGAAAACGGTTTCAAGAAGGTGTGTTGGCTTGGTAACAAAAGAGCCAACAATAACAATAATGTAGGTTACTCGAATCAGGAATCAGTAATTAGGTTTAGCAAAATAATATGTAAATTCCAATGAAGGGTTTGTTCAAAATGAAATCACATGCGTAGCAAATGATGCATGTATGTCAGGTAAGTTTCCAAGAAAAGGAACAACGAGTATCTGCTAAAGTGAAGAAATGACCAGATATCGAAGCAAATGTGTGTTCGCTCTCAGCGAGAAAATTATTGTGATGCAACTACCATTAAGGGGAGTAGAGATGCAACCATCTACTCTTCAGAAGTAAAAGAAATCCAAGTACTCTCTGTTTGGTCAACGGAACTGGCATATGCGCCAGATTAATGATGGTTGATTGAGTTGACAGACATGGTTCCTAAATAGAAACCCTTACGAGTTTGGACCTGGGTTCACAAAGGTCCTAAATGTATGTCTTCTAGATCCTCCAGACTTCGTATCCTGTGTAGATCTGGTTTGTGCATTGTGTAGGAAGCACCATTTTTGTGTTCGTCGAAGATCAAGCCATTGTCCCACAATTTTCCCGGCATACTTTCTTCCCGTATTTACCGCTAACGATACTCGATCATCGACCAGTCGTGTAATAGTAGTTGGGTCCTTGCAGTCAGTTATGTAAGAAGTTCGCAAATCCTCAGCAAGAGTCACTGACTCTCGTGGGTTAGCTCATTCGGCTCCTAGCAGTTGATGCTCATTTGAAAATCATCGTCATTTTTCTTTTGACGAGCAGAGTTGGGGTTACCCAAAAGGGGATTTTGGTCTGTTATCTTCCTTCTCTATCAACTTCTGAAGTTTCACTGTCAATTCTTGCATCTCCGAAAATGTAAGTCGCTACGGTGCACCGACTACAGGTGTGGTGCCTGGAATTAATCTGATGCGAAATTCGACTAGTCGTTGAGGAGATAATTCTAACAAGTCTTCGAGGAAGACTTCAGGATATCCTCTGATCACGGGGGTATCTTTGGGTTTTAGTTCTTCGGCTCCCTTGTCCCCGACATGAGCCAGGAAACAACACATCCTTCCCACAACAACTTTTGTGCCTTCAAGCAATCCGTGATCTGTAGAGGCGTATCCTGCTTCGTGAGTCACGGCCGTTCCTTCATTCGTCATCAAGGTGCGGACATCAACCTCCGCTCGACCGCTTGGCAACTAATCCACCCCAGTTACCTCGTCGAAGCTTCCCAGCTCAACTTGCAGTAGATCTATTGTAAACTTACGCTCTTCGGTTTTTATCTTGTCACCTCCAGTTATTGCGTGGGCTTCCACTAGCTTCCCCTAAGCTAGTTCTAATGGGTACTGAAATATCTACTTATTCGCTACTTAAACCAATTATACTCTCGAACTCTAGAGGTGCGAATCGTAACATTTGCAACAGTATTTGGAAATACAGATGCATAACATTGAGTAATTCGGACGTACCGATATCCATGCTTAAATCCCTGGCATGTCTCCCTAGCTCCGGTGGGGAGCTTTCATCCTTGTGCCTGATTGTTTTTAGGGCAATATCTTCTGAAATGCTTTTTGCTTCCATAGTTTAAACAACCGCGAGCACGTTTCTGTTTACTTTGACAATTGTCATTGTCGTTGTCCCCTTCGTGATTCTCACTACCATCTTGGCCTCCATTACTATGTTCAGTATTATGCCAACAAGTTTCTTTGGGATACCCCCTCTTACCACAATTGTCACATTTTCCATATTTACATCGTCCGACATGATAACGTAAACAATTGTCGCACTTAGGCAGGATACCCTTGTAGTCTTTTCCCTTTTTGGCCTTCTTCTTGCTACTCCCCCGAGTAGCCATCCTGAAAATTACGAGCTTTCTCTTGTTATCCCCAGATGCCTCTATTGCAGTCTCCTTTTTCCCCCTTCACAGTGGAAGATTCTCTTTGTCTAACTGCCTCTTTCGTGAGCGCCATGTTGATAGCCTCGGTGACAGTTGAGGGTTTAGATGTTGTCACCAGGCTTGGAATCTGGGGTGCTAGTCCTCCTATGAAACGTTCGATCTTCCAAGATTCTGATTCCACCATACGCGAAGCAACTTGTGATAAATCGTTAAATCTCTGCACATATTCAGTTATCTTTGTACCTTCCATTTTCAAGTTCCACAATTCAGTCTCCATCTTCTGGACTTCTGCCCTAGAGCAATATCTTTCAAGCATCAGTTCCTTCAACTCGTCCCACGTCAAAGCATTCGCAGCAGTCTCACCCATTGTTTGAACCTGAAGGTTCCACCATGACAGAGCCCCATCTACAAATAGTCCAGCTACGTACGTAACCTGATGTTCTGGGGCACATTTGCTCAACTGTAAGACAGAATTTGTCTTCTCCTCCCAACGCACAAAAGCTAAGGCACCCCTAGTGCTGTCAAACTCTCGAGGTTTGTGGTCTAAGAACTGCTTGTAGGTGCAGCCTGCGATGTAAGCAACATTATTCGCGTAAGGCCTTAGCAAGGCACTCGTGGAAATGTCCAAACGTTTTGTAATGTGTCTTAAAGGACTAGACATTACAGTTGGGGGGTTATTTCCCGAGGTACCTCCGCTGCAATCGGAGCGACGGGCCTCGTACCGTGCGATGTCCTGTAAGAGGCGCTCTTGCATTTCTGCCTCTGTTGTCGGTAGAGTGTTGTTGATATCGGTGTTCCCTTGAGTCGACATCTTCCTAGAAGAAGGTCGGTTAGGTCAGGTCTAATTTGCTTCGTGCGTGCATTTGGTTGTTTAGTGGTCATAAGTACATACACATAACAGGTTACCATATCAACCAATCAAATAATAGTATAATCATAGTATGACCAAGTAATTCAGTAATTATGTTTAATGAGAGCATAGCAAGTAAGCACGTAGTATTATAATTATAGCACACACACATAGATCAATGACGTGCTTAGCGAAGACCTAGCGACTGAGCTTTCATTGGTTTTGGCCACAAAGTGTTGTCGCATGTTTAAAGATGATTGGGCTTTCATTATCCTTCGGCCACAATCACTGTGTCTAACAAAATGTATCATATCGAAAGGGACACAGGGTCACCCTACCCTTATCCAACAAGTATATTAGTGCATCAAAATTTTGTAATCAGAAGTGGTCCTCAAAAGTCTCCGCAATCCCGGCTTATCTTTAGTGTCTTTGCCCAAGTGTAATGCAATCCGCATAATCCAGAAACCAACTATACTGGTGACTGAGGTGGAGGAGGAAAGAAAAGTGACTGCTAACATGCGTGAGTCCCTCCTCGAGCTTGTATATACGTCGGAGTAATTATCTGCTCTGCCGCTCGATAGTAAAGAAATGAGTATCAGAATCCTGGGGATGGTGTAATAGCAACGGTCGAGAGCGCAAAAGGAACCTTGATGTATGTGGCGAATCAAAGTATGCTGACAATAGACAGGGTGGAGGACGTGGTGTCTTACATAAACTTTTCTGACAAAATGCTGTCTTGTGATGTAGACACTTAAATCATGTTTTCGGTTATGTAATGTTTTGCACTTGAAGTTACCAATTGTGGTGTCAGCTCAAGCTCCAAAATTCTGCGACTTATATCCTCAAATTGTAGCTGTTGTGACAGGTGTACTCATCCCGTGTATGGCCTCCATAAAGTGAGGGATGGTAAGGGTCTAAAATTTAGCATAGTGCATTACAGGAACCATCGAATCGGTTTATCCAGCGATGTAGAGATGAATGCATCGGACGGTGTGGCCTGTGAGGTCGTAGAAAATGTTGCGGTGGCAAAAGGAATCGTCATGCGGGTGCTAACCTGGAGTACCTTCCTGGGGTACGGGTATGTTTTGAAAGGAAACGATATGCTCGTTGGCGCAATGGACGTCGGTCTTCATAGGGGAAGAGGAGCTGCGGGTGCAAAAACAAACGCCTCAACGAATGAGGAGATTGCCAGATGCAACTAGATATAAGGGGTGCAATGTCGGGCGGACCTAACAGAAACAGGATCTTGATCACGTAAAGGTGTAGGTTCAGCAGGTGCAACATCGAGCTGACCCAAAAGGTGCTGAAGCTAACTCAAAAGCAGGCTCTGGGTCGTGTAACGGTGTGATGCCTCGAGCAGGTGATAGAGCAGCAGCCATGTTGTCGTCGTCTGCGTCAGTAGTAGAAAGCTGTAATCCAGCGATTTGTAAGGTTGCAGATACCACATACTTAAAGGAGTCTGAATGCACGCTAGAGTCAGAGGGTAGCTTGTTTACAGGGGTCTTAAGAAGTGAAATTAGTAGCAGTGTTCCCGTCTAATTTTCTATCATCATGGGCGTCAGCAGGAGAGCCGTCAATAAACATGTCATCGTAAATTGCTTGTCGAGTAGCCAACCTTCAGTAGAAGTGTCCACA
This sequence comes from Helianthus tuberosus, assembly GCA_030545235.1. Classification (NCBI taxonomy): domain Eukaryota; kingdom Viridiplantae; phylum Streptophyta; class Magnoliopsida; order Asterales; family Asteraceae; genus Helianthus; species Helianthus tuberosus. Next base: position 8,012,219 of record JARYGA010059718.1, on the reverse strand, counting down.
GGAGGCGCATCATCGAAGATTGGAGTCATGGTGTGTCCATCATCGGGATGACCAGTGATAGAGTGGTCATGGATTGAGACAAGAAGTGACAGAAAGGTTCTTGTCAGAGAAACCATTAGTAAAGATAAAGTATTACCAAAATCTGGTAGCGCGGATTTGTTGGAAGTCGTCCTCGTCCTTAGTCAGCATATCAGGATCACTCTCAGTGTCTGACGTAAATGTCCATGGCGCAGATGTAGTCTCATTATCTGTGGCGGTGGTCGTAGGGTTATCAATGTCTGATAACTCGTTCTCTAATTAGACTGATATGTGTGCCGGTGCGTAGCGTGTGTATTCATAGTAATTACTAATGATTAGTGTATGCGAACAGCTACCACATATGCACGTACATCAACCTTAAATCAAATAAGCATGTAAGTCTCAATTAATGTAAGCAAGTAATCATCCTAGTCTTCCCCAGACTATCCTTCCAGCCTCTCAGACTGATCCTCCTAGTCTCTCAGACTATCCTTCCAGCCTCTCAGACTGAACTTCCTAGTCCCACTAGACTAATCTGTCAGCCTCTCAGACTGAACTTTCTAGTCCCACTAGACCAATCTCTCAGCCTCTCAGACTGAACTTCCTAGTCCCACTAGACTAATCTCTCAGCCTCTCAGACTGGACTTTCTAGTCCCACTAGACCAATCTCTCAGCCTCTCAAACTGAACTTCCTAGTCCCACTAGACTAATATCTCCCAATCTCTCAGATTGAATTCCTGGTCTCTCAGACTAAAATTTTTCCCCAGTCTCTCAGACTGGACTCCCTCAGTCTCCCCGACTGGACTATAAATTTAAATTTTGGAAACATGTATTTGTGCCTTTTGTTTGTAAAATGTTTGTTCCCTGGATCTGGACGTTTTGTGTATGCAATGTAAGAATGTTTGAAAACGTTTTGTGAGAGCCCTGATGATCATAGTCTAGACTCGAGAAAGAATCCTAGTTCGCTATGATCGAGGCTCTGATACCAAGCTGTCACACCCTGGCTTTGCGGAAGCGTGGGTTTATTTGGTGTGACTTCTTAATACCATAGCAACAATCATAACAATGCTATATGATAAAAAAAACATGAGATATTCATCCATTAATAAAGTTTAGAAAAATCCCATATTTCAACAATCACAAAATAAGTTACAAACCTTAACTTGATTTAATTGAGTTCATAAAGACTTAGCAAAATACTTTAAACAATACTAGGTTTAGGGATATGTAACCCGTCCAGGAAGAGGTTACACCTTCTAAACCCTGGATGACTTCTTTATTCAAACGCAGCTTGAAAATACGTGCATACCGTGCCAGATCCGTTAGTTTCCTGAAATACATGTAGTTTGAAAAGTCAACATAAAGTTGAGCGAGTTCATGTGTAAGTGAGTAGGTATAAACGTTTGTAAAAATGTCCGTATGTATGAAAATCCCTGGTATGTAGCAATTAAGGAAAAAGAGATCACCATTGGGTTGCAAAGCCAATGATATGTGTGAAGTGCCGTAGGAAGACTCAAGATCTAAGTAGTAACCCTCCTTAAGCTAACCATACCATGTATAAAAGTATCCGTAAACACAGTAACATGTATTTCACCCCCGAAGTATAAAAACTGAAAACAGTTAAGAGAAAAGGGGGGCATGAACTCACAGTATTGCGTCTTCGTATTCGTAACCCAAATCTCCGCGGCAAACACGACTACCTACAATGGTCTAATGTCTATTAGACGAACGGGTCGTGCCTTGTCTTAGTATGCATGTTTTTGAGTTACAATTCTGGTATTATTCCAAGTTATAATAATTGTATTTAGTTTTGGAATAATTGTTTAAACAATATTTCTGTGTTAATACTTTTCGAGTATTCGTATTCGTATTTCCTTCCCAAGGATGGGGGTCTTTATACATGTAGGCTTGTAGTTCAGACAATATATATATTAAGTCCCACTTAGTAAAATACATTTAACTCATTTGTCCGAAAATAACGTATTCCCAAAATATATATATTTTTCCCAAAAATAATATATTTTCACCTCCTTAGTTTCCAAAATAATATTTTACCAAAACATACGTATACGTTATAATTCCGAAAAATATATTTTTAAGTCTCACTTGAAAAATATATTTTAAATCACTTGTCCAAAATATATATATTTTCCCAAAAATATTATATTTTACTTCATACCTTTTCCAAAATAATACTTATTAAAATATACGCGTAAGAGTATTTTCCGAAATATACATAAGTTACGTTTTAAAGTTCGCGTTGTAATAACAATACCGACGTAACTTAAATATTTATTGGTGAGGGCGTTGGTATTATTTTGGAGTTGTATTTTCATAATATTTCAAGTAATATTATTTTTACTCTAAAAATAATATACATAGTTCACAAAATAATCATAAACTCACACAAGTGTTTTATTATGAAATATATATTCTCAATATATATTTAACATGTTTCCTTTATGAAAATCCACCTCCAACACTTGGTTATTTTGTAATAAAAATCATGGCGAAGTTTGTTTGGAAAAACAAGTCAAAAAGAATGTCTTTATAACACTTGTCACTAAAAAAATATTTCTGAGTGTGATATTTCTGGAAAAATTTCGCCAGAGTTTCCTCTGTAACTGGAGGTGGCCACGCTTACTAGCGTATCATTTTCTTTTTAAAATTCAATCAACAATTTTTCCCATCATCAACAAACAATATTCAAACATCAAACTAGTTAAAACAAGTATAAATCGCAAACACATAAACTTGTAAGTTAAGTGAAAATACGTAGTAACCTTCCAACATTCTTAGTAGATCTTTCTATCTTTAAAAATAAAATCGGTTTCTTGAAAACTTTATTTTTAAAGAAGATGTAACTTTACAACTTCTTAGTCAAAATTACGAAAATATTTCTTTGTTAAATCCTTTCGTTACTCAAGTGTCTACACACTTGTTTGTTCACAAAAATGCTTTTGTTTCAAGAAAGATCCGGCTTTTAAACATGATTTGCATTTTACACTTGGTTCTTTGGAAATACCACTTGTAGATCTTTAGATCTACTAGTTTAGAATTCCATTTTACAAGAAAAACTATTTTTACACAAGTTCATGTTTATGTATGAAAGGGTTCGTCATCTTGTATCTTTCCTTCTTAACATATTGCTAGTTCATGTTCTATAAACATGATCTAGCGTGGTTAGATGACGATCCGTTCCACTACTAGCAACCAACAACAAAAAATTATCACAACAAAACAAGATTCACAAGTTTTACACCATTTGTTACCCTTTAACCAACTAGTTTATCATTCATACAAGACTTTTAGTTTTGATCTTTAGTGTTCTGGACTTTTATCTGTTAAACCTCTTATTAACCACTTTAAACAAGAACAAGGGAGTGTTTAGAAGCACTTACAACTAGCTCAAGGCTAGGGAAGATTCAAGGCGAAAACTAGGTGGATAAAAGAAATATAGAGAGGTCCTTCCACTTCCGAGTGCACCAAGCTTACTTACATGACCTTTAACACCTTTGGTTGTATAAGAAATGGTTTGAACAAGAAACGAAAATGATGGGTGTATGGTGGTTGGTGTTCGGCCGAACTTCAAACAAGAGGAAGAGAGATGAAATTTTTGGTGAAGTGTTGATGGTTTGTGAATGCTCTTATCCTTTAAACTTATTTATAATCCATTTAACTTATTAACCACCATGTAACATGTCCACAAGATATTAAACATCCTCAATATAATAATAAAAAAATGTGATGGGTGTGTCCCCTATGGGGGACCGATCGGTCAAGGGGGGGGGGGGGTAATATGGTTGGATTTGAATGATGTAGTTAGTAGATAGTTATGTTTAGTTAGGAATTAAAATTAGTTATTAGTGTGTAGTGTATTATAACAGGTGTTAGGGTGTTCGGGGACCCTAACTAGCTCAGAAAAGGAAAAACAATGTCATTGGCAATATTTTTATGCTCCGGGTTAAGTCCGGTTGTTCGGTTGGATATTAATCCGTTAAAGTGCTTAATAAGCATTTAAAGTGTCTTTAATATTATTTTTAGTGATACAATAAATTCCCGACACTTTGGAAAGTGTCTAGTATTATTTTCCCATGTTTTTGCACTTTACTAGTTAAGTAAAATGCTGAATTTTGTAATAAAGTGCAGAATTTTGTAATTTGAGCATTGTTTTAGGCACATCCGGTCACTATAAATATTACCTAGTGACGCAGTTCTACAATCCTCACCTCCCTAAACTCCCTACTAGTGTAGTAATCTATTCCCGGCTCATACTGGCCTCAGAGACAATGTCTGTCTAGTGCTGGCAACGTCAGCATGTTTACTGGGTTATCCGTATAGTGTGCTCACTGTGCTTTTGTGCATCAAGGTTGTCACCGATGTTTGTGTGTAAGTAATAGAGTGACAGTATAATGTGTGATGCATGAGTATGTATGTATCAGAAATCAAGAAGCAGTTTAACCACAGTTGTAAGCAAGCACTGTAATTAAGCATTAATTAAATATTAATTAATTCGTACGGATACCTGGTTTGGTGAGGGTTGTCACATTACACGACTCACGACTTAGAGTTGGGGGCCGTGGTGTTTGCGCTCAAAATCTGGAGGCATTACTTGTACGGTACTAAATGCACTATTTATACCGATCACAGGAGCCTCCAGCACATTTTCGACCAGAAGGAATTAAATATGCAACAGCGTCGCTGGGTAGAACTCTTAAGCGACTACGATTGCGCAATCAAGTACCATCCAGGTAAGGCTAACGTTGTAGCTGATGCCCTTAGTCGGAAGGAAACGAAACCCAAACATGCCCGCGCCTTGCAGCTTACTATCCATTCTAACCTACCTAACCGCATTCATTCTGCTCAAACCGAAGCGTTGAAAGAGGGAAACATTGAAGCAGAGTACTTAAGGGGCATGGAAAAACGACGTGTAGAGAGATCAGATGGTATTCTCTACTTCATGGAGTGTGTATGGATTCCTTTGTTTGGTAACCTTAGGGAGCTTGTGATGGACGAAACGCACAAGTCTCGGTTCTCTGTTCATCCGGGTTCGGATAAAATGTATCAGGATCTCAAGGTTTTGTACTGGTGGCCGAAGATGAAGGCCCACATCGCGACTTATGTAAATAAATGTTTGACTTGTTCAAAGGTCAAGGTGGAGTATCAGAAACCCTCAGGCCTACTTCAGCAACCAGAAATACCCATGTGGAAATGGGAACAAATCGCCATGGATTTTGTCACCGGGCTACCTGGAACTCAAAACGGAAACGATACCATCTGGGTGATCGTTGACCGTCTCACGAAATCTGCACACTTCCTCGCAATCAAAGAAACTGACAAGTTCTCACAGCTGGCCGATATCTATCTAAAGGAAGTGGTTTCCAGGAACGGGGTGCCAACCTCCATTATCTCTGATCGTGATCCACGTTTCATATCCGATTTGTGGCAAGTGATGCACAAATCATTTGGCTCACGTCTCGATATGAGTACCGCCTATCACCCTCAAACGGATGGTCAGAGTGAGCGAACCATCCAGACCTTGGAGGATATGATGCGAGCATGTGTTATCGATTTTGGTAAAGGTTGGGAGAGACATTTACCCTTGGTGGAGTTTTCTTACAATAATAGTTATCATACCAGTATTCAGGCAGCTCTGTTCGAGGATTTATACGGGCGGAAATTTCGATCTCCTCTCTGTTGGGCTAAAGTGGGTGAGAGCCAAATCACAGGTCCGGAGCTTGTGATCAAAACTTTTGAGAAGATTGTACAAATCAGAAATCGTATGGCGGCGGCGCACAACCGTCAGAAAAGCTACGCTGACAAGCGTAGGAAACCTTTGGAGTTTGCTGTGGGCGATCGCGTTATGTTAAAAGTCTCACCCTGGAAATGCGTGGTACGTTTTGGGAAACGCCGCAAGCTTAATCCGCGTTATGTCGGGCCATTCAAAATTTTGGAACGAATCGGTAAGGTGGCATACAAGCTCGAGTTACCTGTTGAGTTGGGTAACGTTCATGATGTGTTCCATGTTTCGCAGTTGAAAAAGTGTTTATCCGATTAAACACTTATAGTACCGTTCCAAGAGCTAAGAATTGACGACAAGTTGCAGTTTATCGAAGAACCAATTGAAATTATGGACCGGGAAGTCAAGGTTCATAAGCATAGCCGAATCCCGATCGTCAGAGTTCGTTGGAACTCAAGATGTAGACCGGAGTTCACATGGGAACGCGAGGATCAGATGAAGTTTAAGTATCCTCACCTTTTCCTAACTGAACAACCTAAACCTAGTTCAACTAATGAATTTCGGGACGAAATTCCCTTTCAAGTTGGGGATGATGTGGTACTCGAAGAAAATCCATGGTCATCCTGAGCTGACACTTCACCGCTTTCAGAGTACTTATCAAATTTCAGGACGAAATTCCTTTCAAGTTGGGGATGATGTGACAACCCAAGCTTTCAAGGTCTTCCCTCGACCTGTTACTTGTTTCACAACTGTGTTTTCATAATTCGTTGCGTTGTAATATGTGCACTTTGTTATATGGTTAATGAATTGTTAAATTGTTTGGTTAATTGATGAAAACTTATGCACTGTTTAAAGTTTATAAACATAACACATGCATCCTCACAACCGACGAAGAATAGGACTTTCGTCACAAACCATACTCGACGAAACATTAGTGTTTCGTCATCAACATCACGACGAAATTTGGTTCTTCGTCGACGCCTTTATTCGTCGTATGGGCTTGTGGCCCAGGTGAGGCCCAAGTACGAATCAGTTATATATTACCTCTCACTCGCATAACATTATGTAGGATCAGAATCGGCGAAACCCTAGGCAAACCCTAAGCTCTCACTAACCTATCCTCTCCTCCTTCGAACCCGATGACAAACTCTCCTCGATCCAAGTTTCCTTCGATTCCTTCTAGATTACGGTTAGTGTATGATTCCCATGGTTTTATCTATCTTTTTGTCATACTCGGTCATGTGATTTCATAGTATGATATTTAGACAGTAGCATAGTATGATGATTCATGCTTGGATTGTATGATAAAAAGGAGTTGTAGAAAACATCTTATGTTAGCCTATTGTTGAAAATGTTGTAGAAACATGATCATGGATTAGCTGTATGTTTGGTTGTGAACATATGTAAACATCGCATGACAGTAGTAATCGAAATCAAGTAAATTGATGAATTGTTGATAATGGTGGTTCGATTGATTATGGTTCTTAGCGGTATGATTAGGGTTTCTGTGTGTGCACGATTAACTGGGAAAGTGACGAAACTACCCTGTTGATGAAACACTTGATATTTCGTCACCCTCACGTCAATGAAACACTTGGTGTTTCATCGCCCAACTTATCGACGAAAAACTTTGATGTTTCGTCGCCCACCTGTCGACGAAAAACTTTGATGTTTCGTCGCTCTGAAGGAAACCCATCAACAGACTGTGGTTTATCATGTGTATGAAATTTGATAACCTGCCTGTTGATGATGTTAATTATGATTGAGGAAAACATGGTTTGGTTGTCATGAGTAGTACACTTAACTGTTAATGTACCATTGTGAAATGTACATACGAATTGTGGAATTGTATGAGTTGAATAACTGCTATGTTGCTTGTATGCACACTATGACTATAACTTATACGTGAACCATGCGAATGTAAACTGATTTCGTATACATGAATACCATAGGCTTTGACTGATTAACTGTGAACAAGTAACTAATCATACCGAGCAAACCAAGGTGAGTTCACTTCTCTCAAACAAGCATGCGTCCGGTGGGGACAATCAAATTGACAAAACTTGTAAACGGATTTTCGTAAACCCATATCCTTACAGGGGATATGAGGCGGTTTTCAAACACCCACATCCTTGTAGGGGATGTGAGGCGGATTTCACAACGCATATCCTTGCAGGGGATATGCAACGGTTTTCAGTACACGTTGATGTTGGATAATACACTCACTCTCTATCACTTAAGTCCATCATACTATCGGGTTAGTTGCTTGTAGGGCAACGGGGTTATTAGTTGATAGCGCTATTAGGTTTGGCACCCTCACGACGTACCTGGATAGGACGGGCGTGAACTAATAACTTTGACCAATGTTTGATAGAGCATCGGAGAAGGGCAAAAAGGGCCGTCTGCGGTATCGAGTTATTATCAACATAACATATCATAAGTCACTACTTGGTATTAAACGGTTAAAACAAACTGTGAACTCACCAGCGTTGTCTGATACACTTTTCTGCAATGTTGCAGGTCCTTAGGTACATTGTTATGGAACTTGCTGTCTAGGAAGCTGGAGTGGTCATGGGTCGTGGCATTTAGAACGCTTCTCGATATTGCATTGTTGAACACTTTTATTTAAACAAACTATTATGCTTCCGCTGAACATGTTGATTTTATTAAACGGTGTTGAATATTACAATTGCTTTTAAGGAAAGGTTTTATCTTATTTTATATGCCTATGGTTCAATGTGATTAGTGTCTAGATCCTGGTACGTCACACGCCTCGCGGGGATTTTCGCTTGTGGCATTTTTGGGGGTGTGACAAATTATCTCCACAATATACAAACAATATCTCTTAGACGAATATCAAAACCTAAATAATATATCAATATCGAAATTATACCTTTGTGCAGACGACATTTGTTTGTCAGAAAAGAAAACAAATCGAAGATCAACAAATCCTAGGTTATAACAAATGAATGAACAATCAGAACGAAGATTGAATGTTAAATATTGATAAAATCATCATGTTTAGTTGAAAGTATTTGTGATCTGACCTTGATTTGAAGCCTTGATATGAACTCCAACTTTTAAGACCAAGTTATGATTCAATCAGAGTGGAACTTATCGGAGAATGATTCGGGTTTAATTAGAAAGTTTGTAAGAAAATAAGAAGACATATAATCAAGAATCAAGAATTGACTGAAAAAAAGAGAATCGTACCTTGGTGAAGGGATTCAATTTTGAGATGGATGAGAGGGAGATGTAACATTGAAGATGCAGAAACCCTAGAGCCAGATGAAAAGTGAAGTTCTGATTGGGTTATAAGAAATAAATAGTCACGCTAGATGATGACCCATTTACATCAAACGGGTCTGCTTTACCCATCACATCAGGGAATAGAAGTTTGAGCGGAAAAACACTAAAATAGAGCTCTAGATGGTGGACATGTGTCCCCTAAGTATGGCTTTTATTAGGTTGTATAGATAGTGGGGGGAGGACCGGTAACAATAATATCGTCAACATAGACAAGGAGAAAGAAATGGAAAGAATCAATGATTAGGGTGAACAATGAAGAGTCGAAAATAGTGGGTTTGAAGCAGTGTAAATGAGGTACGATTTAAGTTCATCATACCAAGCACGTGATGTCACATCCCAACCGATGGCGAAAATATTGGAGTAAGATGAAAACGAGATTGCAAGAGACATCACAACCACTATTGTGACAATAATTTAATAAGTAACTTTTCATTTCATTTCAAAAAGATTCTAGTACAATACAGAGAAGCAAATTACAACAGTTTGAAATATAACAACTTAACAACAAAACATAGAATTAAACTTGGTGTGCTTCTAGGCATCCTACTAGATTCTTTCAACGCATCATCATCACAAACCTTAACATGTCAACATAAAATGTATTGGAGAGCATACAAGTTTGGTGTACTAGCATATGTAGGAAAAAACATTAACGAGATCCACATGACAAAAACGTATACTAAGGCATAAATATAACATGAAATAGCATGCATCACATACGTGTCAACCCAAAGATTCCACTAGCGTAATCTTGTCATCGCAACGACAAGACCGTTTGTATGATTGTATTACTTAACATAGACACATCAACGAGCGGTGACATGTTAAGGTAGGCTTATACAAAGTTAATGACAAAGTATAGTGCAATAATGGCTTCTAGCATGCATGTATTCCTATAGTATAAACGTATAAAGCATGTATATTGGATTCGTTTGTATGAATAATGTATTTGCATATGTGTGTTTGTGTGAGTTTTAATATGTTAATATATATATTGCACCAAAAGTGTGGAAATGAAAAGAGGGTCATGTATACTCACGGTTTGCAAAAGCTTCCAAAAAACCTGAGCGAGGAGTCTTGAGAGTTTAGGAACGACGAGGTTATCCTACAAGGATGAACGAAGCGTATGAGTTATGGAGTTCGGTATTGAGTTAGACTAGGGTTTCAAGATAGTATGAAATGTATGTATATTTCAAGAATATACATCTTGTCTAAAAGCATTCATTATGGACACTATTTTGCTTGTGTTTTCATATGTACTGACCGATTAACCCATTAGAATCCATAGTTTGAGGAACTTTGACTAAGATGGAAATGACCCTTATATATAACATTCAACCATGAGACTTGGTGTAGTTTGGAGTTTGGACACTTTGTTACTAGAAAGTTCCCTTGATGACTTAGGTTAAAGAAGATGGATTAACTAACTAAGTGAGGTAGTGGAATCATAGTTGGAAAGTCAAGGCTTCCATTGTTCACACTTAACCATAATTCTAGTCTTTCAACATTGAAGGTTGAAAGCTTGGATGGTGTCAATACGTTGTAGGTCACTTGGGACCTTTAGGGCAGAAAGTTTTGGAGGTTATGAACCTCATAACTTTTGGAAATTTGTCATATCATAAGCCCCACAACATGAGTTTAGTTAGGGACAAGGCTTGACACAAGATTCCCGCAAGATGAATGTAAACAAGAACAGGTTGTAAAGTTTAATCCAAAACAAAATTTTGAACTCACTTTGCAGCCTCATATAAGTGATGTACCACCTTGTTACACCTTGGTGAACATTAGGTAACATCCTTAGAGGTTATCCAAGGAGTTATAAAGTAAGAAATGAGAAGAAATGGTTGATGAAGCAAGTTAAAACTCACAAGTTTTAACTTGTAATCTGCCCAAAGTTGGAGTTTTCATGAAATTCTTGGAGTGTTTGAGAGTGAAATGAGGTTGTGGAAAGTAGAAATGTGTTAAAGAAGGCTTGGATATATAGGGGAGGATTAAGGTTAAGTCATAATGGAGTTAGAATGTGATTGGAGGAGAAAGGTGGTGGAAAAAGTGGTTAAAAAGGTGGATTTCAGAGTTAATTTGCAAGATGTCAACAATTTTGCCCATCAGACCTTCTTGCGGCTGTAAGACCCTATGTCTTGCGATTCGTAAGACATGTCGGAAGTAATTTTTTTTTATTTTTGACCCTTATTGTTTAGTTGTTTGTCCAATTATGCAATTTCTTCAATATGTGAAGTGTTTTTAAGGCATTCTAAGTCATGTATGAGTATGTGTATAGTATGAATGTGTATGAATATTATTTTGAACATAAAATAAATGTCAAGTATGATTCGGTTTCAAATGTTTCGCGTATAAATAATATATTTACTATTCAAGAGTTTTTGCTAGTTGGGTCGGGTTTTAGAGCTCGGGTCCACAATATTTAAAAACTATTAAGTATCAACATATACAAATATCAAGTTATATTGAACGAGCGCGTTATACCTAAACCAAACACTCACAAACTGACACGCCTAAGCCTTAAACTACGTGGTTGACCAAGTCTGACACATTGATCGTGGTTGACTGTTTGACCCAAAAAATTCCATGTTTGACTAATGTGCTCCTGAACATCTCACGAAATACCTTTCTAACATGAACCACCACTCGATGACAACCACAGCCTGCACCTTCAGCTGCGGTACTCGTCGGAACCACCACCACGGTCTCAGCCGCTAGCAACCACCATAATTGCAAGACATCACCATTAGACAAGAGCTATCAAAGTTTCAGATCTGAAGGAAAAACAAGCTGAACTAAAACATACCATATTTATTAGATCGAGGGTTTACATGGATCACCGGAACTCATCGAGGCCTTAAAACCCTATGTCATCGTCACAGCTCTTCTTTGTCGCGAGCCTTGGTACACCATCAGCCTTGTGCTTCTACTGCAGCACCGCCGCTGACAAGGGTTCAGTCGGTGCCCTAGTGGCGCAACCCATGCCCAGCCGCACACCACCCTCCGTTCACCCCACGTCACCCGCCTCCTAACACCTAACCACCACTATCCTTGTACCACCACCACATCGACCATCCATCGCCGCCGCCCTCATCGGTCCAAGACCACCATAAGGCCTTTCTAACCACCCCGATGTGTTACCACCAAAGCAGCCTCCGCCTCCCTGCGTCACCGAAACACCACCGCCCAAAGCCGTTGATGCGGCGTCACTACTGCTACCAGTGGCCGGAAGCCAAGCGTGGTTGCCAGAATCTGACCGGTTCACCTTGATTCTTCCTGATAACTCTCTAAATCTCCACACTCTTTCTAAAAGCTGCTCTCTCTCTACTATTTGAAAGTGGGAGGGACTAGGGTTTGGATGTAAATGAGGAAGAGGGAGAATAAGATGCTTTTATATTTAGGGTTTGGTGTTGGTGGGTTAGGTGTGCATTGCATATACAAACCCGCTAAACGTCTCACATCTCGGTTTTTACTATTTTCATTATATCCCTTTTAACCATCGAGAAAATAACAACCATTATTAATAAAAAAAAACTTCACGAATATAATTATGATTTATATGTACAAATATAAATTTGAAATATCGTAATAAAAATCATTAATTTACAACGTGTTCGCTCAATTAAAGTTATTATTAATTTCAAATAATAATAATATTTTATATCATGAACCCAATCGTAACTAACAATGGTTGAAATTCCGGGTCGTCACATCGACCCTTCTCGAGGTGTCACCTAAAAGATTCCTAAAAGCTGTTAAGATAACCGGTTATGTGGATTCCTTCACGGGTTTCCAACTCTAATGATGAAGTACCCTCTAAACGATCTACCTCACATCGCGAAAGTCTCAATACACTAAAAAGTGTAAGGGGTAACTAATGGAATCCTGATTAGACTCGATAGGAAAGGTATGGCAGACAAACTAGGGAAATCTTCTCACAAAGGCTTTGCTCCTAGAAACCTAACACACAAGATAAACCGACAATCTTTCACTTCACTGATATCAAGATTGGTTGAATACCTAGACCTACTGAATTCATAACTATCACTCCTATGGGTTACTACGTCTAGAAAACCACTTAACAATCGAGAATACACAATAAACGATCTAGCATGCACCTATAACTGAAAAACATTCATCAAAGCACATGTGGAGTTTATAATCATGCATCAAATATATCCAAATACACATGCACTTCAAATCAGGATAACAAAGTCTTTTACTTCAAAATCAATACATTTTCCAAAAACCAAAAGATTACAAGCTAGACATGTGTATTCATCAAAACCTTGGCAGTTCTATGAAGTTCAGCCAATAATCATCTTGAAAACACAAACATGTATCAAACTAGGTTTAACAAACATGTTTAGAATCAAAGTAAACAAAGAAAACAAGAAACCAAATGTTAACACTCGAGAAATGTTGATCAAATTGCTTGAACCTTGAATCCTAGTTTCGTGCCTTGCTAAAATCGCCCAGAGCAGCCTCTTGTTCGTCCAAAGTGCAGATTATGATGTTTAAAATTCGTAACTAGGTTATTATACCAAAACTTGAACAACAATCCACGTTTTCACATATTTAGGTGCCCTCTCGTCGCGCAAGGGGTTGTGGACTAATCTGTCGTGTGACGTCACAATGTAAAAACCGCGGTGGCTCTTTTTTAGTAATAACCCAAGTCTTCCATGGGTATTTAAGTCATTTCGCAGGTATGTTGATGTCCTAGCGTCACGTGAGGGATATCCCTAAACCCTGTCGCACGACACGAAAAGTTATATTTCAGCATTTTTTATTTCTTTAATTCACCCGATCAATCGCAACACATCTGGAAACCCGGTTTTCTTCATTTTTTTCCCATTTCACTTCTTTTTTTCCTTCGGACACCTGCAAAACACAAAATACTAAGTAGCAAGTGATATTCAAAACGAAACGACTCAAACTCCTCGAAAACTGTACAAATGTTACACTAGTAACAAACGTATTTTGCAATACATCATGGGTCAAACACACAACACAGATCTCCTCACCTTAAATCCTAAACACAAATTGGTATATAAAAACATATAATCATACTTACTTCATGCTTAAAAACCATACAAGCAACATGAATTTCTTATATACGTAAAAAGCTTTACAAACCCCTTCATAAAATTAATTGATTTCGACATACAAACCGAAACAACAACTAATCGGGTTCGACATGCAAACAAAACCAAACAGTCAAACCTTCTAAAAGCATGAGCTTAGATTGGTCGAGTGTAACTGATAAGCGTTTTGGCATTGCCTCAAAACTAAGCGACGTTGCAGGCTTTAACCAAGTACGACTCTTTAAACTAAAACCCTTAGATGATGGTTAGCAAGAGAGGTGAACCCCGGTGCTCGTCAAATTTCGCATATGATCCATCCAAACCCCTTTCTTTTCGATTTTACTTGCTTGTCTCAAAACCTTCCATCTTCTTCTCGCTAGCAGTGCAAAACACACCGAGGACTATTTGAAAACGGGTGCAACCGTTAATAACAAAAACCTTCCACGGTCGCTAGTATCTAATCGAAAGAAGTGAGTTTATAGCCATAACCCATACCTAGATCATTGGAAGACCGTATCTTTTGTTTGGCATGTTACTGATATACCTGATTAGAGAGTGAATTAAAGCATATTGGTGTCTCGTAAAAATGTCATCCAGCCTGTTGGTATTTCTTTCATTTCAAAATATTATTTACAAGCTTTTAAATTATATATTTGACATGGTATAACCGGTGTAGCATACGGGTTCTTAAACTAGTATATTTAAATATAATCTTACTTCTAATAAGCGATCCTAAATAATGTCACGTGTCAATATTATATCATCTTTCAAAAAAAAAAAAAAAACTTTTTTTAGTCAAAATTGGTTTTCATTATAATATGATCCTAAATAATGTCACCTGTCAATGCTATATAATCTTTCAAAAAATTTGTTTTTTTGTCAAAATTGGTTTTAATTATCGTTTTCATCGGGTTAAATCATAGAATGACCACATTGCTTATTTTAAATTTTTTATCTTAACATCCGCCCTTACTTCAAATATATCTCTAAGTCGACTAATATTATTTTGTTGGATTAGATCTCACAAAATCCGTCCTAACTTCAAATATATATTTAATATATAACTTATAATGATATGATATCTTTGTATAAAAACTTAAAAAAACAAATTTTTATAATTTTTATATGATATTTATAATAATTTGTTTTGAATTAAATTACCAAAAATAGCTCGTGTTATAAACCAGACATTTTAGGCCCAACCCATTACCTATGGGCTTTAGGGTTTAAAGTTATGTTTATCCATATATTGTAATGTTGAATAGAATGAAATACATAATTCAGTTTATCTCTATTTTAGTATATTCAAATATTTAATTAAATTATCAAAACACAATTTATATTTACAATATGAAATCATACAAGAGTTTCTAAATTCCTACTCTATTATTCAAACGACGTAAAATAAAGAACCTGCAGTTCTACCTATAGAGAACCTGAAATTCTCCTATAATAAATATTTTATATTGCGGCTCGTTTTTAAATCCATGATTCTTTCATTTGTAGATAAAATGTCGAACTAATCAAAGCTTGAATTCACAGCACTTGACATCTCGGGTAACAACTACCTCCCATGGACTCTTGATGCTAAAATTCATTTGACAGCAAATAATTTGGGAGAGACAATTATTTATGGTAATCAAACTTCACCTCAAGTTAAAGCGAAAGCTATGATATTCCTCCGCCATCATCTTCACGAAGATCTAAAGCGGGAATATCTAACTGTTGAGGACCCCCTTGAATTATGGACAAGCATCAAAAAACGTTTTGACCACCAGAAGTTGGTCTTACTCCCCAAAGCCCGCTATGAATGGCTTCATTTACGATTACAAGATTTTAAGACTGTCAGTGAATATAATTATGCCTTCTTCCGCATTACCTCTGAGTTAAAATTATGTGGTGAAAAAATAACCGATGAAGACATGCTTGAAAAAACCTTCTCAACGTTCCATGCCTCAAACATGCTCCTGTCGCAGCAATACCAGGAACGTAAATTTACTAAATATTCTGAATTGATATCATGTCTTCTGGTCGCGGAGCAAAACAACAAGCTCCTACTACAAAACCATCAATCGCGACCCGCCGGTGCAAGCCTATTCCCTGAAGCGAATGTGGCCAATTATCAAAGCGGACGAGGTAGAGGTAGAGGCCGCAGCCCCAGCAGAGGTCATGGTCGTGGTCGAGGACGGGGATATACACGGCATCGAGAGTCCCAGAACACTAAAAATAGCGGTGGTGAATCGAGTCGACACAATACGGGACGACCTTCGAAAGGGAAAAGTAGCGGGAACCAAAGCAACATTTGTTATAAATGTGGGATGTCAAATCATTGGTCCTGCATATGTCGCACCCCTAAACACCTCGTTGAGGCATATCAACGCATGATGAAAGAAAAAGGAAAGAATGCTGAAACTAATCTGATTGAGGATGCACCTTCAGCCACGATATCAGACGTTCATTTGGATGCATGTGATTTCATTGAAAATGTTCGTGATGTTTAAACATATTTAATATACCTTTTGTGTTTTACTTTTCACACTGTGACCTTTGTATTTGGTTTGGTTTGAAACTCTTGCAATGTTTCATTTTACTTCTTTGCTTTAACTTTTATTTTTTATTTATTTATTTCCTGAAGAAATATGCATGCTAGCTCCAGTAGAGCTATTATTGGTGATGAATGTCTGGTAGATAGCGGTAGTACGACACTATTCTCAAAGATATGAAATTTTTCTCTGAGTTGTCTCTGGCAGAGACACCGATTAGTACTATATCTGGTGTCAGTAACCTTATCGAAGGCTCCGGTAGAGCACACATAACATTATCTTCCGGTACCAAATTAACTATCGATAATGCATTATATTCTAGTAAATCCAGAAGAAATGTACTTAGCTTTAAAGATATTCGAAAAAACTGTTACCACCTAAAAACAATATCTGAAAATAATATTGAATATCTTCAAATTACTTTAAACTAAAATGACAAAGAAACAATTGTTGAACAATTAGAAGCCTTATCCTCTGGTTTATATTGTACTAATATCAATCCTATCGAATCATACATGG
Source organism: Helianthus tuberosus (assembly GCA_030545235.1). Classification (NCBI taxonomy): domain Eukaryota; kingdom Viridiplantae; phylum Streptophyta; class Magnoliopsida; order Asterales; family Asteraceae; genus Helianthus; species Helianthus tuberosus. The sequence goes on along the minus strand of JARYGA010059718.1, from coordinate 7,995,006 downwards.
TGAGTAACCAAAAGCTGTTAGATAAAGACACATTCAATATATGGAATGACCGTCTAGGTCACCCTGGTAGCATAATGATGAGACGAATAATCAAAAGTGCAACCGGGCACCCTCTCAAAAACTTAAAAGTTTTGCTACCACAACACTTATCATGTGAAGCATGCTCTCTGGGTAAACTTATAACTTGGCCCTCACAAACTAAATTGATACATGAAACTCCATCATTTTTAGAAAGAATCCAAGGGGATATTTGTGGGCCTATTCATCCTCCGTGTGGACCAATCCACTATTTCTTGGTCTTAATAGACGCATCCTCAAGGTGGTCATATGTGAGCATTTTAGCTACTCGAAATGTAGCATTTGCCTGACTTTTAGCTCAAATCATACAATTGAGACCCAATTTCCCCGATAATCAAATTAAAAACATCCAGATGGATAATGCGGGAGAGTTCACATCTCAAGCTTTTAATGACTATTGTATGTCAATTGGGATCAATGTTGAACATTCAGTACCTCATGTTCACACACAAAACGGTTTAGCTGAATCTCTGATTAAACGATTACAAATAATCGCTAGACCACTCTTAATGAGATGTAAACTACCATCTTCTACATGGGGTCTTGCTATTTTGCATGTCGCTACACTGATTAGATTGAGACCAACTGCTGATCACGAATACTCCCCATTCCAACTGATCTCCGGACGAGAACCAAGTTTGTCCCACCTTAGAATTTTTGGTTGTGCGGTATATGTACCAATACCGCCACCACAACGTACTACAATGGGACCCCAAAGAAGACTGGGTATCTATATTGGTTTTAACTCCCCTTCCATAATTAAATATTTAGAACCAATGACAGGAGACATGTTTACAGCACGGTATGCTGACTGTCATTTTGATGAAACAATGTTCCCAGTCTTAGGGTGAGATAAGGATAAAGAAAGACTGGTAACACAAGAAATAACGTGGAATCCATCATTGCTATCATATCTCGACCTCCGAAGTGGTCAATGTGAATATGAAGTCCAAAAGATCATACATTTGCAAAGAATAGTGAATGAATTACCAGATGCATTCACACACACGAATAGAGTGACAAAGTCACATATACCAGCATCAAATGCACCTGCTCGAATTGAAGTAATCCCAGAAGCGATTACTATACAAAGAAAGCGTGAGAGACCAATCAGTTCCAAAGACAAAAACCCACGGAAACGAAAAGAGCAAAGTAACACAGTTGGTGAAAACTCACAAAAGATTATAACTGAAACCCCGGTAGAGGTAAATGTCCCAGAAGAGACAACTAAGAATCCAGAGGAAAATGAAGTTTCAGAAGAAACACCGGTACCTAACGAAAATGAAATCTCTATTAATTATGTACAAGATAGTACAATGTGGAACCGGAATAAAACACGTTTTGATGATATATTCGCATATGCTATAGCAACGGATGTAATCAATGAAAATGATTACGTACCTAAAACTTTAGAAGAGTGCATGCACAGAAATAATTGGCCAAGATGGCAAGAAGCCATAAACGCCGAATTGAATTCGCTCAAAAAGCGACATGTTTTCAGACCTGTAGTCCAAAACGCCCATAGACGTCAAACCAGTAGGTTATAAATGGGTGTTTCCAATAAAGATGTAACACCTCGAAAATTTACGTCCTATAATGTCTTGACACGTGTCATAATGTTTGAACGTGTGAAAGAATGTTCTTGGAGGACTAAAGTTGACAAACAATGAATAAATATACTTTACAATAACCCTACATGATGTTTATAACCTTAAACGAATGGGTCATGGATCATACGAAGCTAATTGTGAAAGAAAGTGAGAGATTACAAACTACAGGGGTTAAATGTGTCAACATGTTTAAGATATACCTATGAGTGACCTTTTGACAAACCCGAAGCTTTGTAACGATTAATTATGCTCACAAGAATGCACAATAAAAATTTCACTAAGTTTCGTTACCGTATGAGAAAGTTATGATAAAATTCGTGTGTGAGGGTTAGAATCGTCAACATTGAAATTTAGGGCTTTTCGGGTGATCACAAAGTTACCCGAGGACTTGACAAAGTGGGTATATGTATTAAAGCCCCTATATGTCAATATTGAAGCCTCATAATGCAAGAATTGTAGTGAAAACGACCTTTCGGGGGACCAAGGACCAAAGTGCAATAAAAGGAAAGTTTGGAATCTGATCCGGAGCTCCATGCGGCCCGCGTAAGGATTGCCAATACCTCAGGCGGGCCGCGTCCGACTGCCAGTTGCAGAAAAAACCACAGGTGGCTGTTTTCATCTTGTAACCGACTTTAAATGCAAGTTTTCAATTCTATGGGCTGCCTATGTTGGTTTTTAACCTTAGGAGACACTTGTATACATCTTGTAACATCCCTAGACTCATGTGGCAATAATCTTTGATGATCTAAGTCACTTTATAAGTCACAAAGTTGCAACATGCAACCACACTTCACTTCTGGACATTTTGAGGAGCACATCAGCAGACCAAGACCTTCCTAATCATCCATTAGACGCAAGTAAGTACTCTTGACCTTTCTAAATTAAGTTATGCTTAGTTTATAGCCTAGAAGTCAAACCGTCGTAACTACGGTTTGACTTAGCGATAAAATACAAACGGTCCAGGAATTTGTCGAAACGAAAGTTGTTATAAGTTGGTAATTAGGTGGGCAATAAACCCCTAAAAGGGCACTCACTGATTCCAAACCTAACTATGTCGTTTGTCGAGTCAAAGGTTGTCCGAAAAAGTCAACAGAATCATTAAATGCGTAATTCGCGATATAGAAGGGGTGTAATCTATTTTATCATTCTTATAACCTGATAATAAGTATAAAAACTTATCTACGCTTGTTTGATTCGACAACTTTCTGTTTTGAACCGATTCGGAACCGAGAGACGCAAAAGTTTGACTTTTGCTTTGACCTCAGTTCTGACCCGATTTATATAGGTTTAGACATGCCTTAAAGTTCCATTAGGACCTAGTTACATGTGTGTATAACCCTCTGCGTTTATACCACTTAAATCCCTAATTGTCCGATGTTTCCGTTAATCGCTTAAATAGTGACCATAATGCCCTTATGACCATACAACGAGATTTTTGGAAATGTGAAAGTACAATAATCTTAACTACTGATTATTAAACATGTCTGTAAAATTTCACATCAGTTGGACGTATAGATTAGGAGTTATGCTCAATGACGTAATTAGAACGCTTCTTAGTGATTTAACGGCGTCATTAGCGTAAAGCCTATCTAAACCCAATTTTTGGCACCAAACCTTTTACCCACTGATGTAATATAATATTTTGGAATTTTTGAAGATTTTTAATTATTTTTAATCTGATCATAAGCTTGGATTAGCGCCTTAATTCGGTAAATACCGAATTTGCCCTTTTAGGCCATAAAATGAGTTTTACAAATCCTTTTAACGCCAATCCAATTGCTACTGATTTTAAATAATAAATGAAATGTTTTGAGCCTGTTTATTTGATCAGAAAACTCAGAATCATATTTTAACCCGTACATCGCTTAAAACGACTTTATACGCGTATTATACGCATAGTTTGGGTTTAAAAACATTTTGTCACATAAGACTTATTACCAAATGTTATAACCTGTTAAAATAAACTATTTTACTGATTTATTCAGACCCGTATCTCAGAAGCTTAATAAATTCCTTTTATAATCTTTAAAATGACCAAAATACCCCTACGGGGCTTAATATGAGATTAAACTCGTTATGGGAATCATAGGTGATATCCTACTGATATCACAACCTATTTAAGGCATATTAACTTAGAAAACCTGTTTAGGACTCTTACGGATACCCGTTACGCTTCATGCGCGTTCGGTTCGGTTTATGTAACTAGTTTACATAAATTAGCCGAAACGGGTCAAACCTTATCGGTTTTATCTCAAAATTCAGAATGTGTATAATATACCCATATTAAGCAAGTCTTCAAACTTGTCGGGTCTAAATCACATTCTATCCGGTCTTCGCTTAATCGTGCGTACGAACCGTATCTTTAAAACTAACCGGTCTAAGCTTATGCTTAACTAAAGACCCGTTAGGATTATAATAGGTTATTATAAACCTTTGTTCCAGATTAGGAGAACCAGTAAAAGATACTTGCACTTGCTGATTTTGATTTATACTTGCTCAGGTAAATACTTTTAACTTATTTTCCCTATACGGGCTTGGGGTACGGTATATAAAATACCGCTTGGTCAGGTATTGAATCTTTAATTGTATGATGGTTAAAGTATTGAAATGACTCGTTTAAATTGTTTTGTTTGCTTAAGCCTTTGGGGGGTTAATGACCGTGTCCCGGATATCCCTGGCATCATTTTACGAAATGGCCACGACTTTAGCACGGGGCGTTGGCGTACGCCTGTCGGTGTCTCATATACATAAATGTGGTGTGTTTATTGATCTTTAACCCGGCTCTATCCGGGCTACTGAACGCATAAGAAACATGTAAATCCTTTACAAGTATTATATTCAAATAATTATCCCAAGTTATAAAATATTATTTGTGCCTTGTGCCTTAAATGCATTTTCTTAAACTCTTTTCAAAATGAGTCGGTTGATTGTATTTACCAGTGTAAACTGACGTATTTTCTTAAAAAGGTTAAGTGCAGGTACTACGCGTAATAGGCTGGCTTTTCTCCTAGCATCCACAATAAGTCTCGCAAGCTTGGATGTCATAGACTGTTGAACATTGTTTCTTCTTTTTGATCTACCTGTGGATTTATATATTCAACTACTTGTGATACTTAATATTACAATATTGTATGGTTGAAATGAATCTATACTTTGCTTCCGCTATGCATTTAAATATTGTGTTGTTTGACTATTGTGTTGCCAACCACGTCACGATACTCCCCCACCGGGCCCACCGGTGACATGTGGAAATCCGGGGTGTGACAGGTTGGTATCAGAGCCAACGCTGAGTGAATTAAACACTAGCCTTTAGTGTTTAATCTCAGTTACACAATTGCACATTCCTAAATCTTCGAGTCTAGACAAAGAACTTAGGAATAATCCAAAAAGTTTATATTTTAATTTTAATTTTGTCCTTTATATTTTTCCTTGTTGTTACCTTGTTCATATTAACAGGTTTAGCAATGCCGCCAAGATTCAGGCGAGGAAATCGAGGAAAGGAGCCGATGAGCGCCCCTAACGACCACGAGGCCGGGCCTTCGCGCCGGCGAACTCCTTCTTCTACAAGGAGTGCAGATCCGCGAGAACCTTGGAGGACTTATGAGGATTCCACCAGACAATCTACGTCGTATAGTTCGACGCCTCCGTATCACCATTCCTTTGGGCCTCAGTCCGAGAATGAGCCCAACAACCCGCAACCTTCATACATTCCCCTACAGCGATCCTTATCGCACAATTCCTTCGGAGACCCTACTCCTGTCTTTCGGGGTCAGTTTAACCCGGCGGACTACCTACCAGAACAAGGGGGCTTTAACCCTCTAGGACCGGAGGATCACTTTTCAGGTGATCAAGCGATAGATATGGACGAGGACACAGATCCCGTCGAAGCTGCAACCGGAACCCCGAACCATCCAGTAGTGATCTCTGATGGTTCGTCATATCACGGAACACCTTACAAAGGTTCGGATAGTCACCAGGCACGGTTCAAACGGTGTGAGTGGTACTTTACACCATCTCACCATTCATCGCCTCACCAGCAGCCGCAACAGCAGCAGCAAGATCCCTCTGGGGATCCACGTTTCGTGGCAGTCACGCCACCGCCTCCACCACCGCCAGTTAATCTAGTACCTCCAGCACCACCAAGACGTAGGAGGACTGGCGCTCGGATGTCAGCAAGAGGATCGGATTTTCATTTCAGCTCTCCTCAACACTCTAGTGGTAGCCACTACCCACCATTATATGAAGGCCCACAAATGGGTGAACCTTCAGTTCCAGTTTCAGAGGTGAATTCGGCACCTATTGCACCGCCATCACAGGGTTTTGACAACCCTATCCCTGCTTATACTGCTCCGGCAGCTTACAACCCATATGGACCACCAGCATACCATGGCTATAACTTTGCTGAGGATCCTTACTTTATGGCAGCAAACTACCATGCCCAAAATCCTGAGGGACCATATGGAACCCCTTGGGGAATGGGACACCCAGCTCATGGGTATCAGGCACCTGTTCAGCCACCACTGCAGCATCAGCCGCCACGTTTTTCTCCACCGGAGCAGGAGGATCTCCGTCAAAGAGTGGAAAGGGTTGAGCGAGACCTCCAGAGAGAATGTAAGAAGAATCAGGGATTCATGAGTGGGTTGGCAAGTTTGCTCAAGGGAAAGAAGAAACGGGATCGTTAAATCCCAGTATATATTATTGTATTTCCTTGATTAAATCAAGTCCCTACGTGGACATTTATTTATGTGTGTATGTAGTCCCTATGTGGACATCTATCCTTGTACTTAGTCCCTACGAGGACTTGTCTCTATTAGTCCCTGCGTGGACATTTACTTTTGTAAACAGTCCCTGTGAGGACATGTATTATCTGTATAGCTCCTGCGTGGGCAAGTGTTTAAGTGAAAAAGTCCCGTTTAGGGCAAAATGTACAAATTGTAAATTTTAATGGAATGTTAAGTTATAAAAAAATTATTTATGTCATCTATGCATTTATATATTATACATGAAATAAAAGAAATAAAATCATTCCTTTTAATAATGATCTGCCCATTAAATAATAAATCAAGATCTTAAAGGTAAAACCTAGCCTATATGTCATTATAAGACTTGGCCAAGATGGTAAGACCTGTATAAAAGATTCCAATCCCTGTTAACATCTGAAAACATGTTAACGCTCCTGGCAGATGTGATTCATTAAAAATCACACACGTCATTCTTATTAAAGGATTCTTCAAAAGATTCCTAACCCAACTTATTAATCTCTGAATCATGGGTCTAATCATCAATTAAGATGATCTTATTTTGACCATACCCTGGTAATACAATGCCTACGGGCCTTGCTCATTTCTACATGAGCCAAAAGACAGTAATAGTCTGTGACCCTATCTGAAAAAGGTAATGAACTATGTTCAAACTTTAAAAGCCTTGATTCTCTGAAATCATAGCTTATGATTTAATTTGTCCCTGTGACTAGGCCTTATGTGCTAATAAAACTATTATTGTTTTATAATTAGGATAAATTATATTAGAAATCCTAAATAAATGTGAGTAATAAATTAACCATATATGGTCTATGTTTACCACGGTTAATAAAATTGCCATAAAAGACAATCCTATAATAAACTCACCAATAAATTATTGTCAATATGTAACAGTTCAAGCTACATGGCCAACTCAAGCGAGGTTAATAGTCACCCTCGGGGAGAGCATGATAATGCCAGAGTAAATGTAGCAGGTGCAGAGTTACAGGCAATGATAGATAATGCCGTTAATCGAGCTATGGATAGACAGCTCCATGGATCCAGTGGTACCCATGCAAGGACCCAATCTGCACCACACTCTAGAACACCATCCAGGACCCACACTGCCCACAACAGTAATACTCATCACTCATCAAACCAGAGGAGTGCTCCATCCCAAAGAGTCATACAGAACCAAGAACCTCGTAATAGGGGTTGCTCCTATAAGTACTTCGTTTCGTGCAAACCCCGTGATTTCACTGGGGAAAAAGGAGCTGTCGATTGCATGACTTGGTTGGACGAAATGGATACGGTTGTGGATATCAGTGGTTGCGATGAAAGAGATATCGTGAAATTCGTGTCACAGTCTTTTAAGGGAGAAGCATTAGCTTGGTGGAGATCTCTGATCCAAGCTACAGGGAAAGTCCCGTTATACAATATGACCTGGGAACAGTTCTTGTCGCTGATCAAGGAAAATTACTGCCCTCAACATGAAGTTGAGAAGATAGAAGCTGACTTCTTGACGCTGGTAATGAGAAACCTAGACTCTCAGGCCTACCTTACCAGTTTCAACACTTTGTCAAGGTTGGTTCCATATTTAGTAACCCCGGAACCCAAACTAATAGCTCGTTACATTGGGGGTTTGGCCCCGGAGATCAAGGCGAGTGTGAAGGCCTCCAGACCAACTACTTTTCGGTCTGCATCAGACATATCTTTGTCCCTTACCTTGGATGCGGTCAGGCTGAGATCGCAGAGGAACACCGATACCGAAAAGAGGAAGCGTGAGGACAACAACTCACGACGTGCAGACAAGAAGCATAAGGGAAACAATGACCACAGGAAGGGGTCAGGATTTAGGAAGGATGGTCAACAGTCGGGTGAAAAACCCAGATGTAAAATCTGCAAGAGACAGCACTTTGGGAAGTGCAGGTATGAATCAAATTCGAATTCACAATCGAAGTCTTTTGCATGTGGGTTGTGCAAGTCCAAGGAACACAAAACCTTGGATTGCAAGAAGATGAAGGATGCGACCTGCTACGGTTGCAATGAAAAGGGGCACATCAAGACCAATTTCCCAAAATACGCCAAGAAGCCTGAAGAGGCAAAGAAGACCAATGCTAGGGTCTTCAGGATGGATGCTAAGGAAGCCGTCAAGGACAACAATGTGATAACAGGTACCTTTCTTGTAAATGATGTTTATGCGAGAGTGTTATTTGATTCAGGCGCTGATAAGTCGTTCGTAGATAATAAGTTTTGTGAATTATTGAAATTACCTGTTAAGACTTTAAGTGTGAAGTATGAGGTAGAACTAGCAGATGTCACCTTAGAAACCGCCTCAACTTTATTAGATGGATGTTTCATATCCATTAAGAACCACTCATTTCCTTTATCACTACTTCCTTTGAAACTAGCCGGTTTCGACATAGTTTTGGGTATGGACTAGTTATCTCATAACCAGGCCCAAATTATTTGCAATAAGAAGCAAGTGATGATCAAGACTCCGTCTGGTGAATCACTTACTATCCAAGGAGATACCCAGTATGGGCTGCCTGAGAAAATGTCTATTCTCAAAGACTCTAAGTGTTTGAAGAAGGGTTGTGTCATCTACATGGCACAATTGATTATTGATGAGCCGAAGCCCAAGATTGGGGATATCCCCGTCATTTCTGAATACCCCAAAGTTTTTCCTGAAGAACTACCTGGTTTGCCACCAGATAGGCAAGTAGAATTCAGAATTGATATTATTCCTGGATCAGCACCAGTTGCAAGGGCGCCTTATAGGTTGGCACCAACAGAGATGAAGGAATTGAGAGCGCAACTAGATGATTTGCTAGCCAAAGGTTTCATCAAACCTAGTTCGTCTCCTTGGGGAGCACCAGTTTTATTTGTCAAGAAGAAGGATGGATCGATGCGTCTATGCATCGACTACCGTGAGCTTAATAAGGTCACCACCAAGAATAGGTATCCTTTGCCCAGAATCGACGATCTGTTCGATCAACTTCATGGGGCAAGTTTCTTCTCTAAGATTGACTTAAGGTCAGGCTATCACCAACTGAAGGTTAGAGATGAGGACGTACACAAGACTGCATTTAGGACTCGTTATGGTCATTACGAGTTCCTAGTGATGCCTTTTGGGCTCACTAATGCACCGGCCGCGTTCATGGATCTCATGAATCGCGTTTGCAAGCCGCACTTAGATAAATTCGTCATCGTTTTCATCGATGATATCCTCATCTACTCGAAGAACCAAGCTGACCATGAGAAGCACCTTCATTGCATTCTGGAACTACTTCATAAAGAAAAGCTCTATGCCAAGTTCTCGAAGTGTGAATTCTGGCTTCGAGCAGTCCAATTTCTTGGACATGTTGTTAGTGAGCATGGTATCCAGGTAGATCCCGCTAAAGTTGAAGCTGTCATGAATTGGCACGAGCCAAATACGCCTACGGAAATTCGTAGCTTCCTAGGGTTGGCAGGATATTATAGGCGATTCATTGAAAACTTCTCAAGGATTGCTGCACCCCTGACTTCGCTGACACGTAAGAAGATTAAGTTTGACTGGGGTCCTAAGCAGCAGGAATCCTTCGATATTTTGAAACAAAAGTTGAGCAATGCTCCAGTACTGACATTGCCTGATGGAATAGAGGAATTTGTAGTTTATTGTGATGCATCACACACAGGGATGGGATGTGTGTTTATGCAGAAAGGCAAAGTCATTGCCTATGCTTCACGCCAGTTAAAGGTGCACGAAAAGAATTACACCACCCATGACTTGGAGTTGGGTGCCGTTGTATTCGCACTAAAACTTTGGAGGCACTACTTATATGGAATCAAATGTGTGATCTATTCTGATCACAAGAGCCTTCAACATATGTTCAATCAGAAGGACTTGAACATGAGGCAACGCCGTTGGATGGAAACTCTGAATGATTACGATTGTGAAATAAGATACCATCCCGGCAAGGCGAATGTAGTCGCCGATGCCTTGAGTCGAAAAGAGAAGGTGAAACCCATCCGAATCAATGCCAAGCGCATGGAAATAAAGAACAATTTGATTGAAAGGTTGTTAGCTGCACAGAAGGAAGCTGTGTTGGAAGCTAACTATCCTAACGAAAAGCTAGGGGTAACTGAGGAGCAGTTAACCCTTAGTAAGGATGGAATTCTTAGATTGAATGGGAGAATATGGGTTCCGATTCATGGAGGACTGCGAGATGTTATCCTCCAGGAAGCCCATAGTTCTAAATATTCTGTTCATCCTGGAGCTGATAAGATGTACCAGGATCTAAGGGCGAATTATTGGTGGATAGGCTTGAAGAAGTCTGTAGCTACCTATGTAGCTAAATGTTTGACGTGTGCGCAAGTCAAAGCAGAACATCAAAAGCCGTCAGGTTTGCTACAACAGCCTGAACTTCCCACATGGAAGTGGGAGATGGTGACGATGGATTTCATCACCAAGCTACCAAAGACAAGGAAAGGCAATGATACTATATGGGTAATCGTTGATAGACTGACTAAGTCAGCACATTTCTTACCTATCAAGGAGACTTATAGCTCCGACATGTTAGCCCAGTTATACGTTGATAAGATTGTAGCCTTACATGGCATACCTGTGTCTATTATCTCTGACCGAGATACTAGATACACGTCACATTTTTGGAAAAGCTTTCAACAATCTTTGGGCACGCGTTTGAATTTTAGTATGGCTTACCATCCTCAGACAGACGATCAGAGTGAGCGTACTATTCAAATGTTGGAAGACATGCTTCGCGCATGTGTGATCGATTTAGGTGGCAGTTGGGATAACCACCTACCACTAATTGAGTTCTCCTACAATAATAGCTACCACACCAGCATTAAGGCTGCGCCTTTCGAGGCCTTATACGCTAGAAAGTGTAGAACGCCCGTTTGTTGGGCGAAAGTTGGAGATGTCCAATTATCGGGACCAGAGATAGTGTTCGAAACGACGGACAAGATTGTCCAAATTCGTGACCGTCTCAAAGCTGCTCGAGATAGGTAGAAGAGTTACGCTGATCCAAAGCGTAAAGCTTTTAACTTCGAGGTAGGTGATAAAGTCTTACTTAAAGTATCACCCTGGAAAGGAGTGATGCGGTTTGGTAAGAAAGGCAAGCTAAGCCCGAGATACATAGGACCTTTCGAGGTTATCGAACGTGTCGGGTCAGTTGCCTATAAGCTAAAATTACCTGAAGAGCTCAGTAGTATACACAATGTATTTCACATCTGCAATCTAAAAAAGTGTTTCGCTGATGAATCACTGGTCATACCACATACGGATGTGCATATAAATGAGAGCTTGAAATTTGTGGAAAAACCATTGTCGATCGAGGATCAACAGGTTAAGAAGCTTCGAAGGAAGCATGTACCGATTGTAAAGGTTAAATGGGATGCCCGTAGAGGTCCCGAGTATACGTGGGAGGTTGAGTCCACAATGAAAGAAAAGTACCCTTATCTTTTTCAGTAAATCTCGAGGTCGAGATTTCTTTTAAGGGGGTGAGGATGTAACACCTCGAAAATTTACGTCCTATAATGTCTTGACACGTGTCATAATGTTTGAACGTGTGAAAGAATGTTCTTGGAGGACTAAAGTTGACAAACAATGAAACTATGTAAATATAAGGGTTCAAAGTGTCAACAATGAATAAATATACTTTACAATAACCCTACATGATGTTTATAACCTTAAACGAATGGGTCATGGATCATACGAAGCTAATTGTGAAAGAAAGTGAGAGATTACAAACTACAGGGGTTAAATGTGTCAACATGTTTAAGATATACCTATGAGTGACCTTTTGACAAACCCGAAGCTTTGTAACGATTAATTATGCTCACAAGAATGCACCATAAAAATTTCACTAAGTTTCGTTACCGTATGAGAAAGTTATGATAAAATTCGTGTGAGAGGGTTAGAATCGTCAACATTGAAATTTAGGGCTTTTCGGGTGATCACAAAGTTACCCGAGGACTTGACAAAGTGGGTATAAGTATTAAAGCCCCTATATGTCAATATTGAAGCCTCATAATGAAAGAATTGTAGTGAAAACGACCTTTCGGGGGACCAAGGACCAAAGTGCAATAAAAGGAAAGTTTGGAATCTGATCCGGAGCTCCATGCGGCCCGCGTAAGGATTGCCAATACCTCAGGCGGGCCACGTCCGACTGCCAGTTGCAGAAAAAACCCACAGGTGGCTGTTTTCATCTTGTAACCGACTTTAAATGTAAGTTTTCGATTCTATGGGCTGCCTATGTTGGTTTTTAGCCTTAGGAGACACTTGTATACATCTTGTAACATCCCTAGACTCATGTGGCAATAATCTTTGATGATCTAAGTCACTTTATAAGTCACAAAGTTGCAACATGCAACCACACTTCACTTCTGGACATTTTGAGGAGCACATCAGCAGACCAAGACCTTCCTAATCATCCATTAGACGCAAGTAAGTACTCTTGACCTTTCTAAATTAAGTTATGCTTAGTTTATAGCCTAGAAGTCAAACCGTCGTAACTACGGTTTGACTTAGCGATAAAATACAAACGGTCTAGGAATTTGTCAAAACGAAAGTTGTTATAAGTTGGTAATTAGGTGGGTAATAAACCCCTAAAAGGGCACTCACTGATTCCAAACCTAACTAGGTCGTTTGTCGAGTCAAAGGTTGTCCGAAAAAGTCAACAGAATCATTAAACGCGTAATTCGCGATATAGAAGGCGTGTAATCTATTTTATCATTCTTATAACCTGATAATAAGTATAAAAACTTGTCTACGCTTGTTTGATTCGACAACTTTCTGTTTTGAACCGATTCGGAACCGAGAGACGCAAAAGTTTGACTTTTGCTTTGACCTCAGTTCTGACCCGATTTATATAGGTTTAGACATGCCTTAAAGTTCCATTAGGACCTAGTTACATGTGTGTATAACCCTCTGCGTTTATACCACTTAAATCCCTAATTGTCCGATGTTTCCGTTAATCGCTTAAATAGTGACCATAATGCCCTTATGACCATACAACGAGATTTTTGGAAATGTGAAAGTACAATAATCTTAATTACTGATTATTAAACATGTCTGTAAAATTTCACATCAGTTGGACGTATTGATTAGGAGTTATGCTCAATGACGTAATTAGAACGCTTCTTAGTGATTTAACGGCGTCATTAGCGTAAAGCCTATCTAAACCCAATTTTTGGCACCAAACCTTTTACCCACTAATGTAATATAATATTTTGGAATTTTTGAAGATTTTTAATTATTTTTAAACTGATCATAAGCTTGGATTAGCGCCTTAATTCGGTAAATACCGAATATGCCCTTTTAGGCCATAAAATGAGTTTTACAAATCCTTTTAACGCCAATCCAATTGCTACTGATTTTAAATAATAAATGGAATGTTTTGAGCCTGTTTATTTGATCAGAAAACTCAGAATCATATTTTAACCCGTACATCGCTTAAAACGACTTTATACGCGTATTATACGCATAGTTTGGGTTTAAAAACATTTTGTCACATAAGATTTATTACCAAATGTTATAACCTGTTAAAATAAACTATTTTACTGATTTATTTAGACCCGTATCTCAGAAGCTTAATAAATTCCTTTTATAATCTTTAAAATGACCAAAATACCCCTACGGGGCTTAATATGAGATTAAACTCGTTATGGGCATCATAGGTGATATCCTACTGATATCACAACCTATTTAAGGCATATTAACTTAGGAAACCTGTTTAGGACTCTTACGGATACCCGTTACGCTTCATGCGCGTTCGGTTCGGTTTATGTAACTAGTTTACATAAATTAGCCGAAACGGGTCAAACCTTATCGGTTTTATCTCAAAATTCAGAATGTGTATAATATACCCATATTAAGCAAGTATTCAAACTTGTCGGGTCTAAATCACATTCTATCCGGTCTTCGCTTAATCGTGCGTACGAACCGTATCTTTAAAACTAACCGGTCTAAGCTTAAGCTTAACTAAAGACCCGTTAGGATTCTAATAGGTTATTATAAACCTTCGTTCCAGATTAGGAGAACCAGTAAAAGATACTTGCACTTGCTGATTTTGATTTATACTTGCTCAGGTAAATACTTTTAATTTATTTTCCCTATACGGGCTTGGGGTACGGTATATAAAATACCGCTTGGTCGGGTATTGAATCTTTAATTGTATGATGGTTAAAGTATTGAAATGCCTCGTTTAAATTGTTTTGTTTGCTTAAAGCCTTTGGGGGATTAATGACCGTGTCCCGGATATCCCTGGCATCATTTTACGAAATGGCCACGACTTTAGCACGGGGCGTAGGCGTACGCCTGTCGGTGTCTCATATACATAAATGTGGTGTGTCTATTGATCTTTAACCCGGCTCGATCCGGGCTACTGAACGCATAAGAAACATGTAAATCCTTTACAAGTATTATATTCAAATAATTATCCCAAGTTATAAAATATTATTTGTGCCTTGTGCCTTAAATGCATTTTCTTAAACTCTTTTCAAAATGAGTCGGTTGATTGTATTTACCAGTGTAAACTGACGTATTTTCTTAAAAAGGTTAAGTGCAGGTACTACGCGTAATAGGCTGGCTTTTCTCCTAGCATCCACAATAAGTCTCGCAAGCTTGGATGTCATAGACTGTTGAACATTGTTTCTTCTTTTTGATCTACCTGTGGATTTATATATTCAACTACTTGTGATACTTAATATTACAATATTGTATGGTTGAAATGAATCTATACTTTGCTTCCGCTGTGCATTTAAATATTGTGTTGTTTGACTATTGTGTTGCCAACCACGTCACGATACTCCCCCACCGGGCCCACCGGTGACACGTGGAAATCCGAGGTGTGACAAAAGAGAAATGAAAAGAATGAGATTGTACGATATAAGGCTCGACTTGTAGCACAAGGGTTTTCCCAAATCCCAGGAGTTGATTATGAGGAAACGTATTCCCCTGTAGTGGATGCGATAACCCTTAGGT
This sequence comes from Helianthus tuberosus, assembly GCA_030545235.1. Lineage (NCBI taxonomy): Eukaryota > Viridiplantae > Streptophyta > Magnoliopsida > Asterales > Asteraceae > Helianthus > Helianthus tuberosus. The sequence goes on along the minus strand of JARYGA010059718.1, from coordinate 7,979,590 downwards.
TCCTAGTCGGCCTCACAATCTCTGAAGGACTTGAAAATGACATCTACATGGATATCATCACCGCATACTTATACGGGACACTTGAAAATGACATCTACATGAAAATCCCTAAAGGATTAAAATTGCCTGAAGCATTAAAATCAACACCTCGAGAAATGTGTTATATAAAGCTCCATAGATCTTTATATGGTCTCAAACAATCTGGTCGTATGTGGTACAATCGTCTTAGTGAATATCTCAAAAAAGAAGGATACAAGTCTGATGTAATCAGTCCATGTGTTTTTATAAAAATATCACTCTCAAGTTTCACTATAATAGCAGTCTATGTTGATGATATCAACATCATCGGATCCTGAAGAGATAGAGAAAGTTGCTCAGTTGTTAAAGAAGGAATTGGAAATGAAAGATCTTGGTATGACGAAATTATGTATCGAACTACAATTTGAGTATCTGTGCAATGGCACATTTGTCCATCAATCAAACTACATCCAGAAGATGCTAGTACATTTCAATATGGACAAAGCACATCCGTTTAGCGTACCTATGGTTGTCCAACCGCTAGATCCACACAAGGATCCTTATCGCCCTCAAGAAGAAGGCGAAGAAGTACTTGGTCCAGAAGTACCGAACTTAAGTGCGATCGGTGCTCTTATGTATCTCGCAAATAACACAAGACCTGACATTGCATTTGCAGTACATGTACTAGCGAGATATAGTTCGAATCCAACACGTAGACACTGGAATGGTGTAAAACATATATTCCGGTATATTTGCGGGACACAAGACTTGGGTCTTTTCTATCAGAAAGATCAAAAGTACCAGCTTGTTGGGTATGCTGATGCCGGATATCTATCAGATCCTCACAAAGCAAAATCTCAGACAGGTTATGTATTCACAAACGGCAGCACAACAATTTCTTTGAAGTCAACTAAGCAAACACTTACAGCAACATCATCAAATCATGCCGAATTGATAGCACTATATGATGCTGGTCGAGAGTGTGTGTGGTTGAGATCAATGATTAATCACATACAAGAAGCATGTGGATAAGAACAGATCAAGAAGGAACTGGCAATTATTTATGAAGATAATGCTGCTTGCATAGCTCAGATCAGAGAAGGTTACATTCGAACAAAGCACATCTCACCAAAGTTCTTCTCAACATATGACTTGCAGAAAGAAGGGGAAATTGATGTTTGCCAGATCAAGTCAAGTGAAAATTTAGCTGACCTGTTCACAAAATCTTTACCAAGAAGCAGTTTCGAGCAACTATCACACAAGATCGGTCTCCGCAGATTGAAAGATGTTTGTTGAATTCAGGGGGAGAATTATACACATGTACTCTTTTTCCCTTAACTAAGTTTTGTCCCAATGAGTTTTCTTAGTAAGGTTTTTAATGAGGCAGTACAACTGATCCAGTAGTATCAGTTTATTTATTCAGGTCCTCCTGAAGTATCTATTTATCATCATCCTGAAGTATGTTGTTAAACTGTGTATAATTCTAAATGTCTGAGGGGGAGTGTTATAAACCAGACATTTTAGGCCCAAACCATTACTTATGGGCTTTAGGGTTTATAGTTATGTTTATCTATATATTGTAATGTTGAATAGAATGAAATACATAATTCAGTTTATCTCTATTTCTCTTTGATTTTTATCAGCTCTTACTTTAAATATAATCTAATTTGACTTAATTTATGGAAATTTATTTGTTTGTTTTTTTATCAGACATATCTCTAGTAAAAAACATACAAATAAATTACCATAATTAATAGCACCTAATTGTATTTTATAAATATGGAACGCATATGTAATTTATTAGAGTTGAAATCTCTTTTATGTTTATTGAATTCTATTTAATGCATTTGTCATCGTGTCATGTCTTAATTTTGAGACTTTTATGTTGATTTTATTATATTTTTTTTGAACGGCCGACAAAATTGAGTTCATTATATGGATTTTATATCTGTATTGGCATAATTTTTTATTGTTGAAATTTGAATAGATTTACAAGTTTGTTATAACTTATAAGTGAAGATATTGTCCTGGATTTTTTTTTCTTTAAGAGTTGGGTATTTTATGGAATGAATGTTACTATTTTAGTAGGTAACATACATAGAAGGTGTACCTGCTGTTTTAGAAGGTTTATATCATTTAGGAGTCTGTTTTGTGTTTTTGTTTGTAGACATTTCACGAGTGTTATAGCAAGAATGTTTTCATGTTTACTGTACAATTTAATGTTGTAAAGACTATTAATAAGCGTATTTTGTGTATATTAATATCCAAGGTTAACAAAGATTCCAATAAACTCCAATATACGCACACAATCCTCACTTCCAGAATCGAATTGCAAAAGACATGGTTCATACAATCGTGAATCGTTTTATATTATTTGCAAAACAAATGATTTCGAATTTTTTTTTTTTATGATATTCAACCAGAATTAATTCATTTCATATAAAAACTTTAAGGACAATTACACCAAGATAGCCGGTAAGCGGGCAACAAGCTGCACCGCTACCCCCTTTTGAATAGCGAAACCTAACCTAGTAAAAACGAAACCCCGATCTCTAGGAGACGAAATGTTGCTGTGAACAACCCGTTGGACCCGTTCAAGAAATCTGATGGCTTCTGGGGCTATCGAGCCGAAGGTATCAAAGGCAAAAGGGATAAAGGAATGTTGATTATCCTCGCAGGCTTTTGCATGTTTGTCCATTTTCTTCGCTGCCGCCCTTGCAATCGCCTGACCAGGGACAAAACCTGTATCCCGAAAGCCTACAAGGGGGGAAACCCCGGTAAGATCAACACAAGCGTGTTTACCAGCATCCCACCCGAAAACTAAAACGTCCGCGGGGCGCAATGTGGATCTTCCTTCCCTCGGATCTGTCAAAAAGTTAACGGGGGCTTCTTTCTTCACCGAGATCCCCGCCCGTTTGAGGATGTCCCCCAAGACATCCCGCACCCAGTCATGCCTATACTTAAAACCTGGCAGTTCTTTACAGTGCAGAGCATGCTCCCCAAATTGGTCTAAGCAAGCTTTCTGGCAAATCGGGCATTGCTCATCATCAGGGAACATAGGAATCATGAGCCGATATTTTAAGATAGCACGGTATTCAACGGCAGACATCTTTTGGCCTAAGCCCTCGATGGGGATGACCGATAGAAAATCTTGGGCGTGGGGGCCCCGCAAACATTCTAGGACGGCGTTCTGACGGGGGGTCGTACAGAAATCTGATCCAATATTCTGAGCGATACGACAAAACAGAGCACTCGCCAAAGTCTTCTGGGTCTTCGGTGGGGCGGTGTCCCTGTTAGCGAAACCGCCAATATCCAAATCCGGGAGGTGTCTATGCAACTCCCCCAGAGCCATGTCATAATCCCCATCCATTCCAACAACCCCACTCTCGCGCAAGATGTGATCTTGCAGCCCCCACGATTGAGCTCGCGAGGCAACAAAACCGTAAATGAAGACATCCGTGGCCGATAGAAGCCCCAGCCCCCCCATCTTACAGGGCAGAGAAGCAACCCGCCACTGAAAATCCCCAAAAAACGGACCCTCACACACCACAATGTCCTCTATAAGGGTATATCTCTCCAAACATGTTTTGTGGCTAAGTATTTAAAAATAATTAAGAAACTTCCTAAAGAATTGATGATTAGGCACTTTAGAAGTGGGTTGGGTCTTGATTACCATGAGCAAAAGATTACAAGCTTGTGCTCGAATAACAAACAGTTCTCATTATTCAATCCGTGTAATACACGAAACTACCTAGTATGTTGTATATAACATACTCGGCTTCAAACTTATTTTGAATTGCTATGATCAATGTTAGGATGATTGTTGTAATTTGTAAATGCTGCTCAACGGTTACTTATCACGTGTTATAATTTTAATAAATTTATTGAAATTAGCGTATCAAGTGTGAGAACTAGAAGTTTGCATACGAAGTGTGTGAACAATTAGCCCCATTAGACCACCCGTAGTGGGGCGTTTTTTTTTTTTAAATTGAAAAAAAAACGCCCCAAAACGCCCCCCCTCCCACTACACCCGGCGTTATAGGGCGTTTTTTTTGAAAAAAAATGAAGTTAGCGTTTTAATTATAACGCTGAAAGTGGGGCTGAAAGTCCACTGCATGTGGCACATGGTGGGGTCCAATGTTATGACTAGCCAATAAGAATCTAGTTTGCCTCTTTTTTTTTGTTTTTTTTTTTTTTGTTTAATGATTAGCCAATGACCCACCAATCACTTTTACCCACATGTCACTGACATCTTTTGAAAATGGGTTGAATTTCGTTTGTATTTCTTGTGCTTTTTTTTTTCATTAAAAATAATATGGGCGTTATTGGAATAATGCCCCACTACACCACTTTATGTTGATGCACAGAATGTCTGTTGATTGCGTCTACAAAAAGTCTGAAGTAAATATTGGTCAACAGGGAGTCAAAGTGTAAATATTATGTGAAATAGAGTCTAGTTCGCTTTTATGTCATTGTTTTAGTCTGGTCCGCTCATAGGGTATTAGTGTGGATCGCTTATATGTCAAAGTTCTGGACCGCTCATGTGGCATGTCATACGAGCGGACCAGAAACATTATATATATAGGTGAGCGGTTTTTGATCTCATAGTTGTAGGTGTGTGCTTGGAGCTGAAACTCTGTTAAAATCTCATCATAAAGCAATAAAAGCAAAGGAAATTATTAGGACAAGCTGTTGTAATCTTGCATATTCTGATTCCGCCTTTATATGTGAGAATGAGCTACTCAAACTGACTTTTCGGGTCAAGGAATGGTCCAACAAGTGGTATCAGAGCTTCAGGACGAGGAGCTCATACTACATCAGCTGATTCGGCTCTTTTATCTCATTTCTACTCACTTTCTCTTTTAGTTTTTCGGTTTAAGCAAGTTTTGTCGGACAAAATGGTTTGAAGTTCAAGTATTTTGAGCAAAACTTGTTGTTAAACAATCAGTAACAGTTTCAGATCTTAAAACACAATAAAAATCAATAAATTGTTCCAAAAACTCGATCGGTTCACGGACAGAATTTTCAAATTCAGATCTAGAACAAATTAGCGGTCGGAATTGAACGAAAATCATATCATTGTGATCGGAATTAAGAGTAGTATAATCCTTGATAGTATCAGATTGTAATTCGGACTAAAAACAGGCGAAAAATTGTGGTCCGCTTTTACGGTCATCGCGAGTTTCAGATCTGGAATAAGTTTCTGGTTCGCCTTTTAGTACATCTTATTGATCTGGTCCGCTCGAACGATCATTCTCTGGATCGCTCATACGAATTCTGCTGGTTCGCTCGAACGAACATTAGCTGGTTCGCTCGAACGGACAACATCTGATTCGCTCATACGGACAAAGTCTGGTCCGCTCGAACAGACTTTCTGGTCCGCTCGAACAGACACTTTCTGTTTTGCTCATTAGTACACTGTTTAGTTCGCTTATCTGTCACGTGCACAGATTGGTTCTATTTTGTGGATTGATTTTCAAAAATCTCGAAAATTTGTCTAAGTGATTGATTGATTTTGCAGGAACGATCAAAATGGATGATATTTTCATGAATCCCTTCAGTGATATGTATGCTTTCACGGGTAGTTCAGAAAACAACGATACTTCTTCAAGCAATGTAAACAAAAGTCCACCGAAAGAAAGAAAGAAGGAAGCTTGGGAGTCCGAAAGCGCATTTGGAACATTTAACAAACCTCCTAAGCTGATGGCTATAGAAGATTACAGCAGGTGGGCAACAAAGTTCGAAGATTGGTTGATGGCATTTGCTTTTCCTTGCTGGAAGAGTATGAAGAATGGTTATACCCAAGGAAAGAAGAATGGTGAAGCATTAAGATCAGCTGAAGAGATTGAAAGTTTTGTGGCCGAGCAAAAATGTGTGGCATTATTGTTTCAATCAGTGCGTGAAGATATCATTTCACTGATAGATTACTCCAATTCTAAAGACTTATGGGAAAAACTCGAAAAGAAGTGTCTTGGAAGCAAAGAGATTGTAAAAAATAAAAAGAAACTTCTTAGGAAAGAGTTTGATATGTTTGGTTGTCTTAAAAATGAGTCAGTGTGTAAAATGATTGAAAGGTTCGGTCATCTGAAGCTGGAATTAGCAAGACATGATATCAGATATTCTGATGATGAGCAAGTAGACAAGTTGTTCGATTCGTTGCCAGACGAGATGGAGTGGAGATATTATGCTCTCATGCTTAAGAACACTATTCCTTCTGAATCGTTGAAACCAGATTTGGTGATTGAGAAACTTGAAAGTCATGAACTGGAATTGAAGAAGACGTACAAAGTTAATAATTCATCTTATCAACAGAATCTGGATCTATACTATCCAAAAAGCATGATGCCAAAAGCAACTTCACCAAAAACTGCTTTTTCTGCTGAAAATGTGTTGACAGCTGGCAAAGAAAGTCAAAGTGGTCAAAGCAGTGAAAGTCACAGTGGTTTTCACAGTGGATCTTCATCTTCTGGAAATGCTGATGCAAAGAATCGTTTTCAATGTAACATCGCAATAGACTTGAAGAATGCTCAGAACTTTGATGAGGAATCAGCCAAGCAGCAGATGATCTTTCTAGCATCAGTGTTGGAATCGTATGAAGGATTGGTAGCTGGGAAGATTGGCAATACAAATCTGACGAAAGAAGATTACGATCAGATTGATCCGGAGGAAATGGAACTGATCGATATTCGTTGGGCTATGGCAAGTGTTGTTCGTCGTGCACAAAGATTCATGGAAATTACTGGCAGAAAAACAATTGGTGGTGCTTCTACTAAGCTGGGGTTCGATAAATCCAAAGTGACATGCTTTAAATGTAAACAGAAGGGTCACTTCAAACGAGAATGCCGAAACGCTTATGCTGATGAGTCGGAGAACCCTTTCAGAGATGATTACTACAAGAAGGCGATTTATCACCAGAATAAATCCGAGCCGCCTAGATTGAAGCAGGTTGAAGACAACAGAGAGAAATCAAGGGCTCTTGCGGTGATTTACGATGATGAGGGTTATGATTGGAGTCAAGAGGTTCTACCGGAAGAAGATACAGCGGGTTACGCATTCATGGCAAGCAATGATGAACCCATTAAGTGGAAAGATGATCGTACTGAAGAACAGAAGTATCAATACCGGAAGATGATTGCTGAAACCAAGATTATCAGACTTTCTGGTATCTTTCTGGAAGCTAGAAGAGCAAACAGATGGGATCCAGATAGAGAGTGTTATCTTGATAGGTATGGCAACATTGCGATTGATGACAAAACGCTAGATATCGAAGCCATCATCAAGGAGTACAAAGAAGAAGATGAGTATTGGCAACACAAATGGTGGGGAACTCCAACTTCAAAAATGATTGAAGAAGAGAAAGAGAAAGAGAAAGAGAGAAAAGAGAGAGAAGAGATCGAGAAAGCAAAGAAGATTGATACAGGCTTAATTGATACTACGCAAGAGTTGACAGCTGAGAACCTGGAAAAGATGGCTGACAAAGTGCTAGCTACAAAAGCACTTGAGGTAGATCCTAATTCTGTTACAGAGTCAAAGGGGTCAGTCAGTCAAAGTGTGTCAACAAATGCGTCAGGTAACAAGATTGATGGGAATGCTGACTGCAAAAATTGCACCAAACAATGCAATTTTTGTAGCACTGTCACGTATCTTAACAATGAGAAAATTCAGAATCTGACAACAAAGGTTAGAAAGGTTGAAGATCAGATTCTCGATCGTGACAAAACTGTAAAAGCTTCAACTGAACGGATCAAAGAATTAACGGCTCAAATTGAAAATGATAAAACTGAACGTGAGAAAATAAAATCTGAAAATGAAAAGTTAATTCTTGAAAACTGTCAGATTTCTGAAAAGTTTGAGAAATTGAAAAACATTGTCAAAGATAGTGATGATCGTAATGGCAAAACATTTAAAGAAAATGAACATCTAAGAGCTGTTTTGAGGTTAAAAGAAGAATCGATTAATGAACAACTGGATCAAATTGCTAAACTGAAACTTAAAGTTCAAGAAGCTGAAATTGAGAATGAACGAATCCAGTTGAAGCTTAACAGCTATAAATCAGCAAGCTTTGTTTTGCAGCATATTGTTCCTAAACCTATAGGGAAAAACAAAGATGGCGAGGATGTATTTTCTGATGGAACGGGTGTAGGTTTTCACAAAGTTCCACCGCCAATTTTAGACAACTACACGAAAAAGCAGTCTAGTTTGGTGGAAATTGAGGAAGAAAGTGAAGTTAAACTTCCTGAAAACATTGATGTCATGTTCACATCTTCCAATGACGAGGGTGTCCAAAGTGATGTGGTGAAAAGTGTGGTAGACAAAGTGCTTAAACCGAATTGTGACACTTCTGAGGAGGATGGGTGTTTCTTAGACAAATACATTCAGAAATCAAAGTCCAAAAACAACTTAAGTGATGAACCGGGTCTTGTGATGTACAAGATGGCTGGATCTGATAAGTTGTATTCGGATTCTGAGTTTCCAATTGAGAATGTTAATGTGAAAAAGTTGACAAATGTTTTCAAGTTAGTTGAAGTTGAGTTGTCAGAAGTGAACATTTTGTGTCAAACAAAAAGGCAAATGAATTTTGAGAAAGATAAAGCTTATTACAAAAAGCCTGTTGTTCCACCACGTTTTTATAATAACAATCGAAACAATTGGTCGGGTGGTTATCGGGGTGGTAAGAGTTATCAGAAAAGGAGTTTTCAAAACAGAAGATTTGCTGAAAAAAGGTGTTTGTGAATGGTTCAAGTTCGCTTTCTGATGAGGAAAATGAAATTTTTTCAAAATCAAATAAAGAGTTCTTTGAGAAGAGAACTTCGCAGGCTCATTCTGAAGGCACGAGTCGAGTAGCTGATACTCGTACTTGTTTTAGATGTGAACAAGTTGGTCATATTGCACGAAAGTGTACATATGTGAAGCCTAGGACTGAAGCTGTGAAGGTTCAACAAAAGACGGTTGATGAGAAGGGTAAAGCACCAATGTATGTTGAGAAGAAAGTGATAGAGAAGCAAAACGTTAAAAATGACAACATCAAAGTGAAAAATGAATCCGTAAAGAAAGTGGTAACTAAAAATGACAAGTTTTATAAACGGGTTGCATTAACTGAACAAATTTGGAAACCTAAAACTGAAATGAAAATTTCAACTTCTGAAGTGAAAAAGGCTGAAGAATCAATTTCGGTTGATTATGATGCAAATTTTCCACCTTTGAAGGCTGAAAATTTCAAAATTCAAATTGCAAGAGTCAAGGTTACACCTAAGGCTGATGAGGCCTGGGTGGACACCATGTTTGAATAAGCAGTCTGAATTGCCGGAGCTTCCTGGTTAGCGAAGCATGAATCGGCATCTTTCTTGAAGTTGTTTAAATCGTAGTTTGTTTTGTGCAGGATCTTCCACAACTGGTATCCAGATGGATCATGGATAGTGGCGCATCTCAACATATGACAGGAAAAACTGCATTACTGTATGATGTGAAGAATATCAATGGTGGTTATGTAGGATTTGCAGGTCATGAAGGTGGTAGAATTGTTGGTGAAGGAACGTTATCCAATGGGATTGTGACGTTTGAGAGAGTTAACTACATCACTGAGCTGGAGAACAATTTGCTTAGTATCTCGCAGATTTGTGACAATCAGTATACTACTCACTTCACTGATAAAGAGTGTTTGATTTTGAAATCTGGTTTTGTTATTCCTGAAGAATGGATTATTATGAGGGCACCTAGAGTGAATGATTTATATGTGTTAGATATGTCTGTAGCAACTACAACTACTGGTCAAGCACATTGTTTCGTGTCTAGAGCAACTGAGAAAGAATCAAGATTGTGGCATCGAAAGATGGGGCATATACATCTTAGAAAGATGAATCACTTGGTGCACAATGATTTGGTATTGGGAGTTAATATCAAAGGTTTTCATCTGGAAGGGGAGTGCATTAGCTGCATCAAAGGCAAGCAGAAGAAGAAGTCACACCCTACAAAGCAAGTCAATTCAGTTTCGAGACCACTGGAAAGACTTCACATGGATTTGTTTGGTCCTGTGAATGTCAAAAGTGTTACAGGAGATTATTATTGTTTGGTCGTTACTGATGATTATTCCAGATTTTCGTGGGTTTTCTTTCTTGAAGTCGAAAGATGAAACATTTGACAGTTTGATGGGGCTGTTCAGGAAGATTGAGAATTTGTACCAAAGGCGTATCAAGAGAATTAGAAGTGATAATGGTACTGAATTCAAGAACAGCAAGATGGAAGAATTTTGTGATGAAAGAGGTATTTTGCATGAGTTTAGTGCTCCGTACACTCCGCAGCAGAATGGAGTTGCAGAACGCAAAAACCGGACACTAATTGAGACGGCTAGAACTATGCTCACAGATTCAAAGTTACCGATTAATTTTTGGGCTGAAGCTGTTTCTGCCGCATGCTATACGCTCAACAGGGTTCTAACTGTCAAGAAATTCAACAAAACATGCTTTGAGCTAATCAATAATCGCAAACCGAATTTGAAGTATCTAGAACCGTTCGGGTCACCTTGTACGGTAATAGAACCTTTTGGGAAGTTTGGTCCGAAGTGCATTGAGGGTATATTTGTTGGTTATTCAAATCCATTGCGACGTGTCTTCGTTCCAAGTGAGAAGCAGATTATTGAAGCTGCAAATGTTGAATGTCAAGGGTATACTATGCCGCCGCAGAATCCTGGTGATTCATGGCGTTATCATTATGACAAACTTTGGGATTCGTTTGACATGAGAGAAGAATCAGAGGATGATGAAGATTTCTTTGATGAGTTGGATATTTTGCGTGAATATGAGTCGCAGTTAAGGTTCCCAGCTGAGTATTCGAGAAGACCACGGGAAACTTCAAATGATGATGAAGCAGGTCCAAGTAATGCTGGTGAACATGATGATGTCCAACAGAATGAAGTTGCTCAGGATAATCAGTCGGCTCAGAATGATAATCTAGAAGCTGAGAACATGCCAGTATTTGATCATGGTGATTCAGATTCAGATTCTGAGGGGGAGCAAATTCAGATTTCAAGTCAAATAAACCAAGTTGGTGAACAAGATGCAGAGCAGAATGTTACTAATCTGGAGGGAAATGTAGATGTTCCAAGCGAAGTGATGCCGCGAACTTTTTCATATCATCCAGAGGAGTTGATCATAGGAGAATTGCAGAAAGGCGTTCGCACTCGAAATCAGATTGATAAAGGACTTACATGTTTTTATACAAAAGTTGCTTCTTTGCAAACTGAATTCTCATTGAGTTGTTTTATCTCACAGGTTGAGCCAAGAACTTACAGAGAGGCACTTACTGAAGACTCTTGGGTAAATGCTATGCAGGAGGAACTCAGTTAATTTGAGAAATTGGGAGTGTGGAAGTTAGTTGATTTGCCGGATGGTCATAGGAAAATTAACACCAAGTGGGTGTTCAAGTGTAAGAGGGACGATAGAGGAGTTGTCGTAAGGAACAAAGCTCGACTCGTTGTTCAGGGATTTAGTCAACAGGAGGGAATTGATTTTACCGAAGTCTATGCTCCTGTAGCACGACTAGAGGCGATCAGAATTTTCCTAGCATTTGCGTCTTGGAAGAACTTCAAAGTTTATCAGTTGGATGTTAAATCGGCGTTTCTTTACGGGAAGGTTAAAGAGGAGGTTTATGTCGGTCAGCCGCCGGGCTTCACCGATCCAATCCACAAAAACAAGGTCTACTTATTGGACAAAGCGCTGTATGGTTTACACCAGGCCCCGAGAGCCTGGTACGAGACTTTGTCTCAACACCTACTCGCTAACCAGTTCATACGTGGAAAAGTGGATGCCACTCTCTTCACTAAAGTCGTTGATGGTCATCTTCTGATAGTTCAGATTTATGTGGACGATATAATCTTTGGGTCGACAAATGAAAATCTATGTAAAGATTTTGAATCAGTGATGAAGCAGAAGTTTGAAATGTCATCAATGGGGGAGATGAAATTCTTTCTGGGATTACAAGTTGAACAACTTCCTGAGGGAATTTTCATTCATCAGTCAAAGTATGTTCATGATATTCTAGAGAAATTTGGAATGTCAAGTTCTACTCCAGCTGCTACCCCACTTGCAACAAATCATGGGATTCACCCAGATCTCACCGAAGACAGGGCTGATGAAACTTTTTATCGATCCATGATAGGTTCTTTAATGTACCTAACTGCTTCACGTCCTGATATTATGTACCCAACGTGCCTCGCAGCAAGATTTCAGTCTAACCCGAGAGCATCACATATGATCATTGTGAAGAGGATATTGCGCTACCTGAAAGGAACTCCTTCATTGGGGTTGTGGTATCCTAGAAAAGGTGATTTTACGCTCGAAGGGTATTCCGATTCGGATTTCGGATGCTGCAAAGTTAATTCAAAATCAACCACTGCAGGATGCCAGTTCTTTGGTCCTAGATTGGCTACCTGGCAGTGTAAGAAACAAACGTCTGTGGCGTTATCTACTTGTGAAGCGGAGTATGTTTCTGCCAGCAGTTGCTGCTCACAGATCTTGTGGATACAGCAACAGATGCGCGACTACGGTTTGCAGTTTCTTAACACACCTCTTTTTGTTGATAATGAGGCCGCTATAAATATAACAAAGAATCCAGTACATCATGCTAAAACTAAACACATAGAAATTCGTCATCACTTTATTCGTGATTGCTTTGAGAAAAAGTTGATACGAATTGAGAAAATCCACACAGACGAACAGAAAGCTGATTTACATACCAAAGCTTTTGATAAAAATCGGTTTAAATATTTGTTAAAACTGAATGGTATGAAGCTTCTGTCGGTGTCGGATGGCATAATTGGCGTTGATGAGAGTACTGTTGCGGATGAAGACGAGAAACAATCTGCAATGGTTTGTCGAATTTTTACTTGTTTTGGTATTTAGGGGGAGTAGATGTTTGTACATAGTTTATTTTCAGAAAATACAAAAACAGTAAAAAAATGATAAAATACAAAAACATGATAAAATTTGAAAAAGAGCTTGTGTATATAGGGAAAATGATAGTACATCAGCTAGACGATTACAGTATGCTAAAGATTTGAAAAGTATAATAGAGTTAAACAATCTTACTGATGATGTGTCGATAGGTTTTCGCACATTTAGTAGATTTATTCGGGATATAAACCTAAATTCAAACTTGTGAATTCGTGGGGAACACTACTTGGATATATAGGTAACCCCTGGAATCTCGTTTGAAAGGTCTCTTAATCTGATATACTAGGTCTTTATACTCTATGATGTCTGGGGTATTATTCCGGGACTTCTGCTGAACGGTGGTTCTGACCTAGTCCCTGGCTAATACTTGCTGCAATGCTTGAAACACAGCATTAAACCCTCAGCATGCTGAAACAATAAAATTGATATATGCTGCTGTTGTAAGCAAAAAGATCCTCTAAAGGGGACACACCGAAAAGTCGAAGCTGATATCTCTCTGCGTATACGGAAGTATCGACCTGAGATCCCTCGGCCCTCGCATACCTAAATTATATACAGATATCATTGTAGTATTCTCACCTGTAAGACTGATTATTGAGATTCTGGATACGGGAGTATATTCAAGAGGTGGGACACATGAATGATCTAAGTTCTTAATTCATCTAAATCGTATCCTGAATAAGTTGAAATTTGTGTGGGAATTTAAGATGGATCAGTATATCGACAATCGAGGTGAATTGTTTAAATCTGAGTATGTAATGTAGCTTAACGGTACTTGTAATTTGTCTGAAAAGCTGATATGATTCCCTGACACGCTCACCAAAAATATGTTTGTAAATAGTTTACTTTATTTAATTTCTGCAATTTAAGTTTTCTGCATTTCATTTCTTAGTTTAGAACACTTTATAAAATCCAAAAAGATTTTATTTTTGCTTTATTTTCCGACAAACCAAAGTGGAGAGTTGATTGTTGGATTCTTAGATGTTTGAAGCAGATGCAGGAGATTCTGAACTGAAGAATGAGGAGAGCTTACTTTAAAGAAGTTTGAATTGTTTGAAAAGTTAAAAACAAGTTCATTAACTTGATATTTGTTTGTTTTCAGAAAATGTTTGAAATTGTTGTTTCTAAATCAGTTTGATTCGTCAAAATGATCAACCAGGGTCATTAAATTGGACTTGGTAGATTAATTGAGTAATCAGGGTCATTAACTTGGACCTGAATACTTGAGTGGATTGCTATAACTGTTTGATTTTGTGATTTAATGTTGAAAAGATAGTTTGTAATGTTTGTTGGTTGAGTAACAGGTTTGAACTTCATTATTCCCAATGGAAGCTATTTGTCAAAGATTGAACCAGATATCTCAGATTCTAGCATATCGAGAGGTAAACCATCATAAACTCCAGTATTCTTTAAGATCATCAAAAATGTACCCCATTCTTTTTTAGGTAAAGCATCAGCTAGTTTGTCGACCCATTCCTCTCGATCTTTGGTTATGCTTAACAACGACATAGAACGCACTAAGTTGCAGTATCTTTCAATCAACTTCGTTATGTCTTCCCCTTGCAAACTTGTGAATAGATCAAATTCTTTCTTAAGTAATGACTTTTTACTTTTGATCATATTTTCACTTCCCTCAAACTTGATTTTAAGAGCATCCCAAATTGATTTTGAAGTTTTGTCATGTTGAAGCAATACAAAGATGTCTTCTTTAATAGCTTGCTGAAGTAAACTAATCATTATCTTTTCAGCTCTGTACATGTCTCGTTCTTTATCAGTGAATTCAGAAATTTCTTTCTCAACTTGCAAATCAGTACGTGGTAGCACATATTTCTTCAAAATACACTCCCAAGATCTCAAATAATTAGCTTGAACCCAGTTTTCAAACCGATCTTTCCAACCGTAATACTCCTCAATGCTCATTAGCTTCGGGGGTTTTTGTGTAGTTCCAGTCTCGTTTTCCAGATTCATGTTTTGAGCAATGGTAGCTGGAGTAGTCGGGGATGTCGCAAACGCGTTATAGAACTCTTCACTCATGATTTGATTTTCAAATGTTCACAAACAAACTGTTTCAAATGGAATACCATTCTCAAACTAAAATCCCTTTCAAACGAGATAACCCTTCTCAAACGAAATATCTATCCTCAAATGAAATCCCTGATTTCGTTTGGAACTTCAAACGGAATTACAGTCTTGAAACGAAATTGCAGCTTCAAACGATATCACCCAATTTCTTCAAATGGTATAACCGGTTCAAACGAGATTAACCAGTTGTTCAAACGAGATACCTTGATTCAAACGGAATCACTAGATTCTTTCAAATGAAATCAGAAGATATGTGTAATCTCAAACGGAATCAGCAAGCAATCTCAAACGAAATCACGATGACATCATCAATTCGGTAATATTTTGGTCCAATTGGTCAAGTAAATGGTCGATTTTAGTTCTGAAACTTTCTAGGGCTTGTTAAAACAACATTACGCACATGATGTATGAAAATCAGCCGTTTTGAACCGTGAAAACTTGTTCAATTGTGAAAGAAGGTGTAGAAATCAGAAAAATGAAGCTGAATTGGTATGAACTCTTCCTCCTGAGCTCTGATACCAATTGTAGGATTGTTTTTGGACCCGCACGAGTCGATCAGAAGAGTTTATCTCAACACGAAAGGCGGAAACAGATGTGTAGAGTTCAATTCAGCTAGATTATCACTTTAAACTGTCCGTATAATGATATTGGATTAAATACAAGCCTGTGGACACTTCGGCAGTACTTCGTTGCACAAACCAGAACTGTTACAAATGATTTCATATGGGAGGTATATATAGGGGACCTGATTTCATTTGAAAGTGACATGGTGTCCTTCAAACGAAATTAAACATCTTAATTTCGTTTGAAAGTGTCACATGTCATGTTCAAACGAAATTAGCTCAATCACAGATAAATCCTACCCTATTTCTCGTACAACGTGCCCTGATCTAACAAATTTAATGTAAGACTCGATACAAGACGAAGTTGACAGACGCGTGCACCAACATACTTCATATTTATGCTGGTTAATAGTTATGTTATGATGAAAATACATGAACACTAAAAGATCATAAACAAAAGTCTTACACATAAAGCTTTGCATAAAAATCATGAGATGAGAGATGGTAATACATGATAAATCTGAGTTATATAAATGATAATCTGCTGCAAATGACTTACGTTATAATATAAATCGTTATTAGAATGAATGGTAATCGTATGTGTACATTTTAGTGGCATTTAGACTATAAAAAGCATGCCGATTAGCATTTTCAGCCAATTTCAACTGGCTGTAAACGGATCATTTTGAATCGAAAAATTGATTTTCTGAAGTCTAAATTATGTAATTTTGAAAAACGAAGCAAATGGCACTAGAATCATATTTTTTTGAGGTCGTTTACTATTTTCAAAGACCCGTTTTGTAACAGCAGCTAAAGCTGAGTTTTACTACAGTAAATGGGTGATATGTTTTTAGTCATAACTTGAAATATATGTTGAATCAGCTCATGAAAATTGTATTGTAGATGACCACTGATGTCATTGTAATTCTCCCACTGGAATTTCGTCAATCGGACTTACGATAAATTTTAGATGAATTATTTCGTAGACTGCAGTCAGAAAGTGACAAATCTGATTGCAGTCCGGTAAATAATTTTTTTTAAAATATTGGTAATGAACTGGACCCCGATATTTTTACAAAATAGTATTCGGATCGTATAAGACATTCTGTAAAAATTTGGGAATTTTTGGAATGAGATAACTATTTTATTAAAATGCCCAAAAACAGCCTAGTTTTGTATATTAAAACTGAAATGATATAAGTAGTATTTTGCATGTCTAAATGTCGGGTTGGTTATTTGAGAACGATCTAACGTATTATTTGTTAAATAAAATGATATGCTATTTAGCATGGGTACCTCCATTTACAAAGGAGACTATGGCGAAATTTTCTAAAAATTCCAACACTTAGAAAATATTTTCTAACAAGTGTTGCAAGTACGTTTTGAACTATGGTTTTCAAATTTAAACCTCGCCATAATTTTTGTAACAAAATACAAAGTATCGAAGGTTGGTTTTGTACATAAAAATGGGTAAACATATATATTTAGAATATATATACATACTAAGACACTTGTGTGAGTGTTTGCATACTCGGTGAAATGGTTATATTATATAACTTAACAAAGTACCGTGAAATTTATTATCCAACAACAATACCGTTGTGACACCTGTGCCACCACGGCCATCAAACAAATACTGTATCAATGAAATATTGTATTTCATACTTGGGAGTTGTATAAATATGTGTATCGTTTGCACATATCAATTCTTGTTCGATTTTGGGCTCTAAATCGCTTTCTGGAAGGTTATACGCGCACCGATGCGTAAATATAACCAGTTAGACATACCATAAATATCCTTTACATAGCTTAGAAATAGGCTTTGAGGGGTTCGGTGTGCTAAAATAAACTTTTGGGTCATTCAGGGACTAAAAGCGTCAAAAAGTGTACAAGTTTGCATTTTCGCGCATAACTTACGTTCTGAATACATCCGGACATCCAAAAATTTATGTAAGCACTAAAATATTTTATTTTAGTGTTTGGCATGAGAAAAATCCATTCGTCGTGCAATTTGGATCGTTTTTCGCGCTTATGCGCATTCCGTCGTAATTAAGAGAACATCGTGATCGTACGACCAAACGAACCAACATCCGGCATATTTTTGAGCATGTTTCATGTCCACAATGTTTAGGCATCATTTTAGGGCCCCAACGTTGGCCTAACGGGTCTTAAATGTGTCAGAAATGGCTTTAATGCATAACAGGGACCAAAACTGTCATTTCTGAAAGTTTGCTTCTGATCAGAAGACCCAGGCGGCCCGCGTAAGCCCTGGGGTGTCCCTTACACGGCCCGTGTCAGGCTCCCAAACCAGTTAAACATGTTTAAACAGCTGTTAACAGCTGTTATGCACTCATCTCCTCACCCACAATTGTCATTTCCTGATCATGGGGGGCCAATTTGGATACCAAGGTGTTGCAACAAGTGTAGGGACAAGAACAAAGCATGGTATTCGAGGAACGATCCTAACGGTCCTAGAAATCCTATAAATACCCATCAAGTTCACTTGCAAAACCCACTTGAATTCTGAGTTTGTTCTCTAAGTTGGGGTGTTTTATCATTTCATACCTGAGAATACTTGGAAGTTCAATCTTGAGGGGACCCTTTGTAAGTGTTCTTTCGTTCTTTTCATTCGTTTTAGCGTTAAAGTCAAACTGCGTTTGACTTTCTGCATTGACCAGTTTATGGTCAAGGTGAAGTTCGTTTGAACTTCATAACATGAGCGTAATCACGATGGTTATAGTCCCTAGTGACTATACCTACTGATTACCACGTTATCTAGGCTCAGTGACGAGTCGTAGTTTCGGCCAAAATGCGTATTCTTGCGTATTTTGTAACCAAACTACTCTTAGGTATCAAAACCGTTTGTTTTGATACCAAACCTGTTTTCTAAACTTAGTTAAGCATGTTTTAACATGCTTAGCTCGTCACTTTTAGTTTAGTGCTTATATAGGGTTGTAAGGTAAGCGATCTAAACAATCGCTTATACTTTCGAACCCGACCCGTTTGGTCGATCGTTAGGATCCGACCAAACACATTAGGTGACCATAGTATATAGGGAATAACCTTCCGAGGTTATACCTTATGGTCACGACGTTTAGTTAGTTGTATGATAGGTAGTTTATATGCCTTAGGTAAATTACCAAAATACCCCTTTGACGCCAAAATTCATTTTAAACATATGTAACATAACTTTTGACATCTAAACTGATTTGGCAACAATATTAGACATGTTAAGGCATATTCTACTTGTCATAGGACTAGTTAGGCGGTCCGAACGCGTTTCACGCAAACGACGCGTTAAAGTAGCATAATCTACCTAAACGGGTCGTAATGGGTCGTAAGCACTTAGGTTAGGTTTCATTTTAGTATGTAGGCTTTGTTAAACCATATTACATGAGTCCCCATACTCATTTGGTTTACAAACCCTCATGCTACCCGATCCTCCGAATAGGTCCGTTTATTAATGTAGTTACCTATATTAGGTACCGTTTAATTCCGTGATCTTCTAGCTTTGCTTGGTGGATATCTAAAGTCTATTGAGCAATCTCAAGTGAGTACATAGACCCCTCTTTTACTGTTTTCCAAACATTTTGGGGTGAAACACATGTGCCTACCTGTTACTATCGTGCTTATCATGTTTTCATATTATATGCTTGTTATGTTCAATAGTACACTTATAGTACATGATTTCATTGTGTTTTTGCTATGTATGTCCTTTGTTGCATACCTAGTACATCGTTTTAGATTACATTTTATGCTATGTATGTCCATTGTGTGCATACTTAGTACATTGTTTTACATTACATTTTATGCTATGTATGTCCATTGTGTGCATACTTAGTGCATTGTTTTACATTACATTTTATGCTATGTATGTCCATTGTATGCATACTTAGGGCATTGTTTTACATTACATCACATCACATGCTATGTATGTTCATTTGTTGCATACTTAGTACATTTGTTATTCATCACATGCTTACATTTTGGTATGACATTTGGGTTGTTTAAATGGGACAATATACATTCATTAACATTAGCTACGCGGCTCGTTAGTAGGTAATGGTACCATAGGACTTGACAACTCCCATTCCTGAAACCCTAGGTTTGTTTGGGTGGAAGGAATGACCGAATCCGAATACATTTCTAGGTGGACCTTAGACTTTGTGCTAGGGTTTATTCTACAGTCGCAAGGCTTGGATGTATGCATTTCACAATGCCGCATAGATGTTTATATCAGTATAGCATGCATTTGTTCCACAAAACATAACTTTGATTTAAACCATGTTTTACTTCAATACCTTGTTTTTGTGCATTAGACATAAATATTTTGACATTGATATACACAATTCATGATTTACATTAGACATAAACATTTTGACATTGATATACACGATTCATGATTTACATTAGACATAGACATTAGACATGGTTTTCACACAAACATTTTGACATTTGATTATACATAAACATTTTACTTTGGTGGTTTGGTTCGTGTAAGTGATTTAAGTAACGAGGCGTGTGTAATATGATACAAGCATGGTGGATACGCCGCTGGTACTTCCTATATATAAGTGCTTGTATGGTATTACATATCGTAGCGTTATTTGAATCATTTCAATTTAGACATATAACATTTTATACAAATAACATACTTTTCACAATACATTGTTTTACAAACAACTTATCTGATACAAACTCATTTTACTTGGTTATTTACTTAACCATGTATTATTCTTTTATACATATATATCATTTGGTTTATTTATCACTTTTCAAATGATTTACAAGACAAAGCAAATTACAAGGTTCATGACTAAACATTTTCTTAAACATAAGTCATGAATTCTATTTTCACAAAACCTATGTATCTCACAGGCATTTTTATGCTGACGTACCTATTTTCACATCTGTTTCAGGATATGATGCATATGATTTATCAAGATACATTTAGGCGGACTTGGGCCTTAGCGACAATAAAAGATGCAAGACTAGTTATTTATGTTATGTTTCTTTGATTGTCAAGACATTGTAACACTTTTAATCAATAAAACAGTATTTCAATTTCCATGTGTTATGAAACAATGATTCTGTTACAACACTCCCCGATGTTTCCGCCACGTTTTGTTGTTTTACGTGGTCGGGGTGTGACAGAAAAGTTGGTATCAGAGCCCATGGTTATAGGGAATTAAGTTATTAGTAATGCTTTGACCTAGTCTATAACCTTCCTAGGACCCTAACGCGAGTTTACTTGCGTTTAGTCATAAAACAATACCGTCACCTATCCTTAGGCGACAACCGCAACAAGAACACAAATTTCAAAACCGCTTTGAAAAGCAATCGTCTGTTCTAGGATGATTGATTACTAGGTTTTTAACCCTCTAAGTTTTCAAAATCTCATCAAAGTTTGGGTCTTATAATGTGAACACGTGCAAACTGGAAGAGTGAATGCCTGTACCCTGAGTTTTCTGTCAAAGGCTAGAGTGTTCATACAAATCCGCAGTATCGGACCAGTCACTCTTACCTGGGAACTCTTGGGGTGAGTGTTCACTTATAGGCGAGCACGCCTTCAGTGATACATTAATATGATCCGCTTACTTTGATTTGTCACCGTCTCATTTGTTTACCTTAAGTAACAAACAAATGATCGCAAATTCTTATGCATTGCCATTCTGTTTTGTTTTATTTTCCGATAACATTTCATTTGTTTCCTCCTATATCCTTCATTTCCTCCAGAATGTCTCTTCATCGCAACGATGCGCAGATATCCGAGCAGACTGCCAAATTTGCCCAGCGAATAGGCGAAGTAATCCCGAAGACTGTTGAATTAGGCATTGCCATGTCTCGTCTCAACAATGAAGCCACTCAAGAGCCACCAAAGGAAGCAGAAGTCAAGCCAGCACCACCAGCCAAGAAACCAATCGAGGAATCAAAGACTATGGATGAACAGACTGGATCCCCTAAGAAGTCAAAGAAGCGAAAGGCTTCTCAGAACTTCGCCGTGGTCGCTCACAATGATCAAGCCGTCCCCAACCAACCAGCTCAATCCCCTACTAGGAAGCCATACAATGGAACCGCACCCTTGTGCAACCAATGTAACCTTCATCATCATCCTAGTGTGAAGTGCCGCAAATGCCAGATTTGTGGACTTATAGGTCATACAGCAAGGGTTTGCTCAACTGCAGCTGTACCAAATCAAGCAGGACCCATCCGGGTGGCAACACCACCTGCTAAGAAGCAATACAAGGGAACAACACCAATATGCGACAAATGTAATGGGCATCACCAAGCTCACTTACAGTGTCGTCTGTGTGTATCATGTGGGCGAGTTGGTCACCTGGCAAGTGCTTGTCGATGTAACCCGAACCAAGGTGGTCCAAATCAACCATAAGCCAATCCTGCTCAAGCTCGCTTCCCGCTTGGATCGTGCTACAACTGTGGCAAGATGGGTCATTTTGTGAATAAATGGCCGAAGCTTACTAAGGAAAATCCAACCCACGGATGAGCAGTTGGCTGATTAGAAGATGTTGTTGTCTTATGCTTTTGTTTCTTCTATTTTCTTGTAATGTGAAACAATCTGTTTTGTTTATAAATAAATTGTTGTTCACAATTCTGATATACAAGTGTAGTTACATGAGTGTATGGCATTTCCCTATGATACCTACGACGAGGAACTACATTTTTACAAACTACTCTTGCGAATTTCCCATTCTTGTGTTTGCTCATGATTCCCTTGGAAAATTCTAAGTACTCGTTTCACTCTAAGAAACAAAGTACAGAAAATAAAGTGACATTACGAGTGATCGTGCTTTTGCACATCTGTGCCTTTGAAATCCTTGGTTAGATAACTGAGGGTATGTTCAATCTCGTACCCATATCATTTCATTCTGGTTTCGTAACAATATACATAGTATAAGTATCACAAAAACAATCTTCATGATCTCAAAACATTTCATATATTTTGAAAACAATTTTTCGAATGCATTGGCTATGTTTTCAAAAACAACCTTCATGATTTCAAAATGTTTCATATAGTCTGAAAACAATATTAACACAGTACATTTTCTTATCAAGTGCATGATTTCGAAAATCATTTTTCATATTTTCAGAAACCTCATACTTAATTTCAAAAATTTCATCTCGCATGATTTTAAAACATTTTATAAATATACCTACCTAGTACACCTACTTTAGGATTTCAAAAGTATTATGCATAAGGTTTCAAAAAAAAACATTGAACACATTTTTTAAGAACCCCATGCATAGTTTTCAAAAATATTTTCCTCATACATTGACTTAACCTTCAAATTCCGCTTCATATGTCGCCTTGGCATATCTAGCATCTCAACTTCATAAGCATGTTTACTTCATGTTTTGACATAAGCACATCCAGTGCAAGGTTTCAAAACATCTCCAACTTCTAAAATCCATATGGGATCTTTTTATCTCCATAATTAGACCCTTGTGGATGATTATCATACAAATCAGAATCCTTAATTTGGATTCCTTGTGTACCTAAATTCGAGCATTTTAGTTCCTTATAATTGAAATCGAATTTTCGTCTTTCTATCTTTATAGTTAGATTCTTGGAAATATTTAAAGCACCAATAAAAAAATCCACTGATTGGATACCTGGTGTACTTTAAATACACATGCACAGTTAGCAGAACAAATTAACAAAACGATAACAAGTTTAAAATCAAGTTAAGCGATTATGTGACTATGTGTTTATGCATCTTGTGTTTTCTTTTATGCATTTTGTGTTTTTGTATACTCTGGTTATTCGTTATCCAAATCCTCGCAGAATCTTTCATATCTTCATATGAGGGATTCGTAGTAGGATATTCAAAAAGGTACTACCTTAAAATCCTCATTGGGCTGCTACATGATAGTTAAAACCCTTGGATTATATAGTACCATCCCATCTTTCATAAGAGACCCTTTGAGTGGTCTAGTCAAAAAGACTGATACAGAATCTGGTTAAGAACGACATCTAGTGATGTAGCTGAACAGACTCCTTGATAGTCTCTTTAGATCATTTATTGATTTAATTAAAAGGACTCTATGGTGGTCTAGTCACATTCATCACAGGGTTTGTTCATTTGGTTTTCCCATACACATTATAAAATAGACTGTGTGAACTATGCAAGGAATTATGTAATTATGGACGCGTACGTAATTATGAAATTCAGTGCACAGAAACCCAGTAAAATTTATTATGTGTAAGAATTGATAGTGACCACAATAACAAATGTGAACGATGTAATGGACGTACGGTGGACGCACCAATAACGCTTAATAGACCTATATATAGGTGTCCCTCCTACATTGTAAGCATGATGTTATTTAAAGTTACTAGAAGTTCAAGAACTCTAACCAGTGTTGTTCGATCTTTTCAACTTCATGTTTTAAACTCTCACAAGTTTCCTCTAAATAAAATTTCGGGACGAAATTTCCTAAAGTAAGGGAGACTGTGACACCTGTGCCTCCACGGCCATCAAACAAATACTGTATCAATGAAATATTTTATTTCATACTTGGGAGTTGTATAAATATGTGTATCGTTTGCACATATCAATTCTTGTTCGATTTCGGGCTCTAAATCGCTTTCTGGAAGGTTATACGCGCACCGATGCATAAATATAACCAGTTTAATGCAACAAACACTTCGGAACAGTGACATAGGCTTAACATACCTTAAATAACCTTTACATAACTTAGAAATAAGTTTTGAAGGCTTTGGTATGGCAAAATCAAGTTAATTCGCTTACAGGGACTAAATTTGACAAACTACGAAAGTATGCCAATTTGAACTGTAACAGACATTCCGGAACATGACCATAAGTTATAGATACCATAAATATCCTTTACATTGCTTAGAAATAGGATTTGAGGGGTTCGGTGTGCTAAAATAAACTTTTGGGTCATTCAGGGACTAAAAGCGTCAAAAAGTGCACAAGTTTGCATTTTCGCGCATAACTTACGTTCTGAATACATCCGGACATCCAAAAATTTATGTAAGCACTAAAATATTTTATTTTAGTGTTTGGCATGAGAAAAATCCATTCGTCGCGCAATTTGGATCGTTTTTCGCGCTTATGCGCATTCCGTCGTAATTAAGCAAACATCGCGATCGTACGACCAAACGAACCAACATCCGGCATATTTTTGAGCATGTTTCATGTCCAAAATGTTTAGGCATCATTTTAGAGCCTCAACGTTGGCCTAACGGGCCTTAAACGTGTCGGAAATGGCTTTAATGCATAACAGGGACCAAAACTGTCATTTCTGAAAGTTTGCTTCTGATCAGAAGACCCAGGCGGCCCGCGTAAGCCCTGGGGTGTCCCTTACACGGCCCGTGTCAGGCTCCCAGATCAGTTAAACATGTTTAAACAGCTGTTAACAGCTTTTATGTACTCATCTCCTCACCCACACTTGTCATTTCCTGATCATGGGAGGCCAATTTGGGTACCAAGGTGTTGCAACAAGTGTAGGGACAAGATCAAAGCACGGTATTCGAGGAACAATCCTAACGGTCCTAGAAATCCTATAAATACCCATCAAGTTCACTTGCAAAACCCACTTGAATTCTGAGTTTGTTCTCTAAGTTGGGGTGTTTTATCACTTCATACCTGAGAATACTTGGAAGTTCAATCTTGCGGGGACCCTTTGTAAATGTTCTTTCGTTCTTTTCATTCATTTTAGCATTAAAGTCAAACTGCGTTTGACTTTCTGCATTGACCAGTTTATGGTCGATGTGAAGTTCGTTTGAACTTCATAACGTGAGCGTAATCACGATGGTTATAGTCCCTAGTGACTATACCTACTGATTACCACGTTATCTAGGCTCAGTGACGAGTCGTAGTTTCAGCCAAAATGCGTATTCTTGCGTATTTTGTAAACAAACTACTCTTAGGAATCAAAACCGTTTGTTTTGATACCAAACCTGTTTTCTAAACTTAGTTAAGCATGTTTTAACATGCTTAGCTCGTCACTTTTAGTTTAGTGCTTATATAGGGTTGTAAGGTAAGCGATCTAAACAATCGCTTATACTTTCGAACCCGACCCGTTTGGTCGATCGTTAGGATCCGACCAAACACATTAGGTGACCATAGTATATAGGGAATAACCTTCCGAGGTTATACCTTATGGTCATGACGTTTAGTTAGTTGTATGATAGGTAGTTTATATGCCTTAGGTAAATTACCAAAATACCCCTTTAACGCCAAAATTCATTTTAAACATATGTAACATTACTTTTGACATCTAAACTGATTTGGCAACAATATTAGACATGTTAAGGCATATTCTACTTGTCATAGGACTAGTTAGGCGGTCCGAACGCGTTTCACGCAAACGACGCGTTAAAGTAGCATAAGCTACCTAAACGGGTCGTAATGAGTCGTAAGCACTTAGGTTAGGTTTCATTTTAGTATGTAGGCTTTGTTAAACCATATTACATGAGTCCCCATACTCATTGGGTTTACAAACCCTCATGCTACCCGATCCTCCGAATAGGTCCGTTTATTAATGCAGTTACCTATATTAGGTACCGTTTAATTCCGTGATCTTCTAGCTTTGCTTGGTGGATATCTAAAGTCTATTGAGCAATCTCAAGTGAGTACATAGACCCCTCTTTTACTGTTTTCCAAACATTTTGGGGTGAAACACATGTGCCTACCAGTTACTTTCATGCTTTTCATGTTTTCATATTATATGCTTGTTATGTTCAATAGTACACTTATAGTACATGATTTCATTGTGTTTTTGCTATGTATGTCCTTTGTTGCATACCTAGTACATCGTTTTACATTACATTTTATGCTATGTATGTCCATTGTGTGCATACTTAGTACATTGTTTTACATTACATTTTATGCTATGTATGTCCATTGTGTGCATACTTAGTGCATTGTTTTACATTACATTTTATGCTATGTATGTCCATTGTGTGCATACTTAGTGCATTGTTTTACATTACATCACATCACATGCTATGTATGTTCATTTGTTGCATACTTAGTACATTTGTTATTCATCACATGCTTACATTTTGGTATGACATTTGGGTTGTTTAAATGGGACAATATACATTCATTAACATTAGCTACGCCGCTCGTTAGTAGGTAATGGTACCATAGGACTTGACAACTCCCATTCCTGAAACCCTAGGTTTGTTTGGGTGGAAGGAATGACCGAATCTGAATACATTTCTAGGTGGACCTTAGACTTTGTGCTAGGGTTTATTCTACAGTCGCAAGGCTTGGATGTATGCATTTCACAATGCCGCATAGATGTTTATATCAGTATAGCATGCATTTGTTCCACAAAACATAACTTTGATTTAAACCATGTTTTACTTCAATACCTTGTTTTTGTTCATTAGACATAAACATTTTGACATTGATATACACAATTCATGATTTACATTAGACATAAACATTTTGACATTGATATACACGATTCATGATTTACATTAGACATAGACATTAGACATGGTTTTCACACAAACATTTTGACATTTGATTATACATAAACATTTTACTTTGGTGGCTTGGTTCGAGTAAGTGATTTAAGTGACGAGGCGTGTGTAATATGATACAAGCATGGTGGATACGCCGCTGGTACTTCCTATATATAAGTGCTTGTATGGTATTACATATCGTAGGGTTATTTGAATCATTTCAATTTAGACATATAACATTTGATACAAATAACATACTTTTCACAATACATTGTTTTACAAACAACTTATCTGATACAAACTCATTTTACTTGGTTATTTACTTAACCATGTATTATTCTTTTATACATATATATCATTTGGCTTATTTATCACTGTTTAAATGATTTACAAGACAAAGCAAATTACAAGGTTCATGACTAAACATTTTCTTAAACATAAGTCATGAATTCTATTTTCACAAAACCTATGTATCTCACAGGCATTTTTATGCTGACGTACCTATTTTCACATGTGTTTCAGGATATGATGCATAGGATTTATCTAGATACACTTAGGCGGACTTGGGCCTTAGCGACAATAAAAGATGCAAGACTAGTTATTTATGTTATGTTTCTTTGATTGTCAAGACATTGTAACGCTTTTAATCAATAAAACAGTATTTCAATTTCCATGTGTTATGAAACAATGATTCTGTTACAACACTCCCCGACGTTTCCGCCACGTCTTGTTGTTTTACG
Organism: Helianthus tuberosus; assembly: GCA_030545235.1. NCBI lineage: Eukaryota > Viridiplantae > Streptophyta > Magnoliopsida > Asterales > Asteraceae > Helianthus > Helianthus tuberosus. The sequence continues at coordinate 7,951,776 of JARYGA010059718.1, read as the reverse complement.
TGGTCGGGGTGTGACAACCGTTACTTATATATTTTGGTATATATTATCTTTGGACAAAGTGAAAATATATTATTTTGGAGAAATATATATTTTCGGGACAACACATTAATGTGGGACAAAATGAGTTATAAATATATTTTCTAGAGTGAGACTTAGGAATAGATTGATTCAGAAATTACAAATAGAGTAATAAAAGTACATGTATAAGATACCCCATCCTTGGGAAGGAAATACGAAGCTAAAATACTTGAGAAGTATTAATACCAAAGATATGGATTAAACAACTACTCCAAAACTAAATATAATTTAAGTTGAAATATTAATTATTTTGACAAATAATTATACAACTTGGAATAACATCTGAAACGTAACTCAAAAACGTAAATACAATGGCAAGGCACGGCCCGTTCGTCTAATAGACCATAGTACATTGTAGGGAGTCGTGTTCGCTGAGGAGACTTGAGTTACGAGCACAGAAGACACAATACAGTGAGTTCATGTCCCCCTTTTCTCTTAACTATTTTCATTTTTATACTTCGGGGGTGAAATACATGTTACAATTGTTTACAGACACTTTATACATGGTATGGTTAGCTTAAGGAGGGTTACTACTTAGATTATGTGAGTGGGTAGGCGGATACTTAAGGCCATTAATCCTCGTTGTATGACCGAGGGACATGAGTGATAAATCTATTCGGGTGTAGCGAGCCCCACTCCTGAGTCCGCTGAGTGGACCATGAGGTGACAATGTCTTACCGACGAAATCTGCTAGATTTGAGTCTTCCTGCATCACTTCACACATATCAATGGCCTTGCAAACCATTGGTGATCTCTTTTTCCTTATTGCTACATACTAGGGACTTTCATACATACAGACATATTTCAAAGGTTTATTCATACACATATACGCATGAACTCGCTCAACCTTTGTTGATTTTTCAAACTACATGTATTTCAGGGAACTAAACGGATCTGGCGGGTGTATGCATGTGTCTACAAGCTGCGTGTTAAATAAAGGATGTCATCTGAGGTCGTAGAGTTTAAAAGATGTATCCTATTCCTGGACAGGATACATGTTTTTAAACTCAGGATTTTTAAAGTCTTTTGTTGAGTCCGTGAGAACTCATTTGAACATGTTATGGTTTGTAACTAATTGGCGTCAATGTTTTCAAGACACTGGTATTGTGGTATTTTCTAAACTTTATTAATGGATGAAAATCTTTTGGTTTTATCATATAGCATTGTTATGATTGATTGCTATGGTATTAAGAAGTCACACCAAATAACCACGCTTCCGCAAAAGTCAGGGTGTGACAGCTTGGTATCAGAGCCTCGATCATAGCAAACTAGGATTCTTTCTCGAGTCTAGACTATGATCATCAGGGCTCTCACGAAAATGTTTTCAAACATTTTTTTTTACGTTGCATACACTAAACGTCCATCCAAGGAACAAACTCTTTACAAACAAAAGGCACAAATACACATTTCAAAACTTATATTTATAATTCAATCTTAGAGACTGAGGGAGGATCAGTCTTAGAGACTGTGGGAGGATCAGTCTTAGAGACTGGGGAGTTGAGTCTTAGAGACCAGGGAAAATTTGGTCTTAGAGACCAGGGATTTGGTCTTAGAGACCAGAGAGTTGGTCTTAGTGACCAGGGAATTTGGTCTTAGAGACCAGGGAATTTGGTCTTAGAGACCAGGGAGTTGGTCTTAGATACCAGGGAATTTGGTCTTAGAGACTAGGGAGTTGGTCTTAGAGACCAGGGAGTTAGCCTTAGAGACTGGGAATTTAATCTGAGAGATTTATTCTGAGAGACTGGGTAGTTCAGTCTAAGAGACTGGGTAGTTAGTCTGAGAGACTAGGGAGTTCAGTCTGAGAGACTGGGAGGCTTAGTCTGAGAGACTAGGAAGGATAGAAAGTTTCGTAGTGTCAATACATGACTACATGATAAATTACTTTTGTTTGCATATGCTAATTGTTAGTGATTACTATGGATACACATGCTATGACTAATATATACCGGCACACATGTCACTTTATTTTAGAAAGCGAGATATCAGATATTGATAACCCTATGGCCACCGCCACAATTAATAAGAATTGCACCTGCATCGGAGATGTTTACGTCAGGCACTGAGAGTGACCCTGACATGCTGACTAAGGGCGAGAACGACTTGCAACCATCCGCACTGCCAGATTTTTGGGGATGATTTATCCTTGCTGAAGGCTTCTCTGACAAGAATCCTCCTGTCACTCTTGTTTCAGTTCATGACCACTTCATCACTGGTCATCCCGACGGTGAGGGCACTATGGCTCCGATCCTCAACAATGTGCCTCCTATGGATATTCCTTCCGAAGGTTGGCTACTCGACGAACAGTTGATGATGACGTTGACATGTTTATTGATGGTCCTCCTGCTGACGCCATGATGATAGAAAATTAGACGAGAACGTTGTTACTTCTTGAGACCCATGTTATCAAGTTATCCCTTGAATCTAGTATACACTCGATTTCAGACTCCTTTGAGTCTGTGGCATCTGCAGCCTTACAGACGGCCGGATTACAGCCTTCTACTACTGACTCAGACGATGACGTCGTTATAACTGCTGCACCATCACCTGCTTGAGATGCCACACCTTTACACGACCCAGAGCCTGCTCCTGAGCCAGCTCTTGTTCCTTTTGGGGACATCTTGATGTGGCACCTACTGGTCCTGCACCCTTACTTGATCATAACCCTGTTTCCTTTGGATTACCAGACATTGCACCCCTTATACCTGACCCAGTACCTACACCTGAAGATCTCCTTATTAGTTGAAACGTTGTTCCTGCACCTTCACCCGCTAACGTTGCTCCTATGGAGACCGACGACCATTGCACCGACATGCCTATCGCTTTCTTTCAGGACCTACCCGCACCCTGGAAAGGTACACCAGGTCAGCACCCGCAGGACGATCCTTTTGCTACAGCAGTGTTTTCCCCGACCTCACAGGCCGCACCGTTTGCTACTTTCACCTCTACATCGCTGGATGAACCATTTCGATGGTTCTTATCATAGACTTTGCTAATGTTAGACCCTTACACTATGGAGGCTACACCAGGGATGAATTGCTCCTATAACATCAGCTACAGTTTGAGAATAGGAGTTGTAGAATGTTGGAGCTTGAGCTGACACCACGTCCTCCACCCTGTCTATGGCCAGCATACTTTGATCCTCCACATTTATCAAGAGTGGCAGAAAAGATAATTACTTCGACATGTACACAAGCCCGAGGAGGAAGTCCCCGCATGCTAACAGTTTACTTTTCTTTCCTCCTCCACCTCAGACACCGGTATAGTGGTTTCTGGATTATGCGGGTTGCATTACATTTGGGGTAAAGACACTGATGATAAGCCGGGATTGTGGAGACTTTTAAAGACCACTTCAGACTATGTGATTTTGATACACTGATGTACTTGTTGGGCAAGGGTAGGGTGACCCTGTGTCCCTTTTGATTTTATACATTTTGTAAGACAATGCAATTATGGTCGGAGAATAATGAGTGCCAATCATCATCAAACATGCGACAACACTTTGTGGCCAATAACCAATGAAAACCCAGTCGCTATGTCTTCGTTAAGCGTGTTATTGATCTATATGTGTGCGCTATAATTATAATGCTACTTGCTTGCTATGCTCTCATTAAACATAATTCTCGAATTACTTGGTTATGCTATGATCATGCTATTGCTTGATTGGTTGATATAAAAATCGAATACGTGTATGTACATACAACCTCTAAACAACTATATGCGCTCCCTAAACAAATACAACCTGACCAAACCAAAATTATTCTTAGAAGATGTCACATCAAGAAATCTTTCAGCTGACCGAAGCAGAATTACAAGCGCACATCACGCCGACCATAGCTCGGCACGAGGTTCGTCGCTACAAACACAGCAAAGGTACCTCAGGGGATAACCCACCTAACGGTAATGATTGAGACACCTAAGACACCTTACAATACGTTTGGACTATTCCAAGCGAGCTTTGCTAATGCTTTCTGTGACGAAAATTGCTTGGGTACAGGTTATACCTACAATCAGTTTCAGGACTGCCAGCCTCAGAACTTTGACGGCACTGGAGGTGCCATAACGTTTGTGAAATGGGCCAAAAATATGGATTCGGTTTTGCGAATAAGCGGATGTACGCCAGGGCAACAAGTCCCATATGTGACAGGATCGTTTCGAGATGAGGCCTTGTTATGGTGGAACCTTCGGGTTCGAATAATGGGTGAAGTTGCTACAAATGCTTTAACATGGGAAGATCTGAAGGAAATGATGCGTAGGGAGTATTGCTCTCAGATGGAGGTACAGAAGCTGGAATTCGAATTCTGGAAGCTAAAGATGGAAGGTCCAAAGGTAGCGGAGTACGTACAGAGACTTCATTATTTGTCGTGAGTTGTTCCATACCTAGTGGAACCAGAGTTAAAAAGGATGGAGCCATTCATCTGGGGACTGGCGCCTCAGATCCTGCACTTAATAACGATACTAACTCCGCCAACAACCATCGACGCGGTCAAATTAAGTGTGGCACTCATTAAAGAAGCGGTTAGACTGGAAAAGCTTTCAAACCCTGACAAGAAGAAGGAAACTCAGGTGGAGTCATCCGGAAAGAACAAAAGAAAGCTCACTGACTTCCAGGAGGATACCCGAACGAATAACAAGAACAAAGCCAAAAAGAGAAAGGAGTACATGGGCATCCTACCTAAGTGCGATAACTGCCTACTTCATCATGTTGGGCCATGTAGGTATGGAAGAAGTGATGTCTGTGACAATGTAGGGCAGGTCAAGGAGACGAGTCGGATCGGAACGGAACATAGAAACGAAGATGAAGTTGATAACGAAGATCGCGGAAGAAGCAACGTCAACAACGACTATCAAAGTAGGACCAATGATGAACAAAAACCAGTTTGAGGTTGTTTTGACTGTGGGGACAAAGGGCATTTCAAGAAAGATTGCCCTAACAACAAACAAGCCGATGATCAGATTTACTTAAAAACTAAGCCGAGACGTGATGGGTGCAAGTATCACCGCGAATGTGGATTGTCACACCCCGACCACGTATAACATACAAAACGTGGCGGAAAACGTCGAGGAGTGTTGTAACAGAATAAATTGTTTCATAACCATAGCATTCAAAGTTGTATTTTATTTATCAACATAAGAGTTACATTGTTTTAAACAGGAAACAAAGAGTACATAACATAATTAAACTAAGTCTATCTTCGTTTTATGTCTCTAAGGCACAGGTCCGCCCTAGTGTCATGATCATCATCCTATGGAAAAGCTCCTGAAAACACATGTAAAAATAGGTACGTCAGCATAAAAATGCCTGTGAGATACATAGGTTTTGTGAAAATACGTTTCACGGCTTGTAAGTTTAGAAAGAGTTGTTTAATAAAGTTAGTCAGGAACCTTGTAAATTGATTTGTTTTATAAATCATTTGAAAAACAATAAGTTCAGATGATATGTATAAAAAAGAGAATAATGTATGGTTAGATGAATAACCATGTAAATTGAGTTTGTATAAGATAAGTTGTTTGTAAAACAATGTCTTGTGAAAAGTATGTTATTTGTATAAAATGTTATATGTCTTAAATTGAAATGATTCAAATAACGCTACGATATGTAATACCATACAAACACTTATATATAGGAAGTACCAGCGGCATATCCACCATGCTTGTATCATATTACACACGCCTCGTTACTTAAATCACTTACTCAAACCAAACCACCAACGTAAAATGTTTATGTATAATCAAATGTCAAAATGTTTGTGTGAAAACCATGTCTAATGTCTATGTCTAATGTAAATCTTGAATTGTGTATATCAATATCAAAATGTAAGCATGTGATGAATAACAAATGTACTAAGTATGCAACAAAGGACATACATAGCATAAAATGTAATGTAAAACAATGTACTAAGTATGCACACAATGGGCATACATAGCATAAAATGTAATGTAAAACAATGTACTAAGTACGCACACAATGGGCATACATAGCATAAAATGTAATGTAAAACAATGTACTAAGTAAGCACACAATGGGCATACATAGCATAAAATGTAATGTGAAACAATGTACTAAGTACGCACACAATGGGCATACATAGCATAAAATGTAATGTAAAACAATGTACTCAGTACGCACACAATGGGCATACATAGCATAAAATGTAATGTAAAACAATGTACTAAGTATGCACACAATGGGCATACATAGCATAAAACACAATGAAATCATGTACTATAAATGTACTAATGAACATAGCAAGTATATGATGTGAAAACAGGAAAGCATGAAAGTAACAAGTAGGCACATGTGTTTCACCCCAAAACAGTTTGGAAAACAGTAAAAGAGGGGTCTATGTACTCACTTGAGATTGCTCAGAAGTCCTAAGATAACCACCAAGCAATGCTAGAGATCACGGAATCAATCGGCACCTAAATCGGAGGATCGGATAGAATGAGGGCTCGTAAACCAAATGAGTATGGGAACTCATGTAGTATGGTTTAATTAAGCCTACATTCTAAATGAGACCTAACCTAAGTGCTTACGACCCATTACGACCCGTTTAGGTAGCTTATGCTACTTTAACGCGTCGTTCACGTAAAACGCGTTCGGAATGCCTAACTAGCCATATGATAAGTAAAATATGCCTTAACATGTCTAATATTGTTGCCAAATCAGTTTAGATACCAAAAGTTATGTTACATATGCTTAAAATGAATTTTGGCGTAAAAAGGCCATTTTGGTAATTTACCTAAGGCATATAAACTACCTATCATACAACTACTTAAACGAAGAGACCATAAGGTATAACCTCGGAAGGTTATTCCCTATATACTATGGTCACCTAATGTGTTTGGTCGGATCCTAATGATCGACCAAACGGGTCGGGTTCGAAAGTATGAGCGATTGTTTAGATCGCTTACCTTACGACCCTATATAAGCACTAAACTAAAGTGACGAGCTAAGCATGTTAAAACATGCTTAACTAAGTTTAGAAAACAAGTTTGGTATCAAAACAAAAGGTTTTGATACCTAAGAGTAGTTTGGTTACAAAACACGCAAGAATGCGCATTTAGACCGAAACTACGGCTCGTCAATGAGCCTAGATAACGTGGTAATCAGTAGGTATAGTCACTAGGGACTATAACCATCATGATTACGTTCACGTTATGAAGTTCAAACGAACTTCGTGTTGACCATAAACTGGTCAACTCAGAAAGTCAAACATAGTTTGACTTTCGGACTCGAAAAGCGATAAAAAAACGAAGGAACACTTACAAAGGGTCCCCGAATGCTAATCTAGATCCAAATAGCTCAGGTATGAAACAAAGGTTTCAACTTAGAGCACATTAGATCAGATTCTTGTGAGGAATGAGTGGAAATGGATTGGGTATTTATAGTAAACCCACAACCGTTAGGATTGTTTCTTGGAAAAGGGGGCACGATCTAAGCCGTACACTTGTTGGAAAGTTGTGGTAACTCATTTGGCCCTTCACCATAAGGTTTTGACACTTGGCATTGGCCTTTGGGTGGGTTGAAGGGCTGTAAAAACGAGTTTCTGCATTTTTTTTATTATTTTTTTATATATATATTTTTTTTGCAGTTTTGGTTCCTGTGCGCGTATCGTCGTGTTTTGGCACTTCTAACACCCGTCAAGCCCATTTTTAAGCTTCACAAGGATGTTAAAGTATAGGGAACATGAAACATGCTCAAAAATATGCCAGATGTCGGTTCGTTTAGCCGTACAATCGCGTTGTTCGGTTAATTACGACGGAATGCGCATAAGCGTGAAAAATGATCCAAATTGCGTGACGAATGGATTTTTCTCATGCCAAACACTAAAATAAAATATTTTAGTGATTACATAATTTTTTGGATGTCCGGATGTATTCAGACCGTAAGTTATGCACGAAAATGCAAACTTGTGCATTTTTTGACACTTTTAGTCCCTGAATGACCCAAAAGTTTATTTTAGCACACCGAACACCTCAAAGCCTATTTCTAAGCTGTGTAAAGGATATTTAAGGTGTGTTTAAATTATGGTCATGTTTCGGAATGTCTGTTATAGTTCAAATTGGCATACTTTCGCAGTTTGTCAATTTTAGTCCCTGTAGGCGATTTGACTTGTTTTTGCCATACCAAAGCCTTCAAAACTTATTTCTAAGTTATGTAAAGGTTATTGAAGGTATGTTAAGTATATGTTGATGTTCCAGAGTATTTTTCGCATTAAACTGGTTACGTTTACGCATCAGTTTGCGTATAACTCTCCAGAAAGTGATATAGAGTTTGAATTTGAACAAAAGTCAAAACATGAAAAATGTAAAACCTAACAAAACAAACATTGGGATCAAATAACATTGTTTTATTGATAATTGAACTGTTCACAATGATTACAAGCACAGATGTTACAGTTTCCCCTACTTGTGGAAATTTCGTCCCGAAATTTATTTAGAGGAAACTCGTGGGAAAAGATGCGGATATTTCGCTTTCATTTGATCTTCGCGTTCCCAAGTAAAATCGAGTCCATGTTTAGCTTCCCAGCAAACTTTGACCAAAGGAATGCGCTTGCGTTTAAGCCACTTGACTTCACGTTCCATGATTTCCACTGGCTTTTCAACGAATTTCAGTGTTTTACCAACCCGAATTTTGTCAAGCGGTATGTGGAGGTTCTCATCAGCTAAACACCTATTGAGATTGGACACGTGAAAAGTTGGATGAACATTTCCAAGTTCAGGAGGTAACTCAAGTCTGTAGGCTACCTTACCGATTCTTTCGACGATCTTGAATGGTCCAACATATCTAGGTGCAAGTTTTCCTTTTTTTCCAAATCTGATCACACCTTTCCAAGGTGAGACCTTAAGTAATACTCGATCACCGACTTGAAATTCCAAAGGCTTGCGTTTTGGGTCCACGTAACTCTTTTAACGGCTTCTAGCTGTCTGAAGGTTATCACGAACTTTCTTAATCTTGTCAGTTGTCTCTAAAATGAGGGCAGGTCCAGTAAGCTGAGCCTCGCCGATCTCATTCCAGCAGACTGGTGAACGACATTTTCGACCATAGAGAGCCTCAAAAGGAGCCATTTTGATGCTGGTGTGATAACTGTTGTTGTAGGAGAATTCAATCAACTGAAGATGTGAATCCCAACTACCACCAAAATCGATCACACAAGCTCTAAGCATATCCTCCAGAGTCTGGATTGTTCTTTCAGATTGACCATCCATTTGCGGATGATAAGCTGTGCTCAAATTAAGTTGGGTCCCCATAGCAGATTGCATGGTTCTCCAAAAATGAGAAGTGAAACGAGCATCTCTGTCCGAAATGATGCTCAAAGGAACACCATGTCGAGCTACAATTTCATCCACATAGATTTTAGCAAGTTTGTCAGCAGAAAAATCCTCACGGATTGGCAAGAAATGCACTGACTTAGTAAGACGATCAACAACTACCCAGATGGCATCATGACCTTTCTTTGTGCGCGGAAGTTTGGTAACGAGATCCATAGTAATGTTTTCCCATTTCCAAACTGGGATCTCTGGTTGCACCAATAAACTAGAAGGACGCTGATGTTCAGCCTTAACCTTAAGACAAGTAAGACATTTTGATACATATAAGGCAATGTCTTTCTTCATACCAGGCCACCAATACTGGATACGAAGATCCTTATACATCTTATCTGAGCCCGGATGAATAGAATAACGAGACTTATGGGCTTCATCCATAAGCAAGGTACGAAGATCATCTTGGCTTGGGACCCACAAACGGTCCATGAAGTAATATGATCCATTGTCCTTCAGTTCCAGATCAGGTGTTATGTGATAGGGAAATTCCTTATCCATCAAACCTTGTGAAACACAAGATTGCTGAGCCTGAGAAATGCGTGCTTGGATATCGGATCGAGCTTGAATAACAGATTGAACACGAACACAATGAAGCTTAGTACGTTCCTTACGACTCAAAGCATCGGCTACGACATTCGCCTTACCAGGATGGTAGCGAATTTCACAGTCATAGTCGTTTAGAAGCTCGACCCAACGTCGTTGCCTCATGTTGAGTTCTTTCTGATTGAAGATATGCTGAAGACTTTTGTGGTCTGTGAAAACCACACATTTTGTTCCGTACAAATAGTGTCTCCAGATCTTAAGAGCGAAGACAACTGCACCCAACTTAAGATCATGAGTGGTGTAGTTCTTCTCATGTATCTTCAACTGCCTTGATGCATATGCTATAACTTTGTTCCTTTACATCAGAACACAGCCAAGACCCAATTTAGAGGCATCGCAATAAACGACGAAATCATCATTGCCCTCAGCCAACGACAGAACAGGCGCGTCACAAAGTTTCTGCTTCAAGTTCTGAAAAGCTTCCTCTTGTTTGAATCCCCAATCAAAGGGCTTGTTCTTCTGAGTTAGAGCAGTTAGAGGAACTGCAATCTTTGAGAAGTTTTCTATGAAGCGGCGGTAATAACCCGCAAGTCCAAGAAAAGAACGAACCTCAGTAGGAGTAGTAGGCGTATCCCAATCCTTAATCGCACTGACCTTGGAGGGATCTACATGAATACCTTGTTAGTTGACAATGTGTCCTAAGAATTGAACTTCTTTAAGCCAGAATTCACACTTGGAGAATTTGGCAAAAAGTTGCTCTTTCTTTAGGAGTTCCAGAGTAAGACGAAGATGTTGCTCATGTTCAGCTCGCGTCTTAGAATAAATCAAGATGTCGTCTATAAAAACAATGATGAAAAGATCCAAATAAGGCTTGCAGACCCTATTCATTAAGTCCATGAAAACAGCCGGAGCATTAGTCAAACCGAATGGCATAACTGTGAACTCATAATGCCCATATCGAGTGCGGAACGCTGTCTTGGGAATATCTTCTTCATGCACCCGAAGTTGATGATATCCAGATCGCAGATCTATCTTTGAAAAATAAGAAGAGCCCTGTAACTGATCAAAGAGATCATCAATGCGGGGTAGGGGATATCGATCCTTGATGGTAAGCTTGTTAAGCTCACGATAATCGATACAAATCCTAAAAGATCCATCCTTCTTCTTGACAAAAAGAACGGGAGCACCCCAAGGTGAAAAGCTAGGACGGATAAAACCTTTATCAGAAAGCTCCTGAAGCTGCTTGGACAACTCTTGCATCTCAGATGGTGCAAGATGATATGGAGCTCTGGCAATGGGATTTGCACCAGGTACGAGATCAATACGGAACTCGACTTGGCGTGCTGGGGGTAGACCAGGTAAATCTTCAGGGAAAACTTCTGGATAATCCCGAACAACAGGAATATCTTGAATAGATTTACCTTTGCCTTTGCCTTTATCTGCTGTTACATGTGCCAAGAAGGCCACATAATTCTTTCGCAGATACTTCCGAGCTTTAAAACAAGACTTGAGTTTGAGACCACCGGCAGGTTTCTCGCCACGAACCTGTAGGATCTCGCCTGTCGAAAGCGGCACACGAACAATATTCTCAAAACAAACTACCTCTGCGCGATGCTTGGATAACCAATCCATACCCACTATAACGTCGAAGCTTCCAAGTTGCATAGGCGTGAGGTCGTTAGGAAAAAGATGGTCGTTAAGGTTCAACTGGCAGTTGCGAAGAACAGAATTAAGAACAATGGGTTCACCATTAGCAACTTCTACTGTCAAAGGTTTACCTAGTTTCTTTCTAGACACGCGGAGCATTGGCTCAAAAGACAATGACACAAAACTCTTATCGGCACCAGAATCGAAAAGAACAGATGCAGGCTGATTATTAATAAAGAACGTACCGTTCACCACATTATCGTCCGCCTGCGCCTCTTGGGCATTCATGTTAAAAGCTCGCCCTCGAGCCTGAGCCTGATTCTGGTTTGCATTCACCAATCTTGGGCACTGGTTACGGTAGTGGGTCAGATCCCCACAGTTATAACAAGCACCTGGTGGGTAGTGTGGTCGTGCAGCTTGACCCTGTTGCTGAGCAGGAGGCTGAGCAACTTGTTGAGCCGGGTTCTGAGCTGCCCGGTTCTGAGCGAATAGACAAACATTGGCAAGATGACCTGACTTCCCACAGTTAGTACAGATACGGCACTGATGTTGCGGCTGATGGTGACTGTTGCATCTATTGCACAAAGGTGCATTCCCTGAATAGGGTTTCTTCGCTGGAGGCTGTGCGGGTTGGTTGGGAGCTGCCTGGTTAGCTTGGGCAGTGACAGCAAAATTTTGGGAAGCCTTACGCTTCCTTGACCTCTTCGATGAACCAGAATCCTTACCCTTCTTGTCTTCACCTTTCTTGCTCTCACCCTTGTCAGCCGACTGTTTCTTGCCCTCGTCACCCTTCCTGTGTAACTTATTCTTCCGAATCTTCGACTCAGTCAAAGTTGCTGATAACTCGATAGCCTGACGGAGTGTGGTAGGGTTACTACCAGTAATGATGTCTTGTACTGAGTCAGGTAGACCATCGATGTATCTTTCGATAGCCTTGTCGAGTGGGGTAACCATTTGTGGGCAAAGCAGACTCAACTCCTCAAATCTATCAGTATACGCCCGATGCTCACTACTATCTTGCTTCAAATCATCGAACTCTCTCTCCAAAGCTCGCTTCTCATGACGAGGACAAATTTCCCTCATCATAAGGGCCCTAAGTTCAGCCCAAGTTTATGCTAGAGAAACTTCTGCACCACGGTCTCTCATAACCCCGTTCCACCATGTGAGAGCCCTCTTCTGAAAACACTCGAAGAAAACTCGACCTTGCGATTGTCAGGACACTGCACGTGGCGGAAAGTATTCTCAATGCTCTCGAACCATTGAAGAAGCCCAGTCGCTCCCTTAGAACCACTAAACTTGAGTGGTTTAGCCGAGTTAAAATCCTTGAACTTGCATGGAGCATTGTTGTTGTTGTTGGCTTGGTTCCATTGAGCAAAGAGGTTAGGGAATTGAGCAGCCATTTGATGCGCAATAATTTCTGCCAGTTCGGCAGTCGCTATCTGGTTTTCGCGTCGAGGAGGCATTCTAAAAGAGGAAAACATGAAAGGAAACGAGTGAGATGTTTGGGTGAAAAGAATGAGATGATGCAAAAATTTATAATGGCAAAGATGGTGGTCATTTGTTTGTTACCACAAGGTAAACAAACGACACATTGTGACTAATCAAAGTAAATGGGTGAAAAATAAGGTATCGCGAAGACATGCTCGCCTATAAGTGAACACTCACCCCAAGAGTTCCCAGGTAAGAGTGACTGCTCCGATTATGTGGATGTGTACGAACACTCTAGCCTTAGACAGAAAACCCAGGGTACAGGCATTCACCCTTCCAGTTTGCACGTGTTCACATTATTTAAAACCCAAAACCTTGACGAGATTTTGAAAACTCAGAGGGGTTCAAAACCTTTTAACAGAGGGTTCAAAACCTTACAATAGAGGGTTCAAAACCTTGTAATAAATCATTCAAAAACAGAAGATTGTTTTTCAAAAATCGTTTCGAAAAATTGGGTTCTTGGTTTGGTAATCACCTAAGGATAGGTGATGTGCATGTTTTAAGATCTAAACACAAGATAACTTGTGTTAGGGTCCTAGAAAGGTTATAGTCTAGGTCAAAGCATTACTAATAACCTAATTCCCTATAACCATTGGCTCTGATACCAACTCTTCTGTCACACCCCGACCACGTATAACATACAAAACGTGGCGGAAAACGTCGGGGAGTGTTGTAACAGAATAAATTGTTTCATAACCATAGCATTCAAAGTTGTATTTTATTTATCAACATAAGAGTTACATTGTTTTAAACAGGAAACAAAGAGTACATAACATAATTAAACTAAGTCTATCATCGTTTTATGTCTCTAAGGCACAGGTCCGCCCTAGTGTCACGATCATCATCCTATGGAAAAGCTCCTGAAAACACATGCGAAAATAGGTACGTCAGCATAAAAATGCCTATGAGATACATAGGTTTTGTGAAAATAGGTTTCACGGCTTGTAAGTTTAGAAAGAGTTGTTTAATAAAGTTAGTCAGGAACCTTGTAAATTGATTTGTTTTATAAATCATTTGAAAAACAATAAGTTCAGATGATATGTATAAAAAAGAGAATAATGTATGGTTAGATGAATAACCATGTAAATTGAGTTTGTATAAGATAAGTTGTTTGTAAAACAATGTCTTGTAAAAAGTATGTTATTTGTATAAAATGTTATATGTCTTAAATTGAAATGATTCAAATAACGCTACGATATGTAATACCATACAAACACTTATATATAGGAAGTACCAGCGGCATATCCACCATGCTTGTATCATATTACACACGCCTCGTTACTTAAATCACTTACTCAAACCAAACCACCAACGTAAAATGTTTATGTATAATCAAATGTCAAAATGTTTGTGTGAAAACCATGTCTAATGTCTATGTCTAATGTAAATCATGAATTGTGTATATCAATATCAAAATGTAAGCATGTGATGAATAACAAATGTACTAAGTATGCAACAAAGGACATACATAGCATAAAATGTAATGTAAAACAATATACTAAGTATGCACACAATGGGCATACATAGCATAAAATGTAATGTGAAACAATGTACTAAGTACGCACACAATGGGCATACATAGCATAAAATGTAATGTAAAACAATGTACTAAGTACGTACACAATGGGCATACACAGCATAAAATGTAATGTGAAACAATGTACTAAGTACGCACACAATGGGCATACATAGCATAAAATGTAATGTAAAACAATGTACTCAGTACGCACACAATGGGCATACATAGCATAAAATTTAATGTAAAACAATGTACTAGGTATGCACACAATGGGCATACATAGCATAAAACACAATGAAATCATGTACTATAAATGTACTAATGAACATAGCAAGTATATGATGTGAAAACAGGAAAGCATGAAAGTAACAAGTAGGCACATGTGTTTCACCCCAAAACAGTTTGGAAAACAGTAAAAGAGGGGTCTATGTACTCACTTGAGATTGCTCAGAAGTCCTAAGATAACCACCAAGCAATGCTAGAGATCACGGAATCAAACGGCACCTAAATCGGAGGATCGGATAGAATGAGGGCTCGTAAACCAAATGAGTATGGGAACTCATGTAGTATGGTTTAATTAAGCCTACATTCTAAATGAGACCTAACCTAAGTGCTTACGACCCATTACGACCCGTTTAGGTAGCTTATGCTACTTTAACGCGTCGTTCGCGTAAAACGCGTTCGGAATGCCTAACTTGCCCTATGATAAGTAAAATATGCCTTAACATGTCTAATATTGTTTCCAAATCAGTTTAGATACCAAAAGTTATGTTACATATGCTTAAAATGAATTTTGGCGTAAAAAGGGCATTTTGGTAATTTACCTAAGGCATAGAAACTACCTATCATACAACTACTTAAACGAAGCGACCATAAGGTATAACCTCGGAAGGTTATTCCCTATATACTATGGTCACCTAATGTGTTTGGTCGGATCCTAATGATCGACCAAACGGGTCGGGTTCGAAAGTATAAGCGATTGTTTAGATCGCTTACCTTACGACCCTATATAAGCACTAAACTAAAGTGACGAGCTAAGCATGTTAAAACATGCTTAACTAAGTTTAGAAAACAAGTTTGGTATCAAAACAAACGGTTTTGATACCTAAGAGTAGTTTGGTTACAAAACACGCAAGAATGCGCATTTTGACCGAAACTACGGCTCGTCACTAAGCCTAGATAACGTAGTAATCAGTAGGTATAGTCACTAGGGACTATAACCATCGTGATTACACTCACGTTATGAAGTTCAAACAAACTTCGTGTTGACCATAAACTGGTCAACTCAGAAAGTCAAACATAGTTTGACTTTCAGACTCGAAAAGCGATAAAAAACGAAGGAACACTTACAAAGGGTCCCCAAATGCTAATCTAGATCCAAATAGCTCAGGTATGAAACAAAGGTTTCAACTTAGAGCACATTAGATCAGATTCTTGTGAGGAATGAGTGGAAATGGGTTGGGCATTTATAGTAAACCCACAACCGCTAGGATCGTTTCTTGGAAAAGGGGGCACGATCTAAGCCGTACACTTGTTGGAAAGTTGTGGTAACTCATTTGGCCCTTCACCATAAGGTTTTTACACTTGGAATTGGCCTTTGGAGGGGTTGAAGGGCTGTAAAAATGAGTTTCTGCATTTTTTTTTTTTTTTATATTTTTTTTTGCAGTTTTGGTTCCTGTGCGCGTATCGTCGTGTTTTGGCACTTCTAACACCCGTCAAGCCCATTTTTAAGCTTCACAAGGATGTTAAAGTATAGGGAACATGAAACATGCTCAAAAATATGCCAGATGTCGGTTCGTTTAGTCGTACAATCGCGTTGTTTGGTTAATTACGACGGAATGCGCATAAGCGTGAAAAATGATCCAAATTGCGTGACGAATGGATTTTTCTCATGCCAAACACTAAAATAAAATATTTTAGTGATTACATAAATTTTTGGATGTCCGGATGTATTCAGACCGTAAGTTATGCGCGAAAATGCAAACTTGTGCATTTTTTTGACACTTTTAGTCCCTGAATGACCCAAAAGTTTATTTTAGCACACCGAACACCTCAAAGCCTATTTCTAAGCTATGTAAAGGATATTTAAGGTGTGTTTAACTTATGGTCATGTTCCGGAATGTCTGTTATAGTTCAAATTGGCATACTTTCGCAGTTTGTCAATTTTAGTCCCTGTAGGCGATTTAACTTGTTTTTGCCATACCAAAGCCTTCAAAACTTATTTCTAAGTTATGTAAAGGTTATTTAAGGTATGTTAAGTATATGTTGATGTTCTGGAGTATTTTTCGCATTAAACTGGTTACGTTTACGCATCAGTTTGCGTATAACTCTCCAGAAAGTGATATAGAGTTTGAATTTGAACAAAAGTCAAAACATGAAAAATGTAAAACCTAACAAAACAAACATTGGGATCAAATAACATTGTTTTATTGATAATTGAACTGTTCACAATGATTACAAGGAGGATTGACCAAGACCATGAAGGGGTATCCAACATCGGAGCTCGTGAAGCATGCCCACATCCAGATGCGGTCACTGGTACGTTCTCTATCAACCAAAAATTTTGCATCTACGTTGTTTGATACCAGTGCCGACCATAGCTTCGTATCTCATGGGTTTAAAAAATATACTTGATTCAGTAAAGGGGTAAGTTAGTTAACCCGTACTCGATAGAACTAGCTAAGAGAAGCCTCGGCGTGGTAATCAGATTGGACCATTTGTCGAACAATCAAGCAGAGATTGTTATCCGCGTCCCAATGACGAACGAAGAAACGATTGTGGTTCATGAAGCAGGATACGCCTCTATAAACTACTAATGCTTAAAGACACAGAAGTTTTTGCGCAAAGGATGTGTTGCCTTCTTGGCTCATTGTCGAGGACAAGAGAGATGAAGAACTAAGAACTCGAAGATATCCCTGTGATAAGGGAATACCCTGAAGTCTTCCCCGAAGACTTGCCAAAATCATCTCCTCAACGACAAGTCGAAATTCGCACCAATTTAATTCCAGGCGCCGCGCCTGCAGCCAGTGCACCTTAGCGACAAGCACCTTCGGAGATGTAAGGATTGTCAGTATAGCTTCAGTAGATGATAAAGAAGGAAGCTAACAGACCAGGTTTCCCGTTTTGGGTAACCCCAATTCTGCTCATCAAGAAGAAGGACGATGATTTTCAAATGAGCATCAACTACCAGGAGCCGAACGAGCTAACCAACAAGAGCCGATAACCCTTGCTGAGGATTAACGAACTTCGTACTTAACTAACTGCGAGGATCCAACAACTATTACACGACTGATCGATGATCGAGTGTCTTTAGCTGTGAATTCAG
The DNA here is from genome assembly GCA_030545235.1 of Helianthus tuberosus. Taxonomy (NCBI): domain Eukaryota; kingdom Viridiplantae; phylum Streptophyta; class Magnoliopsida; order Asterales; family Asteraceae; genus Helianthus; species Helianthus tuberosus. The sequence goes on along the minus strand of JARYGA010059718.1, from coordinate 7,933,849 downwards.
GAAGAAAGTATACCGGGAAAATTGTGGGACAATAACTTGCTTTTAGACGTACACAAGGATGGTGTTTCCTATACGATGCACAAAACAAATTTTACACAAAATACGAAACCCTGAGAACTTAGAAAACATGTATTTAGGATCTTTGGGAACCCAGGTCCAAACTCGTAAAGGTTGTTACTCAAGAACCACATTTATAAACTCAAGCAAACACCATTATCCTGACATATATGCCATTTCAGTTAACCAAACAGAAAGTACTTACATTTCTTTTGTGAAATCTTCACTTTTACTTCTAGCAAGTAGATGTTTGCACCTCTACTCCCCTTAATGGTAGTTGCATCGCATTAACTTCCTTCGCTGAGAGCGAACATACATTTGCTTCGAAGACTTGGTCATTTCTCCATTTTAGCCAACACACATTGTCTCATTACTGGAAAACTTATATGTTACGCATGCACCATCTGCTACGCATGCGGTTTCATTTCAAGCGCTTTATTGAAATTCAAATATTATTTTTGCTAAAGCTAACTATTGGTTTATGATTCGAATAACCTATGTTATGGTAATTGTTGGCTCTTTTGCTACCAAGTCAACATACTTTCTTGAAACTTCTTTTATTTCAAGTTACATTCATGGTTTATCTTTGTAGCCATGCCGAGGTTCCTTTGTTGATACGTACGTTTATTGTCGGGTTACGCTGAAACCAAGTTCAATTGTTTGGACTTATCCATTCGCATATTCAATTTAAGACGCCATATGATGTATTGAGAGCATAATATTTAAATACTTTTGCAAAGGTTCTTTGGTTTCGAGTCATAGTAGACTTGATTGGCCTACGACTCCACTAAATCATGTTGATTTCGATACCTCACGGTGATACTTTCACAGAATTGAAGCTTGCGCTAATTTCGTTACGTACCTCATGCACAGATTTAATTGTTTACTGACTTGCTCTAAATTCGTTTCAATTTTCACGAATAAAGCAGTTTCCACACAGTTATGTGTTAAGACAATGGTACATAGGCTCATTTCATGTCATGATGTACCTCCTAATGATTCTTTCAACATTAATCAAATGCTTTGCAGTAATTATTACTCTTTCATCTTCGATCAAAAACAGTGGAACCTTGATGTTCTGTATTCAATTGAGAACTCTATGACGTTGTGTAAATCAAAACTACAGATTGTTTCAGTACACTTTCATTTGATTTCAAACACGGTGAAGTTGTTCAGACACCACTATATTTGGGTTATGTCATTACAACACCTTGGGGTGTCCTTACAAACTTGTAGCTTGTGCTAATCATGGTCAACCGTTCCACACGAAACTACACATACTTTTGTTTGACCTGTCCTTTAAACATGCCTGATGCAACTACAACAATACACCAGTTTCGCTTGTAAATCATTCGACGTATTTTCGCAATTCAAGAATGTCGACACACTAAACCTTACCATTCATTTATTCGGAAGTTGACAAATCCTTTTCTTGTTGCTATCGCAGTTGAGTTGATGATTTTTGAGTTCATATAGCGGAGGCTATGGTTTGTGAAAACTCTTCTGCATATTGTGACCGATTGTATGAGGAATCCATAGGTCAAGACTCCTCTTTTGCGGAACCCCCTGCCAGCTGGATTACACTAGACTATAAGTCAAATACGTCTTGTACCTTTGACATCAAAGGCTAAAAGCACATACCTTTTAACCATAGGGTTCGGGTTGTTATATATTCTTGGACTCACCTGATGTGAGTGAGGTTTGATTCGGTTTGGTGATTATCTACCTCGGTATTATTTATATACATACACATGTGACGTAACCATAAGGAGTTAAGGTAGTACAAATTTCGAGGATGAAATTTTCTTAACGGGGGGAGAATGTGACAACTGTCAAATTTACAGGTATCTGTACAATCAATTAATATTTAATTTGTGCTTAATGACTGTGATTGATCTCAACTAATGATTAAACTGCTTTCTGATTTCTGTTACGTACATACATATGCATCACATTCATACTGTCACTCCATTTATTACACACAGACTTTAGTGACAAACTTGATGCACAAAGCACAGTTAGCACATTGAGCGGATAACTCAGACACATGCTGACAATGCCAGTACATAGACAGACAGTATTTTGAGGCCCAGTATGAGCCAGTAATAAAGTATCACACTAGGGTAGTGTGTAGGGAAGTGAGGACCATAAAACTGCATCCCTAGGTGATAGTTTAGGTGTCGGAATGTGCCTAAAACCCACTTAAACTGCAAAATTCTGCACTTATTAACAAAATTCAGCATTTAAACATGCTAGTCACTTGCAAAAATATGGCAAAATGGTCCTGTATGCTTTCCTAAGTGTCGGGAATTAAAAGGGTCACTAAAAGTTGCATAAAGGACGATATACGACATAACTTAGCACTTTAACGAAACCGAACAACCGGACATTACCCGGAACACCAAAATAATGCTAGAAGCATTGTAATTATTTTTCTAAACTAGTTATGGTCCCCGAACATCAAAACACACTATATTATGTCATAACACCTAAACCTTTAATTACTTCACTTATCTTCTAACTAAATTGGTTAACTCCCATTACATTACAACTAAACCAACCCCCCCCCCCCCCAAACCGGTTATGAAACATGGGACACCCCCATGATTTTATCTAATTATTTATTAGATCTTGTTTAGTACTTCTTAACACACATGGACTAATTGGTAATATGATGTTGGAGATTTATTTATAAAACCACAAGTCTTTCACTCCTATAATCTTCACACCAACAACACCCTCATACTCTCCTCTCTCCCTCCATTACTCTCGGTCGAACACCCCTCTTGTCACCACCACCATTTTCAATTTTCCTTCAAGCTTTCCAAGGCCATCCCAAGGTGCACCAAGGTGAATAACGAAGTGTGGAGCACTCGGATCTTGAAGGACCTCCTTCACAAGCTTTTATCCACCCATTTTCTCTAGTGTTTCTTCCCTAGCTTAAAAGCTAGTAGTAAGCCTCTTTAATCCTCATTTACTTCATATTTATGGTGGTTAATAGTTATGTTATGATGAAAATACATGAACACTAAAAGATCATAAACAAAAGTCTTACACATAAAGCTTTGCATAAAAATCATGAGATGAGAGATGGTAATACATGATAAATCTGAGTTATATAAATGATAATCTGCTGTAAATGACTTACGTTATGATATAAATCGTTATTAGAATGAATGGTAATCGTATGTGTACATTTTAGTGGCATTTAGACTATAAAAAGCATGCTAATTAGCATTTTCAGTCAACTTCAACTGTTTGTAAACGGATCATTTTAAATCGAAAAATTGATTTTCTAAAGTCTAAATTATATAATTTCGAAAAACGAAGCAAATGGCACTTGAATCATATTTTTTTGAGGTCGTTTACTATTTTCAAAGACCCATTTTGTAATAGCAGCTAAAGCTGAGTTTTTACTGCAGTAAATGGGTGATATGTTTTTAGTCATAACTTGAAATCTATGTTGAATCAGCTCATGAAAATTGTACTGTAGATGACCACTGATGTCATAGTAATTCTCCCACTAGAATTTCATCAATCGGACTTACGATAAATTTTAGATGAATTATTTCGTAGACAGTAGTCAGAAAGTGACAAATCTGAATGCAGTCAGGTAAATAAATTTTTATAAAATATTGGTAATGAACTGGACCCCGATATTTTTACACAATAATATTTGGATCGTATAAGACATTTTGTAAAAATTTAGGAATTTTTGGAATGAGATAACTATTTTATTAAAATGCCCAAAAACAGCCCAGTTTTGTATTTTAAAACTGAAATGATATAAGTAGTATTTTGCATGTCTAAATGTCGGGTTGGTTATTTGAGAACGATCTAACGTATTATATGTTAAAGAAAATGATATGCTATTTAGTATGGGCACCTCTATTTACAAAGGAGACTATGGCGAAATTTTCTAAAAATTCCAACACTTAGAAAATATTTTCTATCAAGTGTTGCAAGTACGTTTTGAACTATGCTTTTCAAATTTAAACATCGCCATAATTTTTGTAACAAAATACAAAGTATCGGAGGTTGGTTTTATACATAAAAATGGGTAAACATATATATTTAGAATATATATACATACTAAGACACTTGTGTGAGTGTTTGCATACTCGGTGAAATGGTTATATTATATAACTTAACAAAGTACCGTGAAATTTATTACCCAACAACAATACCGTTACTTATATATTTTGGTATATATTATCTTTGGACAAAGTGAAAATATATTATTTTGGAGAAATATATATTTTCGGGTCAACACATTATTGTGGGACAAAATGAGTTATAAATATATTTTCTAGAGTGAGACTTGGGAATAGATTGATTTGGAAATTACAAATAGAGTAATACAAGTACATGTATAAGATACCCCATCCTTGGGAAGGAAATACGAAGCTAAAATACTTGAGAAGTATTAATACCAAAGATATGGATTAAACAACTACTCCAAAACAAAATATAATTTAAGTTGAAATATTAATTATTTCGACAAATAATTATACAACTTGGAATAACATCTGAAACGTAACTAAAAAACGTAAATACAATGGCAAGGCACGGCCCATTCGTCTAATAGACCATAGTACATTGTAGGGAGTCGTGTTTGCTGAGGAGACTTGAGTTACGAGCACAGAAGACGCAATACAGTGAGTTCATGTCCCCCTTTTCTCTTAACTGTTTTCAGTTTTATACTTCGGGGGTGAAATACATGTTACAATTGTTTACAGACACTTTATACATGGTATGGTTAGCTTAAGGAGGGTTACTACTTAGATCATGTCAGTGGGTAGGCGGATACTTAAGGCCATTAATCCTCGTTGTATGACCGAGGGACATGAGTGATAGATCTATTCGGGTGTAGCGAGCCCCACTCCTGAGTCCGCTGAGTGGACCATGAGGTGACTATGTCTTACCGACGAAATCTGCTAGGTTTGAGTCTTCCTGCATCACTTCACACATATCAATGGCCTTGCAAACCATTGGTGATCTCTTTTTCCTTATTGCTACATACCAGGGACTTTCATACATACAGACATATTTCAAAGGTTTATTCATACACATATACGCATGAACTCGCTCAACCTTTGTTGATTTTTCAAACTACATGTATTTCAGGGAACTAAACAGATCTGGCGGGTGTATGCATGTGTCTACAAGCTGCGTGTTAAATAAAGGATGTCATCCGAGGTCGTAAAGTTTAAAAGATGTATCCTATTCCTGGACAGGATACATGTTTTTAAACTCAGGATTTTTAAAGTCTTTTGTTGAGTCCGTGAGAACTCATTTGAACATGTTATGGTTTGTAACTAATTGGCATCAATGTTTTCAAGACACTAGTATTGTGGTATTTTCTAAACTAATTGGCATCAATGATTGATTGCTATGGTATTAAGAAGTCACACCAAATAACCACGCTTCCGCAAAAGTCAGGGTGTGACATTAATGATGGTTTATCATGTAACCGTGGTTAAGTCCTTTCATCTTAACCCTTCAACTTGTAGTTTCTTCAATCATTTCTTCACGAACGTGTTACACTAATTTTTTATTGGAGAAAGCTATCAGTTCTATGACACCTTTTCATTATTGTGAACCCCATTGGATAGGAGGTCCAATCACCTTCCTTCGTATATATCCACCTTTTCTTGTAAGTCAAAGTCTCATTCTGATGACGTCATCAGAAATTCAACATAAATTCTGTTGAGAATATGTATTGCCTCTTGTTTTGTCTTCTGTTGACCTTTTAGATGTGGTCAACAGAAGTCAACAATTTTCAACAGAATTTCTCGGTTGTGATTTTCCCCCTAAACTTGTGACCTTTTTCAACAGATTTTGAAGTTTTCTTTTTGACAGAAGATAGAGGTTTTTTTTTTTTTTTTTTTTTTGAGATGAGAGGGAATAGATAAGTTCAGTAGACTCACATTTGTTTTTCTGGTGGCATTCATGTCTCCTGGCTTTTTCTGATATTTCTTAAAACATTTTGTCATTTTGAAGTTTTACCAGAAAAATTTTAGATCCATTTTGAATTACCAGATTTTATCATTTGTCATCAGAAACTTAGTGTATTGTGCCAAATTTTTTATTTCTGATGATCATTTTTCTTATTTTCTTTACCCATCACCCAGACAATAAGCAAGATAACAAAGCAAAAAAAACACACAAAAAGTATATATTAACAAAAAAAATAAAAACTACACAAATAAGACCAAAAAAATCTAATCAATATCTATTCCTTCACCGTGTTCTAACTCGAGGAGAACCAGCAGGTCAGTCATTTTCCCAGAGTTCTTGTTGGAGGGTATAAGAAGGTTGATCTTCATGTTTTCTTGAAAATTCATGTCAGCTCTAGGATAAGTTGCAGGAATGCCTGCAAAGTCTAACTGACTTGTGATTATCTTCGTCAGAAAACGAGGATAAACCAAGAATGGCTTGTCTACCCACATGTTGCTTGTAAAATCTCTCATTAAATAATGAGAGAAGTTGTAAGGTTCTTTAAGGACAAGTGCACGTATGGGCTCCATCAACCTAAGAGATACTTCGTGATGGTTGATGACTTTCTTTGAAAAGCATGCACCCATTTGGGTAACCAGATATTGCCACGGCTTGACAAAGCCATTTTTGTTGATTGCTCGTTGTGGGTTATCCGTATGATAACCCATTAGCATCAAGACTTCATTCTTTTGAGCCTTTGTGAACATCAGGACTTCATTAGCGTCATTAAGTTGAAGAGCCGTCCTGATGGTGGCTTCATTTAACAGAATTTTTTGATTTAGGACCATTCTCTCGATGGCCATCTGTTTACCCTCAGAAAAAGTTGCATTCTTCCAGAAGATTTGAAGGATTTCTGGATGAACACTTATGTGAGTAGTGAGTGCATACCCCAAGTTACTTTCCATGAGCATTTTAAGCACAAATTGACATCCTTTCCATTGAGGACCTTCCAGATTGGTCCTCAATCGGAGATTGTGATATGGATGTAGAGTCAGTGGGAAATATTCTTCTTTGATGGTAGACATTTGAGAGTATATGAAGAGAAGATGAAAAAAGAAGTTTTTGATTGTGTGAAGAAGACAGTTAAAACACAAAGTAGTGGTAATTTATAGTAAATTTGCCATAAATGGTATCAACCTACTAATAGATATTCTTCACCGCAATCTCTGTTATTAAATTGACTATCAGAGGTCAGAAATTATAACAGAGATAAGTTTCTTCTTTACTTCATATGCATTTAATGTTTTAGGCGGCCATTTTCTGGTGGTATATCATGATTACCTATCAAAATGTCACTTCAATCTCCTTAATACTTGATGGAGTGTAATTAATGAAGGAGAGAGAAAGTTTCATTTTAACGAATTCCCAGAAATTTTCTGTTAAATGACGATATCAACACAAAGAAGAAAAAGATAAAATAAAAATTTCTCCCCTATATAATTTGTTAAAAAATTAAAGAAAGGAGAGAGAGAGAAAAAAAATCAAAGAACAAATTATGAACATGCTGTTAAGAGATATGAATAAGGATGATGACATGAGTTTGTTTTGATGATCTATGAAAATTTTGATTAACCAACATATTTTTCTGATGATTCACCAGAATTTCTGATGATTTATCAGGTGTTCTGATGTTGTATTAGATTTTCTGCTAACTTATCAGATTTTCTATTGATTTAACAGATGTATGATGAAAAAAAAATTCAGAGAACTAACCATAACTATAGCAGATTATACTTTAAGCCTTCCACAAAGGCTACTTTCTCTATGGTCAGACATCCATACCTTATACATCCATATCCCATGATCCTCCCTTTCACTCCATTCCCAAAAATTACCATTCTACCCAGCTTTTGAACAAAGTTGCTGAGTAAGCTCCTGTCCCCAGTCATGTGCTTGGAGCTTCCCGAATCGCAGTACTAGATCTGCTGCACATGATGGTCCTGAAATGGAATGATTAGAGGGATTTTGGTACCCAGGCATGCTTGGGTACATCTTCTGATGGAATAATAATTGTTTTCTTTTTACTTCTTCTTCTTGGTTTTGCATTAGAAATTCTGTTATATGCTGAGCCGTTAACAGATTTTTTGTTTTTCTTTTGAAGATGGTGTTGAACAAGCTTCAGTATGTCAACACACATACAAGATTTATCAGAATTTTCTGATATTTCTTCTTGTGATGGATTGATAGGATAATTTTGAAAAGATGAGTGAACTGCTTCTGGAGTCTTTACAGATTCTTGACTGCATTCATTTACGTTTGATTTGAAGTTTGGTTTATCAAAAGAGTATTCAGAACAAGTTGTTGTTTTGCAAGATTCAGAATCATATTCTGATTTAAATTTATCAGAAATCTGATGAGTTGCTTTTACAAAGACAGTGGGTTTACTTCTATTTGATCTTATATAACCTAAACCCTCTCCTTTATTCTTTGGTGTGGACTCAATAAAATTTATGAATTCTTTGGCTTGTTGAAAACCTCTTACATTGATTTCTTTGTCGTTGATTTTCTTGTAAAGATCATTTCTTTCATTTTCATAAAATTCAATTTTAGCTCTTTGATCTAAGCTATCCTCTATAAGAAGTTGGTTTTCAAGAATGATTTTATTCAAAGTCCTTTGCAACTCATCAGATTTTCTAATATCTGATTGATGTTTTTCTTGCAGATTTAGAAAATCTGACATGAGCTTGTTTAGCTTGTGTTCAAGATCAAGATTGTCTAAATTTACCTTTTGTTCTGAAGTTTCTGGCAGACCTTCAGAAAGTGCCATGAGGCAGAAATTTGCCAATTCTTCTTCTTCTTCATCAGAAAAATCATCAGATAACCATGTATCTGTTCCAGCAATTAAGCTTACTTGTTGCAGCTTCTTTGCTTCTTCAAGCTTTTTCTCATAATAGGCAACATCCTTCAGCTTTTTGGTCTTACATTCTGATGCATAATGACCTCTCTGCTTGCACTTGTAACACACAACATCAGCCTTCCCTTTATCCTTAGATCTAAATTCCTCTTTAGATCTCCCATCCATCCTTCCTCTGTCACTTTTCTAGTACCTCTGGCTTCCTCCCCTCAACCTCTGCTCAAATGTTTTGGTGAGCAGTGATATTGCTTCAGCAAAAGCTAAAAAGTCTGATGATGTATCAGAAGTTTCAAGATTTTGGCTGCTTGATGGTTGTGGATCTTTGGAAATTGTTGATCTTTGTGAGTTTGAGATAAGAGCTAAAGATCCCCCTCTTTGAATGGTTTCTTCAAATATTTCTTCCTCTCTGGGGATCAAGATGCTATATACGTCATTGAGACTCATATTTCCTAGTTCTAAGGTTGATGATAAAGTCATGGTTAGACTTCTCCATTCTCTAGGAAGGGCAACAAGAAATTTTATGTTTCTTTCATCATTTGACTTAGTTATTCCAAATTTCTTTAGCTTGTTTAAAAGTTTTGTAAATCTTTGATATGTATCATTTAATTTTTCATTTGGCAAACTTTTAAACCTTTCATAAGATGAGACATTATTTGTTCTCTTGTATCTTCTCATCCTTTCTCCTCCTTCACAAAGATTTTCCAACTGATCCCATATTTCCTTAGCTGATGCATATGCATCAACTTGTGAAAATATGTCAATGGGGATGGCCATAATTAAAAGTGACTTTGCCCTTTCATCCCCAGCCACCTTTTCCTTGTCTTCATCACTCCAAAGTATTTCACTTTTGGGAGCTTGGGAGGCAGGGATAGCAGGTGATTGGTCAGTTGCTGGAATAGCAGGTATTACAGTCATTGGTATATGTGGACCCCTTTCAATGGATTGAAACAGAGCTCGGTCATGACCATTAAGGAAATTGACCATCTTGATTTTCCATTGGGGGTATTCCTCTCTGACCAGAGTCGGAGGTTTAGACATAGAACCAATGTTAAGAGCATTATTCCAGGATTGAAAGCTGGCCATATTTAGAGAAAAGAAGATGAGCGATTGATCGTTTGAAAATAGTTTATTCAATCTGCACTGATACCAATTGTTGGACCCAGTATGGCCTTAACAACTTCTTTTCACGTAATATGGCAAGTGATTTCAGTAGATGTTAAAAAGATGTGCGGAAATGGAAATCAGACTTTCAAGAAACAAGACCTACATAATTTTCAAGTTTATATCACTTTGAAACAAAATGGTTTACAAGGTGATTGTAAGATTATTATCTAATACAAATGAATCTTGAATTCTGTGGGTGAGAGGGCAATGGAGTTTGGGTGTATGTGTGAATGCTAAGCTTCAAACTCACTTTGCTTTTCTTGGTTGGGCCTTCTATTTATAAAAGGATGGGCATGAATAAACAATAGTTTATTTATGCAATAAGTCCTGCAAAAAGTGCCCAACTGACATATTCATTGAATCCAACGTTCAAGTTGTCTTTTTCATCATGATATCCAATAATGTCAACTTGCTTCGGTAAGTGTGGCAGGATAAAGCTGATTTCAGACAAGTGGGCTTTTTATCAGAATTTCTGATAAACCACTCCATCAGAAATTCTGGTGAACAAATCATCAAAAAATTCTGATGATCAGAATTGTCATAAGCTAATGATATTTCATTAGAAATATCATCAGATCCATCAGAAGTGACCTTTTTTGATAATCCAATTTAGCTCTTGATCAACTTGTGATTCTTTGAAGTAGATGCTGTGCATTCCGATTGTCCCATCTGATCTTCTTTTTCTCGTTCGTGATCTTCAGGACTGTGATCTCTTCATAGATCCAGTTGATTGTGATTTTCTTCAATACTTACAAATAAAGTTTCCTAACAAATATTTGAACCACTGGAACTATTGAACTATGTGAACTAGTTGAACTATATGAACCACTAGAACTATCTGAACTATGTGAACTATTTGAACTATTGAACCATTGAAACTATTTGATCTATGTGAACTATTTAAACTATTGAACGATTGGGTTATGGTAAGTGATTAGGTAACGGGGCGGGTGTAATGTGAATAAAAGCATGGTGGATACGCCGCTGGTACTTCCTATATATAGGTGCATTTAACACATTACATGTCGTTGCGTTATCTTGATCACTTGGGCAAATGTTTTCAAAACGAAGTTACACTACAAGGTTTACTTAAAGATATAAACCATACAATGTTTACTTTCAACGATGATTTACTACTTGGTTTACAAAGACAAATGTTTTCAGTTAAGATTCATGGCTACAAGGGTTTTGGTTTACACATATATCAACTTGTAAAGCTGATAAAAACATATTGCAATATCGAACTCTTTTGTTTTCAAGGTGCACACTCGTCAACTCTCGTAGTTGGACGAGGTATTGCAACATGTACTAAAAGCCATGAATCTGACACACTCACAAAACCTATGTACTCGCCGGCATTTTTATGCTGACGTATTTTCACATATGTTTCAGGTGCCGTTGTTTGATGATGTTTATGATGCATGCTCACATAGGAATGGACGAGGCCTTAGTGACTCAATAACAATGAAAGACAATTTGTTCATGTTTTGCTTTTGATTTCAATACAATGTAATAAACTTAATTCAATAAAATGAAACTTCAATCCATGTGTTGTGAAACAATGATTCTGTTACGACACTCCCCGACGTTTCCGCCGCGGTTTGTTGTTTTAACGCGGTCGGGGTGTGACAGTGGAATTGCATAGCCTAACACCAACCTATGTATAACACGAAAATGCCATGGGAAAAAACATATATATTACACACAGACAAACTTACATGAAAAAACAGTAACAAAAAGGTTAAAGAACACCATACATATTAAAACGCCAAACATAAAAAAAGGAAATCAACCATCAAAGAAAGTTTATGCATCACGTGCCACATGCATAACCGATGCCTCGTGTAAAAAAGTATAGAAGAAATAGCCTTCTTCATTGTTGGATCTTGGTCAGTGACAACAACTTTTGGTTGAGAACCAACAGCTTTTAGAAAAACTCTCAACAACCAAATATACGTATCAGCAGTTTCTGACGCCAATAATGCAGCACCAAATGTAACATTGCAGTGATGATTGTCTATACTAGTGAACGGTACAAACACCATAGCGTATCTGCATATGAAAACGCCATGAGAAATGAAAGAATAATAAAACGCCATTGCATGTAAACTCATAAAACGCCAATGCATGTAAACCAGTGAAAATGCCAAAAGAACAGAAGAAGTTGAATTATAAAATATTACTTGTTGGAACGATACGTGGCGTTAAACGAAATCACATCACCAAACATATGGTAATTACGTTTGGCTTGATCGTCACACCAAAAAAGTCCCTTCAAACGATTGTCTTCGTCTGTGAAGTAACCATACGAGAAATTAGGCTGGGACTGTTTTTTTCATCCAAATGTCTCACAACCATCTCGGCGTCGTATTCCCCTATAAACAAATTAAGTTTCCTCTTGTAGTTCTTAAATTCAACTTTACTTGCACCAACGTCTTCAAAACCGCCAAAACAAGTCTTCATAACATTAAACGCCTTAACTGGACCCAAATTCAACTTAGACATGTTGTGTATAACATGCTTCTGGAGCTGAGTGAGGTGTCGTTTAATTGGAAGAAAATGATTATCAAGACGTTCAACAAAATCATGGTTGTGCTCCTCGAAAAACTTATAAATCTTCCATGATCCAACCTCAAAAATTACACATAACAGTGCACCACAATTAGTCCTCTTTGAAAAGTTGGATCGCACTAAACGTTCCTATTGATTGGGGTCCAACGTATCAACCTTCTTGTCCTTATATACCCCAGCTCTCGTACACATGTAATACTTAATATGTAATACACCTTTGGCGTTTATCTTTTCAGTCCCTTTCCTGACTGAAAAACCACAAGCCTTGGCATACGTAACATACATTGAATAACAATCATCGAGGCTTGTGAATATCATGTCCATTCTGGGCTTTATTTCTTCACTAACGTCAGGAATGATAAATGGTAAACTAGTTTTGGGGTAGAACCTTTCACTCGAGGAAGCAACTTCATCTGAGAAAACACAGTGAGGAACAAAATTTCAGAAAAACGCCATTAAAAAAAGAAAATGTCTCGTAATAACATTATAGATGAAAACGCCATTAATTGAATAATAAACAAGACATAATAAACACATAATTTGAAACGCCATAATAAAAACACCAAAATACGCACACCATAACTTTATTTATTAACAAATATAATGAATTAACAATACTAATGCAACATGATAATGAAAACGCCATGAGATGAATAATTAAAAACAGTTAACAACATGAATAATTAACAAATATAACATGATAATGAAAACGCCATAGTTAACAAAACTGATGTTTACATTAACAAATAGTAATAAATGATGTTTACAAATACTACTAAATAATATTCAAAACTAATCAGATGTAAAACACCAATGATGGTAAAAACATAAGAAATATACTAGATCCCAAACAACAATTAAAATTAATAATGAAAACTCCAATTATCAGTTCTTACTAATTGTTTAACTACCAACTAAAACAAGAATAAATTGGATACATGAACAATGCCATTGAAAGCATAAAACACATTATGAAATATTAATTAAAAAAAACAATGAAACAAGCATAAAAGAACAAAACGCCATATATGTTGTATATGTGTTGCCTGATTTGCTGAAACAAAAATATGAAATGTCATCGAATATTACTTTGTCGAACAGAATCCACATTAGACGCCATAGATCTGAGAAAGCTTGGAAAGGAGGTAACAGCTAATAGGAAATCTTTGGAGTTTTAATTTGAAACAGATTTATAACGCGAATAAGGATGGAGCGTACAAAAGGACAATCGTACCCCTGCATATCATTTAGCGCCCCCTGCCACGTGTTGGGCCAGGATCCATTCTCACCGTTTTCACGCTTTAGGCCGTTTTCTCCTGATCCCGAACCTGTATATATACACACATTTATAGCAAGAAATTTTTTAAATATTTTTGGTTTTCAACAATCCGGGGTACAATCTAAAGTGTAAGTCCCAAAATCCGGATCAAACTATGACATCAAACAATCACCAAGTTTGTGAGGAATCCAAACTTGGTGAGATTCAAGAAAAACTGAAAAATAAGAAATACGAAGAACAACAAAAACACTTTTCAACACTTGCACATGATTCTATTACTATGACTAACAAAACCATCTAGTACAAGTGTTCTTCACAACCAAATCGCCTCATTCTCTCAAACTCTAGAATTTGTGTAACAATGAGGCGAACCCTAAAACAAGTTAAAAAACTTGTTTTTATACCTAGGCAAGCCCACTTCCCTACATGGGCTCCCCTTGGGCGTGCTTGGCCTACATGGCCTAAAGCTTGGCCTAAGTGACCTATAAAGGTCCAAAACCTAATATAAACTAACCTGGTAAGGCCCAGTAATTCGTAACCATAGCCTGTTGTGTCAATTTGATGCGTCAGTCTCACACTTTAGGGCCTAACAATCTCCCCTTAGACTGATGCCATCAAATTGTCTTCATAACATGAATTCAGCAACGTCTTCAACGAAGTCTATGGTTTTCGTTATGTTGTAGATGTTTTGGAAGTTCTTGACTTCTGAACTCTCAGCACTGGGTCTCTTTCTTCAGCTCTTGTGGTTAGCTTCATATCAGGATCACGATCAGCATTTGCTTGAAACATCTTTGTCAACAAGAATGCGAAAGGAGGATTCTCAGCAACTCTTTTCTTGTTTGATCTTTCTCTCTTTCAAGCAGGTTCACGGTGCTTCTTCAATTGTACTTTCATTGTCAGACGATGTTTCGTATCCGGTTCTTCTGACTCATGTACATCCTTTGTTTTTTTCAAATTCGCTTCTTCTTTCCCTTTGCTTGGTACTTTACATTCGCTCGAGTAGTGCTCAATCTTATCACAGTTGTAACACCTCAAGTTCTTTCTTCTGTCATGCCATTCTTCAGGCTTCTTTTTCCGATCTTCACCATGTTCATCATTCGTATTCTTATATTCATTATTCCATCTTGGATTCCCTCTTCCTTGTCCGTTGTGTCTTCCACGACCTCTACCACGTCCTCGGTAGTTTTCCACTTTCTTTTCAGTCTGGGTGAACATAAACTGACTTTGGGATGAACTTTCATTCACATGCTTGAACTTGTTTCTTTCTTCATATGCCTTTAAACGTCCAACCACATCTTCAAACGCCATTTTTTTGATGTCTGCGAATTGCTAGATCAAAGAAACAATAGGTAAATATTTATCTGAAATAGAGTTCAAGAAGTTTCTCACCACGACCTTTTCTTCGGGTGTTGCTCCCAAGCTATTGTACTTTGATTGTACTCCACCCAACTTCGCTGCATATCCATCAATACTTTATGTACCACCCATCTTCAATGCATCTAACTCGCATCTTAGCATTTGAAGAAGAGCTTTCTGGGTTCTTTCTGCACCAAGATAACGAACTCTTGGCGCTTCCCAAACATCTTTCGGTTTTGATTACTTAGCCATCTGAAGCATCACATCTTCAGGTAGGGTTTGGAAGATGACAGCTCAGGCCATAAACTTCTTTCTTTCTTCAATTCTCGGTCCCTTTTCTTTGTCAATCGTATCTTGCAATCCGTTAGCTCCCAAAACACCTTTCACCATAACTGACCATGCTGCGTAGTTGGTCGAAGTTAACTTTGGTGCCTGCAAAACAAAACCGCCCATCGATTCTTTCACCGTTCCTGAGTTCCCTAGATTCCCATCTTTATCATCGGCCATAATTTTCCTTTAGATTTCTTTTCCGTCTACAAACAAAACTCCAAAAAAAAAACTTTTTGATTTATGGTAGAATTAATCACGACTTCCCAAGATTTTAATTGATATCGCACTGCAGCTTATTAATTCCAACTAAAATTACTTGACCGACTTATCTCGAACAACTATAATCTGTGATATAAACTTCGAACGGAATAAAGCAAATGGCGATATGTTTTCCATGCAACAAACAGTGTACAATGAGCCTAAGCTCTGACACCAATTATTGGCCCAGACGGTTCAAACAATTGTATCAAATACGAACACGAGATATTTGGGGGGACAAACCCACGACTCTTTCTATTCAACCAAACGAACTTACAAAGAAAAGGGACAAATAAAAACAATAACCTAGACCCCTATTTATAGTTATACTAAACTTCCTCTCCAAGACATTAAACCTTTTCTAAACCAATTACAATACCAATTACCTAAAATAAATCAAACTTTAATAAAACTTATTGAATAAACCCTTAACTTTACTAATTTACTCAAGATTAACCTTCATTCACCCCCTTAATCTTGAATTGTAATTCTACTTGCCTTTGTTTCTCCTTTTCAACTGCCTATAGCATACTTGCTTCACCGGTTCTTCAAACTTAACATTCGTTCCTATGGTACTTAATTTCGAATCGACATTGCTACTTTCTTTCTTGACTTGCTTCTTCTTTTCAACTCGTTCTTGACCAATACTTTCACGAACTCCAAAAAAATCCTTTGGAATCGTTCCAAACCGAATTTCCCTCACTTTCATAATCGGTTTCACATCAAAACTTTCTTTGTTTTCATCTTCAGTTTTGTTAGAATTACAACATATTTGAAGCTTAATGTTGTACATTCTATTCAGATTTCTCTGAACCTTCATCAACATTCTTCCTTTCTGATCATGTAGCCTTAACATCCCATTGGCTTTTTCAATCGTGCAACCTTCTTCATCCAACTGTCCCAAACTAAGAAGATTGGTTTTCAACTTAGGAATGTAGAAAACATCACAAAACGTTTTCTTTTCGCCATTCTTACTTACCACGGTTGCATTCCCTTTACCTTTGATTTCTATTACGGATCCATCACCAAATGTTACTTGACCTGAAACTTGTTCATCCAAGGTAGTGAAAAACTCTTTCTTTTCTGACATGTGATGACTTGCAACATTGTCTAAATACCATATTCCTTCTTCATTCTTTTCAAAAACACCAGGGATAACCCTTTCTTCATTCAAACTTACTTTCTTTACTGAACAAACTGCCATGAACAAAAATGGATCAATATCATGTACATCTTTTGTTTTTGTCAAATTCGCTTCTTCTTTCCCTTTGCCTGGTACTTTACATTCTCTCAAGTAGTGCCCAATCTTATCACAGTTGTAGCAGCTCAAGTTCTTTCTTCTGTCTTGCCATTCTTCAGGCTTCTTTTTCCGATCTTCACCATGTTCATCATTCGTATTCTCGTATTCATTATTCCATCTTGGATTCCCTCTTCCTCGTCTGTTGTGTCTTCCATGGCCACTACTACGTCCTCGGTAGTTTTCAACTTTCTTTTCAGTCTGGGTGAACATAAACTGACTTTGGGATGAACTTCACATTCTTGAACTTGATTCTTTCTTCATATGCCTTCAAACGTGCAACCACATCTTCAAACGCCATTTTTTCGATGTCTGCGAATTGCTCGATCGAAGATACAATGGGTAAATATTTATCGGGCATAGAGTTCAAGAATTTTCTCACCACGACCTCTTCTTCGAGTGTTGCTCCCAAGATATTGTACTTTGATTGTACTCCACCCAACTTTACTGCATATTCATCAATACTTTTTATCTCACCCATCTTAAATGCATCTAACTCGCTTCTTAGCATTTGAAGACGAGCTTCTGAGTTCTTTCTGCAGCAAGATAACGAACTCTTTGCGCTTCCCAAACATCTTTCGGTTCTGAGTACTTAGCCATCTAAAGCATCACATCTTTAGGTAGGGTTTAGAAGATGACACCTGATATGTTTAGAATTATACAAATTTTACGCATCATATTCCTTACATTTTGACTAAACTGGAATTGATTTTCCCGTGGTTTTGATACTGATTTGATGAAATGTTTGAATTGACAGGAATTGACGAAATACTTGTTAATTGCGGTAAAAAAACTGAGTAAAACCGACGAATAAAGAAGATCACGAAAGCAAGCATCGAATACCGAACCTTTATGAGAGTTCAATTACAAACGCATCGGCAAGAACGGCGAATAAAACGGAGTCCGAATGAAGAAGAAATGAAGAAAAGAACATAAATACGCGCCAGAAACAGCCAGAACTTCATCTTGACATATCCGGAGCTAGAAAATGAGTTACGGTATCCATAATATATGTTTTTGGGGTAGCTCGATGAGAGGAATCCAAAAATGAAGTTTGCTTTTGAAGATGCCTTACGGACCGTAAGGCTCACATCCTTACGGTCCGTAAGGACTTGTCGGCAAAGAACTTTTCGGAGTGGAATGGAGCAGTTGGAAGTGGAGTAGGTGAGTAGGCCTTACGGACCGTAAGGCTTACACCCTTACGGTCCGTAAGGGGGTCGCAGAAGCCCAAAATTTGCCCTATAAAAGGCATTCACTTGTTAGTTCGAAATGACACCTTGAAACATCAAAACACACCTCTCTCAGTCGATTCTGAACAAGCTGGAGTGATCTTGAAGTGCCTTGGAGCTTCGCGGAGGTCTTGGAAGCTTTCGGTTCGAGTTAGAAGCGTGCCGGGTCCGACAAACGTTAAGTTTTCGTATCTATTCGCTTTTTACTATGTTACCTTGTGTTTTTAGATGTAATTATGCTTTGTATTTGAATAATATAAGTGGCTAAACTTGTAAGCTACTTAGGTAATGATGAACTAGACGATGTGATGTTATTTTGAATCCGGTTAATGACTATTTGGTGTGATTTACATGATGTCTTATTGAACTTGACTTTGATATTGTACTTTAATTGTTTATAACTTGGTTATTGAAATTAGTAACTTAGGCATAGAGAAATCTCCCCTAAAACCATATTACCATTTCAATCTAAATTGTTAATCTTATGATTATCTGTTCGGGCCTTGTCTTTTCGATAAAAACATTAACGTTCAATTAACAAGTTAATCAAGTATTAAAACCAAACCGATTAAAGTTGCAACCTTATCTAGTGATTAGAAATAAGATCTAGGATTGCTAGGTTATTAGCTAGCCGTTGTTGGGTAAATTGGGTGACCGATAACTCGGATCCGTTTATTTCTTCGCGTCTAAGGTTTCCTAGGATTTCAAGTTTCAATAAGTCATCTGCTTCATGTTTTTAAAATCTTATAACAACTTATTGTCTCTGAGGTCAAAAAGGTTTTATTCTTATGGGATTTGGTATCGATAGGTCGAGCCGATTCATTTTAGCACTTCACATTTAGCTTAATTTATTTGATTCATCATCTTTAACAGGAGGTTTATCGGGTAAATAAAGTATTTAGTCATAAACCGAAGGAAGAATAACATCACACAAGTCTAGGGATTCAAAACCTAAGTAGCATCTTTCCATCATATTTATCTTAAAACACAGTTTCCAGTCCTGTTTGTATCATTCCATTTACTTTTTAAAATCTTCAATTTTAAGTTTTCATTTATTACTTTTAAAAACCAATTCAATCATGAAACTCAAAATTAAAAATAACTAGGTTTTCGATAAAGGTTAACTATCAATACTTCGCCCATAGTGTCCACAGATTGATATCCGATCTTGCCGACTTCACTACACCACGACCGGTGCACTTGCCGATTACGTGTGGTTTAAAAGCAATTCCATTTAAAACTTGTCACAAAATCAATCAATCATATAATTACAATCGATCATAGTTTCAAACATGCTTAAACTGACGGACAAGTAGTAACTGGAAGGGTTAAGTACCGTTAGTTGGGAACTCCTGTCTAGGCTGGCATTCGTACAAATCCAATTATAAGGACCCGTTGCCTACCTGGGGACAATCCCAATGAGAGTACCGATACCTATTAGGCCAAATCATGTCCAACATTAAAGTTTTTGAACACGTCACACACGCACACAACAAGTTTTTGGCGTCGTTGCCGGGGATACTGGCAATTTTTGAGAAAAACCCAAGTTGTCAATCTAGTTTTTACTTGTTTTTCTTAGATTAAAGTTTGTTTATTTGTACTTTTGCTTGAAATTTGTGTCTTTTTGTTTGTTTTTCTTTTTACTTTCTTAGTTTATTCATTATATGCCACAAACTCGTTCACAAGGACCGCCTATATTTTCTGCTTCACCTGAGCCTGAACGAGATCTTCACGAACGATTACGAACTTTCTGAGCTAGTGAGCTACATATTCCTATTCCTACTTTCACTATGGCTGAAGAACCCCCAGCTAGGAGAGTTGTCGCAGATTATGCCCGGCCGACTGCTGCCGGTGCTCAGTCCAGCATTACCCGACCCATTATCGGTGTCAATAGCTGGAAAATTCCACCACAAATCATCATGATGGTTACGAACACCCACCAATTCCACGGGATACCTTCTGAAGACCCGAATGTTCATCTATCCCGTTTTTCTGCAATCTGCGATACGTTCCAACATCATGGTGTAAACGAGGACGCCTATAAGTTACGTTTATTCCCATTCTCTCTTGCTGACCGAGCTCATGCTTGGTTGGAATCCCTTCCTTCGGGATCCATCACTACTTGGGCTGCGATGCAAGAAAAGATCTTAAGCAAATATTTTCCCCCTGCCAAAACTGCTCGTCTGAGGAGCATGATTCAAGAGTTCCGCCAGAAGGAGGGAGAATCTTTTTACGAGACATGGGAGCGATTCAAGGAGCTGTTAATCAAATGCCCTCATCATGGATTCGAAGATTGGGAGTTAGTTGAAAAGTTTTATCATGGAGTAACGCCTGCAACGAGGAACATGCTGAACACCACTGCTGGTGGAAATCTGATGACCACCAAAACACCAGAGGAGTGTAATGAGATGTTTGAGGATATTGCAATGAGTAGCTATGAGTATCCTGATTCCAGGGACACATCTATGACACAGAGAGGAGTAAACAAACTCGATTCTAACACCGCTATGCAAGCCCAAATTGACATGTTGACAAAACAGATGAAGGATATGCAAACGAAGAAGAAGAAGGAGCAAGTGTGTGAGATATGCACGGGAGGTCTCGAGACTACTGCATGCCCCATTGCTCCTGAAGACGTCCAAGAGCAAGTAGAATATGTGAACAACCGAAACAACTTCGGAAACAACTATAATCCCGGTTGGAGGAACCACCCGAACGTCAGCTGGAAGTACAACAACCCTCCAGGATTTCAGCCGTGTCAGAATCTGTTTCAAGACGCATGCGCAGGATCAAGCGGTGGGGAGAAGAACACCGCACTCGAGGAGATGCTAAGGCAAAACCAGGAAGCAATGAAGCTAAATCAAGAGGCCATGGTCAAACAAACACAGCTACTGACTCAGTTCATGACCATGGAAGAGAAACGCCATCAAGAAAACCAAGCAAGGTTTATGCAGCATGAAGCTTTCATAAACAATCAAAACACAACTTTACAAAACCTTAAAAGAACTATAGGAGCGATATCGGAGAAACTAAGTCAGAGACCTCAGGGAGATCTACCTAGTAATACCACTCTAAACCCAAATGCCACTGCAAAAGCAATCATTACAAGAAGTGGACGAGGAGCTGTAGAGGTTGAGCCGGTAGTTGATGAGGAACCGGTCGACGAAGAAATCGAAATGGAGACACCTGCTGGCAAAGTACACGAGAAGATGCTTCCAGAAAGTACAGCACAGCCCAGCGAGTCTCCAGGAGAGAAGAGAGAAGAGAAGAAGGAGCCAATGAGGGTGTACAAACCAACACCACCTTACCCTGGAAGGCTAATAAAAGCTAAAGACGCGGAGCTATATGGTCGATTCATGGAAATGTTAAAGAAGCTGCATGTAAACATCCCATTAGTCGAAGCTTTGGCCAAGATGCCGAAGTATGCAAAGTTTCTGAAGGATCTTCTTACCAATAAGAAAAAATTAGAGGATCTTTCGACTGTCACTCTAAGCGAGGAATGTTCTGCTGTCTTGCAGAATAAGCTACCAACCAAGGTGAATGATCCGGGTAGCTTTACCATTCCTTGTTTGATCGATAATCTTACTGTTAGTAATGCTCTTGCCGACCTAGGTGCTAGTATTAATCTCATGCCTTATTCTGTCTTTGCTAAGCTCAACCTAGGAGAACCATCGCCTACTCGCATGAGTATTCAGCTTGTTGATCGATCAGTGAAGTTTCCGAGAGGCATTGTAGAAAACATATTGGTTAAAGTCGACAAATTCGGCTTTCCAGTTGACTTTGTTATTCTCGACATGGATGAAGACTCTGAGATCCCGTTGATCTTAGGTCGTCCATTCCTTGCTACTGCACAAGCAATGATCAATGTTTTTGATGGCAAGTTGACTCTTCGTGTCGATGAAGATGAAGTCACTTTCGATATTCAGCGTTCTATGAAACATACCCAACAACACGATGATACTGCTTACTCTATCGACACTCTCATATATGACTTTCCCAATGAAATGAATGAAAAAGAGTTTGACACACAACTCTTAAGCATGATCACTGAATTCAATCTTGAACAATCTAGCGAACTTTCTCCAAAATCTGATAGTTGTGAGAAAGAAAGTCCAAAAGAAAAGCCATCAATTGAAGAACCTCCGTCCTTGGAGCTGAAAGAACTGCCATCTCATCTAGAATACGTATTCTTAGGTGAGGTATCCCAATTACCCGTCATCATTTCCAAGAATTTGACGGAGGAAGAAAAGAAGAAGCTGATAACTGTTCTTAAGATGCACAAAAAAGCTATTGCATGGAAACTCATGGATATCAACGGCATCAACCCTTCATTTTACACGCATAAAATTCTGATGGAAGAGGAGTTTAAGCCGGTGGTTCAACCTCAGAGAAGGTTAAACCCAAATATGCAAGAAGTCATGAAGAAAGAGATAATAAAGCTACTTGATGCAGGGCTTATTTACCCAATTTCTGATTCTGCATGGGTGAGTCCCGTCCAGGTGGTTCCCAAGAAAGGAGGAATAACTGTGGTAGTCAATGAGAAGAATGAATTACTACCCACCAGAACCGTCACCGGTTGGCGAGTTTGCATAGATTATCGCAAACTAAATGACGCCACACGCAAGGATCATTTTCCTTTGCCATTCATTGACCAAATGTTGGAAAGACTGCCGGGACAGCAATTCTATTGCTTTCTTGATGGATTCTCTGGTTATTTCCAGATCCCCATTGCATCGGAGGATCAAGAAAAGACCACATTCACATGTTCCTTTGGCACTTTTGCGTATCGACGAATGCCGTTTGGACTATGTAACGCTCCAGCTACATTCCAAAGATGTATGGTGGCGATATTTCATGAGTTGATCGGGGACTCCATGGATGTATTCATGGATGATTTTTCTGTATTTGGAAGTTCATTCGATCATTGTTTGCATATTCTAGAGCGTATGTTGACTCGTTGTGAAGAAACCAACCTAATGCTCAATTGGGAGAAATGCCATTTTATGGTTCGTGAAGGAATAATTCTAGGTCACAAGATTTCACAAGCAGGGCTTGAGGTTGACCAAGCCAAAATCGATGTTATTTCAAAACTCCCACCGCCCAATTCAGTTAAATCAATTAGGAGTTTCTTAGGACATGCAGGATTCTATTGTCGTTTCATCCGAGACTTTTCAAAGATTGCTCGCCCGATGACCCAGCTACTAGAGAAGGATAGACCGTTTGTGTTCGATGATAAGTGTTTGAAGGCCTTCGAGTTGATTAAGGAAAAGTTAGTAAGTGCACCCATTCTGATTTCACCTGATTGGAACCTACGTTTTGAGATCATGTGTGATGCAAGTGACTTTGCATTCGGGGCCATTTTAGGGCAGCGTAAAGAGAAACATTTTCATCCTATTTATTACGCAAGCAAAACCCTAAACGATGCCTAGGAAAACTACACCACAACTGAGAAAGAGTTGTTGGCAGTTGTGTTCGCCTGTGATAAATTCCGTTCTTATCTTGTGCTTTCAAAAACTATCATTTTTACTGATCATGCAGCCATTCGGTATTTGTTTGCAAAGAAATATGCTAAACCGAGGCTGATTCGTTGGATCTTGTTACTTCAAGAATTTGATCTCGAAATCAAAGATAAGAAAGGTGCCGAAAACGTTGCTGCAGACCATCTGTCCAGATTAGAGAACCCCGAGTTGGAAAAGACTAGGGAGGATAGGATAAGGGATGAGTTTCCCCACGAAGTGTTAATGTTCATAAAAGCTAATGAAGAAGGTTTTCCTTGGTTCGCGGACATTGCAAACTACCTATCCACAGGAGATCTTCCACCCGAAATGCCTTTTCAACAAAAGAAGAAATTCTTTGCTGACCTTAAATTCTACATTTGGGAGGATCCTTACTTGTTTAGGATAGGCGCTGATCAAATAATCAGAAGATGTGTGACTGCACCAGAAACCATAAACATTCTTAAACACTGTCACGAAGGACCAACTGGTGGCCATTACGGAGCAAACTACACTGCCAAACGAGTGTTTGATGCAGGTTTTTATTGGCCCACCATCTTTAAGGATGCTCAAGAGTATGTTCGTGGTTATGATGCATGTCAGAGAGCCGGAAACATCTCATCCAAGAATGAAATGCCTCAAAATCCCATCCAAGCTGTTGAAATCTTCGATATTTGGGGCATTGATTTCAAGGGACCTTTCCCTATGTCACAAGGAAATCGTTACATCCTAGTAGCCATTGATTATGTATCAAAGTGGGTAGAGGCGAAAGCCTTGGCCACTGACAGTGCTAAGGTTGTAGTGAAGTTTCTTAGGGAATTGTTTGCAAGATTTGGCACACCTAAAGCAATCATCAGTGATCGAGGTACTCATTTCTGTAATTCATCAATGGAGAAAGTATTGAAGCGTTATGGGGTGACCCATCGACTTTCAACTGCCTATCATCCACAAACAAGTGGACAGGTGGAAAATGCAAATAGAGGGATAAAACGTATTTTGGAGAAAACTGTTGGACAAAGTCGCATTGACTGGGCTGTTAATCTGGATGATGCACTTTGGGCTTTTCGCACTACATATAAGACCCCTATAGGAACTACACCCTTTAGGATGATTTATAGGAAAGTGTGCCATCTCCCAGTTAAACTGGAACATCGTGCGTATTGGGCATTACGAAAAGTAAATCTTGATATGGATGCAGCAGGAAAGAGACGATTTCTTCAAATACATGAGTTAGAGGAGCTACGTGACATTGCATATGAGAGATCTTGGGCGTATAAGGAAAAGACGAAGCAGTTGCACGATCGCCACATTAAGAGTATGAAAGAATTCAAGTGTGGGGAGAAAGTGTTGCTTTTCAATTCTCGATTGAATTTATTTCTGGGAAAGCTCAAATCTCGATGGACTGGACCATTTCTGGTTACACAAGATTTTCCATATGGAACGGTTGAGCTGGAGAATGAGGATGGACAGAAGTTTAAGGTAAATGGTCACCGTTTAAAGCATTACGTTGAAAGACCAAGTTCTGAGATGTTGGAAGAGCTGGACCTCCCTTTAATGGAAACTTGAAGGTGAAATGAGAAGTGGTAGGACTTGTAAATATTAGGTTTTACTGTGTTTTATGTGTGTAACTTTAATTTGTTTTTGTTTTGCTTTAATCAGTCTTTTATTTTGAGTCAGTTTTACGCCTAGGTTTGTTTGTTGTGTCATGTGCAGGTTTGTTTAATCCGCCCGTACTTAATCTCCATTCGGGTGGAAATCTCAGAACTGCAATCTTGTGGAAAAGCAACCAAGGTCTAAAAGGCGACCGCGAAGGAAATGCTATACGGTCATATTCAAGTTTGGATTAGGAACATGCATAGCTGGCACAGATTGTCATCATAACCAGCTAAGTCCTTTCCAATTTGTCTTTAGTATTTTATTTCTTAATTATCTTAGTGTTTTTTAGTCGGTTTCCATCCTACATTGAGGGCAATGTAGAATTTAAGTGTGGGGATGGGAAACTATCGTTTAAGTAAAAAAAAATTATATTTTGTTTGATTTTTATGCATATTTGGCTTATTTTTATCTAATAATCTTACAGATGAGAAAATATTCAAGTATTTTCATAAATAGATTTTTTTTATTAGTTATTCATAAATTTGCATCTAAAATACACACCCAATTTTAGTGAGTTTTGAGCCTTTTTCGAGCATTCATCGTACGCTCAAGACTTCATTTGTATTGAGTGTGCCGCATAATAGTATACATTTCAGAACTTGTCTTGGATATACTTGTCAAAATCATAAAACTATATAATTATATAAAAATGATAGAGGCATTAGGATACACTCAGTTGTTTAACCTTTCTTGTAAACTTTAAACCCAAAATGTTATCCAATAGAAAACCAAGTTGAGCCTTATCCTTTTTTTTTTTTTGGTTGTAAATCCACCATATTAAACCATATAAGCCTTTTTGTTTTACCCTTTCAACCCATGTGTGAATTCCGGTTTAGGATTATTTTCCTTTCATAGGAATTTAGTATGGTCTTTTACCGGTAGACCGTAAAGAACTGGAAATGCATTCCTTTGATTTCAATTTCCTTTGCTGTCTACAATTTGCAAAACCAAGATTGCCTACAGAGCTTAGAGAGAAAATTTTTCACTTAAGTAAAGAAGTGAGAAAAAAATGGCGTCAACAAGAGCAAACGCCACCATTTTGTGGAACATCCAAAAGTGCTATGAAACGAAGAGCAAAACGATATGAAAAATGCATGGAATGTGGAAACTGGTCTCACACAGGAAGATGTAAAAGGGGTCAAACTGAATCTCAGCATGAATACACGCTTCTAATGAGGGTGGGGGCTATTAGTCTCAATGTCGAACGGTCCATTAGAGTTGGAAGTAATGTTCACCACAGGATTGAGGAAGACTTAATTCACATCTTGGATAAAACTGGTCTTGACAATCTGACCTTAAAAGAGTCACTTGGTTTATAAAAAAAAAATGTAAGGTTTGTTAGGATAATTTTCTAGACCGGATTTGAACACTTTAACCAGTAAATTCCCGTACATATTTTCCTACCTTAAACCTTAGCCACGCTACAACCCTATAATAAAGTCCTCTTGATTTATATGATTTTTATATGTTAATTATTAGAGACGAGATTCCTTTACAAGCTTATGATAATGTTACTTTATGGCCCGGCTTTTAAGTGATCACAGAAAAATTCTGGTACATCTTTTACCAGTTTATGCAAGTGAGCCGAGGGTAAGCGAATCAAAGATGCAAGTAAGTGAGTAGTTAGTAATAAAAGGTTCATTTTGAAAAATTGCATTTGTTTTCTCAACTCTATCATTTAGTTAATTTTAAGTCATGTATGTACATTAATTTTCATGTTTATTTTTAACCGCTAAAATGTCAGTCTGTACAGTTGTTTAAGATTTTGCTTAGGGACAAGCAAAAGGTTAAGTGTGGGGATATTTGATATGTTTAGAATTATACAAATTTTACGCATCATATTCCTTACATTTTGACTAAATTGGAATTGATTTTCCCATGGTTTTGATACTGATTTGATGAAATGTTTGAATTGACAGGAATTGACGAAATACTTGTTAATTGCGGTAAAAAAACTGAGGAAAACCGACGAATAAAGAAGATCACGAAAACAAGCGTCGAATACCGAACCTTTATGAGAGTTCAATTACAAACGCATCGGCAAGAACGGCGAATAAAACAGAGTCCGAATGAAGAAGAAATGAAGAAAAGAACATAAATACGCGCCAGAAACAGCCAGAACTTCATCTTGACATATCCGGAGCTAGAAAATGAGTTACGGGAGCCATAATATATGTTTTTGGGGTAGCTCGACGAGAGGAATCCAAAAATGAAGTTTGCTTTTGAAGATGCCTTACGGACAGTAAGGCTCACATCCTTACGGTCCGTAAGGACTTGTCGGCAAAGAACTTTTCGGAGTGGAATGGAGCAGTTGGAAGTGGAGTAGGTGAGTAGGCCTTACGGACCGTAAGGCTTACACCCTTACGGTCCGTAAGGGGGTCGCAGAAGCCCAAAATTTGCCCTATAAAAGGCACTCACTTGTTAGTTCGAAATGACACCTTGAAACATCAAAACACACCTCTCTCAGTCGATTCTGAACAAGTTGGAGTGATCTTGAAGTGCCTTGGAGCTTCGCGGAGGTCTTGGAAGCTTTCGATTCGAGTTAGAAGCGTGCCGGGTCCGACAAACGTTAAGTTTTCGTATCTATTCGCTTTTTACTATGTTACCTTGTGTTTTTAGATGTAATTATGCTTTGTATTTGAATAATATAAGTGGCTAAACTTGTAAGCTACTTAGGTAATGATGAACTAGATGATGTGATGTTATTTTGAATCCGGTTAATGACTATTTGGTGTGATTTAGATGATGTCTTATTGAACTTGACTTTGATATTGTACTTTAATTGTTTATAACTTGGTTATTGAAATTAGTAACTTAGGCATAGAGAAATCTCCCCTAAAACCATATTACTATTTCAATCTAAATTGTTAATCTTATGATAATCAGTTCGGGCCTTGTCTTTTCGATAAAAACATTAACGTTCGATTAACAAGTTAGTCAAGTATTAAAACCAAACCGATTAAAGTTGCAACCTTATCTAGTGATTAGAAATAAGATCTAGGTTTGCTAGGTTATTAGCTAGCCGTTGTTGGGTAAATTGGTTGACCGATAACTCGGATCCGTTTATTTCTTCACGTCTAAGGTTTCCTAGGATTTCAAGTTTCAATAAGTCATCTTCTTCATGTTTTTAAAATCTTCTCACAACATTATTGTCTCTGAGGTCAAAAAGGTTTTATTCTTATGGGATTTGGTATCGATAGGTCGAGCCGATTTATTTTAGCACTTCACATTTAGCTTAATTTATTTGATTCATCATCTTTAACGGGAGGTTTATCGGGTAAATAAAGTATTTAGTCATAAACCGAAGGAAGAATAACATCACACAAGTCTAGGGATTCAAAACCTAAGTAGCATCTTTCCATCATATTTATCTTAAAACACAGTTTCCAGTCCTGCTTGTATCATTCCATTTACTTTTTAAAATCTTCTATTTTAAGTTTTCATTTATTACTTTTAAAAACCAATTCAATCATGAAACTCAAAATTAAAAATAACTAGGTTTTCGATAAAGGTTAAGTATCAATACTTCGCCCATAGTGTCCACGGATTGATATCCGGTCTTGCCGACTTCACTACACCGTGACCGGTGCACTTGTCGATTACGTGTGGTTTAGAAGCAATTCCATTTAAAACTTGTCACGAAATCAATCAATCAATCATATAATTACAATCGATCATAGTTTCAAACATGCTTAAAACTGACGGACATGTAGTAACTGGAAGTGTTAAGTACCGTTAGTTGGGAAGTCCTGTCTAGGCTGGCATTCGTACAAATCCAATTATAAGAACCCGTTGCCTACCTGTGGACAATCCCAATGAGAGTACCAATACCTATTAGGCCAAAGCATGTCCAACATTAAAGTTTTTGAACACGTCACACACGCGCACAACAACACCTAAGGACATAAACTTCTTTCTTTCTTCAATTCCCGGTCCTTTTTCGTTATCAATCGCATCTTGCAATCCGTTCGCTCCCAAAACAACTTTCACCATAACTGACCATGCTGCGTACTTGGTTGAAGTTAACTTTGGTGCCTGCAAAACAAAACCGCCCATCGATTCTTTCACCGTTCCTGAGTTCCCTGTATTCCCATCTTTATCACCGGCCATAATTAGACTGATATGTGTGCCGGTGCGTAGCGTGTGTATTCATAGTAATTACTAATGATTAGTGTATGCGAACAGCTACCACATATGCACGTACATCAACCTTAAATCAAATAAGCATGTAAGTCTCAATTAATGTAAGCAAGTAATCATCCTAGTCTTC
Organism: Helianthus tuberosus; assembly: GCA_030545235.1. NCBI lineage: Eukaryota > Viridiplantae > Streptophyta > Magnoliopsida > Asterales > Asteraceae > Helianthus > Helianthus tuberosus. Next base: position 7,904,033 of record JARYGA010059718.1, on the reverse strand, counting down.
CCCAGACTATCCTTCCAGCCTCTCAGACTGATCCTCCTAGTCTCTCAGACTATCCTTCCAGCCTCTCAGACTGAACTTCCTAGTCCCACTAGACTAATCTGTCAGCCTCTCAGACTGAACTTTCTAGTCCCACTAGACCAATCTCTCAGCCTCTCAGACTGAACTTCCTAGTCCCACTAGACTAATCTCTCAGCCTCTCAGACTGGACTTTCTAGTCCCACTAGACCAATCTCTCAGCCTCTCAAACTGAACTTCCTAGTCCCACTAGACTAATATCTCCCAATCTCTCAGATTGAATTCCTGGTCTCTCAGACTAAAATTTTTCCCCAGTCTCTCAGACTGGACTCCCTCAGTCTCCCCGACTGGACTATAAATTTAAATTTTGGAAACATGTATTTGTGCCTTTTGTTTGTAAAATGTTTGTTCCCTGGATCTGGACGTTTTGTGTATGCAATGTAAGAATGTTTGAAAACGTTTTGTGAGAGCCCTGATGATCATAGTCTAGACTCGAGAAAGAATCCTAGTTCGCTATGATCGAGGCTCTGATACCAAGCTGTCACACCCTGGCTTTGCGGAAGCGTGGGTTTATTTGGTGTGACTTCTTAATACCATAGCAACAATCATAACAATGCTATATGATAAAAAAAAAACATGAGATATTCATCCATTAATAAAGTTTAGAAAAATCCCATATTTCAACAATCACAAAATAAGTTACAAACCTTAACTTGATTTAATTGAGTTCATAAAGACTTAGCAAAATACTTTAAACAATACTAGGTTTAGGGATATGTAACCCGTCCAGGAAGAGGTTACACCTTCTAAACCCTGGATGACTTCTTTATTCAAACGCAGCTTGAAAATACGTGCATACCGTGCCAGATCCGTTAGTTTCCTGAAATACATGTAGTTTGAAAAGTCAACATAAAGTTGAGCGAGTTCATGTGTAAGTGAGTAGGTATAAACGTTTGTAAAAATGTCCGTATGTATGAAAATCCCTGGTATGTAGCAATTAAGGAAAAAGAGATCACCATTGGGTTGCAAAGCCAATGATATGTGTGAAGTGCCGTAGGAAGACTCAAGATCTAAGTAGTAACCCTCCTTAAGCTAACCATACCATGTATAAAAGTATCCGTAAACACAGTAACATGTATTTCACCCCCGAAGTATAAAAACTGAAAACAGTTAAGAGAAAAGGGGGGCATGAACTCACAGTATTGCGTCTTCGTATTCGTAACCCAAATCTCCGCGGCAAACACGACTACCTACAATGGTCTAATGTCTATTAGACGAACGGGTCGTGCCTTGTCTTAGTATGCATGTTTTTGAGTTACAATTCTGGTATTATTCCAAGTTATAATAATTGTATTTAGTTTTGGAATAATTGTTTAAACAATATTTCTGTGTTAATACTTTTCGAGTATTCGTATTCGTATTTCCTTCCCAAGGATGGGGGTCTTTATACATGTAGGCTTGTAGTTCTGACAATATATATATTAAGTCCCACTTAGTAAAATACATTTAACTCATTTGTCCGAAAATAACGTATTCCCAAAATATATATATTTTTCCCAAAAATAATATATTTTCACCTCCTTAGTTTCCAAAATAATATTTTACCAAAACATACGTATACGTTATAATTCCGAAAAATATATTTTTAAGTCTCACTTGAAAAATATATTTTAAATCACTTGTCCAAAATATATATATTTTCCCAAAAATATTATATTTTACTTCATACCTTTTCCAAAATAATACTTATTAAAATATACGCGTAAGAGTATTTTCCGAAATATACATAAGTTACATTTTAAAGTTCGCGTTGTAATAACAATACCGACGTAACTTAAATATTTATTGGTGAGGGCGTTGGTATTATTTTGGAGTTGTATTTTCATAATATTTCAAGTAATATTATTTTTACTCTAAAAATAATATACATAGTTCACAAAATAATCATAAACTCACACAAGTGTTTTATTATGAAATATATATTCTCAATATATATTTAACATGTTTCCTTTATGAAAATCCACCTCCAACACTTGGTTATTTTGTAATAAAAATCATGGCGAAGTTTGTTTGGAAAAACAAGTCAAAAAGAATGTCTTTATAACACTTGTCACTAAAAAAATATTTCTGAGTGTGATATTTCTGGAAAAATTTCGCCAGAGTTTCCTCTGTAACTGGAGGTGGCCACGCTTACTAGCGTATCATTTTCTTTTTAAAATTCAATCAACAATTTTTCCCATCATCAACAAACAATATTCAAACATCAAACTAGTTAAAACAAGTATAAATCGCAAACACATAAACTTGTAAGTTAAGTGAAAATACGTAGTAACCTTCCAACATTCTTAGTAGATCTTTCTATCTTTAAAAATAAAATCGGTTTCTTGAAAACTTTATTTTTAAAGAAGATGTAACTTTACAACTTCTTAGTCAAAATTACGAAAATATTTCTTTGTTAAATCCTTTCGTTACTCAAGTGTCTACACACTTGTTTGTTCACAAAAATGCTTTTGTTTCAAGAAAGATCCGGCTTTTAAACATGATTTGCATTTTACACTTGGTTCTTTGGAAATACCACTTGTAGATCTTTAGATCTACTAGTTTAGAATTCCATTTTACAAGAAAAACTATTTTTACACAAGTTCATGTTTATGTATGAAAGGGTTCGTCATCTTGTATCTTTCCTTCTTAACATATTGCTAGTTCATGTTCTATAAACATGATCTAGCGTGGTTAGATGACGATCCGTTCCACTACTAGCAACCAACAACAAAAAATTATCACAACAAAACAAGATTCACAAGTTTTACACCATTTGTTACCCTTTAACCAACTAGTTTATCATTCATACAAGACTTTTAGTTTTGATCTTTAGTGTTCTGGACTTTTATCTGTTAAACCTCTTATTAACCACTTTAAACAAGAACAAGGGAGTGTTTAGAAGCACTTACAACTAGCTCAAGGCTAGGGAAGATTCAAGGCGAAAACTAGGTGGATAAAAGAAATATAGAGAGGTCCTTCCACTTCCGAGTGCACCAAGCTTACTTACATGACCTTTAACACCTTTGGTTGTATAAGAAATGGTTTGAACAAGAAACGAAAATGATGGGTGTATGGTGGTTGGTGTTCGGCCGAACTTCAAACAAGAGGAAGAGAGATGAAATTTTTGGTGAAGTGTTGATGGTTTGTGAATGCTCTTATCCTTTAAACTTATTTATAATCCATTTAACTTATTAACCACCATGTAACATGTCCACAAGATATTAAACATCCTCAATATAATAATAAAAAAATGTGATGGGTGTGTCCCCTATGGGGGACCGATCGGTCAAGGGGGGGGGGGGGTAATATGGTTGGATTTGAATGATGTAGTTAGTAGATAGTTATGTTTAGTTAGGAATTAAAATTAGTTATTAGTGTGTAGTGTATTATAACAGGTGTTAGGGTGTTCGGGGACCCTAACTAGCTCAGAAAAGGAAAAACAATGTCATTGGCAATATTTTTATGCTCCGGGTTAAGTCCGGTTGTTCGGTTGGATATTAATCCGTTAAAGTGCTTAATAAGCATTTAAAGTGTCTTTAATATTATTTTTAGTGATACAATAAATTCCCGACACTTTGGAAAGTGTCTAGTATTATTTTCCCATGTTTTTGCACTTTACTAGTTAAGTAAAATGCTGAATTTTGTAATAAAGTGCAGAATTTTGTAATTTGAGCATTGTTTTAGGCACATCCGGTCACTATAAATATTACCTAGTGACGCAGTTCTACAATCCTCACCTCCCTAAACTCCCTACTAGTGTAGTAATCTATTCCCGGCTCATACTGGCCTCAGAGACAATGTCTGTCTAGTGCTGGCAACGTCAGCATGTTTACTGGGTTATCCGTATAGTGTGCTCACTGTGCTTTTGTGCATCAAGGTTGTCACCGATGTTTGTGTGTAAGTAATAGAGTGACAGTATAATGTGTGATGCATGAGTATGTATGTATCAGAAATCAAGAAGCAGTTTAACCACAGTTGTAAGCAAGCACTGTAATTAAGCATTAATTAAATATTAATTAATTCGTACGGATACCTGGTTTGGTGAGGGTTGTCACATTACACGACTCACGACTTAGAGTTGGGGGCCGTGGTGTTTGCGCTCAAAATCTGGAGGCATTACTTGTACGGTACTAAATGCACTATTTATACCGATCACAGGAGCCTCCAGCACATTTTCGACCAGAAGGAATTAAATATGCAACAGCGTCGCTGGGTAGAACTCTTAAGCGACTACGATTGCGCAATCAAGTACCATCCAGGTAAGGCTAACGTTGTAGCTGATGCCCTTAGTCGGAAGGAAACGAAACCCAAACATGCCCGCGCCTTGCAGCTTACTATCCATTCTAACCTACCTAACCGCATTCATTCTGCTCAAACCGAAGCGTTGAAAGAGGGAAACATTGAAGCAGAGTACTTAAGGGGCATGGAAAAACGACGTGTAGAGAGATCAGATGGTATTCTCTACTTCATGGAGTGTGTATGGATTCCTTTGTTTGGTAACCTTAGGGAGCTTGTGATGGACGAAACGCACAAGTCTCGGTTCTCTGTTCATCCGGGTTCGGATAAAATGTATCAGGATCTCAAGGTTTTGTACTGGTGACCGAAGATGAAGGCCCACATCGCGACTTATGTAAATAAATGTTTGACTTGTTCAAAGGTCAAGGTGGAGTATCAGAAACCCTCAGGCCTACTTCAGCAACCAGAAATACCCATGTGGAAATGGGAACAAATCGCCATGGATTTTGTCACCGGGCTACCTGGAACTCAAAACGGAAACGATACCATCTGGGTGATCGTTGACCGTCTCACGAAATCTGCACACTTCCTCGCAATCAAAGAAACTGACAAGTTCTCACAGCTGGCCGATATCTATCTAAAGGAAGTGGTTTCCAGGAACGGGGTGCCAACCTCCATTATCTCTGATCGTGATCCACGTTTCATATCCGATTTGTGGCAAGTGATGCACAAATCATTTGGCTCACGTCTCGATATGAGTACCGCCTATCACCCTCAAACGGATGGTCAGAGTGAGCGAACCATCCAGACCTTGGAGGATATGATGCGAGCATGTGTTATCGATTTTGGTAAAGGTTGGGAGAGACATTTACCCTTGGTGGAGTTTTCTTACAATAATAGTTATCATACCAGTATTCAGGCAGCTCTGTTCGAGGATTTATACGGGCGGAAATTTCGATCTCCTCTCTGTTGGGCTAAAGTGGGTGAGAGCCAAATCACAGGTCCGGAGCTTGTGATCAAAACTTTTGAGAAGATTGTACAAATCAGAAATCGTATGGCGGCGGCGCACAACCGTCAGAAAAGCTACGCTGACAAGCGTAGGAAACCTTTGGAGTTTGCTGTGGGCGATCGCGTTATGTTAAAAGTCTCACCCTGGAAATGCGTGGTACGTTTTGGGAAACGCCGCAAGCTTAATCCGCGTTATGTCGGGCCATTCAAAATTTTGGAACGAATCGGTAAGGTGGCATACAAGCTCGAGTTACCTGTTGAGTTGGGTAACGTTCATGATGTGTTCCATGTTTCGCAGTTGAAAAAGTGTTTATCCGATTAAACACTTATAGTACCGTTCCAAGAGCTAAGAATTGACGACAAGTTGCAGTTTATCGAAGAACCAATTGAAATTATGGACCGGGAAGTCAAGGTTCATAAGCATAGCCGAATCCCGATCGTCAGAGTTCGTTGGAACTCAAGATGTAGACCGGAGTTCACATGGGAACGCGAGGATCAGATGAAGTTTAAGTATCCTCACCTTTTCCTAACTGAACAACCTAAACCTAGTTCAACTAATGAATTTCGGGACGAAATTCCCTTTCAAGTTGGGGATGATGTGGTACTCGAAGAAAATCCATGGTCATCCTGAGCTGACACTTCACCGCTTTCAGAGTACTTATCAAATTTCAGGACGAAATTCCTTTCAAGTTGGGGATGATGTGACAACCCAAGCTTTCAAGGTCTTCCCTCGACCTGTTACTTGTTTCACAACTGTGTTTTCATAATTCGTTGCGTTGTAATATGTGCACTTTGTTATATGGTTAATGAATTGTTAAATTGTTTGGTTAATTGATGAAAACTTATGCACTGTTTAAAGTTTATAAACATAACACATGCATCCTCACAACCGACGAAGAATAGGACTTTCGTCACAAACCATACTCGACGAAACATTAGTGTTTCGTCATCAACATCACGACGAAATTCGGTTCTTCGTCGACGCCTTTATTCGTCGTATGGGCTTGTGGCCCAGGTGAGGCCCAAGTACGAATCAGTTATATATTACCTCTCACTCGCATAACATTATGTAGGATCAGAATCGGCGAAACCCTAGGCAAACCCTAAGCTCTCACTAACCTATCCTCTCCTCCTTCGAACCCGATGACAAACTCTCCTCGATCCAAGTTTCCTTCGATTCCTTCTAGATTACGGTTAGTGTATGATTCCCATGGTTTTATCTATCTTTTTGTCATACTCGGTCATGTGATTTCATAGTATGATATTTAGACAGTAGCATAGTATGATGATTCATGCTTGGATTGTATGATAAAAAGGAGTTGTAGAAAACATCTTATGTTAGCCTATTGTTGAAAATGTTGTAGAAACATGATCATGGATTAGCTGTATGTTTGGTTGTGAACATATGTAAACATCGCATGACAGTAGTAATCGAAATCAAGTAAATTGATGAATTGTTGATAATGGTGGTTCGATTGATTATGGTTCTTAGCGGTATGATTAGGGTTTCTGTGTGTGCACGATTAACTGGGAAAGTGACGAAACTACCCTGTTGATGAAACACTTGATATTTCGTCACCCTCACGTCAATGAAACACTTGGTGTTTCATCGCCCAACTTATCGACGAAAAACTTTGATGTTTCGTCGCCCACCTGTCGACGAAAAACTTTGATGTTTCGTCGCTCTGAAGGAAACCCATCAACAGACTGTGGTTTATCATGTGTATGAAATTTGATAACCTGCCTGTTGATGATGTTAATTATGATTGAGGAAAACATGGTTTGGTTGTCATGAGTAGTACACTTAACTGTTAATGTACCATTGTGAAATGTACATACGAATTGTGGAATTGTATGAGTTGAATAACTGCTATGTTGCTTGTATGCACACTATGACTATAACTTATACGTGAACCATGCGAATGTAAACTGATTTCGTATACATGAATACCATAGGCTTTGACTGATTAACTGTGAACAAGTAACTAATCATACCGAGCAAACCAAGGTGAGTTCACTTCTCTCAAACAAGCATGCGTCCGGTGGGGACAATCAAATTGACAAAACTTGTAAACGGATTTTCGTAAACCCATATCCTTGCAGGGGATATGAGGCGGTTTTCAAACACCCACATCCTTGTAGGGGATGTGAGGCGGATTTCACAACGCATATCCTTGCAGGGGATATGCAACGGTTTTCAGTACACGTTGATGTTGGATAATACACTCACTCTCTATCACTTAAGTCCATCATACTATCGGGTTAGTTGCTTGTAGGGCAACGGGGTTATTAGTTGATAGCGCTATTAGGTTTGGCACCCTCACGACGTACCTGGATAGGACGGGCGTGAACTAATAACTTTGACCAATGTTTGATAGAGCATCGGAGAAGGGCAAAAAGGGCCGTCTGCGGTATCGAGTTATTATCAACATAACATATCATAAGTCACTACTTGGTATTAAACGGTTAAAACAAACTGTGAACTCACCAGCGTTGTCTGATACACTTTTCTGCAATGTTGCAGGTCCTTAGGTACATTGTTATGGAACTTGCTGTCTAGGAAGCTGGAGTGGTCATGGGTCGTGGCATTTAGAACGCTTCTCGATATTGCATTGTTGAACACTTTTATTTAAACAAACTATTATGCTTCCGCTGAACATGTTGATTTTATTAAACGGTGTTGAATATTACAATTGCTTTTAAGGAAAGGTTTTATCTTATTTTATATGCCTATGGTTCAATGTGATTAGTGTCTAGATCCTGGTACGTCACACGCCTCGCGGGGATTTTCGCTTGTGGCATTTTTGGGGGTGTGACAAATTATCTCCACAATATACAAACAATATCTCTTAGACGAACATCAAAACCTAAATAATATATCAATATCGAAATTATACCTTTGTGCAGACGACATTTGTTTGTCAGAAAAGAAAACAAATCGAAGATCAACAAATCCTAGGTTATAACAAATGAATGAACAATCAGAACGAAGATTGAATGTTAAATATTGATAAAATCATCATGTTTAGTTGAAAGTATTTGTGATCTGACCTTGATTTGAAGCCTTGATATGAACTCCAACTTTTAAGACCAAGTTATGATTCAATCAGAGTGGAACTTATCGGAGAATGATTCGGGTTTAATTAGAAAGTTTGTAAGAAAATAAGAAGACATATAATCAAGAATCAAGAATTGACTGAAAAAAAGAGAATCGTACCTTGGTGAAGGGATTCAATTTTGAGATGGATGAGAGGGAGATGTAACATTGAAGATGCAGAAACCCTAGAGCCAGATGAAAAGTGAAGTTCTGATTGGGTTATAAGAAATAAATAGTCACGCTAGATGATGACCCATTTACATCAAACGGGTCTGCTTTACCCATCACATCAGGGAATAGAAGTTTGAGCGGAAAAACACTAAAATAGAGCTCTAGATGGTGGACATGTGTCCCCTAAGTATGGCTTTTATTAGGTTGTATAGATAGTGGGGGGAGGACCGGTAACAATAATATCGTCAACATAGACAAGGAGAAAGAAATGGAAAGAATCAATGATTAGGGTGAACAATGAAGAGTCGAAAATAGTGGGTTTGAAGCAGTGTAAATGAGGTACGATTTAAGTTCATCATACCAAGCACGTGATGTCACATCCCAACCGATGGCGAAAATATTGGAGTAAGATGAAAACGAGATTGCAAGAGACATCACAACCACTATTGTGACAATAATTTAATAAGTAACTTTTCATTTCATTTCAAAAAGATTCTAGTACAATACAGAGAAGCAAATTACAACAGTTTGAAATATAACAACTTAACAACAAAACATAGAATTAAACTTGGTGTGCTTCTAGGCATCCTACTAGATTCTTTCAACGCATCATCATCACAAACCTTAACATGTCAACATAAAATGTATTGGAGAGCATACAAGTTTGGTGTACTAGCATATGTAGGAAAAAACATTAACGAGATCCACATGACAAAAACGTATACTAAGGCATAAATATAACATGAAATAGCATGCATCACATACGTGTCAACCCAAAGATTCCACTAGCGTAATCTTGTCATCGCAACGACAAGACCGTTTGTATGATTGTATTACTTAACATAGACACATCAACGAGCGGTGACATGTTAAGGTAGGCTTATACAAAGTTAATGACAAAGTATAGTGCAATAATGGCTTCTAGCATGCATGTATTCCTATAGTATAAACGTATAAAGCATGTATATTGGATTCGTTTGTATGAATAATGTATTTGCATATGTGTGTTTGTGTGAGTTTTAATATGTTAATATATATATTGCACCCAAAAGTGTGGAAATGAAAAGAGGGTCATGTATACTCACGGTTTGCAAAAGCTTCCAAAAAACCTGAGCGAGGAGTCTTGAGAGTTTAGGAACGACGAGGTTATCCTACAAGGATGAACGAAGCGTATGAGTTATGGAGTTCGGTATTGAGTTAGACTAGGGTTTCAAGATAGTATGAAATGTATGTATATTTCAAGAATATACATCTTGTCTAAAAGCATTCATTATGGACACTATTTTGCTTGTGTTTTCATATGTACTGACCGATTAACCCATTAGAATCCATAGTTTGAGGAACTTTGACTAAGATGGAAATGACCCTTATATATAACATTCAACCATGAGACTTGGTGTAGTTTGGAGTTTGGACACTTTGTTACTAGAAAGTTCCCTTGATGACTTAGGTTAAAGAAGATGGATTAACTAACTAAGTGAGGTAGTGGAATCATAGTTGGAAAGTCAAGGCTTCCATTGTTCACACTTAACCATAATTCTAGTCTTTCAACATTGAAGGTTGAAAGCTTGGATGGTGTCAATACGTTGTAGGTCACTTGGGACCTTTAGGGCAGAAAGTTTTGGAGGTTATGAACCTCATAACTTTTGGAAATTTGTCATATCATAAGCCCCACAACATGAGTTTAGTTAGGGACAAGGCTTGACACAAGATTCCCGCAAGATGAATGTAAACAAGAACAGGTTGTAAAGTTTAATCCAAAACAAAATTTTGAACTCACTTTGCAGCCTCATATAAGTGATGTACCACCTTGTTACACCTTGGTGAACATTAGGTAACATCCTTAGAGGTTATCCAAGGAGTTATAAAGTAAGAAATGAGAAGAAATGGTTGATGAAGCAAGTTAAAACTCACAAGTTTTAACTTGTAATCTGCCCAAAGTTGGAGTTTTCATGAAATTCTTGGAGTGTTTGAGAGTGAAATGAGGTTGTGGAAAGTAGAAATGTGTTAAAGAAGGCTTGGATATATAGGGGAGGATTAAGGTTAAGTCATAATGGAGTTAGAATGTGATTGGAGGAGAAAGGTGGTGGAAAAAGTGGTTAAAAAGGTGGATTTCAGAGTTAATTTGCAAGATGTCAACAATTTTGCCCATCAGACCTTCTTGCGGCTGTAAGACCCTATGTCTTGCGATTCGTAAGACATGTCGGAAGTAATTTTTTTTTATTTTTGACCCTTATTGTTTAGTTGTTTGTCCAATTATGCAATTTCTTCAATATGTGAAGTGTTTTTAAGGCATTCTAAGTCATGTATGAGTATGTGTATAGTATGAATGTGTATGAATATTATTTTGAACATAAAATAAATGTCAAGTATGATTCGGTTTCAAATGTTTCGCGTATAAATAATATATTTACTATTCAAGAGTTTTTGCTAGTTGGGTCGGGTTTTAGAGCTCGGGTCCACAATATTTAAAAACTATTAAGTATCAACATATACAAATATCAAGTTATATTGAACGAGCGCGTTATACCTAAACCAAACACTCACAAACTGACACGCCTAAGCCTTAAACTACGTGGTTGACCAAGTCTGACACATTGATCGTGGTTGACTGTTTGACCCAAAAAATTCCATGTTTGACTAATGTGCTCCTGAACATCTCACGAAATACCTTTCTAACATGAACCACCACTCGATGACAACCACAGCCTGCACCTTCAGCTGCGGTACTCGTCGGAACCACCACCACGGTCTCAGCCGCTAGCAACCACCATAATTGCAAGACATCACCATTAGACAAGAGCTATCAAAGTTTCAGATCTGAAGGAAAAACAAGCTGAACTAAAACATACCATATTTATTAGATCGAGGGTTTACATGGATCACCGGAACTCATCGAGGCCTTAAAACCCTATGTCATCGTCACAGCTCTTCTTTGTCGCGAGCCTTGGTACACCATCAGCCTTGTGCTTCTACTGCAGCACCGCCGCTGACAAGGGTTCAGTCGGTGCCCTAGTGGCGCAACCCATGCCCAGCCGCACACCACCCTCCGTTCACCCCACGTCACCCGCCTCCTAACACCTAACCACCACTATCCTTGTACCACCACCACATCGACCATCCATCGCCGCCGCCCTCATCGGTCCAAGACCACCATAAGGCCTTTCTAACCACCCCGATGTGTTACCACCAAAGCAGCCTCCGCCTCCCTGCGTCACCGAAACACCACCGCCCAAAGCCGTTGATGCGGCGTCACTACTGCTACCAGTGGCCGGAAGCCAAGCGTAGTTGCCAGAATCTGACCGGTTCACCTTGATTCTTCCTGATAACTCTCTAAATCTCCACACTCTTTCTAAAAGCTGCTCTCTCTCTACTATTTGAAAGTGGGAGGGACTAGGGTTTGGATGTAAATGAGGAAGAGGGAGAATAAGATGCTTTTATATTTAGGGTTTGGTGTTGGTGGGTTAGGTGTGCATTGCATATACAAACCCGCTAAACGTCTCACATCTCGGTTTTTACTATTTTCATTATATCCCTTTTAACCATCGAGAAAATAACAACCATTATTAATAAAAAAAAACTTCACGAATATAATTATGATTTATATGTACAAATATAAATTTGAAATATCGTAATAAAAATCATTAATTTACAACGTGTTCGCTCAATTAAAGTTATTATTAATTTCAAATAATAATAATATTTTATATCATGAACCCAATCGTAACTAACAATGGTTGAAATTCCGGGTCGTCACATCGACCCTTCTCGAGGTGTCACCTAAAAGATTCCTAAAAGCTGTTAAGATAACCGGTTATGTGGATTCCTTCACGGGTTTCCAACTCTAATGATGAAGTACCCTCTAAACGATCTACCTCACATCGCGAAAGTCTCAATACACTAAAAAGTGTAAGGGGTAACTAATGGAATCCTGATTAGACTCGATAGGAAAGGTATGGCAGACAAACTAGGGAAATCTTCTCACAAAGGCTTTGCTCCTAGAAACCTAACACACAAGATAAACCGACAATCTTTCACTTCACTGATATCAAGATTGGTTGAATACCTAGACCTACTGAATTCATAACTATCACTCCTATGGGTTACTACGTCTAGAAAACCACTTAACAATCGAGAATACACAATAAACGATCTAGCATGCACCTATAACTGAAAAACATTCATCAAAGCACATGTGGAGTTTATAATCATGCATCAAATATATCCAAATACACATGCACTTCAAATCAGGATAACAAAGTCTTTTACTTCAAAATCAATACATTTTCCAAAAACCAAAAGATTACAAGCTAGACATGTGTATTCATCAAAACCTTGGCAGTTCTATGAAGTTCAGCCAATAATCATCTTGAAAACACAAACATGTATCAAACTAGGTTTAACAAACATGTTTAGAATCAAAGTAAACAAAGAAAACAAGAAACCAAATGTTAACACTCGAGAAATGTTGATCAAATTGCTTGAACCTTGAATCCTAGTTTCGTGCCTTGCTAAAATCGCCCAGAGTAGCCTCTTGTTCGTCCAAAGTGCAGATTATGATGTTTAAAATTCGTAACTAGGTTATTATACCAAAACTTGAACAACAATCCACGTTTTCACATATTTAGGTGCCCTCTCGTCGCGCAAGGGGTGGTGGACTAATCTGTCGTGTGACGTCACAATGTAAAAACCACGGTGGCTCTTTTTTAGTAATAACCCAAGTCTTCCATGGGTATTTAAGTCATTTCGCAGGTATGTTGATGTCCTAGCGTCACGTGAGGGATATCCCCAAACCCTGTCGCACGACACGAAAAGTTATATTTCAGCATTTTTTATTTCTTTAATTCACCCGATCAATCGCAACACATCTGGAAACCCGGTTTTCTTCATTTTTTTCCCATTTCACTTCTTTTTTTCCTTCGGACACCTGCAAAACACAAAATACTAAGTAGCAAGTGATATTCAAAACGAAACGACTCAAACTCCTCGAAAACTGTACAAATGTTACACTAGTAACAAACGTATTTTGCAATACATCATGGGTCAACACACACAACACAGATCTCCTCACCTTAAATCCTAAACACAAATTGGTATATAAAAACATATAATCATACTTACTTCATGCTTAAAAACCATACAAGCAACATGAATTTCTTATATACGTAAAAAGCTTTACAAACCCCTTCATAAAATTAATTGATTTCGACATACAAACCGAAACAACAACTAATCGGGTTCGACATGCAAACAAAACCAAACAGTCAAACCTTCTAAAAGCATGAGCTTAGATTGGTCGAGTGTAACTGATAAGCGTTTTGGCATTGCCTCAAAACTAAGCGACGTTGCAGGCTTTAACCAAGTACGACTCTTTAAACTAAAACCCTTAGATGATGGTTAGCAAGAGAGGTGAACCCCGGTGCTCGTCAAATTTCGCATATGATCCATCCAAACCCCTTTCTTTTCGATTTTACTTGCTTGTCTCAAAACCTTCCATCTTCTTCTCGCTAGCAGTGCAAAACACACCGAGGACTATTTGAAAACGGGTGCAACCGTTAATAACAAAAACCTTCCACGGTCGCTAGTATCTAATCGAAAGAAGTGAGTTTATAGCCATAACCCATACCTAGATCATTGGAAGACCGTATCTTTTGTTTGGCATGTTACTGATATACCTGATTAGAGAGTGAATTAAAGCATATTGGTGTCTCGTAAAAATGTCATCCAGCCTGTTGGTATTTCTTTCATTTCAAAATATTATTTACAAGCTTTTAAATTATATATTTGACATGGTATAACCGGTGTAGCATACGGGTTCTTAAACTAGTATATTTAAATATAATCTTACTTCTAATAAGCGATCCTAAATAATGTCACGTGTCAATATTATATCATCTTTCAAAAAAAAAAAAAAAAAACTTTTTTTAGTCAAAATTGGTTTTCATTATAATATGATCCTAAATAATGTCACCTGTCAATGCTATATAATCTTTCAAAAAATTTGTTTTTTTGTCAAAAATTGGTTTTAATTATCGTTTTCATCGGGTTAAATCATAGAATGACCACATTGCTTATTTTAAATTTTTTATCTTAACATCCGCCCTTACTTCAAATATATCTCTAAGTCGACTAATATTATTTTGTTGGATTAGATCTCACAAAATCCGTCCTAACTTCAAATATATATTTAATATATAACTTATAATGATATGATATCTTTGTATAAAAACTTAAAAAAACAAATTTTTATAATTTTTATATGATATTTATAATAATTTGTTTTGAATTAAATTACCAAAAATAGCTCGTGTTATAAACCAGACATTTTAGGCCCAACCCATTACCTATGGGCTTTAGGGTTTAAAGTTATGTTTATCCATATATTGTAATGTTGAATAGAATGAAATACATAATTCAGTTTATCTCTATTTTAGTATATTCAAATATTTAATTAAATTATCAAAACACAATTTATATTTACAATATGAAATCATACAAGAGTTTCTAAATTCCTACTCTATTATTCAAACGACGTAAAATAAAGAACCTGCAGTTCTACCTATAGAGAACCTGAAATTCTCCTATAATAAATATTTTATATTGCGGCTCGTTTTTAAATCCATGATTCTTTCATTTGTAGATAAAATGTCGAACTAATCAAAGCTTGAATTCACAGCACTTGACATCTCGGGTAACAACTACCTCCCATGGACTCTTGATGCTAAAATTCATTTGACAGCAAATAATTTGGGAGAGACAATTATTTATGGTAATCAAACTTCACCTCAAGTTAAAGCGAAAGCTATGATATTCCTCCGCCATCATCTTCACGAAGATCTAAAGCGGGAATATCTAACTGTTGAGGACCCCCTTGAATTATGGACAAGCATCAAAAAACGTTTTGACCACCAGAAGTTGGTCTTACTCCCCAAAGCCCGCTATGAATGGCTTCATTTACGATTACAAGATTTTAAGACTGTCAGTGAATATAATTATGCCTTGTTCCGCATTACCTCTGAGTTAAAATTATGTGGTGAAAAAATAACCGATGAAGACATGCTTGAAAAAACCTTCTCAATGTTCCATGCCTCAAACATGCTCCTGTCGCAGCAATACCAGGAACGTAAATTTACTAAATATTCTGAATTGATATCATGTCTTCTGGTCGCGGAGCAAAACAACAAGCTCCTACTACAAAACCATCAATCGCGACCCGCCGGTGCAAGCCTATTCCCTGAAGCGAATGTGGCCAATTATCAAAGCGGACGAGGTAGAGGTAGAGGCCGCAGCCCCAGCAGAGGTCATGGTCGTGGTCGAGGACGGGGATATACACGGCATCGAGAGTCCCAGAACACTAAAAATAGCGGTGGTGAATCGAGTCGACACAATACGGGACGACCTTCGAAAGGGAAAAGTAGCGGGAACCAAAGCAACATTTGTTATAAATGTGGGATGTCAAATCATTGGTCCTGCATATGTCGCACCCCTAAACACCTCGTTGAGGCATATCAACGCATGATGAAAGAAAAAGGAAAGAATGCTGAAACTAATCTGATTGAGGATGCACCTTCAGCCACGATATCAGACGTTCATTTGGATGCATGTGATTTCATTGAAAATGTTCGTGATGTTTAAACATATTTAATATACCTTTTGTGTTTTACTTTTCACACTGTGACCTTTGTATTTGGTTTGGTTTGAAACTCTTGCAATGTTTCATTTTACTTCTTTGCTTTAACTTTTATTTTTTATTTATTTATTTCCTGAAGAAATATGCATGCTAGCTCCAGTAGAGCTATTATTGGTGATGAATGTCTGGTAGATAGCGGTAGTACGACACTATTCTCAAAGATATGAAATTTTTCTCTGAGTTGTCTCTGGCAGAGACACCGATTAGTACTATATCTGGTGTCAGTAACCTTATCGAAGGCTCCGGTAGAGCACACATAACATTATCTTCCGGTACCAAATTAACTATCGATAATGCATTATATTCTAGTAAATCCAGAAGAAATGTACTTAGCTTTAAAGATATTCGAAAAAACTGTTACCACCTAAAAACAATATCTGAAAATAATATTGAATATCTTCAAATTACTTTAAACTAAAATGACAAAGAAACAATTGTTGAACAATTAGAAGCCTTATCCTCTGGTTTATATTGTACTAATATCAATCCTATCGAATCATACATGGTGAGTAACCAAAAGCTGTTAGATAAAGACACATTCAATATATGGAATGACCGTCTAGGTCACCCTGGTAGCATAATGATGAGACGAATAATCAAAAGTGCAACCGGGCACCCTCTCAAAAACTTAAAAGTTTTGCTACCACAACACTTATCATGTGAAGCATGCTCTCTGGGTAAACTTATAACTTGGCCCTCACAAACTAAATTGATACATGAAACTCCATCATTTTTAGAAAGAATCCAAGGGGATATTTGTGGGCCTATTCATCCTCCGTGTGGACCAATCCACTATTTCTTGGTCTTAATAGACGCATCCTCAAGGTGGTCATATGTGAGCATTTTAGCTACTCGAAATGTAGCATTTGCCTGACTTTTAGCTCAAATCATACAATTGAGACCCAATTTCCCCGATAATCAAATTAAAAACATCCAGATGGATAATGCGGGAGAGTTCACATCTCAAGCTTTTAATGACTATTGTATGTCAATTGGGATCAATGTTGAACATTCAGTACCTCATGTTCACACACAAAACGGTTTAGCTGAATCTCTGATTAAACGATTACAAATAATCGCTAGACCACTCTTAATGAGATGTAAACTACCATCTTCTACATGGGGTCTTGCTATTTTGCATGTCGCTACACTGATTAGATTGAGACCAACTGCTGATCACGAATACTCCCCATTCCAACTGGTCTCCGGACGAGAACCAAGTTTGTCCCACCTTAGAATTTTTGGTTGTGCGGTATATGTACCAATACCGCCACCACAACGTACTACAATGGGACCCCAAAGAAGACTGGGTATCTATATTGGTTTTAACTCCCCTTCCATAATTAAATATTTAGAACCAATGACAGGAGACATGTTTACAGCACGGTATGCTGACTGTCATTTTGATGAAACAATGTTCCCAGTCTTAGGGTGAGATAAGGACAAAGAAAGACTGGTAACACAAGAAATAACGTGGAATCCATCATTGCTATCATATCTCGACCTCCGAAGTGGTCAATGTGAATATGAAGTCCAAAAGATCATACATTTGCAAAGAATAGTGAATGAATTACCAGATGCATTCACACACACGAATAGAGTGACAAAGTCACATATACCAGCATCAAATGCACCTGCTCGAATTGAAGTAATCCCAGAAGCGATTACTATACAAAGAAAGCGTGAGAGACCAATCAGTTCCAAAGACAAAAACCCACGGAAACGAAAAGAGCAAAGTAACGCAGTTGGTGAAAACTCACAAAAGATTATAACTGAAACCCCGGTAGAGGTAAATGTCCCAGAAGAGACAACTAAGAATCCAGAGGAAAATGAAGTTTCAGAAGAAACACCGGTACCTAACGAAAATGAAATCTCTATTAATTATGTACAAGATAGTACAATGTGGAACCGGAATAAAACACGTTTTGATGATATATTCGCATATGCTATAGCAACGGATGTAATCAATGAAAATGATTACGTACCTAAAACTTTAGAAGAGTGCATGCACAGAAATAATTGGCCAAGATGGCAAGAAACCATAAACGCCGAATTGAATTCGCTCGAAAAGCGACATGTTTTCAGACCTGTAGTCCAAAACGCCCATAGACGTCAAACCAGTAGGTTATAAATGGGTGTTTCCAATAAAGATGTAACACCTCGAAAATTTACGTCCTATAATGTCTTGACACGTGTCATAATGTTTGAACGTGTGAAAGAATGTTCTTGGAGGACTAAAGTTGACAAACAATGAATAAATATACTTTACAATAACCCTACATGATGTTTATAACCTTAAACGAATGGGTCATGGATCATACGAAGCTAATTGTGAAAGAAAGTGAGAGATTACAAACTACAGGGGTTAAATGTGTCAACATGTTTAAGATATACCTATGAGTGACCTTTTGACAAACCCGAAGCTTTGTAACGATTAATTATGCTCACAAGAATGCACCATAAAAATTTCACTAAGTTTCGTTACCGTATGAGAAAGTTATGATAAAATTCGTGTGTGAGGGTTAGAATCGTCAACATTGAAATTTAGGGCTTTTCGGGTGATCACAAAGTTACCCGAGGACTTGACAAAGTGGGTATATGTATTAAAGCCCCTATATGTCAATATTGAAGCCTCATAATGCAAGAATTGTAGTGAAAACGACCTTTCGGGGGACCAAGGACCAAAGTGCAATAAAAGGAAAGTTTGGAATCTGATCCGGAGCTCCATGCGGCCCGCGTAAGGATTGCCAATACCTCAGGCGGGCCGCGTCCGACTGCCAGTTGCAGAAAAAACCACAGGTGGCTGTTTTCATCTTGTAACCGACTTTAAATGCAAGTTTTCAATTCTATGGGCTGCCTATGTTGGTTTTTAACCTTAGGAGACACTTGTATACATCTTGTAACATCCCTAGACTCATGTGGCAATAATCTTTGATGATCTAAGTCACTTTATAAGTCACAAAGTTGCAACATACAACCACACTTCACTTCTGGACATTTTGAGGAGCACATCAGCAGACCAAGAGCTTCCTAATCATCCATTAGACGCAAGTAAGTACTCTTGACCTTTCTAAATTAAGTTATGCTTAGTTTATAGCCTAGAAGTCAAACCGTCGTAACTACGGTTTGACTTAGCGATAAAATACAAACGGTCCAGGAATTTGTCGAAACGAAAGTTGTTATAAGTTGGTAATTAGGTGGGTAATAAACCCCTAAAAGGGCACTCACTGATTCCAAACCTAACTATGTCGTTTGTCGAGTCAAAGGTTGTCCGAAAAAGTCAACAGAATCATTAAATGCGTAATTCGCGATATAGAAGGGGTGTAATCTATTTTATCATTCTTATAACCTGATAATAAGTATAAAAACTTATCTACGCTTGTTTGATTCGACAACTTTCTGTTTTGAACCGATTCGGAACCGAGAGACGCAAAAGTTTGACTTTTGCTTTGACCTCAGTTCTGACCCGATTTATATAGGTTTAGACATGCCTTAAAGTTCCATTAGGACCTAGTTACATGTGTGTATAACCCTCTGCGTTTATACCACTTAAATCCCTAATTGTCCGATGTTTCCGTTAATCGCTTAAATAGTGACCATAATGCCCTTATGACCATACAACGAGATTTTTGGAAATGTGAAAGTACAATAATCTTAATTACTGATTATTAAACATGTCTGTAAAATTTCACATCAGTTGGACGTATAGATTAGGAGTTATGCTCAATGACGTAATTAGAACGCTTCTTAGTGATTTAACGGCGTCATTAGCGTAAAGCCTATCTAAACCCAATTTTTGGCACCAAACCTTTTACCCACTGATGTAATATAATATTTTGGAATTTTTGAAGATTTTTAATTATTTTTAAACTGATCATAAGCTTGGATTAGCGCCTTAATTCGGTAAATACCGAATTTGCCCTTTTAGGCCATAAAATGAGTTTTACAAATCCTTTTAACGCCAATCCAATTGCTACTGATTTTAAATAATAAATGAAATTTTTTGAGCCTGTTTATTTGATCAGAAAACTCAGAATCATATTTTAACCCGTACATTGCTTAAAACGACTTTATACGCGTATTATACGCATAGTTTGGGTTTAAAAACATTTTGTCACATAAGACTTATTACCAAATGTTATAACCTGTTAAAATAAACTATTTTACTGATTTATTCAGACCCGTATCTCAGAAGCTTAATAAATTCCTTTTATAATCTTTAAAATGACCAAAATACCCCTACGGGGCTTAATATGAGATTAAACTCGTTATGGGAATCATAGGTGATATCCTACTGATATCACAACCTATTTAAGGCATATTAACTTAGAAAACCTGTTTAGGACTCTTACGGATACCCGTTACGCTTCATGCGCGTTCGGTTCGGTTTATGTAACTAGTTTACATAAATTAGCCGAAACGGGTCAAACCTTATCGGTTTTATCTCAAAATTCAGAATGTGTATAATATACCCATATTAAGCAAGTCTTCAAACTTGTCGGGTCTAAATCACATTCTATCCGGTCTTCGCTTAATCGTGCGTACGAACCGTATCTTTAAAACTAACCGGTCTAAGCTTATGCTTAACTAAAGACCCGTTAGGATTATAATAGGTTATTATAAACCTTCGTTCCAGATTAGGAGAACCAGTAAAAGATACTTGCACTTGCTGATTTTGATTTATACTTGCTCAGGTAAATACTTTTAACTTATTTTCCCTATACGGGCTTGGGGTACGGTATATAAAATACCGCTTGGTCAGGTATTGAATCTTTAATTGTATGATGGTTAAAGTATTGAAATGCCTCGTTTAAATTGTTTTGTTTGCTTAAGCCTTTGGGGGGTTAATGACCGTGTCCCGGATATCCCTGGCATCATTTTACGAAATGGCCACGACTTTAGCACGGGGCGTTGGCGTACGCCTGTCGGTGTCTCATATACATAAATGTGGTGTGTTTATTGATCTTTAACCCGGCTCTATCCGGGCTACTGAACGCATAAGAAACATGTAAATCCTTTACAAGTATTATATTCAAATAATTATCCCAAGTTATAAAATATTATTTGTGCCTTGTGCCTTAAATGCATTTTCTTAAACTCTTTTCAAAATGAGTCGGTTGATTGTATTTACCAGTGTAAACTGACGTATTTTCTTAAAAAGGTTAAGTGCAGGTACTACGCGTAATAGGCTGGCTTTTCTCCTAGCATCCACAATAAGTCTCGCAAGCTTGGATGTCATAGACTGTTGAACATTGTTTCTTCTTTTTGATCTACCTGTGGATTTATATATTCAACTACTTGTGATACTTAATATTACAATATTGTATGGTTGAAATGAATCTATACTTTGCTT
Source organism: Helianthus tuberosus (assembly GCA_030545235.1). Taxonomy (NCBI): domain Eukaryota; kingdom Viridiplantae; phylum Streptophyta; class Magnoliopsida; order Asterales; family Asteraceae; genus Helianthus; species Helianthus tuberosus. The sequence continues at coordinate 7,882,421 of JARYGA010059718.1, read as the reverse complement.
CCGCTATGCATTTAAATATTGTGTTGTTTGACTATTGTGTTGCCAACCACGTCACGATACTCCCCCACCGGGCCCACCGGTGACATGTGGAAATCCGGGGTGTGACAGGTTGGTATCAGAGCCAACGCTGAGTGAATTAAACACTAGCCTTTAGTGTTTAATCTCAGTTACACAATTGCACATTCCTAAATCTTCGAGTCTAGACAAAGAACTTAGGAATAATCCAAAAAGTTTATATTTTAATTTTAATTTTGTCCTTTATATTTTTCCTTGTTGTTACCTTGTTCATATTAACAGGTTTAGCAATGCCGCCAAGATTCAGGCGAGGAAATCGAGGAAAGGAGCCGATGAGCGCCCCTAACGACCACGAGGCCGGGCCTTCGCGCCGGCGAACTCCTTCTTCTACAAGGAGTGCAGATCCGCGAGAACCTTGGAGGACTTATGAGGATTCCACCAGACAATCTACGTCGTATAGTTCGACGCCTCCGTATCACCATTCCTTTGGGCCTCAGTCCGAGAATGAGCCCAACAACCCGCAACCTTCATACATTCCCCTACAGCGATCCTTATCGCACAATTCCTTCGGAGACCCTACTCCTGTCTTTCGGGGTCAGTTTAACCCGGCGGACTACCTACCAGAACAAGGGGGCTTTAACCCTCTAGGACCGGAGGATCACTTTTCAGGTGATCAAGCGATAGATATGGACGAGGACACAGATCCCGTCGAAGCTGCAACCGGAACCCCGAACCATCCAGTAGTGATCTCTGATGGTTCGTCATATCACGGAACACCTTACAAAGGTTCGGATAGTCACCAGGCACGGTTCAAACGGTGTGAGTGGTACTTTACACCATCTCACCATTCATCGCCTCACCAGCAGCCGCAACAGCAGCAGCAAGATCCCTCTCGGGATCCACGTTTCGTGGCAGTCACGCCACCGCCTCCACCACCGCCAGTTAATCTAGTACCTCCAGCACCACCAAGACGTAGGAGGACTGGCGCTCGGATGTCAGCAAGAGGATCGGATTTTCATTTCAGCTCTCCTCAACACTCTAGTGGTAGCCACTACCCACCATTATATGAAGGCCCACAAATGGGTGAACCTTCAGTTCCAGTTTCAGAGGTGAATTCGGCACCTATTGCACCGCCATCACAGGGTTTTGACAACCCTATCCCTGCTTATACTGCTCCGGCAGCTTACAACCCATATGGACCACCAGCATACCATGGCTATAACTTTGCTGAGGATCCTTACTTTATGGCAGCAAACTACCATGCCCAAAATCCTGAGGGACCATATGGAACCCCTTGGGGAATGGGACACCCAGCTCATGGGTATCAGGCACCTGTTCAGCCACCACTGCAGCATCAGCCGCCACGTTTTTCTCCACCGGAGCAGGAGGATCTCCGTCAAAGAGTGGAAAGGGTTGAGCGAGACCTCCAGAGAGAATGTAAGAAGAATCAGGGATTCATGAGTGGGTTGGCAAGTTTGCTGAAGGGAAAGAAGAAACGGGATCGTTAAATCCCAGTATATATTATTGTATTTCCTTGATTAAATCAAGTCCCTACGTGGACATTTATTTATGTGTGTATGTAGTCCCTATGTGGACATCTATCCTTGTACTTAGTCCCTACGAGGACTTGTCTCTATTAGTCCCTGCGTGGACATTTACTTTTGTAAACAGTCCCTGTGAGGACATGTATTATCTGTATAGCTCCTGCGTGGGCAAGTGTTTAAGTGAAAAAGTCCCGTTTAGGGCAAAATGTACAAATTGTAAATTTTAATGGAATGTTAAGTTATAAAAAAAATTATTTATGTCATCTATGCATTTATATATTATACATGAAATAAAAGAAATAAAATCATTCCTTTTAATAATGATCTGCCCATTAAATAATAAATCAAGATCTTAAAGGTAAAACCTAGCCTATATGTCATTATAAGACTTGGCTAAGATGGTAAGACCTGTATAAAAGATTCCAATCCCTGTTAACATCTGAAAACATGTTAACGCTCCTGGCAGATGTGATTCATTAAAAATCACACACGTCATTCTTATTAAAGGATTCTTCAAAAGATTCCTAACCCAACTTATTAATCTCTGAATCATGGGTTTAAATCATCAATTAAGATGATCTTATTTTGACCATACCCTGGTAATACAATGCCTACGGGCCTTGCTCATTTCTACATGAGCCAAAAGACAGTAATAGTCTGTGACCCTATCTGAAAAAGGTAATGAACTATGTTCAAACTTTAAAAGCCTTGATTCTCTGAAATCATAGCTTATGATTTAATTTGTCCCTGTGACTAGGCCTTATGTGCTAATAAAACTATTATTGTTTTATAATTAGGATAAATTATATTAGAAATCCTAAATAAATGTGAGTAATAAATTAACCATATATGGTCTATGTTTACCACGGTTAATAAAATTGCCATAAAAGACAATCCTATAATAAACTCACCAATAAATTATTGTCAATATGTAACAGTTCAAGCTACATGGCCAACTCAAGCGAGGTTAATAGTCACCCTCGGGGAGAGCATGATAATGCCAGAGTAAATGTAGCAGGTGCAGAGTTACAGGCAATGATAGATAATGCCGTTAATCGAGCTATGGATAGACAGCTCCATGGATCCAGTGGTACCCATGCAAGGACCCAATCTGCACCACACTCTAGAACACCATCCAGGACCCACACTGCCCACAACAGTAATACTCATCACTCATCAAACCAGAGGAGTGCTCCATCCCAAAGAGTCATACAGAACCAAGAACCTCGTAATAGGGGTTGCTCCTATAAGTACTTCGTTTCGTGCAAACCCCGTGATTTCACTGGGGAAAAAGGAGCTGTCGATTGCATGACTTGGTTGGACGAAATGGATACGGTTGTGGATATCAGTGGTTGCGATGAAAGAGATATCGTGAAATTCATGTCACAGTCTTTTAAGGGAGAAGCATTAGCTTGGTGGAGATCTCTGATCCAAGCTATAGGGAAAGTCCCGTTATACAATATGACCTGGGAACAGTTCTTGTCGCTGATCAAGGAAAATTACTGCCCTCAACATGAAGTTGAGAAGATAGAAGCTGACTTCTTGACGCTGGTAATGAGAAACCTAGACTCTCAGGCCTACCTTACCAGTTTCAACACTTTGTCAAGGTTGGTTCCATATTTAGTAACCCCGGAACCCAAACTAATAGCTCGTTACATTGGGGGTTTGGCCCCGGAGATCAAGGCGAGTGTGAAGGCCTCCAGACCAACTACTTTTCGGTCTGCATCAGACATATCTTTGTCCCTTACCTTGGATGCGGTCAGGCTGAGATCGCAGAGGAACACCGATACCGAAAAGAGGAAGCGTGAGGACGACAACTCACGACGTGCAGACAAGAAGCATAAGGGAAACAATGACCACAGGAAGGGGTCAGGATTTAGGAAGGATGGTCAACAGTCGGGTGAAAAACCCAGATGTAAAATCTGCAAGAGACAGCACTTTGGGAAGTGCAGGTATGAATCAAATTCGAATTCACAATCGAAGTCTTTTGCATGTGGGTTGTGCAAGTCCAAGGAACACAAAACCTTGGATTGCAAGAAGATGAAGGATGCGACCTGCTACGGTTGCAATGAAAAGGGGCACATCAAGACCAATTTCCCAAAATACGCCAAGAAGCCTGAAGAGGCAAAGAAGACCAATGCTAGGGTCTTCAGGATGGATGCTAAGGAAGCCGTCAAGGACAACAATGTGATAACAGGTACCTTTCTTGTAAATGATGTTTATGCGAGAGTGTTATTTGATTCAGGCGCTGATAAGTCGTTCGTAGATAATAAGTTTTGTGAATTATTGAAATTACCTGTTAAGACTTTAAGTGTGAAGTATGAGGTAGAACTAGCAGATGGCACCTTAGAAACCGCCTCAACTTTATTAGATGGATGTTTCATATCCATTAAGAACCACTCATTTCCTTTATCACTACTTCCTTTGAAACTAGCCGGTTTCGACATAGTTTTGGGTATGGACTGGTTATCTCATAACCAGGCCCAAATTATTTGCAATAAGAAGCAAGTGATGATCAAGACTCCGTCTGGTGAATCACTTACTATCCAAGGAGATACCCAGTATGGGCTGCCTGAGAAAATGTCTATTCTCAAAGACTCTAAGTGTTTGAAGAAGGGTTGTGTCATCTACATGGCACAATTGATTATTGATGAGCCGAAGCCCAAGATTGGGGATATCCCCGTCATTTCTGAATACCCCAAAGTTTTTCCTGAAGAACTACCTGGTTTGCCACCAGATAGGCAAGTAGAATTCAGAATTGATATTATTCCTGGATCAGCACCAGTTGCAAGGGCGCCTTATAGGTTGGCACCAACAGAGATGAAGGAATTGAGAGCGCAACTAGATGATTTGCTAGCCAAAGGTTTCATCAAACCTAGTTCGTCTCCTTGGGGAGCACCAGTTTTATTTGTCAAGAAGAAGGATGGATCGATGCGTCTATGCATCGACTACCGTGAGCTTAATAAGGTCACCACCAAGAATAGGTATCCTTTGCCCAGAATCGACGATCTGTTCGATCAACTTCATGGGGCAAGTTTCTTCTCTAAGATTGACTTAAGGTCAGGCTATCACCAACTGAAGGTTAGAGATGAGGACGTACACAAGACTGCATTTAGGACTCGTTATGGTCATTACGAGTTCCTAGTGATGCCTTTTGGGCTCACTAATGCACCGGCCGCGTTCATGGATCTCATGAATCGCGTTTGCAAGCCGCACTTAGATAAATTCGTCATCGTTTTCATCGATGATATCCTCATCTACTCGAAGAACCAAGCTGACCATGAGAAGCACCTTCATTGCATTCTGGAACTACTTCATAAAGAAAAGCTCTATGCCAAGTTCTCGAAGTGTGAATTCTGGCTTCGAGCAGTCCAATTTCTTGGACATGTTGTTAGTGAGCATGGTATCCAGGTAGATCCCGCTAAAGTTGAAGCTGTCATGAATTGGCACGAGCCAAATACGCCTACGGAAATTCGTAGCTTCCTAGGGTTGGCAGGATATTATAGGCGATTCATTGAAAACTTCTCAAGGATTGCTGCACCCCTGACTTCGCTGACACGTAAGAAGATTAAGTTTGACTGGGGTCCTAAGCAGCAGGAATCCTTCGATATTTTGAAACAAAAGTTGAGCAATGCTCCAGTACTGACATTGCCTGATGGAATAGAGGAATTTGTAGTTTATTGTGATGCATCACACACAGGGATGGGATGTGTGTTTATGCAGAAAGGCAAAGTCATTGCCTATGCTTCACGCCAGTTAAAGGTGCACGAAAAGAATTACACCACCCATGACTTGGAGTTGGGTGCCGTTGTATTCGCACTAAAACTTTGGAGGCACTACTTATATAGAATCAAATGTGTGATCTATTCTGATCACAAGAGCCTTCAACATATGTTCAATCAGAAGGACTTGAACATGAGGCAACGCCGTTGGATGGAAACTCTGAATGATTACGATTGTGAAATAAGATACCATCCCGGCAAGGCGAATGTAGTCGCCGATGCCTTGAGTCGAAAAGAGAAGGTGAAACCCATCCGAATCAATGCCAAGCGCATGGAAATAAAGAACAATTTGATTGAAAGGTTGTTAGCTGCACAGAAGGAAGCTGTGTTGGAAGCTAACTATCCTAACGAAAAGCTAGGGGTAACTGAGGAGCAGTTAACCCTTAGTAAGGATGGAATTCTTAGATTGAATGGGAGAATATGGGTTCCGATTCATGGAGGACTGCGAGATGTTATCCTCCAGGAAGCCCATAGTTCTAAATATTCTGTTCATCCTGGAGCTGATAAGATGTACCAGGATCTAAGGGCGAATTATTGGTGGATAGGCTTGAAGAAGTCTGTAGCTACCTATGTAGCTAAATGTTTGACGTGTGCGCAAGTCAAAGCAGAACATCAAAAGCCGTCAGGTTTGCTACAACAGCCTGAACTTCCCACATGGAAGTGGGAGATGGTGACGATGGATTTCATCACCAAGCTACCAAAGACAAGGAAAGGCAATGATACTATATGGGTAATCGTTGATAGACTGACTAAGTCAGCACATTTCTTACCTATCAAGGAGACTTATAGCTCCGACATGTTAGCCCAGTTATACGTTGATAAGATTGTAGCCTTACATGGCATACCTGTGTCTATTATCTCTGACCGAGATACTAGATACACGTCACATTTTTGGAAAAGCTTTCAACAATCTTTGGGCACGCGTTTGAATTTTAGTATGGCTTACCATCCTCAGACAGACGATTAGAGTGAGCGTACTATTCAAACGTTGGAAGACATGCTTCGCGCATGTGTGATCGATTTAGGTGGCAGTTGGGATAACCACCTACCACTAATTGAGTTCTCCTACAATAATAGCTACCACACCAGCATTAAGGCTGCGCCTTTCGAGGCCTTATACGCTAGAAAGTGTAGAACGCCCGTTTGTTGGGCGAAAGTTGGAGATGTCCAATTATCGGGACCAGAGATAGTGTTCGAAACGACGGACAAGATTGTCCAAATTCGTGACCGTCTCAAAGCTGCTTGAGATAGGTAGAAGAGTTACGCTGATCCAAAGCGTAAAGCTTTTAACTTCGAGGTAGGTGATAAAGTCTTACTTAAAGTATCACCCTGGAAAGGAGTGATGCGGCTTGGTAAGAAAGGCAAGCTAAGCCCGAGATACATAGGACCTTTCGAGGTTATCGAACGTGTCGGGTCAGTTGCCTATAAGCTAAAATTACCTGAAGAGCTCAGTAGTATACACAATGTATTTCACATCTGCAATCTAAAAAAGTGTTTCGCTGATGAATCACTGGTCATACCACATACGGATGTGCATATAAATGAGAGCTTGAAATTTGTGGAAAAACCATTGTCGATCAAGGATCGACAGGTTAAGAAGCTTCAAAGGAAGCATGTACCGATTGTAAAGGTTAAATGGGATGCCCGTAGAGGTCCCGAGTATACGTGGGAGGTTGAGTCCACAATGAAAGAAAAGTACCCTTATCTTTTTCAGTAAATCTCGAGGTCGAGATTTCTTTTAAGGGGGTGAGGATGTAACACCTCGAAAATTTACGTCCTATAATGTCTTGACACGTGTCATAATGTTTGAACGTGTGAAAGAATGTTCTTGGAGGACTAAAGTTGACAAACAATGAAACTATGTAAATATAAGGGTTCAAAGTGTCAACAATGAATAAATATACTTTACAATAACCCTACATGATGTTTATAACCTTAAACGAATGGGTCATGGATCATACGAAGCTAATTGTGAAAGAAAGTGAGAGATTACAAACTACAGGGGTTAAATGTGTCAACATGTTTAACATATACCTATGAGTGACCTTTTGACAAACCCGAAGCTTTGTAACGATTAATTATGCTCACAAGAATGCACCATAAAAATTTCACTAAGTTTCGTTACCGTATGAGAAAGTTATGATAAAATTCGTGTGAGAGGGTTAGAATCGTCAACATTGAAATTTAGGGCTTTTCGGGTGATCACAAAGTTACCCAAGGACTTGACAAAGTGGGTATAAGTATTAAAGCCCCTATATGTCAATATTGAAGCCTCATAATGAAAGAATTGTAGTGAAAACGACCTTTCGGGGGACCAAGGACCAAAGTGCAATAAAAGGAAAGTTTGGAATCTGATCCGGAGCTCCATGCGGCCCGCGTAAGGATTGCCAATACCTCAGGCGGGCCACGTCCGACTGCCAGTTGCAGAAAAAACCCACAGGTGGCTGTTTTCATCTTGTAACCGACTTTAAATGTAAGTTTTCGATTCTATGGGCTGCCTATGTTGGTTTTTAGCCTTAGGAGACACTTGTATACATCTTGTAACATCCCAGACTCATGTGGCAATAATCTTTGATGATCTAAGTCACTTTATAAGTCACAAAGTTGCAACATGCAACCACACTTCACTTCTGGACATTTTGAGGAGCACATCAGCAGACCAAGACCTTCCTAATCATCCATTAGACGCAAGTAAGTACTCTTGACCTTTCTAAATTAAGTTATGCTTAGTTTATAGCCTAGAAGTCAAACCGTCGTAACTACGGTTTGACTTAGCGATAAAATACAAACGGTCTAGGAATTTGTCAAAACGAAAGTTGTTATAAGTTGGTAATTAGGTGGGTAATAAACCCCTAAAAGGGCACTCACTGATTCCAAACCTAACTAGGTCGTTTGTCGAGTCAAAGGTTGTCCGAAAAAGTCAACAGAATCATTAAACGCGTAATTCGCGATATAGAAGGCGTGTAATCTATTTTATCATTCTTATAACCTGATAATAAGTATAAAAACTTGTCTACGCTTGTTTGATTCGACAACTTTCTGTTTTGAACCGATTCGGAACCGAGAGACGCAAAAGTTTGACTTTTGCTTTGACCTCAGTTCTGACCCGATTTATATAGGTTTAGACATGCCTTAAAGTTCCATTAGGACCTAGTTACATGTGTGTATAACCCTCTGCGTTTATACCACTTAAATCCCTAATTGTCCGATGTTTCCGTTAATCGCTTAAATTGTGACCATAATGCCCTTATGACCATACAACGAGATTTTTGGAAATGTGAAAGTACAATAATCTTAATTACTGATTATTAAACATGTCTGTAAAATTTCACATCAGTTGGACGTATTGATTAGGAGTTATGCTCAATGACGTAATTAGAACGCTTCTTAGTGATTTAACAGCGTCATTAGCGTAAAGCCTATCTAAACCCAATTTTTGGCACCAAACCTTTTACCCACTAATGTAATATAATATTTTGGAATTTTTGAAGATTTTTAATTATTTTTAAACTGATCATAAGCTTGGATTAGCGCCTTAATTCGGTAAATACCGAATATGCCCTTTTAGGCCATAAAATGAGTTTTACAAATCCTTTTAACGCCAATCCAATTGCTACTGATTTTAAATAATAAATGGAATGTTTTGAGCCTGTTTATTTGATCAGAAAACTCAGAATCATATTTTAACCCGTACATCGCTTAAAACGACTTTATACGCGTATTATACGCATAGTTTGGGTTTAAAAACATTTTGTCACATAAGATTTATTACCAAATGTTATAACCTGTTAAAATAAAATATTTTACTGATTTATTTAGACCCGTATCTCAGAAGCTTAATAAATTCCTTTTATAATCTTTAAAATGACCAAAATACCCCTACGGGGCTTAATATGAGATTAAACTCGTTATGGGCATCATAGGTGATATCCTACTGATATCACAACCTATTTAAGGCATATTAACTTAGGAAACCTGTTTAGGACTCTTACGGATACCCGTTACGCTTCATGCGCGTTCGGTTCGGTTTATGTAACTAGTTTACATAAATTAGCCGAAACGGGTCAAACCTTATCGGTTTTATCTCAAAATTCAGAATGTGTATAATATACCCATATTAAGCAAGTATTCAAACTTGTCGGGTCTAAATCACATTCTATCCGGTCTTCGCTTAATCGTGCGTACGAACCGTATCTTTAAAACTAACCGGTCTAAGCTTAAGCTTAACTAAAGACCCGTTAGGATTCTAATAGGTTATTATAAACCTTCGTTCCAGATTAGGAGAACCAGTAAAAGATACTTGCACTTGCTGATTTTGATTTATACTTGCTCAGGTAAATACTTTTAACTTATTTTCCCTATACGGGCTTGGGGTACGGTATATAAAATACCGCTTGGTCGGGTATTGAATCTTTAATTGTATGATGGTTAAAGTATTGAAATGCCTCGTTTAAATTGTTTTGTTTGCTTAAAGCCTTTGGGGGATTAATGATCGTGTCCCGGATATCCCTGGCATCATTTTACGAAATGGCCACGACTTTAGCACGGGGCGTAGGCGTACGCCTGTCGGTGTCTCATATACATAAATGTGGTGTGTCTATTGATCTTTAACCCGGCTCGATCCGGGCTACTGAACGCATAAGAAACATGTAAATCCTTTACAAGTATTATATTCAAATAATTATCCCAAGTTATAAAATATTATTTGTGCCTTGTGCCTTAAATGCATTTTCTTAAACTCTTTTCAAAATGAGTCGGTTGATTGTATTTACCAGTGTAAACTGACGTATTTTCTTAAAAAGGTTAAGTGCAGGTACTACGCGTAATAGGCTGGCTTTTCTCCTAGCATCCACAATAAGTCTCGCAAGCTTGGATGTCATAGACTGTTGAACATTGTTTCTTCTTTTTGATCTACCTGTGGATTTATATATTCAACTACTTGTGATACTTAATATTACAATATTGTATGGTTGAAATGAATCTATACTTTGCTTCCGCTGTGCATTTAAATATTGTGTTGTTTGACTATTGTGTTGCCAACCACGTCACGATACTCCCCCACCGGGCCCACCGGTGACACGTGGAAATCCGAGGTGTGACAAAAGAGAAATGAAAAGAATGAGATTGTACGATATAAGGCTCGACTTGTAGCACAAGGGTTTTCCCAAATCCCAGGAGTTGATTATGAGGAAACGTATTCCCCTGTAGTGGATGCGATAACCCTTAGGTTCCTAGTCGGCCTCACAATCTCTGAAGGACTTGAAAATGACATCTACATGGATATCATCACCGCATACTTATACGGGACACTTGAAAATGACATCTACATGAAAATCCCTAAAGGATTAAAATTGCCTGAAGCATTAAAATCAACACCTCGAGAAATGTGTTATATAAAGCTCCATAGATCTTTATATGGTCTCAAACAATCTGGTCGTATGTGGTACAATCGTCTTAGTGAATATCTCAAAAAAGAAGGATACAAGTCTGATGTAATCAGTCCATGTGTTTTTATAAAAATATCACTCTCAAGTTTCACTATAATAGCAGTCTATGTTGATGATATCAACATCATCGGATCCTGAAGAGATAGAGAAAGTTGCTCAGTTGTTAAAGAAGGAATTGGAAATGAAAGATCTTGGTATGACGAAATTATGTATCGAACTACAATTTGAGTATCTGTGCAATGGCACATTTGTCCATCAATCAAACTACATCCAGAAGATGCTAGTACATTTCAATATGGACAAAGCACATCCGTTTAGCGTACCTATGGTTGTCCAACCGCTAGATCCACACAAGGATCCTTATCGCCCTCAAGAAGAAGGCGAAGAAGTACTTGGTCCAGAAGTACCGAACTTAAGTGCGATCGGTGCTCTTATGTATCTCGCAAATAACACAAGACCTGACATTGCATTTGCAGTACATGTACTAGCGAGATATAGTTCGAATCCAACACGTAGACACTGGAATGGTGTAAAACATATATTCCGGTATATTTGCGGGACACAAGACTTGGGTCTTTTCTATCAGAAAGATCAAAAGTACCAGCTTGTTGGGTATGCTGATGCCGGATATCTATCAGATCCTCACAAAGCAAAATCTCAGACAGGTTATGTATTCACAAACGGCAGCACAACAATTTCTTTGAAGTCAACTAAGCAAACACTTACAGCAACATCATCAAATCATGCCGAATTGATAGCACTATATGATGCTGGTCGAGAGTGTGTGTGGTTGAGATCAATGATTAATCACATACAAGAAGCATGTGGATAAGAACAGATCAAGAAGGAACTGGCAATTATTTATGAAGATAATGCTGCTTGCATAGCTCAGATCAGAGAAGGTTACATTCGAACAAAGCACATCTCACCAAAGTTCTTCTCAACATATGACTTGCAGAAAGAAGGGGAAATTGATGTTTGCCAGATCAAGTCAAGTGAAAATTTAGCTGACCTGTTCACAAAATCTTTACCAAGAAGCAGTTTCGAGCAACTATCACACAAGATCGGTCTCCGCAGATTGAAAGATGTTTGTTGAATTCAGGGGGAGAATTATACACATGTACTCTTTTTCCCTTAACTAAGTTTTGTCCCAATGAGTTTTCTTAGTAAGGTTTTTAATGAGGCAGTACAACTGATCCAGTAGTATCAGTTTATTTATTCAGGTCCTCCTGAAGTATCTATTTATCATCATCCTGAAGTATGTTGTTAAACTGTGTATAATTCTAAATGTCTGAGGGGGAGTGTTATAAACCAGACATTTTAGGCCCAAACCATTACTTATGGGCTTTAGGGTTTATAGTTATGTTTATCTATATATTGTAATGTTGAATAGAATGAAATACATAATTCAGTTTATCTCTATTTCTCTTTGATTTTTATCAGCTCTTACTTTAAATATAATCTAATTTGACTTAATTTATGGAAATTTATTTGTTTGTTTTTTATCAGACATATCTCTAGTAAAAAACATACAAATAAATTACCATAATTAATAGCACCTAATTGTATTTTATAAATATGGAACGCATATGTAATTTATTAGAGTTGAAATCTCTTTTATGTTTATTGAATTCTATTTAATGCATTTGTCATCGTGTCATGTCTTAATTTTGAGACTTTTATGTTGATTTTATTATATTTTTTTTGAACGGCCGACAAAATTGAGTTCATTATATGGATTTTATATCTGTATTGGCATAATTTTTTATTGTTGAAATTTGAATAGATTTACAAGTTTGTTATAACTTATAAGTGAAGATATTGTCCTGGATTTTTTTTTCTTTAAGAGTTGGGTATTTTATGGAATGAATGTTACTATTTTAGTAGGTAACATACATAGAAGGTGTACCTGCTGTTTTAGAAGGTTTATATCATTTAGGAGTCTGTTTTGTGTTTTTGTTTGTAGACATTTCACGAGTGTTATAGCAAGAATGTTTTCATGTTTACTGTACAATTTAATGTTGTAAAGACTATTAATAAGCGTATTTTGTGTATATTAATATCCAAGGTTAACAAAGATTCCAATAAACTCCAATATACGCACACAATCCTCACTTCCAGAATCGAATTGCAAAAGACATGGTTCATACAATCGTGAATCGTTTTATATTATTTGCAAAACAAATGATTTCGAATTTTTTTTTTATGATATTCAACCAGAATTAATTCATTTCATATAAAAACTTTAAGGACAATTACACCAAGATAGCCGGTAAGCGGGCAACAAGCTGCACCGCTACCCCCTTTTGAATAGCGAAACCTAACCTAGTAAAAACGAAACCCCGATCTCTAGGAGACGAAATGTTGCTGTGAACAACCCGTTGGACCCGTTCAAGAAATCTGATGGCTTCTGGGGCTATCGAGCCGAAGGTATCAAAGGCAAAAGGGATAAAGGAATGTTGATTATCCTCGCAGGCTTTTGCATGTTTGTCCATTTTCTTCGCTGCCGCCCTTGCAATCGCCTGACCAGGGACAAAACCTGTATCCCGAAAGCCTACAAGGGGGGAAACCCCGGTAAGATCAACACAAGCGTGTTTACCAGCATCCCACCCGAAAACTAAAACGTCCGCGGGGCGTAATGTGGATCTTCCTTCCCTCGGATCTGTCAAAAAGTTAACGGGGGCTTCTTTCTTCACCGAGATCCCCGCCCGTTTGAGGATGTCCCCCAAGACATCCCGCACCCAGTCATGCCTATACTTAAAACCTGGCAGTTCTTTACAGTGCAGAGCATGCTCCCCAAATTGGTCTAAGCAAGCTTTCTGGCAAATCGGGCATTGCTCATCATCAGGGAACATAGGAATCATGAGCCGATATTTTAAGATAGCACGGTATTCAACGGCAGACATCTTTTGGCCTAAGCCCTCGATGGGGATGACCGATAGAAAATCTTGGGCGTGGGGGCCCCGCAAACATTCTAGGACGGCGTTCTGACGGGGGGTCGTACAGAAATCTGATCCAATATTCTGAGCGATACGACAAAACAGAGCACTCGCCAAAGTCTTCTGGGTCTTCGGTGGGGCGGTGTCCCTGTTAGCGAAACCGCCAATATCCAAATCCGGGAGGTGTCTATGCAACTCCCCCAGAGCCATGTCATAATCCCCATCCATTCCAACAACCCCACTCTCGCGCAAGATGTGATCTTGCAGCCCCCACGATTGAGCTCGCGAGGCAACAAAACCGTAAATGAAGACATCCGTGGCCGATAGAAGCCCCAGCCCCCCCATCTTACAGGGCAGAGAAGCAACCCGCCACTGAAAATCCCCAAAAAACGGACCCTCACACATCACAATGTCCTCTATAAGGGTATATCTCTCCAAACATGTTTTGTGGCTAAGTATTTAAAAATAATTAAGAAACTTCCTAAAGAATTGATGATTAGGCACTTTAGAAGTGGGTTGGGTCTTGATTACCATGAGCAAAAGATTACAAGCTTGTGCTCGAATAACAAACAGTTCTCATTATTCAATCCGTGTAATACACGAAACTACCTAGTATGTTGTATATAACATACTCGGCTTCAAACTTATTTTGAATTGCTATGATCAATGTTAGGATGATTGTTGTAATTTGTAAATGCTGCTCAACGGTTACTTATCACGTGTTATAATTTTAATAAATTTATTGAAATTAGCGTATCAAGTGTGAGAACTAGAAGTTTGCATACGAAGTGTGTGAACAATTAGCCCCATTAGACCACCCGTAGTGGGGCGTTTTTTTTTTAAATTGAAAAAAAAAACGCCCCAAAACGCCCCCCCCCCTCCCACTACACCCGGCGTTATAGGGCGTTTTTTTTGAAAAAAATGAAGTTAGCGTTTTAATTATAACGCTGAAAGTGGGGCTGAAAGTCCACTGCATGTGGCACATGGTGGGGTCCAATGTTATGACTAGCCAATAAGAATCTAGTTTGCCTCTTTTTTTTTGTTTTTTTTTTTGTTTAATGATTAGCCAATGACCCACCAATCACTTTTACCCACATGTCACTGACATCTTTTGAAAATGGGTTGAATTTCGTTTGTATTTCTTGTGCTTTTTTTTTCATTAAAAATAATATGGGCGTTATTGGAATAATGCCCCACTACACCACTTTATGTTGATGCACAGAATGTCTGTTGATTGCGTCTACAAAAAGTCTGAAGTAAATATTGGTCAACAGGGAGTCAAAGTGTAAATATTATGTGAAATAGAGTCTAGTTCGCTTTTATGTCATTGTTTTAGTCTGGTCCGCTCATAGGGTATTAGTGTGGATCGCTTATATGTCAAAGTTCTGGACCGCTCATGTGGCATGTCATACGAGCGGACCAGAAACATTATATATATAGGTGAGCGGTTTTTGATCTCATAGTTGTAGGTGTGTGCTTGGAGCTGAAACTCTGTTAAAATCTCATCATAAAGCAATAAAAGCAAAGGAAATTATTAGGACAAGCTGTTGTAATCTTGCATATTCTGATTCCGCCTTTATATGTGAGAATGAGCTACTCAAACTGACTTTTCGGGTCAAGGAACGGTCCAACAAGTGGTATCAGAGCTTCAGGACGAGGAGCTCATACTACATCAGCTGATTCGGCTCTTTTATCTCATTTCTACTCACTTTCTCTTTTAGTTTTTCGGTTTAAACAAGTTTTGTCGGACAAAATGGTTTGAAGTTCAAGTATTTTGAGCAAAACTTGTTGTTAAACAATCAGTAACAGTTTCAGATCTTAAAACACAATAAAAATCAATAAATTGTTCCAAAAACTCGATCGGTTCACGGACAGAATTTTCAAATTCAGATCTAGAACAAATTAGCGGTCGGAATTGAACGAAAATCATATCATTGTGATCGGAATTAAGAGTAGTATAATCCTTGATAGTATCAGATTGTAATTCGGACTAAAAACAGGCGAAAAATTGTGGTCCGCTTTTACGGTCATCGCGAGTTTCAGATCTGGAATAAGTTTCTGGTTCGCTTTTTAGTACATCTTATTGATCTGGTCCGCTCGAACGATCATATTCTGAACCGCTCGAACGGACATTACGTGGTCCGCTCGAACGATCATTCTCTGGATCGCTCATACGAATTCTGCTGGTTCGCTCGAACGAACATTAGCTGGTTCGCTCGAACGGACAACATCTGATTCGCTCATACGGACAAAGTCTGGTCCGCTCGAACAGACTTTCTGGTCCGCTCGAACAGACACTTTCTGTTTTGCTCATTAGTACACTGTTTAGTTCGCTTATCTGTCACGTGCACAGATTGGTTCTATTTTGTGGATTGATTTTCAAAAATCTCGAAAATTTGTCTAAGTGATTGATTGATTTTGCAGGAACGATCAAAATGGATGATATTTTCATGAATCCCTTCAGTGATATGTATGCTTTCACGGGTAGTTCAGAAAACAACGATACTTCTTCAAGCAATGTAAACAAAAGTCCACCGAAAGAAAGAAAGAAGGAAGCTTGGGAGTCCGAAAGCGCATTTGGAACATTTAACAAACCTCCTAAGCTGATGGCTATAGAAGATTACAGCAGGTGGGCAACAAAGTTCGAAGATTGGTTGATGGCATTTGCTTTTCCTTGCTGGAAGAGTATGAAGAATGGTTATACCCAAGGAAAGAAGAATGGTGAAGCATTAAGATCAGCTGAAGAGATTGAAAGTTTTGTGGCCGAGCAAAAATGTGTGGCATTATTGTTTCAATCAGTGCGTGAAGATATCATTTCACTGATAGATTACTCCAATTCTAAAGACTTATGGGAAAAAACTCGAAAAGAAGTGTCTTGGAAGCAAAGAGATTGTAAAAAATAAAAAGAAACTTCTTAGGAAAGAGTTTGATATGTTTGGTTGTCTTAAAAATGAGTCAGTGTGTAAAATGATTGAAAGGTTCGGTCATCTGAAGCTGGAATTAGCAAGACATGATATCAGATATTCTGATGATGAGCAAGTAGACAAGTTGTTCGATTCGTTTCCAGACGAGATGGAGTGGAGATATTATGCTCTCATGCTTAAGAACACTATTCCTTCTGAATCGTTGAAACCAGATTTGGTGATTGAGAAACTTGAAAGTCATGAACTGGAATTGAAGAAGACGTACAAAGTTAATAATTCATCTTATCAACAGAATCTGGATCTATACTATCCAAAAAGCATGATGCCAAAAGCAACTTCACCAAAAACTGCTTTTTCTGCTGAAAATGTGTTGACAGCTGGCAAAGAAAGTCAAAGTGGTCAAAGCAGTGAAAGTCACAGTGGTTTTCACAGTGGATCTTCATCTTCTGGAAATGCTGATGCAAAGAATCGTTTTCAATGTAACATCGCAATAGACTTGAAGAATGCTCAGAACTTTGATGAGGAATCAGCCAAGCAGCAGATGATCTTTCTAGCATCAGTGTTGGAATCGTATGAAGGATTGGTAGCTGGGAAGATTGGCAATACAAATCTGACGAAAGACGATTACGATCAGATTGATCCGGAGGAAATGGAACTGATCGATATTCGTTGGGCTATGGCAAGTGCTGTTCGTCGTGCACAAAGATTCATGGAAATTACTGGCAGAAAAACAATTGGTGGTGCTTCTACTAAGCTGGGGTTCGATAAATCCAAAGTGACATGCTTTAAATGTAAACAGAAGGGTCACTTCAAACGAGAATGCCGAAACGCTTATGCTGATGAGTCGGAGAACCCTTTCAGAGATGATTACTACAAGAAGGCGATTTATCACCAGAATAAATCCGAGCCGCCTAGATTGAAGCAGGTTGAAGACAACAGAGAGAAATCAAGGGCTCTTGCGGTGATTTACGATGATGAGGGTTATGATTGGAGTCAAGAGGTTCTACCGGAAGAAGATACAGCGGGTTACGCATTCATGGCAAGCAATGATGAACCCATTAAGTGGAAAGATGATCGTACTGAAGAACAGAAGTATCAATACCGGAAGATGATTGCTGAAACCAAGATTATCAGACTTTCTGGTATCTTTCTGGAAGCTAGAAGAGCAAACAGATGGGATCCAGATAGAGAGTGTTATCTTGATAGGTATGGCAACATTGCGATTGATGACAAAACGCTAGATATCGAAGCCATCATCAAGGAGTACAAAGAAGAAGATGAGTATTGGCAACACAAATGGTGGGGAACTCCAACTTCAAAAATGATTGAAGAAGAGAAAGAGAAAGAGAAAGAGAGAAAAGAGAGAGAAGAGATCGAGAAAGCAAAGAAGATTGATACAGGCTTAATTGATACTACGCAAGAGTTGACAGCTGAGAACCTGGAAAAGATGGCTGACAAAGTGCTAGCTGCAAAAGCACTTGAGGTAGATCCTAATTCTGTTACAGAGTCAAAGGGGTCAGTCAGTCAAAGTGTGTCAACAAATGCGTCAGGTAACAAGATTGATGGGAATGCTGACTGCAAAAATTGCACCAAACAATGCAATTTTTGTAGCACTGTCACGTATCTTAACAATGAGAAAATTCAGAATCTGACAACAAAGGTTAGAAAGGTTGAAGATCAGATTCTCGATCGTGACAAAACTGTAAAAGCTTCAACTGAACGGATCAAAGAATTAACGGCTCAAATTGAAAATGATAAAACTGAACGTGAGAAAATAAAATCTGAAAATGAAAAGTTAATTCTTGAAAACCGTCAGATTTCTGAAAAGTTTGAGAAATTGAAAAACATTGTCAAAGATAGTGATGATCGTAATGGCAAAACATTTAAAGAAAATGAACATCTAAGAGCTATTTTGAGGTTAAAAGAAGAATCGATTAATGAACAACTGGATCAAATTGCTAAACTGAAACTTAAAGTTCAAGAAGCTGAAATTGAGAATGAACGAATCCAGTTGAAGCTTAACAGCTATAAATCAGCAAGCTTTGTTTTGCAGCATATTGTTCCTAAACCTATAGGGAAAAACAAAGATGGCGAGGATGTATTTTCTGATGGAACGGGTGTAGGTTTTCACAAAGTTCCACCGCCAATTTTAGACAACTACACGAAAAAGCAGTCTAGTTTGGTGGAAATTGAGGAAGAAAGTGAAGTTAAACTTCCTGAAAACATTGATGTCATGTTCACATCTTCCAATGACGAGGGTGTCCAAAGTGATGTGGTGAAAAGTGTGGTAGACAAAGTGCTTAAACCGAATTGTGACACTTCTGAGGAGGATGGGTGTTTCTTAGACAAATACATTCAGAAATCAAAGTCCAAAAACAACTTAAGTGATGAACCGGGTCTTGTGATGTACAAGATGGCTGGATCTGATAAGTTGTATTCGGATTCTGAGTTTCCAATTGAGAATGTTAATGTGAAAAAGTTGACAAATGTTTTCAAGTTAGTTGAAGTTGAGTTGTCAGAAGTGAACATTTTGTGTCAAACAAAAAGGCAAATGAATTTTGAGAAAGATAAAGCTTATTACAAAAAGCCTGTTGTTCCACCACGTTTTTATAATAACAATCGAAACAATTGGTCGGGTGGTTATCGGGGTGGTAAGAGTTATCAGAAAAGGAGTTTTCAAAACAGAAGATTTGCTGAAAAAAGGTGTTTGTGAATGGTTCAAGTTCGCTTTCTGATGAGGAAAATGAAATTTTTTCAAAATCAAATAAAGAGTTCTTTGAGAAGAGAACTTCGCAGGCTCATTCTGAAGGCACGAGTCGAGTAGCTGATACTCGTACTTGTTTTAGATGTGAACAAGTTGGTCATATTGCACGAAAGTGTACATATGTGAAGCCTAGGACTGAAGCTGTGAAGGTTCAACAAAAGACGGTTGATGAGAAGGGTAAAGCACCAATGTATGTTGAGAAGAAAGTGATAGAGAAGCAAAACGTTAAAAATGACAACATCAAAGTGAAAAATGAATATGTAAAGAAAGTGGTAACTAAAAATGACAAGTTTTATAAACGGGTTGCATTAACTGAACAAATTTGGAAACCTAAAACTGAAATGAAAATTTCAACTTCTGAAGTGAAAAAGGCTGAAGAATCAATTTCGGTTGATTATGATGCAAATTTTCCACCTTTGAAGGCTGAAAATTTCAAAATTCAAATTGCAAGAGTCAAGGTTACACCTAAGGCTGATGAGGCCTGGGTGGACACCATGTTTGAATAAGCAGTCTGAATTGCCGGAGCTTCCTGGTTAGCGAAGCATGAATCGGCATCTTTCTTGAAGTTGTTTAAATCGTAGTTTGTTTTGTGCAGGATCTTCCACAACTGGTATCCAGATGGATCATGGATAGTGGCGCATCTCGACATATGACAGGAAAAACTGCATTACTGTATGATGTGAAGAATATCAATGGTGGTTATGTAGGATTTGCAGGTCATGAAGGTGGTAGAATTGTTGGTGAAGGAACGTTATCCAATGGGATTGTGACGTTTGAGAGAGTTAACTACATCACTGAGCTGGAGAACAATTTGCTTAGTATCTCGCAGATTTGTGACAATCAGTATACTACTCACTTCACTGATAAAGAGTGTTTGATTTTGAAATCTGGTTTTGTTATTCCTGAAGAATGGATTATTATGAGGGCACCTAGAGTGAATGATTTATATGTGTTAGATATGTCTGTAGCAACTACAACTACTGGTCAAGCACATTGTTTCGTGTCTAGAGCAACTGAGAAAGAATCAAGATTGTGGCATCGAAAGATGGGGCATATACATCTTAGAAAGATGAATCACTTGGTGCACAATGATTTGGTATTGGGAGTTAATATCAAAGGTTTTCATCTGGAAGGGGAGTGCATTAGCTGCATCAAAGGCAAGCAGAAGAAGAAGTCACACCCTACAAAGCAAGTCAATTCAGTTTCGAGACCACTGGAAAGACTTCACATGGATTTGTTTGGTCCTGTGAATGTCAAAAGTGTTACAGGAGATTATTATTGTTTGGTCGTTACTGATGATTATTCCAGATTTTCGTGGGTTTTCTTTCTTGAAGTCGAAAGATGAAACATTTGACAGTTTGATGGGGCTGTTCAGGAAGATTGAGAATTTGTACCAAAGGCGTATCAAGAGAATTAGAAGTGATAATGGTACTGAATTCAAGAACAGCAAGATGGAAGAATTTTGTGATGAAAGAGGTATTTTGCATGAGTTTAGTGCTCCGTACACTCCGCAGCAGAATGGAGTTGCAGAACGCAAAAACCGGACACTAATTGAGACGGCTAGAACTATGCTCACAGATTCAAAGTTACCGATTAATTTTTGGGCTGAAGCTGTTTCTGCCGCATGCTATACGCTCAACAGGGTTCTAACTATCAAGAAATTCAACAAAACATGCTTTGAGCTAATCAATAATCGCAAACCGAATTTGAAGTATCTAGAACCGTTCGGGTCACCTTGTACGGTAATAGAACCTTTTGGGAAGTTTGGTCCGAAGTGCATTGAGGGTATATTTGTTGGTTATTCAAATCCATTGCGACGTGTCTTCGTTCCAAGTGAGAAGCAGATTATTGAAGCTGCAAATGTTGAATGTCAAGGGTATACTATGCCGCCGCAGAATCCTGGTGATTCATGGCGTTATCATTATGACAAACTTTGGGATTCGTTTGACATGAGAGAAGAATCAGAGGATGATGAAGATTTCTTTGATGAGTTGGATATTTTGCGTGAATATGAGTCGCAGTTAAGGTTCCCAGCTGAGTATTCGAGAAGACCACGGGAAACTTCAAATGATGATGAAGCAGGTCCAAGTAATGCTGGTGAACATGATGATGTCCAACAGAATGAAGTTGCTCAGGATAATCAGTCGGCTCAGAATGATAATCTAGAAGCTGAGAACATGCCAGTATTTGATCATGGTGATTCAGATTCAGATTCTGAGGGGGAGCAAATTCAGATTTCAAGTCAAATAAACCAAGTTGGTGAACAAGATGCAGAGCAGAATGTTACTAATCTGGAGGGAAATGTAGATGTTCCAAGCGAAGTGATGCCGCGAACTTTTTCATATCATCCAGAGGAGTTGATCATAGGAGAATTGCAGAAAGGCGTTCGCACTCGAAATCAGATTGATAAAGGACTTACATGTTTTTATACAAAAGTTGCTTCTTTGCAAACTGAATTCTCATTGAGTTGTTTTATCTCACAGGTTGAGCCAAGAACTTACAGAGAGGCACTTACTGAAGACTCTTGGGTAAATGCTATGCAGGAGGAACTCAGTTAATTTGAGAAATTGGGAGTGTGGAAGTTAGTTGATTTGCCGGATGGTCATAGGAAAATTAACACCAAGTGGGTGTTCAAGTGTAAGAGGGACGATAGAGGAGTTGTCGTAAGGAACAAAGCTCGACTCGTTGTTCAGGGATTTAGTCAACAGGAGGGAATTGATTTTACCGAAGTCTATGCTCCTGTAGCACGACTAGAGGCGATCAGAATTTTCCTAGCATTTGCGTCTTGGAAGAACTTCAAAGTTTATCAGTTGGATGTTAAATCGGCGTTTCTTTACGGGAAGGTTAAAGAGGAGGTTTATGTCGGTCAGCCGCCGGGCTTCACCGATCCAATCCACAAAAACAAGGTCTACTTATTGGACAAAGCGCTGTATGGTTTACACCAGGCCCCGAGAGCCTGGTACGAGACTTTGTCTCAACACCTACTCGCTAACCAGTTCATACGTGGAAAAGTGGATGCCACTCTCTTCACTAAAGTCGTTGATGGTCATCTTCTGATAGTTCAGATTTATGTGGACGATATAATCTTTGGGTCGACA
This sequence comes from Helianthus tuberosus, assembly GCA_030545235.1. Lineage (NCBI taxonomy): Eukaryota > Viridiplantae > Streptophyta > Magnoliopsida > Asterales > Asteraceae > Helianthus > Helianthus tuberosus. Next base: position 7,859,908 of record JARYGA010059718.1, on the reverse strand, counting down.
AATGAAAATCTATGTAAAGATTTTGAATCAGTGATGAAGCAGAAGTTTGAAATGTCATCAATGGGGGAGATGAAATTCTTTCTGGGATTACAAGTTGAACAACTTCCTGAGGGAATTTTCATTCATCAGTCAAAGTATGTTCATGATATTCTAGAGAAATTTGGAATGTCAAGTTCTACTCCAGCTGCTACCCCACTTGCAACAAATCATGGGATTCACCCAGATCTCACCGAAGACAGGGCTGATGAAACTTTTTATCGATCCATGATAGGTTCTTTAATGTACCTAACTGCTTCACGTCCTGATATTATGTACCCAACGTGCCTCGCAGCAAGATTTCAGTCTAACCCGAGAGCATCACATATGATCATTGTGAAGAGGATATTGCGCTACCTGAAAGGAACTCCTTCATTGGGGTTGTGGTATCCTAGAAAAGGTGATTTTACGCTCGAAGGGTATTCCGATTCGGATTTCGGATGCTGCAAAGTTAATTCAAAATCAACCACTGCAGGATGCCAGTTCTTTGGTCCTAGATTGGCTACCTGGCAGTGTAAGAAACAAACGTCTGTGGCGTTATCTACTTGTGAAGCGGAGTATGTTTCTGCCAGCAGTTGCTGCTCACAGATCTTGTGGATACAGCAACAGATGCGCGACTACGGTTTGCAGTTTCTTAACACACCTCTTTTTGTTGATAATGAGGCCGCTATAAATATAACAAAGAATCCAGTACATCATGCTAAAACTAAACACATAGAAATTCGTCATCACTTTATTCGTGATTGCTTTGAGAAAAAGTTGATACGAATTGAGAAAATCCACACAGACGAACAGAAAGCTGATTTACATACCAAAGCTTTTGATAAAAATCGGTTTAAATATTTGTTAAAACTGAATGGTATGAAGCTTCTGTCGGTGTCGGATGGCATAATTGGCGTTGATGAGAGTACTGTTGCGGATGAAGACGAGAAACAATCTGCAATGGTTTGTCGAATTTTTACTTGTTTTGGTATTTAGGGGGAGTAGATGTTTGTACATAGTTTATTTTCAGAAAATACAAAAACAGTAAAAAAATGATAAAATACAAAAACATGATAAAATTTGAAAAAGAGCTTGTGTATATAGGGAAAATGATAGTACATCAGCTAGACGATTACAGTATGCTAAAGATTTGAAAAGTATAATAGAGTTAAACAATCTTACTGATGATGTGTCGATAGGTTTTCGCACATTTAGTAGATTTATTCGGGATATAAACCTAAATTCAAACTTGTGAATTCGTGGGGAACACTACTTGGATATATAGGTAACCCCTGAAATCTCGTTTGAAAGGTCTCTTAATCTGATATACTAGGTCTTTATACTCTATGATGTCTGGGGTATTATTCCGGGACTTCTGCTGAACGGTGGTTCTGACCTAGTCCCTGGCTAATACTTGCTGCAATGCTTGAAACACAGCATTAAACCCTCAGCATGCTGAAACAATAAAATTGATATATGCTGCTGTTGTAAGCAAAAAGATCCTCTAAAGGGGACACACCGAAAAGTCGAAGCTGATATCTCTCTGCGTATACGGAAGTATCGACCTGAGATCCCTCGGCCCTCGCATACCTAAATTATATACAGATATCATTGTAGTATTCTCACCTGTAAGACTGATTATTGAGATTCTGGATACGGGAGTATATTCAAGAGGTGGGACACATGAATGATCTAAGTTCTTAATTCATCTAAATCGTATCCTGAATAAGTTGAAATTTGTGTGGGAATTTAAGATGGATCAGTATATCGACAATCGAGGTGAATTGTTTAAATCTGAGTATGTAATGTAGCTTAACGGTACTTGTAATTTGTCTGAAAAGCTGATATGATTCCCTGACACGCTCACCAAAAATATGTTTGTAAATAGTTTACTTTATTTAATTTCTGCAATTTAAGTTTTCTGCATTTCTTTTCTTAGTTTAGAACACTTTATAAAATCCAAAAAGATTTTATTTTTGCTTTATTTTCCGACAAACCAAAGTGGAGAGTTGATTGTTGGATTCTTAGATGTTTGAAGCAGATGCAGGAGATTCTGAACTGAAGAATGAGGAGAGCTTACTTTAAAGAAGTTTGAAAAGTTAAAAACAAGTTCATTAACTTGATATTTGTTTGTTTTCAGAAAATGTTTGAAATTGTTGTTTCTAAATCAGTTTGATTCGTCAAAATGATCAACCAGGGTCATTAAATTGGACTTGGTAGATTAATTGAGTAATCAGGGTCATTAACTTGGACCTGAATACTTGAGTGGATTGCTATAACTGTTTGATTTTGTGATTTAATGTTGAAAAGATAGTTTGTAATGTTTGTTGGTTGAGTAACAGGTTTGAACTTCATTATTCCCAATGGAAGCTATTTGTCAAAGATTGAACCAGATATCTCAGATTCTAGCATATCGAGAGGGGGAGTCTGTGAAAGGGGGAGTCTGGATCAACAATCAATGGGAATGAGAAGATAGAATGTTTATGATGAAAAGACAGAGTTGAAGAAAAGACTAAGACTGAAGACTACGGATCTGAAGATGCTAAAAGACTACGTCAACATCCAAGGGGGAGTCTGTTGATGCACAGAATGTCTGTTGACTGCGTCTACAAAAAGTCTGAAGTAAATATTGGTCAACAGGGAGTCAAAGTGTAAATATTATGTGAAATAGAGTCTAGTTCGCTTTTATGTCATTGTTTTAGTCTGGTCCGCTCATAGGGTATTAGTGTGGATCGCTTATATGTCAAAGTTCTGGACCGCTCATGTGGCATGTCATACGAGCGGACCAGAAACATTATATATATAGGTGAGCGGTTTTTGATCTCATAGTTGTAGGTGTGTGCTTGGAGCTGAAACTCTGTTAAAATCTCATCATAAAGCAATAAAAGCAAAGGAAATTATTAGGACAAGCTGTTGTAATCTTGCATATTCTGATTCCGCCTTTATATGTGAGAATGAGCTACTCAAACTGACTTTTCGGGTCAAGGAACGGTCCAACACTTTATGCTATAATGCCCCATGTTGACTGTGATGACACGTGTCGGATAATGCCCCATGGTGGGGGCATTATATTTCTTCACCAGGTCTTATGCTACACAATATTTTGAACTGGCATAATAATAATAGTGATATTTATGTTACTTCTAAGTTGTAGCGTAATTATTATTACATTGGTTCAAAATAACCCTATTTAGAGTAATTTTGAAAATAACACCTTGTTGATTTTCCCTTCACTTTATATAGTTCGTACATTAATTTCTATTTGTATTTAATCCAAACATTAGAGATACATACATGTATATACAGGGTCAGGATTTAGAGAAAATGGTGAAAAGTGTAAGAACAGTGAGAATGGTTACGGATTGTCAGATCAAAACAATCTATGGACTAGATGGCGCGGTGGCGTTTTCGTAAATAACATCAATTTTATTACGTGAATGCTATTCATTAAGGGTAAAAAAGTCTTTTGACTTCCATACACAAAATGCCAAACTCATGAATAAAACGTCATTAAATTCTCGCCTTAAAATACAAAGCACACCATCATCCTAATCTAAACGCCATTATATATAAAACGCCAAACTTTGTTTTTAAACGATAAAGCTGAACAAACATTAACTGAAACGACGGAACTTAATTACTAGCATTTATTATAATAAAACCCCGCCTAAAATATGCGCCAAAAACTTCCTATATAAACAACATCTCAGACCTTCTAATAACCACACCAAACCCAAAAACGTCATATTTTCCAAAATACCATTCATCTTAGAAACGCCAAAAAAACCAAACATCAAAGATTCCAATCGGCGTTTCTTTGAAATACACTATTTTCTCAGTAAATTTTCACTCAATGTGATAGGCAAAATCCTTATGTGGGGATATTGTCCATCTCATTGAACAAAATCTTATTGAGTCTATCCTCAATACAAACGTCAAAACATACAAAAGCCACAAAATTGCAAAACGTCATTTCTTGGAGATTCAGTTTTGTTCTCAATAAAGTTTAGCTGAACAGGGTGGACAACATTGTTAGATATATTTCTTAACTGAGGATTAACAATGTTGTCCATCTCGTTCAGCAAAACATTTTTGAGTTTAGCATGACCAAAATTAGAGGTTTAAGTTACTTTTATTTAGTGGCGTTGTTTTTTTTTTTTGGCGTTTGGTTTGCTTGTCTGATCTTATATTGTTTGTAATGTAACTTCAAAATAACATGTTATGAACAAAATGCATAGAAAAAAAAGATGGAAAAAAAATGATGTATAAGAGATGTAAAACGCCAGACTCAAATCCGTGTGTGTTCTGTAAGAATTAAAAATACAAAACGCCAAACTACTCTTCACTTGCTCTCGAAGACCTTGTCGATCTTCTTTTAATTACGGCCAGTTTGCATGTCGATGCGTAGTGTCCATAGCCTTTGCAGTTCTGACACTGTCTTTCTTTGGCCCCGGGCTTCGACTTTGATTTCTTTTTCTCGATTGCTGTCTCCTATTTAGATTTCAGGCGCTTCCGAGATCCAGAACCTTTGGATTTATACCCAACAAGAACTCTTATCGGATTCTTGTCATTTTTATATTGACCGGTTGTCTCTGCAAATCTATTCCTAGTGCTTGCAGGAGGAACAACAATCTGCATATCTTGAACATTCTTCATATAAGATTGAACATGATCCTTGTATAAGGATAGCTCCTCTTTATTACCAGATAAACGGTTCAAAGTATAATCTGTTGAAAAAATAATCTCTCGCATCATACTTTGCACATTGGGATCAAGCTCGGTCAAATATTCACGACTAATTGAGTATTCGGAAGAGCAGTTTGGGGAAGCCTCTTTACGCCATCTATTCAAAATGTATTGTTTTGGAAATTCCCTAATGTCCAAACTTCTCAAAACATAGAATTTATGTCTACATAGCAAACCAAACTGCTCAAAATGCCTGCATGTGCAATCAGACTTACGGTACATTACCTGAAAAACACCAAAAACACTATCTCTATAACGCCATGCAGAGAATGCTTGTATAAAAAAATAAAAAAAACGAAAACAGGATAAAAAACAAATTAAATGTTATAATAGAATATGATAGACGTCATGTACAGAAAACGCCATATAAAAAACTAAAACGCTATTGTTTACCTCAAATAAGTATGTACAAGGCTGCTGGAAATCATTTATGTAAAACTTAACAAAACCATCGGGCTGATCTTTGTAACGTTGATTTATGCAATCTGCAATTCCGATTAGCTCAGCTTGAACGTCACAAAAAATATTTTTCGTGTATATGTCAGCAGCTTGGCCCTCCAACACTTGGTAATTACTCTTCAACTGGGGGCGTTTGTATCGAGATTCATGATCATTTTTCCGGTGCGTGTGACGCTATGCTTCTATTGCAGTTTCATAATGAGTCATGAACTCAACAAGAGTAGCTTTTGAATTGCACACTTGACCAAAAAAATGATTCTCACTCTCCGACCTCAATGTCGTTCGCATAAGGCCCGACATCTCTTCCATTCTATAGTATGCAGGGATCCAAGATTCCCTGAGTGCAAAAACATCAGATAGCCAGTCATTATCTGCTAAATTGAACTCTCCGATAACCACTTCCCATTCTGGTTCAAACTCTTCAGGTGTAAGAATATCCGTCCACACAACACCACAAATACGTTCTTTGAAATTGGTGGATGTGACATATGTGCCTCTACGACCATCATACAAATACAAAACCAATGAAATCTTGTGTTTCATTCTTGGGATTTGTATAAATACATGAGACATTTGCACATGTCAATTCTTGTTCGATTTCAAGCTTTAAATCGCTTTCTAGAAAGTTATACGCAAACTGTTACGTAAACGTAATCAGTTTAACGCAACAAACACTCCGGAATAGTGACATAGGCTTAACATACCTTAAATAACCTTTACATAATTTAGAAATAAGTTTTGGAAGGTTTGGTGTGTCGAAAACAAGTTTATTCGATCGCAGGGACTATTTGCGACAAACTGCGAAAGTATGCCGATTCGTATGGCAACGAACATTCCGGAACTTGATCATAAGCTAAACATACCCTAAATATCCTTTGCATAGCTTAGAAATAGGCTTTGAGGGGTTCGTTATGCGAAAATACGCTTATTTGATCAATAGGGACTAAAAGCGTCAAAAAGTGCATAAGTTTGCATTTACGCGCATATCTTACGTTCTGAACATATTCGGACATCCAAAATTTTTTTGTAATCATTAAAATCTTTTATTTTAGTGATTGAAATGCAAAAATACCACTCGTCGCGCAATTTGGATCGTTTTCGCGTCCGTTTGAGTTTTCGTCGTAATTAACCGAATAACGCGACCGTACGACCAAACGAACCGACATCCGATATATTTTCAAGCATATTTTAAGTTCCCTATACTTTAACTTCATTATAGAGCCTTGAAATGGGGTTAACGGGGCTTAAAAACATCAAAATCCAAGTTATATGCTTGTAGGGACCATTTTTGACAATCTGCCAAACTTGCCCTCGCGGGCCGCGTAAGCTGAGGAGCAATCCTACGTGGGGCGCAACAGACTACCAGGTCAGAAACAACAAATTTGGTCTCAGCAGCTGATTTCAAGCAATTTTACCATGGTTTTAGCTTACCATTTGCTTATTTTTGAACTCCCATTGTATTCTAATCTATGGGCACAAGTGTATGGCTTAGATCATGTCTTGATTTGCTCAAAAACACTTGTCAAGATCTTGTAAATTCATGTTCTCCTATAAATACCCACCTTGTTCATTTTCATTCCTCACACATTTGATCTAAATCTGCTCTAAGTTGAAGCTAAGGCTTCATACCTGAGTGTTTAAGTTCAAATCTTCCTAGCTTGGAACTTTTGTAACCTTCTTTCATGCGTGTTATTGCTTTTTAAGCATGAAAGTCAAACAGTGTTTGACTTTCTGCTTTGACCACGAATTGGTCAACTCAAAGTTCGTTTGAACTTTGCAACGTGAGCGTAATCACGATGGTTATCGTCCCATGTGACTATACTTATTGATTACCATGTCGATTAGTCGAAGTGACGAGTAAAAGTTTCGGTCAAAATACATATTTATGCGCATTTTGCAACTAAACTATTTTCAGGTATCAAAACACTTTGTTTTGATATCAAACTTGTTTTCTAACTTAGTTAAACATGTTTTAACATGTTTAACTCGTTACTTTTAGTCTAGTGCTTGTACAGGGTCGTAAGTCAAGCGGTATTGACAACCGCCTAGACTTTCGAACCCGACCCGTTTGGTCGATCATTAGGATCCGACCAAGCATGTTTTGTGACCATAGTTGTATAGGGAATAACTGTCACACCCCGAAATTATCAGAGCTGGCGTGACTGGACTGGTATCTTCATTGCACAGCGGAAGCAAAAAGCTAAGACTTTCTAGAAATTGAACGCCCGCTAAGTACTCGACTCTTCATGGTTCTCCTATTCCAACCATTCCATAAGTTCTGAAAAGTAACCTGAGAAAGAAACATGCGAAAAATCAACATAAAGTTGAGCGAGTTCATAGTTTGTTTGTAAAAGATTTGAAATAAATCTTTTGAGTTGTGAAAGATTTGAAATAAATCTTTGGAGTAACCGGTTTTTGAAATAGTATTGAGAAAACGAATCAAAAGTCATTTTCTTGCCAAGTTATATGGAAACGTTGTGTTTGTAACACAGTATGTTCATAAAAACCATGTATTTGTAAAGTCTTATATTTGTAATGTTCGTATAACCGTCACTACCCACCCTGACTTTGACTCCATACCCGTATAATCCTATGCTTTGAATTTTGTATAAAACATGGTATTTAATTTGTATGAACAAGTATTTTCCGTAAGTATAAAATCCCTGGTATGTAGCAAATAAGGAAAAAGAGATCACCAATGGTTTGCAAGGCCATTGATATGTGTGAAGTGCAAGTAGGAAGACTCAAACCTAGCAGATTTATGCGTTGGGTACAAAGTCACCCCGAGGTCCGTTATGCTGGGCCTGGGGCTGGGCTCGCTACACCCAGATAGATTTACCGCTCCTGCCCCTCGGTCCTACCCTGAGGATTAATGGCCTCAAGTTTCCGCCTACCCACTCACATGATCTAAATAGTAAACCCTCCTTAAGCTAACCATACCATGTATAAAAATGTCTGTAATCATTGTACATGTACTTTACCCCAGTCTCTAAGACTGATCCTCCCCAGCCACTAAGGCTGATCCTCCCCAGCCACTAGGGCTGATCCTCCCCAGCCACTAAGGCTGGCTTCTCATTCTCTATATATTATCACTAATCGATCCATCCTTAGTCATGAAAATCATTCACATTTCGATAATACTCATTTGTTTTGTAAAAACCGGTATGTTTAGTACAAGCCTTTCGTAAATCATTTGAGTTCCTCGAAATCCCTTCGTAATATGATTTAGAAATACGAGTTTTGCGTTTGTTCTAAATTTTGTATGTTTTTGCAAAACGTGCATGTCTTTCCACCCCGAAAACATTTATAAAAATGTAAAGCCGTAAAAAGTGGGGTTATGAACTCACCTGAATATTCTTGTGCAAAGCGAGCTAATTACGACCTCGTGATGTCGTTTCCAAGATGAGACTCGCTAGCGTGCATTCTACAATATTCCTAACACGGAATATCTAATAAGTTTCTAAATAAAAGCGGTAACTAGTCTACGTGTCACCGAGCTCTACCGAATCGTTAATCGAACGATTCAACGGTAAGTTGTTAACTTAATGGAAAAGATTAAGTTATACGTGTTAAGTCTCGTTTAATGTCAGTAGCAATTTAATAAGTCTTGAAAAAGACTTAGTTTTCGAGAGACTTAAAATGAATAAATATTTATATAAAAATATATAAATATATCGTTGTAAGTGTGTTAGTCGTCTCGAGTAGTCATACGTGTATAAAAGGATATTTCTATGAAAATATCATATAACAAACTCGTATCATATATCGCGTTTCGTATGAAAATAATATATAATAACTTGTATTATATATATCACGTCTTGTGTATATTTGCCGAAAATATACGTATATGCCGTCTAGGCGTATAAAATAAATATGAAGAGTTATATTTATTTTATAAAGAAATCGTCGAGTTGTTATGTTTGAAAATAAATATAAACCATATTTATTTTTGTAAAAGATTTCACGTTGTACGACATTTAGAATAAATATATAACTATATTTATTTTAGTAACACAATTGTAGTGTCGTTTGAAATATGAAATAAATATATGAGCTATATTTATTTTGTAAAAGTATACGAGTTGACGACGTTCGAAATAAATATAACATTATATTTATTTGTAAAAGCGTTTGGAATTATCAAGGTTTGAAGTATTATAAACTCGAATTCCTTTAAGCGTCGTTTTTGAAATATAATACGTGTCATGTTTAAGGGTTTTTCTCGAAAAACGGGCAGAGTTTCCTCTATTTTTGGACGCCCCCGACAACACAAGTCGTCGTTTTATTTTCAAAAAAATTCAACACAATTTAATCAAGATTCAACTATATGTAAACTTTGTCAAATATATCAAGTGTAAATTATCTAATCAGTCGGTTCGAGCTCGTTTCTCACGTATAATAAAACAATCGTTAAATATAATTATCAAAATAAGTAACGCGTCGCTAATCTTTACCAAATCTTTCGTGTCGAGACGTTTGACTGAGCTGACCGAGTCAACTGGGTTGACCGAGTTGACCAGTTTGACTGAGTCGATCCGAATCATGAACCGTGAACCCCCCGACTTGTCTTGACCGAGCCTGAACCCGAACCGAAGTCGCTGACCAGTTGACTATCTTGACTGTGTTGACCTTCCGTTGACCCGAGTTGACTCGGGTGTTGACCGAGTCAACCGGGTTTGACCCGAATATCACCACCGCTGCCGTGGCTCCGCCGTCGTTGGCGAACTGTTGCCGGAAACATCATCATCTTCAGCAAATCTTCAGAAAAGAAACAATATGAAGATAATCGGAGAGGTGTCTTACTGTGATGTCGGTCAGAGGTAAGGACCGCCGCCGGAGCCATCGTCGTTGCCGTCATCGCTGTGAAACCCGACGGACCAAGGCAAGGACCACCGGTCTGACACAGGGACCGTTGGTCTGAGACGCCACCGCCGCTCACCATCACCACCACTGGTTCCCTCTCTCTCCTCTCGGTCTCTCTCTCCGCCTTTCCGAGCCATCGACGCCATCGCACCACCACCGGACTGTGGTGGTGGTGGTCGGTTCTGTTAATCGAAAAAGGGGGGGTCTCGGCTTCTGTAACAGGAGGAAAAGGGAGTGGAGGAGACTAGTGGGTGCTTGGATGTGTAGATCGAGGGGGGTGAGAGGCCTGTACATGTTATCGATAGAAAGGGTGTATTTGTATGTTGTCTGATTGTATAATCGAGAGAGAGGAGACTTCATTTTTTTTGTTGTGAGTGTAAATTGATATGCAGACAAAGGGAGGTTCATGAGTGGGTGGATAAAAGAATTAGGAGGGCGTGGGCTTTTATACTAATTTAGGTGGGTATTAACTAATGTGATACCCTTATATCCTGTGTATTAAGATCCATAGAGATTTTGGGGGATATCTTGTACAGATTTTCAAGATTTTGTAAAGATCTCATATAATTATTATATGTAGATTTTATAAGATTCTTGTGCAGATTTATAGATCCTTAGAGATCTTATTAGATCTAGCTTATTATGTGTAGGTTTAGGCTTGTGGGTGTTGGGCTTGGGCCCAGGGCCTACAAGTCCCATCTCATGCGTAAGTGGCCCGTAATTCCTACGAGACCCGTTATCACAACCAGAGCTCCGTTTAACGTCAAAATTTAAAAAACACAAAAATACGGTCGGTAGTCGACGTTTGCGTGTTCGTTCGTCGGTTGCGTAAAATTGCGTAAAATGCCTCGTTTGCCGTTTCTGATATCCGTTTTTCGTTCCGGTTTCGACTGTAGTCACTAAAATTAATTACGGAGCTACAATATGTCGTAAAAATTTAATATTTGACGACGTTGTCAGTATTTGTTTTTACGGCTTCGTTCGTTATCGCGTAATATTCCATAGATTTATCCGTAAACCACCGTTCGCGTACTGTAAGGTCGTACAGACGTTCCTAGGCACTCCAAAGGCCTAATTAAATTAATTTGCGCCGTAAATACTATTTATCATCGTGTTAATCATCTGTTAATCACATAATTAAGAGCCGTAAATCACGGGTTGTCACAATAACCTTCCGTGGTTATACCTTATGGTCACTTAGTTTAATTAGTTGTATGATAGGTAGTTTATATGCCTTAGGTAAATGACCAAAATGCCCTTTTCATGCATAATTTGAATTTAAGCATATGTAACCTAACTTTTGTCACTTAAACTGATTATGCAACATATTTAAACATGTTAGGGCATATAATACTTGTCATAGGACTAGTTAGGCGTCTCGAACGCGCATTCGCGCGAACGACGCGTTTAAGTTGCATAAGCTACCTTAATGGGTCGTAAGCACTTAGGATAGGTTCCGATTTAGAATGTAGGCTTTGTTAAACTATATCATATGAGTTCCAATACTCATTTGGTTTACGAGACCTCATTCTACCCGATCTTCCGATTTAGGTGTCGAATTATTAACTTAGCGATCCGATTACTAGGTACCACTTGATTTCCTTGGTTTGCCCGAGCTTTGTTAAGTTCATTAGATCGAGCATACTTGCAATTCAATGTGAGTACATAGTTCCACTCTTTTACCGCTTTCAATTGTTTTGGGGTGATTCATATGTGCTAAACGATTTCGAGTTTTCTAAAACGAATGCTATGGTTTATATTAAACACAACGATTTAAATTATATGAACAAACTTGTTGGGGCGTTGGTCGAAAGACAATTGAATGACATTCATTAACTATTTTAAGCCGACTAGTAGTACATTAAGGTACCATAGGATATTATGACCATAGGATCTGACAAATCCCGTTATCGGACTTTCACCATGGCTATGGGGGTAATGTGGACAACGACAGAACCTGATGATTGTTGACTTACCCTTTGGTGGTTTGTTAATACGAGTTGAACGATTAGGACGAGTCACACAGGTTTGAATGTATTCAATAAAACAACCAAATGTTAGTTTTCACAATTTAAACACAAACCACTGGAACTATTGAACTATGTGAACTAGTTGAACTATTTGAACCATTGGAACTATTGAACTAGTTGAACTATTTGAACCACTGGAACTATTGAACTATGTGAACTAGTTGAACTATTTGAACCACTGGAACTATCTGAACTATGTGAACTATTTGAACTATTGAACCATTGGAACTATTTGATCTATGTGAACTATTTGAACTATTGAACGATTGGGTTATGGTAAGTGATTAGGTAACGGGGCGGGTGTAATGTGAATAAAAGCATGGTGGATACGCTGCTGGTACTTCCTATATATAAGTGCTTTTAACACATTACATGTCGTTGCGTTATCTAGATCACTTGGGCAAATGTTTTCAAAACAAAGTTACACTACAAGGTTTACTTAAAGATATAAACCATACATTGTTTACTTTCAACGACGATTTACTACTTGGTTTACAAAGACAAATGTTTTCAGTTAAGATTCATGGCTACAAGGGTTTTGGATTACACATATATCAACTTGTAACGCTGATAAAAGCGTATTGCAATATCGAACTCTTTTGTTTTCAAGGTACACACTCGTCAACTCTCGTAGTTGGATGAGGTATTGCAACATGTACTAAAAGCCATGAATCTGACACACTCACAAAACCTATGTACTCGCTGACATTTTTATGCTGACGTATTTTCACATATGTTTCAGGTACCGTTGTTTGATGATGTTTGATGATGTTTATGATGCATGCTCACATAGGAATGGATGAGGCCTTAGTGACTCAATAACAATGAAAGACAATTTTTTCATGTTTTGCTTTTGATTTCAATACAATGTAATAAACTTAATTCAATAAAACGAAACTTCAATCCATGTGTTGTGAAACAATGATTCTGTTACGACACTCCCCGACATTTCCGCCACGGTTTGTTGTTTTAACGCGGTCGGGGTGTGACAGAAGAGTTGGTATCAGAGCTCATGGTTATAGGGAGTTAGGTTATTAGTAATGCTTTGACTTAGACTATAACTTTCCTAGGACCCTAACACAAGTTACCTTGTGTTTAGTCTTAAAACAATACCGTTGCCTATCTTTAGGTGACAACCACAACAAGAACACGAATTACGAATCCGACTTGAAAACTAATCATCTCTTCTTAGATGATTTATTGTAAGGTTTTGAACCTTTAAAGTTTTCAAAATCTCGTCAATGTTTGGGTCTTATTAATGTGAACACGTGCAATCTGGAAGGGTGGGTGCCTGTATCCCGAGTTTTCTGTCTAAGGCTAGAGTGTTCGTACAAATCCACATAATCGGACCAGTCACTCTTACATGGGAACTCTTGGGGTAAGTGTCCACTTATAGGCTAAAGCATGTATTCGCGATACATTATAAAGACCTATTTACTTTGTTCAGCCTCTGTACGTCGTTGGTTTGTTCGAGGTAACGAATGAATGATCGCCTTCCTTATGTTTCGTCGATATCTTCAATACCTCTTTTGTTTATCCAAATGTCAATCTCACTCGTTTCTCATGTTTCCTTGTTCTTTTTAGAATATGCATCCTAGACGCGATCAAACTGAGAATGCTGCCCTCGCAGCCACAATCGTTCAACAAATGGCTGTTGTGATTCCGAACCTCATTACCCAGATAAACCAAGCGAATAACAATAACAATAATAACAATGCTCCGTGTGATTTCAAAACATTCAATTCAGCTAAGCCATCAAAATTTTCTGGGTCTCAAGGAGCAACTGCGCTCCTACAATGGTTCTAGAGTCTAGAAAGCACATTCAGACATGTTTGGTGTCCAAATGAATGAAAGGTTGAATTCACATCTAGTGTTTTTGAGAAACGAGCCTTAACATGGTGGAATGGCATGATGAGGGATAGGGGTGCCGATGTGGCATTGGCTCAAACCTGGGAAGAGCTTCGAGCTCTAATGATGAAGGAATTTTGTCCTCGTCACGAAATCAAGGCATTGGAAAGGGAATTCGACGATCTTAAGCAAGATAGTGGTGAACATCGAGCCTACATGGATCGATATGATGAATTAAGTCTGTTATGCCCAACCATGGTTACGCCCTTGGATAAGGCAATCGAAAAGTACATTGATGGCCTCCCTGACTCAGTTCAAGACATTGTTACTGGTAGCAACCCCACTACAGTTAGACAGGCCATCAAGCTATCCGCTACCCTAACTGAATCTCAGATTAGGAAGGGTAAACTTTTCTGAAAAGGCAACAAGAAACTAACCGATGAAACGAAACCAAAAGATAAGCAGACTGAGTCCTCCAAAAAGTCAAAGAAGTGTAAGGCTTCTCAGAACTTCGTCGTGGTTGCTCAAAATGATCAAGCTGTCCCTAACCAACCAACTCAACCCCCTGCTAAGAAGCCATACAACATAACTGCACCTATGTGCAACCAATGTAACCTTCATCATCATGCTAGTGTGCAATGCCGCAAATGCCTAAATTGTGGACTAGCTGGTCATACAGCTAGGGTTTGCCGAGCCACGGCTGCACAAAATCAAGTTGACAACAACCCAGCACAAGCTCGTTTTCCACCAGGTTCTTGCTACAACTGTGGCGAGATGGGCCATTTTAGAAACAATTGCCCAAAGCTTGCTAATGCAAATCCAGCACGTGGATGAGCATTCGACTGGTTGGAAGACGATGCTGTTTAGAAACAATCGAACTTTATGTACTATTTTCTTTTGTTATCCAAGTCTATGAAACGAGTATTTTGGTTTATAAATAAACATTTATTTGCATTACGATGTACGAAAACAAGTGTGGTTACATGTATGAAGGACATATCCCTACAATACCGACACCAAGGGACCGTGTTCCTTGCCAAACAAACTACTCTCGTAGTTCTTTCATTTTTGTGATCGCTCGTGATCTCTATGAAAATCCTAAGTACTCGTTTCTTCTAAGAAACGAAGTACAAGGTGCAAGTTACAACTCTGGAAGAATACCCAAAGTACCACTTTAAATCCTTAATAGGATACCCAAGGGTACTTCCGTAAGCCCTTGATTGGTCTTACATATCATATCTTCCCGACTTCACGATATTTTACACAACATATGGTTTCAAAAGATTATGCATGTTTTCAAAAAAACCTCATACATGTTTTCAAAATCATCTCACATGGTTTTAAAACATTTCATAAAAATGTTTACCTAATATACTTAGTACATGATTTCAAAAATATTACAAAAGGTTTTCTAAAACATATTTTTAACGATTCTAAGCATAGCTTTCGAAAACATTTTGCTCGTATGTTGTCTTAACATACGTATTACACGATTTTCAAGAACACTCTGCTTAGTATGCTGACTTAGCATGCTTAGCAAAAAAAAGTTCAAGGATCCATTTGCTTCATATGTTGTCTTAGCATATCTAGCACCTTGATTTCATAAACACTATACTTCGTATGTGGTCTTAGCATACTTAGTACAAGGTTCCTAATCTTTTCCCGCTATACGAATTCCAAATCCTTATAGGATCTTCTTCATAATTAGATCCTTGTGGATGTTCAAAGCATAGAATCAAAGTTCTAAATTGGATTCTTTGTGTGCTTTAATATGAATGTTACAATTCCTTGTGAACAAAATCGAATCCTTATAAGATCATCCTATCTTTATAGATAGATTCTTGAGGATCTTTAAAGTGCTAGTTGAAGTCCATTGATTGGATTCCTGGTATACTTTAAATGCACATGTACAAATCGACGACGAGTTAATAATAAGTTAATAACAAGCTAATAACGAATTAATAACCAAGTGGACAATTGTGTGACTATTATGTGCTTACGTGTTTATGTGTTGACCTAATCAAAGTTATCTCAAGATTGTTCGACAAATTCTATCCCCTACACATTATAAAACAAACTGTTCGGACTGTGCAAGGAATTACGTAATTATGGATGCATACATAATTATGGAATTTAGCGCACAGAAACCACATCAAGTTTTGTCATGTGCCAACCTAAACAAGAAACAAAAGTTAACTATATTCATTTCCGTTTCTGATGAAGTACCCACTGAGGAAAAATGAACTGGCTATTCATTTTTCACTTCTGAAAGAAATATCCGCTGAGGGAAATGAATAATCTATTCATGAACCGTGTTCATTTTCGTTTCTTATGAAAAACCCACTGAGGAAAATGAATCATCCGTTCATTTTCGCTTCTGAGAAATATCCACTGAGGAAAATGAACAAATTCATTTTCATTTCTGATAAAGTACCCACTGAGGAAAATAAACCATCCATTCATTTTCGCTTTTGAAGAAATACACACTGAGGAAAATGAATAAATTCATTCCATTTCTGACGAAGTACCCACTGAGGAAAATGAATTGATCATTCATTTTCACTTCTGAAGAAATACCCACTGAGGGAATGAATAATCCGGCATTAATTTTGTCATTTTCATTTCTAATGAAGTACCCACTGAGGAACATGAACCATCCGTTCATTTTCGCTTATGAAGAAATATCCACTGAGGAAAATGAATAAATCCATTCCACTTCTGATGAAGTACCCACTGAGGAAAATGAATCATCCATTCATTTTCGCTTCTGAAGAAAAATCCATTGGAGAATGAATAATCCTGTATCGATTCCTTCATTTCCACTTCTGATGAAGTACCCACTGAGGAAAATGAATTACCCATTCATTTTCACTTCTGAAGAAATATCCATCGGGGAAATGAATACCCTTTTCAATAATTTTTCATTTCCACTTCTAACGAAGTACCCACTGAGGAAAATGAATCATCCATTCATTTTCGCTTCTGAAGAAAAATCCATCAGGGAAATGAATATTCTTTGCGACAATCCTTCATTTCTACTTCTGACGAAGTAATCCACTGCGGAAAATGAATCATCCATTCGTTTTCGCTTCTGAAGAAGTAACCATTGAGAAACGAATACCTTATCCATTCCTTCATTTCCGTTTCTGATAAAAGTATCCATTTGAGAAAATGAATTACCCATTCATTTCCTCTTTCAAAGAAATATCCATTGGAAATGAATAACCTATTCGTCTTTTATTTCCACATGTGACGAAGAATCCATTGGAGAGAATGAATCATCCATTCATTTTCGCTTCAAAGTATATCCACTGGGGAATGACAAAGTTATGCCTTACATGGAAATCTTTGATGGGTTACTCTATGCAAATAGATAACACTGTAGATTCCATGCAAGACAATTGTTTAACACAACGTTTCAGATAGACTCCTACGAATAAATTTCAGGACGAAATTTCCTAAAGTAGGGGAGACTGTGACATCTGTGCCTCTATGACCATCATACAAATACAAAACCATTGAAATGTTGTGTTTCATTCTTGTTATTTGTATAAATACATGAGACATTTGCACATGTCAATTCTTGTTCGATTTCAAGCTTTAAATCGCTTTCTGGAAAGTTATACGCAAACTGTTACGTAAACGTAATCAGTTTAACACAACAAACACTCCAGAACAGTGACATAGGCTTAACATACCTTAAATAACCTTTATAACTTATAAATAAGTTTTGGAAGGTTTGGTGTATCGAAAACAAGTTTATTTGATCGCAAGGACTATTTGCGAAAACTACGAAAGTATGCCGATTCGTATGGCAACGAACATTCTGGAACTTGATCATAAGCTAAACATACCCTAAATATTTTTTACATAGCTTAGAAATAGGCTTTGAGGGGTTCGTTATGCGAAAATACGCTTATTTGATCAATAGGGACTAAAAGCGTCAAAAAGTGCACAAGTTTGCATTTACGCACATATCTTACGTTCTGAACATATCCGGACATCCAAAAATTTTTGTAATCATTAAAATCTTTTATTTTAGTGATTGGAATGCAAAAATACCACTCGTCGCGCAATTTGGATCGTTTTCGCGTCCGTTCGAGTTTTCGTCGTAATTAACCGAATAACGCGACCGTACGACCAAACGAACCGACATCCGAGATATTTTCAAGCATATTTTAAGTTCCCGATACTTTAACTTCATTATAGAGCCTTGAAATGGGGTTAACGGGGCTTAAAAACATCAAAATCCAAGTTATATGCTTGTAGGGGCCATTTTTGACAATCTGCCAAACTTGCCCTCACGGGCCGCGTAAGCTGAGAAGCAATTGTACGTGGGGCGCGACAGACTACCAAGTCAGAAACAATGAATTTGGACTCAACAGCTGATTTCAAGCAATTTTACCATGGTTTTAGCTTACTATTTGCTTGTTTTTGAACTCCCATTGTATTCTAATCTATGGGCACAAGTGTATGGCTTAGATCGTGTCTTGATTTGCTCAAAAACACTTGTAAAGATCTTGTTAATTCAAGTTCTCCTATAAATACCCACCTTGTTCATTTGCATTCCTCACACATTTGATCTAAATCTGCTCTAAGTTGAAGCTAAGGCTTCATACCTGAGTGTTTTAGTTCAAATCTTCCTAGCTTGGACGTTTTGTAAGCTTCTTTCATGCTTGTTATTGCTTTTTAAGCGTAAAAGTCAAACAGTGTTTGACTTTCTGCTTTGACCACGAATTGGTCAACACAAAGTTTGTTTGAACTTTGCAACGTGAGCGTAATCACGATGGTTATAGTCCCATGTGACTATACCTACTGATTACCACGTCGATTAGTCGAAGTGACGAGTCAAAGTTTCGGTCAAAATACGTATTTATGCGTATTTTGCAACAAAACTATTTTCAGGTATCAAAACACTTTGTTTTGATATCAAACTTGTTTTCTAACTTAGTTAAACATGTTTTAACATGTTTAACTCGTCACTTTTAGTCTAGTGCTTGTATAGGGTCGTAAGTTAAGGGGTCTTGACAACCGCTTAGACTTTCGAACCCGACTCGTTTGGTCGATCATTAGGATCCAACCAAGCATGTTTTGTGACCATTGTTGTATAGGGAATAACCTTCCATGGTTATACCTTATGGTCACTTAGTTTAATTAGTTGTATGATAGGTAGTTTATATGCCTTAGGTAAATGACCAACATGCCCTTTTCATGCATAATTTGAATTTAAGCATATGTAACCTAACTTTTGTCACTTAAACTGATTATGCAACATATTTAAACATGTTAGGGCATATAATACTTGTCATAGGACTAGTTAGGCGTCTCGAACGTGCATTCGCGCGAACGACGCGTTTAAGTAGCATAAGCTACCTTAATGGGTCGTAACTGGTCGTAAGCACTTAGGATAGGTTCTGATTTAGAATGTAGGCTTTGTTAAACTATATCACATGAGTTCCAATACTCATTTGGTTTACGAGACCTCATTCTACCCGATCTTCCGATTTAGGTGTCGATTTATTAACTTAGCGATCCGATTACTAGGTACCACTTGATTTCCTTGGTTTGCCCGAGCTTTGTTAAGTTCATTAGATCGAGGATACTTGCAATTCAATGTGAGTACATAGTTCCCCTCTTTTACCGCTTTCAACTGTTTTGGGGTGATTCATATGTGCTAAACGATTTCGAGTTTTCTAAAACGAATGCTATGGTTTATATTAAACATAACGATTTAAATTATATGAACAAACTTGTTGGGGCGTTGGTCGAAAGACAATTGAATGACATTCATTAACTATTTTAAGCCGACCAATAGTACATTATGGTACCGTAGGATATTATGATACCATAGGATCTGACAAATCCCGTTATCGGACTTTCACCATGGCTATGGGGGTAATGTGGATAACGACAGAACCTGATGATTGTTAACTTACCCTTTGGTGGTTTGTTAATACGAGTTGAACGATTAGGATGAGTCACACAGGTTTGAATGTATTCAATAAAACGACCAAAAGTTAGTTTTCACAATTTAAACACGAACCACTGGAACTATTGAACTATGTTAACTAGTTGAACTATTTGAACCACTGGAACTATTGAACTATGTGAGCTAGTTGAACAATTTGAACTAGTTATTGAACTATGTGAACTAGTTGAACTATTTGAACCACTGGAACTATTGAACTATGTGAACTAGTTGAAATATTGTTGGACCCAGTATGGCCTTAACAACTTCTTTTCACGTAATATGGCAAGTGATTTCAGTAGATGTGAAAAAGATGTGCGGAAATGGAAATCAGACTTTCAAGAAACAAGACCTACAGAATTATCAAGTTTATATCACTTTGAAACAAAATGGTTTACAAGGTGATTGTAAGATTATTATCTAATACAAATGAATCTTGAATTCTGTGGGTGAGAGGGCAATGGAATTTGGGTGTATGTGTGAATGCTAAGCTTCAAACTCACTTTGCTTCTCTTGGTTGGGCCTTCTATTTATAGAAGGTTGGGCATGAATAAACAATAGTTTATTCATGCAATAAGTCCTGTAAAAAGTGCCCAATTAACATATTTATTGAATCCAACGTTCAAGTTGTCTTTTTCATCACGATATCCAATAATGTCAACTTGCTTCGGTAAGTGTGGCAGGATAGAGCTGATTTCAGACAAGTGGGCTTTTTATCAGAATTTCTGATAAACCACTCCATCAGAAATTCTGGTGAACAAATCATCAAAAAATTCTGATGATCAGAATTGTCATAAGCTGATGATATTTCATCAGAAATATCATCAGATCTATCAGAAGTGACCTTTTCTGATAATCCAATTTAGCTCTTGATCAACTTGTGATTCTTTGAAGTAGATGCTGTGCATTCCGGTTGTCCCATCTGATCTTCTTTTTCTCGTTCGTGATCTTCAGGACTGTGATCTCTTCATAGATCCAGTTGATTGTGATTTTCTTCAATACTTACAAATAAAGTTTCCTAACAGAAAATGAACTATCTTATGAACAGAAAATTTCCAAACAGTGGAAACATAATACTTGTAAATTTAAAACAGTTACTGATGTTTTTGAAAAACAAATTACATAAAAGTTGAAAAATTCAAATAAACTAGTTCTTCATGTCAGCTTCAGCTTCTTGTGAATATCTCCTTTCTTTAGTTGTTTCTTGTAGGAGATATACTTGTTGCAGATGTCATACATGTCTTTGTACCATATTCTCGCTTGGATCCATTCTTCAACCATTTGCTCAATTTCTTTCCTGTGTTCCTCCAAATGCTTTCCTATTTTCTGAAGATGTTCTTGTCTTTTGTTCATTTTTTTCACTATATACTTCAGAGTTTGATTTGAATACTTGCAGATATCAACACTTCTGAATAGAGCTTTGTTATTATTAATATCTCTAAAGATGACACCATAGTTATGATTTTCATTTTTACTTGCCAGGACAATGATGTCTCCGGATCTTGCATCTTCCAATATTTCTGAGGGAACTTGTGCCTTTGGTGATCTGACATACACCTTTTTGTTGTGTACATGTTCATAGTTGATGCACAGATCAAAGTCTGAAAAAGCCATTCTTTCAAATAGCAGTATTCCAGCCTTTGATATGCCATTTAACGCCCTTCTGACCTCTTGATTATTTTTTTTTCCTTTTCATAATGATCCTTCATAAACAGAATGTCTATAGGATGCAACTGGTCAGCTATTTCTTCATCAGTCACCTTTTGTTCTTCCCCATTTTTTCTCAGAAGTGTGTATCTTTTTTGTATACGAGTTCCTCCAACATCATCAATTGCAATCTTCACTTCATCCACTTTTAAAATTCTTTTTACCGGATTCTCATTTTTGGAGTGAATGCTACCTGAACCTCTTTTTATCCTTTCTTCTCTTAAAGCCATTCTGACAGGAGACAGTGATCTTGGTTGTTCATCTTCTTTTGTTAAATAATGACTCACCAGATTGTACTCAGGGAATATCATTACATCCCTGGCAATCTCTTTAACCATGAAAGACTTGGTTTCAGAGATTTTTCTTTTAACAATCTTTGATTTTCCTGATGAATCACCTTCTTGTTCCCAGTCATTCATTGTTTGTATATTCATAAATTTACTTATGGCTGAGTCATCAGACAATTTTGGCTTTGGGATAGTTGCTAGCAATTTCAAATTTGTAATAACTTGAGGTTTTGCAGTTGCTAACCTTTTCAGCACTTCATTTCTTGGGACATTTGGAGGTGGACCCATCATTGTGGTTCCAGCTTTGGTGATTGGGGTGGTTGATGATTGTTGAGGAGTTGACTTTGGAGTTTCTTGGTGTGAGCTTTCAGTAGGAATTTCTTTCATGAGTTCTTTGGGATCCACTTTGGCCAATCTTGCAATGTTGAATTGCATCTTCTCCATTAGTTGTTGCACCTCTTTTACATGTTTTGAGTTGCTGGTTATGTTTTTCTGAACATTGGTAAATTCAGTTTGTGCTTTTGTCTGAATTACAGCCATTCTTTTGACAGCTTCTCAAGGGCATCTGTGATACTATTATTACTTGCCCTTAGTATGGTAACTTCCTCCAAAACTCTGTTTATACTGCTTGACTGCCTGGATTCCATCACATTTGCAACTTGTGCCTTGATTTTTTCTATTTCTGTGAGAATCGTCTGGATTTCTGATGCAGAGATGTTAGATTCTGGTGCATTTTCTTTCATCTTTTGAAGAGACTTTAGTGCTTCAGTGTTTTCTTCAGTTTGTTTCTTTATTGCCTCCACTGATTCTGACAAAGTCTTCATAGCAGCCTTTTGACCTTGTATTTCTGACAGCAACAAATCAAGTTTTTCTTCCACTGGATTTCTTTTGCATACTTTGTAAACCTTTTCTAACACTGTTTCTAAGTTTTCTTGGTTCATGGGTGTTTCAGGGATATTGGGAACAACAGATGTTCCTTGTAACATACCAGCTGCAAACACTTTTTCTGCTGTTTTGGAAATGATAGGATCACTTTTGGCTTTACCAGATTTTGGTGCAGCTTTAAGTTTACCAAAATCATCCCCACCAGTGATGAGAAACTCATTCTCATCCTGGATTTCCTTATGTCCTTGAATCACATCAACATATGATTCTCCATAAGTTTTTGAGGTAAACAAATTACCTTTTCCCAGAT
This sequence comes from Helianthus tuberosus, assembly GCA_030545235.1. Taxonomy (NCBI): domain Eukaryota; kingdom Viridiplantae; phylum Streptophyta; class Magnoliopsida; order Asterales; family Asteraceae; genus Helianthus; species Helianthus tuberosus. Next base: position 7,836,787 of record JARYGA010059718.1, on the reverse strand, counting down.
TTCCTTGATCAGTTCCCTGATCTCGATCTGTTGGGATCTCATCCTCTTCCTCATTTTCTGATTCAGAGTTGAGATTTATTGGACTAGTAACCTCTTCATCAACATTAGTTTTTCTGTATTCTATCTTGTAAGAAACATTAACTGAACTTTCTGATTTTGTTTCTTCTCTATGAGACTCAACTGGAATAGTGTTTAAAAGAGATGTACCAGCAATGTGAGATTCATCATGATGTATGACTTCAGTGGCTTCAATTGTAGCAGCATGCATTTGTCCAGCAATATGTGATTCTGCGTAGTGTTCTTGATGAATTTCAAATTCATGATGAGTTCCTGCTTCATGAATCTGTTGACTTTCAGCATGTTCTATTTTGTTTTCTGGTGAATTGGCTATCAGAATTCTTTTTCCTCCTGCACCCTCTGTTTCTGATGATGAGGACTTCTTATCATCTCCTCCTTCTGTTGATGAAGAGCAGTTCACAACTTCTCTGCTGGGCTCTTTTGTTGGAGAATCTGATTTCATCAGAAGTTTTTCATGTTGTATTCTATATTGTGAGTCTGGTGCAATGAAGCATAACATGCTTTCTGGCAGCACAGGAATATCTTTGTTTGATTCCCATCTATTATTGGAGCTCCAGGCCTTCATGGTTTTTGAACTCCAGATATCTTCCAGGATTGGGATTTCTATGTTTCTTTCAGAAAAAGTTTCATAGATGAAAATGGAGATTAACCTTGGATATGGCAGATGTGAGGTTATTTTTCCATTTCTGGTGATGATTGACCTTTTGAGTAGGTTGAAAATTTCTGACCCATAATCAATTTTGACCCCAGTTGTGAGTCTATACATGATTGTCAGAATAGCTTAACTGATTTGATCAGTTCCTCCTATCTTAGAAGTGAGACATTTGTTTAGCACTTCCATCATCACTTGCCAGATGGCTGGCAATTCACTTCTTCTAATTGCTCAAATTTTGTTGATATCCTTTTTCTTGTAACCAAGCCCAATGATGAAGCTTATTAAATCTTCTCTGCTTGGAGTTTCTGCATAACTATCAAGAATGGGCAGTTCAAGCCATTTTCTTACTCTTGCTGGGGTTAATGTCACAAAGACACTTCCCCATACATGAGCAGATACCTGATTTTCTTCAAGTTCATCAAACGTGTGAACAAATTGCTGTAGTAGCCTTTCTGGTACTTCTCTTCCTTTTGTTAGTGCTCCTGAGATTGGACATTTTGTGAAATATTCTACCAGAAGTTGACATCTTACATCATACTCTGAATGCTCTGTATTCATCAGCAGATTGTTTTCCTTCATTGGTAGAAATTCTGCTTCTTCAACAAAAGGTACTTCATGTTGAACAATTGGGATGTTGAGGTTTACTTCTGCCATTGTTGATCTTTGTGAATTAGGGTTTGAAACTTAGGGATTTTTGGATTTTGAGTGAGAAACAGGGGATGTTCTGTGTTGATGTTTTTTGTGAGGAAGGTGAGTGAGTTTTGAATTTCTGCTAAGTGTATATGTTATGTAGGAGTGTTTCAGCAGAGGATAGTGGGTGTATGTAGTTGAAGGGGTATAATGGTGATAAAGAGATCATTAATTGTCTTTATAACCGTTAGATCGTGTAATCGTGTGCTCTTGGTTCAGAAAGTAACCGTTGGATCATGGGTACCAAGACATTAATTGTGACAACTGTAAAATTTACAGGCATCCGTACAATCAATTAATATTTAATTTGTGCTTAATGACTATGCTTGATCTCAACTGATGATTAAATTGCTTTCTGATTTCTGTCACATACATACATATGCATCACATTCATATTGTCACTCCATTTATTACACACAGACTTTAGTGACAAACTTGATGCACAAAGCACAGTTAGCACAGTGAGCGGATAACTCAGACACATGCTGACAATGCCAGCACATAGACAGACAGTATTTTGAGGCCCAGTATGAGCCAGGAATAAAGTATCATACTAGGGTAGTGTGTAGGGAAGTGAGGACCATAAAACTGCATTCCTAGGTGATAGTTTAGGTGCCGGAATGTGCCTAAAACCCATTTAAACTGCAAAATTCTGCACTTATTAACAAAATTCAGCATTTAACCATGCTAATCACTTGCAAAAATATGGCAAAATGGTCCTGTATGCTTTCCTAAGTGTCGGGAATTAAAAGGGTCACTAAAAGTTGCATAAAGGACGTTATACGACATAACTTAGCACTTTAACGGAATGGTATCAAACCGAACAACCGGACATTACCCGGAACACCAAAATAATTCTAGAAGCATTGTAATTATTTTTCTAAACTAGTTATGGTCCCCGAACATCGAAACACACTATATTATGTCATAACACCTAAACCTTTAATTACTTCACTTATCTTCTAACTAAATTGGTTAACTCCCATTACATTACAACTAAACCAACCCCCCCCCCCCCCTAAACCGGTTATGAAACATGGGACACCCCCATGATTTTATCTAATTATTTATTAGATCTTGTTTAGTACTTCTTAACACACATGGACTAATGGGTAATATGATGTTGGAGATTTATTTATAAAACCACAAGTCTTTCACTCCTATCATCTTCACACCAACAACACCCTCATACTCTCCTCTCTCCCCCCATTACTCTCGGCCGAACACCCCTCTTGTCACCACCACCATTTTCGATTTTCCTTCAAGCTTTCCAAGGCCATCCCAAGGTGCACCAAGGTGAATAACGAAGTGTGGAGCACTCGGATCTTGAAGGACCTCCTTCACAAGCTTTTATCCACCCATTTTCTCTAGTGTTTCTTCCCTAGCTTAAAAGCTAGTAGTAAGCCTCTTTAATCCTCATTTACTTTGTAGGATCGTTTTTGGACCCGCACGAGTCGATCAGAAGAGTTTATCTCAACACGAAAGGCGGAAACAGACTTGTAGAGTTCAATTCAGCTAGATTATCACTTTAAACTGTCCGTATATTGATATTGGATCAAATACAAGCCTGTGGACACTTCGGCAGCACTTCGTTGCACAAACCGGAACTGTTACAAATGATTTCGTATGGGAGGTATATATAGGGGACCTGATTTCGTTTGAAAGTGTCACATGTCATGTTCAAACGAAATTAGCTCAATCACACATAAATCCTACCCTATTTCTCGTACAACGTGCCCTGATCTAACAAATTTAATGTAAGACTCGATACAAGACGAAGTCGACAGACGCATGCACCAACAGACTCCCCCTCGAATGTTGACGAGTCTTAAGTGTCGAGTCTTCAACGTTTTCAGTCTTTATCTGTCTGAACGTGTAAGCATCCTCAAAATTTATCTCTCTCTCCTCTTCAGCATCAACAGACTCCCCACGAATAATATCATCTACTCGGATATCTGTAGACTCCCCCTTTCGATTTGCTGGGATCGTAGTCTGGCATGTTGAAATCACAGAGTCCTCAGGTATCGGAACCTGGCTCTTTATCAATCAGAATCAGGATCTTGACTTGGCTTTGTGCTCTTTCTTCAGGTTCATGATCAAAACCTGGCTAAACTTGCACATTCTTAACCCAGAAATAAATTTCACAAAATTTAACATTTTACAAATTTATCTATCTAGACTCCCTTTCAAATTTATCCATAATGATTTATCATTATAAAAACTTCTGATAACCACTTATAGACAAATATACAAAATCTTTTTCATTTAAACACATACTTCCCCTCACCACATGCTCATCATGTTTAGCACTTGGAATTTTGAAAATCAGCTTTCCAATATAAGTTGTCGAAAATCTTTTTGAAATTTTCAAAATTTTATGCTAAAACACACCGAAATCTTTTTTGATTTTTGAATAATAAAACAATGCAGTAAAGAAATATTTACAAACAATATTTTTTGTGAGTTTGTGTAAGAGGATCATATCAGTTTTTGAGATAAATCACCAACATTTTTAAGCTTTAAACATTTTCAGTTCTAAACGATTCACTTAGATTGTCAGTATACTGATCCACTTAAATTTTCACACAAAGTTCAACTGTTTCGAGATACGAGATTAATGTCTTAAGCACTTAAACTTAATCGGGTGTTCCACCTCAGAATATACTCCCGTATCCAGATCCCAATATTCAGTCTTACAGGTGAGTATACCACAGATGATATCTGTAAGGGGTTAAATTGCGAGGGCCGTGAGAGCTCAGGTCAGAACTTCCGTTTAGCAGAGATATGACGGCTTCGACTTTTGGTGTGTCCCCTTTAGAGGATCTTTTGTTTTAACAGCACATGATTAGCATTTTTCAATGTTTCATCATTTTTTGTACTGAGGGTGATGCTATATTTCAAGCAAGCAGAAAGTATTCTCCAGGGACTAGGCCATTGCTTCCGTAAAATCAGAAGTCCCGGGATAATACCCCAGATATCACTGAGCATAAAGACCTAGTATCTCAGAAAGAGGGACCTTTCAAAGAAGATTTCGAGGGTTACCCATATATCCGAGAGATGTTCCCCACGATATAAGCAAGTTTGAAATTTAGGTTTATATCTCGTCACAATCTACTAAGTGTGCAAAAACCTACTGGCACATCATCAGTGAGACCGTTTATCACATTTTTCTTTCCAATTCTTTATCATGTTATGATAGTCCACTGATGTACTATCATTTTCTCTTTTTTAACAAAACTCAAAATTTTGAATTTATCATGTTTTTGCCTTTTTCAAATTTTCAAATGTTTTTGGATTTTCTTCTGAAAAATTCTTACTCCCCCTAAAATTCAAACTCATTTACGAAAATTTGAAAACAAACTGTACAAGTAAATTGACAACTGATATCAAATCACTTCACTTCTCCATCCACTTGGCATAAACAATCAGAACTCCCCCTTTCAACAAACTATTTTCTCATTATGATTTCAAAACACTTAAGTTTGTTTTAATCAAAATGATTTTTCGGGAAAATAAGTTTTGTTGATTGATTTTACCATTTGTAGGTAAGGGGATCAATTCATCACTTTGTTCAATCAAACATCAAAACATTTGTAGAAAATCAAGTACAACTTAATGTCCCTGATTTACCACTTGTAAGAATAACCCATATATCAGTTTTAGGTCGAAAAATCACATATAGTTACTTTCTCAAGAAAGATGCCGATACCTGCTCCTCTCTTACCAACCTGGGAGCTCCGGCAAGTCACACTTATCACTTATGAAAAACAGACATCCAAGCTTCACCAAACTTGGATGTTTCCTTCTCACCTGCACTTGGGTAAAATGTTGCTTTCTTTGTTTCATAAAAATCCTTTACCCCTTTCACTTTACCCTCGACCGTTTTTCCAAAAATCTTTTTAACATTTCCATTAAACGCTTTCTCGACATCAAATTATTTCTTCTCAGAATAGAACTGATTCGAGATCTCAACCTTCCCAACTTTTGATTTAAAATTTTCAGCTCTCAATGGTGGAAAATTAACATCATCCATTAGAGGCACTGAGTTTTCCTTTTTTACTCCAACCTGTGGCTCGTCTAACTTTGTGGAGTTAGATTCACTGCCAAATTTTACCTCAGAGTTCTTAACAACCCATTTTTGTTTGTCAGGATTCACACTTCTCCTGTAAAATCTCTTTGAACATTCACCAACTTCATATATTGAATTTTCAAAAATTTTGAATTTTTCAGTTGGTGGTTCAGTTTTATCAACAACAATTTCTTTGAGTTTTTCTGAGACTCCCTGTTTTGTCTTTATATTCTGAGGACAGTTCCATGCAATGTGACCAGCTTCATTGCATCTGAAACAGGTTCTAGTCTCCTTTCTATGAAAAACTCCAGTTCCCATTCTTTCTTACTTCTGGATAATGAATTATCTGTTTGATTGCTTCCAGAATGAACTTTTTGATTCCTCTTCACAACTTGTCCCTGAAACAAATGTCATTTTTGATTTAAAATCTCGAACATATTTTTCATTTTTATAATTTTCAGGTGGAATAAATCCAAGTCCTTTCTTTTTGAAATTACCGTTATGGTTTGGTTTCTTTTGAAAACCAGAACCAGAACTGTAACCTTTTTTCTTGTTCAATCTTTGTTGAACTCTTGAAGTGTACTTTTTAGGTTTTTCAGAAAGATTTAAATCTTTTATTTCAGAAATATTGATTTCTGTTAGTTTGAAAACCTTTTTAATCATTTCAGTTTTAACACCTCTTATTGGAAATTCCTCATCAGAATATAATTTGTCTGAATCAATCAATGTATATGCTACTTTGATTGCTTCGTCATTCAAATTTGATTTTGATTATAGGAATTCTTTATTGTAAACCCGTTTAACCGACGACTTTGGATTGTTGACCGACGAACTCGAACTTTTGACGAATGAACTTGAACACCCAGACTCGGACTTTGACTTAGACTTTAACTCCGATTCCTCATCTTTATCCAACACCTGATCGACCACCTTTTTTATCAACTCGGACTCATGATCAGTGTCAGACGATGTAGAAACGATGTCAATGTTTTTTGGTAATTCATCGGTTTTATCGGACTTTAACTTTATATTGGCTGCTTTTTCCACTTGCTCCTCATTTGGTTTTCTAGGAGAATATCCTTCCCAAATTGGAGGCGGACACTTGTTATAACTAACACTCTGTTTCTTACCAGTATCCTTCTTCTTTGGCTTCTCATCTTTAAATGCTTCAAAACCTGCAACAGTTTGATAAATTCGATCAATGAGATAATCAGAACTAGAATAACTCTGTAATAAACGTCTAATTCTCTCATTCTCTATCTTTTCATTTTCCAACTCCCGCTGCAACTTGGCATATTCTTCAATGTAATGATTAATCGCCTTTTGCTTTGTCATCATCACAACATTCATCATAGTCAACGCATCTTCTCTTTCTGAATTAGTTTTTTATAGACCAGTTACTGTTCTGTTTAGCACATCGTAAGATTCTTTCACGTAGTTGAGATTAAACAATAATTGTTCTTTCATCTTGTCTTGCTCACTCAGTTTCTCATCTTTTTCTGCACATTGCTTGCAAGCTTCTAAATACTTTAAGCAAGGCTTGATGACTTCCACAATCTTTTCAACTTCGATGACTTTCTCAACTTCAATCACTGGTTCAGCTTCAGTTACCTTCTCAGCTTTAACTTCTTCATTTTGAACAGTCTTTTCTTTTTGATCAACACTTGTACTTTTCATTTTCTTTTGCTCTTTTGCAGCACGTCTCTCCTTCAGCTTCTTGAAGCGATCTGCAAAATAGAATTGAAAACTTTCACGAGATAGATGAGTTTTAGCAATATTAATATGTCTTTCTTCCTCATCATCACCACTATCATCAGTTGGTGATTGATCAAAATCTATCGCTTTTTCAGAACTATCATCTGAAGAACCAGAATCAGATGGTGTTTGATCAAAATCTAAAGCTCTTTCGGAACTTTCATCTGAAAAACCAGAATCAGTTGATGTTTGATCAACAACAGTTGCTTCTTCTGAGCTTTCATCGGATTAAACATATTCTTCTTCTTGATTCTTCTCATGAAGACCAATCGTTTTCATCCAATTGGTAAACAAATCAGGTTCTTGAACTATCTTTGCCATGAAAGCTTTAAAATTCCCATTCTCATCCACAAATCTATCCCAGCTGAACCCTTCAGGTAACTTTTCATCATCTTGATTTATTAAACATGCTTTACTATCAGCTGATATGTATTTGTTCCAACTGAAATCTGGAGCCATTTTCTCATCATCTTGATCAATGATACCAGAATAAGCTTTCTTGTTAGCATCTTCGATCATTTTTCCATGAGCAGTTTGTGTTTCTTTTTGTTGATATGGTTGATGAGCAACTTGTTGATATATGGCTTTCCGATAGTAGTCATCTTTTCCAAATGGATTCTTTGCTCCACTAGCCTCTTGATTTTTGCATTCTCTTTTGAAATGACCTTTTTCCCTGCATCGAAAACAAGTAACTTTAGATTTATCAAAACCTAAAGTAGATACATGTGCATCCAGAAAATCATTTCTCCCTGTTATCATTTTAAACTTTTCTGCTCTCCTCAAGACACTAGCTAGACACCATTTGATTTCCATAAGCTCCATTTCTTCAGCGTCTATCTGTGTCAAACAAAAAGGCAAATGAATTTTGAGAAAGATAAAGCTTATTACAAAAAGCCTGTTGTTCCACCACGTTTTTATAATAACAATCGAAACAATTGGTCGGGTGGTTATCGGGGTGGTAAGAGTTATCAGAAAAGGAGTTTTCAAAACAGAAGATTTGCTGAAAAAAGGTGTTTGTGAATGGTTCAAGTTCGCTTTCTGATGAGGAAAATGAATTTTTTTCAAAATCAAATAAAGAGTTCTTTGAGAAGAGAACTTCGCAGGCTCATTCTGAAGGCACGAGTCGAGTAGCTGATACTCGTACTTGTTTTAGATGTGAACAAGTTGGTCATATTGCACGAAAGTGTACATATGTGAAGCCTAGGACTGAAGCTGTGAAGGTTCAAAAAAAGACGGTTGATGAGAAGGGTAAAGCACCAATGTATGTTGAGAAGAAAGTGATAGAGAAGCAAAACGTTAAAAATGACAACATCAAAGTGAAAAATGAATCCGTAAAGAAAGTGGTAACTAAAAATGACAAGTTTTATAAACGGGTTGCATTAACTGAACAAATTTGGAAACCTAAAACTGAAATGAAAATTTCAACTTCTGAAGTGAAAAAGGCTGAAGAATCAATTTCGGTTGATTATGATGCAAATTTTCCACCTTTGAAGGCTGAAAATTTCAAAATTCAAATTGCAAGAGTCAAGGTTACACCTAAGGCTGATGAGGCCTGGGTGGACACCATGTTTGAATAAGCAGTCTGAATTGCCGGAGCTTCCTGGTTAGCGAAGCATGAATCGGCATCTTTCTTGAAGTTGTTTAAATCGTAGTTTGTTTTGTGCAGGATCTTCCACAACTGGTATCCAGATGGATCATGGATAGTGGCGCATCTCGACATATGACAGGAAAAACTGCATTACTGTATGATGTGAAGAATATCAATGGTGGTTATGTAGGATTTGTAGGTCATGAAGGTGGTAGAATTGTTGGTGAAGGAACGTTATCCAATGGGATTGTGACGTTTGAGAGAGTTAACTACATCACTGAGCTGGAGAACAATTTGCTTAGTATCTCGCAGATTTGTGACAATCAGTATACTACTCACTTCACTGATAAAGAGTGTTTGATTTTGAAATCTGGTTTTGTTATTCCTGAAGAATGGATTATTATGAGGGCACCTAGAGTGAATGATTTATATGTGTTAGATATGTCTGTAGCAACTACAACTACTGGTCAAGCACATTGTTTCGTGTCTAGAGCAACTGAGAAAGAATCAAGATTGTGGCATCGAAAGATGGGGCATATACATCTTAGAAAGATGAATCACTTGGTGCACAATGATTTGGTATTGGGAGTTAATATCAAAGGTTTTCATCTGGAAGGGGAGTGCATTAGCTGCATCAAAGGCAAGCAGAAGAAGAAGTCACACCCTACAAAGCAAGTCAATTCAGTTTCGAGACCACTGGAAAGACTTCACATGGATTTGTTTGGTCCTGTGAATGTCAAAAGTGTTACAGGAGATTATTATTGTTTGGTCGTTACTGATGATTATTCCAGATTTTCGTGGGTTTTCTTTCTTGAAGTCGAAAGATGAAACATTTGACAGTTTGATGGGGCTGTTCAGGAAGATTGAGAATTTGTACCAAAGGCGTATCAAGAGAATTAGAAGTGATAATGGTACTGAATTCAAGAACAGCAAGATGGAAGAATTTTGTGATGAAAGAGGTATTTTGCATGAGTTTAGTGCTCCGTACACTCCGCAGCAGAATGGAGTTGCAGAACGCAAAAACTGGACACTAATTGAGACGGCTAGAACTATGCTCACAGATTCAAAGTTACCGATTAATTTTTGGGCTGAAGCTGTTTCTGCCGCATGCTATACGCTCAACAGGGTTCTAACTGTCAAGAAATTCAACAAAACATGCTTTGAGCTAATCAATAATCGCAAACCGAATTTGAAGTATCTAGAACCGTTCGGGTCACCTTGTACGGTAATAGAACCTTTTGGGAAGTTTGGTCCGAAGTGCATTGAGGGTATATTTGTTGGTTATTCAAATCCATTGCGACGTGTCTTCGTTCCAAGTGAGAAGCAGATTATTGAAGCTGCAAATGTTGAATGTCAAGGGTATACTATGCCGCCGCAGAATCCTGGTGATTCATGGCGTTATCATTATGACAAACTTTGGGATTCGTTTGACATGAGAGAAGAATCAGAGGATGATGAAGATTTCTTTGATGAGTTGGATATTTTGCGTGAATATGAGTCGCAGTTAAGGTTCCCAGCTGAGTATTCGAGAAGACCACGGGAAACTTCAAATGATGATGAAGCAGGTCCAAGTAATGCTGGTGAACATGATGATGTCCAACAGAATGAAGTTGCTCAGGATAATCAGTCGGCTCAGAATGATAATCTAGAAGCTGAGAACATGCCAGTATTTGATCATGGTGATTCAGATTCAGATTCTGAGGGGGAGCAAATTCAGATTTCAAGTCAAATAAACCAAGTTGGTGAACAAGATGCAGAGCAGAATGTTACTAATCTGGAGGGAAATGTAGATGTTCCAAGCGAAGTGATGCCGCGAACTTTTTCATATCATCCAGAGGAGAATTGCAGAAAGGCGTTCGCACTCGAAATCAGATTGATAAAGGACTTACATGTTTTTATACAAAAGTTGCTTCTTTGCAAACTGAATTCTCATTGAGTTGTTTTATCTCACAGGTTGAGCCAAGAACTTACAGAGAGGCACTTACTGAAGACTCTTGGGTAAATGCTATGCAGGAGGAACTCAGTTAATTTGAGAAATTGGGAGTGTGGAAGTTAGTTGATTTGCCGGATGGTCATAGGAAAATTAACACCAAGTGGGTGTTCAAGTGTAAGAGGGACGATAGAGGAGTTGTCGTAAGGAACAAAGCTCGACTCGTTGTTCAGGGATTTAGTCAACAGGAGGGAATTGATTTTACCGAAGTCTATGCTCCTGTAGCACGACTAGAGGCGATCAGAATTTTCCTAGCATTTGCGTCTTGGAAGAACTTCAAAGTTTATCAGTTGGATGTTAAATCGGCGTTTCTTTACGGGAAGGTTAAAGAGGAGGTTTATGTCGGTCAGCCGCCGGGCTTCACCGATCCAATCCACAAAAACAAGGTCTACTTATTGGACAAAGCGCTGTATGGTTTACACCAGGCCCCGAGAGCCTGGTACGAGACTTTGTCTCAACACCTACTCGCTAACCAGTTCATACGTGGAAAAGTGGATGCCACTCTCTTCACTAAAGTCGTTGATGGTCATCTTCTGATAGTTCAGATTTATGTGGACGATATAATCTTTGGGTCGACAAATGAAAATCTATGTAAAGATTTTGAATCAGTGATGAAGCAGAAGTTTGAAATGTCATCAATGGGGGAGATGAAATTCTTTCTGGGATTACAAGTTGAACAACTTCCTGAGGGAATTTTCATTCATCAGTCAAAGTATGTTCATGATATTCTAGAGAAATTTGGAATGTCAAGTTCTACTCCAGCTGCTACCCCACTTGCAACAAATCATGGGATTCACCCAGATCTCACCGAAGACAGGGCTGATGAAACTTTTTATCGATCCATGATAGGTTCTTTAATGTACCTAACTGCTTCACGTCCTGATATTATGTACCCAACGTGCCTCGCAGCAAGATTTCAGTCTAACCCGAGAGCATCACATATGATCATTGTGAAGAGGATATTGCGCTACCTGAAAGGAACTCCTTCATTGGGGTTGTGGTATCCTAGAAAAGGTGATTTTACGCTCGAAGGGTATTCCGATTCGGATTTCGGATGCTGCAAAGTTAATTCAAAATCAACCACTGCAGGATGCCAGTTCTTTGGTCCTAGATTGGCTACCTGGCAGTGTAAGAAACAAACGTCTGTGGCGTTATCTACTTGTGAAGCGGAGTATGTTTCTGCCAGCAGTTGCTGCTCACAGATCTTGTGGATACAGCAACAGATGCGCGACTACGGTTTGCAGTTTCTTAACACACCTCTTTTTGTTGATAATGAGGCCGCTATAAATATAACAAAGAATCCAGTACATCATGCTAAAACTAAACACATAGAAATTCGTCATCACTTTATTCGTGATTGCTTTGAGAAAAAGTTGATACGAATTGAGAAAATCCACACAGACGAACAGAAAGCTGATTTACATACCAAAGCTTTTGATAAAAATCGGTTTAAATATTTGTTAAAACTGAATGGTATGAAGCTTCTGTCGGTGTCGGATGGCATAATTGGCGTTGATGAGAGTACTGTTGCGGATGAAGACGAGAAACAATCTGCAATGGTTTGTCGAATTTTTACTTGTTTTGGTATTTAGGGGGAGTAGATGTTTGTACATAGTTTATTTTCAGAAAATACAAAAACAGTAAAAAAATGATAAAATACAAAAACATGATAAAATTTGAAAAAGAGCTTGTGTATATAGGGAAAATGATAGTACATCAGCTAGACGATTACAGTATGCTAAAGATTTGAAAAGTATAATAGAGTTAAACAATCTTACTGATGATGTGTCGATAGGTTTTCGCACATTTAGTAGATTTATTCGGGATATAAACCTAAATTCAAACTTGTGAATTCGTGGGGAACACTACTTGGATATATAGGTAACCCCTGGAATCTCGTTTGAAAGGTCTCTTAATCTGATATACTAGGTCTTTATACTCTATGATGTCTGGGGTATTATTCCGGGACTTCTGCTGAACGGTGGTTCTGACCTAGTCCCTGGCTAATACTTGCTGCAATGCTTGAAACACAGCATTAAACCCTCAGCATGCTGAAACAATAAAATTGATATATGCTGCTGTTGTAAGCAAAAAGATCCTCTAAAGGGGACACACCGAAAAGTCGAAGCTGATATCTCTCTGCGTATACGGAAGTATCGACCTGAGATCCCTCGGCCCTCGCATACCTAAATTATATACAGATATCATTGTAGTATTCTCACCTGTAAGACTGATTATTGAGATTCTGGATACGGGAGTATATTCAAGAGGTGGGACACATGAATGATCTAAGTTCTTAATTCATCTAAATCGTATCCTGAATAAGTTGAAATTTGTGTGGGAATTTAAGATGGATCAGTATATCGACAATCGAGGTGAATTGTTTAAATCTGAGTATGTAATGTAGCTTAACGGTACTTGTAATTTGTCTGAAAAGCTGATATGATTCCCTGACACGCTCACCAAAAATATGTTTGTAAATAGTTTACTTTATTTAATTTCTGCAATTTAAGTTTTCTGCATTTCATTTCTTAGTTTAGAACACTTTATAAAATCCAAAAAGATTTTATTTTTGCTTTATTTTCCGACAAACCAAAGTGGAGAGTTGATTGTTGGATTCTTAGATGTTTGAAGCAGATGCAGGAGATTCTGAACTGAAGAATGAGGAGAGCTTACTTTAAAGAAGTTTGAATTGTTTGAAAAGTTAAAAACAAGTTCATTAACTTGATATTTGTTTGTTTTCAGAAAATGTTTGAAATTGTTGTTTCTAAATCAGTTTGATTCGTCAAAATGATCAACCAGGGTCATTAAATTGGACTTGGTAGATTAATTGAGTAATCAGGGTCATTAACTTGGACCTGAATACTTGAGTGGATTGCTATAACTGTTTGATTTTGTGATTTAATGTTGAAAAGATAGTTTGTAATGTTTGTTGGTTGAGTAACAGGTTTGAACTTCATTATTCCCAATGGAAGCTATTTGTCAAAGATTGAACCAGATATCTCAGATTCTAGCATATCGAGAGGTAAACCATCATAAACTCCAGTATTCTTTAAGATCATCAAAAATGTACCCCATTCTTTTTTAGGTAAAGCATCAGCTAGTTTGTCGACCCATTCCTCTCGATCTTTGGTTATGCTTAACAACGACATAGAACGCACTAAGTTGCAGTATCTTTCAATCAACTTCGTTATGTCTTCCCCTTGCAAACTTGTGAATAGATCAAATTCTTTCTTAAGTAATGACTTTTTACTTTTGATCATATTTTCACTTCCCTCAAACTTGATTTTAAGAGCATCCCAAATTGATTTTGAAGTTTTGTCATGTTGAAGCAATACAAAGATGTCTTCTTTAATAGCTTGCTGAAGTAAACTAATCATCATCTTTTCAGCTCTGTACATGTCTCGTTCTTTATCAGTGAATTCAGAAATTTCTTTCTCAACTTGCAAATCAGTACGTGGTAGCACATATTTCTTCAAAATACACTCCCAAGATCTCAAATAATTAGCTTGAACCCAGTTTTCAAACCGATCTTTCCAACCGTAATACTCCTCAATGCTCATTAGCTTCGGGGGTTTTTGTGTAGTTCCAGTCTCGTTTTCCAGATTCATGTTTTGAGCAATGGTAGCTGGAGTAGTCGGGGATGTCGCAAACGCGTTATAGAACTCTTCACTCATGATTTGATTTTCAAATGTTCACAAACAAACTGTTTCAAATGGAATACCATTCTCAAACTAAAATCCCTTTCAAACGAGATAACCCTTCTCAAACGAAATATCTATCCTCAAATGAAATCCCTGATTTCGTTTGGAACTTCAAACGGAATTACAGTCTTGAAACGAAATTGCAGCTTCAAACGATATCACCCAATTTCTTCAAATGGTATAACCGGTTCAAACGAGATTAACCAGTTGTTCAAACGAGATACCTTGATTCAAACGGAATCACTAGATTCTTTCAAATGAAATCAGAAGATATGTGTAATCTCAAACGGAATCAGCAAGCAATCTCAAACGAAATCACGATGACATCATCAATTCGGTAATATTTTGGTCCAATTGGTCAAGTAAATGGTCGATTTTAGTTCTGAAACTTTCTAGGGCTTGTTAAAACAACATTACGCACATGATGTATGAAAATCAGCCGTTTTGAACCGTGAAAACTTGTTCAATTGTGAAAGAAGGTGTAGAAATCAGAAAAATGAAGCTGAATTGGTATGAACTCTTCCTCCTGAGCTCTGATACCAATTGTAGGATTGTTTTTGGACCCGCACGAGTCGATCAGAAGAGTTTATCTCAACACGAAAGGCGGAAACAGATGTGTAGAGTTCAATTCAGCTAGATTATCACTTTAAACTGTCCGTATAATGATATTGGATTAAATACAAGCCTGTGGACACTTCGGCAGTACTTCGTTGCACAAACCAGAACTGTTACAAATGATTTCATATGGGAGGTATATATAGGGGACCTGATTTCATTTGAAAGTGACATGGTGTCCTTCAAACAAAATTAAACATCTTAATTTCGTTTGAAAGTGTCACATGTCATGTTCAAACGAAATTAGCTCAATCACAGATAAATCCTACCCTATTTCTCGTACAACGTGCCCTGATCTAACAAATTTAATGTAAGACTCGATACAAGACGAAGTCGACAGACGCGTGCACCAACATACTTCATATTTATGCTGGTAAATAGTTATGTTATGATGAAAATACATGAACACTAAAAGATCATAAACAAAAGTCTTACACATAAAGCTTTGCATAAAAATCATGAGATGAGAGATGGTAATACATGATAAATCTGAGTTATATAAATGATAATCTGCTGCAAATGACTTACGTTATAATATAAATCGTTATTAGAATGAATGGTAATCGTATGTGTACATTTTAGTGGCATTTAGACTATAAAAAGCATGCCGATTAGCATTTTCAGCCAATTTCAACTGGCTGTAAACGGATCATTTTGAATCGAAAAATTGATTTTCTGAAGTCTAAATTATGTAATTTTGAAAAACGAAGCAAATGGCACTAGAATCATATTTTTTTGAGGTCGTTTACTATTTTCAAAGACCCGTTTTGTAACAGCAGCTAAAGCTGAGTTTTTACTACAGTAAATGGGTGATATGTTTTTAGTCATAACTTGAAATATATGTTGAATCAGCTCATGAAAATTGTATTGTAGATGACCACTGATGTCATTGTAATTCTTCCACTGGAATTTCGTCAATCGGACTTACGATAAATTTTAGATGAATTATTTCGTAGACTGCAGTCAGAAAGTGACAAATCTGATTGCAGTCCGGTAAATAATTTTTTTTAAAATATTGGTAATGAACTGGACCCCGATATTTTTACAAAATAGTATTCAGATCGTATAAGACATTCTGTAAAAATTTGGGAATTTTTGGAATGAGATAACTATTTTATTAAAATGCCCAAAAACAGCCTAGTTTTGTATATTAAAACTGAAATGATATAAGTAGTATTTTGCATGTCTAAATGTCGGGTTGGTTATTTGAGAACGATCTAACGTATTATTTGTTAAATAAAATGATATGCTATTTAGCATGGGTACCTCCATTTACAAAGGAGACTATGGCGAAATTTTCTAAAAATTCCAACACTTAGAAAATATTTTCTAACAAGTGTTGCAAGTACGTTTTGAACTATGGTTTTCAAATTTAAACCTCGCCATAATTTTTGTAACAAAATACAAAGTATCGAAGGTTGGTTTTGTACATAAAAATGGGTAAACATATATATTTAGAATATATATACATACTAAGACACTTGTGTGAGTGTTTGCATACTCGGTGAAATGGTTATATTATATAACTTAACAAAGTACCGTGAAATTTATTATCCAACAACAATACCGTTGTGACACCTGTGCCACCACGGCCATCAAACAAATACTGTATCAATGAAATATTGTATTTCATACTTGGGAGTTGTATAAATATGTGTATCGTTTGCACATATCAATTCTTGTTCGATTTTGGGCTCTAAATCGCTTTCTGGAAGGTTATACGCGCACCGATGCGTAAATATAACCAGTTAGACATACCATAAATATCCTTTACATAGCTTAGAAATAGGCTTTGAGGGGTTCGGTGTGCTAAAATAAACTTTTAGGTCATTCAGGGACTAAAAGCGTCAAAAAGTGTACAAGTTTGCATTTTCGCGCATAACTTACGTTCTGAATACATCCGGACATCCAAAAATTTATGTAAGCACTAAAATATTTTATTTTAGTGTTTGGCATGAGAAAAATCCATTCGTCGTGCAATTTGGATCGTTTTTCGCGCTTATGCGCATTCCGTCGTAATTAAGAGAACATCGTGATCGTACGACCAAACGAACCAACATCCGGCATATTTTTGAGCATGTTTCATGTCCACAATGTTTAGGCATCATTTTAGGGCCCCAACGTTGGCCTAACGGGTCTTAAATGTGTCAGAAATGGCTTTAATGCATAACAGGGACCAAAACTGTCATTTCTGAAAGTTTGCTTCTGATCAGAAGACCCAGGCGGCCCGCGTAAGCCCTGGGGTGTCCCTTACACGGCCCGTGTCAGGCTCCCAAACCAGTTAAACATGTTTAAACAGCTGTTAACAGCTGTTATGCACTCATCTCCTCACCCACAATTGTCATTTCCTGATCATGGGGGGCCAATTTGGATACCAAGGTGTTGCAACAAGTGTAGGGACAAGAACAAAGCATGGTATTCGAGGAACGATCCTAACGGTCCTAGAAATCCTATAAATACCCATCAAGTTCACTTGCAAAACCCACTTGAATTCTGAGTTTGTTCTCTAAGTTGGGGTGTTTTATCATTTCATACCTGAGAATACTTGGAAGTTCAATCTTGAGGGGACCCTTTGTAAGTGTTCTTTCGTTCTTTTCATTCGTTTTAGCGTTAAAGTCAAACTGCGTTTGACTTTCTGCATTGACCAGTTTATGGTCAAGGTGAAGTTCGTTTGAACTTCATAACATGAGCGTAATCACGATGGTTATAGTCCCTAGTGACTATACCTACTGATTACCACGTTATCTAGGCTCAGTGACGAGTCGTAGTTTCGGCCAAAATGCGTATTCTTGCGTATTTTGTAACCAAACTACTCTTAGGTATCAAAACCGTTTGTTTTGATACCAAACCTGTTTTCTAAACTTAGTTAAGCATGTTTTAACATGCTTAGCTCGTCACTTTTAGTTTAGTGCTTATATAGGGTTGTAAGGTAAGCGATCTAAACAATCGCTTATACTTTCGAACCCGACCCGTTTGGTCGATCGTTAGGATCCGACCAAACACATTAGGTGACCATAGTATATAGGGAATAACCTTCCGAGGTTATACCTTATGGTCACGACGTTTAGTTAGTTGTATGATAGGTAGTTTATATGCCTTAGGTAAATTACCAAAATACCCCTTTGACGCCAAAATTCATTTTAAACATATGTAACATAACTTTTGACATCTAAACTGATTTGGCAACAATATTAGACATGTTAAGGCATATTCTACTTGTCATAGGACTAGTTAGGCGGTCCGAACGCGTTTCACGCAAACGACGCGTTAAAGTAGCATAATCTACCTAAACGGGTCGTAATGGGTCGTAAGCACTTAGGTTAGGTTTCATTTTAGTATGTAGGCTTTGTTAAACCATATTACATGAGTCCCCATACTCATTTAGTTTACAAACCCTCATGCTACCCGATCCTCCGAATAGGTCCGTTTATTAATGTAGTTACCTATATTAGGTACCGTTTAATTCCGTGATCTTCTAGCTTTGCTTGGTGGATATCTAAAGTCTATTGAGCAATCTCAAGTGAGTACATAGACCCCTCTTTTACTGTTTTCCAAACATTTTTGGGTGAAACACATGTGCCTACCTGTTACTATCGTGCTTATCATGTTTTCATATTATATGCTTGTTATGTTCAATAGTACACTTATAGTACATGATTTCATTGTGTTTTTGCTATGTATGTCCTTTGTTGCATACCTAGTACATCGTTTTACATTACATTTTATGCTATGTATGTCCATTGTGTGCATACTTAGTACATTGTTTTACATTACATTTTATGCTATGTATGTCCATTGTGTGCATACTTAGTGCATTGTTTTACATTACATTTTATGCTATGTATGTCCATTGTATGCATACTTAGGGCATTGTTTTACATTACATCACATCACATGCTATGTATGTTCATTTGTTGCATACTTAGTACATTTGTTATTCATCACATGCTTACATTTTGGTATGACATTTGGGTAATTTAAATGGGACAATATCCATTCATTAACATTAGCTACGCGGCTCGTTAGTAGGTAATGGTACCATAGGACTTGACAACTCCCATTCCTGAAACCCTAGGTTTGTTTGGGTGGAAGGAATGACCGAATCCAAATACATTTCTAGGTGGACCTTAGACTTTGTGCTAGGGTTTATTCTACAGTCGCAAGGCTTGGATGTATGCATTTCACAATGCCGCATAGATGTTTATATCAGTATAGCATGCATTTGTTCCACAAAACATAACTTTGATTTAAACCATGTTTTACTTCAATACCTTGTTTTTGTGCATTAGACATAAATATTTTGACATTGATATACACAATTCATGATTTACATTAGACATAAACATTTTGACATTGATATACACGATTCATGATTTACATTAGACATAGACATTAGACATGGTTTTCACACAAACATTTTGACATTTGATTATACATAAACATTTTACTTTGGTGGTTTGGTTCGTGTAAGTGATTTAAGTAACGAGGCGTGTGTAATATGATACAAGCATGGTGGATACGCCGCTGGTACTTCCTATATATAAGTGCTTGTATGGTATTACATATCGTAGCGTTATTTGAATCATTTCAATTTAGACATATAACATTTTATACAAATAACATACTTTTCACAATACATTGTTTTACAAACAACTTATCTGATACAAACTCATTTTACTTGGTTATTTACTTAACCATGTATTATTCTTTTATACATATATATCATTTGGTTTATTTATCACTTTTCAAATGATTTACAAGACAAAGCAAATTACAAGGTTCATGACTAAACATTTTCTTAAACATAAGTCATGAATTCTATTTTCACAAAACCTATGTATCTCACAGGCATTTTTATGCTGACGTACCTATTTTCACATCTGTTTCAGGATATGATGCATATGATTTATCAAGATACATTTAGGCGGACTTGGGCCTTAGCGACAATAAAAGATGCAAGACTAGTTATTTATGTTATGTTTCTTTGATTGTCAAGACATTGTAACACTTTTAATCAATAAAACAGTATTTCAATTTCCATGTGTTATGAAACAATGATTCTGTTACAACACTCCCCGATGTTTCCGCCACGTTTTGTTGTTTTACGTGGTCGGGGTGTGACAGAAAAGTTGGTATCAGAGCCCATGGTTATAGGGAATTAAGTTATTAGTAATGCTTTGACCTAGTCTATAACCTTCCTAGGACCCTAACGCGAGTTTACTTGCGTTTAGTCATAAAACAATACCGTCACCTATCCTTAGGCGACAACCGCAACAAGAACACAAATTTCAAAACCGCTTTGAAAAGCAATCGTCTGTTCTAGGATGATTGATTACTAGGTTTTTAACCCTCTAAGTTTTCAAAATCTCGTCAAAGTTTGGGTCTTATAATGTGAACACGTGCAAACTGGAAGAGTGAATGCCTGTACCCTGAGTTTTCTGTCAAAGGCTAGAGTGTTCATACAAATCCGCAGTATCGGACCAGTCACTCTTACCTGGGAACTCTTGGGGTGAGTGTTCACTTATAGGCGAGTACGCCTTCAGTGATACATTAATATGATCCGCTTACTTTGATTTGTCACCGTCTCATTTGTTTACCTTAAGTAACAAACAAATGATCGCAAATTCTTATGCATTGCCATTCTGTTTTGTTTTATTTTCCGATAACATTTCATTTGTTTCCTCCTATATCCTTCATTTCCTCCAGAATGTCTCTTCATCGCAACGATGCGCAGATATCCGAGCAGACTGCCAAATTTGCCCAGCGAATAGGCGAAGTAATCCCGAAGACTGTTGAATTAGGCATTGCCATGTCTCGTCTCAACAATGAAGCCACTCAAGAGCCACCAAAGGAAGCAGAAGTCAAGCCAGCACCACCAGCCAAGAAACCAATCGAGGAATCAAAGACTATGGATGAACAGACTGGATCCCCTAAGAAGTCAAAGAAGCGAAAGGCTTCTCAGAACTTCGCCGTGGTCGCTCACAATGATCAAGCCGTCCCCAACCAACCAGCTCAATCCCCTACTAGGAAGCCATACAATGGAACCGCACCCTTGTGCAACCAATGTAACCTTCATCATCATCCTAGTGTGAAGTGCCGCAAATGCCAGATTTGTGGACTTATAGGTCATACAGCAAGGGTTTGCTCAACTGCAGCTGTACCAAATCAAGCAGGACCCATCCGGGTGGCAACACCACCTGCTAAGAAGCAATACAAGGGAACAACACCAATATGCGACAAATGTAATGGGCATCACCAAGCTCACTTACAGTGTCGTCTGTGTGTATCATGTGGGCGAGTTGGTCACCTGGCAAGTGCTTGTCGATGTAACCCGAACCAAGGTGGTCCAAATCAACCATAAGCCAATCCTGCTCAAGCTCGCTTCCCGCTTGGATCGTGCTACAACTGTGGCAAGATGGGTCATTTTGTGAATAAATGGCCGAAGCTTACTAAGGAAAATCCAACCCACGGATGAGCAGTTGGCTGATTAGAAGATGTTGTTGTCTTATGCTTTTGTTTCTTCTATTTTCTTGTAATGTGAAACAATCTGTTTTGTTTATAAATAAATTGTTGTTCACAATTCTGATATACAAGTGTAGTTACATGAGTGTATGGCATTTCCCTATGATACCTACGACGACGAACTACATTTTTACAAACTACTCTTGCGAATTTCCCATTCTTGTGTTTGCTCATGATTCCCTTGGAAAATTCTAAGTACTCGTTTCACTCTAAGAAACAAAGTACAGAAAATAAAGTGACATTACGAGTGATCGTGCTTTTGCACATCTGTGCCTTTGAAATCCTTGGTTAGATAACTGAGGGTATGTTCAATCTCGTACCCATATCATTTCATTCTGGTTTCGTAACAATATACATAGTATAAGTATCACAAAAACAATCTTCATGATCTCAAAACATTTCATATATTTTGAAAACAATTTTTCGAATGCATTGGCTATGTTTTCAAAAACAACCTTCATGATTTCAAAATGTTTCATATAGTCTGAAAACAATATTAACACAGTACATTTTCTTATCAAGTGCATGATTTCGAAAATCATTTTTCATATTTTCAGAAACCTCATACTTAATTTCAAAAATTTCATCTCGCATGATTTTAAAACATTTTATAAATATACCTACCTAGTACACCTACTTTATGATTTCAAAAGTATTATGCATAAGGTTTCAAAAAAAAACATTGAACACATTTTTTAAGAACCCCATGCATAGTTTTCAAAAATATTTTCCTCATACATTGACTTAACCTTCAAATTCCGCTTCATATGTCGCCTTGGCATATCTAGCATCTCAACTTCATAAGCATGTTTACTTCATGTTTTGACATAAGCACATCCAGTGCAAGGTTTCAAAACATCTCCAACTTCTAAAATCCATATGGGATCTTTTTATCTCCATAATTAGACCCTTGTGGATGATTATCATACAAATCAGAATCCTTAATTTGGATTCCTTGTGTACCTAAATTCGAGCATTTTAGTTCCTTATAATTGAAATCGAATTTTCGTCTTTCTATCTTTATAGTTAGATTCTTGGAAATATTTAAAGCACCAATAAAAAAATCCACTGATTGGATACCTGGTGTACTTTAAATACACATGCACAGTTAGCAGAACAAATTAACAAAACGATAACAAGTTTAAAATCAAGTTAAGCGATTATGTGACTATGTGTTTATGCATCTTGTGTTTTCTTTTATGCATTTTGTGTTTTTGTATACTCTGGTTATTCGTTATCCAAATCCTCGCAGAATCTTTCATATCTTCATATGAGGGATTCGTAGTAGGATATTCAAAAAGGTACTACCTTAAAATCCTCATTGGGCTGCTACATGATAGTTAAAACCCTTGGATTATATAGTACCATCCCATCTTTCATAAGAGACCCTTTGAGTGGTCTAGTCAAAAAGACTGATACAGAATCTGGTTAAGAACGACATCTAGTGATGTAGCTGAACAGACTCCTTGATAGTCTCTTTAGATCATTTATTGATTTAATTAAAAGGACTCTATGGTGGTCTAGTCACATTCATCACAGGGTTTGTTCATTTGGTTTTCCCATACACATTATAAAATAGACTGTGTGAACTATGCAAGGAATTATGTAATTATGGACGCGTACGTAATTATGAAATTCAGTGCACAGAAACCCAGTAAAATTTATTATGTGTAAGAATTGATAGTGACCACAATAACAAATGTGAACGATGTAATGGACGTACGGTGGACGCACCAATAACGCTTAATAGACCTATATATAGGTGTCCCTCCTACATTGTAAGCATGATGTTATTTAAAGTTACTAGAAGTTCAAGAACTCTAACCAGTGTTGTTCGATCTTTTCAACTTCATGTTTTAAACTCTCACAAGTTTCCTCTAAATAAAATTTCGGGACGAAATTTCCTAAAGTAAGGGAGACTGTGACACCTGTGCCTCCACGGCC
Source organism: Helianthus tuberosus (assembly GCA_030545235.1). NCBI lineage: Eukaryota > Viridiplantae > Streptophyta > Magnoliopsida > Asterales > Asteraceae > Helianthus > Helianthus tuberosus. Next base: position 7,813,177 of record JARYGA010059718.1, on the reverse strand, counting down.
ATCAAACAAATACTGTATCAATGAAATATTGTATTTCATACTTGGGAGTTGTATAAATATGTGTATCGTTTGCACATATCAATTCTTGTTCGATTTCGGGCTCTAAATCGCTTTCTGGAAGGTTATACGCGCACCGATGCATAAATATAACCAGTTTAATGCAACAAACACTTCGGAACAGTGACATAGGCTTAACATACCTTAAATAACCTTTACATAACTTAGAAATAAGTTTTGAAGGCTTTGGTATGGCAAAATCAAGTTAATTCGCTTACAGGGACTAAATTTGACAAACTACGAAAGTATGCCAATTTGAACTGTAACAGACATTCCGGAACATGACCATAAGTTATAGATACCATAAATATCCTTTACATTGCTTAGAAATAGGATTTGAGGGGTTCGGTGTGCTAAAATAAACTTTTGGGTCATTCAGGGACTAAAAGCGTCAAAAAGTGCACAAGTTTGCATTTTCGCGCATAACTTACGTTCTGAATACATCCGGACATCCAAAAATTTATGTAAGCACTAAAATATTTTATTTTAGTGTTTGGCATGAGAAAAATCCATTCGTCGCGCAATTTGGATCGTTTTTCGCGCTTATGCGCATTCCGTCGTAATTAAGCAAACATCGCGATCGTACGACCAAACGAACCAACATCCGGCATATTTTTGAGCATGTTTCATGTCCAAAATGTTTAGGCATCATTTTAGAGCCTCAACGTTGGCCTAACGGGCCTTAAACGTGTCGGAAATGGCTTTAATGCATAACAGGGACCAAAACTGTCATTTCTGAAAGTTTGCTTCTGATCAGAAGACCCAGGCGGCCCGCGTAAGCCCTGGGGTGTCCCTTACGCGGCCCGTGTCAGGCTCCCAGATCAGTTAAACATGTTTAAACAGCTGTTAACAGCTTTTATGCACTCATCTCCTCACCCACACTTGTCATTTCCTGATCATGGGGGGCCAATTTGGGTACCAAGGTGTTGCAACAAGTGTAGGGACAAGATCAAAGCACGGTATTCGAGGAACAATCCTAACGGTCCTAGAAATCCTATAAATACCCATCAAGTTCACTTGCAAAACCCACTTGAATTCTGAGTTTGTTCTCTAAGTTGGGGTGTTTTATCACTTCATACCTGAGAATACTTGGAAGTTCAATCTTGCGGGGACCCTTTGTAAATGTTCTTTCGTTCTTTTCATTCATTTTAGCATTAAAGTCAAACTGCGTTTGACTTTCTGCATTGACCAGTTTATGGTCGATGTGAAGTTCGTTTGAACTTCATAACGTGAGCGTAATCACGATGGTTATAGTCCCTAGTGACTATACCTACTGATTACCACGTTATCTAGGCTCAGTGACGAGTCGTAGTTTCAGCCAAAATGCGTATTCTTGCGTATTTTGTAAACAAACTACTCTTAGGAATCAAAACCGTTTGTTTTGATACCAAACCTGTTTTCTAAACTTAGTTAAGCATGTTTTAACATGCTTAGCTCGTCACTTTTAGTTTAGTGCTTATATAGGGTTGTAAGGTAAGCGATCTAAACAATCGCTTATACTTTCGAACCCGACCCATTTGGTCGATCGTTAGGATCCGACCAAACACATTAGGTGACCATAGTATATAGGGAATAACCTTCCGAGGTTATACCTTATGGTCATGACGTTTAGTTAGTTGTATGATAGGTAGTTTATATGCCTTAGGTAAATTACCAAAATACCCCTTTGACGCCAAAATTCATTTTAAACATATGTAACATTACTTTTGACATCTAAACTGATTTGGCAACAATATTAGACATGTTAAGGCATATTCTACTTGTCATAGGACTAGTTAGGCGGTCCGAACGCGTTTCACGCAAACGACGCGTTAAAGTAGCATAAGCTACCTAAACGGGTCGTAATGAGTCGTAAGCACTTAGGTTAGGTTTCATTTTAGTATGTAGGCTTTGCTAAACCATATTACATGAGTCCCCATACTCATTGGGTTTACAAACCCTCATGCTACCCGATCCTCCGAATAGGTCCGTTTATTAATGCAGTTACCTATATTAGGTACCGTTTAATTCCGTGATCTTCTAGCTTTGCTTGGTGGATATCTAAAGTCTATTGAGCAATCTCAAGTGAGTACATAGACCCCTCTTTTACTGTTTTCCAAACATTTTGGGGTGAAACACATGTGCCTACCAGTTACTTTCATGCTTTTCATGTTTTCATATTATATGCTTGTTATGTTCAATAGTACACTTATAGTACATGATTTCATTGTGTTTTTGCTATGTATGTCCTTTGTTGCATACCTAGTACATCGTTTTACATTACATTTTATGCTATGTATGTCCATTGTGTGCATACTTAGTACATTGTTTTACATTACATTTTATGCTATGTATGTCCATTGTGTGCATACTTAGTGCATTGTTTTACATTACATTTTATGCTATGTATGTCCATTGTGTGCATACTTAGTGCATTGTTTTACATTACATCACATCACATGCTATGTATGTTCATTTGTTGCATACTTAGTACATTTGTTATTCATCACATGCTTACATTTTGGTATGGCATTTGGGTTGTTTAAATGGGACAATATACATTCATTAACATTAGCTACGCCGCTCGTTAGTAGGTAATGGTACCATAGGACTTGACAACTCCCATTCCTGAAACCCTAGGTTTGTTTGGGTGGAAGGAATGACCGAATCCGAATACATTTCTAGGTGGACCTTAGACTTTGTGCTAGGGTTTATTCTACAGTCGCAAGGCTTGGATGTATGCATTTCACAATGCCGCATAGATGTTTATATCAGTATAGCATGCATTTGTTCCACAAAACATAACTTTGATTTAAACCATGTTTTACTTCAATACCTTGTTTTTGTTCATTAGACATAAACATTTTGACATTGATATACACAATTCATGATTTACATTAGACATAAACATTTTGACATTGATATACACGATTCATGATTTACATTAGACATAGACATTAGACATGGTTTTCACACAAACATTTTGACATTTGATTATACATAAACATTTTACTTTGGTGGCTTGGTTCGAGTATGTGATTTAAGTGACGAGGCGTGTGTAATATGATACAAGCATGGTGGATACGCCGCTGGTACTTCCTATATATAAGTGCTTGTATGGTATTACATATCGTAGGGTTATTTGAATCATTTCAATTTAGACATATAACATTTGATACAAATAACATACTTTTCACAATACATTGTTTTACAAACAACTTATCTGATACAAACTCATTTTACTTGGTTATTTACTTAACCATGTATTATTCTTTTATACATATATATCATTTGGCTTATTTATCACTGTTTAAATGATTTACAAGACAAAGCAAATTACAAGGTTCATGACTAAACATTTTCTTAAACATAAGTCATGAATTCTATTTTCACAAAACCTATGTATCTCACAGGAATTTTTATGCTGACGTACCTATTTTCACATGTGTTTCAGGATATGATGCATAGGATTTATCTAGATACACTTAGGCGGACTTGGGCCTTAGCGACAATAAAAGATGCAAGACTAGTTATTTATGTTATGTTTCTTTGATTGTCAAGACATTGTAACGCTTTTAATCAATAAAACAGTATTTCAATTTCCATGTGTTATGAAACAATGATTCTGTTACAACATTTCCCGACGTTTCGGCCACGTTTTGTTGTTTTACGTGGTCGGGGTGTGACAACCGTTACTTATATATTTTGGTATATATTATCTTTGGACAAAGTGAAAATATATTATTTTGGAGAAATATATATTTTCGGGACAACACATTATTGTGGGACAAAATGAGTTATAAATATATTTTCTAGAGTGAGACTTAGGAATAGATTGATTCAGAAATTACAAATAGAGTAATAAAAGTACATGTATAAGATACCCCATCCTTGGGAAGGAAATACGAAGCTAAAATACTTGAGAAGTATTAATACCAAAGATATGGATTAAACAACTACTCCAAAACTAAATATAATTTAAGTTGAAATATTAATTATTTTGACAAATAATTATACAACTTGGAATAACATCTGAAACGTAACTCAAAAACGTAAATACAATGGCAAGGCACGGCCCGTTCGTCTAATAGACCATAGTACATTGTAGGGAGTCGTGTTCGCTGAGGAGACTTGAGTTACGAGCACAGAAGACACAATACAGTGAGTTCATGTCCCCCTTTTCTCTTAACTATTTTCATTTTTATACTTCGGGGGTGAAATACATGTTACAATTGTTTACAGACACTTTATACATGGTATGGTTAGCTTAAGGAGGGTTACTACTTAGATTATGTGAGTGGGTAGGCGGATACTTAAGGCCATTAATCCTCGTTGTATGACCGAGGGACATGAGTGATAAATCTATTCGGGTGTAGCGAGCCCCACTCCTGAGTCCGCTGAGTGGACCATGAGGTGACAATGTCTTACCGACGAAATCTGCTAGATTTGAGTCTTCCTGCATCACTTCACACATATCAATGGCCTTGCAAACCATTGGTGATCTCTTTTTCCTTATTGCTACATACTAGGGACTTTCATACATACAGACATATTTCAAAGGTTTATTCATACACATATACGCATGAACTCGCTCAACCTTTGTTGATTTTTCAAACTACATGTATTTCAGGGAACTAAACGGATCTGGCGGGTGTATGCATGTGTCTACAAGCTGCGTGTTAAATAAAGGATGTCATCTGAGGTCGTAGAGTTTAAAAGATGTATCCTATTCCTGGACAGGATACATGTTTTTAAGCTCAGGATTTTTAAAGTCTTTTGTTGAGTCCGTGAGAACTCATTTGAACATGTTATGGTTTGTAACTAATTGGCGTCAATGTTTTCAAGACACTGGTATTGTGGTATTTTCTAAACTTTATTAATGGATGAAAATCTTTTGGTTTTATCATATAGCATTGTTATGATTGATTGCTATGGTATTAAGAAGTCACACCAAATAACCACGCTTCCGCAAAAGTCAGGGTGTGACAGCTTGGTATCAGAGCCTCGATCATAGCAAACTAGGATTCTTTCTCGAGTCTAGACTATGATCATCAGGGCTCTCACGAAAATGTTTTCAAACATTTTTTTCTACGTTGCATACACTAAACGTCCATCCAAGGAACAAACTCTTTACAAACAAAAGGCACAAATACACATTTCAAAACTTATATTTATAATTCAATCTTAGAGACTGAGGGAGGATCAGTCTTAGAGACTGTGGGAGGATCAGTCTTAGAGACTGGGGAGTTGAGTCTTAGAGACCAGGGAAAATTTGGTCTTAGAGACCAGGGATTTGGTCTTAGAGACCAGAGAGTTGGTCTTAGTGACCAGGGAATTTGGTCTTAGAGACCAGGGAATTTGGTCTTAGAGACCAGGGAGTTGGTCTTAGATACCAGGGAATTTGGTCTTAGAGACTAGGGAGTTGGTCTTAGAGACCAGGGAGTTAGCCTTAGAGACTGGGAATTTAATCTGAGAGATTTATTCTGAGAGACTGGGTAGTTCAGTCTAAGAGACTGGGTAGTTAGTCTGAGAGACTAGGGAGTTCAGTCTGAGAGACTGGGAGGCTTAGTCTGAGAGACTAGGAAGGATAGAAAGTTTCGTAGTGTCAATACATGACTACATGATAAATTACTTTTGTTTGCATACGCTAATTGTTAGTGATTACTATGGATACACATGCTATGACTAATATATACCGGCACACATGTCACTTTATTTTAGAAAGCGAGATATCAGATATTGATAACCCTATGGCCACCGCCACAATTAATAAGAATTGCACCTGCATCGGAGATGTTTACGTCAGGCACTGAGAGTGACCCTGACATGCTGACTAAGGGCGAGAACGACTTGCAACCATCCGCACTGCCAGATTTTTGGGGATGATTTATCCTTGCTGAAGGCTTCTCTGACAAGAATCCTCCTGTCACTCTTATTTCAGTTCATGACCACTTCATCACTGGTCATCCCGACGGTGAGGGCACTATGGCTCCGATCCTCAACAATGTGCCTCCTATGGATATTCCTTCCGAAGGTTGGCTACTTGACGAACAGTTGATGATGACGTTGACATGTTTATTGATGGTCCTCCTGCTGACGCCATGATGATAGAAAATTAGACGAGAACGTTGTTACTTCTTGAGACCCATGTTATCAAGTTATCCCTTGAATCTAGTATACACTCGATTTCAGACTCCTTTGAGTCTGTGGCATCTGCAGCCTTACAGACGGCCGGATTACAGCCTTCTACTACTGACTCAGACGATGACGTCGTTATAACTGCTGCACCATCACCTGCTTGAGATGCCACACCTTTACACGACCCAGAGCCTGCTCCTGAGCCAGCTCTTGTTCCTTTTGGGGACATCTTGATGTGGCACCTACTGGTCCTGCACCCTTACTTGATCATAACCCTGTTTCCTTTGGATTACCAGACATTGCACCCCTTATACCTGACCCAGTACCTACACCTGAAGATCTCCTTATTAGTTGAAACGTTGTTCCTGCACCTTCACCCGCTAACGTTGCTCCTATGGAGACCGACGACCATTGCACCGACATGCCTATCGCTTTCTTTCAGGACCTACCCGCACCCTGGAAAGGTACACCTGGTCAGCACCCGCAGGACGATCCTTTTGCTACAGCAGTGTTTTCCCCGACCTCACAGGCCGCACCGTTTGCTACTTTCACCTCTACATCGCTGGATGAACCATTTCGATGGTTCTTATCATAGACTTTGCTAATGTTAGACCCTTACACTATGGAGGCTACACCAGGGATGAATTGCTCCTATAACATCAGCTACAGTTTGAGAATAGGAGTTGTAGAATGTTGGAGCTTGAGCTGACACCACGTCCTCCACCCTGTCTATGGCCAGCATACTTTGATCCTCCACATTTATCAAGAGTGGCAGAAAAGATAATTACTTCGACATGTACACAAGCCCGAGGAGGAAGTCCCCGCATGCTAACAGTTTACTTTTCTTTCCTCCTCCACCTCAGACACCGGTATAGTGGTTTCTGGATTATGCGGGTTGCATTACATTTGGGGTAAAGACACTGATGATAAGCCGGGATTGTGGAGACTTTTAAAGACCACTTCAGACTATGTGATTTTGATACACTGATGTACTTGTTGGGCAAGGGTAGGGTGACCCTGTGTCCCTTTTGATGTAATACATTTTGTAAGACAATGCAATTATGGTCGGAGAATAATGAGTGCCAATCATCATCAAACATGCGATAACACTTTGTGGCCAATAACCAATGAAAACCCAGTCGCTATGTCTTCGTTAAGCGTGTTATTGATCTATATGTGTGCGCTATAATTATAATGCTACTTGCTTGCTATGCTCTCATTAAACATAATTCTCGAATTACTTGGTTATGCTATGATCATGCTATTGCTTGATTGGTTGATATAAAAATCGAATACGTGTATGTACATACAACCTCTAAACAACTATATGCGCTCCCTAAACAAATACAACCTGACCAAACCAAAATTATTCTTAGAAGATGTCACATCAAGAAATCTTTCAGCTGACCGAAGCAGAATTACAAGCGCACATCACGCCGACCATAGCTCGGCACGAGGTTCGTCGCTACAAACACAGCAAAGGTACCTCAGGGGATAACCCACCTAACGGTAATGATTGAGACACCTAAGACACCTTACAATACGTTTGGACTATTCCAAGCGAGCTTTGCTAATGCTTTCTGTGACGAAAATTGCTTGGGTACAGGTTATACCTACAATCAGTTTCAGGACTGCCAGCCTCAGAACTTTGACGGCACTGGAGGTGCCATAACGTTTGTGAAATGGGCCAAAAATATGGATTCGGTTTTGCGAATAAGCGGATGTACGCCAGGGCAACAAGTCCCATATGTGACAGGATCGTTTCGAGATGAGGCCTTGTTATGGTGGAACCTTCGGGTTCGAATAATGGGTGAAGTTGCTACAAATGCTTTAACATGGGAAGATCTGAAGGAAATGATGCGTAGGGAGTATTGCTCTCAGATGGAGGTACAGAAGCTGGAATTCGAATTTTGGAAGCTAAAGATGGAAGGTCCAAAGGTAGCGGAGTACGTACAGAGACTTCATTATTTGTCGTGAGTTGTTCCATACCTGGTGGAACCAGAGTTAAAAAGGATGGAGCCATTCATCTGGGGACTGGCGCCTCAGATCCTGCACTTAATAACGATACTAACTCCGCCAACAACCATCGACGCGGTCAAATTAAGTGTGGCACTCATTAAAGAAGCGGTTAGACTGGAAAAGCTTTCAAACCCTGACAAGAAGAAGGAAACTCAGGTGGAGTCATCCGGAAAGAACAAAAGAAAGCTCACTGACTTCCAGGAGGATACCCGAACGAATAACAAGAACAAAGCCAAAAAGAGAAAGGAGTACATGGGCATCCTACCTAAGTGCGATAACTGCCTACTTCATCATGCTGGGCCATGTAGGTATGGAAGAAGTGATGTCTGTGACAATGTAGGGCAGGTCAAGGAGACGAGTCGGATCGGAACGGAACATAGAAACGAAGATGAAGTTGATAACGAAGATCGCGGAAGAAGCAACGTCAACAACGACTATCAAAGTAGGACCAATGATGAACAAAAACCAGTTTGAGGTTGTTTTGACTGTGGGGAGAAAGGGCATTTCAAGAAAGATTGCCCTAACAACAAACAAGCCGATGATCAGATTTACTTAAAAACTAAGCCGAGACGTGATGGGTGCAAGTATCACCGCGAATGTGGATTGTCACACCCCGACCACGTATAACATACAAAACGTGGCGGAAAACGTCGAGGAGTGTTGTAACAGAATAAATTGTTTCATAACCATAGCATTCAAAGTTGTATTTTATTTATCAACATAAGAGTTACATTGTTTTAAACAGGAAACAAAGAGTACATAACATAATTAAACTAAGTCTATCTTCGTTTTATGTCTCTAAGGCACAGGTCCGCCCTAGTGTCACGATCATCATCCTATGGAAAAGCTCCTGAAAACACATGTAAAAATAGGTACGTCAGCATAAAAATGCCTGTGAGATACATAGGTTTTGTGAAAATACGTTTCACGGCTTGTAAGTTTAGAAAGAGTTGTTTAATAAAGTTAGTCAGGAACCTTGTAAATTGATTTGTTTTATAAATCATTTGAAAAACAATAAGTTCAGATGATATGTATAAAAAAGAGAATAATGTATGGTTAGATGAATAACCATGTAAATTGAGTTTGTATAAGATAAGTTGTTTGTAAAACAATGTCTTGTGAAAAGTATGTTATTTGTATAAAATGTTATATGTCTTAAATTGAAATGATTCAAATAACGCTACGATATGTAATACCATACAAACACTTATATATAGGAAGTACCAGCGGCATATCCACCATGCTTGTATCATATTACACACGCCTCGTTACTTAAATCACTTACTCAAACCAAACCACCAACGTAAAATGTTTATGTATAATCAAATGTCAAAATGTTTGTGTGAAAACCATGTCTAATGTCTATGTCTAATGTAAATCTTGAATTGTGTATATCAATATCAAAATGTAAGCATGTGATGAATAACAAATGTACTAAGTATGCAACAAAGGACATACATAGCATAAAATGTAATGTAAAACAATGTACTAAGTATGCACACAATGGGCATACATAGCATAAAATGTAATGTAAAACAATGTACTAAGTACGCACACAATGGGCATACATAGCATAAAATGTAATGTAAAACAATGTACTAAGTAAGCACACAATGGGCATACATAGCATAAAATGTAATGTGAAACAATGTACTAAGTACGCACACAATGGGCATACATAGCATAAAATGTAATGTAAAACAATGTACTCAGTACGCACACAATGGGCATACATAGCATAAAATGTAATGTAAAACAATGTACTAAGTATGCACACAATGGGCATACATAGCATAAAACACAATGAAATCATGTACTATAAATGTACTAATGAACATAGCAAGTATATGATGTGAAAACAGGAAAGCATGAAAGTAACAAGTAGGCACATGTGTTTCACCCCAAAACAGTTTGGAAAACAGTAAAAGAGGGGTCTATGTACTCACTTGAGATTGCTCAGAAGTCCTAAGATAACCACCAAGCAATGCTAGAGATCACGGAATCAATCGGCACCTAAATCGGAGGATCGGATAGAATGAGGGCTCGTAAACCAAATGAGTATGGGAACTCATGTAGTATGGTTTAATTAAGCCTACATTCTAAATGAGACCTAACCTAAGTGCTTACGACCCATTACGACCCGTTTAGGTAGCTTATGCTACTTTAACGCGTCGTTCACGTAAAACGCGTTCGGAATGCCTAACTAGCCATATGATAAGTAAAATATGCCTTAACATGTCTAATATTGTTGCCAAATCAGTTTAGATACCAAAAGTTATGTTACATATGCTTAAAATGAATTTTGGCGTAAAAAGGGCATTTTGGTAATTTACCTAAGGCATATAAACTACCTATCATACAACTACTTAAACGAAGAGACCATAAGGTATAACCTCGAAAGGTTATTCCATATATACTATGGTCACCTAATGTGTTTGGTCGGATCCTAATGATCGACCAAACGGGTCGGGTTCGAAAGTATGAGCGATTGTTTAGATCGCTTACCTTACGACCCTATATAAGCACTAAACTAAAGTGACGAGCTAAGCATGTTAAAACATGCTTAACTAAGTTTAGAAAACAAGTTTGGTATCAAAACAAAAGGTTTTGATACCTAAGAGTAGTTTGGTTACAAAACACGCAAGAATGCGCATTTAGACCGAAACTACGGCTCGTCAATGAGCCTAGATAACGTGGTAATCAGTAGGTATAGTCACTAGGGACTATAACCATCGTGATTACGTTCACGTTATGAAGTTCAAACGAACTTCGTGTTGACCATAAACTGGTCAACTCAGAAAGTCAAACATAGTTTGACTTTCGGACTCGAAAAGCGATAAAAAAACGAAGGAACACTTACAAAGGGTCCCCGAATGCTAATCTAGATCCAAATAGCTCAGGTATGAAACAAAGGTTTCAACTTAGAGCACATTAGATCAGATTCTTGTGAGGAATGAGTGGAAATGGATTGGGTATTTATAGTAAACCCACAACCGTTAGGATCGTTTCTTGGAAAAGGGGGCACGATCTAAGCCGTACACTTGTTGGAAAGTTGTGGTAACTCATTTGGCCCTTCACCATAAGGTTTTGACACTTGGCATTGGCCTTTGGGCGGGTTGAAGGGCTGTAAAAACGAGTTTCTGCATTTTTTTTATTATTTTTTTATATATATATTTTTTTTTTTGCAGTTTTGGTTCCTGTGCGCGTATCGTCGTGTTTTGGCACTTCTAACACCCGTCAAGCCCATTTTTAAGCTTCACAAGGATGTTAAAGTATAGGGAACATGAAACATGCTCAAAAATATGCCAGATGTCGGTTCGTTTAGCCGTACAATCGCGTTGTTCGGTTAATTACGACGGAATGCGCATAAGCGTGAAAAATGATCCAAATTGCGTGACGAATGGATTTTTCTCATGCCAAACACTAAAATAAAATATTTTAGTGATTACATAATTTTTTGGATGTCCGGATGTATTCAGACCGTAAGTTATGCACGAAAATGCAAACTTGTGCATTTTTTGACACTTTTAGTCCCTGAATGACCCAAAAGTTTATTTTAGCACACCGAACACCTCAAAGCCTATTTCTAAGCTGTGTAAAGGATATTTAAGGTGTGTTTAAGTTATGGTCATGTTTCGGAATGTCTGTTATAGTTCAAATTGGCATACTTTCGCAGTTTGTCAATTTTAGTCCCTGTAGGCGATTTGACTTGTTTTTGCCATACCAAAGCCTTCAAAACTTATTTCTAAGTTATGTAAAGGTTATTGAAGGTATGTTAAGTATATGTTGATGTTCCAGAGTATTTTTCGCATTAAACTGGTTACGTTTACGCATCAGTTTGCGTATAACTCTCCAGAAAGTGATATAGAGTTTGAATTTGAACAAAAGTCAAAACATGAAAAATGTAAAACCTAACAAAACAAACATTGGGATCAAATAACATTGTTTTATTGATAATTGAACTGTTCACAATGATTACAAGCACAGATGTTACAGTCTCCCCTACTTGTGGAAATTTCGTCCCGAAATTTATTTAGAGGAAACTCGTGGGAAAAGATGCGGATATTTCGCTTTCATTTGATCTTCGCGTTCCCAAGTAAAATCGAGTCCATGTTTAGCTTCCCAGCAAACTTTGACCAAAGGAATGCGCTTGCGTTTAAGCCACTTGACTTCACGTTCCATGATTTCCACTGGCTTTTCAACGAATTTCAGTGTTTTACCAACCCGAATTTTGTCAAGCGGTATGTGGAGGTTCTCATCAGCTAAACACCTATTGAGATTGGACACGTGAAAAGTTGGATGAACATTTCCAAGTTCAGGAGGTAACTCAAGTCTGTAGGCTACCTTACCGATTCTTTCGACGATCTTGAATGGTCCAACATATCTAGGTGCAAGTTTTCCTTTTTTTCCAAATCTGATCACACCTTTCCAAGGTGAGACCTTAAGTAATACTCGATCACCGACTTGAAATTCCAAAGGCTTGCGTTTTGGGTCCACGTAACTCTTTTAACGGCTTCTAGCTGTCTGAAGGTTATCACGAACTTTCTTAATCTTGTCAGTTGTCTCTAAAATGAGGGCAGGTCCAGTAAGCTGAGCCTCGCCGATCTCATTCCAGCAGACTGGTGAACGACATTTTCGACCATAGAGAGCCTCAAAAGGAGCCATTTTGATGCTGGTGTGATAACTGTTGTTGTAGGAGAATTCAATCAACTGAAGATGTGAATCCCAACTACCACCAAAATCGATCACACAAGCTCTAAGCATATCCTCCAGAGTCTGGATTGTTCTTTCAGATTGACCATCCATTTGCGGATGATAAGCTGTGCTCAAATTAAGTTGGGTCCCCATAGCAGATTGCATGGTTCTCCAAAAATGAGAAGTGAAACGAGCATCTCTGTCCGAAATGATGCTCAAAGGAACACCATGTCGAGCTACAATTTCATCCACATAGATTTTAGCAAGTTTGTCAGCAGAAAAATCCTCACGGATTGGCAAGAAATGCGCTGACTTAGTAAGACGATCAACAACTACCCAGATGGCATCATGACCTTTCTTTGTGCGCGGAAGTTTGGTAACGAGATCCATAGTAATGTTTTCCCATTTCCAAACTGGGATCTCTGGTTGCACCAATAAACTAGAAGGACGCTGATGTTCAGCCTTAACCTTAAGACAAGTAAGACATTTTGATACATATAAGGCAATGTCTTTCTTCATACCAGGCCACCAATACTGGATACGAAGATCCTTATACATCTTATCTGAGCCCGGATGAATAGAATAACGAGACTTATGGGCTTCATCCATAAGCAAGGTACGAAGATCATCTTGGCTTGGGACCCACAAACGGTCCATGAAGTAATATGATCCATTGTCCTTCAGTTCCAGATCAGGTGTTATGTGATAGGGAAATTCCTTATCCATCAAACCTTGTGAAACACAAGATTGCTGAGCCTGAGAAATGCGTGCTTGGATATCGGATCGAGCTTGAATAACAGATTGAACACGAACACAATGAAGCTTAGTACGTTCCTTACGACTCAAAGCATCGGCTACGACATTCGCCTTACCAGGATGGTAGCGAATTTCACAGTCATAGTCGTTTAGAAGCTCGACCCAACGTCGTTGCCTCATGTTGAGTTCTTTCTGATTGAAGATATGCTGAAGACTTTTGTGGTCTGTGAAAACCACACATTTTGTTCCATACAAATAGTGTCTCCAGATCTTAAGAGCGAAGACAACTGCACCCAACTTAAGATCATGAGTGGTGTAGTTCTTCTCATGTATCTTCAACTGCCTTGATGCATATGCTATAACTTTGTTCCTTTACATCAGAACACAGCCAAGACCCAATTTAGAGGCATCGCAATAAACGACGAAATCATCATTGCCCTCAGCCAACGACAGAACAGGCGCGTCACAAAGTTTCTGCTTCAAGTTCTGAAAAGCTTCCTCTTGTTTGAATCCCCAATCAAAGGGCTTGTTCTTCTGAGTTAGAGCAGTTAGAGGAACTGCAATCTTTGAGAAGTTTTCTATGAAGCGGCGGTAATAACCCGCAAGTCCAAGAAAAGAACGAACCTCAGTAGGAGTAGTAGGCGTATCCCAATCCTTAATCGCACTGACCTTGGAGGGATCTACATGAATACCTTATTAGTTGACAATGTGTCCTAAGAATTGAACTTCTTTAAGCCAGAATTCACACTTGGAGAATTTGGCAAAAAGTTGCTCTTTCTTTAGGAGTTCCAGAGTAAGACGAAGATGTTGCTCATGTTCAGCTCGCGTCTTAGAATAAATCAAGATGTCGTCTATAAAAACAATGATGAAAAGATCCAAATAAGGCTTGCAGACCCTATTCATTAAGTCCATGAAAACAGCCGGAGCATTAGTCAAACCGAATGGCATAACTGTGAACTCATAATGCCCATATCGAGTGCGGAACGCTGTCTTGGGAATATCTTCTTCATGCACCCGAAGTTGATGATATCCAGATCGCAGATCTATCTTTGAAAAATAAGAAGAGCCCTGTAACTGATCAAAGAGATCATCAATGCGGGGTAGGGGATATCGATCCTTGATGGTAAGCTTGTTAAGCTCACGATAATCGATACAAATCCTAAAAGATCCATCCTTCTTCTTGACAAAAAGAACGGGAGCACCCCAAGGTGAAAAGCTAGGACGGATAAAACCTTTATCAGAAAGCTCCTGAAGCTGCTTGGACAACTCTTGCATCTCAGATGGTGCAAGATGATATGGAGCTCTGGCAATGGGATTTGCACCAGGTACGAGATCAATACGGAACTCGACTTGGCGTGCTGGGGGTAGACCAGGTAAATCTTCAGGGAAAACTTCTGGATAATCCCGAACAACAGGAATATCTTGAATAGATTTACCTTTGCCTTTATCTGCTGTTACATGTGCCAAGAAGGCCACATAATTCTTTCGCAGATACTTCCGAGCTTTAAAACAAGACTTGAGTTTGAGACCACCGGCAGGTTTCTCGCCACGAACCTGTAGGATCTCGCCTGTCGAAAGCGGCACACGAACAATATTCTCAAAACAAACTACCTCTGCGTGATGCTTGGATAACCAATCCATACCCACTATAACGTCGAAGCTTCCAAGTTGCATAGGCGTGAGGTCGTTAGGAAAAAGATGGTCGTTAAGGTTCAACTGGCAGTTGCGAAGAACAGAATTAAGAACAATGGGTTCACCATTAGCAACTTCTACTGTCAAAGGTTTACCTAGTTTCGTTCTAGACACGCGGAGCATTGGCTCAAAAGACAATGACACAAAACTCTTATCGGCACCAGAATCGAAAAGAATAGATGCAGGCTGATTATTAATAAAGAACGTACCGTTCACCACATTATCGTCCGCCTGCGCCTCTTGGGCATTCATGTTAAAAGCTCGCCCTCGAGCCTGAGCCTGATTCTGGTTTGCATTCACCAATCTTGGGCACTGGTTACGGTAGTGGGTCAGATCCCCACAGTTATAACAAGCACCTGGTGGGTAGTGTGGTCGTGCAGCTTGACCCTGTTGCTGAGCAGGAGGCTGAGCAACTTGTTGAGCTGGGTTCTGAGCTGCCCGGTTCTGAGCGAATAGACAAACATTGGCAAGATGACCTGACTTCCCACAGTTAGTACAGATACGGCACTGATGTTGCGGCTGATGGTGACTGTTGCATCTATTGCACAAAGGTGCATTCCCTGAATAGGGTTTCTTCGCTGGAGGCTGTGCGGGTTGGTTGGGAGCTGCCTGGTTAGCTTGGGCAGTGACAGCAAAATTTTGGGAAGCCTTACGCTTCCTTGACCTCTTCGATGAACCAGAATCCTTACCCTTCTTGTCTTCACCTTTCTTGCTCTCACCCTTGTCAGCCGACTGTTTCTTGCCCTCGTCACCCTTCCTGTGTAACTTATTCTTCCAAATCTTCGACTCAGTCAAAGTTGCTGATAACTCGATAGCCTGACGGAGTGTGGTAGGGTTACTACCAGTAATGATGTCTTGTACTGAGTCAGGTAGACCATCGATGTATCTTTCGATAGCCTTGTCGAGTGGGGTAACCATTTGTGGGCAAAGCAGACTCAACTCCTCAAATCTATCAGTATACGCCCGATGCTCACTACTATCTTGCTTCAAATCATCGAACTCTCTCTCCAAAGCTCGCTGCTCATGACGAGGACAAATTTCCCTCATCATAAGGGCCCTAAGTTCAGCCCAAGTTTGTGCTAGAGAAACTTCTGCACCACGGTCTCTCATAACCCCGTTCCACCATGTGAGAGCCCTCTTCTGAAAACACTCGAAGAAAACTCGACCTTGCGATTGTCAGGACACTGCACGTGGCGGAAAGTATTCTCAATGCTCTCAAACCATTGAAGAAGCCCAGTCGCTCCCTTAGAACCACTAAACTTGAGTGGTTTAGCCGAGTTAAAATCCTTGAACTTGCATGGAGCATTGTTGTTGTTGTTGGCTTGGTTCCATTGAGCAAAGAGGTTAGGGAATTGAGCAGCCATTTGATGCGCAATAATTTCTGCCAGTTCGGCAGTCGCTATCTGGTTTTCGCGTCGAGGAGGCATTCTAAAAGAGGAAAACATGAAAGGAAACGAGTGAGATGTTTGGGTGAAAAGAATGAGATGATGCAAAAATTTATAATGGCAAAGATGGTGGTCATTTGTTTGTTACCACAAGGTAAACAAACGACACATTGTGACTAATCAAAGTAAATGGGTGAAAAATAAGGTATCGCGAAGACATGCTCGCCTATAAGTGAACACTCACCCCAAGAGTTCCCAGGTAAGAGTGACTGGTCCGATTATGTGGATGTGTACGAACACTCTAGCCTTAGACAGAAAACCCAGGGTACATGCATTCACCCTTCCAGTTTGCACGTGTTCACATTATTTAAAACCCAAAACCTTGACGAGATTTTGAAAACTCAGAGGGGTTCAAAACCTTATAACAGAGGGTTCAAAACCTTACAATAGAGGGTTCAAAACCTTGTAATAAATCATTCAAAAACAGAAGATTGTTTTTCAAAAATCGTTTCGAAAAATTGGGTTCTTGGTTTGGTAATCACCTAAGGATAGGTGATGTGCATGTTTTAAGATCTAAACACAAGATAACTTGTGTTAGGGTCCTAGAAAGGTTATAGTCTAGGTCAAAGCATTACTAATAACCTAATTCCCTATAACCATTGGCTCTGATACCAACTCTTCTGTCACACCCCGACCACGTATAACATACAAAACGTGGCGGAAAACGTCGGGGAGTGTTGTAACAGAATAAATTGTTTCATAACCATAGCATTCAAAGTTGTATTTTATTTATCAACATAAGAGTTACATTGTTTTAAACAGGAAACAAAGAGTACATAACATAATTAAACTAAGTCTATCTTCGTTTTATGTCTCTAAGGCACAGGTCCGCCCTAGTGTCACGATCATCATCCTATGGAAAAGCTCCTGAAAACACATGCGAAAATAGGTACGTCAGCATAAAAATGCCTGTGAGATACATAGGTTTTGTGAAAATAGGTTTCACGGCTTGTAAGTTTAGAAAGAGTTGTTTAATAAAGTTAGTCAGGAACCTTGTAAATTGATTTGTTTTATAAATCATTTGAAAAACAATAAGTTCAGATGATATGTATAAAAAAGAGAATAATGTATGGTTAGATGAATAACCATGTAAATTGAGTTTGTATAAGATAAGTTGTTTGTAAAACAATGTCTTGTAAAAAGTATGTTATTTGTATAAAATATTATATGTCTTAAATTGAAATGATTCAAATAACGCTACGATATGTAATACCATACAAACACTTATATATAGGAAGTACCAGCGGCATATCCACCATGCTTGTATCATATTACACACGCCTCGTTACTTAAATCACTTACTCAAACCAAACCACCAACGTAAAATGTTTATGTATAATCAAATGTCAAAATGTTTGTGTGAAAACCATGTCTAATGTCTATGTCTAATGTAAATCATGAATTGTGTATATCAATATCAAAATGTAAGCATGTGATGAATAACAAATGGACTAAGTATGCAACAAAGGACATACATAGCATAAAATGTAATGTAAAACAATATACTAAGTATGCACACAATGGGCATACATAGCATAAAATGTAATGTGAAACAATGTACTAAGTACGCACACAATGGGCATACATAGCATAAAATGTAATGTAAAACAATGTACTAAGTACGTACACAATGGGCATACACAGCATAAAATGTAATGTGAAACAATGTACTAAGTACGCACACAATGGGCATACATAGCATAAAATGTAATGTAAAACAATGTACTCAGTACGCACACAATGGGCATACATAGCATAAAATTTAATGTAAAACAATGTACTAAGTATGCACACAATGGGCATACATAGCATAAAACACAATGAAATCATGTACTATAAATGTACTAATGAACATAGCAAGTATATGATGTGAAAACAGGAAAGCATGAAAGTAACAAGTAGGCACATGTGTTTCACCCCAAAACAGTTTGGAAAACAGTAAAAGAGGGGTCTATGTACTCACTTGAGATTGCTCAGAAGTCCTAAGATAACCACCAAGCAATGCTAGAGATCACGGAATCAAACGGCACCTAAATCGGAGGATCGGATAGAATGAGGGCTCGTAAACCAAATGAGTATGGGAACACATGTAGTATGGTTTAATTAAGCCTACATTCTAAATGAGACCTAACCTAAGTGCTTACGACCCATTACGACCCGTTTAGGTAGCTTATGCTACTTTAACGCGTCGTTCGCATAAAACGCGTTCGGAATGCCTAACTTGCCCTATGATAAGTAAAATATGCCTTAACATGTCTAATATTGTTGCCAAATCAGTTTAGATACCAAAAGTTATGTTACATATGCTTAAAATGAATTTTGGCGTAAAAAGGGCATTTTGGTAATTTACCTAAGGCATAGAAACTACCTATCATACAACTACTTAAACGAAGCGACCATAAGGTATAACCTCGGAAGGTTATTCCCTATATACTATGGTCACCTAATGTGTTTGGTCGGATCCTAATGATCGACCAAACGGGTCGGGTTCGAAAGTATAAGCGATTGTTTAGATCGCTTACCTTACGACCCTATATAAGCACTAAACTAAAGTGACGAGCTAAGCATGTTAAAACATGCTTAACTAAGTTTAGAAAACAATTTTGGTATCAAAACAAACGGTTTTGATACCTAAGAGTAGTTTGGTTACAAAACACGCAAGAATGCGCATTTTGACCGAAACTACGGCTCGTCACTAAGCCTAGATAACGTGGTAATCAGTAGGTATAGTCACTAGGGACTATAACCATCGTGATTACACTCACGTTATGAAGTTCAAACGAACTTCGTGTTGACCATAAACTGGTCAACTCCGAAAGTCAAACATAGTTTGACTTTCGGACTCGAAAAGCGATAAAAAACGAAGGAACACTTACAAAGGGTCCCCGAATGCTAATCTAGATCCAAATAGCTCAGGTATGAAACAAAGGTTTCAACTTAGAGCACATTAGATCAGATTCTTGTGAGGAATGAGTGGAAATGGGTTGGGTATTTATAGTAAACCCACAACCGCTAGGATCGTTTCTTGGAAAAGGGGGCACGATCTAAGCCGTACACTTGTTGGAAAGTTGTGGTAACTCATTTGGCCCTTCACCATAAGGTTTTGACACTTGGAATTGGCCTTTGGAGGGGTTGAAGGGCTGTAAAAATGAGTTTCTGCATTTTTATATTTTTTTTATATTTTTTTTTTGCAGTTTTGGTTCCTGTGCGCGTATCGTCGTGTTTTGGCACTTCTAACACCCGTCAAGCCCATTTTTAAGCTTCACAAGGATGTTAAAGTATAGGGAACATGAAACATGCTCAAAAATATGCCAGATGTCGGTTCGTTTAGTCGTACAATCGCGTTGTTCGGTTAATTACGACGGAATGCGCATAAGCGTGAAAAATGATCCAAATTGCGTGACGAATGGATTTTTCTCATGCCAAACACTAAAATAAAATATTTTAGTGATTACATAAATTTTTGGATGTCCGGATGTATTCAGACCGTAAGTTATGCGCGAAAATGCAAACTTGTGCATTTTTTTGACACTTTTAGTCCCTGAATGACCCAAAAGTTTATTTTAGCACACCGAACACCTCAAAGCCTATTTCTAAGCTATGTAAAGGATATTTAAGGTGTGTTTAACTTATGGTCATGTTCCGGAATGTCTGTTATAGTTCAAATTGGCATACTTTCGCAGTTTGTCAATTTTAGTCCCTGTAGGCGATTTAACTTGTTTTTGCCATACCAAAGCCTTCAAAACTTATTTCTAAGTTATGTAAAGGTTATTTAAGGTATGTTAAGTATATGTTGATGTTCTGGAGTATTTTTCGCATTAAACTGGTTACGTTTACGCATCAGTTTGCGTATAACTCTCCAGAAAGTGATATAGAGTTTGAATTTGAACAAAAGTCAAAACATGAAAAATGTAAAACCTAACAAAACAAACATTGGGATCAAATAACATTGTTTTATTGATAATTGAACTGTTCACAATGATTACAAGGAGGATTGACCAAGACCATGAAGGGGTATCCAACATCGGAGCTCGTGAAGCATGCCCACATCCAGATGCGGTCACTGGTACGTTCTCTATCAACCAAAAATTTTGCATCTACGTTGTTTGATACCAGTGCCGACCATAGCTTCGTATCTCATGGGTTTAAAAAATATACTTGATTCAGTAAAGGGGTAAGTTAGTTAACCCGTACTCGATAGAACTAGCTAAGAGAAGCCTCGGCGTGGTAATCAGATTGGACCATTTGTCGAACAATCAAGCAGAGATTGTTATCCGCGTCCCAATGACGAACGAAGAAACGATTGTGGTTCATGAAGCAGGATACGCCTCTATAAACTACTAATGCTTAAAGACACAGAAGTTTTCGCGCAAAGGATGTGTTGCCTTCTTGGCTCATTGTCGAGGACAAGAGAGATGAAGAACTAAGAACTCGAAGATATCCCTGTGATAAGGGAATACCCTGAAGTCTTCCCCGAAGACTTGCCAAAATCATCTCCTCAACGACAAGTCGAAATTCGCACCAATTTAATTCCAGGCGCCGCGCCTGCAGCCAGTGCACCTTAGCGACAAGCACCTTCGGAGATGTAAGGATTGTCAGTATAGCTTCAGTAGATGATAAAGAAGGAAGCTAACAGACCAGGTTTCCCGTTTTGGGTAACCCCAATTCTGCTCATCAAGAAGAAGGACGATGATTTTCAAATGAGCATCAACTACCAGGAGCCGAACGAGCTAACCAACAAGAGCCGATAACCCTTGCTGAGGATTAACGAACTTCGTACTTAACTAACTGCGAGGATCCAACAACTATTACACGACTGATCGATGATCGAGTGTCTTTAGCTGTGAATTCAGGAAGAAAGTATACCGGGAAAATTGTGGGACAATAACTTGCTTTTAGACGTACACAAGGATGGTGTTTCCTATACGATGCACAAAACAAATTTTACACAAAATACGAAACCCTGAGAACTTAGAAAACATGTATTTAGGATCTTTGGGAACCCAGGTCCAAACTCGTAAAGGTTGTTACTCAAGAACCACATTTATAAACTCAAGCAAACACCATTATCCTGACATATATGCCATTTCAGTTAACCAAACAGAAAGTACTTACATTTCTTTTGTGAAATCTTCACTTTTACTTCTAGCAAGTAGATGTTTGCACCTCTACTCCCCTTAATGGTAGTTGCATCGCATTAACTTCCTTCGCTGAGAGCGAACATACATTTGCTTCGAAGACTTGGTCATTTCTCCATTTTAGCCAACACACATTGTCTCATTACTGGAAAACTTATATGTTACGCATGCACCATCTGCTACGCATGCGGTTTCATTTCAAGCGCTTTATTGAAATTCAAATATTATTTTTGCTAAAGCTAACTATTGGTTTATGATTCGAATAACCTATGTTATGGTAATTGTTGGCTCTTTTGCTACCAAGTCAACATACTTTCTTGAAACTTCTTTTATTTCAAGTTACATTCATGGTTTATCTTTGTAGCCATGCCGAGGTTCCTTTGTTGATACGTACGTTTATTGTCGGGTTACGCTGAAACCAAGTTCAATTGTTTGGACTTATCCATTCGCATATTCAATTTAAGACGCCATATGATGTATTGAGAGCATAATATTTAAATACTTTTGCAAAGGTTCTTTGGTTTCGAGTCATAGTAGACTTGATTGGCCTACGACTCCACTAAATCATGTTGATTTCGATACCTCACGGTGATACTTTCACAGAATTGAAGCTTGCGCTAATTTCGTTACGTACCTCATGCACAGATTTAATTGTTTACTGACTTGCTCTAAATTCGTTTCAATTTTCACGAATAAAGCAGTTTCCACACAGTTATGTGTTAAGACAATGGTACATAGGCTCATTTCATGTCATGATGTACCTCCTAATGATTCTTTCAACATTAATCAAATGCTTTGCAGTAATTATTACTCTTTCATCTTCGATCAAAAACAGTGGAACCTTGATGTTCTGTATTCAATTGAGAACTCTATGACGTTGTGTAAATCAAAACTACAGATTGTTTCAGTACACTTTCATTTGATTTCAAACACGGTGAAGTTGTTCAGACACCACTATATTTGGGTTATGTCATTACAACACCTTGGGGTGTCCTTACAAACTTGTAGCTTGTGCTAATCATGGTCAACCGTTCCACACGAAACTACACATACTTTTGTTTGACCTGTCCTTTAAACATGCCTGATGCAACTACAACAATACACCAGTTTCGCTTGTAAATCATTCGACGTATTTTCGCAATTCAAGAATGTCGACACACTAAACCTTACCATTCATTTATTCGGAAGTTGACAAATCCTTTTCTTGTTGCTATCGCAGTTGAGTTGATGATTTTTGAGTTCATATAGCGGAGGCTATGGTTTGTGAAAACTCTTCTGCATATTGTGACCGATTGTATGAGGAATCCATAGGTCAAGACTCCTCTTTTGCGGAACCCCCTGCCAGCTGGATTACACTAGACTATAAGTCAAATACGTCTTGTACCTTTGACATCAAAGGCTAAAAGCACATACCTTTTAACCATAGGGTTCGGGTTGTTATATATTCTTGGACTCACCTGATGTGAGTGAGGTTTGATTCGGTTTGGTGATTATCTACCTCGGTATTATTTATATACATACACATGTGACGTAACCATAAGGAGTTAAGGTAGTACAAATTTCGAGGATGAAATTTTCTTAACGGGGGGAGAATGTGACAACTGTCAAATTTACAGGTATCTGTACAATCAATTAATATTTAATTTGTGCTTAATGACTGTGATTGATCTCAACTAATGATTAAACTGCTTTCTGATTTCTGTTACGTACATACATATGCATCACATTCATACTGTCACTCCATTTATTACACACAGACTTTAGTGACAAACTTGATGCACAAAGCACAGTTAGCACATTGAGCGGATAACTCAGACACATGCTGACAATGCCAGTACATAGACAGACAGTATTTTGAGGCCCAGTATGAGCCAGGAATAAAGTATCACACTAGGGTAGTGTGTAGGGAAGTGAGGACCATAAAACTGCATCCCTAGGTGATAGTTTAGGTGCCGGAATGTGCCTAAAACCCACTTAAACTGCAAAATTCTGCACTTATTAACAAAATTCAGCATTTAAACATGCTAGTCACTTGCAAAAATATGGCAAAATGGTCCTGTATGCTTTCCTAAGTGTCGGGAATTAAAAGGGTCACTAAAAGTTGCATAAAGGACGATATACGACATAACTTAGCACTTTAACGAAACCGAACAACCGGACATTACCCGGAACACCAAAATAATGCTAGAAGCATTGTAATTATTTTTCTAAACTAGTTATGGTCCCCGAACATCAAAACACACTATATTATGTCATAACACCTAAACCTTTAATTACTTCACTTATCTTCTAACTAAATTGGTTAACTCCCATTACATTACAACTAAACCAACCCCCCCCCCCCCCAAACCGGTTATGAAACATGGGACACCCCCATGATTTTATCTAATTATTTATTAGATCTTGTTTAGTACTTCTTAACACACATGGACTAATTGGTAATATGATGTTGGAGATTTATTTATAAAACCACAAGTCTTTCACTCCTATAATCTTCACACCAACAACACCCTCATACTCTCCTCTCTCCCTCCATTACTCTCGGTCGAACACCCCTCTTGTCACCACCACCATTTTCAATTTTCCTTCAAGCTTTCCAAGGCCATCCCAAGGTGCACCAAGGTGAATAACGAAGTGTGGAGCACTCGGATCTTGAAGGACCTCCTTCACAAGCTTTTATCCACCCATTTTCTCTAGTGTTTCTTCCCTAGCTTAAAAGCTAGTAGTAAGCCTCTTTAATCCTCATTTACTTCATATTTATGGTGGTTAATAGTTATGTTATGATGAAAATACATGAACACTAAAAGATCATAAACAAAAGTCTTACACATAAAGCTTTGCATAAAAATCATGAGATGAGAGATGGTAATACATGATAAATCTGAGTTATATAAATGATAATCTGCTGTAAATGACTTACGTTATGATATAAATCGTTATTAGAATGAATGGTAATCGTATGTGTACATTTTAGTGGCATTTAGACTATAAAAAGCATGCTAATTAGCATTTTCAGTCAACTTCAACTGTTTGTAAACGGATCATTTTAAATCGAAAAATTGATTTTCTAAAGTCTAAATTATATAATTTCGAAAAACGAAGCAAATGGCACTTGAATCATATTTTTTTGAGGTCGTTTACTATTTTCAAAGACCCATTTTGTAATAGCAGCTAAAGCTGAGTTTTTACTGCAGTAAATGGGTGATATGTTTTTAGTCATAACTTGAAATCTATGTTGAATCAGCTCATGAAAATTGTACTGTAGATGACCACTGATGTCATAGTAATTCTCCCACTAGAATTTCATCAATCGGACTTACGATAAATTTTAGATGAATTATTTCGTAGACAGTAGTCAGAAAGTGACAAATCTGAATGCAGTCAGGTAAATAAATTTTTATAAAATATTGGTAATGAACTGGACCCCGATATTTTTACACAATAATATTTGGATCGTATAAGACATTTTGTAAAAATTTAGGAATTTTTGGAATGAGATAACTATTTTATTAAAATGCCCAAAAACAGCCCAGTTTTGTATTTTAAAACTGAAATGATATAAGTAGTATTTTGCATGTCTAAATGTCGGGTTGGTTATTTGAGAACGATCTAACGTATTATATGTTAAAGAAAATGATATGCTATTTAGCATGGGCACCTCTATTTACAAAGGAGACTATGGCGAAATTTTCTAAAAATTCCAACACTTAGAAAATATTTTCTATCAAGTGTTGCAAGTACGTTTTGAACTATGCTTTTCAAATTTAAACATCGCCATAATTTTTGTAACAAAATACAAAGTATCGGAGGTTGGTTTTATACATAAAAATGGGTAAACATATATATTTAGAATATATATACATACTAAGACACTTGTGTGAGTGTTTGCATACTCGGTGAAATGGTTATATTATATAACTTAACAAAGTACCGTGAAATTTATTACCCAACAACAATACCGTTACTTATATATTTTGGTATATATTATCTTTGGACAAAGTGAAAATATATTATTTTGGAGAAATATATATTTTCGGGTCAACACATTATTGTGGGACAAAATGAGTTATAAATATATTTTCTAGAGTGAGACTTGGGAATAGATTGATTTGGAAATTACAAATAGAGTAATACAAGTACATGTATAAGATACCCCATCCTTGGGAAGGAAATACGAAGCTAAAATACTTGAGAAGTATTAATACCAAAGATATGGATTAAACAACTACTCCAAAACTAAATATAATTTAAGTTGAAATATTAATTATTTCGACAAATAATTATACAACTTGGAATAACATCTGAAACGTAACTAAAAAACGTAAATACAATGGCAAGGCACGGCCCATTCGTCTAATAGACCATAGTACATTGTAGGGAGTCGTGTTTGCTGAGGAGACTTGAGTTACGAGCACAGAAGACGCAATACAGTGAGTTCATGTCCCCCTTTTCTCTTAACTGTTTTCAGTTTTATACTTCGGGGGTGAAATACATGTTACAATTGTTTACAGACACTTTATACATGGTATGGTTAGCTTAAGGAGGGTTACTACTTAGATCATGTCAGTGGGTAGGCGGATACTTAAGGCCATTAATCCTCGTTGTATGACCGAGGGACATGAGTGATAGATCTATTCGGGTGTAGCGAGCCCCACTCCTGAGTCCGCTGAGTGGACCATGAGGTGACTATGTCTTACCGACGAAATCTGCTAGGTTTGAGTCTTCCTGCATCACTTCACACATATCAATGGCCTTGCAAACCATTGGTGATCTCTTTTTCCTTATTGCTACATACCAGGGACTTTCATACATACAGACATATTTCAAAGGTTTATTCATACACATATACGCATGAACTCGCTCAACCTTTGTTGATTTTTCAAACTACATGTATTTCAGGGAACTAAACAGATCTGGCGGGTGTATGCATGTGTCTACAAGCTGCGTGTTAAATAAAGGATGTCATCCGAGGTCGTAAAGTTTAAAAGATGTATCCTATTCCTGGACAGGATACATGTTTTTAAACTCAGGATTTTTAAAGTCTTTTGTTGAGTCCGTGAGAACTCATTTGAACATGTTATGGTTTGTAACTAATTGGCATCAATGTTTTCAAGACACTAGTATTGTGGTATTTTCTAAACTTTATTAATGGATGAAAATCTTTTGGTTTTATCATATAGCATTGTTATGATTGATTGCTATGGTATTAAGAAGTCACACCAAATAACCACGCTTCCGCAAAAGTCAGGGTGTGACATTAATGATGGTTTATCATGTAACCGTGGTTAAGTCCTTTCATCTTAACCCTTCAACTTGTAGTTTCTTCAATCATTTCTTCACGAACGTGTTACACTAATTTTTTATTGGAGAAAGCTATCAGTTCTATGACACCTTTTCATTATTGTGAACCCCATTGGATAGGAGGTCCAATCACCTTCCTTCGTATATATCCACCTTTTCTTGTAAGTCAAAGTCTCATTCTGATGACGTCATCAGAAATTCAACATAAATTCTGTTGAGAATATGTATTGCCTCTTGTTTTGTCTTCTGTTGACCTTTTAGATGTGGTCAACAGAAGTCAACAATTTTCAACAGAATTTCTCGGTTGTGATTTTCCCCCTAAACTTGTGACCTTTTTCAACAGATTTTGAAGTTTTCTTTTTGACAGAAGATAGAGGTTTTTTTTTTTTTTTTTTTTTTTGAGATGAGAGGGAATAGATAAGTTCAGTAGACTCACATTTGTTTTTCTGGTGGCATTCATGTCTCCTGGCTTTTTCTGATATTTCTTAAAACATTTTGTCATTTTGAAGTTTTACCAGAAAAATTTTAGATCCATTTTGAATTACCAGATTTTATCATTTGTCATCAGAAACTTAGTGTATTGTGCCAAATTTTTTATTTCTGATGATCATTTTTCTTATTTTCTTTACCCATCACCCAGACAATAAGCAAGATAACAAAGCAAAAAAAACACACAAAAAGTATATATTAACAAAAAAAATAAAAACTACACAAATAAGACCAAAAAAATCTAATCAATATCTATTCCTTCACCGTGTTCTAACTCGAGGAGAACCAGCAGGTCAGTCATTTTCCCAGAGTTCTTGTTGGAGGGTATAAGAAGGCTGATCTTCATGTTTTCTTGAAAATTCATGTCAGCTCTAGGATAAGTTGCAGGAATGCCTGCAAAGTCTAACTGACTTGTGATTATCTTCGTCAGAAAACGAGGATAAACCAAGAATGGCTTGTCTACCCACATGTTGCTTGTAAAATCTCTCATTAAATAATGAGAGAAGTTGTAAGGTTCTTTAAGGACAAGTGCACGTATGGGCTCCATCAACCTAAGAGATACTTCGTGATGGTTGATGACTTTCTTTGAAAAGCATGCACCCATTTGGGTAACCAGATATTGCCACGGCTTGACAAAGCCATTTTTGTTGATTGCTCGTTGTGGGTTATCCGTATAATAACCCATTAGCATCAAGACTTCATTCTTTTGAGCCTTTGTGAACATCAGGACTTCATTAGCGTCATTAAGTTGAAGAGCCGTCCTGATGGTGGCTTCATTTAACAGAATTTTTTGATTTAGGACCATACTCTCGATGGCCATCTGTTTACCCTCAGAAAAAGTTGCATTCTTCCAGAAGATTTGAAGGATTTCTGGATGAACACTTATGTGAGTAGTGAGTGCGTACCCCAAGTTACTTTCCATGAGCATTTTAAGCACAAATTGACATCCTTTCCATTGAGGACCTTCCAGATTGGTCCTCAATCGGAGATTGTGATATGGATGTAGAGTCAGTGGGAAATATTCTTCTTTGATGGTAGACATTTGAGAGTATATGAAGAGAAGATGAAAAAAGAAGTTTTTGATTGTGTGAAGAAGACAGTTAAAACACAAAGTAGTGGTAATTTATAGTAAATTTGCCATAAATGGTATCAACCTACTAATAGATATTCTTCACCGCAATCTCTGTTATTAAATTGACTATCAGAGGTCAGAAATTATAACAGAGATAAGTTTCTTCTTTACTTCATATGCATTTAATGTTTTAGGCGGCCATTTTCTGGTGGTATATCATGATTACCTATCAAAATGTCACTTCAATCTCCTTAATACTTGATGGAGTGTAATTAATGAAGGAGAGAGAAAGTTTCATTTTAACGAATTCCCAGAAATTTTCTGTTAAATGACGATATCAACACAAAGAAGAAAAAGATAAAATAAAAATTTCTCCCCTATATAATTTGTTAAAAAATTAAAGAAAGGAGAGAGAGAAAAAAAATCAAAGAACAAATTATGAACATGCTGTTAAGAGATATGAATAAGGATGATGACATGAGTTTGTTTTGATGATCTATGAAAATTTTGATTAACCAACATATTTTTCTGATGATTCACCAGAATTTCTGATGATTTATCAGGTGTTCTGATGTTGTATTAGATTTTCTGCTAACTTATCAGATTTTCTATTGATTTAACAGATGTATGATGAAAAAAAAATTCAGAGAACTAACCATAACTATAGCAGATTATACTTTAAGCCTTCCACAAAGGCTACTTTCTCTATGGTCAGACATCCATACCTTATACATCCATATCCCATGATCCTCCCTTTCACTCCATTCCCAAAAATTACCATTCTACCCAGCTTTTGAACAAAGTTGCTGAGTAAGCTCCTGTCCCCAGTCATGTGCTTGGAGCTTCCCGAATCGCAGTACTAGATCTGCTGCACATGATGGTCCTGAAATGGAATGATTAGAGGGATTTTGGTACCCAGGCATGCTTGGGTACATCTTCTGATGGAATAATAATTGTTTTCTTTTTACTTCTTCTTCTTGGTTTTGCATTAGAAATTCTGTTATATGCTGAGCCGTTAACAGATTTTTTGTTTTTCTTTTGAAGATGGTGTTGAACAAGCTTCAGTATGTCAACACACATACAAGATTTATCAGAATTTTCTGATATTTCTTCTTGTGATGGATTGATAGGATAATTTTGAAAAGATGAGTGAACTGCTTCTGGAGTCTTTACAGATTCTTGACTGCATTCATTTACGTTTGATTTGAAGTTTGGTTTATCAAAAGAGTATTCAGAACAAGTTGTTGTTTTGCAAGATTCAGAATCATATTCTGATTTAAATTTATCAGAAATCTGATGAGTTGCTTTTACAAAGACAGTGGGTTTACTTCTATTTGATCTTATATAACCTAAACCCTCTCCTTTATTCTTTGGTGTGGACTCAATAAAATTTATGAATTCTTTGGCTTGTTGAAAACCTCTTACATTGATTTCTTTGTCGTTGATTTTCTTGTAAAGATCATTTCTTTCATTTTCATAAAATTCAATTTTAGCTCTTTGATCTAAGCTATCCTCTATAAGAAGTTGGTTTTCAAGAATGATTTTATTCAAAGTCCTTTGCAACTCATCAGATTTTCTAATATCTGATTGATGTTTTTCTTGCAGATTTAGAAAATCTGACATGAGCTTGTTTAGCTTGTGTTCAAGATCAAGATTGTCTAAATTTACCTTTTGTTCTGAAGTTTCTGGCAGACCTTCAGAAAGTGCCATGAGGCAGAAATTTGCCAATTCTTCTTCTTCTTCATCAGAAAAATCATCAGATAACCATGTATCTGTTCCAGCAATTAAGCTTACTTGTTGCAGCTTCTTTGCTTCTTCAAGCTTTTTCTCATAATAGGCAACATCCTTCAGCTTTTTGGTCTTACATTCTGATGCATAATGACCTCTCTGCTTGCACTTGTAACACACAACATCAGCCTTCCCTTTATCCTTAGATCTAAATTCCTCTTTAGATCTCCCATCCATCCTTCCTCTGTCACTTTTCTAGTACCTCTGGCTTCCTCCCCTCAACCTCTGCTCAAATGTTTTGGTGAGCAGTGATATTGCTTCAGCAAAAGCTAAAAAGTCTGATGATGTATCAGAAGTTTCAAGATTTTGGCTGCTTGATGGTTGTGGATCTTTGGAAATTGTTGATCTTTGTGAGTTTGATAAGAGCTAAAGATCCCCCTCTTTGAATGGTTTCTTCAAATATTTCTTCCTCTCTGGGGATCAAGATGCTATATACGTCATTGAGACTCATATTTCCTAGTTCTAAGGTTGATGATAAAGTCATGGTTAGACTTCTCCATTCTCTAGGAAGGGCAACAAGAAATTTTATGTTTCTTTCATCATTTGACTTAGTTATTCCAAATTTCTTTAGCTTGTTTAAAAGTTTTGTAAATCTTTGATATGTATCATTTAATTTTTCATTTGGCAAACTTTTAAACCTTTCATAAGATGAGACATTATTTGTTCTCTTGTTTCTTCTCATCCTTTCTCCTCCTTCACAAAGATTTTCCAACTGATCCCATATTTCCTTAGCTGATGCATATGCATCAACTTGTGAAAATATGTCAATGGGGATGGCCATAATTAAAAGTGACTTTGCCCTTTCATCCCCAGCCACCTTTTCCTTGTCTTCATCACTCCAAAGTATTTCACTTTTGGGAGCTTGGGAGGCAGGGATAGCAGGTGATTGGTCAGTTGCTGGAATAGCAGGTATTACAGTCATTGGTATATGTGGACCCCTTTCAATGGATTGAAACAGAGCTCGGTCATGACCATTAAGGAAATTGACCATCTTGATTTTCCATTTGGGGTATTCCTCTCTGACCAGAGTCGGAGGTTTAGACATAGAACCAATGTTAAGAGCATTATTCCAGGATTGAAAGCTGGCCATATTTAGAGAAAAGAAGATGAGCGATTGATCGTTTGAAAATAGTTTATTCAATCTGCACTGATACCAATTGTTGGACCCAGTATGGCCTTAACAACTTCTTTTCACGTAATATGGCAAGTGATTTCAGTAGATGTTAAAAAGATGTGCGGAAATGGAAATCAGACTTTCAAGAAACAAGACCTACAGAATTTTCAAGTTTATATCACTTTGAAACAAAATGGTTTACAAGGTGATTGTAAGATTATTATCTAATACAAATGAATCTTGAATTCTGTGGGTGAGAGGGCAATGGAGTTTGGGTGTATGTGTGAATGCTAAGCTTCAAACTCACTTTGCTTTTCTTGGTTGGGCCTTCTATTTATAAAAGGATGGGCATGAATAAACAATAGTTTATTTATGCAATAAGTCCTGCAAAAAGTGCCCAACTGACATATTCATTGAATCCAACGTTCAAGTTGTCTTTTTCATCATGATATCCAATAATGTCAACTTGCTTCGGTAAGTGTGGCAGGATAAAGCTGATTTCAGACAAGTGGGCTTTTTATCAGAATTTCTGATAAACCACTCCATCAGAAATTCTGGTGAACAAATCATCAAAAAATTCTGATGATCAGAATTGTCATAAGCTAATGATATTTCATTAGAAATATCATCAGATCCATCAGAAGTGACCTTTTTTGATAATCCAATTTAGCTCTTGATCAACTTGTGATTCTTTGAAGTAGATGCTGTGCATTCCGATTGTCCCATCTGATCTTCTTTTTCTCGTTCGTGATCTTCAGGACTGTGATCTCTTCATAGATCCAGTTGATTGTGATTTTCTTCAATACTTACAAATAAAGTTTCCTAACAAATATTTGAACCACTGGAACTATTGAACTATGTGATCTAGTTGAACTATATGAACCACTAGAACTATCTGAACTATGTGAACTATTTGAACTATTGAACCATTGAAACTATTTGATCTATGTGAACTATTTAAACTATTGAACGATTGGGTTATGGTAAGTGATTAGGTAACGGGGCGCGTGTAATGTGAATAAAAGCATGGTGGATACGCCGCTGGTACTTCCTATATATAGGTGCATTTAACACATTACATGTCGTTGCGTTATCTTGATCACTTGGGCAAATGTTTTCAAAACGAAGTTACACTACAAGGTTTACTTAAAGATATAAACCATACAATGTTTACTTTCAACGATGATTTACTACTTGGTTTACAAAGACAAATGTTTTCAGTTAAGATTCATGGCTACAAGGGTTTTGGTTTACACATATATCAACTTGTAAAGCTGATAAAAACGTATTGCAATATCGAACTCTTTTGTTTTCAAGGTGCACACTCGTCAACTCTCGTAGTTGGACGAGGTATTGCAACATGTACTAAAAGCCATGAATCTGACACACTCACAAAACCTATGTACTCGCCGGCATTTTTATGCTGACGTATTTTCACATATGTTTCAGGTGCCGTTGTTTGATGATGTTTGATGATGTTTATGATGCATGCTCACATAGGAATGGACGAGGCCTTAGTGACTCAATAACAATGAAAGACAATTTGTTCATGTTTTGCTTTTGATTTCAATACAATGTAATAAACTTAATTCAATAAAATGAAACTTCAATCCATGTGTTGTGAAACAATGATTCTGTTACGACACTCCCCGACGTTTCCGCCGCGGTTTGTTGTTTTAACGCGGTCGGGGTGTGACAGTGGAATTGCATAGCCTAACACCAACCTATGTATAACACGAAAATGCCATGGGAAAAAACATATATATTACACACAGACAAACTTACATGAAAAAACAGTAACAAAAAGGTTAAAGAACACCATACATATTAAAACGCCAAACATAAAAAAAGGAAATCAACCATCAAAGAAAGTTTATGCATCACGTGCCACATGCATAACCGATGCCTCGTGTAAAAAAGTATAGAAGAAATAGCCTTCTTCATTGTTGGATCTTGGTCAGTGACAACAACTTTTGGTTGAGAACCAACAGCTTTTAGAAAAACTCTCAACAACCAAATATACGTATCAGCAGTTTCTGACGCCAATAATGCAGCACCAAATGTAACATTGCAGTGATGATTGTCTATACTAGTGAACGGTACAAACACCATAGCGTATCTGCATATGAAAACGCCATGAGAAATGAAAGAATAATAAAACGCCATTGCATGTAAACTCATAAAACGCCAATGCATGTAAACCAGTGAAAATGCCAAAAGAACAGAAGAAGTTGAATTATAAAATATTACTTGTTGGAACGATACGTGGCGTTAAACGAAATCACATCACCAAACATATGGTAATTACGTTTGGCTTGATCGTCACACCAAAAAAGTCCCTTCAAACGATTGTCTTCGTCTGTGAAGTAACCATACGAGAAATTAGGCTGGGACTGTTTTTTTCATCCAAATGTCTCACAACCATCTCGGCGTCGTATTCCCCTATAAACAAATTAAGTTTCCTCTTGTAGTTCTTAAATTCAACTTTACTTGCACCAACGTCTTCAAAACCGCCAAAACAAGTCTTCATAACATTAAACGCCTTAACTGGACCCAAATTCAACTTAGACATGTTGTGTATAACATGCTTCTGGAGCTGAGTGAGGTGTCGTTTAATTGGAAGAAAATGATTATCAAGACGTTCAACAAAATCATGGTTGTGCTCCTCGAAAAACTTATAAATCTTCCATGATCCAACCTCAAAAATTACACATAACAGTGCACCACAATTAGTCCTCTTTGAAAAGTTGGATCGCACTAAACGTTCCTATTGATTGGGGTCCAACGTATCAACCTTCTTGTCCTTATATACCCCAGCTCTCGTACACATGTAATACTTAATATGTAATACACCTTTGGCGTTTATCTTTTCAGTCCCTTTCCTGACTGAAAAACCACAAGCCTTGGCATACGTAACATACATTGAATAACAATCATCGAGGCTTGTGAATATCATGTCCATTCTGGGCTTTATTTCTTCACTAACGTCAGGAATGATAAATGGTAAACTAGTTTTGGGGTAGAACCTTTCACTCGAGGAAGCAACTTCATCTGAGAAAACACAGTGAGGAACAAAATTTCAGAAAAACGCCATTAAAAAAAGAAAATGTCTCGTAATAACATTATAGATGAAAACGCCATTAATTGAATAATAAACAAGACATAATAAACACATAATTTGAAACGCCATAATAAAAACACCAAAATACGCACACCATAACTTTATTTATTAACAAATATAATGAATTAACAATACTAATGCAACATGATAATGAAAACGCCATGAGATGAATAATTAAAAACAGTTAACAACATGAATAATTAACAAATATAACATGATAATGAAAACGCCATAGTTAACAAAACTGATGTTTACATTAACAAATAGTAATAAATGATGTTTACAAATACTACTAAATAATATTCAAAACTAATCAGATGTAAAACACCAATGATGGTAAAAACATAAGAAATATACTAGATCCCAAACAACAATTAAAATTAATAATGAAAACTCCAATTATCAGTTCTTACTAATTGTTTAACTACCAACTAAAACAAGAATAAATTGGATACATGAACAATGCCATTGAAAGCATAAAACACATTATGAAATATTAATTAAAAAAAACAATGAAACAAGCATAAAAGAACAAAACGCCATATCTGTTGTATATGTGTTGCCTGATTTGCTGAAACAAAAATATGAAATGTCATCGAATATTACTTTGTCGAACAGAATCCACATTAGACGCCATAGATCTGAGAAAGCTTGGAAAGGAGGTAACAGCTAATAGGAAATCTTTGGAGTTTTAATTTGAAACAGATTTATAACGCGAATAAGGAGGGAGCGTACAAAAGGACAATCGTACCCCTGCATATCATTTAGCGCCCCCTGCCACGTGTTGGGCCAGGATCCATTCTCACCGTTTTCACGCTTTAGGCCATTTTCTCCTGATCCCGAACCTGTATATATACACACATTTATAGCAAGAAATTTTTTAAATATTTTTGGTTTTCAACAATCCGGGGTACAATCTAAAGTGTAAGTCCCAAAATCCGGATCAAACTATGACATCAAACAATCACCAAGTTTGTGAGGAATCCAAACTTGGTGAGATTCAAGAAAAACTGAAAAATAAGAAATACGAAGAACAACAAAAACACTTTTCAACACTTGCACATGATTCTATTACTATGACTAACAAAACCATATAGTACAAGTGTTCTTCACAACCAAATCGCCTCATTCTCTCAGACTCTAGAATTTGTGTAACAATGAGGCGAACCCTAAAACAAGTTAAAAAACTTGTTTTTATACCTAGGCAAGCCCACTTCCCTACATGGGCTCCCCTTGGGCGTGCTTGGCCTACATGGCCTAAAGCTTGGCCTAAGTGACCTATAAAGGTCCAAAACCTAATATAAACTAACCTGGTAAGGCCCAGTAATTCGTAACCATAGCCTGTTGTGTCAATTTGATGCGTCAGTCTCACACTTTAGGGCCTAACAATCTCCCCTTAGACTGATGCCATCAAATTGTCTTCATAACATGAATTCAGCAACGTCTTCAACGAAGTCTATGGTTTTCGTTATGTTGTAGATGTTTTGGAAGTTCTTGACTTCTGAACTCTCAGCACTGGGTCTCTTTCTTCAGCTCTTGTGGTTAGCTTCATATCAGGATCACGATCAGCATTTGCTTGAAACATCTTTGTCAACAAGAATGCGAAAGGAGGATTCTCAGCAACTCTTTTCTTGTTTGATCTTTCTCTCTTTCAAGCAGGTTCACGGTGCTTCTTCAATTGTACTTTCATTGTCAGACGATGTTTCGTATCCGGTTCTTCTGACTCATGTACATCCTCTGTTTTTTTCAAATTCGCTTCTTCTTTCCCTTTGCTTGGTACTTTACATTCGCTCGAGTAGTGCTCAATCTTATCACAGTTGTAACACCTCAAGTTCTTTCTTCTGTCATGCCATTCTTCAGGCTTCTTTTTCCGATCTTCACCATGTTCATCATTCGTATTCTTATATTCATTATTCCATCTTGGATTCCCTCTTCCTTGTCCGTTGTGTCTTCCACGACCTCTACCACGTCCTCGGTAGTTTTCCACTTTCTTTTCAGTCTGGGTGAACATAAACTGACTTTGGGATGAACTTTCATTCACATGCTTGAACTTGTTTCTTTCTTCATATGCCTTTAAACGTCCAACCACATCTTCAAACGCCATTTTTTTGATGTCTGCGAATTGCTAGATCAAAGAAACAATAGGTAAATATTTATCTGAAATAGAGTTCAAGAAGTTTCTCACCACGACCTTTTCTTCGGGTGTTGCTCCCAAGCTATTGTACTTTGATTGTACTCCACCCAACTTCGCTGCATATCCATCAATACTTTATGTACCACCCATCTTCAATGCATCTAACTCGCATCTTAGCATTTGAAGAAGAGCTTTCTGGGTTCTTTCTGCACCAAGATAACGAACTCTTGGCGCTTCCCAAACATCTTTCGGTTTTGATTACTTAGCCATCTGAAGCATCACATCTTCAGGTAGGGTTTGGAAGATGACAGCTCAGGCCATAAACTTCTTTCTTTCTTCAATTCTCGGTCCCTTTTCTTTGTCAATCGTATCTTGCAATCCGTTAGCTCCCAAAACACCTTTCACCATAACTGACCATGCTGCGTAGTTGGTCGAAGTTAACTTTGGTGCCTGCAAAACAAAACCGCCCATCGATTCTTTCACCGTTCCTGAGTTCCCTAGATTCCCATCTTTATCATCGGCCATAATTTTCCTTTAGATTTCTTTTCCGTCTACAAACAAAACTCCAAAAAAAAAACTTTTTGATTTATGGTAGAATTAATCACGACTTCCCAAGATTTTAATTGATATCGCACTGCAGCTTATTAATTCCAACTAAAATTACTTGACCGACTTATCTCGAACAACTATAATCTGTGATATAAACTTCGAACGGAATAAAGCAAATGGCGATATGTTTTCCATGCAACAAACAGTGTACAATGAGCCTAAGCTCTGACACCAATTATTGGCCCAGACGGTTCAAACAATTGTATCAAATACGAACACGAGATATTTGGGGGGACAAACCCACGACTCTTTCTATTCAACCAAACGAACTTACAAAGAAAAGGGACAAATAAAAACAATAACCTAGACCCCTATTTATAGTTATACTAAACTTCCTCTCCAAGACATTAAACCTTTTCTAAACCAATTACAATACCAATTACCTAAAATAAATCAAACTTTAATAAAACTTATTGAATAAACCCTTAACTTTACTAATTTACTCAAGATTAACCTTCATTCACCCCCTTAATCTTGAATTGTAATTCTACTTGCCTTTGTTTCTCCTTTTCAACTGCCTATAGCATACTTGCTTCACCGGTTCTTCAAACTTAACATTCGTTCCTATGGTACTTAATTTCGAATCGACATTGCTACTTTCTTTCTTGACTTGCTTCTTCTTTTCAACTCGTTCTTGACCAATACTTTCACGAACTCCAAAAAAATCCTTTGGAATCGTTCCAAACCGAATTTCCCTCACTTTCATAATCGGTTTCACATCAAAACTTTCTTTGTTTTCATCTTCAGTTTTGTTAGAATTACAACATATTTGAAGCTTAATGTTGTACATTCTATTCAGATTTCTCTGAACCTTCATCAACATTCTTCCTTTCTGATCATGTAGCCTTAACATCCCATTGGCTTTTTCAATCGTGCAACCTTCTTCATCCAACTGTCCCAAACTAAGAAGATTGGTTTTCAACTTAGGAATGTAGAAAACATCACAAAACGTTTTCTTTTCGCCATTCTTACTTACCACGGTTGCATTCCCTTTACCTTTGATTTCTATTACGGATCCATCACCAAATGTTACTTGACCTGAAACTTGTTCATCCAAGGTAGTGAAAAACTCTTTCTTTTCTGACATGTGATGACTTGCAACATTGTCTAAATACCATATTCCTTCTTCATTCTTTTCAAAAACACCAGGGATAACCCTTTCTTCATTCAAACTTACTTTCTTTACTGAACAAACTGCCATGAACAAAAATGGATCAATATCATGTACATCTTTTGTTTTTGTCAAATTCGCTTCTTCTTTCCCTTTGCCTGGTACTTTACATTCTCTCAAGTAGTGCCCAATCTTATCACAGTTGTAGCAGCTCAAGTTCTTTCTTCTGTCTTGCCATTCTTCAGGCTTCTTTTTCCGATCTTCACCATGTTCATCATTCGTATTCTCGTATTCATTATTCCATCTTGGATTCCCTCTTCCTCGTCTGTTGTGTCTTCCATGGCCACTACTACGTCCTCGGTAGTTTTCAACTTTCTTTTCAGTCTGGGTGAACATAAACTGACTTTGGGATGAACTTCACATTCTTGAACTTGATTCTTTCTTCATATGCCTTCAAACGTGCAACCACATCTTCAAACGCCATTTTTTCGATGTCTGCGAATTGCTCGATCGAAGATACAATGGGTAAATATTTATCGGGCATAGAGTTCAAGAATTTTCTCACCACGACCTCTTCTTCGAGTGTTGCTCCCAAGATATTGTACTTTGATTGTACTCCACCCAACTTTGCTGCATATTCATCAATACTTTTTATCTCACCCATCTTAAATGCATCTAACTCGCTTCTTAGCATTTGAAGACGAGCTTCTGAGTTCTTTCTGCAGCAAGATAACGAACTCTTTGCGCTTCCCAAACATCTTTCGGTTCTGAGTACTTAGCCATCTAAAGCATCACATCTTTAGGTAGGGTTTAGAAGATGACACCTGATATGTTTAGAATTATACAAATTTTACGCATCATATTCCTTACATTTTGACTAAACTGGAATTGATTTTCCCGTGGTTTTGATACTGATTTGATGAAATATTTGAATTGACAGGAATTGACGAAATACTTGTTAATTGCGGTAAAAAAACTGAGTAAAACCGACGAATAAAGAAGATCACGAAAGCAAGCATCGAATACTGAACCTTTATGAGAGTTCAATTACAAACGCATCGGCAAGAACGGCGAATAAAACGGAGTCCGAATGAAGAAGAAATGAAGAAAAGAACATAAATACGCGCCAGAAACAGCCAGAACTTCATCTTGACATATCCGGAGCTAGAAAATGAGTTACGGGATCCATAATATATGTTTTTGGGGTAGCTCGATGAGAGGAATCCAAAAATGAAGTTTGCTTTTGAAGATGCCTTACGGACCGTAAGGCTCACATCCTTACGGTCCGTAAGGACTTGTCGGCAAAGAACTTTTCGGAGTGGAATGGAGCAGTTGGAAGTGGAGTAGGTGAGTAGGCCTTACGGACCGTAAGGCTTACACCCTTACGGTCCGTAAGGGGGTCGCAGAAGCCCAAAATTTGCCTTATAAAAGGCATTCACTTGTTAGTTCGAAATGACACCTTGAAACATCAAAACACACCTCTCTCAGTCGATTCTGAACAAGCTGGAGTGATCTTGAAGTGCCTTGGAGCTTCGCGGAGGTCTTGGAAGCTTTCGGTTCGAGTTAGAAGCGTGCCGGGTCCGACAAACGTTAAGTTTTCGTATCTATTCGCTTTTTACTATGTTACCTTGTGTTTTTAGATGTAATTATGCTTTGTATTTGAATAATATAAGTGGCTAAACTTGTAAGCTACTTAGGTAATGATGAACTAGACGATGTGATGTTATTTTGAATCCGGTTAATGACTATTTGGTGTGATTTACATGATGTCTTATTGAACTTGACTTTGATATTGTACTTTAATTGTTTATAACTTGGTTATTGAAATTAGTAACTTAGGCATAGAGAAATCTCCCCTAAAACCATATTACCATTTCAATCTAAATTGTTAATCTTATGATTATCTGTTCGGGCCTTGTCTTTTCGATAAAAACATTAACGTTCAATTAACAAGTTAATCAAGTATTAAAACCAAACCGATTAAAGTTGCAACCTTATCTAGTGATTAGAAATAAGATCTAGGATTGCTAGGTTATTAGCTAGCCGTTGTTGGGTAAATTGGGTGACTGATAACTCGGATCTGTTTATTTCTTCGCGTCTAAGGTTTCCTAGGATTTCAAGTTTCAATAAGTCATCTGCTTCATGTTTTTAAAATCTTATAACAACTTATTGTCTCTGAGGTCAAAAAGGTTTTATTCTTATGGGATTTGGTATCGATAGGTCGAGCCGATTCATTTTAGCACTTCACATTTAGCTTAATTTATTTGATTCATCATCTTTAACGGGAGGTTTATCGGGTAAATAAAGTATTTAGTCATAAACCGAAGGAAGAATAACATCACACAAGTCTAGGGATTCAAAACCTAAGTAGCATCTTTCCATCATATTTATCTTAAAACACAGTTTCCAGTCCTGTTTGTATCATTCCATTTACTTTTTAAAATCTTCAATTTTAAGTTTTCATTTATTACTTTTAAAAACCAATTCAATCATGAAACTCAAAATTAATAATAACTAGGTTTTCGATAAAGGTTAACTATCAATACTTCGCCCATAGTGTCCACAGATTGATATCCGATCTTGCCGACTTCACTACACCACGACCGGTGCACTTGCCGATTACGTGTGGTTTAAAAGCAATTCCATTTAAAACTTGTCACAAAATCAATCAATCATATAATTACAATCGATCATAGTTTCAAACATGCTTAAACTGACGGACAAGTAGTAACTGGAAGGGTTAAGTACCGTTAGTTGGGAACTCCTGTCTAGGCTGGCATTCGTACAAATCCAATTATAAGGACCCATTGCCTACCTGGGGACAATCCCAATGAGAGTACCGATACCTATTAGGCCAAATCATGTCCAACATTAAAGTTTTTGAACACGTCACACACGCACACAACAAGTTTTTGGCGTCGTTGCCGGGGATACTGGCAATTTTTGAGAAAAACCCAAGTTGTCAATCTAGTTTTTACTTGTTTTTCTTAGATTAAAGTTTGTTTATTTGTACTTTTGCTTGAAATTTGTGTCTTTTTGTTTGTTTTTCTTTTTACTTTCTTAGTTTATTCATTATATGCCACAAACTCGTTCACAAGGACCGCCTATATTTTCTGCTTCACCTGAGCCTGAACGAGATCTTCACGAACGATTACGAACTTTCTGAGCTAGTGAGCTACATATTCCTATTCCTACTTTCACTATGGCTGAAGAACCCCCAGCTAGGAGAGTTGTCGCAGATTATGCCCGGCCGACTGCTGCCGGTGCTCAGTCCAGCATTACCCGACCCATTATCGGTGTCAATAGCTGGAAAATTCCACCACAAATCATCATGATGGTTACGAACACCCACCAATTCCACGGGATACCTTCTGAAGACCCGAATGTTCATCTATCCCGTTTTTCTGCAATCTGCGATACGTTCCAACATCATGGTGTAAACGAGGACGCCTATAAGTTACGTTTATTCCCATTCTCTCTTGCTGACCGAGCTCATGCTTGGTTGGAATCCCTTCCTTCGGGATCCATCACTACTTGGGCTGCGATGCAAGAAAAGATCTTAAGCAAATATTTTCCCCCTGCCAAAACTGCTCGTCTGAGGAGCATGATTCAAGAGTTCCGCCAGAAGGAGGGAGAATCTTTTTACGAGACATGGGAGCGATTCAAGGAGCTGTTAATCAAATGCCCTCATCATGGATTCGAAGATTGGGAGTTAGTTGAAAAGTTTTATCATGGAGTAACGCCTGCAACGAGGAACATGCTGAACACCACTGCTGGTGGAAATCTGATGACCACCAAAACACCAGAGGAGTGTAATGAGATGTTTGAGGATATTGCAATGAGTAGCTATGAGTATCCTGATTCCAGGGACACATCTATGACACAGAGAGGAGTAAACAAACTCGATTCTAACACCGCTATGCAAGCCCAAATTGACATGTTGACAAAACAGATGAAGGATATGCAAACGAAGAAGAAGAAGGAGCAAGTGTGTGAGATATGCACGGGAGGTCTCGAGACTACTGCATGCCCCATTGCTCCTGAAGACGTCCAAGAGCAAGTAGAATATGTGAACAACCGAAACAACTTCGGAAACAACTATAATCCCGGTTGGAGGAACCACCCGAACGTCAGCTGGAAGTACAACAACCCTCCAGGATTTCAGCCGTGTCAGAATCTGTTTCAAGACGCATGCGCAGGATCAAGCGGTGGGGAGAAGAACACCGCACTCGAGGAGATGCTAAGGCAAAACCAGGAAGCAATGAAGCTAAATCAAGAGGCCATGGTCAAACAAACACAGCTACTGACTCAGTTCATGACCATGGAAGAGAAACGCCATCAAGAAAACCAAGCAAGGTTTATGCAGCATGAAGCTTTCATAAACAATCAAAACACAACTTTACAAAACCTTAAAAGAACTATAGGAGCGATATCGGAGAAACTAAGTCAGAGACCTCAGGGAGATCTACCTAGTAATACCACTCTAAACCCAAATGCCACTGCAAAAGCAATCATTACAAGAAGTGGACGAGGAGCTGTAGAGGTTGAGCCGGTAGTTGACGAGGAACCGGTCGACGAAGAAATCGAAATGGAGACACCTGCTGGCAAAGTACACGAGAAGATGCTTCCAGAAAGTACAGCACAGCCCAGCGAGTCTCCAGGAGAGAAGAGAGAAGAGAAGAAGGAGCCAATGAGGGTGTACAAACCAACACCACCTTACCCTGGAAGGCTAATAAAAGCTAAAGACGCGGAGCTATATGGTCGATTCATGGAAATGTTAAAGAAGCTGCATGTAAACATCCCATTAGTCGAAGCTTTGGCCAAGATGCCGAAGTATGCAAAGTTTCTGAAGGATCTTCTTACCAATAAGAAAAAATTAGAGGATCTTTCGACTGTCACTCTAAGCGAGGAATGTTCTGCTGTCTTGCAGAATAAGCTACCAACCAAGGTGAATGATCCGGGTAGCTTTACCATTCCTTGTTTGATCGATAATCTTACTGTTAGTAATGCTCTTGCCGACCTAGGTGCTAGTATTAATCTCATGCCTTATTCTGTCTTTGCTAAGCTCAACCTAGGAGAACCATCGCCTACTCGCATGAGTATTCAGCTTGTTGATCGATCAGTGAAGTTTCCGAGAGGCATTGTAGAAAACATATTGGTTAAAGTCGACAAATTCGGCTTTCCAGTTGACTTTGTTATTCTCGACATGGATGAAGACTCTGAGATCCCGTTGATCTTAGGTCGTCCATTCCTTGCTACTGCACAAGCAATGATCAATGTTTTTGATGGCAAGTTGACTCTTCGTGTCGATGAAGATGAAGTCACTTTCGATATTCAGCGTTCTATGAAACATACCCAACAACACGATGATACTGCTTACTCTATCGACACTCTCATATATGACTTTCCCAATGAAATGAATGAAAAAGAGTTTGACACACAACTCTTAAGCATGATCACTGAATTCAATCTTGAACAATCTAGCGAACTTTCTCCAAAATCTGATAGTTGTGAGAAAGAAAGTCCAAAAGAAAAGCCATCAATTGAAGAACCTCCGTCCTTGGAGCTGAAAGAACTGCCATCTCATCTAGAATACGTATTCTTAGGTGAGGTATCCCAATTACCCGTCATCATTTCCAAGAATTTGACGGAGGAAGAAAAGAAGAAGCTGATAACTGTTCTTAAGATGCACAAAAAAGCTATTGCATGGAAACTCATGGATATCAACGGCATCAACCCTTCATTTTACACGCATAAAATTCTGATGGAAGAGGAGTTTAAGCCGGTGGTTCAACCTCAGAGAAGGTTAAACCCAAATATGCAAGAAGTCATGAAGAAAGAGATAATAAAGCTACTTGATGCAGGGCTTATTTACCCAATTTCTGATTCTGCATGGGTGAGTCCCGTCCAGGTGGTTCCCAAGAAAGGAGGAATAACTGTGGTAGTCAATGAGAAGAATGAATTACTACCCACCAGAACCGTCACCGGTTGGCGAGTTTGCATAGATTATCGCAAACTAAATGACGCCACACGCAAGGATCATTTTCCTTTGCCATTCATTGACCAAATGTTGGAAAGACTGCCGGGACAGCAATTCTATTGCTTTCTTGATGGATTCTCTGGTTATTTCCAGATCCCCATTGCACCGGAGGATCAAGAAAAGACCACATTCACATGTTCCTTTGGCACTTTTGCGTATCGACGAATGCCGTTTGGACTATGTAACGCTCCAGCTACATTCCAAAGATGTATGGTGGCGATATTTCATGAGTTGATCGGGGACTCCAT
Source organism: Helianthus tuberosus (assembly GCA_030545235.1). Classification (NCBI taxonomy): domain Eukaryota; kingdom Viridiplantae; phylum Streptophyta; class Magnoliopsida; order Asterales; family Asteraceae; genus Helianthus; species Helianthus tuberosus. The sequence continues at coordinate 7,768,231 of JARYGA010059718.1, read as the reverse complement.
GGATGTATTCATGGATGATTTTTCTGTATTTGGAAGTTCATTCGATCATTGTTTGCATATTCTAGAGCGTATGTTGACTCGTTGTGAAGAAACCAACCTAATGCTCAATTGGGAGAAATGCCATTTTATGGTTCGTGAAGGAATAGTTCTAGGTCACAAGATTTCACAAGCAGGGCTTGAGGTTGACCAAGCCAAAATCGATGTTATTTCAAAACTCCCACCGCCCAATTCAGTTAAATCAATTAGGAGTTTCTTAGGACATGCAGGATTCTATTGTCGTTTCATCCGAGACTTTTCAAAGATTGCTCGCCCGATGACCCAGCTACTAGAGAAGGATAGACCGTTTGTGTTCGATGATAAGTGTTTGAAGGCCTTCGAGTTGATTAAGGAAAAGTTAGTAAGTGCACCCATTCTGATTTCACCTGATTGGAACCTACGTTTTGAGATCATGTGTGATGCAAGTGACTTTGCATTCGGGGCCATTTTAGGGCAGCGTAAAGAGAAACATTTTCATCCTATTTATTACGCAAGCAAAACCCTAAACGATGCCTAGGAAAACTACACCACAACTGAGAAAGAGTTGTTGGCAGTTGTGTTCGCCTGTGATAAATTCCGTTCTTATCTTGTGCTTTCAAAAACTATCATTTTTACTGATCATGCAGCCATTCGGTATTTGTTTGCAAAGAAATATGCTAAACCGAGGCTGATTCGTTGGATCTTGTTACTTCAAGAATTTGATCTCGAAATCAAAGATAAGAAAGGTGCCGAAAACGTTGCTGCAGACCATCTGTCCAGATTAGAGAACCCCGAGTTGGAAAAGACTAGGGAGGATAGGATAAGGGATGAGTTTCCCCACGAAGTGTTAATGTTCATAAAAGCTAATGAAGAAGGTTTTCCTTGGTTCCCGGACATTGCAAACTACCTATCCACAGGAGATCTTCCACCCGAAATGCCTTTTCAACAAAAGAAGAAATTCTTTGCTGACCTTAAATTCTACATTTGGGAGGATCCTTACTTATTTAGGATAGGCGCTGATCAAATAATCAGAAGATGTGTGACTGCACCAGAAACCATAAACATTCTTAAACACTGTCACGAAGGACCAACTGGTGGCCATTACGGAGAAAACTACACTGCCAAACGAGTGTTTGATGCAGGTTTTTATTGGCCCACCATCTTTAAGGATGCTCAAGAGTATGTTCGTGGTTATGATGCATGTCAGAGAGCCGGAAACATCTCATCCAAGAATGAAATGCCTCAAAATCCCATCCAAGCTGTTGAAATCTTCGATATTTGGGGCATTGATTTCAAGGGACCTTTCCCTATGTCACAAGGAAATCGTTACATCCTAGTAGCCATTGATTATGTATCAAAGTGGGTAGAGGCGAAAGCCTTGGCCACTGACAGTGCTAAGGTTGTAGTGAAGTTTCTTAGGGAATTGTTTGCAAGATTTGGCACACCTAAAGCAATCATCAGTGATCGAGGTACTCATTTCTGTAATTCATCAATGGAGAAAGTATTGAAGCGTTATGGGGTGACCCATCGACTTTCAACTGCCTATCATCCACAAACAAGTGGACAGGTGGAAAATGCAAATAGAGGGATAAAACGTATTTTGGAGAAAACTGTTAGACAAAGTCGCATTGACTGGGCTGTTAATCTGGATGATGCACTTTGGGCTTTTCGCACTACATATAAGACCCCTATAGGAACTACACCCTTTAGGATGATTTATAGGAAAGTGTGCCATCTCCCAGTTAAACTGGAACATCGTGCGTATTGGGCATTACGAAAAGTAAATCTTGATATGGATGCAGCAGGAAAGAGACGATTTCTTCAAATACATGAGTTAGAGGAGCTACGTGACATTGCATATGAGAGATCTTGGGCGTATAAGGAAAAGACGAAGCAGTTGCACGATCGCCACATTAAGAGTATGAAAGAATTCAAGTGTGGGGAGAAAGTGTTGCTTTTCAATTCTCGATTGAATTTATTTCTGGGAAAGCTCAAATCTCGATGGACTGGACCATTTCTGGTTACACAAGATTTTCCATATGGAACGGTTGAGCTGGAGAATGAGGATGGACAGAAGTTTAAGGTAAATGGTCACCGTTTAAAGCATTACGTTGAAAGACCAAGTTCTGAGATGTTGGAAGAGCTGGACCTCCCTTTAATGGAAACTTGAAGGTGAAATGAGAAGTGGTAGGACTTGTAAATATTAGGTTTTACTGTGTTTTATGTGTGTAACTTTAATTTGTTTTTGTTTTGCTTTAATCAGTCTTTTATTTTGAGTCAGTTTTACGCCTAGGTTTGTTTGTTGTGTCATGTGCAGGTTTGTTTAATCCGCCCGTACTTAATCTCCATTCGGGTGGAAATCTCAGAACTGCAATCTTGTGGAAAAGCAACCAAGGTCTAAAAGGCGACCGCGAAGGAAATGCTATACGGTCATATTCAAGTTTGGATTAGGAACATGCATAGCTGGCACAGATTGTCATCATAACCAGCTAAGTCCTTTCCAATTTGTCTTTAGTATTTTATTTCTTAATTATCTTAGTGTTTTTAGTCGGTTTCCATCCTACATTGAGGGCAATGTAGAATTTAAGTGTGGGGATGGGAAACTATCGTTTAAGTTAAAAAAAAAAATTATATTTTGTTTGATTTTTATGCATATTTGGCTTATTTTTATCTAATAATCTTACAGATGAGAAAATATTCAAGTATTTTCATAAATAGATTTTTTTTATTAGTTATTCATAAATTTGCATCTAAAATACACACCCAATTTTAGTGAGTTTTGAGCCTTTTTCGAGCATTCATCGTACGCTCAAGACTTCATTTGTATTGAGTGTGCCGCATAATAGTATACATTTCAGAACTTGTCTTGGATATACTTGTCAAAATCATAAAACTATATAATTATATAAAAATGATAGAGGCATTAGGATACACTCAGTTGTTTAACCTTTCTTGTAAACTTTAAACCCAAAATGTTATCCAATAGAAAACCAAGTTGAGCCTTATCCTTTTTTTTTTTTGGTTGTAAATCCACCATATTAAACCATATAAGCCTTTTTGTTTTACCCTTTCAACCCATGTGTGAATTCCGGTTTAGGATTATTTTCCTTTCATAGGAATTTAGTATGGTCTTTTACCGGTAGACCGTAAAGAACTGGAAATGCATTCCTTTGATTTCAATTTCCTTTGCTGTCTACAATTTGCAAAACCAAGATTGCCTACAGAGCTTAGAGAGAAAATTTTTCACTTAAGTAAAGAAGTGAGAAAAAAATGGCGTCAACAAGAGCAAACGCCACCATTTTGTGGAACATCCAAAAGTGCTATGAAACGAAGAGCAAAACGATATGAAAAATGCATGGAATGTGGAAACTGGTCTCACACAGGAAGATGTAAAAGGGGTCAAACTGAATCTCAGCATGAATACACGCTTCTAATGAGGGTGGGGGCTATTAGTCTCAATGTCGAACGGTCCATTAGAGTTGGAAGTAATGTTCACCACAGGATTGAGGAAGACTTAATTCACATCTTGGATAAAACTGGTCTTGACAATCTGACCTTAAAAGAGTCACTTGGTTTATAAAAAAAAATGTAAGGTTTGTTAGGATAATTTTCTAGACCGGATTTGAACACTTTAACCAGTAAATTCCCGTACATATTTTCCTACCTTAAACCTTAGCCACGCTACAACCCTATAATAAAGTCCTCTTGATTTATATGATTTTTATATGTTAATTATTAGAGACGAGATTCCTTTACAAGCTTATGATAATGTTACTTTATGGCCCGGCTTTTAAGTGATCACAGAAAAATTCTGGTACATCTTTTACCAGTTTATGCAAGTGAGCCGAGGGTAAGCGAATCAAAGATGCAAGTAAGTGAGTAGTTAGTAATAAAAGGTTCATTTTGAAAAATTGCATTTGTTTTCTCAACTCTATCATTTAGTTAATTTTAAGTCATGTATGTACATTAATTTTCATGTTTATTTTTAACCGCTAAAATGTCAGTCTGTACAGTTGTTTAAGATTTTGCTTAGGGACAAGCAAAAGGTTAAGTGTGGGGATATTTGATATGTTTAGAATTATACAAATTTTACGCATCATATTCCTTACATTTTGACTAAATTGGAATTGATTTTCCCATGGTTTTGATACTGATTTGATGAAATGTTTGAATTGACAGGAATTGACGAAATACTTGTTAATTGCGGTAAAAAAACTGAGGAAAACCGACGAATAAAGAAGATCACGAAAACAAGCGTCGAATACCGAACCTTTATGAGAGTTCAATTACAAACGCATCGGCAAGAACGGCGAATAAAACAGAGTCCGAATGAAGAAGAAATGAAGAAAAGAACATAAATACGCGCCAGAAACAGCCAGAACTTCATCTTGACATATCCGGAGCTAGAAAATGAGTTACGGGAACCATAATATATGTTTTTGGGGTAGCTCGACGAGAGGAATCCAAAAATGAAGTTTGCTTTTGAAGATGCCTTACGGACAGTAAGGCTCACATCCTTACGGTCCGTAAGGACTTGTCGGCAAAGAACTTTTCGGAGTGGAATGGAGCAGTTGGAAGTGGAGTAGGTGAGTAGGCCTTACGGACCGTAAGGCTTACACCCTTACGGTCCGTAAGGGGGTCGCAGAAGCCCAAAATTTGCCCTATAAAAGGCACTCACTTGTTAGTTCGAAATGACACCTTGAAACATCAAAACACACCTCTCTCAGTCGATTCTGAACAAGTTGGAGTGATCTTGAAGTGCCTTGGAGCTTCGCGGAGGTCTTGGAAGCTTTCGATTCGAGTTAGAAGCGTGCCGGGTCCGACAAACGTTAAGTTTTCGTATCTATTCGCTTTTTACTATGTTACCTTGTGTTTTTAGATGTAATTATGCTTTGTATTTGAATAATATAAGTGGCTAAACTTGTAAGCTACTTAGGTAATGATGAACTAGATGATGTGATGTTATTTTGAATCCGGTTAATGACTATTTGGTGTGATTTACATGATGTCTTATTGAACTTGACTTTGATATTGTACTTTAATTGTTTATAACTTGGTTATTGAAATTAGTAACTTAGGCATAGAGAAATCTCCCCTAAAACCATATTACTATTTCAATCTAAATTGTTAATCTTATGATAATCAGTTCGGGCCTTGTCTTTTCGATAAAAACATTAACGTTCGATTAACAAGTTAGTCAAGTATTAAAACCAAACCGATTAAAGTTGCAACCTTATCTAGTGATTAGAAATAAGATCTAGGTTTGCTAGGTTATTAGCTAGCCGTTGTTGGGTAAATTGGTTGACCGATAACTCGGATCCGTTTATTTCTTCACGTCTAAGGTTTCCTAGGATTTCAAGTTTCAATAAGTCATCTTCTTCATGTTTTTAAAATCTTCTCACAACATTATTGTCTCTGAGGTCAAAAAGGTTTTATTCTTATGGGATTTGGTATCGATAGGTCGAGCCGATTTATTTTAGCACTTCACATTTAGCTTAATTTATTTGATTCATCATCTTTAACGGGAGGTTTATCGGGTAAATAAAGTATTTAGTCATAAACCGAAGGAAGAATAACATCACACAAGTCTAGGGATTCAAAACCTAAGTAGCATCTTTCCATCATATTTATCTTAAAACACAGTTTCTAGTCCTGCTTGTATCATTCCATTTACTTTTTAAAATCTTCTATTTTAAGTTTTCATTTATTACTTTTAAAAACCAATTCAATCATGAAACTCAAAATTAAAAATAACTAGGTTTTCGATAAAGGTTAAGTATCAATACTTCGCCCATAGTGTCCACGGATTGATATCCGGTCTTGCCGACTTCACTACACCGTGACCGGTGCACTTGTCGATTACGTGTGGTTTAGAAGCAATTCCATTTAAAACTTGTCACGAAATCAATCAATCAATCATATAATTACAATCGATCATAGTTTCAAACATGCTTAAAACTGACGGACATGTAGTAACTGGAAGTGTTAAGTACCGTTAGTTGGGAAGTCCTGTCTAGGCTGGCATTCGTACAAATCCAATTATAAGAACCCGTTGCCTACCTGTGGACAATCCCAATGAGAGTACCAATACCTATTAGGCCAAAGCATGTCCAACATTAAAGTTTTTGAACACGTCACACACGCGCACAACAACACCTAAGGACATAAACTTCTTTCTTTCTTCAATTCCCGGTCCTTTTTCGTTATCAATCGCATCTTGCAATCCGTTCGCTCCCAAAACAACTTTCACCATAACTGACCATGCTGCGTACTTGGTTGAAGTTAACTTTGGTGCCTGCAAAACAAAACCGCCCATCGATTCTTTCACCGTTCCTGAGTTCCCTGTATTCCCATCTTTATCACCGGCCATAATTTGCCTTTAGATTTCTTTTCCGTATACAAACAAAACTCCAAAAAAAAAAAACTTTTTGATTTATGGTAGAATTAATCACGACTTCCCAAGATTTTAATTACTTGACCGACTTGTCTCGAACAACTATAATCGGTGATATAAACGTTGAACGGAATAAAGTAAATGGCGACATGTTTTCCGTGCAACGAACAGTGTACAATGAGCCTAAGCTTTGACACCAATTGTTGGCCTAGACGGTTCAAACAATCGTATCAAATACGAACACGGGATATTTGGGGGGACAAACCCATGACTATTTCTATTCAATCAAACGAACTTACAAAGAAAAGGGACAAATAAAAACAATAACCTAGACCCCTATTTATAGTTATACTAAACTTCCTCTCTAAGACATTAAACCTTTCCTAAACCAATTACAATACCAATTATCTAAAATAAATCAAACTTAATTAAAACATATTAAATAAACCCTTAACTTTACTAATTTATTCAAGATTAATGATGTGTGCAAAATGTAACATATAAATTACATCAAATGAGGCATAAAACTAACCCTTTTTTAGTACTAATGTTGGAAAAAGTGTGTTTTTGTCTTCCTTTTGAATTTACAGGACCAAATGAGCTTAAACGAACAAAAGGAACAAATATACAGCCAAAATCAATATAAATACAAAGAAAAGGAATAAACATGACATGCCCGACCCCTCTGCAGCATCCCCAAAGCAAAAACAAGACAACAGAAGACTGATCACGGGGCCGTGCCCAACCCAACACGGGGGCGTGGTCAGGGTCCTGCAGAAAAGACAAAATTATAGAAGCTTCTACGCCCACCACGGTGGCGTGCCCAGCTCAGCACGGGGCGTGGTTAACGCAGAGATACGCAGAATCTTGCCAAATCTTGATAGTACAGATACGATGCTGACCACGGGGCCATGCCCACTAGACACAGGGCCGTGTGGGACCCTCTGCTGACACTTGCATTTAATGAAGGAAGAGAAAAGGCTGGCCACGAGAGCGTGCCCACTGGACAGGGGGCCGTGGCCAGAGCTCTGTGCAGGCTATAAATAGGGTTGCTTGGCTCACTTTAAAGGCATCCCTTGGCAAACCACTACTCTCCCACTTTGCCACCACTCCACCACCACTACAACACCAACACCCACCACCATCATCCATCATCCATCTTTAGAGTGTGTAGTAGTCTTGGGATCCAAGATTGATCGTAAGGGTTCTTGCCAATCAAAGGCCATGTTTGGTTAAGCCTCTTACATCACTTGGTGAAGACAAGTCTTTTATGTATTCCTTTTGATTTTTAATCTTTCGGCACTTTTTATTTGGTTTTGTATTAATGACTTTAATAACTAGTTTCTTATGTTGAAGGTGAATTCTTCCTATCATTTTTCCGTGGTGTCTTGGCGTTACTTTATTGTCTATATAAAGTAAAAGATTGCATCATTCATGTTTTTACGATCTATATAAAAGCATGTTGACTACCTGGTTGGGGATTAGGGGAATGGTTTGGTAAGGTTCTTTCCTTGTTCAGTGTATAGATCCTGCAAGGACCTGGTTGAAGCTTACTAGGACCTCCTTCAATACCCACTGGTATTGGATGGCGGGGGTGCGAATACCTTGAACCCCTCATAGGTAAACTACTATTAATACATTAAATCGGCTTCTTGGGATTGTATCCTTGTTTACTCAAATCACTTAGCCGAGGGCAACGTCACCTTCAAAAGAGGGGCCTACCACTTTTCGCATTAATAACTTAATTAATTATCTTTCAATGTTCCGACCCTTTGGGATGGTATCCCTGCTGACTCAAACCACTGGGTTGAGGGTAACGTCACCTTCAAAAGAGGGGCCTACTACTATAACTAAGATAATCTCTTAAAAAGTCCAAAGGTGCGAAAATAATCAAAGGATACATTAAAGGCGAGTCGGATCCAAGTGATTCATCTTGTCTATCTTATTTTATTTTAATTTATTTTTGCATTTTTAGTTTTTATTTTTCATGTTTTAAAACTTTTCTCAAAAATTTAGATTGATTAGACGTTAAGGATAAACCGGTACTAAAAGCTCTTGTGTCCTTGGATGACCTCGGTATCTTACCAACGCTATACTACGCTCACGATGGGTGCACTTGCCCAAGTGTGTGTTTAGTGTTAGTAAAATATTGTGTTTTATAAATTTAAAACTTGATTAATGCGTAAAATGGGCTCAAAATATTAATAAAATCATATCACGCTTCGCACACACCAAGTTTTTTTACGCCGTTGCCGGGGACACAAGGATTTTCAGAAAGCTTAAAATCGACGGCATAGTCATTTTTCAAAACCTTTTCAAAACTGCGCGCACATTTTTTATTTTCTGCATTACAGTAGTCTGAACACAGGGCCGTGCTCACTGAACACGCCCCGTGCTGCATAATAACAGCAAAACATTTCTAAAACACCCAGACACAGAGTCTGAACACGGGGCCATGCTCGCTGAACACGCCCCTGTGCTGCACAAAACCAGTAATAATTTTCAAAATGCCCAGATACAGACTCTGACCACGGGCCGTGCTCACTGACCATGGGTCTGTGGTGAGCCTCTGTTTTTGTTTTTAATTTTGTTTTCTGGTCCCGAGACTCTTTTGCGATTTGCTGAGTGATTCTTATGGATCAATACTCAGGAGGTTACAATTACTACTATGAAGAGGATGATTACGAAGATGAGTATTGTACCATTTGCGGTAATCCTCATTCGGTACAAAATTGTGACCTTTTCGAGCTATCCACCTCAAACACATACCATGAGGAACCAAGGTATGAACCTTCTCCCTCATACACATACCTTGAGGAACCAAGGTATGAATCAACTCCATCATATACTTACTATGAGGAACAATGGTGTGAACCACCTACCTCATATGGGTATTATGAAGGACAAAGGTTTGAACTTCCGCATTTAAGCTTTTGGGACACTTATCCCGCTCAATTTGACGAACCACCAACTATCCTCCCCGAAGCCGAAAGAATAATACAACACCTCAAAACTGTCGAACGCTATATAAAAGAATCCTGCGCGAGGGAAGAGGTAGTTTGTACTAAAGAAGTAATAGTAGAAGAGGTAAAAATGGAAGAACAAGTAAGTGAAAAACCGACGCATGAACCAAACAACAAAAAAGGTAAGTCCGAAAACGCTAATCTTCAAGAAGAGTCAAATTTTCAAGAAATTAATTTCTTAACACCTTCTTTCGAAAACCATTCTTTGGTACCTACTCATGCTAAGTTTTTAAAAGAGTTAAACACTAACACTAAAATTGACGAAATGGTAAGCATTAAGTTAACAAACGATCAAACTACGCTAATAAAAGATGATCCATTTGAAATTAACATTACACTGGTTCCATGTTTTTTTTTTCAAAATTCCTTTATTAGTAATATTACAATTGATAAAGATCTTTGTGTTAATATAATGCCAAACTACATTTTCGAAAAATTAAGTATTAGTGATTTTTCTCCACTTCAAATACCCATTTTTCTTTCTAATTGGAAAATAATAAAATCAATGGGAGTAGTTGAGGATGTGTTAGTGCAAACAAATCAAATGGTATTCCCAACCGACTTCGTCATTCTTGATGACGCTCCACTTGTGTTGGGACGACCTTTTGTGAAAACCCATCAAGCTTTGATCAATCGGAAGCAAAATAACCTATCCATTCAATTAGAGGCCGATAAAAAGTATGTCGGTCTTGACCAATCAATGAAATATCCAATCGGCAATGACGACCCCCTAATTAAAGATGAAGATGAACCACCCGATACAGAAGACGAAATCGACCACTTTGTCGAAGAAGAGGTCGCCATTGAACAAACCTTTTTGGTCATTGACCAAAATGAGCAACCGAATAAGGAGTCCCCAAAAGACCCACCACTTGAGCTCAAAGAACTCCCAATAGGTTTGGAATATGCTTTTCTCGACAAGGATGGTAAGCTACCTGTAATTATTTCTTCAAAATTAACTAGTTTAGAAAAAGAAAAATTAATTACACTTTTGAAAAGAACATAAAAACGCGATCGCATGGAAGCTTGTAGATATTAAAGGAATAAGCCCTTCCATGTGCACGCACAAAATTTTAATGAATGATGACTATAAATCAGTAATACAACTACAACGTAGGGTAAATCCAAATGTTCAAGGAGTGGTTAAAAACGAAGTCATCAAACTACTTGACGCCGGACTTATCTACCCAATTTCCGATAGCCCTTGGGCAAGTCCCGTCTAAGTTGTTCCCAAGAAAGGAGGTATGACGGTAGTTACTAATGAAAAAAATGAATTGATACCAACAAGAACCGTCACCGGATGGAGAGTTTGTATAGATTATCATCGATTAAATGAGGCAACAAGGAAAGATCATTTTCCCTTACCTTTTATTGATCAAATGTTAGAAAGATTATCCGGTCACAAATTTTATTGTTTTTTAGATGGTTTTTCATGTTACTTTCAAATACCGATAGCTCCCGAAGACCAAGAAAAAACAACATTCACATGTCCCACCGGAACTTTTGCTTATCGACGCATGCCTTTTGGTCTATGTAATGCCCCCGTAACTTTCCAATGTTGCATGGTGGCTATCTTCCAAGACATGATAGAAAAGACTATGGAAGTCTTCATGGACGACTTTTCTATCTTTGGAGATTCATACGACCAATGCCTCGATAACCTTGAATGAATGCTATCCCGATGTGAGGAAACTAACCTCGCCCTTAATTAGGAAAAATGCCATTTCATGGTAATGGAGGGAATAGTACTCAGTCATAAAATCTCAAGCGAAGGAATGGAGGTTGATAGGCTAAAATAGACACCATCTCCCGATTGCCACCCCCATCCTCCGTTAGATCCATCAGGAGTTTCTTAGGGCATGACGGATTTTATAGATGACTTATCAAAGACTTTTCTAAAATTTCAAGACCTTTAACAAAATTACTTGAAAAAGATGCACTGTTCATCTTTGACAAGGATTGCAACCAAGCATTTTTAACACTAAAATAAATGCTAGTCAATGCACCAATCATGATAGCGCCTGATTGGAAATTACCTTTCGAAATCATGTGTGATGCAAGTGACTTTGCAGTTGGAGCTGTCTTGGGACAACGAAAAGATAAGCATTTTCACCCAATATACTATGCTAGTAAAACACTTAATGATGCACAAGAAAATTACACAACAACTGAGAAGGAATTACTAACTGTAGTATTTGCTTTTGATAAATTCCGTTCTTATCTTCTTCTTTCTAAAACGATAGTTTATACAGACCATGCGGCCATTCGTTATCTTTTTAAAAAAGAGGACGCCAAACCACGTTTAATCAGATGGATTCTACTCCTCCAAGAATTTGACATTGAAATAAAAGACAAAAAAGGAGCAGAAAACACCGCTGCAGATCATCTATCCCGTTTGGAAGATCCAGCTTTAGAGACAACTAGGGATGAGCTCATCAATGAAAAATTCTCAACGAAATCCTTAGAAATGGTGGAATACCGAGAAGAACCATGGTACGCCGACTACGCCAACTACCAAGCTAGTGGAATAGTCGCAAAAAGATGGTCACGTCATCAAAGAAAAAAATTCTTTGCCGATGTAAAGCATTATTTTTGGGAAGATCCTTATCTTTTCAAAATGTGTGCCGACCAACTTATCTGACGATGCGTGCATGGTAGTGAAGCAAGAAAAATTCTCTGCCATTGTCATGAAGATCCATACGGAGGACATCATGGAGCCGCTAGTACCACGCGAAAGGTATTTGATTCAGGATTCTATTGGCCAACCATTTATAAAGACTCTCAAAGTCTTATCAGCACATGTGATGCATGCCAACGATCAGGTAATATTTCTTCCAAAAACAAAATGCCAAAAAATGGCATTCTTGTTTGTGAAATTTTGATGTGTGGGAACTAGACTTTATGGGAACTTTCCCACCGACAAAAGGAAACAAATATATACTTGTGGCAGTAGATTACTTGTCAAAATGGGCCGAAGCCAAAGCTCTTCCAACAAATGATGGAAGAGTTGTGGTAAGATTCTTGAAACGATTGTTTTCTCATTTAGGGACTCTGTTAGTACATATGTCTGTAGCTTCCATCGGCATCAAGTCTTATGTATTTTGTCCTGTATATGTGTTTTTGAGTATGTATGTACATAAATGTATTTGTATGTCTAAGACAAACAGGGAACGGTGCGTAACTGTTAAAGTGTAATCCGTCAGACGACGTTAGTCATTCGAACGGATGGCCATCCGATCGGATGCTGGTCCGAACGGGTGACACCTTTCTTCCCTGGTTGCCTATAAATAGCAGGTTAGTGCTTGTTATTTAGGACTTTTGGCTGAAATTATAGCGAAGCTCTGTCCGTCTGAATCTCTACCGGAACTTCTGTATTTTCACTATCTTTCAATAGAATTCAGACATGTTAAGCGTTGAACTTGTCGTTGTTGATTCTCAGACATTACCGAGGGATTCCGCACCTCGATTCTGAACGATTCCGCCACGTTTTACTCGAACAGATCCTGCGAAAACGGCCTAACAAGTGGTATCAGAGCCACAGGAGGTTGAATCGGAGACGACAACAACAAATTCATCGAGTTTTCGGCGATTTTCTATAGATTTCTGTCAAATCTCACCGGAGATTTTGACAAATTCTTCATCTTCTTCTAAATTTCTAGCAGTTTTTACATTTTCACACCTTAAAATCAGAAAAACTCAAAATTAAACAAGATTTCACAGACGAAATTAACTAAAATTGGTATCAAACTAATCGGAATTCAATAAAGAACAATCCTACAAAGTTTCAATCCAAAATTCAAACTAAAACAGATTCAAATTGATCAAAAACCATGTCGTGTTCTTCGTGTTTGATAACGTCATCTATCGGACCTGATCACAATCCGTCCGGATTGGCTTAGATTGTTCTTGATACTCCTTGCTGACGTCACATTGATGCGATCGAATCACCATTCGATCGGATCAGATTGGATTTGTGGTTTAAAAGTTTCAAAGAATCAAGTGCTATATCATCGAATTGAGAATTCGATCGGATCACCATCCGATCGAATCACCAATCGACACTTGAGCTTTTGTTACTTGATACTTGGTATTTGTGTCATCTGATCAAATCACAATTCGATCGGATCACCATTCGATCCAAGCGCTTTGTTATTGAAATTTGTGAAATTTTTCTAAGTGTTTGACTTTTCAGGTTTATCAAGATGGGATACGACTTTCTGAACCCTTTCAGTGATATGTTCGCATATGCCACAGGAAAAACATCCACAAACACAGAAGCAAACCCCAATCCAAACCCAAAAAAGGCGATCGCAGATTCTCTTAGCGTCGACAACACCTACGGAACGTATAACAAGCCGCCAAAGCTGATGGCGATTGAAGACTACAATCGTTGGGCAGAAAGGTTCGAAGGATGGTTGAGGGCTTTTGCTTACATGAGTTGGAAGTGTATGAAGATCGGTTACGATATTGGGAGAAGAGATTATGAAAATTTGAGTGATACTGAACAAGAGACATTTGTTGCTGAACAAAAATGTTTAGCGTTGTTACATCAATCTGTTAGAGATGATATTATTTCTTTGATTAACTATGAAAATTCAAAAGATTTATGGGCCAAGCTTGAGAAGAAGTGTATTGGAGGGGAAGAGATCGTGAAAAACAAGAAACGCCTGCTGAAGAAAGAGTTTGACTTGTTTGCATGCATGAAGAATGAGAATGTGTTAAAGATGATTGAACGGTTCTGCCATTTGAAGACAGAGCTTACTAGACATGGCATCACAGTTACTGAAGAAGAAATGGTTGAGAAACTATTTGAATCTTTACCAGAAGAAAAAGACTGGCAGTATTATGGCCTGGTTCTGAGAAATACCAAGGCATTGTCAGAAATGACTGTTGACTGGTTGATCGAAAGATTTGAGAGTCATGAGCTAGAAATTAAGAAAATGAACAAAGTCAACAACACCCCATATCAACAAAATGTAGATCTTTACTACAGGGGTAGTATGATTCCGAAAACCACTTCACCGAGAACTGCATTCTCTGCCGAAAGTTCAAACACGATGAATCAAGAAAAGCAAAGCAACAGTTCATCACCCAGCAGTGGTTATCATGGAGGTTCTTCTTCATCTGTTTCAGGGAATCAGCAACAGCAAAATGTTCCCAAAAACGTATTTCAATGCAATATAGTTGTGAACCTGAACAATGCTCAAAATTTTAATGAAGAAACAGCGAAACAACAAATGGTGTTTCTCGCTTCGATCTTAGAATCATATGAAAGTCTGGTTGCCGGGAAAATCGGAAATATGAATCTGACGAAAGAAGATTATGACCAGATTGATCCCAAAGAGATGGAATTAATTAACATACGTTGGTGCATGGCCAGTGTAATCCGGAGAGCACAGCGTTTTATGGAGATAACGAGAAGAAATTCCATCGGAGGGCCTTCGACAAAGTTGGGATTCGATAAATCCAAAGTTACCTGCTTCAAATGTAAACAAAAAGGGCACTTCAAGCGGGAATGCAGAAACTCAGCAGCGGATGAAACAGCTAATTCGTTTCATGATGACTACTATAAGAAAGCTGTTTATCACCGAAATCGCGAAGAGCCGCCCAGAATGAAGCAAATCGAGGAAACTCCGAAGGAGAAGTCGAGAGCCTTAGCTGTGATTCAAGATGACGAAGGTTTCGACTGGAGTGAGT
Source organism: Helianthus tuberosus (assembly GCA_030545235.1). Lineage (NCBI taxonomy): Eukaryota > Viridiplantae > Streptophyta > Magnoliopsida > Asterales > Asteraceae > Helianthus > Helianthus tuberosus. Next base: position 7,753,102 of record JARYGA010059718.1, on the reverse strand, counting down.
TCTTGCCAGAAGATGATGCTGTTGGCTTTGCATTCATGGCACAAACTCAACCTTATAAAGATACACGAACCGAAGAGCAAAAATATACCTATCGAAAGATGGTAGCACAAAATGTGAAAGATAAAACTATAGAGCTTGGAAAGAAGCCAAAAAGGCAAACAGATGGGATCCTGATCGTGAATGCTATTTGGATCTAAAAGGCAACATAATTACAGAACCGTTATCACTCAATCTTGAAACTCGTATAGAATCTCTAAAGCAACAAGATGAACAAAGAGAGAGAGATCTTGCAAAGAAAGCCGAAGAAGAAGAGCTAAAGTCAAAGAAGGTAGAAGAGGGGATAATCGACACCACGAAGGAAATGACAGCAGAAAATCTTAAAAAATGGCTGATAAAGTGCTTATGGCAAAGGAACTAGAGGTAGATTCCAAATCTGTGTCTGAGTCAACGAGCAAGGTCAGTAGTAGTGGTTCAACAAATGAATCAGGTAAGACTGATAGCGCCAAAACAGAAAGTGACTGCAAAAATTGCATGAAAGAATGCAAAGTTTGCAGCACACATGCGTATCTCACAATGAAAAAGACCGAAGAACTGGTTGAGAAAGTCGAAATGACTGAAAAAGTATTTTTAAATCGAGATCAACTTCTTAGAGCTTCAAATAAAAGAATTGATGAATTAACAGAAAAGATTGAAAAAGATAAAACTGATGTTGAGCGATTTAAGAAAGAAAATGAGAAGTTAATTCATGAAAACAGACAAATTTCTGAAAATTATGAGAAGTTGAAAAGAATAGTGAAAGATTCTGATGAGCGAAATGGTAAAACTTATAAAGAAAATCTTCAATTGTCTGGAGTTCTTCAGGCAATAGAAAGACAAATCAACCAGCAATTGGATGGGATCGCAAGTCTTAAGCTTCAGTTCCAAGAAGCTAAGATAGAAAATGAAAGAATTAATCTGAAATTGAACAGTTACATCTCCGCGAGCTTTGTTCTTCAACACATAGTTCCAAAATCAATTAGGAAGAACAAAGCTGGTGAAGATGTGTACTCGGATGGAACAGGGGTGGGTTATCATCAAGTTCCACCGCATGTGTTAAACAATTTTTCAAAGAAACAATCCGGGTTGGATAAGATTTCTAAGACAAATGAGAAAACGGATGCTGAAAAACTTCCAGAATCAATCGATGTCACATTCACCACATCATCAGATGAAGATAGTGTTCAGTCTGAAGTTGTAAAAAATGTGGTTGAAAACGTTTTAAAGTCAGATACTGATTCGACTGAAGATGAAGAGTGTTTTCTGAATAACTACATTCCGAAATCAAAATCCCAAAACAACTCAAATGACGAACCTACTCTTGTCATGTACAAGATGTCGGGATCTGATAAGTTGTATTCGGATATTGAATATTTCCACTTGAGAATGTGAATGTTGACAAGTTGAAGAAAGTTTTCAAATTGGTCGAAATTGATGTTGCTGAAATTGGGGGTTTAAAGAGTTCCAAAAGGCTTTTGAACTTTGAAAAAGATAAATCTTACTATAAGAAACCTGCTGTACCACCACGTTTTAATAACAACAACCAAAACAGATGGTCAGGTGGTTATCATGGTGGTAAGAACAATCAAAAGAGGAATTTTCAAAACAAAAGGTTTGTCGAAAAGAAAGTGTTTGTTAAAACCTCAAGCTCACATTCCGAACAAGAATCGGAAATCTTTTCAAAAACACATGAAGAATTTTTCGCAAAGAAGGCCGCACAGCCTCAGACTGAAGGAAGAAGTCGGGTTATTGATACCCATACATGCTTCAAATGCAATGAAGTTGGACATATTGCACGAAAGTGCACCAAGTCAAAACCTAAGTCTGTGGTCGTTGAGAATACAAGAAGGAAGAATGATGTCAAAGGAAAAGCTCCAATGTTTGTTGAGAAGAAGATTTTGAAAAATGAAAACGTCAAAGTCAAAACTGAATCCGTAAAACAGCTAGTAAAGAAAACTTATATATTTTACAAACGGGTCGCTTCTTCACAGCAAACTTGGAAGCCAAAATCTGAGGCAAAGACATCAAGTGTTCCAAAACCAAAGGTTTCTGATTCTGAAAAACAATCATCTATGACTAAACCAGTCAAGATGAATGTACCTTTGGATTTTAATGAGAAGCTGGAAAAACAAACTTCTACCCCACTAGGGAAGAAGTATGTTCCAAAGAAAGACCAACCATCTGGTCAACCTCCGAAAAATGATTTCTTTTTATATAAAGAGGTTGAGGATGGGTCTGAAGAGACTCTTAAAATGAATGACAAAAATTTTCCACCATTATACACTGTGAAAACCCGAATCAAGCTACCTGAGTCAAAGGAGGCTTGGGTTGCTTCAAAATCTAACTGAATGTTTGTGAAATGTGCAGGAGCTCCCGAGGTCTATTTCGTAGTGGATTATGGACAGCGGAGCATCCCGGCACATGACGGGGAGAAAGACCCTGTTATATGATGTTAGAGGTTTCAACGGAGGTTACGTAGGTTTTGCAGGAAATCAGGGAGGACGTATTGTTGGAGAAGGGACATTGTCAAATGGAGTGATTACATTTGAGAGAGTCAATTACATAGCAGAGTTGGAGAATAACTTACTTAGCATTTCTCAAATATGTGACTGAATGTATTCAACGCATTTCACTGACAAGGAATGTCTGATCTTGAAGCCGAGATTTGTTATTCCCGAGGAATGGATTATAATGCGAGCGCCAAGGGTTATGATCTGTACGTGTTGGATATGAGCGTTGCTACGACTACCACGGGTCAACCTCAGTGCTTCGTATCAAAGGCAACTGAAAAGGAGTCAGTGCTATGGCACCGAAAGATGGGGCATATTCAGCTTCGCAAAATGAATCACCTGGTGCACAACGATTAATTAAAGGTGTTCTTTTGAAGAGTTTTCATCTAGAAGGGGAGTGTAATAGTTGTATAAAGGGAAAACAACGGAAGAAATCCCATCCTGGTAAAAAGATGAACTCTGTCTCGAAGCCACTAGAGCGACTTCACATGGATCTCTTCGGTCCAGTGAATGTCAAGAGCATTACTGGTGATCTTTATTGCTTGGTGATCACTGATGACTATTCGAGATTCTCTTGGGTGACGTTCCTGAAGTCGAAAGACGAAACATTTGAGAGTTTGCTGAGGCTATTCAGAAAGATAGAGAATCTGTACCGGACACGTATACGAAGATTACAAAGCGACAACGGTACGGAATTCAAAAATAACAGAATGGAGGAGTTCTGTGATCGTCGAGGTATTTTACAAGAATTCAGCGCACCATATACTCCGCAATAAAATGGAGTCGCAGAAAGAAAGAACAGAACGCTGATTGAAACGGCGAGAACGATGCAAGCTGACTCAAAGTTACGAATTAATTTCTAGGCAGAAGAAGTATCAGCCACTTGCTATACACTCAACAGGGTACTTATTGTGAAGAAGCATAATAAAACGTGTTTCGAGTTGATCAACAACCACAAGCCAAATCTTGAATATCTAGAGTCGTTCAGGTCTCCTTGCACAGTTCTAGAACCTGATGGTAAGTTTGGTTCGAAAAGTATTGAAGGCATTTTTGTGGGCTATGCTAGTCCACTAAGACGAGTTTTTGTTCCAAGTCTTGGAAGGATCATCGAATCACAACACGTTAAATGTCAAGGCTATACAATGCCTCCACAGAAGCCCGCAGACTCATGGCGATTCAATTATGATACCTTATGGGATTCATTTGATCAAGAAGAAGAGCCAGAGTTCTTTGATGATTTGGATATTTTACGAGATTATGAAGCATCTCTAGGAAGATTTCCAGCAAGTTCTTCTAAACGTCAACAACAAACTTCCAATGATGATGAAGCTGGTCCCAGACATGCTGGAGAAAATGATGAAGCTCAGCAAACTTTGACTACTTCGGAATGCGAGTCTGATCCTGAAAATTAGACGGTGGTCAATGAAGATAATTTAGAATCTGATGTTATTCCTACTTTTGATCATGGTGATTCAGAGTCTGAGGGGGAGCAAATCCAATCTTCAGATTAGATAATCTTTGACAATGAACAAGTTGCGGAGCAGAACGTTACAAATTTGGAAGGCGAGGTGGATGTTCCTGGCGAAGTTATGCCGAGGACTCTTTCATACCATCCAGAGGAGTTGATAATAGGAGAGTTGCAGTCAGGCGTTCGCACCAGAAGCCAGATTGACCATGGACTTACTTGTTTTAATTCTAAAATTGCTCCTTTACAAACTGAATTTTCACTCAGTTGTTTCATTTCGCAGATAGAGCCGAGAACCTACAAGGAAGCACTGACTGAAGATTCATGGGTCAATGCAATGCACGAGGAGCTGAGTCAGTTCGAAAAACTTGGTGTATGGAAGCTTGTGAATCTGCCTGATGGACATCGAAAGATAAATACAAAATGGGTGTTCAAGTGCAAAAGGGATGGCCGAGGAGTTATTGTCCGTAACAAAGCTCGACTCGTAGTCCAGGGTTTTAGTTAGAAAGACGGGATTGACTTCACTAAGGTTTATGCTCCAGTTGCTCGACTTGAAGCCATCAGAATATTCCTTGCTTTTGCTTCATGGAAAGGTTTTAAAGTATACCAGCTAGATGTGAAATCGGCATTTCTTTATGGAAAGGTGAAAGAGGAGGTATATGTCGGACAGCCATCGGGCTTTACCGAACCAATCCACAAAGATAAGGTTTACTTGCTAGACAAAGCGCTGTATGGTTTGCATCAGGCCCCGAGAGCCTGGTACGAGACACTCTCACAACACTTGCTTGCCAACAGCTTTATCAGAGGAAAAGTGGACGCTACCCTCTTCACTAAAGAAGTCGATGGGCATTTACTGATCATTCAGATATATGTTGATGACATTATTTTTGGGTCAATAAACGAAGAACTCTGCAAAGATTTTGAAAAAGTGATGAAGCAAAAGTTTGAGATATCATCTATGGGTGAGATGAAGTTCTTCCTAGGGCTGCAAGTCGATCAAATGCCTGAGAGAACTTTTATACATCAAACGAAGTACGTTTATGACGTTCTGGAGAAATTTGGGATGTCTGAAACGGCACCAATGTCCACCTCATTAGCAACGAATCATGGTATAAACCCTGATCTCACCGGAGAGAAGGTAGACGAAACGCTATACCGCTCGATGATTGGTTCGCTAATGTACCTGACAGCATCCAGACCTGATATAATGTACCCGACATGCCTCGCGGCCCGATATCAGTCAAGTCCTAGAGCCTCGCATATGTCTATTGTAAAAAGGATCCTACGCTACCTGAAAGGAACCCCAAGCATGGGGTTGTGGTATCCTAAAGATGGCGACTTCATGCTCAAAGGATATTCAGATTCTGACTTCGGTTGCTGCAAACTTAACGTAAAATCAAAAACTACAGGATGCCAATTCTTCGGACCTCGCTTGGTCACGTGGCAGTGTAAGAAGCAAACCTCTGTTGCTTTATCAACATGTGAAGCAGAGTACGTGTCTGCTAGCAGCTGCTGCTCGCAGATCCTGTGGATTCAGCAACAGATGCGCGATTACGGTTTGCAATTCCTTACCTCTCCTATATTTGTTGATAATGAGGTTGCGATCAACATAACAAAAAATCCGGTACATCACGCTAAAACTAAACATATAGAAATTCATCATCACTTCATACGAGATTGTTATGAAAAGAAGTTGATACGAATAGACAAAATCCACACCGACGAACAAAAGGCAGACTTGCATACCAAAGCTTTTGATAAAAATCGTTTTCAATATCTTTTAAAATTGAATGGTATGAAGCTGTTGTCGGATGCGGAGGAGTTACTTGGCGTTGATGAGAAAACCGAAGTAGTGGTTGTTGGGAAGCGATCTGCTTTGGTTTGTCGAATTTTTAATTGTTTTGGTATTTAGGGGGAGATAGATATTATTTTCTGAAAATACAAAAACAATAAAAAATGCAAAATTTAAAAACAATAGAAAGCTAAAAAGAGTTTGTGTAAAAAGAGGAAATGATAGTACATCAGCTAGATAGTTACAGTATGTTAAAGATATGTAATGTTTAAAGGCATTAAACAGTCTCGCTGATGATATGCTGATAGGTTTTTACTCATTTAGTAGATTTGTTTGGGATATAAACTTAAAAATCATTTCTTGCTTATTTATTGGGGAACATCTCTCGGATATATAGGTAACCCCTGAAATCTTGTTTGAAAGATTGCCTGTTCCTGAGATACTATGTCTTTATACTTAGTGATATCTGGGGTATTATACCAGGACTTCTAATATTGTGGAAACAATGACCTAGTCCTCGTATAATACTCTACAAATGCTTTAAAATTTAAAGCTTCCCCTCAGCATAAAAATTGATAAGTATTGAAAAATACAAATCAAGTGTTGTTGAAGAGAAGATCCCTAAGTGGGACACACCGCAAAGTCGAGCCATCATCTCTCTGATTGAACAGAAGTTCTAGCCTGAGCTCTGATGGTCTCGCACTACCCTAATACAGATATCATTATAGTATATTCACCTGTAAGACTGAATATACGGAATCTGGATACGAGAGTATATTCTGAGGTGGGACACGCGAATAAGTTAAGTCCTTAAAACACTAATTCGTATCCTAAATAAGTTGAAATTTGTGTGAAAATTTAAAAGGATCAGTATATCGGCAATCTAAGTGAATTGTTTAATACTTAGTGAGTATATTAAGCTCAACGGTACTTGTAATTTGTCAAACAGCTGATATGATCCTCTAACACGCTCACCAAAAATATGTTTGTAAATAGCTGACTTTACTGCTTTTCTTTTCAATTCATTGTTAGTCTAAAATCCAAAAAGATTTCATACTGTTTTAGTCTTAAACTTTCTTAAAATCCCAAAAAGATTTTACATTTCTACTTTAGTTTACGACAAACCAAGGTAGAAAGCTGATCTTCAGAATCTCAGTAGTGAAGCAAAGCAGGAAGTTTATGGACTGGACAACAGGGTTGGGAACTAATCATGAAAAGTGTTTGAACATTTAAAGTCAAAACAAGTTCATTAAGTTGACACTTGTGCAATTTTCATGAAAAAGAGTTTGAAAAGTTTGAACAAATTGTCATTTGTTTCGTTTCGGGTCAACCAAGGTCATTAACTTGGACTTGGTAGATGAATTGAGTACATAGGGTCATTAACTTGGACCTAGATACTTAAGTGGATTTCTAAAACTGACCAAACATGATAAAATGCCAAAAATCAAATCAATAGGTCAAAAAGTCAAAGAGTTGCTTGGATCGATTGGCGATCCGATCGGATGGCCATCCGACATTTGCACTTGCCTATAAATAGAGGTCAATGTCATTCTAGTCAAACTTTCACTCGTTCGAATCACCAATCGCACCTCTCTCAAACACTCTCACTTTCTTGATCTTGATTCTTCAATCATGCTTTCCACACTTCATATGATTATTGGTTTGCACAATCTTCGCTATGGGAAAGGTAAGTTTTATGAATTTCACCGTCAAATTTTGATGTTTTTGATGAGTTAGCGACTGTTCGGACCTAAGTTCTTAGATCTAGGCTTATTTGATGATCTTTGATAGAAACCAAACATAGGGTTTTGTTCACGAGCCTTAGATCTATAGGTTTACTGTCTCAATTTGGTCAAAAACTTGTTAAATCTGATTGATCTAGAGATTAAGGGTGTCGGCAATCGGACCATTAATTGTTAAATTAAACCAAATTTAAGCCGAGTTAGAGAAAAATGAACATAGGGTTTTAATCACCGACAAAAACTCTACGTGAAAACATATTCAATTTTGCAATATGTTAGAAAAATTTTTGGTGTTCATGTTTTATTCAAACTGTTCTTAAATGTCAGTGGTTCGAGTGACAGTTCGATCGGATGACCATCCGATCGGGTGGCCATCTGATCCGATGCATATGTTTGTCTTGAAATTTGTGCCCTACTCTTTATGCTATATTGTCAAATGGTTCGAGTGGCAATCTGATCGGATGGCCATCCGATCCATACCATCTCTCACACTAGTGACTTGTCAAAATTGTTATATTGTTAGTCACATGGCTGGAGTGGCAATCCGATCGGATGACAATCCGATCCGACGGCCATCTGATCCAAATGCACATATGATGTATGTTATGTTCTTGATATGAGATGGTTCATCTGATCGGATGGCAATCTGATCAGATAGCCATCCGATCCTCAGTACTACACAGAGTGAAAATCCAGTGTTAGAAAATTTTTGAAGTTTTTCAAAAGTTTGATACTTTTCACTTCTTGTCTCGAACTACGTGCAAATGCTAACAACGGTTATTTTTACAGGCAAGAGCATCAGATTGGGATAAATCTCACAACATCTACTGCTTGTTGAACGCACATTACACAGATCCAACACCTTACAAAGACGTGGCGAAATTTTTACGAGATAGTCGTATCAACAAAGCCTTAACAGATCAAATAATAGTTTATAAATCACATGTTAGAAGGTTTTGGAGTTCAGTGAGGTATGAAGAGAGTGAGAAAATGATATACTCAGTGGTTAGAAAGAAAGATAAGAATGACCAAGATATAGATATTGAAATTAAGTTTGATGTTGGAGATTTAAGGCGTGTGTTAGAGTTAGGTGATAGAGATGAGGACCCTACCATTGTTCCAGAACGTTTATGCAAGGGTTTGTGGTACAGAATGGGTTTCGTAGGTCATGTGAATGGGAAGTATTTGAAGTGCATGTTCAGTCAACCTTACAAGTTCCTTGTTCACTGTGTTATTCATATTCTATCTCACAGGAAGGGAGCGTATGACGAAACATCGGACTATATAATGAACATCATTACTTGTTTGGTGCTTAACAGGCCATACAATGTATCACAAGTGATATTCGAGCATATGGTGGACAACATCAAGGGTGAGAAGTACATCATATACCCCAGATTCATTGAAATGATGATTGATGATCAAGTGCAAGGTATTGAAAAGAATCCTGAAGATGTACTAGGTCTACGTCATATGACAGCTGAAACTTTGAGCAGATTAGGACAATATAAGCTGAAGAAAGACGAAGCCGAGCCAAGAGTTAAACGTATGATCTGCAAGATTGCAAATCCAGCATATGTTGCTCCTGAGAACGATGCTTGGAGGCATGAAGGCAATAATTCGGAGGATGAGACGGATAGTCTAAGGGATATGTATGAGAAGAAGCTGCATTATTGGTTTGTGAAAAAAGAAAAAGGAAAAGAACACCGAAGGTTTCTCCTGCAGTGGCTACTCCTAAGAAGACAACACCAAAGATTGTTATTAAGGGTAAAGTCGAAAGGGGGAGTCACAAGAAAGGTTAGATTGTTAAGTGTTATATTATTCTAATGAATGTTTAAATGCTTGTTTTGCAGAGGCAGCCAAGAAGAAAGAAACACCAACGCTTGTGGATGAACATGTCATTCCACCAACTGAGATATCTCAAGAAGCTGTTGATCTAACTAAAGTTACATTCGAGTAGTACTTAAAGCAAACAGAAGAAGCTGAGAAAGCTGCAAAGGATGCTGAAGCAGAAAAGCAAAAAGAAGTTAAAGATGTAGATTCAAGCGATGCTGACGATGAATTAAGTGATAAAGAGACAGATCTTGATACTTCGAAGCTTGGGGTTGGAAAGATAACTTTGAAGAAGAAACCTTAAAGAAAGAAAAAAGGATCTGATGAAGAAGATACAACTTACATTCCTTCGCCTAAAGAATCAAAGAAACCTAGAAAGAAATGTCAAGCTGTACAAGTTGGTGTTATTCCAAGGAGTGTTCGAGCTAGAAGGGAAACTGCTATAGTTCCAGAGGTTCAAGTTGAAAAAACTCCAGAGATTGAAGCTGAAAAGGTTCCTGAAGTTCAACAAGTTCAAGTTGAAGTTACTTCAGAGGTTGAGAAGATTGTAGAAGCTGAGAAGAAAGCTGGTGATGATGATGATGATGATGATGTTATTATTACTGAAGAAAGGGTTTCTACACCACCACCACCACCACCACCACCCGTTGATCCAGAATCGTCTAAGCCAAAGAAAACTACTCTTCCTCCTTTGTTTGAAGGCTTTCCTAACATCCATGGAGAATTCAAAGATGCCATACTTCCTGATGAAGAATTTGATATGTTTCATGACGAAACAGTCAAAGATCTAAAGAAGAAAATGAGTATTCTGGAAAAGGAGAAAGAGAAAGCTGAAAATGAGCATGATGAATTGAAGAAGCAACTTGAAGAGATGACCAAAGAGAATGAAGAAATAAAGTCTGTTATAATCAAACATGCAAAGAAGATGAAGACTATGGAAGAAGATGTGGATGATAATGCAAAGTTATTTGAGCAACTATCAGTAGAAATTTTTGATCTACATGTGAAGAACAAAAACTTAGAAGAAACTAACAAGACACTGCATCAAATGTTGAGTGATCTTCACGAAGTGTCTTCAAATGAAAATAAAGTGATGAGATTGGAGATTGAAGCTTTAAGGGCAGATAAAGCTGCAAAAGATGATCAGTTGAACATGTTATACACCGTAATGGAACATCATCTGGAAATCAACGTTCAAGCTATCTACAACAGCTTAGAGATCAAAAAGGTTGAAGAACGTCGAATCCAAAGAGAGAAAGAGTTGGCTAAGGAAGCAACTTAGAAAAGAAAAGGATTGGTGATTGATTCGGAAGAGATTTTGGGTTCTTCAAGCCAGCCTGAAGGTGATGTTGAAATGGCAGAAGCTGGAGATCTACCAAGCTTTGTACTCATTGGTGAATCTCGGTAGGTGCCCTACAGTTTGAATGAAGTTCGTAAGATGGTGAAGGTTAATGAAAGGAAGATGAAGACGAAAACTGAAGCTCCTTTGCTACTTAAATGGAAAGAAGATGAAGAAGAAGAAGAAGATGATGATGAACTAGATTTAGATGAATACTTGGATGTAATAGAAAACTTTGATCCTAAAAGGGATTATGGTGATGATGAGGATCAAAGTGGGTCAGGATGGTTGTCTAAAGGTTTATATGATATTTCTGTTGATGACTACTTGAATGACCAATTGAACGAACAATCTGAAGACACTCATCAGGAATCTTCTTCAAGAAAGCAGCATGCCGATCAGGTATTCCTCACACAATCTACTGTTATATATTTAAATACTCCATTTGAGGGGGAGTTGGAGGTGCCTAGATCAGGGGTTGAGATGCTAGAGGAGTTAGGGATAGATGATGGAAAGTTTAAGTTTGATATAGAAGATGAAATCCCTTCGTCGCCAGAGAAAGAGTACGAGTTTAAATATGTTCATGAAGCTGATAATTACAATGATGTGATAGTTGAAGAGGGATTGGATATGTCTGAAGATGATACTCCCTTTCACTATTCTGGCGTTGATGAAACATTTCCAACTCTGACCGAGATGTTTAAAGAACAAAATGAAGATGAGTTGCGAAGGAAAGTTGTGGAGAAGATAACAACTGAAGGTATTCCGAAAGTTATTCCACAAAAGACTCTATTAGAGGGCAAGAAGAATTGGTTCAAGGTAATGCCCAAGGAGAGAAAGTGTAAAAGACCTCTTCAGTACCTTACGCATAATGCTGATATATCATTGGGTGACATTCTTTCATGGGGGTATCTAGAAGATCTTAAAGTGTATGCCATTAGACGGGAGATGGGGGTTCAATACTTCGAGTATTTGTCAGACATTAAAACCCTCCTGTGGTGGGACGTTGAGGAATTGGTACAAACGAAGAACATAAAGCAATTCTATCATGGTGGTGACGTGAAGCAACATGATCAACATTTATGGAAATACATAAAGTTGCAAGCAAAGAAGAGATTTCCATATTGGAAGCCGCAGTTCCCAGAGCAAATTGTTACAATCTTAGAATCTGGAGAAAAGGATATTACACTGAATATAAAGCCGTCGCGATGTCTGAAAAACATGCCGCTACGTGCAATGGAGCAAGACTTCTATGAAGACTTTCAGGGTTGGATGTACAACCAAAGCACAGCGGAAGCGGTGATATCTCTTTTTGATAAGAAGACAAGTGAATCGAGGAGAATTTGTGTGCTAGACCCGATGTGGCTAGTGAATTGCTCCAAGAAGGATATCGAATATCTATTCTATAACAAGATAGTGTATGAAAAGCCAGACAAAGTTCAAGCTCTACAGTATCAAAAGTTAGTGAACTTGTGTTATGCGAAAGATATCAATTCTGGCAGATACTGGGAGACTAAGTTCAGGGAATTGGAGCGTGAAGTGTTCTTAAAATAAGAAAAACGTTCTGAAAGATTCAAGAAGATAGCTGAATGAGCTGCTGAGCTTGGAAAACAAAAGCTTATGAGACCTCGTCCAACAGACCAGACACCAATCGAGAGCGAAGAAAACAAAATCCCAAGATGGGATAGGAAACGTGATGGTGATCCTGAGTATAGAAAGTACTGGAATGAAGTTGGAAGGCCTCTCAGGCGAAAGATGATAGCCGAACGAGACGAAAAGAGAAGACAGAAAGAGAAAGAGCGAAGGCGTAGCAGGAATACGACTTATGTATTTTGATATGAAAAGAGAAAGAGAAAGAGCGAAGGCGTACTGGGAGACTATGCAGGAAGGAACTACAGCTACATCCAAGGGGGAGTCTGTTAGTACATATGTCTATAGCTTCCGTCTGCATTAAGTCTTATGTATTTTGTCCTGTATATGTGTTTTTGAGTATGTATGTACATAGATGTATTTGTATGTCTAAGACAAACAGGGAACGGTGTGTAACTGTTAAAGTGTAATCCGCCGGACGACGTTAGTCATCCGAACGGATGGCCATCCAATCGGATGGTGATCCAAACGGGTGACACCTTTCTTCCCTGGTTGCCTATAAATAGCGGGTTAGTGCTTGTTATTTAGGACTTTTAGCTGAAATTATAGCAAAGCTCTATCCGTCTGAATCTCTACCAGAACTTCTGTATTTTCACTATCTTTCAATAGAATTCAGACATGTTAAGCGTTGAACTTGTCGTTGTTGATTCTCAGACATTACCGAGGGATTCCGCACCTCGATTCTGATCGATTCCTCCACGTTCTACTCGAACAGATCCTGCGAAAACGGCCTAACAGACTCCAAAAGCATTAATAAGTGATAGGTGTACCCATTTTTGTAATCATCAACTTGAAAAAAAACTTAACAAGATATGGGGTCTATCACCGGATCTCAACTGCATATCACCCTCAAACAAATGGACAAGCCGAAGTGACTAATCGAGGTTTAAAAAGAATACTTGAAAAAAAACGTAGGATTTAATAAAAAAGAATGGGCCGATAAATTAGACAACGCTTTATGGGCTTTTCGAACTGCATATAAAACAACAATAGGTACCACCCCATATAAGCTTGTCTATGGAAAAAGTTGTCATTTGCCAGTAGAAATAGCACACAAGGCCTACTGGGCATTAAAAAAACGTAAACTTAGACATTGAAACTGCCGGAAAGAATCGATTTTGTCAATTAAACGAATTAGACGAATTAAGGAATCAAGCATACTCTAACTCTGAAATTTATAAGGAAAGAAAGAAAAAACTTGCATGATAAACATATTAAACCTAATGAATTTCGAGTAGGAGATCAAGTTCTATTGTTTAATTCACGTCTTCGATTATTTCCCAGAAAATTAAAGTCTAGGTGGTCGGGACCATTCTCTATCACCCATATTTTTCCACACGGTGCAATTGAAATTAAATCTCGAAATGGAATTCCATTCAAAGTCAACGGACAATGACTTAAGCTTTATCAAGGATTCATTGAGGATGATGAGGAAGAGATCTCACTACAAGCGGTCGAAGAATGATTAAACGAAAGTTTATGTACTAACATCATGTCTTGTAGGTAATGGACTTCGAGAAAGCTTCAAAAATCGGTAAGATATCTAAACCAAGTTTCGGGAAACAGGTCACTCACACGTGCACTAAATATATATATATATATATATATATAATGTTACCCGCCCACGGGGCCGTGCCCAGCGAGCACGGGGCCGTGGTCGGCTACTGTCGGGAATAAAACCCCTTTTGTCTTCTCATTTTCATTTCACCGCGACCCGTTTCCCTGAAAACTCTCTAGTTCCTCCGCTATTCTCTGCAGATTTTCATGTTTTTCCTCCATTCAACATCAACAAGGTATGATTCTATCATCTTCTGTAGTTAGTTTAACGATTTGCATGTAGATTAACATCAAAAATTTGGGGAAAAATCTAGGGTTCTTGAACTTGAACCAAACCAAACCCCAAATTTTTGCTTAGATCTAGTAGTATTTGTGTAGTTGCATGTTATAGGAAGTAAATCAACTAAAATTGTTTGTAGATTTGCCCGATTTCAAGCATAAACCTCAAACCCTTGTTTTTAACCGAAAAAGATGAAATTGATGAGGTAAACGGTTTGTTTTTGGAAAAACGGCACGTGGGGTTTCATTTTTTGGGAAAACCACCCCTACTCAACCAAAATTTTTCAAGTTTTCGAAACCGGGTCGAAAAATGGTATTTTTGGGAAACAGAACCCTGACCACGGGGTCGTGGTCAGTGAGCACGGGGCATGTCCGGGAGAAACAAGCTGAACACGGGGTGTGGCCAGTGGCCACGGGGCCGTGTCCAGCCTCCTGTTTTCAGTTTTCTTCAAAAATTTATCGTTACATGCTGATTGTTTTATGTTTTCTTTTGCAGAGATGGCCAGCAAATTCACCAAGTTCAAACCAACAGTGTGGGACTACAAAACCCGCTATGACATTCTTCAAACAAGGCCCGAGGAAACACTAAAACAAGAATCCCTCGATACCTTGGAAGCTGTGTGGCAACTAGACCGCTACAACACACTGGTCACGGGTCCACTAAGGGTGGCCCTCGGCACAAGACTCCATGTGGTTCATGAGTATAGCATGGAGTTTTATAGTTCTTTCACGTTCAAAGCAAAAGCCGAGCCATTTGACGAAGAAGGAGTTCAATTCCGATGTGCGGGAGAGGTGCTTTCAATTTCTATCGCACAGTTTGGAGTGAATGTGGGTCTGTTCACCGAGGAAGAGTCCAGTGAAGAGGAGAACACAGGTGGTCTCCGTGAACTCCCAAGCAACATGCACCAGACAGCATGGGCTTAAATCAGGGATGGTGCATATGATCCAAGTGTCACAAAGAGCTCTCAGTTGCGGGACCCCCTCTACCGCTACATTCACATGGTCCTTAGCAACTCTCTAAGTCAAAGGCGTGCACCGACGTTGTCAACTTGCGTGATCTCATGGTCTTGTATTGCATCCACAACCGCGTTCCTCTTGAAGCCACTCACCTACTCCTAAGGAACATGCATCTGAATCAGTTGGCTTCCTCCCCGACACCAATCTTCTTTGGGGGAGGGATCTACCGCCTCTTCAATACCTATGTTCAACGTATGCCAAAATCATTCCGTAAGGGTCCATGTTCGGGAAAGGTAGATCTCACCCAATGCCGCTCAATGGGGATCATCCACGAGACGGGTGACGGGACAGTCCGCTTCCAAACCACTCAAGGACACGTTTGGAACCCGGAAGCAGCCCTCGTCCTACACGCCGACCCAAACCATCCTCCTCCTCAATATCAAGGCCACCAAGCAGGCTCCTCCTCTCAAGGGGGTGGTTTTCCTAACTTTCAAAGTTTACATGAACTTTTGCAAGAAAACTTACTGTACACCCGCAACACGTACAACATGGCCAACAACACATTTACCCAGGTTGGAGCAATGGAGCGCAACATCTCCACTATACAAGATGACATCACCCACATCCGGGAGCATATGGTGTATCGAGGAGAAGACGATGAGGACGGGGATATGGACTGATCGGAGGCATTGGAGGTGGTGTGATGTTGGATGCAGTTTCTCAGGTTAACCCTTTTCTATCCCACAGACAATTTCTGGCCTGCGAGCCATGGTTTGAACAATTTACTTTCCTAAACACTTTTTATTTTCTTTTTATGTGTGTGATGACGGATGATGAACTTTGGTAAAATTAGGATGTTTGTTATGTTATGTATGTTGTGGTGTTTAGCAAAACAGGTACCCAGGAAGCTTGGATGCACTAAACATTAGTGCTACATAAGCCCGGAAACCCGAACCACAAGCCAAAAACCTGTAATCATCAAATGCAGAGTGCCACCATGGGGTCGTGGTCAGCGACCACGCCCCCGTGCTTACATCCCTGAAATGCTGTTTGTCTAAATACTTCCCACCACGGGGTCGTGGCCACCAGGCATGCCCCATGGCCAAGTTTCTATAAGTTTCTGTTACTGGCACTCTGACCACGGGGTCGTGCTCAGCCAGCACGAGGCCATGGCCAAATGCCCAGTAACATAAAATTTTGTTTTTCGACACCCTTTTACACATTCAATCAACCTAAAAACTTATTTTTGGGACACATTGAGGACAATGTGTAATTTAAGTGTGTGGGGGGGATGCTAAAACCTTGAATCTCGCAAGTCCTAATAACAAGCCTTACACAAAACTCTATTGGAACCGCTAATCACCCCAAATTTTTTCAAAAAAATTTCATTTTTTTACTTGTCTTGGTTTAATTTGGGATTAACAAGTTCTAAAAAGGTTATATTTCTACAAGTTTACAACCAATGGCGTCGTGATAAAAAGAACCAAATAAGAAAATTATGAAAAGGCATGACAAATCTAATTAAAATTTGATTATATATACTTGATCACATTATAAACCCATTCCCACAACAAGTGAATTTTGAGCCTTTATTGAGCATATAAACATATATCTTTAAACTAAATGCTCATTTTTCGTTTCTTGTGTGAATAGTCGCTTGCTTCTTACAACTCTAGAACTTGCCACGACGATACATTCTCAGTCCTTACCAACTTGAACCCAAGTAAGTAAATGATAGAGGCATTAGGACTAACCCTTTTTCCTTTCAACACCATTATTTTCATCTTTTTTATCACCTACCCAAAATCCCCCTAGTTAACCCCTTTGAGCTAAACCTTTTCATTTCAAAACCCACAAAACAAACACCCTTTACCCACCAAAACCTTTTTCTTTTCAACCCCTTTGTTTTAGTAAAAAGCTCAGTTATCTTGTGACGTATGAAAAAAAAAATATGATGAAAGTCTTGCAATAAACAAACAAGTTCCTCAAAGAAACTTTGTCTGAATATGCTTAGTTTGAATAAAAGTCACAAAAACAAAAAGTTTTACGACGACCGATACTTTTTACGCTTTTCGCCGTTTTTACTAACCACTAACCAAAACCACCTTGTGACATTTGTGCCTTTACAACCACGATACAAATACGAATCCAATGAAATCTTGTGTGTCATTCTCGGGATTTGTACAATTACATATGACAAGTACACATATCAAATTTGGTATGATTCCGAACTCTAGAGAAGCTTTTCTGGAAGTTTTACGTACACTATTATGCAAACGTAATTAGTTTAACACAACGTACACTCTGGAATAGTGAAATAAGCTTAACATACCTTAAATAACCTTTACATAACTTAGAAATAAGTTTTGAAGGGTTTGGTATGGCAAAAACAAATTTATTCGATCACAGGGACTATTTGCGACAAACTGCAAAAGTCTGTCAATTCGTTTAGCAACATACACTATGGAATAAGATCATAAGCTAAACATTCCCTAAATACCCTTAACATAGCTTAGAAATAAGTTTTGAGGGGTTCGGTATGCGAAAATACGCTTATTTGATCACAGGGACTAAAAGCGTCAAAACTGCGAAAGTATGCAAATACGTGCATATCTTCCGTTCTGACCGTATCTGGACATCCAAAAATTTTTGTAATCACTAAAATATTGTATTTTAGTGATAGGAATGCAAAAATACCATTCGTTTCGCAATTCAGACCGTTTTCACGTCCGTTACGATTTCCGTTGTAATTAACCGAAAACCGCAACCGTACAGCCAAATAAACTGACATCCGTGGCATTTTTGAACATAATTCAAGTTAAATATACTTTAACTTCATCATGGAGCTTGAAAATGGGCTTGACGGGTGTTAGAAGTGCCAAAATGTGACGAAACACACTCAGGGACCAAAGCTGTCAAATTTGAAACTTCAGCCCCATATGACACCCATACGGACCGTATGCATATGGTCCTTATGTTCTGTAAGGACCCTCCAGCACAGCAGATTCATTGAATCTTCAAAACAGCTGCTGAAGGTGGTTTTAATCTTAGTTTTTGCAACTTGTGGGCTGGTTTATGTGTTCCCCAAGTTCCCTAATCAGTGCCTAACAAGTGTAAGGTGTGGATCATTCCTTGATCATCACACAAACACATGGCAATGATCCAATGGTGCATGAATTCCTATAAATAGCAAGTGACCTCTTCATTCCAAATTGCTCATTCCTTCTTTCTTTCCTGTTTGAAGAAACACAGGTTTAATCGACCGGAATCAATTGAAATAGGGGGTTTGAATCTGCATAAAAGGGTTAGGTCTCCTCGATCGATTCAGGGATGAATGATCTTCTTCCTCGAACAACAACTGCAAAACAAACAGCCGTTAGACTCGCCACGGGGAGAATGGAGGTTCTCTCCGTGACCACCCTCCGGCGTGAGAATAAGTACAAGTTTGATGAAGAAGAAGAAGAAGTGAAAGTAAAGTGAAGTGAGTAACTTGAGAATTATACCTGAATTATCCTTTATTTATAGCCGAAGTTTGGGCGGGAAAATCTGTTGATGGAAAACTTAACGGAAAGTGCTTTTCCGTAAGCGGTTATTTCTCCCTCCGTTAATCACTAACGGGTGTGTATGCACACGGATCATGGTCTCGATCAGCGGATAGGGTGATGCCACGTGGAAAGTGGGCAAGTGTAGATCTTTCCTTCAATTCGGTTCCATCATCATGACTTCGAGGGAGCCTTGTATGATGCCACGTGGCCATTCGGTTATAACCGAATGGTGGTGCACAATCAAGTCTTCTAGAAGAATACAGCTGTAATCCTGTGTGGCTCTTCTTCATGCTAATTTTTATGGTAACAGAGAAGTTACTTTTATCCAATTCTGGATGTTATTTATGCGGAAGTTTTGTTAGGATTTTATCCTATCTGCTGTATGAGAGTTTGCGCAAGGATTTAGTTCCTTTTGGCGCTCGGGTGTTTAAAAACTGTTTTTCTTTCCAAGTTCTCTTTTAGAACCAGTGCACGGCCGCACAAGGTTTGTTCTAAAGAGAGCTTATTGATGAGGTTGTGGTATGGTCTCAAGCACCTGAACAAGGTTTTTGGGACCTTACCCCTTCAAGTCTCCCCAGTCTAGTGATGCTCTTATGCAAATAAGTGGAGCACTGGACTATGAGAGGTGGATGATTTTGCTGTGGAGCTTTTTGGGCATGAAAAATGGAGAATCTTCTTATGGAAGATATTCTTGCTCATGATATTGATTTTGAAAATATTGACTTTTTAGCAGGTGAAAGGGTGCAGTGACGACTGTTGATGTGTGACAGGCTGTCACTGTTAGTTGTACGTTGTGGCTTTCACGCACGCGTGAACTCGCGTCATTGTTATTCCCACTCGCCCCTGATGCTTAGATAACCGTGTCTACCCCGAAAAAGGTGTTGTTGTAGTTATTTAGGTTATTTATGGCGGTGGGTATATAAACCTTTCGATTGCCTATTTTTGCCATCATTGCCATTTGAAAACCATCCTACTTTGTTTCCCTTGTTACCCCTTTGAAGAAATCTGCTATTTCTCTTCTTTATGTCAACCGGAGAACATCACGAAGATTCGTCTGACGAAATGGCTTCTGGTCTTCCACCATTGAAGTGGTCTAAAGAAACCTTTGATGGTATGGTTCGAAACTTTAAGTTCCCTGATAGTTGGGACGCTCGATACCCTGAAGAGGGTCAAACGGCGGTGAACTCTTCGGCTGGGTACATTACTCTTTTTTGGGATTTCTTCTCTGCAGGCGATTTTTGATTGCCTGTGACAAAGTTTTTCCTTGAAATTCTTTCGTTTTACAAATTTCACCTTTCTCAAATGCACCCTATTGGGATGGTTAGGGTTCGTCATTTTGAGTTTGTCTGCCGTACAATGCATATTGAGCCGACGGTTACTTGTTTCCCGGTGTTTCACCAGATGCATTGTTCCCGGGGGTTCTACTCGTTTATGTAACGGGCAACTGCTAAAAAGATCTTGCTACAACCCCCCAAAATCTTTTCACGATTGGAAACAAAAATTCTTCTTTATTAAAGTCGGAGTGATTCCGACGGAGATGATTTTCAGGGGTAAGGAAGACGTTCCGACCGAAACCATACAAACTCCTTTCTCAGAGAATTGGTACCAAGATCTAAAGGATGTTCCATCGATTGCTCTACTAGAGAAAGCCTTGGTTGGTGCTAGTATGAGCCTTTGCTGGCGGATGAATCAAGACGATAAGCCAGTGTACACGGAAAACGGTAAAGGTGAGTTTTGGGGTTTCCTTATACTGTTTGTTGCCCTCTTTTTTTCTTTTTTTTTTTTTTGAACTTGCTCTTGTTTTCTGCAGTTGTCTCTCTTTATGTTGTTGCATTCAAGAGAGCAGGTGGGAAGATGGGTACCGTTCCGAAAAGGGCTGATGAGGAATTTTGGTATCTTCAAATTGTCAAGAATTTTGTGCTTCCGCGCGATGAAGATTTGGCCGCGTAACCCCCAAGTGGTGCTGGTAAGTATTTATTTTTGTTTTTATGTTGCTGTACCATTCTTTTGCGCGTGGGTAATATTGCGGTGCTCTTGTTTGAGTAGGTGAGCTGACTAACCTGGGCATAGGCCCTGAGAAGAAAAGACGTGCGCCAATTGCTACTACTGTGCCGTGAAAAAATGATGCAGAGAAAGCTCAATCATCCAAGGTTAAAAATGTTAGAGGAGAGAAGAAAGGTATACGCCATTCCTCTGACTCCTGGTGTGAATATGTGGTGGTATCTGACTCGTTGGAGGGACTTGCGCCTGCAGTTGTGAAGAAGCCAAAGGCGGAGCCTAGGGATAGTGTTGACATCCCTCCTTCAAATCCTGATGACCCCATTGACTTGGAGTCAAGTCCAGAGCGTTTGTTGAAGACAAGGGTGGGAAAAAGAAAACAGACTGATGCTGAGGCTGAGGGGCAGCCTGCTAAGAAGGCTCAAAGGAAGAAAATCACCAGAAGGGGCAATCTTGATGCCTTTATTGCGAAACCTCTTCTAGGTAAGCCTTTTCTTTATTTGCTTTCTATGCGCATTGCACGTTTGTAATCTATTTTTTGTTTTTGTAGAAAAACCAAGTTCCCCTGTGCACGTGGAGCCATCATCCGCGGTTAATGAGGATCTTCCGCCTTCTCCCCCTCGTGCCCCGATTAGTGAGCAACTAGAAGGTACTAAAGCTGGTGGTGATGATGAGGCGGAGAAGACTGCTGAAGCAGGGAACCCTGAGGTTGAAAACCCTGTTGAAACGGAGAAGGTTATTAGCCCAGAGGCTGCGGGTGTTGATGTTGGGCATCCAAAGTCTCCTGCAGTTGTGGCGCCTGACCCGGAGAAAGGAAAGTCTGCTCAAGAAATTCCTGTAGCAACTTCTCCTTCTGCGACTTTTGGTTCTGCGCCTGAGAACACTGAGAGGAATCCTGGTGGAGACCAGGGTTCTTTTATTCAAGTTGATGAAAATTCTCCTATCCGCCCAGATGAAACTCCGGGGGATTATTATTATAGATGTTATTCGGAGAAACAGGCGGATGAGGTTCACGTGCCGGTGTGGAAGTTGAAGAAAGGGGATACTTTTTCTGATTGGCATGTGTGCCGTGATTTCCTCCTGGGGAGATTAAGTTCCAAGAAAGGCGTCCTCATGAGCAGACTTATCATGCCTACCTTGAAGAAGCTGCTACCTATACATCCACTACGCATCGTATAGTGCGTGAATAGCGTAGTATGCATAAGGAATGGGCTGCTTTTGAAGCATCCAAGAAGAAAGCTGCTGAGGATGAGGCCCGAGCTGCCCTATTGAGGGCTAAGTTAGAAGCTGATCGGGCTAAGTTTGAGAATGACCAAAAGACTGAGGAATGGTCTGTTGCGGGGTGGAAGAGGAAGGCAGAGGCTGAAGCTGCTCTCCTTTCCAAAGAGAGCAAAAATTGGAAGGAAATTTGTGAGAAAGACAATAAAGAAAAAATGGGTCTTCGCAATACCATTAAGAATCTCAAAGCTGAGGTTGAGAGGTTGAATAAACAAGATGCGGAGATTGAGAGATTAAAACAAGAGAAAGGCTGAAGCTGAAGCTGAAGCAGATGAGGCGCGCTCTCATAGGGAAAGAAGTGAACAAAGAAAGGTACATACCTGTGCTACTCTTGCTCTTAGAGATAAGGAGATAGAAGAACTTATTGCTTTATTATCTGAGCAGGAACAACTTAAGGAGGAAGTTGAGTCCGCTAAAAAAGATTTGGAGCTTAAGCGGACTGAGAAGGCTGAGACTTCCCGTCGTCTTGCCAAAACTGAAGAAAAGTTAGAAAATTCTGAGACTGCCCGGCAACGGCGGAGAGTGAGCTTGAGCCACTGAAAAGTGACATGTTGTGGTTGAAAGAACGCGGAATTGCAAGCGTAAGTTTATCTTTCTTTGATAACATTTGGAGATGTTTGCGCGTCTTCTTATTTTGCTTTTTCTTTTGTACAGGTTGTCGACTCAGTTCTCAATTCTGAAGAACTAGATAAAACGGTTGCGCATCTGCTGGTCGCTGTGTGAAATGATGGGTATGCCCAAGGGTATGCAGAGTGTTCGCATCACGTGGTTAACGCTTTAAAGGTTGAATGGGACACTAGTAGGTCAGCTACTCATGGTGTTGATACCGAAGCTGCTCTTGCTGCTGCGAAGACTCAATTCAATACTTTACAGCTCCCAGTCATGGATCTCATTACTGCCGCACTGCAGTCTGAAGACCACGTGGCGCAGTTGAGAGAGATTTTTCCAGACAAAGAAGAGGATGAGGATGAGGATGAAGACCTAGCTTAGGTTTTCTTTGTGGTTGTATGAACAATTGATAGTTAACTGTAGGTTTTAGGATGTGGATCCCTGCTTGTTAATGCGCTATGGCGCAAGTAACTTTATTTAATACACTGCCGTGTATGTTTATAATTTCTTGTTAAGGCGTGTGGTGCGCCAGTAACTAGTATGAAGTGTGTTTGACTTACAATATTTTGCATAAGTACAATTGCTTTGATTAGGTGAGGCGAATAAAGGTGGTATAAAGCTCATGTGTGAACGTAAGGCTGGGCCTTGTGCGATGCATGTGATCGCTGACCGTTCATGAGACTTATGTTACAGTTACCATAATGTTTTTGCGCTTACCAAAAGGAATTGCATGCACTTTGTAATAAACACAGAAATAATAGAACTAACTTTGCTTTGATTAATGATAAGGCTCAAAGGCCGTAGTACAAAGTCGTCTGCTTAGGATAATTAAATGGAACTTAACTTACTCATACTATAGTTCTACGCCATGGATTGGTAAGTTAAAGAACTTGACCAACATGTGAAGAGGCTATTGTATGCTACTTGCTTCTTGCGCCGCTTAGTTTTTTGCTTTCTTACTCGAGCCTTCATCGCCGCGAGTAATTTGCTTTATATCCTTCCGCATGTTCTGCAGTAAGTGGGTGAGTTCACCACATTTGAGTGCTTTTTCAATCTCGGTGTGGAGAGATATACAATTGTTTGTAGTGTGACCATTATCCTTGTGGTAGTCACAATATTGATTCGGATCTTGACCCCTCTTGTTCTTCATTGGCGGAGGGGTTTTAAACTGATAGTCTTTTGTGCTGAGCACCTCCGCTGGAGTTTTCGTTAAGGGAGTCTACTGCCGTTCTCTATTCTCTTGCTTTGTTTCCCTCTGCACTGCGAGCTTGTTTATGGTTGCTCGCGCGTCTTCAGGTGAGTACGTTCCAGAGGTTGAGTCGCGCCAATTCTTCTTGAATTTCTTTCCACCACTACCACTCATGTCTTTTGGGCGATTGTGCGGTGGCGGTGGCCTGTTGGTGCTGAGGTTTCGTTCTGTCTGGCGTACACTTTGGCTGCAGCCATCAGCTTTTCCCAGCTCTTAGGTAACCCTTCTGTTCCCAACAGAACCTTGATCATGTCATCGCAGCGGACAGGATACTTGAACTGTGCTCGTACCAAATGCTCGTGCACGTCGCCAATCTCTAGTACTTCCTTATTGTAACGCGTTATGAAGTCCTCTAAGCTCTCATCGTTATGCCTCCAAATATTCATCACGTCAGCAGTGTCTCTGATAAACCTTCGCTGTTGGCTAAATGCACTAGGAATTTTTCTCTTAGATCCACCCACGACGTTATCTTCACAACTGGTAGGTTATCGAACCATAGTCGTGCTGCACCTGTGAGAGTTTGGATGAATAGATGGCATCATATTGGCAAGGTCCATCCTCCTACCAGACATGCGCTGGTGAAAACACGAAGGTGATCATCCGGATCTGTCATGCCATTGAATTTGCCGACATTTGATGGCAGTTTCGCTTTTTCCAAGGGAGCTAAGGCGATCTCACTGATAAACTTCGAATTCTCCGCTGCCTCTGTCGGGCGGTAGATTAAGTTGTAATCGTGCTCTGCTTCTGGATTATAAACTGCGCGAGGTTTATAATTTTTGTGGTCCCGTTGCAGCCGGCTAAACACACTCGTGTTATCTCCTTCCTGGTATGTTATGTCATATTCGTTGGTGTGGGTGTCCCGCTTTTGGTAGGAACACGGGCCCAACCGAGAATGGATCGATTGCCTTCGATGGAATGAGATTCATCATGATATTCTCTTCGTCGATTCTCGGAATGAGTAGACACATACCTTGTAGGAGATCTGGAGTAAACTTCTGTGTCTTCCACATGAACTCGTGATGATTCTTCATGGTGTGAAGCACGAGGTGCAGATGGTGCACGTGTACGAGATGCAGGTCTTCGTGAATGAGTTGGAGGAGCAGTCTGTGCACAAAGTTATGCATACACAGCGTTTATTGCTCCTTGGGATCTGACATACCACGAGATGGGAGTTTCACCGGGAGGTAAAATTGAACTGATCGGGATCTTGGGTTGTGTTCCTGGAGTAACAGGGTCGTTCGGATGATTATCGTTGTACTGGACTTCGTTATCATCCGAAGCCTCTTCCACAATCCCTTCAACTTAGGTATTATGTGCGAAATTGGCCGAGCGCCAGATTGACGGTTTGTCGGAGTTTCTTCCATTGAAAAACAGAGATGGAAGAGTAAATCGAAGCGAGAAGATATGAAAAGAAACTGAGAAATCGGTTGGCGCCAATGAAGAAACACTGGTTTAATCGACCGGAATCAATTGAACCAGGGGGTTTAAATCTGCATAAAAGGGTTAGGTCTCCTCGTTCAATTCAGGGGTGAATGATCTTCTTCCTCGAACAACAACTGCAAAACAAACAGCCGTTAGACTAGCCACGGGGAGAATGGAGGTTCTCTCTGTGACCACCCTCCGGCGTGAGAATAAGTACAGGTTGATGAAGAAGAAGAAGAAGTGAAAGTAAAGTGAAGTGAGTAACTTGAGAATTATACCTGAATTATCCTTTATTTATAGCCGAAGTTTGGGCAGGAAAATCTGTTGATGGAAAACTTAACGGAAAGTGCTTTTCCGTAAGCGGTTATTTCTCCCTCCGTTAATCACTAACGGGTGTGTATGCACACGGATCGTGGTCTCAATCAACGGTTAGGGTGATGCCACGTGGAAAGTGGGCAAGTGTAGATCTTTCCTTCAATTCGGTGCCATCATCATGACTTCGAGGGAGCCTGGGATGATGCCACGTGGCCATTCGGTTATAACCGAATGGTGGTGCATGATCAAGTCTTCTAAAAGAATACAGCCGTAATCCTGTGTGGCTCTTCTTCATGCTAATTTTTATGGTAACAGAGAAGTTACTTTTATCCAAGTCTGGATGTTATTTATGCGGAAGTTTTGTTAGGATTTTATCCTATCTGCTCTATGAGAGTTTGCACAAGGATTTAGTTCCTTTTGGCACGCGGGTGTTTAAAAAGTGTTTTTCTTTCCAAGTTCTCTTTTAGAACCAGTGCGGGGCCGCGCAAGGTTCGTTCTAAAGAGAGCTTATTGATGAGGTTGTGGTATGGTCTCAAGCACCTGAACAAGGTTTTTGGGACCTTACCCCTTCACTGTTGCTCTGATTGAGGCTACCACACTTAGTTGGAGGCCTCATACTTGAGTATTCTTAGTCATTTTTCCAAGCTTAGGACACTTGTAAGTGTTCTTTCATGCTTTGTCATTTTTCTCAAGCAAGAAAGTTAAACAGTGTTTGACTTTCTGCTTTGACCATGATTTGGTCAAGACAAAGTTCGTTTGAACTTTGCAACGTGAGCGTAATCATGATGGTTATAGTCCCTTGTGACTATACCTACTGATTACCACGTTGACTAGTCAAAGTGACGAGTCAAAGTTTCGGTCAAAATGCACGATTATGTGCATTTTGCGACGAAACTATTTTCGGGTATCAAAACACTTTGTTTTGATATCAAATTAGTTTTCTAATTTAGTTAAACATGTTTTGATATGTTTAACTCGTCACTTTTAGTTTAGTGCTTATATAGAGTCGTAAGTCAAGCGGTCTCAACAACCGCTTAGACTTTTGAACCCGACCCGTTTGGTCGATCATTAGGATTCAACCAAACATATTTTGTGACCATAGTTGTATAGGGAATAACCTTTCGAGGTTATACCTTATGGTCACTTAGTTTAATTAGTTGTATGATAGGTAGTTTATATGCCTTAGGAAAATGACCAAAATGCCCTTTTTGAGCATAATTTGAATTTAAGCATATGTAACCAAAATTTTGACACTTAAACTGATTATGCAACATAATTAAACATGTTTAGGCATATAATACTTGTCATAGGACTAGTTAGGCCATCCGAACACGCTTTTGCGCAAATAACGCGTTAAAGTAGCATAAACTACCTTAACGGGTCATAAGCACTTAGGATAGGTTTCAAATCAGAATGTAGGCTTTGATAAACCATATCATATGAGTTCCAACACTTATTTGGTTTAGAAGGCCTCATTCTATCCGATCTCCCGATTTAGGCCCCGATTATTAACATAGTGATTCCATACTAGTTGCCACTTGATTCCTTGATTTCCCGAGCTTTGTTAGGTCACTTAATCAAGGATACTTGCAATCTCAAGTGAGTACATAGCTCCCCTCTTTTATGCTTTCAATTGTTTTGTGGTGACTCGTATGTGCTAAATGTTTTCAAGTTTTCATGAACAAATGCTATGGTTTATATAAAACACGGTGATTTCAATAATGTGAACGAACTTGTTGGGGCGTTAGTCGAAAGACATCCGAATGACATTCATTAACTATGATCAAGCCGACCAGTAGTATGTTATGGTACCATAGGATCTGACAAATCCCGTTACTAGGCTATTCACAGGATTTGGTGGGTAGTTTGGGGAACGACAGAAACTGTTATCTGATTAACAAATCATTGTTGGTTTGTTAGTCTTGTTAAAGAGGTCTTTCAGGGCCTATTAAAGATACCCCATGGGTGGTATATCGAGTCACACAGGTTTGAATGTATTCTTTAAAGAACGACCAAAAGTTGTATTTCACAATTAAAAACGGACGATTGAACGATGGTTTATGACACAGACGATTTTAACGATTTGAACGATTTTGGATGATTGTTTTCAAACGATGTCACACAACGAGGTTTACTTAAAGATATAAACCATACAATGTTTACTTTCAAAGACGATTTTCTACTTGTTTTTTACAAAGACAAATGTTTTTAGTCAAGATTCATGGCTACAATGGTTTTGGTTTTACATATATCAACTTGTAAAGTTGATAAAACAAACTGCAATATCAAACACTTTTTGATTTCAAGCTACATACTCGATAACTCTCGTAGTTGGACGAGGTATTGCAATATGGATTCAAAGCCATGAATTTGACATACAAAACCTATGTACTCGCCGGCATTTTTATGTTGACTGTTTTCACATATGTTTCAAGTTCTACTATGTGATCATTGTTGATTGCTTGCTACACATAGGATGGATGCGGGCTTTAGTGACTTAAAACTTGAAAGACAATTTTTGTAATTATTTGGTCTATATAAAAAAAATGAGTAAATTAATGAAATAAAACAAAACTTCAATTACCATGTGTTGTGAAACAATGATTCTGTTACGACACTCCCCGACGTTTCCGCCGCGGTTTGTTGTATTACGCGGTCGGGGTGTGACACACCTACCCTTAGCCCAAGCCTAACCCTTCCCCAAAGTCCTCTTGATATTTACAAAGGTTTATAGTTAAAAAGGAGGAGGTTTGATCGCTTGGCAAGCATATGGTAGAAGTAAGTTCCATGCCGGTCTCGAGTGTTTCACAAAAATACATCTTCGGCCGAGTGTTGAGTGATCTCCCGTGAGGTATGTGAACTTGTATATAAATGGAATTTTAAAGAGGCATGTTACGCCCTGATAAGTAATTTTTCTTATAAAATGTTCTAAATAAATCATGACGAATAAGATTGTAAATAAAATAAAAATAGAACCCAATAAAGATCTTGGATTCCCGACACTCAAGATGAGCCCAAAACTTCTCCTCTACCTCTTCCATTTGGGTGTGTAAGCCACATATTAAAGAGTTTTGCTTGAGGACAAGCAAAGATTCAAGTGTGGGGGTATTTGATGTGTGCAAAATGTAACATATAAATTACATCAGATGAGGCATAAAACTAACCCTTTTTTAGTACTAATGTTGGAAAAAGTATGTTTTTGTCTTCCTTTTGAATTTACAGGACCAAATGAGCTTAAATGAACAAAAGGAACAAATATACAGCCAAAACCAACATAAATACAAAGAAAAGGAATAAACGTGACATGCCCGACCCCTCGGCAGCATCCCCAAAGCAAAAACAAGACGACAGGAGACTGACCACGGGGCCGTGCCCAGCCCAACACGGGGCGCGGTCACGGTCCTGCAGAAAAGACAAACCTGTAGAAGCTTCTACGCCCACCACGAGGGTGTGCCCAGCTCAGCACAGGGCGTGGTCAATGCAAAGATACGAAGAATCTTGCCAAATCTTGATAGTACAGATACGATGCTGACCACAGGGCCGTGCCCACTAGACACGAGGCCGTGTGGGACCCTCTCCTGACACTTGCATTTAATGAAGGAAGAGAAAAGGCTGGCCACGGGGGCGTGCCCGCTGGACACGGGGCCGTGGCTAGAGCTCTGTGCAGGCTATAAATAGGGGTGCTTGGCTCACTTCAAAGGCATCGCTTGGCAAACCACTACTCTCCCACTTTGCCACCGCTCCACCACCACTATAACACCAACACCCACCACCATCATCCATCATCCATCTTTAGAGTGTGTAGTAGTCTCGGGATCCAAGATTGATCGTAAGGGTTCTTGCCAATCAAAAGGCCATGTTTGGTTAAGCCTCTTACATCACTTGATGAAGACAAGTCTTTTATGTATTACTTTTGATTTTTTATCTTTCGGCACTTTTTATTTGGTTTTGTATTAATGACTTTAATAACTAGTTTCTTATGTTGAAGGTGAATTCTTCCTATCATTTTTCTGTGGTGTCTTGGCGTTACTTTACTGTCTATATAAAGTAAAAGATTGCATCATTCATGTTTTTACGGTCTATATAAAAGCATGTTGACTACCTGGTCGGGGGTTAGGGGAATGGTTTGGTAAGGTTCTTGCCTTGTTCAGTGTATAGATCCTGTAAGGACCTGGTTCAAGCTTACTAGGACCTCCTTCAATAACCACTGGTATTGGATGGCGGGAGTGCGAATAGCTTGAACCCCTCATATGTAAACTACTATTAATACATTAAATCGGCTTCTTGGGATTGTATCCTTGCTGACTCAAACCACTTAGCCGAGGGTAACGTCACCTTCAAAAGAGGGGCCTACCACTTTTCGCATTAATAACTTAATTAATTATCTTTCAATATTCTGACCCTTTGGGATTGTATCCCTGCTGACTCAAACCACTGGGTTGAGGGTAACGTCACCTTCAAAAGAGGGGCCTACGACTATAACTAAGACAATCTCTTAAAAAGTCCGAAAGTACGAAAATCATCAAAGGATACATTAAAGGCGAGTCGGGTCCAAGTGATTCATCTTGTCTATCTTCATTTTATATCTGAATTTTTAGTTTTTATTTTTCATGTTTTAAAACTTTTCTCAAAAATTTAGATTGATTAGACGTTCTGGATAAACCGGTACTAAAAGCTCTTGTGTCCTTGGACGACCTCGGTATCTTACCAACGCTATACTATGCTCACGATGTGTGCACTTGCCCAAGTGTGTGTTTAGTGTTAGTAAAATATCGTGTTTTATATTTTTAAAACTTGATTAATGCGTAAAATGGGCTCAAAATATTAATAAAATCATATCACGCTTCACACACACCAATTAACCTTCTACTTGAAAGGGCTCTACTGCAATGGATGGCAGAGGGTCCGCATTGTGAAATGGTCTTTCTAAGTCGGAAAAGGGGCATTGGGCAAAGAGCAACTCAAAAGTACTTGACTGAAAGATGTGACTTTAGGAGTGGATTTTAGAAGGAAAGACTTTGTTTACTTCCTACAAATTCTTATGTAAGAAATAGTAGAAAGAAATGAATTTTGAACTAAATAAGGCAACATTGATAGACCATTGAATAAGAATGCTTGAGTGGGAATTGTCCTAGAATTTTAGCATACAAGAGGGGCATTTCTTTATTGAGCTTGTCACACATGGAATCTCAAATGTGGAAGTTTTCTTCCCATGGCACTCTAGGTCTTACCTAAGATCCTTAGTCTATCGGACGCTACCGTTAACCGGGGCACGATAGAACCAATGGTCAATACCATCATCTTGCCTGCGTGTGTCTCCACTTTTCGGCTGCGGAAAGCTTCACTCCTTTCACTGAATGAAGACCGAGGAAAGAACTTCAAATGTTTAGGATGGATTGGATTAGAATAGGCTGATTAAATAAAATCACTAAAATTACTCTAATGCCTCAACTAAAAATTTGTAATCATACACTTTCAAACAAGTATTATATATATTTTCACTAGACAATTGACAAAGCTATTAGAGTTAACATTGGCTGATCTAGAACAAAAGTTCAGAGGTAACTCTAAAATATTTTTTTATCCACACATTCATACAATGTAAGTACAAAAAAAAACGATAATAAATAAAGTTAAACATTTACCAAATAGATTTCTCCTTTTCAGCATTTGAAAACTTGAATTGGAGCCATTACATCGTTAGCTGTTCACGAGCCGACCCAGGACAAGCTCGGCCTCGGGTTTGATTATAGGCTTGTCTCTCATTTGAAACCGAGTTGAAAATATAAACTAGAGCTCGGCTTAACCTGCTTAGGCTCGGATTTAAAAAAGAAATTTAATATGTAGCTTTCAAAATTCAATTATCTAAAATATTATTCAATTATTTAAAAGAACATATCCAAAATATGTTCAACCTAATATATTACAAGCTAAAATAATGT
Organism: Helianthus tuberosus; assembly: GCA_030545235.1. Classification (NCBI taxonomy): domain Eukaryota; kingdom Viridiplantae; phylum Streptophyta; class Magnoliopsida; order Asterales; family Asteraceae; genus Helianthus; species Helianthus tuberosus. The sequence goes on along the minus strand of JARYGA010059718.1, from coordinate 7,721,584 downwards.
TTATCCAAACACAAAATAAGAGCATTCACATCCTATCCATTAAATTTTGTTAATTTGGTGGGACACTTTTCATCCTCTATAATATAATATATGTTCAACCCCTAAATATGTCATAGATATCCAATTGAACTACTAAATACATACAAATGATAATCAATTTCTTATAAAATATTATATATGTATATAAAAATAAATTATAACAAAGAAAATAATCTGAGCTAACAAGTGAGTTAAATCGAGCCAATCTGGCTCGTTACAAGCCAGCTGAGTTAGGCTCACTTTCTAACCGACCTGAGCTGGCTCAGCTTCGTTTCAAAAAGAGCCGCGTCAAGTGAGCTTTTTCCGAGCTAAAATATGAGCGAGTTTCGAGCGTGCTCCAAGCTGTGAGCTTTTTGAACAACTCTAGTGTGGAGGTCATTGGGGTTGGCGCTGGTCGTTGTGTTCTTTTTTTCCCATTCAGAAATCAAGTCAACAAGTTTTTGAACTTTAATCTTTCATTTTAATTAATTGGGATCTTTCATTTTTTTTGGGCTTTTAACTTATAAATTAAGTAATGGCCATTAGTGTTGGGGTTAAACTTTGAAAGGGTGAGGACGTTGGGCTTTTAAAATATTGTGGGGTAGTATAAGATAGTTTAAGAGGTAGCGTAATACATAAAATGTTAAAGATAAAAATCAAAATTGCACTTCGTCGGAAAAGTTGAGTCTAGTGGGGGTTACCCCTACCCTAAGGGTACCTCCACCCCTAGCTAGGAGTTAAGGTGTTCCATCCCTTGACATAAATTTGAGCCCCGCCAAAAATGGTTTTCATGTAATTTAAGCCGTTAAAAAAATATTAATAGAGCATTAAAACAAACAGACCCTGATGTGCAAAGACTATACTACCCCTAACTAACATATTCAAGTCTATCGGTTTGCATGCATGGACTAATATATGTATCAATTGTCTATTAGTTTTAAAACCCAGTTTATTTTTATAACACGCCTTCTAGGTCAATTTTATAGACATGGTTTGCTAATTATTTTAACACAACACAGACCCACTATGCAATCCGTGTTTTTAACACATTTCCTATCTAATTCATGTTTTTACATCCAAACACAAAAAGTTAAATGATCCAAAAAATTATATACACATAAGCTACATTTGATTTTATATGATTATTCCAATAGCGTAGGTTGTAGAAATCTCTATGAATTTTGCACTATTTCTTCCCATAATCCTTCATGCGACAAGTTTTTCTATATTGATTTCTATCTTAAACACATGAATATTAACCCATATAACTCAATATTTCTAGCTAATTGTACTAAGTCCAAAGTTATTATAAATGTGAACTATGCAAAATCAATGATCAAAGTAATTAAACAATTAACAAGCATAACACAAAAATGAAATAATTCAAGAATTAACGAAATTGTTGTGGAGTTCCTTTCTTCCTCACGAAAGAAAGAGTACATATATAATGAACACCAACTAAACGCTCCTTTCTCCGGATACGTCTCTGGGCGTCTCAAATCCATCATATCATATATAATTCGGTAACTCAACCCAAGTATGTGAGAGAGGCGTTGGAGCGTGAAGTAAATGAAAGTGAGTCATATTGGTTCGAGTTACCGACTTAGATAGATGAAACGAAGAAGCACAAAGAAAAAGAGAGGAAGAATCCGATTTGCATTGGTCGTCACTTAATTAATTCTCGTCCATCCAACATCGAGGGAGAACTTGTTGGATTTATATGTACGGGTTCGATAAGTCAACGCTGCTGACCGAGCTATGACCCGTGAGAGTTACACCTTGGGCAATGAACACTAAATCCACTTAACTCGATTAACTGGTAATCACGAACAATTTACGGGACAACACATATAATTATTTATACTGGTTATAAATAATTTATTGTTTAATTATTATTATTATTTTTAGTGCTCTTACCTAACTTGACCTTATCTAACCACTAAAATAACTCTAGTGCAACCATGAATTATTGACTTCAATTATGAAGTATTGCACTAAGGAGATTATATATATGTCAAGAGAGGTGTGCTAATATAATATTAAACAATAAAAAGGAAAAAGGTATACTTTTGATTTATATATATGAATCGTGCATTTGGGTGAGGTAGCAGAGAATGACAATTCCATAGTGTTTCATCAATTCTTTTGGTGAATTATGGCTTTTCAATCTTCTTCTTAGAGAAACAAAAGGTTAGAGAAAATAAACATGAAGTTTTAAGCAGAGGAACAATAGTTGTCATCTTTTTCTGCAACACACACACTCGATCGCTGCTGTTTAGTCGAACACCACCGGTTACCTGACGCACCCCGTTTTAGTTCGTGTTCTAGCACTCGTTCATTGTACCTCGGTGTCTCAATCGGTTAGTCTCTAACCACTAAGGTATATCTATCTCATCGGTAGATTAATAATATTGTATACCGTGTTTGCATGTTTGTAACCATGATCCTGTTCGGTTTGTTTTTTGGTGTTGATTAATATATTTATTCCACTGCGTTTATTAATTACCTATTTAATTAATAATATATATCAAAACCGTTTTCATAAAAAGTAAAATTGATCACCACTGAAACCCAACATAACTAACTTTTTGTTATCTGATATTTATACTTAAACTCTGTTGAGGTGTTTAAGATTTAAACAACTTCCCAAAATTTGGGTTTGACAACGCTAATTCAGCTTTTAAATAAAATGCATATTTTTTCGTTATATTGCTTATACTTTTATAAATAATGCTTTTTTAGATTTGATGATAACGACGTATTAAATCTTAACGGATTGATCATAGAAACGTACAGCTTTTAAATATATCTTTTAATTAATGAATGCATGGGAGATAAATCATCGTTTAATAAACGCATAGGATATTAATCAATGCTTTACAAATTCAAATATATAACAAAAATTCCTCGAAATTAATATATAATCCTTTCAATATTTATATCTAAGTATGTATGCCTAGAGCGAATGTGGGGGTTAACTCCTATTCAATGGAACGTGGAATCAAGAAGAAGAGGTCATACAGTAATACCAAGCCACCACCATCTACTAGTTTCCATGCCGGACACCAATAGATAAAGAGGAGCACGGTCACCACAAACGGATTACATGTATCAGGCTTTCAGCAACATTTGGCCGGCTACATTACTATTACCCCTTAGTGGCCAGATCTTGCTGAAACTTGTAATTCATTTGGGGTGAACCGAATTGGAGAGTGAAGTCGTCGTTGTCTAAAGAGAAGATTACACCCGGCAACTCTGACCCGGGCAACTGATTCTGGGTCTGTATGGGTCAATTTATTGGCCTTTTGGGTCATTGTGGGCATAGCTGATGTTAAATATGGGTCAAAACGGGTTGATTACTTAAACCTAACAGGGTTAGAATGGGTTGTGTTCTGGGGCGGACCTAAGCCCAGCCCAAGGTGGGCGGGCGCACCCCCGGGAAAAAAAAATTAGTGCTAAGTTCCGTCGAAAATCCTGTCCGCACCCCTTGGAATTTTTCGTCCGCACCCCTTAGGTAAAAAGTGTTATCAATTTATATTTTAAAAATATTCTTTAGTAAACTCTTATTTTATAAAAAATCCTACCTAAATTATATTACTTTTAATACCTAAATAACTAAACCCAAATACCCAATACATTTAACTAGTTCACTACTAAGTCTTAGCCCAATAAACAAACCCAACAAATCAACAATATTTCAAACTAAAATAAAATAAACAAGCTCAAAACCTTTACATATTCTATTTTGCTCTCTTTATCGTCCTTGCACGCCAACGATCAGAACATCAACAACGACAACAGTGAACTGTCAGCAGCCGCATACCACCGTAATCAGTCACCATACCACCGCCGATCAAACACGGGTAAGTTTCTTTGTTATTTTTGTTGATTTTTTGTTGATATTATCCACCTCCAGCAGCTTATTATAGCTACATACTAACCATAGTAGACATGTGCTTCGTTTTGTTTTCATTATGTTATGGTGGGTTATATTTTGTTAGTGATGATATTTTGCCTTTTTTCATAGCCGCATACCACAGTATGTTTGGCTTTATTTTAGTGAAGAACGTTTGGCTTTTTTTTATGGTGTATATGTTGTTTAGATGATTTTTAGGGTGATTTACATTATGATATTTAGGGCTTGAATAGTTGATACATTATGTAATATGTTATGGAGCCATGAACTTATAGATCAATTTGTTTGTGATAGCCGATAGGAACAATGAGCAGGGATGTTATGGCGCGATTTCTCAAGAGGAAAATTGATACGTCTTCTGGATTCGTTGATGTGGATACTTGCGTAATCGGATTGGCAATGAGAATTTAAGTGAAGGTTGTATATGTTATATAGAGAAAGAGTTGCTTAAGAAAGTAGGTTTAGATGATGTTTTGGATAGATTTCAAAAAATGAAAACCCGTAGGACGACGTTTTAATTATGTTTGTAACAAGGTTTGACGTGTTTTTGATGATTATATAAATTTAGTTCTTTTGTTTTACATGACCCGACTCGACCCGATACGAACCGATTTTTTATTTATATACCTTGGGGCCTAAAATTTTTAAAAATATTCCGCACCCCCATAGAAAAATTCATGGGTCCGCCACTGGTTGTGTTTTAAACCTGAGTGGGTTAGAATGGGAACTATCTTCTCATCTTCATCCTTAAGACCACCACACTTCCAGCAGCCGCAACCGCACCCGCTTCCGACGGCCACCGCCACCGATTCCGACGACCCCCACCTTCGCTTCCGACGGCCACCGCCGACTGTTATAAAAAAAATAACACAATTTTCGAACTTCAAATCTGGATTTTAAACCCATGCTTCCAATGACCATCATGGTGAACAATAGAAACAAACGAAATACACAGATCTGTTTGATGATCTCCCATGAAGAACAAACCAAAGAACACCGATCTGTGGACATTTAAGGGTTTATGTAAGGATGTTCATGCGCCCCGGTGGTTGAACGAAGATTAGCCAGAGAAGAAAGTTGTTTGCGTTTGACGGCTGTGAAAGCCTAAACTCTGAAGAGTGTATATATACATATAACGTAAAATGTAATTTATTATGTGTATATATGCATAATTTAATTTAAAAATAAATTATTAAGTACTAATTATTGTGTGCATCTGAGTGAACATGTCGACATAATCTTGGCTTAAACATGGTTAAAATTTTAACAAGCCAACCCGACCCGACCCGACCTGACCCGACCCGACCCGAAACTCATTATGACCCGGACCCGTTCTGACCCGGACCTGTTCTGACCCGAACCCGCTTCGACCCGAACCAAAACAACCCTTTTTTTTATCGACCCGTTCTGACCCGAACCCGTTTTGACCCGCCACCCGACCCGTCCCGACCCGACCCACCCGTTTTGCCAAGTCTAGAGAAGATCGATGTGTTTATTAGAGGGGGGCATGAGGTACGTCGAGGTAGGTTTTATATCGATTTGATGTAGTCTTTGGTGTGTGTTCCACAATCCTAACGACTTACCACCACACAATACTGCAGTATTCTTGGCAAAAATTGTCGCCCCGCTACTTTTGAGTATGGACACTTGTATGTAATTACTTTCTTGAAATAATTGTATAGACAAATTTTGACTTGGCGATTAGTATCTATTGTGAGAAAGATCGAGAAGAACCGCAACCACACATTCGTTATAAGTTTTGCCAACAATTACCGATCCTTATGTATGGTTACCACTATGTGAGGTTGTATTGACAACTTAGATGTATCACTTCGTTACAAGTTACGGGTGAGTGGCTTTAGGTGACGGTTAATTGGGATACTGATAGAGACCCGTAGAGTGGATCAAGCTCCAAAGATAGATAACCCTTAGAGGGGGTTAAGCTCCAAGAAATTTAGAGATGAAAGACAAGAGTTTTCTGTAATTTTTCTTCTTAATATTCAATGCAAAATGGATTACAATTTAAATTTATAAGGAAGTATTAGTGCTATGAAGTATTCCTAAATTAATGCAAGTAGTGGAGAAATGCAATGAGTGGTCCTAGTTACATGCATGCATCGAAATGAAAACAATAAAACTAATTTGAAAGAGTCTTGCTCTTCAACCAACTAGAAGACGTGCTCCACTTTCAGCCTTTAGCCTTTTTGACCGGGTCGGGTTTGCGGGTTAGGGTCAGCTAGGTTCTGGATCGTATCATTACTCCCACCCTAAAAAAACGTCCTTGTCCTCAAGGACGGAACACGCGTCCACGGTGGCCGCCATTCATGTCTTCCGCTAGCATTCGGCTCCGTTGTAGCGTAAAGGCTCGATAGGTGCCATGGAGGTCGCCAATCTCGTCGTACGGTGGTATTCAGTTCTATGTTGTTCAATGGAGAGAGCCGGGTTTTGTGGGTGTCATGTTGGGTAGGTGAATGTGCAGTTTTGGGGGTTGGTTTAGTGTGTCGATGGGTTCCGTTTGAGGTTTGTTTTGGCAGGGGCGGACTTAACATACAAAGTACGGGTTCCCGGGAACCCAGTCTTTTTTTAATTTTTAGTGTAAATATACATAAGAAGCTAGGAACCCATAAGTATATTATAAAAGGAACCCATAAACATAAAAAGCCTTGGTTCCACTGGTTATAATCGCGCTTTTCTTCCTAACCCACCCGGGTTCGAATCCCGTCACTGCATTTTTTTTGTCCGTTTTTTTTTTTAATTTCTCTTTTAATTTTTTTTCTTTAAAGTAATAAAACATTAAAACCCATTTAGGGTTATATCAGCGCCGCACACAAACACAAACAAGCAGCGAACAGACACAGAGTTCAAACAACATCAGCAGGCAGCAGCTCTGCCAGTCCGCCTCCGCCCTCCGGCTGCTCCGCCTCCGCCTCCGGCTGCTCCGCCTACGCCTCCGATTAAGGTTAGAATTTTGGTGCTGATTGCTGAAAGTTTCAGTTTGTTATACACTTATAAGTTATACATCTGTTTGTTTTAAGTTAGAATTAATTACTTTTTCAGTCCCTGAGTTTTGCCAAAAATAACGGTTTCAGTCCATTAGTTTAAAAATTGCCATTTCAGTCCATTAGTTTAATTTTCATAACCATTTCAGTCCACTAACTTAACTCCATCCATTTATTTTGTTAACTTTGGGGTGAAATTACCAAATTACCCCTGCTAACTTAACAAATTGTAATAAAAATCATAAAAATTCAAAAAAATTCCAAAAAATTCCAAAAAAATTCCAAAAATTCTAAAAATAAAAAAATTTAAAAAATTCAAAAAAATCAAAAAAATTCCAAAAAATTCTAAAAAATCTAAAAAAATAAAAAATAATAATAAAAAATTCTAAAATCTAAAAATACCAAAAAATTCCAAAAAAATCAAAAAAAATCCAAAAAATTCAAAAAAATCAAAAAATCAAAAAAAATTTAAAAAATCATAAAAATTCTAAAAAATCCAAAAAAATCCAAAATGTTTCGAACCCGAACCGTTTCGACGCGAACCGTTTCGACCCGTACCGTTTCGAGCCGAACCGTTTCGACGCAAACCGTTTCGACCCGTACAGTTTCGACGCGAACCGTTTCGACCCGTACCGTTTCGAGCTGAACCGTTTCGACGCGAACCGTTTCGAGCTGAACCGTTTCGACGCGAACCGTTTCGACCCGTACCGTTTCGACGCAAACCGTTTCGACCCGTACCGTTTCGACGCGAACCGTTTCGACCCGTTCCGTTTCGAGCCGAACCGTTTCGAGCCGAACCGTTTCGACCCGTACCGTTTCGAGCCGTACCGTTTCGACGCGAACCGTTTCGAGCTGAACCGTTTCGACGCGAACCGTTTCGACCCGTACCGTTTCGAGCTGAACCGTTTCGACGCGAACCCGCTGAACCGTACGGGTCGAAACGGTTCGCGTCGAAACGGTTCGCGTCGAAACGGTACTGGTCGAAACGGTTCGAGTATAAACGGTTCGGCTCGAAACGGTTCATCTCGAAACGGAACGGGTCGAAACGGTTCGCGTCGAAACGGTTTGCGTCGAAATGGTTCGGCTCCAAACGGTACGGGTCGAAACGGTTCGGGTTCGAAACGGTTTGGATTTTTTTGAATTTTTTTTTATTTTTTAGAATTTTTATGATTTTTTAAAATTTTTTTGATTTTTATATTTTTTTGAATTTTTTGGAATTTTTTTGATTTTTTTCAATTTTTTGGAATTTTTTTATTTTTAGAATTTTTTTATTATTTTTTTTTATTTTTATATTTTTTTTGAATTTTTTGGATTTTTTTGAATTTTTTAAAATTTTTTTGATTTTTAGATTTTTTGGAATTTTTTTTATTTTTATTACATTTTGTTAAGTTAGCAGGGGTAATTTGGTAATTTCACCCTAAAGTTAACAAAATAAATGGATGGAGTTAAGTTAGTGGACTGAAATGGTTATGAAAATGAAACTAATGGACTGAAATGACAATTTTTAAACTAATGGACTGAAACCGTTATTTTTGGCAAACCTCAGGGACTGAAAAAGTAATTAACTCTTTAAGTTAATATTGGTGCTTATTTCTGAAAGTTTCAGTTTGTTATACATCTGAATTTGTCAATTTGGTAGTTAACTTTGGTAGTTAAACTTGAATTTGGGTTTTTAAACTTGAATTTGGTAGTTAATTTTGATTACATCAGTGATTAACAGGTTTTGAAATTGGGTTTTAAACTTGAATTTGGTAGTTTAATTACTAATGTTTGTAGTTTCAATCATCTATTGAGAAATTGTTCATGACAATGACAACCGGCTAATCTTTGTAGACTTTCAATGATTATTAATGTTAAATTTGTTGAAACTTGAATTTGTTTTTAGTTTATACTTTGTTAGTTGAATTTGGCTGAGATTTTTTTGTTGAGTACTTGAAAAATCATTTTAGTTTTCTTGATGATGTTGTAGTTGGAATCGGCTCAAATAAATGCTTATTAGTTCACCCTTTTATGCTTCCTTATCATGTATAGATTTTGCGTAACTCGAACTAAAATGACCATTTTTCGATGATTCGAATTCGTTCGGGAAAAGTTTATTACAAATCAATTTAGAGAAATGTGTCTTTTAGAGATGAAGATGATAGATAATGGGATAGGAATGCTTTGAAGCATCATAAGAAAAAAAAAGGTGAGTTTAGTTTTAAAGCCCGACCCGAAAAAACTGACGTCGAATTGACCGAAATTCGAGCACCTGAAAAGGTGAACCCATTGAAAAAATATCCTGGATCCGCCACTGTGTTTTGGTGTTGAGTTCGCGCTTGGTTTGGGCGATGTTTGTGGTGCGGGCGAGGTGGTAGAATAGGATCTTTTGGATGCGGTTTTCGGGGTTGCTTGTTGGTGTTGACGGCTGCGTTTTTTGGATGCGGTTGAGGATATTTGATGTAAGAAAGGCTTCGGAGCAAATGGCTTGGTTGGCGATCGAGGAGGTGGTAATGGTGGACGAGCGGCGAGTGGAGGTGGTGGAGGTAGACCGAGGCTAGCGCAAAACTCGACGAGGCGTTGTTGGTTTTTCTCGATATTAGCCCACATTTCGTCGAGCAACAATGTGATTTTTGAGGTCATGATGGAGGTGAATTCGGGAATGAAAGCACCAATGATAGAGACCCGTAGAGTGGATCAAGCTCCAAAGATAGATAACCCTTGGAGGGGGTTAAGCTCCAAGAAATTTAGAGATGAAAGACAAGAGTTTTCTGTAATTTTTCTTCTTAATATTCAATGCAAAATGGATTACAATTTATAAGGAAGTATTAGTGCTATGAAGTATTCCTAAATTAATGCAAGTAGTGGAGAAATGCAATGAGTGGTCCTAGTTACATGCATGCATCGAAATGAAAACAATAACACTAATTTGAAAGAGTCTTGCTCTTCAACCAACTAGAAGACGTGCTCCACTTTCAGCCTTTTTGACCGGGTCGGGTTTGCGGGTTAGGGTCAGCTAGGTTCTGGATCGTATCAGATACTTGTATAGGCTTTTTTTCTGTGGATGATCTCATCAAATCGGAACAATATTGTTTACTCATTACATGCAGAATGACTTGCGATGGGTTTTGTGTTTTCCTGCCTTGTCTGCGTAAGCATGAAAACATGACACGAGAAGTATAGAAAGTGTCAATTAAGCCATTAGCATTAACATTGTAACAAGACTTGCTCACATTATAAGGCAAGAGTTTAAGAAGTCAACGAGGCCAGATCCATCTTCGCTTACAAGACTATCTTTTGCCCTTAAAGCGTTGACCTTATCCCTTTGGTTAGCAGCGTATTATTGATTTTGTGGGTCCCGTGAGTTTATGGGGAACAGGTCCTTATTGTTAAAAAAAAAAAGCAAATAAAATATTTAGTTTCATACTAGATGCGACAAAAAGGTGATTATGAAAGGTCAAATAACACGTATTACCTTACCTGATCCCATTGGTTAGCAAGGTCCAGGGTATTACCTGATCCGATCGGTTAAACTATTGTTACAGATTTTGATGTTCAAAATCACTCACACTTTGAAAAAGAAAATCAACACAGCCGCTAATCAGAATTTGATAATCAAGTGCAGGACCGAAGAGGGAGTCGGGAGACGGGAAGGGAGAGATCGTTTGAGAAACGACAAATCGAGTCGGGTGATAGTAGTGGATATGAAAGTAGCATTCAAACCAACAGATCAGAATGGAAAAAACAAGAATATTAGTAGAGTTTACTTCATTTAAAGTCAATGTTTGTGTATAATGTTGATTTATGTAAGTTTACACGTTCATAACTACTCATTGTAGATTTCATATCAATCTTGTCGGGTTTTTGAGTTGCTTACATTTATGGTTGTTTATTTGATTGGTTGTGTTGTGGGTTTGTTTTGATCGGTTTTGAGTTTTGAGTGGTGGAACAAGAAAGTAGAAAAAAAAAATTTGACTTTTCTATTTTTGTAATAAAAGGTGTTCACACTTTATACATCCCCATATTTCACTTTTTTGTTTCGTTGACTGCAAAATTGACTTTGGATCTCAATAAGGCTACTCGGTGTGGAGGAGACAAATCCTTGGAGGATGTCCCTCTATGTTAGCGGCACGTCAACATCCTAGGATGATGCCCCTACAAGGATGAACCAAGAGAAATGGAGGATATGCCTCCCCCACTTATTTAAAGCATCACATCTTCAGGTAGGGTTTACCTAAGGCCATAAACTTCTTTCTTTCTTCAATTCCCGGTCCATTTTCTTTATCAATCGCATCTTGCAATCCGTTCGCTCCCAAAACAACTTTCACCGTAACCGACCATGCTGCGTAGTTGGTCGAAGTTAACTTTGGTGCCTGCAAAACAAAACAGCCCACCGATTCTTTCACCGTTCCTGAGTTCCCTGAATTCCCATCTTTATCGCCGGCCATAATTTGCCTTTAGATTTCTTTTCCGTCTACAAACAAAACTCCAAAAAAAAAACTTTTTTGATTTAAGCCTATCAATAAATTCAACGCTAACCCGGGCACACTTAAAGTCATATAGTGTTCATGTTGTGTTTCTGGTCAAACCACTATTCATTGGCGAAAACGTATAAAATCTCGTGAGAGCTAGTAGCCCCAGTGACTCAACTCAAATGAACTTTTTTCCTGTAACTCATCATCATCATACTTGGTAAATCCCACTATTAACAAACCTAAGGTAGCGTCTGAGGAGAAAAAGATGTAGACAGTCTTACCTTTACCACGTAGGAATAGAGAGGTTGTTTCCAATAAGACCCCCCAACTTGATAGTAGTTTTGTATCAAACCTTGGACATGAGGCACATAACACTCAGCAATCAGGACAAAGGCCGATTTGTGCATGTACCCCCTTGTCTTTTGGCTATCAACACCACCACATAATGCATGGTTAATCGCTTGTGTTTTTTAACGTTATTTTCACGAAATTAGTTAAATAACGTTAAAATTAGTGCAATTTCACTTTTGCCCCATGAGGACTCACACATATAAACATTATATGCGCACACCGCAAGCAGGACGTGACTTTTTTCCTATAACTAATGTCTTTTAATTATTTCCGTTCCGTATTATCTCAAGGTTGGAGAACTCGCTAGTCGCTAGTCGGCCGGTAATGTGGGGACTAGCGACTACTCGGGATTACTCATGATTAATTGGGATTAATCGGATTGGGTTTTTTATATGTAATATTCAGTTTTATGTATACATATACATATTTTTATAGGTAAATATTTTAAGTAGCTAGGTTTTAACTCTTACTCAACTCATTTTTTAAGTATACAAGATTAATTGTCGGAAATCACATGGTCTGGTTGGAAAACTGGCCGGAATTTATAGATATTGGCCGGAATATACAGGTTTTTTGTCAGAATCTGACTGGAATCGCCGATTATTGGCTGGCCGACTAGGTCCGACTAGGCCAACTAGGCCCGACTAGGTCCGACTAGCGATTAATGGACTAATTAACGAAAAGTTACTCGGTTGCTGGCCGACTAGCGATTAATTGCCGACTAGTCGCCACCTATTCGCGATTTTTACAACACTGCTTATCTCTCATTCACCGTTAACAAAACTGAATTTATATATTTAGATTGAATTTAGGGGTTGTTTGGCAACATCTGAATGGTTAAGTGCTGAACCAGTAAGAGGTCTGAACCATTAAGAGTCTGTATAATGCTTAACCGTTCAGATGCAAATGTCTGACTAATTCAGATTAGTGGTCTTAACTATTTAGACTCTGTATAAATCTTAACCATTCAGAGACAAATGTCTGAACCATTCAGACATCTGCTCGTGAAACAAACAGTTTGAACCATTAAGTGCTGAACCAGTAAGAGGTCTGAACCATTAAAAGCCTTATTAAGAGGTAAACAAACAACCTCTTAGCGAAATTATATGTTAAGTATTGGAGAGCGTTGAAGTGAGAATGTGTAGTCTGGAGTTGGTAAATAGTTTGACAGGGATAATTAATTGCACTTCTCGAAATGAATAGTGAGATTGAGGGTAGTGTCAGCGTGAGTCCTCACATGGAATTTATGGATTCTTGTGTCCCTGTGCTTTTAAAATCGCTATACTTTGAGTCCTAAGTCTTAGTTAGTTTAATCATTAGGTCAAAAGGTTTTTTAGTAATTTCACCCTCGACCTCTCACCACCCACCCCACCACAATAGCCACCTGCCACCACCCTTCTCACCACCTGCCACGTCTCTGGCCACAACCACCAACACCACAGCCGTCACCATCCCCCCTTTTAGTAAAAACCACCAACATAACCAGCACTAGATCTCTGACAACCACCACATGCACCATCTCTGAAAACCGCACCAATATCTCTTCCATCAACACAATCACCATAACACCTCTGCCATATCATTTCACAAACCAAAAGGACCACAAATGTACACTATCTAAACCAATATTTTGATAAACTGCAACTTAACTTTACTCAATTCATAATTTCTGTTACCAAACCAAATTATAGAAAACTTGAATTAATCTATTAACAATGCATATGATTCTTTCTAATTATAATAAAATAAAAATCAACTAATTGACCATTAATCACATACCTGAATCAAACAAACCTATATTATCAAATAAATTACCAAGATGACAAGATCTGAGCTGATTTCTAGGGCACAACACTAATGAAGACAAACTTGATACGTTGACGGACAGTGGCGGATCCAGGATATTTTTTCAATGGGTTCACTTTTTCAGGTGCTCGAATTTCTGTCAATTCGACGTCAGTTTTTTCGGGTCGGGCTTTAAAACTAAACTCACCTTTTTTTTTTCTTAGAGTAAATTACAAGTTTTGTCCTTTATGTTTGCATCAAATTGTCAGGCGGTGTCCTTTACCTTTAAAATTGTCAGGCGGTGTCCTTTATGTTTGCAAATCTTGCACGTTATGTCCTTAAAGGCAAACCCAGTTAATTTTTTCAGTTAAATGAAGGCATGTGCAAGGCACATGAGGGCATTATTGTCTTTTCATCTCTTCAGGGACTATTATGTACAACAACTAATATTGAGGGGTATTGTATACAAAATAAAAACATATCAAAGAGCCCCTTATCTTATAATTAGTATGCAATAAAATGTTATAAATGAACCGATCAACACCACCAATAGATTTGAACACACCAAATCTGAACTCCAGCAGTGACATAGGTCTGAACCACTCCGGCGACATATCCGTCTTCTCCGGCGACATATCCGTCTTCTCCGGCGACATCTCTCTTCTCTAACACAATCCCATCTCCTTTCTCTCTCCTCACCTACTGAATCCATAACAACCCTAAATAATTAGAGTTTTTAAAGATAAAAAATTGGTTGGTGAGTGTTTGAAGAGGGGGTTTCAGATCGGCACCCTCCACCGCCACCACCCTCCACCGCCACCTCCACCTCCACCTCCACCTCCACCTCCACACTGCTAAAAATCAAATTCTTTCAAATTAGCATAAATCAACAATCAAATCTTTCAAAATTAGTACATCTGCAAATCATTCAAACCAAAACATTCATCTGCAAATCATTCAAACCAAAAACCCATGTCAATTCCAAATTCCAAATTCTACTAGTACTTTTAATTACTTAAGGAATTAATTAAAGTATTAAACACACACAAAAAAAAAACCCCAAAATATCCCAATTTTAATTCCAACCAAACATAAAAACCTTAACACAAACAAACAACTTACAGCTTCAATCGGTTTAAGTGAAAACGGCGAATCACCATAGAAAACTCCGATAGCCCACGAACCTTCACTGTCTGGTTGACAACCAACACCCGTTGAACAGCTTTCGTAGTTATTCCCGTTGTACATCACGTTGGTGTACAACAAACCAACTGAACTAAACAACATAAATGAAACACACAGAAATGAGAGAGTAGATGAAGCGCCGCCATTATCGTGCACGCGCCACCACCGTGTTCAGATCTTCGAAGAGAGAGTGAGAGAGACTGAGACTGGAGAGACGGTGAAGAAAAGAAAGACTAGAACCAGAGAGTTTTCTTGGTGGGGGTGGTGGTGGGCCTGGTGGCTGTGAGGGCGGTTGGGGTTGTGGTAGCTATGAGGGCGGTGGTGGCTGAATTCTAGAGAGAGAGACAGGAGTGAAAGAGGGGTAGAGAGAGAGGGAGGTGTGAGATTAATATAATATAGGTTTTCTAAATTTATTTTCGTTTTTTATTAAAATAATTTTGAAATTATAGATAAAAAGACTAAAATACCCTTGGATAATCAAATTTAACCAAAAAATCTAACTGGGTTAGGCTTAAAGGACATAACGTGCAAGATTTGCAAACATAAAGGACACCGTTTGACAATTTTAAAGGTAAAGGACAGCGCCTGAAATTTGATGCAAACATAAAGGACAAAACTTGTAATTTACTCTTTTTCTTATGATGCTTCAAAGCATTCCTATCCCATTATCTATCATCTTCATCTCTAAAAGACACATTTCTCTAAATTGATTTGTAATAAACTTTTCCCGAACGAATTCGAATCATCGAAAAATGGTCATTTTAGTTCGAGTTACGCAAAATCTATACATGATAAGGAAGCATAAAAGGGTGAACTAATAAGCATTTATTTGAGCCGATTCCAACTACAACATCATCAAGAAAACTAAAATGATTTTTCAAGTACTCAACAAAAAAATCTCAGCCAAATTCAACTAACAAAGTATAAACTAAAAACAAATTCAAGTTTCAACAAAGTTAACATTAATAATCATTGAAAGTCTACAAAGATTAGCCGGTTGTCATTGTCATGAACAATTTCTCAATAGATGATTGAAACTACAAACATTAGTAATTAAACTACCAAATTCAAGTTTAAAACCCAATTTCAAAACATGTTAATCACTGATGTAATCAAAAGTAACTACCAAATTCAAGTTTAAAAACCCAAATTCAAGTTTAACTACCAAATTGACAAATTCAGATGTATAACAAACTGAAACTTTCAGCAATAAGCACCAATATTAACTTAAAGAGTTAATTACTTTTTCAGTCCATAAGGTTTGCCAAAAATAACGGTTTCAGTCCATTAGTTTAAAAATTGTCATTTCAATCCATTAGTTTCATTTTCATAACCAATTCAGTCTACTAACTTAACTCCATCCATTTATTTTGTTAACTTTGGGGTGAAATTACCAAATTACCCCTGCTAACTTAACAAATTGTAATAAAAATCATAAAAATTCAAAAAAAATTCCAAAAAATATAAAAATCAAAAAAATTTTAAAAAATTCAAAAAAATAAAAAAAAATCCAAAAAATTTAAAAAAAATATAAAAATAAAAAAAATAATAAAAAAATCTAAAAAATCTAAAAATAAAAAAAATTCCAAAAAATTGAAAAAAATCAAAAAAATTCCAAAAAAATCTAAAAATAAAAAAAAAAATTAAAAAATCATAAAAATTCTAAAAAATGCAAAAAAATTCAAAAGAATCCAAACCGTTTCGAACCCGAACCGTTTCGACCCGTACCGTTTCGACGCGAACCGTTTCGATCCGTACCGTTTGGAGCCGAACCATTTCGACGCAAACCGTTTCGACCCGTACCGTTTCGACGCGAACCGTTTCGACCCCTTCCGTTTCGAGATGAACCGTTTCGAGCCGAACCGTTTATACGCGAACCGTTTCGACGCGAACCGTTTCGACCCGTACGGTTCAGCGGGTTCGCGTCGAAACGGTTCAGCTCGAAACGGTACGGGTCGAAACGATTCGCGTCGAAACGGTACGGGTCGAAACGGTACGGGTCGAAACGGTTCGGCTCGAAACGGAACGGGTCGAAACGGTTCGCGTCGAAACGGTACGGGTCGAAACGGTTTGCGTCGAAACGGTTCGGGTCGAAACGGTACGGGTCGAAACGGTTCGCGTCGAAACGGTTCAGCTCGAAACGGTTCGCGTCGAAACGGTTCAGCTCGAAACGGTACGGGTCGAAACGGTTCGCGTCGAAACGGTTCGCGTCGAAACGGTTCGCGTCGAAACTGTACGGGTCGAAACGGTTTGCGTCGAAACGGTACGGGTCGAAACGGTTCGCGTCGAAACGGTTCGGGTTCGAAACATTTTGGATTTTTTAGAATTTTTATGATTTTTTAAAATTTTTTGATTTTTAGATTTTTTTTGAATTTTTTGGAATTTTTTTGAATTTTTTGGATTTTTTTTATTTTTACATTTTTTAGAATTTTTTTATTATTTTTTATTATTTTTTTAGATTTTTTTGAATTTTTTGGAAATTTTTTGATTTTTTTGAATTTTTTAATTTTTTTTTTATTTTTAGATTTTTTTTTTATTTTTAGATTTTTTGGAATTTTTTTGAATTTTTTGGAATTTTTTTGAATTTTTATGATTTTTATTACAATTTGTTAAGTTAGCAGGGGTAATTTGGTAATTTCACCCCAAAGTTAACAAAATAAATGGATGGAGTTAAGTTAGTGGACTGAAATGGTTATGAAAATGAAACTAATGGACTGAAATGACAATTTTTAAACTAGTGGACTGAAACCGTTATTTTTGGCAAACCTCAGGGACTGAAAAAGTAATTAACTCTAACTTAAAACAAACAGATGTATAACTTATAAGTGTATAACAAACTGAAACTTTCAGCAATCAGCACCAAAATTCTAACCTTAATCGGAGGCGGAGGCGGAGCAGCCGGAGGGCGGAGGCGGACTGGCGGAGCTGCTGCCTGCTGATGTTGTTTGAACTCTGTGTCTGTTCGCTGCTTGTTTGTGTTTGTGTGCGGCGCTGATATAACCCTAAATGGGTTTTAATGTTTTATTACTTTAAAGAAAAAAAATTAAAAGAGAAATTAAAAAAAAACGGACAAAAAAAATGCAGTGACGGGATTCGAACCCGGGTGGGTTAGGAAGAAAAGCGCGATTATAACTAGTGGAACCAAGGCCTTTTATGTTTATGGGTTCCTTTTATAATATACTTATGGGTTCCTTTTCAGCTTCTTATATATATTTACACTAAAAATTAAAAAAAGACTGGGTTCCTGGGAACCCGTACTTTGTATGTTAAGTCCGCCCCTGTTGACGGATAAAACATGCTATAAACTATGGGGATACAAACGAATAAAAAGAAGCTAATATAGTATTTTTTTTTTTTTGGTGCTAGCTTCAGAGATTCAAAGCGTAGCGAATTTAAAACCACTTGGATGCAACCATCCAAAAATTCCATGCGGGGACATAAGCTGACACTGGCCATAAACCTTAGGGACACAAATTGCATTTTACTCTAAAAATAAATAACAAATATATGTATTAAAAGTGAAGAAAAAATTCACCCAATTTCTGTAATTGTTCAACTTAAGACTGCGGGGTATGGTGAGGCTTGGGTTGGGCGTGGGTTGGGGCGGGTGCTGACACGTGGAATGGGAGCCCCCCCCCCCCCCCCACTGCCTGGTACGTGTCCGCGGGGTATGGTGGGGCGTGGGTTGGGCTTGGGTTGGGTGCACCGCGTGGCAGGGTAGTTTAAAAAAAAATATACAAATCACACAAACATTTATAAAAAAAAACATACAACTTCATTAATATTTATAAAATTACATAAACCTAAAAATTACAAAATAAGAAACCTAAAGCGTTAAATAAATTTCAAAACGGTCGATCTTGTCGAACGCCTTTTTTTCCTTGCCGCGAAACTCTATGTTCGCCACCGCCACCCGGTCCTCGTGGCTTAACTCGCCCCCGGGAACGGCTTCGTAGTAAGCCTTGAAACGCTCGAGCTTGGGACGTAGCTCGCGCCATTTATGTTGGCACGCGTTCATGTTGTGGCGGTCGTTACCGACGTTTAGTCGGTAGGCCGCGAAAGCTTCCGTCCAATATTTGGTTTGGCCCGGTGGCCGCCCCTTCATAGCGTCAACGACGCTTGTGACTAGGGCAAGTTCTTCGTCGTGGGTCCAGGATGCCATAGCGGGTTCGTGGGATGTTGGGTTTGTGGTGACCGGCTGGGGCAGCGAGTGGGGATAGCGAATGTTTGGGACCACGGTGGGGTTTGGGATGGACCACATGGTTGGGGTTTGGGGGTATTTATAGGGGATGTTGGGGTTTGGGTGACCGGTTGGGGTGACCGCTTGGCCAAGCCAACGGTTTGAATTTAAAAATTCAAAACTTTTGGGATGGCCCGCTATGACGTGGCGGGTGAGCCAATGATATTCAGCCAACTAGGATGGCCATACCGCCCCACGCCCGGCTTGAAAACCATGCCCCAAGGGCCACGCCGAAACCCATGTCCACCCGGGGTGGTGGCTTGGGCGTTTTCCTCTACCCATGCCCAAACTCCCGCCCCATACCCCGCAGTCTAAGGTAAATGGGCGTTGTGGCATGTTGGGGATTGTTGGTCATTTGCTAGAATCCATAAACTTCAATTGGGAGTCATCAAGCAACCAATCAGTCTCTTCATTCAAGGTTGTCGGAATGTTCTTAGAGAGAAGAGTGGATGAAGTTGGTGTTTGTATAGAATAAAGCGTAATTTGTCTTCATGTGGTTTGGTGGCGGGAGCAGGTTGTCACCCTCATGTGTTTTTTTTTTTTTTTTTTTTTTTGCATTCTACGTCATTATGTTTGCAAAATATCACACTTTGTACCCTTCTTTCAAACGGAGGTTAAGTTGACTATTTGACTTTGAGTAAACTGCCAAGTTTACCACTGCTATGTGTTTTAGTATATATTTAACACTAGGTTAGAACCCGCGTGTACACGCGGTTTAACAAATGAGGGGTGGTTTTATGTTGTTTATTTTAAAAAATATAGTTAACAATATATAGGATAGTTTAAAAGTACAAAATATAAATCAAATTTCATTAAAAATCTCCTTGTACACCACATTTGTTGTCTTACTTGTAACATTTCCATCCTCATCTAATATAAGTAACTTCACACCAGCTCTGCTTTTTACTCTTGACAATGCGACATATAGTTGGCCATGTGTGAAAACGGGATATTTCAAATACAATCCAACACTCGATAGGGATTGTCCTTGACTTTTGTTTATTGTCATTGCGAAACATACTGATAATGGAAATTGGCGTCGTTGAAACTTGACTGGAATTTTTTTGTCAGATGGTATTAAAGTAATTCGTGGAATATATGTTTTCGTACCGATGTTTCCTCCGGATATAATTTCAGCTTCAATAACACGTTTTGCAAGTTTAGTAATCCGTAATCTAGTACCGTTGCATAAACCATTTTGTTGATCAATGTTACGCAACAACATTACTGGGACACCCACTTTAAGTATTAATCGATGATTAGGCAATCCTGATATTTTAAGACCATTAAGAACGTCAGGTGAGTATAAGTTTGCGTGTGACGGATTCTTAGCCTGGTAAGTATGGCATATACTATCAGAGCTCAAATACTCAACTTCTTCGCCCGGGAAAAATGCAAGCAATTTTTCATTAATTCCGTGCACGACTTCATTTGTAGGTGCAAGTATGGCTCTTTCTGCAAAATAATCTTGATTTTTATAAAGTTGAAGCAGAGAAGGGTATACAAAGTCGATTAAACTCGACAAAGGATCCACCGAGTTCTTAATTAGCAGGTCTTCAGGAATATCTATGGTTGCTTCACAGTCATCAGTATCACCAATGTTGCCCTCACCCAAATCTAGAAGCCACTTTGCAAAAGATTTGGTCTGTTCTGTTTCAGATGTGTTATTCCCTATAGTTAACCTCATGTTTTTCGTTAGCCTAAGGACTTTGCATGTGACAACTGGCCCAAACCGGTAATTTCCGTACACATTAATTATTGCTTAATGACTGCAATTATGTGCTTAATTGTCAGCAATGGCTGAACACATACTAAACAAGTGAATTCATGCACGTTGTATACTACAAAATATTGCTTTATGCATAAACGAGAGCGTTGCGTCAATAGTAAACTCACCGGTAAGACACACTGTGTCAACGGAACTGCAGAAAGCAGTCAGACAATAAAATTGAGGCCTAGGTGTAGGTCCGACAACAAAAATACATTAAAACCCTAGAGTATATGTAAGGGTTTAATTTATAGACATTGCGAAAGCAAAAATAAGCACTAAAAAGCACCCGAAACGCACTTTAAGTGCAGAATTTATACAAATCAGCAATAATTCAGCATTTAAACATATAAATATTATGCAGAAATGTCGTTTTATTATCCAGAATATTTCCCTAAGTGTTGGGAATTGAAAGAGTACAAGAAAATATTGTTTTCTTAAAAGACACTAAAAAGTGTGATTTAGCACTTTAACGAATCGGTATGCAACCGAACGACCGGACTATACCCGGAACATGAAAATATTGTTATTTTCATTATTTATCTTTTTCTGAGCTAGTTAGGGTCCCTGATTACCCTAACACCCGTCATAACACGCTACACACTAGTAACGGGGTTAAACACTTAACTTAACTTAGTTTAACCTAACTAATACTTGGAACCGAACTAGACCCCCCCCCCCCTTCTCTAACCGGCCCCAAACCATGGGGGAACACAATCGTACTTGAATGATTTGTTTAATAAATGTGGTCTAATATCTTGAAGACATGAGGACCTTTGGTTATTAATTCTTGGATTTTGCCCTTATATATTAAGCTTAAACCAACAAGATCATCACCACTCCACACTTTCTCTCCTTGCTCTCTCTAGCTCACGGCCACACACACACACCCATCCATCAATTTTTCAAGTTTGATTCTTGCCATTCCAAGTTCATTCAAACATCAAGGGTTGCGTATTAGGAGCCTTGGAGGAAACGGAACGCGAAGGACCATCTTCTCTAGCTTTTATCCACCCGTTTTTCGTCAAGAATCTTCCCTAGCCTCGAGCTAGAGGTATAATGCTTAAAACTCATATTTGAACTTATCTAAAGTGGTTAAAAGGATTTGTGTTGGTTAAATCTCGTTAAAATGCGAAAAGATGCACAAAAGTCTACTAAAAGCATGAAAAATGGTGGTTAATAGCACATAAGTTGTGTAAAAGTTGTAGTATTTGAAATATATGGTTATCTAGACCCGATCTATGATGTGGTAGCTCGGATCATCGTTTAACCCGGTTTGGTAAGATCATGGATCTTAACATAAAGCTATTTTAGAAGTAACAAGGGTTAAAAGGTGAAACCCTACCACACATAAACCATGAACTTGTGTAAAAATGTTTTAACTTGTACAAAAGTGTTTAAAACTAGTAGATCTATGTATCTACAAGTGGTATTTTCAAAAGACCAAGCATCAAAAGAAATCACATGTTCTAAACCGGATCTTACACAAACAAAAGTGGTTTTTGTGAACAAACAAGAGTGTGGATACTTGTGTAACAAAAGTTTTAACGAAGAAATAGTTTTCGTAAAAACCGACTAGAAGTTGTAAAACTTCATATTCTTTAAAAATAAAGTTTATAAGAAATTAAACTTATTTTTAAAGATAACAAGACTTACTAAATGTGCTAGTAAGTTACTACACATTTTTGTAAATATTCAAGTTCATGAAATTAGTGATTATTGTTGACGAATATTGTTGATAATTGTTGTTGATGATTATTGATGATTGATGATGATTTAAAAGAAAATAAACACACGTTTTGAAAACGTGGGAAACCTCCATTTTTAGGGGAAACTCTGTCAAAATTTTTATAAATTTTGACACTTAGAAAAATATAAGTTTTGAGAAACTTATTCCCTAAAAATGTGTTTAAAAGTATTACTAAGGCTTCCCCAAATTTTTGGTGATTTTTCAAGAATAAAAATGGGTATTAAGTATATATTTTTGAAAGAAAAATATATATTATTTGATCACCAACCTTTGTGCTAAGTGTATATAGTATGTGTTATACGTGCTAGTGTATTAAGACTTAAAAATACACTAATTACTCATGAAGAGTAGAAATATAAAAATACACATACAACACACAAGATACATAATTCGGGTGCAAAGTGCAAAACATAAAAGACTTATATTTATTTTTGGAGAAAATAATATAAGTAAGATACGTAGTTAAAAATATAGAATATTTTTAACACAAGAATATATACAAAGGAGAGTGACTGTACTTGTGCGACGCAAGTCTAGTGACTAACGTTAAGAAAACGCGTATAGGTTACGACGTTAATTAAGCAAATCCGGTGGAGTTTACGACGCTAGGAACGCAAAGTTGTGAGTTCATGCTCCCCCTTTTCTCTTTAACTGTTTTCAGTTTTATAACTTCGGGGGTGAAATACATGTACAAATGTACAAAATTTATAATTGGTATGATATAAATACAAGAAGTACACTTGGTGAGAACGAGAACCAAGTGTGATGAAATATAAGAATATGAGAAGCGCACTTGGTGAGAACGAGAACCAAGTATGAAGCGCTATGAGAAATGATAACAAGAAACGCGCTTGGTGAGAACGAGAACCAAGTAGGATGCGTTATGAGAAATAGTGTCACGAATAGGGTACAGAAGCACCATTAATCGTGTACATACTTAGACCGCAGAACAAAAGGTTAGATCTAACGGGTGCCTGGCAGCCTCATACTCGGTCGGGGCGAGAATCGAGTAGTGCTTTTGTGTCTCAGAATATACCAATTAAATGCCTTAGGTTTGGTGGCTTCCTATGACGTGTCACATGTTAATGGCTTTGCAACCCATTAACAATCCTGATATTTACAGGAATATTTTAATTACATGAAATTCATACCATACTAAAAATTGATGAGTACTTGAGTACGTGGGGTACTCAAGAAGAGATTGAATTATACTTGAAGTACGTGGGGTTCTCAAGAAGAAATTGAATTATACATATGTACGTGGTGTACACATGAAACTGGATTTATATATGAAAACTTGATTTACTCACAAACTATGTTTTCATACAAAGTATACAAACATGAAATACAAAACTGCATGAATTCACACCAACATTATGTTGACGTTTCTCCAAAAACTCACATGTATTTCAGGTAACTAGGATGGATGTGCGCGTGGTCTTGCTTATGCTCGTGGATGTCGCTTGTGTTTAACTTTAAATAAAGTTGTAAACTTTTAAGACAATGTTTTATGCTGTCTGGCGATATAAACGCTAAACTTATGTTTTTAAATTATGGTATTTGATGTTATTTTACGAGCATGTAGCATGTTTACTCTTCGTATGCAATGAGAACCTTTCATGATCACACCTCGTGCTTCCGCCGTAGAAAGGGGTGTGACAGATTGGTATCAGAGCTGCGATTGTAGTGAACCAGGATTCCTTCTCGAGTCTAGTCTACAATCTCTAGGATCCATTCACGAAAACAATTTTCAAAGAGTTTTCATTGCATAAAACGTCCCGCGACATCCACTGCCTGAGACTGTCTACATGAGTCTAGAAAAGACACTACGAGACTTAGAGTGCACCTGAATAGCACTTGTCGTTGACTAGAAATTTCTTGCAATTATGTGTGATAATTAGCATGTACTAGAAGTAGAATGTCACAAGTATACGTGACTTTATCTGAAAGCGATGGCCCATCTGAAGGAAGAAATACAAGGATGAAACGAACTGTGCGGACTGTGCAAGGAGTTACGTAATTATGGATGCATACATAATTATGGAATTCAGCGCACAGAAACCACAGCAAGTCTTGTCACGTATAGATTCCCTCAGTGCAAGCCTACTAAGTACTCTGCTAGAGTAATAATTGTTTGATGTCACTTATGTGGTATATACCTGTGAGTATATATACTACTACTGTCTAGTATGACGATATCAAACAAATGCCTAAACCTATTGGGTTGCGTTCGTCAGAACATGGCACCCAGAAGAGCTGTGAACGCTCGTGACCAACCTCCTCCTCCCCCACTGCCAAGTATTGCCGAAGAGCTGGAAGCTCTACTGGAAGAAAGGATCTCCACTGCTATCGCCCAGTAAGAGGCGAACCGTACTCAAGACAGTGGAGGACCAACCAACACTAGACGTAGCGGGCATGGAGATTCATCTGGAGGCGACGCAGTTCAAGGCTGCACTTCCAAGATGTTCCTCGACTGCAAGCCGATGAACTATGACGGCACAGGAGGTGCAGTAGCATTTGTGCGCTGGACGGAGACGACTGAAGCTACTATCCGCATGAGCAAGTGTACCGCGGATCAGCAAGTCACTTTTGCTACCGGATTATTCGTCGATGAAGCTCTGACTTGGTGGAACCTGCAGGCCCAAACTTTGGGTGATGACGCCGCTTATGGCCTCACTTGGGAGGAACTGAAGGAAAGGATGAGAGAGAAGTACTGCTCTCGTGCGGAACTCCAAAGGCTGGAAACAGAGTTCTGGCACTTGACTATGGAAGGTGCTGACATCAATGGTTACACTCGAAGGTTCCACGACCTGTCGAGAGTGCTTCCCTACATGGTGACTCCTGAATTTAAGCGTGTGGAACGCTACATTTGGGGACTGGCCTCAGAGTTTCGTGGCATGGTAACGTCGGCCAAACCACAAACAATCACTGAGGCTGTAACTCTGGCTGTCAGCCTTACTGAAGATTGTGTTCGTATGAAGAAGCTATCATTGAACCCCACTGAGAAGACCGAGACGCATGCTGAGTCGTCCGGTGACAAAAAGAGAAAGCATACAAGTTTGAACCAAGCAACTCGTAACAACAAGGGTTGCAGCAAGAAGCGTGACACTAACCCGTCTCAGGAGGCAAAAACCCATGCAACCAAAGCATACCAAGGCTCCATGCCTAGATGCCAAAAATGTAAGTATCATCATGATGGAGCTTATCGCATTCCAAGGTGCGACAAATGTGGTAAATTGGGTCATCAAACAGAAGACTGTTGGGGAAAAGGAAAGAACCGAAATGGAAACGGTGCTGGTAACAAGAATGGCAACGGGAAAGGGCAGAACCAAGGATGCTTCAAGTGTGGAAGCAATGATCATTTCATGAAGAACTGCCCAGAGAGAAACAACGCTCCGGCTCGAGCATTTGTGATTGGAGCAAGAGACGCACGCGAGGACCCTAACGTGGTCACCGGTACGTTTCTCGTTAACAATCACTTTGCATCCATACTATTTGACACTGGCGCCGATTATAGCTTCATGTCTGTGGAATTTAAACGTATACTCGGAATAGAATCTAGTAGATTAGAAATTCCTTATTCCATAGAACTAGCCAATGGTAAACTTGTTGAATCAAGCAAAGTTGTTAGAGGCTGCACGCTAGAACTTGGGGAACGAAGATTTAGCATCGACCTCCTACCTATTCAATTGGGTAGCTTCGATGTAGTAGTCGGGATGGACTGGTTGTCCAAGAACAAAGCTGAAGTTATTTGCCATGAGAAAATCATTCGCATCCCTTTAGCGAATGGTGAAACTCTCATCGTGCATGGAGAAAGACGAAACGCGCCTCTACGAATCATCAGTTGTATGAAGGCACAGAAGTGCCTAAGGAAAGGATGTGTTGCTTTCCTAGCACACGTTATAGACAAGAAGGCTGAGGAGCCGAAACTCGAAGACATTCCTGTGGTGAAGGAATTTCCTGATGTGTTCCCTGAAGATCTGCCAGGACTACCTCCGCAACGACAAGTCGAATTCCGTATAGACTTGGTTCCAGGAGCTGCTCCTGTAGCCAAGGCACCCTATCGACTTGCACCATCCGAAATGCAAGAATTATCTACACAACTTCAGGAGTTGTTGGATAAAGGATTCATAAGGCCAAGCTTCTCACCCTGGGGAGCTCCAGTATTGTTCGTGAAGAAGAAGGATGGAACACTGCGGATGTGTATTGATTACAGGGAACTGAACAAGCTCACTATCAAGAATCGGTATCCACTACCGAGGATTGATGACTTATTTGATCAACTGCAAGGATCAAGCTACTATTCCAAGATCGACCTTCGATCTGGATACCATCAGCTGAGAATCCAAGAAGAAAGCGTGCCAAATACTGCATTCAGAACGCGATATGGGCACTACGAATTTCTTGTGATGCCATTTGGGTTGACGAATGCACCAGCGGTCTTTATGGATCTAATGAACCGCGTATGCAAACCATATCTCGATAAATTCGTGATTGTATTCATCGATGATATCCTGATTTACTCACGAACGAAAGAAGAGCACGAGAAACATCTCAGAACCATCTTGGAACTACTGAAGAAAGAGAAACTTTATGCAAAGTTCTCGAAATGCGAATTCTGGATTCGCGAAGTACAATTTCTTGGTCACGTTGTGAATGAGAAGGGCATTCATGTAGACCCGTCCAAGATAGAAGCAATAAAGAATTGGGAAGCTCCCAAGACCCCAACCAAAGTCCGTCAATTTTTGGGCCTAGCGGGCTGCTATCGGCGATTCATTGAGAATTTCTCGAAGATAGCTCAACCGCTAACGACCCTTACTCAGAAAGACAAGAAGTACGACTGGGGTTACAAACAAGAAGAAGCCTTCCAGTTACTTAAAAACAAGCTATGCGATGCACCGATACTATCATTACCCGAAGGCACTGATGACTTCGTGGTATACTGTGACGCTTCACGGCAAGGTTTGGGTTGCGTGCTCATGCAACGCCAAAAAGTCATCGCTTATGCTTCAAGACAACTGAAGGTTCATGAGAGAAATTATACCACTCACGACCTGGAACTGGGTGCAGTGGTATTCGCCTTGAAGATTTGGCGACATTACTTATATGGTACTCGATGTACAATCTTCACAGATCACAAAAGCTTACAACACATATTTGATCAGAAGGAATTGAATATGCGCCAGCGACGTTGGGTCGAGCTGCTGAATGATTATGACTGTGAGATTAAGTACCATCCTGGAAAGGCGAACGTTGTAGCAGACGCGTTGAGCCGAAAAGAAAGGGTTAAGACCCTAAGGGTTCGAGCATTGGAAATGACGATTCGAACGAACCTCACTTCACGTATTCGTGACGCACAACAAGAAGCCCTTAAGGTGGAAAATCGCAAGGCTGAATACCTCCGGGGTGCATTGAAGTACATGGCACCAAATGAAGAGGGAGCCTTATACTTTAAAAAGCGCATTTGGGTTCCGCTCTATGGTGGCCTACGAGAAGTCATCCTTGATGAAGCGCACAAGTCAAGATACTCAATCCACCCAGGGTCAGACAAGATGTATCAAGACTTGAAGGAATATTATTGGTGGCCGAGACTCAAAAGTGACGTTGCTGTCTATGTTGGAAAATGCCTAACCTGTGCTAAGGTTAAGGCATAATATCAAAAACCGTCCGGCCTACTACAACAACCAGAGATTCCCGTATGGAAGTGGGAACAAATCTCGATGGACTTCATAACAAAATTACCCAGGACCCCGAGAGGGCACGATATGATATGGGTAATAGTTGATCGATTGACGAAGTCTGCGCATTTCCTACCAATCCGAGAGAAGGATAGCACTGGAAAGCTTGCAGAGATATACTTAAGAGAAATTGTGGCGCGTCATGGAGTGCCAATCTCAATCATTTCAGACAGAGATGGACGCTTTGTCTCAAGAATCTGGCAATCATTTCAGGAAGCCTTTGGATCCCAGTTAGATCTGAGCACGGCATTCCATCCGCAAACAGACGGCCAGAGCGAACGGACTATACAAATGTTAGAAGATATGCTTCGTGCATGTGTCATGGACCTAGGCGGCAGCTGGGATACTCATCTACCTCTAGTTGAGTTTTCCTACAATAACAGTTATCATACGAGCATAAAAGCCGCGCCGTTCGAAGCTCTGTATGGCCGCAAATGCCGATCGCCCTTATGTTGGGCAGACGCTGGAGATAAGCGTATGGTTGGTCCTGAGCTTGTACAAGAGACCACCGACAAGATTGCGCAGATCCGAGAGCGCATTAAGGCGGCTCGAGAGCGACAAAAGAGCTACGCTGATCCAAATAGAAAATCGGTAGATTTCAAGGTGGGAGACAAAGTGTTGTTAAAAGTCTCACCATGGAAGGGCGTAGTCAGGTTTGGAAAGCGTGGAAAGCTGAACCCACGATACATCGGACCATTCAGAATTTTGAAGAGAATTGGTACCGTGGCATACAAGTTGGAGTTACCGGAAGAACTTAATGGAGTGCATGATACGTTTCATGTATCCAACCTGAAGAAGAGCCCAACACAAGAAAACGTGACCATCCCGATGGATGAAGTGCATATTGATGAAGCCCTCCGATTTACAGAGCAACCCGTTGAGGTTACTGACTGGAAAGTCAACAAGACCAGGAGGAGCAGTGTGAAGCTTGTCAAAGTACGTTGGAGCTCTAAGCACGGACCCGAGTACACATGGGAACGTGAAGACCAGTTCAAGAAAAAGTATCCCCACCTATTCAAGAAGACTCCAGCGAGAGTGAGTTCAGTCTGAATTTCGGGACGAAATTCTTTTAACGGGGGGAGACTGTGACAACTGGCCCAAACCGGTAATTTCCGTACACATTAATTATTGCTTAATGACTGCAATTATGTGCTTAATTGTCAGCAATGGCTGAACACATACTAAACAAGTGAATTCATGCACGTTGTATACTACAAAATATTGCTTTATGCATAAACGAGAGCGTTGCGTCAATAGTAAACTCACCGGTAAGACACACTGTGTCAACGGAACTGCAGAAAGCAGTCAGACAATAAAATTGAGGCCTAGGTGTAGGTCCGACAACAAAAATACATTAAAACCCTAGAGTATATGTAAGGGTTTAATTTATAGACATTGCGAAAGCAAAAATAAGCACTAAAAAGCACCCGAAACGCACTTTAAGTGCAGAATTTATACAAATCAGCAATAATTCAGCATTTAAACATATAAATATTATGCAGAAATGTCGTTTTATTATCCAGAATATTTCCCTAAGTGTTGGGAATTGAAAGAGTACAAGAAGGGTACTTAAAAGACACTAAAAAGTGTGATTTAGCACTTTAACGAATCGGTATGCAACCGAACGACCGGACTATACCCGGAACATGAAAATATTGTTATTTTCATTATTTATCTTTTTCTGAGCTAGTTAGGGTCCCTGATTACCCTAACACCCGTCATAACACGCTACACACTAGTAACGGGGTTAAACACTTAACTTAACTTAGTTTAACCTAACTAATACTTGGAACCGAACTAGACCCCCCCCCCTTCTCTAACCGGCCCCAAACCATGGGGGAACACAATCGTACTTGAATGATTTGTTTAATAAATGTGGTCTAATATCTTGAAGACATGAGGACCTTTGGTTATTAATTCTTGGATTTTGCCCTTATATATTAAGCTTAAACCAACAAGATCATCACCACTCCACACTTTCTCTCCTTGCTCTCTCTAGCTCACGGCCACACACACACACCCATCCATCAATTTTTCAAGTTTGATTCTTGCCATTCCAAGTTCATTCAAACATCAAGGGTTGCGTATTAGGAGCCTTGGAGGAAACGGAACGCGAAGGACCATCTTCTCTAGCTTTTATCCACCCGTTTTTCGTCAAGAATCTTCCCTAGCCTCGAGCTAGAGGTATAATGCTTAAAACTCATATTTGAACTTATCTAAAGTGGTTAAAAGGATTTGTGTTGGTTAAATCTCGTTAAAATGCGAAAAGATGCACAAAAGTCTACTAAAAGCATGAAAAATGGTGGTTAATAGCACATAAGTTGTGTAAAAGTTGTAGTATTTGAAATATATGGTTATCTAGACCCGATCTATGATGTGGTAGCTCGGATCATCGTTTAACCCGGTTTGGTAAGATCATGGATCTTAACATAAAGCTATTTTAGAAGTAACAAGGGTTAAAAGGTGAAACCCTACCACACATAAACCATGAACTTGTGTAAAAATGTTTTAACTTGTACAAAAGTGTTTAAAACTAGTAGATCTATGTATCTACAAGTGGTATTTTCAAAAGACCAAGCATCAAAAGAAATCACATGTTCTAAACCGGATCTTACACAAACAAAAGTGGTTTTTGTGAACAAACAAGAGTGTGGATACTTGTGTAACAAAAGTTTTAACGAAGAAATAGTTTTCGTAAAAACCGACTAGAAGTTGTAAAACTTCATATTCTTTAAAAATAAAGTTTATAAGAAATTAAACTTATTTTTAAAGATAACAAGACTTACTAAATGTGCTAGTAAGTTACTACACATTTTTGTAAATATTCAAGTTCATGAAATTAGTGATTATTGTTGACGAATATTGTTGATAATTGTTGTTGATGATTATTGATGATTGATGATGATTTAAAAGAAAATAAACACACGTTTTGAAAACGTGGGAAACCTCCATTTTTAGGGGAAACTCTGTCAAAATTTTTATAAATTTTGACACTTAGAAAAATATAAGTTTTGAGAAACTTATTCCCTAAAAATGTGTTTAAAAGTATTACTAAGGCTTCCCCAAATTTTTGGTGATTTTTCAAGAATAAAAATGGGTATTAAGTATATATTTTTGAAAGAAAAATATATATTATTTGATCACCAACCTTTGTGCTAAGTGTATATAGTATGTGTTATACGTGCTAGTGTATTAAGACTTAAAAATACACTAATTACTCATGAAGAGTAGAAATATAAAAATACACATACAACACACAAGATACATAATTCGGGTGCAAAGTGCAAAACATAAAAGACTTATATTTATTTTTGGAGAAAATAATATAAGTAAGATACGTAGTTAAAAATATAGAATATTTTTAACACAAGAATATATACAAAGGAGAGTGACTGTACTTGTGCGACGCAAGTCTAGTGACTAACTTTAAGAAAACGCGTATAGGTTACGACGTTAATTAAGCAAATCCGGTGGAGTTTACGACGCTAGGAACGCAAAGTTGTGAGTTCATGCTCCCCCTTTTCTCTTTAACTGTTTTCAGTTTTATAACTTCGGGGGTGAAATACATGTACAAATGTACAAAATTTATAATTGGTATGATATAAATACAAGAAGTACACTTGGTGAGAACGAGAACCAAGTGTGACGAAATATAAGAATACAAGAAGTACACTTGGTGAGAACGAGAACCAAGTGTGATGAAATATAAGAATATGAGAAGCGCACTTGGTGAGAACGAGAACCAAGTATGAGGCGCTATGAGAAATGATAACAAGAAACGCGCTTGGTGAGAACGAGAACCAAGTAGGATGCGTTATGAGAAATAGTGTCACGAATAGGGTACAGAAGCACCATTAATCGTGTACATACTTAGACCGCAGAACAAAAGGTTAGATCTAACGGGTGCCTGGCAGCCTCATACTCGGTCGGGGCGAGAATCGAGTAGTGCTTTTGTGTCTCAGAATATACCAATTAAATGCCTTAGGTTTGGTGGCTTCCTATGACGTGTCACATGTTAATGGCTTTGCAACCCATTAACAATCCTGATATTTACAGGAATATTTTAATTACATGAAATTCATACCATACTAAAAATTGATGAGTACTTGAGTACGTGGGGTACTCAAGAAGAGATTGAATTATACTTGAAGTACGTGGGGTTCTCAAGAAGAAATTGAATTATACATATGTACGTGGTGTACACATGAAACTGGATTTATATATGAAAACTTGATTTACTCACAAACTATGTTTTCATACAAAGTATACAAACATGAAATACAAAACTGCATGAATTCACACCAACATTATGTTGACGTTTTTCCAAAAACTCACATGTATTTCAGGTAACTAGGATGGATGTGCGCGTGGTCTTGCTTATGCTCGTGGATGTCGCTTGTGTTTAACTTTAAATAAAGTTGTAAACTTTTAAGACAATGTTTTATGCTGTCTGGCGATATAAACGCTAAACTTATGTTTTTAAATTATGGTATTTGATGTTATTTTACGAGCATGTAGCATGTTTACTCTTCGTATGCAATGAGAACCTTTCATGATCACACCTCGTGCTTCCGCCGTAGAAAGGGGTGTGACATTGCATGCCCCCCAAATATATGACGAAGTGATGGAAGCATTTACAATTTCGCGTCTACTACCGTTGGCAACAACCGGAAGGATTTGTCTAAAATCACCACCCAAAACCATAACTTTTCCTCCAAATGGCGTTTCTGAATTCAGTGAATCATCTGATTTGAAGATATCTTTCATGGTTTGGTCTAGTGCTTCAAACGCATGTTTGTGAATCATTGGAGCTTCGTCCCAAATTATCAACTTTGTTTCTTTTAGTAAATTAGCAACTTCACTATCTGGTTTAATGTGACAGATTGATTCTTCCGTAAGATTTAAAGGAATATGGAACCTAGAATGTGCTGTTCTACCACCAGATAGTAACAAAGATGCAATTCCACTTGATGCAACGTTTAATACAATTTGTCCTTTAGATCTGATGGCTGCAGACAATGTCTTCCATAAGAATGTCTTACCAGTACCTCCATAACCATAAACAAAGAATAATCCTCCCATGTTTTCATTAACGGCATGTGTTATCTCATCAAACACTAACCGTTGTTCACTTGTTAAAGTAGTTAGATGATTATTAAATTCTGCGCCAACAACACTTACATCATATGATAGTTCATCTGTTATTAAACGATTGTTTGCTACGGTTGTGGAATGAATATCAGGATAAGGCATAGAAGGAAACCTACGTAGGGTAGAGTTATTCCGAAGTAAGTAATCCTCTATTTCCAACAACGTTAGATTCTTTAGTTGGTCATCAGGAAGTGATAAGCCTAATATATTAATGAAAATATAACTAAATTAGTTCGCATAGTATAAATAATGAATTTAGTTAAAGAAAATTGTATTTTCATTAATGTGAAGTTATAAATATGATTAAAATGCATATAAAATAATGTTAAGTTTAAATTGCCATACCTTCAATTCTTGTTTCCTTCTCACGTCTGTGTAAAATGCCATCTGCGAGGTATTCCCATGTATTTTCCCATACGTGTTCAGGCCTAGATAAAGTATTAGAGGACAACATGGTAGCAAATAGATTGCGAAGATAGTATCCTGAACCTGTATAGTAAGCCTCCTTAATAGCTTCGATATATTCTTTGTCGTCATCTAAAAGTCCAAGAGCGTAGCATGCGTCTCTAAATGTAGGGAACACTTGTCCGTTAACGGTTCTGATTTCTTCAAATGATTTAGGACCTCTTACCTTATTAAGAAGGATTCTTAAAAAATAAGCCTCGCCCGTAGATGGATTAACACAATGAATACGACCGATGGTTGTTCCTATTTGTCGTTTTGTCCATGTTCTATCTTTAGATTTCCAAACGAATTTAGTTGGGAATTCAACATAAGTAAGTGTACGTGCTAGCTCATTGTTTTTGTTAACTTCCATCCAGGATAAAAACATTGTAGAAGAAACTGATGGTTTGTTAAGGACGTTTTCAAGTTCATCATAAGGACCGTATATAACATTTTGCTGATCAGGTAGATGAAAAGGAAGCCTCATTACTGAAGGATACCTATAATGAACATCGTATGCATAAATGCGCCATGAAGCTTCACATGCCGATAGATATCTACAGTCATAATGCAGTTTGATTTCGTCTTTCCCATTTTGTAGCTGACCTTCTTCATCATTTTGTACAACAAATTCTGCCCTATCTGGACCTTTGTTAATGTATTTGAATAAATATTTTATCGAAGCAGCCTGGTTACACCATTCGACATTAATGTGTGCCTGATAACGTCTCAAAAGTGTTTTGTTATATGGTACTACACTTCTGTTGTCTAGCTGAACATCAGATTTCTCAACAAAGAACCCAGAATTTGATCGTTTATACACGGGATAACCTTTCGAATCTAATGTAGTTTGATCACAGAATTTCTTAGGGAATTTCTTAGAACACTTACCTTGAACCATACATGGACAACTGAGATTTGCAAGACCACAAGGTCCATGAAGCATGTAGTCACTCACAAGCGTATACAAATCCGGATCTACATTCTTATTAGGTATTTCAGCAGAAATATACTTATCAACATGCTCAACTGAAGGAAGCTTATTTTTATCGTTTAAGAACAAACATATATGAGTGTGAGGTAGGCCTCTTTTTTGAAACTCTATTGTATAAATCACTGCAAGACAATCATGAACATGCACAAGCAACAAACCAAGTTATAACAATAAATAATATTTATACTTTTTTAGATATTTTTAAGTTTTTTTAGTTTTCATTATTAACTTATATCTAGGTTCATTTTTCTTACATAAATAACTTCTCTATACAAAATAAAGTGTGTTACGTATAAATCATATTGCAATAAAAAATAGGATATGTTTTCCAAGTGATCTCATGACATTTTCTATAAGTTTCATAAAAAGCACATTATATCGTATATGTTCTCCAAGTAATCTCATGACATTTTCTATAAATAATTAAATAGTTTAATAAACAAAATTGAGAACATTAGTATTAAGTCACAAGTATAATTTAAAATATTAAGAAACCTCCAAAAATATATGTACTAATTAATACATAAAGCATCCTTAACCAGTTTCACAAAAAGCACATTATATTGTATAATCATATAGTAATTACTTCAAAATTTAAAGAAGAAAAAGCTTTTTTACATGTCAACCAAACTAACCTTATAAAAAAAACTACACTTTGGTTAGTTATTCACGTCAATTTTGCTAACATTTTATGATAATTTTGACAAACAAATAAATAAATAAACTTGAAAACTAATCTTTAAATAACATAATATGATTTACCTGCCGAAGTCTTTCCGAATAATGATTTTTCGCGTAACTCTTTTATGATTGAGTCCAGCTTAATTTTGAACAGTCGGCATAAAATGTCTGGTCTATCTTCAGGATTAATGTTCTTGTCCTTTAGAAATCTTTTAATCTCTGGCCATTTAGGATTACATGTGATTGTAATGAAAAAATCAGGATAACCAAACCATTTACAAATAGCCATTGCGTCATAATAGTTTTCCCTCATGTAACGTGAACCACCAGTAAATGAAGACGGCAGTATTACACGTGTTCCAACATTTGACATGTCTTCATTTCCATTTTGATGGAGTTGATTAAGTTTTTCATATGACTCGGACCTCAGATTTTTTTGATGGAAGCGTATGTAAAATAGACGTTCACTTTCAATCATTGTGTAGATGTCAACTAAGAACTGTTGCAAAAGTCGTCTGGCGTTTAAAATCAGAGAAAACTGATTGACCCTATCTTGAACACGATATGCAAAATATTCCCTCATTGTACATTTAGATTCTTTTTTTTTTTTTGATGATGTTCCTTCTCTGTGAAGAATATCAATCCGATAACCGTCTTCTCCAAAAGGAAATAGTAGTGGATATTGAAGCGCGATATAGGAGGGATGAAGTTCACTTATACGCTGTAAACCATCTTTTTTTGAATCAACAATAACATCTCGATTGTCAAGTGCATCTTCAATATCGCCAACTATAAGCGCAGCAACTTCAGAAGATGTTGGTAAGTTGTATGTTCGTCCATCTTTATTCCGCTTAGCTTTAAGGCGTAGTTTTAGGTCAACATGAGGATTATCAAAAAAACGATCTCTTACACGCCTATAAGTTTTGACCAACTGATTATTTGAATCTAACATCACCTTTAAGTATTCTATGATTTCAGTGTCAAGGGAATCTGAAGATGCTGAAATAGCTTTCTTTGAATTACTGTAAAGAATTAATTTAAAATTTTTAATTAGTTAAACTAAATGTTGGAAGAACATAAAATTAATTATTATAAGTAAGAAGCAAATATTAATGAGGTTTTGAGGAATACCTAAATATGTTCTTTCTATTATATACTTCGTTATCTGTGTCATATATATAGAGCTGTGAGAATTTTGGTTGGGCACCTTGTTTAGGGAGAAGACTTCCCAATGTATGATAATTTTCACCACTAATTCTGTATACGAAGGGAGCATTTCCTCTATTAATCTTTGTATCAACTTTGCCACCCATTGAAGTGAAGGAAAACATGGAGTTGAAACGGCGAATATTTTGTAAGAAATATTTGCTCTTTGCGTCTAAACTCTTAAAAAGATTCTGATAATCTTGACTTGTTTCTTTAAATTCTGGAAGATGTACCTTCCCATAACCACAACAAAGCATGTAACTTGTTTTTCCGGAGAAATCCTTTCCTTTCCCTGCTTCAGACTCCCACAATTTGGCATTACATACTTCACATACAACTAACTGATCACCATGATCCAAATAATCTGTTAAATTGTATTAAAAAATTAATGAAACAAATTCAAAAATATAATTAAAATAAGTAAAGTTTAATAATTGAATTTAGATTAATTGGTGTAGTAGATATTTACATTTAGATACTCCTTTATATGGATCTTGCACAATTTGTTCCGTAGTAAATGGTGTTGCTGATGGTGTATTTTGTAGATCATGCGTTAGTGATGTTGAATTTGATGATGATATGTTGTTTGGATTTGTCGTTTTACGTATCATATTCGATCTACGATTATCCAACAGTAGCTTTCGGAGTTTACGCCTCTCTTTAAATTGACGTCTCTCTTCGGTGTTGGTATTAGCATTATCGAGTCTACAAACTGGGGAAAAAATGTTTGAAAAGTGAAAGTTAGGAAATAAATTAATAAATACATATTTAGATAATGAAAGACTTACAATGTGATGTTTCGGTATCCGTAGGTTTTGTAGAGGAACAATGTATTTCCGCGTTTGATCTTTTTGACATTTCCTTGTTTAATCGTATAGGCCCACTCTTCGTATGATGGCCGTTTCGACTCTATAACCACATCATAAATTCAGTTAAAAAATCAAGTGTTTGATTCGACTTTTCTCACAAACATTTTTTACTTCATACAGGACAGATGTAATTTAAATTTGGATAGTTTTACCCTTATATGATTATAAATAAATAAAATAAATCGAATATCATATTCTTACGGTTTTAAATGAATCCAAAGCAGCTCCAGAGTCGGTTGCAATCAACAATTCTCCAAGGTCCAGAAAGGCCTGCACCTCAGTCGAAACAAATGAGAAAGTGCAAGTGTGAAGTAATATAGCCTCAGAATCATGTGCTATTTTATACATAAAGGTTCATCAAAATTATAACGGTATGTAAATAGTAACAAATGATGTGAGTTATTTAAAAATTAGTAAGTGTAAAACCTTTTTGGTCAATTTGGCATAGTCATGCATGAAATATATATAAAACTCTTTATATATAAAAAAAGATGGTGACAGAAAAATAATGAATCAGATGTGGTGGCAAGAAAAGGTTTGAAAACAACAACAATCAACTGTTACACATCGAATTTCTTTAATTATGTTAAAAGCTATAAAGAAGACACGCAAAGTAATTTAAATATGAAATAGAAAGGACTGAATTTAAAATATAAAAGAGAATCACAATACCTTAATGTAGAATGAAGGTAGCCAAAATACTGTTGCTATTGTTGATGATTCTCGTTGAAGGTGCTCTTATGTCAAAAGATGATATAAGAGTTATATAGTGGAGATTAGGTTAGTAAGTGGATTAGGTAGCCTTAAAGATTCAGGATAATGACTCAATAACACTAATATAAACTCCTATTATGAAGGTGTTATTTATAATAATAATATGTATAAGGGTTAATTGAGTATTGATGATCAACATTTATCCTTAAAATT
This sequence comes from Helianthus tuberosus, assembly GCA_030545235.1. Classification (NCBI taxonomy): domain Eukaryota; kingdom Viridiplantae; phylum Streptophyta; class Magnoliopsida; order Asterales; family Asteraceae; genus Helianthus; species Helianthus tuberosus. The sequence goes on along the minus strand of JARYGA010059718.1, from coordinate 7,683,108 downwards.
TTAAATTATTTAACTTAATAAATAATCTTCAAAACCTATCATTCTCTTGTTGAAGTGTTTTTATGTCAAAAGTAATATGGTTATTGTTTCCGCCTTCCAGCTGTATGCGTAAATTTTATAATATTTTATTTCTTTCAAATTTAATCTGTAATATATTTCAAATTTGTCTAATGTCCACATGGGTATTGTAGGACTTTGAGAGAAGGATATGTGGTGGAAGGATAGGAAGTTGTACTATCATTGTACTTGGTGACGTGTCGTTGTTAATATCTCTTAGCTGTCACAATTACCTATTATCTCACTCTTTGTGTTCATATTATACTCTTCAAAAGAAACCACGAATATGCAACCATTCAATTTGTTAACATGATTATCAATTATTTATTTATTATATTATTAACCTAGATGTTAGAACGCATGAGTTAATTGTTTTTTTAATTACTTAAAAATAATTAAATGTTATGTGGACGACCGACTTCTTTTCATCTGACGATAGAGAGAGACGTGAATATACAATGTCAACAAATCCATTTATTTACTATGAATAAATAATATGTACCGAATAGGATATGATAAGTCAAAACTAACCAAATATTTTAAATAGGAAAAAAAATATCCTTCAAAATAATATAAAGCCAACATACCATAAAAAAGAACCGACATAAAATTCCCTAGTTTTGGTAGTAAATAAAAGCATAAGAACCTTTGGAAAAAAAGTGTTATTGTTTCGAAGTTGAAAGTAGGCAGACTACTTTTCAATTTTGGGAATCAAGAGTTTGTCTTTTGATAGAGCCTTGACATCATCTTCTGGTTGACTTTTTCGACTTTTTGTTGGAGTAAATGAAGACGAATTTTGTAGATCATAACAATCTTCCAAGGTGCGTTTCAGATCAACATTACTCTTCATAATCTCGTTATTGTTGGGCAGCGATGTTGCATCACTTTGTGACGACGAAGCAGTTGGGGGGAGATTCATTGAGCTATTTTTTTCAACCTGCCATGTTTAACTTGGTTATAACAATTTCAAGATGAATGGTGTAGCAGTTTTCAACATACAATTTACACATAATCAAACAAATCAACATACAATATTATTATAGATTTCATGATAGTTTTGAAATACGTTTAACTATTGGTTATAAAAATTTTAAGAGGCGTGAAAGTAAATTTTAACTACATACCGGAACATCAAACTTCTTTTCAAGTGTTGCAATTATAGCTGGATCATCCACTAACTTATAGAAAGAAAATCCATCAACCTTCTTGTCCACATTATACGTTCCAACACGAATTTTAAATGCATACTTTTTGTCGACGAAGGAATCGAATTCAACAGGTGTAACTTTATCACCACCAGAAGACTGCTAGAATTTGAGAACATTGCAAACATTCGAGCAATATTAAAAGATTGGAATAGTATTTGAAAAACAATAGCATTGACCACATATAAAGAGAATCAAATTACCTTAACATATTTGTCAACCATTTGTTTGGCGGATAAACCCAAAAGTTTTACTGTGTCACGGTCAAATAGAGTTAGATTTACGGTTCCTGTAGAATCCTCTACTCGTAGTGAAAGTTTGTACCTGAAAACCCAAACAAAATTATTTTTTCAAAATCATTACAATAGCAAGTAAATGTATATGTTAATGTAGTTGAATAGTACGATATATATGATAATAGTATATGTTGATTAAATACATGTAAACTGCCGGTACGACATCTCTTTTGCAATCCTTATTAGTACATATTAAAACTTCTTTCATGTCAACATCATCACTTCCATCATCGTCTTCTGGGAATATCAAACTTGGGGAAGCCTTGCGATTACAACTTTCACAACCTAGATAATACCAATCGTTGTCTTTGTTTACAGCTGTCACTGTACCAACAACAATAACATGCATAACCTGCAAAAACGTATGTAAATATGTAAGGTTTAATGTTTAATTACGAAGAGTCAAAAATTATAGATTGAACAAACCTTGGTAATTTCACTAATCCGACCAATAGTGCTGAAAAAATTATTCTGCAGGAACTCTGCTTCGTTAGATGTTACCCCGGACTGGCCAATAGGACGATTAACCGATGGTGTTGCAGCAGAATTTTTTGCAATGTAACTGTTAAAGATGTAAAAGATTGTGTAATCAACAATACTTACATTATGAAAATATATTTATTATCACAAAGCATGTGGATTATACCTTCTTCTAAAATTAATAATCTTTTCATTGCGTTCATTAATGAACAACTTAGTGATATTGAAAGCGTTTGAGACATTGATGTTGCCTAAGGTGAAACATATAGTAAGTCAGTATAATAACTAAATATAAAAAGTTAAATCTACAAAAATTTAACAAACCTTTGTAGTCAGTGATGCTACCAAATTGTACGATAAGTACAACATGTACTTCTGCCTTATTTTTTGAGATGTACTCTTGCATCTGATCGCAATATTCCTCCCACAATGTCAACGTTAAGGCAATACCCCTGAATTTGTTATTAATTTAACGAATAAGAAGCAATAAAGTAAAAAAAAAAGTTAATAGAAAAACAATATTTAAAAGAAAAACAAACTCCAAATCTCTCAAAATTAAGTCCATCTTGTAGGACGTTTTTCCATGTCGTGTTGTTGTATCCTCCCTTGGAAACCATTTCTCAACATAACCAATAAAGTCTACAATGAAAGGAAAAAAAGGTTATAATAATAAAACTTGATTATAACGGGTATATTATTAGTTTGCTTAGTTTAGGAAACGTACCGATTCGAAATTTTGATGAAACTCCACCATCTTTAATAGCCTTAAATGATGACAACTCAAAACCATATGTTGGGCCTATGAAGTTGTTGCACTTTCTAATAGTTGTTTCAAAATTGAAGGTCAGCACATATTTGGTGTCAAAATGTTTAAACTTTGGATTACTTTCATCAACTCGGGGTTTAAAAACTGTATAACATTCATTTTCTTCTAACATTTTTTCATGTCTTTTAAAGTTATTACTCCATACAGTGGCTTGCACTTTGGTCCCCTGACATTATAATGAAAAATAATGTATGTTAAAAAAAATTTGGAAAAACCTTAAGTAAATACATATAAACTAATTAAAATTGTTAAAGATGTACCTTTTCATCCATGAGCACCATCTCAATAGCCCATATCTCACCAACCTTTTTGGGATTTGGTTTTCTCCAAAGCCTAAGTACTTTTACCTTTATCGTAAAAGATGTTGTTTTGCCATCAATATCATTCAAATAGATTAGACTTCTTCCTTCCATCTCTGATTGTTTAGAATGAGCTCTGATTGTTTAGAATGATTAAGTCTACTATTTATAAGGTAAAGATGTATAAATAGATAATGTTTTTTTTTTTTGGGTTATCATGAATTTTTAAAACTGATTTTATCTAGAATTTTATAAAAACTGATTTAATAACTTTAGATAAAACTGATTTTATCTAGAATTTTATAATAACTTTAGATAAAACTGATTTTATCTAGAATTTTTAAATTAAAAACTGATTTATCTAGAATTTCATAAAACTGATAACTTTTATTAATGATCAAGAGATATTGATTTCTTTTATTAATGATCAACAGATATGGAGAAATTAATACAAAGAATATATATTATTATTAATATTATCTCTGCATTTGAGTATGATTCAAATCCTCATCTAACTGATAATACAACAATAACTACAACAACGATATGCCATGTAAAATTACACATCCTAGAATACTCAAATCCAGTAAACTCTACCAAACCAACAAATCGTAAAAAGCAAAACGTAAAATCAAAACCTGAGTGACTCTGTAATTGAAATACGGATCGAATTCATGAATCACACTCTCATACTTAATAACCTGTAACAAAAACGTTTCAAAACACATCAAAAACGTACAAAAACAGATCAGTATACACAAATCAAAACTATATCATCATATACACATAAAACGATGTTCAGATCTAGTAATTTTACCGAAAAAAAAATGACGGAAATCGAAACTATATCATCATATACACATAAAACGATGTTCAGATCCAGTAATTTTACCGAAAAAAGACGGATCCAGAACGCAAGCACTCCGATCAACAACAGAATAACACACACCAAGGGTAAATCAGTAACAAACTCACTCATCATACCTTCATCACTCTCTCAGGAGGCTCTCTCTCTGAAGCCAAAGTCTCCTCTTCGTCTCTGAAGCCAAAGTCTCCTCTTCGTAAGTCTCGATTTGACTCCAAATCTCAACCACCGCCAGCATCGTCAACTCTACGGTTTGCGTTTGGAAATGTTCTCGCGTTTAATCATCCATCGGAGAGAAGAAATTCAACCGGAGATCTGAGATCTGTTCATATTATCATCATATTCACATCAGATTTGCATCGATTTCCAGTCCAGCAAGTCCGCCGAAAGCAATCAACAATAGATAGTGAAGATTTGGGGGCGTTGTTTGCAGCTTTACCCATATGTGGTTGCGGTGATGGTGGCGATGCGTATAGGCGGCGTAGAACTTGGTTACTGGTAGAGTGTTGCCAAAGGTTTTATTAGGGTAAAGATGATAAGGGAATGAGGGTATGATGGGAAAAGAAAGGCGTGGTTACGGGTTATAAGAGGATCCGTAAGTTGTTCATGGGTCAGGAATTATACCCGTATCAAGTACCCATTTAGTCAAAGGCCCTCTATGAGTGACATGTGTCCCAAAAGAGGTTTCTTTTATTATAGAGTATAGATTTAACGCAATCAAGATAACATCTTTGTTTAAACCCACCACCATCACCTGCCACCACCACCAACACTACCACCCACCATCGTACACCTTCGAATCATCACCACCATTCAACACCAACATCCCCACCTGTCTCCATCGCACCCAACAAATTACACAACCCACCTCCTTTGTCGTCGTCGTCACTCTGTCAAACCACCCACAACATGAACCCTCCGCCATCATAACCACCACTAAACTCTCCACCAGAACCCTACCATCGAGAATCTTATTTATCTGAAAAGAAGAGAGAGAGACACACACAAAGGGAGACGATTGGAAACTTTGAACTTTAACATCAGCAATTGATTTGACCCAAACCACGACAGTTGACGTTTCAGCTACAATTGGTACTCCGTCATTTGTAATTGGTGCGGAAGTCAGTTATAAACAATTGCATTGACCCAAAACGATGCCAGCATTAACACAGATAGATTCGAAATAGAGTGAGTCAACTTAGTGCCAAGGAAAGCATGTTCCTCTTTGTCTAAAACTTTCAATTCTATATTGCATTCAGTGTTTCCAATCTCTAATCTCTGAACGATCTAATGAGTCAAGCATGGATGTCATAGAAAGCTCAGTTCCACATTTTGACACATTGTTTTGACTGTGACCAAATTTTAAGCTTTCGTAAACTGATGGTCTCACATATTCAAATTCAACAGAAAGACTTGTATCCGCAGGGGAATCCACCATGTGTTCTTGTTTTGGAGAATTGATGGAAGTCAATGACTTGTTCTTAGAAGACAATTCCTCGAATCTTGAATGGGCAGCAATGAATGTTGTATTACTCGGTTTTCTTGATCTAAACACATACTTTCTTCCCTTTGAAAACTAGGGATGGCAATGGGTCGGGTACTGGTAATCCCATACCCGGTTATAAAATTCCATCCCATAACCGGCCCAATACTCAATGCGTATTTTTCGGGTATCGGGCATACCTACGGGCATCGGGGTATACCTGTTAGAAGATATTGGTCCTGATTTCCAAATACATTTCGTTTTTTACTATTATATTTATTGTATAATTTTTACTTATGTAACAACTATTATAAATTAAAATATACATTACACACATATAAGTTTGTGTTTGTGATGTTTGTAGAGGAATATAAGATGGTTGAAGAAAGTTTAGTCGATAAGTTAATTTGGTAGAAAGATTATGATGATGCTTGACTCTTGGAGCACTGATTCAAACTAAAAATTGATGAGCAGAACAGACAAAATAAGAAAAACACAAGTGGTTGCAATAGGTGGAGTTTTGGTGGTACAGGTTGAAGTGGTCGTTTATGATGGAGGTGTGGAGGTGATATGGTGATGAACAGCGGTTGTGATAATGATGGTGGTGGTGATGGTGTTGATGACGGTGCTGGTGAGTGATTGTAATATAATGAAACCACAGGGGCGCATCTGCAATAGAAAAAAGGTAGTTTGGTCTTTTTACCCGAAGTCAAATGGTCAACTAACGGTGGTTTGACGGCAGTGAGGCATTAGTGTGAGGTTTTATAACCAGAGTGAGACATATTGCAAAAAATGCAACTTAGGGAGGCATTGTACAATATCCACCAAATCATAGGGAGGCAAATTGCAGTTTACTTTTATTTTCAGCGTTTCAATGTAAAATTTTATATCATGACGCTTCTATGGTTTAAAAAATGTAAATCATGTACTGATATTCTTTTATAAACTTATGGTTAAACATGACCTATCCTATCCTATCATAATCGTATAATAATGAAATGCATTGTACAGTTATTAAAAATACGGTAACAAAGGAGCAACGTGATCTTAAAAACAATTTTTAAATATATCGTTTATAATTAAACGCATTTTACAGTTATTAAAAATACGATAAAAAGGAGCAACATGATCATAAAAGCAACTTTTAAATATATCTTTAATAAAGTAATAAACGCATGGGAGATAAATCAACGCTTTACATATTCAAATATATATATATATATAGGGTAGGGCTATATAGGAAACCCTATCTATATGAAAAACCCTAGAAAACCCAACCTCCCGACATTTTTTTTTTTGAAAAAAATAACACATGTAATATACATGTTTTTAAGAGTTTTGGTCCAAAAAAAATCAAAAAAGCGCCGAAGGGATAATTTAAAAAAAAAAAATTTCAGCAATTTCTGTCTTTTGTGCCTAACACATGTTAGGCGACCGGACATTGCTGAAATTTGTTTATTTTTTAAAAAAAAAATCCCTTCGGCGCTTTTTTGATTTTTTTGGCCCAAAACACTCTAAAACATGTATATTACATGTGTTATTTTTTTCAAAAAAAAATGTCGGGAAGTTGGGTAAAAATGAGGGGAGATTTGGGTTTCCAGAGTTTTCTACCAAAATGAGGGTTTTCTATCTAGCATTGTCCTATATAGGCTTATTGGCCTGTAATAATCCCACCTACATCTTTTTGACCAATAATAATCCCACCTCAGAATATTCCCCACATCAGTCCCACTTTTCAAATTTTTTGCCCACACTGGTCCTCCGTTAAAAATCCCTAACTCAGTTAGCAAAATGGCTGATGTGGCAGCTGACTTATGGATGATGTGTCAAAAAAGGTTATGTGGCAGCTGATGTGTATTCCCCTGGTCCTTTTACAACATAAATTTTACTTTTATAATTATAACCCACATTTACTCTTTACCAACCCCTAATTTATCCCTTTTACAAGCACAGGCGATCATCATCAACTACAGGCGATCATCATCAACTACAGGCGATCATCAACCACCGTTCAATACCAACATCAGCAAATCCATAGGTGATCATCAACCACCGTTCAAGAGGAAAAACAGGTATGTGACTGATTTTATGATTATCGAATTTGAAGCTTTAAAACCCTAAATTTGTAGTTAAAGATTCATAAAAAAAAATGTAGTGGGATGGCTGAATCGGTGCTTGTGAAAGCTTGGCATGGTGGCAAGCTTAACAAACAACCAAAATTGCACTATGAAGGGGGTGAATCTGATATGTTCCAAGTTGAAGTTGATAAAATGTCATATTTTGAGCTTTTGGATTTTGTAATGGAGCATGGTTCATACAAAAGTAAGGATTTTGAAATGTACTACTTAGTTCCCGGAATGAAGTTTGAAGATGGTCTTGTGAAGTTGAATAATGACAAGGATGTTAACGAGATGATGGTGAAATTGGGGGATGATGTCAGGCATATTCTGCATCTTTACTGCCAAAAGCCACATATTCTGAGAAAGAAAAAGGCCCAGCCCACTAACACAAAAGCCCAGCCCACCAACACAGATGCCCAGCCCACCAACACAGAAGCTCAGCAAAACCCTACACCCTCACAAGACCTGATAACAGTTGCTAGTTTTATTAAGCCTCCATTTTTTGGTAAACCATCTTCAAGTACACTTCTTACAACACCAAACAAACCTTCTGGTTTTACGAAATCAACTGCTGCAAGAATTCCCACACCTACCAAAACAGTTACAATATCTGAACCACCAACTAGTACACCAATTGATAACAGTCCTGACTTAGCTATTATTCCTGAACCCCAAATAGGATCTGATGGTGAAGATGGATCTGATGCTGGGAATGAAGCTGAGGATGAATCTGATGAAGACTGGATAGCAGATGATTTAAATGCTTCTGAGTCAGACAGGGATGATGATGAATGGGTAGCATCAAGGAAAGCTATTAAGCATAACAGTCAGTTGTCAAAGAAAGACTTGCTTTTAAATTTATTGAAGGAACTTGAAGTGAAACCAGTTGGTCAACATAATACTGAAGAGGAGGAAGAACATAGTGGTGCAAGTAGCTATGAAGATTCTGAGGAGGATGCTCCTTCACCAGGAGAGAGTGAGGAAGATGACATAAGGGGGAAAAAGAACAAGGTTACTGTCCCAGTTGCTACTTCATATACAGATTGGAGTAAGTAGAATTGGGTGGTTGGTACTAGGTTCCCTACAAGGGAAGCTTTCAAAAAAGCAGTTACAAATTATGCAGTTACTAATGGGAGGGATTTGTGGATATCAGTTAGTAACAAGAACAGACATGGCAGAATAGGTGTTAGCTGTGTAACAGGGTGTCCATTTAATGTGTATTGTTCCTATCACCATAGGAAGGGATGTTATATGGTTAAATCTGTAAAGAAGGAACACACTTGTCAAAGAAATATGTCAAAGAATAGGCAACTCACTGCTGACTTCCTATCTGACCAGTTCTTGACATTATTTAAAGCAAACCCAAATTGGAGTGCAAAAGATATCCAAGATGCAGTGAAAGAGAAGTACAAGGTTATCATTACAAAATGGTTGGCCTATAAGGCAAAATGCAAAGCTTCTGGGAAACTGCATGGGTCAATGAAAGAACATTACAGTAAACTGGGGTCATATTTGGAAGCCCTTAGGGAAGCAAATCCCGAGTCAAGTTTTGAACTTATAACTGTCCCACCCGAATACTATGATATGCAAAGTGATGCAGAAGTCTTCTTTAGGCTCTTTATTTGTTTTGATGCTTTGAAGAAAGGTTTTTTAGCAGGGTGTAGGAGACTTTTATGTCTTGATGGTTGTTTTCTAAAAACATTTCTAGGAGGTATGCTGCTGGTTGCAGTGGGTAGGGATGCAAATAATCAAATGTATCCAGTAGCATGGGCTGTGGTAGAGGGTGAGAACAATGACAGTTGGACATGGTTCATGACTGAGTTGAAGAAGTGTTTAGAAGTACTTGAAGAAGGGAAGGGGTGGACACTTATTTCTGACCAACAAAAGGTATGTTATGTTCTAATATCTGTTATATTTTGTCATGTATATGTTATTTTGAATCTGATAGATGGTGTCTTATAACAGGGTTTACTAAATGTTGTTTCTTTGATTTGGGCCAATGCTGAGCATAGGAACTGTGCTAGGCACATCTATGCAAATTGGCATAAGAAATTCAAGGGTGATGACTTAAAGGAATTGTTTTGGAGAGCTGCCATACAAAACAGTTTACATACAACCTAAAAACTAATGCTGCAGTCAAACCAAAAACCAAAAAACAAAACCTAAAACTAGTGCTGCAATCAAACATCTTCTGCTTTTAACATTCTGACCAGCCTTTTTCCTCAATTTTTTGTTCTCTTCCATAAGAACCATCTTGTCAATTTCTAAGTTTGCAATCTTCATTCGTAGTGCCTTGTTTATTTCAACCAGATTATTGGTCCCATCAACATCTTCTTTCCAAACAAAGAACTTGCAATCTGAATTCTAACAAATTAAATCACATAATGAGGAAGCTTTCAAGGAAAATTATCAACATACAAACTTATTTTACTTACAGGCCATAAAGGGCATCCATAAAACTCCTTCCCTTGTCTAGAACTTCGAGAACCTGCAACTCGCTTCACTGCTACCATCTCATGATTACAATAAACATTCCCATTGGTCCCAATCCTATAGATTCTTGGTTTATTGTTTCGAGAGCATGAAGAAGACGAAGAAGAACTCATCAATATCCCCTAATTGAATCGCAAGGGAGAATTCATATGAACTAGGGTTTTTTTTGGGTTTCAGTTGATAAAGAGAGCCTATGTATTTAAAAAGGACCAGGGGAATACACATCAACTGCCACATAACCTTTTTTGACACATCATCCATAAGTCAACTGCCACATCAGCCATTTTGCTAACTGAGTTAGGGATTTTTAACGGAGGACCAGTGTGGGCAAAAAATTTGAAAAGTGGGACTGGTGTGGGGAATATTCTGAGGTGGGATTATTATTGGCCAAAAAGGTGTAGATGGGATTATTACAGGCCAATAAGCCTATATATATATATATATATATATCGGGGAACAATAAAAAAGTGGGAAACAAGAACCTACCTAAGAGCCCTTGGATTAAAAAAGTTAAAGGCTAAGATTAAATCTCACTTTTTAAACTAAAATGTAAAGGAAAAAACACGGAGGGGTAATCCTGGAATAAAAGAAAAGTTTTAATCTATCAAGGTTTTTGTAGAACTACGACGGAGCTCCTCCGCTAGAGACTCCCGCATCGCCGCCGGAGCTCGGTATCTCCATCACAACAACAATCATAGCAATGATAATCATAATGCTATGAACAACGGAGTGTTTTCGCACCGATCAAGTATGCCGTTGATAAAAAACAACTCAATTGAGAATTCTAAAGCAACAATAATACGAATGTTTTCTCTCGTTATCGCACCAGTCTTCCGGCTACATCATCCGACGAATCTTACCGTACATTTACATTTTTGCTATTTAATTTGCTAATTTTGTAGGTTTTAGTATTCCGATTGTTAGATTTGATTGATGTGCAGTACGATTTTAAACAATCAACAAGTTTTGATGACGATAGTTATCTTGATAAATCTGAGTGTGCGTTTACTGTACTTTGCTATCTATTTTGCTAATTTAGTAGTTTTAGTGCTTAGATTGTTAGATTTGATCAATGTGCATCGCATCTGCAATATGATTTTCATTTGATAGACAAATTTTGACTAGAATATGAGGTCCTGCTTCGAGCTCCGAGCTCCGAGCTCCGAGCTCCGAGCTGGAGGTTGTTTTCGTCACTTGTGCGGTCTAAACGCCGGTAACTTTCGTTCCGATTATCATGTTGATTTCATTTTATTAAAAAAATTGAATTTCACTTTTACATTTCATAATTTAAATTAGGTTTACATAACTTTAAATCCAAAAACATATAAGTTTTACATGTTAAACAAATCATTTTTACATAATTTACAAGTTTTAAACAAATCAGTGGCTACAATCGGAAACTATCTATGGAGGTTTCATGTTACTGTTTGGACCTGCATTGTGGTTAGTTAAAATTTTGATGGTTTGTAGGTTTCACGAAAATATACGACTTTTCATTTTACTGTTTTGACCTGCTTTTTTTTTTTTGTGACTGTTGGTTCCAAACCGTTGAATTTCGCGATTGCTTTTCTAATTGAGCGTTCCTCCCAACACAAAATCAAAAACGGTGCGACTGATATTAATCGATCACCGATTTGGATTTTTGGTTATGGAGTGTGTATAGGTTTTGACGTTCGATTTTGGTGTGACGGTTTTTGGTCCAAAAATTTTGGTTCGATTCTACACAACGGTTTAGAAATATATATATATATATATTGTTTGTGTTGGTTTTCATTTTAGATGTAAAAGGGGCCACTTATACTCTTCTTTACATCATATGAACCAGATTCCAACAAATTCCACGCATATGTATAGTTTCCATTCAACTTTACTTGCACCCATACATGCTTCATTTACTTTCAGTTGTTTCATTTATGTTGTTCTTGGTAATTGAATGGAAAGTTTTTTTTTTGATGTATGATCCTCGAGAAGACACCCACACTTCACTGTTCGTTTCATCACTTGAGGCTCATTAACTTCTTTTATGTTTCCTGCTTTGCTTTACTGATAATCGGTCTCAACCCACTTCGTGCCAGGTGAGCTTTAAATCCATCTCCTGAAGTCGAAAAACTCTAGGTTGGTAATCTAAAATAAATGGTCTCATCAACCGCAGCACTCATTCATCCTATTGATAGGTAAGTTATCTCATGCTTATTATATCTCATTAGAACGAAACTAAATATAATGTGTGTGATGCGAATTGTACTTGGTTGTTAAAAATGAACTGTAGTTTGAAAGTCTCATGATGTTGACTCCCTCATTTGCCATTTAATTTAATCTTGGTATATTGATGCAAGTTTTTATGTCATATGTAGACCAACTGTATTGAGTTTGTGGGTTGTGTTTATCATCTTATCACATGTTTATAAGGTATTATATTTATGTTTTACATAAGAGCTATGCTTACTTTCTACACTTAGATGGATGAAGATTATAGTGTTCCATAGACGTATATATGATAATATACATATGGCCATGAAATATAAAATCAATACATTTTTCGACTTTGAACTTCATCTAAGTAGCGCCACCAAAGTATTAATTTATGTATTATTTGTTTTCATGTGACCGCTACATCAAGACATTGTACTATGTGCATTGATTTTTGTAACCTATAATGCATTATAAATCCATTCATTGCATCATATGTGGGTCAACTGTATAATTAGCGAGTAGGCTTGCGTATATTGTTATAGCCCATGCTATCAAAGTTACTTTCTCCTCTTTGAGAGCGTTTAATAAGCTTGTGTTTAGTTTCAAAAGTGCGCTTTCATTTGAACATGTAGGCTCATTTGCAGCTAGAGGGTATGAGGGTATGCAGGCCCAAGCTAGAAATTGTTGATATGATTTCGTGTAATTGACATCCGGCCTTGTATCCCGTCGCATCGCGGCGGGTAGTAAATCTAGTAACTAATAAAAACGAAGCCCCGCAGAATCTCGTCGCGGCTTCAATTTCTAAGATTATGAAAAGACTTGTTTTAATTTGAATGTTATTTTAATTATCTTTTACAATTTATATGGATTTATGTTATGGGTTGGGTTCAATATGGAACACTTAAAAAATAGAGAATCGTGGAACCACACATTTAACATGTTAAATATATCATAAAAATATGTTAACATGTAAAAAAAATCAAAATTTCTTTCATAATTTTTACATATAAATACATGTAAAAACTTTTTTAATTAAAAAAGTAAATAAAATGATTTTTTTCTATTAGAATGATTCCACACATCTTTATCTACAAAAGACCTTAAATTTTTTAGAAAAAAAAAATATTTTTTAACATGTTAAGTTGATTTTTACATAATATACTTCACATGTGAAACTTAAATGATTTTTTATTTAAGTTTACATAAATGATTTTTTATTTGAAAGGCTTAAAAAATTTGAAAAAAAAAAATAATTTTTAAAATAGTGAAAGGGGGTTGAGTTTAGTGGAGAACACAAAAAAAGTTGAAAACCGAGGAATCATTTATTTAACAAGTGAAATATATCATAAAAAATATTTAAAAATGTTAAAAAATTAAAATTTTAAGATCTTTTGCATGTAAATACGCGTAGAAGTTTCAAAAAAAAAATTCAAAAACTTAAAAATAAAAACATGCCTAGAAAACACTTTAAAAAGGTAATAAATTATTTTTTTTACAAAAAAAATGTTTTTTTTATTAAAATAGCTTCAACACATCTTTATATGCCAAAAATTTGGTTATTTTTTAAATAGTTAACGAAGGTTGGGTTCAACGGAGAACACCAAAAATGTGAGGAAACGAGAAACCATTCATTTAACATGTTAAATATATTATAGAAAATTTAATTTAACATGTTAAATTGTTTTTTTTAATTTTCAGATCTTTTGCATATAAATACATGTGTGCAGGTCTTTTTAATAAAAAAAATCAAAAAACAAAAAAAAATACTTAAAAACACTTTAAAAAGGTAACAATTTCTTTTTTACATAAATGATTTTTTTTATTTGAATGGCTTCAACACATCTCCATATGCAAAAAACTTAAAAAAAAAATTGAATTTTTTTTTTAAATAGTGAACGAGGATTGAGTTCAGTGGGGAACACAAAAAAAAGTTGAAAACCGAGGAATCATTTATTTAACAAGTGAAATATATCTTAAAAAATATTTTAACATGTTAATAAAATTAAAATTTTCAGATCTTTTGCATATAAATACGTGTAGAAGTTTTAAAAAAAAATTCAAAAACATAAAAATAGAAACATGCTTAAAAAACACTTTAAAAAGGTATTAAATTATTTTTTTACAAAAAATATGATTTTTTATTAAAATAGCTTCAACACACCTTTATATGCCAAAATTTAACATGTTGAAGCTATTTCAACACATCTCCATATGCAAAAACTTAAAAAAAAAAATTTAAAATAGTGAACGAGGGTTGAGTCCAGTGGCGAACACAAAAAAAGTTGAAAACCGAAGAATAATTTATTTAACAAGTGAAATATGTCATAAAAAATATTTAACATGTTAAAAAAATTAAAATTTTCAGATCTTTTGCATATAAATACGTGTAGAAGTTTTTAAGAAAAAAATTCAAAGACTTAAAAATAAAAACATGCTTAAAAACACTTTAAAAAGTTAATAAATTATTTTTTTACAAAAAAAATGATTTTTTTAAATAGCTTCAACACATCTTTATATGCCAAAAATTTGGTTATTTTTTTAAATAGTTAACCAAGGTTGGGTCAACGGAGAACACAAAAAATGTGGGGAAATGATAAACCATTCATTTAACATGTTAAACATATTATAGAAATTTAATTTAATAGGTTAAATTGTTTAGTTTAATTTTCAGATCTTTTGCATATAAATACATGTGTGCAGGTCTTTTTAATAAAAAAAATCAAACAACTAAAAAATAAAAACATACTTAAAACACCTTTAAAAGGTAACAATTTCTTTTTTATATAAATGATTTTTTTTGAGTGGCTTCAACACATCTACATATGCAAAAACTTAAAAAAAATTTGAAAAAAAAATAATTTTAAAATAGTGAACGAGAGTTGAGTTCCGCGGGGAACACAAAAAAAGTTGAAAACTAAGGAATCATTTATTTAACAAGTGAAATATGTCATAAAAAATATTTTAACATGTTAAAAAAATTAAAATTTTTAGATCTTTTGCATGTAAATACGTGTAGAAGTTTTTTTAAAAAAAATTCAAGAACTTAAAAATAAAAACATGCTTAAAAAAACACTTTGAAAAGGTAATAAAATATTTTTTTTACAAAAAAAATATTTTTTTATTAAAATAGGTTCAACACATCTTTATATGCCAAAAATTTGGTTATTTTTTTAAATAGTTAACGAAGGTTGGATTCAATGGAGAACACCAAAAATGTGGGGGAAACGAGAAACCATTCATTTAACATGTTAAATATATTATAGAAAATTTAATTTAACTTGTTAAATTGTGTTTTTTTTTTTTTCAGATCTTTTGCATATAAATACATGTGTGCAGGTCTTTTTAATAAAAAAAAATCATAAAACTAAAAAATAAAAACAAACTTAAAAATGCTTTAAAAATCTGACAATTTCTTTTTACATAAATTATTTTTTTATTTGAATGGCTTCAACACATCTTCATATGCAAAAACTTAAAAAAATTTTGAAATTTTTTTTTAAATAGTGAACGAGGGTTGAGTTCAGTGGGAAACACAAAAAAGTTGAAAACCGAGGAATCATTTAATTAACAAGTGAAATATATCATAAAAAATATTTTAACATGTTAAAAAAATACATTTTCAGATCTTTTGCATGTAAATACGTGTAGAAGTTTTTAAAAAAATTAAAAACTTAAAACAAAAAATATGCTTAAAAAACACTCTAAAAAGGTAATAAATTATTTTTTTACAAAATAATGATTTTTTTAAATAGCTTCAACACTTCTTTATATGCCAAAAATTTGGTTATTTTTTTAAATAGTTAACAAATGTTGGGTTCAACGGAGAACACAAAAAATGTGGGGAAACGAGAACCCATTTATTTAACATGTTAAATATATTACATAAATTTAATTTTACATGTTATATTGTTTTTTTTTTCAATTTTCAGATCTTTTGCATATAAATACATTTGTGCAGCTCTTTTTCATAAAAAAATAAAAAATAAAAAGATACAAAAAAACACTTTAAAAAGGTAACAATTTCTTTTTTACATAAATGATTTTTTTTATCGGAATGGCTTCAACACATCTCCATATGCAAAAACTTAATAAAAATTGAAAAATCAAAAATAATTTTTTAAAATAGGGAATGAGGGTTGAGTTCAGTTGGGAACACAAAAAAAGTTGAAAACCGATAAATCATTTACTTAACAAGTGAAATATATCATAAAAATATTGTTACATGTTAAAAAAAATAAAAATTTCAGATCTTTTGCGAATAAATGCGTGTAGAAGTTTGTTAAAAAATTCAAAAACTTAAAAATAAAAACATGCTTAAAAAACACTTTAAAAAGGGTAATAAATTATTTTTTTACAAAAAAAAAATGATTTTTTTATTAAAATAGTTTCAACGCATCTTTATATGCCAAAAATTTGGTTATTTTTTTAAATAGTTAACCAAGTTTGGGTTCAACGGAGAAACAAAAAATGTGGGGAAACGAGAAACCATTCATTTAATATGTTAATATATTATAGAAAATTTAATTTAACATGTTAAATTGTTTTTTTTTAATTATTAGATCTTTTGCATACAAATACATGTGTGCAAGTCTTTTTAATAAAAAAAATCAAAAAACTAAAAAATAAAAACATACTTAAAAATACTTTAAGAAGGTAACAATTTCTTTTTTACATAAATGATTTCTTTATTTGAATGGCTTCAACCCATCTCCATATGCAAAAACTTAAAAAAAATTGAAAAAAGAAATAACTTTTAAAATAGTGAATGAGAGTTTAGTGGGGAACACAAAAAAGTCGAAAACCGATGAATTATTTATTTAACAAGTGAAATATATCATAAAAAGTATTTTAACATGTTAATAACATTAAAATTTTTAGATCTTTTGCATATAAATACGTGTAGAAGTTTAAAAAAATTCAAAAAAATTCAAAAACTTAAAAATAAAAACATGCTTAAAAAACTTTTTAAAAAGGTATTAAATTATTTTTTTACAAAAAAATGATTTTTTATTAAATTAGCTTCAACACACCTTTATATACCAAAATTTAACATGTTGAAGCTATTTCAACACATCTCAATATGCAAAAACTTAAAAAGAATTTGAAAAAAAAAAAATTAAATCGTGAACGAGGGTTGAGTTCAGTGGGGAACACAAAAAAAGTTGAAAACCGAAGAATCATTTACTTAACAAGTGAAATATATCATAAAAAATATTTTAACATGTTAAAAAAATTAAAATTTTCAGATCTTTTGCATATAAATACGTGTATAAGTTTAAAAAAAATTCAAAAACTTAAATATTATAGATATTTAGTTTAACAGGTTAAATTTTTTATTTAACAAGTGAAATATATCATAAAAAATATTTTAACATGTTAATAAAATTAAATTTTTCAGATCTTTGGCATGTAAATACGTGTAGAAGTTTTTAAAAAAATTAAAAAACTTAAAACTAAAAACATGCTTAAAAAACACTTTAAAAAGGTAATAAATTATTTTTATACAAAAAAAACATTTTTTTAGTAAAATAGCTTCAACACATCTTTATATGCCAAAAATTTGGTTATTTTTTTAAATAGTTAACCAAGTTTGGGTTCAACGGAGAAAAAAAATGTGGGGAAACGAGAAACCATTCATTTAATATGTTAAATATATTATAGAAAATTTAATTTAACAAGTTAAATTGTTTTTTTTTTAATTTTTAGATCTTTTGCATACAAATACATGTGTGCAAGTCTTTTTAATAAAAAAATTAAAAAACTAAAAGATAAAAACATACTTAAAAATACTTTAAAAAGGTAACAATTTCTTTTTTACATAAATGATTTCTTTATTTGAATGGCTTCAACACATCTCCATATGCAAAAACTTATAAAAATGTTGAAAAAAAAATAACTTTTAAAATAGTGAATGAGGGTTGAGTTCAGTGGGGAACACAAAAAAGTCGAAAATCGATGAATTATTTATTTAACAGGTGAAATATATCATAAAAAGTATTTTAACATGTTAATAAAATTAAAATTTTCAGATCTTTTGCATATAAATACGTGTAGAAGTTTAAAAAAATTCAAAAACTTTAAAATAAAAACATGCTTAAAAAACTTTTTAAAAAGGTATTAAATTATTTTTTACAAAAAAATATTTTTTTATTAAATTAGCTTCAACACACCTTTATATACCAAAATTTAACATGTTGAAGCTATTTCAACACATCTCAATATGCAAAAACTTAAAAAGAATTTGAAAAAAAAAACTAAATCTTGAACGAGGGTTGAGTTCAGTGGGGAACACAAAAAAAGTTGAAAACCGAAGAATCATTTACTTAACAAGTGAAATATATCATAAAAAATATATTAACATGTTAAAAAAATTAAAATTTTCAGATATTTTGCATATAAATACGTGTATAAGTTTAAAAAAAAAATTCAAAAACTTAAAAATAAAAACATGCTTAAAAATACTTTAAAAAGCTAATAAATTATTTTTTTACAAAAAAATGATTTTTTTTAAATAGCTTCAACACATCTTTATATGCCAAAAATTTGGTTATTTTTTAAACAATTAACCAAGGTTGGGTCAACGGAGAACACCAAAAATGTGGGGAAACGAGAAACAATTCATTTAACATGTTAAATATATTATAGATATTTAATTTAACAGGTTAAATTGTTTATTTTAATTTTCAGATCTTTTGCATATAAATACATGTGTGCGGGTCTTTTTAATAAAAAAATAAAAAAAATAAAAAATAAAAACATACTTAAAAACACCTTTAAAAGGTAACAATTTCTTTTTTACATAAATGATTTTTTTTTTATTTGAGTGGCTTCAACACATCTCCTTATACAAAAAACTTAAAAAAAATTGCAAAAAAAAAAAAAAAATAACTTTTAAAATAGTAAACGAGGTTTGAGTTCAGTGGGGAACACAAAAAAAGTTGAAAATCGAAGAATCATTTATTTAACAAGTGAAATATATCGTAAAAAATATTTTAACATGTTAAAAAATTAAAATTTTCAGATCTTTTGCATATAAATACGTGTAGAAATTTTAAAAAAATTCAAAAACTTAAAAATAAAAACATGCTTAAAAACACTTAAAAAAGGTAATAAATTATTTTTTACAAAAAAATGACTTTTTTTTAAAATAGCTTCAACACATCTTTATATGCCAAAAAGTTGGTTATTTTTTAAATAGTTAACCAAGGTTGGGTTCAACAGAGAAACAAAAAATGTGGGGAAACGAGAAACCATTCATTTAACATGTTAAATATATTATAGAAAATTTAATTTAACATGTTAAATTGTTTTTTTTTTATTTTCAGATCTTTTGCATATAAATACATATGTGCAGGTCTTTTTAATAAAAAAAATCTATAAAGTAAAAATTAAAAATATACTTAAAAACACTTTAAAAAGGTAACAATTTCTTTTTTGCATAAATGATTTTTTTATTTGAATGGCTTCAACACATCTCCGTATGCAAAAACTTAAAGAAATTAAAAAAAAATAACTTTTAAAATAGTGAACGAGGGTTGAGTTCAGTGGGGAACACAAAAAAAGTTGAAAACCGAGGAATCATTTATTTAACAAGTGAAATATATCATAAAAATATTTTAACATGTTAATAAAATTAAAATTTTCAGATCTTTTGCATGTAAATACGTGTAGAAGTTTAAAAAAATTTCAAAAACTTAAAATTAAAAACATGCTTAAAAAACACTTTAAAAAGGTGTTAAATTATTTTTTTACAAAAAAAAACGATTTTTTTATTAAAATAGCTTCAACACATCTTTATACGCCAAAATTTAACATGTTGAAGCTATTTCAACACATCTTCATATGCAAAAACTTAATAAAATTTTGAAAAAAATATAATTTTTAAAATAGTGAACAAGGGTTGAGTTCAGTGGGGAACAAAAAAAAGTTGAAAACCGAAGAATTATTTATTTAACAAGTGAAATATATCATAAAAAATATTTTAACATGTTAAAAAAATTAAAATTTTCAGATCTTTTGCATATAAATGCGTGCAGAAGTTTTTTAAAAAATCAAAAACTTAAAAATAAAAAAATGCTTAAAAAACACTTTAAAAAGGTAATAAATTATTTTTTTACAAAAAAAAAAAAATGATTTTTTTAAATAACTTCAACACATCTTTATATGCCAAAAATTTGTTTACTTTTTTAAATAGTTAACCAAAATTGGGTTCAACGGAGAACACCAAAAATGTGGGGAAACGAGAAACCATTCATTTAACATGTTAAATATATTATAGAAAATTTAATTTAGCAGGTTTTAATTGTTTATTTTAATTTTCAGATCTTTTGCAAATAAATACATGCGTGCCATTCATCTAACATTAAGCCAAAAAGGTCCCCCCCCCCCCCCGGGGGGCTGTATGATGGACCTTGACCACTAGCACTACTGTTACATGTGGCCTCCTCTTCCTTCGGTCACTGCTCCAATATCTTCCTTTTGGAATATCTATTTGCATTAATTTCAATCAGTTCGGCTTCAAGATCTCCAAGTTTTACCTATAAAATAGACATCATTAGAAAAATATCAATCTCTTAAATAATGTCGAGGATGAGCCTCGTTAGGAAATTTTCCCTACAAATACACAAAAATTCAATTGATTCGTATGTACCTCTAGGTCATCCAGACTAATATCACTTTTTGCATCAGTTTTCATTATGGGTGTAAAACCCGCCTTTGACATTTGTTCTTTGAAGTACCGTAATTTCTGTGTCATCAAGCACTCAAACAGTATTGCTGTAGATGGTAGAAAAATAAACAATTTACCTGGCCAGCATATGTTCGTTGGAAAGGGCTTTTTTTCTGAATTCCCCTGCAAAAACCAATGAAAGACATACTAAATTAAAAATAAACTTAATTGGAAAAGAATCTAAACAATATTAGTGTAAAAAGGCAAAACAAATGGAAACAATTTCCACCCAGCCAGGTGGAATCGATAGGAACACTGCAGAAACGTTGTTATATGTAATGTAATTAGTGAATCTTAGCCTAGTGGAATCGATAGGAACACTGCAGAAACGTTGTTATATATAAAGAATGAAAATAAAATTGCAGTCTTCATGCTTCTTATCTGTCGGTGGGATTATTAAGCATGATCTTTTAAATCAAACTCGCCTTATCAGTCTTATCACCTAAGCCCTTTACATAGATAACTAACTTATGTCTAGTTGAAGTTTCCAATAGCCAACTCAGTGCACATGACAGATTATTATAACTGAAAAGGTGTAAAGTTAATGGTCTGTCTATGATAACTATAAACTTTAGAACTTAAACGAAACAAATTATAGCATCCTGATCTATTCAGATCAGAATACACAAATATATATGCGATGAAAATCTGAGCGCTTCATATAAGATTTTGGACACCTAACAATATATAAAGTCGCTTATACTGAGATATCAGATTTAGAATAAATTTTAGGGTTCAAAAAGACTCAAGTTTCTGAACATAACATAAACCAGTTGCAGAGATCGAATTAATGAATGTGATTCATGACCGAATACCTTTAAGCACCAGCACGTTATACAAATTACATTTTGCTGCATATAGCTCTCTTCAAGTCATTTAATTAAAAAATCATCCTTATTAACCTCCATAGCACAAAAACCAAATTGATTTCGAGACCTTAAACTCATCCTATATTGCATGATATGATTATGATGATGATACCGATCCATGATACAAGTCTAAAACTCAGTATTTCCTTTCTTCTTCTTTTTTTGTAGCCAATTTTAAATTTGCATAATCTAGTGGTGTCATTCACGGCTGCCATTTCCCTTTTTTGTAGCCAGCACATTGCCCATTACTTGTAAACTCCAGACAAGTTTGCCAAAATACATTGTCTAAATCGTTGACGATCGTATGAAACGTTGTTTGACTTGAAGTTCACAGATGATGGTATCCTAACAACATTTTCTTATCTATTTATTCTCTTTGCCTTATAAGACATATCAAGTACCCTTACCCCTAAATACAATCTAAAAAGTTCAATATGTTGTGGTGAATATGTACACTTACACTGTCTTACCAAAGAAAAAGTCATCATAACAGGTCCATTTGTGATAATATTATATACATCCTACATGTTTTAAACCCTAGTTTCTAGGTTCTGCCGTATAATTTGCAACCTACAGGTACAATTTACCACAATTACCACTATTGTCAAGCATAACAACATATAACAGAGGAAGAACACATATTAATTTGTTCTACATAAACAAACTTAAGTTCATACAAGTTTCGATTCTTTATAATACGAATTCATAACAGAAAAAGGAGTAAAAACAGTGAAAAAGTAATATATAATAAAACATATAAACCCTAGAAATCAATGAATGTTTATTGAATGTTATAATAATCGTTTTACCTGCAATGTGTTTGAAGATTGATCAACGAATCTTACTTTCGAAAGAAGAAACTAAGATTTTTGAATGAAGAACGACTTATTTCAGCTGTTTAGCGCAATCGTAGAATCTGATTGCAGTTTCGTCGTATCTCCGCCGTGTTTTCCGTTGTATCTCCGCCGTGTTTCCACTTGAAGAGCGATTGATTTTAGTTGTTTAATGCAATCGGAGAACCTGATTTGATCTCCGCCGTATCTCAGCCTTTCTCCAACGAAACCCTAGCTGATTCAAATCAGGGGAACTTTTTTTTTTGTATGCGCGTGTTTCTTTTATGTAATTTGACAATATTGCCCATGTTCCCCAGTTCCCCACTTTTTTGGTGTTCCCTAATGAACCCTCCCCTATATAAGTATATATATATATAGAAACGGGATCAGGAGAAAACGGCGAAAAGTGTGAGAACGGTGAGAACGCATCCTGGCCGAACACGTGGCCCGGGGCATGATTAGGGTCCGAGGGGTTTTTTTTGACTTTTTAGTATTCTTCTCCTTTCACGATTTTCGTGTTTGACATGCTTCTTTATTTTTTGCGTGCAAGATAATTTTGGCGTTATGTAGAATTATTAATTATTTGGCGTTTTAGTGTTTTTTCTCAGATTTCTTCTCGTTGAATTAATTCTTTTTGTGTCACACAGTTAACTTTTTGGCGTTATGGCTTTTTCCATGTTATTTTTGGCGTTTTGTATCTTTTTGTTAATAATTGATTACCATAGATTAATATTTTATAAAACTACAATAACACGAAAATCAAAATAAACTAATAGTCTTCCGTATGTGGGATTACATCAGAGATGTACCCATCGCTTTGTTCATCACTTTCTTCAGATTCTTTATCATCAAATTTCATTTTTGCGTATAACGCCATTAGCTCGTCTCTTCTTTGCTGCAGCCTGTTCTTGAATATCAATGCATCCTTGGATTTTGGATCGTTTGAAGGTGTTAAATCACAAAGTTGTTCAATGATAGATAGCAATCCCGTCTTCAACATTTCTTCCATTGGCCTTGAATATTGCACCCCGTTTTTATAAGTCACTTCAAGTGTTCCTTCTTCCTCATGCAATACACAACTGCTAAGTTTTGGTATATGAGTATCTTCATTATCATCATCATCTTCTTCTTCATCATCTTCTGCTGGAAATTTTCTCTTCAGTCTTTTTATTACAGTTCTCGTTCTTTCACAATCGTTGTCTATTGGAACCCCAAGGGCCAGGATATCCTTCTGAACATTTTCATTCATTCGGGGCATGGCTTTGATTGTCCTTACCTTTACCATTCTCCTGTCAGAGAACTTTATAATGAATCGTTTCTCTTTCCTTTCAAACCTCTATGCAATAACCTTAGCCATTTTTAAATTTTTTGGCGTTTTGGACAATATGTGGCGTTTTAGTCAAAATTTTTGGCGTTTTTGAGCTTGGGTTCTCATGGTCTTCTTTTATATTGACTTTTTTTTCCCGCGTATGACAGGTAATTATGGCGTTTTGAAAAAGATAATTAAATATAATAAATGTTAGTAATTATGTTTTCCGTCGTTTCATTTTACTGTTTTTTTGCAGTTTACCGTGTTTTGTTTTCAGACTCAACTGTTTTAATGGTGTAACACGTCAAATCTTTTGACGACTGTAATTATGGCGTTTTGTTTTCCAATGGCGGTTAGATAACTATTGGACTTCTTTGTTTTATATTTTTTGCACATTGTTTCACGCTTTTTTATTTTTTATTTTTTTATTATATTAGTTGTTCAAATTAATTTTATTATAGTTTGGTAGTTTTTTGGGGACGTTTTTATGGCATTATGGCGTTTTACACGTATTTGCTAATTTTGGCATTTTATTATAATTTTCATTATAGCATTAATATTCTTTTGTTGTTTATTAACTGACATTACAAAACAAACAATAGATAAAGAAAATTAAAAAAAAAAACAAAGTAGAAGCAGTTTATGATTTTAAATCTTCAGTGTCATCAGTCTCTTTTTTCTTTTGAAACTACAAGAAACAAATAAATGGCGTTTTGGGTTTGGCGTTGTTTATTTTCTTTGTTCATGCGTTGAATTGTCTTTGTGGATGTTGGAGACATAGATCGACCCCGTGTGGGTGGTTGCTATCTGTCTGTCGTCTTCATTATAATCATCGAGGCCAAAGTAGCATTTACACTGGTATAGGTCTTTTCTTATCATTCAAACCTTCTTCAGAAACAAAGATGACAGTATGACATATGGGTGTCATCAGTCCCTCTTTTTCAATTTTGTCCATCTCATGCAGCAAAATTTTACTACACTCACGTAACAAATCATTAAATGAAGCTTCATGCAGAACATTACTGAGGATGAAAGAAAAGATGTTTGCTATCGTTGTATTTTTTAGTGTTTTACATTGAGTTGTAAATTTTTTTAGCAACCACTGTGTGTGTTTTTGTGTTTTTTTGCTGTGATAAACGGAAGGTGGTGAGACGTTTCTATTTATAGAATTTTTTGGTGCGTAGTTTAGGCGGGATGCTATTTTTATAACAAAAAATGTAATTAACATTTATCCGGATGTAAGATTTGGCATTATATATAATGGCGTTTCATATTTTTTGGCGTTTTTGTAGCTAGAGAGCTTCAATAAAAACACAGAAAAAAAGTACGCAGTGATAAAATTGGCGTTTTGTATTTATTTGGCGTTTTATTTTTCAATGGCGTTTTATTTGAGAAATGGTTTTTTACTTTTTTACCCTTAATGAAGCGCGTGCACGTAATAAAATTGGTGTTATTTACTAAAATGCCACCGCGCCAATCTAGTCCATAGATTGTTTTGATCGGACGATCAATAAGCGTTCTCACTGCTCTTACACTTTCTACCGTTTTCTCTAAATCCTGACCCTATATATATATATATATATATATATATATATAGAGAGAGAGAGAGAGGCCGGTTATCATACAAATCCCCTAATCGTACATTATGTACGCTATAACCACAACCGTCAGATCATCTCATTTAACCCGTGTGTTTAACTATTAAATTAATCAAATTAAAATAAATAAATGAAACCGCCAAGGTAAAAATCGTCCATTGCGAAATCAAAACCCCTGATAATCAGCAAACAATAACCCACAAACCGTAAACCCAAAATCAACATTGCATTCTCCTTCCCCCAAGTTCCCTACTACTCACCGTTGCGATTCAACTAAGATTCATAAGTTTTGAGAAACGAAGCAAAGCCAACAACGACAAACCACAAGGGAAGAAGATGAATCCAGGTATCGATTGACATTTGCGATTTTATAATGATATTTACAGAGACATTGAATGACATCTGCGATTTTGTTTGTTTAGTAAGGTTTTGTTCTGAAACCTATAGTTTTATAAGATTACATATTGTTCATAACTACGATTTTGATAGGGTTTATGACTGGTATGGTTATTTATTAGGTTTTGTATGATTAGGTAGGTTTGTTAATGATTAGCTGATATATGTGCGATATTATATAGGGTTTTGTGAGGGTTTTGTATAACAAATGCAATTTTATATGTTAACTTTTGTTTGTTGAAGTTTTTGTCTTAGGTTAGCTTGAGCATGCGAATTGATAAAAAAACATCCATGCAATTTTATATGATTAGTTAGTTTTGGAGTATGATTATATTATACATGCGATTTTATAAATTTTTGTTGTCTAAAGCATGCGATTTATATGATTGGCTAGTCTTGGTAATGCTTAACTGATAAATGTGATTTTATAAAGGTTTTTGACTGATAGCATGCGATTTTGTAGAAATAGATTCTGATGATGACTTTGAACCAATATCAACATTGATAAAAGTTAACAAAAATAGAAAAAGGATTGTTGAAGAAAGTTCTGAAGAGGATGACTTTGTTAAGCCACCACTGAAAAAGAAGAAAGATGACAGGAAATCTAAGATACAAACAAAAAAAAACTTCTAAAAAGGTGAAACTACCTAGAACAGAGACTAGAGCTTTCTTCGAATACAGCAACGAAGCAATACTGTTAAGATGTCAACCTAACTCGTATATGGATACTGTGAGAAAATTTTCAAAAAAAACAGATTGATGAGGTGAAGAATATGGGATTTGGAGCTATTCTAGATATGAATATCAACCATATTTCAACACATTTGGCATATTGGCTAGCAAAAAACTTTGACGAGATGTTCGATACACTAAACATAGGTAGACAACAAATAAAAATTACATCGGACACAATTTATGAGGTATTTGGAATACCAAAGGGGCCAAAACAAGTTGAAATAATAGTCGATAAGAGAAAGGTCAAAAAGGCGGAGAAAATTGAAAAGAGTAAAGAACCGGGAAATGCTATCAGGGATACATTCATCAGCCAATGGGGGGGAAACACGAGAATTACCCATGGCTTAATTTCAACTGCAATGGATGGTCAAAGAGATAGGGGAGCCTGTTTAGATTAAATTTTCTGCTGTACTGGATGACGTTCTTTGCGGAGATTACAAAGGCAACAACTGCAAATGATAGATGTTTGCTTGGTGTAGAGGCTGTTGAGGACATACAGAATCTAGATTGGTGCCCATATCTACTTGACACTTTGCGTCGTACACGAGCGGGCTGGAAGAACTATTAAATACAGTTCGTGGGACCTGTTGCCTTTCTTACGGTATGCATTACTACATTTGATAACATATTTAAAAGACTAGTTTGTTTTGTTATATAATTAAATGATACATGCGATTTTAAAAATAATTTTGTTTGATATTGTGATTTATATAGCTTCTATACACGCATGAGTACAACAAGAGGCTTAATCTGTTTGAGAAAGTCGTGGAAATACCGGTTATTCGTTATATCACATCTACAGAGATTGATAAAGTCGAGGAGCATATTTCGGATGGCGGACCTGTGTGGACAGCAAATGAGAGTGAAAATGAAAAAGAAGAGGGTCGTTCAACGGAGGAGTATACACTACCACCACCTGTTGACACCACAATAAGCTACAAATGAAGGACTGCACGAGCAGTAGAAAACGTAGAACCCTAGGAAGACCCTAATGATAACGAGAACATTGATGATATGATGGATTTCAGTTTTGAAATCCATGAAATGTCTCAGTTGAACCTTGTGATGGGAGTTGGGACACAGACACAGAAAATGATGGACTATTGCAACACTCCTGCTCCACTTTCACAATCGGTATTCTACGATTCAGCTCAGCAACGAGAACGAGAGGCTTCGAACGTCAACAAAAAGGTAAGCACAAAAAATATTAATTTTACTTAATCCATTTATATTTAACATCTGGATTGATATTACAGAACCTATTGAAAAAAATGAAAGCCAATGTCAAAAAATACATTAAAATGGTTTAAGATGTTCAAGGGATGAACAACTTAGTTTCAGAAGCAAAAACTAAGTGTCTTTTGGGATTCGGATATTACGGAGGCCTGTAAGCAGTGGGATGAGACGCTTCGGAATAATCCCATTTGTGTGCCGCCTGATTCGGTTCAAGAGCATGAAACTGCACCCTCTCATGTTCATCAACAGCCTGAAAATGCAGCTTCTGAAGTTCATCATGAAGTTACTACAAACGAAGAAAGTAGACAGAATGAAGAAGCTCAACAAGTAATATCCAATGTTTTGGTACAAATGGCATCAGAAGGTAAAACCTGCGATTTCAAATTAACAAATGCGAATTTATGTAAAAAATCACCATTTCCTATACACATGCAATACCTTAAAAAAACAAATGCGATTTCATACATACACTTCACATTTGATTTCGCATGCAATGTCATGTATACCATGCGATTTTGATTCTCATGTATTAAAATTCAATAATTTGAATCTATAGGGGTACTACAGCCAGATGATGAAGGATTGACAAATAAAGATGATGGAGGAATGACAGACACCCTTATTGCAAACATTCAAACTGTCGAAACGGGTGTATACACTTACAAACCACCTGTCAAAGGTAAAAAACACTTTATATTAGAAAAAAATTAAAAAGAATAAAATATTATATTTCTTAACTTACTCTGGCCTGCAGAAAGTGGTGAAAACGAAACTGGTATGGGAGAAACAGTGAACTTAGCCGAATCTACACAACAAATTCGAGAAAAGGTCCAAGAAAAGGAGCCAGAAGTTGAATGCCCTCAGGTAACGGCTGAGGAATTACAATCAGTTGAGTTGCTTTTGAGCCTGGGACCCAACATGGAAGAAAAAAAGGATAAAAAAGCAGGGAGGGGGAGAAAAAACTCAAAACCAAATCAAGTTCCAAAACAAGTTCTGCCAAAGGGGTTAAATGAACTCCTTTATAAGACAATAGAAGCAGCCAAAATTCGAGCTGAGAAAAGATGTGCAGAACTTGGAGACGCATTTTATTCCCCTTACTGCAACCGAGTGGTAAACATGCACGAAGCACTCTTGAATCAAGAATTGAGTGTGATCCGATATACATTTGCTGCATTTGCAAACATAGAGTAAGTAAAATGGTTATATCAACTAACAAACATCTAAATATATAAACTCAAAAAATTAATTATTTAATTTTTGCCTGGCAGGGATGAACTTTACCGATCAAAAACTGGGGTTCACATGGTCAAAGGTATATTTGAAAGCTTCTACATAGGTCAGTACATAGCATCAAACGGAACAGATGAATTTGTGGATGTTCTAAACCTTGAAGAGAAGAAGAGGGATAGAAAATCATCACCATACAGACTCTACTTGTTTAGCACAATGATGGTATGATTTTCTAAACATATTGGCATTTGAAATTAAAACAGAAAATGAATAATCAATGATTTCACATACTAATTATATTTAAATCGCATATAGAATATTAGATAGTATAACTATGAAAATAAAAACAACATTTCGCAAACTATTGTAATTTCGCATACAGTATACATACAATTCGCATGTGAAAAATTTCACACATTATTTTGCATGTACTAATTTCGCATGTTTAAATATCTTTTAATACATTGCTTAACTTTGATTCTAATTACATAACATACAGCCAGATATCATGTACAATGAGGAGAAATACATAGACGACAAACGTCTAAACGTATTTGCCTCAAATTTTGAAGACATCATACTCAAATATGAGGTAAAAAAACTTGATTCGGTCGACTTGGTGTTTATTCCGGTACTTCAAGGTGACCACTTCTATGTCTTGTGCTTCCACTTGAAAACCGACAAAATTGAGTTGATTGACAATTCAGCCGCTGAACAAGAGTTTAAGGATAGATACAAGGGGCTTCCAGACACACTGGTAATACAAAAACTTCTTCATATACATGTTATATTTTATATAAAAGCTACTGACACAATGTTGCTATGTTATAGAGAAGGGTATTGGTTTTATACCTACAAAGGGCTTTAAAACCAACACCAGCTATAAAAGAACTTGAAACATCAGAGATAGAAAGAAAAGTGATGGATTGGAGGACGGGGAATAACGGCGTAGACTGTGGAGTGTTTACGATGCGTCAGATGGAAACATACAAAGAAGATAAAACACCATGGGTGACTGGGTTTGTGAAAGAAGATGAAGTAAACAACAGACAAAATTCACAACTTCATCTCCTGAGGTACAGATATCTAAGTAAAATCATTTTATCCGACCACAATGTGCATCGTGAACAAGTAATTAAATTGGCAAATGCTTTCGATAAAAGGCCAGATAAAGCAAAGTATATGAAAGATTTGGAGAAAATAATCCCAGATAGGCTGAGAGCATTTATTGGAAAGGACTAGTAAACTTGTTTGATGTTGGATTTCTGTTGAATATTTAGACTTGTTAGATAACATTAATGTTTTTTAATTTCGCATATATTATGTATAAAATCGCATGTTTGACATTGAATTGCTTAAAATATGCAAAATGGGGAATATAAAAATGCGAAATCAAAAATCCTAATAGCATATACGATATATATGTAAATTATATGTAAATCATTATCTCCATAATTGTAGGAGATTGAGTTGGATTCTCTTGTATTATATATATCCTTTGTAAATCAATGAGATGATCAAGTTGAATATTATTCCTACATGGTATCATACCTACCTGATCCTCTCTAAAACCCTACCGCCGCCTCTGTTCTTTCTTCCGGCCACCGGTTTCTTGCCTTCCGATTCTCTCTTCTTTTTCCTCATCCATCATGGAACCTAAACTCCACCCTGCCCTCACTGTCTCTAACATCAAAACACACGTTCCGGTCATCTTGGAAAAAGATTCGACCCACTACACCACTTGGAAGACCCTCTTCAAGGTTCATTGTCAAATTTACGAGGTGCTCGATCACCTCGCAGCCAAGCCGGCTGCCGTTTCCGCTTCAACCTCCTCGGACACTGATAAAGATAAGGCTGCTGCTGCTGCAGCTGACTCCTTATGGACACAACTGGACGCCGTCGTGCTCCAGTGGATCTATGCCACCATCTCCACGCCACTTCTGCATACTATTCTCCAACCGGGTCAGACTGCACACGATGCATGGCTTGCCGTTGAACGTGAGTTTAATGATAACAAAAACACGCGGGCTATTTTTCTTGGTCAAGAGTTCGCTAACTTATGCCTCGAGAATTTCTCATCC
This sequence comes from Helianthus tuberosus, assembly GCA_030545235.1. Classification (NCBI taxonomy): domain Eukaryota; kingdom Viridiplantae; phylum Streptophyta; class Magnoliopsida; order Asterales; family Asteraceae; genus Helianthus; species Helianthus tuberosus. The sequence goes on along the minus strand of JARYGA010059718.1, from coordinate 7,651,776 downwards.
ATGGCTGATTACTGTCAACACGCCAAAAATCTCGCCGATCAATTGCAAAGTGTTGGCTCTCCGGTGGACGAAAGGACGCTAGTCATTAAAATCCTGACCGGACTAACTGAACAATATGACAGCATCTCTACTGTCCTGCAAAACCGTGATCCTCTTCCCGATTTTAATGACGTTCGGTCTCGTCTCAACATGGAAGAACAGAAGAAAAAGCGCCAGACTAGCCGCGGTGCTCAAGCCGCTGCCACAGCACTCGCCGCCACCAGCTCCGTGTCGTCCTCCGCCAACCCGCAACAGCCCCCACCTACGTTCTTCCCGTCCTCGGATCGCGGCCGTGGTGGTCGTTCACGTGGTGGTCGCGGACGCGGCCGTGGCCGCAACTACTCAGGCCGAGGCAACTACTCGAACAACCGATTCCAAAATCAGCCAAATACGTCTCATCCGTACATTGTCTTTCCCAGCAACTGGACGGCTGCGCAATGGGCTGGTCTCCTCAATCACAACACCTCGGCCCAGCCCCCCTGCCCATACCCTTCGAAGCCGGCTCCATCCTCATCTCAAGGCATACTAGGCCCGCGGCCAGATCAAGCTCATCAGACAACTTACTCGCCCACTGACATCGAGCAGGCGCTTTACTCACTAGCACTTAATCAATCTGACCCGGGGGTAATGGACACAGGCGCTACATCTCACTCTGCCAGTGAGCAAGGTATATACTCCCCGTCTACTTTTAATACGTGCACTAATAAAAACATAATCGTTGGTAATGGCATGACTATCCCTGTTTTGTGTAACACCTCGAAAATTCACGTCCTATAATATGTTGACACGTGTCATATGTTTGAACATGTGAAATAATGTTCTAGAAGGACTAAAGTTGACAATCATGGAAAGTATGTAAATATACGAGTTCTAAATGTCAACAGTGAATAAATGTTTTGCACATTAGCCCTACATGATGCTCATACCTTCAAACGAATAAATCATAGATCATACGAAGCTAAAAGTGAGAGGTTACAAACTTCAGGGGTTAAATGCGTCAACATGTTTAAGTTATAACTCTGAGTGACCTTTTAGCAAACCCGAAGCTTTGTAACGGCTAATTATGTTCACTAGAATGCACGATTAAAATTTCATAAAGTTTCGTTATCGTATGAGAAAGTTATGATCAAATTTGTGTGCGAGGGGTTAAAGCGTCAACGGTGAAAGTTATGACTTTTCGGGTTAACCGGAAGTGTCCAGGGACTTGGCAAAGTGAGTATAAGTCATAAAGCCCTTGTATATAAATAATAAGGGGTCAAAATGCAAGAATTAAGCTTAGTTGACCTTTCGGAGTACCAAGAGCCAGGGATGCAAATTGAAAAATGGAAGAATTGCCCTTAAGACAAGCTTACGGACCGTAACCTTGTTGACCTTACGGTCCGTAAGGTAGCCCCCAGCATCAGAAAACAGGCTGTTGCCTGTTGTGCGCGTTTCTGACCCATTTAACCGGTATTTCTCACTTATAAAAGACCCCTAGACTTCCCTAGGCACTAGTAACAAGTGTTAATCAGTTGTGGATGGATCATAGACCTTGTTGTCAACTAGTTGTGGTGTTTGAACAAGTATAAAAGGCCTTCAATGTTCCACACTTTCCTCACAACTTCTCCTGCACTCTTGGATCATCTCTGGAGCTCAAGCTTGCTTCCAAGTGATCTTATCTCGTGCATAGGACTTCAGTAAGTGTTCTAATCTTTCTCTAGTTGCTTTTAGCTTAGTTAATTAGCTAAAAGTCAAACCGTCGTAATTACGGTTTGACTTCGAGATTAGTCAATAATGACTCAGTCATATCTCGAATTAAAAGTAGTTATAGGTTGGTATTTATGGGGGTAATAAAACCTCAAAAGGGTTTCCCCTGATCACCATCCTAACCAGGTCAAATGTCGGGTCAAACGATTAATTAAAAAGTCAACATAATGCTTAAAATGTCATTTATGCATAATTAGCTATCTAAAACATATATAACCTGTTTGATCATTGTTATAACTTAGTAATAAGTGTAAGGACATGTCTAAACATGTTCCACCCGACTATTTCCTGTTTAGACCCGGTTCGGAACCGAAAGTCACATAGTTTGACTTTCACTTTGACTTTCAGTTCTGACCCGCTTTGGTATGATTTGAAAATGTCTTAGAGCTTCTTTAGGACCAGGCTACATGTTAGCACAACCCTCTGTGGTTGATTCATTGATTGACCCATTCGTTTACGCGTTTCCGTTAATTGCTCATATGTTGACCATTATGCCCTTATTAACTTAAAACGTGATTTTTGGAAAAGTAAAGGTGTAGAAACCTTAAATACTGATATATAAACTTGTATGCAAAGTTTGACATCAGTTTGACTTGTAGATTAAGAGTTATGCTCAATATCGCAAAACTAATGCTTTATGTTAATAAAACGGCGTAATTAGCGTATAGCCTAGTTAAGCCTACTTTTTGATATCAAATCTTTTACCCACTGATGTAATATATTATTTTGGGATTTTTAAAGATTTTTAATTAATTTTAGGCTGAGCATAACTAGTAGTCGTAGGCTTAATCCGGTAATTGTCGGTTTTGCCCTTACGGGCCATAAAATGAGTTTTACATATCTAATTGACTCCAAACCTTTTGCTACTGATTACATATGATAAATAAATTATTTTAAGTCTTCTGTAAATATAAAATTATCATATTTAAGTACCGAACCCGGTAATGGCCTTTAATCGCCTTATTTAGCGTTTTTAACGCATAGTATGTTTTAAAATCATATTGGACATACCCGGGTTGATACCTACTGATATATGAGGCAAATTATAATATTTAACAGTAAGCAAAGGTTGATAAACTCAGACTTCAGTTTTGAGCTTTTCGGCTTATGTGAAATTACCAAAATGCCCCTTCGGTGCATAGTTTGGTTATAATTGATAAATTTCACATATATGCTTTAACCTACTGTTATAACTTATCAAATTGAGTATGTTTTCTATTTACATCAGACCTGTAACTCAGTTAAACATTTAAACTCTTTTATAAACTTTTAAATGACCAAACTAACCCTACGGGGCCTAGTTTGTGTTTAAATACGTTTCGGGCATAATGAAAGACATCTTACTGATGTCACAACATATTGGAGGCATAATTAACATAGGAAACCTGTACATGGCTCTCATGAATACCCGTCACGCTTATTACGCGTACGGTTCGGTTTATGTAACAAGTTTACATAAATTAGCTGAAACGGGTCAAACCTTAACGGTTTTATCTCAAAATTCCAGAATGTGTACGAAATACCCACATAAGACAAGTCTCTGAACATGTCGGGTTTAAATCACATTCTATTCCGGTCTTCGCTTAATCATGCGTCTGAACCGTATATTCCCTTAAGACTAACCGGTCTAAGCTTAGGCTTAATTAAAGACCCGTTAGCATTCTAATAAATTATTTATACAATCATTCCAGACTAGAGCCTTCCGGTAAATGGTACCTACGCTTACTTAAGTGAATACGGCTGAGTTATTAAATTCTTACTATTTAAGACAGGAGCTAGCTCAGGTAAATACTCTTAACTTATTTTCCCTATACGGGCTTGGGATACGGCACTATAAAAGTACCGCTTGGTCGGGTGTATGTAGTCATTTAAATCGGATTGTGATTGATGTACTTACATAACCTGTTTAATATGTATTATTTTATTATTATTTGGTGTATGGCCTTTAGGGGTTAATGACCATGTCCCGGATATCCTTGGCATCATTTTACGAAATGGCCACGACCTAAGCACGGGGTGTAGGCATACACCTGACAGTTACATTATGTAAAAACTGGTAATCCACTCGAAGGTATCATCCCTGTGGGCATTATACCGGAACTGGTAATCCACTTAGGGGATGATAGCCTGTGGGCATTATACCTGTGGCGTGTCTGTTAATCTAGTCCGGCCCTACAAACCGGCCCTAAACGGACGACAAATAAGTAAAACTGTATACAAGATTATATAAAAATAATTCTTCCCAAGTTATAAAAGATTAATTTTGCCTCTGAGCATTTTAATCAAGTGTCAAAAGGTTTTGTGCCTGGTGCATCTAAATCAATTTTCTTAAACTCTTTTCAAATGAGTCGGTTGAGTGTATTTACCAGTGAAAACTGACGTATTTTCCAAAAGGGTTAAGTGACAGGTACTGAACGTAATTGGTTGGAAGCTCAGGGCGCTAATAAGGAATCTTGCAAATTCTAGGCGTCTAAAGTCTGTTGAACAAATGATATGTTTTAAGATCCGCCTGTGGATCCTTTACTTTCCGTTGTAATACTGGATATTACTTTATATTCGGAAATGTAATAATATTTATCTTTTGCTTCCGCTGTGCATTTATATAATTGTGTTGTTTGACTATTATGTTGCCAACCACGTCACGATACTCCCCACCGGGCCCACCGGTGACACGTGGAAAGTCGGGGTGTGACAGGTTGGTATCAGAGCCAACACTGAGTGAATTAAACACTAGTCTTTTGTGTTTAATCTCAGTTACACAATTGCACATTCTTGAGTCTAGACAAGAACATAGGAAAAATCCAAATTTGTTTCGTTTTACCTTATTTGGTTCCTTTATTATTTTTCTGATTAGCCCTTGCATGGGCAAGTCAATTGCTATAGAAGTCCCGTTTAGGGCAACCATATACTTGTTAAACTTTAAAGGAACGATTATATTTAAAGTATCATTCCTATATTATAAGATCTACCATTATAATAAAATGGCAAAAATTTAAAAAAAAAGGACAAAACCTAGCCATGTGTCACATTAAGACAGGGCCAAGATGGTAGTTCCATAATTAGATTCAGATCCTTGTTAACAGTTCAATTTATGATTGCTCTGCGTTAATTATTAAAAAGAATCTTAAAGGTAAAACCTAGCCTAAATGTCACGGCATACAAGGCCAAGATGGTAGAACCTATTCTAGAGATTCAAATCCTTATTAAACATATGAAAGCATATTAACATGCTCGACAAAATGTGATATGATAAAATCACATAAGTCCTTTTGGGATATACTAAATTCCCTTATTTATATAAATCATCCCTTATGGATGAAGTGCCCACGGGCTATAACTAACGTCCTCTGGGACTAAAGACAGTGGTAGCCTACAACTCCCTGTCAAGAAAAGGTACTGAACTTTGATTCAAACCTTGAAGCCTCGATTCTATAAAATCAAGGCCTATAAATTGAACTTGTCTAAGTGACTAGGCCTTTTGTGCTATTATTAACTTATAATTTAGGAGTATAATAAAGATCCTGAATAATTACATATTTATCAAATTAACCTATATGTGTATTAAAAACATGGTTAATAAATCGTTCAAAAAGATAAAACTGTTTAAACTTCCGTAAAAACCTTGCCTTTGTTTAATTTTTATGTAGCAATTAAAACTACATGGCGGGGTCGGAAGAAGGGAATAGTCACCCTCTGGAAAATCACGATGATGAAAGGATTAATATAACCAGAGGAGAACTTCGTACATTGATTGACTCAGCTGTATCTAAAGCTGTGAAGGAGAAATTCCAGGAGTATAGTGAGACATATAGTAAAGCCTCATCTGTACCCCACCCTAAATCCATCCCTAAAACTCCTCCAGAGCCTGATAACAAGCCGCCCTCAAAGAAAGATGAGTTAAAGAAAGATGACGATCGACATTCATCTAATGAACACAGTGTTCCATCCAAGAGAATAGTGTTCGATAATGAACCGCATACCAAATCCTGTAACTATAAGTACTTTGTTTCCTGCAAGCCCCGAGATTTTACTGGGGAAAAAGGGGCAGTTGATTGTATGATTTGGTTGGATGAAATGGACACAGTGGTCGATATCAGCGGTTGCGCTGAAAGGGATGTCGTGAAGTACGTATCCCAATCGTTCAAAGGAGAGGCACTGACATGGTGGAAGTCTCTCATTCAAGCTGCTGGGAAGATTCCGCTCTACAGCATGTCATGGGAACAGTTTGTTATTCTCATTAAGGAGAATTACTGCCCTCAACACGAGATTGAGGGGATTGAGTCAGATTTTCTATCTTTGGTGATGACAAACTTAGATTGTCAAGCTTACCTCACCAGTTTTAATACCCTGTCCAGACTGGTCCCTTACCTTGTAACACCAGAGCCCAAGCGAATTGCACGCTTCATTGGGGGTTTACCCCCAGAAATCAAAGCCAGTGTTAAGGCTTCAAGACCTACTACATTTAGGTCAGTAGCTGACCTCTCTCTGTCCCTTACTTTAGATGCGGTCAGGCTAAGGTCGCTAAAGAAATCTGAAGAAAGTAAGAAGAAGCGTGAGGATGATAACTCACGAGGATCTGAGAAGAAACACAAGAGAAACACTGACTCTGAGAGGTCTGGGTCTGGAAAGAATGGTCAGCGGACAGAGGAAAAGCCAAGGTGCTCGACTTGCCAAAAACGCCACTTTGGAAAATGCAGAATGGAGTCCAATTCTAATTCAGGACCACTTGCATGTGGGATATGCAAGTCTAGGGAGCACAAGACTGTTGATTGTGGGAAAATTAAAGATGCTACAACTGCAACGAGAAGGGGCACATAAAGTCCAACTGCCCTGAGTACGCGAAGAAGCCCGAGTAGGCCAAGAGAACAAACGCACGAGTTGTCAGAATGAACGCCCAAGAGATGGGGCAGAGTAATAATAATAGGATAATATGTACCTTTCCTTATCAAACAGTTTATGCAGAAACTTATTTGATATTGGCACTTATAAATATATTATGAATAATAAATGTTGAGAACTGTTGTCTCCACCTGATTAAGACTCCGGTCATTTAATGCCCGGTACAAAGTGACGATGTCACATCGAAAATGCTCCAACAAATCCTATATTGATATTAATATCTATTAGAAATTACTCTTTTCTAATATCCTTGTAGCAAACTTTTGGTTGCATACTTAAGGACTCAATATAGTGATAAAAATCGATTGGTTGCCTTAAAAATCAAGCCCATATCGTGGGTGATAAGAAGCAATTAATTATCAAGGCTCCTTACAAGACAACTCTCATAATTACACGTATCCGTGCGATTAATTAATATTAAACATAAAAAAATGGTGGAACTGGCCGTCCCCGGAATCGAACCTGGGTCTAGGCCGGCCGCACCCTTTCGCGCGCCTAGCCAACTGAGCTAGGTGCCTAGTTTGTGAAAATCTCCATTCTAATTTAATATAAGCACTTGTACAATAAACTTCCTTATCATTTATCAATAATAAATTCTGCTAAGTGTCCTGTTTTTTTTTTATACAGGCAATAATAAATCTTCATGAACCATAAACTTAGCAAAATTTTTTTTTTATCATGCACAAGGTATAACTACCAAGGAAACCATAGTAACCGATTCTTATAAATCGGCAAGGAATCCTTCCGAAAAATTTAAGAGCACTCCTTCTTTGCATAGAGTACGACAACGTATATTATTTTAATTATTTTCTCATTGTTTTCTATCACCTGTGAATGCCAAACTATGTTGATAAAAGTGTCATATGAGGATTGACGTATCCTAGTGTGTCCCATAGATTATTTCCATGTCTGATCAGCATGGAGGTTTAATGCATGGGACCCCTGAGATATCCCAATGGTCATATTGTACTAATGTCGACTAGTAGTATTCAAAGGAGATACCCGGAATAGAACTATCCAAGTAAATATTCCTCGGTGAAGGAATATGTGGAATCATAACATGAATGTGTCACTTATTAGACACAAGCGTTGATGAGTGAACTGGAGCCTGAGATATGGAAATCTCTGTAACCTCCTTGTACTTTGATTATCTTCTCCTAAGTTTACCCTGTTTACCTCCCTAGAGGCAAGTAGAGTTAAGATTAACATCCCGCTTTGGGTTAGAGTGTTGTAAGAACTCCCTGTTGATTATGGAATAACCGAAAACCTGATTAAGTAAATTATTAAGATATGAGATTCATATAGCCTAACTCGATATTCTCAGAGTTTGATAATTATTAGATAAGAGAGACGGTTCATTTTGCTTATGCACTCATTACCGCAACCCTATTTAGACAACGATTAAAATCGCCGTCAACTACCCAGGATCGTCGAATTATTCGACTAGCTGTAAGGATTAGCTACTCCTTAAGATTTGTTAAAAAGTGGTTGGAATAACCACCTCAAGAGAAGCTTTTCTATAATAGTTGGTATAGAAGTATCAAGGTTGCTCTTTTAGAGACCTTGTATAAATGAAATGTTAAACCTCTGTTGTTAGGACAATAGATTGGTAAGCCCAATATTGAGGATCTGAAAGTTGCATTGGAAACAACAAATAAGATCATACAGATTCCTAATCATCTGTAAGCTACCATTGTTAGGCAGGGAATACTTCCTTTATTTCGGTAAATCTCGGGCCGAGATTTATTTTAAGGGGGTGAGGATGTAACACCTCGAAAATTCACGTCCTATAATATGTTGACACGTGTCATATGTTTGAACGTGTGAAATAATGTTCTAGAAGGACTAAAGTTGACAATCATGGAAAGTATGTAAATATACGAGTTCTAAATGTCAACAGTGAATAAATGTTTTGCACATTAGCCCTACATGATGCTCATACCTTCAAACGAATAAATCATAGATCATACGAAGCTAAAAGTGAGAGGTTACAAACTTCAGGGGTTAAATGCGTCAACATGTTTAAGTTATAACTCTGAGTGACCTTTTAGCAAACCCGAAGCTTTGTAATGGCTAATTATGTTCACTAGAATGCACGATTAAAATTTCATAAAGTTTCGTTATCGTATGAGAAAGTTATGATCAAATTCGTGTGCGAGGGGTTAAAGCGTCAACGGTGAAAGTTATGACTTTTCGGGTTAACCGGAAGTGTCCAGGGACTTGGCAAAGTGAGTATAAGTCATAAAGCCCTTGTATATAAATAATAAGGGGTCAAAATGCAAGAATTAAGCTTAGTTGACCTTTCGGAGTACCAAGAGCCAGGGATGCAAATTGAAAAATGGAAGAATTGCCCTTAAGACAAGCTTACGGACCGTAACCTTGTTGACCTTACGGTCCGTAAGGTAGCCCCCAGCATCAGAAAACAGGCTGTTGCCTGTTGTGCGCGTTTCTGACCCATTTAACCGGTATTTCTCACTTATAAAAGACCCCTAGACTTCCCTAGGCACTAGTAACAAGTGTTAATCAGTTGTGGATGGATCATAGACCTTGTTGTCAACTAGTTGTGGTGTTTGAACAAGTATAAAAGGCCTTCAATGTTCCACACTTTCCTCACAACTTCTCCTGCACTCTTGGATCATCTCTGGAGCTCAAGCTTGCTTCCAAGTGATCTTATCTCGTGCATAGGACTTCAGTAAGTGTTCTAATCTTTCTCTAGTTGCTTTTAGCTTAGTTAATTAGCTAAAAGTCAAACCGTCGTAATTACGGTTTGACTTCGAGATTAGTCAATAATGACTCAGTCATATCTCGAATTAAAAGTAGTTATAGGTTGGTATTTATGGGGGTAATAAAACCTCAAAAGGGTTTCCCCTGATCACCATCCTAACCAGGTCAAATGTCGGGTCAAACGATTAATTAAAAAGTCAACATAATGCTTAAAATGTCATTTATGCATAATTAGCTCTCTAAAACATATATAACCTGTTTGATCATTGTTATAACTTAGTAATAAGTGTAAGGACATGTCTAAACATGTTCCACCCGACTATTTCCTGTTTAGACCCGGTTCGGAACCGAAAGTCACATAGTTTGACTTTCACTTTGACTTTCAGTTCTGACCCGCTTTGGTATGATTTGAAAATGTCTTAGAGCTTCTTTAGGACCAGGCTACATGTTAGCACAACCCTCTGTGGTTGATTCATTGATTGACCCATTCGTTTACGCGTTTCCGTTAATTGCTCATATGTTGACCATTATGCCCTTATTAACTTAAAACGTGATTTTTGGAAAAGTAAAAGTGTAGAAACCTTAAATACTGATATATAAACTTGTATGCAAAGTTTGACATCAGTTTGACTTGTAGATTAAGAGTTATGCTCAATATCGCAAAACTAATGCTTTATGTTAATAAAACGGCGTAATTAGCGTATAGCCTAGTTAAGCCTACTTTTTGATATCAAATCTTTTACCCACTGATGTAATATATTATTTTGGGATTTTTAAAGATTTTTAATTAATTTTAGGCTGAGCATAACTAGTAGTCGTAGGTTTAATCCGGTAATTGTCGGTTTTGCCCTTACGGGCCATAAAATGAGTTTTACATATCTAATTGACTCCAAACCTTTTGCTACTGATTACATATGATAAATAAATTATTTTAAGTCTTCTGTAAATATAAAATTATCATATTTAAGTACCGAACCCGGTAATGGCCTTTAATCGCCTTATTTAGCGTTTTTAACGCATAGTATGTTTTAAAATCATATTGGACATACCCGGGTTGATACCTACTGATATATGAGGCAAATTATAATATTTAACAGTAAGCAAAGGTTGATAAACTCAGACTTCAGTTTTGAGCTTTTCGGCTTATGTGAAATTACCAAAATGCCCCTTCGGTGCATAGTTTGGTTATAATTGATAAATTTCACATATATGCTTTAACCTACTGTTATAACTTATCAAATTGAGTATGTTTGCTGTTTACATCAGACCTGTAACTCAGTTAAACATTTAAACTCTTTTATAAACTTTTAAATGACCAAACTAACCCTACGGGGCCTAGTTTGTGTTTAAATACGTTTCGGGCATAATGAAAGACATCTTACTGATGTCACAACATATTGGAGGCATAATTAACATAGGAAACCTGTACATGGCTCTCATGAATACCTGTCACGCTTATTACGCGTACGGTTCGGTTTATGTAACAAGTTTACATAAATTAGCTGAAACGGGTCAAACCTTAACGGTTTTATTTCAAAATTCCAGAATGTGTACGAAATACCCACATAAGACAAGTCTCTGAACATGTCGGGTTTAAATCACATTCTATTCCGGTCTTCGCTTAATCATGCGTCTGAACCTTATATTCCCTTAAGACTAACCGGTCTAAGCTTAGGCTTAATTAAAGACCCGTTAGCATTCTAATAAATTATTTATACAATCATTCCAGACTAGAGCCTTCCGGTAAATGGTACCTACGCTTACTTAAGTGAATATGACTGAGTTATTAAATTCTTACTATTTAAGACAGGAGCTAGCTCAGGTAAATACTCTTAACTTATTTTCCCTATACGGGTTTGGGATACGGTACTATAAAAGTACCGCTTGGTCGGGTGTATGTAGTCATTTAAATCGGATTGTGATTGATGTACTTACATAACCTGTTTAATATGTATTATTTTATTATTATTTGGTGTATGGCCTTTAGGGGTTAATGACCATGTCCCGGATATTCTTGGCATCATTTTACGAAATGGCCACGACCTAAGCACGGGGTGTAGGCATACACCTGACAGTTGCATTATGTAAAAACTGGTAATCCACTCGAAGGTATCATCCCTGTGGGCATTATACCGGAACTGGTAATCCACTTAGGGGATGATAGCCTGTGGGCATTATACCTGTGGCTTGTCTGTTAATCTAGTCCGGCCCTACAAACCAGCCCTAAACGGACGACAAATAAGTAAAACTGTATACAAGATTATATACAAATAATTCTTCCCAAGTTATAAAAGATTAATTTTTCCTCTGAGCATTTTAATCAAGTGTCAAAAGGTTTTGTGCCTGGTGCATCTAAATCAATTTTCTTAAACTCTTTTCAAATGAGTCGGTTGAGTGTATTTACCAGTGAAAACTGACGTATTTTCCAAAAGGGTTAAGTGACAGGTACTGAACGTAATTGGTTGGAAGCTCAGGGCGCTAATAAGGAATCTTGCAAATTCTAGGCGTCTAAAGTCTGTTGAACAAATGATATGTTTTAAGATCCGCCTGTGGATCCTTTACTTTCCGTTGTAATACTGGATATTACTTTATATTCGGAAATGTAATAATATTTATCTTTTGCTTCCGCTGTGCATTTATATAATTGTGTTGTTTGACTATTATGTTGCCAACCACGTCACGATACTCCCCACCGGGCCCACCGGTGACACGTGGAAAGTCGGGGTGTGACATTTTGGCTCAAGGCAACCAAGTCCTACCACCCCCCTACCCTCCACTTAAACTTAATAATGTCTTATTTGCCCCCAACCTAATCAAAAATCTTATCTCTGTCCGTCGCCTTACCACTGATAAACTTGTTTCTGTTGAATTTGACCCATTTGGTTTTCTTGTGAAGGATCTCAAAACACGGGCTCCTATCCTACGATGCAATAGCACGGGCGATCTTTATCCTCTGACTGAGCCACTCCCCCTTCCTTCTACCCAACCATCTGCTTTTGTTGCTGTTCCTCAAGATCACTGGCATCAACGTTTGGGTCATCCTGGCAAACATTTGTTACAGTCTTTGAAACATTCATCTTTTGTTGATTTTGGGAAATTTAATAACACTCTTTGTCAATCTTGTGTTTTTGGTAAAAGTGTTAAATTGCCATTTTACGATTCTATTAATAATACTCATTCTGCTTTTGACATTATTCACAGTGACCTCTGGACATCACCCGTTCTGAGTACGGGTGGTCATAAATATTACATCCTTTTTTTGGATAACTTCACCAATTTTTTATGGACTTATCCCTTATCAACCAAATCGCAAGCTTTCCATACCTTTAGTACCTTCCATAATCTGATTCACACTCAATTTGAACGTAAAGTCAAGCAATTTCAATGTGATAATGGCAAAGAATATGCTAACCAAAATTTTTACAACTTTTGTAACCAAAACGGAATGCAATTTCGTTTTTCTTGCCCATACACGTCCTCTCAAAATGGCAAGGCGGAACGCAAAATCCGCACTATCAACAACATGATCCGAACTCTCCTTGCTCAAGCCTCTTTACCCGCTAATATGTGGCATCATGCTCTTGAAACTGCCACTTATCTCCTTAACATTTTACCGAGCAAACTTCACCACTTCAAATCACCTACCACCTTACTCTATAATTGCATTCCCGAATATGACCACCTTCGTGTTTTTGGGTGCCTTTGTTACCCTCTTACACCATCCACCACCATCCATAAGCTTGACTATCGTTCCCACCCGTGCGTTTTCCTTGGCTACCCGTCAAACCATCGTGGCTATAAGTGTCTTGACCTTACCTCACACCAACTAATCGTCTCAAGACATGTCCATTTTGAAGAGTCAATTTTCCCTTACACCATACAATCACCCACTAAACCACCTTCTTATGACTTTCTAAACCAACTATAAATCCACTCGTCTGGGACTACTTACAAAAGGCCCAACGATCGCAGCCCCATACCCAACCTCCTAACTCTCCTATCGCCACTCCTCTCAGCCCATAAAACCCCCAACACCCTGGCCCACTACTCCCAGATCCATCTCACACTCTCTTACCAGCCCATACCGCCCCCTTTTCCACTCTCCCTTCCCAGCCCGTACCCTCTACTGGCCCAAGCCCTTCACCAGCCCACACTGCCCCTTCTTCCTCTCTACCGGCCCAACCCACAGCCCCACATCTCTCCGCTCAACCTGCTACCCCTAGCCCTTCAGCCCAGCCCGATTCAGGCCACTATCATGATCCCGTTCTTCCAAACCAACCCGATTCCATTGCCCATGCTCCATCCGGCCGTACTATACACACTCGATCCATGAGTGGCATAGTCAAGCCCAAACAAATCTTTAACCTCACCGCATCCGCGGTTGTTCCCCTTCCAAAAACCCCACAGGCTGCCTTGGCCTCTCCAGAGTGGTTCAATGCCATGTCCAATGAGTTTAGTGCTCTTATTAAAAATAAGACCTGGGAGCTTGTACCTAGGACACCTGACATGAATATTATACGCAGCTTGTGGTTGTTTAAGCATAAATACAGGTCTGATGGTAGTTTGGAGCGTTACAAGGCCAGATTGGTTTGTGATGGTCGTAAGCAGTAGACAGGTATAGATTGTGGTGAGACGTTTAGTCCGGTTGTAAAACCATCCACCATTCGGTTGGTTCTTTCTCTTGCATTGTCAAAGTCCTGGCCTATTCACCAGTTGGATGTCACTAATGCGTTCTTACATGGGAACTTAGAGGAAACGGTTTACATGCATCAGCCCATGGGTTTTCGGCACAGAGACTTCCCTAATCATGTTTGTCTACTCAGGAAGTCATTGTATGGTCTCAAACAGGCTCCTCGCGCATGGTACCAACGGTTCACCGATTTTGTTACGTTACAGGGATTTCGTCAAAGCAAGTCCGACAATTCGCTATTTATTTATCACCATGGTGCTGACATTGCTTATCTTCTTATATATGTGGACGATATCATTCTTACCACGTCGTCTGAGGCACTTCGTACACGATTGTTACACATCTTGTCCGGTGAATTTGCGATAAAGGATTTGGGATCACTTTCGTATTTCTTGGGTATTCAGGTGACAAGGACAGGTGATCATATGTTTTTATCTCAACAGGCGTATGTTCATGATATAATTCATCGGGCATCTATGGACTCGTGCAAATCGGTGGCTACTCCAGTTGACACACAGTCCAAGTTATCTGCTGCTTCTGGCCCGTTATACGAAGACCCGACTACCTACCGTAGTCTTGCCGGTGCACTTCAGTATCTCACTTTTACTAGACCAGACATATCTTATGCGGTTCAGCAGATCTGCATGCATATGCATGCTCTTACGATTGATCACTGGAATGCACTGAAGCGCATCATACGCTATCTTCAAGGCACATCGGCTTATGGTCTTCATCTAGGACCCGTTCCTGATTTACGTCTGGTGGCTTATACTGATGCGGATTGGGCTGGATGCCCGGACACGCGTCGTTCGACTCCAGGTTATTGTGTTTAGTTGGGCGAAAATCTCATTTCATGGTCTTCTAAACGTCAACCGACAATTTCTCGTTCCAGTGCTGAGGCCGAATATCGAGCAGTTGCAAATGTGGTTGCTGATATTTGTTGGTTGCGTAATCTTCTTCTCGAGCTTCATCATCCTCTTTCTACTGCCACATTAGTCTACTGTGACAATGTCAGCGCTGTTTATCTCTCTGGCAATCCTGTTCAGCATCAACGGACTAAACACATTGAGTTTGACATCCACTTCGTTCGTGAGCAAGTGCAACGTGGCAGCATTCGAGTCTTACATGTTCCGTCGCGTCATCAGATTGCCGATATCTTCACGAAGGGTCTTCCACGAGTTTTGTTTGATGATTTTCGTACCAGTCTCAACATCGGCCATCCCGACATCTCAACTGCGGGGGTGTAATAGCATATACGATATATATGTAAATTATATGTAAATCATTATCTCCATAATTGTAGGAGATTGAGTTGGATTCTCTTGTATTATATATATCCTTTGTAAATCAATGAGATGATCAAGTTGAATATTATTCCTACAAATCCATTCCATAACACAGCATACGAATTTAATGGAACATGTAAAACTTGCATGTTTTATTAAAATAAAGCACTAAAATAAACAGGTTCATTCAAAAGATGAAAGAAACTCCATTTTCATCTTCATCGAGCATCTTAATATAGTTATTGCATCAGCCAACTCTTTCAACTGCTTCTCATCCCTCTCACCCAGATCAACCATGAACATAACAGCAATTTCTTGAAGGCTACTCACTTGCATCTGAGATAGCAAGTTCATAATTTCTTGTATTCTCTTCATGTTTTCCGTTACACGAGAAATGTTGGTTTCCAACATCTCTTGACATGATCGATCCTCTTGAATTTGTTCCTGAATCATTTTTCTCAAAGACTGCTTGATACTTGATTCAGAAGAGGATGTTGGTAGGTCTGCCATTTTTAATAGGATGATTGAAATGGTGATAAAAATAAACTTTATAGTAAAAGAAAAAAGCACTGAACAATTATTGATATGAATTATTGAAATCAATTATTGAACCGAATTATTTGATTTGAATTATTGAACTGAATTATAAAACACACTGTGCGAAAATGCATAAAAATACTTTTAAAGCGTGCGAAATATAGAGCTAAATATGTTAAATACTTTCTAGTCTGCGAAATGTCCAACTTAAAAATGCGAAATTAAATATTAAACTTCATTGTGTGCGAAATGTCCCAACTTAAACATGCGAAATTATTCATATGATCCAATCTTAAATACTTGGGATATGTTAAAAGCAAAAGCATGCGATATTTAAAACAGCACATGCGATATGATAAACACAACAAATAAAACAAGAAACATCTTATCTTCAACCTCGTTACAATCTAGTAAAATGAAATACCTTCAAATCAAAAACCAACCGTAACCCTATGATGAAAAACCAAAAACAAACATCCTAAATGACGAATCAAGTATTTCAGAATCGCCAATCTGTGTTCGGTACAAGAATCAATAAAAAAAACCTACAATTTAAATTGATACGAACAATAATTAGATGGACGGTTATGAAACAAACCCGTAATCTGCTTCCTTGTTGACGGAATTCCCTGATTAGCCCTCAGATGTTAGAACAGAATGTCTGATATACCCTTATCAAATTAAATTGAATCAGGACGCGTGTATGGCTGTGGGCATCGCGTACATAATGTACGATTAGGGGATTTGTATCCTACACTTTACCTAGGTAAAGTGTAGGATACAAATCCCCTAATCGTACATTATGTACGCGATGCCCACAGCCATACACGCGTCCTGATTCAATTTAATTTGATAAGGGTATATCAGACATTCTGTTCTAACATCTGAGGGCTAATCAGGGAATTCCGTCAACAAGGAAGCAGATTACGGGTTTGTTTCATAACCGTCCATCTAATTATTGTTCGTATCAATTTAAATTGTAGGTTTTTTTATTGATTCTTGTACCGAACACAGATTGGCGATTCTGAAATACTTGATTCGTCATTTAGGATGTTTGTTTTGGGTTTTTCATGAAAATTTTGATCAGTGAACATCCAAAAATATAACAGAAATTCCTCAATATTAATATATAATCCTTTCAATATTTATATCTAAGTATGCCTAGAGCGAATGTAGGAGTTAACTAGTATTCAACGCTTTACACCATCTACTAGTTTCAATGATGGACACTAAAAGATACACGGCCACCACAAACGGACCACAAGTTCCAACAACATGTGGCTACATGATTACTCTTTAGTGGCCAGATCTTGTTGAAACTCGAAATTCATTTGGGGCGAACTGAAGAGTGAAGCGTGAATAAGAATTGTAGATGATGTGTCATGTGTTTAGAGGGGGCATGAGGTACGTCATAGGTGTAGGTAAGTTTTACATCGTCCTGCTACTTTTGAGTATAGACACTTTTGAGGGGATTCAATGGACAAAGAAATAAGACGGAAACCAGAAGACTTTAGAGAGACGTTTAGACTATTTTTTTCTGCATAATAATTCATCAACAACAAGGAATACAAAGCACTAATGAACATGGGAAGACACTGCTTACCAATACGAGACAAAGGAATATAGGCAAGTCCACAAGCACACGACTATACAAACTTAAAGATGAAATGAAATAAACATAAATCAGTACGTTGCAGTGCGTGCCCATGCACGTGTTAAAATTTGTCAAAATTTGTCTATATTGTTGGACGGCAGAATCATACGCAGCGGAAGGTTTTGAGTTTTCATTCATAGACATGATTATGTAATATGAATATGCAGTATTTGAGCGATACAAGAAAATGCAGAAAATGAACAGGTTTAATGGACAATTTCAGTTGTGATGAAATTGTCTTGATAACCGGTATAATTTGCCGGTGATCAACTATATAAACCACAGATTTGGCGGTTAATCTTGGCGGGTAACTGCATTGGCAGTTGAGTTTGAATATTAACCTGCTTATCATCCTAATTACATAAGTTATCATCCTAATTACTTATCATAAGTACATATATGTTCGAATAATATAACATATCTAAAGTTTAAAAATAATACTTCTAACACAACCCCCTTAAACTTTAGTTATGTTAGAAGCTTGTTACATAACACTCCGATTTGCGTCTTCAACGGCTTTCTTCATGTGGTTGAAGTTGAATCTCTTCCTTTTCTTGTGCAGATTCCAGTCGTCTTCCCATCCATTCCCAGTAAACAGTGCATATTGTGTCGAATCAGCAACATCATAATCATCACCTACAGCAACATCACGAACATCACCTGCACTTCTCATCCTCCTGTGGCAGTCTTTAGAGGGACCGGCTTCACTGTTCACCACTTCCTTATCATGTACTTTTTCTTGCACCAATTTGTACTTGTAGTAATATTCCAAAACATCAAGATACATTGCATATATTATTCTCATGTAATCTCCATCTTGATATTCAAATCCTAGATCTTTTGCTATAATCGGCCATATGTTCTCAGTGGTAACTTCATGGTACCCTCCGTCTCTTGCCACTATTATGTATAAGCTTAACAAATCAATCTTCCTTTGATTCGGAGAGTAGGGAGGGACGGGTCTTGAAGTGATTCCCATGTATTCATTCAGAAACCATCGTACCATTTCTTCAAATTTCTTTTGAAGATCAACCTTGTATTTGAAAACATACTCACGGTCATCAAGCATGTTTATCAAGGCTTTGCAATCAGCAAATTCATGGAATTCTAATGCCTTTAAGATCATTCGATTCCAATCATTCTCATCCTCATTCGAAACATTTAGTGTTTCAAAATAAGAATTCAAATAATCATCTTTGAATTCATCATCTACACCGCACATATCTTACAGCCTTCTTTTCTCACTCATGCCCAATTCTTCCTCTTTTGTTAACCCACTGACTTCGCTTATCGAATTTACCACCGGGGTTGAAAACATGGGAAATATTTTACATGTATCACCGGATTTTCTGACCGTGAAACCTTGAAGTGTTAATTGATTAAGGCTTAGTACATTCCGGTCAATATCCGCTGAATAGAATACACTGTGAATACGCAGTGTATCATTCTCAGTTTTCATCTCTACCGTTCCCACCCCTCGAATAAACAAGAAGTTATTCATTCCAGATCTTGTTTCAACTCCCATTATATGTTTTACCCTTTTGCAAACATCAAGATTACCAGCAAAGTGATGTTTAAACGTTGGATTAACATACCAGATTTCTCCCCATTGTCCACCATCAGTCCCGGTGACAATCATTTCATTCTGGCAATGCACATCATCCTCTTGCTTTCTGATCCCGGCATTGATTGCTTGTCTGATCAGTTGCGTCGTTTCGTCGTTCTCCTTGGCCTTACACATATAAATTTGGTGTCCCGGCAAGTGCAGTAGTAGCATAATCTTTCACGAGGAATTCGTCGTTTTTTTTTTTCGTTTTTCTCATCAACGCAGTGTTGACAAGGCATAGTGGTTGCACTCGGTTTGATTTCTCCATTGATTCTTGTAGTGGCTCTGATACCACTATGTTGGACGGCAGAATCATACGCAGCGGAAGGTTTTGAGTTTTCATTCACATACATGATTATGTAAAATGAATATGCAGTATTTGAGCGATACAAGAAAATGCAGAAAATGAACAGGTTTAATGGACAATTTCAGTTGTGATGAAATTGTCTTGATAACCGGTATAATTTACCGGTGATCAACTATATAAACCACAGATTTGGCGCTTAATCTTGGCGGGTAACTGCATTGGCAGTTGAGTTTGAATATTAACCCGCTTATCATCCTAATTACATAAGTTATCATCCTAATTACTTATCATAAGTACATATATGTTCGAATAATATAACATATCTAAAGTTTAATAATAATACTTCTAACATATACAATTATTTCAAGAAAGTAATTACATACAAGTGTCCATACTCAAAAGTAGCAGGGGACAATTTTTGACATGATCTGATACACAATCTTAACTTTAATTTATTTCTATGATGACAATATAAATAAATCAGGCTCTCTGTAACCATGTTGTCTTGATTTAGTTCACAACAAAATATCAGCCTACCTGCATAGTAACACATGCTTTCATATGTTTTCATTTAATATATTTAATTAATGGATGCGAATATTTCCTAATAATTCGAGTATAATGTCTAGATGAATATGTCAAGTAATCGGAGAATGATTATACAATTAAGTTTTTGGCCAAGAATACCGTAGTGTTGTGTGGTGGTCAGTCGTTAGGATTGTGGAACACACACCGAAGACTACATCAAATCGATGTAAAACCTACCTCGACGTACCTCATGCACCCTCTAAACACATCATCTCTTTAGACACAACAACGACTTCGCTCTCCAATTCTTATTCGCTCTTCGGTTCACCCCAAATGAATTACAAGTTTCAGCAAGATCTGGCCACTAAGGGGTAATCATGTAGTCGGCCAAATGTTGCTGAAACTTGTAATCCGTTTGTGGTGACCGTGCTCCTCTTTATCTTTTGGTGTCCGTCATGGAAACTAGTAGATGGTGGTGGATTGTTATTACTGAATGACCTCTTCTTCTTGATTGGACGGTTCATTGAATAGGAGTTAATCCCACATTCGCTCTAGGCATACTTATATATATGGAAAGGATTATATATTCATATCGAGGACTTATTGTTATATATTAATCTGGATGTTCATCTGTTCCAATTTTTCATATATATTTGAATTTGTAAAGCATTGATTTATCTCCCATGCGATTATTAAACGATGATTTATCTCCCATGCGTTTATTAAACGATATACTTAAAAAGTTGTTTCTATGAACATGTTGCTCCTTTTTGTCGTATTTTTAATAACTGTAAAATGCGTTTATTATTAACCGACATATTTAAAAGATTTTTTTTAGAATCAAGTTGCTCCTTTGTTGTTGTATTTTTAATAACTGTATAATGCATTTCATTATTATATGGTTAGACAAAAGATAAAATACAAGTACCCTTATCATACAAAACGTACGAATAGAATGAAAATGTAAAAAAAACGCGGTGACATTTTTCGTAATTATTTACTCGTAGAGTAATTATCCAAATTACTCTGCAAATGATCTTGTAGAGTAATTTTGTAAAATGTTATTGTAGGGTAATTTTGATCTTGTAGAGTATCTTAATTACTCTATAAATGATCTTGTATGGTAATTTTGGTTTTGTAAGGTAATTTTATGGAGTATCATAATTACTCTACAAATGATTTTGTAGAGAAATTTTGAATTGTATGTTGTTTGATAAACTTACAGAGTAATTTTAATACACTTCTAGAGTAATTTTGATCAGAGTAATTTTTGATACACTTGTAGAGTAATTTTGATAATTACCCTACAAGATCAAAATTAATCTACAAGATCATTTGTAGAGTAATTTTGATAATTACCCTACGATCAAATAGTTACGAAAAAGTCATTGCGTTTTTTTTGGTTTTTTCATGCCTTTCGTACGTTAAAGTTATTTGTACGAGAACTTTACTCTATATGATTATGATAGGATAGGTCATGTTTAACCATAAGATTATACTTCATTACTAGTTTTATTTTTTTTAGAGTAAACTGTCATTTTGGTCCCTGAGGTTTGGTCACTTTTATCACTATAGTCTAAAACTCAAACCTTTTGCATCGGGTCTCTGTGGTTCAGTTTTATTGCCATTTTGGTCCAAAAATGAAATCAGGTCATATTTGTCTTATAAAATCCTGTTATTTGTCCTTTTTTCTCAGAGGTAAAATGGTTATTTTATTAAAATAGAAAATATAGTTTAAGTAAAACAAATATCCTGAAGTGGGTCCCACCCCCACTTATTCTTCCCCAAATCACCACCATCACTACCTAGGTCTCTCTCTCTCTCTCTCTCTCTCTCTCTCTCTCTGCGAAAAGTAGCTCCATAAAATAGACCTGGGTAGTGATGGTGGTGATTTGGGGAAGAAGAAGTGGGGGTGAGACCCATTTCAAGATATTTGTTTTACTTAAACTTTTTTTTCTATTTTATTAAAAATGACCATTTTGCCCCTGAGAAAAAGGACAGAATAGCAGGATTTTATAAGACAAATATGATCTGATTTCATTATTAGACCAAATGGCAATAAAACTGAAACCATATGGACGCAAATGGAAAATGTTTGAGTTTTAGACTAAAATGGTCAAAGTGACCAAACCTCAGGGACCAAAATGGCAGTTTACTCTTTTTTTATCTTGACTCGCGTTGCAGGGGCGTTGTATGTGACATGATGACGTGTAGACTACAATCCTCCAGACTCATTTCCGAACCAAATTTACGTCGAAACATACGCTAACTCAAATTTATACCTTCATATTGAGGTGCATTACTTTGACCCGATTTGTTTCCAAACAAAATTTACGTCAAAGCATAGTACAACTCAAAACATACATAAAAAACATTCTATAATTGACCCGACTCGTTTCCAAACAAAATTTACGTTAAAGCGTAAACGAACTTGAATTTATGTAAACGGTTCAAGGATTAAAGAAAAATTACAAAAAGTATGGTTTTTTTTTGTCTGGTTAGAAAGTAGGGGGTCATTTTTATCAAGTTATAAAGTTATTTTTGTCAATTTAGAGGGTTGAGGGGTGAATGTTATCAACTCACAAAACTTGATGAATGAATGGTGATTTCAAATGTCCGCACTCTACTTTGAAATTAAATTAAGGTATTATTTAATTTGAACCGACTCGAATAACTCGATTATTTGATCATCACAAATTGAAAATTCTAGTCCAATTTTTGCACTGAGGTCGATTTTATTAAAATTCAGATGTCAAATTTAGGAATTGTGACTTTTTGTTCGATACAAAATTTAAGTTCAAATTATGCATAGAATTAATTGCTCGGATGGTCCCTATGGTTTCAAGTTTTTTCACGTTTAGTCCCCACCTTTTGAAAATAGCAGGTATACTCCTTATGGTTTATCATTTTGTTACTCGGATAGTCCCTGCGTAAATGTCAGTTAGTTTGGAAATAGCATGTATGCTCCTTATGGTTTGTCATTTTGTTACTCGAATAGTCCCCAGAGTATATGTTGGGGGACTATCCGAGTAACAAAATGACAAACCATAGGGAGCATACATGCTATTTTCAAAAGGTGGGGACTAAACATGAAAAAACGTAAAACCACAGGGACCATCCGAGCAATTAACTCTTATGCATATAATATACTTAGGGGCTGTTTGGCAACATCTGAACCAATAAGTGCTGAATGAATAAGAGGTCTGAATGGGTAAGAGGCTCTGAACCAGTAAGTGCTGAACCAGTAAAATACTGTTTGGTTACACATCTGAATGACTTTGTAAAATGACATGTTTACCCCTATAAACAAAACTATTAAAATAGCATCAATTAAATCAAATTATGAAATTATCATCATACAAGATCAGTTTTACCCCTATATCTTCATTCTCATCATACAAGATCAGTTTTTTCTTCATGATTCTCTCTCTACAAACCCTAGTTTTTTCTTCATGTAAGATCAGTTTTTGACCTGGTTTTCGAGGTGGGTTTGGTCTCAATTGCAATACCCAGTTCCCGATTTGGATCTGTTTCACCGGAAATGGACGGTGCTGGTGGCGGCGGCGGTGGTTCGGAGGGGAGAACAAGATTCCGGCGGAGGGTGGTGAGCCCTGTTTGTACTCTCTCTCTCTCACTTCACAAACTCTCTGCTTCTCTCTCTAAAAGGCACAGACTCTATGCTTTTCTTTCTAAAAAGCTCGCCGCCGTTCACCGCTCATCTCCGGCGCACACTGCTGTTCTTTGTCTGCTTCTCTCTCTAAGCTGTCGGTGTGGTGGCGGTGTTCTTTGTCTGGAACAAGAAGGTCGCCGGCTGGAATGACCGGAACAAGAAGGTCGCCGCTCATCTCCGACGCACAAATGACCGGAACAAGAAGGTCGCTGGCTGGAATATGATGAAGAAGGAGATGTTTATGTTTTTTAGGATTGAGGGTATCCAAGTCACAATTGTCATTCAGAGTTGGTCAGACTCCTCTCCATGTCTGACTCGGACAGAGCAAAATAAGAGGGATGATAAGTTTTAAGAGGCATGAAACAAACAGTCTGAATTCTGACTCAGTCAGACATGGAAGAATAAGAGGCTATTAAGATGTAAACAAACAAGGCCTTAATTTTTTAATACATAATTGCATAACACAGAGAAGTTGTGCAACTTTACACCCTAACTTCGGCCTTTTACATATGCACAAACTTTGGGCTTCTATTTCTTATTTTTATGATCTGGTGGCAATTTTGTATAAAAAAACTATTGTTAACTAGTGGGATTTCCTTGACGCGGATTCAATTTTCGTATATAGTGTTTTGTTATAGTACCGACGCTCGGTATATTAACCAAAAGAAAAAACCAAATACATAAATTTGTAATATGTACAAAAGAATATCCGTACAAGTTTTACATTTTCGAAAACCATAAAAGCGCCATGATATAAAATTTTACATTGAAACGCTATAAAAATCAGAGTAAACTGCAATGTGTCTCCCTGTGGTTTGGTGGATATTGCACAATGACTCCCTAACTTCCATTTTTTGCAATATGCCTCACTGTGGTTACAAAAACCTCACACTATGCCTCCCTGCCATCAAAACACCGTTAGTTGACCGTCTGACTTTGGGTAAAATGACCAAACTACGATTTTTTATTGCAGATGCACCCCTGTGATTTCATTATATTACAATCACTCATCACAACCACCACCATCATCATCACCTCCACAAATCCATCGTAAACGACCACTTTCAACCTGTACCACCAAAACTCCGATTGTTGCAACCAATTGTCTTTTTGTTTACTGACACATTTGCTTATTAATTTTTTGAGAAAAGTGCCCGGATAGTCCCTGTGGTTTGCTCTGATTCACCTTTAGTCCCTACATTTTCAAAATTACAGCTATAGTCCCCAACTTTGGCAAATTCGTTCTCGGATTGTCCATGAAGCGGGTTAAGGTTAATTTTTTGGTGTTATGTGGGTGTAAAATGACTAGAATACCCTTTTTATTAAAATACAACATAAATTAAATATATTTAAAATTACTTTAACATAAGACCCCTTTCATTCCCTTCCTCTCAGGTCACTATCTCCCTCAACTTTCTCTTTCTACGATTATGCCACCACCACCCTCAAGCACAACCGTCCACCACCCTCAAGCACTACCTGCCACCACCACCCACAATCCCCCTCATCCACTACCGCGCCACAATCACTATCGCCACAACCCACCAACACCTGCAATCACCACCGCCACAAACATTATCGCTACAACCCACCAACAACAGATGAACCCGTCTTAGATCTCATCGGTGACGTCGTAGATCTGACCTCATGTTTGTTCTAAACACCGTCGCAGGTGAACACCGTTTCAAATGCATGTGATTGGTAGTGGCGAAGGCGATTGTGGTGGTCGGAGACGTCTCAGATATGACCTCATGTTGGTGACGACGAGGGGGTTGTGGTGGCCGAAGAGAGGGTGGGTGGTGGCGATGAAGGCTGAGGTGGGGTGAGAGGGGTGGGTGGTGGCCGGAAATTTTTTGTTGCAGTCGAATTTATGGAGTTTATGGTTGTTTCGAACCTGAAAGTGAAATGAAAGAACGCTGAAAGTGGAAATTCTTGATTTAAACCTTTAAAATTACTTATATGATGACACTCTTGTCAGCTAGTCCGCCATTTTTTTGTAAGTAAAAGGTATACATATATACCTCAAATCGATCATAGTATGGTGAGGAACATGGTCCTAATCGGCATTGCAGCTTGTACGAATGATCGATTTGGATGTGGATCGCCGGAATTGGAGTCGGAACTGAGAGAGTTTGGTGTGCACATAAGCCCCTCGGTATATTTTATAATTTTCCACTTAGGCTGGAGGGTGTGGGGCGCCACCCTTCCGCCACATAGACGCCTATAGCGCCCCCCTCCGCCAACCACCACACCCCCGGCGCCATAGCCGGGGCGCCATTGAACCTCCGCCACCGCTATGGCGAGCGGTAACGCACAGGGCTTGAGTTTGGACCAATCAAAGTTTTTTTTTTAAATTTTGTTTAATAGGGGCTTCATCCACACCCTCCAAATTAAAGGGGGGCTCCATGGCTGACGTGGCGATGACATGGCGCCTAGATAACATTTATCCACACCCCATAGCCTTAGCACCTTCATAAACTTCAACTTTATAATCACAACCTCAAACTTCTTACACTGCACATTCAGACACTAAAAAGTACAAAACAAGTTATAATATAAGGGGTAATTTCATATATACCCCTACAAACGTGCAAAATATCATATATGCTTATGTAAAATTATAAATATCATATGTATCCTTACAAAGTAGTTGAAATATCATATATACCCAATTCATTCAAAACAATTTAATAAATGACAATTTTACCTTTATTTTTCTAAAACTTTGAAATCTCATATATGACCTTTAACTTCAAATATTATATTTACTCATGTCTAGCTTACTTTATTTAACTTAAATATTATATATGAAGAATACTATTATTTATGAAAAAAAATTAAAAAATGGGTAAAAAATAATATAAGCTTAAAATGTGTTATAAAAATATGAAGTTAAAAGATGAGCATGTATGAAAAATTGAAGTTAAAAAATAAAGGTAAAATGATTATTTATTAGATTCTTTTTAATAAATTGGGTATATCTGATATTTTAACTAATTTGTAAAGACATATATGATATTTTTAGTTTTTGTTGGGTATATATAAAATTTTCAAGTTTGTAATGGTATATATGAAATTAATCCTTTGATATATGATAAATGTATCTCATAACGAATACCCATATTGTACGTTGAGTTTACAACTGATAAACAAACCATGCGATTGTTTTCTTTGATTACAAAGCGATTAAGTTATCTTATATTTTTGGATGTTTAATTCAAATGTAATCTGATTTAGGTTTAACTTTAGTTAATTCCATAAACAAACTCAACTTTTTGGATTTTACTCTAAAATAATATCCTGAAATTTGACATATATATTTTTTTTAAATGATGAATTAAATACAAGAAAACACTCTAAAAATAAGTACCTTTAAGGTTGAATCGTTGATATGTTTAATAAACGATTAGGCTATTTAAATCTAAGGATTTCAAAAAAGTTTCTATTCAGAAATTAGAAGGGATTATTGATGTAATGTTAACATTTAGGGTACGTTTACCACCTCTTTATTTATGTACTTTGTTCATTAGTCGAGACTACACATTATCACTCCAACTTTGTTAATTACCCAGACTCACTTCAACGTTCTCTAAGTGGCTTTTTTCTGCAAATTCTATACTTGTAGCGTCTCATAATAGTCAAACCCACCCGACATATGAAATTCGTAACCACAAGATACATGCATCTGAGGCCGGTGTCAAACTCAGGCGCACAACCTCAAAATAAGGTAACTATCGAAAATAATCTGTAATGCATGCTGAAACTTGTAGCGAATTTGTGAAGACGAGCCTGCTCTTCGTTCCGCCAGAAACTCATAGCGAACTTGTGTGAACGAGTCTGCTTGTTCTCCCGCATGAAACGATGGTGGTAGCGGTGTGGTCTCCTGCCTAAGTGGTGTCGCACTCAGTGGAGCTACACGTTGCTCCACCGCGTTACCTGGAACTCTCACCCTGAAAATAAGAAACAAAAAACCAAAATATTAATAAAAAACTACTGATGTTTTGTTGAGTAAGAGTATCTAAAATTAGCTGTTACTTTTGTTACATATAATTTGGTATATTTACAATCCACATTTTTTTAAGAAATTGAACTTGGTAATAACTTTTGTTTGGTGCAATTGAACTGAAAGTACCTAAATCTAATTCATTTATTATTTTCAAAGTAACAAAAGACGAATCAATTCCTTTAAAACAAATGAAGAGAAAAAAATAATACCTTAACATGGAGATGAACTCAACAATGTTATGTAACAAAGCAATAATAGCAATATCGGAAACAGGTCTTGGCTTGTATGATCCTGTAGTCAATTAAAACTTTCACACGTAAATGTATGATTTTGAATGATATGAGGGACATATAACTTCGGCTACAAAGTCAACCGAATTCACAACAGTTAGTTTCGCCACACATAAAAATTCACATCAGCATAATACCGTTTCTTTTTTCACTTTGAAGACAACAATAACTCCTTGTAATAACACATTAGCTGACTACAAAAAAATTTTGTCCTTAACTCATCTTCAAATTTTGGTTCCAAAACACAAGTTACGACTCAAAAGTTTGTCATCTGTTTTGTGTGTGTGTGTGTGGGGGGGGGGGGGGGGGGGGGGGGAGGGGGGGGGGGTCTTGTTTTCTCCTCCATTTTAATATTTAATTTCAGAAAGATTACTCATCCAGCCCAAATATGTTGAAAAGTTAAGCTAGTTTAGTAGTTGGTTGAAAACGAGTCGCGCGGCTAGCGAGCTGCTCAAGATCGGCTCGAGAAAAAGCTCAAAATGAGCCGAGCCTTGTCGAGCCTTGGGTGGGTGGGAGACAAAATGACCCGATAATGGGTGGCGGTAAAAGGTTAATAATGGGTATTGTGAATTCGCGTAGTGTAACCTGCACCAAGCTCAACCATATAAACAAACAGATTTATTCAAACTCAATAACTCATACTCATCCAAAAACAGTTTTTGATCATGCCCACAACTAAAACAGATTCAAATGATGTTTTTTATGTAAGAAAGAAAAACAAAATGTGATAAACTTAAACAACATAATACGAAATATGCATAATTCCTAATTAGTAAAGGATATCATCAATTTTAAATTGCTTACTTGTAAATTTACCATTATAATCATTATTGCTGCTAACCCACAACATTCATGTTCATCTCCACCAACAGTTAACAGAATCAATCAGATACATATTTGAGAATTAAAATTGCTTTGACATACCTTTCTTTGATAATAGAGTCTTCAGTCTTGTTACAATTCCGGTCTGCCAAATATGTAACTTGCTAATATAAAAACCTACAAATTCCTATAAAACTCTTAAATTCAAAAATCGGTCATCAATCTCTACCAAGTTACAAAAGCAATCAGATACAAATTTGAGGTTAAAGAAATTGTTCTGCCTGTTTCAAACTATAACCATATTAATACAAGCCATATTAACAAAGGATTTAAGTAAGATTATTAAAAAAAAAATCATAAACTATTAGTTTTTTATTTGAAAGATTATAAGTGTGTATTTTACGTCAACTGTGAAAAACCAAAAAGAAAATACAAAACCCATTAATTAACGGAGATAGTTTAGGTGGAATTATTGGATAATCAAGATCAATGAATCTACCAAATCATATTAAATAGAACATAAATGAGTAGAATTGTGAATTAGCGAACCTGAAATAAAATTGGGGTTTAGTCCTTTAAGAAATACGAACGTAGAGTTGATGGATGACCTGCAATAATCAAGTAATAAGATGAAACAATCAAATAATTTGGGTGAAATTATCGCATCAAGAATTTGAACTGTAAATGCAATCTGCATAATCGTATCAAAGAAAGTAAATCGACCGATGAAAACCTGTATTGAAATTAGGGGACGATGATGATTGTGGAAGGAATTGGCGCCAGGCGAAGAATTGAATTCCTTTCAACGCTTTTAACTACTTTTCTTTATGTAGTAACTACTTAAGTAGTAGATTAAGCCTATCAATAAAAAAAGTTGGTAGATTTAACTAACCGGGCAATAATGCATTAATCACTAATATTCCTCTTTTAAAAAAAAAATATATATTACAACAAAAATCAACTTTAAAAAAAAACTAGTAGGTTACCATCAATAAAAAATCAATTGTTAATGGATATTTTATGTAAAGGTAAAAAACCACGTCACGAGAGTATATTCGAATGTCACAAAAAGTTATGGGTTCTGTCCGTGATGGTATTGACACTTGTTATAACCATAAAAATGAATACTTGCGACATGTTTAAAACGTGAATAAAATAACCTATTATGACGATACATACGAAAGTTAGAAAGACTTTACCTTGAGAAAAAAAAAACCTAAAAACGACATTATATAAGTAAAATGAAAAAAAAAACTAAAAGTTTAAGGTCTAAATAGTAATTATAATAGAATGTAAATGGAAAAACTAAAGGTAAGGGTAAAATAATAAAATGTAAGGGTTGAAAATGAAAGACAGTTATTAAGATTAAGGGCCTAAACATGTTATTACTAAAGTAGAGGGTTTGTATGATAAACTTATTAAAAATTAGAGGGTGTAAACGAAAATTCTTTTATAATGGCATTTTGGTAATTAAACCTAAAAGTAAGGACTTTTTCGTTACTATAACTAATGATGTAAATTAATATATATTATAATTATAATATAAACGAGTTAAAGTGCAATTTGCCTTCTTGTGGTATGGTGGCGGGAACAGGTTTCCACCCTCACACTTTTTTTTTTGCATTGTGTGCCCTTCTGCTTGCAAAAATATCACACTCTCCACCCTTCTGTCAAACATACATTAGATTGACTAAGGGTTAGTATCGTAATATCACCAACTTTTCCTTCTTCACTAAACCCTACCACCACCACCACCATCATAGTTTTCAAAGGGAAGAAAGTTTGTGTTTGGATCAAGAAAACCTAGCAATCCAACATTCATTGCTGCCCATCCAAGATCCAAGAAGTTGACTTATAAGAACAAGTCATTTATTTCCATCAATTCTTCAAACTAATAACACATGGTGGATTTTTCTGCGGATAAAAGTCTATCTGTTGAATATGTGGGACTACTAGTTTACGAAAGCTTAAAATTGTATTATAGTCAAAGCGATGGATCAGAATGTGGAACTGAGCTTTCTGTCACACCCATGCTTGACTCATTAGATCCTTTAGAAATTGGAAACACTAAATGCAATATAGAATCGGAAGTTTTAGACAAAGAGGAACATGCTTTCCTAGGCACATAGTTGACTCACTCCATTTGGAATCTATCTATGTTAACGTTGGCATCGGTTTTGGTCAAAGCAGCTGTTCCTAAACCGACTTCTGCACCAATTACAAACGTCTAAGTACCAATTGTAGTTGAAACATCAACTATCATGGTTTGGGTCAATGCAATTGCTGATGTTAAAGTTCAAAGTTTCCAATCGCCATCTTTTGTGTCTCTCTCTCTCATTCTTCTTTTCAGATAACAAAGATTCTCGATGGTGGCGTTTTGGTGGAGAGTTTAGTGGTGGTTATGATGGTGGAGTGCTCATGTTATGGGTGGTGGTTTGGCGGAGTGACGATGACAGCAAAGGTGGTCGTTTGTGTACTTTGAAATAAGGTGATTGGGTGCGATGGATACAGGTGGGGATGATGGTTTTGAATAGTGGTGATGATTCGAAGGTGTGCGATGGTGGGTGGTAGTGTTGGTGGTGATGGCAGTTTGATAATGGTGGTGAGTTGAAACAAAGATGTTATCTTGATTACGTTAAATGTTAAATATATATTAAAACATATAGCAGCAGTAAACTTGTCATTTCACCAAAAGTCAAATAGTCATCTTAACGTTCATTTGCAAGAAGGGTGCAAAGTGTGATATTTTGCAAACAGAGTGACGCAGAGTGCAAAAAAAAAAAAAACTTGAGGGTGACAATCTCCTCCCTCATCAAACCACATGAAGACACAAATTATACTGTACTCTATATCAACATATATTTCTCTCACTCCTCTGTTTATAAACACCAACTTCATCTCAGACAACCTTGAATGAAGAAACCGACTTTGTTGGTTGATTCCCAATT
The DNA here is from genome assembly GCA_030545235.1 of Helianthus tuberosus. Taxonomy (NCBI): domain Eukaryota; kingdom Viridiplantae; phylum Streptophyta; class Magnoliopsida; order Asterales; family Asteraceae; genus Helianthus; species Helianthus tuberosus. The sequence continues at coordinate 7,620,024 of JARYGA010059718.1, read as the reverse complement.
GAATTTGTTGGGATTGGGGATTCTGGCAAACGACCAACAATCCCCAGCATGCCATAACGACCATTTTCCTTAAGTTGAATAATTACATTTAATACATATATGTGGTTAGAGCATTCATATCCCTTCCTTTATCTCCATTTCTATAATTACATTAAAAATCACAATTTTTCTCTTTCATTTTTTATTAAATAATATTTTATACGTTTATGATTACTTTTTCTCTCTCCTTCACTCACAACCATCTTTATAAAATATTAAAAAATTAATGGGGGTGAACAGTGTCTCCCCAAATATACAGATGAAGTGTAACATTTTCTCTATCCTCCACTCACAACCCCTCGTAAGCACTTTTATAGTAAGCGGAACCCACACACATAAGAATAAGGGAAGCGATATGAGTGCTCTTATTTATTTTTAGAGTAAAGTGCAATTTGCGTCCCTGAGGTTTAGAGGTGGTGTCAGCTTAAGCCCCGGCAAGGAATTTTTGGATGGTTGACGCCATGTGGTTTTAAATTCGCTATGCTTTGAGTCTCTGTAGCTAACTTCGTTAGTTTTTTCACACACCGAAATGACTGTATTACCTATTTTTCTATCTGTTTGTGTCCCGATAGTTTATAACTTGTTTCATTCGACAACGAATCAAGTTCGCCTTCTTTATTGCCGTGCTCTAGAAATCGGTTCAAATCCTTTCATCGTGATAATTTATTCGATAATATGGTTTTGTTTGATTCAGGTATGTGATTATTTGTGAATTAGCTGGTTTTTATTTTCTTATATATAGAAAGAATCGTATGTATTGTTAATGGACTAATTCAAGTTTCAAGCATTTGGCTTGGTAACAGAAATTATGAAATGAGTAAAGTTAAGTTGTCGTTTATCAAAATGTTAGTTTAGATAGTATGCATTAGTGATCCTTATAACAACCCTCCAAAATAATTTTTCGACACCCCTAAAATATTTAAAATGCCCTAATATGTCTTAAAATATACCCCGTATGCGAAAACGGACCCCGAATACCTCTATTTTTATAAAAATTAACTAAAAACAAATTCCAAAGGGCTGTCGCGGGGCGCGTAGCCTTTGGCTACCTCCTACGCGGGCCGCGACAGATGGAGGATCAGATCGTAACCCTAGGACGCCACGTGTCGGACTCGTGTCGAAGCTATGGTGCTGACCAGTCATAGCTAGGGCCTACTTACCCTACTACGCGGGCCGCGTAGCCCTTGGCTACATTTTACGTGGGCCGTGAGGGAAGGCGAAAGGTCGCCTATATAAGGAGGCCCTCAGCCTTCAGTTTTCGTCGTTCATTTTCTCGATCTCTCTCTCTATTTCTATATAGTTAAAGCTATTCTAGGATATAATACCCCCTAAATAACGAAGTTCTGCTCCGTTGTAAGTATTATAACCCCGGTTACGTATTATATATGCTGCCCGATTGATCCAGGGTTCCGTAACGGCTGTCGTGGTTCTGCCCGACGTAGTCGTTGGAATGCCGTCTCGGGGAGGGTATTACTAATGTAAATAATGGGTTATTATACTAACGCGTGTGCATTTGTGTAATTTATAGATAATCACCAGGAAACCATTAAAGAAAACCTAAGACAGAAATGTGAGTATTCCTCTTTTTGTGTAAACTGTTTTACAAAACCTTAAATATTTTACAATGTGATTAGCAGTGATTGAGTCTTTGTAATTCTTCAATTACTGTCGGTATGTTGGGGTTTTGTATACAAAATGTGGATAGACGTTACCATTGGACAACGAGTTAGCCAATGAGTAATATGACCCACCAGTCAGGATTGACAATAGTGAATGAGTAATTGTGTAGATATAAACAATGTGATCGCTCTCAATACTGTTTAATGATAAAATATGTTTCGATTAAACTGGGATTCACTCACCAGTATTTCCCACTGACAACTGTTTTTAAAATGCGTTTCAGGTAACAAAATGTAAAAGCCAATTAGAAGAAAACCAGCTGGAGAGCACTGACGGCTTGGAAAAATGTGGCTATAAAAGTTACCTAAAAGACGATATTTTAAATTCAATAAAATAGGGTTTATCCCCATAAACATGTTGTAATAAGAAACTTAGGTTTTACCCATGTGGTTATTAATATAAAATATGGTGGTTTTACTCTGATAAAATATTTCCTAACTACGATCCTGATGAAATTTCCGCTGCCAAAATGATTAAACATACGGATACCACCGAAACTGGCTCGCGGCCGCTCGTTCCCGGGAGACAGGGGGCGGGGGTGGCGACAGAAGGTGGTATCAGAGCCAAGCCACTGATTCAGCCACAGAAGTGTTCTGCTAACACCAAGATATTATTCAAAGTGTTAGGAAATAAATTATGGAAATATGTGCAAACCTGTATATTATTGTTGTGTGTTATTTGACTATTCGTTAGTTTACAGTATGAGTGACCAAGGACCTTCTGACGCCTACTGTCAGTTGTCCAACTCACCTAGGAGCGAAGGCACCTCTTCACAGCCTGCCCTCTCAGGGTATTCAGCTGACAATGAAGATGGGATATTCGAGTTTAAGGCTCAGTCTGAAGAGCCATTCCCTCCTAAAAAGAGAGGATGGTTCAGTAGGGGAGCACATGAACGTAGGAAAAGAATGAAAAAGCTACAACAGCAGCGTGCTTTAGCAGCCATTAAGCGAGAGACAGATGATCACACCCAGGATATGCTCAATAGGAGTCTAGCAAACTTCCATATTTTAGCAACCACTTCTGCAGACCCTAACCTGGAGCAACTTGTAGCACCCCAGCCTTTACCACTGTTTCCCACTCAGCCAATGGAAATCGAAAACAACCCAGAAAACCAAATCCAAATGCATAACTTTGATCCAATGGAGATACCTAGGGTACCAGCACCTAATCCCTTAGACCCAGACTACGATCCGTGGTTAGATGATCATAGGGATTACCAGCAACGTTACACAATACCAGAAAACATACCAATGCCAAGCCTGGCAGCTTACCCAAACTTGGACCCTCTAGATCCCTACTATGATAGTGGTCAATATATCAGGGAGATTTTAGAGAATCCTTACCCAGAACCCATGCCCCAGTTCCCAAACCCAGTCCCAGCACCTGCACCCCCAATGAGTGCAGAAAATGTGCAAGAACTCCGAACTTTCGGAGAAGAGATCTTAGAAAGTAGTGAGAGGATGAGGCAGGTAGGAGAACGACTCGTCTGGAAGTATGACGAGCGTAATATGGAGTGCTGGATGAACCCATATCAGTAAAGGTGATGGTGGAAGTAATAATAATAATAATAAAATATAATAATAATAATAATAATAAAATATATATAATATGTGTGTATGTTTGAAAAAAAATTATATAATAAGTAATATATTGTAGTATAGACCACTTTGTGGTTAGTGATGCCTAATAGTATTGTAATTATATATTCCAGTTCTGGTTTGTATTAGATGCATACTATAAGAAAGAATAAGTCGCAATGTTCGACGCTTTTGATCAATATGTGTGTCATATGATTGGTGATATTACATACTATCTTGTGATATTAATACTTGGTAAATGTTTAAAATTCAGATGGCTGACCAAGTGAATCAAGAGAATCCGGAAAATAACCCGGAAAACCAGAATAATGATAACCTGGATCACGATAACCAGAATAACAATAACATTGGAAACCCAGTGGATAACAGTGCCATCCAACACATAGTGGCACAAGGAATTATAGACGTGATGCAATTTATTATCCAAAATGTTAGGGACGCTGATAATAAAAGTAACCGTGATAGTAAACGACCAACTGAACCTGAACACAGCGTGAACAATGGACCTATACTTCAAGTGCTCATTCCCAAAAGAAGAAGAACCATGTCTTATGGTTGTTCTTATAAAGAATTATGGTATTGTAAACCAATGGAATTCTCGGGCAATGAAGGGGCCGTTGCAACTCTACGCTGGATAGAAAAGACTGAGGCAGTCTTAAAAATAAGCAAGTGTGCAGAAAAGGATAAGATAATGTTTGCTTCCAATCTGTTTAAGAACTCAGCTTTAGAATGGTGGAATACTATCCTCCAATCTAGGGGAAGTGACAGGATTTACAATATGGAATGGGAAGAATTTAAAAACATGGTAGAAAGAAAATTATGCCCTCCCAATGAAAAAGAACATATAGCAAATAAGTTCCTGAATCTTAGAATGACGGGAGTGGATAGTAAGGGTTACACTACGTTATTCTTTGAATATGCTAGAATAGTGCCGACCCTTGCATCACCTGAACCAGTCTTAATCTCCCGTTACATATGGGGATTAATTGGTGAAATTAGGCATGTAGTCAAGGCAGCTAGACCTCAAACCATAGAAGAAGTAGTAGAACTAGCTAACACATTGACAAATGAGTTAGTACGTATGCGAGAAGAAGACCAGAGGAGGAACTTAACTCAAAGGCTTACCCAAGAATTTCGCTACAACCGTGGGAAAAATGTATGTTCTACCTCTGCACCTTATTGCAATTATTGCAAAAGAAAGCATTCTGGAAGATGTTCTGTATATTGCAATTTTTGCAAAATATCTGGGCACAAGGAAGAAGACTGCAGGAAGAAACTCACCAATAAGATATGTTACAATTACGGAGAGCAAGGCCACATCCAGCCAAATTGTCCAAAAATAGCTCCAGCAACAAACTACAAGACTACTAAAAATGCTAGAGCATTTGTTCTGACTGCAGATGAAGCCAAGATAATTCCGGACGTGATTGCCGGTACATTTTTAGTTAATGATGTTTTTGCTAAAGTATTATTTGACTCTGGTGCGAACCAAAGTTTTATTAATACTTCATTTTGCAAACTTCTGAATCAATCATTAACTAAACTCCCACAAGAATGTCTAGTAGAAACAGCAAATGGGGAAACCATTAAGATTTCTGAAATCTTGCAGGGAGCAAGAATAGAAATTTCAAACCATAAGTTCATTGCAAACCTTTATCCAATGAATCTGGAAGGATTTGATGTTGTATTAGGAATGAATTGGTTAATAGCCAATAAAGCCAGTATTTTATGTGATCAAAAGTCAATTCAAGTAAATTCACCAAGGGGTGAAAAGATCACAATTAAAGGAGATAAACCCTCTAGATTTACAAAATTCATTTCTGGAATGAAAACAACAAGTCATGTGAGAAAAGGATCATTAGTGTATTTGATTTCTATAATCATTAACACTAAAGGGATAGAATTGAAAGATATTCCTGTAGTATCTCAGTTTTCAGATGTGTTTCCAGAAGAACTACCAGGATTACCGCCAGATAGAGAAGTTGAATTCAGAATCCACCTGTTACCAGGAACAGCACCAATTGCCAAAGCACCTTATCGTTTGGCACCAACAGAAATGCAGGAACTAAAGAAACAATTAGACGAATTATTGGAAAAAGGATTCATACAGCCAAGTTCATCGCCATGGGGAGAGCCAATTTTATTCGTTAAGAAGAAAGACGGGTCAATGCGTATGTGCATTGATTACCGTGAATTGAACAAGGCCACGATTAAGAATCGGTATCCATTACCAAGAATCGATGATCTGTTCGATCAATTGCAAGGAGCTCGATTTTTCTCAAAAATCGATTTGCGCTCAGGATATCATCAATTAAAGGTACATGAAGAGGACATTCCTAAGACCGCTTTCAGAACAAGGTATGGCCATTATGAATTTACCGTCATGCCATTTGGTTTAACCAGTGCCCCAACTGTATTTATGGACATGATGAACCGAATATGTAAGCCATATTTGGATAAATTCATAATTGTCTTTATAGATGATATTCTCATTTACTCTAAGAGTAAAGAGGAACACGCAGCGCATCTGCACGCACTTCTAAGTTTATTAAAGAAAGAAAAGCTTTATGCTAAGTTTTCGAAGTGCGAGTTTTGGTTAGAACAAGTTCAATTTCTTGGACATTTAGTTAATCATGAAGGAATTCATGTAGATCCCACCAAGATCGAAGCAATTACCAAATGGAAAACCCCCGAGTCACCAACTGAGGTTAGAAGTTTCTTAGGATTGGCCGGTTGTTATAGAAGATTTATTCAAGATTTTTCTAGAATAGCCATTCCCTTAACTAAGCTAACCTGTAAATCTGTTAAGTTTGAATGGGGACCAAAACAAGAAGAAGCCTTTAGAATTCTTAAGCAAAGATTAACCAATGCACCCATACTAGCGTTACCAGAAGGAACTGGAGATTTTGTAATCTATTGTGACGCTTCTAAGTTAGGTTATGGATGTGTGTTGATGCAACGCCAAAAGGTTATAGCTTACGCATCCAGACAACTTAAGAATCATGAAGAGAATTATTCAACCCATGATTTAGAGTTAGGAGCCATAATTTTTGCCCTTAAGATTTGGAGAAATTACCTTTACGGTAGTAAGTTTACCATTTTCACTGATCACAAGAGTTTAAGGTATATTTTCGGGCAAAAGGAATTGAATATGAGACAAAGACGCTGGATGGAAATACTTAGTGATTTTGATTGCAATATACAGTATCATGCAGGAAAGGCTAATGTAGTAGCTGATGCTTTAAGTCGAAAGTATCACGAAAAGCCAATAAGAGTACGTTCTCTTAAATTAAATCTACAAGTAGATTTAAATGAGCAAATTAGAAAAGCACAAGAATCAGTAATCAAGGATGATACTGAAAAGTTAAAAGGAATGATTAAGAAATTAGAACAAGGAACAGATGGAATTTGGAGATTCCATAAAAAGAGAATATGGATACCTAAATTTGGAAACCTACGCACCGTATATTAGAAGAAACCCATAAGTCTAAGTATACGATGTATCCTGGAAGTGATAAGATGTATCAGGACTTAAGAAAGAATTTTTGGTGGATAGGAATGAAGAAAGATATAGCAGCTTATGTTTCTAAGTGTTTAACCTGTTCACAAGTTAAAGCTGAACATCAGAAACCCTCAGCTTTATTGCAGCAGTTAGAAATGCCAGTATGGAAATGAGAATTGATAACAATGGATTTTGTTACCAAATTACCCAAAACAAGAAAAGGTAATGATACAATCTGGGTGATTGTAGACAGGCTAACTAAGTCAGCTCATTTCCTACCGATGAAAGAAACTTTCAATATGGAACAATTAGCTAAACTGTATGTAAATGAAATACTTTCATTATATGGGATTCCTTTATCAATTGTTTCTGACAGAGATAGTCGTTTTACCTCTCATTTTTGGACAAGTTTCCAAAAAGCAATGGGAACCAAGTTGAATATAAGCACAGCTTATCATCCTCAAACGGACGGACAAAGCGAAAGGACAATTCAGACAATGGAAGATATGCTTAGAGCTTGTGTAATTGATTTTGGAGTTAATTGGGACAATCACTTACCATTAATAGAATTTTCTTATAATAACAGTTATCACACAAGTATCAATGCTGCATCCTTTGAAGCACTTTATGGACGAAAGTGCCGAACCCCAATCTGTTGGGCAGAAATTGTAGAAAAGCAACTATCCGGACCTGAGATAGTACAAGAAACAACAGACAAGATCATTCAAGTCAAGGAACGACTAAAAGCATCACGTTATCGACAGAAGAGTTATGCTGATAACAGGAGAAAGCCATTGGAATTTCAAGTAGGTGACAAGGTGTTATTAAAAGTCTCTCATTGGAAAGGAGTGGTCAGATTCATAAAAAGGGGAAAGCTAAGCCCCGGGTATGTTGGACCTTTTGAGATTATTAGAAGAATAGGACCTGTAGCTTATCAGCTGCAACTGCCAGATGAAATGGCAGGAATACATGACGTATTTCACGTATCTAATCTCAAGAAATGCTTAGCTGATGAATCATTAATTGTGCCTCTTAAGGGTATAGAGGTAAATGAAAAACTTAAGTTTGTGGAGAAGCCACTACAGATTGAAGACAGTAAAGTCAAGAATCTCAAACACAAGAGATTAGTTTTAGTCAAAGTGAAATAGGATTCCAAAAGACGACCAAAGTATACATGGGAGCTTGAATCAGAAATGCAAAGGAAATACCTACATCTATTCCAGTAGACCTCGAGGACGAGTTCTAAAACAAGGTGGGGAGGATATAACAACCCTCCAAAATAATTTTTCGACACCCCTAAAATATTTAAAATTCCCTAATATGTCTTAAAATATACCCCGTCTGCGAAAACGGACCCCGAATACCTCTATTTTTATAAAAATTAACTAAAAACAAATTCCAAAGGGCTTTCGCGGGGCGCGTAGCCTTTGGCTACCTACTACGCAGGCCGCGACAGATGGAGGATCAGACCGTAACCCTAGGACGCCACGTATCGGACTCGTGTATAAGCTATGGTGCTGACCAGTCATAGCTAGGGCCTACTTACCCTACTACGCGGGCCGCGTAGCCCTTGGCTACGTTTTACGCGGGCCGCGAGGGAAGGCGAAAGGTCGCCTATATAAGGAGGCCCTCAGCCTTCAGTTTTCGTAGTTCATTTTCTCGATCTCTCTCTATTTCTATATAGTTAAAGCTATTCTCGGATATAATACCCCCCTAAATAACGAAGTTCTGCTCCGTTGTAAGTATTATAACCCCGGTTACGTATTAGATACGCTGCCCGATTGATCCAGGGTTCCGTAACGGCTGTCGTGGTTCTGCCCGACGTAGTCGTTGGAATGCCGTCTTGGGGAGGGTATTACTAATGTAAATAATAGGTTATTATACTAATGCGTGTGCATTTGTGTAATTTATAGATAATCACCAGGAAACCCTTAAAGAAAACCTAAGACAACAATATGAGTATTACTCTTTTTGTGTAAACTATTTTACAAAACCTTAAATATTTTACAATGTGATTAGCAGTGATTGAGTCTTTGTAATTCTTCAATTACTGCCGGTATATTGGGGTTTTGTATACAAAATGTAGATAGACATTACCATTGGACAACGAGTTAGCCAATGAGTAATATGACCCACCAGTCAGGATTGACAATACTGAATGAGTAATTGTGTAGATATAAACAATGTGATCGCTCTCAATACTGTTTAATGATAAAATATGTTTTGATTAAACTGGATGAGTAATTGTACTAGATTTTGTTTTTGTATTTAAAAAAAAAGGGTGCCACATATCATTTTCACTCCTATTTATAAGGACCAAAATGCCCTTCATTCCTATATATTAGGAGTGCCACATGTCATCATCACAATCCTTATTAGGCTACTTAGGCAAAATCCACTTTTTAGTGGATCCTTCCCCTTTCAGTAATAACTTATATCCGTTAACTTTTTAGAAGATTGTAAATCTACATCTATGTTTAATGTTTGTAAATTCTTAGTTATTATTTTTTTATTTAGAAATATTTTATTTATTATTAGTAGTATTTTATTTAGCATTCAGTTTGATTTTTTAGTAATAACTTATATTCGTTTACTTTTTAAAAGATTGTAAATCTACATCTATGTTTATTTTTTTAAAGATTCCAAGTTATTTGTCCATGCATTGTGATGATACAATACTTAGGGCATTGGATTGGTATCGGTTTGGTTCGTTATAGTACCGGTACGATTCATGCACTCAGTATAGAAATCGGCACGTGTTTTACATCGACCGAAAACGATAAAAATGAACATTGTATCAACACCGATGTTACTTGAACGATAAAGGTCAATTCAGAGTGTCACGTTATTGATACCAATATTCATTTATCGTCACAGACAGAGTCGTATAAATGAAAATATTTTGAAAACGGAAACGATAAAACTAAATACATGTATCGGTACACATGTTATTTGGTACGGTACGCCAGCGATTAAATCTCAGTTTTTAGAAAGAAAAGACAATAAAAATAATTCCGATACTGAACTAATGTTGTTCGTCCGGTTTTTGTTCGCTTCACTATGGTAGTGGCACAATATCTGTTATCAAACAAGAAATCGTAAAAGGTAATTCATATCGGTACTGATGTTCTTTGGTTCTGTACGTTATGGTAGTGATACGATCTTAGCTAATTGAAAGCAAAAAGAATAAAAATAAATACCAATACTGATATAGATGTTGTTCAGTTGGCACCAGTGATACGTGGTCGAAAACCGGTGTTCGTTTATGCTTAAGTTCATGTTTTTACTTAACTTTTTATCCCGAATAGCCTACTTGTAAAAGGATTTATGTTTTGCAGATCTTGTGAAGTTTAAGGAGCTAATTGGGAGCTAAACGGACCACCGGGACGAAAAACGAGCCACCGGGATACGAAACGGGTCATCCGGGAGCAAGGGACGCGAAAAAACAGGAAGTGAAGCTTTGGGGCACCGTTGCCGACGCCCATAAGGGCCGTCGCCGAAGGTCAGTGCATTTGTTCATCGCCAGAACCACCGTAGACAGCAAAGAAGGCCGTCGGAAGAAAGTGAACATGTGCACACCGTCGCCGACGGGGCTTCAGGCCGTCGGCGACGGTCCCTCTATGATGAAGGCGCACCAGTTTGTTGTTTTTAGTGGTTTTGACGAATTAAAACGGTTCTTGACCAACTATTCGGGAGTTACACATTGGTTTTTGAAGTTTGAATATCATCTTGGAGCCTAGACTCATCATCTATCACCTACCATTCCATCCAACATCATCTCTACAACCCGAATCAAGGATTGCATCAACATCATATTCTTGATTCCAAACCCTAGCTCCATCCATCGATTCATCCGTTCATCATCATTACCTACCCAAACCCTAAACCTCATAATTCACCATCTTCAAGACTTCAAGATGTTCAACTTCGAGCTCTCAACATCCGGTGATCAAGCCCTTTCGATCATGCGCGGCTAATTTCTTGGAGGTTTCACCCCGGTGTAGACTTTTGTAAGATTTAGGGTTTATTATGTTTTGATAATTGTTTTGTGACAACTTGAAGTACATTTGAATCTTAGACATTTGTCCTACGTTGGTATTGAATTTGCAAACTGTCGAGTGAATGACTAAATTTGACTTTGTGAAATGAATGCACGTATTTATGCCTTGTCTTTTGGTAGGATTTGCTAGTCCGAAGTAACGAAGTGTATCATGGTCCGTTGTTTATGACGTTGATAGCGATTGACACCTAAGCTTTGTGATTGCGACCCGTTAATGAATTATTTCAAGTAAAGCTAATTAAAACACATAGTAACCCTAAGTCTTGCATTAGTTGAAATCGGGTGTGAACCTTGTTTTCTTATCATTGTTCAATCAATCAATTTTAATTCTTGCAATTTGTTAATCACTAGTAGTTAATCCATTCAATCATTTTAGTAATTCTAATTCACATCTTTCAATTAAACAAAAAAATACAAAAACATATCATAGCAAGCTTCATAAGTGTGATATCTTTTACAATTCATTCAACGTCCATTCGCAAACCACAAACTCTTCGTGGTTCGAGCCCTTACTACCACTAGCTATTTGTTAGGGGTAATTTGGGATTATAAATATTATCTTTGACCGGAGCGCGACACTCCGATCAACCAGTGATATTCGTTTTATTGTTTTCAATTGATTTAAGGTTGTCTTTCGATTACTATAGCGAGTGACAATTGTTTGAATTTTGGCGCTGTTGCCGGAGAGTGCGTGCGCTTTGTGTTTGGATTATTGTTTGAATTTCGTGATTATCTGTTTAAATTGTTTAGTTTCTTTTTGCACTTTGTCTTTTTCCTTGTTACGCGGGTGTGTTACTTGTGCAGGTTACAGGTAGTGTATGCATACGCGAAACTCCAGGAGGACTTCACCGTTAGTCTACGAACCGGAAATCGAAATAGTCGTAAGAAGAAACCTAGCAAGCCGGTTATAAGCAACTCTTGCTTCTAATCAAACCAACCAAAAACCACAACTCACACCGACCATCGAAACCGATTCAATGGCAAATCAAAACTCCAATCACCCAAACCTCAACCAGAACCAATTCCAATCCCGAGGAACCTTTTACCCCGCTCAAAATGTTCAACCCATGCCTCAAGAGCGACCGGGTGGTAACAACAACAATGGACCACCCACACCACCTTTCCAAAACCACAACCAAAATCCCAATAACATCCAACGAACACCCCAACAACAAAACCTTCATCGATACAATTCCCTACCCATCAATCTTGATGACCGGAATGTCAATTCCGATCGTCGAGGTAATCGAGATCGTGGCAATCCCACGAATGAAGACCCGTTCTTCAACATAGATGATTTGAGGAACGCCATCCCCGATGACGAACCATATAGTGTTCCCGGTTATCAATCACTGGAACATGTGAGCATACATACGGAAAATTCGGACGATGGGGGATATTATGATGATCGGGTTAACGACGAGGAAGATTGGGGATACGTGGATAGGGGAAATATCTATAATGCGAGAGGCTTTGAAGATGACGAGTTTGGCTATCAAAATGCCAACTTTGTGGGGGATGATGATTATGGGTACGGGAACGTGAGAAATGATGGTTACGGAAACAACCGTCAACCACGAAACAACAACCAACGGAACCGAGATGATGGGTTTTACAACAACAACAATAACAACAATGGTAACCCTAATCGGATTCCTCATTTCGTGGGAGATGGTAACCAAAGAGGCAACCAAGGTAGAAATCAAGGTGGGGATAGAAGAGGTGACCGAAGAGACAATTGAAGACCGGTCGATCAAGAGGTTAATGGTCCACAACGTCGTCAACAACCTCCACGGGGAGTGAATGACCGTTTCCGACCGGTGGTCACCGAGAATGATTCACCGATTGTGTGCGAAAGAAGAATGTTTGATTGTAAACCGCATTACATCAACATACTTCCCCATTTCAACGGGAGGTCTAATGATGAACCGTATACACACTTGACGGAATTTTCATCAGTATGCAACACGATTGGGGGACACAACTTCGCATTAGAGGAGGTCAAACTTCGCTTGTTCCAATTTTCGTTGAAAGACAAGGCAAAGCAATGGTTTCTCACACTTCCGGCGAATAGCATCCGGACATGGGGAGAGATGCAACAAGTCTTTTTAGACAAATACTATTCGATGGCGAAGACCGACGACGCTAGGGATGAAATAAGGTCGTTTTGGCAATTATCGAGTGAACCGTTACATGAAGCATTCACTCGATTCAAAGAATTGATGCGGAGATGCCCACATCACCAAATAGAAAAGTGGGAATTAGTGAAGTGTTTTGTGCGGGGTCTAGACGACAATACATGGAACCGCCTCGAATCAACGAGCAACGGGACTCTCTTGAGCAATCATGAGGATGATGATTGGGAGTTTTTGGAGCGGATGAGCAAACGGTCAAAAGAGAAGGAATCGGCCGATAGAGCTAAGAAACATCCAGTTTCCCGGTCACTTCCCGATCTTGATTCTAAGGATCGAATCTCCACCTTAGAACGGGAAATGGCTCGTATGAAGAAGAAGGAAGTGAACGCGGTACAATTCGCGGTATGTGAAGAGTGTGGAGATATTGGGCATAAAACCGAGCAATGTCCAACGGGGTCGAATGATTACACCGAGGAGGTAAACCAAGTGTATGGGGATCGGAAGCAATATGACATGAACTCCAACACTTACCATCCGGGTTTGAGAAATCACCCTAATTTCCGGTATGGTAATGCCTCGAATCAAATGAACCCGAATTTTCAATCGGGTAATCGAGGTGGTCAAGGTGGGTCCTCGTACAACAATCGTCAAGTTGGTAACCAAGGGGGTTACCAAAGGAATTACAATCAAGGGGGTAACCAAGGGTATCAAAACCGTGAAGGTAATTATCCATGTGGTTACAACCAAGGCGGAAATGGGGGTAATGCTTCTAACTCCCAAGGTGATGATTCGATTAATTCGAAATTTGATGCTATCATGAATGCTGTGAGTACTCTTACCAATTCACACCACGAGTTCAAAGCCGAAGTGAGGAAAGAGTTTGAAGTGATGGATAAATCTCAAAAGGCATTAGAGAAGCAAGTGGGGCAACTTGCTCAAGAGATGGCTCAAATTCGTGGAAGCGGAGGAGGACTTCCAAGTGACACAATGGTGAACCCTAAGCATCAAGGGTCAAACTCGAAGAACACACGTGAGGTACCAATAAATAAAATTTCTTTACGTAGTGGTCGAGTCATAGATAACGGTGTTGAGCCACCACTACCCGAGTTTGTTGAAGGGGTGGTGGAAGACGCGAGTGATGATGAAGGTAATAATGGTCAAACGGGTCAAAATAAAAATGATTTAAAAATAAATAAAAATACACCCGTTGTGACCGTTCCCGTCCCAAAGGCTAAGGAAAAGGGTGTGGAGGTTAATACCGCCCCTTATCCCGAAGCTCTATTGGGACCATCTAAGAAAGTGGTAAACAAACGAGGCCCACAACAAGAAGAGATGTGGGAAATTTTTAAACAAGTCAAAATCAATTTACCACTCTTAGATGCAATTAAGCAAGTACCTTCATATGCTAAATACTTGAAAGATTTATGCACCCAAAAGCGAACTCACAAGTTTCCTAAGAAACTTGATTTAACCGAAAATGTGAGTTCAATTCTTTCGGGTGCACTTCCACCAAAACTTCAAGATCCGGGGGCGCCCATTATTTTAATACAAGTTGGGGAATTCAAAATGACACGGGCACTTTTGGATCTTGGAGCAAGTGTGAGTATCTTGCCGGGTAGTTTATATGACCAATATGATTTTGGTCCACTTCAAGTTTCTAACACCACCGTGGTGTTAGCCGACTTGACCCCTAAACTACCCCGTGGGATAGTCACAGATGTAATAGTCAAGGTCGAGGACTTTTACTATCCGGTGGACTTTCTTGTATTAGATTATGTTTCTTTGGACCGGACCAAGCAACCAACGGTGATCCTCGGTCGACCATTTTTGGCAACATCGAATGCCCAAATTAATTGCAAATCGGGCACGGTCGACATGACTTTTGGTAACCGTCGGTTGCGGTTAAATGTATTTTTGGGATTGACGGATCCTCTAGTTGGCGATGAATACTATATGGCGGACATTGTTGACGAGTGCATACCTCTATGCGACATTAGTATCGAAGAGGAAAACAAAATAGAGGAATGTTTCATGTTTGACAGGTTACAAGGAGAAATGAATCGAAGCATGGATGAAGAGGTGAGAGAGTTGGAGGTTATGGCGGAAAAAGAAGGAAGGCCCACTTGGACACATCAAGTGGAAAGTCTTCCGGAAACCATTGATACAAAGTTGAAGCCGTCGTTGAAAGAGCCTCCGGTGCTAGAGTTGAAAGTGCTACCCAAGCATCTTAAGTATGCTTATGTGGGTGAAGGTAGCACGCTCCCGGTAATTATTGCATCTAACTTGACCTGGGAGCAAGAAGAGAAGTTGATGAGAATTTTGGTCACTCATAGAGCCGATATCGGGTGGACCATTGCGGATTTGAAGGGAATTAGTCCCTCGATAGTGATGCACAAGATCATCACTGAAGATGGCATGAGTCCTTCTCGTGACACGCAACGGAGATTAAATCCAAACATGCGAGAAGTTGTCAAGAAGGAAGTATTGAAGTGGCTAGATGCGGGTATTATATACCCTATCTCGGATAGCCAATGGGTGAGCCCGACACAAACAGTTCCTAAGAAGGCGGGTATTCAAGTCGTCACAAATGACGCAGGTGAAGAGGTCGCCACTCGGCCGGTAACCGGGTGGTGTATTTGTATTGACTATAGGAAGTTAAATGCTGCAACTTCCAAAGATCATTTCCCTTTACCATTTATTGACCAAATTGTTGAGAAATTGGCCGGACAAAAATTTTATTGTTTTCTGGATGGTTATTCTGGATATAATCAAATTGCTATACATCCGGAAGACCAAGCAAAGACTACTTTTACTTGTCCATACGGTACCTTCGCATTTAGGCGAATGCCCTTTGGACTTTGTAATGCCCCCACCACCTTCCAAAGGTGTATGACGAGTATCTTTTCAGATATGGTGGGGGAGTCTTTGGAAATCTTCATGGATGATTTCTCAATATTTGGGTCATCATTTAATGCATGCCTTGACCAACTCGAAAAAGTTTTGCAAAGATGTGTTGAGAAAAATCTGGTTTTGAGTTGGGAAAAGAGCCATTTTATGGTTCAAGAAGGGATTGTGTTGGGGCATGTCGTCTCGAGTCGTGGGATTGAGGTGGATAGAGCAAAGGTGCAAGTCATATCCACTTTGCCTTATCCTACAAGTGTTAAGGGTGTTCGGTCGTTTTTGGGACACGCGGGGTTTTATAGGAGGTTCATAAAAAGCTTTAGTGATATAACAAAACCTCTATGCAATTTGTTGTTAAAAGATAAAACATTTGATTTTGATAAAAAAATGCCAAAACGCCTTTAACATTTTGAAGAAAAAATTGGTTGAGGCCCCAATCTTGCAATCACCGAATTGGTCTTTACTATTCGAAATTATGTGTGATGCAAGTGATTATGCAGTGGGGGGCGTATTGGGTCAAAGGGTAGACAAGAAACCGGTTGCCATTTACTACGCAAGTAAGACTCTTTCGGATGCACAATTAAATTATACAACTACCGAGAAAGAGCTACTTACGGTGGTATATGCGTTGGACAAATTTCGTGCTTATATATGGGGTACTAAGGTCATTATTTATTCTGACCATTCTGCAGTTAGGTATCTCATGGACAAGAAGGATGCAAAGCCGAGGTTAATCCGATGGGTTTTCTTGTTACAAGAGTTTGACTTGGAGATTAGAGACAAGAAAGGGAGTGAGAATGTGGTTGGGGACCACTTATCTCGATTGGTTGTGGAGGAGGATTCTTCCCGTGAAGAGATCAATGAGAACTTTCCTGATGAGCAAATTTTAAAAGTTGGAATATTACCATGGTATGCTAATATTGTTAACTATTTGGTTACAGGTGATTTGCCGGCTCATTGGGATAGAAGGAAGAGGTTGCACTTCCTATCTCAAATCAAGTACTACACGTTGGAAGAACCGGACTTATTCAAGTTTTGTCCGGATCAAGTCGTTAGAAGATGCATACCCGACGTGGAGATTCCAAGTGTCTTGATGCACTTGCATTCATTTGCTTGTGAGGGCCATTTCAGTGGTCACAAAACCGGGCACAAAGTGCTCAATAGCGGTCTTTATTGGCCGACTATTTTTAAGGATGCTTTTAATTTTGCTAAGAATTGTGTTGAATGTCAAAAGTTAGGGGGTATTTCAAAAGGGGATGAAATGCCCATGCAACCGATCCTCATTGTAGATATTTTTGATGTGTGGGGGATCGATTTCATGGGCCCATTCCCTAATTCACATGGCAACTTATACATCTTGGTGGCGGTCGATTATGTATCCAAGTGGGTCGAAGCGATTGCCACCAAGACGAATGACATACCGTTGTTTGTAATTTTGTACAAACAAACATAATTTCAAGATTTGGGATTCCCCGAGTGATCATTAGTGATGGGGGATCTCACTTTAAGAATTTTAACTTTGGCAAACTCTTGAAATGGTATGGTGTTGACCATCGAATCGCTACCCCTTACCACCCACAAACAAGTGGTCAAGTGGAGGTTTCCAATAGGCAAATAAAATAAATTTTGCAAAATACCGTTCGACCCGACCAAAAGGATTGGTCGACGAAGTTGAATGATGCTTTGTGGGCTTATAGAACGGCTCATAAAACACCTATTGGAACCACTCCTTATCGCTTGGTTTATGGGCGTAATTGTCATTTACCAGTTGAACTTATGCATCGTGCTTGGTGGGCTATTAAAGAGGTTAACATGAAATATGACGATGCAAGGAAAGAGCGAAAGTTAAAGCTTTGCGAGTTGGAGGAGCTTAGGGAAGAAGCGTACGAGTGCGCCTCAAAATACAAGGATGATATGAAGAGGGCACATGACGCAAAGTTGAAGCGGAAGGAGTTTGAAGTGGGTCAAAAGGTTTGGCTATACAATTCAAGGCTTAAATACTTTCCCGGTAAGCTCAAGAGCAAATGGATGGGCCCGTGCGTGATTACACGAGTCGGAAAGCTTGGAGATGTTACAATCAAGGACCCGAAGGATGGGTCGAAGCAAACGGTCAATGGGCATCGTCTTAAACCGTTTCTTGATGGTAACAATGAGAAAAAGGATGAGAATGTGGAGTTGGTAAACTTCGTGGTAAGTGTGCCAACATATGAGGTCAATTGAAAGGACCGGTAATGAATTTTGTAAAGTTATGTACAATTATTTAATTGTTTATGTGTTCTTGTGTTTAATCGTTCTTGTTCGTACTAACTCTCTTTATTGTGTGAAGTTCGGGTATCACAAACGGGTCTTGAAGACAAAAGGTATGTTTTTAGACTTATTTTTGTGTATTAGGGACAATACACGATTTTTCGGGGGTGGTAGGGCCGTTAACGGTTTCCACGTTTTTAAAAATTTTACTTATAAAAATTTACAAAAAGATTTTTAATAATTTTTAGGATTTTTGTATGTATATAGTCTTTTCACATAATCTTTATAATTTTCCTCATATTTTTTCAAAAAATAAAAAAAAGGGTTTTGGAGAGACCGTCGCCGACGGTGAAAGTAGGCGTTGCCTATGGTGCCCCAAAAGTGCCGTCACCCAAAAATGTCCGTAGACAGCGACTTAACCCGTCGCCCACTTTTGCTGTTTCCACACATCGTCGCCGACGGTGGTCAGGCCCGTCGGCGACGGCCCCCCTAAAGTGTTCTGACGCTGTTCGATGGTTAGACATCCAGGATCGAACCCAAACACTTTTTAACCCATAAAACTCAACCCAAACATGGTTTTAACCATACAAAAATCACGAAAACCTCATCACATACCCACCAACTCTCATTTGCCCTCAATCAGTCAGATCTATACGTTACAACTGTGTTCTCCCAACTTCATCTTCTTCACAACTTCCACCAAGAACCCTAGTTCTTCCTTTTCTCACTCCTTCGATTCTCACCTAAATCCAGTGATTCTTGAGCCTAAATTGTGTAGTTTTTCGAGAGGAACAATACCCCCATAACGGTTTCCATCAATTCTTGCTCGTTTGCAAGATTTCTGGGCGTGAGTTTTTAGGGTTTTTGAAGAGTGTTCATACAAGTCTCTTGCTTTGCACTTTTTCTTAGTTCTTTTTGTTTATCTACACTCAAGGTATGAAATTTCAGTAAATTTATGCATGCTTATCTTATACATTGTTGATTTCTTTCGAAATTTTAAGCCTAGTGTTTAAGAGTAGATTGTTTATCATAATGTATGGTGTTGTAGCATAAACTTAAGTTTGTTTACTTGATTTGGGAGGGATTTGAGCATGATTTAGTCTTGGTGACGTGATTACACTAGATTTTTGCATGATTGAACATAGTTGTGATGTTGAATATTGTTGAAACCATGAAATTTTTGAGAAATCTTGTGAATAAACATGTTAATTGATATAGATGTTAAAATGAGCGACTTTGGAAGTTTAAAAAGGCGATTTTACATCTAATTATTGATTGAAATTCAACATTGCATATTATGTTCAAAGTTTGAGATTATTTGAAGATTTGGGGTATGCTAATTGTTGTCTTGTCTTTTGATTGTAGTTATGTCGGGAAGAAGTAAGAAAGCAAAAACCTTCGGGCAAGGTTCGTCTTCGGGAGCCGGTTCAGGTTCGGGGAAATATCAAAGGCGTTGGGAGCAATTAAGCAATGTAGAAGAAGGTGATGGGCAACTTATTCGATAGGATTGGGATTGGGAAGAGGCCAAGAATAGTCGATCGGCCTCAGTTTGGAAAGACGAGAAGTTGAAAGCTCTTTCTCGGTACCGAAACAAGAAATTAGAGGCGAAGATGTGGAAAATGAAGTTGGTCACGGGTGTTTCAAAGCCCGTACCCGAGAGGGTAGTGTGTGAGCGTACGGTGGATGTCGAAGAATTTCGGAAAATCGGCATAGTTCAAAAGTTTGAAAAGATTGGGTGGGAACGGGTACTTGATTGGTGCGAAGATATAACCACCCGGGTGTATTTGGGCGCGGTTTGTGAATGGCTATCTACGCTACGGTTTGAGCATTCTGATGGGCCGGCTCCTACGTGGCGGTTAGTCGGTAATATTGGCAAAAACCAAATAATCATGTCATTTGAGCACATGAATGCTATAGCGAGATTTGATTCGCTTGGGATTGAAGCGTATGATTACTATGGTTATGATCAGTTTTTGGATAATAAAACAAACGAAGCTGATCCGCCGCAAATGCTAGCATCCGTATTGCCAGGTTCTGGGGGCGCAGGTGATTTGAGAAGCGATTTGTCTTTGATGGGCAAAATACTACAAGGAATTTCGTTGGAGAATGTGTTGGTGCGGTTTGGAGACCACGGTAAAGTGAAGGCACCTGACTGTCGGGTTCTACATTCGCTGTTGCATGGGACGCCCAAGCTATCATGGCGTCAAATTGTGATGATCAATACATGGGATACAAGAGAGTCATTCAAGCGGAAGATGATCCCTTATGCAAGGTTGATTAGCGCAATGATTCTGCAGCAGAATGCATTGCCTCAGGAGTCACTGTGGGTGTCTAAGCCCATTGATCAGTTCAACTTCGCCTCCATAAGGCGACATTGGAAGATAACGGTGAAAGCTTTTGGTCATCTTCACACGGTTGAAGATGAACAAGGAGATAGTTACCGATTCAATGAACAGAGAGAGGGTGATGAAGAAGAAGGCGATGAGGAGATTCCTAATGTTGAGGAGGAGACGGATCCTTCCGGTCCGCGGGGACCGAGGCGGAGGTATAGGAAGCAGCATAGGGAAATCTCTGCCAATGTGGCAGACTTTGTGAACCAAAGGCAGATACCATCATACCGGTTGTGGACCCGTGGGCAACAAGTGGTTTACGATAATGTATCGGCTGGCATTGGTGAAGCGAGAGAATACCACACGAGCAGGAGAGAATGGGAAGAGGCGCAAGGGGCGTACTCGCAAGAGCAATGGGGTTTTCAAGCATCATTTCGCGAGAGGGTGGAAAAACAGATGGAAGAACAACAACTGCAACAAGCGTTACAACAGTCTCAAATGGAACGCTTGTTACAGTTGCAAGAGGAAGAAAGGGCCCATAGGCGGGCGTGGGAGGAAGAAGAGGCAAGGCGTTAAAATGTACAAAGCGAATTAGATCAACGCCGATGGAGAGCTTTGGCCGTATCTAACCAAATGGCTCTTAATAACACCAAAGTGCTCCACGATCAGGAGCGACATCAAAGAGACTATCAAGCCGGTCTCCCATATACCGAACACTCGGGGTGAACCGATTACCCCAACCTTCCCCATCCACAAGGCCCATCCGATCCAACCCCTCATTGGCCCGAGGCAGTCGACTCTAGTTTCATTCCGATTCCTTACCAACCACCGCCACAAGGAGAGTCGAGCCCACTAGATAACTACAGGGATATGTTTGAGGCCCTCACTGGTTATCCGTACCAGCCGAACCCGCCAGTGAACCCTAATGAGAGATATCAGCGGTAGAGGCAAGGTATGTTTTTGTTGTTGTTGTTGTATATTATTTTGTTTCCGTTATTTTTATTTCATGTTATTTATTTTCGCCTAGTTAAATGAACGTTGTGGGTGTGTTCCCTATATAACCCTCACGAGACCTCTCGTCCTCCCAAGCTATTGGGGGGTTTAAAAGGGCTTGTTGCATAAGCTAAATGCAACCGTGATTCCTACGTAAGTGAGTTAGGTTTATTGTTGTTGTAAATTATTTTCCACATAAATCAAAGTAAAATAAAGTATGACTTGGTAATAATTTCATAAAAGTGGTAGAACTAGGTAACTAACAAATTTTGATGGTTGTGAGAAGCATGCTTCTACACAAGGGTTAAGATTTGTAGGTTTATTGGGTTCGTGGGACAACCACTTTCATGAAGAGAAGAGGAGCACACGAGGAATGAGCTCAAAAATCAGGTGCATACGTTTCTTTTTACTTTTGATCTTTAGATTAGCAAATAAGAGGATTGTAAAGTGTACATTATTTTCCGGGGTGAAATTTTGGGGAATTAGCCGTGTCATATCCCTTGTACGTTTAATACTCTAGTTCTTACACATTGAGGACAATATGTACCTCACGTGTGGGGATGGGGGAGTAGTAAAAGTTTTAGATTTTGACCCGTTCATTTAAATACTACACATTGAGGACAATGTTTACCTCAAGTGTGGGGATGGGGAAAATTTCAAAAAAAATTCAAAAATATCTTGTTTAAAAGCGACCTTAAAAGCACAAGTAACTAAGTCAACGAGGGATGTCACAACCCATTTGGTCTTTTGTCATGGTCAAGTTCAAGTTAATAGCGTGACGGGTATTTAGCGGGTGGTTATTTGGGAATAATTCGCCTAAGAAACTAATCTTTTATGCATGTCACATACCATACCCTTTTAGATATGTTAGGACTTGAGCCACTTTTATATCATAGATTACATACCTATGTTTCTTTGTTTGAGTGGACCATTAGTCATATATTGTAGAACTTGCAACTTTTGATACATTTGAGACTATAGACCGAATACAAGCACGAGAATGATTAAGGCATTAGGTAAACCTTTTCTCTTAAAACCATTTATCTATCCTTACCCAAATAAATCCTCTAGTCGCCCATATTGAGCCTAAACCTTTCGTTTGATCACCCTATAGCCCATAACCTTAAACCTTTTTCTTTTAAACCCGTGTGATGGAAATTCGATTATAGGAGTCGTATTTGTATAGTTGTTTTTGTTTGTTTGCATATATGTTTAAAAAAATAGAAAATATTATGAAAAAGAATTGAAAATCGTTGAAGAAAAACACAAAAAGAAGTGTTAGTAGTTGTTGCATAAAAGGCGAATGTTGTTGCCTCATATTTGGTGTTTATAGTTAGTTTTGTTAGAATAGTCATTTGTAATAAAAATCGAATTTTCATCACCTTAGCCACTTTAAAATATCCTAATTCCTACCCTTAGCCTAGCCCCGTTACAACCCTTACAAAGACCTTATGACTTGTGCTTAGTATTCGTGATCAATGGTGGAGAATGATTGAGTTGTAAGCTTATGCGGGTATGTGTTCTAATCGGTTTTGAGTGAATATTCTTTGAAGTGCTAATACATTATAAACACTAGCCAATTTACAAGCCGAGTGGAGAGAACATTGTGAGGGATGTGCATGAATTGATTGGTTTCACGGGCGGGTTAATCTTGGGTAACCATTTTTGTATGTGAAATCATTTTACCGTTAAATATATTTAAAACTGTAAAGAGTTTGAACTTTAGCATGACATTGGACCTTAACCTTCGTCTCGGGAATGGGGAATGTATTCGTTGTTCGACCCACGTGAAAGTGAAAAACAGATTTGCTTGAGGGCAAGCAAAAGACAAGTGTGGGGATGTGATACGTGGTCGAAAACGGGTGTTCATTTATGCCTAAGTTCATATTTTTACTTAACTTTTTATCCCGAATAGCCTACTTGTAAAAGGATTTGTGTTTTGCAGGTCTTGTGAAGTTTAAGGAGCTAATTGGGAGCTAAACGGACCACCGGGACGAAAAACGAGCCACCAGGATGCGAAACGGGTCATCCGGGAGCAAGGGACGCGAAAAACAGGAAGTGAAGCTTTGGGGCACCGTTGCCGACGCCCATAAGCGCCGTCGCCGACGATCAGTGCATTTGTTCGTCGCCAGAACCACCGTAGACAGCAAAGAAAGCCGTCGGAAGAAAGTGAACATGTACACACCGTCGCCGACGGGGCTTCAGGCCGTCGGCGACGGTCCCTCTATGATGAAGGCGCACCAGTTTGTTGTTTTTAGTGGTTTTGACGAATTAAAACGGTTCTTGACCAACTATTCGGGAGTTACACATTGGTTTTTGAAGTTTGAATATCATCTTGGAGCCTAGACTCATCATCTATCACCTACCATTCCATCCAACATCATCTCTACAACCCGAATCAAGGATTGCATCAACATCATATTCTTGATTCCAAACCCTAGCTCCATCCATCGATTCATCCGTTCATCATCATTACCTACCCAAACCCTAAACCTCATAATTCATCATCTTCAAGACTTCAAGATGTTCAACTTCGAGCTCTCAACATCCGGTGATCAAGCCCTTTCGATCATGCGCGGCAAATTTCTTGGAGGTTTCACCCCGGTGTAGACTTTTGTAAGATTTAGGGTTTATTATGTTTTGATAATTGTTTTGTGACAACTTGAAGTACATTTGAATCTTAGACAATTGTCCTACGTTGGTATTGAATTTGCAAACTGTCGAGTGAATGACTAAATTTGACTTTGTGAAATGAATGCACGTATTTATGCCTTGTCTTTTGGTAGGATTTGCTAGTCCGAAGTAACGAAGTGTATCATGGTCCGTTGTTTATGACGTTGATAGCGATTGACACCTAAGCTTTGTGATTGCGACCCGTTAATGAATTATTTCAAGTAAAGCTAATTAAAACACATAGTAACCCTAAGTCTTGCATTAGTTGAAACCGGGTGTGAACCTTGTTTTCTTATCATTGTTCAATCAATCAATTTTAATTCTTGCAATTTGTTAATCACTAGTAGTTAATCCATTCAATCATTTTAGTAATTCTAATTCACATCTTTCAATTAAACAAAAAAAATACAAAAACATATCATAGCAAGCTTCAAAAGTGTGACATTTTTTACAATTCATTCAACGTCCATTCGCAAACCACATACTCTTCGTGGTTCGACCCCTTACTACCACTAGCTATTTGTTAGGGGTAATTTGGGATTATAAATATTATCTTTGACCGGAGCGCGACACTCCGATCAACCAGTGATATTCGTTTTATTGTTTTCAATTGATTTAAGGTTGTCTTTCGATTACTATAGCGAGTGACAATACTATAACAAACCGAATAGATACTGACCGAATTCCCGCCGCGAAGCGCGGTGGAATATCACTAGTATATATATATATACACACATTTTTACGAAAGGTTTTTCCGAATTTTTTCTCAAAAATCATAAAAAAAATCACTTGTGTCAGCAAAGAAAAAAATAAAAAAAAAATGCCGCATACACACATTTTTACATGAGGCATAAAAAAATATTTATCTTCGAACAAAATTTATACCAGGGCATAAAAAAAAACTTGCATTGGTAAAAACTTCCGACTCAAAAATATTTTTTTTGCATTTTTTACATATGTGTTTATAATGTTTTCATCTACGTTTCTATAAAAACATTTTGCCTCAACTCGCGCGGAAACAAAAAGTTCTCACGGTTCTCACAACTCGTAGGGGTTCTCATTTGAACCAAGCCATATTATATTATACATATGATTACAATGTTATCATGAATAGTAACTCAAATTTTGTAGGTATTTGTTTTTATTTTTAGTAATATTTTATTTATTAATTATTTTATTTTTAGTTATAAATATTAATAGATGATTCTTAGGTATTTGTTTTTTTTTTTCACTTTTTTAATAGTAGGTAGTATTTTATTTAGCATGGAACATAATTTTTTTAGTAATAACTTACGTTCTTAATTTAAAAAAAAAAACTAAATCGGTATCAATGTTTATTATTCTATTAGCATTCCATGTTATTGTCCACACATTGAAATGGTGCGTTACCACGGGTATTTGATCAGTATTTGTTCGGTACGATTCATTCATTCAGTATAGAAATCAACACGTGTTTTACATCGACAGAAAACAATAAAAACGAACTCCTAGGACCGACACTGAAGTTGTTCGAATGGTATCAGCCGGTTTAAATTGTCACAGTACTGGTACTAATATCCATTTATCCTCACGTACAAAGTTATATAAACGAACAATTTTTGAAACCAGAAACCATAAAAAATAATACAGGCATCATTATTGATGTTGTTTGGTACGATATGCTAGCGACACGATATCAGGTTATAAAAAAACAGTAAAAAAATAAATACCAGTGCGAAACCGATGTAGTTCGTTTTGTTCACTCCATTAGCCATATGATATTCGTTATCAAACAAGAAACCATAAAAATTAATACATACCGATGCCAATGTTCGGTTCGGTACGTTATAGTAGCGATATGATCTTATTTTACCCAAAAGAAAAAAAATATTGGCACTAATAATGGCACAATAGTCGTTTTCAATAAAGTTTATGTGGCATTGAGGAAAATAAACATAGAACACAAAGAACAACTTCGTTACCGGTATCGATATTAGTTTTTATTGTTTTCGATCGATGTAAGGTTTTCGAAAATTTTTTATTATTTTCAATCGATGTAAGGTTTTTTCTTTCGATTATTGTACCGTAATGAATCCAACAGATACCGACCGAAATTCTGCCGCGAAGCGCGGAGTAAAATCGCTAGTTATATATATATTGTTGACTAGGGTTGATAAATAGTAACTTTATTTTTATAATAATTTATAGCTTTTTATTATTTAATATATTATAATATTTTATTATTATATTTACTTTTAATAACATATTTTTAATTTTTTCCCTTTTTTAAAAAATATATATATTTCCTTTGCCATTTTTAATAATTGTTTTTTCTTTTTTTAAACATATATAATTTATCGATTAATTTGATACTTCTTTAATAATTTACGTTATAACTTTTTTCTAATAATCTATGTAAGTAGTTGTGCTTATTTTTTCCCCTAACATTCTGTTATATGTTTTATTAAAAACAAAGTACTCAAAAAAAAAAGTATTTATTTGTACTAATGGTTTAGCTTTCTAAACAACATGCTTTATTTTTAAATCACGTTTGTTTTACGTTATCATTTACTCGGTTTCGCTGCAACGCACGACGTAAAAAGAAACTAGTATATATGATTGGACAATGATCATGAATAGTTCTTTTTTTTGTACATAAGTGGTCTTTTTTATTTGATATATACATTTAGAAACACGTTTTGAATCAATAAAGTTGGGTATAGAGTGGTTAAAGTTGTTGGCTACTACATCATAGACTCAAGTTGAATTCAATCCTTGAACCAACAACTTTTAAATGCTTATTTTTTATATATTAATTTTTAATTTTATTAATAATTCCTTTTTATTTTTAAATCATGTTTCCCTTATAATTTAATTTAATATTTATAATAATTTATGTTCGTTAACTGTTTCTACAACTTAAGTACGTACTTGCGCTTAATTTTTTCTCGACATTCTGGTATAATTTTTTTTATATGCAGTTCTATTCAAAATAAATTTTGTATTTGGTTTGGTAACGGTATAATGATGGATTAAACCGAATTGTTTCCGACGATTTGGCATTCTAAACAACACCCATTTGTTTTCAAATAAAGTTTGTTTTATCTTAGCATATACTTTGTTTCACTGAAACGCGCGACATCAAAGAATCTATATATATATATATATATGGAAAGAATTGTTTCCTTTGTATTTGGTTTGGTAACGGTATAATGATGGATTAAACCGAATTGTTTCCGACGATTTGGCATTCTAAACAACACCCATTTATTTTCAAATAAAGTTTGTTTTATCTTAGCATATACTTTGTTTCACTGAAACGCGCGACATCAAAGAATCTATATATATATATAGGGAAAGGATATATAGAAAACCACTTTTATTGAGAAAACCCAGGAAACTCAAAGCTCCCGACTTTTTTTTTGGAAAAAAATAACACATGTAATATACATGTTTTTAAGACTTTTGGACCAAAAAAACCAAAAAAGCGCCGAAGGGATTTTTTAAAAAAAAAATAAACAAATTTCAGCATTTTTTGCCTAACACGTGTTACACAGCAAAGTTGCTGAAATTTGTTTATTTTTTTTTTAAAAAAAACCCTT
Organism: Helianthus tuberosus; assembly: GCA_030545235.1. Classification (NCBI taxonomy): domain Eukaryota; kingdom Viridiplantae; phylum Streptophyta; class Magnoliopsida; order Asterales; family Asteraceae; genus Helianthus; species Helianthus tuberosus. Next base: position 7,592,285 of record JARYGA010059718.1, on the reverse strand, counting down.
CGACGCTTTTTTGTTTTTTTGGGCCCAAAAGTCTTAAAAACATGTATATTACATGTGTTATTTTTTTCAAAAAAAAAATGTCGGGAGCTTAGAGTTTCCCGGGTTTTCTCAATAAAAGTGGTTTTCTCCATATACTTACATTATATATATGTATATATATATATATATATATATATAAATAGAAAGTGAGTATGAATATTAGTTTTATTTTAAAAATAAAATAATATTTATAGTTCTTTTCAATATTATCAGTGTTACAATATTATAATTATATAACTATAATAGATTCTTAATATTATTTTAACAGATTTTTTCCAAAGTTTTATTTTTTTAATATTACAATATATTACCATTATTATTACTTTTAAGCTTAAATATATTTATTTAATGTTAACTTTTAATATTATTTTTTTGTTATTTGATATTCTCTGAACACCATCAGTACAGTATTATATAACATCTATCTGTATTACTTTTTTATTATTAGCGTCATCATGTGCTTATTATTATGTACGAGTTGATAAAAGTACTATTGGAACAGGCCATATATAGTTGATTTTTTTATCATCACAAATCGAACATATACCGACCAAACAACATTGATAACAGTACCCTATTTGTTTTTTATAGTTGTCTCGACATGGCGTTATAAAAATTCATTGAATACGGAGTTATATTCGCAATAAAATATTTTTTGGTATCGTAAGCTATATCGAGTGTTTGTACGATGCCGGTATCGTAACTGGCCGATACTGAACAAACACCAGATCTGATTGATCGGAATCAATTCAGATATGTGGTTATGGTTTCTGCATAAAATGGTTAATCTGCTCGTTTGATTCACCGCCGGGAACTACTTCGATGTAATCACTGCAAAACAGAAACTTCCTCATCATCTTCTCCACCAAAGGAAAACTTTGCGAATACACTCCTGCTACTTGGTACTTACTATTTCTCTGATTTGTTGATGTTTTCGCTTTTGTGTTCGTTGATAAACTTTATTCGTTGATACAAATTACAAGAGTTCTCTCTATAAAACAACCTAAAATTATCTTTTATAAGCACACTGACACACGTCAGCTGCTTACACCCACTATCACCAAAATTTCGAAAACAATCAAGAAAGTTGATACAAGATACATTGTTTAATGGGATGGAGATGATCAATATCAAGTTAGTGGTCCAAAAGGTGATCAATGTTGCTGCAATTAAACCAAAGCTTTTGTACATGTAGGAAATGGAAAATAACAGGGATGCCATGCAAACATGGTGTGGCAGCAACACACTGTTGGATTCTGTATGCCCAAGACACATATTAAATTGATGTGGCTAGTATGTTATAATCCAAGTCAAGTCATACACAAATATAAGCTAGACAAACACTTATAATATTTATTTATGATATGATCAAACAAATAAATATTAACACTTATAATATTTAGAAATTGGTTTTCTAAATAATTGCACCCGATAAACAAATAAATTATATGGATAATTTATTTTGAGAGAATATTTTATTTTGTTATTTAATAGGTTAAATAACATTATAAAAGCTTGTGAGATATTATATAAGTCTTATAATATATTTTATAAAAGTTATAAAATATTAAACAAGACTTAAATTAAAAGAAAATTTTGATTTTTTTTTATTAAACACATGTGGACCCCACCCTAACATGGTCTTCCCAAGACCAATTTTGGTCCAATAAGAGGACATGCATTTTGCATGGTTAGAGGCTCCATGATTGGTTGTTGTGGGTGGCAAAATCTCTCTCTTACTTTATAACATTTTGTATGACAAAGTGGTTGGAAGACTTAGAAAATCCATGATCATTTTTCAAGAGTTGAACTTGAAAAACATTAGAGAATGCTCTCTAAAAATCGGCCAAGATGGTTCTTTCAAAAGGGTTTTCAAGTTTGTAAAATCAAGTGCATGAACTCTAATTTTTCCTCTCATAATTTCGGCCAAGGGTTGGTTCCAAGAGGGAATTTTTCAATTGAGTTTTAAGTGTAAAATCCTAGCTAAACTTAAAGTGTTTGTTGGAAGGCTTGGGTATACAAGCTTGAGGTATTCTACACTTGAAGACTACCATTCAAGAGGCATCATCTTCTTCATATCTTTTACTCCTTGGAAGGTAGTATTCTTGAAACACCCTATGGTTGTTTTTTTATTTTGATAACATGCATGTTATATATGGATCTGGGAATTGGGTTTTACATATAAAATGAGTTTTATATCTTGTAAGTAACATATTTTAAATAATTTTTCCGTTGCGTTTGGATTTTATATGGATGAAATCACTTTGATAAACATATGAAAATCCCAACAATGGCATCTAGAGCCGCTTATATGAGTGCATGCTTCAATAGATTAAAATTTTCGGGTTTCGGGTTTGGATAAAACCCTATGGCCGAAAGTTTTAACATGGTTATCCCTTTGTTTTTCAAGATTATTTTCTTACATGCATAAGGGAATCTTGAAAAATTATTTCATATGGATGATTTGTTTGTTTGGACAAAACTTACCTTTTCGGCATTTTGTACATGGCCGAAAATGCTTATAAAAGGGAACCATTTTTGCTTCTTGAATTATATATATATATATATGTGTGTGTGTGTGTGTGTGTGTGTTGATATATATTTTGGTGCATATAACCTAGCCATGACCTTGTGTTGAATGATTGTGTTGTGATTTATTTTATTATTATTTCAATGGGTTGTAATAATTATTATCTTTGTTCTTCCATTTGTAAGATATGTAATTTATTTATTTTCATTTGGCGTGTAAAATAAATAGATTAGTTACATTTTATTTTACTAGAAAAATGTATTAGGGTTATTTCATGTAAAAGAAGATGCACAAAATGCGTTTTGGTTTAGACCAAAATATTCGGTCCAAAGGACCTCATGGTTCTCAACGGGATTTTAGCCCGATAACCAAAACACATTTTTGAAGTCCAAAGGAGTTTGGAGCTGAATTTAAAGACATTTTGGAAGCACAAAGAAAGTGAAGAAATCACAACACAATGAGACTTGAAGCATTTGGATGCGGAATCAAGTGGGAGTTCAACGACACATCACTTGTGTCATTTTTCACCCCTTAGGAAGGACCTTTTGGCACACTTGTTTCGGCTAACAAGTGTTGTCAAAATAGTTGGCTATGGTTATGCACCTATTGTTATGTATGTTATGCTTGTGTAGTTGACAAGCTTAAAATTGGTTCTTAACAAAATCATTAAATTGGTTAATAAAAGGTTATTAAATATTAATGATTTTATAATAAAATGGGTTTTATTAAAAAGAACCTTGAAAATTGGTTTTCACTAAAGTACCATTGATTTGAATGCATGCAAATGTATGGTACATAAAGTTTTCTAAACTAGAATTTTGAAAACTCAAAATCCCTTTTATAAAACAAGTCAAACACCATCCTTTTATACAACACTCGAATCACTTGGGAACTCTTTTGTGGGATAAAGGTCATCTAACCACATTTGAGGGAACTTTTATGTTCGAGGTGGGTTTACCATGTTTGTGGGATAAAGGTCACCTAACCACTTATGTGTATAAACTCACACGTGTGTGTAAGTTGGACGACTTGATTTGGAAACCATGAACTTAGGGTCACCGAAGCATGGCGAACAAAAGGTGTTGATGGGATTAAACATGCCAACTAAACATAAATATGTTTAACCGATCCCATATGGCTAGAAGTTGCAAAGGGTTGCAATTGTCAAACGTTGACTACCTTGTTAATTTAAATAAAGGGATAAAGGTCACCTAACTGATATTTAAATGTAATGTTGGATTCTAGATTTTAATTATTAATTGTCTATGAGACAAAAAGGGTATTAATGATTAAAATTTAATAATATCGAAAATACTAAAATTGAACCTTGTTAAATTTTGTAGATGGCCGCTAACAATTACCCAATCCGTCTGTAACCTGTCCCTAAAAACAATCCTTAAAAAGGATCGTCTCAATCATAACACTTCATGGATTAATATCGAAACTTAATAATCGTTCTCAAGTAAGAAAAGATATCCTATGTGTTGAACGATCCTAATCCCAATGAACCTCTTATGGAAGATGAGGATGCCTATAACGATTGGATTAAGTATACCGAGGATACTGTGCAAGCCTCTTGCCTTATGTTAGGAATTATGATTCTCGAGATTCAAAAGGATTTTGAACATCATAAGTATACGACATGATTACCCAATTGAAGGAAATGTTCCTACAACAAGCAAGGGTAGAACGCTTCGAAATAGTCCGAGAACTTCATGCATATCGGATAGAGGAAACGCAATCGGTCTCATCTTATGTCTTTAAGATGAAAAGCCACATTGATCACCTCGAAAGGCTCAATATGGGTAAAAGGGCTTTACCCATTCTAATGATCAATGAGGGTGGCAACAAGAAAGGGCATCACCCCGACACCAAAGCAAATGTTGCAAATGGAAACGGGCACATCAAAGGGAAAAGAAAAAGAAAGACTAAAGCGGAACCACCGAAACCAAAAGAAAAGAAAAGAAGGCAAAGGTTGCCATGAATGATCCATGCTTTGAGTGTGGTGAGATAGGGCATTTGAAAAGGAATTGTCCAACCTATCTCAAAGAGTTAAAAAAAATAAGAGGGATGTGGGGCAGACCTCAGGTACAATCATTATGATACATATTGACCTTAATATTATTTCTTCAAACACGTGGGTATTAGTTACCGGATGTGGAACTCAAGTTTGCAATTTGTTGCAACGGGTTCAAAAGAAATAAGCAGTACAAGAAAGGATACTATATTTTGAAACTTTCAAGTGGTTTGGAAATCATTTTGAAAATGTTTCGTATGCTCCTAGTTTGACTAGGAACATTATTTCAGTTTCCCTTTTGAGACAATATGGTTTTAATTTAAAGTTTGTAAACATTGACATTTATATTTTGATGAATGACATGTTTTACTTTAAAGCTATGTTTTCAAATGGTATTTATGAATTGGTTCATGATAATACATCATTTGATAGTTCAATGTACCAAGAAATCACCAAGAGACTCAAAATGGATTTGAGTGAGACCTATCTTTGGCATCATCGCCTTGGTCATATAAACAGATGTCGCATGTAAACACTTCGAAAGAATGATCATTTGGAGACAAATGAAGTTGGTTCATTTGATACATGTGAATCTTGTTTACAAGGTAAAATGACCAAGAAACCCTTTAGTGGTACCAACTAAAGGGCAAAAGATTTATTAGGTATCATACATTCGGATGTATGTGATCCTTTTGAGCTAATGACTAGGAATGGTGAAAGATGCTTCATTACTTTTACCAACAACTATAGTAGTTGTGGTTATGTGTACTTGACACAAAGATGAAATTTTGAAACGTTCAAAATCTTCAAAAGTGAAGTAGAAACTCAACTCAATTAAAGTTCTTCATTCCGATAGAGGAGGAATCGAACTCTATTTGGATATGGTTCGATCTATGATGGCTAGGAGCACATTATCTTTATCATTTTGGGGTTAAGCTTTGCTTTCCGCGACTCGTATGGCCCAAACCAAGAAAGTGGATAAGACACCTTTTGAAATATGGCATGGAAGGGCTCCATCATTATCATATTTGAAGGTATAGGGTTGTAAAGCTTATGTGAATCAATACATCCCAAACAAATTGGAACTACGATCCACTAAGTGTATCTTTATAGGATATCCTAAAGATAGTATAGGATATTATTTCTACGATCCAACAGAGCAAAAGTTATTTGTTGCTCGAAAGGCTAAGTTTTTAGAAACTAAGTTCCTTATGGAAGGAATTAGTAGAACAGTGGAACTTGATGAGGATCAAGAACCACAAGCCGATACACGTTTGGTTGATACTAGTGCTCAACAAGAGGTTGTTGAAAACAATCAAGTGGTACGATCCACTAAGTGTATCTTTATAGGATATCCTAAAGATAGTATAGGATATTATTTCTACGATCCAACAGAGCAAAAGGTATTTGTTGCTCAAAATGCTGAGTTCTTGGAAGCTAAGTTCCTTATGGAAGGAATTAGTAGAACAGTGGAACTTGATAAGGATTAAGAACCACAAGCCGATACACGTTTGGTTGATACTAGCGCTCAACAAGAGGTTGTTGAAAACAATCAAGTGGTTGATCAATACACACAAAACATTAGCAGATCTGGTAGAATTAGTAGTCCACCTGAAAGATATGGATTTTTCATAGATGGTTGATCAAAACAATCAAGTGGTTGATCAATACATACAAAACGTTCGCAGATCTGGTAGAATAAGTCTTATAACATATTTTATAAAAGTTATAAAATATTAAACAAGACTTAAATTAAAAAAAATTGAATTTTTTTATTAAACACATGTGGACCCCACCCCAGCATGGTCTTCCCAAGACCAATTTTGGTCCAATAAGAGGACATGCATTTTGCATGGTTAGAGGCCCCATGATTGGTTGTTGTGGGTGGAAAAATCTCTCTCATACTTTATAACATTTTGTATGACAAAGTGGTTGGAAGACTTAGAAAATCCATGATCATTTTTCAAGAGATGAACTTGAAAAACATTAGAGAATGCTCTCAAAAAATCGGCCAAGATGGGTCTTTCAAAAGGGTTTTCAAGTTTGTAAAATCAAGTGCATGAACTCTAATTTTTCCTCTCATAATTTCGGCCAAGGGTTGGTTCCAAGAGGGAATTTTTCAAGTGAGTTTTAAGTGTAAAATCATAGCTAAACTTAAAGTGTTTGTTGGAAGGCTTGGGGTATACAAGCTTGAGGTATTCTACACTTAAAGACTACCAATCAAGAGGCATCATCTTCTTCATATCTTTTACTCCTTGGAAAGTAGTATTCTTGAAACACCATATGGTTGTGTTTTATTTTGATAGCATGCATGTTCATATATGGATCCGGGAATTGGGTTTTACATATAAAATGAGTTTTATATCTTATAAATAACAAGTTTTAAATAATTTTTCCACTGCGTTTTGATTTTATATGGAAGAAATCACTTTGATAAACATGTGAAAATCCCAACACACACAACAAGTTATGATACTAAAATGTTGTGTGCATCCTATGTGTAACACCCCGTGTTTTGAAAGTCAAAGTACAAGTCAAAGTCAAAGGAAGAAAAGATTGCTAATTGTGATCTGTCTCTTCTTGCTTAATTATCGATTGTATTCCTTGACTTGTAAGCGAGAATCTATTTTAATCGCTTTAGTTGTATTATGTGAAGTACATGTTAATAAATCGATATTTAATCGCATTTTAATCGTTAACTGATCTATCGCTAATCGCATCGCTATCGCATCGCAACCCGAATTATGCGTTCTGGATATTGTTTTATGTGTGTGTGATATTTTGTTGTTACTTGTGCATGTTTATTTATGTTATGTGGTGATTACTCAAAACGAAATCGCAACTCTATCACAACGCAATCTCATCGCAGACTCGAGATTCATGGTTTATAATTATGGTAATTAGTAGTTAGGTTATTTGGGTAACTACTGGGTAATGCTATCGCATCGCTTACTCAAAACGTATTGCAACGCTCAACGCGCAAAACGAAAATACGAAAACCAACTCGCGACGCCAGTCGATCGAATGACCATTCAATCGAATGGTCATCCGAACGGATGACCATCCTATCGGATGGCCATCCGATCCGTCACATTCGCGCACCTTTTCCTCTTTTAGAAACCTTATAAATACCCTGTCACATCAACATTCATTGATGTGACAGTCCTTTCTCCGACCAGCTCGCTCAAGTCCCCATTTCTCTCGATTTCTCCCAATTCTTGTAAGTTTCTACCCCGAATCTTGTACTTCTATGATCTACACGCACTTCTTCTTCATTTTCACCGTCAAATCTTCACTTTTAACCATGAAATCACCGGGTTTGAGGTGTTCTAGGGTGACGCCATCATGGAGTTCTTATGAACTTCAAGATTTGGCTTCATTCCACCAAGAACAACTTAGATCTAAGAGATTTCAACATGATTTAACACTATTCTCACTTAAATCTAAACGTTTTCGAGGATTAAAAGGATTGAAAGATGGTTTCATCACTTTCTTTCAACTCTTTTACACTCAATGCACTCCAAATCGGTAGAATCGGAGCTAGTTCAGACCTTCTACTCATACTCTAAGTGAAGAGTCGATCCCAGATCTGATTCCTACCAAAGAGACAACCGATTTCGGGTTGAACATGAACAAACCGTCAAGAACAGTTAGACCGATCGGATTGGGGTGATCCCCGTTCGAACGGGTGACTAGGGACTGATGGAGTTTTTCCGTTGTTTAACACGGTGTCATACCGTCTCAATCTAACTGTAAACTATCAAAACTTAACAAGTTTCCAAAACAAACAAGTCACCAAGCGAATTGTTATTCGATCGGATTGCCATCCGATCGAACGGCAATCCGCACGGATGACAGGTGAACCCCCAACACTTAAACATTTTCAAAGAAGGTTAGTTTCCAACGAACCGCCATCCGATCGGACGGCCATCCATTCGGATGACCTTCCGTCCGGATGACCTGAATTGTAGGAACCCTTCTCTTTTTATAGAATGTTACAACGAAAACTTCAAAGCCATCATACACAAACACATCTATCCCAAATGAGTGGCGAACCGACCGAACGGCCATCCGATCGGATGACCATCCGATCGGATTGCATCCGTTCGGACGTCACTTCAACACTACAGCACTTTCACCATTTTACGTGCCACTTATCGCTTACGTGTAACACCCGTTTAAATTTTTACTTGAAATTAATAATAATTCACACCATTTTAGATAAAGATGTCTAGTTATGTCATAGATTCCATAAATAAGTTCAAAAGTTTCAAAATATTAGTCAACTAGGACTAATTAAAAACATCCAAAAGTTGTTTAACATTTTGTTTACATCACATAAACATAGAGTAATAAAGGTTAAAACGTTGCGGAAGCTTCAAAAATCGTGTTCGGTTCTTTATCAATCGCTTGATCGCCATCCGTAAGATCCAATCGTCGCCTAGGGTCAAAACCATTAAAACATTAGTTTTGACATTAACATATAATACATAAACACAAATTCCAACGTTGAAATGTGTTAAACAAATTACAAGTTTCTGAGTTCCACCGTAACTTACGGTGTCACCGTAAGTTACGGTAGGTCCTGGAGACTTCTGGTTCACCGTAAAATAGGGGTAAACCACCGTAAACACTTAACCTCTACCGTAAGTTACGGTACCACCGTAACTTACGGTAGTACCTGGAATTCTAAATTTTGTTTGAGTTGTTCATTGCACTCAAACCCAAATCTCGGATTTCCCTTTTTAGGCATACCAATACGTTAATTTCTCGTATTTCTAATATGCTATTTTATTGACCAATAACAAAGATCAATCCATCCTATTCCGGAGCATTAACCAAACCTTACTTGATTATTCGACCCGTTTGGCTCATCTACGGAATCCTCCATTATGATGACTACCAACGAGAATTAACCAAGTTTTGCCCTATTATTCAATATTGCTACATTATCGCTTTACACTAACATAACTTTTGTTCTACGACTCAACTATACATATACAAGTTATCAAAATTTAACCAATGTAACGGGTCTAGTTACATACCTTCAAAGTAGGCCTTTCAAACGTGGTTCGCCACCCGCTTGTCCGCTTGACGCTCCTGCGCCCGTTCCTATAGAGTTCATTTATGATATTTTTAGAACTCTCTTTAAATCATAATTTGCATAATACACCGAAATACCATAATTATGCGTTTAAACTTGTAATTTCAGTTTTAAAGCCTTCTTAGAGGCATTTCAACAAACACTTCAAGGGCAGATTTTTACATGATTAAACATCAAATCTCTAGTTTATCACTTAGCCCTAACTTCACATCATTCAACCTTTTTACATGATTGTTAACTTCTAAATTTCTGAAATCACTTCAAAATTATCAAATTACACTAGATCATCAATCTATTTCCTAGTGTTCATCAAATTACACATAACCACTAATCACCTACAATGGTGTTCATAGGTTTCACTACAATTTCATATGATTTCAACTTGTATTTGTCTAGGGTTTGTCCCCTAGACACTATAGTTGTTCCTAAATCATCATAACACACACATGCAGCCATAATTTCAGATTTTTCCCAATTCATGAGAATTTCAAGTTGAGAGATTTCTCAAAATTTTACATACCTTGTAATCCCCTTGTGATGAGGATCAGTAATCTATGTTTAGATTTTGATTTGGAACAGAATTCGGCCTTCAATTGATTGATTTTGTAGATGTTTAGGGTTTGAGAATGGGGTGTCGCCCCCTGCTCCTTGATCGACCAGACACCTCTATATGGGGTGTTTGGTTTATTTTTATTTGTTTCATCTAATTTAGTTTCAATTTTAACAACTAAGGCCCTTCTACTTTGTTCAACATATAGTTTGGTAGCTTTTAACCCTATTATAAGCTATTTCTAGACTTGTAACTAACTAGGTTAAAATTCCTAGTTAGTAAATTCTCGTTTATTTACACTTTATAATTCTAATATAAAGTTTTATATTTTTCGGGGTGTTACATTACGCTATCGTTCTATAACTAGGCTGACTCTCTAGCGCTCCCTTCAATCCATTAGCTACCATAGTTGTGAGTATACTCGATCCCTTTTTGCTTTACGCACTTTTAGGTGTTACATACGTTACTTATTCTAAATCACATCGAACACACAACGCGAACACTTTTAACGCTAACCGCTATTGCATGTTATACGAGACTCGATGAATGCCTGTTTGTTATGTTTACACATTGATTGCTGTCTACCTGCCTTAGCAACGATAGTACTATAGTTTGGACTCAGCACCTGTTCACCAGGGGTTGTTAAGGATATTACTTCACGTGTTCGCAGTGGTGAACATGTGTTGCGCACTCGCTACTCGCAGTCAAATCGCAGTCATTGGTATTGATAGGATCTTTGTCGATAGCTTACATGCTTCACATTATACGTTGTACATGCTGGTTACGCGTAAACGATTTCGAACTCTAAGTATACTATTAAACTTGTATGCTCACCTTTACAATATTTGTATTGACCCCTATTTTAACGTATGTGACAGGTGTTTAGGATGCTTGGCTTGCTTGCCATGGAATCAAGTAGGATGAGTCTAGAAGCAAACAATTTAAATCTGAGTCGTCGGAACAGTTTTTATTTGTCTTTGAGAACTATTTATCTAACTGTGTTACTTATTATGTCATGGTATGGGACGTGATGCTTAAATAATTGGTAATGATAGTTGTTATGGAAACGCTTGGACAATCTGTTTCGCTCAGTGCCGCGCCCCGATGTTTCCGCCATCGGTTGGGGTGTGACAGATTGGTATCAGAGCCATAACTATAGGGAATTAGGCAAGACTCGACCTAGTCCGGGTCGATGTCTTAGAAACGACCTAGTCTATAGTCTAAGTACCAACAGACCTACTTGCTATTTTCGCTTACACTCGCTGAACACTACACACTCTTGCGCGGACATCGCATACTATCGCTTCGCGCAAGGTCAGTCTTTCCTAAGACTGGCAACTCGCATAATTTTTCAAAATTTTCCGCGTAGGGCAAGGCGATTAGGTCGAGATTAAGTGTGAAAACTGTAAACTCTCAATTAAATCCCACGCCTAACGCGACTATTTACTATAAACACGAGAATATGCGTTGAATCAGGAGTGAAATCCATACTTCGACGCCGATTTTCTTCTATCTCGTGATTCTATCACACAAACTGGAATGTAGTTGTTAAGTTAGGGGTGGAACCCGAACCTTGACTACACATCCCGCTCTCTATTTTGGGTTTTACAATACCCCCACCAAAGTCTCGACAGACTCCAATGACTTGAGTCGCACTGTATCTGGAAGGATGCGTGTCGTTTGCCCGGAAATCGAGACAAGAGCACAATCCAGAAGGCCAAGTGCGTACTTAAAGTCCTTGTGAATAGTCGAATCACTTTGGGCAGTCAAAGTGTAGCACACCCAAGACATCCTATTCGATTTTATGTGTTTCGATTCTGGATTCGCGCCCGCTGACTCTGTGATTTATCGCATTCATGTGGATTTTTATGTGTTTTATGTGACTTTATATGTTCATGTATGTTTCGGTTTTGATGATTTACTCGCTTTTCGCGCACGACACGCACAGCTATTCACACCTCAAAACTCTAACAAATCGTAGACACACTACGAGCAAATCGCAACGTTGTTCGCTTCTCGCAACTCTCGATCGCGTTACGTCGCTGTGAAAGATAGGTGAATACGTGCAATATATGTAGGTAAATACGTGCAAAATATAGTAGATTATGTGGCTTATGTGCCTCTGTGCTTACATGGACTACGTACTTATGTGCTTACGTGCCTCTGTGTATTATGTGCCTACTTGATTTCGTGTTTACGTGTTCCTGAGCTTTATACGTGTATAAGTAGCTTTGAGGGAGTTAATAGGCTATACTTAATCAAAGTTGTGTTTGAGTCCTGTGGCGATGTCTGATGCAGACAATGTCGTCATCTGGATCACTCCACTCCCGCGCTGCTAGACGCAAACAAGCTGACAAGCGACTCGCTTCTCTCGTCGCAAGTCAAATCGTTAAAGTAATTCCGCAGATTGTCAGTGAGTTAAATGAAAACGCCAGCAAGTCTTCAGAAGAATCCAGGACAGATTCTCCTAGAGCGACTTTTAGCTTTAAGCAGTTCAAAGCCTGTGGTTCGAAAGAATTTACCATAGAGGATGGGCCTATGGCCATGTTCCAATGGTTTGATTCGATCGAAGTCACCTTGCGCCAGAGTGGTTGTCCGGAAAACCTTCGCACTGTTAACGCAACCGGCGTCTTCCAATCTCGGGCTCTAAATTGGTGGACTGTCGAAAGAAACAAACGAGGGAATGATGCAGCTTACGGGCTGATGTGGGATGAGTTGAAGGACATCATGATGCGCGAGTTCTGCCCTCCCCACGAGCTCCAAAAGTTGGAGGACGAATTCTGGCATATCAAGCAGGAAGGTGGCGACAATGCCGGTGTAACTGCTCGCTTCAAGCAGCTGAGTCTCATCTGTCCAGGCCAAGTTACTACCCCTGAGGTTACGATCAAGAAATACATACGCGCTCTTTCGGATTGTGTTGCAGACTTTGTGCAAGCAGCAAAGACGACAACTATTGAGGAAACCTACCTGCTCGCCGCTGAAATCAATGATAAGCGAGCCAGGTCTGGTTATTTCGATAAAGCTGCCAAAAGTCTTCATCAAGTCACCGCTGCTACCACCGTTGAAACAACCACCGCACCGCAATCTTCAAAGCTTTCACGTTGCAAGAGAAAGAACAACAGCTCCATCAACAAGAACTGTGCAGATACTGCCGCACCACTCCAAGCGGTACCAACCCATCCGCAACCTCAACACTGCCAAGTTGCGGCTCCTGTGGCCAATGCACCGCTTGCCAAGCGTGCATACACTGGCCCACACCCGCTCTGCCCTACTTGTACTTATCATCACCCGGTTGGTATCGCATGCCGGTTCTGTGTACACTGCAACATGTACGGCCACTTCACCGCTAACTGCCGTACCAGTACTCGCCAAATTCAAGCTCCAGTTCCAGCTCAAGCTCCTGCTCTACCAGCTCCACAAAGACAGCAAGCAGCTCTTGCTCCCGCTGCTCGCGCAAGAGCTTGCTTTGCGTGTGGTGATCCCAACCACTTCGCAAACGTCTGCCCCAACAGAGTGGTTAAGCAAGAGCCACAACAGCAGCAGCACCAGCCAGCACCACAGCAACACCAACAACAGTAGCAGTAGCCAGCTCAGCAAGTAGCCCGCGGGCGAGTCTTCAACATCAACGCCCGTCAGGCTCAGGCAGACAACAACGTGGTTAATGGTACGTTTCTCGTAAATGGTATATATGCTTCGTGTTTATTTGATACTGGAGCCGAAAACTGTTTTGTATCGTTTGAATTCGAAAAGCTCCTTAATCTTAAGCGCGCCCATCTCCTTATGACCTTCGACGTAGAAGCTGCAACTGGAAGAACCGTCACCGTCAGTTCTGTTCTACGTGACTGTACTCTTGATCTCAACGGTCACTTTTTCCCGATTAACCTCATACCAATGCAAATCGGTAGCTTTGATGTCATAGTAGGTATGGATTTCCTTCAGGAAAATCATGCTGAAATTGTTTGCTTCGACAAGATGATTCGGTTCTCACTCACAAATGGTGATCAATTGTGTGTTTACGGTGAAGTCGCTTCGAAAAAGTTACTACTCATGTCGTGTGTCCAAGCTAGCAAGCATCTCCGCAAGGAATACCAAGCTTTCTTGGTACACATCGTAGTAGCGGAGAAGGAAAGGAAAAGAAAGGTGAGGCAATAGGAGAAGTACCAGTGGTTCATGATTTTCCTGTTGTGTTTCCTGATGATTTACCTGGTTTACCTCCCATTCGTGATATCGATTTCCGAATCGACCTCATTCCTGGAGCAAATCTTGTTGCTAGAGCGCCTTATCGTCTCGCTCCTTCTGAAATGCGCGAACTCTCGAGTTAGCTCCAGGAACTACTTGATAAAGGCTTCATTCGCCCTAGCACCTCTCCCTGGGGAGCGCCTGTCATTTTCGTCAAAAAGAAGGACGGATCGTTCCGAATGTGCATCGACTACAGGGAATTGAATAAGCTTATTATCAAGAATCGCTATCACTTGCCCGAATCGATGATTTATTTGATCAATTACAAGGTGCTACATGCTTTTCCAAAATGGACCTACGTTCAGGTTACCACTAGCTACGAATTCAAGATGAGGATATACCCAAAACCGCGTTTCGAACTGTCACACCCCAACCGATGGCGGAAACATCGGAGTGAGACGGAAACAAGATTGCAAGAGGCTTCGTAACGCTATTGATGACAAGTATTCATTTATTGATTTAACATCACTTGAAATAATATACAACAAGTTTAAATCATTTACAACAAATAGTCAAATAATAAACCTTTATTTCATTTATGTAATGTAGTACATGATTTGGATACCAAATCCATCAAGTTTGGAAGTAAAATAGAATATAATAAGCATTAAAGTTTAAATGCGTTTCTAGGCAAATCCTACTAGATTCCGGGCTTCTTTATTTATATCGTCAACCTGCAATACATGTTAAAGCATAGTTCAATACAAAAAGCATTGGCAAGCATACAAGTTTTGGATATAAATTTAGATAAGAAAGCATTTTAATCAACTTCGCATGCGTAACTAATATACTAGATTAATGTAAACATTACGCGCGATCTACAATTTATAACACCTATGATTTGCAAGTATAACACGTAAGATTACATGTAAAAAGATATACCTTTGTTATATTTTCCCAGAATGTATCCTAATTTTTGGCCTAATTCTTCTTCTGATGATCGATTCAACCTCTGATCAAAAAGATATACCTTGGTTATATTTCATCTCTTCAACAAGTTTAGTAATGAGCATAACGGCCCTATTGTTCCGATGGAGAGAGGAACCTATGATTAGCTTTTCGGGAAATTTCCAAACAAACAATTTCAACGAAATCTTTCAATTTCTTATTTTACTATGTTCAACTCTATGTATTCCTCTATCCGTAGAGTACATTGAATGTACAGAAATGGCTATAACAGAGTTTCTCTTATTCATATTAACAGCTACTATAGGAGGAATGTTTTTATGCGGTGCTAACGATTTAATAACTATCTTTGTAGCTCCAGAATGTTTCAGTTTATGCTCCTACCTATTATCTGGATATACGAAGAAAGATGTACGGTCTAATGAGGCTACTATGAAATATTTACTCATGGGTGGGGCAAGCTCTTCTATTCTGGTTCATGTATTGTCCCCAAAAATAGTAAAGCGTAAAAAGGGGATCGAGTATGCTCACATTGGTTGCGTTGCGATTTCTTGTAATAACGCACGAGTAAAGGTTGGAGAAATCCAAGAGAACGAACAAGAGCGACTAACCTAGATATTTAGAATTTACACATAACGATCTCGTTAAAATTTGTAGATTAAATATAACCCCTAATGTGATTATTAGTTTTTTTTATGGTTAGATTAATCTAATAGTTATTAGTTATTTGGAAATTATTAGAGTAAAAGTTAGTTAAATCTAAAGGTTTTGTTTTTATTACAATTTTAAAGGTTGGATAAATTAAACTTTTCGTCCTTTATGTTTGTAACGTATTGCAATGGATGACCTTTACCTTCAATAATTACAGTCACAGTCCTTTATTTGGAAAACGCATTACACATTTCGTCCTTTAGCACTAACTCAGTTAAAATTTTCAGTTATGTCTATCCAGTTAAGGGTATTCTGGTCATTTCATATTTTTATTTAAAATATATATTAATAAATAATCATATGAAATTGATTGCAATAGAAATAAACTTTATTTCAAGGGGATTCTGCAGATCCATTTCTTGAACCATATCAGATCTAGGGTATTCATATGGATATAGAAATAAACTGCCTCTCCCTCAGCCGCTTCCTCTCACCTCCGCCACCTACCTACCACCTCCCTCCGCCACCGTCTCAATAACCACTTCTCCAAACACCTACCATCACTCTCACTCTCAATTACCTCAACAAAACCCTACATCACTCTATTACCTAGGGTTTCCAAATCAGACACCAATTCTCCACCAGAATCATCCGAAATCGACTGTGTAGGAACCGAAACCGATGTGGAATGCGTGTATCCACCGGAGGGAACTGGCGATTACGGAATCGAATCACCTGAAATGGCATCGTTGAGTGACCTAATTTGGGGATGGACGTTGCTGATTTCACCGTTTTTCTTTTGGGGAACGACTATGGTGGCTATGAAGGAGGTTAAAGCCCCTGACACACATCTGTAATGGTTTGTAAAATATGTACGTATTGTCATATATCATTCACGGCTTCACGCACGACTGCAATAATATAGATGCTCTCTTATATATTATTGATGCTGAATGATGCACATTTGTCAAAATTTAAATAACACACTGCTGTCTGCGAAATTATTTAACAGGAAAACGAGTCGCTAAAGCAAAACTCATTCGTCTTATTTGCGACTTTATCTCATATCTATTGCTTTAGTTCCTAAATGGAAATTTGATGAGATTTGGTTCTTTTAGGGTGAAAGAAGAAAAAAGATTGGTGGGTTTGTGTGGAATATGAAGAAAATTGATTAGAAGATGGGAAAAATCTGACCTTTGAGAGTTTATATTGTGAAGAACATAGGCGGAGAAGACGAGTTGCAGGGTTTCTTGCCATTGATGGTTGTGCTGATAGTTGAGGGAGAGAGTTTCATGAGAGAGAAAGGATGATTATTTTAGTTGTTTTAGTCTTATTTGTTAAATGTATTTTAAATACCTTTCAAAAAAATGTATTTTAAATGAATTAATAAAATTACCAATCTACCCTCATGTGTATTGCACATGGCTGGATTTAACTGAAAATTATAACCTGGTTAGGGCTAAAGGACGTAGAGTGCAATGAGTTTTCCAAATAAAGAACTGTGACTGTAATTATTGAAGGTAAAGGTCATCCATTGCAGTACGCTACAAACATAAAGGACGAAAAATGTAATTTACCCTTAAAGGTTTTAAAAAGGAAAAAGTTTTAAGAAACAAAATAAAACAGTTTATTCATAAAATGTATGGTTGTAGTAATGGGTTTTCAAAAGAAAAGGAAACCAAAATAAATAAACAAGATTCGGACCACTAACTGTTCATACAACTGATTAAATGGAACAAAAAAAGACATAAAGTGCAGCGAGGAATCAGGAGGCCGGGTTCGAACCCGCAACCTCCGGGTCACACAACGCGTCAAAAAAACAACTCGTCTACAACACTAGATTTGGGGGTTTAGATTTTATAATTCTTTTAGCTAATAACAGAAATTGTCATATTCTTTCTAAAAAGATCATACGCATTGTTTGTATGCACACATGTATTTAATGGGTTATAAAACCTTTCACCAAAGACTTATAATACCTTACACATCCAAAATTGATTTTAACTAATACTATGGTCTTCTGACTTTTACAAAAATAATAATCAATTTAAAATTCAAATTTGTATTTAAAACAAAAAAAAGAAAAACAATTGAAATCATTCAATATTTTGAATTGTAAGACTTTTTTTGATTGTTTTTAAAGAAACAGAACCAAAACTCATCAACCAAACATAACAGTTCGTTTGAGTTTTTAAAGATGTGAGTTTTAGTTTATACATATGAACATGTAAGTTCATCCGATAGTTGGTTTAAATCCAATAATTATCTTGTTTGCTTATAAACAATCAGTTCATCTTCCTCATTCAAAACAACCGGCCGAACATAATACGAACTAGAACAACCATCACTGCCGTAACCTGAACCGGGTTGGTCCGACCATTCATGAACGAACAGAAACTGAACCGAAAGAATCAAAACTGTACCTGAACCGAACTAAAACATCCACCACCTTCACCGCCGCCGCCGCCGGTGCCGCCGTTGATGCGGCTTCTGTTGCCGGAGAGTGGACCTGCCGCATACACACCGCCGCACCTCTCTCTCTCCGACGTCCCTTTCCTCCCGTCTACCGTCTCTCTCTCTCTCTTCGTCTCTGTCGCCGTCGTGTGCCGCCGCCACCAGACGGTGATGGTGGTGGCCGTTCATCGAGTTGCAGGGAGGAGGTGGGTGTTTGTGAAAGAGGAAGGAGGGGGGCTGTCGTGGTGTGTCGCCGGAAAGTGATCGACGCCGGAGTCGGCGGAATTCGGCTCCGGTCGCCGGAATTTAGAGAGAGCAGGGGGGTGTGGTCTTGGGGGCTAGGGTTAGAAAATGAGGAGGATGGAGTGTTGGGATGTTTTTAAATGTAGGTTAAAGTGTGAGTTGGGCCTAAAGCCAATTAGTGTGTTCAGTCTCTTGCGTGGCCCAAATATGTTTCTACGGTCCGTCTTCGCACCCGAACTTCATAAAATGGCGTAATGTTTTATTTAAAGTCGAAAATACGTAGAAGGGCGCCGGATATCAAAGTGTGGCGCGTTCGTTCGTCGGATACGCTAAAATTATGTAAAATGCGCCGTTTGTCATTTTAAATCTGTTTTTCGATCCGATTTCGACTGCGAATATTAAAATTTGATTACGAGGCTAAATACATCAAAATTTTTGGAGTTGTCAGTTATTTGTCCGGCGTCAGTTCGTTACCGCGTAATTACAAACCGAAAAGTACCGGTCTGCGTATAAATATGTATTTAAACGATTGGTTGCGCGAACAATAAGCATGTATAAAATAGAAGTTTAATTATGATTAACGCCTCGAAAATAGAATACGAATATGAACTTTCTAAAATAGAAATACAAAAATACGAGGAGTTACAGTCTCCCCTACTTTAGAAAATTTCGTCCCAAAATTTATTTAAGAGGAAGACTTTTGGGAAAAGATGGCATTTTTGAAGTATGTTTGGGTACACCCGAAAAATAGATTGTGAGTGATCAAAGTTTGTATTCAATATGGTCCAAGGAAACACCGAATTTCTCATGGCACGCTTCTACGAACGTTTAGTAACACGGTAGGAACACTTATATATAGGAAGTACCAGCGGCGTATCCACCATGTTCATACCCTGTTACGTTTGTTTCGCAAATCGATGTCATGTTACGTTCCGTGTTAGGATACACAGGAGAAGCTACTATGGTTTTCATGCGACTACCAATATAATCATGTATGCATCCGTGATTATCTTTGGTCTGTGCATGATCTGCATAGCTTGTACTAGTGGTGTATGGGTCAGGGTTTATTAATGTATTACGAGTGAGAATGATAACGTATAGAAGTTTAAGTATGTAAGTATGATTGTATGTAAGCATGATTGTGTTTAAGTATGAGAGAGGTTATAAGTATGAGTATGATTAAATCCTTGAATAGTCCACATGAGATATTTAGTTAACTAGATTAACGCATTACTAGCATGTGATCTCACTGGTCAAACCATCGTGTCCACAAGTATGTATGAATGTCTTAACATGACCGCAAGTCCATGCGGCGGGCGTTACTCGTATAGCGCTACACAAGCGCTATATATGTTAAGGTGAGGCTTCATCCGAAGTTAATGACAAAATGTCAACCCAACGTTTAACGCAAGCGTCATCTAATCATAACACATGTTATCATTTCATTGCTATGAAAAGATCCGTAAAAGTTTAACTTAACATGACCCCAAGTTCATGAGGCGGTGCGCTACTCCTATAGTGCTTCACAAGCACTATATACGTTAAGGTATGACTTCTTACGAAGCTAATGACCAGTTCATCACATAAAGAATGTCCAGTAATCCCGAATCAAGTATAACGTATCAGTATGCGTGTATTAATTTATTGTGTAAAACGATGATTAGGTAACAAGTATTAAATCGCATAAAAGTTAAGTTAATATAAAAGAGAGGCTTGATAAGTAATGGAGTGCTTCGGGTTTAGAAGCTTCGACTATTCCAAAGTGAATCGCAAGTCCTTTCGAATTAAGGAGACATGCTTTGGCCTAATAGGTATAATACTCTCGTTTCCAGGCGATTAACGGTATTTTACCCTTCCAGTTAGTACATGTCCCTAATTTGATCGAAAATAGTAGGGCTGGCAATTGGGTACCTGTTAAGACACGATTAGACCTGTTTGACTGAAAAATACACCCTTTGACTTTTTTAATTTTTAAAATAATTAAAATTACAATGTTAGGATCTATCATTTATTCATATTTGTACATAAAACATAAAGCTGTTTTATAAACATGAGGTAGAAAGTAGTTAAACGAGTCGTAATCATGTTTGAAACTTATGTTGTGCGCGCCGTCAGAAACCTGTTAAACCTGTTATGACACGATTTGCCAGCCTTAGAAAATACGAAACTTTGGCGAGATTGAAAATCGAAGAGTGGAACCAGTCATCAAGGTGTGGAAATCAATCATAGTTTGACAATTTCGTCCCCAAAATGTGGTTTATTGAACGAAACAAGGTATCATCTCGAGTCGTCAATAAGAATCCACTAGAATATGAAATGAAAAAAAAATCCCATCAAGTTATGGGGGTGTGGTCTTGGGGGCTAGGGTTAGAAAATGTGGAGGATAGAGTGTTAGGATGTTTTTATATGTAGGTTAAAGTGTGAGTTGGGCCTAAAGCCCGTTAGTGTGTTCAGTCTCTTGCGTGGCCCAAATATGTTTCTATGGTTCGTCTTCGCACCCGAACTTCATAAAATGGCGTAATGTTTTATTTAAAGTCGAAAATACGTAGAAGGGCGTCGGAAATCGAAGTGTGGCGCGTTCGTTCGTCGGATACGCTAAAATTATGTAAAATGCGCTGTTTGTCGTTTTAAATCTGTTTTTCGATTCGATTTCGACTGCAAATATTAAAATTTGATTACGAGGCTAAATACATCAAAATTTTTGGTATTGTCAGTTATTTGTCCGGCGTCAGTTCGTTACCGCGTAATTAACAAACCGAAAAGTACCGGTTTGCGTATAAATATGTATTTAAATGATTGGTTGCGCGAACAATAAGTATGTATAAAATAGAAATTTAATTATGATTAACGCCTCGAAAATAGAATACGAATATGAACTTTCTAAAATAGAAATACAAAAATACGATGAGTTACAGTCTCCCCTATTTTAGAAAATTTCTTCCCGAAATTTATTTAAGAGGAAGACTTTTGGGAAAAGATGGCATTTTTGAAGTATGTTTGGGTACAACCGAAAAATAGATTGTGAGTGATCAAAGTTTGTATTCAATATGGTCCAAGGAAACACTGAATTTCTCATGGCACGCTTCTACGAACGTTTAGTAACACGGTAGGAACACTTATATATAGGAAGTACCAGTGGCGTATCCACCATGTTCATACCCTGTTACGTTTGTTTAGCAAATCGATGTCATGTTACGTTCCGTTCCGTGTTAGGATACACAGGAGAACCTACTATGGTTTTCATGCGACTACCAATATAATCATGTATGCATCCGTGATTATCTTTGGTCTGTGCATGATCTGCATAGTTTGTACTAGTGGTGTATGTGTCAGGGTTTATTAATGTATTACGAGTGAGAATGATAACGTATAGAAGTTTAAGTATGTAAGTATGATTGTATGTAAGCATGATTGTGTTTTAGTATGAGAGAGGTTTTAAGTATGAGTATGATTAAATCCTTGAATAGTCCACATGAGATATTTAGTTAACTAGATTAACACATTACTGGCATGTGATCTCACTTGTCAAACCATCGTGTCCGCAAGTATGTATGAATGTCTTAACATGACCGCAAGTCCATGCGGCGGGCGTTACTCCTATAGCGTTACACAAGCGCTATATATGTTAAGGTGAGGTTTCATCCGAAGTTAATGATAAAATGTCAACCCAACGTTTAACGCAAGCGTCATCTAATCATAACACTTGTCATCATTTCGTTGCTAAGAAAAGATTCGTAAAAGTTTAACTTAACATGACCCCAAGTCCATGAGGCGGTGCGCTACTCCTATAGTGCTTCACAAGCACTATATACGTTAAGGTGTGGCTTCTTACGAAGCTAATGACCAGTTCATCACATAAAGAATGTCCAGTAATCCCGAATCAAGTATAACGTATCAGTATGCGTGTATTAATTTATTGTGTAAAACGATGATTAGGTAACAAGTATTAAATCGCATAAAAGTTAAGTTAATATAAAAGAGAGGCTTGATAAGTAATGGAGTGCTTCGGGTTTAGAAGCTTCGACTATTCCAAAGTGAATCGTAAGTCCTTTCGAATTAAGGAGAAATGCTTTGGCCTAATAGGTATAATACTCTCGTTGCCAGGCGATTAACGGTATTTTACCCTTCCAGTTAGTACATGTCCCTAATTTGATCGAAAATACGAAACTTTGGTGAGATTGAAAATCGAAGAGTGGAACCAGTCATCAAGGTGTGGAAATCAATCATAGTTTGACAATTTCGTCCCCAAAATGTGGTTTATTGAACGAAACAAGATATAATCTCGAGTCGTCAATAAGAATCCACTAGAATATGAAATGAAAAAAAAAATCCCATCAAGTTATGCATATCACTTGTGACAACCCTCACATTTACAGGTACCGTAGAATTAATTAACTTTAATCATGTGCTTAATGACTGTGTTTGATTTCAACCGACAACTTAAACTGCTTTATGATTTCTGCATCATACGTGCATATGCATCATATTTCATACAGTCACTCCATTCATTACACACAAACTTTAGTGACATACTCGATGCACAAAGCACAGTTAGCACACTGAACGGATAATTCAGAAACTTGCTGACAATGCCAGCACATGGACAGACAATGTTTTTGAGGCCATTATGAGCCAGAGACAGGGTACCACACTAGTATGGAGTGTAGGGAAGTGAGGACCATAAAACTATGTCACTAGGTGATAGTTAAAGTGCTGGGAAGTGCCTAAAACCCACTAATAATGCAGAATTCTGCATTATTTATCAGAAATTCAGCATTTAACATGCTAGTAACGTGCAAAATTATGGCAGAATGGTCCTGTATGCTTCCCTAAGTGTCGGGAATTAAATGTGACACAAAAAGATATATGTAAGGCATTATACGGAATAATTAAACACTTTAACGGAACGGTATCTAACCAAATAACCGGACATTACCCGGAACACCAAAATTTTTCCAAATGCAATGTTTTATTATTTTTTGGCTAGTCATGATCCCCGTTCACCATAACACCCACTAAATTCTCTATTAGCTAACATATGTAAACATATACTTGGAATTTGACTAATAATTACCAACTTTCATCAAAATGTTACAACTAACCCCCCCCCCCCCCATTGTCCTCTTACGGTCACAAGAGGACCCACAAAAATCCCCACCATACTTCACCACTTACTTCCTAGATTTGTTTTATTTTATATTAGATCGTTGCTTGTATGTTTAGACAAAATATTAGAAGACATCCCTTTAAGTATGGCTCCATAGATCATTCATCATTCGAAATCTTCACACCCCATCCCCCACATCTCTCCCTCTCCTTCTCAGCTCACTATAACCGCCACCACCACCACCATATCAACACCACATTCATCCATTTTTAAGTTACATTCAAGTGCTAGAAGGAGGATTAAAGGAGCTTGAAGTTGTAGATCAACAAGGAGCTTCATCACTTGCTTTCTCACACCATTTTCACCATCTTTTTCACTAGAGATCTTCCCAAGCCTTTGAGCTAGTAGTAAGTCCTTGTTTAACCTTTGTTTACTTCCATTTTGAGTAGTTAAAAGTTGTAGTATGTCAAAATTTACAAGAGCATTAAAAGGGTTTAAAAAAGAAACTTGAACATAAAAGATTACATGAAGATGAAATGTTGTTATTAGGATGTTGTAGTGAATATGTTGTTGATTGCGTGTTGATTCTTGGTTATGTGATGCTAATCACCATATGGAGCTTGTTAAATGATGTTTAGAAACATGATTTAAAAAGACTAGGAAGGTGATTATGTGATACATGAAATAATCACCTTCTAGTTTAAACATGAACTTGAAAGAAATTGATTTTCTTGAAATATAAGTGAACAAAGTAAGTTGATGATCATATAGATCCGAGTTCTACAAAAGACTTTTCTAAATAAACCAAGTTCAAGAATCGTTTTTTGGAAAATCATGACTTGTACATACACTTACACCATTTTTGGAAATGAAATAAGTGTAGAAACCTTTTATTTTCAAGAAGAGTTCAAAAGATTTATTTTTGTAAAAATGGTTTACAAATTGTAAACACTTAACTCTTTTAAGAAAATGATTTTTAATGAAGTGAATGCACTTTGGAGGGTAACTAAACCCACTAAACGCTTTACTAAGTTACTACGCGTTTTCGTGATATATCAAGTTCATGATTAATACGAAACGCATATAGTTTGGCTCTTGGTGATGTAACGTTGTTTAAGGATTGATTGTTGATTGATTTCGAAAAGAAAATGATATGCTATTAAGCATGGACACCTCTGTTTACAAAGGGAACTCTGGCGAAATTTCCTAAAAATTCAAACACTTAGAAATTATTTTCTAACAAATGTTTGCAAACGTGTTTAACTTTGTCTTTCAAAATAAACTTCGCCATAGGCTTTGTAACCAAAATACAAAGTATCGGGGGTTGATTTTTACAAGAAAAATGGATGAATGTATATTTAGAGTATATATTTCATACTAATACGCGTGTGTGAATATTTGACTACGTTTTGGAATAGTTATATTATTTTAGGATAAAATAATATAACTTGGCATTTACCGAGAACTTACATTTCCAAAATAATACCAAAGATCACACGGAATGGATATTTAAGTTACACACTGGATATTGTGAAATCACACGCTAAAATGTAACTTATGAAATATTCCAGAAAATACTTTTACAAACATATTTTAGTAAATATTGTTTTTGGATACAAGAAGTGGAAAAATATATTATTTCGGAACTACAAATAAACATGCATAAATTACCCCATCCTTGGGAAGGAAATACGGAGTTAAAATACTTGTGAAGTATTAATACAAAATATTGACTAAACAGTTATTCAAAATTAAACATGACTTAAGTTAAAATAATAATTATTATTTTAACCAAAAGTTATAACTTGGAATAATTTCAAAGAAACGTAACTCAAGTACATTAATACTAAACTAAGGCACGGCCCGTTCATCTAATTGACATTAGTACGTTGTAGGTTGTCGTGCAGCGGACAGAGTTTGAGTTACGGTACAGGAGACGCACTGCAGTGAGTTCATGTCCCCCTTTTCTTTTAACTGTTTTCAGTTTTATACTTCGTGGGTGGAATACATGTTACAATTATCACAGACATTTTTATACATGGTATGGTTAGCGTAAGGAGGGTATACTACTAGATCATGTGAAGGGTGGGCACAACACTTAAAGGCCATTAATCCTCGTCGTAGGACCGAGGGACATGAGTGATAGATCTATTTGGGTGTAGCGAGCCCACACCCATGAGGCCGGGGCGGCCCATAGAGGTGACTATGTCTTCCAGCCGGAAGCCCGGTACAAATTTGCTAGGTTTGAGTTCTTCCTGCACCTTTTCACACATACCAGTGGCTTTGCAACCCATTGGTGATCTCTTTTTCCTTATTGCTACATACCAGGGACTTTCATACAGACATATTTTAACGGTTTATACACACAGGCATACACATGAACTCGCTCAACTTTTGTTGATTTTTCAACTACATGTATTTCAGGGAACTAATCGGATCTGGCAAGTGTCTGCATACGTGTCAAGCTGCGTATAATAAAGATGTCATCCAGGGTTGGAGGGTTTGGGAGGTGTAACCCTTTCCTGGACGGGTCACATGTCTCCAAACCTCGTTCTATCTAAAGTCTTTTGTTGAGTCCTTGAGAACTCATTTTAAACAAGTCATGGTTGTAACTTATTTTGGGTTGATGTTTCAAGACAAGCATGTTATGGTATTTTCTAAACTGTATTAATGGATGAACGTCTCGTATTTTATCATATAGCATTGTTATGATTGTTGCTATGGTATTAAGAAGTCACACCAAAATAATCCACGCTTGCAAAAGCCAGGGTGTGACAGCTTGGTATCAGAGCTTCGATCATAGCGAACTAGGATTCCTTCTTGAGTCTAGACTATGATCATCAGGGCTATCACGAAAACATTTTTGCATTGCATACACAAAATGTCCAGATCCAGGGAACAAATGTTTTTACAAATAAAAGGCTCAAATACACATTCTAAAAGGCTATGTTTATAGTTCAGTCTTAGAGACTGAGGGAGTCCAGTCTGAGAGACTGGGGGAGTTTGGTCCTAGAGGCCAGGGAGTTGGTCTTAGAGACTAGGGAATTGCTCTTAGAGACCAGGGATTTGGTCTTAGAGGCCAGGGATTTGGTCATAGAGACCAGGGATCCAGTCCGAGAGACTGGGGAGTTAGTCTGAGAGACTAGCTGGGTAATTCAGTCTGAGAGACTGGGGAGTCAGTCTGAGAGACTGGGGAGTTGGTCTGAGAGACTAACTGGGTAGTTCAGTCTGAGAGACTGGGTAGTCTGAGAGACTAGTTGGGGCAGTCTGAGAGACTGGGAGGTTTTAGCCTGAGAGGCTGAGTAGTTCAGTTTGGGAAACTAGGAGGTTTGGTCTGAGAAACTAAGTAGATCAGTCTGAGAGACTGGGTGGGATAGTCTGGGAAGACTAGGATGCATACATGATTACATTACTATTTTCTTACATGCTTACCTGATATATGTGCATATGTGTGGTTATGTTACAGACACTATGTCTTCTTCTGACGATACTGGAGTGTCAGACACGCTGGATCCTATGGCGATTGTATCGGACAACGAGATCCTACCTGAGAGCGAGGTTCATACATCGGACACTACGAGTTCCAACGAGGACGATTTCCAGCCTTTTGCTTTGCCGGATTTCGGATGCGATGTTCAGCACGCTGATGGTATTCTAGTCGGGGATCTACCTCTTGCGGAGATCCCTGCTCCCGTCCCTCTTGCTCTTGTTCCTATTGAGGACGATGTCGTGATTCCTGTCATTGAGGTTCCGGTTATGGAGGTTCCTTCTGATTCTTCTGGTCCAGACTCTTTTGAGTCAGTAGCATCTTCTACTCTGCATGCGCTGGGGTTACAGCGATACCCCACTGACTCAGATTCCGATGTGGCCATGTCAGCCGCATTCGATCAGGACCCTGATTTTGACCTTGCCGATGACCCCGATCATGATTTTGACCTAGCTGATGACCCCGATCATGATTTTGACCTTGCTGATGACCCCGATCATGAGTTTGACCTTGCTGATGACGCCGAGCATGAGATAGACTATGCTCCCGATGAGCAGCCATTCGAGGCCCCTGTTTCTCCTCACGATTTCGACCCAGATCACGAGATTAGGCTTGTGTTTGATGACCAGCCCCTAGAGGCTCCTGTTGCTCCCATCGATCAGCCCCCTGTTGTACCCGTTGATCTAGATATAGCCCCAGCTGACCCTGTCCCATTGCCAGATCCTGACACTATCTTTGCTGAGATACCTGATATTGCACCGATATTACCTGATCCAGTTCCTATGTTTGATGACCGTGCTCCGTTTGCCGCCTTCATAGATCCCAGATATGCTGACACCCACAATGGGTGGGTTGATGATGACGATTATCCCCCATATGTTAGGCCGGTCACTCCCTCTCATGCACCCATCTCTGCACCAGTCGATGTTGCCCCACTTTTTCCCCGTGAGTCAGATATCCATCGCACCGACCTTCCTATCACTTTTCTCCAGGACATTCCTCCACCTCGTCCTGGGGAGGGTTCGTCGAGACAGCAGCCTGCTTTTGTCCCGCCCGTGTCGTCAGCTGTTCCATTCATGTCTCAGCATCCACACACTACATCACCCTTTGTACCCTTGGGCGAGCCACTTATGTGGTCTTCACCCAACGTCATGCCTTTGACAGATCCATACCATCCTTTTCATGTTGGGTATATGACGGATGATATACTTTTATCCCTGCAGTTACAGCAGGAGGCGTTGAGCCGACGGGTACAGGAGCTGGAGAGGACCCCGCGTCCTCCCCCTTGTCATTGCCAGTCTCCATTCGCTACACCACCAGCTCCTCTTCCACTACACCCGGATTCTGATGTCCGCTTCCTCACTCCTGAGTAGCAGATTGCCTACCTGCTGCGCGTTATCCACGCCCTCGAGGAGGATTGGGTGCATTTGTGCCGTTTGCTTTTCTTCCCTCCTCCCCCTCCTCATCCGCCATCAGCGTAGCTATATTTTTGGTTTGGTGCTGGTAGATTGTTTGGTGAGAAAGTCGCAATTGGGCCAACATATGAAGACTTTTGGAAGACCACGTTTTTGTATATAATTTGTGTAGACTGACTTGTATTTTGGGGTGATGTAACCCTATGATCTTATTTTGATGTATGATGTACTGTGAAACATGTAAAACTATATTGTGGTCATGATTAAATGAAAGCTCAATGGCAACGTTCTCACTACATGCATTGTTGGATTACTTGTTTGTGTTATGACATGGGATGTTATATGATTTCTTACATAGATGAATGTTATTATAAAATACATGTGATGTATGTACTATACTTATTATGACCTGACCCATACAATCTTCTTTTAGAAGATGCCTCCACGAAGGGATGTTCGCCTGCCTACTACTGAGGCAGAGTTACAAGAGAGTATTTCAAAAGCGATAGCGGATTATGAGGCCTCGCGCGCCGAAACTAGTGGGAATACCTCAAGAAACAACAACCCACCACATGGTAATGTTTAAGTCGCTTGGGACCCCCTACATTACATTTGGACATTCCATGTGCAATTGCTAATACTTCCTGTGAATGACGTTACTTGTACATGCTGTACTTTTAAGCAGTTTCTAGACTGCAAACCGCTGAATTTTGATGGCACCGGGGGTGCTGTGGGTTTTGTTCACTGGGCAGAAAAGACGGATTCCGTGTTAAGAATGAGCAAATGTGCACCAGATCAGCAAGTTACCTACATATCCGGTCTGTTCATAGATGGAGCGCTGTCGTGGTGGAATCTCTAGGTCCAAACCCTGGGAGAGGTAGCGGCTTATGCGTTGACTTGGAACGAGCTGAAAGAGCTCATGCGAAAGAAATACTGCTCCAGGGCGGAAGTCCAGAAATTAGAAACTGAATTCTGGAACCTTAAAATGGACGACCCAAAAATCGCCGAGTATGTTCAGAGATTTCATGATCTGTCACACATGGTACCATATCTGGTCACTCCCGAATTCAAACGCGTGGAGCGTTTCATCTGGGGGTTGGCGCCCCAGATTATGAGCATGGTAACAACGTCCAAGCCGCCGATAATTACCGAAGCCATTGATCTCAGCGTGGCACTTACAGAGGAAGCCATCCGGTTAAACAAGTTTTCAATTTCTGAACTGAAGAAGAAGGAGACACATGTTGAATCCTCAAGAGAGAACAAGAGGAAGTTCTCCAATTTTAAAAAGGTTACCAGCAGTGTAAGCAAGAGAAAGGAGGTACACCCACCAATTAAAGCCAAAACCGGTGCCGAAAACAAAGGAAGAGGTTACATGGGCACTCTGCCCAAATGTGATTTATGTCAGTACCATCACCCCGGCCCGTGCAGATTCAGGAAATGTGAGTCCTGTGGGAAGACAGGCCACTCAAAGGAAACATACTGGGTTGGTACTGGTACCGGTCGTGGTGGTCAGCGAGGTTATGGAAATGGGAATGGGAACCGCCAACAGGGAGGAAATGGCGGGAATGGAAATCGTGGAAATACTGGGAATCAAGCTGGTAACCGAGGAGCGAACATCAATCGAGGCGGTAATGGTAATGGGAATGGTCGAGGACCAGGGTGTTTCAATTGTGGAGACATGGAGCACTTCAAGCGTGAATGCCCGAAACTCAATCAAGCACGAGGCAGAGTTTTCAACATAGGTGCAAGGGAAGCACGCCAGGATCCCAATGTAGTCACTCCTACGTTCCCTATAAATCAACGCTTTGCATCTGTACTATTTGACACTGGTGCCGATTATAGTTTTGTATCACTAGAATTTAAAAGTATACTTGGGTTAACTGATAGTAAATTAGACATTCCGTACTCAATTGAACTGGCTAATGGAAAGCTAGTAGAAGCAAATGAAGTCATCAGGAGTTGCGTAATAGAGCTGGGAGGACACGAGTTTACACTGGATCTACTGCCAGTCGAGTTGGGAAGTTTCGACGTGATAGTAGGGATGGATTGGTTGTCAAACAACAGAGCCGAAATTGTATGTCACGAGAAGACCATTCGTATCCCAATGGCGGATGGAGAAACGATTGTGGTACATGGGGAAAAGCACGATATGCCCCTAAGGATCATTAGTTGCTTGAAGGCCAGGAAATGCTTGAAGAAGGGATGTGTTGCTTTCTTGGCGCACATTGTGGATAAAGAAGCCGCGGAGCCGAAGTTGGAGAATATTCCAGTTAAGAAGGAATATCCTGAAGTCTTACCTGAAGACTTGCCAGGATTGCCGCCTCAGCGACAAGTCGAGTTTCACATTGACTTGGTTCCAGGCGCCGCGCCTGTAGCTAAGGCACCTTATCGACTTGCTCCTTCGGAAATGCAAGAGCTGTCAACGCAACTTCAGGAGTTATTGGATAAGGGCTTTATCAGACCAAGCTTCTCGCCTTGGGGAGCTCCAGTTTTGTTCGTTAAGAAGAAAGATGGTAGTTTCCGCATGTGCATAGACTACCGCGAGCTAAACAAGTTGACAATCAAGAATAGATATCCCTTGCCACAAATTGATGACCTGTTCGATCAATTACAAGGTTTAAATTTTTACTCAAAGATCGATCTTAGATCGGGTTATCATCAACTATGTATTCAAGAAGAAAGCATTCCAAAGACGGCCTTTAGGACTCGATATGGACATTACGAGTTCCTAGTTATGCCGTTTGGGTTGATAAACGCACCAGCCGTGTTTATGGATTTAATGAACCGAGTTTGCAAGCCGTATCTTTATAAGTTTGTGATCGTGTTCATTGACGATATTTTGATTTATTCGAAAATGAAGGAAGAGTACGAACACCACCTAAGGGCTATCTTAGAACTGCTCAAGAAAGAGAAGTTGTACGCGGAGTTCTCAAAGTGTGAGTTCTGGTTACGCGAAGTCCAGTTTCTTGGTCATGTGGTTAATGGAAATGGAATCTATGTGGATCCTACAAAGATTGAAGCAATCAAGAATTGGGAGACTCCAAAGACGCCAACCGAAATTCGACAGTTCCTAGGTTTGGCTGGTTATTATCGGAGGTTTATTGAGGATTTCTCGAAAATCGCCCAACCTTTGACATCCCTTACACAGAAAGACAAGAAGTTTGATTGGGGAGACAAACAAGAAGAAGTATTTCAGTTTTTGAAGGACAAGCTTTGTGACGCACCGATCTTATCTCTACCCGAAGGCACTGACGACTTTGTGGTATATTGCGACGCCTCGCGTCAAGGTTTAGGCTGCGTGCTGATGCAGCGACAAAAAGTTATAGCCTACGCCTCACGCCAACTGAAGGTTCACGAGAAAAACTACACCACGCATGACTTGGAGTTAGGCGCAGTGGTGTTTGCTTTGATAATCTGGCATCATTACTTATATGGCACGCGATGCAAAATCTACACTGATCACAAGAGTCTGCAGCACATATTCGATCAGAAAGGGCTTAACATGAGACAGAGATGCTGGGTTGAACTGTTGAATGATTACGATTGTGAGATTAAGTATCACCCTGGGAAGGCGAACGTGGTCGCCGATGCCTTGAGTCGGAAAGAAAGAATTAAGCCCATAAGGGTTAGGGCTTTGGAAATGATTGTACAGACAGACCTCATGTTGCGCATTCGTGCTGCGCAGAGGGAAGCTCTAAAAAGGGAGAATCTTGAGAATGAATATCTCCGTGGGATGGAGAAACAGTTGGTGCCATAGGAGGATGGAACATTGTGTTTCATGGGAAGAATTTGGGTTCCTTTTTTGGTGGTTTAAGAGACGTTATTTTTTATGAAGCTCACAAATCATGGTACTCGATCCATCCTGGATCGGATAAAATGTACCAAGACTTAAAGGATTTCTATTGGTGGCCGAGAATGAAAGGCGATGTTGCGATATATGTTGGCAAATGTTTAACTTGCGCCAAAGTAAAGGCCGAATACCAGAAGCCTTCAGGTCTCTTGCAACAACCTGAAATACCACAGTGGAAGTGGGAACAGATTTCAATGGATTTTATAACGAAATTGCCAAGGACGCCCAGAGGTCATGATACGATCTGGGTGATCGTAGACCGCCTGACCAAATCAACACACCTTTTCGCAATCAAGGAGAAAGACAACACTAGCAAGCTAGCTGAGCTATACCTGAGAGAGATTGTTGCACGTCATGGAGCGCCTCTCTCAATCATTTCTGATAGAGATGGAAGATTCGTGTCAAGGATTTGGCAATCCTTTCAAGAATTTTTGGTTCTTAGTTAAATCTGAGTACTCCATTCCATCCGCAGACTAACGGACAGAGCGAACGAACGATTCAAACGTTGGAAGACATGTTGCGAGCTTGTGTAATAGATTTGGGTGGTAGTTGGGACAATCATCTACCATTGGTCGAATTTTCATACAACAATAGTTACCGTGCAAGCATTCAAGCCGCACCGTTCGAAGCTCTATATGGACGCAAGTGTCGATCACCGATATGTTGGGCTGACACAGGTGATAGGCAGCTTGTTGGTCCGGAATTGGTCCAGGAAACGACAGACAAAATTTCACAGATCCGAGAACGCATCAAAGCGGCTCGTGATCGACAAAAGAGTTATGCGGACCTGAGAAGGAAACCTCTGGAATTTGGGGTAGGAGATATGGTTTTGTTGAAAGTTTCACTCTGGAAGGGTGTGGCACGCTTTGGGAAGCGTGGGAAGTTGAACCCCAGATACATTGGTCCATTCAGAATCCTGGAACGGATTAGTCTCGTAGCATACAAGTTGGATTTACCTGCAGAACTAAATGGCTTTCATGATACATTCCATGTATCAAATTTGAAAAAGAGTCCAACTCAAGACACAGTTGTCATTCCTGCCGACGAAGTTCATGTTGACGACACACTCCACTTTATTGAAGAACCAGTTGTGGTTACGGATTGGAAGGTTAACAAAACACGCAGGAGTAGTGTCAAACTCGTCAAGGTTCGATGGAATGCACGATATGGCCCAGAATTCACGTGGGAGCGTGAGGATCGCATGAAAGAAAAATACCCACATTTATTCCCCAAGACCCCTACAACTAGAAGCAGAACCTAAAATTTCGGGATGAAATTTTCTTAAAGGGGGGAGAATGTGACAACCCTCACAATTACAGGTACCGTACAATTAATTAATTTTAATCATGTGCTTAATGACTGTGCTTGATTTCAACCGACAACTTAAACTGCTTTATGATTTCTGCATCATACATACATATGCATCATATTTCATACAATCACTCCATTCATTACACACAAACTTTAGTGACATACTCGATGCACAAAGCACAGTTAGCACACTGAACGGATAATTCAGAAACATGCTGACAATGCCAGCACATGGACAGACAATGTTTTTGAGGCCAGTATGAGCCAGAGACAGGGTACCACACTAGTATGGAGTGTATGGAAGTGAGGACCATAAAACTATGTCACTAGGTGATAGTTAAAGTGCCGGGAAGTGCCTAAAACCCACTAATAATGCAGAATTCTGCATTATTTATCAGAAATTCAGCATTTAACATGCTAGTAACGTGCAAAATTATGGCAGAATGGTCCTGTATGCTTCCCTAAGTGTCGGGAATTAAATGTGACACAAAAAGATATATGTAAGGCATTATACGGAATAATTAAACACTTTAATGGAACGGTATCTAACCAAATAACCGGACATTACCCGGAACACCAAAATTTTTCCAAATGCATTGTTTTATTATTTTTTGGCTAGTCATGATCCCCGTTCACCATAACACCCACTAAATTCTTTATTAACTAACATATGTAAATATATACTTGGAATTTGACTAATAATTACCAACTTCCATCAAAATGTTACAACTAACCCCCCCCCCCCATTGCCCTCTTATGGTCATAAGAGGACCCACAAAAATCCCCACCATACTTCACCACTTACTTCCTAGATTTGTTTTATTTTATATTAGATTGTTGCTTGTATGTTTAGACAAAATATTAGAAGACATCCCTTTAAGTATGGCTCGATAGATCATTCATCATTCCAAATCTTCACACCCCATCCCCCACGTCTCTCCCTCTCCCTCTCGGCTCACTATAACCGCCACCACCACCACCACCATATCAACACCACATTCATCCATTTTTAAGTTACATTCAAGTGCTAGAAGGAGGATTAAAGGAGCTTGAAGTTGTAGATCATCAAGGAGCTTCATCACTTGCTTTCTCACACCATTTTCACCATCTTTTTCACTAGAGATCTTCCCTAGCCTTTAAGCTAGTAGTAAGTCCTTGTTTAACCTTTGTTTACTTCCATTTTGAGTAGTTAAAAGTTGTAGTATGTTGAAATTTACAAGAACACTAAAAGGGTTTAAACAAGAAACTTGAACATAAAAGATTACATGAAGATGAAATGTTGTTAGTAGGATGTTGTAGTGAATATGTTGTTGATTGCATGTTGATTCTTGGTTATGTGATGCTAATCACCATATGGAGCTTGTTAAATGATGTTTAGAAACATGATTTAAAAAGACTAGGAAGGTGATTATGTGATACATGAAATAATCACCTTCTAGTTTAAACATGAACTTGAAAGAAATTGATTTTCTTGAAATATAAGTGAACAAAGTAAGTTGATGATCATATAGATCCGAGTTCTACAAAAGACTTTTCTAAATAAACCAAGTTCAAGAATCGATTTTTGGAAAATCATGACTTGTACATACACTTACACCATTTTTGGAAATGAAATAAGTGTAGAAACCTTTTATTTACAAGAAGAGTTCAAAAGATTTATTTTTGTAAAAATGGTTTACAAGTTGTAAACACTTAACTCTTTTAATAAAATGATTTTTAATGAAGTGAATGCACTTTGGAGGGTAACTAAACCCACTAAACGCTTTACTAAATTACTACGTGTTTTCGTGATATATCAAGTTCATGATTAATATGAAACGCATATAGTTTGGCTCTTAGTGATGTAACGTTGTTTAAGAATTGATTGTTGACTGATATCGAAAAGAAAATGATATGCTATTAAGCATGGACACCTCCGTTTACAAAGGGAACTCGGGCGAAATTTCCTAAAAATTCAAACACTTAGAAATTATTTTCTAACAAATGTTTGCAAACGTGTTTTAACTTTGTCTTTCATAATAAACTTCGCCATAGGCTTTGTAACAAAAATACAAAGTATCGGGGGTTGATTTTTACAAGAAAAATGGATGAATGTATATTTAGAGTATATATTTCATACTAATACGCGTGTGTGAATATTTGACTACGTTGTGGAATAGTTATATTATTTTAGGATAAAATAATATAACTTGGCATTTACCGAGAACTTACATTTCCAAAATAATACCAAAGATCACACGGAATGGATATTTAAGTTACACACTGGATATTGTGAAATCGCACGCTAAAATGTAACTTATGAAATATTCCAGAAAATACTTTTACAAACATATTTTAGTAAATATTGTTTTTGGATACAAGAAGTAGAAAAATATATTATTTCGGAACTACAAATAAACATGCATAAATTACCCCATCCTTGGGAAGGAAATATGGAGTTAAAATACTTATGAAGTATTAATACAAAATATTGACTAAACAGTTATTCCAAATTTAAACATGACTTAAGTTAAAATTATTATTATTATTTTAACCAAAAGTTATAACTTGGAATAATTCCAAAGAAACGTAACTCGAGTACATTAATACTAAACTAAGGCACGGCCCGTTCGTCTAATTGACATTAGTACGTTGTAGGTTGTCGTGCAGCGGACAGAGTTTGAGTTACGGTACAGGAGACGCACTGCAGTGAGTTCATGTCCCCCTTTTCTTTTAACTGTTTTCAGTTTTATACTTCGGGGGTGGAATACATGTTACAATTATCACATACATTTTTATACATGGTATGGTTAGCGTAAGGAGGGTATACTACTAGATCATGTGAAGGGTGGGCACAACACTTAAAGGCCATTAATCCTCGTCGTAGGACCGAGGGACATGAGTGATAGATCTATTTGGGTGTAGCGAGCCCACACCCATGAGGCCGGGGCGGCCCCTAGAGGTGACTATGTCTTCCAGCCGGAAGCTCGGTACAAATTTGCTAGGTTTGAGTTCTTCCTGCACCTTTTCACACATACCAGTGGCTTTGCAACCCATTGGTGATCTCTTTTTCCTTATTGCTACATACCAGGGACTTTCATACAGACATATTTTAACGGTTTATACACACAGGCATACACATGAACTCGCTCAACTTTTGTTGATTTTTCAACTACATGTATTTCAGGGAACTAATCGGATCTGGCAAGTGTCTGCATACGTGTCAAGCTGCGTATAATAAAGATGTCATCCAGGGTTGGAGGGTTTGGGAGGTGTAACCCTTTCCTGGACGGGTCACATGTCTCCAAACCTCGTTCTATCTAAAGTCTTTTGTTGAGTCCTTGAGAACTCATTTTAAACAAGTTATGGTTGTAACTTATTTTGGGTTGATGTTTCAAGACAAGCATGTTATGGTATTTTCTAAACTGTATTAATGGATGAACGTCTCGTATTTTATCATATAGCATTGTTATGATTGTTGTTATGGTATTAAGAAGTCACACCAAAATAATCCACGCTTTCGCAAAAGCTAGGGTGTGACATCACTCCTGGCTCGATGGTGAAATTTCGTGCAAGGTACTAAGTCAGATGGATTGAAATTCGTCACCAAAGGTGGGAATCACCCATATTTTAGTTAGTCATTTCGATTGTAGAATATGAGTATCTTCAAGTATGTATTGTGTGAAATGTTTTAGAAAAGACACAGTGTATATTTAGACAAAAGAAGAGGTAGAAGCAAATAGGAAGAATTACATATTAAGCAAGAATCTGGAATGGTCAAGTTTTTGTACTTAGACTATAGACTAGGTCGAACATGGCAATTCTACCTAATTCCCTATAGTTATGGCTCTGATACCAATCTGTCACACCCCAACCGATGGCGGAAATATCGGAGTGAGACGGAAATGAGATTGCAAGAGGCTTCATAACACTATTGATGACAAGTATTCATTTATTGATTTAACATCACTTTAAATAATATACAACAAGTTTAAATCATTTACAACAAATAGTCAAATAATAAACCTTTATTTCATTTATGTAATGTAGTACATGATTTGGATACCAAATCCATCAAGTTTGGAAGCAAAATACAATATAATAAGCATTAAAGTTTAAATGTGTTTCTAGGCAAACCCTACTAGATTTCGGGCATCTTTATTTATATCGTCAACCTGCAATACATGTTAAAGCATAGTTCAATACAAAAAGCATTCGCGAGCATACAAGTTTTGGATATAAATTTAGATAAGAAAGCATTTTAATCAACTTCGCATGCGTAACTAATATACTAGATTAATGTAAACATTACGCGCGATCTACAATTTATAACACCTATGATTTGCAAGTATAACACGTAAGTTGTATAAATGATTTTTAAGTACATGTATTGTCCCCAAAAATAGTAAAGCGTAAAAAGGGGATCGAGTATGCTCACATTGGTTGCGTTGCGATTTCTTGTAATAACGCACGAGTAATGGTTGGAGAAATCCAAGAGAACGAACAAGAGCGACTAACCTAGATATTTAGAATTTACACATAACGATATCGTTAAAATTTGTAGATTAAACATAACCCCTAATGTGATTATTAGTTTTTTTATGGTTAGATTAATCTAATAATTATTAGTTATTTGGAAATTATTAGAGTAAAAGTTAGTTAAATCTAAAGGTTTGTTTTTATTACAATTTTAAAGGTTTTAAAAGGGAAAAAGTTTTAAGAAACAAAATAAAACAGTTTATTCATAAAATGTATGGTTGTAGTTATGGGTTTTCAAAAGAAAAGGAAACCAAAATAAATAAACAAGATTCGGACCACTAACTGTTCATACAACTGATTAAATGGAACAAAAAAAGACATAAAGTGCAGCGAGGAACCAGGAGGCCGGGTTCGAACCCGCGACCTTCGGGTCACACAACGCGTCAAAAAAACAACTCGTCTAAAACACTAGATTTGGGGGTTTAGATTTTATAATTCTTTTAGCTAATAACAGAAATTGTCATCTTCTTTCTAAAAGGCCATCCGATCTGTCACCTGCGCGCACCTTTTCCTCTTTTGGAAACCCTATAAATACCCTGTCACATCAACATTCATTGATGTGACAGCTCTTTCTCCGACCAGCTCGCTCAAGTCCCCATTTCTCTCGATTTCTCCCAATTCTGGTAAGTTTCTACCCTGAATCTTGTACTTCTATGATCTACACGCACTTCTTCATCATTTTCACCGTTAAATCTTCACTTTTAACCATGTAATCGCCGGGTTTGAGGTGTTCTAGGGTGATGCCATCATGGAGTTCTTATGAACTTCAAGATTTGGCTTCATTCCACCAAGAACAACTTAGATCTAAGAGATTTCAACATGATTTAACACTATTCTCACTTAAATCTAAATGTTTTCGAGGATTAAAAGGATTGAAAGATGGTTTCATCACTTTCTTTCAACTCTTTTACACTCAATGCACTCCAAATCGGTATAATCGGAGCTAGTTCAGGCCTTCTACTCATACTCTAAGTAAAGCGTCGGTCCCAGATCTGATTCCTACCAAACAGACAACCGTTTTTGGGTTGAACATGAACAAACCGTCAAGAACAGTTAGACCGATCGGATTGGGGTGATCCCCGTTCGAACGGGTGACTAGGGACTAATGGAGTTTTTATGTTGTTTAACACAGTGTCATACCGTCTCAATCTAACCGTAAACTATCAAAACTTAACAAGTTTCCAAAACAAACAAGTCACCAAGCGAATTGCTATTCGATCGGATTGCCATCCGATCGAACGGCAATCCGCACGGATGACAGGTGAACCCCCAACACTTAAACATTTTCAAAGAAGGTTAGTTTCCAACGAACCGTCATCCAATCGGACGGCTATCCGTTTGGATGACCATCCGTCCGGATGACCTGAATTGTAGGAACCCTTCTCTTTTTATAGAATGCTACAACGAAAACTTCAAAGCCATCATACATAAACACATCCATCCCAAATGAGTGGCGAACCGACCGAACGGCCATCCGATCGGATTGCCATCCGTTCGGACGTCACTTCGACACTACATCACTTGCACCGTTTTACGTGCCACTTATCGCTTACGCTATCGTTCTGTAACTAGGCTGACTCTCTAGTGCTCCCTTCAATCCATTAGCTACCATCGCTGTGAGTATACTCGATCCCTTTTTGCTTTACGCACTTTTGGGTGTTACATACGTTACTTATTCTAAATCACATCGAACACACAACACGAACACTTTTAACGCTAACCGCTATTGCATGTTATACGAGACTCGATGAATGCCTGTTTGTTATGTTTACACATTGATTGCTGTCTACTGCCTTAGCAACGATAGTACTATAGTTTGGACTCAGCACCTGTTCACTCAGGGGTTGTTAAGGATATTACTTCACGTGTTCGCAGTGGTGAACATGTGTTGCGCACTCGCTACTCGCAGTCATTGGTATTGATAGGATCTTTGTCGATAGCTTACATGCTTCACATTATACGTTGTACATGCTGGTTATGCGTAAACGATTTTGAACTCTAAATATACTATTAAACTTGTATGCTCACCTTTACACTATGTGTATTGACCCCTATTATAACGTATGTGACAGGTGTTTAGGATGCTTCGCTTGCTTGCCATGGAATCAAGTAGGATGAGTCTAGAAACAAACAATTTAAATCTGAGTCGTCGGAACAGTTTTTATTTGTCTTTGAGAACTATTTATCTGTAATAACTGTGTTACTTATTATGTCATGGTATGGGACATGATGCTTAAATAATTGGTAATGATAGTTGTTAT
Source organism: Helianthus tuberosus (assembly GCA_030545235.1). NCBI lineage: Eukaryota > Viridiplantae > Streptophyta > Magnoliopsida > Asterales > Asteraceae > Helianthus > Helianthus tuberosus. The sequence continues at coordinate 7,551,603 of JARYGA010059718.1, read as the reverse complement.
GGAAACTCTTGGACAATCTGTTTCGCTTAGTGCCGCGCCCCGATGTTTCCGCCATCGATTGGGGTGTGACACTATGTACAAGATGGATACATGGAGACCAGTATATAGTTTCATGGTTAACCCATCTTTGGCGAGTCTAAAACCACCATATCATCACAAATAAGTGTAAGATTTAGAAAGGCAAGGAAGAGAGCTGCAATTGAATCGGAAGACATCGCAAAGGGTGAGAGGTTGTCAAAGAAGAATACAACCCAGACTTGTGGCAAGCGTAAGAAAAGACCATTATGGCATGTCTTGAAAGATAGGTAGATCAAAAGTTTACTTGGTTAACTTTCAAAGTCAAAGGGTGGTCAAAATTTTTGGAACCTTGGTTCAGATTTTCTATCTTTTGGAACTTTTGGTGTACTAAGTACTAGCTTTTGGTTCAAATTTATGCGCCCCTTCAAGAGAATTCTAGGTGCAAACACTACAAGAAAACGGGGCAATAGAGGCGACGACTGTCACCTCTAATGATCCAGATCGTCGCCGCTATTGGTAATAGCGGCGACAAATCTTCGCTATTATAACGCCTCTATTGATGGGACGATATTGACCACATGTCGCTGCTATTGGTCTGTGTCGCTGCTATTGGTCGTAGACCATTAGGAGCGATACTTCGTCGCTAATAAGACGTCGCTAATGTTTTTTAAATTCGACATCATAACTTTCTTGTTCTTTCTATAATCTAATGTCATTTCATGGGTGATGTCACAAGGATGCATACATAACTTTCACTGCGTTTACGGTCGTAAACGCAGCGGTTTAACGGCTACAAATGCAGCGGTTAACCGCTGCATTTACGACCCGTTTGTAGCCGTTATTCTTCCGTAAATGCAGCCGTTTAACGGCTGCGAATGGGCTACCGCTGCGTTTGCAGCCATTAAACTGCTTCGTTTACGGCCCGCTCGCAGCCGTTAAACGGATGCGTTTACAGCCGTTTACTTTATAAAATATGTATTTTAACTTATTACCTTCAGGTGGTTAATTATGGCATCCCTATGTGATTGTCTGACATTGCGCCAACCCATTTTTTCGAATGGTATGGTGCGCCACATGTGCATACCCGCCTCCCGCTTTAATTGATCATTTTCTTCTCCAACAGGGGTATAAATTGCCTCTCTATCAAACTGAATAGAAATAGGCCCCTCTGCTTTAACCCTATTCCGAAGCTTTTCATTTTTTGCCTTTCCTCTTACTCTCCCAGCAGGAACCGCTGTAATTAAAATTAAAATTAATTAATGACAACATTTATAATTAATGAAATAAAATTACTAAAAAATAATTAATAATAATACTTACCATCAGTCTCGTGAGTCCCGCGCTGAAAAGGATCTGGAAATAGTGGATCCCCGGCTCCGTCGCCGCCATGTCCCGAGGGACCACATCGGCCATCAAACTGCGATAGTTTAAACACCATTGCATAGTGGTATTCTGAGGCGATTTAGCATAGATAATATGAATATTAGCACCAAGACACGCATAAAGATATAAACCCTTTAACTCAAAGTTCTATAAGTAAATTATACGAAAGTTTAAAATTTGGGGCTCTCTACTTGCTAGTTTAAGTTGACTAAGTATAAACTAACCAACATTGAAACTGTGAAAGTTTAAACACCCAACAACGACTAATGTTACGCTAATTTGTGTCCTAAGTTGACATACAAATTGGTTGGATGCTCGTTTCAATGATAAAACTTCATCAGACTCTAGAGAACAGAGATGGTAGCATTTTGTAACATTGATTGATCAACACCTTGTTGAATTCTGGGGCACCCAAAGGTAAATTCTTAGTACTATTTTACCTCTAGCCTCAACAATTGGGGATGATGTAATTTACCCTATATATACATTTATGTGTATTGAAATCTGAAGTCATTTTTTGTCATTTGTTTGTTCTATCATTGTATGATTTTAATCCCAACTTCCAGTATAGTTTTGTGCTCTTTTTTTAAAGTTCATTTGCTAATCATCAACTCAAGCATATTATAGACAAATATATTGTCCTCACTCATGATATATAAATTCTAATAAAATAGAATATCATATACTGAAACTAATTGCGGATCACTGAACTGGTCATACAAAAACAAATTATTCATGAACAAGCGATGGACTGGTTCAACAATTTGAAAGGAACCTGAGTCACTCATGCTTAGATGAAGTGAAGGCTATCTCTAGGATATAACCACTGACCATTGCTAAAAATGCACACGTCACCCTATTTTACAGTAATTTATACCCAATTTCTCGTCTTGAATAAAATTAAAAGAAAACTAACCTTATTTGAAGCTCCTAGAAGGTGGTGGTGACGTCGGAGACGAGGTGAGTGGCCGGAATTTTCTAGCAAGCACACATACATACACAAAAAGTAAAGAAATTAACAAATATATAACAAATTGATGAAGAAACTCGACACAAACTAACAATACTAACCGATTTGGGAGAAGAAATTGTGAACTTGAAGTGATTTTCGCTACTTTTTTTTTCGATGAGAGAGATGAAAGGATTGGGGGAAAATGGCGAAAGAGGGAAGAAATCCCGCTTTTAGGTGCTGTTCTGCGAAAAGGTAATAGGGGCGACGCCCATCTCTGCCAATGGTCTTTAGTGTCACCTCTATTGACTAGGTTAAACCCCAGCCATTGGATCAAGATAAGACATGGATGGCTGGGGTTTAATCTGGGACACCGTGTTCCGGATCAACCAATAGCGGCAACATATGGCTTGTCGCTGCTATTGGTGTCGCCTCTATTGCCCCGTTTTCTTGTAGTGAAAATAAGAAGCAACAATGGCAAATCTTGGGGTGCTAAACGGGTCGTGTTCGCATATTCAACCTGACTCGGGCCTGAAAATTTTAGACGACCCGAACATGACCTAAACCCGAAAATCGTGTTCGGTGCATTTTAGATACACCTTGTTGCATACTAATTACAAAATAAAATGCATGGATTTTACCGAAAAAATTAACTAAAACAAGAGAAAAATCTAAAGCAGGGTGCATGACATTAATATAGATATTTATAATGGTGGGTTACATTGGTTAAATGTTGATGATTTCTCACGAGTGAATGGAATAACATGGATTGATTCAAACTAATTATGGGAATCAATTGATAAATCAAAACACATTGCTTGAATGCTTTTTCCAGGTGTATATTGGAGAATCAATTGATAAATCCAGGCTTTCGGGTTTGGGGTTGGGGCCGCTGGGTGGAGGTGGGAGTTAGAAAGCTTCGGTGAATTCTCGGTAAGGAGTATCAGAAACAAGTTGGAAGGCCTTATGTATACTGATCTCGGGCCGGAGTTTGATTGGAATAATTGGACTCCAATCAAGGTAAATTTCTTGATTTGGAGACTTATTCAAGATAAAATTCCTACGACTATGGCTCTTGCTAGAAGGAATGTTACACTTCCATGCGTTTGCTCTAAACTACGCAATGACAAGGATCAATTTGCCTTACACTTGTTCGATTCATGCTGAACCGCGGATCAGTTTGTGTCTAACTGGTGTAGGATCAAACCCATTTACATCTTGGAGCTGAAAGATTTGGCAACCATTCACTATCAAAGTCTCTCTAATAGAGATGTTAATGTTTGAATAGTGTAAGTTACATTCTTTTGTCATTGTGTTATTCTAAAACTAAAAAAAACCTTAACGTAAACTCATTAATAAAAATGTATGTATGTGTTGATACACAATCTAAAGGTTGATATATAATATTTCCTTAACCTTGAAAGGTGTAGTAGTCACTATTAAAGTCTCTCTAATAGAGATGTTATGTTTGAATAGTGCAAGTGACATTCTTTTGTCATTGTGTTATTCTAAAACTAAAAAAAAAAAAAAAAACCTTAACCTAAACTCATTAATAAAAATGTATGTATGTGTTGACTTAAGAGCTTACTCTATGGAACATCATATCATCATTAAACTCAATAATCGTAGTGGAGCTCTTTGTTTGTTGATTCAATGTTTCTTATATCATTTACATCTATTTTTGAATGGTGAAAGTTGCTTCACTAATCATACTCCTAAACTACACCAGAATTTCTAATTTTACATCATGTTGAGCATTGAACATTGCTCTTCTTATGTAGAGGCACATTCTCATCTGCTCCATCTTCCTTTATTCTTTTTTTTTTTTTTTTTTATAAAAAAACCTAATTTTTCTTTTATGAAACTAAATTTATTGACATATATTATTTCCATGTTCTTCATCTTCATTTGATAAAGAAATATTTGTCATTTTGTGTTAACGTAGTGTTGTCGAAGTTTACACAACAACAACTCAGTGCTAAGTTTTGTTAATAAAATTAGCTTAGATAAAGTAAGGAGTGGGAGTTAGCACAAACAAGGAGATCTCAAAGCATCTTTAGTACTTATTTAGATACTACTTTAAAAGCAAATGATTCCAGCCCAGCTGGTTGATGCATTGGAAATGATGGGGAAGGACTCAGGTTCGACTCTTGATCCCACCCGAGTTTTCTACTACAGTGCATTTACTCCAGAGGGTCGGCTCTTGTGGAGGGTGCAACTCCTGTCATGTGGCAGGAGGCTGGAAATTTTCTCGGGGACAACGTAACGTCCCTCTCGACCAGGCGTGGACCCGGTTAAGACAACATAGTCCTGGTAATGAGTGGTGGCGGGCCAGCGTCTTGCGGATGTGAATTAGCCGTCTGTTGTGAAGTTCACCTGTCAAAAAAAAAAGATACTACTTTAAAATATTTTCACTTATTTTTTTTAACAACAATTCCTAGATTTTCTAGGATAAATACACTATACATACACCGTTTAGGATTTGAATTCCTAGCTTTTGGTTGTGAAGCACATCAGTTAACCACCAGGACATACCCTTGAAGATACCTATTATGAAAGCCAATACAAGCACAAAATTTATAGAAGAACTCTCATTTATGATCATTTTGCTGAAAAAAAAAAAAAAAAAGAAAAGAAAAGAAAAAGGAGTTTCTAAGAGGACCCGGGGTGGACACGTTATGTCCCCCCATAACGCGTGGAACATAAGCCAACACCGCCGCCGCCTTTCTTTTTAACGCGAAATATGTATAACGCGTTAAATGGATGACGCGTTGAAAACAACAAAAGTTGCCGTTCAATTGGACTGTTGACTGGGGGGCTGTGTATATAAATCCAAAAAATAAAAAACAAAAACAAAAGTTGCCTTTCAATTCTCCCACTCACAATTCTCCAACTCAAAAAAAAAAAAAAAAAAAAAAAGTTGCCGTTCAATTCTCCCACTCACAATTCTCCAACTCAAAAAATAAAAAAATCTTCAACTCAATACAAAAAAACAGTTTACCTTTTTTATAAAAAAACAGATTTAAAAAAAAACAGTTTTCAGTTTTATAAAAAACAGATTTAAAAAAAAAAAACAGTTTACAGTTTTATAAAAAACAGAATTTAAAAAAACAGTTTTCAGTTTAAAAAAAAAAAAACAGTTTTCAGTTTTTAAAAAAACAGTTTACAGTTTTATAAAAAACAGAATTTATAATGTAAAAAAATAAAAAATAAAAAAATTAGTGAGTGATGGAATTTGTACAAGTGATGACCATTTCCAGCAAAAAAAGGTGTGAGTGATGGAAATAATGGTTGATGACATGGCAGATCCTGATTGGATGTTGTCAGTGATGGAATTGGGTGTGAGTTATTCCACCCCTACCCCCTAATGGGGGCGTAGAAGGAAATGAGTATAACTTGCCACCTCCATATTTTGACTCTTTCGTATTTGCGACTTCTCATCTCTTTCACCATCAAGCTAATCAATCTTAGTAATTGACTCGTGTAACAAAGAGCGAATGAATTGCTTACTCTAACATGAGCTTTAACCCTATCGAGACCCATATATAGTAATCTATAGAACACTCATATTAGGTCTATAGTTCGATATTGACTTCTTATTACGTCTATACTCCACTATTTACTTCTTTTTTTAAGTTTGTACTTCACAATTGACGATTTGTTTTTAAATTACATATCAAACATGTAGGTTCTTAATTTCGTAATAACCAAATAGCCTTCTCAATCGTGTAATCACTTTCAGACCAAAGTATTTCGCATGTATGAAATCTCTAATCGGATAAGGCAAAAAGCGTTTCTTAAGAATAAGATGTAAGTTATGAGAAAAACAAAGTTGAGAGTTTGTCAATGTATCAGACTAGTTGAATTACCTTTTATACGGTTTTTTTTTTGTTAACATGAACCATTGCGACATTTCATGAAAGCGTATAACAACTACCAGCAATTGGTGCATTTACAACCACCAAAGACAAATTTGATACCGATGATTAAATTTTGATAAGGATGACCAAAATGCTACTGAAGATCAAATTTGGTACGAAAGACCAATATTTGGTAAGGACTACTGACGAGGTATGACCCGGACCGGCTGACCCGATCTAGTCATCACCTATTATTTTATTATAAATAATCAACTATACTCACGTTTATTTTACAATATTCTATTCTGCATGGATAAACTAAGCAACTAAATCTCCGATATTCTGGGAAGATCATGCAAATCCCTAACTTACCGGATAAACTCCTATCGCATATAAAACTCCTAACATACTGTGAAACCCTAATCATAACCAGAAACTATAAATAGAGGTAAACGTCAAAGGTATGGACATTCTACTCTCATACACTCTCTCCCTCCCTATACTTTCCTACTCCCAAATTACCGAGACTTATTCTCACGCCGGAGGGTGGTTACAGGAATAACCTCATTCCTGTAACGAGTCATAACGGTGTTCTGTTTTGCAGTTAGCTGTTCGGATCGCTAAGCGTTAAGTATTTACCGAAGCCTAACCGTTCAGGTCAGTGTTTCTTCATTGGCGCCATCCATGGGACCTACGGTAGCACCAGAAAACTTGTACCCAATGGCAAGCGGTCAGAACACTGATCGGAGTGTCGCGCTCCGGTCAAAGATAATATTTATATGCCCTAATTACCCTTAACAATGAGTTAGTGGTAGCAAGGGGTCAAACCACGAAGAGTTTGTGGTTTGCGAATGGACTTGATTGATTCTTAAAGGTTTGTCACAATTATGAAGCTTACTAGATTATTTTTATGATTTTTTGTTTGTTTTGAAAAGAAATCGGAATGAACTGACAAGTTTGGTTTTTAATTATGACTAACAAGAACTTAAACAATTGCACGGAATTGTAATTGATAGTTTAAAACAAGATAAATAGACACGGTTCACACCCGGTTCGGTAATTACAATCCTAGGGTTTATACACGTTTTTAGATTTGATTCAATTGCAAAAGTGACTAACGAATTTAGTGTTGCGAGGCTTAGGTGCCAATAGCTATCAACGTTACAAAGAACGGAGAAAAATGCACTTCATTACCAAGAACAAGTAAATCCTAACATAGACAAGGCATGAATGCACATAAACATTTCATAAAGTCAAATTTAATCTTCACTCGACAACTTATGAATTAAATACAAATGCAAGACAAATGTCATAAGCTTCAAAATCAAATAGCAATTTGTCACAAAATCAAACCAAGAACAATGTTAAACCCTAGACTTACAAAAACCTACACCGGGGTGAAACCGAGATGATTAGCCGCTCATGGTTGAAAAGACTTGATCACCGGATGATAGGAGCTTGAAATTGAACATGTTGAAACCTTGAATATGGTGAATGATGATGATTAGGGTTCGTAGTGGAATGGAGGTGATGAATGGATGGATGATTGATGGAATTAGGGTTATGTGAATGAAAGTGATGATGATTCGGTTGATTAATTGATGAATTGTGATGATTAGGGATGAAGATGGTTGATGAAAAATCTCCAAGAATGCTTCCAAGGTTCAAAATCAAGTGTAACCCCCGTTTCTTGGTCAAAAATGGTGTTATAACTCGTCCCCATCAAAAAGAAACTTAATTTTCGCGATGCAAGAAAGTAAGGGGCGTCCCCGACGGCTTAATCTGTTGTTTACGAAGATTTCTGGCCGACAGAACAAACCAGAGGGCGTCGCCGACGGTGCCTCTAAAACCCATTTTTTTGTTTTCTTCATAACTTCGTTTTAGCTCCGTTTTATTCACCGTTTTCGCCCACATCTTCGTAATTCAGCCCTCTAGCATGCCATCTTCCAATATCTTCATTTTCAATCCATTAACATCCCCTAAAACACATCCAATCTTCATGGTTAACACCAACTTGTTTTCTGTTTTTCCATTTCTTGATGCCGGTTGACCCGATTCGCGTCCCGGTGCTCCGTTTAGCTCCCGATTAGCTCCTTAAACTCTTTTAGATCTGTAAAATACAAATCCCATTAACAATAGACTATTCAAGATTAAAAGCTACGTAAAAACATCAACTTAAGCATAAACGATCACCGGTTTTCGACCACGTATCAAACACGTTAGCAACAACACCAAACCCAGCGGTGATATCCGATCACCCGCCGTCTATGACAATCTCTGCAGCTACTACAACTTCTGCATCACCATCGGTAACCAGGTCCCTCAACCTAGAATTTGAAGCACAGGTTCCACCTGGTTTTCATGAGATCCCGGCCGTCACCTATGGGTCGATGTCTGAGCACTCTCTCTCATATACTACATGGCAACAAAGACAGGCAGAATCAACTGCGGTAACCTCCGCCACCTCTGCCCCGGTATCATCCATACCCGCACAGACCACATATCACAACACCAGGCTAGTGATTATGTATGCGGCCCAAGGAAACGCCACCCAGCAGATGAGCACGACATAGTACTATCAGCCGTCTCTCACCCACTCGATGTCACCATTGTATTCGGCAGCCCTCACAGCAGCACTATCGACACCACCCCATCAGCTGGTGATCATGCCTGCAGGGGTCCTGAACGCCCCTGTCACGCCTGGGAACCAGTCTTACTTCCCGGGCTACTACTATTCACCCCCTTACGGGTACATACCACCATACCCTAACCAAGCATATTCTCCCCAGATGTCAGCACAGGGTTACACTCAACAGCCGTCATACGTGGCTTTCATGCCACCCTGGTGGTCATTCCCAACCCCACAACAAACATATGGTCAGGCCCCGCCTATAGCGGAACCTGTTTACAACAGAGGAAACACTTCAAGGCCTGGCCTTGCGCCTAGTGAGGTTACGAGCACTCAGCCAATTCCTACAACATCCCAGACTTCATCGGGTCAAAGGAGTAGTTTAGATGGGGCGTATCAATATGTACAACCTATAAATGTGGAAGACGATGATCTCACCAAGCCTTACAAGCCGGCTGATGCTACGTTTAAGTCAAAGTTTACAAGAAGAATTGTTGAAGCCCCAATTAAGGAAAAATCAAAGATTCCTCAAACGGTGGGAAAATATGATGGAACTAGTGACCCTGACGATCATTTAAACCTGTTCAAAAGTGCCAGGGAGGTACCATGCTGGCCAATGCCTCTCTGGTGTAAAATGACCGTTCAGACATTGGTAGGAGCAGCGCGCGTTTGGTGGGACGGCCTACCTGTTGGGGAAATTGACAGCTTTGAGGATCTTGTATCCAAGTTTCAACTGCAGTTCAGTCAGCAGAGACGCCACACAAAAGACAAAAATGAACTTCTCCACATCTGCCGCCGAGAAAACGAAACGGTAGAAAGTTTCATAGTAAGGTTCAATAAAGAAAGCCTGGCTATCCCAGGAATCACCAACGATCTGGCTCGTGGTGCCTTTCTACAGGGGGTCAATGACGATGAGTTATTAAGGATGTTGTATGGGAGGCACGGCGCACCCTCTACAATAGACGAAATCTTAAGAATTGCCAAGGTATACGTGACCTAGGAGAAAACAGTAGTGGCAAGTCATGCCGCGAATAGAAAAAAGGAAGCGCACAAGAACCAGGATGATAGGGAACAGCGGAACGCGAAAGGTAAAAACAGAGGGGACAGGTTCCAAAAGAATGACCGATCGGACTCACGGTACGGCAGGTCTAGAAGCTCTTTTTCAAGGAACGAACCACCTTCAAGACCGAGGTCCGACTACCCTAATCTGAGCAAAACACCAGCTGAGATCCTCGCTGCTGAGAACTTAAAGCTCAACCCTCCTAAGCCACTGAAGGATTCACCCAACAGAGACACATGCAAATATTGTGAATATCACAAGGGCAACGGCCATGAAACTAATGATTGCTACCAACTAAAGAAGCAGATTGAATACTATGTGAAAACCGGAAAGTTGGCTCCTCTCATCCGAGACATAAAGCAAGGCCTGCCCCTCCCAAGGATGATGCTGAGAAAGGGGCAGGTAAAAGGCAGTGGGAGCTAAACATGGTATACACCGATAAAGGGAAGGGAGTAAAACGAAGTTTCTCCACAATCGAACTCTGGATGCTGGCGACCATAACGGTCGAACCACGTGTTAAGGAGCTTAAACCTTACCACAGATCCTCTCATCATATCAACCGCGGTTGGCGACTACAACATGATAAGGATACTGGTCGACACAGGAAGCTCAGAAGACATAATATACGAACATTGTTACAACAGGATGCAACCTGAAGACAAAAAGCTGCTGGAACCGGTTCACTCCCCTATAAAGGGATTCACTAGGGACAAAGTTGACCCAATCGGTCAAATAACTTTCCCGGTAACTTTCAGATCATCACCTCGTGAGAGAACCATACTTCTTACTTTCCTTGTGGTCCGCGCTGAATCATACCACAACGTCATCGTAGGAAGATACACCTTGGGCAAGTTAGACGCCATAATATCCACGGCGCGAGGATATATGAAATTTTGCACACCATGAGGAATAGCCACCATCCACCGAGACAAGGTAGGAGAGGTTTTAGACACCAAGAGATGCCGCCAAGTAGGGGTGTTCAGAATTCGTTTCGAATTCAAAAAATTCAAAATTCGTTTAAATTCGATTATCAAGAATTCGTTTTGATTATAAGAATTCGAATTCGATTCAATTCGAGTCAAGTAAATCGAATACGAATTTACAATTTCAAATTCGATTCGATTCGAAATTCGAATAAAAATTAAACATTTTTATTTATTATTTTTATATGTAACACATATATAACTTTTATTAGGCTATACTACAAATTATTTTCAAAATTTATTCCAAGTATTAAAATTACCCATTACCAAACCAACTACATGGCCCATAACTAAAACCTGAGTAACACATCTATCAACAGATTTCTAACCCTAAAAATATTAACTTGTAATGTGGAGTAGTTATTCCTGACTTCTCGTTTTGAATTTTAGATTTATGATACTTTATTTGGAACTGTTTTAATATGATATCGTGCTTTATGGTTGCTTTAAAATTTATGTTTCATTTTGATAGTTTTTACATGTTTTTAAAGAATTTAAATCAAATTGAATTTATTCGAATTCTAAAATTTAATCGAATATGAATTGGGTTTTTTATTCGAATATGAATTCGAATCGAATTTGGTAGATTTTATTTGAATTCGAATCGAATACGAATTCAAGGGAAAATAAAAATTATTCCATAAATTCGATCGAATAATTCAAAAATTCAAAAATTCGATATTTGATTCGATGAACACCCCTACCGCCAAGGCCCAACCGGAGCAATCGGTCCGGAAAGATGGGTCCTAAGCACACACGCCATCCTGAACAAACGGTAACAATCGGGGATACTCTGTCTCCCGAAACTAAAAACAACTTGAAACAACTGCTAAAAAGAAACGCCAACATGTTCTCTTTCGAACACTCAGATATGCCCGGAATACCTCGAGACAAGGCGGAGCATAAGTTAGCTACTCTCCCAGGAGTCAAACCAGTAGCACAAGCAGAACAAAGCATAGCGCCTGAAAGAAGAGAAGCCATGATCAAAGAAGTCCAGAAGTTGATCGATGCGGGGATCTTACGAGAAACGAAGTATCACACTTGGGTATCTAACCCTGTGATGGTCAAGAAACCTGATGGCTCGTGGAGGATGTGCATCGATTTTAAGGACTTAAACAAGGCATGTCCAAAAGACGCATATCCGTTACCTGAAATGGATTTTAAAGTTGACTCCTTGTTCCCTTTCCGCTACAAATGTTTCCTGGATGCATATAAGGGATATCATCAGATCAATATGTCGAGAGAGGACAAAGAGAAAAAAGCGTTTCACACCGATATATGCATCTTCTGTTACACCAAGATGCCTTTCGGTGGCAATGCCGGGGCCACCTATCAGATACTTATGGATAAGGATTTCGAAAAGCAAATTGGCTGAAATTTGGAGATGTATGTCGACGATCAGGTCATCAAGAGCATGGAAGAAAAGCAGATGTTAGAAGACATTGAAGAAACCTTCCGAAAGCTAACCCGGGACGGTTTCAAAGCCAACCCGGAAAAAGTAATGGCAATAACACGAACGCCTTCACCCAGAAACTTGAAGGAGGCGTAAACGCTCAACGGGTGATTAGTTTCCATAAACAGATTTCTAGCGAGACATGCCAAAATATCCCTACCGTTTATAAAAGACGTTGAAAGAATGCCTAAACAAAAACAACTTCAAATGGACCAGCGAAGCAGAGGAAGCCTTGTAGGATATGAAGCACTTCATTGAAAAGCTGCCTACGTTAACATCACCGTATCCAGACGAGCTCCTGAAAATGTACTTAGCAGCGGCTCATAACGCCGTAAGCGCAGTTCTGATGGTAGAAAGAAATGGGAAGCAAACGCCAATATACTACATCGGTCGGGGGCTGGAAGGTCCCGAAATACGGTACCCAACGCTAGAAAAACTCGTACTAGCGCTTGTTCACGCCACTAGGCATCTCAGAAGGTACTTCCAGGGTCACCGGGTACAAATCCTTACAAACTATCCCCTACAGCAAATCATTCATAGACCAGAAATTTCAGGAAGACTAGCAAAATGGGCAATCGAATTAGGGGCCCTAGATATCGAGTTCAGAAAACGAACAGCAATAAAAAGGGCAAGTAATCGCCAATTTCGTAGCGGAAATACCCGAAGGGGAAGTGATTCAAGACCCAACATTCAACGGCATCGAAGAATCCAGTTCTTCCAAACAAACTTGGAAGTTATATACAGATGGGTCCTCAAGCAGAAAAGGCGCAGGCACAGGCCTTATGTTGATTAGTCCAGATGGAATTAAATTAATGTATGCCCTGTGTTTCGACTTCTAATGCTCCAATAACGAGTCAGAGTATGAAGCGTTGCTGGCAGGTCTGAGGATGGCCCAATATATGGGGGCAACACGGGTGGAGGCATTCGTTAATTCTCTGTTGGTCAATAATCAAGTCAACGAGACGTACGAAGCTAATGACGAAACGATGGCGAAATACTTGGCCAAAACCAAGGAACTCCTCACCTCATTCGACAGCGTTACGCTCAACCACGTCCACCGCGAAAGAAATCAGATAACTGATGCCCTAAGCAAGTTGGCCACATCCTGAACGGAAAGGAAGTGAAAGTTGAAACGCTTCAGTCACCATCCATAGAGCACCGAGAGGTATCCGCGGTTACAGCAGAGGAACCCTGTTGGTATACCCCCATCTTGAAGTTTCTTACAAAAAGGTGAATTGCCATCCGCCAAGGGCGACGCTAAGAAGATACAAACAAAGGCCATACAATATGAAGTACAAGACGTCGTCCAATACAGAAAATCATATCTGGGACCCTCATTGCGATGCGTATCACCTACGGAAGCCACATACCTGATCAAAGAAATACATGCCGGCATATGTGGTATTCACGCCGGTCCCCGGGAAATTGTTGCAATAATTCATAGCGCTGGGTACTACTGGCCCGGGATGCATGAAGACGCGGTAGTGGAAGGAAATGTCGTAGCTGCCAGAAATACACGCCACAAACTCTATGCCCTAAGAATAACCTGATCCCAATGACAGCCGCATGGCCCTTTCAAAAATGGGCGATAGGCATCGTGGGACCATTCCCGCGAGCCCCTGGGAAACTGAAGTACCTAATTATAGCAATTGTCTACCGTTGACTTGATTATTGACCAACAGAGAGTTAACGTATGCCTTTAACTGCAGAGAACGCCGAAAAATTTCTATGGGAACACATCGTCTACCGTTTCGGACTCCCGCTGTACCTCTTAAGCGATAATGGAACACAATTTACAGACAAAGTCCTGCAAGAATGATGCGCGGAACTGCAAATCCAACAAATCTTTACATCGGTTGTACACCCACAGGGAAACGGCCAAGTAGAAAGAGCCAACAGAAGTCTACTAGATGGAATCAAAAGAAGTTGGGTTATGAAGGGAGTTCCTGGGTGGAAGAATTACCAAACGTCCTCTGGGTACACTGAACTATGCCCAAGACAAGCAATAATGAAACATCGTTCAGCTTTACTTATACCGCAGAAGCGATGATACCGGCAGAGGTAGGGCTACCCTCACTAAGGCGCCTAACAACCAATAATGATAACGATAGGCTCCTACGAGAAGGCTTAGATTTGTTGGAAGAAAGGCATGAAGCGGTTGCCATAAGCGAAGCAAAGTATTAGAAAGATACTACAATCAGTGCGTGACCAAACAGACTTTCAAGGAAGGTGAATATGTCATGTGGGACAATGAGGCAAGTAGGGCGGAACCCACAGGCAAGCTGGGACCCAACTGGGAAGGCCCTTACATCGTCCAAGAGGATCTAGGCAAAGGAGCATATCGCCTATCCAAACTCGACGGAACAACGGTCCCTCGCAGCTGGAACGCCGCCCAGTTAAAAAAATGCTATATGTAGAATTTCGCCCCTAACGGCGGAATAAGCTATTTTCCTTTTGCAAGAATAATTCATCATGTATGATGTCTCTTAAGTTTATGAACTATAAATAAAAGCTTTCTTTTACATTCCCTCTACCATCTACATATACGTAAAACATTACCACCACATTTAAACTGCATATTACGGTACAAAATAACTCTGACACGAAATATTTTTCATAACACCAAAGTCAGATAATCAAAATTATACAGTGCTAAAAGTGGGTATCTTGGTAATAGATACATTAACCACTATGAAAGATAGGTATTTTGGTAATAAATACATATAACTATCGAACAAAACCAAGTACTTATCCCGGTTATCAAAAAACAACATATGGGAATACCAAAAAACGAACATGTTCTAATAAACTAAAAATCGGCAAACATTACCAACACCTCTGCAGGGGTGTGCAATACTTTGCCATACAACTCCAAAGGATGACGATCAACAATTAAATCCTCATTGTTCCTCGCATCAGGCAGAGCAGCCAATATCCTTTGAGCACCAATCGGGTTTACATAGTGAGACCCACTACGGCGTCGCTTGTATACTATATTACATCGACTTACTTGGTCATAAGGAAAAACTTGCATCAAGGCATCAGCGATCAACGGAACAGTACCTGCTGACCTGAGTGCAACATCGGCATCGAAAACGACAACTGGAAGGATATCATCATCGATGCCTATAGCAGACAGTCTAGACAAGGCACAACATCGGGGGAACTAACCAAAGCGAACTCTTCACATTGTAGTGCCTTACCAGGTACCTTATCTCAAAGGCAAATCATTGCATCAACCGCATCAAGAGCTCGCAGAATATTGGAAACTTTCCAAGAACGATACTTACGACTCATGTTGCACTTACCAAATTTGGCAAAAGGAAGAGATTAGTATATAAAGGCTAAACTGGCTAGACAGTGATGACGAAAGCAAAATTAAAAGGGATGTAAGGAGTTATGATGATTAGACGTCAAATCGCCACCCAGTGAACAGCGGCGCTGCCTTAATCATTGATTTCATTAATGGCTACTGACAATACACACAGCCCAACAAAATGTAGTTTTTACAAAATATCAATGTCACATTAACAAAATAAAAGAAACAAGCAAACAACTATTCTTCTTCCGATTCCTCTGGCATTTCAAGCATTTGGCGCAATGATTCCACGCTGTCCTCGACCACCTTGCTGGTCAGATCAGGATATGCTGAGAGAGAATCTTTGTAAACAGCCTCCAATGCATCCACCATCTCCGCGGTCAACTTGCCCCCTGTCTCCTAAAACTGGGGGGGGGGGGGGAAGTTTATTCATTTGATGACAGCTAACGTAGCCCTCATAAACGCCATCATGTTGACCTGATTTCTAGGCAGCAGTAGACAAGCGGTCCAGCGGAGCAACAAAGGGCTCGGACCGGCGCAGATACTCAAAGGCACCCACCAACCATTGGAAATCAACCAATTTCTATCACCTTGCAGACCAGCTAAGCGATTGGTTAGGCTATCCACCTCAGCATTAACCTGGTCCAGGGCGCTCTAAGCCTTATTAAGGTGCCCCTGCTGGGAAGATGCAGCCTGAAGGAGTTGATTCCTTTCGGTGACAAGGGCGTCACAGCCCTATTGAAGCTCTCTAAGTTTCCCTTCATGCTCCTCGAGCTCAACTTGCTTGTCCCAGACCTTTACCCTCAGATGCCTCCAGCTGGAGAGTCAAGTTCTAATACCTCTCCTGCACCTGATAAACAAAATCCGTATCAATACGGTATCGTTCAACCTCAGCAGACAACTCAGATCTAACCTTTTGGGCCTCAAGAACAGCCTTGCGCTCCAACTCTTCTTGGACGGATTTAGCACGAGAGATTATACGATCTTTTTCAGCAATGTCACGCGCCCAAGATTACCTTTCTTCAGCCATATTGGCAGTTACGCGCTTTAAATCAGCTTCAGTCTTGTTTTTCTCTGACAAGAACCGACTCTCTATAACACCCGCAGCATGAAGTTGGCTCTCAAAACGATTCCTTTCATACACCAGTTCTTGGATGGCCATCCGAACCTGGCGCAAATCATTGTTATCTTGCATCCTTCGGCGCCTAATCTCAGCAAGCCTTCGGGGGCCACTAGCAGCTTCCACCATGGATACATTCATCAAATGCTCATTGTCCAACCCCTGGACATAAGCAGATTCAGCAGGCGGATATGCCCGCTCAACCCAGGGATGCACAACCGGGGGGAAGACCAGCCTAGACGACTCTGCTATCTTCCGATTAGGCTGGTAGCGCTTATCCTGAGCATGAGGATCCCAATGCACGGAGGGAAGATACAGATCATCGAACAAACTACCCCCATCATCTATAAAGTTACCACTTGACCCGCCAGTATCACTAACAGTTGTATCTTTTGCACTAGTAGATTCACCCCCAGCAGAAGTGGCAGGCATCTCTCCCACAGACGCGGGAGGATCAACCATGGGAGAATCAAGCATAGCCACATAAACTGTGGACGCTGGGGAGGGATTTGAAACCAACGACACCGAAACAGGGCTAGTAGTGACTACCACGGATGTGGTGAACAATGGCGGTGGGGTAATGGAAGTAACAGGAAGATCACTAGCCTAGGATATCAGCTCCATAAGAGGTATACTCTGACTGCCGACGGTGGAAGCACTTATCCCCCCAGAAGTTAAAGGTGTCGAAAACCCACCATCGGTTATGGCACCAGCAATAGCATCTGCATAAAACAAACAATTAAAAACAAACGAAAAAATAAAGTGCTACACAAACAAAAAGCGGCCACATACCAGCATGTGACAGCAAGGTTGTTTTGGTTGCTTGGAAAGGCGATAAAGCCGGCATGGTCCTACGTCTCTTTAGTGGAGGACGGGGAATAGTGGTAGCAGGGGTGGAAGCGACAACCACAACCTCCGGCACAACAGATACATCAACCACCGAAGGCGAGACGGTCACCTCAGAGGTAGAACTTTTCTTCCCAATCATCTTTACACGGGACATCTTCCTGGTCCCACCAAGAGAAAACTCACTCCCACTGTTGGGGGGAGGAATAATAGGCTTTGCAGAAGAATCCGCTGTGGTAGCGGGAAGAAGGAAATGATCGGCGTGAATACTCAACACGCTGGTTTCCTTTTCCCCCACCACGCGATCAGCAGACCTTAAAGCAGCATTCCGAGGGGGATCAACAAAATCAAACAAGGACCATTCACCTGTTTTCACCCAAACAGTCAACATGTTAAACAAAGTGTTATCCATAAATTCAATAACAGAAATCGGCACTTACCATTATCCAATCTCTAGAAGGCTGGGTACAATCGGTTGTCACGCCATAACAAACTCATCCCAACCAACACAAGTGCACCTTCGGGAATCACTTGGCACTCGGAGGGGTGCTAACTAAGTTTCTTGAACAAGGCATTCTCTGAGTATGCATCGGCGGAAGGACTGTCATCCTGTATTTTTCCTTAGGAGCCATCTCTCGCAAGCGCATCTCCCCAGGGATGTCATTAGCATCTATAAAGAAGAATTTCTTTTTCCAATCCTTATCCCTGGAACATGAAGAAATGCTCCTCAAACAAGAAATGCCTGTATCCCGTTGATCAAAGGTGAAAAAAGGGGATTTCCAAACAAGAACAAAAAAAGCACTAAAAACCAAGATTTCGGGGATATAACCCAGCCCTAAGCAGGCAATTTCAAAATAACGAAGTTTCGCCAATCCAAGGGGGTGTACCTGCGAGATGTGGATCTGGTATTCATCGAGAACGGCCTTGCAAAATTTGGTAATGGGAAGCCGGATGTTACAAAATTTGAAAAAGTCACTGAACAGGGTGATTTTCCCCATTTCAGAGGAAACGCTATGTCTTTTTCCGACGGCAACACCGGATGCCACTCCGGCTTAATAACGTATTCTTGAAGAAGATTATTAAAAGATGTCGTCCCCCATTTGCAGTAAAGAACATCAGAACTAGATTCTGATTTGGAAGACTCGCCGATTTTGGGAGACATTTCAGCCAAACAAGAAGTTGAATGGAGCAAAACAAGAAAATGAAATGATAAGAGAACAAAATAGTATGCCTATTTATGGAAAATATAAAAACCACTTTTGAAATTCAAAAAGAAGCACCAATGAAATGGCGACACGTGACCGTTCAGGGCGTGCACAACTGTCATCCTAATGATAACCACCTGACACACCTTTTCACATCACCGTCAAATTTAAAAAGTTGTTGTACTCCCAATTAAGAAATATGTACCCAGTGTATATTCTGTCTTTTTCTCCTTTAAGTTCGATATCATGAATTTCATTTCATAACTTCGGACTGGGGGGGACATGACGAGGTATGACCTGGACCGGCTGACCCGATCCAATCATCACCTATTATTTTATTATAAATAATCAACTATACTCATGTTTATACTAGAATATTTTATTCTGCATGGATAAACTAAGCAACTAAATCTCTGATATTCTGGGAAGATCATGCAAATCCCTAACTTACCGGATGAACTCCTATCGCATATACAACTCCTAACATACAGGAAACCCTAATCATAACCAGAAACTATAAATAGAGGTAAACGCAAAGGTAACATTCTACTCTCATAGACTCTCACCCTCCCTATACTTTCCTACTCCCAAATTACCGAGACTTATTCTCACGCCGGATGGTGGTTACAGGAATAACCCCATTCCTGTAACGAGTCCTAACGGTGTTCTGTTTTGCAGTTAGCTGTTCGGATCGCTAAGTGTTGAAGTATTTACCGGAGCCTAACCGTTCAGGTCAGTGTTTCTTCAACTACCAATTTGATACGAACGATCACATTGGTATGAAAGGCCAATTTGATACTGGTGGTCAAAATTGGTATGGATTACCGTTTTAAGATACAGACAATAAAAAAATGAAAATCAGTACGAACAGTGCATAACTTATTGGCAGCTTTGTGATTCCAAAGGAACTTCGAGTGCATAACTAAAGAAGGAAAATAACTTTGCGATTCCAAAGCAGCTTAAACTTATGTAGCGGCGTTGCCCTTAGACCCTACCACAGGCCGGTATTGCCCCTGCACCTGCTAACAGGGCCGCCACCCCTAAACCCTCTCGTTTGGTATATGGCTAACGGTACTGGAGTTAGAATAGTCTTGAATGAGTTAAAGTCCGCACCTCCTAACTCAAGTCAATATACATTCTAACTTTTCAATCGGTCTTAAGTAAATCCAGGTACCTAAAATGACATGAATAACACTAAATCACAAACAAAATATGCGATTTTTTACAAAAATATATATAGCACATGGATAACAAAATGATGCTTACTAAATAAAAGCATAGTGTTTAGATAATTATTTTTAGGAAGTGTGTTGCCACACAACATACGGATAAATCTTGTAACAGCAAATCAATAGAATTTAATTTAAGTTTTCCACCATAACATTAAGTTCATGTGTTTAATGTGAGCCTCACATATGTCCTTATATATAGTGTTATAAGTTGCAAAGTAACAAATATATTTTCTTCCATAATCATCAAGAGATGTTTTCAGTCTCTCCCTCTGCCTACATTTCAACCTCCGATGAAGTTCCTATCGAAGTTCACGGCTTCTTCCGAATCCACCACGATGGTCGATTTGAAAGATTGGCGGGACTTAATACGATTGCGGCTGGAACCGATCAACTAACCAAAGTTCAATCAAAAGATGTAGTCATCTCACAACAAACCAACCTTTCTGCAAGAATTTACATCCCCAAATCCACCACCCAAAATAAAAAACTTCCTACTCTAATCTACTACCACGGTGGGGCCTTCTTCACGGAGTCCTCGGCTTCAACCACGTACCACCCAACACTTAACCTAATCACAGCGGAATCTAACGTAATTACTGTGTCTGTTGATTACAGGCTGGCACCAGAATCCCCTATCCCAATACCATACGAGGACTCATGGGAGGCAATCAAGTTGGTAGCTAACCATGATAAAGGAAAGGGTCCCGAGCCGTGGTTAAACGACTATGCAGATCTTCATAATGTGTATCTTGGTGGAGATAGTTCTGGGGCTAACATATCCCATAACATGGCCATCCTGGTCGGGCTGAACACAATTACTGCTATCAATCTAAGGGGTCTGTTAGCCAAGTCTACTACTACCACCACTACCAACACAATCACCACTACTACTACTACTACTAGTTATCTTTATTTGTGTGTGTTAGAGCATTCACAATACTACTACTAATATTATTATTATTATTCACACTTTTTAATATTTATCTCTCATTTTAAAAAACCTCCCACATCTAATCCATCATTTTTATCTTTATCTTACTCACAAATACTAAATTTTAATACTTCTCATTTTTATACACTCACAATAATTTGATAGAAGATAAATAGTAGCTTTTTATATATAAAAAACTAATGTAGCAATTTTCCAAATTTTAAAAATGGGGTGTAGATTTGGTGGTTCTGATGTGGAGTTAAAAAAAAGATGATTTTTAGACATTTACCTTAAATTTTAAAAATAAGGAGAGATATGGTTGAGCTATTGTGAATGCTCTTAGTTATTGTTTAATCTCTAGTTTGAGTATTAGGATAGTTATTGACGTTTATCATTATCATTTGTTAGCTTTATCATTGTCGTTCTTGAGTGTAATCTTCTATATAAGGATTATAAGGATCTAACTTTCAATTAGTAAAAATACAGAAAATATTTACCACTGCATTTCATCGGTTCTTTTGAATTCCTTCAGGTGTTATAATGCTTCACCCGTATTTTCAAGGAACTGAGACAATTGGACCCGAGTTAGGGAAAGATCGCGATTTCAAAGCTGGTGCAGATCTGACATGGAAGTTGGCAAGTAAAGGAAGAGTCGGGCTAGATGATCCGATGTTTAACCCGGCTAAGGATCCCCGGATTTCAAAATTTGGGTGCTCTAGGATACTTATGTGTGTTGCTGAGAAGGATAAATGTTTGTTTAGAGCTTTGAATTACAAGAAGGTGATGGAGAAGAGTGGGTGGAATGGAAGATTTGAGATGTTTGAGAGTAAAGGGGAGAGACATGTGTTCTTTTTGTTTAATACTTCATCCGAAAATGCATGCGCTTTACGCAAAAGGATTGGTGCTTTCATCAATCCGATCCTTAGCAAGGCCTGAACGTTTCTCCTGTTGAATGAAATGGAAATATTGTCAATGAAATGAAGATGACAGTGGCATGAGCTATGTATGTATATGTATATACTATAGAATAAGCCCCACAATCATATCGCTTATCTATTATATATAATAAATGAAAGTGATTTGGGCCACGTGTCACTTGATTAGGGCATCCTCAGTTCTGTTTTCCCGCCCAACAGTACCACACTTCCACCCCTTTTATACTCCCTTCGTCTTCTTTTTTCCTTTTCAAAGCCCTGGATCTGAATCTTCTTCTCCTTCTCCTGTACTCTTCTCCCTTCTGAATCAAAGATCAAACCAAATCATCTCATCATGAATCATTCGAAGCGTCACCAGGTAAGCCCTATATCTTCATTTATTTCAGTATTGTAGCCCTAATTTTGGTTGCAATCGTAACTCGGTTTTCTTGATTAAGAGCAAGGTTCTTCCATTTGAGGTTTGATTTGTATGTTTATTGATCTTTTTTGATTTCTTCTTATTTTCATACAAAGTTTATAGATCTGTGTTGATTTTGTTGGCAAGGTTTTTCCATTTGAGGTTTGATATAGTTCCAAGGTTGTTGTCATCGATGGTCATCAAAGTTCAGATCCGCTTACCTGCAGCTAGATTTTCGCCATGAAGTGGTATGTTTGAATATGTTCAGAAACTAAGCTTTTTTTTTCTTAACGGTGATGATATGAGTATAACATCTGTTGATTATTGATCTGTGAATATGTTCACCGATTATTCTTTTTGAAATTAGGGTTTCATTTGCTTGAGATTTGAATCTTCCGATTGTTGAAGCCTTTGAAGCCGGTCCTTTTAAATTTCCAGTTCCCGAGGTATGATCTTTTTCTAACAACAGTGGTTCAGCATCTACAGTGGATTCAACATCAGGTGTTTGGTTAATTTTTGGTCAGCTTTCCTGTTTAGTTTTGATGTTCACTTATCTAATTTTCATTTTATTTTTAGGCTTCTATATTATTATGAGGTTGATTGATTGGTCACTTGCTATTGTTGTTTGATGTTGTTTGCTATTGTTATCAATTCTATTTTTACTAAAGTTTTGTTATCTGGGTTGTGACTAAATGATGATTGTGAATGACCTGCTGCAGATGATGATGATGATGATGATGATGATGATTGTTCTACGGTTGTTTCCAGTATCATTGTTCCAACATCGTTTAAAGTATGTGTTTTTTGCTACTCAAATTTTGAAATTTTGAGTTTTTAATTTTGAAGTGATATACTCTAATTCTCGCTTTATATTTCAGTCTAATTACAGTTGTTTGGAATTCATACAATCTGCTTATAGGTTTGTATTAAAAGAAGCATAAAGTTAAATTAAACACAAAGAAAGATTTTTAAATGTACATTTAAAATAATTTTTGCTTATGACTACATGATGATTATATATGATTTTGGGCAGATGATGATGATGATGATGTAGAAGCCGCAGTAGTTCCTACTAAACGCAAGAAAGGATCTGCTACCGCTGTAAGATAAGATTTTATCTTACTAGAGTAATGGTCTTTCCTGCCTTTTTTGTATTAAAAGAAGCATAAAGTTTGGTTTAAAGCAACTCTTTATGAACAAAGTTAAGGAATAAGTATATGAGGACAGGGCTACTCTTCAACAGCTGAAAAAGTGTTTTGATGTACTGCATCTTGGTCTGTTCACGAGAGATCAGGTTTCTATAAATCCTGATGTTGATGCATTGAGTACTTCCATGGAGTTCATGGGGATTGTCAAAGATATACATTGATGGATTTTAAAGCTAAAAGCACTAAATTTCAAGCTAAAAGCACTAAATTTTTGCTGTCAGGTTCGTAAATTTCTTGGTGTTGTTGTTAGATTTTAAATTTCGTTGTAATTTTAAGCTGAATAAGTATTATGATGTAATTTTTAATATCATCTGATTATTGCAGATGATGATGTTGTGTTTCATGTTGTAAAAACCAGGGAATTGTCAGATAATAGATTGCTTTGCCTGATTAGATTATATGTTAAATTATAGTTCTTTAAGTCATTGTTTCATTTTCTTGAATTCTATGTAATTTTGTAAAGAAGTACAATAAAAAACAGTGGTTTCAACATCTATTTACATTTTGGTCAATAGTTAATGGAAACCAATGTTAGGTTGAACAGTGTTTTGAAGAGGAAAACAGTGTGAGAAAACAGTAGATGTTATTAAGTTAAACATATGTTCAGGCTTAAACAGATGTTTGGCCTTTAACAGATGTTTGGCCTTTTATATCAGAGGTTTGGACTTAAACAGTTGTTTGACCTTAAACAGATGTTTGTCCATAAACAGATGTTTACGACTTATTTATAGAAGAGATGTTTGACCTTAAACAGATGTTTGTCCTTAAACAGATGTTTGACCTTAAACAGATGTTTGTCTATAAACAGTTGTTAAGTTCACTATCAGTTGTTAAGTACCATCAGTGTTTTAATCACTAGCAGTGCTTACAAGGTTTCCATCAGCTATTTGACTTAACAATAGTCTGCTTTATTCATTCTAAATTCATCAGTGGTTGTAGGTAAACTGAAATGTTACTTTTTCTCAACATACTCTAAAAGTTTTGGGCTGGTATCAGCAGTTGTTAACAACTGCTCTTCCTTAACAATTAATTATTAATCACTGATTCTCTATCCACTGCTTATTACAATAGCAGTTGTTAACCATATGTAGTTCACTATCAGTTGTTAAGTACCATCAGTGTTTTAATCACCAGCAGTGCTTACAAGGCTTCCATCAGCTGTTTGACTTAGTACTAAACAGTAGTTTGGTTTATTCAATCTAATCTCATCAGTGGTTGTAGGTAAACTGAAATCTTACTTTTTCTCAACATATTCTATAAGTTTTTATAAAAAGAGATACTATTATAGTTATTTTATGTTAATGTTTTGTTGTTTTTTTTTCTTTTAACAGCAAACGAACCAAACCTTCATCGCCTACTGATAAAGAACTTGATGTTGAAATGATAGAGTATTTTAGGGCTTTATTAGATTCATAAAATATGTTGGTTAAGACATATAGGATGGTCAGAGACCATTTTCACCAATCTCCAGAGGCCAACCTTAGTCTGCGACTTATTTATAGAGGAGAAAAAGACGGCAGGACATATAACTTACCCACCACATCTAAGTTGCTGCTTTGGTTGTCGGAGACATAGATAAAGCTATAGACCATCGTGATATTGTTGTCAAGACTCAGTCGGGAATGCTGCAGCGTATTAGCGAATTACACCCATCATATCTTGCTCTGTAATATCCATTACTTTTCCCATATGGTGATGATCGTTATAGAGTTGATATTCCTCATAGAGATTTTATGTCCACACAAAAGAAAATAAAACCAAAGTGCACAATGAGAGAATTTTTTTCATATAGGATCCAATATAGAACTTATGGATTTTCCTTAACTTTAAATGGGCAAAGGTTGTTACAACAATTTTTGGTTGATGCGTATACAATGATAGAGAGCGAAAGACTAAAGTACATCTCTAGGTAACAAGCGAACCTTCGCTCTGAAACATTTGAGAGTCTTCAAAAGTATAAATCTAAAGGTAAGGAAGTTTTAACAAATACTGGAAAGCCTGTTATACTTCCTTCATTTATTGTGTCGATTGTTTAAAATGAAGCTTGATTCCTTACTTAAAGATATGGAGGATTCTAAGTATTTCTGTGAGATTAACGCTGGTATGTAATTTCATTTTCACATCTTATCCTCTGATATATATTTTGTAATCAAGGTTATCAACTACTAAATCTATTTATTTTTCATTTTTATTTAGTTGTTTATACAGTAGAATTTCAAAAGCGTGGTCTTCCTCATGCTCATATATGCTTATTCATGAAGGTCGATCATAGACTTCCAACCATAGATCAGATAGATCCATTTATTTCTGCTGAGATTCCTGATAAAAAAGAGGATCCTGAACTTTATTCTCTTGTGACTGATTATATGATTCATGGTCCGTGTGGGAATGCTAATTTGAATTGTCCTTGCATGGTTGATAAAAGATGTTCAAAAAACTTTCCGAAGAAATTCACACCAGATACAACTATTGATTCATCTGGTTTTCCTATATACAGGGAAGAGATTCTGGTCATAGTAGCCAGTATTCTAAACACGGTTACATAGTAGCCGTCCAAACTATGTAAAGTTTGAACCTAAGAAACATGTTAACCTACTTACAAACAACTATTATAAAACTACCCAAGTTATGCTAAGTTTCTTCGTTAGCCAAAACTACCATATGTTATGCTTCAACCCTATTTCAAAGTTGCAAACATCACCACTAGCGAAAAACATTGGTAAGGAACAAAACACCAATATCTGGAAAGTACTGGAACTTGCAATGATCACCTTCTTTTATGTTGTTATCTTTAAGCCATTTCGCCCAGCCTTTGACAGCGTACTTGATACTGTTTTTATTTGGCTCCACCCTAACATCATGTTTTGTCTCCACATTCTGCCTGTTGGCGATCTTAACTTTCAAGGTTTCGTCAATTCCTGTCATCCGTGCTACTGCAACCGGTATGCACTATGAGTTTCAAAACATAATAATAATTTCCATTAATGATGTTGAAGTATTAAAAAAATACAAACCTTAACCAAATTATGTAAACACATTAGACGCCTATTAATATATAATTTTGTTGGAACTTACAAAGCGTTTGGTGTATGGCACAAAAAATATCAGCGGACCAGTCTCATCATCATAAAACTGCTCTGATTCAGCCGTAGAGTCTTCAAAATCCGATATGACAACAACATCGTTTTCAGCTCCAGCCATTCTAAGAAACATTTAAATAAACAGTGATGAAAAATATAAAGGAATGATAAAATACATGAACCGCATAATACCATTCCTCGCCATTTTACATCTTTATTCTACTTTAGTGACTTTCTTTTTTTACATAACCATATCTTATATTTCTAACCCTTTTTATTCAACCTAATGGTATAAAACACCTCATTGTTGTTGAAAGTTTTACTTTAAGACAATGATACTTTCATTATGTACAAAATTTTTCATACAGTCATTTGTTAGAAAACCTGGTGTGCATCTTATATTTAATGTCTTTTAGCATTTCCCTGTGTTTAGATTACTTCCTAAATCTGTTTTTTTTCATACCCGAAGACATGTATACAGTCAATACACTAAGAACATATGTATGCTCCGTAACTGAATCAGGGTAAATATGTCAACCAAATAAGTTACATCTACGTTTCTGTATACAGATTGCCATTTTCATTAACTTATTACAACCAAGAAATGGCATATGAACATCAAGATTGAAAAAAAGGAATTATTTTACCTGATTTTGGTAGACTTATGAACCGTAAGATGGACAAATGAGGAATGCAGATTAGAGCAATCTTGAAATCGTTATTGAAATCCACTAAACGAAGTTATCATTTGATGGAAGGATAGATATAAAGATGTTGAAGTATGATGGACAAGTAATTAGTGTATGTTGACTATTTGATACACCTTTCACTATCACAATAGGGATTTCAACACAAGATTCCATGCAATCTGATGGAGTATAAGCCGCCGATTTGTCCCTTTTGGTTGTTTTATTTATTATATATTGATCTTTTAGTATAAAAGTTTACAATTAACATATTATTTTTTTAGCTAAATTACATAGATCAAATATCATAAGATATTTATAGAATGTTATAATGTTAGTTTGCTATTGTTGTCAAGTAAGGTAAAAATGGCCATTCTAATTACACATTCTACGGAATGTAGTTAAGAGTCGCACATAAATCAGATAATTGTTATTCTTTTGCTAATTGTTAATACACTTTGTAGTCAGTTCTTCTTCTTCTTCTTCGTTATTTCATATAATATAATGATTTGTTATACAACTACCTGATTTCATATTTCATTTTGATTTTATGATTTGTGGACCAAATAACTTTCATTTATTATATATAATAGAAATAGATAATAGATAATAGATAGAATAGATAACAGATAATATATGTTTGAAGAACAACAGATGTCCAAAGTGCTGCTTCTAAAACCCTGCTCAAACCCTCAATCAGGGTTTTCTAAACAACTGTCTTCCATTCCCATCAGAGGTTGTCATGTGGACAGTTTTTGACCGTCAGATCTTTGTAACCGCTGCCACGTCAGCACTCACTTTTTCACCTTATAAAACCCTGCTCAAACCCTCAATCAGGGTTTTCACTGTCGAATTGAATTCAAAATTCCTTTCACAAAGAAGTTTCCCACAAAATCTCTCAAAATCACTCATCTTCTTCATCTCGCCTTCATCATCATCATACAAAAATGGCCATTGAATTCAAAACTTCTCACAATTATCTGGGTATCTTTAAGAAAACCCCAAGTAACACAGATTTCCATTCCATCATCGATACCCTTGCTTCCCCAAAGTATAAAACTTTGCTGACCTATGATGCCACCATATATCTAGAAACACAAAGGGAATTCTGGAAAAATGCAAAAAGAGAAGAAAAAGAAAACAAAATTGTTGCAATCACTTCCAAAATAAAGGGTATTCTAGTCACCATTACACCACAAACCATCTCTGAGGTGTTTAAACTTGATGATCTTCAAGGTAAAAGCTCATTCCCTAAAACAGATTATCAATGAGATTTTCTTGAAAGAGGTTATGAAGATCAAATGAACAAGGATACCTTACAAAAAGGTAATTTTCCTCCTCCTACAAGGTTTCTTTTTCACACACTTCTGATGTGTGTATCAAATAAAACAACTTCTTTCAATGAAATCCCATTGAAAATCCAATACTTGGGATATGCCATTTTACAAAATGAAAATTTTAATTACTCCCAAGAGATTTTCAATGACATGGTTAAACATCTTGATAGAAAATCATTTTTGTTATTTCCAAGGTTTTTAAGCTATTATTTTCAAAAGAAATTTTCAAAGGATAATGCCCATGTGCTTATCCAAGGTGCTCCAGTGCATTGTAACAGCCTCACATCTGAAACTTTTACTAGGTTGTCAAAACCTTCTAAAACAAAAGCAGTGGCTCCTGAGCAGAATTTAGCAGCTACCACTGCTCCTCAGGTGTCTGCTGCTGAGCCCACTGCTCTAGGTGAACACAGCAACACAACCACTGCTGTGCAACCCACACCTAAAACCACTAAAAAGACCAAAAAGAAATCATCCAAAAAGCCCCTCAAACCCATTAAAAAGGCAACTCTGGAAGATGAGATCCTAGAGCAACTGCCAGTGACAACACAAAAGTCACTTGAAACCACTGCTGCTACTTCCTCACAGCAGATGAATGAAAGATATCTCAACCTGAGCCTCAAAATCCTCCTGCATCCTCACAAAAGGATCAGGTTGTAAACATAGGGACCCCACAATATGAAGATCTGGGTTCACTTGGATCCATCTTCCTCACTCCTGATCCCACGGACATGTCTCTTTCTACCCCCATCGTCTCACCAATTACAATACCACCATCTATAATGCCTTTGTTGCATGCAGTTGATATAGCTCAGACAGAAACCAGTTCCTCTTAACCACCTATCATTGAGAGCATAGTTCCACAAGTGACTGGGTCTGATGCTTATACCTCTGCTATCCCAGCAACAATTAAGGAGGTTACATCCCTTGAGTTACACGTAACTCTTGGTGATAGTTCAAGTGGAGCAGCAACTACAGGTGTTGGATCCACTGGTCTACATCTGGCCAGTTGTTTCATAAATCAGACTCCCTTGAAGACAATTTCTTCTGAGGCAACTAAGTTATCCATTGGTGTGTTTCCTTTGGCCACTGGTGAGATTTCAAAGTTGTCCACAAAAGAAGGAAGAAGTCCCCAGTACCAAGAAAAAGGGGCATCAGTGGTTGAACCTATGGAAGAAATTCCTAAGTCAACAACTGATACAACCACCCAAAGTGGGAAATCAGATGATCCCATTAATTTGGGTAATGGTTTAAAATATCAAGAATTGACGGAGAGAGTGGATCAAATTGAAGCATCTGTTGCAGACATCAAAACAATGCTGCAGCAGTTGTTAAATTCACAAAGATCTACAACCACTGCCGCACCATTAACTGCTCAATCTACAACAGCTGTTCCATCCTCTGACGTTCTATGGTGTTTATTTCAACCTATGCTCCAACAACAAAGACTATATGCTAATCAGCAACATGAAGTTCAACTTCAAAAGATCAGAAATGTAATGGAAGCTAGGTTCAAGGATACTCAAGCTGACATTAAAGCAATCAAGGCTCATTTGAAACAAACCACTGGCTCTGCCCCTCCTAACATTATTTTTGTTGACAACCCCCCTGAACATGATGCCAAAAAGGGGGAGAAATTAAAGGAATTGAAGAAAAGGGGATATGAAGATGGGTTATATATTGCACCAGACAATTCATGCATGGTTGTAAACATCCCTAGACCAGATGGGTCCAAAAAGGTAGATGAATTCCTAAATGCCTTGGCTGATGAAAAGTTAAGGTTAAAAAGGGATATAGAGGCTAAGGGAAAATCAAGGTTTGAAGAAGAAAAGAAAGTTTTGATGAAGAAGGAAGCTCAGGGTACTTCTGAGCCAAAGGATGATGAAAGTTCTAAGCCAAAAAGAAGCCAGCCCACAAGAAATGTGAGGCAACCCAAAACCACACCTTCCAGAATCATAAAACACTCTTCCAAATCTCCCAAAAGCTCCTCACAAAAACCTTCCAACCCAACAGATGTTGAGACACCTGTTGTATCTACTGCTGTTGATGCTTCAGTGGTTTCAGCAGCTGTTAAGCCAACAACTGCCCCACCACTCAAACACCTGCTCACACCACAACCACTGCCATAACTAAACCACCACCATCTACTCAAAAGCCACCTGTCAAAAGACAGAAGACTTATACTGACACATCAGTAGTTGTAATGGCAACAGTGGTTGAAACACCAGTTGTTTCAACAACTGTTAGCCAACCATCTCCCACTTCAACTACAACCACTGATTCCACAAATCCATCACCAGCCTCTCCTAAACCAAAAAGGAGAAGGATAATTTTTGAAGATGATGAACCTTCCCCACCACCAACAACCACACAACCCTTGTCACCATACCAAACCCTGTCCCATTATCATCTGTCAAAGCTCAATCTTCAAGTACTGCCATTGTATCTGCAAGTGTTTCATTTCCTTTGGATCTTCCTGCTGTTAGAAATGAAATAGTCTCATTTTATGCTGAAGATGATCCAGCAAAAAGGAACTTGCCATCTCTCCAAGGATATCCAAAGCTAAATAATATTGAAGAATATTTGAACCTGAAAGCCAAACAAGCAGAGGATATGGCCAACAAAGACACACAGGGAAAAACTGACAAGGAAATTCAATGAAAGTATCAATACTTACTCTCATAAGTCAGAACCCTGGAAGAGTTTTCAAAGAACTTGTGTCAAAAGCTGTCTGAAACGGGAGATGAGAGCTTAAGGAAAGAATTTCTTGATCACATCATGAAATTTAAGAAATACAAAGGAGAAAGATACATGTACAAAGAATGGTCTGGCAAAGAGCTTGAAGAAGAATTGGAGAGAATTCATCAAATGATAAAAGACAAAGTTAAACACACTCCACCTGTATGGGCCAAGTATAAAAAGAATGTGCCTGATAGAGCTTTGAAGTTGAAAAGAATGAAAGAAGAGCTGATAGAAGCTAATTATGGTTCAAGGAATCAGGTGATGAGGTGGAAGGAAGAAAAGGTGTTGGATACTTACAAGAGGCTGGAAGCATTGAGGAAGAAAGACCCTAATGTTCCACAAAAGCCAAATTACCCTGAAGCAGTGGTTGATGAAAGACCACCAAAGCTGCCCATCAAAAGATCAACTACTCCTCTTGCTGTAATCCATTATCAAAGAAGAAATCAAAAGCAGACAGATGTAGAGGATGCAAAGAAAGAATCTGTCTACATGAAGGAAGCACTTAAAAGATTTATTGAAGAAAATGCTCCTAATCCTTCACCATTGAATGTAGTAAAAAGATTCATCACAAGGCCACCTTCTCCAAACTCATCAGAAAATAAATCTCTCCCAAGAAACCCATCAGGTTTAAAAATACTAAAGTGGATGTCTGATCAAAAGACCCACGTATTGACTTTGATCAGATCTGATGGTGAAGTGAAGAAAATTTCAAGGGAACAAGCACTAGGCCTAAGTGTTGAAGATCTGCAAGATCTCCTTGATCTTCAACTGTGCAGGGATGAGGATGATTCAGATTCCTTGGGTTTTGAACTACAATTTAAAGGCCAAGTTAGGGAGTTGCTGATGAGACAATAAAGATCCCCAATAATGAAGAGTTAAGATTATTAGATGTGTTAATGTTTGCGGTTATATAAGAAATTTTATGTATTTATGAATTTGGTAAGTAACTGATTTGACTTTGAAAGTCAAAAGTGAAAGAAACTTGGTTGACTTGACTGTTGGCATTGTTGGTAATCCTGATTTGCAGTAAAATACACTTTGAGCTTTTTTTTGACCCGTTTAATATGTTATCCTTTTAGTCAATTTTCTTTTCGAGTTGTCCCATCTAAGATAAAACACATGATTAAATCATATGGTCAAATTGTTAAGGCTCTTGATGATTTAAGATGCTAATTGTGTGCTGTCTATTAGCTAATTATTTGTAATTTATGTTAACAGTGTTTATATGTTAACAGATGTTGACCAAAAAATCAAACAGATGTTGACGGATAGTGAAACAGATGTTGACCTTAAGCAGATGTTTGGTTTCAGGCCAAATATCTCTTTATGGGCAAACATCTGTTTAAGTTCAAACATTTGTTTAAGGCCAAATATCTGTTTATTACCAAACATCTGTTTATTGCCAAACATCTTTTTAAGGTCAAACATCTGTTTAAGTCCAAACAACTGATATAGAACGCCAAACTTCTTTTTAAGCCCCAACATCTATTTAAGTCTAAACAGATGTTTAAACATCTGTTTGACTTGTGGTCAACAGTTCATGGAAACCCATGTTAGGTTGAACAGTGTTTTGAAGAGGAAAACAGTGCTAAAATATAAGAAGACAGTGGATCTGGTTGAACATCTGTTTCACTTTTGGTCAACAACTGTTTGACTTTTGGTCAACCTCTGTTTCCCCGACCAGATTTGGTGTTAAACTATAGTTCTTTAAGTCATTGTTTTGTTTTCTTGAATTCTATGTAATTTTGTTTTCTTGAATTTTATGTAATTTTGTTAAGAAGTAGAAGAACAAACATTTTTACAAAATCCTAAATCACCCGATCATGTAAGTTCATTGAAGTAAAAGTGGAAATGATGTAATTCATGTGGTCCTGTTGTGCTTTTGTTTGACCTTTAATATGGGTTTATGATCTAATCTGGTGATGTGAAGACATTGTAGTTGAATCCAATGAGATGCTTGATGTAATGAGGTCGTGTTAATAACAAATAATAATTGATATAACTAAGTTTCCCTATCCCGGGAAGCAATCCCGGGTAATCACCTAGTAATATATGTATGAATGTATGATATATGTAATAATGTTCATATGTAATTATAATCATTAATATTAACGTTTGATCTCCCTCTTTCATCACACTGCAAATGGCTTCATTTGATCCAAATGAAGGCAATGATGCTCATACATCATTGTGAGTGCTCTAAATTATTATAAGATGATGAAGTTTTTAGAACTTCAACGAAATTTACACCTATTGGCTGTGTAAGTTGGAATGTGAGTGAAACATGAGTTAAAAGATTATCAACCATCTTTTTTTAATGGCTAAACTTGCACACCATAAAGATTGAACCCTAAAACCACTGAGTTATTTTCAAATAGATTCTTGACTCCTTATTTAATAACCCTTTCTAGATTTGTTCAACTACCTATCGGGAGAGAACTCGGGAAGCTGATGTGAAGCCTTTCCCTGTCAGGCAACAGACCCCTCCCCCCTAAGATTTCAGTGAGCTCAGGGACTCACCCCGTTTGCCTCGATATGCCTCTCTCTCTCTTTCTCTCTCTCTCTCTCTCTCGATTCTCTCTTTCTCTCTCTCTTAATATTATTGGATGGGGATGGATTGAGAAACCATTTCTTGTTGGTAGGGGAAGAAGAAGATAATGAGGTGGAGGTGAGAGAAAGAAAACCATACCCCATAGCCTAAGGGTGAACGGAGTCGTATCGGTAAACCGTCGGTAAACCACTTTACCGAAGTGGTAAACCACTGCCAACATCAAGTTTACCGAGCAAGCTAAAGGATTTCGGTGAACCTTCACCGATTCGGTGAGAGGGAGGGAGGGGGGAGATGGGTGTGTGGTCGGGTCCATTCCTTCTCAACCAATCACACATTTTTTCCTTTTTTTTAAATAGTACCTAAACCCCATTAGGTAAACCACCGCCAATATTTTTGGGCATTAGGTAAACAATTTAGGTGAATTGACATGGCACTGTCTGATTAGGTGAATGAGGAGTTTACCTATTCCAAATGTTTAACCACACTCTTCTCCCTAAGTTTTGTTTTTTGGGAAATGGGAGGTAGACCGAAAAAATTGATTGCAATGAATGAAAAGTACAAGACCATTAAAAGGCTTTTGTTTTGATTACAAAAATTGCCTGGTAAGTGAATAAATTTGATTGCAATGAATGAAAAATACAAGACCATTAAAAGGCTTTTGTTTTGATTACAAAAATTGCCTGGTGAATGAATATAAGGTAATAAAATGACATGTTTTGTTCTGTTTATAGGCTTTTGTTTTGAAAAAAGGATTACATGTATAAGTAAAACATTTTCATATTTCAAAACCAGAACACACACTTCAAATCTTCAAATTGGTTTCATACGAATGTACCAAAATTCCATGAGTTCATTTAATTACAAACCGATGTATGGTGTTTAGCCCAAAACATCAATAGGGGTTCTGGGGAAATCACACTAACTATTCCCAAACAAATTAAAAAAAACTAATATTAATTTATACACTTCCTAAGTGTACATAAAACGTAAAACAGTGTGCATAACACATCAAACTACCAATCTGTAGATAAAAGTATCAAATGCTCAATGAGCTGACAAAATGAGACACTGTGACCTAAATGGTACTACACCATTCTATGTCACAATGATGTATAGTTTGGGTACGGACTTTCATATAAGCATAAGGAAGGGGCGCTTGCTCGTAAGGCATCGCGGGTAGCATACCCAATTCGATGAAAACGTTGTCACCCCTTCGAGTAGGCTCGGCGGATACCATTCACGGGTATTGTTACCCGAATCAGTGGCGAAGCTTGAGATTTCCTACTGAGGGGTCGAAAACGTATATACCAAAAAATTTCTGTAAAATCGGGGGGTGAGTGGCGAAGCTTGAGATTTCCACTACTGAGCGAAAAGTTCCGGGGGTCGGCCGCCCCCTCCCACCCCCACTATGCTGCGCCATTTACCCGAATGTTAATGTTAATGTTGATTTTTTTACCGTTGAACAGCCAAAGGACCGTTGGGCAGCGGTTTTTTTAATCTTTTAAATAATTAAGATCCATATAAATACCCAGCCCTTTAACATTTTAATTCACTCAAATTACCAATCATATTATCCACAACTCCTAAACCTTTCTACTCAATTACCCCATTTTTATTTACTACAACATGAATAATTTCTCAAACGATGAGCTCAGGTTGTTTATTCCACCCAACGATTCTGTTAGTGATATTTTCTAAAACGATACCAAGCCGAAGACGAAGACACGACAACATCTAAAGATAGAATTGTGCCACATGATAGCAAAAAAGGTCACCTAAGTTTTTGTGGAAGATTATTCATGGACAACGCAAAATACAATGAAGATGTTTCTCATCAACAGTTTCTTACGTCGAATTTTAAATATTGTTGGTGAGCTATAAGCACATCATGAATGGTTTTAAGAGGGCATAGATAGAAGGATGAGAAAGAGTTTTATAGGACCGTTATAAAAAATCACATATGTCATTACACGATTCGCGACCGGTAATACTCCTAACGAAAACAATAAGCATTTATGTCTGTAAGGACTTCACGTGAATGCCTACAATTTTTTCTTTAATGTCGTGATTGATTCATACAACGATGAGTTCTTGCCTAGACCAATGTAACACCACGTAAATTCATGTCAGGTAATACACTGACATGTGTCCATACTCACATTTGTGCCAAATATTGCCCGAGAGGGACTATTTATGACAATCATTGAAAGTATGAATGTGGAGGGACTAAAGGTGTCAACATGCTCAAATTATGCCTCTGAGTGACCCTTTACGGACCGCAAGCTAGATGCTATAGAGTCCGCAGAGCTTTAATTACTGAGCTTTGGTCGTCGTATACGGACGATAGACCATTGGTCTATACGGTCCGCAAGCTGGTGGATTTATTTGTGAGTAGAAGGCCTCTACGGTCCGCAAAGGGAAACCCCCTAAGGACCGTAAAGAGGTGCCAGCGACAGAAATTGGCTTGGAGCCCAAAAAAAAATACATGAAACCACTAACTCGAAACTAGGGGCTTCATGGCTGCTATGCCACGTTCTAGGACACTTGTTCTCATCCTCTAACACATGCTAACACCTGGAATCATCTCCTCCAAGCTCTCCAAGTATAAACAGAGGAGGTTTGCAACCTCATTTCCTTGCGCCTCTTCTTTTATCATTCTCTATACTCCTCTGGAAGTTCCTGAGCTATAGGAGCATCCTAGCAAGTCTATATTCGTCCAAGGATCACTTGTAAGTGTTCCTTTCCTCTGCATTTTCGTTTTATAGGCTTTTATAGCCAAAAGTCAAGCAAAATCATTATTTTCTTTGACTTTCGGTTTAAACCATTATGGTCCAGCCATTGTTCGAGTCGAACATGGCTACGTGATCGTAATTAGGTAGGTGTTAAGCCATTAAAAGGGCACCTCCTAAAAATCACGTTAACTAAGTCAAATGACGGGTCAAAGTTTATTTACTTAAAAAGTCAAAAGTCAGTTTTATGTAAACTTTATAAACTAATTATATAAATGTTATAATCAGTGTTTTGACACTTTAATAAGTTGGTAATAAATATTTGAACATGTATGAATATGTTCGGCTCGTCATTTCCAGTTTTAGGGTCGGTTCGCAACAGAAAGTCGAGTAGTTTGACTTCTTCCGTAACTTTCGATTCTGACCCGATTTAGCTAAGTTAGCTACTGAATTTAAGTTTTATTATGATTATAATATAATGTAGGATAACCCTCTGAGGTTATACTACATGATCATAATCAGATCTGTGTTTTTATGAAAGTTTCTATATTATGCCTAACTTTGACCAAAATGCCCTTTTTGCATAAAACATGGTTTTAATCAACAATTAACTTGCAAATGATTTACCAACTGATATGTTAATGATATTAACAGATTTTGGTATTCTAGTTCTGATAATAACATGAGTTTTCATACAAGTTTGCAAATTATGTCATTTAATGACCAAAACGCATTTTTGGCGCATAGTGTCACACCCCAACCGATGGCAGAAACATCGGGGTGAGGCACTGAGCGAAACAGATTGTCCAAGAGATTCCATAACAACTATAAATTACCAAATATTTAAGCATTATGTCCCATACCGTAACATATCAAGTAAACATAGTTATTACAGACAAATAGTTCTCAAAGACAAATAAAGTACTGTTCCGACAACTCAAAATATTAATTATTTGTTTCTAGACTCTCCTAAGCGCAATTCCACATAGCAAGCATAACACAGCATCCTAAACACCTGTCACATACGTTAAAATAGAGGTCAATACACATGGTGTAAAGGTGAGCATGCAAGTTTAATAGTATAATAGATAGCGAAATCGATTTACGCATAACCAGCATGTAACATGTTGAAAAGTGAAGCTAGTAGGTTATCGACAATGAAATATGCACAGACATGACTGCGAGTTGTAGAATGCGCAACACATATCACCACTGTGACATGTGAAGTAAAACCCTTAACAACCCCTGTCCACGATAGGTGCTGAGTCCAAACTATAGTACTATCGTTGCTAAGGTGTCAGGCAACAATCAGTGTGTAAACATAACATACAAGCATTCATCGAGTAACACGTATAACATGCAAAAATGGTCAGCATATAAAAGTGTTTGCGTAGTGTGTCGATTGTGATTTGTAATAGATAACGTTTGTAACACCCAAAAGTGCGTAAAGCAAAAACGGTTCGAGTATACTCACAGATCGTGTTTAACGAGTAAACACAGTCTTGGATTGGATTGAAGGGAGCCCTGGAAAGTTAGCCTGATTACAGAATGATAGCATAAGCGACGAACAGTGCGTTAAAACGGCGTCGAGTGGGTATCGAGTGACGAAGGGTCATCCGATCGGATGACAATCCGGACGGATGGTCATCTGGTCGGATGGCCATTCGGTCGGATTGTCATTCATTTGGGATGGATGTGTTTGTGTATGATGTGACTTTGAAGTTTTTGTTGTAGCATTTTATAAAATGAGAAGTATCTCTACCTTTTCAGGTCGTCCGGTCGAACGGTCATCCGGATGGATGGTTGTTCGATCGGATGGCGATCCGATCAAGGTAAGATGTTTTTAAATTTCAAGTCCCTTGGTGAGAATAGCCATTCGATCGGATGGTCATCCGATCGGATGACTATTCGTTGGAGATTGATAATCTTTGAAAATTTGCAAAAAGTTTAAGTGTTGGAGACCATAAGTCATCCGATCGGATTGTCGTTCGGTCGGATGGCAATCCGATCGTACGGCAATCTGTTCAGCGACCTGATCGTTTTGAACTTGCAAAATTTTGTTAAGTTTAGAAAGTTTACGTTTTGCCCGAGACGGTATGACAACGTGTTAAACAATGGAAACTCCACCAAGTCCAAGTCATCCAATCGGATGGGAATCACCCCGTCCGATCAGTTAACTGTTCTTGATGGTGGTTCATTTTCAACCCACTAAGTCGGTTGTCTCTTTGATAGAAACCCGTTCTCAGACTGGCACTTCACTAGAGAATGAGTAGCAGGCCTGAATGAGCTCGGATTCTATCGGTTTTGGGTAGAAAGTTAAGAGTTTTGAAGAAAAGTGGAAATCAGTTGTAAAATGTTTAGATTATGACAAAATCAGTGTTTAAACATGTTGAAATCTCTTAGATCTGAGTTGTTCTTGGTGGAATGAGGTCACACTTTGAAGTTCATGAGAACCCATGATGACATCATCCTTGAACAGCCCAAATCAGGAGATTTCATGGTGAAAAGTTAAGATTCGATGGTGAAAATGATGAAGAAGTGTGTGTAGATCGAGAAAGTACAAGGTTTGAGGTAGAAACTTACAAGAAGCGCGAGGAATCGAGAGAAAATAGGCCAAAAGTGTGCTGGTCGAACGAGAGCTGTCACATCACATGAACAGTGATGTGACAGGTGCTATTTATAGGTGAAAG
Organism: Helianthus tuberosus; assembly: GCA_030545235.1. Classification (NCBI taxonomy): domain Eukaryota; kingdom Viridiplantae; phylum Streptophyta; class Magnoliopsida; order Asterales; family Asteraceae; genus Helianthus; species Helianthus tuberosus. Next base: position 7,512,263 of record JARYGA010059718.1, on the reverse strand, counting down.
GAGAAAAGAGGCGGTGTAGTGGTGCGATCGGAGGGCAATCCGATCGGATGGGTTGTGTGAGTTGGTTTCTGACTTTTGTTTCGTGCGTTGAGCGTTGTGATGCGTTTAAGCGAGTGTCGATTAAGCGATGCGATAGATTTGAATAATAGTTACACAAATAACATAACTACCCTAAAACAACATAAATAAACTTGCGTTTCCAGTTCACGATGAGACTGCATTGCGATAGAGTTGCGATTGCGTTTTCGACTAATCACCACAAACATAAAATAAACATGCACAAGTAACACATAATAACACACACACGTAAAACAATATCCAGAATATGCAATTCAGGTTGCGATGAGATTAGCGATAAACTGCGATTAATTAGCATTTACTCCACATAATACAACTAAAGTACACAAAACTAGAATATCGATTAACAAGTCAAGGAGTACAATCAATAATTAAGCAAGGAGTGACAGATCGCATTTAGCAATCTTTTCTTCCTTTGACTTTGACTTGTACTTTGACTTCAAAACGTGGGTTGTTACAGCCTCCCCTACTTTAGGGAATTTCGTCCTGAAATTAGGCCGCAGGCGTAACAAATAACTGTGGATACTTAGCCTTCATGTCACTTTCGAGTTCCCAGGTGAACTCTGCGCCGCGTTTGCCTTCCCAGCGAACCTTCACAATGGGAATGCGTGAGCGTCTGAGCTTCTTGGTTTCTCGATCCATGATCTCGACAGGCTTTTCCACGAAGTGTAATGTTTCGTCCATTTGTAGATCCTCAAGTGGTACTTGTAAATTCTACTCGGCTAGGCACTTTCTGAGGTTCGATACATGGAAAGTCGGGTGGACGTTGCTAAGTTCCTCCGGTAGTTCGAGTCTGTAGGCCACCTTTCCAATCCTTTCCAGAATTTTAAAGGGTCCAACATATCAAGGTGCGAGCTTTCCTTTCTTGCCGAATCTGATCACCCCCTTCCAAGGTGAAACCTTTAGGAGTACGTGATCGCCAACGTCAAATTCAAGGGGCTTGCGGCGTCTATCGGCGTAACTTTTCTAACGACTCCGAGCTTCAGCAGATTATCCCGAATTTGGAGGATTTTGTCAGTCATTTCTTGCAGCAGCTCAGGACCGGTTATTTGCGCATCTCCGATCTTTTGCCATACAATCGGCGATCAATATTTTCTTTCGTATAGTGCCTCAAATGGTGCCATTTGAATGCTAGAATGATAACTGTTATTGTATGAGAATTCGATCAAAGGTAAGTGCGCATCCCAATTACCACCAAAATCTATGACACACGAGCGAAGCATGTCTTCAAGGGTACATATCGTTTGTTCAGTCTGACCGTAGGTTTGGGAATGGAAAGCGGTACTTAGGTTGAGAGTAGTACCGAGAGCAGATTGAAACGTTTCCCAAAGACGCGAGGTAAACCGACCATCGCAGTCAGAGAGGATATCACGAGGCGTCCCGTGTAGGCAAATAATTTCGTCGGTGTAGATCCTGGCTAATCGTTCTACCTTGTAGTCCTCTCATATCGGCAGAAAGTGAGCAGATTTTATCAAACGGTCAACGATAACCCAAATGCTATCGTGACCTGATGGCGTACGTGGAAGTTTTGTTATAAAGTCCATGGCTATACTCTCCCATTTCCACATCGGGATCTCGGGTTGCACGAGTAAGCCAGAGGGTCTTTATTGCTCGGCCTTGACTTTCGAACAAGTCAGGCACTTCGAAACATAGATAGCGATATCCTTCTTCATTCCAGGCCACCAATACCGTAGACGAAGGTCATGGTACATCTTGTTGGCACTAGGATGAACGGAATATCGAGACTTGTATGCTTCAGACAACAATATATCACGAAGGTTATTGTGACTTGGAATCCAGATGCGATCTAGATAGTAGTAGATACTGTTCGATTGGGTGACAAATTGCGATTCAGCACCACACTTTTTCATTTCCTCTCGCAAGGTATTCTCAATGAAGCAGGCGTGCTGAGTGTCACGAATCAAGGCTTCGAGGTCGTGCTGGGCGCGAGTATTACGAGCGCTATGCAAATAGCTTCCTTGACTTAGAGCATCAGCCACGACATTTACTTTGCCAGGGTGGTAACGAATCTCACAGTAGTAATCGTTGAGAAGTTCTACCCATCGGCGTTGGCGCATATTCAGTTCCTTTTGGTTCAAGATGTGTTGCAGGCTCTTATGGTCGGTGAAGACCGTACACTTGGTACCGTAAAGGTAGTGTCACCAAATCTTCAACACAAAGACTATTGCGCCAAGCTCGAGATCGTGGGTTGTATAGTTCTTCTTGTGGATCTTGAGCTGATGAGAGGCGTACGCGATAACCTTGTCTCATTGCATGAGAACACAACTGAGACCAAGGTTCAAGGCATCACAATAGACTACGAAGTCATCGTTGCCATCGGGTAATGCGAGAACAGGAGCATTGCAGAGCATATGCTTGGGAGTCTGAAAGGCTTGCTCTTGTTCGGTTCCCCAAATAAAAGACTTGTCATTATGCGTGAGAGAAGTAAGAGGAACAACGATTTTAGAAAAGTCAGCGATGAATCAACGGTAATAGCCCGCCATTCCGAGGAATGAACGAACTTCGGATGGTGATTTTGGAGTAACCCAACTCTTAACAGCTTCGATCTTCACGGGGTTGATGTATTGCAAAATACATTTCCTATTCGTGTATAGTTTGTATAATTTCTCGTTATATTTAGTTTAGTTTTCGTTAGAATGTGCATACTATTGATCAGATTGAGTTTTGCAAGTCATGGTGCTTAATATTGCTTAAAAGCGAGTGAAAATGAGCCACAATGATGAAACACCAAGTCTAGGAACAAGTTTAAAGGAGTTAGAATAATTTTTGAGAGTTTTGAGATGTTGAAGCAGGGCAAAATTCGAAGATTTCTGTCCCTTTTGAGCTGTCGCGCTACGCCACAAGGGAACCAAATCAGTGTCGCGCCCCGCGATTATTTAAATAATAATTTCTGGTAATTATCAGCGTCGCGGCACGCGACTTCAGAGGCTCTCACCCGTCGCGTGACGCGACGGGGTTAAATGACGACACTAATTCGTTAATGATTAGGGTTTACTATAAAAACTCAAGAAATCACATACTAAACCCTAATTACGAATTGAGAGCAATATTGGGCGATCTTGGAGCATTCCTTGAGCAATTTTGGAGTTTTCGAAGCATAGGAATCATCGGTACGAGTTCGGGAAGAAGAATTGAAGATCTAATCGGGTTTTCTAGTTCTTTGTTTTTTATCATTCTTTCGAAAATTGTTATGATGAATTCGTGTTTAGACATCTTTGATTTTTTTTCGTTATTTGACATGCTCGGCTAAACATTTAAGCCGCCTAGACTTTGATGAATGGATTAATATAAAGTTTTTACCTTTTTCGTTATTTGCATGAATATTATGGATTGATTGTGTTTTGTAAATAGTTTAGTCTATTGATTTGATGTATATGCGTACTTTAATTTGGTTTATTATTTTCACTTGCTTCGTATGATTCTTAATGACGGTCTTTATCACATAATAGAGTCATGCTAGGGTTTTAGATTTTGGGGAGTGTCTATATCACGTAATAAATCTTAACTCTTTATGGTGAAATTGCGCAAATAAACCCTAGAAGTAATTGTTAGTGATTTGCTAGATTTTAGTGTTCTGCTAGTTCCAATAGCTGGAAGGTGCGGGGCTATTGATAGGTCTTACCCGGTGAATTGCTTTAGACAGTCCTTGGAAAAGGTTGTGCCTTAGTTGCCCTATCGGTTTTTTAGTCTACCAAGTCAAGTCAAGAAGCTAAACTACCCAAGATCTATAATTGGAAAAGAGTAGGTCAACATTAGGGTACTTACACAATAATTAAACAACTGGAAAGACGTCTAATAACCGGTAGGATTAACGGCCTAGGTAGCGTCATAAGTTTCAACTCGAGAAGGGTTGAGGGGCTTAGTTGATGTCTTAATAGGTTTAGTATCATAAGATCCTGGTTCCATAAATCATGCAATTAACTTAATCGGTAATCTCTTAAAATCAATCCAGGATTCTAGTCTAGGTGGTCTCGTTCACCATATAAGAAAAGCCTTCGCCTTCTTTCGTATTTAGTCTAGATTTAGTTTAATAATTAGTTTAAATAGATTTCCTTAGATTTTCCGTAACCCCCCCCCCCAAAAAAAAAAACAATTAAACAGTTTCAGTCGTGTCTGTCAGTGTCTATTAGAGTCTAGTTAACGTGATAAATAGAGTCTCGTGGTTCGATATCCGGACTTCCTTAGGTCATACTACAGTGATCGGTACACTTGCCGATTGTGTGGTTTAGGTAGAGTCTAGATTTAAAGCTTTTTAGTGTCTAGCTTAGAGAGTCTAATTTAGTTTATTTTTAATAGTCTGTTTAGCACACATCAAGTTTTTGGCGCCGTCGCTGGGGACTCTTGGCAATTGCGTTTATTAGCTTTGATAGACTTAATTGACATATACGTGCTACGTGTTTGTTTTGTTTTGAGTCTTTTCTTTTTATTTTGAGTCTTAGTGACTAGTGTTTGCTTTTCTCATATTTAGGTTTTTGCTTGTAGTGGATGCCACATCTGCGCTCGCACGGACCACCGAAGCCGCCAGTCACAGAGTCGCCATCTCAATTGGGCCAAGGCCCAAAGGTTAGTACTTCTTCCTCTTCTCAATTTCCTCTTTTCGATTCCACTCCATTACCCACCCCACCTTCATCACCACCCCATTCACCTAAAACATCACCTAAGGTTTCCCCACCCGATAGTCCCACTTCTAGCACCTCTAGTGCCCAAGAAAACATAGACCTAGAACAAATGGCCAACGCTAGACAAACCGTCCATCAACAAGCCACCCAAAATTTCACCGGTCTTGCTTCACCCATCACCGTTCCACCCATAGTTAACGAAAACTCATGGCAGATTCCATCATATGCCATGCAAGCCATCACCAATACTATCCAGTTCCATGGCCGAGACGATGAGGACGCCCCGGCCCATATAAATCGTTTTTCTCGTATGCTTGCTACTTTTAGCCTTCACGGAGCCCCAAACGATGCTACTTACTTGCAGCTTTTCCCCGTTTCACTAGCTGGCCGTGCGGCTACTTGGTTGGACTCTCAGCCAACCGGTACTTTTACCACATGGGTGGGCCTCAGTCAAGCTTTTCTTAACAAATACTTTCCACCAGCGAAGGCCTCACGTCTTCGCGATCAAATTCACTCTTTCCGCATGGAGCCCGACGAGCCCTATTACCTTGCTTGGGAGCGTTTCCAAAACCTTTGTGCTCGTTGCTCCCAGCATGGTCTTTCTGATTGGGCCCTTTGTGAGAAGTTCTATAACGGTCTCACCCAAGAGACTCGTGATCGTTTTGATACAAATACGGGGGGGGGGGGGGGGTCATATGATGGGTATTCTTACTGTTGCCGAGTGTTTAGAGCGTTTCGAGGCATTTGCCCAATCTCAATCTCAGTCGCGAGCTGATCAGCGGTATCAAATTGGTAATTCAAATACCACTACTAGTGCACCCGCTCGAGGGGTGAACCATGTCACTATGGATCCTAGTATAGCCGCTGTGTTGGAAAATGTGACTAGGGAGCTCAAGGAGATTAAAGCAAAGGTTGATAATTGTTAGTTTTGCCAAAGGGGTCACGATACAAGTGCGTGTGCGTTGCTAGTTGGTGAGGAGCAAGTTGATTTCGTAGGGGGATGTCTAGGTAGAGGTCAACCTAGTGGGTTTGGTAATAATTTTGGTTCGGGTTGGCGTAACAATAACAATTTCAATAATAATAATAATTCTCGTTCAAATAACCCCCTGGTTTTCAATTAATTCAAAATCCAAATAGGGGTCAAGGTTCATTCTTTGGTGGGGGTTCAAGTGGGCAGTTCAACAAAGGGTTCAATGGACAGGTCAAAGATGGGGGTTCAAATAATCAGGTTCAATCTGGTCAGGGTTCAAGTTATGATTTAGGGGGTAGTCTTGAGAGAATGGAGTCCATGATGAGCCAATTCGTTGTGAGGGACCAAACCACCCAAAAGACACTTAGCGAACATGACCTTATGCTTAAGAACCACCAAGCCTCTTTCCAAGACCTTCAAAGGGTCGTAGGTGACATGTCTAGGAAACTAGAGGAGAGATTACCTGGTCAGTTTGCGGGTAACACCCTACCAAACCCTAATGCCCATGCTAAAGCCATTACCACTCGTAGTGGCAAAACCGTAGGGAACCCGAGAGTTGAGGAGAGAGTAGTTGATGAGGATGAGGAGATTGTAGACGAAGAGATCGAGATGGAGGCTCCCGGCAAAGTGCAACCGAGGCAAAGCCCAGCAAGTACCGCACAGCCCGTAAGTCTCAAGTTGAGAAGAGAGTAGAAAAAAAACCCGTAGATGTTAGACCGTCTCCTTTAGTAGATCATTCGCGAGTCCCGTTTCCTTCACGTCTTAGGAACCAAAAATACTAAAGGGAATACGGTCAATTCTTAGACATCTTCAAGCAATTGAAGATTAATCTACCTTTTATCGAGGCACTCCAATCTATGACTAAGTACGCGAAATTCTTGAAAGACCTTCTTAGGAACAAGGAGAAGTTAAGGGAGTTGTCGAATGTCCCGTTGAATGGAGGGTGTTCCGCTGTTGTTTTAAATAAGCTTCCGGAAAAGCTTACCGATCCCGATATTTTTAATATTCCTTGTCTTTTCGGTAGTAACACTAACACTAGAGCCTTAGTCGATTTAGGAGCTAGCATCAATTTGATGCCCTTTTCTCTCTATGAGAAGCTAGATCTAGGCGAGCTTTCACCTACCCGAATGACATTATCCTTAGCCGATCGGTCCATTAAATACCCGAGGGGTATAGTTGAGAATTTGCTAGTTAAGGTCGACAAGTTTGTTTTTCCCGCCGATTTCGTAATTCTTGATATGGAAGCGGATGAGAGAGTCCCTATTATACTTGGCCGTCCTTTCTTGCGTACCGCTAAAGCACTCATAGATGTTTATGATGGTAAGATCACCCTTAGGGTCGGTGAGGAAAGAGTCACCTTTGAGATAGATCGTTCCATGAACCACCCGAGTGGTTCCGATGACTATAGTGGTCCTTGCCATTCCGTCTACTTCTTGAATTCATTCATCTCATGTGTCGACCATTGTTTAGAGTATATTTGTGTTGCCGACTTAGTAGTAGGAGAGAAGGTAGAGGAAGAGTTGAAGTTGGTAGATGAAGTAGTAGATGAGGGAATTCCTTTAATTCCCGAAGTGTTAGCCGTTAGTGATGACACCACCCAACCCCCACCCTTAGAGCTTAAAGTACTTCCATCTCATTTAGAGTATACTTTTCTAGGGGAGGGTTCCAAGCTACCCGTTATTATCTCATCGGAGTTGGAGGAAGGTGAGAAGTTGAGGTTGTTGGAGGTGTTGAAGGCCAATAATAAGGCCATTGCTTGGAGGTTGTCCAACATCAAGGGAATAAGCCCTTCTTATTACACCCACCGGATACTCATGGAGGATGATTTCAAACCGGTGATGTAACCCCAAAGGCGACTCAACCTCAACATGCAAGATGTTGTGAAGAAGGAGGTTCTTAAACTCCTAGATGCCGGGATGATATATCCCATCTCTGATTCACCATGAATTCAAAGAATGAGCTTATCCCTTCTCGTACGGTCACGGGGTGGCGCGTGTGCATCGACTACCGAAAGTTGAATGATGCCACCCGAAAAGACCACTTCCCATTGCCCTTCATCGATCAAATGTTGGAGCGTCTCGCGGGTCAACAATTCTATAGTTTTCTCGACGGTCTTTTCGGGTACTTCCAGATCCCCATAGCACCAGAGGATCAGGATAAGACCACCTTCACATGCCCCTATGGCACCTATGCTTACCGACGCATGCCGTTTGGGCTGTGTAACGCTCCAGCTACCTTTCAGCGGTGCATGGTCGCCATATTTCAGGATATGATAGAGAGTTCCATGGAGGTATTCATGGACGATTTTTCGGTATATGGTAACTCCTTTGAGGTGTGTTTGAAGAATCTCAACAAGATGTTAAAGCGGTGTGTCGAGACAAAACTTATGTTGAATTGGGAGAAATGTCACTTCATGGTGACAGAAGGTATTGTGTTAGGACACAAGATCTCTAGAGAGGGTATTGAGGTAGATCGTGCGAAAATAGATACCATTAGTAGGTTACCTCCACCCACGAGTGTGAAGTCGATTAGGAGTTTTTTAGGGCATGCAGGCTTCTATAGATGCTTTATTAGGGATTTCTCTAAAATCACTCATCCGATGACCCGTTTGCTAGATAAAGATGTTACATTCATCTTCGACGAGGAGTGTCTTAAAGCCTTCAACTTTTTGAAGGAACAGCTTGTGAGTGCACCTATTTTTATCTCGCCCGATTGGAGCTTGCCGTTTGAGCTCATGTGCGATGCGAGTGACTATGCCGTTGGAGCGGTATTAGGACAAAGAAAGGACAAGAACTTCCACCCCATATACTACGCGAGCAAAACGTTAAATGATGCTCAAGAGAACTATACCACCATAGAAAAAGAACTCTTAGCTGTAGTATTTGCTTTCGACAAATTCCGCTCATACCTCGTTCTATCCAAGACCATAGTTTTCACCGACCATTCCATGTTGTGGTTTCTTTTTCAAAAGAAAGACGCTAAACCCTGACTCATTCAGTGGATTCTATTGCTTAGCGAATTTGATATTGAGATTAGAGATAAGAGAGGGGCCGAAAATGTGGCGGCCGATCATCTCTCGCGGTTAGAGGACCCCAAGAGAGAATAGATTCGTGAGGAGGAGATAGGAGACACGTTCCCTCACGAGTGTATTGAGTTTGTTGAGGCCGAGAAGGAAGGATTGCCTTGGTTTTGTGACTTAGCGAACTATCTTTCCAGTGGCAATATTGTGAGGGGGGTGACCACACAACAAAGGAGGAAGTTCCTTAGTGAATCGAGGAAATATGTGTGGGATGATCCTTTTCTCTTTAGAATTGGAGGGGATAGGATACTTAGACGGTGTGTTTCGAGAGAGGAGGGGTGGAACATCATTAAACATGTGCATGAAGGCCTCATGGGAGGACATCATGGTGCACACGCCACCGCTTAAAAGGTGTTTGATTGTGGCTTTTATTGGCCTAGCGTACTTCGAGATGCCGTAGAGTTCGTGAAGACATGTGATGCGTGTCAACGAACCGGCAATATTTCGGCCAAAGATGAGATGCCTCAAAACCTGATCCAAGTGTTGGAGGTCTTTGACGTTTGGGGCATTGATTTCATGGGACCCTTTCCCGTCTCCATAGGGAATCGCTACATACTCGTGGCAATTGACTATGTGTCTAAATGGGTTGAGGCTCAAGCTTTTCCTATAAATGAAGCCTGAGTAGTGTTAAAATTCCTTAAGAAGCTCTTTTCCCGATTTGGTACACCTAAAGCCTTAATTAGTGATCGTGGTACTCACTTTTGCAATGCATTGATGGAAAAATTGCTTGCACGCTACGGAGTCACTCATCGTTTGTTGACTGCATACCACCCACAGACGAGTGGTCAAGTGGAGAATGCAAATCGTGGTATCAAGCGTATCTTAGAGAAAACCGTTGGTAAGAATAGGAAGGATTGGTTCGACAAGCTAGACGATGCATTGTGGGCGTTTAGAACCGCCTACAAGACACCTTTAGGAACCACACCATTTATGATCGTCTATGGAAAAGCATGTCACCTTCCCGTAGAGTTGGAGCATAGAGCGCTTTGGGCATTGAAAATAGTTAATCTTGACATGACCGAAGCCGCTAGGAAGCGTTTCTTTCAAATCCATGAGCTTGAGGAGCTTAGGGATGTGGCTTATGCTCGATTATTGGGAATTAAAGAGAAAATGAAAGTTATACATGATCGCAAGTTGAGGAAGGTCAAGGAGTTTAGCAAAGGTGATAAAGTGCTTCTTTACAACTCAAGATTGAAGTTATTTGCGGGAAAGTTGAAGTCGAAGTGGTTGGGACCTTATATGGTTCATTACGTGTTTCCGTACGGAGCGGTGGAGATCATGGATGAGTCGGATGGCCAGACTTGGAAAGTGAATGGCCACCGATTGAAGCACTACATTGGAGGAGCGATAAATAAGAACGAGATGGAGGAAACTCCTCTCGAAATTCCATCCAAAGCCGCCAATTAGTGTTTTGGGATGAAATCCCAAGTGTAGAGTTTGTACCGTTTGTAATTTCATTAATTTTCATGTTTCTTGTAGTTTTTCGTGTCTTTGTTTTGTGTGTCTGAGAAATTTTACAGGAATCATACCATCGAAGAGCAGAACTTGCGAAGAAAACGGCATTCCAGGTAAGTCGCAACAGTTAGAAAAAATTTTGGGATGTTTTGGGGAAGGACTGGTAATACTTAAAAAAATTTCTAAGGCATAAATCATGAATTTTTACGCACCCTTCTGCCTGAAAACCACCCTCGCGTCGCGCCAGATCGAAACAAGCTACCTGTGGCGTCACGCGACCACTAGGTCCAACATCCCCTAATGAACCGACCTGTGGCGTCACGCGACCACATTTCCCATGACCTGTCGCGCTGCACGACCCCCCCTGAACCCTCAAAGTTGACCCCCACCGGCGTCACGCCACGTCCACCAGACACCGACGTCGCGTCACGTGACGGCACCCCAGGTCGGTTTAAACCCCTTTCCTATCTCCTTCTTCCCAAAACCAAACAAACCCTTTCTCTCCTCACCCACCGCCGAACACCACCTTTACCACCATAACTCCTCCATTAAGCCGCCGTTTTCCACCTCCTTTACACCCCTGCGACCGGAATTCACTCCCGAACAAACCCCACCAAATAGAACTTGTTTTTATCCGACCAATCTCTTCGAATCGGGACCCGCCATACATGCGAATTTTCAAGTTTTCTTGCATATTTCACCGATTCAGGTATGTTTTCTGCATCATTCTCTCATATTTGTCGTTTAGCTTTTTTTGTTTGGGTCCATAGATAATGAGTCAAGTCGTTTTCGTTGAGTCATTTGCGAGTCATTGTTTGTTGGCTAAGTTTTTGAATCAGTTTTGTTGGGTCCGTATGTTAGGCTGTTTCGAGTCAGTCTTGTGATATGCTACATTAGTACAAATGAGTTGAGTCGTTTTAGTAGGGTCGTTCTTGCGGTCATGACTTGGGTACATAGTGTCGAGTATGGTCAGGTTTGATATGTTTGGTATGTTCGCTTGGGTTATGTTAGTGTCATCTAAGGGTGCGGATGGTTGTGGTTTGGGATTTATTGCACGAGATGCCATCTTGATTGTTTGTTGAAAATGGCGAAATACAAGAGCTTACTTGTATTTATTAGTGGGTGCGGATGGTGTCGGGTTGGGCGAAATGCCATTGCTTTGCTGAATTTTGTTTGGGTTAGAATACATTGACGCCTAAAGTACCATACTTGCATTATCAAAACGAAATTTTTGCAAAGATGAAAACCTCCTTTAATTAGGCGGAATTTTTCGACGTTAAAATTTGTTTTCAACTACAAAGCGACTGAATTTAAGAAAGTTTGGATGCCAGCACCACAGTACCCCCGCAGGCAGCCCCCACCCAAGTCTCTTACATTGGATTCGTTCTCTGGCTATGTGGAGCAGAGATTCGATAGGCTCGAGCATCTTATTCTGACGGGGCAGGATAGGCAGGAGGGGGCCCTCAGGTACATTATGACAAGGCACAGCATGGGGATCCCAGACTTCTTTTAGCCGAGACAGCAGGGTGGCTCGGCTGGTACTGTAGAGAGGTTTGACTCGGTTCCCCCGTTTCATACATTTGGTGCAGGCAGCTCTGGTGCAGGTGGACGAGAGGAGAGCAGCAGTGAGGAGGAGGATTATTGTGGGGATGACATGAGGATGCAGCAGCTGACTATATCTTTTGTTGATTTTTCTTTTATGTTGTTTTTGATCCTCATTTGTTGGTCTGTACTTATACTTATACACGTTAAACAGGTTGGTTGGGCAGGTTGGGTTGGTATGTGTTTGAAACTGATAATTTTTGATGATATATATTATGATATTTTGTTAGTTTGTTGATGGTGATTGATAGGTTGATTGTAGTAGCCGCTTTCGTTCGCGTGTCCGAGAATAGGAGTTGTTTGCTGAGCGCGTTTCGAATTGGAGGGCTTATGTGGAAACGACTAGCACTTTGACAATCTCACATACTCAGCTAAGTCGTTTGCCTTATATTCTTGTATTTTTTATAGCTTTATTTATTTAGTTCGTTCTTAGTTTAGGGTTATATTTAGGTGGTTTTGAGTCGTATTTCCGTTCTTGCATTAGGGACAATGCAATCTTTAAGTGTGGGGATGAGATACTTGTAAATAATCGAGTCTTAAATATGGAAAATACAAAAAATTTGAAAATTTGAAAAATCCAAAAAAATTGAAAAATCAGAAAAATGTCTTTTGAATAAAGGAGTTTGCAAAATTATACGGAAAATGATAGAAAAGATGAATTTTTGCTCGGGTTCGAATAATAATAATAATAATAAGAGATAAAATAAATCGAGCTTGTGTCTAGTTAGGGATATGTGAATAGGCTCGGGTTGGGTTTTAGGTCCCTTTGAGTTAATATACCTTAATTGTCGGTTTGCTAGTGGGTTTTCATCTGGGAAATATGGGAAATTGAAACCGCCAATAAGAGTATAAGGAGCACCATTATAAGTTAAAACCGTTAGAATTTTTTATCATGAAAAAAAAATAGAGAAAAATGAGCTAGAAACTGAATGAAAGTAGCGCATTTCTATGTAGTCTGGGTTGGGGATAGTGACTTTACAACCGGATTACCTCTAGGATGTGTGAAATCGAACTTGCAAAGAAAGAAAAAGTACTGAAGCTTAAGTAATCCGAGTTGGGGATAGCGACTCTACAGCCGGATTGCCTCTTGTTTAGGGAAAGCAACGTCTACGCTCATTAAAAAAATGAAAAGAAAGAAAAATGAAAAAAGAAAAAATTTGATTCTAAGTTCTCTTGGTTTTGATATAAAACGGTTGGGAATTGATCCAGTGATCGTTCCTTTAGTTCTATAAGCTTGAGGCAGGAGTAGGTGGACCGTAGATTCTAGCGTGAGGCCCTAGGTAGATTGACCGCACTTAAATTTAAATTCACATGATAAGGGCTGAAGACCGGATTTGGGTTTAAGGGGACAAACATATTCGCAATCGCGGCTAATGCAAGTTTTGGTTTTAATAAAATATAAATATGCTTTTGACCCGAGTGACTATTCGTCTCTGATTCCGTTGCATAATTCTTTTTCGAGTACGAAAAAAGTGTAAGTGTGGGGATATTTGATGTATTGCAAAATACATTTCTTATTCGTGTATAGTTTGTATAATTTATCGTTATATTTAGTTTAGTTATCGTTAGAATGTGCATACTATTGATCAGATTGAGTTTTGCAGGCCTTGGTGCTTAATATTGCTTAAAAGTGAGTGAAAATGAGACACAATGATGAAACACCAAGTCTCGGAACAAGTTTAAAGGAGTTAGAATAATTTTTGAGAGTTTTGAGATGTTAAAGCTGGGCAAAATTTGAAGATTTCTGTCCCTTTTGAGTTGTCGCGCTACGCCACAAGGGAACCAAATCAGTGCTGCGCCCCGCCACTATTTAAATAATAATTTCTGGTAATTATCAGCGTCGCGGCACGCGACTTCAAAGGCTCTCACCTGTCGCGTGACGCGACGGGCTCAAATGACGGCACTAATTCGTTAATGATTAGGGTTTACTATAAAAACTCAAGAAATCACATACTAAACCCTAATTACGAATTGAGAGCAACATTGGGCGATCTTGGAGCATTCCTTGAGCAATTTTGGAGTTTTCGAAGCATAGGAATCATCGGTACGAGTTCGGGAAGAAGAATTGAAGATCTAATCGGGTTTTCTAGTTCTTTATTTTTAATCTTTCTCTCGACTAAACACGAATTGAAGAATTCGTGTTTAGACATCTTTGATTTGTTTTTGTTATTTGACATGCTCGACTAAACATTTAAGCCACCTAGACTTTGATGAATGGATTAATATAAAGTTTTTACCTTTTTCGTTATTTGCATGAATATTATGGATTGATTGTGTTTTGTAAACAGTTTAGTCTATTGATTTGATGTATATGCGTACTTTAATTTGGTTTATTATTTTCACTTGCTTCGTATGATTCTTAGTGACGGTCTTTATCACATAATAGAGTCATGCTAGGGTTTTAGATTTTGGTGAGTGTCTATATCACGTAATAAATCTTAACTCTTTAGGGTGAAATTGCGCAAATAAACCCTAGAAGTAATTGTTAGTGATTTGCTAGATTTTAGTGTTCTGCTAGTTCCAATAGCTGGAAGGTGCGGGGCTATTGATGGGTCTTACCCGGCGAATTGCTTTAGACAGTCCTTGGAAATGGTCGTGCCTTACTTGCCCTGTCGGTTTTTTAGTCTATCAAGTCAAGTCAAGAAGCTAAACTACCCAAGATCTATAATTGGAAAAGAGTAGGTCAACATTAGGGTACTTACACAATAATTAGACAACTGGAAAGACGTCTAATAACCGGTAGGATTAACGGCCTAGGTAGCGTCATAAGTTTCAACTCGAGAAGGGTTGAGGGGCTTAGTTGATGTCTTAATAGGTTTAGTATCATAAGATCCCGGTTCCATAAATCATGCAATTAACTTAATCGGTAATCTCTTAAAATCAATCCAGGATTCTAGTCTAGGTGGTCTCGTTCATCATATAAGAAAAGCCTTCGCCTTCTTTCGTATTTAGTCTAGCTTTAGTTTAATAATTAGTTTAAATAGATTTCCTTAGATTTTCCGTAACCCCCCCCCCCCCCCGTAAAAAACAATTAAACAGTTTCAGTCATGTCTGTCAGTGTCTATTAGAGTCTAGTTAACGTGATAAATAGAGTCTCGTGGTTCGATATCCGGACTTCCTTAGGTCATATTACAGTGATCGGTACACTTGCCGATTGTGTGGTTTAGGTCGAGTCTAGATTTAAAGCATTTTAGTGTCTAGCTTAGAGAGTCTAATTTAGTTAATTTTTAATAGTCTGTTTAGCACACATCAGGGGTTGACGTGTATACCTTGACTATTGACGATGTGATCGAGGAATTGAATCTCCTCTAGCCAAAATTCACACTTGGAGAATTTGGCATAGAGTCGATTCCCCTGGAGTAGTTCGAGAACCAAACGTAGATGCTGCGCGTGTTCGGTTTTCGACCTCGAATAGATAAGGATGTCGTCGATAAACATGATGACGAAACAGTCAAGAAATGGTTTCATACGCGATTCATCAAATCCATGAAAACCGCGGGTGCATTGGTTAAAGCAAAGGGCATTACGACGAATTCATAGTGGCCATATCAGGTTCGAAAAGCGGTTTTGGGTATATCTTACTCCTGGATTCATAACTGGTGATAGCCTGAGCGTAAATCGATCTTCGAGAAGCACGTAGCACCTTCCAATTGATCAAACAAATCATCGATTCAGGGCAGGGGATAACGATTCTTGATAGTTAGCTTATTCAATTCCCTATAATCGATGCACATCCGGAACGATCCATCCTTCTTTTTGACGAAAAGGACAGGTGCGCCCCACGGAGAGGTGCTAGGGCGAATAAAGCCTTTGTCAAGCAATTCATGGA
This sequence comes from Helianthus tuberosus, assembly GCA_030545235.1. Taxonomy (NCBI): domain Eukaryota; kingdom Viridiplantae; phylum Streptophyta; class Magnoliopsida; order Asterales; family Asteraceae; genus Helianthus; species Helianthus tuberosus. The sequence goes on along the minus strand of JARYGA010059718.1, from coordinate 7,496,610 downwards.
GTTGACTTGAGAGTTCGCGCATTTCAGACGGAGCGAGGCGATAGAGAGATTTAGCAACAGGATTAGCTCCAGGAATGAGGTCAATACGAAAATCAATATCACGACTCGGGGTAAACCAGGTAAATCATCAGGAAAGACGTTAGGAAAATGACGAACCACAGGCACCTTATCCATTGCCTTCTTTTCCTTTTCCTCTGCTACTACGATGTGTGCCAAGAAAGCTTTGTATTCCTAGTGGATATACTTGCTTACTTGGATACACGACATAAGTTTGAGGTTCTTCGATGCGACTTCACCATAAATGCAAAGTTGATCACCATTAGCGAGCGAGAAACGAATCATTTTATCAAAACAAACGACTTCAGCATGATTCTCACGAAGAAAATCCATTCCTACTATGATATCAAAACTACCGAGCTGCATCGGGGATAAGGTCGATAGGGAAGACGTGATTTTTGAGTTCGAGCGTACAATCACGTAGAACAGAACGAACAGTGACGGTTCTTCCAATGGCAACTTCAACGTCGAACGTCATAGGGAGATGGGCGCGCTTACGATTTAGGGGCTTTTCGAATTCTAACGACACAAAACAGTTATCGGCTCCAGTATCGAATAAACACGAAGCATATATACCATATACTACCATTCCACGTTGTTGTCTGCTAGAGCCTGGCAGTCGTTGATGTTGAATGCACGTCCGCGAGCTGCTGGCTGCTGCTGCTGCTGAGGCTGCTGCTGTTGATGTTGTTGTGGCTGCTGTTGTGGCTCCTGCTTCACCACTCTGTTGGGGCAGACATTTGCAAAGTGGTTGGGATCACCACATGCAAAGCAAGCTCTTGCGTGAGCAGCGGGTGCAGGAGCTGCTTGTTGGCCCTGGGTGTCACACCCCCAAAATCCACACGCGGAGTATCACCGCTTGGAGGCATGACATGACCAGGATCGAGCCACCAATCATATTGAACAACGTATTTTAGTAAATAAAACCAATCACAATACAATTGGTGACCAAAAGGAAGTTAACCAAGTTCAATTTAAACAGCGGAAGCATAAGACGTTAAACCAAAACATAAGTTTGTAGTTCATAAGTTTAAAGATCCCAAACATAAGTTTCATAAGTTCATAACGTTTATTTAGTAAGTACGGGACATATTAGTTCGCATTCCACAACGACCACCTCCATGTGCAAGCTCCACAGCATCTAAGGACCTGCAAGGCATGTAACAACTAGTCAACAACAAAGTTGAGTGAGTCCACGTTTGGTTGTTTAGTTAACGAGTTTGTATCAGAAATCGGAAGTTCGTTTCATAACCATGTATTACCCATTATCCTTGATTCCCAAACCTTTACGACATTTAGTGGGGGCTTCCCATTATGTATGTTACTAGACTAGGCGTATCCATAAGTGTCCTTCCCAATCCGAGGACGATGTTAAGTATGAGTGTACGTAGGTTTTACGTACGTGCCCTTCTCATCCGAGGACAGTAGTAAGTGTGAGTGTACGTAGGTTTTACGTACGTGCCCTTCTCAATCCGAGGACAGTAGTAGGTATGAATGTACGTAGGTTTTACGTACGTGCCCTTCTCAATCCGAGGACAGTAGTAAGTGTGAGTGTACGTAGGTTTTACGTACGTGCCCTTCTCAATCCGAGGACAGTAGCAGGTAGTCTAGTAGTGTTGATAATATAAATAGTTATTCAATCCCATTCCCAACCACCGGGAATTCCCATGCCTTAGTAAGGGTGTGAACTCACCTCGGTTTGCTCGGTTAGACTCTCAATATAGCTAACAGTCAAGGTCGGTCAATCACGTCCTAATATGATTACCAGTTAGTCATTTAGTGGTTTCAAATAGAGCACAAAGTTGCTACACGTATCTATCACATAACATGCGTTACTTTAACTGTTTATGCCCATGTATGTTCCCATCCATTCCCCACTCATAATCAAACATACGATAATACACATAACATATATAGCATATTAGATCATTCACAGATAGCATACTTGACATTTAGACACGCGAGTCACAACTTATGTCGTTTCAGCATTTATATTCAAAACCGGCTGTTTTCGGATATTTTAATAAAATAGTTAAGTTATTCCAAAAATTCCCAAATTTTTACAGAATGTCATAAACGTTCCATATTTTATTGTATAAAAATATCGGGGTCCGTTTCATTACCAATATTTTATAAAAATTCATATTCCAGACTGAACTCAGATTTATGTATTTCTGACCACAGTCCACGGAAAAATTTATTAAAAATTCATCGAGTGTCCGATCTACGAAATTCCAGTGGGGTAATTACAAATACATAGGTTGTCATTTACTGTACAAATTTCATGGTCCGATTCATCACAAAACTCAGGTTATGACTGAAAGTACGACACCCATTTATTGCTGTCAAAATTCAGCTTAAGTTGCTGTTACAAATTAACACTTTAAAAATAGTAAACGGAGTCCAAAAATTACGATTCCGGTGCCATTAGAACCGTATTTTATAATGACATATTTTAGATTCAAAATATTGGTTTTTCGTTAAGTTTATGACCTGTTTACAGCCAACTGAAGTTGGCTGTAACGCTTAGACAGATTCTGATTTTCAGTGTTTATCCTTCTAAATCGTGTTCGATTGATTCCGATAACAAGTTTAGTGACCGCAACAACATCACATATTAATATTAATCAGCAAATCATCAAATAATCAACCAATAATCATAATCACACAAGATCTACATGATTTACACTAATATTTATCCATTAACCACCTTGTACATCACTTTAGTAGACTTTTAGTTGGAGATCTTATATGTTAGTGATTTACAATCGACGAAACTCTTATTAACCACTTTAGGATAGATCAAGAAGATGTTTAGAGCAACTTACTACTAGCTCGAGGCTAGGGAAGATTCTAGTCGAAAATCGAGTGGATAAAAGCAATGTAGTGAGGTCCTTCACAATCCGAATGCACCAAGCCTCCTCGTATGTGATCCTCAACACTTGTATGCTCTTGGAATGGGAAGATCAAAACCGAAAAATGGATGGATGGTGTAGGGGGGGGTTCGGCCGAGAGCTTATAGGGAGGGAGAGAGGGTTGTGATGGTGAGTTTGTGTGAGCGAATGTTGTGTTGGTTTAAGCTTGTTACTTATAGACAAATCTCTACACACATTAACCATTGGGTCATATGCCCACTTGATATGGGACATAGTTGATTAAAATAATCAACAAGTACAAGGGGAGGGTCACAATGTCACCGAACTCGGTTGGGGGGGGGGGGGGTCTCCTAGTTAGGTTCCAACTAATAGTTAAGTATTAGTTAGTTAAGTTGGAGGTTACCCATTTACTAGTATGTTACGCGTTGTGACGGGTGTTAGGGTATTCGGGGACCCTAACTGGCTCAGAAAAAGAAAAACAGTGTCATTGACAATATTTCTAGGTTCCGGGTAAAGTCCGATTGTTCAGTTCGATCCTGTTCCGTTAAACCGCTTAATTAATCCGTAGAGCGCCCTACTTATATATTTTTGCAACGTTTTTACTTTCTAACACTTAGGAAAATATAACGGACTATTTAGTGACCTTTCTGTACATTATTAGCATATTAACAAATACGTGTAAGCATAACACAGATATCAGAAAGCAGTTAAGTAATTCCACACAGTCGTCAAACACTTTAATTATCATTAATAATTTGTACGGAATACATGGGATTTTGAGGGTTGTCACATTCTCCCCCTGTTAAGAGAATTTCGTCCCGAAATTTAGCGCGTGGTTACTGAGGAAGCTAGTTAAGTTGCGTTGTTTTCCTGATTTTCCTGGGGTGTCACATCATCCCCCCGTTGATTTGGAATTTCGTCCCGAAATTCTGCAGTAGCTTCAGCCTCAGTAGTGGTTGCGTTTTTCTTAAACAGTTGGGGATACTTGAGTTTCATTTGGTCTTCTCGTTCCCAGGTATACTCTGGGCCACGACGAGCATTCCAACGAACTCGGACTAGAGGTATCCTGGTATGCTTGAGGATCTTAACATCTTGATCCGTAATCTCTACTGGTTCCTCGACGAATCGCAGTTGGTCGTCGATTGTGAGTTCCTTGAGGGGAACTATGAGGGTCTCATCTGACAGGCACTTTTTCAGATTCGAAACATGGAAAACATTGTGAACTCCGCTGAGTTCTTCAGGTAGATTCAACCTGTAGGCGACTTTGCCAATTTTCTCGGTGACTTCGAATGGTCCGACATAACGCGGATTGAGTTTGCCTCGTTTGCCAAAGCGGACTACACCTTTCCAAGGTGAGACTTTGAGTAGCACTCGATCCCCAACCTGGAGCTCGAGTGGTTTTCTTCCCTTAACAGCATAGCTTTTCTGACGGTCACGAGCTGCCGCCATTCGCTGTCGTATCTGAGCAATTTTCTCGGTGGTGTCTACCACCAGTTCTGGGCCAGTGATTTGACTGTCACCAACTTCTGCCCAACAGAGAGGTGATCGGCATTTGCGTCTGTACAATGCCTCAAACGGAGCGGCTTGGATGCTGGTGTGGTAGCTGTTGTTGTGTGAAAACTCCACTAGTGGGAGGTGCCTTTCCCAGCCATTACCAAAATCGATTACGCATGCCCTAAGCATGTCTTCAAGGGTTTGGATGGTGCGTTCAGATTGCCCATCCGTCTGCGGGTGATAAGCGGTGCTCATATCTAAACGTGAGCCAAAGGACTTGTGCATTGCTTGCCACAATTCAGAAGTAAAACGTGCGTCACGATCAGATATAATAGAGGTTGGCACTCCGTGCTTTGATACCACTTCCTTTAGGTAAATGTCTGCAAGAGTAGAAAACTTATCCGTTTCTTTGATAGCCAGAAAATGTGCAGACTTGGTTAGTCGATCTACGATCACCCAAATGGTATCGTTTCCGCGTTGAGATCTGGGCAGGCCGGTAACGAAATCCATGGAAATTTGCTCCCATTTCCATTTCGGGATCTCCGGTTGTTGAAGTAGGCCTGATGGTTTCTGATATTCAGACTTGACTCTTGCACAAGTCAAGCACTTGCTGACGTAGGTTGCTATGTGGGCTTTCATGCCAGGCCACCAATACGTAGTCTTGAGGTCATGGTACATTTTATCCAAACCCAGATGTACCGAATAACGAGACTTGTGCGCTTCGTCCATCACAAGCTCGCGTAAGTTTCCATAAAGTGGAACCCAGATGCGCCCGTTTACATAGTAAGCGCCGTCTTCCTTTTGTTCTAGCCGCTGCCTCGATCCTCGTAGGGATTCAGCCCTGATGTTCTCTGCTTTCAATGCTTCAACCTGAGCATCACGAATCTGAGCGGGAAGGTTAGATTGGATGGTAAGCTGTAATGCACGTACACGCTTAGGTAGGGTATCCTTTCGACTGAGGGCGTCGGCCACAACATTGGCCTTGCCCGGATGATACTTGATAGCGCATTCATAATCGTTCAAGAGTTCGACCCATCGGCGTTGACGCATGTTTAACTCTTTTTGCTTGAAGATATGCTCGAGACTCCTGTGATCAGTGTAAATGGTGCACTTGGTACCGTACAGGTAATGTCTCCATACCTTAAGCACGAATACAACTGCTCCCAGCTCCAGATCGTGGGTAGTGTAATTTCTTTCGTGAACCTTGAGTTGGCGTGATGCGTAGGCAATGACCTTGTCACGTTGCATCAACACGCAACCAAGTCCTTGGATGGAAGCATCGCAGTAAACCACAAAGTCGTCTGTGCCCTCCGGCAATGAGAGGATAGGCGCACTACAAAGTCTATCCTTCAAGTGCTGAAATGCGGACTCCTGTGCATCACCCCAACGATAGATGACACCCTTCTGAGTCAGTGAAGTGAGAGGGTGCGCAATCTTGGAGAAATCGTTTATAAACCTTCTGTAATATCCGGCCAAACCCAAGAATTGGCGGATTTCTGTTGGTGTGCGGGGTGCAGGCCAGTTCTTGATTGATTCAACCTTAGATGGATCCACATGAATTCCATCCTTGTTTACCACATGGCCTAGAAAGTGGACTTCGCGAAGCCAGAAGTCACATTTCAAAAACTTGGCATACAACTACTCTTTTCGAAGAAGTTCCAGCATAAGTCGTAGATGCTGCTCGTGTTCCTCCTGACTCTTGGAATAGATCAGGATATCATCGATGAACACAATAACGAACTTATCCAGGTAAGGCTTGCACACTCGGTTCATGAGATCCATGAAGACCGCTGGTGCATTTGCCAGCCCGAATGGCATAACCAGAAACTCGTAATGGCCGTAGCGAGTTCTGAATGCTGTTTTGGAGACGTCCTCATCTCGGACTCTCAGCTGATGGTATCCCGATCTCAAATCAATCTTGGAGTAATAGCTCGACCCTTGCAGCTGGTCGAATAGGTCGTCAATACGTGGAAGAGGATAACGATTCTTCACAGTCACCTTGTTAAGCTCGCGATAGTCAATACACATTCTGAAAGTACCATCTTTCTTCTTAACGAACAAGACTGGAGCTCCCCAGGGCGAAGAGCTAGGACGTATAAAACCCTTTTCCAAGAGCTCTTGTAGTTGTGTGGACAGTTCTTCAAGTTTTGATGGAGCTAGACGATATGGTGCTCGAGCTACTGGCGCTGCTCCAGGAGCTAGCTCGATTTGAAACTTAACTTGGCGATGAGGCGGAAGACCAGGTAATTCCTCAGGAAATACCTCGGGAAAGTCGTGCACAATAGGGATGTCTTCGATTCTCTTCTCTTCCGTTGATGTGTCAGTAACGAGTGCTAAAATGGCAGTGTGGCCCTTTCGCAAACACTTCTGGGCCTTAAGAAAAGAGATGATGCCTTCGACAGCACCACTCTTGTCACCACGAATCATGAGAGGTTCCTCACCAGAACGAGGAATGCGGACGATTTTCTCCTTGAAAATAATCTCCGCTTACTGATGAGATAACCAATCCATCCCAATAACAATGTCGTTCACCGATAGGAGTGTTACATCGATATGGTTGGCACAACCAGAACTAGCTGAAAGAGGATGACCGTCGTACAGGTTTATAGTGTTAAGGTTCACTGAAATTTCTATCGAAGTTGTTGGGCTCCCCTCATGCGAAGGGGGAATAATTCACCTTGATCGATAAACTTAGATGAGTTTGCAGTTTATCGAGTCGGTAAGCAACCAAATTTAGAAGAGGTTCCTTAGGTCGTGCGAATGAATCCAAAATACGTCTGCGTAGTCGTGTGGTTCCAAAGAAAAGACTCGAAAACGTGTTCAAGAGATTATGATCGTATCAACAATACATCACCATTCTCAAGGTTTCGAGGAGGGGTTACCAATGGTCGGGAGTCGAGCCTTCCAACTTTTCTAAACCAGAGGGTGTTCGTTTTGGTGCCTCAGCATGGAGAAGCAAGAATGTAATGTCACTGTGGTAAGAGAGTGATGGTTTGGTCTAAGGCAATGGTAGAAATTGGACATATCATTAATCAACAATCATGTGTCGGTGCAAAAGCTAGCGCAAGGATCCTGCCTATTAAAGAAGACTATCATGGAATTTAAAATACGAATCTTGTAGTGTAGGAGGGGTAAGGTAGACGTATAGATCATCGTGTTCGCCTGTAGGTTGTGTGATCCATAACTCCGTCCTCGAATGTCCTGAAGACAATCCCATCATTAAAGGCATCCATTCGTTAAGTGGGGTATACGAGAGAGCTAATCAAGTAGAATAAGAATAAACCATTCAAGAGGGTAATAAGGTAGTCTTGTGATTGGTGAAAATCGTGGTATGGTTGTCGGCGTTTCATTAAATCGGTTGTCAATCGAAGCGATAGGGAATTAATGAGGTTCATGCGAAGAATCGAGTGAAAACTGGGCTCCAACAATGACCGAAGGATTTGACCAACTAATCTGTTGTCTAGAAGTAATCTCCAGTAGTGGTACGGGACGGCATGGCACAAAAGGGAAGCTCGTTGCATCGTGCTCGCGTGAGTGTATCACTTGTCCAGAACAGAGTAAGGTTTCGTGTTGCATAACGACAAATGCGTGTAACTGTGACTGCTTCGCTTCTGGCGACGATGACAGGTGAAGGTGATAAAGTTCATCAACCGGGGTGCGTGGGTTTTTTCCTCCTAAGCCCGAGTTCGTGTAAGCCAAGTCTGGTCTTTGTGGATGTTGACGTACGAACCGGCTGTACGGAGGGTCAGATGGTGACGTCGTGTCGAGGTAAACATGCGAGTAGATAGAATGCATAAACAGTCGTTGTAGCGGGGTGATAAGAAATCTAGAAAGAATTTGACCACCGTTTGTCAAATTTCGAGTAAACAATTGTGTGTCATAAAGAACACAATAGGGCTAATAGACAACATGCTGCTTTCCTAATTAAGCATACTATAACATCACATTATGCAAAAGTACTCTAGCAAGTAGATAATATAAACTCAAATCATACCACCTAGTGTGTTGAGCCTTGCACTTGGAGCGAAGCGTCGTTGTGGATCGTTAAGCACTGTACAGGTTAGAGTCTGGTTTTAATAAAAACTTTTTCCCTTATTAAAACCAAGTTCACTATAACCAATCGCTCTGATACCAATCTGTCACACCCCCAAAATCCACACGCGGAGTATCACCGCTTGGAGGCATGACATGACCAGGATCGAGCCACCAATCATATTGAACAACGTATTTTAGTAAATAAAACCAATCACAATACAATTGGTGACCAAAAGGAAGTTAACCAAGTTTAATTTAAACAGCGGAAGCATAAGACGTTAAACCAAAACATAAGTTTGTAGTTCATAAGTTTAAAGATCCCAAACATAAGTTTCATAAGTTCATAACGTTTATTTAGTAAGTACGGGACATATTAGTTCGCATTCCACAACGACCACCTCCATGTGCAAGCTCCACAGCATCTAACGACCTGCAAGGCATGTAACAACTAGTCAACAACAAAGTTGAGTGAGTCCACGTTTGGTTGTTTAGTTAACGAGTTCGTATCAGAAATCGGAAGTTCATTTCATAACCATGTATTACCCATTATCCTTGATTCCCAAACCTTTACGACATTTAGTGGGGGCTTCCCATTATGTATGTTACTAGACTAGGCGTATCCATAAGTGTCCTTCCCAATCCGAGGACGGTGTTAAGTATGAGTGTACGTAGGTTTTACGTACGTGCCCTTCTCATCCGAGGACAGTAGTAAGTGTGAGTGTACGTAGGTTTTACGTACGTGCCCTTCTCAATCCGAGGACAGTAGTAGGTATGAATGTACGTAGGTTTTACGTACGTGCCCTTCTCAATCCGAGGACAGTAGTAAGTGTGAGTGTACGTAGGTTTTACGTACGTGCCCTTCTCAATCCGAGGACAGTAGCAGGTAGTCTAGTAGTGTTGATAATATAAATAGTTATTCAATCCCATTCCCAACCACCGGGAATTCCCATGCCTTAGTAAGGGTGTGAACTCACCTCGGTTTGCTCGGTTAGACTCTCAATATAGCTAACAGTCAAGGTCGGTCAATCACGTCCTAATATGATTACCAGTTAGTCATTTAGTGGTTTCAAATAGAGCACAAAGTTGCTACACGTATCTATCACATAACATGCGTTACTTTAATTGTTTATGCCCATGTATGTTCCCATCCATTCCCCACTCATAATCAAACATACGATAATACACATAACATATATAGCATATTAGATCATTCACAGATAGCATACTTGACATTTAGACACGCGAGTCACAACTTATGTCGTTTCAACATTTATATTCAAAACCGGCTGTTTTCGGACATTTTAATAAAATAGTTAAATTATTCCAAAAATTCCCAAATTTTTACACAATGTCATAAACGTTCGATATTTTATTGTGTAAAAATATCAGGGTCCGGTTCATTACCAATATTTTATAAAAATTCATATTCCGGACTGAACTCAGATTTATGTATTTCTGACCACAGTCCACGGAAAAATTTATTAAAAATTCATCGAGTGTCCGATCTACGAAATTCCAGTGGGGTAATTATAAATACATAGGTTGTCATTTACTGTACAAATTTCATGGTCCGATTCATCACAAAACTCAGGTTATGACTGAAAGTACGACACCCATTTATTGCTGTCAAAATTCAGCTTAAGTTGCTGTTACAAATTAACACTTTAAAAATAGTAAACGGAGTCCAAAAATTACGATTCCGGTTCCATTAGAACCGTATTTTATAATGACATATTTTAGATTCAAAATATCGGTTTTTCGTTAAGTTTATGACCTGTTTACAGCCAACTGAAGTTGGCTGTAACGCTTAGACAGATTCTGATTTTCAGTGTTTATCCTTCTAAATCGTGTTCGATTGATTCCGATAACAAGTTTAGTGACCGCAACAACATCACATATTAATATTAATCAGCAAATCATCAAATAATCAACCAATAATCATAATCACACAAGATCTACATGATTTACACTAATATTTATCCATTAACCACCTTGTACATCACTTTAGTAGACTTTTAGTTGGTGATCTTATATGTTAGTGATTTTCAATCGACGAAACTCTTATAAACCACTTTAGGATAGATCAAGAAGATGTTTAGAGCAACTTACTACTAGCTCGAGGCTAGGGAAGATTCTAGTCGAAAATCGAGTGGATAAAAGCAATATAGTGAGGTCCTTCGCAATCCGAATGCACCAAGCCTCCTCGTATGTGATCCTCAACACTTGTATGCTCTTGGAATGGGAAGATCAAAACCGAAAAATGGATGGATGGTGTAGGGGGGGTTCGGCCGAGAGCTTATAGGGAGGGAGAGAGGGTTGTGATGGTGAGTTTGTGTGAGCGAATGTTGTGTTGGTTTAAGCTTGTTACTTATAGACAAATCTCTACACACATTAACCATTGGGTCATATGCCCACTTGATATGGGACATAGTTGATTAAAATAATCAACAAGTACAAGGGGAGGGTCACAATGTGACCGAACTCGGTTGGGGGGGGGGGGGGGTCTCCTAGTTAGGTTCCAACTAATAGTTAAGTATTAGTTAGTTAAGTTGGAGGTTACCCATTTACTAGTATGTTACGCGTTGTGATGGGTGTTAGGGTATTCGGGGACCCTAACTGGCTCAGAAAAAGAAAAACAGTGTCATTGACAATATTTCTAGGTTCCGGGTAAAGTCCGATTGTTCGGTTCGATCCTGTTTCGTTAAACCGCTTAATTAATCCGTAGAGCGCCCTACTTATATATTTTTGCAACGTTTTTACTTTCTAACACTTAGGAAAATATAACGGACTATTTAGTGACCTTTCTGTACATTATTAGCATATTAACAAATACGTGTAAGCATAACACAGATATCAGAAAGCAGTTAAGTAATTCCACACAGTCGTCAAACACTTTAATTATCATTAATAATTTGTACGGAATACATGGGATTTTGAGGGTTGTCACACTGGGGAGCAGGAAGGAGAGTTGGTGGTACAGGAGCTTGAACCGGGGCTTGAGCTTGGCGAGGACCGGTACGGCAGTTGGCAGTAAAGTGGCCGTACAGGTTGCAGTGAACACAAAACCTGCATGCAATCCCAACAGGATGATGATAAGTGCAGGTAGGGCACATTGGGTGTGGACCAGTATATGCACGCTTAGCCGGCGGTGCATTGGTCACCGGTGCCGCTACTTGGCGGTTCTGAGGTTGCGGTTGAGCAGGGACAGCTTGAAGTGGAGCGGCTGTGATAGCACAGTTCTTGTTGTTGTTCTTTCTCTTGCGGCGGGAAGACATGGGAGCTTGCGGTGCGGCGGTTTCAGCGGTGGGAGAAGCGGTAGCTTGGTGGAGACTCTTGGTGGTATTCTTGAAATAACCAGCCAACACTCGCTTGTCATTAATCTCAGCAGCGAGTAGGTATGTCTCTTCGATTGTTGTTGTCTTCGCGGCTTGCATGAAGTCTGCAACACAATCTGGTAAAGCACGGATATACTTCTTGATCGTCATGTCAGGTGTTGCCACCTGGCTTGGACAAATGATACTCAGTTGTTTGAAGTGGGCAGTTAGACCGGCGTTATAGCCACCATCCTGCTTGATGTTCCAGAACTCGTTCTCCAGCTTTTGGAGCTCGTGGGGTGGGCATAATTCCTTCATCATGAGTTCCTTCAACTCATCCCAAGTGAGCCCATAGGCTGCGTCGTTCCCACGTCTGTTCCTTTCGGCTGTCCACCAATCCAGACCCTGGATTGGAAAACGCCAGTTGCGTTGACAGTACGCAGGTGATCGGGACATCCGCTCTGGCGTAGCGTGACTTTAATTGAGTCGAACCATTGAAACATAGCGTTTGGTCCGTCTTCGCCCGTGAAGTCTTTTGGGCCACAGGCCTTAAACTGCTTAAAACTGAAAGTACCCTTTGGAGAGTCAGTCCTTGATTCCTCAGAGGACTTGCTAGCATTTTCATTAAGCTCACTGACAATTTACGGGATAACTTTAGCCATCTGCTTAGCGACTAGAGAAGCGATTCGCTTGTCAGCATGGTTACGGCGAGCAGCGCGGGAGTGATGTGATCCAAATGACGACATTGTCTGCAACTGACACCGCCATAGGACTCAAACACTATAAAATCGAATCTCACCTCACACGCATTACTACTAAATAAAGCACAGGAACACATCAATCACGTAGGCACATAATCAAGTAGGCACGTAATCACATAGGCACATAAGCACGTAGAGCACGTAAGCACATAAGCACACCGAAACCATGTTAAACACTATATTTTGCACGTATTCACCTACATATATTGCACGTATTCACCTATCATTCAAGGTTCGCAAGGCGTGCTCGAGAATAGCAATTGCGATTAACGAGTACACATCGAGTAGTATAGCATAAGCGAGTAACACAACATGCGATTATTCCCAGAGTAGCAGCGATTTGTTAGCGTGTTGAGGTGAATGTGTAGTGCAAGATGTGCGTGTTGATCAAAGCGAAAAGCGTGTAAATCACCAAAATTGAAACACATAAAGCATGTAAAACCACATAAAACACATGAAATTCCACATAAAATCGACAAATCACAGAGTCAGCGGTTGCGGGCTTAGAATCGAAACACATAAAATCAGCGATTACGAGCTCGAAATCAGGAAATAGATTGTGTTGGCTGATAGACGTTGACTACCCAGAGTGATTCGACTATTCTCAAGGACTTCGAGTACACGTTTTTGGCCTAATAGATTGTGCTCTATCACCGGCATACGGTGATTGGCACGTATCCTTTCGGTTATTCACGCAACTCGAGTCGTTGGAATCCACCGGGACTTTGGTGAGAGTTTTGTAAAACCAAAATAGAGAATGGAACAAGTCATCAAGATTCGGGTTTCACCCCTAACTTAATGGCCACTTTCCTGTTGGTGTGATAGAATCACGAGATAGAGAGGGAGAATTGCTTTGAAGTATGGATTTCACTCCTGGTTCAACGCAAATTCTCGTGTTTATAGTAAAATACGCGTCGAACAAGCAATCCAATCGAGAGTTTACGGTTTTCACACCTAGTCTTGATCTAATCGCTCGTTCACTTTTGAAAATAGCGTGCGATGTGCCTGCCTTGGGAAAGGCAGAGTGATAGTACTCGACCTTAGGAAAGGTCGATGGAGTGTAGTATGTTCGCGGGTCGATCGATTATTAGAAAATAGGCTTGCGCGGAAACCCTACCAGGTTCGTACAAGGCGGCCTGTTGGTACTTAGACTATAGACAAGGTCGTTTCTAAGACATTGACCCGGACTAGGTCGAGTCTTGCCTAATTCCCTATAGTTATGGCTCTGATACCAATCTGTCACACCCCAACCGATGGCGGAAACATCGGGGTGAGGTACTGAGCGAAACAGATTTTCCAAGAGATTCTATAACAACTATAAATTACCAAATATTTAAGCATTACGTCCCATACCGCAACAAATCAAGTAAACATAGTTATTACAGACAAATAGTTCTCAAAGACAAATAAAGTATTGTTCCGATAACTCAAAACATTAATTGTTTGTTTCTAGACTCTCCTAAGCTTGACAATGAATTATGCACAGACATGACTGCGAGTCGTAGAATTCGTAACACATATCACCACTGTGACACGTGAAGTAAAACCCTTAACAACCCATGTGCACGACATGTGCTGAGTCCAAACTATAGTACTATCGTTGCTATGGTGTCAGGCAACAATCACTGTGTAAACATAGCATATAAGCATTCATCGAGTAACACGTATAACATGCAATAACAGCCAGCGTATAAAAGTGTTTACATAGTGTGTCGATTGTGATTTGTAATAGATAACGTATGTAACACCCAAAAGTGCGTAAATCAAAAAGGGTTCGAGTATACTCACAAATCGTGTTTAACGAGTAAATACAGTCTTGGATTGGATTGAAGGGAGCGCTGGAAAGTTAGCTTGATTACCGAACGATAGCATAAGCGACGAACAGTGCGTTAAAACGGTGTCGAGTGGGTATTGAGTGACGAAGGGTCATCCGATCGGATGACAATCCAGAAGGATGGTCATCCGGTCGAATGGCCATTCGGTCGGATTTTCATTCGTTTGGGATGGATGTGTTTGTGTATGATGTGACTTTGAAGTTTTTGTTGTAGCATTTTATAAAATGAGAAGTATCTCTACCTTTTCAGGTCGTCTGGTCGAACGGTCATCCAGACGGATGGTCGTTCGATCGTATGGCAATCCGATCAAGGTAAGATGTTTTTAAAGTTCAAGTCCCTTGTTGAGAATAGTCATTCGATCGGATGGTCATCCGATCGGATAACTATTAACTGGAGATTGATAATCTTTGAAAATTTGCAAAAAGTTTAAGTGTTGGAGACCACAAGTCATCCGATCGGATTGTCGTTCGGTCAGATGGCAATCCGATCGGACGGCAATCCGTTCAGCGACCTGATCGTTTTGAACTTGCCAAATTTTGTTAAGTTTAGAAAGTTTACATTTTGACCGAGACGGTATGACAACGTGTTAAACAACGGAAACTCCACCAAGTCCAAGTCATCCGATCGGATGGGAATCACCCCATCTGATCAGTTAACTGTTCTTGATGGTGGTTCATGTTCAACCCGCTAAGTCGGTTGTCTCTTTGATAGAAACCTGTTCTCAGACCGGCACTTCACTAGAGAATGAGTAGGAGGCCAGAATGAGCTCAGACTCTATCGGTTTTGGGTAGAAAGTTAAGAGTTTTGAAGAAAAGTGGAAATCAGTTGTAAAATGTTTAGATTATGATGAAATCAGTGTTTAAACATGTTGAAATCTCTTAGATCTGAGTTGTTCATGGTGGAATGAGGTCACACTTTGAAGTTCATGAGAACCCATGATGACATCATCCTTGAACAGCCCAAATCAGCCGATTTTATGCTGAAAAGTTAAGATTCGATGGTGAAAATGATGAAGAGGTGTGTGTAGATCAAGAAAGTACAAGATTTGAGGTAGAAACTTACAAGAATCATGAGGAATCGAGAGAAAATAGGCCAAAAGTGTGTTGGTCGAACGAGAGCTGTCACATCACATGAACAGTGATGTGACAAGTGCTATTTATAGGTGAAAGGAGAAAAGAGGCGGTGTAGAGGTGCGATCGGAGGGCAATCCGATCATCCGATCGGATGGTCATCCGGACGGATGACCATTCGATCGAATGGTCCTTCGATCGGATGGGTTGTTTGAGTTGGTTTCCGACTTTCGTTTCGTGCATTGAGCGTTGCGATGCGTTTATGCGAGTGTCGATTAAGCGATGCGATAGATTTGAATATGTGACAACCCTCACCAAACCAGGTATCCGTACGAATTAATTAATATTTAATTAATGCTTGATTGCTGTGCTTGCTTACAATTGTGGTTAAACTGATTCTTGATTTCTGATACATACATATACATGCATCATACCTTATTACTGTCACTCCATTATTTACACAGAACTATAGTGACAAACTTGATGCACAAAAGCACAGTGAGCACACTATACGGATAACCCAGTAAACATGCTGACATTGCCAGCACTAGACAGATATTGTCTCTGAGGCCAGTATGAGCCAGGAATAGATTACTACACTAGTAGGGAGTGTAGGGAGGTGAGGATTGTTTAACTGCGTCACTAGGAGATAGTTATAGTGACCGGATGTGCCTAAAACATGCTCTAACTACAAAATTCTGCACTTTATTACAAAATTCAGCATTTAACTTAACTAGTAAAGTGCAAAAACGTGGGAAAATAATACTAGACACTCTCCAAAGTGTCGGGAATTAATTGTGTCACTAAAAACACTATAAAAAGGCACTTTAAAGCTTTACTTGACGCTTTAACGGATTAATATCCAACCGAACAACCGGACTTTACCCGAAACATAAAAATATTGTCAATGACATTGTTTTTGCTTTTATGAGCTAGTTAGGGTCCCCGAACACCCTAACACCCGTTATATTAAATAACACACTAATAACCTATTTTAACCTCTAACTAAACTAACTAACACTTAACTATAACATCAAAATCTAACTATATAACCCCCCCCCCCCCTTCAACCAAACGGTCCCATAGGGGACACACTTCTTACAATTTTGATTATTTTAATTGCCTATGTTCCATATCTAACCTACACATTATACCATGGTTAATTAAGTTGGATGGTTTATAAGAATGTACAAGAGATCACCTTCATTCACATCAAACACTTCTACACAAAATTGCACTCTCTCTCCCTCTCCTCTTGAGTTCGGCCGAAACCCACACCCACCATCTCACCATCATCAAATCTTGCTCTTGCAATTTCACATACACACAAGGGTGAAAGGTCACATACAAGGAGGCCCGGTGCTTTCGGAATCTCAAGAACCTCACTACGTTGCTTTTATCCACCTTGTTTTCGCTTTGATTCTTCCCTAGCCTTGAGCAAGTAGTAAGTGCTTCTAGACACTCTCTTGTACATGTTTAAAGTGGTTAATAAGAGATTTAACGGATAAAAATCAAGAACACTAAAGATCAAAACTTAAAGTCTTGCTAGAATGATGAACTTGATGGATAAAAAGAAACTAATGGTGTAAATCTTATGAATCTTGTTTAGAAGTGATTATTTTATGTTGTTTGATGCTAGTAGTGGAACGGATCGTCATCTAACCACGCTAGATCATGTTCATGGAACATGAACTAGCAATATGTATAGTGTAAAAATTGCAAGATGATGAACCTTTCCATACATAAACATGAACTTGTGTAAAAATGATTTTTCTTGTAAAATAGAGTTCTAAACTAGTAGATCTAAAGATCTACAAGTGGTATTTTCAAAGAACCAAGTGTAAGATGCAAACCTTGTTTAAAAGCCGTATCTTTCATGAACTAAAAGCATTTTTGCAAACAAAAAAGTGTGTAAACACTTGTGTGACAAAATATTTAACCAAGAAATATTTTCGTAATTTTTGGAATAGAAGTTGTAAACTTACATGTTCTTTAAAAATAAAGATTTCCAAGAAAATGATTTTATTTTAAAGATGGAAAGATCTACTAAATATGTTGGAAAGTTACTACATAATTTTACACGACTTACAAGTTCATGTGTTTGCGATTTATGCTTATTTTTGACTAGTTGATGATTAAATATTGTATATTGATGATTGGAAAATTGTTGATTGAATTTCGAAAAGAAAATGATACGCTAGTAAGCGTGGCCACCTCCAGTTACAGAGGAAACTCTGGCGGAATTTTTCCAGAAAATAACACTTAGAATATTTTTTTGGTGACAAGTGTTTATGAATATATCTTTAACTTGTTTTTCCAAATAAAATTCGCCATGATTTTATTACAAAATAACCAAGTATTCGGAGGTGGATTTTCGTAAATAAAACTTGTTAAATATATATTTAGAATATATATTTCATAGTAAAACGCTTGTATGATTTTATGATTATTTTGTGAACTATATGTATATTATTTTTAGAGTAAAAATAATATAACTGGAATACATTGTGAAAGCACGACTCTGAAATAATACCAACGCTATCACAAATAAATATTTAAGTTACACCGGTGTTGTTATTACCACACGAACTTTAAAATGTAACTTACGTATTTTTCGGAAAATACTCTTAAACGTGTATTTTGACAAAGTATTATTTTGGAAATTGTATGAAGTAAAATATAATATTTTTGGGAAAAATATGTATATTTTGGAGATAGAATATTCTAGACAAATGCTTTAAAATATATTTTATTAAGTGAGACTTAATAATATATTTTTGGGAATTATAAAAACGCACATGTATTAATGCCCCCATCCTTGGGAAGGAATATAATTATTAAATAATTAAGAAGTGGAAATACGAAATAGTTGCCTAACTATTTCCCAAAAACGTTAAACCTTAAGCCAAGGCACGGCCGTTTGTCTAATAGAAGTTAGTACGTGTAGGTCGTCACGCAGCAGGTTGATTGGGATTTACTATTTCGAGACACACTTCTGTGAGTTCATGTCCCCCTTTTCTCTTAACTGTTTTCAGTTTTTATACTTCGGGGGTGAAATACATGTTACTATGATTACGAATACTTTTTACATGGTATGGTTAGCGTAAGGAGGGTTACTAATTAGATCATGTGAGTGGGTAGGAGGGAACTGGAGGCCATTAATCCTCATTGTAGGACCGAGGGTCAGTAGCGGTAGATCTATCTGGGTGTAGCGAGCCCAACTCCAGGCCCAACAGAATAGACCTCGGGGTGACTTTGTACCCGACGTAAAAATCTGCTAGGTTTGAGTCTTCCTACTGCACTTCACACATATTAATGGCCTTGCAAACCATTGGTGATCTCTTTATTTCCTTATTTGCTACATACCAGGGATTTTATACTTACAAAGGTTTTACATACTCACTTTCACAGGAACTCGCTCAACATTTTTGTTGATTTTTCAACTTACACGTATTTCAGGGAATTAGGGATCTGGCAAAGTATGCTATGTTTTCAAGCTGCGTAAGAAGGGTGATGTCATCCAAGTTTAGGGGTTGTGACTTTTGCCTGGACGAGTCACAAGTCTTGAGCTGTGTTTATTTCATGTTTGTGGTTGTGTCTTTTAAACAAGATCTTATTTCGTGGTGTTGTATTTTCGTTGCATGAGTCAACGTTTGAAAACAATGTTGTGGTATTTTACTTTTAAAACTTGATTCAATGGATGATTATCACGGTTTTATTTTCATATAGCTTTGTTGTGATTAAGCTATGGTATTAAGAAGTCACACCAAATAAACCCACGCTTCCGCAAAGCCAGGGTGTGACAGAATAATAGTTACACAAATAACATAACTAGCCTAAAACAACATAAATAAACTTGTGTTTCCAGTTCGCGATGAGACTGCGTTGCGATAGAGTTGCGATTGCGTTTTTGACTAATCACCACAAACATAAAATAAACATGCACAAGTAACACATAATAACACACACACGTAAAACAATATCCAGAACATGCGATTCAGGTTGCGATGCGATTGCGATGAGATTAGCGATTGATGTGTGCAAAATGCAACATATAAATTTCATCAATTGTGGCATAAAACTAACCCTTTTTTAGTACTAATGTTGGAAAAAGTGTGCTTTTCTCTTCCTTTTGTATTTTCAGGATTAAATGAGCTCAAATTAACAAAAGAAGCAAAAAGACATCAAAATCTAACATAAATACAAGAGAAGGAACAAGACGTGACATGCCCGACCCCACAACAGCATCTTCCCAAGCAAAACAAGATAACAGAAGACTGAACACGCCCCGTGCTCAGCCAGCACGGGGGCGTGCCCAAGTGTCAGCAGAAAAGACAAAGTGGTAGAAGCTTCTATTGCCCACCACGGGGCCGTGCTCAGCGGACACGGGGCCGTGGTCAACTATAAGATTCGCACAATCCAGCAAATCTTCATAGTACAAAGATTCTTCTGCACCACGGGGTCGTGCTCAGTGGACACGGGGGCGTGGTCAACTAAAAAGACAAAACTGCATTAAATGAAGAAAGAGAAGGATGTGGACACGGGGCCGTGCCCACTGGACACGGGGCCGTGCCCGAGCTTCTGTTTAGCCTATAAATAGGAGTGCTTGGCTCAAGCTCAAACCATCCCTTGGCACACCCCCTCTCTCACACTTCACCCACCACCCACCACCACCATAACACCATCATCTCCCACCATCATCCATTGTCCATCGTAGAGTGTGTGAGTCGTCTCGGGATCCAAGATTGATCGTAAGAGTTCTTGACAATCAAGGCCATGTTTGCCTAAGTCTCTTACATCACTTGGTGAAGACAAAGTGTCTAGTGTAATACTTTTTATTTCTAATCTTTTCGCACTTTTTATTTGGTTTTGTATTAATGACTTTAATAACTAGTTTCTTATGTTGAAGGTGATCATTCCTTATCGTTTGTCCGTGGTGTCTTGACATTATTTTACTGTCTATATAAAATAAAAGATTTTCACCATTCATATCTCCACGGTCTATATGGAGGTATGTTGGCTACCTGGTCGGGGGTTAAGGGAACGGTTTGGTAAAGGTCTTGCCATTGTTCAGCGTTTAGAGGTCCTGCAATGGACCTGGGTCAAATTTAGTAGGACCTCCTTCAATACTTAACGGTATTGGATGGCGGGGGTCCAAACTCTTTGATCCCCTCATAAGTTAACTACTATTAATACTATAACCCGGCTATTTAGGACTGTATCCCTGCTGACTCAGACTACTTAGTCGAGGGTAACGTCACCTCCAAAAGAGGGGCCTACCATAATTTGCATTAATAACTTAATTAATTATCTTCCAATAATCCACCCTTTTAGGATTGTATCCTTGCTGACTCAAACTACTGGGGTGAGGGTAACGTCACCTTCAAAAGAGGGGCCTACTACAATAACTAAGATAATCTCTTAATAAGTGCAAAAGTGCGGAAATAATCAAAGGTTACACTAGATACGAGTCGGAACCAAGTGATTCATCTTGTCTATCTGTTTTTCTTTTTATTTTTATTTTCAGCATTTTTAGTTAGTTTTTATTTTTTAAAACATTTTTCTAAACTTTTTGATTTGATTAGACGTTGAGGATAAACCGGTACTAAAAGCTCTTGTGTCTTTGGACGACCTCGGTATCTTACCAACACTATACTACGCTCACGATGGGTGCACTTGCCCATATGAGTGTCTAGTGTTAGTGAATATCGTGTTTTATAAATTTAAAACTTGACTAAAAAGTGTTAAAGGGGCTTAAAATATACACCTAATATATATAACACTTGACACCCATCAGCGATAGACTGCGATTCATTAACATTTACTCCACATAATACAACTAAAGTACACAAAACTAGAATATCGATTAATAAGTCAAGGAGTACAATCAATAATTAAGCAAGGAGTGATAGATCGCATTTAGCAATCTTTTCTTCCTTTGACTTTGAATTGTACTTTGGCTTCAAAACGCGGGTTGTTACACATAGTGTGTTTTTAAAGCATAACTATCAATCAAAACTTATTACCTACTGATAATATAACATAATTAAAGTGTTTTGACAGTAGGTACTTGATCATAACTCAGGTTTATGCAAGTTCTTAAACTATGTTGCTTAATGACTTAAATACCCTTACGGTGCATATTTTGATTTTAAAACCATCATGGTCATATAAGTTGCTAACCTACTGTTGTTACAACTTATTTAAAGTATATTGGCATATAGAACTTGTTTATGACTCATCCGGTTACCCGATATCGCTTATATGCGTGCGGTTAAGCTTATGTAACTAGTTTACGTAAGTTTACCGAAACTGGTCTAATCTTATCATATTCACTTCAAATTCCAGAATGCATATTGTTTACCCATATTATAAAAGTCTTAGTACTTGTTGGGTTTAAACCACATTCTATTCTAGTCATCGCTAAATCAAGCATATCGTACTGTTTTCGTTAATTTAAGTTAACCGGTCCAAGTCTATGACTTGAATAGGACCCGTTGACATTCTAGTTGGTTATTTATACCATTCATTCCAGACTAGGGCCTTCTGGTAAATTGCAACCAACCTTAGTTAATTGATTACGGCTGAGCTATTTATAATTCTTGCATATAATGACGAGTTTAGCCCAGGTAAATACTCTTAACATATTTTCCCTATACGGGCTTGGGATATGGTAAATTATTACCGCTTGGTCGGGTATGGGATCATATGTTGGATTGTGACTACAAAATTTCATGACCCGTTTTAATCTGTTTTGTCTGATAACTTAAACATTGGGGGTTAACGCGTCTGTGTCTTGGATATCCTTGACTCATTTAAGTTGCTAATGGCCACGACCGAGCACGGGTTGTAGGCATACACCTGACAGATGCTAATGCTATTATCACTAGTTGGGGCTACCCCTTTGAGCGTTTAAGTCGCGTGTCGGTTAATCATGTCTCGATGTTTAATACTGGGCCCCATATGTATTGACAGGCATGTAAAACTGTATACAAGATCATTTTGAATTGTCCCAAGTTATTTATAAAAATCATGTGCCTTGTGCACTTAAAATATTTTTGAAATGTTTTCAAAATGAGTCGGTTGATTGTATTTACCAGTGTAAACTGACATATTTTCAAAAGACTAAGTTACAGGTTACAAGGATACGTAAATATGCTGAAACTTGCTCGGTAATGCTAGAAGAGGAATTTGCAACTCTTTTGCATAAAGCCTAGTAGTCTGTTATATCATTTTGTACATTTTTTATCCGCATGTGGATCTTTTATTACGAACGATCGGTAATTATTATTTTGAACTTTCGGACATTTACGTTTGTAATAATATTTTAAACTCCAAGACTTTCGCTGTGTTATCTGTGTGTTTGTGTAATGATGATACCAATCTACGTCACGATACTCCCCACCCGGGCCCACCGGGATGTTGTTGAAATATCAGGGTGTGACAACCAACAAGCCACACGTTGCGTTTTTTGTACCAAGAACACGAAGAAAACATCACATTATTGGGATGATGGGTAGCATCAACATACACATCTAGTTTGGAGAATATGTCCCACTAAGTTGCGAAGCCAATATCTGAGAGGTGATCACCAATTCCTGACGGTCATGCTCGAGGCGGTTGCCTCACAGGATTTATGGCTTTAGAAAGCGTATTTTGGTCTGCTCGGATCAAACAACGACATCAATGTTCTCCAGCAATCTTTGGTATTTGTCACCCAACAAAGTCGCGCCTAAGTGTCCATTTACTTTAAATGGAAACTTATACAAACGCGGATACTAACTAATCGAAAGGATCTACCCTACTTGGTCAACAATTGTGAAAGCCTTTCCATACTCGACCAATCCGAATGAAAAGAAGTTCAAGAAGTTGCAAGAGTCGGCAAGAAAAGATGTGGAGCACACTTTTGGTGTTCTAAAGAGAAAATGGGGCATACTTAGGCGACCCATGCAGGCTATGGCTATAGACATGATTAGGAGTGTGTTGAATGCGCATAACATGATCCTAAAGGACGACAGAATTGCGATATCACTGGTCTACATAAGGGAACTTCCAGTGGAGTTTGTTTATGAAGATAATGTCGTTCTCGAGTTGATGGATAAAAATACGCATTTCCGACTTCGATTTGATATTGTGGAACATTTTGCAACTAACGATCTACCCTTACTTCCACGAGTCGGTCGAATAATAGTTTAATATATACTCATGTTTTTCTTTTAGTAATTTTTTTCTATTTTGTTTTTTTATTTGAATTATGTATTTTTTATTTAAAATTAAATTTTAGTTATTTTTTTTAATTGACTTTTTATTTAAAAAGTTATATCGAGTTGATGGTACTAAAGTAGTTGATGGTAGAAATAATTGGTGGGTACTAGGATACGTGAAAGGAGTGTCCCCTCATCCCTAACCAATTTCATATATCAATCTTTCAAACTTTTCAAACTTACACTACTAAAAAACTGCAACTAAATAAAGTTGTAAACTAGTAAATTCATAAACATAGACACGTAGACTCCTAAACTTGTAAACTCATGAACATCAAAGCTTGTAAACATGCAAGTTCAAAAACTCATAAACTTGTAAATTCGTAAATACATAGACCGATAAACTTATAAATTCGTAAACATGTAAACACGCAAAATTGTAAATTTAGTAAAGTGTGATTTGCAAAACATATTTCAAACAAATTAGTTTCAAAGCACCTAAAATATTCAAACGTGTTTTCACAACGCAAACTTGCAATCATATCAGGCACGTAGTATAAAAGGATACGAGACGAATTTTAATCCATAAATTAGATGGCCAAAAGCCTAATGATACATATCAAAGAAGAGGGGTTTTATGTTATGTGTACCTTAATCGCATGCCATGTCTTGTTTTGGTGGTGGTTTGTGTGTTTCCGGTACTCTAGATCATTTTAGGTTTTCCTGAATTAAGGCGTTCCGTATAAGTCATTCTTTTTTTCTGAAAAATTTTAACATGATATATGTATAACTATCTTGATAATATCAAAATTATATAAAACCAGCTTTATGTAAGTTTTGTATTTTACAAATTATTAGTTCCATTATATGAAGTAGCATTTACACATTTTTAACCAACTACCAGTTTAGCTAATTTTAATAAGTTTAAATTACAAAACTCGTATTAATTAAACATATATCTACAAACTGGATACATAATATTATATATATATATATATATATATATATATATATATATATATATATATATATGTGTGTGTGTGTGTGTGGTTCATTTAAGAAGAAAATTAAATTGTGAAGAAAAAGAACAAAGGGTATAATTGTAAAACATTAAATAGTTTTTCTCTCATCTCATTTATTATTATCTTTGATTAATTAATTAGTCATAAAACTATCATCCTCTACACTAAAATTTTTGCCAACACACACCAAAATTCACCCTACATGTTTTAAAATTTATCCTACAAATAATGAAATTTATCCTACATAGCTCGTAAACCATCCTACACACCTCGTAATTTATCCTACACTTTAATTTAATTTTTTTCTTCTTTGAAAAAATATATTTTTTGAAAATAAGTTACAAATTTAATGTAGTTAGCTATTTATGAGAAAACTACCAATTAATGATCTATCTAAGTTTACCAATATGCCATTGCACTAATATTATACTCTTATGTTGGAATTATATGTACGGGTTCGATAAGTCAACGCTGCTGACCGAGCTATGACCCGTAAGAGTTACACCTTGGGCAATGAACACTAAATCCACTTAACTTGATTAACTGGTAATCACGAACAATTAACGAAATAAACGGACTTA
The DNA here is from genome assembly GCA_030545235.1 of Helianthus tuberosus. NCBI lineage: Eukaryota > Viridiplantae > Streptophyta > Magnoliopsida > Asterales > Asteraceae > Helianthus > Helianthus tuberosus. The sequence continues at coordinate 7,471,361 of JARYGA010059718.1, read as the reverse complement.
TTATTTATACTAATTATAAATAATATGTATAACGTTTATTCTGTTATTCTCGAACTTTATCGCGTCTTGAACCTGTACTACATATATTAGATTTGGTACCCGGGTAATTATTAAATCAATATATTTAGTACATATATATGAATACACATATGTGAATATAATTAATATGGAGATGTGTGAATATTCACATTTGTGTGTGAATATATACACCGCCGAAACAAAAGAATAAATGATCACCACCTTTTGGTCATATTTTTTTGGGGCTTCTGCAATAAGATATCAAAAGGTGAAAAAGGTTTTTCAAAACTTTCGTGATATAACAAGAACAACATAATAGAAAAGTAGTTTCTGGTTTTTGTGGTTCTTTCAAGAAAGAGTGCCGCCACCATTCTTATTTCGGTGCCACCACGAGACGCCTCGCTCTTTGTTCGTATTCGTGTCTAGCACTCGTTCGTTGTACCTCGGTGTTTCACACGGTTAATTATTAACCACAAGGGTATAATTTTTCTCATCGGTAGATTAATTATTTTATATACCGTATTTGCATGTCTGTAACCATGATCCTGTTCGGTTCGTTTGTGGTGTTGATTAATATATTTATTCCGCTGCGTATTTATTAATTACCTTTTTAATTAATAATATATATCAAACCAGTTTTGATAAAAAGTAAAATTGACACCACTGAAACCCAACACTGGTATCAGAGCCACGCTTACAACATGCAAATCAGTACTGGTCTTTTAACCGGAATTAGAACACAAACTTTATTATTTTTTTTTAAGTTTCTGATCTAAATAATTTTAAGGGTAACTTTAATTTTGGTCAATATTTTATTTGTTTTGCTTGACCAAAAGATTGCCCGGTATATTTTGTGATTGTTGTGGAATATGTAAATCTGGCCCGACCTTATTTTATGGTTGTATATTTTATTCGGTTTTGTAATTATTATTTTTGCCACTGAGATGGTTCAAAGTTGTAATAATTAGTTTATTGATTTGGCCCGTCGTGTGGTTCAAAGTTGTAATAGATAGTTTTTTTTTCTTTGTTATATTTACTTGTTAAATATTGTTGATGTGAAGACCCGAAGAAAACCGAATGCCAAGAGGAGTCTTGGAGTTAGTGGGAGTTTCTCAAGACAACAAGATGCACTCAAGTCCATCCTTGTGGTTGTTTGTGTGTTGTGACCCCGTGACCCGTTTGATCTTGCTATAAGGCTCTAGCAAGATCGAACAAGTTTTGGCCATATAGATTTACATATTTATTTTGCTATTGTGGTTGCTTTTATCTTATAATTTGTTATAACATAACCAACCCAAATACCAACATGATTTTAAAATGAGTTTTAAAATGTTGAAACAATCACATTAAAACAAGTTCTAAATTGTTTTACAACTTGTTAAAATTTTGTTATAAAACAAAGGTTGTTTTTGAAACAAATAATAACCAATTAAGTTTTGCAAATTAAACTAGTTTTTATTTTCAAAACTATTAACTTAGTAGTTTTCTATTAACTTAAAATTGGTTATTCCAAGTCGCGATAAACTTAGTTTTAATAGGTTATTTAAAATTAAGTGTCCTGAGAGATGAAAGGGTTCATCAAGATGTCACGACTAAAATATATACTAAAATTGGCTCTTGCGACCCTATTTGGTAAATATTAAAATTAACCCATAATTAAAATCAATAGTCTATGCCATCCTATCACAAGCTACACTTGGAACGTAATGCGAACCATCAGTGTTTGGAGCCACATCACCACACTTGATGTCTAGCATATCCTTCCAAGGTGCAAGGGTTTCGTTGACACATCCGGCCCTTCCACAAGTACCTTCTTTTAGGACGACTATTACTTTTTATTTTCTCATCACATGCTCCAGCTGTCTCGAAAGTAAAAAGTCGGCATAGATGAGGCTAAACGTATCAATGCATAGACAAGAGTTGTCTTAGCGGCCTCATATCCGAGAGTTGTGCAATTCTCACGATTGACACTCGTTGTCAGTCTGCCTAGTCACTTACTAAAGTGTATGCCACAGCTGTCTTTAATACTGACCTAGCCAGATTCTCATTCCTTGTTTTAATTACTGTAATGGGTCATTAATTAAATAAGGAAATATACATCGAAAATTCTAATTAAATAATTTTTGCTTAACAGATGTCATCTGAAAACAACTCCTTCATTCTCAAGTCTATACTTGAAAAGAAATATTTTTTTTTTTGAATAACACCAACCTTCTCGAATGGCACCGCAATCTGAGAATAATTCTCAAGATGGAGGAAAAGCTGTATATCTTAGATGGCCCAGTCCCTACCGAGCATGAAAGTAATTCTGTTACTGCTCGCAAGGCACTGGAGAAACATAACAAGGATGCCGTTGAGGTACCCTACCTTATGAAAGCCACCATGTCTCCTGATCTTCAGAAGAACATGGAAGATAATGATGCTTATGACATAATCCAAGCAACTGAAAGGCATGTTCTAGAAACAAGCACGACATGAGCGATATGACACCATGAAACAGCTCATAAGCTGTAAAATGCTGAAAGGATCATGTATCAGTACTCATGTGCTAAAGATGAAAGGATACATTGACCAAATGAACAAACTTGGTTATTCCACAAAACCAACCAAGTTCTAATGGTCAAGTCTGGTGGTGTTATGAAGCCCAGAAACAAGAAAAGGAAACATAAGAGCAAAGGCAAGAGAAAAGTTGTTATTGCTGCCAGAAATGCCACCAACAACAAGCATGTTGCAAAACCACACCCTCCAAGGAGCATCAGTGCTTTGAATGCAACCAAATGGGCACTGGAAAGGAAACTGCCCACTGTATCTAGCCAAGCTGAATATGAACAAGGCCAACAACATTGGCACTTCTTCCGATATTCTTATTTATGTTATCGAACTTTTCATTGTTTCTAGCAACACATGGGTATTTGATACCAGATGTGGTTACCACATCGTTAATGTATTACAAGAACCTGAAAAGTGGAAGAAGCTGAAACAAGGCTACCTGGAACTCATAGTTGGTAATGGAAAATGAGTTCCAGTTCTTGCAACTGGAACATTTTGTTTTTCATGTTCCCCTGGCCTTGTAGTTAGTTTAAATAACTGTTTATATGCATCTGGTTTGACCATAAACATTATTTCAGTCTCTTCACTGTTTGAACAAGGATTCAATTCAAGTACGTTTTAAATGGTTCTTCTATTATAGCCTACTTGAATGATGTCTTTTATTTTGAGGCTAATCCTCGAAATGGTATTTATGAGATTGATGTTCAAACAAGTAGTAACATATATCATCTTTCTAAGCGTAAAAAAGCTCGCATAAATGAAATATATTTATGGCATTTCAGACTTGGCCACATAAGTAAGGCACGCATAAAATGGCTCCAGTCCAAGGGGATTCTTGGATCCACTAGACAGGACTCCTTTGATGATTGCGAATCTTGCTTAGCTGGCAAACTCACAAAGCACCCCTTCACCGATGTTGGTGAACGGATCAATGGTTTTCTAGAACTCATTCACATGATGTACATGGCCCTTTCAGAACCATGTCTAGAAACAATGACTAAAACCAGCTTGATAGAAAGATAAAAGTACTTCGATCAGATCGAGGTGGTGTGTCACACCCTGGCTTTGCGGAAGCGTGGTTAATTTTTGGTGTGACTTCTCAATACCATAGCTTAACCATAACATGCTATATGAATTTAAAAACCATGCAAGTCATCCATTAAGTTTTGAAAACCAAAATACAGTACCATTGTTTTAACCAACAACCATAACCTTGTTCAACAACATTACAACTAAAACATAACATAAACGTGGTTTAAGGACTGTGTCTTGTCCAGGAAAGAGACACATCCCCTAAACCCTGATGACTCCATGACAAGTGCAGCGGAAAACGTTCCATACCGTGCCAGATCCGTTTAATTTCCTGAAATACATGTGGGTTGAAAAATCAACAATAATGTTGAGCGAGTTCATGTGCAAGTGAGTAAGTAAAAACACTTGTAAGTATAAAAGTTTCCTGGTATGTAGCAGTGTAAGAGGACTTGTGATCACCAATGGTTTGCAAGGCCATTAGCATGTCGTGAAATGCAAGTAGGAAGACACAACCCTAGCTGATTTTGCGTTGGGTACCAAGTCACTCCGGGTCCGTTCTGTTAGTCCTCTGTGAGGCCTGTTCTGGTGGGCCGGGAGCTGGGCTCGCTACACCCAAATAGATCTACCGCTCGAGTCCCTCGGTGTTCTAACTACCCATTCACATGATCTAAACCTCCTTACGTAATTCATACCGTGTATAAAGTACTTGTAAACAAAGTAACATGTATTTCACCCCCGCAGTTAAGTAAACTGAAAACAGTTAGAGAAAAGGGGGACATGAACTCACAGTGGATGCGTAACTCTACCAAGCGTCTCCTGATACAGTAAGCTGTGCAACGACCTACAAGTGCTAATTCTATTAGACGGACGGCCGTGCTTTAGCTTTATAGTTTAAGTCTTTGGGGAAATAGTTAGACAACTATTTCGTGTTTATGTTCCGTATACACTTGGTAGTTATACTTCTTCCCAAGGATGGGGGATACAATACATGTGCGTAAGTTACGTTTTATCAATCTTGTGGTAATGTAATTACCGGTGTAACTTATAGGTTAATGTGGAAGCGTTCGCAAAGTTTTGGAATCATTAACGCTTGTAAATATTATTTTTACTCTAAAATAATATTTATGTATTTTCACAAAATAATCATAAACAGTGTTGTGACAAATATATTTATCACGTTAATCTTTGTGAAAATCCCACCTCCGAATATTTAGTAAAATATAGTGCTGGCGAAATTTATGTTTCGAAAGTATGTCCAAAAATAGTTCTAACACTTGTTGTGTAAAAAGTCTAAGTGTTAGGTTTTTAGGAAAATTTCGCCAGAGTTTCCTCTGTAACTGGAGGTGGCCACGCTTTCAAGCGTATCATTTTCTTTTAACAATCGATCAACAACTTCTTTATTCAATCAAGCAATTTCCGACACATCAAACTAGTCGACAAGTATGTAAATTTGCATAATCGCATGAACTTGTAGTTTTTCCGGATCTATAGTGTAAACACCCTTTATATATGTAGATCTTTATATAAAGTAACTTTAATCTTGTAAAAACCTCGTGTTTGGAAAAATCCGTCTTTACAACTTCTAGTAACAAGTGACAAAACTACTTCTTTGTCGGGTCTTTTTGTTTCACAAGTGTTTAAACACTTGTGGTTTATAAAACCATATTTATTAGTGTAAGATCCATCTTTAGAAAAACATGATCCTTTTAAAGTGTGGTCCTTCAAAGATACCACTTGTAGATACGTAGATCCGCTAGTTTTAAACACCATTTTACCGGTTAAATCACTTTTACACAAGTAAAATATTTCTACACAAGTTCATGTATCTTGTGTGGTAGAGTTTCGCCTTTTAACCCTTGTATTTAGTCAAAAACGAGCTTATGTGAAGATCCATGATCTTACAAAGTCGGGTTAAACGGAGATCCGAGCTACCACATCATAGATCGGGTCTAGATAAACACATATTTCAAGTCCTACGACTTTTACACAAGTTATATGCTATTAACCACCACTTTAAGTATTTTTACTAGACTTTTAAACATCATCTTTCATTTTAACGAGATTCAACCGACAATAATCCTTTTACCCACTTTAGATAAGTGTAAAAACAAGCTTTAAGTGATATACCTCTAGCTCAAGGCTAGGGAAGATTCTTGACGGAAAGTGGGTGGATAAAAGCTAACGGTAGAGGTCCTTCGCGTTCCGCTTGCACTAAAGCTCCTTATATGTGACCCTTGAAGTGTGAATGATCTTGGAATGATGATGATGGAGGCCGAAAGTATGGTGGTTGATGGTGGGGTGTTCGGCCGTGAGTGGGTAAGGGAGAGAGAGAGTAGTTTTTGTGTTGTGGTTTAGTGGAAATGGTTAAGTGTGATCTCATGTATTTATAGAAAGATTAGAGTGCTATTAACCATTGGTTAATATGCTATGTTGATACTAGACAACTCAAGATCATGGAAATCAAAATTGTACAACCATGTCCCCCACACAAGGGGACGGTTAGGGAATGGGGTGGGGGGTTGGTTCGATCTTAAGTAGTAGTTAGTTAGGATAATTAGTTTAGTTAATTAGGTTAACTAAGTATCTAACTTAGTTAGTGGTATGTTACACATTATGGCGGGTGTTAGGGTAATCAGGGACCCTAACTGGCTCAGAAAAATAAAAATAGTGAAAATAGAAATATTTTCATGTTCCGGGTAAAGTCCGGGTGTCTGGTCGGATAGTAATCCGTTAAAGTGTTACAAAAGGCTTTAAAGTGTCGTTATTACATTTTTAGTGACACAATTGTTTTCCCGACACTTTAGAAAGTGTCTAGTAATATTTTCTCATGTTCTGGCACTTTACTAGTCAGCTAGAAGCTGGTTTATTTATTGAAGTGCTGTGTTTGGTACTTAAAGTACGTTTTAGGCACATCCGAATCAGTGTATCTTGTTCCTAGAGACGCGGTACCACAACCCTTATATCCTACACTCACTACCAGTGTAGCCAAAATATATGAGGCTCTTAACAGGCCTTGAGGCAGTGTCTGCCTGATGCTGGTTATATCAGCATGTTTATTGTGTATCCGTTTAGTGCTACTGTGCTTTTTGTGCATCATGTTTGTCACTAGGGTTCAACATGCAGATAATGTAGTGACAGCAAATAAAGTATGATGCAAGTATGTGCATGTATCAGTATGCAGGTAGCAGTTTATCAGCTAGTTTCAATCAAGCACAGTAATTAAGCAGTAATTATTCATTAATTAAGTTGTACGGATACCTGGTTTAGTGCGGGTTGTCACATTCTCCCCCCGTTAAATAAATTTCGTCCCGAAATTTAAGTTCTGCTTGTAGAAGCAGGGTTCTTGGGAAATAAGTGGGGGTATTTCTCTTTCATCTGGTCCTCACGTTCCCATGTGAATTCAGGACCATGTCTGGCATTCCAACGTACCTTGACGAGTTTGACACTGCTCCGGCGGGTCTTGTTAACTTTCCAATCCGTGACCTCAACAGGTTCTTCAACGAAGTGGAGCGTGTCGTCAATATGAATCTCGTCGATAGGAATGGCAACGTCAATTTGAGTTGGACTTTTCTTTAGATTGGATACATGAAATGTATCGTGAACACCATTCAGTTCAGCAGGTAGGTCCAACTTGTATGCTACAGTTCCAATTCTTTCCAGAATTCTGAAAGGACCAATGTAGTGCGGATTTAACTTCCCACGCTTACCAAAGCGTGCTACCCCCTTCCAGGGTGAAACCTTCAATAACACCATTTCTCCGACTTGGAAGTCCACATGCTTCCGGTTTGGATCCGCGTAGGCCTTTTGTCTGTGGCGAGCGGCTTCTATGCGTTTAAGTATTTGCGCAATTTTGTCTGTCGTCTCTTGGACGATTTCGGGACCAGCAAGCTGCCTATCACCCGCGTCAGACCAACATAGTGGTGATCGGCACTTGCGTCCGTATAGGGCCTCAAATGGCGCGACACCAATGCTGGTGTGGTAGCTGTTGTTGTATGAAAATTCGACCAAAGGTAAGTGTTTATCCCAGCTACCGCCTAAATCCATAACACATGCCCTCAGCATGTCTTCCAACGTTTGTATTGTTCGCTCGCTCTGGCCATCAGTTTGCGGATGGAATGCAGTGCTCAGATTCAATTGTGAGCCAAAAGATTCTTGGAAAGATTGCCATATTCTTGACACAAATCTTCCGTCTCTATCAGAGATGATCGAGAGAGGTACTCCATGACGTGCTACGATCTCTCTCATGTAAATTTCCGCAAGTTTACTAGTACTGTCTTTCTCCTTGATTGGCAGAAAGTGTGCGGACTTTGTTAGGCGGTCAACAATCACCCAAATCATATCATGGCCTCTTGGCGTTCTTGGCAGTTTCGTAACAAAATCCATTGAGATTTGTTCCCATTTCCACTTGGGAATCTCAGGTTGTTGCAGAAGTCCCGAAGGCTTCTGGTATTCTGCCTTGACCTTAGCGCACGTTAAACATTTGCTCACATAAACAGCAACGTCGCCTTTCATCCTAGGCCACCAATAATAACTTTTGAGATCTTGGTACATCTTATCCGATCCAGGGTGGATAGAGTACCGTGACTTGTGCGCTTCGTTGAAAATAACTTCCCTTAATCCACCAAACAGAGGAACCCAAATCCTTTTCTCAAAACATAACGTTCCTTCCTCGTTTGGTACCAAAAGCTTCTCCATTCCACGGAGATATTCTTCCTCCAGGTTTCCCTCCTTGAGAGCTTCCTTTTGTGCAGCACGAATGCGCGAGGGAAGATCGGTTCGTATGATCATTTCCAAAGCTCTAACCCTTATGGGCTTGATTCTTTCTTTACGACTTAGGGCATCGGCAACTACATTCGCCTTCCCTGGGTGATACTTTATCTCGCAGTCGTAATCGTTTAACAATTCAACCCATCGTCTTTGCCTCATATTTAACTCTTTCTGGTTAAATATATGTTGTAGGCTCTTGTGATCTGTGAAAATTGTGCACTTCGTACCATACAGGTAGTGTCTCCAGATCTTTAAAGCGAAAACCACTGCGCCAAGCTCTAAATCGTGGGTGGTATAGTTCTTTTCGTGCACTTTCAGTTGGCGTGATGCGTAAGCAATGACCTTTTGGCGTTGCATCAACACACAACCCAATCCCTGACGCGATGCGTCGCAGTATACCACAAAATCGTCAGTACCTTCTGGTAGAGCTAAGATTGGCGCGTTACAAAGCTTATTCTTCAATATCTGAAATGCTTCATCCTGTTTGATTCCCCAATCAAACGTCTTATCCTTCTGGGTCAGGAGCGTCAACGGTTGAGCGATTTTCGAGAAATCCTCGATGAACCTTCTATAGTAGCCAGCCAAACCCAAGAATTGCCGAATCTCGGTTGGCGTTGTAGGCGTTTCCCAATTCTTGATTGCCTCGATCTTTGTGGGATCAACATGAATTCCATCCCCATTAACCACATGTCCAAGAAACTGGACTTCGCGTAGCCAAAACTCGCACTTGGAGAATTTGGCGTACAGTTGTTCTTTCTTTAGCAGCTCCAATATGGTTCTAAGATGTTGTTCGTGTTCAGCCTTCGTCTTTGAGTAAATCAGGATGTCGTCGATGAATACAATCACGAACTTGTCTAAGTATGGCTTGCAAACCCTATTCATTAGATCCATGAATACCGCAGGCGCGTTTGTCAATCCAAATGGCATAACGAGGAACTCGTAGTGTCCATAACGAGTTCGGAAGGCTGTTTTCGGGATACTTTCCTCCTGTATCCTTAGTTGATGGTATCCAGATCGAAGGTCGATCTTAGAGTAACAGCTTGAACCTTGAAGTTGGTCGAACAGATCATCGATTCTTGGCAGAGGATACCGGTTCTTGATCGTCAGCTTGTTCAATTCTCTGTAGTCAATACACATGCGGAAACTTCCGTCCTTCTTCTTGACAAACAAGACCGGAGCTCCCCAAGGCGAGAAGCTTGGTCGGACAAAACCCTTGTCTAACAGCTCCTGAAGCTGTGTTGACAATTCCTGCATCTCAGACGGAGCAAGTCTGTACGGTGCCTTAGCCACAGGCGCGGCGCCTGGAACTAAGTCAATGTGAAACTCCACTTGCCTCTGAGGTGGCAGTCCGGGTAAGTCTTCCGGGAAGACTTCTGGATACTCCCTTACGACAGGGATGTCTTCGATCCTTGGTTCGGCAGCCTTCTTATCCACGATGTGTGCCAGGAAAGCAACACATCCTTTCTGTAAACACTTCCTTGCTTTCAAGCAGCTGATAAATCTTAGTGGCGTGTCACGCTTCTCTCCGTGAACCACAATTGTCTCACCATCATCAGTTGGGATACGAACAACTTTCTCGTGGCATACTATCTCAGCCTTGTTTCCGGATAACCAATCCATTCCTACCACCACGTCGAAACTTCCCAATTCGACTGGTAGTAGATCCAAAGTAAACTCGCGTTCTCCCAGTTCTATCGCACAGCCTCTGATTACTTCGTCGGCCTCAACTAACTTTCCATTAGCTAATTCGATCGAGTAGGGTATGTCTAACTTATTAGCAGCTAACCCAAGCATATTCTTAAATTCTAATGATACGAAGCTATAGTCGGCACCAGTATCAAATAAAACAGATGCATAGCGCTGATTGATAGGGAACGTACCCGTAACAACATTTGGATCCTGGCGTGCATCCCTAGCTTCGAGTTGGAACACTCTACCACGGGCCTGATTCAACGTTGGGCAGTTCTTCTTAAAATGCCCGATTTCCCCGCAGTTATAGCATCCCAGTCTCTGCCCATTACCACCAGCTTGATCATTCCCCGGATTACGATTTACTGCGCCCGCTTGGTTAGCATTGTTGCCTTGATTTCTGTTACCTCCAAAATTTCCTTGCGGGCGGTTTCCGTTTCCACCACGGTTATCATTTCTATTTCCATATCCTCCCTGGCCTCCCCGGCCAGTACCAACCCAACAGGTGTCCTTCAAATGACCACGTTTCCCACATACTTCGCATACTTTTAGCCTACATTGACCCGAATGGTGACGCTGGCAGGCACTACACTTAGGCAGAGTGCCCATATATCCTCTTCCTCTCCTTCCACTGCCAGCTGCACCCTGAGTTGGCGTGCTTGGTGCTCCTCTCTTACCATCACTGCTAACACCTTGTTTGAAGTTCGAAAACTTTCTCTTGTTACTTCCTGACGACTCAACATGAGTCTCATTCTCCTTTGCCTTAACATCACCAAATTTGTTTAGACGAATCGCCTCCTCGGTGAGAGCCACGCTTAAATCGATGGCTTCAGTGATAGTTGCTGGTTTGGAGGAGGTTACCATACTTATGATTTGGGGAGCCAAACCCCAAATGAAGCGCTCGATTCGCTTGTATTCAGGCGTAACCATGTAAGGAACCACTTGAGATAAGTCGTGAAACCTCTGGACGTATTCTGCAACCTTTGGTCCATCCATCTTTAGGTGCCAAAATTCAGTCTCCAACCTTTGAATTTCTGCGTGTGAACAGTACTTTTTGCGCATCAGTTCTTTCAATTCGGCCCAAGTCAGGGCGTAGGCGGCAGCTTCGCCTAGAGTTTGTACTTGTAGGTTCCACCAGGATAGGGCTCCATCTAGTAACAGCCCTGAAATGTATGTGACTTGCTGATCCTCTGCACACTTGCTCATGCGTAAAACAGAATCGGTTTTCTCAGCCCAGCGGGTAAAGGCAACTGCACCTCCTGTGCCATTGAAGTTAACTGGTTTGCAGTCTAAGAACTGCTTGTAGGTGCATCCTGCACGTATGTTAAAACATGTGTTTGGCATTAGCATCATTGCTAAAATCTCCAATTAGTTCATGGTAGGTTCGAATGGCGTGGTATTACCGTGAGGTGGATTGTTATTGCCTTGGTTAACACTTCCGCTCCCTCCTGGCTGAGATGCTGCGTACTGTGCTATGGCAGCTGCAATGACTTGCTGTAGCTCTGCCTCGTTAGTAGGTATTGGCATGGGCGTAGGGCGTTTTGGCGGCATCTTCTAAAAGATGGTTTAAGTTGGTCAGGCCATAGTAAAATTCTCATGTTATAATACGTAAATCAGTTCGTAGTATAGCATACGTATATAACGGTAGTAATAGTGTAATCACACAACATCTCATGTTATCACACATCACAAATATCAATCACACAACACCCATGTCATAAAATATAAACAAGTAGTCAAGCGAATCAAAATATGGTGAGAACACTGCGATTGCCATATAAATGAGACCACATCGTAAGTGTATACATACAATCATCAATCACTAGGGGCTACATCACCCCTGTCAAAAGCTACATCAGTATCAATACAACATCAAGTACATAACAAAAGTCAAATCATAACGTAGTCTCCCAAAAAGCTGTGCAGACAAAAAGCAATCGCCGCCTTCTCACCTCGCCTACCCAAGTGGCACCGATGAGCTCTAAGCCGATGGTGGTGGAGGAGGAGGAAAACGGGTATAAAACAAACGGCGCAACTGTAACCAGTCCGCCTCCATCGCCTGCTGTGTACGAATAATGAAGGCAATCTGCTGCTCCAAAGTAGTAAGACGAGCAGCATAGTCAAGGGGTAATGGTCGTGATGGCTGCAACGGAGAGGGTACCCGGCCATGGCACTGACATGGCTGCAGATGGGCTCTCTCCAACTCCTGTAGTCGCTGCTCATGCGACTCATGCTGGTATACAAAGGACATCAATACATCCTCAATGGTGTGGCCCACATGGAACCTGTGGTATGGATCAGTGGGTGGCATAGGGGAAAACGGTGCCCAAAGCAGTGGCTCCTGTGTGGGGTCAAAGGGTGCCACACGAAAAGGAACAGTAGTGGGTGGAACAAACGGCATCTGAGGCATGAAAGGCATGGGCATCGGTACATGCCCTGATGGGTGGGCTGAAGAGCCCTCTCCAGGCCCTGCTGGAGGTATAAACATAGGAACCTGAAACGAAAAATCAGTATGTGGTGCAACAGGAATCTGTGGAGGGAATGGGGGAACGTCCTCGTCTGCCGGTATCCAGCCATGCTGGGCAGACTCGTCCGGTGGATCCATATGAGCCGCGAACGGTGCATGTCCGGGCTCTATGGGAACGGGATCAAATAAGGGAGCAACAACAGGGTGAACGGGTGCAGGGTGCTCTAGAGGGTGGTCAGCAGGTGCAGCAACAATGGGTAAAGGACCAATGGGATCAACAGGAACATCTATGTGGTGATCATCAGCAATGGGCTCAAAAGGTACATCAGCATGCGCAGGGTCATGCTCTGGTAAGGGATCAAGAGCGGCAGCCTGCTCCGGAGCAATGGCAGGCTCAAAATCATCAAACGCCATATCAAAATCAACATCGGGATCAATCGGATCAAAAGGGTCAATAGGATCTGCTGGATCCTCCATCAACTCGTCCATCGGGACAAACTCTAAATCACGGTCAGGATCAAATCCTGGTGGGAACACAGGATCTGAATCCCCCTCGTCGTCATGGTCAAAAACAAGTCCAGGTATGGAAGCAACAGAAAAAGCCTGGTCAGAATCGGACCCATGGGAGAAGTGCTGCGCACTAAGAGCATGTGTGGGTACAGAAGCCACAGACTCAAAGGAGTCCGCGACTGGGGAATGAGCAGGTGACTCCGCAGCTGGAGCATCTGCGATCAGTAAGGGAGCAACAGCAGGTAGGGCCTCGCCCTGGGCATCCTCCAAAGGCTCCTCCTCAAACATATCGACGTCGTCCTCCTCGTCGTCGATGGGTAAAGCAGGGTATGATGCAAGGGGTACTGGAGCAGGGATCACAACGAGTGGTAGATCCCCGGCTGGAAGATCAACTGGGAGCTCATCAACGCCGTCGGGTAAGGCGAATGGCTGAAAGTCGTCATCATCCGTACTGGTGAAGTCTGACGTATAAACCTCGTGCTCCGATGACTCAATGTCGTCCGAAACGATAGGCCTCGGGCCTGTGGTGCCTGAACCACCAGTGTCTGCAGAATCCATGTGTCTGTAACATATACACAAACATGCGCAAATAGTCAATCATAAATCAAGTAATCACACAAGTCACCAAGTAAGGTATCACATAATTCTCCTAGTCTTACTAGCCAATTTCATCCAGTCTACCAGACTGCTCTATCCTTCACTTAAACCAAACCTCGATCCTCCAGATCGATCCTCAGCCCTCCAAGCTGAGCCTTTTCTTCCTAGCCTTGCTAGCCCACTACCTTGGTCACTTAGACCAAGCCACGATCCTCCAGATCGATCCTCAGCCCTCCAAGCTGAGCCTTTTCTTCCTAGCCTTGCTAGCCCACTACCTTGGTCACCTAGACCAAGCCACGATCCTCCAGATCGATCCTATAACAAACCAACGTGCTCAACTACCTTAACCACCTCGATCCTCCAGACCGATCCTCAGCCCTCCAAGCTGAGCCTATAAATAAATAAAATGTGCTCAACATTTGTTTGTAAAAAGTGTGGATCTGGACTTAAGTGGTATGCAGAAAAATGTTTTCGTGAGAGCCCTAGTGATCATAGTCTAGACTCAAGACAGAATCCTAGTTCGCTATGATCAGAGCTCTGATACCAAGCTGTCACACCCTGGCTTTGCGGAAGCGTGGTTAGTTTTGGTGTGACTTCTTAATACCATAGCTTAATCATAACAAGCTATATGAATTTAAAAACCATGCAAGTCATCCATTAAGTTTTGAAAACAAAATACAGTACCATTGTTTTTAACATGCAACCATAACCTTGTTTAACAACATTACAACTTATAACATAACATAAACGTGGTTTAAGGACTGTGTCTCTTTCCTGGACAAGACACAGTCCTTAAACCACGTTTATGTTATGTTATAAGTTGTAATGTTGTTAAACAAGGTTATGGTTGCATGTTAAAAACAATGGTACTGTATTTTGTTTTCAAAACTTAATGGATGACTTGCATGGTTTTTAAATTCATATAGCTTGTTATGATTAAGCTATGGTATTAAGAAGTCACACCAAAACTAACCACGCTTCCGCAAAGCCAGGGTGTGACATGGTGAATACCCCAGCTTTGAATTTCTAAATCTTCTGAAATAGTGTGGAATAGTTTCACAACCCTCTCCACCTGGCACACCCTAACTTAATGGCGTGAGTGAAAGGTGAAATCGAACTCTACTTGATATGGTTCGATCGATGATATGTAGAACTAACTTGCCTCACTCCTTTTTGGGACAAGCTCTTATGATCGTTTCCCGCATTGTCAATTTGACTCCGACTAAAAGGTAAACAAAACCGCCATATGAGATATGGCATGAGCGTAAAACCAATTTGGAATACCTAGAGTATGGGGATGTGATGCACACATCACAAGTGATTTTGATGATAAGCTCGATCCTCAAGACGAAAAGGTTGTTTTCGTCGGATACTATAAAAGAAGCGGATATTATTTCTACCATCCTGATGCAATTGTGATTTCCATCAAACGATAGGGACACTTTCTCGAGGAAGAACTTCTTAATCGAGGAACTGGAAATAATGTGGTTGAACTTGAAGAAATTCGAGAACCAACAACAACCGCTGATGAAGTCGGAATGTCTGAACAACAAGAAATTGTTGCTGATGAATCAGACATGAACACAGGCGTTCGCAGAAGTAGCAGGACTCGTAAAGAACCTAACAGATACCTTTGGCATTTCAAAGGTGCTCAAGTCTTGGTAGTAGATGAGTCTAATGACGAACCTACTAACTACAAATCTGCTATCTCAGATCCTGAATCTGAGAAATGGCAAGAAGCCATGAACGTCGAGATGCAATCTATGCATGACAATCAAGTATGGTACTTGGTTGAGCTACCCCCCAAATCTCGGGCAATAGGGAGCAAATGGATTTTCAAAAAAAAAATAAAAAAAAACCCGATATGCATGGAAATATACACACCTATAAAGCACGGATAGTTGCGAAAGGTTTCACTCAAACTCAAAGTATTGACTATGATGAGACCTTCTCGCCCGTTGTTATGATTAAATCAATCAGGATATTGCTTGCCATAATTGCGTACTGTGATTACAAAATATGGCAAATGGATGTCAAAACCTCCCTTCTTAATAGACATCTCTCTGAAAATGTCTATAAGATTCGGCCTGAAGGTTTCGTCGATCCTAAATATCCAGCCGAGGTGTGCAAACCTAATAAGTCCATTTATGAACTCAAGCAAGCATCTCGTAGCTGGAATCTTCATTTTCACCAGAAGATCAAAGAGTTTGGTTTTGTCAAGAATGAAAATGAGGCTTGTGTTTACAGAAAGGTTAGTGGGAGCACCATATCATTCCTCATCCTGTATGTGAATGATATACTAATCATTGGAAATAAACATCCCTATGCTTAACGAAGTTAAACACCTTTTGGGATCTTGCTTCGCAATGAAAGATCTTGGAGAAGCTGCATACATTCTGGGAATGAAGATTTATAGAGATAGATCTAAGCGGCTTCTAGGGCTAAGTCAAAGAACGTACATACACAAAATGATGACACGCTTTAAGATGGAAAACTCAAAGAATGGAGGTGTTCCTTTGACTAAAGAAACCGTGTTGAAAAAATCGCAATCTCCTTCAACGGACATTGAAGTTAAGCAAATGGAAGTAGTTCCATATGCTTCAGCGATTGGTTCAATCATGTATGCTATGTACTAGACTTAACGTCTCGTATGCTTTAAGCATGACCAGTCGTTTTCAGTACAGTCCTGGCATTGCCCATTGGACTGCAGTAAAGAACATTCTGATGTACTTAAGAAGAACCAAAGATATGTCCTTGGTGTTTGGAGGAGTGGAAGAGGAGCTCACTGTAAGGTGTTACACTGATGTTGGCTTCCAGAGTGACAGAGATGATTCTCGCTCACAATTAGGATTCGCATTCACTCTCAATGGAGAAGCTGTCTATTGGAAAAGCTCCAAACAGAGTATAGTGGTGGATTCAGCCACCGAATCCGAATGTATAGTTGCATCAGATGCTGCGGGAGAATCTGCTTGGATGAAGTAGTTCATCAGCGACCTCGATGTGGTTTCAAGAATTCATAAACCAATCTAGGTGTTCTGTGATAACACAGGAACCATTGCTCAAACCAAGGAGCCTAAATCACAGGGTTAAGCACATTCTAAGAAAGTTCCACTATATACGGGAGATACTGGAACGAGGAGACATCTTAATAAGCAAAATAGACACAGATCAAAACTTAGAAGGCCCGTTCTCTAAACCGATGACTCAACACAAGCTATCGGTCTTATATTGGATAACCATTTGTTTTGATTTAGTATTCGGAGGTATGAACATTCAAACATTTGTACCTTTTGAATTCACCTTTGATTTACTCGCTAAATGCAAAGTTTGAATCTTACAAATGTGTTCGATTTTAATACGTTTAATCCATGAATCTTGTATTCTAAATTATCCGTAGTCGGTCAGACTCGTGGGAACGACTCTGAATTAAGATTATTCTGACTTTGGACTCATGGAGTTGACTTCCAAATTCACAGACCTCATTGAGAATGACGTTGGATGTAACTCGCATCAAATCATCTTCATGGATCTTAGTCATAAGATGTTTTGATATTGGTATACTCATTTAGTATCCTTTGACCTGAGATACATATTAGAACTTCCGTTTACCAAGGGTTATTCTTTGATTACTGTCAACCGTTGTCGCGTAACTGCTAGTCATAAAGGCTTTAATTGGGAATAGTTCTGAAGTTCAGTGGGAGTTGTATGTAGTCGATAAGGGATTCTGTACTCTTACATGATATGTAACAGTTAGACATTGTGGCGCCCTCGTTGATTCAAACTAGTGAAGTGTAAAGCCTTACCCAAACTTACTGTGTGTTAGTTCGGACCACTTTGACTCTTGATCGAGAACAATAATAATTGAACGCCATATGAGAATGAACATAATCCATGTCTCATTGATTCAATTGATGTCTTTTACAGAAAGGATGAATGACAACAATTACCATAAGTCTATTGTCTTGCATTAGTAAGTTGTTACTAATGACAAGGTGTTTTGGTTAATGACTTTAAAGTGTCATACCTGGTTGGGGGCAGCCATGTGCAGCTATAGCGCCGCTGACTGTCTGCGTTGAGGATTTTATGGAAACCCGTCCAAGTGGGAGATTGTTGGAATTATATGTACGGGTTCGATAAGTCAACGCTGTTGACCGAGCTATGACCCGTAAGAGTTACACCTTGGGCAATGAACACTAAATCCACTTAACTTGATTAACTGGTAATCACGAACAATTAACGAAATAAACGGACTTATTATTTATACTAATTATAAATAATATGTATAACATTTATTCTGTTATTCTCGGACTATCGCGTCTTGAACCTGTACTACATATATTAGATATGGTACCCGGGTAATTATTAAATCAATATATTTAGTACATATATGTGAATACACATATGTGAATATTATTAATATGGAGATGTGTGAATATTCACATTTGTGTGTGAATATATACACTGCCGAAACAAAAGAATAAATGATCACCACCTTTTGGTCATATTTTTTTTGGGGCTTCTGCAATAAGATATCAAAAGGTGAAAAAGGTTTTTCAAAACTTTCGTGATATAACAAGAACAACATAATAGAAAAGTAGTTTCTGGTTTTTGTGGTTCTTTCAAGAAAGAGTGCCGCCACCATTCTTATTTCGGTGCCGCCACGAGACGCCTCGCTCTTTGTTCGTGTTCGTGTCTAGCACTCGTTCGTTGTACCTCGGTGTTTCATACGGTTAATTCTTAACCACAAGGGTATAATTTTTCTCATCGGTAGATTAATTATTTTATATACCGTATTTGCATGTCTGTAACCATGATCCTGTTCGGTTCGTTTGTGGTGTTGATTAATATATTTATTCCGCTGCGTATTTATTAATTACCTTTTTAATTAATAATATATATTAAACCAGTTTTGATAAAAAGTAAAATTGACACCACTGAAACCCAATATCTTATACAACTAATAACTTAGGGTATTTCTTTTCATTATACTCTTATCCAATTAGACTAAAGGGTATGGGGGCCGGCTAGGACCGGCGCCGGTCCCCCACACCGCCCCCCTTAGGGTCGGCTCGGCCCAATCGGTTCACTCCAGCCGAATGAGATGTGGCCCCACTTCACAAATATAGCCGTTTGCAAACGGCACCTTTTTTAAAAAAAAAATTCATTTTTCAATTTAAATACCCTCTATCTCATCCATTTTTATACATTTCTATCCTTTCTACTCCCATTCTTCTCCAATTCTCTTCCTTTTTTATAAAAAAACACTCCATATTTTTTATACCTTTTTCTCTAAATCATGCATCCTTTCAACCCAAACAACCCCAACCCAAACAACCCCAACCCGAACCAACCTAACTTTTTTTCGACCCCCGCTTACACTCCGAGTATGGATCAATCGTGGGGGGCTCCGCAATTTCCTTTTTCGGGTTTCCAACAAACACTCAACGCATTCTCACAAATGTCTCAAGTTCAACAACTCCAACAATACCAAGCGCTACAACAAATGATGCAACGCAACTCGTTTGAACAACTCCAATCGCAACCGCCAACTTCCCAACCGGTTCACCTTGACGATGATGATGAAGTCGTCCCCGAATCGCCACCGCAAGAGCTCAACCGAAAAAAAAACAAGGGGAAGGGGAAGAAAGTTGAAAACGTACCCGAAACCGCGCCAAAAAGTGGTTCGAGAAAACCGGGGAGACCTTGGACGAAAGTAGAGGAGGAAGCGCTAGCAATTGCGTTTACTAAGTCCTCGACTAACCCGATAGTCGGTATGAACCAAAGTTTAAATTTTTAATTTAAATTTTAAAAGTTTTAAATTTTTATTTTTACTAATGCATTATTTTTTAAAATTTAGGAAACAATCAAACGGGTGATAGTTTTTGGAAGAAGGCAACGGCTAAATTTCATGAGATTATGGAGCATAGCTCGGATCGTGATGTAGAAGCCGTCTCGGGCAAGTGGCGTAAAATGAGCAAGATCATCAATAACTTTAACGCAATTTATAACCAAATTATTATGAATCCTCCTAGCGGGAGTAACGAGACGGACAGTTCGCGGAGGGGCCGGCTCGAGTGGACGAGTTGATAAACGAATTCCGTTCATTCAAACAGTTCGCGGCCGAAAAATACACTCACAAGAAAACCGTGTCGGCCGACCAAGCTCGAGCGGATGATTTTAGGATTATGAGGTTGGATCTCGACTCGGTTCCGGAGGAGGAACGAGTGGTTTATCGGAGGATGAAGGAAGAAGTGATGAAAAAATGGTCGTCGTAGGTTGTTTTTTTATTTTTAGGAAATGTAATTTTTTATTTTTATTTTTCGGTAATTTTTTTTTTTTAGAAAATGTAATTTTTTTTTATGTTATGAAATGAAATTATTTATGTTGTATTTTTTAATTTTTATAAAGTTTTTATTAAGTTAATAAATTAAAACTTAAAAAATTATAAAATAATGAGGTGGGGCCCCATCCCCCACGAGCCTCCATCCCCCTCAAATATGATGGAGGCTCATCCCCCACGAGCCGCCTACGTGGCGCCTACGTGGAGGCTCATCCCCTCCAAGCCCATACTCTCCGTAACCTTTAGTCTTAGTAACTTAGGTATGTCTTTTCATTATACCTGCATACAATTACCACCATGGACGCGTTTTACATTCAAACGACACACGTCCCCCAAATTTCAAAACAAAAAATAAAATAGTTAAATACGCCCTTGCCAATTAATCAATAACCGCCTCAACCAAAGGCAAATCAACCAATCGCCAAATTCCCTTCTCAATAATACCACGCACTCCATTCGTAAAACGAAAGAAATTCATCAGTAAGGTAATATTTTTACTCTGTTCAATCTTTCAAGCATAAGCCCTGTTTGTCTTTTCTTCCCTACTGTGATTACTAATTTGAAAGGATTGGTTTATAAAATCTTAATTGGTTGAAAAACCCTAAATCCTGTCAGTGATGTCGTGGGGTAAATGATTCTTCGTTTCAAAATCTTGAGCATTGATCCGATTACTAAAAAATGTGAAGAATTAAGACATCAAAACCTAATTTGAAGACATAAAATCTGTAATTGAATTGAAAATCCTAATAACATCAAGAGATTAAGGGGAGAGAGTGATGATAATGTTTGTAGAAAAGAAATCCATAATTAGTTTTTTTATCAATACCTTCAAATTTCACACGTTGGAACATCCCCTGTTTTCGTGTTTGAATCGGTAATCAAGAGGAACATAAATCATCAATCAGAAGGACTTGATTGATTGATTAAACAACAACGACATTATCCTTGATCAGAATTGATCAAGTTTGATGAAGACGAATCGAAGGCCGGTCAGTGAATTGTTTTTTCGGGGAGTGATTCCGGCGAACGAAGTTTTGAATATAAATCAAAAGAAACTTTCTCTAATAATTTTGAGATGCGAAACCCTCTTTTTAGAACTATCTTCAAGTTAAAACGAGAATTCAACGTGTTTTTATATATAAATGCTTTAGATTATTGGTGTGTTTTTATATATGTTAATACTAGGTTTTTACCCGGGATTGCTTCCCGGGCTCGGGAAAGTTATTTAGATTAATTAGTTACTATTTGTTATTAATACGACCGCATTACATCAACCATCTCATTCGATTCAACAAAAATGTCTTGAAATCACCGCATTATATCATGAACTCATATTAGAGGACAAACAAAAGCACAACAGGACCATAAGAATAACATCATTTCCACTTTTACATCAATGCACTTACATGATAGGGTGATTTGAGATTTTGAAAAAATCTTTGTTTTTGTACCTCTTTTACAAAATAAGATGTTGACCAAATTTGAAACAGATCTTAACCAAAAGTCAATAAGATATTGACAAATAGTCAAACAGATGTTGAGCTTAAACAAATGTTTGGTTTAAGACCAAACATCTGTTTATGGCGAAACATCTGTTTAAGGTCAAACATCTGTTTAAGTCCAAATATCTGATATAGAAGAAGAACATCTGTTTAAGGCAAAACATCTGTTTAAGGTTCAAACATGTGTTTAAGGTCAAACAACTGTTTAAGTCCAGACATTTGATATAAAAGGCCAAACATCTGTTAAAGGGCAAACATCTGTTTAAGCCTTAACAGATATTTAACTTGTTAAGATCTACTGTCTTCTAACACAGTTTTCCTCTTCAAAACATTGTTGAACCTAACATAGGTTTCCATTAACTATTAACCAAAAGGCAAACAGATGTTCAAACCACTATTTGTTATTGAAGTTCTTTAAAAAATTAGATAGAATTCAAGAAAATGGAACAATGACTTAAAGAACTATAATTTAACACATAATCTAATTGGCCAAATATAAAACATAAAGTGCTAATAACAGTGTTTTATCATCTTAGCCATACATAGCAACAAAAACATCAAGTTAATAATTTAAGAAAAAAACCTACAACATCACCATCAAAAAATTCATAATTAGTATCTGATATCAGAACAGACTTAAAATGTGTTTGTTAAACTGATGTAACTTGATTTAATACTATCTTCTGTTGCGAAGACACGTATGTGAAATGCAACATATCACCAAACCTCAAGTTATTGTCAGTCATAAACTTTCGCCAACCTTCCAACGCATAACGTGGCTTCAATTCATTTAACTCCAACTTAACATCATAAACCTGCACAACTCCAACCATGTTTTGAACTTTCAAAGGATGAAGATCAAGAAAAAGACCTGCTCGTCTCGCAACTTCAGCAGGAAGACGCTACATGTATTGTGTGGAAAAAAATAATAGTCAGACAAATAAACGTAAATCATTAGTTTATTATAAAAAATGGTATACCAGCCTATAGTCTCCTTTGCGATCAAAATGAAAGAACTCAGGGTCAAGAGGATGTCCAGAATGTTTTTTTGCAGTCTTTGCAATCTTATTTCTACGGTTAAGCTTTTTTTGAACGTTGGCAGCTCTCTTCCCCTTGATGAAAATGTAAACATATACATGTGAATTAAAGGAATGATCAATATATGCACACAAAAAAAAAAAAAAAAAAACAGTTTATATAACATATACTAATTAACTGCCAAGTATAGATACCTTAACTTTATGAACAGACGAAGAACATCCGGTATGATCACTTGTGTCGACAGGTAAGGCAGCATTTCCCTTAGTCCTATTCTTGACGACCTCCTTTCTCTCAGAAGTAACTTTAGCTTTCTTCTTAAGCTGTTGTCATAGAGTAAATTTAATAACAATAGTGATATAACAATCTTTAAGATGGTAAACTTACATCTTGGGTTTGGTTCAATCGTGAAGACATGCGTCTCTTGGACGTGCATTCGGCATTGGTTGGTAAGTTCTTGTAAATAATACATTATTGAATAAATATAACATCAGTAAACAGCATTACTAATAGTTGTAAAAACATTAAATTCTTATATGTGTTAAATTAAAAATAAATAATTTTAATAATTTAGCAAGTACCTGAGTAACGGTTGTATCTTTACCTACAGAAACAACTTCTTCATCCTCATAGATGTCCTGGTCAACATTAATAAAATAATTAATATAAAGCTAAAAAATTAAAACTTTTATTGCTAATGCTAAATACTTACGTACCTTGAATGCATTTTTAACATAATCAGCCTTCAATATCTCAACTACACTATCATCATCAGATTCAGGTTTCTTCAAAAAGCAAATCTCAATCTCATCTCTATAAACTACTACTTCAAAAACAAAATCATCAATCCTGCTAAACACAAGCAAATCATCCTCAAGTATCCCAACATCGTTGCACATTTCCGGCCATCCTCTAGAAAATACAAAGTGGGTATCAACTTTAGACACCTCAACATTCCAGTAGGAACCTTTGTAACAGATTTGAAATTTCCCACTCGGTGGACTGTTTACGTAAAATTGTTCAATGAAGCAGTCTTCAATTACCTGCTTAAAATTAAAAATAATGAATACTAAACGTGAAGTATGTATCTTATGAGAATAACTGTTAACACGTTAAAGATGCAAAAGAATTGAAGTTAAGATCAATACTCATACCGTAAAACCAAATCTTGCATAACGATTAAAGGTGAAATAAGATTCCCCACACATGCCATTAACATAACATGAAAGTTCAAGTCCAAAATCACCTAACGGTTTGAAAACCAACAAAGTATCCCTCGGCAAATTGAAATCTTTAACAACAATGTCCCAACCGTCAGTTATTATCGGCGTTGAATTTTCTGTTCTGACCCTAACAACCCATTTTTTACCAAACTCATGATATACTTGCAACCTACTTTTTTGCCAACAATCTTCCCACTTTTGATTAGCAAAGAATATAGGTACATCCTGTATATAATTTTTAAATAGTGTAAGAAAATATAAACCATAAAAGAACTGTTAAATATATATCTCAATACAAATAAATTATGTATGTAAAAACATGTCATACCAGTTTCAAAGATTCTGGGTTACGAAGAAACTTAACAAATGTAGTATACATCATAAAACCTGAATCAGTAAAGATGTTAAAAGACTGTAATTAAAAAGCTGGCATCGAAAATGAACATTAACTTTTTGTATTAACAGAGTATATAGTGAAATTAATCATAGAAACAGAGTTTGAGTTAAAATTATTCTGCAAATAATAATTATTTTAACATGTTCTCAACAAATGATTCAAACACATAAGTAAACCCTTCTTGAATCTTGAATGTATAGCAATAAACATTTAAAATCGTATTAGTAGCAAGATAGGATTTAAATTAACATATAAGTAAATCTAAAGATAAATCTATAACAATAAAAAAATTAAACTAATTAAGTTAAAATTGTACCTTTGTAAAGGTTGACCATACCAAAATGACAAAGGATAACAACATATTTCTCTCGTTTCTTATCATTCATGTAAGCAAACATGTCAATAGCAAAACCATCCCACAAAGTAACCGGACACTTTTGGCCTCTAAAATATTAACATAAAACATAATAACATCAAGCAACCTTATAATGGTTTAAACGTCAAAATGCAACAACTTAATAAAAAGAACGCACTCAAGGTCTTCAAGTCTAAGATTAAGTCTCTTGCCCTTGCTCCCATCCTTCTTTGACGTATCCTCTAGATTGAAACATACATCCACATAACCAATCCAATCTATAAACAAAAATATATTGTGAAAAGAAAACAGCATTAAGAAGTGATAAGAATAAAAAAAAAACAATAAGACAAAACAATAGATATATATCATGTAGTGATTTACATACCAATAACTGTATTAACTTCAAATTTATTTTTAACAACATCCTTGAGGTTAACGAAATTAAAACGGTATTTCGGTCCAGACCAGTCAAAGCATTTCTCAACAGAAGTATAGAAATAAAGTGATATTTTGTCGTTTCTCTTGGTATACTTAGCAGAGGACTTATTAGTAGCAAGAGAAGGTTTGGTGATAAGAAGACATTCATCCAACTGAAGAAAGTGTTTGAATTTTCCTAGCATCTTATGCAAACAGCTGGCTTGTATCATAGTTCCCTAAGAATATGAAACATCCGATTAAATAAAAAAGGTGTTATATTCATTTGGATATTCATATGTCCAAAAAAATTATAACACAACTATATACGGTACCATCTCATCCATGAATATCATATCAAGACGATATATTTCATTTTTGTTATCATTCATCATCTTCTTCGAAATGCTAACAATCTTCACTCTAATCGAATAGTTGTTTGAGAATGTATTAAGATCGTTAAGCATGCTAACCTTTGCAACCTCCATTTGAAGACTGTACATAAAAAAAAGAATAAGCAAAATATAAGCATTGCTAAACGTAATATGATAATACAATAAGCATGGATGTTCTTAAAAAAATATCAAGGTTGAAATTCAAGCTTACCGATTATCCAATAAAAATTTTAACTGAATGCAGTGGCAAATGTAATTTCAAATGCAGGGAGTGTATATCTTTATATGCTGCTTTATTAAAGTAATAAAATATTAGAAATGATATGCAAAGTAGGCAAAAAAAGTGAAAGAACGTCAATTTTAAATTACCATTTTGTATATTAAGAATTTCAATATTTCAAAATTGCTGACTTGATTTCAAAGCAATTTTCATAATGAGTTTTCTATATTTTATTTTAAATTTAATTAAGAAACAATAACCGTCAATTTGAAATTCACATTTTGCTTAACTCAAATGTCCAAAGCTCAAGAAATTAGCATTAATTACTAATTTGATTTGCAACAAATAGTCATTAACAATCAAATGTTTGAACCACTTTCAATAATACAATACCCAAACAATCAAGATGAGGAACTTAATAATCATCCAAGTGTATTTTGTGTTACCTTATTTATTAGTATAAAGATGAAACTGTTCGATTAGTAGTACAGATCAAACCACTGAAGTGATGTGATAAATACGCTTACATATAAACCACTGTGGTGATAAACAATGTTACATATAAACAATGATGCCATAAAACCGGTTACATATAAAACACTGAGGTGATCACATCTAACTACCTAACAGACTATAAACACTGATGCGAAAAACACTGTTAAATATAAACACTTAAACACTCTTAACATCCAAGTGTATAGGAATTTTATTTTATTAAAATAAAGATGAAACAACTGTTCAATTAATAGTAGAGACCAAACCACTGAAGTGATGTGAAATACAAAACTGTTCCTAAACACTGTTACATATAAACACTGATGCCATAAAAATGGTTACATATAAAACACTGAGGTGATGACATCTAACAACCTAACAGTCTATAAAACACTGATGCGGAAAACACTGTTACATATAAACACTGTTAACATAAACAAATAAAAAGAAACATAGAATAACTAAAGTTGATGCTGAACCACTGTTATGGTTTGACACTGTTATTGGACGTCATAAATTTCAGATTTAATTTCAAAGGTAAAAGTAGTGTAATATGCTGCTTTAATAAAATAATTAAATATTAGAACTGATATGCACTGTAGGAAAAAATAAAAAAAATAAAAAAAGAGAGAGAGAACGAAAAATTTAACTTACCATTTTGCATATTTTGAGTTTCAAAATTACTGATATTGTCAGTAACTACTGACTTGATATGAAAGCAAATGCCATAATGACTTTTTTAAATTTTATTTTAACTTTAATCAACATATAATAACCGTCAATTTGAAATTCAAAATTTGGTTAATCAAATGTCCAAAGCTCAAGAAATCAGCATTAATTACTGATTTGATTTGAAACAAATAGTCATCAAGAATTTTTTTTATTTTTTAATTTAACTTTAAATTTTATCATAAAAATAATGTTGGTGGAACTCTTATGTAATTGGAATGTAAAGATTAGGTAAAATGGTAATTTAATTGTAATTCTAGTTTTCATTTGATAATTTCAATGTATCACTAATTAAGAACATCAAAAATAAAAACGTGAGCACTAACTATTTTTTAGGGAAACCGCTGATGGTCAATATCAGTGAATGTCAACAATGTAAAAGTGAGCAGTGGCTATTTTTTCCGATCAGTAGATACCAACCAGTTTTCAAAACACTGATGTTCGGTCAATCAGTGGTCAACATGGAGATTGAAGAAACACAGGTTGTGTATCCACAGTGGAATACTTGAACAATCAAATGTTTGAACCAATTTCAAGAATACTATACCCAAACAATCAAGATGAGAAGCTTAATATTCATTAAAGTTTATATGAATTTTATTAGTATAAAGATGAAACAACTGTTCAATTAATAATACAGATCAAACCACTAAATTGAAGTGATAAATAGTGTTACATATAAACACAGTCTTTTAAATTACCATTTTGCATATTTTGAATTTCAAAATTACTGATATTGTCAGTAACTACTGACTTGATTTGACAGAAAATGCCATAATGACTTTTTTAAATTTTATTTTAACTTTAATCAACATATAATAACCGTCAATTTGTAATTCAAAATTTGCTTAATCAAATGTCTAAAGCTCAAGAAATCAGCATTAATTACTGATTTGATTTGAAACAAATAGTCATCAAGAATTTATTTTTATTTTTTAATTTAACTTTAAATTTTATGATGAAAATAATGTTGGTGGAACTCTTATGTAATTGGTTGTCAACAATGTAAAAGTGAGCAGCGGCTATTTTTTCCGATCAGTGGATACCAACCAGTTTTCGAAACACTGATGTTCGGTCAATCAGTGGTCAACATGGAGATTGAAGAAACAGAGGTTGTATTTCAACAGTGGAATATTTTGAACAATCAAATGTCTGAACCAATTTCAAGAATACTATACCCAAACAATCAAGATGAGAAGCTTAATATTCATCAAAGTGTATATGAATTTTATCAGTATAAAGATGAAACAACTGTTCAATTAATAATACAGATCAAACCACTGAACTGATGTGATAAATAGTGTTACATATAAACAAAAGTACTAAACCCTGTTACATATAAACACTGATGCCATAAAAAATGGTTTCATATAAAACACTGAGGTGATGACATCTAACAACCTAACAGTCTTTAAAACATTGATGCGGAAAACACTGTTATATATAAACAAAGTCTTTTAAATTACCATTTTACATATTTTGAATTTCAAAATTACTGATATTGTCAGTAACTACTGACTTGATTTGATAGCAAATGCCATAATGACTTTTTTAAATTTTATTTTAACTTTAATCAACATATAATAACCGTCAAATTGAAATACAAAATTTGCTTAATCAAATGTCAAAAGATCAAGAAATCAGCATTAAAATAGTGATATGTTTGAAACAAATTGTCATCAAGAATTTTTTTTAATCTAACTTTAAATTTTTTGATGAGAATAAAGTTGGTGGATTTTTTTCCGATCAGTGGATACCAACCAGTTTTCAAAACACTGATGTTTGGTCAATCAGTGGTCAACATGGAGTTTGAAGAAACAGTGGTTGTATTTCAGCAGTGGAATATTTTGAACAATCAAATGTTTGAACCAATTTCAAGAATACTATACTCAAACAATCAAGATGAGGTGCTTAATATTCATCCAAGTGTATAGGAATTTTATTAGTACAAAGATGAAACAACTGTTCAATTAATAGTACAGATCAAAACACTGAAGTGATAGTATAAATTCTGTTACATATAAACACTATTAACATAAACAAAGATAGAATAAACACTTTTAACTTAAACAAACATAGAAGATGTTTTGTTGATGAGGAACCACTGTTGTTGGAGAGTGTTTCACATTTAGTTGATCGGTGCTTGTCTGGACTTTGGTCTTCATCAGTGGTTCTTCATAATTGAACAGTGGATGATGTTCATCAAACTTTATGTACAACCATCCTTATATCCAACACTTGTTAGGCAGATCAGTGATGTGCCATATTAACTTGTTATAACCACTGTCATTGTAGGAAACTTAGCTGGGCAGTGCCTATTGGTGGAAACTTCA
Source organism: Helianthus tuberosus (assembly GCA_030545235.1). Classification (NCBI taxonomy): domain Eukaryota; kingdom Viridiplantae; phylum Streptophyta; class Magnoliopsida; order Asterales; family Asteraceae; genus Helianthus; species Helianthus tuberosus. Next base: position 7,442,287 of record JARYGA010059718.1, on the reverse strand, counting down.
GTTTACCTACAAAAACTGATGAATTTAGAATAAATAACGCAAACTATTGTTAAGTCAAATAGCTGATGGAAAACTTTTTTAACCACTGCTAGTAATTAAAACACCGATAGTGATTAACAAAACTACGTTTAATTGCTCAAATTGAGATGACGGGAGATCTGCAAAGGATTACAAATGAATCAATGCACCAATAAACAGTAAATCAAAACGTTAGAAATACCCAAAAAATAAATCACACCAATTTAAGTTACCTTGGTGATGTCCTAAACTTTTGCACTGGTATCACCTATCAACACACCTGATATAACCTTTCCCATTTCCATCTCCTCAACAACCGTCCGGCAGAGGTTGCTTCTAATCAACAAACTCTATAATCCAACAAAAAAGGTTTGGAAAGACAAAGTACATTGTTCAGTATGACAAAATAGATAAAACGAAATAAAATTTCTAGATAAAAAAGTAGATCTTACATGATTATTCTCTTCTTCAACCACTGGACGGTACATGATTTAGGGTTTCAAACGAAGATGTATCCAATAGAAGTAACCTCTGCCGTACGTTGTTGAGGACATGAATATGAGAAGAAGAAGAAGAAGAAGAAGGATAAACATGAGAGAGGATAAACATCGATCGGAAATAGAGCAGAGCAGAGAGAGAAAGAAAGCAGGAAGCCCTAAATGAGTAAATGAAGGAGGATATAAATAGAAGCGGGCAGTGGCACTGTTGGGCGGGAAAAAGGGCATTTAGGGACTCTCTGGTGTTGACACGTGGCCCAAATGACTTTCATTTATTATATATAATAGATTCATAAATTTAGTTTTTTATGTTTTCTTTGATGCATTTTAATTATATATAAACTAGCTTAAGACCCCGTGTGTTACACAGGTGGCCTAAAAAAAAAAATTATTTAACGGTGTTTTCATAAACGTGTTAAACAGGTTGTATAAAGAAAATACTTCTTACAAATCTATTGATTTAATAAATTATACATAGATATAAATACTACTAAACTAACAATCGGTTCATGTGGTTTTACGATTATTAAGGTGGATGAGTAAGACGGAGGTTTAAGAAATTGAAAACGTGTACTTGGAAGCTCCATATGTCATATTTTATTAGCCACCAAATTATTAGTATTCATAATTGCAACATGTAAATTGGTTCAACGTTAAACCATTTATTTCATTTGGACTTTCGGTCATGTATTTCTTTAAGATATATTTTCCTTAATAATGAAACTTAGATTACATCACAAAATTGGAAAGCAAGCAATCAGCAGCAGGTCCACCACATCTAAATTGAACACAACAAAAAACACTAATTTATCAATGCTATGACATTTAAGCACAATTGTATTAACATATATTTGGAAAAAGATATGAAAGAACCAACGGAACTGTGAACGAAATTTCAAGAATAGAAAGTTACCTGTTGCATCCAATGGTTATGACAGTGCAAATGATTCCATCAAGCTTCAAGTTGAACGATGATTTGCAATTAGATATGAACAAAAATTGAATTCTCCAAAGATGTTCATTTTCATATTCACGCTGTATAAACGTATTTAAAAAACAATAAGAAAAATATTTGTATTTCCGATTCAATGCGCCTGTATAAACATATTGTCATTTACGTTCCATTAGAACCGTGAAAATTAGAAAGTTAATGTTAAAAAGTTTAATACCCATATCAATTTAAGTTGAATATCAATATTGAATTAAACCTAAGGCAACAAAGGAAAAAAACAATTCTAAGAAACAAAACCACAACTCTCCTGCTACACGAACACATAGTCATGTAGAACGCGCGAACCGAAGATGAATCAAAGTTTTTGATATGAATAGCATAGCATCCGAACACTAAATCATGCATCAATTCATTGATTTGGTAAAAAACATGAGGGAGCGAACCTGATACTTTATTCCAAGCTGATACGTGAAACGGACAATTGAGATTGAAAGATTATGTGTGGTTTAATACTTGAGTTAATGAAGAAGATGATGGAACTTTTGGTTGTATGAGGCGTCATGCCTTCTCTCCAGACCTAAACAACTCTAGCAAAATAGGCCAAACATTCAAATTATGCCTTAATTTTTTTGGCAAATTGGAAAATAATAATCCCATCTTTCTGAAATTGGCCAATAATAATCCCAAGTAAGCTATTAGCCAATAATAATCCGACCTCGTCCATTTTTTTTATAAAATAGTCCGCCGTTAAAATAGCTTAACGGAGTTAAGTTTTTTTCCGAATTACAAACCGATGTTTTAGGGCTTTTGATTAGAACGAGGATACGAGTCGATTGATGTAAAACTTACCTCAAAATATAGCCCCCAACCCACGAAAACGGTGCTTCAATTCGGGTGTTTAACTTCCAATTAACAAAATTCAAGCCATTTCAAACACAATTTCGATGTAAGTTTTACATCGACCGACTCGTATCCTCGTTCTGATCAAAAGCCCTAAACATCGGTTTGTAATTCGGAAAAAAACTTAACTCCGTTAAGCTTATTTTAACGGCGGTCTATTTTACAAAAAAAATGGATGAGGTCGGATTATTATTGGCTAATAACTGACTTGGGATTATTATCGGCCAATTTCAGAAAGATGGGATTATTATTTTCCAATTTGCCTAATTTTTTTATTTTAAATGAACTGAATCTTTGTAATTCTTGTGGTTATCTAGTCTAAAACATATAACAATCAATCTCAAACTGTTTTACAACAAATGCATCATATACTTATCAATATTCATTCAAATCCTTGTTAAACTCTACCATATAATCTATATTCATTCAAATACTCAGCCTACATTTTTAAGAATTGAGCATAAGAAAAAAAAAACAATAAACTTACAAAGATCAATGTTAGTAGTCCATGCTTCTACAAAGATCTATCTTCACCGACTGAGCAAGTGTTAAGGTCTGGTGCAAACATTCATAAAGAAAGACATCATTAAGAAAAGCACGAACTAAAGATCTAACATTACAATATCGAGTTCGGGAAATATTTAAAAAGAGTTAAAGAGTTGACTAAGTCAACAAAATCAAACAAAAATATACTTACCTGCAGCTATAAATTTAACTGTCTCCGGCTAACATGATACTCACAGAAGCGCCCAATTAACTATCTCTTCCTAAACATCTAAAGTAGATATTTCTTAAGCGTTTCCAACCCGACCCATATTTAATATGACAAATATGATCTATTTACCTATATATGAATCGAATAGGACTATGTTTATCAAAAACAACTGAAATTCACCCAAGGTGTAATCATACCTTCAAAACCGTTTTGTAATTTGAAATATATGGAACTATTAGTGTAACCTCTGCCATGCCTGCATTAACTTTAACAAAGATATAATGAAGAAAGATTAAAAAAACGGTCATTTAACTTGGGGTTGGTGTAAACAACAAAATTATAAAAATAAAAAATAAAAAGTGTTTATAGTGAGCAATGCTAACTTTCTTCGCATTTACATAATAAGGTTTTAAAATGAAACATGAATACCAAATGTTTGTTAAGCCGGTTGTTTAAGAAGACAAAACGAATGGCCCAGCTAGTTCTGTAATGGATCAAAACCCATTTAGACTAAATTTGTAGGCAACTGAAGCATCCTCTCAAATTCAAATTAAACACTTAACCATAGTTAACTTAAAATTTGTGTCCAAAATCAACAAATTATTACCAAAAAAAGTGCATTAATGCGGTGATACCAAACACTCTCTCTCAGATGGTTTGCCAGCAAAACAACTGCCTTTAATTCTTTTGATCGCAACATCTGAACCTTTCCATTTCCTGTGATAAAAAGCTCCATGTATACCAGATCCTAACTCCCGTACTACCTCAAGATCGTCATTTCCAATAATTTGGTGAAGAATCTAAATCAAACTACTTATAAAAAAAAACCTTTGACCTAGAATGACCAATTGTCTATAAAAAAAACTACTAATTGTAATCGAATTATGATTAGAGTGACCAAAGTCTATAAAAAAACCTTGCATAATTGTAAATATTAGAGGTTTCAACCCGTACTAAAAAATGACCCGTTTTGACCTTTGACCTAGATCCATTTTAAACTACTAACCAACACACTCAACCAGCCCATTTTAACACCTTAATTGTAATCAAATTATGATTAAAATGACCAAAATTCAAATAAAAACTTGCATAATTGTATGTATAGCAAGCAACACCTTGGCAACTATATGTATAGCAAGCAACAAATCAACCATTACCATTCCTAAAATCAGCTCCAGTAACCCTTCTAACAGCACCAGCAGCAACACTTGCTCCTGCTCAATGGATTAAACGGGTCATAAACATGTTGACGGGTAATTTATTTTAAACGTGTTGATGGTCATCTTGTTTGATTAAACGGGTTAAATAGGTGAACCCGAACACCACCAGTATGTTAAACAAACGATTTATATGCAATAAAACAGAGGATTTCGGTAAACGACATACCTTGAAAGGTTCATTATCAGTTTTGAAGCTAATTCCAATTCATCACTCTCAATTGTTGAACTGTAAGAGTGTCAGCAAACAACGTCACCTCTGACAATTTTGCTAAAAATCTACTTCAATAAGTCTTTTGATGCAATCCCAAATGATGTTAAGTCTTTTGGGTTCTGAATGATGCAAGCTTTGTTCAAGAACCTACATACAGAACTAAAGTTAATATCTTTTTCAAAAATTATATAATTTTAAATATTAGAAGTTTCAACCCATACCAAAGAATGACCGGTTTTGACCTAAATCCAGTTTAAACTATTAACCAACAACCGCGAGCCGCCCATATTTAGCATCTTAATTGTAATCAAATTATTATTAACATGAACATAATCTAAAGAAAAATTTTCATAGTTGTAAATAATAGAGGCGAGGGTTCGACCAGTTCCAAAGAATGACCCGTGTTGACTTGAATGCAGTTTAAACAGTTACCCAACACACTTGACCAGCCCATTTTAACACCTTAATTGTAATCGAATTATGATTAGAGTGACCAAAGTCTATAAAAAAACCTTGCATAATTGTAAATATTAGAGGTTTCAATCCGTACTAAAAAATGACCCGTTTTGACCTTTGACCTAGATCCATTTTAAACTACTAACCAGCACACTCAACCAGCCCATTTTAACACCTTAATTGTAATCAAATTATGATTAAAATGACCAAAATTCAAATAAAAACTTGCATAATTGTATGTATAGCAAGCAACACCTTGGCAACTATATGTATAACAAGCAACAAATCAACCATTACCATTCCTAAAATCAGCTCCAGTAACCCTTCTAACAGCACCAGCAACAACACTTGCTCCTGCTCAATGGATTAAACGGGTCATAAACATGTTGACGGGTAATTTATTTTAAACGTCTTGCTGGTCATCTTGTTTGATTAAACGGGTTAAATAGGTGAACCCGAACACCACCAGTATGTTAAACAAACGATTTATATGCAATAAAACAGAGGATTTCGGCAAACGACATACCTTGAAAGGTTCATTATCAGTTTTGAAGCTAATTCCAAATCATCACTCCCAATTGTTGAACTGTAAGAGTGTCAGCAAACAACGTCACCTCTGACAATTTTGCTCAAAATCTACTTCAATAAGTCTTTTGATGCAATCCCAAATGATGTTAAGTCTTTTGGGTTCTGAATGATGAAAGCTTTGTTCAAGAACCTACATACAGAACTAAAGTTAATATCTTTTTAAAAAATTATATAATTTTAAATATTAGAAGTTTCAACCCATACCAAAGAATGACCAGTTTTGACCTAAATCCAGTTTAAACTATTAACCAACAACCTCGAGCCGCCCATATTTAGCATCTTAATTGTAATCAAATTATTATTAACATGAACATAATCTAAAGAAAAATTTTCATAGTTGTAAATAATAGAGGCGAGGGTTCGACCAGTTCCAAAGAATGACCCGTGTTGACTTGAATGCAGTTTAAACAGTTACCCAACACACTTGACTAGCCCATTTTAACACCTTAATTGTAATCGAATTATGATTAGAGTGACCAACGTCTATAAAAAAACCTTGCATAATTGTAAATATTAGAGGTTTCAATCCGTACTAAAAAATGACCCGTTTTGACCTTTGACCTAGATCCATTTTAAACTACTAACTAACACACTCAACCTGCCCATTTTAACACCTTAAGTGTAATCAAATTATGATTAAAATGACCAAAATTCAAATAAAAACTTGCATAATTGTATGTATAGCAAGCAACACCTTGGCAACTATATGTATAGCAAGCAACAAATCAACCATTACCATTCCTAAAATCAGCTCCAGTAACCCTTCTAACAGCACCAGCAGCAACACTTGCTCCTGCTCAATGGATTAAACGGGTCATAAACATGTTGACGGGTAATTTATTTTAAACGTGTTGCTGGTCATCTTGTTTGATTAAACGGGTTAAATAGGTGAACCCGAACACCACCAGTATGTTAAACAAACGATTTATATGCAATAAAACAGAGGATTTCGGCAAACGACATACCTTGAAAGGTTCATTATCAGTTTTGAAGCTAATTCCAAATCATCACTCCCAATTGTTGAACTGTAAGAGTGTCAGCAAACAACGTCACCTCTGACAATTTTGCTCAAAATCTACTTCAATAAGTCTTTTGATGCAATCCAAAAAGTTGTTAAGTCTTTTGGGTTCTGAATGATGCAAGCTTTGTTCAAGAACCTACATACAGAACTAAAGTTAATATCTTTTTCAAAAATTATATAATTTTAAATATTAGAAGTTTCAACCCATACCAAAGAATGACCAGTTTTGACCTAAATCCAGTTTAAACTATTAACCAACAACCGTGAGCTGCCCATATTTAGCATCTTAATTGTAATCAAATTATTATTAATATGAACATAATCTAAAGAAAAATTTTCATAGTTGAAAATAATAGAGGCGAGGGTTCGACCCATTCCAAAGAATGACCCGTGTTGACTTGAATGCAGTTTAAACAGTTACCCAACACACTTGACCAGCCCATTTTAACACCTTAATTATAATCGAATTATGATTAGAGTCACCAAAGTCTATAAAAAAAAACTTGCATAATTGTAAATATTTGAGGTTTCAATCCGTACTAAAAATGACCCGTTTTGACCTTTGAATGCAAAACCAACAGGTTGGTCATGGGTAAATCTTGGTAGCTTTTAGCATCGGATCAGATGAGGTCTTTTTGTGAAGTTAATATAAATTTTCATAGATGAACTGTCATACTGGTTTTTTATGGTATAACCCTTACAATAATAGTTAAACGCTTTAAATAAAATGATTTAGAACCTTTATGTGCCTTATCCTGTTTCCATTTCCATAGCAGCTACCTTTATTGTGGCCCATATGACCCGCTAAATAAAAAAATATAACCCATACCAATTCTCAAATAAATAGGTCAAAATTGACAACTCTAGGAAAAAGTAGCAGTTAACTTACCTTATATCCTTGCATCTTGTACTAAGATGTAGTAACATTTGGAAGTAGGTGTTTGTTAGGCCAGCTATGACATCATGGGCTTTTTTTCTTTGTAAAATTGGTACTAACAACATAACGTAAACACCTTCCAACCATAGTAGTGAAATCTGCCATTCAAGAACCATGTTAATTAACCGGGATACAAAAAAGTTATCTTTAAGAAAAAAAATATAGTTTTAAAAATGTCAGCAAGTAGAAGTGCATTTAGTGCAGAATATGAGCAATTATATGAATAGCGCATTCAAAATGTCTTTTTTCTATGCAATGATAAACATGAGAAAGAAATAGAGCAATTATATGAAACTTTTGTAACTCCAAAAAACATGATAATTAGTCTGAATTTGTTAAACCCTAAATTAAACCAATATGAAAGAAATAAGTGCCCATAAGAATAACCAACAGAACAATGACATATGATGATCTGATGATGTTGTTACTTCTCTAAGCCACCTTAAATCTATCATGCACCGAATTTGCATTCCAATCAAAACCCTGTTCCAAAAAAATTAAATCAAACATCTCGACTTGCATTAATAACTTAATTAAATGCAACATTTACACATCACCATTGTTTATCAAGGAGCCTGTTCCTCCAATGACCAGTGATTCAATAACGGAATCTTGAGCATGTATGGTGCTCAGAAAAGGATTCAATTCCTTGATATAGAAAGCCATAATCTTATAATTAATACCCTACTCCAAACAATTTAATGGAACTAAAAAATACACACATTATGAAATCATGCGTGAATGGAAAACTTGCGTATTAGGATGTGCCATATTAAGTCAGAAATGTTGTTGACCAAAGATTTTTTTACCTTCGGTGTTGTCACTGAATTCATGAACCACCAACACATGGATGGGCTTGCATGCTTTGATCAATGATCCCTATAATATTGTTTCACAAAAGCATGAGAAACATCATGTGCAGAGTAGGATAGCTTCACAACAATGCGGAATATCCACATTACTGAAATTACACATTGATTAAGAGTTTCAGAATATCTACATGTTTAAAAAAATAGGTATATAAAAAAGTAAAAAACACATGTCACATTTAACCTAAAAATTGTGAGATGAATACCTGATTAAGATGAGATTATGATCAACAAAGAGGTCTGGTTGTTTCCAATAGCCATTGAAGATGAGTATATCTCTTCTTTTTTGGACAGAAGATATCTAGGGTTGAGATTGCAAAGACGATGCGCGTGGATTATCGTATATTTAGGCAAAAATAACCCTATACACCAATCTGTCTTCCTAGAAACCAGCAAGAACAAATCACTGGGCTTAGATGATTGCATAGAAACACCATTCTGTCTTCCTAGAAACTGTTGAGGAGTCGAACCCCAAACCAAAAACCTCTGTAAAATATTATAATTCCTCTGTTTTCCCTCTTATCTATCTCAATAATAGCCGATCACAATTGACGCTAAAAACCCAATACCCACAAAATCCGAAGCCCGTAAAATCATAACAAAATTCAAAATCAAAACCATTATCGCAAACCCTGGCGTAAGATAATTAACCACAATCCCCAAAAATCACACTTATATACAGAATTAATTCACAAAAATTAACAAAATTAAATAGGAACATACTAAGACCAAAGCTCCAAAAATTATGATGATATGTGAAACTGAAAATATCATAGTAGAAACAACCATAGTCCCTAACTTATCATTCCAAAATTTACCTTTTCCCTGTCGTCAACACCATACCGGAAAGAGTAGATAAATTATCAAACATAAATCAATCATTGGCACCTACTTCAAGTGTTGATGAATGAGTTTCTAATAGTTTTGGAGACTGCAAGATAATCAATCATTGCATGTTAGCTTCTCTACAGCTTTATTGGTCTTTTATAGAACCAATTTATTGTCTATATGACAATAATACACACCGATTTCACTCATATTGATGACATTTAGATTAGGAACATGATTTAAAAACCTGAAAATGGACGAATATAGAGAAGAAGAAGACGATCATTTCCTGCCTGCAGCATGGTTGAACTTGAGCACATCTGAACTTGCGGAATCAAATCTCTTCATAATATCCTGCTTCATCGCCGGCCTAACCAAATCAATAGATACCGCTGTCGAATCTATATCAGTGATGATCTTTTTGTTGATTTCAACCTAAATTGGTAAACATATTGATGATATTGATTGTTACCTGGATGCCAAAAATCAGATTGGGATAACAAATCGAGACAAAATCGACTAACTTTCGTTGTTATGGAGGAACTGCTGGGAGTAAAATAACGGCGATTAATGAAGAACAAACTGGTAGAGGAAGAAACCTAGGGAGGAAGAGAGCGACGATTGATGAATTAGGTTGTGAATCGTGTTGTGGAAGGGAGAAGCGTGTGAGAAAGTAGAATATTTTCAAGTGATTGGTGATTGATTGTGGTTTCCATATGAAGAGCAGCAGTTTCCAAATTGAATGAAGGAGAATTGAGAAAACTCTTTTGCCGCTTATGAAAGTGAAGGAGAATAGAGAGAAAAGGCATATTGGCGCTCAAAACCTAATTATCTGGCTAAATAGCAATGCCACATCAGCAGGTGATGTGGCCTAAGAGAATTCATTTAGTATAATAGATAGATGCTTTAGATTGTTAACAATTATAAATCTAGCTTTTTATGTTTTCTTTGATGCATTTTAATAAGATATAATATATCTATGTTTTTTGCTGATATCTTGGGGGGGGGGGGGTGGGGTTCATGTTATGAGATTATGTTAGAATCTAAATTGTTTTTTCTTTTTTCTTTTTTCAATTTGGAAGTGTTCCCCAATTGTGTATGTAAATATACCATGCCTTCAGGGGCGGACCTATTAACAAAGAACGGGTTCCCAGGAACCCATTCGGTTTTTAATTTTTAGTGTGAAAAGAAACCCATAAGTAAAATATAAAAGGAACCCATAAATAAAAAAAGCCTTGGTTCACTGGTTAAGTCTGCTTTGTTCTTCTCAAAACACCTGGTTTCGAATCCCATTTGGCGCACCATTTTGTTCCGTTTTTTTATTCTTTTTTATTTCTTTAGTATCCAAATCTTATAGTATCCATCGAACACACCATCAAATGCTTATGTTCAACTCAGTTTAATATTTCCACAAATCTGAAGATCGTGAACCCTTAAATTAGGGTTTTAGGGCACATGTTACAGAAACTACACAGACAAAGTGTGAAGAATAATCTTTGTAGCTCGTTATAAAATACTCATCTCTCAATTTCAATTCCGACAGCCTCCTTCCAATCCGAATCACTGTTTCTTCTCATCAGGTTAGATCAATTCTTGCCATACCCTGTTTGTAAATAGCCTTTAATTTTGTAAATTGGGTATTTAAGGCATAAATTAGTTAGGGTTAGGGTTCCTAATTTGACTTCAGTTATAAAGATTCTTGCTTTGTAGCAGGAGCGGTTGACAATGCATCTGTTAATGGAATCCAAACTAGAATTCAAAGAAGTTCAGAGGTAAAGCTTGCACATTTACATTTCAAACAACCAAATTATTTGCTACTTTTAATCATACGTTTATATTATTACATATTTACAGTTACTGTATCATAATGATAATGATGGGAATGTATGGTTAGGGCTCATTCGGTTTTGACAGAACGCGTGTTTAGGGCTGTTCATTTTTATCTAAAACCCGAAACCCGACCCGAATTCAAAGGCACCCGAACCCGAATTAGCGAATACCCGAAAAAGTGAACCCAGTGAAAAGAATTCCTGGATCCGCCACTGCATGCCTTTTTGTTAATATGTATTTGTCGATCGGTTCATGCATACATGTATTGTACAGATGTAATTGTTATACCTGTGTTTTGAACTGGTTCTCTGTTTGGTTGAAAATTTTCTTAACAGTTGAGGATTGTTGTTCTTTTTCTGCTTACCCATTAAACAACTTTTCATGTGATATCAGTATATATTTTTCTCACTAAAATACATGCAATTGTTATCTTTCTCACTAAATTACATGCACTAGAGAAATGTTGACTAGATAATTAATATGCATTCACTAAATTATATTCCTTCGTTGTATTTACCATTATCTTTGATGAGAAATCACGCGACCAACTATGTTTTGCGTAACCAATAATCCCATATATTCTAGGTGATCTTGATCTAAGATGAGCAACTTTGCAAATGAAGTGCGGCAACTCAAAATACATAATTGATGTCCCGCTGCAACGCGCGGGTGGGCGTCAACTCATTAAATACAAAATTATTGGTTGAAATTTTTTCTCATTTGAACTCTCCACTATATATATATATATATAGGGTTGGGTTATATGGAAAACCCCATCTTTTTGAGAAAACCCTGAAAACCCATTCTCATCCATTGATTGTCTTTCATCCAAGAAGATCTATGGCTCTCCTATTTTGTGTGTATATTAGATTTAAATATAATCAAAGAAGGACATTTATGGTAGAACAAAAAGACTTTTTGGTATTGGAAATGACAAACCCCACTTGTGTAGTGCTAGTATCATCATCTCTCTCCTCTTTCTTCTAGTCAGATCTTTCAAAACACTATTATCTCTCTCCTCTTTCTTCATCATGTGAAAGAGAAAAGCTTCATGGTCTTCAATGGTGATCCTTCAATGGTGATCTGGTGCATGCTTGTGTATTTGGCAATGGCTACATCCAGCTATTCTGCTGAAACAAAATCTTCATTTAACCTTAATCAGAACCTCACTCTCTCTGTTCAACAACTCACCGGAGACATCATCGAAATCACGTAAACTCGCCGGAGCAAGAGAAATCGCCGGGAGTGTTTAAAGTTTACGTAGGTCTCGAGTAATTCCCCGTTGAATTCTTATATTTATAAGCATCCAACCACCTTTTCCAGCGAAACTCACCGGACTTCTTCTCCGGCCCTCTCTCTCCTCTCGGTCTAATTCTACACACACCGACCAGAGATTTACATGGATGAAATGCCGCAGTTTCAGTCGGCACCGGGTGGAGTGGTCAAAGTTTGACTTATGAAACTGAATAGGTCGTGGGTTTAAGACAAAACAAAAGTACAGATTCGGGTGGTTTAGTATGAAGCTTAAGTTGGTCGGAGGTGATTCTGCTGGAGTTGTCACCGATTTTTATGTATGTTTTCTTTTGGGATCTTGAAATTTTAATTGTTAAAATCATTATATGTTTATCATTTTTTTGGGTTTGTAATTATTTGGGATGTGTTTCAGGCAAAAGAAAGTTGCTTTGTTGGAGACATCGAAAGAATGTCTATATCACCGAATGGGTTGCTTGATTTACAGAACGGTCCCCATAAAGATATTCAATTGATAAGCTGGATGGATGTAGGCGACGTTAATGCGGGGACCTTGAATAAGTCACATTTTTTTGGAAAGAACTCTCGTTCATTTATAACATGTGTTAGTGGTTTGTGCTGTAATGAAACACCATGATGTAACCTGACATGTGTTCATGTATAATATGTGTTAAGCCCCCGTTAGAATGACATATAACGTGTGTTAACCTTTGTTAATTTAAAAAAAAACAAGTAATATCTATTTATTTTTATTGATGTTTAAAATATCCGATAATGTGGATATTGAGCATAACACTTGTACAAGTAATAAATGTACAAGTTAGTATGTAACGTGTAATATGAAACGAGCCATTTATGGTAACTCATGTACCGGTAATTTTGGAATATATAATATGAAACGGGTCATTTGTTGTGCACATTTTGGAATTTATAACATGTGTTAAGCCTCTGTTATAATCTTTTTGTAACCTGACATGTATTCATGTATAAGCTAGTGGTTTACAAAACACCATGATGTGTATATACTGATCTAACATATGTTACAATCTGTCTGTTTGGAACATGTAGTTGCTTAACATGTGATAAGGGTGAAAACAGTTGACGGAGGCGATGGGTTTAATGGTGAGTTTAGTAATATTGTAATGTTGTTGTAGCCCCACTTGTATACATATGATAACATGTGTTAAGCATCCATTATAATCTTGTTGTAACCCGACTTGTATTCATGTATATGAAAGTGGTTTGCAAAACACTATGATGTGCATATACTGATCGTAACACGTGAAGAAGTTAATATGGAACATACAAGTTAATATCGTAACATCGTATACATGGGATAAAATGTGTTAAGCCTCTGTTATAATCTTGGTTTAACCTAACATGGTGTCATGTATAAGCTAGTGGTTTCCAAAACACCATGATGTGTATATACATACCGTAACATGTGTTAAGCGACTGAAATGTATAACATGTGTTAAGCATCTATTATAACGTGTGTTAAGACTTCCATAATGGATGCATAAACTCCAATAGTAACTTAATAACAACAGAGTAAACCTGATATAACATGTGTTAAGCATCTATTATAACATGTGTTAAGACTTCCAGAATGGATGCATAAACTTCAATAGTAACTGTAACAGTAGAGGTACAAATACGGGCGCCTCCACCATTGTAATCTTGTTGTAACCCGACTTGTATTCATGTATATGAAAGTGGTTTGCAAAACACTATGATGTGCATATACTGATCGTAACACGTGTACAAGTTAATATGGAACATACAAGTTAATATCGTAACACCGTATACCTAGGATAAAATGTGTTAAGCCTCTGTTATAATCTTGGTTTAACCTAACCTGGTGTTATGTATAAGCTAGTGGTTTCCAAAACACCATGATGTGTATATACATACTGTAACATGTGTTAAGCGACTGAAATGTGTAACGTGTGTTAAGCATCTATTATAACGGGTGTAAAGACGTCCATAATGGATGAATAAACTCCAATAGTAACTTAATAACAACAGAGTAAACCTGATATAACGTGTGTTAAGCCTCTATTATAACGTGTGTTAAGACTTCAGAATGGATGCATAAAATCCAATAGTAACTTAGTAACAACAGAAGTACAAACACGGGCGACTTCAACACAAAATGTGTTATGTCCATACCGTTTTAACATCATGTACTAGACAAAACAATAAGAGTCTGACATTATATATTACTAGTAAACGAAAATACATAGCACTAAGAAAATGGTGGAGCTTCCTTTGACAGTCTGCCTTAGCTTTTCAGTGGCTACCTTTGCTGCCTTAGCTTTTCAGTGGCTACCCTTGCTTTATTGTTTGGGTCGGTCTTGAAACAGTTTGTAAACATGTGGGTGTGCGTATGCCAAGGAAGTTATAAAAATGTGTTTTCATGTCACACGTAACACGTGTTACGTTGTACATGGGTTTCATGTCACATGTAACACATGCATGTCCAGAAGTTCAAACTATAACACGCGTTACGTTGTGTTGTGCTGTAACATAAACATGGTCATGATCCTTGAGCATCTGATCCTCGTTTGACGAAACCAACGGTCCCGAGAATTGGATCTTGTTTCCCTTGTATCCATCACCATGCTAATAACAAAAAGATGAGATAACCGTTAAGTTGTTAACCAGACATAACTATTAACACATTCATAGCCAGAAAATCTTTTTTCTCAAACAACATCACAACTTTTTAGCTAAATTGCAATCTTTTTCTCAAATAACATCACAACATAGCCAAAAATCAGTTCATATGCAAAATAATTTCCCAAATTAAATCCCCAAAATCACACTTAAAACATATGCCAAAAACACAAATTTGCACCCTGTACATTCTAAACTTCTCCCCCTAAACATGCATATGACTCAAAGATTAATAAGATTTTAAAAAAATCAAAACTTTTTAGCTAAATACAATCTTTTTCTCAAATAACATCACAACATAGCCAGAAATCAGTTCATATGCAAAAATAATCCAGCACCGGGTACCCTCATGCGTCTTAATAACAGAGGATGGTGGCGTTGTTTCTGCATAAGAAAAACACACGTTGGACACATTAACGGTGTAAATTCGAACATAACTATTATATTTGTTGTTTGTGTTACACAAACCATATTCTATAAACAGCTGAAGATACAAGCAAGAGAAAAACATAACCATTAATAAACATTAAAAACAAACCTGGAACATTTTCTTCATTTTGGATGTCAATCTCGTTAATGGAGGAACACGTAGTAAAGTTCTTGCTTTGGATCAGACGAATTAAAGTTGGTGGACGCTCCGTTGTACGTTAATGGAGGATGGCGAATTAAAGTTCTTGTTGAGGAAGATGAATTCGAAATTGAAAATTTTCCTTTTAAAATTGAAATAATCTAAAAGAAATGGGGGTTTGGTGATTTGTACAATGATGTGATGGGCATTAATGATAGTGTCAAATCAAATGAGGAAGAGATCTTGGGTTGGGTGGATAGATGTATAATTACATATATACCCTTAGAAGTAAAAAGGATAATCAGGTTGACTATGAATACGTGGAAGGATGTAAATCGTAGGTTCCAGAGTGTCACAGCCACGTAGCTTCCTCATGCTTCCAAATCACTGAACCCTAACAAAGAAGGTAACGAAAACTGACAATCAGCAAACAAACCTATCAGATCTAGGCTTGTAAAATTCTTGAATGTAGCATAAAAACTTAGATCTGCAAATAGATGGTTAAAATTGTCATTTCTAGTATTTGGCCATGGAAATTAGAAGTTACAAATTACAAGTAACCTTAACTGTTCTTGATTTTCTTGCCATGTGTATATTGGAAATGAAATACATTGTGAGTTGTTTTTTTAGCAAACCCTGGACCCTACTTGGCCCTGTGAACTCATATATGTCATCATCCTATATTCAAATAAAACGCATCAATTCAACTAAAAAATACAAATAAAGTATCACAAGCAGCTTTTTATTATACAACATTATAGAATCCTTATACGAAAAACATATTTACTACCTCAAATTAAGTGTTATTTCTGTCTCTCAGCTGATGCTTCCCAAAGGTTTTGTTTGTCTGATTTGGAACTCTTTGCGGACAAAGTCACCTATTTATTTAAAAAACAATATCAATATTCAAAAAAACTTTAATTACTAAATCACAAACAGTTATGTGGGGAGAATGTAAATAAAGACCTTTTCATCAACCAAAAAAGCCTAATAAAACCCCAAAAATAGTGAATCGAGATGAAATGCAAGAAACCAAATAACGATATGAAAAGGCTGAAACATCAAACGCTACGTGCGAACAATTTTGAAGCCAAAATTTATGAAATCGGACTTAGAAGCAAACCCTAATTTGACAGGAATCGCACCTGCAACTCCAACAACCGTCCGTCCGACCTTTCTTGCTCTCCTTCAAGTCTCTCTCTCTCTTTTCGCGTTCACACTCTAAACTCTCTTTTTGCTCTATGCCTCTTTTTTTCTTTTCTGTCACCGGTGTTACTCCGGCCGCCGCGTACGGCGGAGATGATGTATGAAAACTTGCTGAAATCTTCCCTTGAGAGAGAAAAGACTCAGATCTGAGCTTAAAAATCAACAAAAACGTAAGACGCTAACAAAAATCAACAAAAAACGTAACAATGGATGCAAAAAAACTCAAAGCCATACCTGTATCTATTACCGGTTGGTCTCAGATCAAGCACTTGAACAACAATTTCAAGAACATCAACGATTTTGAGTGAAGATGCCATAAACCGTAGATCTACAAAATCGCCTGGATAGAGAAACAGAGAGAGAAAAGGATGGGTTATTAGGTTGTTGTGGTCGTTGAGAGAAGATGTCATAAACCTTAGATCTTCAATCCATGGCATTTCATGTTTTTCTACTTTGATTTAAAGGTAATTGACAGAAAGAAGCAGATCTAGATCTTATGGAATTTGAGAGAGAGAAGGAAGAGATGAGGAGGGTGTGAATTTTGAAAAGTGATTTTAGGTTAAAGTATGCCGCCCAAAAGGGTATTATTGGAAAGATAAATATTCATGTGCTTTAAAGACTTGTACATCATTCTTTAGGGGTGTTTTAAGGAAATTTCAATGACTTTAAGAAGTCCTTTGGATATGTATATTATATATAGTATATATATATTTCCTAACATCTAAAATGTATTATTTTGGTGAAAGATTAAAATTATATATTTAGAATTAGTCTTAAAAATAGATTATTTTTAAGATGATTTCTATACCTTTTACCAAGTAAAGATTATATATTCATATGAAATATATCTTAGAATATATATAAGTATATATATTCTAAGGATGCAAGATCACGTATAATGAACACGCGGATATACGTATTCCTGTACGTACAACTATATACTCACTCACATCGCCAACACTTGGTGAAAACACAATTATACAAATACGATACAACTCACAAGATACAAGAATATATATATATATATATATATGGCGAAATATATATTAACAGTTATCAGTTAATACACCTAAGACACAGTTCAACGAATAACAAATACATACAAGTCTTAACACATATTCAAGATAAAAGACTTGTACATGAGTCATTACAAAGACCGAAGTGTCTAACAAATATAGGACGTTTGTAGATCGTGACACTATTCAAGACGACCACACGCGAGATCACAGTTACTTACAATTCACGAACGCAATTCAGTAAGTTCATGTCCCCTCTTCATTTTAAATGCTTTACAACTTTACAACTATCAAGGAAAATACATGTTCATAGTATGATAAGTCAAGGAATGAAACACCGTAGATCATGTGCGAATAGGGTTATACAACTAAGCACCATTAATCCAGTTTGGACCTATGTACAAGGGGTTAGATCTAATGGGTTTTGGCGAGCCCCACTTTTGGTCGTGGACCCATTCAGAAGAGTGCGTTTGTGTCCCAGTCGAGGATAGTCGACACAAAATCGTCTAGGTTTGGATTGCTTCCTATTTCGTCACACATATTAATGTCCTTGCAAAACATTAATGATCAACGATTTCATTGACGCTTTACATACTACATCTTTACATACTAGTTTTTCATCTTATACAACTCACATTTTATAGATTCATCTGATACAACTCACATTTTACAGATACATTTTATACAACTCACATTTTACAGATTCATCTTATACAACTCACATTTTACAGATACATTTTATACAACTCACATTTTACAGATACATCTTATACAACTAAACTACATGAACCCGCCAACTTTTGTTGATGTTTTCATCTTAATATGTATTTCAGGGAATTAGTGGACCATGCATATATTTCAGACAAGAAAGCAATTATCAAGACTCCATACCACCATTGGAAGGGTTTACCCGTTATATACCGCCTCTTTGCGGCGATATAGTGGACAAAGCCTTAACATTTTAGACTTGCATTTTGACGTATGAAACTATGACAGTTTATTTTCAGTTGATGGTCTGTAACCAAATACATTTAACTTATGTTGCACATCTTTTGAAACGATTATGGCAATGGCATTGGAGCATGTTTTATTCATTTAGTATGTTCACTTATATTGATTATGCAATGAGAACCAATCAGATCACATCTCACGCTTCCGCTACGAGCGGGTGTGACAGTTAGCGAACTAGATGTTTTCTGGGGAAAACTCTAGACTTCAACCAAAGAATTTTGAGAATTAAAGTCCAAAATTCACGAAGCCCAAATTTTTAAATAAAAATGGAATTTTTTTTTATCATGTATGAAAACCATTGCGTGTTTATGTGCATACGTGTTAATCTGTTTATTTGGGCCTTATGTGTTATTTTTCATTTGAACACACACTTACTTTGTATGGTTATATATGTCACAGATGTCGCACAGCACGAGGTCATCGAGATTCGTGACTCGGGTAGCGAGCCTGAATTCGAGACTTCACCCAGATCCATTTTGCTAGTGATACCCCTCACGACTCCACAGATGGGTGGTATGGCCGAATTCGCTTTGTCATTCCATGTCGACCTGCTACATTCGCCGGCCAGGTAGACCCCCATTATGGTTTTACAAGCAATGGATGGATAGACGATGATGATGATGTTCCTCCCTCGATTCATGAGACGAGACAATCATCAGGCACCGTACCAGTTATCGATGATGTGGATAGAGGTGTCCCTATGATCGGAGGATCTTTTAGTATCGCACCAATGGTGGAAGCCACTATCGTTACGGCTCAACCATTAGAGCCATTAGTCGTCCCACCTACTGTCATTTCCGAGCCCAATACTGAGATCCCTCCACCTCTTGCTACTGAGTCATTCTTTATCGTTGATCGATGTTGTCACTACGACCGGCAGTTCGCTACTTTGCATGGAGACTTGGACTCAGCTAGGGAACATATGAAGGATTTAGAGGGACAGATGGACTGGTATGACGAGCTGAAGGATTTGGACAATAGTGTGATGGATCAGATGCACTGGAGAGTAGTAGAGTCTGAGGAGCTTGTTAGGAAGATGTTGGATTTCCTGGGATTGAAGCGTTAGTTGTTGGTTGTTTCTGTTGTTTGTTTTGTTTGTCTCATTTTGATGAACCCTATTTATGGCTTGCATGCCAAATTTTCAGATATTTAGGAAATTTCATATAGACTTGTTGCGGGTGTTGATGTAGACACGCCAAATTTTGATTAGTCGCTGTACTAAAAACAATCTTTATAATTTCTGTAATAAATATCAAATGGGTTACTTTTGGTTTAAAAATTGTTCTTATTATTATGTGGATATTATACATGCGCAATGTTTGGTCCACTAGCATTTAATTATTGAATTATTTTTGGATATCGTCTTATGTGGTTATTATTGTTGTAATAATAGAAACGACGAAATGTCGCCAAAAGTGAGACAGGGTCCTGGACTACCTACCACCCCAGAGGAGTTAGCATAACTCATAGCCCAACACGTTTATACTGCCATGGAACAACGCGATGCTAACCAGAATAATGGCCAGGGACGTGGACGTGGTACTCATGGGCATGGTTTTGGTGGAGCACAGATCGGAAACCCTCAAAGTAATACAATGATCGAAAAGTTTTAGTAGTTCATGTGTTATGATATAATTGGAGCGTAATCCTGATTTTCATTAACCTTGTGAATAGTGCACAGATGTACGTATAAAACATTCCAGGGCTGTAACCCACGATCATTTACCGGTGCCGAAGGACCCCTTGATATCACCAGATGGATTGAGAAGATGGAATCTGTCATGGCAATCAGTGGTTATGCTGCTGATCAACGGGTTAGGTATGCTTTTGGTTCTTTTCTTGATGAAACTTTATCCTGGTGGAATTCACAAGTTCAAATAATGGGTGAAGACACTGCCTATGGTCTAACCTGGAATGAACAAAAATAGATGCTTCTAAAGGAATATTGCCCGCGTAGTGAGATACAGAAGATTGAGACCGACTTCTAGAATTTGACCATGGAAGGCCTGAACATCAGAGCTTACACATCTCGGTTCAACGATTTGGCAAGGTCGGTTCCACGGATGGTCACTCCTGAGTATGTTAAGATAGAGAGGTACATTTGGGGGCTATCGCCACGAATTCGCAGCAGGGTGACATTAGTGAAACCCACTACCTATCTAGAAGCTACTACACTAGCGAAATCATTAGCGGATGACGCTGCTCGCAAAGGTAGCCTTAACAAGAAGGAGGAAACCGGGAAGTCGTTGGGCAAGGCCAATGCAGATGGGAAATCTGAGCGGTTGGAGCGATCTGAGCCTAGAGATGGAGATTCACGGAAGCGAAAGTTTGAGAGCTCGAAGAAGGACACCGATAAGAAGCGTGATAGGAAACACAGCTCAGGGAAGGCTTATGTCACACCCCAACCGATGGCGGAATCATCAGGGTGCGGCACTGAGCGAAATAGATTGTCCAAGAGAAATCCATAACAACTAAAATTACCAGATATTTAACATTATGTCCAATACCATAATATATCAAATAAAAGCAGTTATTACAGATATTGTTTTCTCAAAGACAGATAGAATGTTCCGACAACTCAGATTTTATTAGATTCGTTTCTAGACTCCATCCTAGCTTGATTCCCGCAAGTAACAAGCAAAGCATCTTAAACACCTGTAACATATGTTAAAATAGAGGTCAATACACATAGTGTAAAGGTGAGCATACAAGTTTAATAGTATAGTAGATATCGAAAGCGGTTTACGCATAACCAGCATGTATCATGTGTAATGCGAAGCAAGTAGGTCATCGACAATGAAAATATGCACAGACGTGACTGCGAGTTGTAGAATGCGCAACACATATCACCATGGTGACACGTGAAGAAAAGCCCTTAACAACCCCTGTCCACGACAGGTGCTGAGTCCAAACTATAGTACTATCGTTGCTAAGGTGTCATGCAACAATCACTGTGTAAACATAACATACAAGCATTCATCGAATAACACGTATAACATGCAGAGCGGTTAGCATACAAAATGAGTTTGCGTTTTGTGATTGATGTGTTTTAATATAGGTAACGTATGTAACACCCAAAAGTGCTAAAAGCAAAAAAGGGATCGAGTATACTCACATATTGTGTTTAGTAAATAATCACTCTCTTGGATTGAAGGGAGCGCTGAGGGATTAGCCTGAACAGAATGATAGCATAAGCGATGAGCGGTGCGTTAAACGGTGCGAGTGTCTGAGCAACGAAGGGTCATCCAGACGGATGGCCATTCGGTCGGATGGTGATTTGTTTGGGATGGATGTATTTGTGTATGATGTGACTTTGAAGTTTTCGTTGTAGCATTTTCAAAATAAGGAAGTGTTTCTACTATTCATGCCATCCGGCCGGAGGGTCATCCGGATGGATGGCCGTCCGTTCGAATCGTGGTTCGCTGAAACTGATCTTCCTTATGTTTTTATGAAAATTGTTGTGTTGAACACCATAGGTCATTCGATCGGAGGGCTATCTAATCGGACGGTGATCCGTTCAGTAACCTTGTTCGTTTGAAACTTGTAAAATTTTGCTAAGTTTGGAACGTTTTGCGATTGTATAGAGACGGTATGACAACGTGTCAAACAACGGGAACCCATCGAGTCCAAGTCACCCGATCAGATGGGAATCACCCCGTCCGATCAGTTAACTGTTCTTGATGGTCATTCATGTTCAACCCATGAATCGGTTGTCTGTTGGTGCATATGTCTGTCGACTTCGTCTTGTATCAAGTCTTGTATTAGATTAGAAAGATCAGGGCACGAAATACGAAAAATATGTGTGATGGACCATTTCACACGAAATGGGCATTAACCATTTCGCACGAAATGAAGTTGCCATTTCGTACGGAATGGTGTGTCTATAAAGATTGCCTTGTTCAAATCATTTGTAACAGTTCTGATTCCGGTAGCGAAGCTCTGCCGAAGTGTCTTTAGCATTGTAAAACGATCTGATATCAATACAGAGACAGTTTAAAGTGATTCTGTGTGCAAATCAGCTGAAATAACTCCGATAGGTCTGATTCCGCCTTTCGTATTGGCTAGAACTCTTCTGAACGACTCGTTTTGGTCGTGCAAACGATCCTACAAGTGGTATCAGAGCTCAAGAGGAAGAGTTCTTACCATTTTCAGCTGAAATTTCTGATTTCTACTCACTTTCTTCACATTTTACAAAATTAAACAAAATTTCATGGATAAAATGGCTTGATTTTCACATATAACGTGCGAAACACTGTTTTAACAAAGCCTTGAAAGAATCAGACCTTAATTCGAAGTAAAACTTGATCAATTTTATCAAAAACTGTCCGAAAGTGTGACGTCATCATCATTTCGTACGAAATGGGATATCAGGTCGTTTGAATATTGCGTCCATTTCGCATGAAATGAGCTTCTATTTCGCACCAAGTGTTCATTTCGCTTAAAATTGTACAGCTTGCCTTCATTTCACATGAAATAGGCTTCATTTCGCATCAAGGGCCATTCCATTTGAAAGTTATCCCATTTCTCATGAATTGGGAGGATTAGTTTCATTTCGTTTGAACAGAGTCCATTCCGCGTGAAAGGTTCATTTCATTTGAACAGGGTTCATTTCGCTTGAAGGATTTATTTCGTTTGAAAAGCATTTTGTTTGAAGAAAGTCATTTCATTTGAAAGCCTGATTTTATGAATTTTCAAATTCCAAATCATGGATAACGAGTTCTGCAATGCCTTTGCTAGCCCGATCACTATTACTCAGAATACGATGCTAGAAAATGAAACGGGTACCACGCAAAAACCGCCTAATCTTATGAGTATCGAGGAGTATAGTGGATGGGCCGAACGTTTTGAAAATCGGGTTCAAGCATATTACCTAGATGCATGGGATTATACTGAATTTCGATATATTAGACCAGTTAAGGACAACGGACAGAAAGTTGACATCAGAGATCTAGATGTTGATGAGAAAAAGAAATACAAAAATGAAAAGTTGATGGTTAGTCTCTTGCAGCAAGCTATTAAGGAAGAAATCTTGATTTTACTTCAGCACAACGGAAGTGCTCATTCGATATGGAAAGAATTAAAATCAAAGTTTGTTGGAAGTAAAGAAATGATCAAGAACAAAATGTCGCTTTTAAAGAAAGAATTTGATTTATTCCGTGGATTAAGAATTGAAAACACTAAGCAGATTATAGAAAGATATTGCAACTTGGTGAAGAATATGCAAAGGTTGGATATCAATAAAGATAAAGAAGAATTGATTGAAAAGTTGGCCGATGCGTTGCCACATGATGTTTGGGGCACGTATCTTATGATGTTGAAAAATAAACCTGAATTTGATAATCTAACGTTGAGCAATTTTATAGAACAACTTGAAGCTCAAGAGATGGAACAACGAAAGATAGCAAGAATGAAGAACTATGATGGTGAACAAGACATTGGTCGATATTACAAAGGTGGTGTTAGTGATAAGACCAACATTGCACCGAAGATTGAAACTGCTTTCAATGCCAAAAGTTCTTCTTAAGGTTCATCTCAAGGAACAAATAGCAAAACATGATTTTCTTCATATCCATCATTCGATCCAAATTTTTCAGCAACAAAGAGTGGCAAAGTTCTACAATGCAACATTTCACTAAATCTTGAGAATGATCAAAATTACTCTGAAGAAGTAGCCAAAAGTCATATGTCTTTGTTGGTGACTGTGTTAGAGTCTTATGGGAGTTTGGTCGCAGGAAGGATTGGAAATCCAATGTTGACAAAAGAGGATTACGATCAGATCGATGCTGTAGAGATGGAGTTAATGGATATAAAGTGGTGTTTAGCAAGCGTGTTGAGAAGAGCTGAAAAGTTTAAACAGATAACTGGAAGGGATGATTTTCGTGATGCGAATGTTTCTACTTTAGGATTTGATAAATCTAAAGTTACTTGTTTTCGTTGCAGGGAAAAAGGGCATTTCAAGAGAGAATGCACAAACCGCGAAGCAAGTGGAGCTCAAAATCCTTTCAACAACAATGATTATTATCAGAAAGCGATTTATCATCAAGTTGCTCAATAGCCGTATCAACAACAACAGCCACAAACTTCACATGCAAGAAAGGAGATTGAAGAACCAAAGAAAGCTTATCTAGTTAATCAAGAGGATGAAAGATTGCCAGAAGGTTTTAGCTGGGACAAATATTGTCCGGATAAAGAGATCTTAAAGGCTAAAGCTTTTGTTGCTCAAGTCATTAAAGACAGTGATGATGATAATTCATATTGGGCAGATAGCATGAAAGAGCGTTTAAAATATCTAGCCGAGAGAGACGCTGAAAGGGCTCGAATGGCAAAGAAGAAGGTTGAAAAACAAGATGATCGTGATGATGATTATTCGTATGAGGCAGAAAGATTGAGAGAGCTTTTAAGATTTCAAGCTGAGAGAGATGAAGAAAGAAGGAAAGGTAAGAATGATGAAGAAGAAGTCCGAGTGATAAAAGTCAAAGAAGTTCCAGCTTTTGAGATTAAAAAGGAAGCTATTGCAGAAAAAGTGTCTGAGAACTGTGAAAACTGTGAGACTATGAAGAAGTAAAACAATGAGTTGATTCACAACATGAACAGGTTGAAAGAATCATATGATGTTCTGAACAAAGCCATGAATCAATATAACGAGACAAGCAGTGAACAAGCTACAGCCATGAAGACACTCAATGGAGCATACATGATAAAGCAGGATATGGTCAATTATTACATTGGGATGTGTGCTGAGCTTGAACAGAAGTTGGAAACTCAGAGAATTGAAACTGAAAGAGTAAACAAGTTGTTAAAAAGTTACTCATGTTCTTCTTATGTGATTGACATGATTTATCCCACAGTTGAAGGCATGAAGGCGTTTGAAAAAGAAACATCTGAAGAAAAGAATTCTGAAACAAAAGAGGATACTGAAGTGAAAAATTCTGGTAAGAAACAAAGTTTTGGCTATAACAAGTGTCCACCCCCGCTTGAAAATGGATATTCTCCATGAAATCCAAATTCAGAAAGAGTCAAAAAGGCAACCAACTTACAATGAGAATGTGTGTCTTCAGATAACTTGCCAGACAACATTGATGTTACTTTTACATCATCTGACACTGATCACGAGTCAGAGTTAATAAAGAAAGTGGTCGATCAGGTGTTGGAAAAAGATGAAACAGAGGAGTCAAAGTCAGAGTCAAAGTCCGAGTCCGACACGTCAAGTTCATTAGTAAAAAAGGACAAAAGGATTTATAATAAAGAATTTCTGTTATCACAAAATAATTTGAATGATGAAACATTCAAAGTAACATATACTTTGAATGATTCTGAAAAATTATATTCTGATGAAGAATTTCCAATAAGAGGTGTTAAAACTGAAATGATCAAAAAGGTTTTCAAATAACAGAAATCAATATTTCTGAAATAAAAGATGTAAATCTTTCTGAAAAACCTAAAACTTACACCTCAAGAGTTCAACAAAAGGTAAATAAGAAAAAAGGTTACAGTTCTGGTTCCGGTTTTCAAAAGAAACCAAACCATAACGGTAATTTCAAAAAGAAGGGATTGGGTTTTATTCCACCCAAAAATTATAAAAATGAGAAAACTTATAAACCAAAGATTGTTTTTTGTTTCAGGAACATCATCTGAAGAAGAAAAAGAAAAAGTGCAAGTGTTCAGAAAAAAGACAAACAAAGATTTCCTTGCTAAGAAGCAAGAGGAAATGAAGAATGAATTTGTTCAGAAGAAAAAGGAGACAAGAACCTGTTTTCAATGCAAAACAGTTGGTCATATTGCCAGGAATTGTCCAAAGGCAATCCATACACAACAGGGAGTCTCTGATAAACTCAAAGAAAAGATGGTTGAGAATGAACCACCAACCAAACAATTTAAAGTTTTTAAAAATTCAAAGTTTGAGGTTGGTGAGTGTTCAAAAAGTTTTTACAAAAGAAAAGTGAATCTTGACAACCACAAGTGGGTTGTTAAGAAATCAGTTGATAGTTCTAGTAATGATTCTGATTCATCAAAATCAGAGGAGCTATTTTTCTGGCGATGAATCTGACTCATCAAAGTCAGAGGAGCCACAAGTTGAGAAAAAAGGTGTAGGATCGTTTTGACGACCAAATGAGTCAATCAGAATCAATACACAACTGTTTGAGAGGCGAAAACAAACAGCCTAGAATCAGTGTAAGAAATGAGTAGAAACAGAGTATGATACTTAAAACAAGCTTCTCATTAATATTTGACTTGAAAATCGGGCAGCACTTCGTTACACCTCAGCTAATTCCGTGCCAAATGAGAAACTACAACTGCCTATTTATAGGCTTCTGATTTCGCTTGAAATAACCACATGTCATTTCAAGCGGAATTAACATTTCTAATTTCGTTTGAAATGACCATGTGTCATTTCAAGCGAAATTACTACAAAATACATAAAATTACACTTTTAACCCCTGTAAACCCTATACAAACATGACCTAGACTTAAGACGTAGGCTATAGACATTATGCACCAACAAACTCCCCCTTGGATATTGCCGGAGTCTTCAGTCTGGTCTTCAGCGCTTTCTTTACAGTGACTTGAATTTCTCTTCCCAAGGCTTAGGCTTTTTCATCAGCAGCTTCCTAAGCTTTTCGTTCTCATCCACTTTTTTCTTTTCTTCAGCAGCCATTCTTTGAACAACAGTATGCCTTAGCATGTTGTCTCTATCTTCACGAGCCTTTCGTTCTTTCTCAGACTTTAACTTTTCTTCTTCCTCTATCTTTCGCCATTTAGATGACCATTTATTATCAGCATTGATTCCTTTCTGGAAGCAGATGGAAACAACCTTTTGAAACTGCATAGCCTGGTCTCTATCTTCAGCTTTGAATCCAATCTTGTTAACAAATAAGCATTCAATATCTTTTGCTGAACATTTCACCAACCATAAAGGATCATACACAAAGATGTGTCTGATTTCATTTTCAGCTCTATAGGTGATCACAGCTTCAGTCGACAAACAGATGTATACCCAATATAAGAATCCTTTATAAAAATCCTGCTCCATTTGCGGCACAAGAATATTCTTCAACACTTTAGGCTTCTTCACATGCAAGATCGTCTCTTCATTCCCAGTCACTGGATTCACCCTCCTCACTTTATTTGGATAATGAGGTTTCCAGTGTTTGAATCCTCTGAAGGCTTCAAATTTCATCAGACCCCAGATGGGTACATCATGCTTTCTTACAGGATAATCCAAAGTTCTAACCTTTGAAAGTTCTTCCACATCCCACCAAGGTAAGGACATGATATCCTGTATATATTCAAAATACTGCACTCCAAATTCTCTTCTGATAGCATAAACATTCACTTGTGGTAGAAAACCCCAACTGAGAATATCTCCCAGTGAAACATCCCTGTCTCTCTTATAATACTCCAATGGCCGCTTGAATTTTCTTTCAGAACTCTTTCTAAACCACTTTTCGCGTTCTTCGGCTTGTGCATCTTTTGTTGTACCATCAAAATTTTTATATTTCAGACATTCTGCGACTTTCCTTCTCAACTCTTCTACATTTTCTTGAATGAAAAACTCAACAAGCGTAGGAAAGTTCGATGTATCAACATTTTCAGAAGTTTCTTCATCACTGCAATCCTCTACCTCAACTCTATCATAGTTGTCTGCCTCATCAACATACTTGTACTCATATTCAGGCTGTTGATTCATATCAAATGCATTCAACTCCTCTTCAAAGTCAAACTTGAAGTTAGGATCATCAATACATGTCATCTCGATAATATCAGCCATGGTGTACGTATGTCTAATTTCACCTTCCTCAACTTCAGGTTCAAGATGCAATATCAACTTTTCTCTTTTATCAACGTTTTGCTCATCAACGTTCTCCCCCTCACCTGTAGCATCCTCAGGTTCTTCATTCATATCGTCATGAAGATAATCTTCGACATTCTCTTAATTAGACGCTTCAGTGACTTTAATCCCTGTACCACCCTGATCGTCGTCATCATTATCATCATCACTATGACTACTTGCAGAAAATACATCATCTGCATCATCTGTTTTCTCTTCATCATCATCTTCTTCTTCTTCTTCATCATCATCCTCGACCTCTTCCTCATCATTAATAATATCATCAATCAACATGTCCTCTTCAAAAATAGCAGACACAGCAGAAATAGGACGAGGATTCTGAATTGGTGATTCAGGAGCAGTAGATAAAACAATTGCCCTCTCAGAAACACCTTCAATACCTTTACCTTTATCTTTCATCTGAGCATCAATTTCAGCTTGACGTTGAGCTCTAACTTCCTCAATCTTTATTTCATCGAATTTCTGTTCAACAGTCTTTCCAAGCATACTCTCTAACACTTTATTTATCATGTACAACTCATGTTCTTTCATTGCTTTAGTAGCTTCCAATTCTTTGTTCTTTAACTCAAAGTATTTGTTCTGCTCATCTTTACGTGCTTTCTCTTCTTCCAACTCTGCAACTTTAACTTTCAGAATATCAATCTCTGTCTGATCAGCTTCCACTTTCTTTAATAATGAAGAATTTTCAGTTTCCACAGACTTTACACGCTTCTCAAGCTTTTTCTCACGATCCAACAACTTCTTGTTCTCAACCAAAACTTCTTCAACTTTCTTTTCCAACCTCTTAACTTGCACATGAGTCGCAAAATTGAAATCACCAATGTCTTCAAGAGTAATACCCTCCAGAATATTTGGAAAAGTTTTGAAACCAGAAGAACCAGGTGTAGTTTGGACAGGTGGTTGTGTGGGTGGTGGTGTTTGAAAGATTTTCGGAGATGTGACAATAGGTTGTTTTCATGTGGAGGTGTAGCAATATGAATATGTTGTGGTGAAAGATGTGGTGGTGATTGGATTGGTGATGGTTGTCTTGGTGGTGATTGATGAATTGGTGAATGAATTGGAGATGGTTGATGTTGAGGTTCAGATGGTGGTGATGGTTGTTTACTAGGTTCCTGGATTGGTTTCTTCTTTAACAATACTTTCAATCTTTTTACAACCTTCGGAGTAACAACTCTCTTTCTTGCATATTGTTTCTTCCTACCACCAGATGATGGAGGCGTCTGAGATTCTATCACATTCTCAGGAGAAGGATTGTATAACTCATCCTCTTTATCTTCTTTCCTCTTTCTCTTGAGCTTATTTTCTTTTTCAATCTCAGCTCTAATTCTTGCTGCACGCTCAATTTCATCAATTTCTTCATCAGATGGGCTTGAAGAACTGCTATCTGCATCATCACCTTTATTACCAGCAGTCTTTCCTGTTTCAGCATTATAATCTGTAAGAGATTTCAACAACTTTTCAGATTCAGGAGACAAACGAACATCTCCTTCAACATTAACTTCAGCTTCATCTTCTTTATCAGATTCATCCACAAGCATAGTTTCAACAACCTTCTTTTGACGCTTTTTCTTAGGTTGTGATGATGAACCCTCTTCTACTTGAACTTTCGGAGTTGTTTTTCTGCTTCTCTTCTTTTCTCTTTCAAGAACCACTCGTTTCTTAATTCTTTGAAATCTTCAAGTGTTTTCAACTCATCAGCATAACTTTTTTCTTTCGTTTCTTTCTCATTTCTCCAATTTTGATGATTGATAGGATCTGGATCTTGATAATTCTTATCTTTGATGAAACCAAAAAATTCAGCTTTCGTTTTTGGCTCTGGATGATTTGGGTGATATCTGGCCAATTGTTTCAAAGACTCATTATACATATGAAATAATACCAACAGATCATTCTCTTCATCTCTCTCCAAATCAGGATAAGCGTGATCTATCATCATCTGAACAAAACATGAATACACCCAAGTCTTGCTCTTTGAAGTAATGTTCTCAACCATATAATGAAACACAATCTTTAAAAAATTATACTTCTTGTTTAATACAAGAGCTGTCACCCTGTTCATTTGATAATCCCTCATTGCATCATAAGCTCCCTTTCTATGACTTAGAGCAATCAACACTGAGTGAATAAGAAACTTGTATGGCTTTGAAAACTTTGATTTCAAGTAATTAGCACTGTTCAAAGCACCATTATAACCCATCCGCAACATACAACCTTTGACCATCCTCTCTGGGAATTTTGTCGGAGAGTTTACATCATCAGGAAAATCCAACACTTCACGGATAAGTGCCTCCGAGATAATAATTAGTTTGTTTTCACCATTTAGCTCAACAACCGAATTGATAACTTTGCTCTCTTCGTCATAAGTTGCCTTTTCCCAAAAACGTTTAATGTGTGATTTGAAAACCAGATGTTGATTCGTCAAAGCTTTCTGAATTGGTAACCTTCTCATAAACTCCAGAATACTCTTGAATTCGGTCAACTTTGGTATCTTCTCCTCATCGAAATCACAACAACTGTTGTGTAATGGATTAAATATCACATTTGAAGCCTGAAAACATAACAACATACAATCAAATTATTACTTAGAAAAAAATTTGAACACATTGATCATTCAAACGAAATAACATTTACAAACGAAATCACACATTCACACGGAATAACATTCTCAAACGGAATCACAGTTCAAATGGAATAACATTTTGAAACGGAATACCATGTTGAAACGGAATGACATTTGAAGCGGAATAACATGTTTCAAACGAAATCCCTGATTATGAACAAGATTTTTCAAAACTTTTCTGATGATGAAATTAATCATCTGGGTTTGTTCTATAGTGATTTCCGAGCACAAAGGTGTGATTTATTCACATTTTAACCCACAAACATAACCTAGATCTAAGTCTGAAATTCTTGTTCATCGTGGTTCAAACAAAATCAAAAGATCTGGTTCAATCAAAACCCTAAGATTGATCTATAATGTATTCCGACCACACACATATGATTATCTTTCATTTTAGTTAACAAATAAGCCCTAGATCTATGTTTTAGTTCATATTCACCACTGACCAAACGAAATTAGGTCAGATCTGGGTCAAATCAACAAGTTATCTTACCTTTCCCATGATAATAGTTGAGTAAACCAACTAAAATCAAGATTTCAAACAACAATCGGGCAAAATAACGACTAGAAATTGATGATAAAAGGATTTCGCTTGAAATCACCTGATGAGGATCTTTGAAGCGGAATAACAGAAATGATATGTTCAAGCAGAATTAGACCCCTATTTATAGACCAGCTAATTTCGTGTGAAATTGGCACTGAGGTCTTTTCAAACGGAATCACCAGTTCAAGCGGTATTACATTTTCAAGCGAAAATACCTTTTCAAGTGGAATCATCAGTTCAAATTTTCAAATTTTTAACTTTTTCAGATTTTACCGACACACCCAGTTTACCAAGTCCAAGTTAATGACCTTGGTCAACTGTTCAGCCTACCAAGTCCAAGTTAATGACCTTGGTTGACCAATTTATGAAGTTTGCTGACTTTCTGAAACAATTTTAGTTCAAGTTAATGAACTTTTAAACTTTCAATCAATTACCAATCACCTTTTCTCAATCTTCTGCTTACCCAACCCTCATGATCCAGACTTGTTCAGCACATAAGACTTTGATCATCTCATCCCCAACGTTTGTTTTCGAAAAATAAGATGAAATGCAAATCTTTTTGGATTTTTGAATAAGATAAGCAACAAACTGTACACACAATATTTTTGTGAGTGTGTTAAGGGATCATATTAGCTTCCGACAAGATACGAGTACCGTTAAGCTTTGATTACATTTTCAGTATTAAACAGTTCACTTTGATTGTCGATATACTGATCCTCTTAAATTCTCACACAAAGTTCAATCTGTTCAGGATACGAGTTAAGTGTTTTAAAGACTTAAACTTATACGCGTGTCCCACCTCAGAATATACTCTCGTATCCAGATCCCAATATTCAGTCTTATAGGTGAGTATACCTAGATGATATCTGTAAAGGGTTAATATGCGAGGGCCGTGAGAGCTCAGGCTATTGCTTCCGCAAAATCAGAGAGATGACCGCTTCGACTTTTGGTGGGTTCCCTTTAGAGAATCTTTTCTTCAACAGCACATGATTAGCATTTTGCAATGTTTCATCATTTTTTTATGCTGAGGGGAGGCTTATATTTCAAGCAGCGTAAAGTATTCTCCTGGGACTAGGCCATTGCTTCCGCAAAATCAGAAGTCCCGGGATAATACCCCAAATATCACTAAGCATAAAGACCTAGTATCTCAGAAAGAGGGACCTTTCAAACAAGATTTCGGGGGTTACCCATATATCCGAGAGATGTTCCCCATGTAAAAGCAAGTAATGATTTTATGTTTATATCCCGAACAAACTTATTAAATGTGTAAAAACCTATCGGCACATCATCAGCGAGACTGCTTAACACATTTTAAACATTACATTTCTTTAGCGTACTGCATCTGTCTAGCTGATGTACTATCATTTCCCCTTTTTACACAAACTCTTTTTCAGTTTTTCAATGTTTTTGGATTTTGAAATTTTATCATGTTTTTGGATTTTCTGCAAACTTTCTCCCCCTAAAAACAAAAACATATTTTTGTGTTTTTGGTTTTATCAAAAGCAGAAAATAAACTGTACAAAAAAATTTGACAACACAACGTGGATCACATCAGATCGCCGTCCTCCTCAGCTTCACATTCAATAACCCTCCCAGAAAACAAATTTTTCATCCCATTTAATTTCAAAAGATAGTTGAATCTCTTTTTATCAAACGGTTTGGTGTAAAAATTAGCTTTCTGTTCATCGGTGTGTATATGTTCGATGCGAATCAATTTCTTCTCGTGACAATCACGGATGAAATGATGTTTGATTTCTATATGTTTTGTTTTAGAATGGTGAACCGGGTTTTTCGTTATGTTAATCGCTGCTTCATTGTCCATAAATATAGGCGTGTCCAAGAACTGCAAACCAAAATCTCGCATCTGTTGTTGGATCCAAAGGATCTGAGAGCAACAGCTCGAGGCCGAAACGTATTCAGCCTCGCACGTAGAGAGTGCTACTGAGGTTTGTTTCTTGCACTGCCAAGTGACTAATCGAGTTTCGAAGAACTGACAGCCTGCAGTTGTGGACTTAGCATTTTGCTTTCAGCTACCAAAATCCAAATCAGCAAAACCTGTGAGAGAGAAATTGCCAGACTTAGGATACCACAAGCCGGTGCTTGGACAGCCTTTCAAATACCGTAAAATGTGTTTCACGATCGTCAAGTGTGACTGGCGTGGGCTGGACTGATAGCGGGCGCATAAACACGTCGGATACATGATGTCTGGGCGAGAAGCAATAAGATACATCAAAGATCCAATTATCGACCGACAATACGTCTTGTCCACCTTTTCTCCACTCTCGTCTGGGCAAATCCCATGATTCTGAGCTAGGGGGTTGACGTCGGAGTAGATTCAGACATGTTGAACTTTTCCAGAACATCGTTCACGTATTTAGTTTGATGAATGAAGATTCCTTCGGGCATTTGCTCCACCTGCAACCCTAGGAAGAACTTCATCTCCCCCATTGAACTCATTTCGAACTTCTTCTTCATAACTTTCTCAAAATCTTTACACAAATCGTCATTTGTCGAACCAAATATGATGTCATCAACGTAGATCTGCACGATTAATAGATGTCCTGCAACCTCTTTTTTAAACAGAGTGCTATCAACCGTCCCTCTGATGAACCCGTTGGCCAGCAGATGTTGGGAAAGCGTCTCATACCAGGCTCTCGGGGCCTGGTGAAGTCCGTAAAGCGCTTTATCCAGAAGATAGACTTTTTTTTTGTGTAGTGGATCAGTGAAACCCGGCGGTTGTCCAACATACACTTCTTCTTTGATTTTGCCATATAGGAATGCAGATTTCACATCTAATTGGTAGACTTTGAATCCTTTCCAAGACGCGAACGCCAGGAAGATCCTAATTGCCTCAAGTCTAGCAATAGGCGCATACACCTCTGTAAAGTCAATGCCTTCTTGCTGACTGAATCCCTGTACTACCAATCGTGCTTTGTTTCGAACAATGACTCCTCTATCATCCCTTTTGCATTTGAATACCCATTTTGTTTTGATCAAATTTTGATTTTCAGGAAGGTCTACTTATCTCCAAACTCCCAGCTTCTCAAACTGTTGCAACTCTTCCTGCATAGTGTTAACCCAACTTTCTTCAGTTAAAGCTTCTTTATACATATTGGGTTTAACCTGCGAGATGAAACACTTAAGTGAGAATTCTTCCTGTAAAGGAGCAACAGATGTATAAAAACATGTAAGAGCTCTGTTGATCTGATCCCGTGTTTTTACTCCGCTCTGAAGATCACCAATAATCTGCTCTGAAGGATGATATGACAAAGTTCTTGGCATAGCAGTGTCAGGCACGCTCACTTCCGATTGCAAGTTCGTAATGTCTTGATCACCGGTGTGATCCTCAGCTTCTGTCATTGCAACATTTGGTTCCTCGTCAAAAGTCGGACCCTCTTCCGATTCTGAGTCGTCAGAATTATCAAATGTTGGAGCTGGTTCCTATGGTGGTTCGTGAGCAGTTCCACTTGGACCGGCCTCGTGATCGTTTGTTCCACTTGTAGGGTCGCTTGTACCCACATCGGGCTGAGAAACTACCAACAGTCTTGGCACCTGATCTTGTGACATAGATTGTTGATGTTGGTATAAGTAAGCTAGTTCCTCTTCACTTGGCTCAGTCGGAAGTTGGAAAGACTCCCAGAGTTTGTCGTAATTGAACAAAAATCTTTGTCCGGGAAGTTGTGGTGGAGCAGTATGCTTCTGATAATCAACATGCTGAACTTGAATTATCTTCCCCAGGCATGGTACGAATACCCTCTTCAGCGGACTCGCATAACCTATAAAGAAACCATCATTACTTTTAGCACCAAACTTACCATCTGGATCAATGAAAGTACAAGGCGATCCAAACGATTCTAAAAACTTCAAATTTGGTTTATAACGATGAAGAAGTTCAAAACATGTTTTCTTGTATTTCTTCACTGTGAGAACGCGATTCAAAGTATAGCACGCTGCTGCCACCGCTTCACTCCAGAAAAATATCGGCAGCTTGGAATCGGCGAGCATTGTTCGAGCTGTTTCAATCAAGGTGCGATTCTTTCATTCAGCTACACCATTTTGCTGTGGAGTGTATGGTGCACTGAATTCATGAAGAATTCTTTTTTCATTGCAAAACTCGAGCATCCGATTGTTCTTGAACTCCGTTCCATTATCACTCTGAATTCTTCTGATCGGCACTTTGTACAGCGTTTCCATCTTCTTGAATAGAAACATCAGCGAGTCAAAAGTTTGATCTTTGCTTTCCATACACACTACCCATGAAAACCTTGTGAAGTTGTCAGTGACCACAAGACAGTACAAGTCTCCGCTTACGCTTTTTACATTGACTGGCCCAAAGAGATCCATATGGAGTCTCTCGAGCGGTACTCTGATTGAATTCAACAACTTCTGTGGGTGTGTCTTTTTTGGTCTGTTTTCCCTTCTTGCACTCTACACAATCATCATTTAAATGAAAATTTTTCAAATTTACACCTTTAACCAAATCATTGTGTACAAGGAAATTCATTTTTCTGACATGAATGTGGCCCATCTTTCGATGCCACATTCTTAACTCTTTTTCAGTCGCTGTCGTTTTTGTCATAAAACATTGTTTCTGATAATCTGTTGTTGTTGCGACACTCATATCGAGAACATACAAATCATTTTCTCATGGAGCTCGCATCAACACCATGTCCTCAGGAATTTTAAAACCAAGTTTTATGATTAAACATTCATTTTTAGTAAAGTGTACTATAAAAGACTTGTCACAGATCTGTGAGATGCTCAACAGATTGTTTTCAAGTTCGATGATATAGTTCACTTTTTCAAACGACACAACTCCATTTGTTAGAGTTCCTTCACCAACTATTCTGCCACCCTGATTCCCTGCAAATCCAACATAACCACCGTTGATTGATTTAACGTCGTAGAGTAAAGCCAGCATTCCAGTCATATGCCGTGAAGCTCCGCTGTCCATGATCCACTTCGAGATTATTGACCTCGGAAGCCCCTGTATACATCACAGAAATTCATTCAAACAAAGAAGCCCATGATTTCTTTACCTATGGAACACTACCAAACACAATATCACATGACTCATCAACTGTTGGAATGTTAAAAATGAGATTTGGAACAACAGGTTTAGCTTTTGGTTTTAAATTTTTCTCTTTAATTGGAGGGAATTCCTCAAGAAACTTGTCTAGTTCAAATTCAAGTTTCTTAACATCATTTGCAAACACTTTTGGTTCATATTTTAGCTCATTTTCCATCTTCTTTACTTCAACCGACTGTTTTGGTTTTGCCACCCATGATTGGTTTTCAAAAATTTTCGTCTTTGGATAAATCTTTGAAATCTTTTGAGTTTTCGAAGATTCACCAACCTCAAATGTTGATTTCAGTTTATCTTCGGACTTCAAAGATTCACCCCTTTTCAAGATACGATCGGGGGAAACCATTAGCTTTTTACCCTTAACATCAGTTGGAGTTTTAGGTTTGGGTTTTTGCAAAACTGGTTTCTCAATCTTTTTCACACACTGCTTGGCCATATGACCAATTTCATTGCAGCGGTAACATATTCTTTTGTCATACTCGACAAAAGTTGATCTGTAGGTCTCCTGTCTCAACTTCTTAGCTGCATTGAAATCGTCAATGGCTTTTTGACTGAAGATATAATCCTTTTCAGCATCAACACTAGGACCAGCAACAAAAACATCACTCATCTTTTCTTTTGGCTTGACATTCTTAGCCATTTTCTTTTCAAAACCGACACCCGTCCTTTTAAAGTTGTTACCATGCCTTTTGTTCTGATTATGATTACCCACCCATTCTTTCTTTCCCGGGTTGGTTGGTTGTTTCACAAAAGATTTTTTAGGTTTTGAAAGAAACTCGTTGTTGTTAACCTCAGAAATATCAATTTCAATCAGTTTAAACACTTTCTCAACATTTTCCAATCTGGCATTTTAGATTGGATACTCAAAATCAGAACAGAGTTTGTCAGTTCCGGTCATTGTGTAAACCACAATGATCGAATCATTATTCACAACCTTTTCTGATTTTGGTATAAACTTGTCTAAGAAGTTGCCATCTTCTTCAGAATCAGAAATGGAGTTTTTAAAATTAGTTTTCACAGTATCAAACTCCGAGTTATCACTTTCTTCATCTAACACTTGATCAACAACGGTTTTGATCACCTATGACTCAATATCAGCGTCGGATGGAGAAAATGTAACATCAATGTTCTCAGGTAACTCATTCTCAATGGTTCTCAACTTGAGATTCAATGCAGATTCCATCCCGTCTGGATACTTTTGAGTGTAATGATTCCACATTGGGGGTGGAAAACATTTGAAGACAGGTTTCGCATCATGTTGTTGCGGGAGAATTTGATCAATCACATATGATGAAGCATCATAACTCATTAGTTTCTTATCAATTCTCTTAGTTTCAATTCTCATTAACTCAAGTTCTTTTTTCAAAGAAGCAATGTTATCCAAATGGATGTTAATTTCCATCTGTTTATCCATGACAGTAGATTTTAGCAATTTTGCGGCTTTATCATTTTCAAAACTTTCTTTTTTAATCATTTTGATTGATCGTGCCAAAGTGTCATATGCTTCTTTTATCTCACTCAAATCAAATTTTACTTCATCAGTAAATTTCTTCAATTCTTGAAGTTGTTTGTCTTTTTCAAGACAATCCATGCAAGGTTTTGAACAGTTTTTGCATGGAACATCATGAATCGAATCAACCTTTTCGGTAACCTTTTCTTCTTGATCACTTTTAATATCTGTTTTACCAAAACCATCAGACTCTGACTCAGACTTTTCTGCTGATTTAATCTTCTCATTTTCCGATTTCTCGTCAGACTCCTTTTTGACCGTTTCGACAGACACACTTTCAACTGAATCGGTTTCGACAGACTTTGATTCGACAGATTCTGTTTCTACCTCTTTTAGCCTGCCCATTAATGCTTTATCAGCAATCTCTTTTAGAGTCTCTTCATTGATTTCTTTTGAAACGTCGATTATCTCTTCAACTGGAGCTGCTTCAACATCATATCTTGGACAAAGACCAGTAGTTGGCTCACTAAAGAAACCTGCAAAAGATTCAAACATATTAGGAGGCATTATTGATTTGAAAGAACTAGCAATAATCTCCTGTTCAGACTGGTAGTAATAGATTTCTGCAGCAACTTCTTCAAGATCAGCTAAACTTTCTTCAGATGTCACTTCACTGACTTCTTCTGTCTCAACAACGCATTCCGGTTGTTCCACAATCTCTGCCATCATTGCCCTACCCTCACTACCAGGGATGTACTTATCCCAACTAAAACCTTCAGCAACCTTCTCATCATCTTGATTGACTAAGAGAGCTTTCTCCGGCTTGTTTTCGATCTGAGGTCTTTGGGTGAATGGTTGTTGACTTGTCTTATGATAGATCGCTTGTTTGTAATAATCATTAGTGAACAGATTTTGATGGTTGTTAACCTCCCTGTTTGGACATTCCTGCTTGAAATGTCCCTTCTCTTTACATTTGAAGCATGTGACTTTCCATTTATCAAACCCAAGCTTTTGATCTGGTCCTGAAAGACTGTTCCGACCAGTAATTTCCATAAAACGTTGAGCTCTTCTCACCAAGCTTGCCATTCCCCATTTGATGTCGATCAACTCCAGCTCCTCTGGATCAATCTGATCATAGTCTTCCTTTGTCATATCGGGGTTTCCAATTCTACCTGCAACCAAGCTTTCATACGATTCAAGCACCGAAGCAAGAAGTGCTATGTACTGCTTCGCTGATGATTTAGTAAAGTCTTGAGCATTCTTTATGTTCACTGCTATGTTGCACAGAATTCCTGGACCTTGACTTTGACTGTTTGATCCTGACGAACTTTGAGTATAAGATTGATCAGGCGAGTTTTGAACCTTTGGATTTGGCTCAAAACTTGTAAATGGTGAACTGTTGTTGCTTGATGTGACAGATGATACTCCGGATGTTGAATCTGCACTAAAGGCTGTCTGCACTTTCGGACTTAGATTCAATGTTGCTGGAGTACTTCCTTTGTAATATAATGAGACATCCTGTTGAACACTAGAAGACTTCATCTTTCTAATCTTTGTCAATTCAAGCTCGTGTGACTCAATCTTTTCAATGAATGTGCTAAGGTTGAATCCCACATACTCCAAATTATTCTTCAACAACAACAGATAAGTGCCCCATTCATCGTATGGCAAAGCATCCGCCAATTTATCAACCCATTCCTCATCTGTTTTGGTTATGCCTAACCTCTTCATCTCAACAACCAGATGGCAATATCTTTCAATCAACTACTTTGTTGTTTCACCCTTTATACCCGTAAATATATCAAACTCTTTCTTCATCAAAGCAGTTTTGCTTTTGATCATAGACACGCTCCCAAGAAACTTTACTTTCAATGAATTCCAAACAGATTGTGAATCACCCTGATGTTGTAGCAGAACTAAGATATCCTCTTTGATGGCTTGTTGTAGAATGCTCATCATTTTCTTTTCTGCCTTGAAATCTTCTTGTTCTTGTGGAGTCAAACTTCCGATAGATTTATCTAATCCCGAACCATTCTTTGGAGGAACATATCTAGACTCGATTTTCATCCAACATTCAAAATGGTTAGCTTGCACCCAAGTCTTAAACCTTTCCGACCACCCAGCCTACTCATCAATGTTCATCAACTTCGGCGGTTTTTGCATAGTGCCGAGTTCATTTTCCATGTTCACATTTTGCACGATACTGGCTGGTGTTTGTGCTGCCGTCATTCCCCCACCGGCAAAGAAGTTGTAAAACTCTTGATTATCCATTTTACGAAAATAGTTCCGGAAAATTTTTCAAGTTTTGAAAAACTGGTTACTTTCAAGTGAAAACACTTCCTACACACGAAATAGACTTTCAAACGAAATACCACGAACGAAATGGACTTTCACACGAAATCATACTTTTCAAGCGAAATTAGCTTTTTCAAACGAAATTAGGGTTTCAAACGAAATCACTTCTCAAACGGAATCAACTTCTCAAACGGAATAGCACTTTCAAGCGAAATCAAGTGCCATTTCAAACGGAATTATGTTTTCAAACGGAATCAGATGTAACTCAAACGAAATCAGTAATTTCGTGTGAAATTACCTCAACTTTTCAAGCGAAATTAGTGTCTCGTTCAAACGAAATTAACTTTTTAGCCCATTTTTGTCACTTTTAGTCCGAATTTAGGTCTAATTCTTTCAAGGGTTTGTTAAAACTGTATTTTACACACAATATCAAAAGATCAGTCCATTTTGTCCATGAATTTGTCCAGAAATCCAAAAACTGAGTAGAAAAGGCACTGATTCAAGTGTATTGACTCATCCTGAGCTCTGATACCACTTGTAGGATCGTTTTGATGACCAAATGAGTCAATCAGAATCAATACACAACTGTTTGAGAGGCGAAAACAAATAAACAGCCTAGAATCGGTGTAAGAAATGAGTAGAAACAGAGTATGATACTTAAAACAAGCTTCTCATTAATATTTGACTTGAAAATCGGGCAGCACTTCGTTACACCTCAGCTAATTCCGTGCCAAATGAGAAACTACAACTACCTATTTATAGGCTTCTGATTTCGCTTGAAATGACCACATGTCATTTCAAGCGGAATTAACATTTCTAATTTCGTTTGAAATGACCATGTGTCATTTCAAGCGAAATTACTACAAAATACATAAAATTACACTTTTAACCCCTGTAAACCCTATACAAACATGACGTAGACTTA
Organism: Helianthus tuberosus; assembly: GCA_030545235.1. Taxonomy (NCBI): domain Eukaryota; kingdom Viridiplantae; phylum Streptophyta; class Magnoliopsida; order Asterales; family Asteraceae; genus Helianthus; species Helianthus tuberosus. The sequence goes on along the minus strand of JARYGA010059718.1, from coordinate 7,400,744 downwards.
AGACGTAGGCTATAGACATTATGCACCAACAAAAGGTCAAAATTCAGTTCCGCCATTGGATGACGCAAATTTTCCACCATTGCGGGCTGAAAATTTAAAATCAAAAATTGGAAAAGTTAAGATTTCAAATCAATTCTTTTCTGAAAAGAAAGAATTTTATGTTGAAAAAGCCTTTAACCCCACAGTTAAAAATATTTTTGGAAAAATGGTTGACAAAAAGGTCAAAGGGGTAAAAGAATTTTATGAAAAGAAAACGAAGAAACCAGATGAAGATGGGTCATCCCAGGTTAGTAACTGGGATAGAACCTATCATGATTAAAACTATGGACTTGCCGGAGCTCCCAAGTTGGTAATCGTGGAGCATGAATCGGCATCTTTCTTGAGAAATTCACATTGGTGATATTTCGACCTACATATGGTAGTATTCTTGAAAATTGTCATATTTCAATTTGCAAATGATATGGTTGATGTGAACCTGAATGTGGTTGAAAAAGAGGTTTTCACCTACAAGTGGTTAATCAAGGTCATTAAGTTGAACTTGATGTAACTTTCATTCATAGTGGTTGAAGAAACAAAGTGATGAATGAATCCCCTAACCTACAAGTGGTTTGTGAAAATCAACAAAACTAATTTTCCAGAAAAACCATTTTGATTAAAACAAACTTAAGTGTTTTGAAATCATAATGGGAAAATAGTTTGTTGTCAGGGGGAGTTCTGATTGTTTATGCTAAGTGGATGGCGATTTGAAGCAATTCACAACAGTTGTTATTTTTTTTGTACAGTTTATTGCTTTCATTTTCAAATTTTCCTAGAAAATCAAAATTGAAACATATTTCAATTTTAGGGGGAGTAAAAATTTTTAGAAATTTTGAAAATTTTGAAAAATCCAAAAACATGATAAAATCCAAAATGTCAAAAACATGAGAAAATGAAAAAGAGTTTTGTTGTGAAAAAGAGGAAATGATAGTACATCAGTTAGACTGTCACAGTACGCTAAAGGATTGGAAAGTTAAAATGTGATAAACGGTCTCACTAAAGATGTGACGATAGGCTCAGCTAGACTAGTAGATTTGCGATAACGATACAAACCTAAAATGAAAAAGCCTAGTTCTAGTGGGAAACGCGGTTGAAAGCATAGTACTTAGTTTTATCCTTCGTGACTGTGTACCTACTCAGTAATCGCTGAATGCTAAAAGAGCATAAAAACCGGTCAATTTGTGAACTTTCACAACTTGCTGAATAAGTCACTGTGATTATGCATTTCATTTTGCAAAGATTTAAACTTGTTTTATTTCTTTATTTTGTTTAAGCATTGGACATCCTCAGCGTATACGTGAGTATCGAACTGGATGTTAGTGCCTAAACTTTCTGCGTTATTTTCTTGGTGTTTCGTTTAAATCTTGGATCACCTCTGCGTATATGTGAATATCGAACTGGTGGTTAAGATTTAAACATATTCAACTTGTTTTTTATTTCTTATTTTGTTTAAACATTGGACTTTCTATGCGTATCGAAAAATCGACCTGATTGTTAATGTTTAAACATTCTGCGTTGTTTTTGCACATATCACAGTTGATGAAAGTTTAAAGGCATTACTTGAGTCAGTGTATTGCATAATGAGGGGATATGCTGAGATCGTGGGGTCCATAAGAACTTAGTGCAAAATTAATATACCTTAACGTATCGGTAAGCATTTCGAAAGTTTTTAGATTGAGTTTAAGTGGACAAGAATATCGTCAATCTATATGAATCGTTTAGAACTTAAAGTGTTGAAGCTCAACGGTAGTAGTGATTTGTCTCAAAAACTGATATGATCCTCTTACACAAACTCACAAAATATATTGTTTGTAAATATTTCTTTATAGATTGTCATCAAAATCAAAAATCCAAAAAGATTTTCAGTGTGTTTTAGCATAAATTTTTGAAAAATCAAAAAGATTTTCAACAACTGATGTTGGAGAGCTGATTTTCAAAATTCAAGTGCTAAACATGATGAACAGTGGGTTGGGAGAGTTTGTTTGAAATGAGAAAAGTTTTCGAAATGAAAATGTCAAATTTAAATGTTATTCCTACTAGTGGTCATCAGACATTATAAATGCTAAATCATTTTGAACGATACCTGCAAGTGGTTTCTAAATTTGTCAAATGTTTATATCTGTGAAATTTATTTCTAGGTAGAGATTGTGCAGGCAGAAGCAGCCAAGTTTCAACTCCTGAAAGATTTGCGAAAGCCAGGTTTCGATTCCTGTGAACTTTCTGCATGAGGATAAAGCCAGGTTACGATCTTAGAACCTGTGAAGAGTTATAAGAGCCATGTTTTCGATCTAAAGCCTGTATATTGTGAATTCCATACTGTGATCCCAGCTTATCAAAAGGGGGAGTCTGAAGACATTAAAAGGGAGTCTGAAGATGTAAAGAGCTAGTTTCTGATTCTGAAACTGCTGTCTTTGCAAGCTGCTGATGCTGATGAACTTAAGGAATCAAGAGATCTGATCAAGAGAAGATAGAGACAGGATGAGATTCTGGAGAGAGAAAGAGATTGATTGAGGATGCTTACAATGGAGAATATTTTGGAGAGAGCGAGAAGACTGATAAAGACTGAAGATGTGACATACCGAAGACTCGACACTGAAGACTTCGTCAACATCCAAGGGGGAGTCTGTTGGTGCATATGTCTGTCGACTTCGTCTTGTATCGAGTCTTGTATTAGATTAGAAAGATCTGGGCATGAAATACAAAAAATATGTGTGATGGACCATTTCGCACGAAATGGGCATTAACCATTTCGCACGAAATGAAGTTGCCATTTCGTACGAAATGACACGAGTCATTTCGTGTGAACCGTTTCGTGCAGAATGGTGTGTCTATAAATAGTGCCTTGTTCAAATCATTTGTAACGGTTCTGATTCCGGTAGCGAAGCTCTGCCAAAGTGTCTCTAGCATTGTAAAACGATCTGATATCAATACAGAGACAGTTTAAAGTGATTCTGTGTGCAAATCAGCTGAAATAACTCCGATACGTCTGATTCCGCCTTTCGTATTGGCTAGAACTCTTCTGAACGACTCGTTTTGGTCGTGCAAACGATCCTACATTGTCTCTTTGACATAAATCTATTCTTGGACCGACACTTCACATGGGAAAAGAGTGGAAGGCCTGAACAAGCTCAGATTCTATCGGTTTTAGATGCAAGAGTGTAAAAGTGTTGAAAGCGGTTTAATTCAGTTTGAAAACGTTTAGATTTAGGTGAAATCAGTGTTGAAACATATTAAAATACCTTAGATCTGAGTTGTTCTTGGTGGAATGAGGTCACACTTTGAAGTTCATAAGAACCCATGATGACATCATCCTAAAACACCCCAAATCCACCGATTTCATGGTGAAAAGTCAAGATTTAATGGTGAAAATGATGAAGAAGCGTGTGTAGATCATAGAAGTACAAGATTTGGGTTGAAAACTTACAAGAATCGTGAGAAATCAAGAGAAAATAGGGCTGGAACTTGTTGGTCGAACGAGAGCTGTCACATCACTGTTCATGTGATGTGACAGGTGCTATTTATAGGCAAGGAGAGGAGAAAGGCGGTGTAGAAGACGGATCGGAGAGCGGTTCGATCGGATGGTCATCCGGACGGATGACCATTCGATCGGATGGGTTTGGCGAGTTGGTTTTCGGTGTTTCGTTTCGTGCGTTGAGCGTTACGATGCATTTCAAGTGTTTATTACCCCACTAACCTCACTAACAGTCATAAACCTAAACATACCCATTCTGCGTTTTGTGTTGTGATGAGATTGCGTCATAATAGAGTTGCGATTGCGTTTGCGATTAAAATCCAAAAATAAATATAAACACGCACAAGTAACACATAATAGCACACACACGTAAAACAATGTCCATAACCTATAGTTCGGGTTGCGATGCGATAGCGATGCGATTAGGGATAAGTCAATTAGCGATTAAACTGCGATTTATTAGCATTTACTCCACATAATACAACTAAAGTAACTTAAACTAGAGCATCGATTACAAGTCAAGGACTACAATCAATGTTTAAGGAAGGAGTGGCAGATCGCATTTAGCAATCTTTTCTTCCTTTGACTTTAACTTTGACTTGTACTTTGACTTTCCAAAAAGCAGGTTGTTACAGCCTCCCCTACGTTAGGAAATTTCGTCCCGAAATTAAGGCGCAGGCGTAACGAATAGATGTGGATACTTAGCCTTCATGTCACTTTCGAGTTCCCAGGTAAACTCGGAGCCGCGTTTACCTTCCCAGCGAACCTTCACGATGGGAATGCGTGAGCGTTGGATCTTTTTGGTTCCTCGATCCATGATCTCGATAGGCTTTTCCATGAAGTGTAATGCTTTGTCCACTTGTAGATCCTCAATTGGCACTTGTAAATCCTGCTCGGCTAGGCATTTTCTGTTGTTCGAAACATGGAAAGTCGGGTGGACGTTACTAAGTTCCTTCAGTAGTTCGAGTCTGTAGGCCACTTTACCAATTCTTTCCAGAATTTTAAAGGGTCCAACATATCGAGGCGCGAGCTTTCCTTTCTTACCGAATCTGATCACCCCCTTCCAAGGTGAAACCTTTAGGAGTACGTGATCGCCAACGTCAAATTCAAGGGGCTTGCGGCGTCTATCGGCGTAATTTTTCTGACGACTCCGAGCTTTCAGTAGATTATCTTGAATTTGGAGGATTTTGTCAGTCGTTTCTTGTAATAACTCAGGACCGGTAATTTGCACATCTCCGATCACATGCCATACAATAGGCGATCGACATTTTCTTCCGTATAGTGCCTCAAATGGTGCTATTTGAATGCTAGAATGATAACTGTTATTATACGAGAACTCGACTAAAGGTAAGTGCGCGTCCCAATTACTACCAAAATCTATGACACACGAGCGAAGCATGTCTTCAAGGGTACGAATCGTTCTTTCAGTCTGACCGTCAGTTTGGGGGTGGAAAGTGGTACTTAGATTAAGAGTAGTACCGAGAGCAGATTGAAACGTTTCCCAAAGGCGTAAGGTAAACTGACCATCGCGGTCAGAGATGATGTCACGAGGCATCCCGTGTCGACATATAATTTCATCGGTGTAGATCCATGCTAATCGTTCTACCTTAAAGTCCTCTCGTAGCGGCAGAAAATGAGCAGATTTAGTAAGACGATCAATGATAACCCAGATGCTATCGTGACCTGATGGCGTGCACGGAAGTTTCGTTATGAAGTCCATAGCTATACTCTCCCATTTGCACATAGGGATCTCGGGTTGGACGAGTAAACCAGATGGGCGTTGATGCTCGGCCTTGACCTCTGAACAAGTTAGGCACTTCGAAACATAGACATCGATATCCTTCTTCATGCCCGGCCACCAGTACCTGTAGCGCAGGTCATGGTACATCTTATCTGCACCGGGATGAATAGAATATCGATACTTGTGGGCTTCGTCTAGTAGAATCTATCGTAAGTTGGTGCGTATGGGAATCCAAATTCGGTCTAGATAATGAAATATACCATTCAATTTGTTCACTAGGTGTTCGCCATTAATGATAATCCTTTCCATCTTCAAAGTGCGTTCGGTAAAACAAGCATGTTGAGTGTCAAGTATAAGAGCTTCGAGATTGTGCTGGGCTTGAGTATTACGAACGCTATGCAAATAGCTTCATCTGCTTAGCGCATCGGCTACGACATTTGCTTTACCAGGATGGTAACGAATCTCGTAGTCGTAATCGTTGAGTAGTTCAACCCATCGGCGTTGGCGCATATTCAGCTCTTTTTGGCTAAATATGTGTTGGAGGCTCTTGTGGTCGGTGAAGACCGTACACTTGGTTCCATAAAGGTAGTGTTGCCAAATCTGCAACACAAAAACAACTGCACCAAGCTCGAGATCGTGGGTTGTATAGTTCTTCTCATGGATCTTGAGCTGATGAGAGGCGTACGCGATAACCTTGTCCCATTGCATGAGAACACAACCGAGACCAAGGTTAGAGGCATCACAATAGACTATGAAGTCATCGTTTTCGTTGGGTAGGGCGAGCACAGGGGCATTGCAGAGCATGTGCTTGAGGGTTTGAAAGGCAGTCTCTTGTTCGGTCCCCCAAACAAAAACCTTGTCCTTATGCGTGAGAGAAGTAAGCGCCACAACGATTTTAGAGAATCCTTCGATAAATCGGTGATAATAGCCCGCTAATCTGAGAAACGACCGGACTTCAGATGGGTTCTTTGGTGTAATCCAACTCTTAACTGCTTCTATCTTCGCAGGATCGACATGAGTACCTTAACCATTGCCAATGTGACCGAGGAATTGAACCTCCTCTAGCCATAATTCACACTTGGAGAACTTGGCAAAGAGTCGATTCCCTTGGAGTAGTTCGAGAACCAAACGTAGGTATTGCGCGTGTTCGGCTTTCGACTTTGAATAGATTAGGATATCATCGATAAACACGATGACGAAGCGGTCTAGAAAAGGTTTACACACGCGATTCATCAGATACATGAAAACCGCGGGTGCGTTGGTCAAACCAAAGGGCATAACAACAAACTCGTAGTGACCGTATCGGGTTCAAAACGCGGTTTTGGGTATATCCTCCTCTAATATGCGTAACTGATGATATCCTGAGCATAAATCAATCTTCGAGAAACATGTAGCACCTTGTAATTGATCAAATAAATCATCGATTCGAGGCAAGGGATAGCGATTCTTGATGGTAAGCTTATTCAATTCCCTGTAGTCGATGCACATCCAGAACAATCCGTCCTTCTTTTTGACAAAAAGGACAGGCGCGCCCCATGGAGAGGTGCTAGGGTGGATAAAGCCTTTATCAAGCAATTCCTGGAGCTGACTCGAGAGTTCGCGCATTTCGGATGGTGCGAGGCGGTAGGGCGCTCTAGCGATAGGATTTGCTCCAGGAATGAGGTCAATTCGAAAATCGATATCACGAGTGGGAGGTAAACCAGGTAAATCATCAGGAAAGACGTTAGGAAAATCACGAACCACAGGCACCTTTTCCATTACCTTCTCTTTCTTTTCCTTCTCCGCTACTATGATATGTGCCAAGACAGCTTGGTATTCCTTGCGGAGAAACTTGCTAGCCTGGACACACGACATGAGTTGGAGTTTCTTCGATGCGACTTCACCGTATACACACAATTGATCACCATTCGTGAGAGAGAATCAAATCATTTTATCGAAACAAATGACTTCGGCACGATTCTCGTGAAGAAAGTCCATGCCTACTATGATGTCAAAACTACCAAGCTGCATCGGGATGAGATCGATAGGGAAGACGTGATTGTTGAGCTCAAGAGTACAATCACGTAGAATAGAACGAACAGTGACGGTTCTTCCGGTAGCAACTTCAACGTCGAACGTCGTAGGGAGATGGGCGCGCTTACGATTTAGGAGCTTCTCGAATTTAAACGATACAAAACAGTTATCGGCTCCAGTATCAAATAAACACGAAGCATATATACTGTTGACAAGGAACGTACCATTAACCACGTTGTTGTCTGCTTGTGCCTGGCAGGCGTTGATGTTGAATGCACGTCCGCGGGCTACTGGCTTTTGCTGCTGCTGCTGAGGTTGTTGTACTGGTTGTTGCTGTGGCTCTTCTGTTGGGGCAGGCGTTTGCGAAGTGGTTGGGATCACCACACGCATAGCAGGCTCTTGCGTGAGCAGGAGCTGCTTGTTGGCCCTAGGGAGCAGGAAGAGGAGCTGGCAGTGCAGGAGCTTGAGCTAGGCCTTGAGCTTGACGGGGACCAGTATGGCAGCAGGATGGTGATAAGTACAAGTAGGGCACAGCGGGTGTGGACCAGTATATGCACGCTTTGCAGGCGGTGCATTGGTCACTGGTGCTGCTACCTGGCGGTTTTGGTTTTGAGGTGGAGAGGGTACTGCATTGAGTGGAGCGGTGGTTACTGCACAGTTCTTATTGCTGGAGTTGTTGGTGTTCTTTCGCTTGCAACGAGTAGCCTTGGAGGTTTGGGGTGCAGTGGTTTCAGCGGTGGGAGCAGCGGTAACTTGGTGAAGACTCTTGGTGGTTTTATAAAAGTAACCAGCCCAAACTCGCTTGTCATTAATCTCACCAGCGAGCAGGAAGGTTACTTCAATAGTTGTAGTCTTCGCGGCTTGTACAAAATCAGCGACATAATCCGGTAAAGCACGGATGTATTTCTTGATGGTGATATCGGGAGTAGAGACTTGGCCAGGACAGATTATACTTAGCTTCTTAAAGTGAGCAGTTAGACCAGCGTTGTCACCACCCTCTTGCTTGATGTGCCAAAACTCATCCTCCAGCTTTTGAAGCTCATGGGGAGGGCAGAATTCCTTCATCATGATTTCCTTCAGCTCTTCCCAAGTAAGCCCATAGGCTACATCATTTCCGCGCTTGTTTCTTTCGGCAGTCCACCAGTCCAGAGTTCTGGACTGGAAAACGCCAGTAGCGTTAACAGTGTGAAGATTATCAGGACAACCGCTTTGGTGCAGAGTGACTTCAATTGAATTGAACCATTGAAACATGGCAGTGGGCCCGTCTTCTCCGGTGAATTATTTAGGGCCGCAGGCTTTAAACTGCTTGAATCTAAAAGTAGCTTTCGGAGAATCAGTCCTTGATTCCTCAGAGGACTTGCTAGCGTTCTCATTAAGTTCCCTGACAATTTGCGGGATGACTTTAGCCATTTGCTTAGCGACTTGCGATGTGATGCGTTTGTCAGGGTGATTGCGTCTAGCAACGCGAGAGTGGTGTGTACCCAATGACGACATTGTCTGCAATAGATATCGCCATAGGATTCAATCGTCTCTCACCTCACACGTACACTTATTACTACTAAAGCTTAGTCACACGTCTACACGTAAGCACGTAATCAAGTAGGCACATAATCCACAGAAGCACGTAAGCACACATAGCATGTAAGCACATAGCTCGTCAAAACCATACCATACACTATATTTTACACGTATTCACCTACATATATTGCACGTATTCACCTATCTTTCACAGCTGCGTAAAGCGATCGAGAGTTACGAGTGCGTTTAGCGAATAGCGAGTAACATAGCATGCGATTTGCTCATAGAGCAGCGATTTGTTAGCGTGTTGAGATAAATGTGCAGTGTGAGTTATGTGTGTTGATCAAGCGAATAGCGAAAATCATATAAATTACCAAAATTGAAACACATAAACATGTAAAACCACATAAAATACATAAAATTTCACATAAAAGCGATAAATCACAGAGTCAGCGGCGGCGAAATCCAGAATCAAAACACATAAAATCAAATAGAATGCCTCGGGTGTGCTAGAATTTGACTACCCAAAGTGATTCGACTATTCACAAAGACCTCGAGTACACACTTTGGCCTTATGGACTGTGCTCTCGCCTCGTTCTGGGCGGACGACATGCATCCTTCTAGTTACAGTGCGGCTCAAGTCTTTGGAGTCCGTCAAGACTTTGGTGAGAGTTTTGTAAAACCAAAAATGAGGAGCGGAACGAGTCATCAAGATTCGGGTTTCACCCCTAACTCAACGTTTACATTCCTGTTTGCGTGATAAAATCACGAGATAGAGAGAGAAAATCTGCGTCGAAGTGTGGATTTCACTCCTGATTCAACGCAAATTCATGTGTTTATAGTAAAAAGTCACGTCGGCGAGCGATCTTATCAAGAGTTTACGGTTTTCACACCTAGTCTCGACCAGATCACTTGCTTACGCGAGTATTTTGAGAATTGTGAGAGTTGCCAGCCTTAGGAAAGGCTGACCTTGCGCGAAGCGGTAGCATGTGACGTCTGCGCAAGAGTGTGGTGTTCAGCGAGTGCAAGCGAGAATAGCAAGTAAGCTCGTACAAAACCCCTACTGGGTATGCACAAGTCGGTCTGTTGGTACTTAGACTATAGACTAGGTCATTTCTAAGACATCGACCCGGCCAAGGTCGAGTCTTGCCTAATTCCCTATAGTTATGGCTCTGATATAAATCTATCACACCCCAACCGATGGCGGAATCATCGGGGCGCGGCACTGAGCGAAACAGATTGTCCAAGAGAAATCCATAACAACTAAAATTACCAGATATTTAACATTATGTCCCATACCATAATATATCAAATAAAAGCAGTTATTACTGACATTGTTTTCTCAAAGACATATAAAATGTTCCGACAACTCAGATTTTATTAGATTTGTTTCTAGACTCCATCCTAGCTTGATTCCCGCAAGTAACAAGCAAAGCATCTTAAACACCTGTAACATACGTTAAAATAGAGGTCAATACACATAGTGTAAAGGTGAGCATACAAGTTTAATAGTATAGTAGATAACGAAAGCGGTTTACGCATAACCAGCATGTATCATGTGTAATGCGAAGTAAGTAGGTTATCGACAATGAAATATGCACAGACGTGACTGCGAGTTGTAGAATGCGCAACACATATCACCACGGTGACACGTGAAGAAAAGCCCTTAACAACCCCTGTCCACGACAGGTGCTGAGTCCAAACTATAGTACTATCATTGCTAAGGTGTCAGGCAACAATCACTGTGTAAACATAACATACAAGCATTCATCGAATAACACGTATAACATGCAGAGCGGTTAGTGTAAAAAATGAGTTTGCATTGTGTGATTGATGTGTTTTAATATAGGTAACGAATGTAACACCCAAAAGTCCTAAAAGCAAAAAGGGATCGAGTATACTCATAGATTGTGTTTAGTAAATAAACACTCTCTTTGATTGAAGGGAGCGATGAGGGATTAGCCTGAATAGAACGATAGCATAAGCGATGAGCGGTGCGTTAAACGATGCGAGTGTCTGAGCGATTAAGGGTCATCCGACCGGATGACCTTCCGGATGGATGGTCATCCGGATGGATGGCCATTCGGTCAGATGGTGATCCGTTTGGGATGGATGTATTTGTGTATGCTGTGACTTTGAAGTTTTCGTTGTAGCATTTTCAAAATAAGGAAGTGTTTCTACTATTCAGGTCATCCGTCCGGATGGTCATCCGGACGGATGGCCGTCCGTTCTGATGGCGGTTTCTCTGAAACTGATCTTCCTTATGTTTTTATGAAAATTGTTGTGTTGAACACCATAGGTCATTCGATTAGATTGCCATTTGATCGGATGGCTATCCGATCAGACGGTGATCTGTTCAGTAACATTGTTCATTTGAAAACTTGTAAAATTTTGGTAAGTTTGGAACGTTTTGCGATTGTATCGAAACGGTATGATAACGTGTCAAACAACGGGAACCCGTCGAGTCCAAGTCACCCGATCGAATGGGAATCACCCCGTCTAATCAGTTAACTGTTCTTGATAGTCATTCATGTTCAACCCGTGAATCGGTTGTCTCTTTGACAGAAATCTATTCTTGGACCGACACTTCACATGGGAAAAGAGTGGAAGGCCTAAACAAGCTCAGATTCTATCGGTTTTAGATGCAAGAGTGTAAAAGTGTTGAAAGAGGTTTAATTCAGTTTGAAAACATTTAGATTTAGGTGAAATCAGTGTTGAAACATATTGAAATCCCTTAGATCTGAGTTGTTCTTGGTGGAATGAGGTCACACTTTGAAGTTCATGAGAACCCATGATGACATCATCCTAAAACACCCCAAATCCACCGATTTCATGGTGAAAAGTCAAGCTTTAATTGTGAAAATGATGAAGAAGTGTGTGTAGATCATAGAAGTACAAGATTTGGGTTGAAAACTTACAAGAATCGCGAGAAATCAAGAGAAAATAGGACTGGAACTTGCTGGTCGAATGAGAGCTGTCACATTACTGTTCATGTGATGTGACAGGTGGTATTTATAGGCAAAGAGAGGAGAAAGGCGGTGTAGAAAATGGATCGGAGAGCGATTCGATCGGATGGGTTTGGCGAGTTGCTTTTCGGTGTTTCCTTTCGTGCGTTAAGCGTTGCGATGCGTTTCGAGTAAGCGATGCGATAGTATTTCACATTAATTACCCAAATAACCTAACTAACAGTCATAAACCTAAACATACCCATTCTGCGTGTTGTGTTGCGATGAGATTGCGTTGTGATAGAGTTGCGATTCCGTTTGTGATTAAAATCCCAAAATAAATATAAACACGCACAAGTAACACATAATAGCACACCCACGTAAAACAATGTCCATAACCTATAATTCGGGTTGCGATGCGATTAGCGATTAAACTGTGATATATTAGCATTTATTCCACATAATACAACTAAAGTCACTTAAACTAGAGCATTGATTACAAGTTAAGGAGTACAATCAATGTTTAAGCAAGGAGTGGCAGATCACATTTAGCAATCTTTTCTTCCTTTGACTTTGACTCATACTTTGACTTTCCAAAAAGCGGATTGTTAAAGATTATGTAGCAAACTCTAGTGGTTTTAGACAGGATAATGCCAGGGATGGCAGGGGTAGTTCTGAGTGTGACAACCCTCACTAAACCAGGTATCCGTACGACTTAATTATTGATTAATTACTGCTTAATTACTGTGCTTGTTTGAACTAGCTGATGAACTGCTACTTGATATCTGATACATGTACTTACTTGCATCATACTTTATTTATCGTCACTACATTATTTACATGCTGAACCCTAGTGACAACCATGATGCACAAAAAGCACAGTAGCACAATAGCGGATAACCTATTGAACATGCTGATAAAGCCAGCCTCAGGCAGACACTGCCTCCAAGGCCTATAAGAGCCTGAGATATTTTGCTACACTAATGGTGAGTGTAGGGATATAAGGGTTGTAGAACTGCGTCTCTAGGGATAAGTCACAGTGACTGGATGTGCCTAAAACGTACTTAAAGTACAAAATTCAGCACTTTACATAACAATTCAGCTTTTAGCTAACTAATAAAGTGCCAAAACATGAGAAAAATATTACTAGACACTTTCCAAAGTGTCAGGAAATAAGCTGTGTCACTAAAAAGAGTAATAACGACACTTTAAAGCTTTAGTAACACTTTAACGGATTACTATCCAACCAAACAACCGGACTTTACCCAGAACATGAAAATATTGTTATTTTCCTTATTTATCTTTTTCTGAGCCAGTTAGGGTAGTTAGGGTCCCTGAGTACCCTAACACCCATTGTATCACACTATACACAAGTAACTGGGTTAAACACTTAATTTAACCTAACTAATTACCTAATTACTAATTGAATTCGGACTAAACCCCCCCCCCCCCCATTCCTAACCGGCCCCAACTAGATGGGGGACACACTTGTACTTCATTGATTTGTTTAATGGTGTATGCATAGTATCAAGGGGACATAATTTCCATTGGTTAAACATGTTTAAAATTTCCTATAAGACTAAGTTTAGAACCATAAGATCATTCATCACATTACACCACATCACAACTCTCTCTCCCTCTCCCTTTCACTCTCGGCCGAACCCCCCTTCCCACATACATCCATTTTCGAGTTGGTCCATCCCATTCCAACATCATTCAAGCATCAAGGGTCTCGTATTAGGAAGCTTGGAGCAAGCGGAACGCGAAGGACCTCCCTACCTTGCTTTTATCCACGCCATTTTCGTCAAGATCCTTCCCTAGCCTTGAGCTAGAGGTATAATGTTTAAATCTCTATCTTGAACTAATCTAAAGTGGTTAAAAGGATTTGTATCGGTTAAATCTCGTTAAAATGCAAAATGATGCACAAAAGTCTACTAAAACTCTAAGAATGGTGGTTAATAGCTTATATGTTGTGTAAATGTTGTAGTAATTGAAAGTTGTGATTATTTAGACCCGATCTATGTTGTGGTAGCTCAGATCATCGATTAACCCGGTATAGTCATGTTCTTGAATCATGACACAAAACTATTTTAGAAGTAACAAGGGTTAAAAGGTGAAACTCTACCACACATGAAACATGAACTTGTGTAAAAGTGTTTTACTTGTGTAAAAGTGTTTTAACATGTACAATAGTGTTTAAAACTAGCGGATCTACGCATCTGCAAGTGGTATTTTCAAAGAACCACGTATCAAAGAAACCATGTATTTTAAAGAGATGGATCTTACAATAACAAACATGATTTTTATAAACCACAAGTGTGTAAACACTTGTGAAATAAAAGATCCGACAAAATAATAGTTTTTGTAAAAGATGACGGGAAGTTGTAAAGACGGATTTTCTCTAAAAACGAGGTTTTTACAAGATCAAATTATATTATGTGAAAATCTACTAAATTTAAGGGGATTTATACCACAGTTTTGGGAAAACTGCAAGTTCATGTAATTTTTGGCAATTTACACATATGTTGATTTATTGATGCGATAAAAGTTGTTCTGATCAAATAAAGAAAATTGTTGAGTTGATTTGATAAAGAAAATGATACGCTTGAAAGCGTGGCCACCTCCAGTTACAGGGGAAACTCTGGCAAAATTTTCCTAAAAACCTAACACTTAGAACTATTTACACTAAAAGTGTTAGAATTATTTTTGACATGTTTTCGAAACATAAATTTCGCCATGGCTTTATTTACTAAATATTCGGAGGTGGGATTTCCACAAAATTTAACGTGATAAATAAATATATTTTTCACACACTGTTTATGATTATTTTGTGAAATACATAAATATTATTTTTAGAGTAAAAATAATATTTACGAACGTTAACGAATCCAAATTAATACGAACGCTTTCACCATAAATATATATAAGTTACACCGGTAATTATATTACCACTCGATTGTTAAAACGTAACTTACGCACTTACAGAAATATTTATGAACGCGTATTTTAACAACGTATTATTGGAGAAAAACTATGTGAAATGAAAATATAATATTTTTGAGAAAAATACTTATATTTTGGAATTGAAAAGGTATATATATATTAAGTGAGACTTAATGGTTTAATTTGAACGCACATGTATTGAATCCCCCATCCTTGGGAAGGAGATTAACTACCAAGTATATACAGAATGTAAACACGAAATAGTTGTCTAACTATTTCCCAAAAACTTAAACTATAAAGCTAAGGCACGGCCGTCCGTCTAATAGAATTAGCACTTGTAGGTCGTCGCACAGCTTTCTGATTTGGAGTACTTGGTAGAGACGCACCGACTGTGAGTTCATGTCCCCCTTTTCTCTAACTGTTTTCAGTTTTCTTAACTGCGGGGGTGAAATACATGTTACTTTGTTTACAAGTACTTTATACATGGTATGTTAACGTAAGGAGGTTTACTACTTAGATCATGTGAATGGGTAGGCAGAAGTACCGAGGGACGTAAGCGGTAGATCTATCTGGGTGTAGCGAGCCCAACTCTAGGCCCAACAGAACGGACCTCTAAGAGGACCAACAGAACGGACCTTGAGTGACTTTGTACCCGACGCAAAAATCTGCTAGGTTGAGTCTTCCTACTTGCATTTCACACATACTAATGGCCTTGCAAACCATTGGTGATCTCTTTTCCTTACACTGCTACATACCAGGGAACTTTTATACTTACAAGTGTTTTACATACTCACTTACACATGAACTCACTCAACATTATTGTTGATTTTTCAACTTACATGTATTTCAGGAAATTAACGAGATCTGGCACGGTATGGCATGTTTTCCGCTGCACTAGTTTCCGAGGTCATCCGGGGTTTAGGGGATGTGTCTCTTTCCTGGACAAGACACAACCCTTAAATCATGTTTATGTTATGTTTCAAGTTTGTAATGTCTGTTGAACAAGGTTATGGTTAGGGTATGTTCCCGTTAAAACAATGGTACTGTATTTGGTTTTCAAAACTTAATGGATGATCTTGCATGTTTTTAATTCATATAGCTTGGTTATGATTAAGCTATGGTATTAAGAAGTCACACCAAATTAACCACGCTTCCGCAAAGCCAGGGTGTGACACTGAGAAGATGACTCATGGTGATGAGTAGAGAAAGTGCGCCAGATGTAGTCGAACTGGGCATGTTACTCGCGAGTGTATGCTAAGAGTAATTCGGAGGGAGTTAAACTAGAGGGATGCTATGAGTGCGGAGAACAGGGATATTTTAAGAGAGATTGTTCAAAAGCTAAGGGTTATAATGCCAGGGGCAGAGCGTTCGAGCTGAATGCTGGGAAGGCACGTGACGATCCTTCTGTTGTTATCGGTACGTTCTTGATCAATAACCATTCTGCGTCCGTACTCTTTGATACTGGAGCTGACTTGAGTTTTGTTTCGAAAAACTTTGAACCATTCCTGTGTTCTCCAACAAGTAAGCTAAGTAAAAGTACTCGATAGAACTAGCAAATGGTAAATTGATAGAGACTAGTGAAGTCATTCGTGATTGTAGTATTCGCTTAGACGATCATAGTTTTAGTATCGATTTATTACCAATAGAGCTGGGTAGTTTTGATGTAGTTGTTGGGATAGATTGGCTATCCAAGAATAAAGCTGAGATTATTTGTTCAGAGAAACAAGTGAGGATACCTCGTCCTGGTGGTGGTGAAACTATAGTCATTCACGGTGACCGATCGAGCTGAGTATCGAGAGTTGTTGGTGTTATGAAGATGCTTAAGATGTTGCGTAAGGGTTATCCTGCGTTCTTAGTTAACGTAATGGATACGAAGGCTGAAGGTATGAAGATAGAAGAGATTCCTATAGTTCGTGATTATCCAAAAGTTTTCCCTGAAGACCTACCTAGATTGCCCCCTGCGAGACAGATCGAGTTTAGAATTGATCTGGTACCCGGTGTTGCACCAATTAAAAAATCTCCTTATAGATTGGCATCGTCAGAGATGAAAGAATTGTTGAATCAGCTTCAAGAGCTACTAGACAAAGGTTTCATTCGACCAAGCTTTTCGCCTTGGGGTGTACCTGTTTTGTTTGTGAAGAAGAAGGATGGTTCCTTCAGGATGTGCATTAATTATAGAGAGCTAAACAAGTTGACTATCAAGAATCGGTACCCACTACCGAGAATTGACGATTTGTTTGATTAACTACAAGGATCCAGCTACTATTCGAAAATCGACCTGCGTTCAGGTTATCACTAGTTAAGGGTTGCTGACGAAGATGTTCCGAAGACTGCTTTTCGAACACGATATGGCCATTACGAGATTTTAGTCATGCCTTTTGGCTTAACTAATGCGCCAGCTGTGTTCATGGATCTCATGAACAGGGTATGCAAACCTTTTTGGATAAATTCGTGATAGTATTCATTGATGATATACTTATCTATTCACGAACCAAAGAAAATCATGAGCAACATCGGAAGTTGATCCTGGAGCTGCTGAAGGAAGAAAAGCTGTATGCCAAGTTCTCTAAGTGCGAATTCTGGATTTGAGAAGTTCGTTTTCTCGGACACGTAATAAATGAGAATGGTATACATGTGGATCCGTCGAAGATAGAAGCGATTAAGAATTGGGAAGCGCCAAAGACTCCGTCAGAGGTTCGACAATTCTTAGGACTTGTTGGGTATTATCAGAGAATTCGTAGAGAATT
This sequence comes from Helianthus tuberosus, assembly GCA_030545235.1. Lineage (NCBI taxonomy): Eukaryota > Viridiplantae > Streptophyta > Magnoliopsida > Asterales > Asteraceae > Helianthus > Helianthus tuberosus. The sequence goes on along the minus strand of JARYGA010059718.1, from coordinate 7,383,329 downwards.
TCTCTAGATTAGCACAGCCACTAATGCTATTAACCCAGAAGGAGAAGAAGTTTGATTGGATGGAAAAGCAGGAGGAAGCTTTTCAGCTGTAGAAGAAGAAGTTGTGTGGTGCACCTATTCCTTCCCTTCCTGAGGGAAATGATGATTTCATTGTGTATTGAGATGCGTCACGTTTGGGCCTCAGATGCGTGCTTATGTAGAAGGACAAAGTGATAGCCTATGCATCCAGACAATTGAAAATGCACGAGAAGAACTACATGACGCATGATTTGGAGTTAGGAGCTGTTGTGTTTGCCTTGAAGATCTGGAGACATTATTTGTATGGAACAGAGTGTACGATTTACACGGACCATAAGAGCCTCCAGCATATCTTTGATCAGAAGGAGCTCAACATGCGATAGCAGCATTGGGTAGAGTTACTCAATGATTACGAGTGCGATATCCGTTATTGTTGGTCCCAGTTTGGACTTAGAAACTTCTTTTCACGTAATATGGAAAGTGATTTCAATAGATATGAAAATCGTGTGCGGAAATGGAAATAAGACTTTCAAGAAACAAGACCTACAGAATTTTCAAGTTTATATCACTTTGAAACAAAATGGTTTACAAGGTGATTGTAAGATTATTCTCTATTACAAATGAATACTTGAATTCTGGGGTGAAAGGACAATGGAGTTTGTAGTATGTATGAATGCTTAGCTTAACTCATTTTCCTTTGCTTGATGAGCCTTCTATTTATAGACGGCTTGAATACATGAATAAACTATATTCCTGCAAAAAGTAGCTTCTTGACATAATCATTGAATCCAATAATCAATTTGCCTTTGTCATCATGAGATCCAATAATGTCAACTTGCTTCGGTTAGTGTGGCAGGATAGAGCTGATTTTTAGACAAGTGGGGTTTCATCAGAATTTCTGATGACCACTTCATCAGAAATTCTGGTGAACAAATCATCAGAAATCTGATGATCAGAATCATCAGAAACTGATGATATTTCATCAGAAATATCATCAGATCTTTCAGAAAGACCTTTTCTATAACCTTCTTCAGCTCTTGATCAACTTATGATACTTTGAAATAGATATTGTTGCTTTCAGTTGTCTTATCCGATCTTCTTCCTCTTGTTTTGATCTTCAGGACTGTTATCTTCTTCATAGATCAAGTTGAATATGATTTTCTTCAATACTTACAAACAAAGTTTCCTAACAGTTTCCCCCTAAGTATTGTAAGAAAATGAACTACCTCATGAACAGAAAAATTTCTAAACATTTGAAACTTGAAATTTGCAAATCATACAAGTTGCTACTATCTTGAGAAACAAATTACATGATGAAAAACATAATTTAAAATCAGTATGTTCTTCAAAATAGCTTTGCCCTTTTTAGCACATCTCCATCCTTCAATTTCTTTTTTGTAAGCAATGTACTTGTTGCAAATATCATACATGTCTTTGTACCAGCTTCTAGCTTGAATCCACTCTTCAATCATTTATTCAATCTCCTGTCTTTGTTTTTCTTTGTGCATTCCTGTATTCTGAAGTTTTTCTTGTCTCTTGTTCATGCCTTTCATAATAAACTTCAAAGTCTAATTTGAGTATTTGCAGATATCAACACTTCTGAACAGAGCCTTGTTTTTCTCAAAATCTCTGAAGACTACACTGTAGTTATGTCTGTTATTTATCATTGGTAGTTTAATGATGTCTCCAGATCTTGCATCTTCTATCAGCTCTGAGGGAATGCTTGTGTCTAGTGCACTAAGATAGACCTTTTTGTTGTGACCATAATTATAATTGATGCATAAATCAAAGTCAGAAAAAGCCACTCTTTCAGACAGCTTTATTCCAGCATTTGATATGCTTTTCAACGCTATTCTGATTTCTTTTGTGTTTCTCCTTTCCTTTTCATAATGATCCTTCATGAACAGAATGTCCAAAGGATGCAATCTATCAGCAATGTCCTCATCAGTCACTTTCTCTTCTTCACCATTTTCTCTGAGAAGTGTGTACCTATTTTGCAGATAAGTTCCTCCAACACCATCAGTTCCCATTTCTACTTCATCCACTTTTATGATTCCTTTTACTGGATTTTTATTGATGTAGTAAATGCTTCTTGGACCTCTTTCTAATCTTTCTGCTCTTATAGCCAATCTGTAAGCAGTTGGTGGCTTCTCTGGTACATCTTCTTTTGACCAATAGTACTTCACCAGATTGTGTTCAGGGAATATCCTTATATCCCTGTCAATCTCTCTAATCATGATAGATTGAGTTTCCGAGATTTTTCTTTTGACAATCTGTGGTTTTCTTGAATCAGCTTCTTGTTCCCATTCATTCATTGTTTGCAGATTCATCAACTTACTTATGGCAGTGTCATCAGAAGAAGTAGGTTTTGGAATAGTTTGAGAAGTTATAAGTTTCAAATTTGTGACAACTTGAGGTTTTGAAGTTGCTAACCTTTTCAGCATTTCATCTTTTAAGACATTTGGAGGTGGACCCATCACAGTGGTTCCAGCTTCGGTGATTGGTGTAGCAGATGATTGCTGTGGGGTAGGCTTTGGAATTTCTTGGTGTGATGTTTCAACAGGAATTTCCTTTATGATTTCTTTGGGATCCACTTTAGCCAATCAGGCAATGTTGAATTGCATTTTCTTCATCAGATGTTGCACCTCTCCTACCAGATTTGAGTTGCTGGCTATGCTTTTCTGTACTTTTGTAAATTCAGTTTGAGCTTTCTTCTGCATGGCAACCCTTTCTTTTGTCAGCTTCTCAAGGGCATCTGTGACACTGTTGTTGCTTGCCCTTAGGATGGTGACTTCCTCCAAGACCTTGTTTGTACTGCTTGATTGTCTTGACTCCACAGCACTTGTAACTTGTGTCTTGATCTTTTCTATTTCTATGAAAATCTTCTGAATTTCTGATGCAGAGATGCTGGTTTCTGGTGCCTTTTCCTTTAGCTTTTGCAGAGATTTTAGCACTTCAGTGTTTCTTTTAGTTTATCCCTTAATGACTTCCACTGATTCTGATAAAGTTTTCATATCTTCTCTTTGGCCTTTTATCTCTGTCAGCAGCAAATCAAGCTTTTCTTCTACTGGACTCTTTTTGCAAGCTTTGACAACATTTTCTAGGACAGTTTCCAAATTTTCTTGTGTCATGGGTGTTTCAGGGATATTTGGAACAACAGATTTTCCTTCTAACATTCCAGCTGTAACCACTTTTGCAGTTGTTTTGGAAATGATAGGGACACTCTTCGCTTTACCAGAATTTGGGGCAACCTTAAGTGTACTGATACGTGGTCGAAAAACGGTGCTTGTGTATGTTTAAGTTTGGGTTTTTACTCGACTTTTAATCTTGAATAGCCTACTTTTAATTAGATTTGTGTTTTGCAGGTTTAATGAAGTTCAAGGTGCTTTTTGGGAGCTTTACGAGCTACAGGGATGAAAAACGGACAACCGGGGAGCGTTACGGATCAAACAGGAGTGCAAAATGGAAAAAAAATGGAGAATTGGAGCTGGAGAGGTCATCGGCGATGGCCCTAGACTGTCGGCGATGCCCCAGAGAAAAGCTCATCGTTCAAAATGTTCGTATCCAGGAAAATAGCACGTCAGATGAAATCAGCAAAACCAGACCCCGTTGGCGACGGGCTGTTAAGCCGTCGACGACGGCTTCGGCTGGTGGGTTTCGCGAAATTGTTGTCTTGGTTGTTGGGGAATGAATTAAAAACGTTTTTTGACGAATTTTTCGGGAGTTACACATCCTAGGGAGTTTGAATATCATCTTGGAGCCATAATTCACCTATCACTTGATATCTAATCCATCGACTCCATCCATCATCACCCGATCATCAAGCTTCATCCAAGATCATCCACAATCACCATCCTAAAACCCTAGTTCATCCAATCCATCATTCTTTTCACCATCATCATCCACCAAAACCCTAATCCCCATCATTCTACCATTTCACAAGATTCAAGATGATTCAATTCGAGTTCCAAGCATCCGGTGATCAAGTTCCTTCAACCATGAGTGGCTAATCACCTTGGTTCCACCCCGGTGTAGGTAGTTGTATTATCTAGGGTTTTGATTTGTGTTTAGTTTGACTTGTGTGACAATTTGTGTTTTGATTTTGAACACCTTTGATAATTGTCGTGTATTTGAATTGAATTTGAAAATTGTCGAACTATGATAAAGTTATGACTTTGTGAAATGAATTTGTGCATTTATGCGTTATCTTGGTTAGGATTTACTTGTGTTGATTACAAAGTGCATTCTTGTCCATTCTTAGGAATGTTGATAGTTATTTGCACCTAAGTCATGGTACACTAAATCCGTTAATCATTTATCCAATTAGGTTAATTCTAAAACTTGTAGGAACCCTAGGTTTGCAATTACCGAAACCGAGCGTGAACCCTTTTTCTTTATCTTGTTTAAACACTCAATTACATTCTTGCAATTGTTAATCTTTAGTAGTTAATCAATCTAATCACTTTAGTAACTTTTTCAACATCTCTTTACTAAACAAAAACCATAAAAATAACTTAGCAAGCTTCATAAATTGTGACACTCATTTAAATTCAATCAAGTCCATTCGCAAACCACATACTCTTCGTGGTTCGACCCCTTACTACCACTAGCTATTTGTTAAGGGTAATTAGGGCTTTTAAATATTATCTTTGACCGGAGCGTGACATTCCGATCAAATTTTGGCGCCGTTGCCGGGGAGTGCGTGCGCTTTGTGTGTGGATTATTGTTTGAATTTCATGATTAACTGTTTAATTTGTTTAGCTTCTTTTTGTACTTTTTCTTTTTCCTTGTTATGCGGGTTGTGTTACTTGTGCAGATTACTGGTAGTGCATGCATACAAGGAATTCCGGGAGGACTTCACCATTAGTCTACGAACCGGAAATTGAAAGAGTCGCAACCTAGCAAGCCGGTTAGAAGCAACCCTTGTTTCTAATCAAGTCACCCAAACACCACAATTTACACCATCCATTGAAACCGATTCAATGGCAAACCAAAATTCCAACCAAAACCTCAATTACCCAAACCTCAATCAAAACCAATTTCAAACCCTAGGAAACTTCAACCCCACCCAAAATGTCCAACCTATACCTCAAGGGCAACCGGGCGGTAATAACAACTCCAGACCACCCACACCACCTTTCCAAAACCAAAATACCAACAACACACAAAGAACACCCCAACAACAAAATCTTCACCGACATAACTCTTACCCAACAACCTTAATGACCGGAATGTTAATTCCGACCGAAGAGGCAACTGAGACCGCAGCAATCCCGCGAATGAAGACCCGTTCTTTAACATCGATGAATTAAGAAATGCTATCCCCGATGATGAGCTATTTAGTGTTCCCGGTTACCAATCGCCGGAGCACGTGAGTATTCACTCGGAATACTCGGATGATGGGGGTAATTATGATGACCGGGTCGATGATGACGGTTGGGGGTATGTGAACCGGGGGAATGTCTACAATGCGAGAGGGTTCGAAGACGATGAATTTGGCTATCAAAATGCCAATTTCATGGGGGATAACAATTACGGGTATTGGAATGTGAGAATTGACGGTTACGGGAACAACCGCCAACCACGAAACAATAATCAAAGGAACCGGAATGATTGGTTCTACAACAACAATAACAACAATGGGAACCCTAATCGGATTCCTCGTTTCGTGGGAGGAGGTAACCAAAGAGGTAATCGAGGAGGTGATCGAAGGGATAATCGAAGACCGGTTGATCAAGAAGTTAACGGTCCACATCATCGTCAACAACCTCCACGGGGAGCAAATGACCGTTTTAGGAAAGTGGTCACCGACAATGACTCTTAGATAGTTTGTGAAAGAAGGATGTTTGATTGCAAGCCCCACTACATCAACATACTTCCCCACTTCAATGGGAGGTCTAATGATGAACCATACACTCATTTGGCGGAGTTTTCGGCCATATGTAGCACTATTGGGGGGCATGATTTTGCATTGGAAGAGGTCAAGCTTCGGTTATTTCAGTTTTCGCTAAAAGATAAGGCGAAACAATGGTTTCTTATACTTCCGGCGAATAGTATTTGGACATGGGGCGAGATGCAACAAGTCTTCCTTGACGAGTATTACTCGATGGTAAAGACCGTTGATGCTAGAGATGAAATTAGGTCTTTCCGCCAAATTTCAAGTGAACCATTGCATGAAGCTTTCACAAGGTACAAGGAATTGATTCGAAAGTGCCCACATCACCAAATAGAAAAGTGGGAGTTGGTTAAATGCTTTTTGAGAGGATTGGATGATGAAACATGGAATCATCTCGAGTCAACAAGCAATGGAACTTTGTTGAGTAACCATGAAGATGATGATTGGGATTTTCTTGAGCGGATGAGCAAGCGGTCAAAGTCAAAGGAATCGGCAGACAGAGCTAAGAAACATCCCGTGTTCCGGTCACTTCCCGATCTTGACTCTAAGGATCGGATTTCTACTCTAGAACGGGAGTTGGCTCGTATGAAGAGGAAGGAGGTAAATGCGGTGCAATTTGCGGTTTGTGAAGATTGTGGGGAGATTGGTCATCGGACCGATCAATGTCAAACGGGACCAGGTGACTACACTGATGAGGTAAATCAAGTGTTCGGTGATAGAAAGAACAATGATATGAATTCGAACACTTATCATCCCAGATTGAGAAATCATCCCAACTTCCGATATGGGAATGCCGCAAATCAAATGAACCCGAACTTTCAACCGGATAACCAAAGCGGTTCATCATATCAAAATCACCAAGGTGGTAATCAAGGGGGTTACCAACGTAATTACAATCAAGGGTACCAAGGTCGGGACAATAATTTCCAAGGTGGGTACGAAAGGAATTACAATAATCAAGGTGGTAATGGAGGCGGGTCGAATAATCAAACCGGTGGTGACGATTTGAGTGCTAAAATGGATGCCTTGTTGAATGTGGTTAAGGAGTCTAACAATGATATTAAGGAGATGAAGAAGGCAAATGAGATTCGGGACAAATCACATGAGGCATTGGCAAAGCAAGTGGGCCAACTTGCGGAGGAGATGGCACAAATAAGAGGGAGCATGGGAAAGCTTTCAAGTGACACCACGTTGAACCCTAAGCATCAAGGGTCAAGCTCGAAGAACACACGTGAGGTACCAGTTAATAAAATAACTTTACGTAGTGGTCGAGTCATAGATAATGGTGTCAAAACACCACTACCCCAGTTTGTTGAAGGGGTGGTGGAAGATGCTAGTGAGGACGAGTGTGAGGATGGTCAAACGGGTCAAAACAAAAATAATTTAAAAATTAAAAATTACACCGCCGTTGTGACCATCCCCATCCCTAAGGCTAAGGAAACGGGTGTGGAGGTTAATACCGCCCCGTATCCCGAAGCATTGAAGAGACCCGTGAAGAAGGTTGTAAACAAAAGAGGTCCACCACAAGAAGAGTTGTGGGAAGTTTTTAAACAAGTAAAAATTAATTTACCTCTTTTGGATGCAATCAAGCAAGTACCGTCTTATGCTAAGTACTTGAAAAAATTGTGTACCCAAAAACGAACTCACAAATTTCCTAAAAAAATAGATTTAACCGAAAATGTGAGTTCGATTCTTTCGGGCGCACTTTCACCCAAGCTCTAAGATCCGGGTGCACCTATCATTTCAATTCAAGTAGGTGACTTTAAAATCAGCCGGGCACTTCTAGATCTTGGTGCTAGTGTGAGCATTCTACCGGGTAGTTTATATGACCAATACGAGTTTGGTCCACTTAGATCGTCAAACACTACTGTGGTGTTAGCTGATTTGACACCTAAACTACCCCGTGGAATTGTCTCGGATGTGATAGTAAAAATCGAGGATTTTTACTATCCGGTGGACTTTTTAGTACTCGATTATGTGGCTAAGGACCCAACCAAGCAACCTACGGTGATTTTTGGTCGACCGTTCCTAGCAACCGCAAATTCTCAAATTGATAGCAAAACGGGAATGGTAGACATGACATTTGGAAACCGAAGGTTGAGGTTGCATGTTTTTTTCAGGATAGACGACTCCTTCAGTCGACGACGAATGCTATATGGCGGACATTGTTGACACGTGTACACCTCTTTGCGACACAATTGTGGATGAGGAAAACATAATGGAGGATTGCTCTATGTTTGACAGGTCACAGGTGGAGATGAATCGGAGCATAGACGGGGAGGTGAAGAGTTTGGAGGTGCTTGCGGCTAAAGAGGGAAAGCCGATATGGACACATCAAGTGGAGAGTTTACCGGAGAACATTGACACCAAATTGAAGCCGTCATTGGTCGAGCCTCTGGAGGTCGAATTGAAGGTGTTGCCTAAGCATCTTAAGTATGCTTACATTGGTGAAGGCAACACACTCCCGGTCATCATTGCATCAAACTTAACCGAGGAGCAAGAGGAGAAGTTAATGAGTGTTTTGGTCACCAATCGGGCGGCGATTGGATGGACCATTGCTGATTTGAAGGGAGTTAGTCCCTCAGTGGTGACGCACAAAATCATCATGGAAGAAGGTGCGACTCCCGTTCGAGATGCACAACGGAGATTGAATCCGAATATACGGGCGGTGGTGAAGAAAGAAGTATTGAAATGGCTTGATGCGGGTATCATTTATCCGATCTCGGATAGCCAATGGGTGAGCCCGACACAGACGGTTCCGAAAAAAGCGGGTATACAAGTCGTCAAAAATGACGCAGGTGAAGAGGTAGCCACTCGGCCGGTAACTGGGTGGCGAATTTGTATTGATTATAGGAAGTTGAATACCGCAACTTCCAAAGACCATTTTCCTTTACCATTTATCGATCAAATTGTTGAGAAATTATCTGGGCAACAATTATATTGCTTTTTAGATGGCTATTCTGGTTATAATCAAATTGCCATCCATCCGGAAGATCAAGCAAAGACAACGTTTACTTGTCCCTACGGCACATTCGCATTTAGGCGAATGCCGTTTGGACTATGTAACGCCCCCTTCCAAAGGTGCATGATGAGTATCTTCTCAGATATGGTGGGGAAGTCTTTCGAAATCTTCATAGATGATTTCTCAATTTTTGGGTCGTCATTCGAGACTTGTTTGGACCAATTAGAAAAAAAGTATTAAAAAGATGTGTAGAAACTAGTTTGGTCTTAAGCTGGGAAAAGAGTCATTTTATGGTTCAAGAGGGAATCGTGTTAGGTCACGTGGTGTCGAGTCGTGGGATAGACGTCGATCGTGCAAAGGTACAAGTTATATCCACTTTGCCGTATCCCACGAGCGTTAAAGGTGTTTGGTCGTTTTTAGGTCATGCGGGTTTCTATCGACGGTTTATTAAGGGTTTTAGTGACATAACCAAACCTTTATGTAACTTGTTGTTAAAAGATCAACCGTTTGATTTCAATGAAACCTGTCAAAACGCGTTTAACAATTTAAAAGAAAAATTAGTCGAGGCCCCAATCTTGCAATCGCCAAATTGGTCTTTACCACTTGAAATTATGTGTGATGCAAGTGATTATACGGTGGGGGCCGTGTTAGGACAACGAGTTTACAAGAAACTTGTTGCCATATACTATGCGAGTAAGACTCTTTCGGATGCACAATTGAATTACACCACTACTGAAAAAGAGCTACTTGTGGTGGTATATGCATTGGATAAGTTTCGGTCATATATATGGGGTAGTAAAGTGATTGTTTTTTCTGATCACACTACTGTTAGGTATCTCATGGAGAAAAAGAATACCAAACCGAGATTGATCCGATGGGTTTTATTGCTCCAAGAGTTTGATTTGGAGATCCGGGACAAAAAGGGTACCGAGAATGTGGTAGCGGATCATTTGTCTCGGTTGATAGTTGAGGAAGATCCTAAATCTGTAGAGATCAATGAGTCGTTTCCCGATGAGCACATTATGAAATTAGATAAGTTACCGTGGTATGCTAATATTGTGAATTATCTTGTTACAGGTGACCTACCTGCACATTGGGATAGACGAAGGAGACAACACTTTTTGTCTCAGATTAAGTATTACCGGTTGGAGGAACCGCATTTGTGGAAAGAGTGTGCGGACCAAGTGATTCGAAGATGCATTGACGATGAGGAGATTCCAAGCGTGCTGAAGCACCTACATTCATTTGCGTGTGGTGACCATTTTAGTGGTCACAAAACGGGTCACAAAGTGTTGAACAGTGGTCTTTATTGGCCAACTATTTTTAAAGACGCATTTGAGTTTTCTAAGAATTGTGTAGAATGCCAGAAGTTAGGGGGTAATTCACAAAGGGATGAGATGCCCATGCAACCAATCCTCGTCGTTGACATTTTTGATGTGTGGGGTATTGATTTCATGGTCCCATTCCCCAATTCTTATGGTAATTTGTATATCTTGGTGGCCGTTGATTAAGTGTCAAAGTGGGTCGAAGCAATAGCCACCAAGACAAACGATCATTCCGTAGTTTGTAATTTCATTTAGACCCATATATATTCAAGGTTTGGGATTCCTCGTGTCATTATAAGTGACGGAGGATCTCATTTTAAAAATTTTTGGTTTGGAAAACTCTTAAAGTGATATGGTGTTGACCATAGAATTGCTACCCTCTATCACCCGCAAACAAGCAGGCAAGTAGAGGTTTCAAATCGGCAAATCAAAGAGATTTTGCAAAAGACCGTATGGGCGGACCGTAAGGATTGGTCAATCAAGTTGAACGATGTTTTATGGGCCTATCGTACGACATATAAGACACCTATTGGTACGACACCTTACCGGTTGGTTTACGGTAAAAATTGTCATTTACCGGTTGAACTTGTGCATAATTCATTATGGGCTATTAAAGAGGTCAATGTTAAATATGATGATGCAGGTAAGGAACAAAAGCTTAATCTATGCGAGTTGGAGGAGCTAAGGGAAATGGCATATGAATGCACATCCAAGTACAAGGATGGGATGAAGAAGGCGCATGATGCCAAGTTGAGGAAGAAAGAGTTCGAGATTGGGCAAAAGCTATGGATCTACAACTCGAAGCTCAAGTTTTTCCCCGAGAAGCTCCGAAGAAAATGGATGGGAACCTATGTGATCACCCGGGTCGGACAATTGGGTGATGTTACCATCGAGGACCCGAAAGTTGGGTCACGACAAACGGTCAATGGCCATCGGCTAAAACCGTTTCTCGATGGTAATGAAAGAGTGGACGAAAACAAGGAATCGGTGAGCTTTGTGGTAAGCGTCCCGGTTTATGCGGTCGACTGAAAGGACCGGTAATGAATTTTGTAGAGTTTTGTATAATTTATTTAATTGTTTGAGTATTTTTGTGTTAATCGTTATCGTTTCGTACTAACCCTCTTGATTGTGTGAAGTCCGGATATCACGAACGTGTCTTGAAGATAAAAGGTATGTTTTTAGACTTGCTTTTGTATATTAGGGACAATACACGACTTTTCGGGGGGTGGTAGGACCGTTAAACGGGTTTGTGTTTTTAAATTTTAACTTACAAAATTTATAAAAAACATTTTTAATAATTTTTAGAATTTTTGTTTATATATAGTTTCTTAACAAAAAGTTCATAAATTCTCCTATATTTTTCATAAAAAAAATTTAAAAAAATAAAAAAATAAAAATAAAAAATGGATAAAAGAGATCCCGTCGGCGACGGGGGTAGTCCCGTCCGGGACGGGCTCGGGAAATACCCGTCGGACAAGTTCACTCGTATACAGAGGATTAGGGCGTCGCCTGGTTTCGAGAAAAGGGGGACCCGTCGGCGACGGGGTGAGTGACGTCGGCGACGGGCTCGGGAAATACCTCTGGCGCTGATTCGTTTTTACACCATATGCTCGAACAAAAACACATTTTTACCCAATTAAACCCTATTCTAAACCAATTTTTCACCACAAAAACATATCCCATCTGATTTTCTCATTCAAAACCACAAAATCACTGCCATCCCTCTTCTCTCACCTCATTCTTTCAACTTTATCTTCCCCAAAAACCTTCTCAAGAACCCTAATCTTCAACCTTCCATAACTTCTTCAAAACTTAACCAAATCACCTGATTCTTGAGTCCATTTTGTATAATTTTTCAAGAGGAACAAAACCCCTATCGCGGTTTTCATCAATTCTTACCCGTTTGCAAGATTTCTGGGCGTGAAATTTCGGGTTTTTGAAGGGTTTTCATCATATGGTTAGTTGTTTTCTTCCGAATTTTTAAACTTTTTAGTTTAAGAGTAGGTTGTTTAACACAATGTATGTTGTTCTAGCATGATTTTAAGTATGATTGGTTGTTTTGGATAGGATTTGAACATGTAATAACCTTAACGAAGTAATTACATTTGTTATTTGCATGATTGAACATGAATGTGATGTTGAAGTTTGTTGAACTCATAAGAAATTGTGAATAAACAAGTAAAAATTGATATGTAGATGATAAAATAAGCAACTTTGGAAGTTTAAAAAGGCGATTTTGCACTTGCTTGTTAATTGAAAAGTTCAACACCATACATTATGTTCAAAGTTTGAGAATATGTGAAGGTTTTGGGTTTATATTGATGATTCTTTTGTTTTGTGATTGTAGTTATGGCCGGAGGTAGGAAGAAGGCGAAAACTACGGGGCAAGGATCATCATCCGGAGTTGGATCATCTTTCGGATTGATACCGAAGAAGTGGGAGCAATTAAGCTCAATAGAAGAGGGTGAAGTAAGATTATATAGGTAGGAATGGGCATGGGAGAAATTTAAAGATAGTCGAAGCGCTAGGGTCTGGGATGAAGACAAAAATAAAGCTCTATCGACATTCCAAGATAGGAAGTTGGAAATTAAATTGTGGAAGTGGAAAATGGTTAATAAAGTGATTACTGCAGTACCGGATAGGGTTGTGTGTGAAAGGGCGGTCAATGTCGAGGAGTTTAGAAAAATTGGGATTGTTCAAATGTTTGAGCGTCTTGGCTCGGAAAGAGTTCTGGATTGGTGCGAAGACAACACCTCCCGGGTTTATTTGTCAGAGGTGTGTGAGTGGTTGGCGTTGTTGAGGTTTAGAAACAGGGATGGTACCCCGGACCAGTGGAGATTGATTGGTACTATGAGACGAGGGGAGATGACAATGTCATTTGAAACAATCAACTGCATTGCATGATTCGATTCCTTGGGGGTGCAAGCGTATGATTATCTAACCATCGAACATTTCTTAGATAACCATGCAAACACCTATGATCCGGATGGTATGACGGAGGCTATATTACCATACAATGATGGGGGAGTGGCTGCAAGGAGCCACCTGACGGTTGAAGGGAAGATTCTTCAAGGAATTTCCCTAGAAAATGTTATGATTAGGTTTGGTGATAGGGGGAGTGAGAGCAAGTGATAGTAGAATCCTTCATGCCTTGTTGTATAGGACAGCGACTTTGTCATGGAGACATATTATCATGATGAACACATGGTTCACTCGGGAGTCATTCCACAGGAGGACGATTCCATATGTGCGTCTCATCAGTGCCATGATCCTTCAGCAAAACTGTCTTCCCCCAGAATCGCTTTGGGTATCTAAGCCTTTGGAAGAATTCGGCTTAGCAACGATAAAGAAAAATTGGAAGATCCATGTGAAGCTTTCGGGAAGCAAGTATGTGGTGACCGATGCATTGGGTCACAAGTATGAATTCGTTGATCCAGATGCACAACAAGAGGCTGAGGGAGATGTGGAGATGGTTGATGAGGAAAATGAAACTGAGCCTGCTGGTCCACGGGGACCAAAGCAGAGGTATATGCGGCCACACCGGGAATTGAATGCATAGGTGGCGAGTTTTGTGAATTTTAGACGGGTACCCTCGTACCGGGATTTTAACCGGGGTCAACAGGAGGTTTTTGATAACATCTTTGCGGGTATAGGAGAGGGTAGAGAGTATAACAGGAGAAGGCAGAACTGGGATGAAACACACGGGGCCCAGATGTAGGAACAGTGGGCCCTCAAAGCGACCCATCGGGAAAGGATGGACAAGTATATGGAGGACAAGTACATGGAGGAGCAGAAAATGTTCCAAGCTTTGCAAAGGTCGCATATGGAACATATGGTACAAATGGAGGAGCAAGAGGCGGCCCGAAGGCAGGTGTGGAAGGAGAATGAGGAGAAACAACGAAACGAGCAAAATGCATTGGAGGCTCATCGATGGAGTTCTTTATACGTCTCTAAAAAATGGCTATTAACAACGCCAAGGTCCTCCATGATCAGGAGCAACACCAGAGAGACTATGAAGCAGGCCTCCCTTATGTAGAACACGCAGGGTGGATCGACTACTCCAACCTCCGTGTTCCACGAGGCCCCTGTAACACCTGTGCCTCCACGGCCATCAAACAAATACCGAACCAATGAAATATTATATTTCATACTTGGGATTTGTAAAAATATGTGTATCATTTGCACATATCAATTTTTGTTCAATTCCAAACTCTAAATCGCTTTCTGGAAGGTTATACGCGCACCAATGCATAAATATAACCAGTTTAATGCAACAAACACTCCGGAATAGTGACATAGGCTTAACCTACCTTAAATAACCTTTACATAACTTAGAAATAAGTTTTGAAGGCTTTGGTATGGCAAAAATAAACTTTTGGGGTCATTCAGGGACAAAAAGCGTCAAAAAGTGCACAAGTTTGCATTTTCGCGCATAACTTACGTTCTGAATACATCCGGACATCCAAAAATTTATGTAAGCACTAAAATATTTTATTTTAGTGTTTGGCATAAGAAAAATCCATTCGTCACGCCATTTGGATCATTTTTCGCGCTTATGCGCATTCCGTCGTAATTAACCGAACAACGTAACCGTACGGCTAAACGAACCGACACCCGAGATATTTTTGAACACATTTTAAGTTCCCTATACTTTAACTTCATTTTAGAGCTTTGAAATGGGGTTAACGGAGCTTAAACGTGTCAAAAAAACGCATCAAAAACCAAGTTTTGAGGTTGCAGGGACTGAAACTGTAAATCTGCCAAACTAGGTCCGTAAACAGGGGCCAGATGCAGCAAAACGTTTTTTTCAGCTTTTAACAGCCCTTAACACTCTCCAAAGGCCAAGTGCCAAGTGTCAAACTCTTATGGTGGATGGCAAATGAGTTACCACAACTTTCCAACAAGTGTACGGTTTAGATCGTGCCCCCTTTTCCAAGAAATGATCCTAACGGTTGTCCATTTACTATAAATACCCACATACCCCAACTTCATTTCTCACTAGAATCTGATCATTTTTGCTCTAAGTTGAAACCTTTGTTTCATACCTGAGCTATTTTGATCTAGATTAGCATTCGGGGACCCTTCGTAAGTGTTCCTTCGTTCTTTTATTGCTTTTCGAGTCCGAAAGTCGAACTTTGTTTGACTTTCTGCATTGACCAGTTTATGGTCGATGCGAAGTTCGTTTGAACTTCATAACGTGAGCGTGATCATGATGGTTATAGTCCCTAGTGACTATACCTACTGATTACCACGTTATCTAGGCTCAGTGACGAGTCGTAGTTTCGGTCAGAATACGTATTCTTGCGTATTTTGTAACCAAACTACTTGTGGGTATCAAGACCATTTGTTTTGATACCAAACCTGTTTTCTAAACTTAGTTAAGCATGTTTTAACATGCTTAGCTCGTCACTTTTAGTTTAGTGCTTATTTAGGGTCGTAAGGTAAGCGATCTAAACAATCGCTTATACTTTCGAACCCGACCCGTTTGGTCGATCATTAGGATCCGACCAAGCACTTTAGGTGACCATAGTTTATAGGTAATAACCTTACGAGGTTATACCTTATGGTCGCTTCGTTTAAGTAGTTGTATGATAGGTAGTTTATATGCCTTAGGTAAATTACCAAAATACCCCTTTGATGCCAAAATTCATTTTAAACATATGTAACATAACTTTTGACATCTAAACTGATTTGACAACAATATTAGACATGTTAAGGCATATGTTACTTGTCATAGGACTAGTTAGGCGGTCCGAACGCGTTTCACGCTAACGACGCGTTAAAGTAGCATAAGCTACCTAAACGGGTCGTAATGGGTCGTAAACACTTAGGTTAGGTTTCATTGTAGTATGTAGACTTTGTTAAACCATATTACATGAGTCTCCATACTCGTTTGGTTTACGAACCCTCATTCTATCTAAATCCTCCGACTTAGGTCCGGTTTATTAATATAGTTACCTATATTAGGTGCCGTTTGATATCCGCGATCTCTAGCATTGTTTGGTTGTTACTCAAGGACTACTAAGCAATCTCAAGTGAGTACATAGACCCCTCTTTTACTGTTTTCCAAACTGTTTTGGGGTGAAACACATGTGCCTACTTGTTACTTTCATGCTTTCCTGTTTTTACATCATATACTTCCTATATTCATTAGTACATTATAGTACATGATTTCATTACATTTTATGCTATGTATGTCCATTGTGTGCATACTTAGTACATGGTTCTACATTACATTTCTGCTATGTATGTTAACTGATAGCATGCTAGCACATTGATTTACATGACTTTTCTGCTTTGTATACTTAGTACATGTCTTATTCATCATATGCTTACATTTTGGTATGACATTTGGTTTGTTTAAACTATACTATACATTCATTAACACCGATCATGCCGCTCGGTAGTAGGTAGTGGTACCATAGGACTTGACAAATCCCATTCCTGAAATCTCGGGTTTGTTTGGACGTAAGGAATGACCGAATCCGAATACATATTCTTTTGATAACCCATTTTTACATGGTTATCCGACTGTCGCAAGGCTTGGATGTATGAATTTTCACAATACCGCATAAATGTCTATATCAGTATAGCATGCATTTACTACACAAAACATAATTTTGATTTAAACCAAGTTTTACTTCAATACTTTGTTTTGTGCATTTCACCTATGGTTTAGTTGATGCATTTCACTAGCCATACATATCATTTTGGTTACACATTACATGATTTACATTTGACACGTAAACCTTTTCGACATTGGTTATACATTACATGATTTACATTTGACACATAAACATTTTCAACAATGGTTACACGTTGCATGATTTACATCTTGACATAAACATTTTGGTATATTATTCAATACATTTGACAATTGGTTTAAACATAGACATCTTACATTGTTGGTTTGGTTTGAGTAAGTGATTTAAGTAACGAGGCGTGTGTAATATGATACAAGCATGGTGGATACGCCGCTGGTACTTCCTATATATAAGTGTTTGTATGGTATTACATATCGTAGCGTTATTTGAATCATTTCAATTTTGACATATAACATTTTATACAAATAACATACTTTTCACAATACATTGTTTTACAAACAACTTATCTTATACAAACTCATCTTACATGGTTATTCATTTAACCTTACATTTATTTATACATATCATCTGATCTTATCGTTTTTCAAATAATTTACAAGACTAAGTAAATTACAGGGTTCATGACTAAACATTTTCTTAAACAATAAGTCATGAATCCTATTTTCATAAACCTATGTATCTCACAGGCATTTTTATGCTGACGTACCTATTTTCACATGTGTTTTCAGGATATGATGCATAGGATTTATCAAGATACACTTAGGCGGACTTGGGCCTTAGCGACAATAAAAGATGCAAGACTAGTTATTTATGTTATGTTTCTTTGATTGTCAAGACATTGTAACTACTTTAATCAATAAAACAGTATTTCAATTTCCATGTGTTATGAAACAATAATTCTGTTACAACACTCCCCGACGTTTTCCGCCACGTTTGGTTGTCCTACGTGGTCGTGGTGTGACAGCGCCTCTGACCCGTCACCTCATTGGCCCGAGGCAGTTGGGTCGAGTTTCATCCCGCTACCATACTAGCCGCCAGCACAAGGAGAGCCGGGTCCCCTCAACAACTACTGGGAGATGTTCGAGGCCCTCACTGGTTACCCATACCAGCCAAACCCGCCAGTCGACCCGTACGAGAGATACCATCGGTGATGGCGGGGTATGTATTTTGTTGTTGTATATCTTGGTTTTCTTTATTTTTATTTCGTTAGTATTTCTTTTTGCCTAGTTAAATGAACGTTGTGGGTGTGTTCCTTATATAACCCTCACGAGAACTCTCATCCTCCCAAGCTATTGGGGGGTTTAAAAGGGCTTGTTGCATAAGCTAAATGCAACCGTGATTCCTACGAAAGTGAGTTAGGATTGTTGTTATTGTAAATTAATTTTCCACATAAATCAAGGTAAATTAACGCATGACTTGGTAACACTTTCATAAAAATGGTAGAACTAAGTAGCTAACAAATTCCAATGGTTGTGAGAAGCATGCTTCTACACAAGGGTTAAGATTTGTAGGTACATTGTGTTCAAGGGACGACCGTTTTTGTGAAGCGAAGAAGAAGACATGAGCATCTAGTGAGAAAAATCAGGTGCATGTGTTTCCTTTTTACCTTGATTCTTAGATTAGTAATAAGTGGATTGTAATTGTATTTTAGTTTCCAGGGTGGAATTTTTGGGAAGTTAGCTGTGTCACATCCCTTGTGCGTTTTAAAACTCTAGTTCTTACACATTGAGGACAATGTTTACCTCAAGTGTGGGGATGGGGGAGTAGTAAAAGTTTTCGATTTTGACCCGTTCATTTAAACACTGCACATTGAGGACAATGTTTACCTCAAGTGTGGGGATGGGTGAAAATTTCAAAAAATTTTCAAAAATGTCTTGTTTCAAAAGCGATCTCAAAGCACAAGTAACTAAAGTCAACGAGGGATGGCACAACCCATGTGGTCTTTTGTCATGGTCAAGTTCAAATTAATAGCATGACTGGTATTTAGCGAGTGGTTATTTGGGAATAATTCGCCTAAGAAGCTAGCATATTATGCATGTCACATACCATACCCTTATATATGTGAAGTTTTGAGCCACTTTTACATCATAGAATTACACATGCATGTTTCTTTGTTTGAGTGGACCATTAGTCATGTATTGTAGAACTTGCAACTTTTGATACGTTTGAGAACATAGACCGAATACAAGCACAAGAATGATTAAGGCATTAGGTAAACCTTTTCCTTTGTACACCATTTATATATCCTTACCTAAAAATTTATCCCTTAGTAGCCAACTTTGAGCCTAATCCTTTCGTTTGACCACCTTTTAGCCCATAACCTTAAATCTTTTTCTTTTAAACCAGTGTGATGGAAATTCGATTATAGGAGTCAAGTTTGTATAGTTGTGAATTGGTTGTTTGCATATAAAAAAATCAGAAAATGTTACGAAAATAATAGAAAATTGTTGAGAAAAGAACAAAAGTATATGTTCTTAGTTTGAGTAATAAAAGGCGAAAAATTGTTGCCTTCTAGTTTGATTTTGGTAGTTAGTCGTGCTTAGAGTAGTTATTTTGTAAAAAAAATCGAATTTTCATCACCTTAGCCACCTTAAAATATCCTATTTCCTACCCTTAGCCTAGCCCCGTTACAACCCTTACAAAGACCTTATGACTTGTGCTTACTATTCGTGATCGGTGGTGGAGAATGATTGAGTTGCAAGCCTATGCGGGTGCCTGTTCTAATCGGTTTGAGTGATTATTTCAAAAGTGCTAATGCATTAACTATTAGCCAATTTTAAACCTAGTGGAGAGAACATTGTGAGGGATATGCATGATTTGTCGGTCTCACGGGCGGGTTAATCTTGGATAACCATTATATATGTGATTATTCACTTTACCGTTAAATATGTTGAAAATTGTAAAGAGTTTGAACTTTTGTATGACAATTGACCTTAACCTTCCTCTCGGGAATGGGGAGTGTATTCTTTGTTCGACCCACGTGAAAGTGAAAAACAGATTTGCTTGAGGGACAGCAAAAGACAAGTGTGGGGATGTGATACGTGGTAGAAAAACGGTGCTTGTGTATGTTTAAGTTTGGGTTTTTACTCGACTTTTAATCTTGAGTAGCCTACTTTTAATTAGATTTGTGTTTTGCAGGTTTAATGAAGTTTAAGGTTCTTTTTGGG
Organism: Helianthus tuberosus; assembly: GCA_030545235.1. Lineage (NCBI taxonomy): Eukaryota > Viridiplantae > Streptophyta > Magnoliopsida > Asterales > Asteraceae > Helianthus > Helianthus tuberosus. The sequence goes on along the minus strand of JARYGA010059718.1, from coordinate 7,363,356 downwards.
AGCTTTACGAGCTACCGGATGAAAAAAAGACAACCGGGACGCGTTACGGATCAAACGGGAGTGCAAAATGGAAAAAATGGAGAATTGGAGAGGTCGTCGGCGACTGCCCTAGACCGTCGGCGACGCCCCATAGAAAAGCCCGTCGTTCAAAATGTCCGTATCCAGGAAAATAGCACATCGGATGAAATCAACAAAACCAGACCCCGTCGGCGACGGCTTCGGCTAGTGGGTTTCGAAAAATTGTTGTCTTGGTTGTTGGGGAACGAATTAAAAACATTTTTTGACCAAGTTTTCGGGAGTTACACATCCTAGGGAGTTTGAATATCATCTTGGAGCCATAATTCACCTATCACTTGATATCTAATCCATCGACTCCATCCGTCATCACCCGAATCATCAAGCTTCATCCAAGATCATCCACAATCACCATCCTAAAACCCTAGTTCATCCAATCCATCATTCTTTTCACCATCATCATCCACCAAAACCCTAATCCCCATCATTCTATCATTTCACAAGATTCAAGATGATTCAATTTGAGTTCCAAGCATCCGGTGATCAAGTTCCTTCAACCATGAGCGGCTAATCACCTTGGTTTCACCCCGGTGTATGTAGTTGTATTATCTAGGGTTTTGATTTGTGTTTAGTTTGACTTGTGTGACAATTTGTGTTTTGATTTTGAACACCTTTGATAATTGTCGTGTATTTGAATTGAATTTGCAAATTGTCGAACGGTGATAAAGTTATGACTTTATGAAATGAATTTGTGCACTTATGCGTTATCTTGGTTAGGATTTACTTGTGTTGATTACAAAGTGCATTCTTGTCCATTTTTAGGAATGTTGATAGTTATTGGCACCTAAGTCACGGTACACTAAATCCGTTAATCATTTATCCAATTAGGTCAACTCTAAAACTTGTAGGAACCCTAGGTTTGCAATTAACGAAACCGGGTGTGAACCCTTTTTCTTTATCTTGTTTAAACACTCAATTACATTCTTGCAATTGTTAATCTTTAGTAGTTAATCAATCCAATCACTTTAGTAATTTTATTCAACATCTCTTTACTAAACAAAAACCATAAAAATAACTTAGCAAGCTTCATAAATTGTGACAGTTATTTAAATTCAATCAAGTCCATTCGCAAACCACATACTCTTCGTGGTTCGACCCCTTACTACCACTAGCTATTTGTTAAGGGTAATTAGGGCTTATAAATATTATCTTTGACCGGAGCGCGACATTCCGATCATGTACCAGAATCATCTCCACCAGGGGTGAAAAACACATTTTCATCCTGGATTTCCTTATGTCCTTGAATCATATCAATATATGATTCTCTATAAGTTTTTGAGGTAAACAGATTACCTTTTACCAGATTTCCTTGATCAGTTTTCTGATCTCTATCTGTTGAGATCTCACCCTCTTCCTCTTTTTCTGATTCAGAGTTGAGATGAATGGAACTAGTGACCTCCTCATTAACATCGGTGTTTCTATACTCTATTTTGTTTGAAACATTAACTGAATCTTTTGATTTTGTTCTTTTTGAAGAAGTATCAACTAAAACTGTGTTTAAAAGAGATGTACCAGCAACCCGAGACTCGTTATGATGTATAACTTCAGTGGTTTCATTTGTTGTTCCAGCATAGTGAGTTTCTTCATAATGTTGATCTCCACCCTCTTCGTGAATCCCTCCAGCAACATGAGATTCTTCATACTGTTGATGTTCTCCTTCTTGATGTTCAAACTCTGAATGAGTTCCAGCTTCAGGAATCTTTTGGCTCTCAGCATGTTCTGTCTTGTTTTCTGGTGAGTTTGCTATCATCAGAATTCCTTCTCCTCCTGCACCCTCTGTTTCTTATGTCCAGGATTTCTCGACTTCTTCTTCTTCTTCTGGTGATGAAGAGCAGTTAAAAACTTCTTTGCTAGTTTCTTCTGTTGGAGTATCTAATTTGGCAAGAAGTTTTTCATGTTGCAGTCTGTATTGTGAGTCTGGTGCAATGAGGCATAGCATGCTTTCTGGTAACTCAGGGACATCTTTGTCTGATTCCCATCCATGATTGGCACTCCAGGCTTTCATGGTGTTTGATCTCCAGATATCTTCCAAAATTTGGAATTTCTATGTTTCTTTCAGCAAAAGTTTCATAAATAAAAATTGAAATGAACCTTAGATTTGGCAGGTGTGAGTTTATTCTTCCATTTCTGGTAAGGATTGATCTTTTGAGTAGGTTTAAGATTTCTGTCCCATAATCAAGTTTGAACCTAGTTATGAGTCCATACATGTTTGACATAATAGCTTGACTGACTTGATCAACTCCTCCTATCTTTGATGTGAGGCATTTGTTCAGTACTTCCATCATCACTTGCCAGATGGCTGGCATTTCATTTCTTCTTTGAAATCAAAGTAGTAGATTGATTGTCTTATCCTCTTTCCACTTAAATAAATTTTATTATCATCTATACCTATTAACAAACATTTTTCTGGTAAAAAGGTTACTTGAAAACCTTTATCACAGAATTGACCACAACTCAGCAGATTGTACTTTAAGCCTTCTACATAGGCTACTTTTTCTATGGTCAAACATCCATATCTTATGCATCCATAACCCAAAATCCTCCCTTTTACTCCATTCCCAAAATTTACCATTTTACCCAGTTTTGAAACAAAGTTACTGAGTAAGCTCCTATCCCCAGTCATGTGCTTGGAGCTTCCAGAATCGTAGTACCAGATCTGCTGCACATGATGGTCCTGAAATGGAATGGTCTTTCATTAGAATTTCTATTGCATGCTGAGCCATGAACAGATTTTTCATTTTTCATTTGGAGATGGTGTTGAACAAGCTTCAGTATGTCAACACACATACAAGATTCTTTATCGGAATTTTCAGATATTTTTTCTTGTGATGGAATGAGTGGATAATTTTGAAACAATGAGTGAACTGCTTCTGGAATATTGAAAGATTTTTGTTTAGTTTCACTCCTTTTTGCTTTATAGTTGGGTTTTGAAATTTCAAAAGAGTTTTCAGAACTGGTTGATTTGCATGATTCAGAGTCAGATTCTGATGTAAATTTATTAGAAATCTGTTGTGTTGCTTTCACAAAGATGGTGGGTTTGATTTCGTTTGTTCTTACATATCCCAAACCCTCTCATTTGTTCTTTGGTGTGGACTCAATAAAGTTTATGAATTCCTTAGCTTGTTGAAAACCTCTTACATTGATTTCCTTATCATGAATTTTCTTGTAAAGATCTTTTCTTTCTTTTTCATAGAATTCAATTTTTGCTCTGTGATCTGAACTTTCTTCTATTAGTAATTGGTTTTCAAGTATAACTTTATTCATGGTCCTTTGCAACTCATCAGATTTTTTGCTATCTAATCTCTGTTTATCTTTTAGATTTAGAAAATCTGACCTGAGCTTGTTTAACTTGTGTTCAAGATCAAGATTATCTAAATTTACCTTTTGTTCTGAAGTTTTTGGTAATTCATCAGAAAGTGCCATAAGGCATAAATTTGCCATCTCTTCTTCTTCATCATCAGAAGAATCATCAGACAGCCATGTATCTGTCCCTGCAATCAAAATGACTTGTTGCTGCTTCTTTGCTTCTTCCAGCTTTTTCTCATAATATGCAACATCCTTCAATTTTTTGGTTTTGCATTCTGATGCATAGTGACCTCTTTGTTTGCATTTGTAACACACAACTTCAGCTTTTCCCTTATCCTTAGATCTTCCTTCCATCCTCCCCTTGTCACTTTTTTGGTATCTTTGGCCTCCTCCCCTCAAGCTCTGCTCAAAGGTTTTAGTGAGCAGTGCTATTGCTTCAGCAAAAGCTGAAAAGTCCGATGATGTATCAGAAATTTCAAGGTTTTGACTGTATGAAGGTTGTGGATCAATGCTAGGTGTTATTTGTGAGTTTGAGATTAAAGCTAAAGATCCCCCTCTTTGAATGGATTCTTCAAATATTTTTTCTTCTCTGGGGACCAGAATGCTGTATAAGTCATGAAGACTCATGTTACCTAGTTCTAAGGTTGAGGACAAAGTCATTGTTAGACTTCTCCATTCTCTAGGTAATGCATCCAAGAATTTTATGTTTCTTTCATCATTTGCTTTTGTTATCCCAAATTTCTTTAGCTCATTCAAAAGTTTTGTAAATATTTGATATGTTTCATTTAGTTTTTCATTTGGTAAACTTTTGAATCTCTCATATGAGGAAACATTGTTTGTTCTTTTGTTCCTCTTCATCCTTTCTCCTCCTTCACAAAGATTTTCCAACTGATCCTATATTTCCTTGGCCGATGCACATGCATCAACTTGTGAAAATATGTCATTAGGGATAGCTATTATTAAAAGTGACTTTGCCCTTTCATCTGTATCCACCTTTTCCTTATCTTCTGGGCTCCAAAGTATTTCACTTTTGGGAACACGGGAGGCAGGGATTTCTGGTGATTGATCAGTTGATGGAATAGCTGGTATTGTAGTCATTGGTACATGTGGACCCATTTCAATGGATTGAAACAGAGCTCGGTAAATGTCCATTAAGGAAATTGACCATCCTGATTTTCCATTGTGGGTATTCCTCTCTGACAAGAGTCAGAGGTTTAGACATTGAACCAATGTTAAAAGCATTATTCCATGTTTGAAAGCTGGCCATATTTAGAGAAAAGTAGATGAGCGATTGATCGTTTGAAAATAATTTATTCAATCCACTCTGATACCAATTGTTGGTCCCATTTTGGACTTAAAAACTTCTTTTCACGTAATATGGTAAGTGATTTCAATAAATATGAAAATCGTGTGCGGAAATGGAAATCAGACTTTCAAGAAACAAGACCTACAGAATTTTCAAGTTTATATCACTTTGAATCAAAATGGTTTACAAGGTGATTGTTGATTATTCTCTATTACAAATGAATACTTGAATTTTGAGGTGAAAGGACAATGGAGTTTGTAGTATGTATGAATGCTTAGCTTAACTCATTTTCCTTTGCTTGATGAGCCTTCTATTTATAGACGACTTGAATACATGAATAAACATTTGTTTATTCATGTATATTCCTGCAAAAAGTAGCTTCTTGACATATTCATTGAATCCAACAATCAATTTGCCTTTGTCATCATGAGATCCAATAATGTCAACTTGCTTCAGTTAGTGTGGCAGGATAGAGCTGATTTTTAGACAAGTGGGGTTTCATCAGAATTTCTGATGACCACTTCATTAGAAATTCTAGTGAGCAAATCATCAAAAAATCTGATGATCAGAATCGTCAGAAACTGATGATATTTCATCAGAAATATCACCAGATCTATCAGAAAGACCTTTTCTGATAACCTTCTTCAGCTCTTGATCAACTTATGATACTTTGAAGTAGATATTGTTCCTTTCAGTTGTCTTATCCGATCTTCTTCATCTGGTTTTGATCTTCAGGACTGTTATCTTCTTTATTGATCAAGTTGAATATGATTTTCTTCAATACTTACGAATAAAGTTTCCTAACAGTTATCACCCTGGTAAAGCAAATGTTGTTGGTGATGCGATCAGTAGGAAGGAGCGGGAGAAGCCTCTACGTGTGCGTGCTTTAGTTTGACCATACAGACGAGTTTGACCGATCGAATTAGTGATGCACAATGAGAAGCTTTAAAGGATGAGAACCTGTGAAGAGAAGGTTTGAGAGGTTTAGAGTGTGAACTGATACCAAAAGCAGATGAAGTGATGTACTTCATGAACCGGATTTGGGTTCTGCTTAGAGGTAACCTACGTGAACTGGTTATGAACGAGGCTGATAAATCCAGATATTCTATTCACCCAGGTTCTACCAAAATGTATCAGGATATTAAGGAGTTATACTAGTGGCCGAATATGAAGAAAGATATTGCGGTGTATGTGAGTAAATGTCTGACATGCTCGAAGGTTAAGGCTGAACATCAGAAGCCGTCTGGGCTCCTGCAGCAACCAGAGATTCCTAAGTGGAAATGGGAGCAAGTTCTCCCCAGAACGCATGCTTGAAAAAAGATTATTGAACTCACCTTAGGTTTGCTCGGTATGTTATGTTACTTTGTTTCACATTGATCAACCAAGTCCTCATATGGTTACCCCTAACGGTTAGGTTCATGTATAGAGTAGTTCACATATTCCACAGATTGCTTGTCATAAAGTTCAACACATAATATGTCTACATTAAATGTTTGGGGTCACGTACAACACATACATAAACATACATCACAAATAACACTTAAAAGTCCATTATGCCTTTCTTATCAGTGTGCGGCCTAGTTGGTTCCGGCCCAACTAAACTGTGCGACTCAGTTCCCTTTATGTGATCCGTATTCTATTCGTGGACCAGTAACTAGTGAGTGATTTCTAGTATGTGCGGCCCAACACTAAGACAGGGCCCACAAGCAGTGTGTGACTCAATGGTAATGTGCGACTGCGGTCAGGGTGTGCGACATTTGAGTGTGCGACTATGGGTGTGCAAGTCGCACTGTGGGGGTGACCAGGTCACTCTTTCCGTATTTCTCGTAAACATAACATCTCTTCAAATCCAAACGGTTACAAGATCCAATAGGTTACAAGTTCTAATATTCTAGAACCCTAATCATTATTAAACGGTTTCAACATGTCCTTCATTCAACCGATCCAAACAACACTATCCTTTTCAACAATTATTCAAATCAGATCAATCATAATACATCAAATACGAATCTGTTTCTTTGAACAATCATCATCATCATCATCGATCACCCTATCTTATGAAAATTAACATCATGACTAACTATTCGTACCAGGTCTATAAACAACCAACCTCATCAACCCTAGTGTACATGAGCTTTAACAAGTGCATACCATTAAACAATTCTATGTCGTAAATCAGGATCACACATTGTTCCAAATCAAATCTAAGGTTTACTAGCATCCAATCCTACATCTCAATCATTATACAAGATCACATTCAACGCAACCATCATGCATCCCTACGTATTAATGTCACACCCCAACCGATGGCGAAAACATCGGGGCATGGTACTGAGCGAAACAGATTGTCCAGAAGTTTCCATAACAATTATCATTACCAATTAATTTAAAGTAACATGTCCCATACCATGTCTTAAAAGGCAAACAAATTATTACAGACAAATCTAGTTAAGTACTTCTGTTCCGACAACTCAGATTTATACATAGATAGTTTATTTATTGGTTTCTAGGACCTCTTTTCCTAGCTTTGATTTCATCACACCACAGAGAGCATCCTAGACCTTTCCTAGCCTCAAGTTCACAGCAAGCTAAGCATGTAAACTTATTAAGCACCTGTCACATACGTTAAAGTAACAGTCAATACACATAGTGTAAAGGCGAGCATACAAGTTTGATAATAGCATATAGAGTTTGAAAGCGTTAAGCATAACCAGCACGTACACAGAGTGAAATGAGGCATGTTAGTTATCGACATGAACCTATCGATACCAATGACTGCGGGTTGACTGCCCAAGGCAGTTCGCGATACATTCTTACCACTATGAGCCATGTAGGTAATTGTCCTTAACAACCCCCGTGTGAATGGGTGCTGAGTCCAAACTAATAGTACTACCGTTGCTAAGGAAGGTAGACAGCATTCCATGTGTAAACATAACAAACAAGCATTCATTTAGTCACGTATAACATGCGGTAACGGTTAGCGTTTAAAGTATTGCATAGTGTGTTCGATGTGATTTAGTATAAGTAACGTATGTAACACCCAAAAGTGCATAAAGCAAAAAGGGATCGAGTATACTCACAGCGATTGATGGATTGAAGGGAGCGCTAGAGAGTAGGGTTAGCCTAAACAAATTGCTAGTATAACGATAAGTGACGTGCAAAACGATGCAAAGTTCAAGTGGTTCGGATAGCAGTCCGTTCGGATGGTAGTCCAATCGGACAGCCAGTCGTGCGAGTGGTTGTTCGTTCGAACGGTCGTCCGGTCGGATGACTGTTCGAGTGGATTGTTTCTCCCTTTGGGAATGATGTGTTTGTGTATGATGGCTTGACTTTTGAAGTTTTCATTGTAGCATTTTGAAAACATTGAAGTACCTCTACCTTTCAGGTCGGTCAATCGGACGGTCGTTCGATCGGACGGCAACCCGTTCGATTGGGCCCTTTAGTGAGAACAAGTTCACAGCAGGGTGTCACTCGCTCGGACGGTTGTTCTACCGGGTGGCATCCTTTGTGCATTGAACATGTTGAAAATTGTTTAAGTGTTGAAGTTTAAATGTCTCATGATTCGATTGGCAGTTCGATCGGATGGTAGTCTGATCAGACAGCAGTTCGTTCAACATTCAGACTTCAAGTGTTGGCAAAAATGGTTAAGTGTGGGTCCAAGGTGCAAGTCGTACGGGCGGCCAGTCGTGCGGTTTGGCTGTCCGTTCAGACAGCAGTCCGTTCAGACGGCACTCCGTCCTGGTTGACCTGTTCGTCTTACAGTTGGTTGTTTTGATAGTTTGTCATTTTATCAAGATGTTTGATATCGTGCTAACCAACAGAACTCCATCCTAAGATCTAGTGACCCAATCGAACAGGAACCACCCAAGTTCAGTCAGTCCACCGGTTTAAGACGATTGTTCTTGGTTAACTCAGAATCGATAATCTCATGGATAGGATGCAGATCTTGAACCAACACAACCACAATAATGAGTAGTAAGCCGGCACAAGTTCCGATTCTATCGGTTTTGAGTGCATTGAGTGTAGAAGAGTTGAAATAAAGTTGAAAAACCATCTTTCAATCCTTTTTCTTGTGAATATGTCTAGATCTATGAAAGATCTTTGTTAGTTTATGTGGAAATCGGTTAGATCTAAGTTGTTCTTGGTGGATTGAGGCCAAAACATGAAGTTCTTCAAGAACACATGATGACGTCATCCTAGAACACCTTAAATCTCGACAATTTCACGGTTAGAAGTTAAGGTTCAAAAGATAGAAAGGTGTAGGAGTGCGTGTAGATTAAGGAAGTACAAGATTTAGGACGAGATCTTACCGGAATCGTGAGAAATCTGAAGAAAAGTGAGGAAAACGAGCTGATCAGACGTCACTTGCCAAAAGTAGAAAGTTTGAAAGTGACAAGGGGTATTTATAGGGTTACCCAAAGAGAAAAGGGCCTGGTCGAACGGTTAGGCAGCCCGTGCGGACAGCCTGTCCGATCGGACAGCAGTCCGATCGGTCGGCTGGTCGAACAACTGGTCACCTGGTCGATCAGTCACCTCGTTCGAGTGTTCGGTACGACGAGTTTTGATGTTTCGATTACGATGGCGAGCGTTTTGATGCGATAGTGTTTCCTAGTCAAATTACTTTTAATCCCAACTACTCATATCTCGCACTATCTCTTTTCCACCAATTATCATACCATTTCGATTGCGGTTGAGTTCGATTGCGTTTGAGTTTCGATTGCGATTCGATTGATCACCACACATAACATAATTTAAACATGAACAAGTAACACATAAGGCACACACACACGTATACAATAACCAAAACGCGTAGATCAAGTTACGAGTGCGATTGCGATAGCGATAATGCGATTAAACACGCGATAAATAACGATTACCATGCGATTATTAATAGATACTCCACATAACATAACTAAAGCCAAAGTAAAATAGACTAATTACAAGTCAAAGAAGTTAAAACAGGGATTGAGCTAGGAGAGACAGATCACAATTAGCAATCTTGTCTTCCTTTGACTTCAATCTTGACTTTGACTTTTGAACACAGGTTGTTACAGCCTCCCCTAGTTGAGGGAATTTCGTCCTGAAATTAGGCCGAAGCTGTAACAAACAACTGCAGATACTTCGCCTTCATGTCGCTTTCGAGTTCCCAAGTGAACTCTGCGCCTCTTTTGCCTTCCCATCGGACTTCCACAATAGGAATGCGTGAGCGTCTGAGCTGCTTGATTTGGCGATCCATGATTTCGACAGGCTTCTCCATGAAGTGTAGTGTTTCATTTACTTGAAGGTCATCGAGAGGTACAATTAAATCATGCTCAGCCAGGCACTTTCGGAGGTTTGACACATGGAAAGTCGGGTGGACATTACTAAGTTCCTCCGGTAGTTTGAGTCTGTAGGCGACTTTTCCGATCCTTTCCAGAATCTTAAAAGGTCCAACATATCGAGGTGCTAGTTTCCCTTTCTTGCCGAATCTGACCACACCCTTCCAAGGTGATAACTTTAGGAGTACGTAGTCGCCAACGTCAAATTCAAGGGGCTTGCATCGTCTATCGACGTAACTTTTCTGTCGACTTCGAGCTTTCAACAAGTTGTCTCAAATTTGGAGGACTTTGTCAGTCATTTCTTGCAATAGCTCGGGACCTGTTAGTTGCGAGTGACCGATCTCGTGCCACACAATAGGCGATCGACATCTTCTTCCGTATAAAGCCTCGAATGGTGCCATTTGAATGCTGGAATGATAACTGTTGTTATATGAGAATTTGACTAACGGCAGATATGTGTCCCAATTACCACCGAAATCTATATCACACGAACGGAGCATGTCTTCAAGAGTACAGATCGTTCTTTCAGCCTGACCTTCGGTTTGAGGGTGGAATGTGGTACTTAAGTTAAACGTAGTACCGAGAGCCGCTTGAAACATTTCCCACAGTCGTGATGTAAACCGAGCATCACGGTCAGAGATGATGTCGCGAGGCGTCCCATGATTACAAATGATCTCGTTGGTGTAGATTCGGGCTAATCGTTCTACCTTGTAGTCTTCCCGTATTGGCAAAAAGTAAGCAGATTTGGCCAAACATTCAACAACAATCCAGATGCTATCGTGACCTGATGACGTGTGTGGAAGCTTTGTTATGAAGTCTATAGCTATACTCTCCCACTTCCACATAGGGATTGGCGGTTGTTCGAGTAAGCCAGAGGGTCTTTGGTGTTCAGCCTTGACCCTTGCACAATTCAGGCACTTTCCAACGTAGAGAGCAATATCCCTTTTCATGTCAGGCCACCAGTACTTGTAGCAAAGGTCCTGGTACATTTTGTCGGCACCGGGATGAATAGAATACTGGGATTTATGGGCTTTGTCCATCAATATCTTTTGCAAATCGGTCCGTTTAGGGATCCAAATCCGGTCCAGATAATGGAATATCCCATTCGGCTTATTCACAAGCTGGGCTCCATCGTGATAGATTCGTTCCTTCTTCAGAGTGCGTTCGTTAAAACAGGCATGTTGGGCTTCGCGGATGAGAGCTTCGAGATTGTATTGGGCTTGGACATCACGAATGCTAAGCAGATAGCTCCGTCTACTGAGTGCGTCGGCAATGACATTTACTTTGCCTGGGTGATAATGAATCTCACAGTCGTAATCATTGAGAAGTTCTACCCATCGGCGTTGACGCATATTAAGTTCTTTCTGATCAAAGATATGTTGTAGGCTCCTATGATTGGTGAAGATCGTACACTTTGTACCATACAGGTAGTGTCGCAAAATCTTTAACGCAAAAACAACTGCGCCTAGCTCTAGATCATGGGTTGTATAGTTCTTCTCGTGGATTTTGAGCTGACGAGATGCGTATGCTATAACCTTGTCCCGCTGCATAAGAACACAACCAAGACCAAGGTTGGAAGCATCATAATAGACAATGAAGTCGTCGTTTCTGTTGGGTAGAGTGAGGACAGGAGCATTGCAAAGCATGTGCTTGAGGGTTTGGAAGGCAGACTCTTGTTCGGTTCCCCAAACAAAAGGCTTGTCTTTATGCATGAGAGCGGTAAGCGGCACAACGATTGACGTGTGCGCGACTACACATATTTTTACTATGAAATTTACACACGATTTGGTTTTAAATTTATAAAAGTGATTATTACTTTTACATCAAAACTCACACGAAAGAGGCAAGTGTACCCCGTCATATATGTAATAAAGTATCGGTAAGAACCAAGTATCGATCCAAGGAAATGGGCAGAGAAATAATACTAGACCTTTGTCACTAAACTACCGGTAAAAACATAGGTTTTGTTTGATTTTTAATTAAACTAAAGTAAGCGTAAACAAATACATATAAAAACATAATAGATAATAGATAAAAAGCCTTGCTTAATACATAACCAAAGCATGTCAACTAAGTCGGTTTTGGCACTAGAAGCATTCGGTCAATATTCCAATTTAAGACAATTAGTATCCCTTTCGGGAATCCTAACATGACAATCATTCGGAAAGCTAAAACGATAAACACACTTTAACCACCTAAAATTGTTCATTAACGTGCAATTGATAAATGTCTATGAAAATCTCTTAAAAATAAGTTAGTCATCCGTTAGGAGTTTTCTAACCGCACTTAATCAAGGAAAGAGACACCGATAAACACAATGCAACCACCGAGACAAGCATAAACTAGATTAAATCACAACCAAGTTCATTTTACAAATCTAGCACAATAATTCACCAAGATAGAAATTTTGGCCTAAACTACTAACTAAGCTAACAAATCATGGCAAGAATCTATAACGACACCATCTAACCCGTTGGAGTCCTTACGTGACGGCAAGCTCTCTTGATTAACAATAATTACATTTTATTAAATCACTAACCATTTCTAGTATCATGATGCCCACATTTAAACCAAGCTAAACTAGTTAACCAAGTTCAAAGTTTACTAATACAAGATTAATTAAGCTTCACTTTTCAACTATCTTAACTAACCAAGCATCAATCATCCAACATAATTACTTATAATCAAGAATTCAATATCAATAACAAGGTTGCAAACTAATCATCAAAGATTAACATAGAAAATACTTCAGGTGTCATTACAAACAAAGCTTAACACACTAATGGTTATAATCTAGCAAGGGATTGTTTGTGTTTTTGCCCAAAGGCTACAATAATACATAAACATTAATCTAAATACTTGAAAGATTAACAAAAACATGGAAAGATTAGAAAACCAAACCATAAACAAGTACTAGACTAAGGATCCGGGTAGTAATGGAGCTAAACGGCACAATGTGGCTTGAATCCGGGTCAAAAGCAAAGCCTCCGGAGCCTGTAAATTCGCCTGTGAAGCTCCCAAAAATCCAGAATATTGATAGACTGTTTCTGCTCTGTTTTTTATATCTTTTCGGTGTTGCACGGTCGTTCTTCCTGTGGCACGACCGTGCACTTTAAGCAATTATTGGGTATGGCACACCATACTGCATGACGTCATCAGATCGTTGACCAGATTCGAAATGGAACGACCGTTCTTTCCTTGGCACGGTCGTTCCTCACCGAGGTCTTGTTGCACGCCGAGTCGCACTGGTCGTTCATCACCGAGACTCTGTTGGTTCATCGGATACGCACGGTCATTCCTCAGATGGAACGTCCGTTCTTCACCGAGCCGCCTTGTTTTCCTAGAACGCCCAGTCGCACCTCTCGTTCATTGCCGGGTTGATCAACTTTTTCGGAGATGCACGGTCGTGCATCAGGTGGCACGACCGTTCCAGAGGCCCAGGTCAGTTTTCTTAACAAAATCTTCGCAGCTTTGTCGTTTTGTCCGGAAAGTCCTCGTTTTTGCTATCATCTTGTCTGGAATGCAGTTTTAGGCCTGTAAACAAAAGTGTAGATAATTAAGTATCCGAATGACGGTTTTACGGCTAAAAACGCATAAAATAGGGGTAAAACGGGGGACTAAAATATGTGTAAATTAGCGAATATCAGCGATCTTTGAGAATCCCTCGATAAATCGTCGATAATAGCCCGCTAGTCCGAGAAAAGAACGGACTTCAGATGGGTTCTTAGGTGTAATCCAACTCTTAACTGCTTCAATCTTCGCCGGATCGACGTGAATACCCTGACTATTGACAATGTGACCCAGAAACTGAACCTCCTCCAGCCAAAATTCACACTTGGAGAACTTGGCATAGAGTCGATTCCCCTGGAGTAGCTCGAGAACAAAACGTAGATGTTGCGCGTGTTCGGCTTTCGATTTGGAATAGATCAAGACATCATCGATGAACACGATGATGAAACGGTCGAGATATGGTTTACACACGCGATTCATCAGATCCATGAAAACTGTGGGTGCGTTAGTTAGACCAAAAGGCATAACAACGAATTCTTAGTGGCCGTATCGAGTGCAAAACACGGTTTTGGGTATATCTTCCTCCTGAATGCGTAGTTGGTGATAGCCTGAGTGTAGATCGATATTTTAGAAACATGTAGCACCTTGTAGCCGATCAAACAAATCATCAATGCGAGGCAGAGGGTAGCGGTTCTTGATAGTTAACTTATTCAATTCCCGATAGTCGATGCACATCCTGAACAACCCATCCTTCTTTTTAATGAAAAGGACTGGCGCGCCCCAAGGAGAGGTGCTCGGGCGAATGAAGCCTTTCTCAAGTAATTCCTGAAGTTGGTTTAAGAGTTCATGCATTTCGGACGGTGCGAGTCGGTAAGGAGCTTTGGCAACAGGATTGGCTCCAGGAATGAGGTCAATACGAAAGTCGATATCACGACTTGGTGGTAAACCGGGAAGATCGTCAGGGAACACATTAGGAAATTCATGAACCACAGGAACGTCTTTCACTTCTGTCTTTCCTTTCTTTTCCTTCTCCTCTACTACAATGTTAGCCAAGAAAGTTCTGTATTCCTTGCCGAGATACTTGCTAGCTTGGACACATGACATGAGTTTGAGACCCTTCGAAGCAGTTTCGCCGTAGACACACAATAAATCACCATTCGCGAGCGAGAATCGAATCATCTTATTGAAGCATACAACTTCAGCATGGTTTTCGCGAAGAAAGTCCATGCCTACTATGACGTTGAAACTTCCGAGTTGCATCGGAATAAGGTCGATTGGGAAGATGTGATTGTTGAGCTCAAGAGTACAATCACGAAGAATAGAATTAATGGCGATAGTTCTTCCAGTGGCGAATTCAACGTCGAACGTCGAGGGGAGATGGGAGCGCTTACGGCTAACGAGCTTCTCGAATTCGAATGACACAAAGCAATTATCGGCTCCAGTATCAAACAAACATGAAGCATAAATACGATTCACAAGGAATGTACCATTGACCACGTTGTTGTCAGTCTGGGCTTGGCACACATTGATGTTGAAAGTTCTGGCGTGTGCGGCTTGTTGCTGAGGCTGTTGCTATTGGTGTTGCTGCTGCTGGGGCTCTTGTTTAACCCGGTTCAGGCACATGTTCGCAAAGTGGTTGGGATCACCACATGCGAAGCAGACTCGGGTGTTGACCGCGGGTGCCTGAGCCGCTTGTTGGCCTTGCGGGGCTGGGAGCAGAGCTTGATGAGCAATGGTTTGAGCTGGGGCTTGACGTGGGCCAGTACGGCAGTTGGCAGTGAAGTGGCCGTACATGTTGCAGTGAGCGCAGAAACGATAGGCGAGACCCACCGGGTGATGATAAGAGCATGTTGGGCAAGCCGGGTGGGGGCCTGTGTATGCACGCTTTGTAGGCGGTGCATAAGTAACTGGTGCTGGATGGTGATGATGCTGCTGCTGAGCTGGTACGGCTTGAAGAGGAGCAGCAGTGGTGGTTACAGCACAGTTCTTATTGCTGGAGCTGTTGTTGTTGTTCTTCTTCTTTCGGCGGGTGGATTTTGATGATTGAGCGGTGGCGGTTTCGGCAGTTGGTGCGGTGGTGACTTGGTGCAGGTTCTTTGGAGTTTTATCCCAAAAAACAGCTTTTACCCGCTTGTCGTTGATTTCAGCGGCAAGCAAGTACGTTTCTTCGATCGTTGCTGTTTTTGCGGCATGCACAAAATCCGCAACAAAGTCGGGTAGAGCTCGAATGTACTTCTTTATCGCTATATCAGACGTCTTCACTTGATCGGGATAGATGATGCTGAGCTGCTTAAAGTGAGCAGTCAGGGCAGCGTTGTCACCTTCTTTCTGCTTAATATTCTAGAATTCGACCTCCAGCTTTTGGCGTTCATGGGGAGGACAGAACTCATCCATCATGATGGCCTTCAACTCTTTCCAGGTCAGCTCATAAGCGGCATCATTTCCGCATTTGTTTCTCTCGGCCGTCCACCAGTCTAATGCGGAGGACTGGAAGACCCCGGTAGCCTTTAAAGTACGGAGATTTTCCGGACATCCACTCTGGTGCAGAGTGACTTCGATGGAATCGAACCATTGAAACATAGCCTTCGAGCCATCTTCTCCAGTGAATTCCTTCGGACCGCATGCCTTGAACTCCTTGAAGCTGAAAGCACTCTTGGTAGCAACTTTAGGAGCTTCAGTTCTAGACTCCTCAGACGATTTTCTGACGTTCTCAGAAATTTCACTCACGATCTGGGGCACAACCTTGGCCACTTGTTTCGCGAGGATGGCAGCAAGGCGTTTGTCCCTCTGTTCTTGGCGAGAAAGTCATGGGTGACGGGATCCAGATGATGGTCCAGTTAACATTGTCTGCAACAGACATCGTCATAGGTCTCAGACACGTCGTAATCGAATCTCACCTCACACGTCTACTACTTCTAAAGCTCAGGAACACAGTGGAACATGTATCACATAAACATATAGGCACATAGACACAGATTCACATAAAAACAGAAGCACGTAATCACGTAAGCACGTAGAGCACAGAAGCACATAAGCACATAAGCGTGTAACTTTTCTAGATGCACACAGAGGCAGTCAGAATATAGAAACCTATCATTCAAAGTCCGCGAGCGTTCGAGAATAGCGATCATGATTAACATAGCGATTAGTATAGTATAAGCGTGTCATAGCATAAGGTCGTCCACATTTTAGCGATTTGTCAGCGTTTTGGGATAGAAATGCAGTGCGAGTCGTGCGTGTCGATTGATGTGAAAGCAAAAATCAAATAAATCTCCACAATTTAAACACATAGATAGGTAAACACACATACAAGCACATAAAATCGACGAATCATCGGAGTCAGCAGTTGCGGGCTCAGAATCGAAACACATAAAAATCGAAAGATGGATTGTCTGCGGCTATTCAGGCATCGATTTACCAAAGTGATTCGACTATTCTCAAGGACTTGTTGTACACATTTGACCTTCAGGACTGTGCTTTTGCCTCGATTCTTGGGCGTTTGGCACGCATCCCATTAGTCATATCATGACTTCAGGTCGTTGGAGTCCGTCGAGGCTTTGGTGAGAGTTTTGTAAAACCAAGTAATAGTCGGAACAAGTCGTCAAGGTTAGGGTTTCACCCCTGGCTTAACAACTTCGTTCCTGTTTTGATAAAATGAGGGAGAATTATGCGTCAAAGTATGGATTTCACTCCTAGTTTAACGCAAATTCTAGTGTTTATGGATGATAATATGGGTTGGTCAAGCAATTCAGTCGAGAGTTTGCGGTTTTCACACCTAATCTCGACTTAATCGCTCCCCAAAATTGAAAATTCGAATGCAGTGATAGTGTAGCGTAAGTGAGAATGGCGAGAAATAGCAGGTAGACTCATACAAAATCCCTAACAGATATGCACAACTCGGTTTGTTGGTTCCTAACTATAGACTAGGTCTCTAAGACATCGACCCGGACTAGGTCGAGTCTTGCCTAATTCCCTATAGTTATGGCTCTGATACCAATCTGTCACACCCCAACCAATGGTGGAAACATCGGGGCATGGCACTGAGCGAAACAGATTGTCCAGAAGTTTCCATAACAATTATCATTACCAATTAATTTAAAGTAACATGTCCCATACCATGTCTTAAAAGGCAAACAAATTATTACAGACAAATCTAGTCAAGTAGTTCTGTTCCGACTACTCAGATTTATACATAGATAGTTTAGTTATTGGTTTCTAGGACCTCTTTTCCTAGCTTCGATTTCATCACAGCACAGAGAGCATCCTAGACCTTTCCTAGCCTCAAGTTCACAGCAAGCTAAGCATGTAAACTTCTTAAGCACCTGTCACATATGTTAAAGTAACAGTCAATACACATAGTGTAATGGTGAGCATACAAGTTTGATAATAGCATATAGAGTTCAAAAGCGTTACGCATAACCAGCACGTACAGAGAGTGAAATGAGGCATGTTAGTTATCGACATGAACCTATCAATACCAATGACTGCGAGTTGACTGCCCAAGGAAGTTTGCGATACATTCTCACCACTGTGAGCCATGTAGGTAATTGTCCTTAACAACCCCCGTGTGAACGGGTGCTGAGTCCAAACTAATAGTACTACCATTGCTAAGGCAGGTAGACAGCATTCCATGTGTAAACATAACAAACAAGCATTCATTTAGTCACGTATAACATGCGGTAACGGTTAGCGTTTAAAGTATTGCATAGTGTGTTCGATGTGATTTAGTATAAGTAACGTATGTAACACCCAAAA
The DNA here is from genome assembly GCA_030545235.1 of Helianthus tuberosus. NCBI lineage: Eukaryota > Viridiplantae > Streptophyta > Magnoliopsida > Asterales > Asteraceae > Helianthus > Helianthus tuberosus. Next base: position 7,345,086 of record JARYGA010059718.1, on the reverse strand, counting down.
GTGCATAAAGCAAAAAAGGGATCGAGTATACTCACAGCGATTGATGGATTAAAGGGAGCGCTAGAGAGTAGGGTTAGCTTGAACAAATTGATAGTATAACGATAAGCGACACACAAAATGATGCAAAGTTCAAGTGGTTCGGACAGCAGTCCGTTCGGATGGTAGTCCGATCGGACAGCCAGTCGTGCGAGTGGTTGTTCGTTCGAACGGTCGTCCGGTCGGATGACTGTTCGAGTGGATTGTTTCTTCCTTTGGGAAGGATGTGTTTGTGTATGATGGCTTGACTTTTGAAGTTTTCGTTGTAGCATTTTGAAAACATTGAAGTACCTCTACCTTTCAGGTCGGTCGATCGGATGGTCGTTCGATCGGACGGCAACTCGTTCGGTTGGGCTCTTTAGTGAGAACAAGTTCACAGCAAGGTGTCACTCGCTCAGAAGGTTGTTCGATCGGGTGGCATCCTTTGTGCATTGAACATGTTGAAAATTGTTTAAGTGTTGAAGTTTAAATGTCTCATGATTCGATTGGCAGTTTGATCGGATGGTAGTCCGATCGGACAGCAGTTCGTTCAACATTCAGACTTCAAGTGTTGGCAAAAATGGTTAAGTGTGGGTCCATGGTGCAACTCGTACATGCGGCCAGTCGTGCGGTTTGGCTGTCCGTTTGGACAACAGTCTGTTCAGATGGCACTCCGTCCTGGTTGACCTGTTCGTCTTACACTTGGTTGTTTTGATAGTTTGTCGTTTTATCGAGATGTGTTGATATCGTGCTAACCAACAGAACTCCGTCCTAAGCTCTAGTGACCCGATCGAACAGGAACCACCCAAGTTCGGTCAGTCCACCGGTTTAAGACAATTGTTCTTGGTTAACCCGGAATCGATAATCTCGTGGATAGGATGCGGATCTTGAACCAACACAACCACAATAATGAGTAGTAAGCCGGCACAAGTTCTGATTCTATCAGTTTTGAGTGCATTGAGTGTAAAAGAGTTGAAAGAAAGTTGAAAAACCATCTTTCAATCCTTTTTCTTGTGAATATGTCTAGATCTATGAAAGATCTTTGTTAGTTTATGTGGAAATCGGTTAGATCTAAGTTGTTCTTGGTGGATTGAGGCCAAAACATGAAGTTCTGCAAGAACACATGATGACGTCATCCTAGAACACCTTAAATCTCGATGATTTCACGGTTAGAAGTTAAGTTTCAAAAGATGGAAAGGTCTAGGAGTGCGTGTAGATTAAGGAAGTACAAGATTTAGGACGAGATCTTACCAGAATCGTGAGAAATCTGAATAAAAGTGAGGAAAACGAGCTGGTCGGACGTCACTTGCCAAAAGTAGAAAGTTTGAAAGTGACAAGGGGTATTTATAGGGTTACCCAAAGAGGAAAGGGGCCGGTCGAATGGTTAGGCAGCCCGTGCGGACAGCCTGTCCGATCGGACAACAGTCCGATCCGTCGGCTTGTCGAACGGCTGGTCGCCTGGTCGATCAGTCACCTCATTCGAGTGTTCGGTGCGACGAGTTTTGATGTTTCGATTGCGATGGTGAGCGTTTCGATGCGATAGAGTTTCCTAGTCAAATTACTTTTAATCCCAACTACTCATATCTCGCACTATCTCTTTTCCACCAATTATCATACCATTTCGATTGCGGTTGAGTTCGATTGCGTTTGAGTTTCGATTGCGATTCGATTGATCACCACACATAACATAATTTAAACATGCACAAGTAACACATAAGGCACACACACACGTATACAATAACCAAAATGCGTAAATCGAGTTGCGAGTGCGATTGCGATAGCGATAATGTGATTAAACACGCGATAAATAGCGATTACCATGCGATTATTAATAGATACTCCACATAACACAACTAAAGTGAAAGTAAAATAGACTAATTACAAGTCAAAGAAGTCAAAACAGGGATTGAGCAAGGAGAGACAGATCGCAATTAGCAATCTTGTCTTCCTTTGATGTCAATCTTGACTTTGACTTTGACTTTCGAACACGGGGTGTTACAATTAACATTGTTCATATCATCAGCCGATTTTCTAACAATAATCCCTAGATCAACAAAATCATGATCATCCTTGTAGCACATCAATTAGTTACACATAGCCCAACACAATCAAACAATGATTAAAATAAGCATATTCACACTAACTGAGGAATGATTGTCGCTAGACACAAGAGACAAGCTTCAAGGGAATGAGAACTCCGAATAGGTAGGCTGCCGTCGACTTCAAAGGAACGAAGGAGAGTGCTAGGGTTTGTGATTATGTTTGTATTGTGCTAATGAAAGGGGTTACACATAAGTCATGTGTATATTCGCTGGGTGTGGGTCGAACCTAATCCCTCGGGCTTCATTTGGGCCGTGGACTAGTCCACAACAATAGAGGGGTGTGGGGTCGATAGTGAGGTGTGCGACCCGAAGGGTGTTGTGCACTCAAACTCTTAAAACCAAACATCATTTAACATCTAACAATTCAGACATCGTTTAACACATTAAAACATCCCGTTAAATTCATTCATTCCAATCACGTATACTAAGATACAGTGTAACACAAAGCATGAAAAGAACTAGTACAAGACTCTTGAAAGTACGAGTTGTCACATTTATGCTCGTGTGATAGTTGTTTTAATAGGAAAACTCCACCAAGGGTAGGTGAGTATCCCAGCTGCCACCTAAATCCATAACACACGCACGGAGCATGTCTTCCAGGTTTGTATGGTCCGTTTGCTCTGGTCGTCAGTTTGCGGATGGAAGGCCATGTTTAGATCTAGCTGAGATCCAAAGGCCTCCTGAAAAGACTGCTAGATCCTCGAAACAAAGCGTCCACCTCTGTCGGAAACAATTGAAATAGGCATTCCATGACATGCCACAATTTCCTTTAGGTACATTTCGGCAAGCTTTCCAGTACTATCATTTTCCCGTATCGGTAAGAAGTGCGCAGACTTGGTTAATCAATCAACTATCACCCATATCATGTCGTGTCCTCTAGGGGTCTTGGGTAATTTCGTTATAAAATCCATCGATATTTGTTCCCACTTCCATACAGGTATCTCAGGTTGTTGCAGCAGACCTGACGGTTTTTTGATACTCTGCCTTAACCTTAGCACAGGTTAAGCACTTTCCGACGTAAGCAGCAATGTCGTTCCTGAGATTCGGCCACCAGTAATATTCCTTCAAGTCTTGATACATCTTGTCCGATCCTGGGTGGATCAAGTATCTTGACTTGTGGGCCTCATCAAATATTACTTCAAAGCGGAACCCAAATGCATCCCATGAAGTATAAGGTTCCCTCCTCGTTTGGCACCAATAGTTTCTCTATACCCCAGAGAAGTTCAGCTTTAAGATTCTCTTCCTTCAATGCTTCTTGTTGGGCGTCGTGAATATGTATAGTGAGATTCGTCCGAATCGTCATCTCCAAAGCTCGAACCCTTAAGGTTTTAACCCTTTCCTTTCGACTCAAGGCGTCTGATACCACCTTCGCCTTTCCAGGGTGGTACTTAATCTCATAATCATAATCATTCAACAACTCAACCCATCATCGCTGACGCATATTTAATTCCTTCTGATTAAATATGTGCTGCAAGCTCTTGTGGTATGTGAAGATAGTACAACGAATACCATAAAGATAATGCCGCCAAATCTTCAAAGCAAATACCACCGTGCCTAGTTCCAGGTCGTGGGTGGTATAATTCTTCTCATGAACCTTTAACTGCCGTGATGCATATGCGATGACCTTCTGTCGTTGCATAAGCATGCAACCTAAACCTTGACGTGAAGCATCACAGTACACTACAAAATCTTCGGTACCTTCGGGCAGCGATAAGATCAGTGCATCGCATAGCTTCTCTTTGAGGAGTTAAAAGGCTTCTTCTGGTTTGTCTCCCCCATCAAACTTCTTGTCCTTCTATGTAAGGGAAGTTAGCGGTTGAGCAATTTTGGAAAAATTCTCGATAAACCTTCGGTAGTAACCCGCTAATCCCAGAAACTGTTGTACTTCAGTCGGAGTTTTGGGCACTTCCCAATTCTTGATTGCTTCAATCTTTGACGGGTCTACATGAATACCATTCTCGTTCACAACATGACCAAGGAATTGTACCTCACGAATCTAGAATTCACACTTTGAGAACTTCGCGTAAAGCTTCTCTTTCTTCAGCAGTTCCATATTGGTTCTCAGATGTTGCTCATGCTCCTCTTTCGTTCGCGAATAGATCAGAATATCGTCGATAGATACTATCACAAATTTATCGAGATATGGTTTGCATACGCGATTCATCAATTCCATAAATACTGCCGGTGTGTTCGTCAATCCAAATGGCATGACGAGAAAATTTTAGTGCCCATAACGTGTCCTGAATGTTGTCTTGGGTATGCTCTCCTCCTGAATCCTCAACTGATGATAGCCAGATCGAAGGTCGATCTTGGAGTAACAGCTCGATCCTTGCAACTGGTCAAATAAGTCGTCAATTCTCGGTAGTGGATACTGATTCTTGACAGTGAGCTTATTCAACTCTCTATAGTCAATGCACATTTCTAAACGTTCCATCCTTTTTCTTCACAAACAACACTGGAGCTACCCAAGACGAGAAGCTAGGACTTATGAATCCCTTATCCAACAACTCCTGGAGTTGCGAGAATGATTCTTGCATCTCAGATGGCGTAAGTCGATATAGTGCCTTGGCCACGGGAGCGGCGCCCGGAACCAAGTCAATATGGAATTCGACTTGTCTCTGAGGAGGTAATCCTGGTAAGTCTTCGGGGAAGACTTCATGGAAATCCTTCACTACGGGAATATCTTCAAGCTTTGGCTCCTCGGCTTTCTTATCTACCACGTGCGCCAAAAAGGCAACACATCCTTTTCGTAAGCATTTCTGGGCCTTCATGTAGTTGATGATTCGCAAGGGCGTGTCACGTTTCTCCCTGTGTGCACTATGAGTGTTTCATCATTCGCAAGAGTGATGCGAATTATCTTCTCATGACAAACGACTTCGGCTCTATTCTTGGTAGCCAATCCATGCCGACTACAACATCAAAACTCCCCAACTGGACGGGTAACAGATCAATATCAAATTTCTATTCTCCAAGTTCCAATGAACATCCTTTAACAACTTCCCCTTATTCGACAAGTTTACCATCGGCTAATTCTATGGAATAAGGAATATCTAATCTACTAGATTTAACTCCAAGCATACGTTTAAATTCCACAGACATGAAACTAAAATCGGCACCAGTGTCAAATAGTATGGATGCAAAGTGATTGTTAACGAGAAACATACCGGTGACCACATTAGGGGCTTCGCGGACGTTCCTTGCTCCTATGACAAATGCTCGACCTTGAGTGTTGTTCTCCTTCGGGTAATCTTTCTTGTAGTGCTCTTTACTACCACATCCAAAACATCCTTGGTTATGTCCATTCCCATTCCCATTCCCATTCCCATTCCCATTCCTATTACCAGTACCGTTACCATTCCTGTTTCCATTCCCATTCCCATTTCCATTTCTAGCTCCATTACCATTGCGGTTCCCATTACCATTACCATTTCCACCCCCGTTTCCTTTTCCCCAACAATCTTCTGTACGATGACCCAGTTTACCACATTTTTCACACTTTGGCCTATGACAAACACCCAGATGGTGATACTTGCACTTATCACACTGGGGCAGGTTGCCCAGATACTTCTTAGCTCCAGTTTCGTTTGCAGTAGCAAACATCTTAGCCTCCCGGGGTGGATTTGAGTCACGTTTCTTGTTGGTGTTGGAGTTTTTGTTATTGTTGCGGGTTGCTTGATTAAGGCTCGACTGTTTCCTTTTCTTGTCCCCAGATGACTCAGCATGCATTTCCAGTTTCTCAGTTATCTTCAGTGATAACTTCTTCATCCTAACAGCATCTTTCGTAAGGCTGACAACCAGAGTTACAGCCTACGTAATGGTTACAGGGTTTGTTGATGTCACCATGCTATGAATCTCTGGAGCCAATCCCCAAATATAGCGCTCGATGCGCTTAAATTCAGGAGTCACTAGACAGGGGATCACTCTCGAGAGATCATGGAACCTTTGAGTATACTCAACAATATCTTCACCAACCATGGACAAGTTCCAAAATTCAGTCTCTAACTTCTGAAGCTTGGCACGTGAACAATACTTCTCCCTCATTCTTTCCTTTAGGTCATCCCATGACATACCATACGCCGCGTCATCACCCAAGGTTTGAACTTGCAAGTTCCACCAAGTAAGAGCTTCATCAACAAATAGAACGGTAACGAACGTAACTTATTGATCCGTAGTACACTTGCTCATTCGAATTGTGGAATCAGTCTTTTCTGTCCAGCGCACGAAAGCCACTGCACCTCCAGTGCCTTCATAATTTAGTGGCTTGCAGTCTAGAAACTGCTTGTAGGTGCAACATGGAATTCATACAACCGATTCATGAATGTGCAAACAATGAAACAATGATCATTCATAAGTTTCATCAATTTGTAGCAAATCAACTCAATGTTACCTTGGTTAAGGTTTCCTCCAGATGAATCACCATGACCGTTTCGGCCAGTACCTCTCGTGCCGCAACTGTGTTCAGCACAGTTCGCCTCATACTGGGCGATGGCTTCAGAAATCCGTTCTCCCAGAAGAGAGTTCAATTCTTAAGCAGTCCTCGGTATCGGCGGGGGTGGAGGTTGATCTGAACCTCGGGTATTCACCATTCTCCTAGGAGCCATGTTTCTTTCAAAACACAACACAATATGGTTAGGCGTTTATTGGATACCACCATACTTTAATTAACTATATAATAAAAGAATATGTATATGTATACACATATGCACACAACCAAACAATCCACCAAACATGTAAATCAATTTATACAACAAACATGCATGCATAAGCAGATAAATAATAATGCGTCACAAAGATAATCACCAAGTTTTATATATATCAGGACTACTTGTTACATAATTGTTTGTAAAGGAAACAAAAATACATATGGGCTACATCACCCAATCAACACAAGTTCAATACATATAAAGGCAAAATATCTTTATTCACATTGGCGATCATTTGTCTTCAAGTTTTACCCAAAACTCGGCTTTAGTCTTCAGATCCAAAAATAATACTCCAAGCAAAAGTACTTGCAAGGACAACCTAATGGGCTGGTGGATAGGGTGGGGGTGTTGGAAGGACTAAGCTATGGAGATGAGCCTCCTCCTCCTCGAGCTCGTGGACTCGACGAATCAGGTAGCTCACTTGCTGCTTAAGTGTCAGAACTCGAGCAGCATAACCATCAACTGGTGCATGAATAGGTGGTGGTGGTGATGCTGGTGGTAATAGTGAAGCTGGTGGGGGTGAAGATGGTGGTGGTGGGTAGTCTGGTGGGGAAGGTCGTCTAGCATCGGACTCCCTCTCTAGGTCATAGATCCTCCTGTATAGGATCTCAACCTGAAGCTGAAGGGACAACTAGAGATCATCTCTGGTATACCCAAAGTGATGTGAGGGATGATACGGATAAGATGATGGCATGACATGTGGAGGGGATGGTGGAAAAGGTCGGGATGTCTGGTAGCATGGGCTCAACTCAGGTGGTGGTACATGTGGATGTTTTAAGGGCTCTCCCTCATGAGTAGGGGTGTATGTGGGAAGGCTGACGCTAAACGGATGTGTCGTATCTAGCTAGAGGGCTAACTGACATGGGTGGCTGTGATAAGTTGTCGCTAGTAGCATGGGTGGGGGTACGAGGGGGTGTATCAATAGGTGTGGGAACAGGAGTAGGTGTAGCAGGTCTAGCTGACATGGCATCATTGTCATCTACAGGGTAAGCCTCTAGACCTGCGGCCCGGAGTGCGGAAGAGGTCACTGACTCCCATGTGTCAGCGTCAGAACCGGGATCGGAATCGGATGAAATGTCAATGACGGAGACTACAGGTGATGCTACGTCTAGAATAGCGATGTCGAAAACCTCACCATCGCCAAGATCCTCATCAGGGTGGTCGACCTCGAACACTGGGACCTCAACGTTGTCGTCTAGGTCAACAATGAATGACCAATCCTCAGCAGGGATGGCAGCAAGTGGAATGGCATGGATAGGAATAGGCTTGCCGACATGTTCACCATTGGGATGCCCAATAATGAGCTGGTCGTGGATGGGTAAGGGTAGGGCAAGAACATAGTCTACAAAAGGAATATCGTATCCAAAATCAGGCAAGGGGAAAGGCTAGAAATCATCTAAGTCTTCGTCATCAGACATCATCTTAGGATCAGACATGGAGTCGGAAGTAAAGATCTTCAGAACTGGGGCAATGTCATCATCAGAGACGATCGCCATCGGGTCATGCTCCTCAGACAAACCACTACTCTCTAAAGAGGACATGAGTACCTGTAACAAAAAAATCATGGCATATATAATTATATTAATTATTACTTAATATATATATAGTTACACAGAAGGATGCAAGCAGTTCCTAGTTGAGTATACGTGCTACTTTTATGCACCCTAAGTCACGTAAGTGTCCTTGCTTAGTTTTTGAAAATGAATTTATGTAGTGGATCTCGCGAAAAATTTTATGCATTGAAAACTTTTATAAAAATCGTTTTTATGAGAGGATCCTAAAGATTGTAGACTAGACTCGAGAAAGAATCCTGGTTCACTACAATCGAAGCTCTGATACCAATCTGTCACACCCCTTTCAAAGGCGGAAGCACGAGGTGTAATCTGAGTGGTTCTCATTGCATACGATAAGTAAACATGCTACGTGATATAAAAAAAACTCCATCTTGCCATTCAAAGTTTAATTATCCAAAATACAGAATTTAGTTTAAAGTTTACATCATAAACAAAAGATAGTTGTTTGAAAGCTTACAACATCATTTCATAACAAAGATCAAGGTTTTGCTTCCTATATCTCCGCAAGGAGGCGGGATATAGTAAGCAAATCCATAAAAAGTTGGCAATGGAGAATAGACACTAAATATCTTGAAACACAGCACTATATCTTGACAAAAGAGCCCACGAGCATTTCCACTAATTTCCTGAAATACATGTAAGTTTAAAATCGTCAACAAAAGTTGGTGTGAATTCATACAGATTGTGTAAAATGTAAGAGTTATAATTGTATAAAACATGGTATGTAATTGTAAAATGTAAGTTTATAAGTTGTAATGAAAGGGAATCGAGATCGCAAATGTGTAACTAGGACATTAACATATGTGACAACATAAGAAGCATCCAAACCTATACGACTTTTAACATCGTTTACCCTACGACTGTGACCCAAAGCACTCCATGAGTATGTGTTGTCAAGAGAGTGAGGCTGCCTGGGCCTGTTAGATCTAACCCTTGCTCTTTTGGTATAAACTAGATTGATGGTGCTTACGTATACCCTATTCGTGACATGATCTATGTATGATTCCTTTGTTTTAAACATACCATTGTACATGTATTTTCCTCAAAGTTTAGAAAACAATAAAAATGTTTAAAAGTGGGGACATGAACTCAATGATTTGCATCTTGTGCGTCAAGCTTCACTGGCGTCAGCTACTTGAATGTCGTAACCTATAGACGTTCTAAGTATGTTAAACACCTAACTTGTAAATCTCTAAGTACAAGTTACCATTTGGTTTAGTGTGTCTTTATGTGTCTTACATGTTTATGTTCTTGTATTATTAGTGTATATATCTTACAATATATTTAATGTTGTATTTGTTATATATATTTTTATCCCTAAAAATATATATTTGTATAAGTAGAATTTGAAAATGATATATGTTAAAATAATATACTTTTAACTTTTCCAAATATATGATACTTATATTATTTTTCAATATAAATATAAGTAATTTGTTAAATAATATTTTCCATATTATTTTCATATAAGTATACTTAGGAAAGTATACTTGTAATTAAGTGTATATAGTTGTGTATTTTGTGTTAATTACCAAAAATCAATCCTTTGATTTTTAATACTTTCCGGAAGTATATTTCTTAAAAGTAATAATATTTTTAAGGTTTATTTGTTATATATATATTTTGTCATACGTTGTTAAGTATATATATAGGGTAGGAGTTGGGTAGAAAGTGCATTTTTCCTAGAAAGTCTAGGAAGCAATAAGAATTGGACATGTGGCATTGAGTGATTTTAACTAGAAGGGCAATTATGTAATTTCACATTTTAATTTTATATTGGGAATTTATCTTCATTAACTAACACTGTATGATCTCGAATGTAACTGATTTTGTCCATGATTTTCGGAATTATGGTTGTTTTCGAATCCAAATCTCATTCAAATCATATGTAAATAGAATTGTTTCGTTTGTTTTCTTCTTCACCAGCATCATTCGTATTCAATAATTTTTTCAAAGAGAAAAAATCATGGCTTCAAACACACTTGTTGATTGTGGAGATGGTAATTACAGTTATTTTTTTCTTTACTATTGTAGTCTTCTGTGTAGATTATTAACATTTATCTGCAAAACCATCAGCTTGTTCTTGGTGATGTGTTTTAACAGTCAGAGAGGTTGAAGTCTTTGTGTTTTTTTATTCCATAATGTGACTGATGGTTTGTAATATGAAGATCACCTTTTTTTAGATATTGGATGGTGTGATTTAACTTCCATACTTGTAGTTTTCTGTTTTGTTTATTAAACTTTTTATGGAAAACCATCAGATCGTTTCTTGGTAATGTGTTTTAACAGTTAGGGAGGTTGAAGTCAATGTTTTTATAGTTTACAAAATGTGAATGATGGTTTGCAATATACAAATTATTTTTTTATTGGTCATTGAATGGTGTGTTTTAACTTGCATTATGTTGTTTTTTTTCCCAAGGTTGACTAGTTATTAGTTTCTTAGCATGTAAGTTAGAATTTTGTGTTATGATGTGTTTTATATGTCCATTAGTTGGTAGCATGATTAGTATGTTTTTTAATATGGCTTGTTTTACTTTTTACATCTTAAAATTTTTTTATGTTGTTTTTTTTTTTTTGTTTTCATTACATTTTGTTTTATAAATGTGTTTTATGCTCATTAAATCAGTTGTTTGTTAAGTGTTTAAAAATCTTATAGGTTTGGTACGGTAGTTTGTGTTATGGTGTTATTTATATAAAACCCCATTTATGTAAAGTCAGTGGGGTTTATTGTATGAAATCAGTTTTGTATTTGTGTTTTATTCACGTGTTTAAAATAGTTTTTGGTTTTCTATCTTGTTACCTCAAATGTGTTTTAAGATTCAAATCTGTGTAGGGTTTTTTTTTTTTGTGTTTGGTAAACCCTTTTAGTATATGTTAATGCTGTGTATGCATTTTTTGTCATGTTTTGTAGATGCTCCCAATTACCAATTACGTGGCGTTGAAGAAGTTTCTCCTAACTCGGGAACAAAGAGATATATTCCAGATTCACCATCTTCGTTGCCTCCAGCAGAGGGCATGTTATTTGACACAGTTGATGCTGCGTATAACTTTTACAAAGCTTATGTAGAAGCTGGAGGTTGGACAGTTAGGAAGGGCACACAGCACGAAAATCGTGGTATTGTTATAAATAAGTATTTTTTTTTTGTTCAAAAGAGGGTCACAAAGAGTTTCGACCAGTCGATACTTTAGCCGAACAACCTTCTGATAGGTGGGTACGTAGGGTACCATCCAAAAGGACCGGATGCCAAGCAGCGATCAGAATAAAGCTGAACGATGCCAAGAAGTATGAGCTATATCATTTCACAAAGGCGCACAACCATGATTTTGTGCACGAAGAAGATTTACATCTTCTCAAGGAAAACAGGGGTATTAATCGTGCGCACGAAGAGATGATAAATAAGATGTCAAATCTTAACATTGGTCCTGTTCGAGCATTTAACATTATGAAGGAAGTGTATGGCGGGTTTGACAAAGTTGGTGCGACCAAAGTTGATTTAAAAAATTTCAAGAAAGAATTAAATCTGTTCATCGGAGAGTTTGATGCTGAAATGTTTGTCAAGCGACTAATGAGGAAAAAAGAGTTTTTACTGAACTTTTCTTGCGAATATCAAACGATGGTCGAAGGTGTGTTGAAGTGCATTTTTTGGGCTGACGAGGATATGAAGAGGAATTATTATATGTTTGGAGACGTTATATCATTTGATGCTACCTACAAGCGGAACAAGTAACGACGAGATTAATTTTTTCTATGTTCATTGTGTTTTACACCCTACTGTGTTATAAATACATTATGATATTTTGTCATTCGCTGATTGTTTGTCTGTAGGTATAACATGATGTTTATCCCTTTCACTGGATTGATAATCACAATAGGAACGTCACACTTGGTACTGCAATTCTTGGTTCTGAAACGACAGAGACGTATAGCTGGTTACTTAAGGTGATCAAGGACGCATATGGGTACGCGCCTCCCGTAATCATTACTGACCAAGACCCTGTGATGAAAAGGGCTATAACGGATGTTTGGCGGGCATCGGTTATGTATGTGGCACATCATGGATAAACTCACTACAAAGGTCTGTTTTTTATGACTGTTTTTTTAGATGTGTATTTTTACTGTGTTTTAATTTTTGTTTTTTAACATACACGCTAAAATGTTGCTTTAGGTCGGGGCTGCCCTATGTTCAAATACCGATTTCAAGAAAAGATTGTCTGCAGTTGTTTGGACTGATTCTCTATTGCCCGAAGCGTTTGAGACTGAATGGGAATCTATCATAAATGACTTTGGTTTAACTGACCATGAATGGCTGAAGTATATATACGGGCTCCGTGAATCATGGACTCCAGCTTACTATCACGAAGAAGAAATGTCTGGACTTATGCGGATGTCATCTAGATCCGAAAGCTAGAATCACTTTTTTGGCAAGATTAGCAATCCAAAGTGCACGTTGGTTGAATTTCTTAGCCACTTCGACACAACTATCAAAGCGCAAAGACACGAGCATCGAAAAAACGATCATAACACTTGATACACCAACCCTGCGTCGTGGAGTGATTTTGTTATCGAGAAGCAAGCAATTCAGATATATACCAGAACTATATTTTTTGATGTTCAACTTGAGATTCAACATGCTATTCATCATTGTACTAGTGTCAGATTAGATCATGTCGGTGATTTCATTAAGTTTTTTATAAAGGATCTCGATCAGCCATGTTCTGCGTTCTTTGAGGTGATATTGTGTTTTAGGTTATTTATACATTATTCTGCCTTTTTTAAGTATCCATCTGATTTATGCACTATGTTTTATGGATAATCAATGTTACAGGTTATGATACGCGAGGAGGATGTTATTGTTAAGTGTAACTACAACAGGTTTGAGTAGTTTGGATTGTTGTGCGACCACATTTTTGTGTGTTAAGGATTCTTGGTGTAAGGGAGTTTCCGAAACAATATATATTGAGGCGATGGACGTGTGAAGCTGTTCCAAATAGTTCCCCTGGGTCCATTCTTACGGATGGCGGTGATCCAGATCGTATTAAGGAGGTTAATCGTTGTGTTCGTGAGATATAATCATGCAACTGAGTATGTTTTGAACAAGTTGATTTCAAAATTTGATCAGTTGTGTAATTTTCGTGATCATATCAAGCAGTTTATGTCAGTCGCTAATGAAGCTCAGATAAATGCACCTCCCAAGACACGACGTAATCGATTTGCTGAACTGCTGGGAGTTGCTCCAGAGAGCACGACCACTATCCCTGTTCCAATTAGTACCAGGTTCAAGGGTTGTGGTTCTCATAAACGCCACAAATCTCAAAAGGAGCGAGCCATAAGTCAGTCTGGAAGTAAACGTCATCAATGTTCAGTATGTAAAAATATGGTCATAACAATCGAATGTGTTGGAAATACACCGTGGTTGTGCCTGAGGCAGGCGCTTCGCAGAATGCTGAAGGTAATGATGCTACAATCGGTGAAGGTGACGCTGCTACAGTTGTTGAAGGTGATGGTCCTGGATCAAACGATGCTGATTATGTGTTTTACACATCAGGAAATGATGCAGATATGGATGACGAAGACATGGCAGAGTAGGACCTTTTTATAAAAAAATTAATTGTTTTGCTAAACTTTTCATTTTCTATTTTAATTTTCTCGTGTGTTTGTTTTGGATTTTTATTTGTTGATTTTAAAACTGGTTGGGTTGGACATTTATGTTCTTCTTACTTTGTGTTTTAGTGTTAACTTTGTTTTTTAAATAGCCTCATGTGTTTTATTGATGCATGCATTGTTCGTGGTTTGGTGGGTTGAAGGATGTGGTAATGTGTTTTACTTATCACACATTATAATACCACCCTTTTTTATGTAATTGTCATGTCATCTAAAGTTGGTATTATACTCTTCAGGAATCATGTTGTCTTTTAATGTCTATTATATATTTTTACATATCCATTGTACTAGTTAGTTTTGGTATATAGTTTAACCTTTAAAGCCATTAAAATGTGTTTTAACTTGGTTTACAGTTTAGAGACATGATGAAAAAGATAGGCTGGTTTCCAGATCACATTATTTCATAATGTTTATCTGGTGTGTTTTAAAAGGTCATACATTAATACAAACTGTATGTCTTTTGTGGATCCAAACAAACATTATCGACATAAATTCACATTGTTAAAGAGGTATAAACTGTTCTAGTTGACATTTTTATCGACATGAAACTCAAAAAACATAACCGAACATATTCTAATATATAAAATTCCAAAATATAACACTGCCAACGAAATGTTAAAATTGTTTTTGAAACACATCCTATATTACTTCAAGAAGCCACCACCAACGAAGTGTTATTATTGTTTTTTGAAAACATCCCATAAGTTAGTTGTCCAATCTTTCCTTGATTGCGTCGAAGGCTGATGCATCTAGCCTCTTTTTTTCCTCGGCCGACAACTTTTTATATTTAGCAACTTCAGATTCAACAAAACTTCTGTACTCGTTTGCGTCACTTAGGAGCATCTTCGTAACGTACTTATGCCTGAGATCATCAATTTCTTTGCGTTGCTTGTATGTAATCTCACCCGCATCAGTGCACTCGTTTGAGAATCCGCATTCCCAACCTTTTCCAGCCATGCCCTTATACGTTTCCATATGGCGCATCAGGAAAACGCCACAATCGATTACATTATGTTTTGTACGCCATAGCATCTCCAATCGTACCGGCTCAACTTGACTGATCACCCCGCCCGCTGGATGCCCAATATTTTCCAAGTACATTGATAAAGCATCACGCTGCATGATAAACAATTTAATCAGATTGTGTTTTAAATTCATGTACATGCATAGATTATGCATTTGTGTTATAGGTTTGTTTACGTATACCCGTTATTAACAAAGGGAATAATTTATAATTCTGATGAAGTGTGTTTTAAGTACATAATAGTGGTATTGTGTAGTGTCACATTACACTGTGTTTTAAACTATTAATAGTGCTGATGACGTATCATTCAGTGTCAATTGTGTTTAACATCAAACTTTATATATATCTAGAACTTTATGCACTATCACAACATTTTGGGTTTTATACTACTAACAGGCGTCATAAGATATGTTCTCGGTATGAATTGTGTTTTAAGTGATTAAGAGAGAACTTAAGACACTTCCAAGTTCATGCAGTTTGTTAATTGTGTTTTATTAATATGGACATCAGATGGCATGCATTTGTGTAACAAAGGACGTTTGTAGTTTATATATAGAGGGACGTACCAATTTTTCCAGCTGTTCGTTGTATTTGTCTTTCATCGACACATCCTTAGCGCTGTTGTCCAAAACCTCTACCTTCATGTCCCTCAAACTAAAACATACACAATAGAAATGATTGTCGTGTAAGAGTGGTACAAAGATGAGCGACTTGTCAGGTATCTTTTTCACATCAGCAGAAATTAAGACCGGTTCAATGTTTTCTGCGAATGTTTTTGACCTTGTTTTCGCACTTTTGTTGTACTCTTCTTCATTCTGCATTTTAAAGTGATTGTGTGAAACAATATTACAATAGTAGTAAACTTTTATTACAATGTCATTATGATCATACTTACCAACATATTCACTGAACAGAACAGGCGTGCGATGCTCCCCTTTTTCCTGAATTTTTCTTCATAGTTCAGCAAATCCGCCCATGCGCTTATTACGAATATGTGCAATTCCATTCCTGGTAATAACAATTCAAGCGGAGATCTCATCACCGGTACACCTCTCTTAGTTCCAAACACAGTATCCCTAATGAATACAAACATGTTTTAAACAATGTGTTATAATAATTTCAGACGAATCAGTTACAATCATTGTGTCTTAACATATTTTTTAGAAACATGGGTATAATAAATGACAATTTTTTTACATACCACATTGAACCCTAGGCTGAAAACATGTATGAGATGACCGAGACCTCAGTGTTGTCAAGCTTCGTCCTAATCTCTACTGCCCTCTTCACGTATGGAGACCTTAGAGCATCGGTCAACTCTGTTTGTCTTTGCGGTCTTACTTTCCACTTTCCAAGGTCCAACTCGTGTATAAGCTGCCCCCTTTTAATCGAAAATTCATATTCCTCGAGTGTTTTTTGGGAGATCGGTGTGACGACGAGTGCGGGCTGCTCCACTACTGCAAGCTGAGTCGTCAGTGTGGTTGTCTTGTCAACGGTCCTACATGTCTCTTCGACCAATGAAGGTGTCCACTGTGACAACTGCGATAGATCCACATTCTCCTTATTTTCCTCCTTTTCTGGTGTTTTATCGATAGGAGTTTGTGGTTATCCAGTTGTAGTACATGTGGATCCAACCTTTTTCAGCTTCTCAGTCCACATTTTGTGTATCTCTTTTATTTTTTGACTTTCGGGGTACAATTGGAAACCTTCCGTAAAATGGTCGTTTATCCTTTTCACACATTCATCAAACTGATTCAAGAACGCTTTCAACATTCCCGCATGCACCTGATTTAAATCATTAAAACTCAACACATTAGAATTAAGCAGCAACATCACATTGTGTTCTAGTGTAGACTTTAACAAATCCTTCAGCATCCTATAACAATCTGATTGTGTTTTAAGGGTTACATTGTGTTTTAAGGTGATTTACCTTCTGTTTTATAACGGTGCATGTGTCACATTTCATAAAAATGTGTTTTAAGGGTTACATTGTGTTTTAAGTTATATCTTATTGTGTTTAAATGTGTGCACTTATACATTATATTGTGTTTAAAAGAATTTAACAAATACTAGGTCCATGTGTTTTATAACAGATTGTGTTATAACATATTAAAAAACTATGAAATTACCTCGTCGCTTTAGCTTGCTTGTGGTGTCGACCCATATTGAGATACCATAGGTATCCTAATCTCTCCATCAAAGCCTATGTTAATCCCCGACTGAGTTTGCTGTGTTTTCCCGTACTCGCCGGTTTCAATGTAGTATTTCTCGATATCGGATACATCGATAACATGCACTGTTTCCGGGCCAACTTCTACGTTCCTGTATTCTTCAAACTCTGCATTTTTTCCCGCATTAGCGGGAATTTCTTCGACAACAGGTGCAGTTTCCGGGCCACCTTCAAAATCAGATTTCTTCTCCCCATCCTGATCGGTTTTCGCCCCGTCTTTTTCAATTTGATTTTTTTTCCAGTACACCTGACTTTGTAGGTTTACCATGCGTTTTACTGGCTGGCTTCACAACAGTCTTTTTCCTTTTTACCAGATCAGTTTTGCTATTGTGTTTTACTTTCTTGGTTACATCTTTCTCATCTGCTTTCACTTCTTTTGCTTGAACTTCTTCATCCGCCATTTTTTCAAACGGATATCTTTGTTCCGCATGCAAGTCATATTCCTTCACTAACATTTGATCAAACTGACCGTGTCCAATTTTATGCTGACTGACTCGATATCGTCCTATGTGATATCTTCAATGAGATGAGCTGCTCTTGGCTCATCTTCCTCGGATTTCTTTTGGTCACATATCAACGCTTCCTATAAAGAGGACGAACAACTGTGGTGAGGTGTGTTTTAAGGGTTTTATATACTCCAGGTTATGTTTTAACAGTTCCACTACAATTTAACACCTTGAATGTGTTATATGGTTTTTGCCTATGCCACGTTACAGCACATTGTGTTTTTTGATGATCACATTACATCATAATGTGTTTTACAAGAGGTTGTTTTTTTATATTGGAGTTTAATAAACACTTTGCAAGTTAAAACTATCTAAATGTGTTTTAGAGCAAACATATGTGTTTTAATGCACAATCCAAGTGTGTGATTAGAAAATTATATATGCATTCGGAACATACCACTAGCAAAGGCATTGGACCAAGAAAGCAGTCCTTTGGTGCCCATGCTTCCACTGTTCGATCCAGACACTTGATCATGTATTCACACTAGTTAAAACTTCTGATATCCAACCCTCGACGCAAGGCTGGTAGAAACCTCATATTAATTGAGGAATTGGTAGTTCTCTCTCCTAGCAGTGTGTTGTAGAATAGCAAAAAGTTTAACACAAAGATTCTCCCGCTCGCTTTTTGGCCCTGCATGTATGTCTTGAATTAAACAGGCGTCAAACGTGCAGGAGCGTTTTTGAATTGTCCTTTCCATTCTGCCACAACCTCATGGAAATCTGCCCTTGCTCTCTCAACCTCCTTTATTTCTTCATTCCCTCTCGGTACGCCAAAGACATCGTTCACCAATTCCTCCTTTATTTGAATGTGGTGGCTACCGCAATTCAAGACCCGTGTTTTAGGGCCGTAGTTATTTACCAACCACCAACCCAGAGTTGAGGGAATCAGACCCATTTTAAACCCAAGTATTGACCCGAAACCTATGTTTCTGACAGCCTCCCGTTGATTTTCGTTCAAAGATTCCATCAGCTCCCCCATGTGCTTAAGAGCTAATCGCAAGGTTAGTTTCCCATCTGAAAGTGGTATGTAATTTTTGACCGTTGTTGACCTCTTACGTGTTTTTAAGTCTTTACTTGACTTAGCAACTGGGGGTCGTTGTGGTTTTTCAACAACTTGTTGGCTAGCACCCGACCTTGTTTTTTTCCAAGGTGGGTTGTCAAAATCATCATCAGAATCTTCTATCGTGCTACCTGACAACACACCAACACATAAAGCCGATCAGCAAGTCAGATTTTTTAGCAATTAAAATTAGTTTATAATTTCAATTTACTGTGTGCTACATCTTCAGGTTTATTGACTGTTGGTATAACCGCAGCCTTCTTTTGTTTCAGGTTGATTCCAGCTTTCTTGTCCTTCGATTTCTTACCGGTTTCGCTACCCTTCTTGTTCGCGTCAGCTGAAAAAAACTCATAAAAGTTGATGTTAGTATTATGCATTGCGTTTTACCACAACAAACATATGGTTTGCCGTTTGTTCATATAACTTACATATGGGCATTTCACGATTTTGGAGGGATTCCGACGGTAAATCGACATTTTTATCCATTACGTATGGAAACAGATTTGCAATGTCAGACAAAAGGGTGCCAGCAGGCAGTCGTTGTGCACAGTCTACTATGTTGTCTACTGTTTCTGTAGTTTTGTTAACAGTGTGACACCTGTGTCACTGCGACCATCAAACAAATGCCAAACCAATGAAATATTGTATTTCATACTTTGGACTTGTATAAATATGTGTATCTTTTGCACATATCAACTCTTGTTCGATTCCAAACTTTAAATCGCTTTCTGGAAGGTTATACGCTCACTGATGCGTAAATATAACCAGTTTAATTCAACGAACACTCCGGAATAGTGAAATATACTTAACATACCTTAAATAACCTTTACATAACTTAGAAATAAGTTTTGAAGGCTTTGGTATGGCAAAAACAAGTTAATTCGCTTACAGGGACTAAACTTGACAAACTGCGAAAGTATGCCAATTCGTACTGGAACAGACATTCCGGAACATGACCATAAGTTAAACATACCATAAATATCCTTTACATAGCTTATTAATAGGCTTTGAGGGGTTCGGTATGCTAAAATAAACTTTTGGGGTCATTCAGGGACAAAAAGCGTCAAAAAGTGCACAAGTTTGCATTTTCGCGCATAACTTACGTTCTGAATACATCTGGACATCCAAAAATTTATGTAAGCACTAAAATATTTTATTTTAGTGTTTGTCATAAGAAAAATCCATTCGTCACGCCATTTGGATCATTTTTCGCGCTTACGCGCATTCCGTCGTAATTAACCGAACAACGTAACCGTACGGCTAAACGAACCGACACCCGAGATATTTTTGAACACATTTTAAGTTCCCTATACTTTAACTTCATTTTAGAGCTTTGAAATGGGGTTAACGGGGCTTAAACGTGTAAAAAAAAACGCATCGAAAACCAAGTTTTGAGGTTGCAGGGACTGAAACTGTAAATCTGCCAAACTAGGTCCCTAAGTAGGGGCTAGATGCAGCAAAATATCTTTTTACAGCTGTTAAACACTCCCTAACCCCTTGCCACATGTTGATCTCTTATGGTGAGTGGCCATTTTCGGTACCATAAGGTTCCGACACATGTACGGATGTGATTAAGGCACGATATTCGACAAACGATCCTAACGGTGGACCATTTACTATAAATACCCACCTCCACCCTTCACTTTTCCTCACAAGAATCTGATCCAAAAGACTCTAAGTTGGAACCATTGTTTCATACCTGAGTTATTTGGATCTAGATTAGCATTCGGGGACCCTTTGTAAGTGTTCCTTCGTTCTTTTATTGCTTTTCGAGTCCGAAAGCCAAACCTTGTTTGACTTTCTGCATTGACCAGTTTATGGTCAATGCGAAGTTCGTTAGAACTTCGCAACGTGATTGTAATCATGATGGTTATAGTCCTTGTGACTATGCCTACTGATTACCACGTTGTCTAGGGTCGTAAGGGTAAGCGACTTGATCAGTCGCTTATGCTTTCGAACCCGACCCATTTGGTCGATCATTAGGATCCGACCAAACATATTAGGTGACCATAGTATATAGGGAATAACCTTCCGAGGTTATACCTTATGGTCGCTTCGTTTAAGTAGTTGTATGATAGGTAGTTTATATGCCTTAGGTAAATTACCAAAATGCCATTTTTACGCCAAAATTTATTTTAAGCATATGTAACATAAATTTTGGTATCTAAACTGATATGGAAACAATATTAGACATGTTAAGGCATATTTTACTTATCATAGGACTAGTTATGCGTTCCGAACGCGTTTTACGCGAACGACGCGTTAAAGTAGCATAAGCTACCTAAACGGGTCGTAATGGGTCGTAAGCACTTAGGTTAGGTTTCATTTAGTATGTAGGCTTTGTTAAACCATGTTACATGAGTTCCTACACTCATTTGGTTTATAAACCCTCATGCTACCCGATCTTCCGATTATAGGTCCGGTTTATTAATATAGTTACCTATATTAGGTGTCGTTTGATTCCGTGATCTCTAGCATTGCTTGGTGGTTATCTTAGGACTTTTGAGCAATCTCAAGTGAGTACATAGACCCCTCTTTTACTGTTTTCCAAACTGTTTTGAGGTGAAACACATGTGCCTACTTGTTACTTTCATGCTTTCCTGTTTTCACATCATATACTGCTATGTTCGTTAGTACATTATAGTACGTGATTTCATTACACTTATTGCTAGGTGTGCCCATTGTGTGCATTACTTAGTACATCGTTTTACATGACATTTCACACTATGTATGTTCATTTGATTACATACTTAGTGCATTGTTTTCACATGCTTACATTTTGATATGACGTTGGGTTTGTTTAAATGAATTTTTCACAATACCGCATAGATGTTTATATCAGTATAACATGCATTTATTACACAAAACATAACCTTGATTTAAACCATGTTTTACTTCAATACCTTGTTTTTGTGCATTTTACATATGGTTTAGCTGATACATTCCACTTGCCATACATGACATTTGACAAAGACATTTGACAAAGACATTTGACATGGACATTTGACATAGACATTTTGACATGATTTACATTTGACACATAAACATGTTTGACATTTTTTTTACACTACATGATTTACATCTTGACATAAACACTTTGACATATTATCCAATACATTTGACAATTGGTCTAGACATAGACATCATACATTGTTGGTTTGGTTTGATTAAGTGATTAAGTAACGATGCGTGTGTAATATGATACAAGCATGGTGGATACGCCGCTGGTACTTCCTATATATAAATGTTTGTATGGTATTACATATCGTAGCGTTATTTGAATCATTTCAGTTTGATACATATAACATTTTATACAAATAACATACTTTTCACAAGACATTGATTTACAAACAACTTATCTTATACAAACTCATTTTACATGGTTATTCATTTAACCATACATTATTCCCTTATTTATACATATCATCTGATCTTATTGTTTTTCAAATGATTTACAAGACAAAGCAAATTACAAGGTTCATGACTAAACATTTTCTCAAACATAAGTCATGAAACCTATTTTCACAAAACCTATGTATCTCACAGGCATTTTTATGCTGACGTACCTATTTTCACATGTGTTTTTCAGGAGATGTTGCATAAGATGATCAAGATACACATAGGCAGACTTGGGCTTTAGTGACAATAAAAGATACAAGACTAGTTAATTATGTTGTATTTCTTTGTTTGATAAGACATTGTAACACTTTTAATTAATAAAACGAAACTTCAATTGCCATGGATTTGAAACATTAATTCTGTTACAACACTCCCCGACGTTTCCGCCACGTCTTGTTGTTTTTACGTGGTCGGGGTGTGACAGAAAAGATGGTATCAGAGCCAATGGTTATAGGGAATTAGGTTATTAGTAATGCTTTGACCTAGTCTATAACCTTCTTAGGACCCTAACGTGAGTTTACTTGCGTTTAGTCATAAAACAATACCGTCACCTATCCTTAGGCGACTACCACAACAAGAACATAAATTTCAAAACCGCTTTGAAAACTAATCATCTGTTCTAGGATGATTAATTACTAGGTTTTGAACCCTCTATTGTAAGGTTTTGAACTCTCTATTATATGGTTTTGAACCCCTTTGAGTTTTCAAAATCTCGTCAAGGTTTTGGGTTTTTAAATAATGTGAACACGTGCAAACTGGAAGGGTGAATGCCTGTATTCTGGGTTTTCTGTCTAGGCAAGCACTTCGTATATATCTCATCAGACGCGAGACCAGTTGTGCTTACCTGGGAATTCTTGGGATGAGTGTTCACTTATAGGCGAGCATGTCTTCGCGATACATTATTTTTTATCCATTTACTTTAATTCAGTCACTGTGTGTCATTGTTGCTTTGCAGTAACAAACAAATGACCACTATCCTGGCTTTCATCAGATTTGTTTCATCTCATTCTTTTCGTCTAATTCTCTCACTCGTTTCCTTTCATGTTTCCTCTTTTAGAATGCCTCCACGACGCGAAAATCCGATATCTATTGACGATCTGGCAGCTGTCATTACACAGCAAATGACTGCTGCAATCCTGAACGTCGTTGCTCAATGTTACCAAGCTATCAACAACAATAATGCCCTTTGCAACTTCAAGACGTTCAACTCGGCTAAGCCATCAAAGTTTTCCGGGTCTCAAGGAGCGACTGCACTTCAGGCATGTACAATGTCCAAATGAGCGAAAGGTAGATTTCGCATCTAGTATCTTTGAGAAGCGAGCTCTGACGTGGTGGAACGGTGTGGTGAGAGATAGGGGTGCCGAAGTGGCACTGGCCCAAACTTGGGAAGAACTTTGAG
Organism: Helianthus tuberosus; assembly: GCA_030545235.1. NCBI lineage: Eukaryota > Viridiplantae > Streptophyta > Magnoliopsida > Asterales > Asteraceae > Helianthus > Helianthus tuberosus. The sequence continues at coordinate 7,321,412 of JARYGA010059718.1, read as the reverse complement.
CACTGATGATGAAGGAATTCTGTCCTCGTCACGAGATCAGGGCATTAGAAAGGGAATTCGACGATCTTAAGCAAGACAGCGGTGAACATCGAGCATACACTGATCGATATGAGGAGCTGAGCCTGTTGTGCCCTACCATGGTTACGCCTTTGGATAAGGCGATCGAAAAATACATTGATGGTCTCCCTGACTCAGTCCAGGACATTGTTACTGGTAGTAACCCCACTACGGTTAGGCAGGCCATTGAGCTATCTGCAACCTTGACCAAATCACAGATCAGAAAGCATAAACTTTTTCGAAAGGGTGACAAGAAGCCAATCGAGGAATCAAAGACCATGGATGAACGGACTAGATCCCCTGAGAAGTCCAAGAAGCGTAAGGCTTCACAGAATTTTGCGATTGCTGCTCAACCGAACCAAAACACCCGCAACCAACCAACTCAACCTCCTGCAAAGAAACCTTATGCCGGTACTGCACCGATATGCGACAAATGTAATGCACATCACTTAGCTCACCTACAGTGTCGTTTATGTGCATCATGTGGGCGACTCGGTCACCTGGCAAATGCTTGTCGATTTACCCCAAACCAAGGTGGTCCAAACCAACCTCAAGTAAATCCTGCTCAAGCTCGTCTTCCACCAGGTCCTTGCTTCAACTGTGGCGAGATGAGCCATTTCCGAAGGAATTGCCCAAGGCTTGCTAATGCGAATCCGGCTCAGGGATGAGCATCAGACCAACTAGAAGGCAATGCTGTTTAGAAATAATCAAGCCTTATGTATTATTTTCTTTTGTTGTCAAGGTCCATGAAACAGTTGTTATCAATGTTAATAAATAAATCTTTTTATTTACATTGCAATGTACAAATGTGATGGCTGGTATAAACAACGTATCCTCTACAATACCGACAATCAAGGAACCGTATTCCTTGAAGAACAGACTACCCCGTAATTTCTTCCATTTTATTATCTCTTGCGTTTTCCACGGAAATCCAAAATACCCGTTTCTTCCAAGGAAACGAAGTACAAGGCGCAAGTTACAACTCTGTACGAATACCCAAGGTACCATTATAAATTCTTAATAGGGTACCTAAGGGTATTTTCGTATATTCAGAAATAATTACACCTTAATTCGAATATTGCGTTTTCTTGAAAACGAAATCGAATTTTTGGAAGATCTTTCTATCTTCATAGTTAGATTCTCGCTAATGTTTAAAGTACCGAATGAAATCCATGAAATGGAATTCCTAGTGTGCTTTAAATGCATGTACGTAATTAACAAAACAAAACTTACAAATTAAAGATCTAGATAAACAATTTTGTGGTTATGTGACTATGTGTTTATGCATCTTGTCTTTCCATTTATGCATTTTGTGTTCGTGTATACTCTGGATATTCGCTATCCAAATCCTCGTAGAATCTTTCATACCTTCATATGAGGGATTCGTAGTAGGATATTCAAAAATGTACTATCTTAAATCCTTAATGGACTTCTACGTTGGATTATAAAGTACTATTCCAAAGTTTAAGGACAACATGTGTTGATAGAGTTAAATAGATCCTACGTCGATCTAAAGTTAAATAGATCCTACGTCGATCTAAAGTTAAATACATCCTATGTCGATGTAGTTAAATGTTTCTCTTAGGTAGTTGAGTTAAAGAGATCCTACGTCGATCTAAAGTTAAATACATCCTACGTCGGTGTAGTTAAATGTTTCTCTTAGGTAGTTGAGTTAAAGAGATCCTACGTCGATCTAAAGTTAAATACATCCTACGTCGGTGTAGTTACATGTTTCTCTTAGGTAGTTGAGTTAAAGAGATCCTACGTCGATCTAAAGTTAAATACATCCTACGTCGGTGTGGTTAAATGTTTCTCTTAGGTAGTTGAGTTAAAGAGATCCTACGTTGATCTAAAGTTAAATACATCCTACGTCGGTGTAGTTAAATGTTTCTCTTAGGTAGTTTAGTTAAAGAGATCCTACGTTGATCTAAATTAAATAGATTGGTTCGACAATGTAGTTAAATACATCCTACGTCGGTGTAGTTAAATATTTCTCTTGGGTAGTTTAGCTGAAGAGATTGTTCTTTTATCTAATCCTTTGGTGACTTAGTTAAAGAGACTCTATTACAGTCAAGTTAAATCACCATAGGATTATTCGTTTGATTTCCATACGCATTATGAAATAAACTGTGCGGACTGTGCAAGGAAGTACGTAATTATGGAGGCCTACATAATTATGGAATTCAGTGCACAGAAACCACAGGAAGTTTTGTCATGTGTAAAGACCAATAGTGGCAAGAGTAATGATACGGGAGAAGTCTTGGACTTTGACCGATGTCGTATTATCTTACACTTCCCAATCCTGAATTCAAGTTTCCTATGATGAGTCTTCATAAGAAACATTCTTCTGTCCGTAGTTCGAAACTCCATGTTTTGTTACTACAAGGACTTTACATTGATAGTCGATAATTTTGCTAAGAATCCTAACATGACCCAGAGTTTTACTTAAGGGTCAATGGATTTATTAGAAAGCGAAACTGTCACAACTGTCTTCACAAGTTTCCTCTAGAAATTAATTTCGGGACGAAATTTCCTAAAGTAGGGGAGACTTTGACACCTGTGTCACTGCGACCATCAAACAAATGCCAAACCAATGAAATATTGTATTTCATACTTTGGACTTGTATAAATATGTGTATCTTTTGCACATATCAACTCTTATTCGATTCCAAACTTTAAATCGCTTTCTGGAAGGTTATACGCGCACTGATGCGTAAATATAACCAGTTTAATTCAACGAACACTCCAGAATAGTGAAATATACTTAACATACCTTAAATAACCTTTACATAACTTAGAAATAAGTTTTGAAGGCTTTGGTATGGCAAAAACAAGTTAATTCGCTTACAGGGACTAAACTTGACAAACTGCGAAAGTATGCCAATTCGTACTGGAACAGACATTCCGGAACATGACCATAAGTTAAATATACCATAAATATCCTTTACATATCTTATAAATAGGCTTTGAGGGGTTCGGTATGCTAAAATAAACTTTTGGGGTCATTCAGGGACAAAAAGCGTCAAAAAGTGCACAAGTTTGCATTTTCGCGCATAACTTACGTTCTGAATACATCCGGACATCCAAAAATTTATGTAAGCACTAAAATATTTTATTTTAGTGTTTGTCATAAGAAAAATCCATTCGTCACGCCATTTGGATCATTTTTCGCGCTTACGCGCATTCCGTCGTAATTAACCGAACAACGTAACCGTACGGCTAAACGAACCGACACCCGAGATATTTTTGAACACATTTTAAGTTCCCTATACTTTAACTTCATTTTAGAGCTTTGAAATGGGGTTAACGGGGCTTAAACGTGTAAAAAAAACGCATCGAAAACCAAGTTTTGAGGTTGCAGGGACTGAAACTGTAAATCTGCCAAACTAGGTCCCTAAGTAGGGGCTAGATGCAGCAAAATATCTTTTTACAGCTGTTAACCACTCCCTAACCCCTTGCCACATGTTGATCTCTTATGGTGAGTGGCCATTTTCGGTACCATAAGGTTCCGACACATGTACGGATGTGATTAAGGCACGATATTCGACAAACGATCCTAACGGTGGACCATTTACTATAAATACCCACCTCCACCCTTCACTTTTCCTCACAAGAATCTGATCCAAAAGACTCTAAGTTGGAACCATTGTTTCATACCTGAGTTATTTGGATCTAGATTAGCATTCGGGGACCCTTTGTAAGTGTTCCTTCGTTCTTTTATTGCTTTTCGAGTCCGAAAGCCAAACCTTGTTTGACTTTCTGCATTGAACAGTTTATGGTCAATGCGAAGTTCGTTAGAACTTCGCAACGTGATTGTAATCACGATGGTTATAGTCCTTGTGACTATGCCTACTGATTACCACGTTGTCTAGGGTCGTAAGGGTAAGCGACTTGATCAGTCGCTTATGCTTTCGAACCCGACCCATTTGGTCGATCATTAGGATCCGACCAAACATATTAGGTGACCATTGTATGATAGGTAGTTTATATGCCTTAGGTAAATTACCAAAATGCCCTTTTTACGCCAAAATTCATTTTAAGCATATGTAACATAAATTTTGGTATCTAAACTGATATGGCAACAATATTAGACATGTTAAGGCATATTTTACTTATCATAGGACTAGTTATGCGTTCCAAATGCGTTTTACGCGAATGACGCGTTAAAGTAGCATAAGCTACCTAAACGGGTCGTAATGGGTCGTAAGCACTTAGGTTAGGTTTCATTTAGTATGTAGGCTTTGTTAAACCATGTTACATGAGTTCCTACACTCATTTGGTTTACAAACCCTCATGCTACCCGATCTTCCGATTATAGGTCCGGTTTATTAATATAGTTACCTATATTAGGTGTCGTTTGATTCCGTGATCTCTAGCATTGCTTGGTGGTTATCTTAGGACTTCTGAGCAATCTCAAGTGAGTACATAGACCCCTCTTTTACTGTTTTCCAAACTGTTTTGGGGTGAAACACATGTGCCTACTTGTTACTTTCATGCTTTCCTGTTTTCACATCATATACTGCTATGTTCGTTAGTACATTATAGTACATGATTTCATTACACTTCATGCTAGGTGTGCCTATTGTGTGCATTACTTAGTACATCGTTTTACATGACATTTCACGCTATGTATGTTCATTTGATTACATACTTAGTGCATTGTTTTCACATGCTTACATTTTGATATGACGTTGGGTTTGTTTAAATGAATTTTTCACAATACCGCATAGATGTTTATATCAGTATAACATGCATTTATTACACAAAACATAACCTTGATTTAAACCATGTTTTACTTCAATACCTTGTTTTTGTGCATTTTACATATGGTTTAGCTGATACATTCCACTTGCCATACATGACATTTGACAAAGACATTTGACAAAGACATTTGACAAGGACATTTGACATAGACATTTTGACATGATTTACATTTGACACATAAACATGTTTGACATTTGTTTTACACTACATGATTTACATCTTGACATAAACACTTTGACATATTATCCAATACATTTGACAATTGGTCTAGACATAGACATCATACATTGTTGGTTTGGTTTGATTAAGTGATTAAGTAACGATGCGTGTGTAATATGATACAAGCATGGTGGATACGCCGCTGGTACTTCCTATATATAAATGTTTGTATGGTATTACATATCGTAGCGTTATTTGAATCATTTCAGTTTGATACATATAACATTTTATACAAATAACATACTTTTCACAAGACATTGATTTACAAACAACTTATCTTATACAAACTCATTTTACATGGTTATTCATTTAACCATACATTATTCCCTTATTTATACATATCATCTGATCTTATTGTTTTTCAAATGATTTACAAGACAAAGCAAATTACAAGGTTCATGACTAAACACTTTCTCAAACATAAGTCATGAAACCTATTTTCACAAAACCTATGTATCTCACAGGCATTTTTATGCTGACGTACCTATTTTCACATGTGTTTTTCAGGAGCTGTTGCATAAGATGATCAAGATACACATAGGCAGACTTGGGCTTTAGTGACAATAAAAGATACAAGACTAGTTAATTATGTTGTATTTCTTTGTTTGATAAGACATTGTAACACTTTTAATTAATAAAACGAAACTTCAATTGCCATGGATTTGAAACATTAATTCTGTTACAACACTCCCCGACGTTTCCGCCACGTCTTGTTGTTTTTACGTGGTCGGGGTGTGACAAACAGCTTGAACTGCTAGTAACAAAAAAACACAACTGGTTAGGCAGCTAACTATACAAGTAACCCCCCACCCTTCACCGCCACAACTAACCGCACCTTGTATAGGTGATGCTTCTTCTGTGTCTGATTCATCCAGCCTAATTGGTTTCTCAGGTTTGTTTCCGGGTTTTTTTGAAAGCCATTTTCCTTTTAATCTCTCACTCTTTCTCCATTTGACTGAAAAACAGTTGTTTAAGCATTCATGGAAATCTCTTCTCAATTTCACTAACTTTATAAAACACAATTCATAAACCCACATTACCCTTATAAAACACTGTTCATAAGGCTTTCAAAAGTTAACAACTCAAGCATAATTGTAAAACCGACCCAAATAAACAAACCTAAAACACATTTATAAAACACACAGGTACAAGTTCATGAACCACAGTAAAACACATTTGTTAGAAAAACCAGTAACAAACGCAGTTTTTGAAACACAATCCTCAAACCCAAATTAGTCCTCTATAAAACCCAGATCATAAGTGTTTCAAAAATACCCAATTCAAGCATGAGTGTAAGAATACCTACAAAAACACACTGTAAAACACATTATAATACGGACTTAACCTTTTTCGTTTCATATGTACCAAAACAATACACTATGCTAGTAAAACACACCAACATCAACACATTACCAAACATATTCATCGCTAATGCTTAATCCTTCCATAAACACAAGAATAAAAACACATTAATCGATAATGAACTGTAATCCTACAAACATCTGTTAGTTAAAACACATACCTACGGTTTCGGCGGCTTTGGCTCTGCTTCCGGTAACTGTGTCGCTTCTATCCATCTTGTCCAAAGTCCCCTATTTTTTGAATCTCTTTCCTGCAACCAACAAATACTTCAATGTCAAACACGAATGCACCCTAATCGCCTAGTAAAACACGAAACACAATGACCGCTTGATCTTACGTATATAGAACAAGGAAAATCTCTTATCTTCATCCATGATTTTAGGTATATTTGGTATGATTTTGGGGGGTTTCATTGTGGGTTTAGAGAGAGAGAGAAGGAAATTCGCGTGGAAATAGGAGATGTGATATCCCTGACAATTATTTTGATTGATATAAAACATGGTTATTGACAAAATTGCCCCTACTCATTTAAAACAATCAATTAATTAAAGTTAAATATTACAAGATTGCCACTGATTTAATCTCAACCCTTAAACACACCAATCGGATGGACCAGATCGCTTCCTAGACTTTCTAGGAAAAACACACTTTCCGCAGGATTCTTAGTATATATATATATATATATATATATATATATTTGGCACATATCCAATTTTATAATTTCATCACTTGTAGAAATTTTATATATGTCCATAAATAAGTGAAATTGTCCAATAAGTCCAATATTTGTCCAAGTCCATGATTTGTAGGATATAGATTTATATTAATATATATATTTTGTATTTGTCCATATACCCTTTTATGGGTAATTTTGTATACTTGTATACTTGAGTATTTCTTATGTATTTGTATGTGTATTTTGGTAGTATACTCCTTTGGAGTATTTAGTGTATTTTCAAGTTCCTAATATACTCTAATACATATAATACACATAATATACTCTTTAGAAAATAATTTTGTGACCACTAAATATATATATTTTTCCCTAAAATATACGTACTTAATATTGATTTTATACTTGAAGAAAACCTTATTTCTTAACTTGTAATTTTGTCTAAAAATTAGGAAACCTTCGTAAATATTTTTAGGTGAATTTTTGGAGAATAAGTTTAGCTAAAACTTATATTTTTCTAATTGTCAAAATTTTATAAAAATTTTGACATAGTTTCCCCTAAAAATGGAACTTTCCCATGTTTTCAAAACATGTGTTTATTTTCTTTTCATCACCAAAATTCAATCTTCAACAATTTCACAAGTAACATACCCTAAAATCATCATGCTAAACCTTATGATGAACATGATTTTTGTTAAAAATGTGTAGTCTTTTAGATCTACACTTTACATACTTGAATCTTCCAAAAATAAGTGTTCTTGTTGAATTTTAACAAACTTTTATGGAACTTTATTTTACTAAATAAATCATCCACAAGTTTTATGGTCCTAAACCATGAGAAACATTTTCTAAAACTATTTTTTATACTCATTTTGAAGATCTTCAAGTTCATCATCAAGTTTCATCATTGATCTTTCAAGATCAATGCTTAAACTTGTTAGATCTAAGCTTCTAACAAGCTTACACATGATGGATCTAAGTAAAAACACAAGATTCAACATTCACAACTTCATAACATACATCAAACAACTTGTTTTCACTTAGATTATGTTAGATCTTCATGTTACCATCTTTTAAAGTTATGTTCTTTGAAGGTGTAACTTGTATATAAGCTTAACATAAAGTAAAAGATAGATTATGGATCTTACCACTAGCTCTTGTGGCTAGGGATGTGGCAAGAACAAGAAGATGATGAAGAATGAAGAAAATGGATGGATAAAAGCTCCACAATAAGGCCCTTTCACTTCCTTTGCTTGTAGCTTCATTAGATCACCTTCTTACACCTTTGTAATACCTTAGATTTCCTTGAAAGTGGCAAGCAAATGATGGTGGTATGGATGTGGGTGTGGCCGAGAATGGAGAAGAGAAGAGGGGAAAGATGGAGTGAAAATTTTGAATGTGATAATGAAGAAGTGAACTTGTGGGTTTAGTTATAATCTTCCAACACATCTATATCCAATGGTCTTCATGTCCAATATCTTGCACACATAAGAAATATTATAATGGAGAAAGGTGGTGGGGCCATCTTGGGCCGGTTATGGCATGGGGGGGGGGGGGGGGGTTAATGTAACTTTTTTGAAGTTAAGGGTAGAAGATGTAAAGTAGAAGGTTAAATGTAAGGTTAAGTATGTTTAAGTGTTTTGATGATTTTTAAGGTGTTCTATCACCATAACTAGCTTTAAATCACAAAAACAATACTTCTAGTCTATTTTTGGTGTTTTGGGTAGTGTCCGGTTAATCGTTCGGTAATTGGTTCGTTAAAGTGATAAATTGTGAATTTTATAAGGTATGAAGTAACTTTTGTGACAGTTTTCATTCCCGACACTTTACAAGTTATTTTGGACATTTAAACCTTAATTCTGCATGTTATGATGTTTAAATGCTGATTTTTGCTGAATTCTGCATAATTCTGCATTTAAAGTGCGTTTCGGGTATTTTTTAGTGCTTGTTTTAGCTTCCGGAAAGTGTTTATGTTAACCCTTATTCACCCACTTACGTTTCAATGTATTTTTTATGTTAGACCTACATCTAAGTCCTAAATCTATTGTTCGACTATATTCTAAAGCTTTGCTGACGCAGCTTGTCTAACCGATGAGCTTGCTAATCATTTTGACGCAACACTTAAAGTATTGTATAATGTGACAGTTAATATATGAAACATGCATGAATTCAATTGCATAACAAGTAAGCATATAATGTTGACGTGTAAACACATAAATGCAGGAAATAAATAATAATTAAAATAGTACGAAAATTACCAGTTTTGTGCCTGTTGTCACAGTTTAGGGCGCGTGGCCGCCACGCGCCTGACACGATAGGAAAAACGTGCCTGACTTCTGAAAAAGCAACTGTCTACCTTCTCTGACATGACAGCCACCTCCGACGGAACTTCAGTCACACGTCAATCGTCACATCACTCCAAGCATAGAAGAAAACAAAAGAAAACTTCCCCTTGAGGAAATCTCAAAGAAAATCTCTGTGCGCCATTCGCCATTTTGGCTCAATTTTGCACCCCATCCTCATATGCCATACGACGTTTTGCCTCAATTTTGCACGCCATCCTCATGCGCCATGCGCCGTTTTGGCTCAATTTTGCACACCATCCCCATGCGCCATGTGCCGTTTTGGCTCAATTTTGCACGCCATCTCCATGCGCCATGCGCCGTTTTGGCTCAGTTTTGCACGCCATCTCCATGCGCCATACACCGTTTCGGCTCAGTTTTGTACGCCACTTCTCAACGCGCCTTGCGCCGTTTCAGCTCAAAGTTGCACACAACCTTTCCACACAAACCCACGTGCTTCCTCAATCGCTCAAAAACAACCAACACACCTCCATTTTTCAGAGTCCAGAATCCCTCCCAACTGATAGACTCACCTGGAAGCCACACTGGACAAGGGGACTTGAAGAGGTATGGTCCCAAATCAGTGCACACATGGCACAGGGACCACACCACTTTTCCTACATGGCGTCCACATCATCCGTGCGTATTCAGAAGCTTTTAGAAGCTTTAGGAAGAAATAGTAGGTGACAAAGAAGATGCTTCTCCAGACAAAAAGGACGACACGTCGCACCAATGGATGGACGCTAGCCTTCATTGCAAGATCTCTGGAGGACAGGCCGACAACCAGTACCAATGAGCGCCCAACTAGAGGAATAAGCGCGCGCCACGTCACCCACTACACTAGCAACAATAGAGGGGACAAAGAAGATATTCCCCTTGGTCTGACAGCTGGCGCCCACTGGCTTGCTGACAGGTCTCCTCCTCCTCCTTCATTCTTCGGCTATAAATAGAGGACTCATCCTTCAGGTTTAAGGATGCTGCTCTCTCACTATTTACTCTCAATACACACTATTCTTCCTCAGAACAGTACTTATTCTCACGCCGGAGGGTGGTCACAAGGAGAACCCCCTATTCCTCTCCTTGTGGTGAGTCATCGGTGTTCTGTTTTGCAAGATATCAGCTAACAGCGAGTGGAGGAAGAGATTAAACCCTTAATCTACGAGACAGTCAGCTAGGATAACCTCTTGTTATCAAGTGTTTCATCACCTATATATACCCATCCTCCACATATACTGTTATTCAAATATTCAATCACTCAACCCCTTTGTCTCTCCAACACCACCATGCCTACTTTCTCTCAATAAACACTGCTTCCTCCAGTTCAATCAGTCCTCCAATCAAAAAACATTACAGACAAAACATACACACATTTGTCATGTCGACTTTGAACCAATAATGATTACAGGATTTGCCATGATCCTCAGTTACGACAGTGTATGCTAGTGAAAGCGAAAAAGTCGTAATCATCAATTCAAGACTCCCAATGCGGTAACAATTTGGGTGAATTTTTCGAAAAATGGGAGTCTTGAATGGATGATTACGATTTTTTCGCTTTCGACTTTACCTAACACTTTGGTTATGGGTATTCCGTTGCTAATTGTATGGGGAGTATTCTAGGTCTTTGATGGTTCAGGTGGTGGTTCTGCAGTGTATTATTTGGTATACTTTGCTGCTTTTTTTGTTCGAAAAATTCACCAAAATTGCAAGCAGAACCAGCATAATAATCCTCTGCAGCGTATCCGCAACGATGAATCATAAATTCATCTCATGCGGGTTATTTAACGAGATAAAATTGAAGGATAGGAGTGGCACGACGAATTTAACTACGAATCGGTTGATACCGGAGCACTGTTCGGGTGAAAAGATCTTCCACCAGCAATCGAAAACATTGGTCCCTGCAACATCTTCTATGTGCCGAAACTTGGCCTGGTGATGTTGTGGTTGGATGTCACCGGAAAGGAGATTTCAACATTCTTTGCAGGAAAACTGTATTTGACTGCCAACTCCCACTCATACACTTTCAGATCTAAGGAGTACCCATAATTATTCACTTTTAAGAACACAAGAATGATAAAGAAGAAGATGAAAAAGACACAGATATCTATTGCCTGGGGAAATAAGAGATTGAAAAAATAAATCTATATAATAAAACAAAAACTTATTAATAAAAATACCGTGTGTTCGCATAGGAAAAGGAAGAAAAAGGAGGAATTATTATATTTACTTTTAAATAATTTATAGTTTGGAAATAAGTAAGTACTTGAGTGTTTTTTTTGAAAGCAAGTACATGAGTAATTATATTATGTTATGAATATTGTGACTATCCATGTTTCTAACTCCATATCATTTAGTGTTATTAATGTTGTGACTATCCATGTTCATAACTCCATATCATTTATGTTCTAGAGCCTTATAAATAGTAGTAAATGTATTTGGTTTTAGATATCTCAAAATGAATAAAACACTCCCATTCTCCATGTTTCTATCTCTCTATAATCTTTAGCTTGTTAGTAAACTATTATATAATACGTTATCAGCATGACTCGTTTTTCAAGTTGGATTGCATCATATTACAAGTAAGTTATCTACTTTTATAGCTTGTATTTTATTGTTCTATCTTATTTGTATAATCATAAGATCTAGTAATCTATCTCCTTTGTTGTTAGTTTATTTTCATCAAAAATTATTTTAATTTAATCAGAATGTTAATTTGGAGATAATCTTTTGAATCCTTTTCATTTAGTTTTAAAGTTTCAATGAGATATTAGCAGGTTTAATCGGCAAATAGGTGCTTGATAATGATTATGATATTGGTTTTTATATTTGCTATAGATTGAGAATTAATTATTTAATTATTAATAGTTTGCAAACTAAAAGTCTAAAAGTATATAACAAGGTTTTTCCTTGATTGTTCATCACTATACATACATACATACATACATACATACATACATACATACATACATACATACATGTATATATATATAGAGAGAGAGAGAGAAAACTGGGGAAAGTGTGAGAACGCTTATGGATCGTCAGATCAAAACAATCAATGGACTAGATTGCGCGGTGGCGTTTTCATAAATAACATCAATTTTATTATGTGGGGCGCGCTTCATTAAGGGTAAAAGGGTCTTTTACCGCTCAAATTCAAAACGCCAACAAAAATGATAACACGCCATTCAAGAAAATAAAATGCCATTAAACACAAAACGCCAAAAATTAGTGATAAAACGCGTTGGAGATTACAGGAAGAGGAAAGAACACAGTAACTAAAATTCAGTTATTAACATTTATTAGAAGAAATTCCTTCCTAAATTACGCGCAAAAAACATCATTATATAAACGACGTTAAACATCGCTTCCATAATCACTTCAATCTATCATTCTGCAAAAACATTTTTTACCAAAAACGCCAATTTAACCAAAACGCCAAAAATGTCAACCATCGTTTGGTGGAGATACACTCTGGCAATCAGGCGATTCATCCTACGTTTTGACAACAGAAGGAGGGTGTATGTTAGGACGATCAAGGTGATTTTGAAGATGGAAGAAGAGGTACAGAGGGGTATCCTATCTCTTGGCATCGCTCTGGATAACGAATGCCATGAAACAAATATGCTTATGAAAACATTAACAAGGAAATTTGGACCAATCAAAGCAGATGGAAAGCCGGACCTTGTCATTACATCATTGTGTTTTGATGATTAAACAGACATGGTGACCGTTATATACGACAGCGGAGAGCAGGAAGACTACCTGCTTGAAAACATCATGACAAAGCAGGGGCTTGGGTTCATGGAAGAATTGCACTACGCCACTTGTCTGAACACAGACATGGACTCAAAAATGACGTTAATGCAAGACATGTTCAAATGGAGGCTTCAGAATCTTCAGGAACAAGAAGCCGATGAAAGTGAAGGTTTTGACATGGATGAAGACTCCGAGGAAGAAGATGACGGAAGTGATGGATACTTCTCGGATAAATTACCTTCTGACGAAGAGTTTTAATTTTTTTTTTTAGTTTTCTTCTGTGTTATCTTCTTTTTTTTTTCTTAAGATAATTAAATGATATAATTCTCTATTTAGTTGCAAAACGCCAAAAAATACTACAAAAACTTATTGCTTACAAAACGCCAAAAAATAAAAAAATATTTTTCCTGCTTAATATTTTCTCCGTTATTGTATTATGTCATCTTGGTCTGCATAATACCATTTAAAAAACGGCAAACTTGGAATATGGGACGTCTATCACCCTAGAAACTGATAAAGATGAACAAAACAGTAAATACGCACAATAACTGAAAAGACAGTTACTTTATTACCATCATTTATTATAATAAAAATCCTGCCTAAACTACGCGCCAAAAAACTCCTATAAGAGAGGGGTCTATACACAATGAATTGATCACACCCAGAAAAACAAACGTCATGTTCTCTAGAAACCACTCACTTTAAAACGCCAAAAAGCTTAGTTAAAAAAAACACAGATGGCAAAGCTTTCACTGAATAGATTCTTCTCTGAGGTGGTTATCTCTATAATATTTTGCTGAATGAGATGGACAAATATTCAAGAAAAAAAGACTGATGACAGTGATATGTCATCATGTGAGCTTTGTTCTTGATGACTATATGCATGGCATGAAGGGATCAACATATGTTTAAAATGCTATTTTGGACTCCATTATTATAAATAGCATTCAAGCAAGAGTTGATCTTCAATGACATGCCACCAAACAAGAATATCACACCAAAAAACAGGATGCCACTAACAAGCTTCGTCTAAAAAAGACGGTGTTTATGTAGGAAAGTTGGCATCTAGCTAAGGTATTAAAAGGTTCAAAACGCCAAAACAAATTCAAGAAGAAGAGGTTGATGACAGTGAAGATTTGGATGAGAATTTAGATTACCATTTTTAATTTTTTTTCTTTTTCATTTTCTATTGTTATGTTATATAATTATCAGTTGTTTGTTATCTAATTCTCTACTAGTAAAATACATTATTATATAAAAACGCCAAAAACTACAAACACCAAAACGCTAATAGTATGAAACTGTGAGAACGGGTGCAGGCAAAGCACCTTGTCAATGTATTAAACGCCAGAAAAACATTTGGTCTTGTTGTAATCTTATGAAAATATTAATATCTCGTAGTGAATTATTATACAACGCCACAAAACGCCAAAAAAATTGACCAGGGAAATGCTATAACGCCAAAAAAATTATCTATGTGACCCAAAACAATTAATTCTACGTGACAGATCTAAGAAAAAATAAAACGCCAATTAGTGAATGAATTTAATTAACGCAAAAATAACCTTAGACGCCAAAAATGAAGCAGCATGTTACGCAAAATTGGCAAATAAAAAAAGATTGAAAAGACAAAAAAACCCCTCACGCCCTGATCATATCCCACGCCACGTGTTAGGCCAGGATGCATTCTCATCGTTTTCACACTTTAGGGTTCTTCTCCTGATCCCGTATGTGACACCTGTGCCACTTCAACCATCAAACAAATACCAAACCAATGAAATATTGTATTTCATACTTGGGATTTGTATAAATATGTGTATCGTTTGCACATATCAATTCTTGTTCGATTTCGAGCTTTAAATCGCTTTCTGGAAGGTTATACGCAATCTGATGCGTAAATATAACCAGTTTAATGTAACAAACACTCCGGAACAGTGAAATAGGCTTAACATACCCTAAATACCCTTTACATAACTTAGAAATAAGTTTCGAAGGATTCGGTATGGCAAAAACATGTTTGTTCGAACTTTAGAACTAATTACGACAAAACTGCGAAACGAACGTTGGTGACCGCCCGGATAATATTTAAATCCCAAAAATATTCTTTTATGATTAAAATTTTATTTTTAATCAAGTTCGTGTTGAAAAATAAATTAAAACGCTTAAAAACGTTATTTTTCAAGGTTAAGCACGTACCGCGTGTTACTGCGCAACAGAGTGCTTATACTGCAAAACGCAGACAACGCAGCCAGTCTCGGCAATTGAAATTTATTTCAGTAATATTTTGGCAAATTTATTTTTATAGAGTAATAAAAATAATTTAGAACGCCATAAACCGGGATTTAAATGCTAAATAAAATACCCGGTATCCAGTTAAATACCTGTTTTTATCTAATTTACACTTACGGTCACCATAAGGGGACCCCACCAAAATATTTCCAAGATCTCTCAAAATTCTTTTAGATCTATGTTTGGACAAGTGTGATGCATGCCTTCATTCTAATATCTTATAAATCTCTACATATAATCTTCCATAGATCACAAAATCAAAACAAATCCTTCTCTCTCTCTCCTCCCAACCGTAAACACCATCACCATCCCATCTTCATCTTCTTCAACTTTGTTCTTCATAATCAAGCTCCATTTCAAGCATATTTCAAGTTGGTGTGAAGATATAAAGGAGTTTCTAAGGTGTTTTCAAGTGATTTCAAGCTCCATATCATCAAAATCTCATCCAAAAACTTACTTGAATCTTGAAGGTATAACATTTATGTTTAAATCATACTCTTGATTCTTGGTTGTTCTTGATGATTTGAAGTTTCTCTTGAATCTTGGAATTTTCACAGACTTGAAATCTAAAAAGAAATGGGTCTTGATACAAAATAAAAATGGTGATGTTTATGTGTGTATATAAACCGTACATATATATATATATATGGGTGTATGAGTTTTGAAGTTTGATTTCTTGATAAGTACTTGTTTAAGTTGTTGCTTGTTCTTGAATGATAGTTAAAATGCAAGTGTTTAATGATCAATGCATGATATGATAATGTTCAAATACATCAGCAAATAAACATGAATAAGTTGCATATTTGATGCATCTAAACTCATATGAAAAGATGATGATATGATAGTGTGCTTTAGACACTTGTATATAAGAATACATGTTGATTTAAAGCTCAAGAAATGGTAAAAAAATGATTGTATGACAAAAATGTTTTAGAACAGATTATAAACACTAAAAATAACATTATTTGGTATATTATAATGGCATGAAACTTTGACATAGGTTTGATAGCTTTGCATGTTGTACATATAGCTTAAAAAGTGGTAAAATATGTGAAATTTGCATGATTTATGTGCTTTATGTGAGACCTGCACTATCATGAGTATAACCACTATTTTATTCAGTAAATAACATGGGTTATGTTAAAATATCAAGTCGTTTCGATTTGGGATAGTTAGGGTAACGTTTGATACAAAACTATGCGGTAAAACGGTTAAAAATCGGCTTTTCGGGGAATTTTTATAAAACTGTTTTAGATCAGTAAGTAAACTGATATTTTTGATATAAAAATAAGTATTTTAACTTATATTAAGTTTACTTGGTGTTTGGTTAGTCATACGTGACTTTCGGCGCCCAAAAACGCTACCGAATCGCTAAAATACGTGTTTTTCAACATACACTATAATGGGTTGTTCATGGGTAAATTTTATGTGTTACAATGTCTTATGTGTTTTATAATATGTGTATGATGACATGTTAATACTTGACAAGATTATGTGTATTACGTTATTATTAGTATGTTACATTTGAGTATATATATTACGACGCGCAAATTGTAGATATATTGCTTATAACATGATGAGGGTCACCAATAAAATCGTTCAAGTTGAAAAGTTCTTAAAATATGTATATGAACTCATATATACATAAATACACCAATATAATCAAAAATAATAACTTTTCGAGAAAATCTCAAAGTTATGTGAAAATTCTGAGTATCGGAGAAACTTATGTATTTTTGTGGGTTTTTTATTATTAAATCGTTCTTATTTAATTTAGGACGAATAAACAATTTAAGGGATTGTGTTAGCATATAAAAACACACCCAAAGGTGAGTACATAGACCCCTCTTTTACTGTTTTCAAATGTTTTGGGGTGATACATATGTGCATATTCATTATTTTCATGATTTCGACTATATGATTACACATGCATAAGTACTATCTTTTGACGAATTGAACTATTATACATGGTTTAAACGCTGATTTCCAAAGTTTGTTATGACTATTTGTTTGTTCATATGTTTATTTATACATTCATTAACAATGATCAAGCCGATTGGTAGTACGATATAGCGCTATAGGACTAGACACCCCATTCCTGTTGTATGGAATGTCAGAAACCAAATTTTATCCAAATAGAATTTGCCTTTGTGGTATTTCTATAGTCTCTAAAGTGTAGTTTGATGCACTAAGGTTTGAATGTATTGCTAAATCGTGATTTATGGTATATTTCGATATACTACCAACGTGATACTGTTTGCTATAGCATAATTTGATATGCTATTATTTACTAAAGTATAATTTGATATACTATGTACAAATCCAACATATATTTTGTTATTTACTAAAACATAGTTGATATGTTATTTACCAAACTAAAGTATACTTATGATATACTACCAAAAACTATTATTTTAACAACTAAAGTATATTTGATATACTATCTGTTTAACTGTTTTGAAACTAAAATATATTTTAATATATTACTTATCTGACTCTCTTAAAACCAAGGTATATTTTTATGTATACTACAACTTTTATATCAATGCAAAGTGTTCTAGAAACCAAACTTTTATCAAGGATTCATGGCTACTTTTATAAACATATAATCTTTTCTTATATGATCCAAAGCCATGAATCTAATTCACAAAACCTATGTTACTCACAGGCATTTTTATGCTGACGTATTTACTTTCACATATGTTTCAGGTTTATTTCATGACGACTGTTGATTGCTTTACATAGGATGGACATGGGCCTTAGTAATTATAAAAACATGAACGGAAATTGTACTGTTTGTTGATCCAATTCCAAGACAATGTAACTTTTTTATGTAATAAAACAATATTTTAAATTCCATGTGTTGTGAAACAATGATTCTGTTACAACACTCCCCGACGTTTCCGCCATGATTTGTTGTTTTACGTGGTCGGGGTGTGACACCGTACCTATATATATATATCAAAGTTTAAAAATATAGATGTTGATCCAATATTAAAAAAAAAATAGGTTTTGCATAATGTGGACTAGATTTTTTTATGTAAATTTCAGTAATTAATTATTAAGGTGTTGGTAATTAGTAATTTTTGCATGATCTCTAAATTTTAAATAAATATACTTGGGTTGTCTTCTATCCCAATAAATATGAGTATTATTAACATTGATCTCCTCATATGATTGCTATCGATGAACTAAAATGTTTACAACCTAGTGATACTCATCTGCATATTCCTTGAGCCACCATGATCATATTTTTATGCTTCTTTATTAACCATGTTAAGTTGTAAATAAATTTGTTGAATTAGTTTGATTTGAGGATGTTAAAGATTAACCCTTTTAAGTTGTAAGTAAAATTGTTGAATTATTTTGATTTAAGGAAGTTAATTTGTAATCTAGAGAATATTGTATGTGCTTTTAGAACTCATGAAAAACAATTAAATTCAATATCACAAAGTATGGAACTCAATATTTATGGACTAAATAGTGCAATTGTATTAGGTATATCTGCTTGTATTGGTGGTAATATATAAATGATTCATGTACTAGATTTTCATTTTGTATAGTTTATAATTTAAATGGATTTAGTGATGTTATAGGATTAAATATTTGGTTATACGTTTATGCATAAACCAATTGTATTCTTAAGAAATTAAAGAAGGCTTTAAACGATATTAATATATATGATGTTGGTTAATGCTTAAAAATTAAAATCATTAAATATCATTTTTCCCATCATGCAGTTTAATTCATTCTTATTAATATCTTTTAACGTTAGAAATTTGATTAATTTTTATTACTTTAAATGATCTTTAATATCCATTTAAATCCAATCTCATAACAAGTTAATTAATTTTCTAGATCTTATTAATACTATTTTTTATAGAAAATTCGGTGATTTACAATTTAATTTAAGAGATGATGATTTTAAAATTGCAATACTATGAAAAAGTCTGTTTAGTATTTAATATGTTCATGTATATTCACTTCTGATGTGTAATACTTGTATTTGACATATAAAATTTAATGTGATTGTTTGTAACAATACAATACGATAAGTGTATATTTATAG
This sequence comes from Helianthus tuberosus, assembly GCA_030545235.1. NCBI lineage: Eukaryota > Viridiplantae > Streptophyta > Magnoliopsida > Asterales > Asteraceae > Helianthus > Helianthus tuberosus. The sequence continues at coordinate 7,301,884 of JARYGA010059718.1, read as the reverse complement.
TGTTTTTATTTGATATATAAGAATAAGAAATTTGGTGCTTTATATGACATTACATGACATGTTATCATATAATTTTTAATCTGTTTGATGACAAATTATAGCTATATTTTAGTAGTAAAAAATCATATATTGATTTACTCATCTTTCTTTATAAATGTTATCTTACTATTAACCAAGATATATGATTTTATTGTGGCTTTCATCATATATCAACTTTCTCCTTTATGGGACACCACTAATTTGAAAACTAACGCACACGATGTTGATAAATTAGAGCATGACCTATAATAATAGGCTTATCACTATTGAAATTTTATGTGTCTTTCATATGCTTTGATTTATTTAGATGATATATTAAATAAAAAATTATATATTTCTTACAAGTGATGAAAAAATCTTATTTCATACGGTTGTATCATAACCTATTTATTTGGTGACATGTTATATAGTCATGCATTGTATAATCTAATGAATATATTATGTTCCATATGTTATAAATTTGGAAGGGGACATCAAAGTGACCAGGGTTGTGGTATATGCTCACAAGCTATAAAAATGATTGAATTGTGGTCAAGGTTTATATAAAAAGACACCTAGAGTGTCTAACTTCTCAAAGCTTATTATGAGTTTATCGAAGCTTGTAAGATTTTAAACCGAAAAGGATAAATGTCTCGGTTATATAACTACATCTCGATTTATATCACGTGATGAGAAAAATATATATAATAATCCATTGAGCAAAACAATTCCCATCGTCAAATATCATATAAGCTATTGAAGTACCAGGATTGTTAAAGAATATATATAAAGTTTAAAACAAGCATGAAAGTTCTGTGATTCTAATCCATTCCCGATGTGAATGTGATGATATATTGATCAATTCAAAGGTTATGATCATACACATAACTAAGAAAATTGTAATGATGCCACCATGAATGTTGTATGGGTATAATCTATTCCTTGAATAGAATGTGATGATATAATAATTGGTGTAAAGTTCGTGATGATGGTTATTGAGAAAATTTTTATGATGATCATGTGATAAGATGAACCATGTTAATATAGCAATGACTATACAATGATCGTTATAAAGGTCATGATCATGGTAACTGAGGAAATTGTAATAATCCTCATGTTGACAACCATTTTAATATTGAGATCGACCACCAAAAGTGGCAAACTAAGGAATGACCATATAACATGATAGTTTAAACTTTGAAGTTATAATACATTCTCTCGTATCTTATATTTTGTATTACATACATGCAAGTAATACATATGAGATCATAATACAAAAGTTTATGGATTATAATTATTTAGTTAGTTGGCATGACCGGTTAGTATTGAAGAAACAGAAGATTCGTCTTGATAATTATACATGTCATGTTTGCTCTCAAGTGAAGTTAAGTATTGATCAACAAAAGTAGGCTGTTAATCCCTAAATATTCTGGAAATGATAATGGAAATAAATATACAAACATGACAGCATTTAGTATATGTGATCGCAAGCATATTAATCCAGATTAGTCTAAATGGTTATCAAATCCACAATTTGAAGCTTGCGTGATTGTGGCTTAGCTAATGTGATAGCAAGCATATTAATCCAGATTAGTATATTTATTTGATAATAGTGAATTTGATTCCCAAGTTATTAAGGATCATTGGAACAAGTGTTATTGTTGAGATGATCACTAAACGTCTACTATTGGTTACAAAGCCATTAATCGTGAGAGGAGCAAAAGTTCATTTAGGTACATGTAATTTTATATATATTACCATTAATTCACATCAAGCCAATAAGTTATATTTCTCCCCATACAGTTGGTTTTTGGTCAGGAACCAAAGATGACTCGTCAAAGATTTTGGTTGTACGACATATATTGAAACTCATCCACCACAACGCACAAAGATGAGACTTCTAAAAAGTTTGGGAATATGTTGGGTATAAATAATCGTCTATGATTAAATACTTAAAGCCAGTAGTGAGAAATTCGTTTATAGCTCATTGGTTTTCACTTTAGTGAATGAATGTTCCCAACATTAGCGGGAGATAATGTGACAACTTGTACTTTTGATCCTAATTATCAGAAAAGGCTATATATTTTAAAGTATATTATTATCATTATTTATATTATTATACATATGTGAATGCGTTTTAGGATTGTATTTGACTCCCGAACGATTGCGAATGACACGTATGACGTGCGGAATCCGTGCACGTGTGTGGACCAAACACAAGAACTAATTATAATGATGATTCAGTTAATCGTATGACAATGTTTACACCTTGAATCACCTTCTTTGCTACTTTCTCTCTCTAGACTTGAAAGCTCTCCCAATGTAGAAAGTGGCAAAAGTTCTAAATGAAACACAAGACACTCCTATTTATAGGCATGGCTTAAATGAAGCTTCCCTTCATCCGTCCGGATGGGGTTTCCTCAATCCGTCCGGATGAGCATTCCTCCAACCGTCCGGATGGACTTTACCTTAAACTAAATATTGCGAAACCTTGTCATGATTCATTTCTGCTACGATGCACGATTGACGGAGGTGATAGACATTAATGTACTCACAGACTCCCCCTTGGATATTACTGGTGTGTATGAAGCGTGATATATTTTTATTGACATTTTAAGCCCATTTTACATATTAGTCGAGTTTTAAATTTATAAAACACGATATTCTACTAACACTAACACACACTTGGGCAAGTGCACCCATCGTGAGCGTAGTATAGCGTTGGTAAGATACCAAGGTCGTCCAAGGACACAAGAGCTTTTAGTACCGGTTTATCCTCAACGTCTAATCAATCTAAATTTTTTTGAGAAAAGTTTTGAAATATGAAATTAAAAACTAAAAACGCAAAGATAAATAAAATAAAAATAGATAGACAAGATAGAATCACTTGGATCCAACTCGTCTTTAATGTATCCTTTGATGATTTTCGCACTTTCGAACTTTTTAAGAGATTATCTTAGTTATAGTAGTAGGCCCCTCTTTTGAAGGTGACATTACCCTCAACCTAGTGGTTTGAGCTAGTAGGGATACAATCCCAAAGAGTCGGAATATTGAAAGACAATTAAGTAAGTTATTAATGCAAAAAGTGGTAGGCCCCTTTTTTGAAGGTGACGTTACCCTTGGCTAAGTGGTTTGAGTTAGCCACGATACAATCCCAAGAAGCCAGTTTAATGTATTAATAGTATTTTATATATGAGGGGTTCAAGCTATTCGCACCCCCGCCATCCAATACCAGTGGGTATTGAAGAAGGTCCTAGTAAGCTTGAACCAGGTCCTTGCAGGATCTATACACTGAACAAGGCAAGTACCTTACTAAACCATTCCCCTAACCCCGACCAGGTAGTCAACATGCCTTTATATAGACCGTAAAGACATGAATGATGCAATCTTTTACTTTATATAGACAGTAAAGTAACTTCAAGACACCACGGAAAAATGATAAGAAAAATTCACCTTCAACATAAGAAACTAGTTATTAAAGTCATTAATACAAACCCAAATAAAAAGTGTCGAAAGATTAAAAATCAAAAGTAATACAATAAAGACTTGTCTTCACCAAGTGATGTAAGAGGCTTAAACAAACATGGCCTTTGATTGGCAAGAACCCTTACAATCAATCTTAGATCCCGAGACTACTACACACTCGAAAGATGGATGATGATGGTGGTGTTGGTGTTGTAGTGGTGGTGGAGTGGTGGCAAAGTGAGAGAGTAGTGGTTTTCCAATGGATGCCTTTGTGGTGAACCAAGCACCCCTATTTATAGCCTGCACAGAACTCTGGCCACGGCCTCGTGCCCGCTGGGCATGCCCCCTTGGCTAGTCTTTTCTCTTCCTTCATTAATTGCAAGTGTCAGCAGAGGGCCCCACACGGCCCCGTGTCTCCTGGGCACGGCCCCGTGGTCAACTTCGTATCTGTTCTATCAAGATTTGGCAAGATTATGCGTATATTTGCGTTGACCACACCCCGTGCTGAGCTGGGCACCCCCCGTGGTGGGCGTGGAAGCTTCTACAGGTTTGTCTTTTATGCAGGTCCCTAACCACGCCCTGTGTTCCGCTGGGCATGGCCCCGTGGTCAGTCTTTTGATTCCTTGTTTTTACTTTGAGGATGCTGCCGAGGGGTCGGCCATGTCAAGTTTATTCCTTTTCTTTGTATTTTTGTTGGTTTTGGCTGCTTATTTGCTGCTTTTGTTCGTTTAAGCTAATTTGGTCCTGTAAATTCAAAAGGAAGAAAGAAACACACTTTTTCCAACATTGGTACTAAAAAAGGGTTAGTTTTATGCCTCATTTGATGTAATTTATATGCTACATTTTGCACACATAAAATACCCCCACACTTGAATCTTTACTTGTCCTCAAGCAAAACTCTTTAATATGTGGTTTACACACCCAAATGGAAGAGGTAGAGGAGAAGTTTTTGGCTTATCTTGAGTGTCGGGAATCCAAGATCTTTATTGAGATTTATTTTTATTTTATTTACAATTCTATTCGTCATGATTTATTTAGAATGATTTATAAGAAAAATTACTTATTTGGGCATAACATGCCACTTTAAAATTTCATTTATATACAAGTTCACATATCTCACGGGAGATCACTCAACACTCGGCCGAAGATGTATTTTTGTGAAACACACGAGACCGGCATGGAACTTACTTCTACCATATGCTTTCCAAGCGATCAAACCTCCTCCTTTTTAACTATAAACCTTCGTAAATATCAAGAGGACTTTGGGGAAGGGTTAGGCTTGGGCTAAGGGTAGGTAGTTTTGGTTAGTGGTTAGTAAAAATGGCGAAAAGCTTAAAAAGCGTCAGTTGTCGTAAAACTTTTTGTTTTTGTGACTTTTATTCAAACTAAGCACATTTAAACAAGATTTCTTTGAGGAACTTGTTTGTTTATTGCAAGACTTTCATTTTTTTTTCGGGTCACAAGATAACCGAGCTTTTTACTTAAACAAAAGGGTTGAAAAGAAAAAGGTTTTGGTGGGTAAAGGGTGTTTGTTTTGTGGGTTTTGAAATGAAAAGGTTTAGGCTCAAAGGGGTTAACCAAGGGGATTTTGGGTAGGTGATAAAAAAGATGAAAAATAATGGTGTTGAAAGGAAAAAAAGGGTTAGTCCTAATGCCTCTATCATTTACTTACTTGGGTTCAAGTTGGTAAGGACCGGGAATGTATCGTCGTGGCAAGTTCTAGAGTCGTAAGAACCAAGCGGCTATTTACACAAGAAATGAAAAATGAGCATTTAGTTTAAAGATATATGCTTGTATGCTCAATAAAGGCTCAAAACTCACTTGTTGTGGGAATGGGTTTTTAATGCGATCAAGTATATATATTATCAAATTTTAATTAGATTTGTCATGCCTTTTCATATTTTTCTTATTTGGTTCTTTTTTTATCACGATGCTATCGGTTGTAAATTTGTAAATATATAACCTTTTTAGAACTTGTTATTCCCGGATTAAACCAAGACAAGTAAAAAAATGAAAAAAAATTTGAAAAAAATTTGGGGTGATTAACATTTCCAAAAGAGTTTTGTGTAAGGCTTGTTATTAGAACTTACAAAATTCAAGGTTTTAGCATCCCCCCCCCCCCCATACTTAAATTAGACATTGTTCTCAATGTGTCCAAAAATAAGTTTTTCGGTTGATTAAAATGTGTAAAAGTGGGTTAAAAACAAGATTTTATGTTACTAGACAGCTGAACACGGGGTGTGGTGGGCTGAGCACGGCCCTGTGGTCAGAGTACCAGTAACAGAAAGTTACAAAAGGTTGACCATGGGGTGTACCCAATGGACACGGCACGTGGTCAGTTACCTGTTAGAAAATTTTTCTGCAGAACCCTAGGCACGGGGGCGTGTTGGGTGGACATGGCCCCGTGCTTGAAATGATGGAAAAGTTGACAGAAGGCTCTGTTTTCATGCATGGGGTGCGGTTTTAACGTCCCTTTGGCAATATCCACCTTTTCGATTGTTATTTATTCCTGAAAAGTAAGACTAAACTAGAAAACATAAAAGTTAAACTAATCTAAAACTAAGGATAGTTCCGCGGAATGCCTCCATGGTGCGCCACGTTTATAAGGGTCCTTGGCTAGACCCACCTTATCGGGTGGTTCTGGATCATCTTCAATTAGGGGGTTGTCATTGCCAATTGGATATTTCATTGATTGTTCAAGATCGACATACCTTTTATAGGACCCTAATTGAATGGGTAGGTTTTTTTGCTTCCAATTGATCAAGGCTTGATGGGTTTTTACAAAAGGTTGTCCCAACACAAGTGGAGCATCATCAAGAATGACGAATTCGGTTGGGACTACCGTTTGATTCGCTTGCACTAACACATCCTCAACTACTCCCATTGATTTTATTATTTTTTGATTAGAAAGAAAAATGGGGATTTGAAGTGGAGAAAAATCACTAATACCTAATTTTTCAAAAATGTAAGTTGGCATTATATTAACACAAAGATCTTTACCAATTGTAATATTACTAATAAAGGTGTTTTGAAGAAACATGGAACCGTGTAATGTTAATTTCAAATGGATCATCTTTTATTAGCGTAGTTTGATCGTTTGTTAACTTAATGCTTACCATTTCATCAATTTTAGTGTTAATGTTTAACTCTTTTAAAAACTTAGCATGAGTAGGTACCAAACAATGGTTTTCGAAAGAAGGTGTTAAGAGATTAATTTCTTGAAAAATTGACTCTTTTTGAAAATTAGCGTTGTCGGACTTACCTTTTCGTCGTTTGGTTCGTGCGTCGGTTTTTCACTTGCTTGTTCTTCCATTTTTACCTCTTCTATTATTACCTCTTTAGTACAAACTACCTCTTCCCTCATGCGGGATTCTTTTATATAGAGTTCGATATCTTTGAGGTGTTGTATTATTCTTTCAGCTTCGGGGAGGATAGTTGGTAGTTCGTGAAATTGAGCGCGATAAGTGTCCCAAAAGCTTGAGTGCGGAAGTTCAAACCTTGGTCCTTCATAATACCCATACGAGGTAGATGGTTCATACCATTGTTCCTCATAGTGAGTATATGATGGAGATGATTCATACCTTGGTTCCTCAAGGTATGAGTATGATGTAGAAGGTTCATACCTTGGTTCCTCATGGTATGTGTATGAGGTGGATGGCTCGAAAAGGTCACAATATTGTACCAAGTGAGGATTACCACAAATGGTACAATATTCTTCTTCATAATCATCCTCTTCATAGTAGTAATTGTAACCTCCTGAGTATTGATCCATGAGAATCACTCAGCAGATCACAAAGTCTCGGGACCAGAAAACAAAATTAAAAACTGAAACAGAGGCTCACCACGGCCCTGTGGTCAGTGAGCACGACCCGTGTCAGATCCTGTTTCCAGGCGTTTGAAAAAATTTTACTGGTTATGTGCAGCACGGGGGCGTGTTCAGTGAGCACGGCCCCTGTAGGATCAATATACGACCTGAATGAGTCGATCAGAGTCAAATCAAAGTCACTAGAGAGGCGGAAACACTCTAGTAACTCAGAATCAGTGATAGAATAGAGTAGAAATAGAAATGTATACTTAAAACTAGTTTTCCATTGATATTAGACTTGAATACACAGAGAAAATTTGGCAGCACTTCGTTACAAGAATCACTAAACCGTACCAAATGGAAAACACTACACCCCTATATATAGGGCAGCCATTCCGCACGAAACCACATGTTTCATTCCGCATGAAATGGTCAAACTCCATTTCGTGCGAAATCAACTTACAAAACCCATTTTGTGTGAAATGGCACTAAACACAAATAACATTAAACATTTACACATTACACCCCTATTACAAGCTATAGACATGACCTAGACTGTTGATGTAGGCGATAGACATCGTGTACCAACAAACTCCCCCTTGGATATTGCCGGAGTCTTCAGTCAGGTTGTCTTTAGCACTTTCTTCACAGGGACTTAATCTTTTCCTCCCTTTGCTTAGGCTTCTTCAGTAACAGCTTCCTAAGCTTTTCATTCTCTTCGACCGCTCGCTTTTCCTCTTCAGCCATCCTTTGCACAACAGTATGTCGTAACATCTTCTCTTTTTCTTCACGTGCTTTCCTTTCTTTCTCAGCTTTTAGAGCTTCTTCCTTCTCAATATTTCTCCACTTAGTCGACCATGCATTCTCAGAGTTAATTCCTTTCTGAAAGCAGATAGATACAACTTTCTGAAACTGCATTGCCTGATCTTTGTCTTCAGCTTTGAACCCAATCTTGTTAATAAACAAACATTCTATATCTTTCGCTGAGCAATTTACTAACCACAATGGATCATACACGTGGATATGTCTAACTTCATTTTCCACTCTGTATGTGATCACAGCTTCAGTTGACAAGCAGCTTGTCACACCCCCAAAATCCACCTGCGGAGTACTACCGCTTGGAGGCGTGACTGACCAGGATCCAGCCACCAATCATATTGAACAAGCGTATAAGTAGTTATAAAAATCCACCCAATACAATTGGTGTTCAAACAAAACATAGTTAAGTTGCAAGCGGAAGCATAAGTCTTAAAACAAAACATAGGTTTAATTGTTTCATAGTTTAACATGGCACACAGTCGTCCATGTCCCACAACAATCCTCCTCCATGCAAGCTCCAGCTAAGAATCTAAGGACCTGCAAAGCATGTAGTAACGAGTCAACAACAAGTTGAGTGAGTTCACGGTTGGGTGTTCGTTTTAAGTTGTTTCGAAAACAGTTTTCCTTCAGCTGGCATCCTGCCGTGGGGGTTACCCCATAGTTAAAAAAACGTGACTTGTTCATTCCCGGTTACTCTGGCTATCCAGCCGTGGGGGCTACCCCGTGTTAGTTATCTGGCATTGCGGCCGTGGGGGCTACCCCATGTATCTACTAGACTCGTTACCATATCGATTGCTGACTGTAGTCATGTTTATGTGCCCTGAAACTGTCAATGTCTATCATCATTGACGTGCCCCAGATCCATTAGTTCACGCCCGTCCTCTGCGGCACGGTGTGAGGTTTGTCAGACCTAAATAGCGCTATCTAACTAATGACCCGCTCGCCATTGGCCCGGCGATTAAGTCGATATAAAAATGAGGGACTTCGTGATAGAGTTTTGGTCTAGTACGAGTTATCTGTCCGTGAGGACGAGGAATTACATTCCTGAACCTTTGCTGTCCTACCCAAGGAGGACGAGGAACCCATGTTCCTTAACCCCAATTCCCGACCCCTGGGAATCCCATGCTTTGTAGAGGGTGTGAACTCACCTTGGTTTGCTCGGTAGAAACACAGAAAAGTCAAACAAGCAACGTTGTGGCTACTCACGTCCTATCATAGTTGTATCATACCAATCAGGTTCGTATTCCATCAGTACACGTATGTTCCTAGCATAATGCATTCAAGTATCGTTCATGGCATACACGTTCGATCATGGCAGTTCAACAATATCTACATTCAATCATCAACACATAAAATCTGTGCATCAGGCCCAAGAGCTCGGCCCAATCACTTAAGTCCGAAATGAGGTGCAAGCCCAAACAGCGTGTACATGCACCTGGTCTCGAGTCGCAACCGGACTCGCAAACACGGTTTCGGTTCGTGCTGTTTTGGTTACGAGTCGCAACTGGACTCGCAACTGTGGTTTCGAGTCACAAGGTTTGTGCCTGATCTCGTGTGGTTTCGAGTCGCAACCAGGTGTTTGCGACTCGCAACCGATGTCGCAACCGGGAGATTTCGACTCATCATGCACTGGTTTCGAGTCGCAACTGGAGGTTTCGGTTGGACAGGAGCTGATTCGGTACCGTGTACTACCCAATAACATTCTGATTTCATGCACCATTATGTACTATCCTCATAAACATGTTTATTTGTCTAACCTTAACCAAAAACGGATCAAACACATACATTTCAAATATTCATATCATGTTCATATGACATTCATCAAGTTCTTCACATATTAAAGTCATGTTCATGTTGGTTAATCGAATTTGTTCATCCTATTCCCGGTTTCTAGCATCAATCACAAACGAAATCATGAACAACAAGGCAACACACTTGAATATACTCATCTAATAGTTTCAAATCATCACATAACATATCAAAATCAACTCTACACTAATCTCATCAACATGGTACTACACATATGCAAGCCGGCTTTCATGAACATCAACACTCAATGGTTTGAATCATATTTAGACATAAAATATTGTGTGTTCATTATGCAACATATCCGAAATCAGAGCATGTTAACCAAGCATCATCATATACCTCCGATACATGAGAACATCATCATTTGTACCATTATTCTAGCTACACCATGTCATTCACAACATTTAATAATAACAACAACATAGAACACTAACCGATTGTGAGGTGGTGCCGAGTTGGTAAGGAAGATGAGTGTCCGAGTGATGATGATGAGCTTAACCGGGTCTCCTTGTGGTCACCGGTTTGATCCGAGAAGAAGGAGAAGAGAGGTGATGTTGTGGTTTAGGGTTTTTGATGAGGGAGAGTGGAGAGTGTGTGTGTTAGGGGAGTATGAGTGTTGTTGTCCAAAATGGTAAACATGGATGGTCACTAAGGTTATATAGTTGTTCCACATGGGTGCACCCTAATGGGTCTTCGAATGGGCTAAGGGTGTGTGTGTGTGACCAACCGGCCCATATGTTACGGTTCACTCGGTTCATATACATACCCGCATACATACACACAAGCATACACATAACATAACACATAATCATATAAGTTCACATGTATTCATTAAATCATCAAATCAGTTAGTCGCTAAACGTTCAAGCACACAACGAAAGATTCTAAATTTCGAGTTGTCACATCATCCCCAAGTTGAAAGAAATTTCGTCCCGAAATTTGATAGGCACTCACTGAGGAAGCTAGTTAAGTTGTATGGTTTTCCCGGTTTTCCTGGGGTGTCACATCCACCCCCCGTTGATCTGGAATTTCGTCCCGAAATTCCGTAGCTTCGGCCTCAGTAGTGGGTGTACTGTTTGCGAACAGTTGGGGATACTTTTGTTTCATCTGATCTTCGCGCTCCCAGGTGAACTCTGGGCCGCGACGTGAGTTCCAACGAACTCGAACGAGAGGTATTCTAGTGCTCTTGAGGACCTTAACATCCTGGTCCGTGATCTCGACTGGTTCCTCGACGAATCGTAACTGCTCATCGATAGTGAGTTCCTTCAAAGGAACTACGTGGGTCTCATCTGACGGACACTTCTTCAGATTCGACACGTGAAAAACGTTGTGAACTGCACCGAGTTCCGCCGGTAAGTTCAGTCTGTAGGCCACCCTGCCTATTTTCTCAATGACCTCGAAAGGTCCAACGTATCGTGGGTTGAGTTTACCGCGTTTACCAAAACGAACCACACCCTTCCAGGGTGAAACTTTGAGTAGTACCCACTCCCCAACCTGGAGCTCAAGCGGTTTCCTGCCCATGTCGGCGTAAACTTTTTGACGTTCACGAGCGGCCGTCATGCGTTTTCGTATTTGAGCAATTTGTTCGGTTGTATCTACCACATATTCTGGACCAGTGATCTGACTATCTCCCACCTCTGCCCAGCAAAGAGGTGACCGGCATTTACGTCCGTACAATGCCTCAAACGGAGCAGCTTTAATGCTCGTGTGGTAGCTGTTATTGTACGAGAATTCCACAAGTGGCAGATGCTTTTCCCAGCGGTTGCCAAAGTCGATTACACATGCACGAAGCATGTCTTCTAAGGTTTGAATAGTGAGCTCGGACTGCCCGTCCGTCTGAGGGTGATACGCTGTGCTCATATCTAATCGTGAGCCGAAGGATTTGTGCATTGCTTGCCACAGCTCTGAAGTAAAACGTGCATCTCGATCCGAGATGATGGAGGTGGGCACCCCGTGCCTCGAAACAACTTCCTTGAGGTATATTTCTGCGAGAGTGGAGAACTTATCCGTCTCCTTGATAGCCAAGAAGTGTGCAGATTTTGTGAGTCGATCCACGATCACCCAAATAGTATCGTTCCCGTGCTGGGATCTAGGTAGGCCAGTAACAAAATCCATGGAAATTTGTTCCCATTTCCATTGAGGTATCTCTGGTTGTTGGAGTAGGCCTGAGGGTTTCTGGTATTCCGACTTGACTCTTGCACAAGTCAAACACTTGCTGACGTAGGTCGCTATGTGGGCCTTCATGCTAGGCCACCAATACGTAGTTTTGATATCATGATACATCTTATCTGACCCAGGGTGTACTGAGTAGCGAGACTTGTGTGCTTCGTCCATCACAAGCTCTCGTAGGTTGCCATAGTGTGGGATCCAAACGCGTCCCGTTACGTAGTAAGCACCGTCTTCCTTCTGTTCTAAGCGTTGCCTTGATCCGCATAGGGCTTCTGCCCTGACGTTTTCTGGTTTCAGTGCTTCTATCTGAGCAGCTCGTATCTGGGGAGGAAGACTAGAATGGATCGTGAGTTGTAGAGCTCGCACGCGCTTAGGCACAGTGTCCTTTCGACTAAGGGCGTCAGCCACAACATTGGCCTTGCCCGGGTGATATCTGATTGAGCACTCGTAGTCATTCAGCAGCTCGACCCATCGTCGTTGTCGCATATTCAGTTCTTTCTGCTTGAAGATGTGCTCGAGGCTCCTGTGGTCAGTGTAGATGGCGCACTTGGTACCGTACAGGTAATGCCGCCATAACTTAAGTGCAAAAACAACAGCTCCCAGCTCTAAGTCGTGCGTCGTGTAGTTCTTTTCATGAACCTTGAGTTGGCGTGAGGCGTAGGCTATAACTTTATCCCGTTGCATCAATACACAACCAAGGCCTTGAATTGATGCGTCGCAGTAGACCACAAAGTCGTCTATGCCTTCCGGCAGGGAAAGGATAGGTGCGCTACAAAGTCTATCCTTTAGGTGCTGAAATGCCAACTCCTGTGCGTTTCCCCAGCGATAAACAACGCCCTTCTGCGTTAGTGAGGTGAGAGGCTGTGCAATCTTAGAAAAATCCTTTATGAATCTCCGGTAGTATCCCGCCAAACCCAAGAATTGGCGAATTTCCTTTGGTGTACGAGGTGCAGGCCAGTTCTTAATCGAGTCTATCTTGGATGGATCAACGTGAATCCCATCCTTGTTTACCACGTGGCCTAGGAAATGGACTTCTCGAAGCCAGAAGTCGCATTTCGAGAACTTTGCATAAAGCTGTTCTGTTCGGAGGAGTTCCAGAATAAGTCGCAGATGTTGCTCGTGTTCCTCCTGACTCTTAGAATAGATCAGAATGTCGTCAATGAAGACTATAACGAACTTGTCCAGGTAAGGCTTGCACACTCGGTTCATCAAGTCCATGAAAACCGCAGGTGCGTTTGTCATCCCAAAAGGCATGACCAAAAACTCATAATGCCCGTATCGCGTTCTGAAAGCGGTTTTGGAGACGTCCTCTTCCCGGACTCTCAGCTGGTGATAACCTGATCTCAAATCGATCTTCGAATAGTAGCTTGACCCTTGCAGCTGGTCGAACAAGTCGTCGATACGCGGTAGAGGATAGCGATTCTTCACCGTCGCCTTGTTGAGTTCTCGGTAGTCGATGCACATTCTGAAAGTACCATCCTTCTTCTTTACAAATAACACTGGAGCTCCCCAGGGCGATGAGCTAGGACGAATAAAACCTTTATCCAAGAGCTCTTGTAGCTGCGTAGAGAGTTCCTTCAACTCTGATGGGGCTAAACGATAAGGTGCACGAGCTATAGGCGCAGCTCCAGGAGCTAATTCGATCTGAAACTCGACTTGACGATGAGGTGGAAGACCAGGTAATTCCTCAGGAAATACCTCAGGATAGTCGCGTACAACTGGAAAATCTTCTATCTTCTTCTCTTTTTCTGAGGTGTCAGTAACGAGAGCCAAAATGGCAGTGTGGCCCTTTCGCAAACACTTTTGGGCCTTAAGGAGAGAAATGACACTCTCAACAGCACTCCTCTTGTCGCCATGAATCATGAGGGGTTCACCACTGGAACCAGGAATACGGACAACCTTCTCGTTGCAAAGAATCTCTGCTCGGTGTTGGGACAACCAATCCATCCCAATGACAACGTTGAAACTACCCAAGACAATAGGAATGAGGTCGATAGAGAAGGTCTGGTCAGCGAGAATAAGTTTACAACCCTTGACTACGTGTGTGGCTTCTAAACTCTTACCGTTTGCTAGCTCTACGGAGTGCTTGTTGTTCAAGGGTGTTGGAATACGCTTAAGCATTCGACTAACTTCTAGTGACATGTAGCTAGTATCGGCACCCGAATCAAATAATACTGAAACATAAAAGTCGTCTAGAAGGAACTTACCCGCCACAACATTGGGGTCATTCCTTGCTTCACCTTGGCCGATCACAAACACCCGCCCCCTGGCGCCATTGTTGTTGTTGTTCCCATTGTTACCATTCCCCTGATTGTTGTTATTGTTGTTGTTGTTGTTGTTCTGGTTCCTGTTCAGTTGAGGACAATCTCTCTTGAAGTGGCCTTCAGCCCCACACTGAAAGCACCCTTTGTTATCACCTTGCTGCTGCTGCTGGCGCTGGTTCTGTTGAGCTTGCTGACGATTCTGATTGGCGGGGTACAAGCTCCTGCAATCCTTTGCAGCGTGACCAGGCTTGTTGCACCGATGACAGTTGCCCCTGGTGCAGGGTCCGCTGTGGTGCAGGCTGCAGCGATTGCATTTGGGGTGATTTCCTTTGTACCCACCATGGCCTTGACCACCAGACGATTGCTGATTAGGGCTCTTGTAGTCATCAGTCTTTCTCTGCTGAGACTGGGACTGAACAGAAGTCGAACCCTTACTTGAAGTTCCATCCCATTTCCGTTTGTTGTCACTTGAGGTACCAGAAGTAGTTGCAGCACCTATGCGTTTTGGTAACTTGTTCTGCTCCACCGCCTGATCCGTGAGACGGTGAGCCAACTGGACGGTTTGCTGGTAAGTAGCGAGGTTCGCTGAAGTCACATGACTTTGGATTTCTGGCACCAAGCCCTGAAGAAATAGTTCGATGCGTTTGATGGGAGGATCCACCATAGTAGGGCACAGAATTGCCAGTTCGTTCGACCTTTTCACATAAGCTTCAATTTCGGACCCCGTCATCTTGAGGTTGAAGAACTCCACTTCTAGTTTGTGAATCTCATCACGACTGCAGTATTCTTCTTTGATCATTTCCTTAAAATTCTCCCATGGGGTGGCGTTGGCAGCAACCAACCTTAGCATCTGAACTTGAGCGTTCCACCATGTGAGGGCTAAACCCTCGAGAGTACCGGTAGCGTACTTCACCCTGCGCGCCTCAGGGCATTCGCACATTTCGAACACAGATTCTAGCTTCTCAAACCAGTGTAGGAGACCTACTGCTCCTTCAGTGCCGCTAAAAGTAGTTGGTCGGCAGTCCATGAAAGTCTTAAAAGTGCACACGGGTGGCTGCACATGCTGACCTATCGTAGGTGAAAGAAAAGACAGAGTTTAACACAAAGGTTGGTTCACGAGAGTAGGATCCTAAAGATCCTAGAATGAGTTCGGACTGCAGGATATACCTCCTGCGTGTGCAGCTGCCAGTGCCGCAGCAACTCGTTCGTTAATCAGAGCCGTCAACTGGGCTTGTGTCATGTTAACGCGTCCAGACATGATCTTCATATCAAGAAGAACGTGAGTGAGAGGGGTTCGCGAAAGTGCGATGTCAGAAGTGAGTGAGTACACACGTGTTCAAGCAACAGTAGTTATACTAACCAAGCATACCATGAACCATGTACTATGTATCTATCAAGTAGGTAATATATACACAGATCATATCACCTAGAATGTCGAGCCTTGCATGTGGAGTGATGCGTCGTTGTGGACCGTCGAGCACTGTACAGGTTATAGTCTGGTTTTAACAAAAACGTTTTCCCCTTTATTAAAACCAAGTTCTCTATAACCAATGGCTCTGATACCAATCTGTCACACCCCCAAAATCCACCTGCGGAGTACTACCGCTTGGAGGCGTGACTGACCAGGATCCAGCCACCAATCATATTGAACAAGCGTATAAGTAGTTATAAAAATCCACCCAATACAATTGGTGTTCAAACAAAACATAGTTAAGTTGCAAGCGGAAGCATAAGTCTTAAAACAAAACATAGGTTTAATTGTTTCATAGTTTAACATGGCACACAGTCGTCCATGTCCCACAACGATCCTCCTCCATGCAAGCTCCAGCTAAGAATCTAAGGACCTGCAAAGCATGTAGTAACGAGTCAACAACAAGTTGAGTGAGTTCACGGTTGGGTGTTCGTTTTAAGTTGTTTCGAAAACAGTTTTCCTTCAGCTGGCATCCTGCCGTGGGGGTTACCCCATAGTTAAAAAAACGTGACTTGTTCATTCCCGGTTACTCTGGCTATCCAGCCGTGGGGGCTACCCCGTGTTAGTTATCTGGCATTGCGGCCGTGGGGGCTACCCCATGTATCTACTAGACTCGTTACCATATCGACTGCTGACTGTAGTCATGTTTATGTGCCCTGAAACTGTCAATGTCTATCATCATTGACGTGCCCCAGATCCATTAGTTCACGCCCGTCCTCTGCGGCACGGTGTGAGGTTTGTCAGACCTAAATAGCGCTATCTAACTAATGACCCGCTCGCCATTGGCCCGGCGATTAAGTCGATATAAAAATGAGGGACTTCGTGATAGAGTTTTGGTCTAGTACGAGTTATCTGTCTGTGAGGACGAGGAATTACATTCCTGAACCTTTGCTGTCCTACCCAAGGAGGACGAGGAACCCATGTTCCTTAACCCCAATTCCCGACCCCTGGGAATCCCATGCTTTGTAGAGGGTGTGAACTCACCTTGGTTTGCTCGGTAGAAACACAGAAAAGTCAAACAAGCAACGTTGTGGCTACTCACGTCCTATCATAGTTGTATCATACCAATCAGGTTCGTATTCCATCAGTACACGTATGTTCCTAGCATAATGCATTCAAGTATCGTTCATGGCATACACGTTCGATCATGGCAGTTCAACAATATCTACATTCAATCATCAACACATAAAATCTGTGCATCAGGCCCAAGAGCTCGGCCCAATCACTTAAGTCCGAAATGAGGTGCAAGCCCAAACAGCGTGTACATGCACCTGGTCTCGAGTCGCAACCGGACTCGCAAACACGGTTTCGGTTCGTGCTGTTTTGGTTACGAGTCGCAACTGGACTCGCAACTGTGGTTTCGAGTCACAAGGTTTGTGCCTGATCTCGTGTGGTTTCGAGTCGCAACCAGGTGTTTGCGACTCGCAACCGATGTCGCAACCGGGAGATTTCGACTCATCATGCACTGGTTTCGAGTCGCAACTGGAGGTTTCGGTTGGACAGGAGCTGATTCGGTACCGTGTACTACCCAATAACATTCTGATTTCATGCACCATTATGTACTATCCTCATAAACATGTTTATTTGTCTAACCTTAACCAAAAACGGATCAAACACATACATTTCAAATATTCATATCATGTTCATATGACATTCATCAAGTTCTTCACATATTAAAGTCATGTTCATGTTGGTTAATCGAATTTGTTCATCCTATTCCCGGTTTCTAGCATCAATCACAAACGAAATCATGAACAACAAGGCAACACACTTGAATATACTCATCTAATAGTTTCAAATCATCACATAACATATCAAAATCAACTCTACACTAATCTCATCAACATGGTACTACACATATGCAAGCCGGCTTTCATGAACATCAACACTCAATGGTTTGAATCATATTTAGACATAAAATATTGTGTGTTCATTATGCAACATATCCGAAATCAGAGCATGTTAACCAAGCATCATCATATACCTCCGATACATGAGAACATCATCATTTGTACCATTATTCTAGCTACACCATGTCATTCACAACATTTAACAATAACAACAACATAGAACACTAACCGATTGTGAGGTGGTGCCGAGTTGGTAAGGAAGATGAGTGTCCGAGTGATGATGATGAGCTTAACCGGGTCTCCTTGTGGTCACCGGTTTGATCCGAGAAGAAGGAGAAGAGAGGTGATGTTGTGGTTTAGGGTTTTTGATGAGGGAGAGTGGAGAGTGTGTGTGTTAGGGGAGTATGAGTGTTGTTGTCCAAAATGGTAAACATGGATGGTCACTAAGGTTATATAGTTGTTCCACATGGGTGCACCCTAATGGGTCTTCGAATGGGCTAAGGGTGTGTGTGTGTGACCAACCGGCCCATATGTTACGGTTCACTCGGTTCATATACATACCCGCATACATACACACAAGCATACACATAACATAACACATAATCATATAAGTTCACATGTATTCATTAAATCATCAAATCAGTTAGTCGCTAAACGTTCAAGCACACAACGAAAGATTCTAAATTTCGAGTTGTCACACAGCTGTATACCCAACACAAAAACCCTTTATAGAAATCTTGCTCCATCTTTAGCAATGGAATGTTCTTTTTCACTCTAGGCATTTTTATCTGCAAGATCTTTTCTTCTGAGCCTGTCACTGGGTCTATCCTCTTCACTTTCTTCGGATAGTGAGGTTTCTAGTGTTTGAAATCTTTGAAAGCTTCATACTTCATTTGGCCCCAAGTAGGCACATCGCGTTCTCTGACAGGTTAATTCAACATTCTGACTTTTGGAAGTTCTTCAACGTCCCACCATGGTAAAGACATGATATCCTGAATGTACGCAAAATACTGAACTCCATACTCTCTTCTGATCGCATATGCATTCACCTGCAGCAAATACCCCCAGCTGATAATGTCACCAAGAGAAACTTCTCTGTCTCTTTTGTAAAACTTCAACGGTCTCTTGAATTTTCTCTCAGAATCTTTTCTAAACCATTTATTTCTTTCTTCGCAACGTTCATCTTTCGATGTTCCATCAAAATTTTTATTCTTTAAACATTCTTCAACTTTCCTTCTTAACTCATCTATGTTTACTTTCCTGATAATCGGGCTGCTGATTGATATCAAACTGATTCAGTTCTTCTTCAAAATCAAACTTGAAACTCATATCTTCAATATGCGTCATTTTTATGATTTCATCCAGAGTATACGTATGCCTGATTTCACCTTCTTCTACATCAGGTTCAAGACGTAAAATCAGTTTTTCACTTTCATCAACACTCTTATCATCAACATGTTCCCCCTCACCACTAGCATTCTCAGGCTCTTCATTTGCATCATCTCGAAGATAATCATCAACATTCTCTTCTTGAGATGCTTCAGTGATCTTTATTCCTGAAGTACCTTGATCATCATCGTCATTCCCATCATCATCATGACTACTTGCAGAATATACATCATCTGCATCATCTATCAAGGCATCATCATCATCCTCATCTTCTTCATCTTCATCATTATCACCAGATACTGAAGATATTGGAAGAACAGACGATACTGGATCTTCTGTAGGTACAGACACAACCATTTCCCCTTCTGTAACTTCAACAGCTTTCTCACCTTCAACACCTTTGCCCTTATCTTTCATTTGAGCTTCCATATCAGCTTTTCGTTTCGCTCTAACCTCTTCAAGCTGTATCTCCTCGAACCTCTGTTCAATTGGCTTGCCAATCATATCTTCAATCACTTTTCTCAACATATAATCTTCATGTTCTCTTCTCGCATTATTCACTTCCAACTCTTTGTTTTTCAGCTCAAAGTACTTGTTCTGTTCATCTCTTCTAGACTTTTCTTCTTCCAATTCAGCTACTTTAACTTTCAAAATATCAATTTCAGCTTGATCGGACTCAACTTTCTTCAACAGAGATGAATTTTCAGCTTCAACTGTCTTCACACGTTTTTCTAACTTCTTTTTCTCTTTTAACACATCATCAACCTTCTTTTGCAGCTTCTTGACAAGATCATCGTTCACAAAACTGAAATCCTGAAGAGCTTCAAGAACTGAACTTTCTGGGATGTGTGGAAAATCTCTAAATCCAGATGATCCCGGAGTGGTTTGAACTTGTGGTTGTGTAGATGGTGGAGTTTGTAAGACATGTTGTGAAGTAATTTGAGTTTGTTCAAGGATAGGAGATTGATGTGGTGGTGATTGAGGTGGTTGTTGTGGTGGTGATTGTGGTGGTTGTTGTGGTGATGGTGGTTGTTGTGGTGCCGTTTGAGGTTGTTGTTGTGGTTTCACTAGAATCTTGAATTTCAATCTACGAGCTATAGTAGGATCCACACGCTTTCTCGTAGTTGACTTCTTTCGACCTCCTGACGGTGGAGTTTCAATTTGAACATTCTCTGGAGATGGAATGTACAAATCATCATCTTTTTCCTCTCTCCTTTTTCTCTTTAACTGTTTTTCTTTTTCTATATCAGCCTTGATTCTTTTCAAACGTTCAGTTTCATCAACCTCCTCTTCAGAACTAGTTGAACTTTTCTCTTCATCATCACCAGCTTTCTCAGTTTCTGCAGTATCATCAAGAGTTTTTAACAGCTGCTCTGTTTCAAATGTTAACCGTTCATCAACTTCAATTTCAACATCCTCTGGTTCGTCGATCAACATTGTTTCTACCGCTTTCTTCTTTCTCTTTTTCTGCGGTTGAGAAGAAGAACCTTCTTCAGTTTGAACTTTAGGAGTTGTCTTTCTACTCCTTTTCTTCTTTTCTTCCTTTGTGAACCATTGATTGCGTGTTGCTTTGAAATCGGCTAATATTTTTAACTCATCTGCTGCATTCTTTTCCTTCATTTCTTCTTCATTTCTCCATTTTAAATGATCAACAGGATCTGGATCTTGATAATTTGCACTCTTGATAAATCCAAAGAATTCAGCTTTTGTTGTTGGTTCTGGATGATTCTTGTGATATCTGGATAATACTATCAATGTCTCGTTATCCATATGATACAATGGCAATAAATCATTGTTTTCATCCTTCACAAGATCTGGATAGGCATGATCAAGTATCATCTGTACAAATCTTGGATAAATCCAGGTTTTGCTGTCAGAAGTAATGTTTTCCTTCATGTAATGAAAAATGATTTTAAAAAAAATTATGCTTCTTGTTCAACACAAGTGCAATCACCATGTTCATCTGATAATCTCTCATTGCATCATAACCACCCTTTCTATGACTGAGAGCGTGAACTACTGAATGAATGAAAAACTTGTAAGGCTTTGAGAAACATGATTTCAAGTACTTTGCACTGTTCAAGGTACCATTATACCCTATCCTTAACATGCATCCCTTAACCATCTTTTTAGGGAACTTTGTCGGAGAATCTTCATCATCAGGAAAGTTTAAAACTTCACGAGCCAGCTGTTTTGTGATGACAATTTCTTTATCTTGACCATTCAAGCTGACAATTAATGTAATCACTTTGTTTTCTGCATCATACTTGGAATTTTTCCAGAAACATTCAATATGAGATCTGAAAAC
Organism: Helianthus tuberosus; assembly: GCA_030545235.1. NCBI lineage: Eukaryota > Viridiplantae > Streptophyta > Magnoliopsida > Asterales > Asteraceae > Helianthus > Helianthus tuberosus. The sequence goes on along the minus strand of JARYGA010059718.1, from coordinate 7,280,517 downwards.
AAGATATTGATCTGTTAATGCCTTCTGGATTGGTAACCGCTTCATGAATTCCAGAATCTCCTTGAAAACTGCCATTTTTGGAAGCTTTTCATCGTAAACACAACAGATGTTGTGTAACAGATCAAATTGCACATTCGAAGCCTGAAAAATACAACAAAAATTCAAGTTAAACAATTTGACAATTTTTTAAAACAAACCCTAATTCACACGAAATGGATTTCAAACGAAATGGATATTTCATGTGGAATGACATCTCAAGCGGAATGACACGTTCAAATGGAATGGTTGTTTGAAATGAAATGGGGTTTGAAACGAAATGGTTTATTGAAGCGAAATGGCCGTTTGAAGCGAAATGGCTTTTGAAACGAAATGACTCATCATTTCGTTTGAAATCACTTTTTCATTTCGTTTGAATATGACATGAATGAACAATGAATTTACACATGATCTGATGATGAAATTGAAACCCTAAGATTGTTCTTTAACATATTCCGAGTACATGGGTGTGTTTTTTATTCATTTTTATTCACAAACAAACCCTAGATCTAAGATCAAACTTTCAGATCTACCGTGTTCATATGAAATCGAAATTTCTGGTTCAAATTGAAACCCTAAGTTAGATTTACAACACAATCCGATCACACTGAAGTGATTTTCATCCAATTTGGTCCATTATTCTACCCTAAATCTAGATCAAAGTTACTGTTCATCGAAGTTCAACAGATCTGGGTTAAATCGACATCAAATCTTACCTTTCCCATGATCTAAGTTGTGTAAACCAACTTAAACAGGGATTACGAGCAACAAACTGACAAGAATTCGGCTAGAAACGATGAAATCAGTGATTTCGCTTGAAATCGCTTTGACAGGTGTGTTTGAAGCGGAATGATGGAAATGTCCGTTTCAAGCGAAATCAACTCCTTTATATAGACTTGTTCATTTCATACGAAATGAACATTTGAGGCATTGTGGCACTTTCAAGCGAAAAGAACATTTGAAACGATATGGCCATTTCATGCGAAATGGTCATTTCGTACGAAATCATAATTTTTCAAAATTTTATATTTTTTATTATATTTTACATTTTACCATCACACCCAGTTAACCAAGTCCAAGTTAATGACCCTGGCCAACTGTTTAGCCTGCCAAGTCCAAGTTAATGACCTTGGCTGACCAATTTATGAAGTTGCTGACTTTTTGAAACGTATTTAATGTTCAAATTAATGAACTTTTAAACATTTTGAGAAATTTCCAAACACCTTTTTTTTACAACTTTTGCTTATCCAACCCACATGCTCCAACTTGTTTAGCACTTTGAGACTTTGATCATCAGATCCCCAACGTCCGTTGTCGAAAATAAGATGAAAATCAAATCTTTTTGGATTTTAAAATATTGCTAAACTAACTGGAAATGCTTTGGAATTTAAAGAAACAGTAAACTATACAAACATATTTTTGGTGAGCGTGTTAGGGGATCATATCAGCTGCCGACAAGCTACAAGTACCGTTAAGCTTTTGATTTCATACTAAGCATTAAACAATTCACAGTGATTGCCGATATACTGATCCAATTTTAAATACTCACACAATTTTCAATCTGTTCAGGATACGAATTAGTGTTTTAAGGCTTAACTTTTACGCGTGTACCACCTCAGAATATACTCCCGTATCCAGATCCCGTTATTTAGTCTTATAGGTGAGTATACCTAGATGATATCTGTAAAGGGTTAAATGCGAGACCATGAGAGCTCAGGCTATTGCTTCCGCAAAATGAGAGAGATGATGGTTCGACTTTAGGTGTGTTCCCTTTAGAGAATCTTTTCTTCAACAGCACATGATTAGCATTTTGCAATGTTTCATCATTTTTTATGTTGAGGGGGTGCTTTTATTTCAAGCAAGCTAAAAGTATTATACGAGGACTAGGCCATTGCTTCCGCAAAATCAGAAGTCCCGGGATAATACCCCAGATATCACTAAGCATAAAGACCTAGTATCTCAGAAAGAGGGGTCTTTCAAACAAGATTTCGGGGGTTACCCATATATCCGAGAGATGTTCCCCACGTAAAAGCAAGAAATGATTTATGTTTATATCCTGAACAAACTTACTAAATGTGTAAAAACCTATCGGCACATCATCTGCAAGACTGCTTAACACTTTTTTTAAACTATACATTTCTTTAGCGTACTGCAACTGTCTAGCTGATGTACTATCATTTCCCCTTTTTACACAAACTCTTTTTGACTTTTTCACTGTTTTTGGATTTTGAAATTTTATCATGTTTTTGTATTTTCTGTAAACTTTCTCCCCCTAAAATCAAAAACATATTTTTGTGTTTTTGGTTTTATCAAAAGCAGAAAATAAAACTGTACAGAAACTTGACAACAAGACGTGGATCACGTCAGATCGCCGTCCTCCGCGGCTTCACACTCAACAACCCTCCCAGAAAACAAATTTTTTAACCCATTTAATTTCAAAAGATAGTTAAATCTCTTTTTATGAAAAGGTTTTGTGTAAAAATTAGCTCTCTGATCATCGGTGTGTATATGATCAATTCGAATCAATTTCTTCTTGTAGCAATCACGGATGAAATGATGTCGAATTTCAATATGTTTCGTTTTAGAGTGATGAACCGGATTTTTAGTTATATTTATTGCCGCCTCATTGTCCACAAAGATTGGCGTATCTAAGAACTGCAAACCATAGTCCCTCATCTGTTGCTAGATCCAGAGGATCTGAGAGCAACAGCAGGAAGCCGAAACGTATTCAGCCTCACAGGTTGAGAGAGCGATTGTGGTTTGTTTCTTGCACTACCAAGTAACAAGTCGAGTTCTGAAGAACTGACAGCCAGCAGTTGTGGACTTTGCATTTTTCTTACAGCTCTCGAAGTCAAAATCAGCATAACCAGTAAGAGAAAAGTCACACGACTTAGGATACCACAAGTCGGTGCTTAGGCAGCCTTTAAGATACCGTAAAATTCTCTTCACAATTGTCAAGTGTGACTGTCTTGGGCTGGACTGATATCGGGCGCAGAGGCACGTTGGATACATGATGTCTGGGCGTGACGCAGTCAGATACATTAATGAACCAATGATCGATCGATAGTGCGTCTCATCCACTTTTTCTCTGCTTTCATCCGGACAAATCCCATGATTTTAAGCCATGGGTTGAGATTGGAGATGCTTCAGACATATTGAACTTGTCAAGCACATCATTCACGTATTTTGTCTGGTGTATGAAGATTCCTTCGGGCATTTGCTCAACCTGAAGCCCTAGGAAGAACTTCATCTCCCCCATCGAACTCATTTCAAACTTTTTCTTCATAACCTTCTTGAACTCTTTGCACAAATCGTCATTTGTCGATCCGCAGATTATGTCATCCATGTATATCTGCACGATGAGTAGATGCCCTGCAACCTCTTTTGTAAACAAAGTACTATCGACTGTCCCTCTGATGAACCCGTTGGCCAGTAGATGTTGGGAAAGCGTCTCATACCAGGCTTTCAGGGCCTGGTGTAATCCGTAAAGCGCTTTGTCGAGTAGATAGACTTTGTCTTTGTGCACTGGATCGGTGAAACCCGGCGGTTGTCCGACGTACACTTCTTCTTTGATTTTTCCATAAAGGAATGAAGATTTGACATCTAATTGGTAGACTTTGAATCCTTTCCAAGACGCGAATGCGAGGAAGATTCTAATTTCCTCGAGTCTAGCAACGGGAGCATACACTTCGGTAAAGTCGATCCCTTCCTGCTGACTAAAACCTTGAACTACCAAACGTGCTTTATTTCTCACGATCACTCATCTATCATCCCGCTTACACTTGAAGACCCACTTGGTCTTGATCAGCTTTTGATTTTCAGGAAGATCAACCAATCTCCATACTCCAAGCTTCTCAAACTGTTGCAGCTCTTCCTGCATTGCATTCACCCAGCTATCTTCAGTTAATGCTTCTTTATATGTCTTTGGCTCTACCTGTGAAATAAAGCATTTTAATGAGAATTCTTCCTGTAAAGGAGCTACAGAAGAATAAAAACATGTAAGCCCTTTGTTGATTTGATCGCGTGTTTTCACTCCACTTTGAAGATCACCAATGATTTGTTCTGAAGGATGATAAGACAAAGTTCTCGGCATGACTGTGTCAGGTACGCTCACTTCCGATTGCAAGTTTGTTATGTCTTGATCACCCGTGTGATCCACAGCTTCTGAAGTTGCAACATTTGGATCCTCGTAAAAAATCGGACCGGATTCCAATTCTGAGTCGTCAGATTGATCAAATGTTGGAGCTGGTTCTTCTGGGGGTTCGTGTTCAGTTCCACTTGGACCGGCCTCCTGATCATTTGCACCCTCGGTGGGCGAGGAAACTACCAACGGTCTTGGCACTTGTTCTTGTGACATAGATTGCTGATATTGGTATAATAATGCTAGTTCCCCCTCACGTGGCTCAGTCGGCAATTGGAATGACTCCCAGAGTTTGTCGTAGTCAAACATCAATCTTTTTCCGGGAAGTTGTGCCGGAGCAGTAAACTTCTGACAATCAACATGCTGAACTTGAATAATCTTCCCCAAGCATGGAACAAATACTCTTTTCAATGGACTCGCATATCCTACAAAAAAACCTTCGTTAACTTTCGCACCGAATTTACCATTTGGATCAATAAATGTGCAAGGTGATCCAAACGGTTCTAAGAATTTCAGATTTGGTTTATAGCGATGAAGTAATTCGAAGCAGGTTTTCTTGTACTTCTTTACTGTAAGAACACGATTCATCGTATAACATGCAGCAGCAACTGCTTCACTCCAAAAGAATATCGGCAATTTGGAATCAGCTAGCATAGTTCGAGCTGTTTCGATCAGTGTGCGATTCTTTCGTTCTACGACACCGTTTTGTTGTGGAGTATACGGTGCGCTGAATTCATGAAGAATGCCTTTGTCATTGCAGAATTCTTCCATACGATTGTTTTTGAACTCTGTTCCATTATTGCTTCGAATTCTTCTGATCGGTAGTTTATACAGCGTCTCCATCTTTTTGAATAAAATCATCAACGAATCAAACGTTTGATCTTTACTTTCAAGACACATCACCCATGAAAATCTTGTAAAGTCGTCAGTGACCACAAGACAATACAGATCTCCACTTACGCTCTTTACATTTACTGGTCCGAAAAGGTCCATGTGGAGACTTTCGAGCGGTAGCTTAATGGAGTTCAAGAGCTTCTTTGGGTGTGACTTCTTCGTTTGCTTACCCTTCTTGCATTCTACACAATCATCATTTAGATGGAAATTTTTCAGATTAACACCTTCAACAAGATCATTGTGAACTAAGAAATTCATTTTTCTCACATGAATGTGACCCATCTTACGATGCCACATTCTTGATTCCTTTTCAGTTGCCTTTGTTTTAGTTACAAAACATTGTTTCTTTTTGTCTGTTGTTGTTGCGACGCTCATGTCTAGGACATATAAATCGTTTTCACGAGGAGCTCGCATCAACACCAACTCTTCTGGAATTTTAAAACCAGGTTTAATGATCAAACACTCATTTTTTGTGAAATGAACTGTCACACCCCCAAAATCCACCCGCGGAGTTTCACCGCTTGGAGGCGTGACTGACCAGGATCAAGCCACCAATCATATTGAACATAAAAGAAAACAGTAAATGTAAACGTAGTCCTTCACAATACAATTGGTGTTAAATCACAAGCATAGCATAGGTAGCGGAAGCATAGTTATAAACATCCCACACAAGTGTTTAGTTTAAAGAGTCATAAAGTTTTTATCAAAACATCCACAATCCGTGCCCACAACGACCGCGCCTCCCGTGCAAGCTCCAAAAGTACCTAAGGTCCTGCAAGGCATGTAACAGAGGATCAACAACTAGTTGAGCGAGTTCACAGAAAGTAAATGCGTAATAATAAGTTCGTATGTAACATGTGGCTCTACTGGGCCGATAGTACGTTCTATTAGTGGGGGCTTCCCATGTTATGTAATATACACTAGACTATTTGTAACCATAAGTGTTCTTCACAACCGAGAACAGTAGTACGTACATAGTTTACGTAGGCTTTACGTAAGTGTCCTTCACAACCGAGGACAGTATTGAGTATAAGTTCACGTAGGTTTTACGTGAGTATCCTTCACAACCGAGGATAGTATTGAGTATAAGTTCACGTAGGTCTTACGTGAGTATCCTTCACAACCGAGGATAGTATTGAGTATAAGTTCACGTAGGTTTTACATGAGTATCCTTCACAACCGAGGATAGTATTGAGTATAAGTTCACGTAGGTTTTACGTGAGTATCCTTCACAACCGAGGATAGCGAGTAGCATAAGTATACGTAGGTTTTACGTATGTGTCCTTCACAACCGAGGACAATGGTATGGTAGTCTAGTATCAGTGTATATACGAATCTATTCAACCTTATTCCTTCCATCCCATTCCCCAAACCCTGGGAATCCCATGCCTTAGTAAGGGTGTGAACTCACCTTGTTTTGCTCGGTATGCTAAGTATGTGCTCAAAGTAACTCAATCACGTCCTAGAGTATGCATGTATAGAATAATCAGTTTGTGTTCAAGTTGTTCACGTGTAAGCAGGTAGCACGTATTCACAATCGTATACAAGATGGTTACACTTAACAGCAGTTAATTATTCCAGTTAACTTTTAACAGAATTAACTCAAGTTCCTGCACAGATCAGCTATCTGGCGAAACACACATGCTGACGAAACACAGATAATGGCGAAACACAAATAATGGCGAAACACACGCTTGACGAAACACGTTCTGTTTCGTCGTGGTCTTAATTGGCGAAACAGAATTCAATTTCGTCGATTACTCTTGGCGAAACACTTTCTGTTTCGCCGAGAGTTCTGTTTCGTCGGATGTCAGTTTCGTAGACATCAGTAACAGCAGATTCGGATAACACAGAAACCCTAATCGTTCTAGCAGCCGTCATCAATAACAGAAATCATATGAAGGTCGATGTGCACATAGAATCATCATACTCAATCATCAAAGAAACACCGTCTAGCATGAACCCTAGTTTATGCGTACAACATATAGATTAACATACAACATCATATCATCGATCCCTATCAAGATACTAATGTGTATTCAGAATCAGGCCATATAAACAACATTCAGAACCGAGCATTCGATTGTATCAAGTTTCGCATATCATTTATATATATCCTACTACATCATACCATACACATCGAAATCTATACAATACAGAAACATAGAATCGACTAACAAACACACACTAACCGATTCGAGATGAAGGAACAAGGATTCGAGAGCTAGGGATGATGGTGAACGATGGTTGTTGCCGTCGCACAGAAAGGGAGAGTGTTCTAGGGTTTCGGTTGTTATGATAAATGTGTGAAACTGATGATGTTTCACGTTTTAAGACTCAAAATAACGTGTTGGGCCCAAACTGGGCTTTGGCAAAACTGGGCTCGGCGAAACTGACCTGTTTCGTCGAGTGGATGGTTGGCGAAACAATCTGTTTCGTCGGGAGTGGTTATGGCGAAACAGATATTGTGTTTCGTCGAGTTGATCAGGTCTCAAACAGTTTACAGTTAATCATGCAGTCAAGTACTTACACCTTATCACTCAAACATCAAGATTATCATCTTAACTATAAATTAGTGTGCACAATTACCAGGTAAATAATTCGTGTAAGCAATAATCTAGACAGTCAACGTGCAATAAATGCGAGTAAAGGATGTCGGAAATTCGAGTTGTCACATTATCCCCAACTTGAAAGAAATTTCGTCCCGAAATTTAGTATGCGGTTACTGAGGAAGCTAGTGGTGTGACGTTGTTTACCTGTATCGTATCGCGGCTCCCCGAGCAGGTTTGCGAAGTTTTTCCTGGGGTGTCACATTATCCCCCCGTTGATTTGGAATTTCGTTCCGAAATTCTGTAGTGGTAGCTTCAGCCTCAGTAGTAGTTGCATTGGTTCCGAATAACTGGGGATATTTGAGTTCCATTTGATCTTCACGCTCCCAGGTGAACTCTGGGCCGCGGCGGGAGTTCCAACGAACTCGTACAAGAGGGATTTTCGTGTTCTTGAGGACCTTAACATCCCGGTCCATGATTTCAACAGGTTCCTCGACGAAGTGCAACCGCTCGTCGATAGTGAGTTCCTTCAAGGAAACTATGTAAGTCTCATCTGACGTACACTTCTTCAGATTCGATACATGGAAGACGTTGTGAACTGTACTGAGTTCAGGTGGTAAGTTCAGTCTGTAGGCTACCCTGCCTATCTTTCAATAACTTCGAATGGTCCAATATATCATGGATTTAGTTTGCCGCGCTTGCCAAAACAAACCACACCCTTCCAGGGTGAAACTTTGAGTAGCACTCGATCCCCAACTTGAAACTCGAGTGGTTTCCTGTCTAAATCAGCGCATGCTTTCTGACGGTCGCGTGCTGCCGCCATGCGTTGTCGTATTTGTGCATTCTTTTCTGTAGTATCGACTACCATTTCTGGATCCGTGATTTGACTATTACCCACCTCTGCCCAACAGAGAGGTGACCGGCATTTACGTCCGTACAATGCCTCGAATGGTGCAGCTTTAATGCTGGTGTGGCAGCTGTTATTGTATGAAAATTCCACAAGTGGCAGATGTTTCTCCCAACCATTGCCAAAATCAATTACGTACGCTCGAAGCATGTCTTCTAGAGTCTGAATAGTGCGCTCAGACTGCCCATCCGTCTGAGGATAATAAGCTGTGCTCATGTCTAAACAAGGGCCAAAAGATTTGTGCATTGCTTGCCATAGTTCTGAAGTAAAACGTGCATCACGATCAGAGATGATGGAGGTGGGCACCCCGTGCCTCGAGACCACTTCTTTTAAGTAAATGTCTGCTAAGGTAGAGAACTTGTCTGTTTCTTTGATTGCCAAGAAGTGAGCAGACTTTGTGAGTCGATCCACTATCACCCAAATAGTATCGTTTCCGTGCTGAGATCTAGGTAGGCCAGTAACAAAGTCCATGGAAATTTGCTCCCATTTCCATTGTGATATCTCAGGTTGTTGGAGTGGTCCTGACGGTTTCTGATATTCTGCCTTGACTCTCGCACAAGTCAAGCACTTGCTGACGTAAGTAGCTATGTGGGCCTTCATGCTAGGCCACCAATATGTAGTTTTGATATCGTGGTACATTTCATCTGAACCTGGATGTACCGAGTAGCGAGACTTATTAGCTTCATCCATTACAAGCTTGCGTAAATTGCCATAGAGTGGGACCCAGATGCGTCCTGTTACATAGTAGGCTCCGTCTGCCCTTTGTTCTAACCGTTGCCTTGAGCCGCGCAGGGCTTCAGCCCTGACGTTGTCTGGTTTCAATGCTTCTATCTCTGATCCCGTCATCTTCATGTTAAAGAACTCCACTTCCAACTTGTGAATGGCATCATAACTACTGTATTCACGTTTGATCAGTTCCTTAGAATCATTCCATGGGGTGGCATTAGCAGCCGCCAGCCCCCGTATCGTAACTTGCGCGCTCCACCAAGTTTGCGCAGTGCCTTCGAGAATATCAGTGGCATATATCACCTTGCGAGCCTCAGGTCATTCGTGCATTCGAAGGCCGATTCGAGTTCCTCGAACTAATGGAGGAGTCCAATAGCTCCTTCAGTGTCGTTGAAAGTAGTAGGACGACAGTCCATAAAAGTCGTGTATGTGCATACAGGTGGCTGAGCGTGTTGACTTGTCGTGTGCGTAAGAGTAATCAAAATTAAGCACAAGTGTTGTGTTACAAGAGTAGGATCTAAAAATCCTAGAGTAAGTGGTGATGGCAGGTTACACCTCCTGTCTGGGCAGCTGCGAGTGCTGCAGTAACTTGTTCAGTGATCGAAGCCGCCAACTGGGCTTGAGTTAGGTTAACGCGTCCACACATGATCTTGACATCAGGGAGAACATGTGGGTGAGAGGTTCGCGAATAGTGCGAAGAGAGTGAGCATACAAGTATTCTCAAGCAATAACGTGTAGTAGGTTCTGTAACCTAGGCATACCACGAGCAAAGTTCTATGTAGTTCTAGCAAGTAGGTAAAGTAACATGAATAGTAGTACCTATGATGTTGAGCCTTGCACGTGGAGCGAAGCGTCGTTGTGGATCGTTGAGAGCACTATTCTGGTTATAGTCTGGTTTTAACAAAAATCGTTCTCCCTTTATTAAAACCGAGTTCTCTATAACCAATGGCTCTGATACCAATCTGTCACACCCCCAAAATCCACCCGCGGAGTTTCACCGCTTGGAGGCGTGACTGACCAGGATCAAGCCACCAATCATATTGAACATAAAAGAAAACAGTAAATGTAAACGTAGTCCTTCACAATACAATTGGTGTTAAATCACAAGCATAGCATAGGTAGCGGAAGCATAGTTATAAACATCCCACACAAGTGTTTAGTTTAAAGAGTCATAAAGTTTTTATCAAAACATCCACAATCCGTGCCCACAACGACCGCGCCTCCCGTGCAAGCTCCAAAAGTACCTAAGGTCCTGCAAGGCATGTAACAGAGGATCAACAACTAGTTGAGCGAGTTCACAGAAAGTAAATGCGTAATAATAAGTTCGTATGTAACATGTGGCTCTACTGGGCCGATAGTACGTTCTATTAGTGGGGGCTTCCCATGTTATGTAATATACACTAGACTATTTGTAACCATAAGTGTTCTTCACAACCGAGAACAGTAGTACGTACATAGTTTACGTAGGCTTTACGTAAGTGTCCTTCACAACCGAGGACAGTATTGAGTATAAGTTCACGTAGGTTTTACGTGAGTATCCTTCACAACCGAGGATAGTATTGAGTATAAGTTCACGTAGGTCTTACGTGAGTATCCTTCACAACCGAGGATAGTATTGAGTATAAGTTCACGTAGGTTTTACATGAGTATCCTTCACAACCGAGGATAGTATTGAGTATAAGTTCACGTAGGTTTTACGTGAGTATCCTTCACAACCGAGGATAGCGAGTAGCATAAGTATACGTAGGTTTTACGTATGTGTCCTTCACAACCGAGGACAATGGTATGGTAGTCTAGTATCAGTGTATGTACGAATCTATTCAACCTTATTCCTTCCATCCCATTCCCCAAACCCTGGGAATCCCATGCCTTAGTAAGGGTGTGAACTCACCTTGTTTTGCTCGGTATGCTAAGTATGTGCTCAAAGTAACTCAATCACGTCCTAGAGTATGCATGTATAGAATAATCAGTTTGTGTTCAAGTTGTTCACGTGTAAGCAGGTAGCACGTATTCACAATCGTATACAAGATGGTTACACTTAACAGCAGTTAATTATTCCAGTTAACTTTTAACAGAATTAACTCAAGTTCCTGCACAGATCAGCTATCCGGCGAAACACACATGCTGACGAAACACAGATAATGGCGAAACACAAATAATGGCGAAACACACGCTTGACGAAACACGTTCTGTTTCGTCGTGGTCTTAATTGGCGAAACAGAATTCAATTTCGTCGATTACTCTTGGCGAAACACTTTCTGTTTCGCCGAGAGTTCTGTTTCGTCGGATGTCAGTTTCGTAGACATCAGTAACAGCAGATTCGGATAACACAGAAACCCTAATCGTTCTAGCAGCCGTCATCAATAACAGAAATCATATGAAGGTCGATGTGCACATAGAATCATCATACTCAATCATCAAAGAAACACCGTCTAGCATGAACCCTAGTTTATGCGTACAACATATAGATTAACATACAACATCATATCATCGATCCCTATCAAGATACTAATGTGTATTCAGAATCAGGCCATATAAACAACATTCAGAACCGAGCATTCGATTGTATCAAGTTTCGCATATCATTTATATATATCCTACTACATCATACCATACACATCGAAATCTATACAATACAGAAACATAGAATCGACTAACAAACACACACTAACCGATTCGAGATGAAGGAACAAGGATTCGAGAGCTAGGGATGATGGTGAACGATGGTTGTTGCCGTCGCACAGAAAGGGAGAGTGTTCTAGGGTTTCGGTTGTTATGATAAATGTGTGAAACTGATGATGTTTCACGTTTTAAGACTCAAAATAACGTGTTGGGCCCAAACTGGGCTTTGGCAAAACTGGGCTCGGCGAAACTGACCTGTTTCGTCGAGTGGATGGTTGGCGAAACAATCTGTTTCGTCGGGAGTGGTTATGGCGAAACAGATATTGTGTTTCGTCGAGTTGATCAGGTCTCAAACAGTTTACAGTTAATCATGCAGTCAAGTACTTACACCTTATCACTCAAACATCAAGATTATCATCTTAACTATAAATTAGTGTGCACAATTACCAGGTAAATAATTCGTGTAAGCAATAATCTAGACAGTCAACGTGCAATAAATGCGAGTAAAGGATGTCGGAAATTCGAGTTGTCACATGAACTGTGAACGACTTGTCACAAATCTGTGATATGCTCAACAGATTGTTTTCAAGTTCAATGATGTAGTTCACTTTATCAAAAGATACAACTCCATTGGTAAGAGTTCCTTCACCAACGATTCTTCCTCCCTGATTCCAGCAAATCCAACATATCCTTCGTTGATTGATTTGACATCATAGAGCAATGCTAACATCCCAGTCATATGCCTCGAGGCGCCGCTATCCATGATCCACTTGGAGATTATCGACCTCGGAAGCCCCTGCACACATTAAAGATATTTATTCAAACAATGATGCCCAAGATTTCTTCACATTTGGAACACTACCAAATACAAGATCACAAGACACGTCAACTTTCGGAATGTTGAAGACAACGTTTGGAACTTCAGGTTTTGACTTTGATTTAAGATCTCCCTCCTTGATTGGTGGGAATTCCTCAATCAAGTTGTCCAATCCAAACTCAAATTTTTCATTGTTAGTGACAACAATTGTTGGTTCAGATTTTAAAACCTTTTCCATTTTCTTTTCTACAAACGATTGTTTAGGTTTCTCCACCCATGATTGATTTGGAAAAATCTTCATTTTAGGATAAACCTTTGAAGTCTTTGGAGATTTTGAAGATTCACCAATCTCAAAGGTTGATTTTGGCTTGTCCTCGGACTTCAAAGATTCACCGCGTTTCAGAATACGCACGGGGGAAACCATCGGTGTTTTTCCCTTCACAACATTTGATGTTTTAGGTTTGAGTTTCTGGAAAACTGGTTTTTCAATCTTTTTAACACACTGTTTGGCCATGTGACCAATCTCATTGCAGCGATAACAGATTCTTTTGTCATATTCAACAAAAGTAGATCTGTTGGTCTCTTCTTTCAACTTTTGGGCTGCATTGAAATCATCAACTGCTTTCTGACTAAAGATATAATCCTTTTCATCAACTGTGTTCTTACCCGCCACAAACACTTCACTTAACTTTTCTTTTGGCTTAAACTCTTGCTTACCCATTTTCTTTTCAAAACCGACACCTTTCTTTTTGAAATTATTACCATGTCTTTTGTTATTACCATCTTTACCCACCCATTCTTTCTTTCCCGGGTTGTGTGGTTGTTGTTTCACAAAATATTTTCTTGGTTTTGAAAGAAATGCGTTGTTGTTAACCTCTGAAATGTCAATTTCCACAAGTTTGAACACTTTTTCAACATTTTCCAATTTTGCATTCTGAATTGGATACTCAAAATCAGTATAGAGTTTGTCAGTGCCGGTCATTGTGTAAACCATAATAATCGAATCATCATTCACAACTTTATCTGATTTTGGTATGAATTTATCAAGAAAATTTCCATCATCTTCAGAATCAGAATTGGAATTCTCTAAATGAGTTTTAACAGTTCCGAAATCAGAGTTATCACTTTCTTCATCCAACACTTGGTCAACAACAGTTTTAATCACTTGTGACTCGTTGTCAGTGTCAGATGGAGAAAATGTAACATCAATGCTTTCAGGTAACTCATTCTCCACAGTTCTCAACTTGAGATTCAAAGCTGATTCCACCCTATCTGGATATTTCTGTGTATAATGATTCCATATTGGGGGTGGAACATTTTTGAAAACAGGTTTAGCATCAGGTAGTTGAGGAACAATTTGATCAATCACATAAGATGAAGCAATATAACTGATCAATTTCTTATCAACTCTTTCCTTTTCAATACGCATCAATTCAAGTTCCCTTTTCAAAGATGCGATTGTGTCCAGATGAATGTTTATCTCCATTTGCTTTTCCATGACAGTTTCTTTGAAAAAATTAGTTGCTTTACCATTTTCTATACTTTCTTTTTGAATCATTTTGATTGAACGTGATAATGTGTCATAAGCTTCTTTTACATCATTAAGATCATATTTTACTTCGTCGGTATATTTCTTCAATTCTTGAAACCTTTTGTCTTTTTCAAGACAATCCATGCAAGTTTTTAAAAGATTTTCGCATGGTGTTTCAGAAATTTGATCAACTTTTTCAAAAACCTTTTCATCTTTATCAGTTTTAATTTCTGGTTTACCAAACCCGTCAGACTCAGATTCTGATTTTTCTTCTGTTTTGATATCCAGTTTTTCTGATTTGAACTCGGACTCCTTTTCGATTGACTCTGTTTCGACATACTCCGTTTCGATAGACTCCGTTTTGACAGACTCCATTTCGACAGACTCTGACTCTTGAGTTTTGTCTACCTCTTTCAGCTTGACCATCAGCGCCTTGTCAACTATCTCCTTTAGAGTTTCTTCATTCATCTCTTTAGAAACATCTATGATTTCTTCAACCAGAGCTTTTTCTTCGTCATATTGTGGACAGAAACCAGTAGTTGGCTCGCTGAAGAATCTTGCAAAAGAATCAAACATGTTAGGAGGCATTATGGATTTAAAAGAATTTGCAATAATCTTCTGTTCTGATTGATAATAATAAACTTCTGCTGCTGCTTCTTCAAGTTCTTCCTGACTCTCTTCACTCATCACTTCACCGACTTCCTCAGTTTCAACAACACATTCTGGCTCTTCAATAATCTCTGCCAACATAGCTAAACCCTCACCAGGAATATATGTATCCCAACTAAACCCTTCCGCAACTTTCTCATCATCCTGATTGACCAAAAGAGCCTTTTCAAGTTTGTTTTCAATTTGTGGTCTTTGGTTGAATGGTTGCTGACTAGTTTTGTGATAGATTGCTTGTCGGTAGTAGTCATTTGTGAACGGATTCTGATGATTGTTTACTTCCCTGTTTGGACACTCGCATTTGAAATGCCCTTTTTCTTTGCATTTGAAACACGTAACTTTCGCTTTATCAAATCCTAGCTTTTGATCAGGTCCTGAGAGACTGTTTCGACTGGTTATTTCCATAAATCTTTGTGCTCTCCTCACTAAGCTTGCCATACCCCACTTGATATCTATGAGTTCCAGCTTTTCTGGGTCAATCTGATCATAGTCTTCTTTTGTCATGTCAGGATTTCCAATTTTCCCTGCAACAAGACTTTCATAGGACTCAAGTACTGAAGCAAGTAGTGATATATGTTGTTTTGCTGCTGATTCTATAAACTCTTGACCATTCTTGATGTTCACAGCTATATTGCACAAAATTCCTTGACCGTGACTTTGATTATTTGAACTTGATGAACTTTGAGGAGACACTTGTTCTTGAACCTTAGGATTTGGTTCATAACTTGCAAATGGTGAGTAACTGTTGCTTGGTGTGTTTTGAGAAACTCTAGATGTAGGTTCAGCACTAAATGATGTCTGAATTTTTGGACTTAGGTTAGATGTTGCAGATGAGCTTCCTTTGTAGTACAATGAAACATCTTGTTGTACACTAGAAGCTTTCATTTTTCTAATCTTTATAAGTTCAAGCTCATGCGATTCAATTTTCTCGATAAACGTGCTAAGATTCATCCCAACATACTCTGATTTATTTTTCAAAACCAAAAAATATGTGCCCCATTCATCATACGGTAATGCATCTGCCAGCTTGTCAACCCATTCTTCATTTGTTTTTTCAATGCTTAAATGCTTCATCTCTACAACCAGATGACAATATCTCTCGATCAACGGTTTTGTTGATTCACCTTTGATTCCGGTAAAAATATCAAATTCCTTTTTCAGCAATGCCGTTTTGCTCTTTATCATCGAAACACTTCCAAGAAACTTCACTTTCAATGCATTCCAGACACACTGCGGGTTATCCTGACCCTGTAACAGAACTAAAATATCTTCTTTGATCACTTGCTGTAAGATACTCATCATTTTCTTTTCAGCTTTAAAACTATCTTGTTCAAGTGGAGTTAACTGTTGAAGTGCTTTCTCAAGACCCGCTCCATTCGTCGGAGGTTCATACCCTGACTCAATTTTCATCCAACACTCAAAATGATTTTCTTGCACCCATGTTTTAATCCTATCTGACCATCCCGAATACTCGTCGATATTCATCAATTTCGGTGGCTTCTGCATTGTACCAAGCTCATTTTCCATGTTTACAATACTCACTGGATGTAACATCCGTGCTTGTAATCATTATGAATAGTTCTATTATCAATAAAACAATGTTATTTAATCCCAATGTTTGTTTGGTTGTGTTTTACATTTTTCATGTTTTGACTTTTATGTAATTTCAAACTCTATATCGCTTTCTAGAGAGTTATACGCAAACTGGTGCGAAAATGTAACCAGTTTAATGCGAAAAATACTCCGGAACATCAACATATACTTAACATACCTTAAATAACCTTTACATAACTTAGAAATAAGTTTTAAAGGCTTTGGTATGGCAAAAACAAGTTAATTCGCTTACAGGGACTAAAGTTGACAAACTGCGAAAGTATGCCAATTTGAACTATAACAGACATTCTGGAACATGACCATAAGTTAAACATACCATAAATATCCTTTACATAGCTTAGAAATAGGCTTTGAGGGGTTCGGTATGCTAAAATAAACTTTTGGGTCATTCAGGGACTAAAAGTGTCAAAAAGTGCACAAGTTTGCATTTTCGCGCATAACTTACGTTCTGAATACATCCGGACATCCAAAAATTTATGTAAGCATGACTATATTATACTTTAGTGTTTGGCTTAAGAAAAATCCATTCGTCACGCCATTTGGATCGTTTTTCGCGCTTATGCGCATTCCGTCGTAATTAACCGAACATCGCAACCGTACGGCTAAACGAACCGACATCCGAGATATTTTTGAGCATGTTTTAAGTTCCCTATACTTTAACTTCATTTTAGAGCTTTGAAATGGGGTTAACGGGCCTTAAACGTGTCAAAAATGACCTTATTGCATAACAGGGACCAAAAGTGTAATTCTGCCAAACTTTGCCCTACGACGCACAGGCCCTTTTTGCCCTACGGTGCGTATGGGTTCTGCAGATCAGATTAGATTAAATAGACAGCAGATTTCAGCTGATTAAACCTCATCCACACATTCTAAACTTGCCCTTTCAGCTCATAATAGGCCATTTTCAGTAACCATAACATTTTTACAAATGTACGCACTAGATTAAATCACGTTATTCAAGAAACGATCTTAACGGTTACCCGAAATCTATAAATACCCATCACATTTGCACACATTTCTCACAAGAATCTGATCATTTGTGCTCTAAGTTGAAACCTTTGTTTCATACCTGAGCTATTTTGATCTAGATTAGCATTCGGGGACCCTTCGTAAGTGTTCCTTCGTTCTTTTATTGCTTTTCGAGTCCGAAAGTCAAACTTTGTTTGACTTTCTGCATTGACCAGTTTATGGTCGATGCGAAGTTCGTTTGAACTTCATAACGTGAGTGTGATCACGATGGTTATAGTCCCTAGCGACTATACCTACTGATTACCACGTTATCTAGGCTCAGTGACGAGCCGTAGTTTCGGGCAGAATACGTATTCTTGCGTATTTTGTAACCAAACTACTCTTAGGTATCATAACCATTTGTTGTGATACCAAACCTGTTTTCTAAACTTAGTTAAGCATGTTTTAACATGCTTAGCTCGTCACTTTTAGTTTAGTGCTTATATAGGGTCGTAAGGTAAGCGATCTAAACAATCGCTTATACTTCCGAACCCGACCCGATTGGTCGATCATTATGATCCGACCAAACACTTTAGGTGACCATAGTGTATAGGGAATAACCTTCCAAGGTTATACCTTATGGTCGCTTCGTTTAAGTAGTTGTATGATAGGTAGTTTATATGCCTTAGGTAAATTACCAAAATACCCCTTTGATGCCAAAATTCGTTTTAATCATATGTAACATAACTTTTGACATCTAAACTGATTTGACAACCATATTAGACATGATAAGGCATATATTACTTGTCATAGGACTAGTTAGGCGGTCCGAACGCGTTTCACGCGAACGACGCGTTAAAGTAGCATAAGCTACCTAAACGGGTCGTAATGGGTCACAAGCACTTAGGTTAGGTTTCATTTAGTATGTAGGCTTTGTTAAACCATACTACATGAGTTCCCATACTCATTTGGTTTACGAGCCCTCATTCTATCCGATCTTCCGACTTAGGTCCGGTTTATTAATGTAGTTACCTATATTAGGTGCCGTTTGATATTCCGTGATCTCTAGCATTGCTTGGTGGTTATCTTAGGACTTCTGAGCAATCTCAAGTGAGTACATAGAACCCCTCTTTTACTGTTTTCCAAACATTTTGGGGTGGAACACATGTGCCTACTTGTTACTTTCATGCTTTTCCTGTTTTCACATCATATACCGACTATGTTTGTTAGTACTTTATAGTACATGATTTCGTTACATTTTATGCTATGTATGTCCATTGTGTGCATATTTAGTACATTGTTTTACATTACATTTCTGCTAGGTATGTTGACTGATAGCATGCTAGCACATTGATTTACATGACTTTTCTGCTTTGTATGTTAACTTAGCATACTTAGTTCATTGTTTTCATATGACATGTTTACAACTGCTATGACATTTGGTTTGCACAAACGAGACTATTATACGTTCATTAACATTAGCTACGCCGCTCGGTAGTAAGTACTGGTACCATAGGACTTGACAAATCCCATTCCTGACATCCCGGGTTTGTTTGGATGTAAGGAATGACTGAATCCGAAAACATTTCTTTTGATAACCTTGACTGAAAGGGTTATCCGACTGTCTCAAGGCTTGAATGTATGCGTTAACTTACCACATAAATGTTTGTATCAATGTAACATGCATTACTTTACAAAACATAACTTTTTGATATATTCAAATTACTTTGTTTTGTACATTTCTACATTTGGACTATTTGACAATACTTTACTTACAAGACATAACATTTGCTACACATTACTTGACTACTTTTGGACTTATAAACATTTGACATGGCTTATACAAGGACTTTTGACTATTGGTTTAAACATAGACTTTATACATTGGTGGTTTGTTTAAGTGATTTAAGTAACGAGGCATGTGTAATATGATACAAGCATGGTGGATACGCCGCTAGTACTTCCTATATATGTGTTTGTATGGTATTACATATTGTAGCGTTATTTAAATCATTTCAATTTGGACATATGACATTTTATACAAATAACATACTTTTCACAAGACATTGTTTTACAAAACAACTTATCTTATACAAACTCATTTTTACATGGTTATTCATTTAACCATACATTATTCATCTATTTATACGTATCATCTGAACTTATTGTTTTTCAAGCGATTTACAAAACAAATCAAATAACAAAGTTCATGACTAAACAACTTTTCTTAAACTTAAGTCATGAATCCTATTTTCACAAAACCTATGTATCTCACAGGCATTTTTATGCTGATGTACCTATTTTCACATGTGTTTTCAGGTGCTTTTCCGTAGGATGATGATCATGACACTAGGGCGGACCTGTGCCTTAGAGACTTAAAACGAAGATAGACTATGTTTAATTATGTTAAAAACTCTTTAATTTCTGTTTAAGACGATGAAACTCTTATGTTAATAAATAAATACAACTTTGTATGCCATGGTTATGAAACAATTAATTCTGTTACAACACTCCCCGACGTTTTCCGCCATGTCTTGTATGATACACGTGGTCGGGGTGTGACAGAAGAGTTGGTATCAGAGCCAATGGTTATAGGGAATTAGGTTATTAGTAATGCTTTGACCTAGACTATAACCTTTCTAGGACCCCTAACACAAGTTATCTTGTGTTTAGATCTTAAAACATGTACATCACCTATCCTTAGGTGATTATCAAAACAAGAACCAAATTTTTTCGAAACGATTTTTGAAAAACAATCATCTGTTTTTGAATGATTTATTACAAGGTTTTGAACCCTCTATTATAAGGTTTTGAACTCTCTTTTATGTGGTTTTGAACCCTTCCAGTTTAACTAAAATTTTTGGCCTTGTGCCTTCAAATTTTCAAAATCTCGTCAACGTTTTGGGTTTTAAATAATGTGAACACGTGCAAACTGGAAGAGTGAATGCCTGTATTCTGGGTTTTCTATCTAGGCAAGCACTTCGTATACATCTCATCAGACGCGAGACCAGTTGTGCTTACCTGGGAATTCTTGGGATGAGGGTTCACTTATAGGCGAGCATGTCTTCATGATACATTATTTTTGATCTATTTACTTTGATTAGTCACTGTGTGTCATTTGTTTACTTTGTGATACGGACAAATGACCACCATCTTTGCTTTCGTTGATTTTGTTTCATCTCATTCTTTTCATCCCATCATCTCACTCGTTTCTTTTCATGTTTCCTCTTTTAGAATGCCTCCTCGACGCGACAATCTGATTGCGACTGCCGAACTGGCAGAAATTATTGCGGAGCAGATGGCTGCTCAATTTCCAAATCTCTTTGCTCAATGGCACCAAGCCAACAACAACAACAATGCTCCATGCAAATACAAGGATTTTAACTCGGCTAAACCACTCAAGTTTAGTGGTTCTGAGGGAGCGACTGGGCTTCTTCAATGGTTTGAGAGCATTGAGAATACTTTCCGCCACGTGCAGTGTCCGGATAATCGCAAGGTCGAGTTTTCTTCGAGCGTGTTTCAGAAGAGGGCTCTCACATGGTGGAATGGGGTTATGAGAGATCGGGGTGCAGAAGTTGCTCTAGCGAAAACTTGGGCCGAACTTAGGGCCCTTATGATGAGGGAATTCTGTCCTCGTCATGAGCAACGAGCTTTGGAGAAGGAATTTGATGATTTGAAGCAAGATAGTGGTGAGCATCGGGCGTATACTGATAGGTTTGAGGAGTTGAGTCTGCTTTGCCCGACTATGGTTACCCCACTCGACAAGGCTATCGAAAGGTACATCGACGGCCTACCTGACTCGGTACAAGACATCATTACTGGTAGTAACCCTGCCACACTACGTCAGGCGATCGAGTTATCAGCGACATTGACTGAGTCGCAGGTTCGTAAGGGAAAGCTGCATAAAAAGGGTGACAAGGGCAAGAAGCAGTCGGCTGATAATGAAGATAGCAAGAAAGGTCAAAACAAGAAGGGAAAGAATTCTGGAGGATCTAGGAAGCGGAAGGCTTCCCAAAACTATGCCATTACTGCACAGGCTCAAGCTGCACCAAATCAGCCTGCGCAACCACTAGCCAAGAAGCCTTATCTGGGCACTGCACGTTTGTGCAACAGGTGTAACGGCCATCACCAACCACACCTCCAGTGTCGTCAGTGCACCAACTGCGAAAGATCTGGTCATCTTGCTGACGCCTGCCGCATCCCTGTCAATCAGAATCGGGCAGTTCAGAACCCGGCTCAACAGGTTACTCAGCCTCTTGCTCAGCAACAAGGTCAAGCTGCACGACCTCACTTTCCTCCTGGTTCGTGCTACAATTGTGGGGATCTGACCCACTACAGGAACCGGTGCCCAAGGCTAGCTAACCAAAACCAGAATGTGAATCAGAATCAGGCTCCGGCTCGAGGGCGAGCTTTTAACTTGAATGCCCAAGAGGCGCAGGCAGACAATGAAGTGGTGAACGGTACGTTCTTTATTAATAATCAGCCTGCATCTGTTCTCTTTGATTCGGGTGCCGATAAGAGTTTTGTGTCATTGTCTTTTGAGCAAATGCTTCGCGTGTCTAGAACGAAACTAGGTAAACCTTTGACAGTAGAAGTTGCTAATGGTGAACCCATTATTCTTGATTCTGTTCTTCACAACTGCCAGTTGAACCTTAACGATCATCTTTTTCCTATCGACCTCACGCCTATGCAACTTGGAAGCTTCGACGTCATAGTGGGTATGGATTGGTTATCTAAGCATCGAGCGGAGATAGTTTGTTCTGAGAAGATTGTTCGTGTGCCGCTTTCGACAGGCGAGATCCTACAGGTACAAGGTGAGAAACCTGCCGGTGGTCTTAGACTCATGTCTTGTTTTAAAGCTCGGAAGTATCTGCGGAAGAACTATGTGGCTTTCTTAGCACATGTTACAGCAGATAAAGGCAAGGGAAAGTCTATTTCAGATATTCCTGTCGTTCGGGATTATTCTGAAGTTTTCCCTGAAGAGTTACCTGGTCTACCTCCAGCACGCCAAGTCAAGTTCCATATTGATCTCGTACCTGGTGCAAATCCCATTGCTAGAGCCCCATATCGTCTTGCACCGTCTGAGATGCAAGAGTTGTCTAAGCAGCTTCAGGAGCTCTCTGACAAAGGTTTTATCCGTCCTAGCTTTTCACCCTGGGGTGCTCCCGTTCTTTTTGTCAAGAAGAAGGATGGATCTTTTAGGATGTGTATCGATTATCGTGAGCTTAACAAGCTTACCATCAAGAATCGATATCCCCTACCGCGCATAGACGATCTCTTTGATCAGTTACAAGGCGCTTCTTATTTTTCGAAGATTGATCTACGTTCCGGATATCATCAACTTCGGGTGCATGAAGAAGATATTCCCAAGACAGCGTTCCGTACTCGTTATGGACATTATGAGTTCACAGTCATGCCATTCGGTTTGACTAATGCTCCTGCTGTTTTCATGGACTTAATGAATAGGGTCTGCAAACCTTATTTGGATCAGTTCGTCATTGTTTTTATTGACGACATCTTGATTTATTCTAAGACGCGAGCTGATCACGAGCAACATCTTCGTCTTACTCTGGAACTCCTAAAGAAAGAGCAACTTTTCGCCAAATTCTCCAAGTGTGAATTTTGGCTTAAAGAAGTTCAATTCTTAGGACATATTATCAACGAACAAGGTATTCATGTAGATCCCTCCAAGATCAGTGCGATTAAGGATTGGGATACGCCTACTACTCCTACTGAGGTTCGTTCTTTTCTTGGTCTAGCGGGTTATTATCGCCGCTTCATAGAAAACTTCTCGAAGATTGCAGTTCCTCTAACTGCTCTAACTCAGAAGAAAATGCCCTTTTATTGGGGATACAAACAAGAGGAAGCTTTTCAACACTTGAAGCAGAAGCTTTGTGACGCGCCTGTTCTAACTTTGCCTGAGGGCTATGATGATTTCGTTGTTTATTGCGATGCATCTAAACTGGGTCTTGGCTGTGTTCTTATGCAAAGGAACAAAGTCATAGCATATGCATCGAGGCAGTTGAAGATACATGAGAGGAACTACACCCCTCATGATCTTGAGTTGGGTGCAGTTGTTTTCGCTTTAAAGATCTGGAGACACTATTTGTACGGTACAAAATGTGTGGTTTTCATGGACCACAAAAGTCTTCAGCATATCTTCAACCAGAAAGAACTCAACATGAGGCAACGACGTTGGGTTGAGCTTTTAAACGACTATGACTGCGAAATTCGCTACCATCCTGGTAAGGCGAATGTCGTAGCTGATGCATTGAGTCGTAAGGAACGTACTAAGCTTCATTGTGTACGTGTCCAATCTGTTATTCAAGCTCGATCCGATATCCAAGCACGCATTTCTCAGGCTCAACAATCTTGTGTTTCACAAGGTTTAATGGATAAGGAATTTCCCTATCACATAACGCCTGCTTTGGAACTGAAGGACAATGGATCGTATTACTTCATGGACCGTTTGTGGGTCCCAAGCCAGGATGATCTTCGTACCTTACTTATGGATGAAGCCCATAAGTCGCGTTATTCTATTCATCCGGGCTCAGATAAGATGTATAAGGATCTTCGTATTCACTATTGGTGGCCTGGTATGAAGAAAGACATTGCCTTATACGTATCAAAATGCCTTACTTGTCTTAAGGTTAAGGCTGAACATCAGCGTCCTTCTGGTTTATTGAAGCAACCAGAGATCCCAGTTTGGAAATGGGAAAACATTACTATGGATCTTGTTACTAAACTTCCGCGCACAAAGAAAGGTCATGATGCCATCTGGGTAGTTGTTGATCGTCTTACTAAGTCAGCGCATTTCTTGCCAATCCGTGAGGATTTCCCTGCTGACAGACTTGCTCAAATCTATGTGGATGAAATTGTGGCTCGACATGGTGTTCCTTTGAACATCATTTCTGACAGAGATGCTCGTTTCACTTCTCATTTTTGGAGAACCATGCAATCTGCTATGGGGACCCAACTTAATTTGAGCACAGCTTATCATCCGCAAACGGATGGTCAATCTGAAAGAACAATCCAGACTCTGGAGGATATGCTTAGAGCTTGTGTGATCGATTTTGGTGGTAGCTGGGATTCACATCTTAAATTGATTGAATTCTCCTACAACAACAGTTATCACACCAGCATCAAAATGGCTCCTTTCGAGGCTCTCTATGGTCGAAAATGTCGTTCACCAGTCTGCTGGAATGAGATCGGCGAGGCTCAACTTACGGGACCTGCCCTCATTTTAGAAACTACTGACAAGATCAAGAAAGTTCGTGATAACCTTCAGGCAGCTAGAAGCCGTCAGAAGAGTTACGCGGACCCAAAATGCAAAGCCTTGGAATTTCAAGTCGGTGATCGAGTATTACTGAAGGTCTCACCTTGGAAAGGTGTAATCAGATTTGGAAAGAAAGGAAAACTTGCACCTAGATACGTTGGACCATTCAAGATCGTCGAAAGAATCGGAAAGGTAGCCTACAGACTTGAGTTACCTCCTGAACTGGGAAATGTTCATCCAACTTTTCACGTGTCCAATCTCAAGAGGTGTTCAGCTGATGAGAACCTCCACATACCGCTTGACGAAATTCGTGTTGGCAAAACACTGAAATTCGTTGAAAAGCCAGTGGAAATTATGGAACGTGAAGTCAAATGGCTTAAACGCAAGCACATTCCTTTGGTCAAAGTTCGCTGGGAAGCTAAACGTGGACCCGAGTTTACTTGGGAACGCGAAGATCAAATGAAGGCGAAATATCCGCATCTTTTCCCACGAGTTTCCTCTAAATAAATTTCGGGACAAAATTTCCACACGTAGGGGAGACTATAACATCCGTGCTTGTAATCATTATGAACAGTTCTATTATCAATAAAACAATGTTATTTAATCCCAATGTTTGTTTGGTTGTGTTTTACATTTTTCATGTTTTGACTTTTATGTAATTTCAAACTCTATATCGCTTTCTGGAGAGTTATACGCAAACTGGTGCGAAAACGTAACCATTTTAATGCGACAAATACTCCGGAACATCAACATATACTTAACATACCTTAAATAACCTTTACATAACTTAGAAATAAGTTTTAAAGGCTTTGGTATGGCAAAAACAAGTTAATTCGCTTACAGGGACTAAAGTTGACAAACTGCGAAAGTATGCCAATTTGAACTGTAACAGACATTCTGGAACATGACCATAAGTTAAACATACCATAAATATCCTTTACATAGCTTAGAAATAGGCTTTGAGGGGTTCGGTATGCTAAAATAAACTTTTGGGTCACTCAGGGACTAAAAGTGTCAAAAAGTGCACAAGTTTGCATTTCCGCGCATAACTTACGTTCTGAATACATCCGGACATCCAAAAATTTATGTAAGCATGACTATATTATACTTTAGTGTTTGGCTTAAGAAAAATCCATTCGTCACGCCATTTGGATCGTTTTTCGCGCTTATGCGCATTCCGTCGTAATTAACCGAACATCGCAACCGTACGGCTAAACGAACCGACATCCGAGATATTTTTGAGCATGTTTTAAGTTCCCTATACTTTAACTTCATTTTAGAGCTTTGAAATGGGGTTAACGGGCCTTAAACGTGTCAAAAATGACCTTATTGCATAATAGGGACCAAAAGTGTAATTCTGCCAAACTTTGCCCTACGACGCGCAGGCCCTTTTTTCCCTACGGTGCGTATGGGTTCTGCAGATCAGATTAGATTAAACAGTCAGCAGATTTCAGCTGATTAAACCTCATCCACACATTCTAAACTTGCCCTTTCAGCTCATAATAGGCCATTTTCAGTAACCATAACATTTTGACAAATGTATGCACTAGATTAAATCACGTTATTCAAGAAACGATCTTAACGATTACCCGAAATCTATAAATACCCATCACATTTGCACACATTTCTCACAAGAATCTGATCATTTGTGCTCTAAGTTGAAACCTTTGTTTCATACCTGAGCTATTTTGATCTAGATTAGCATTCGGGGACCCTTCGTAAGTGTTCCTTCGTTCTTTTATTGCTTTTCGAGTCCGAAAGTCAAACTTTGTTTGACTTTCTGCATTGACCAGTTTATGGTCGATGCGAAGTTCGTTTGAACTTCATAACATGAGTGTGATCACGATGGTTATAGTCCCTAGCGACTATACCTACTGATTACCACGTTATCTAGGCTCAGTGACGAGCCGTAGTTTCGGGCAGAATACGTATTCTTGCGTATTTTGTAACCAAACTACTCTTAGGTATCACAACCGTTTGTTGTGATACCAAACCTGTTTTCTAAACTTAGTTAAGCATGTTTTAACATGCTTAGCTCGTCACTTTTAGTTTAGTGCTTATATAGGGTCGTAAGGTAAGCGATCTAAACAATCGCTTATACTTCCGAACCCGACCCGATTGGTCGATCATTATGATCCGACCAAACACTTTAGGTGACCATAGTGTATAGGGAATAACCTTCCGAGGTTATACCTTATGGCCGCTTCGTTTAAGTAGTTGTATGATAGGTAGTTTATATGCCTTAGGTAAATTACCAAAATACCCCTTTGATGCCAAAATTCGTTTTAATCATATGTAACATAACTTTTGACATCTAAACTGATTTGACAACCATATTAGACATGATAAGGCATATATTACTTGTCATAGGACTAGTTAGGCGGTCCGAAGGCGTTTCACGCGAACGACGCGTTAAAGTAGCATAAGCTACCTAAACGGGTCGTAATGGGTCACAAGCACTTAGGTTAGGTTTCATTTAGTATGTAGGCTTTGTTAAACCATACTACATGAGTTCCCATACTCATTTGGTTTACGAGCCCTCATTCTATCCGATCTTCCGACTTAGGTCCGGTTTATTAATGTAGTTACCTATATTAGGTGCCGTTTGATATTCCGTGATCTCTAGCATTGCTTGGTGGTTATCTTAGGACTTCTGAGCAATCTCAAGTGAGTACATAGAACCCCTCTTTTACTGTTTTCCAAACATTTTGGGGTGGAACACATGTGCCTACTTGTTACTTTCATGCTTTTCCTGTTTTCACATCATATACCGACTATGTTTGTTAGTACTTTATAGTACATGATTTCATTACATTTTATGCTATGTATGTCCATTGTGTGCATATTTAGTACATTGTTTTACATTACATTTCTGCTAGGTATTTTGACTGATAGCATGCTAGCACATTGATTTACATGACTTTTCTGCTTTGTATGTTAACTTAGCATACTTAGTTCATTGTTTTCATATGACATGTTTACAACTGCTATGACATTTGGCTTGCACAAACGAGACTATTATACGTTCATTAACATTAGCTACGCCACTCGGTAGTAAGTACTGGTACCATAGGACTTGACAAAGCCCATTCCTGACATCCCGGGTTTGTTTGGATGTAAGGAATGACTGAATCCGAAAACATTTCTTTTGATAACCTTGACTGAAAGGGTTATCCGACTGTCTCAAGGCTTGAATGTATGCGTTAACTTACCACATAAATGTTTGTATCAATGTAACATGCATTACTTTACAAAACATAACTTTTTGATATATTCAAATTACTTTGTTTTGTACATTTCTACATTTGGACTATTTGACAATACTTTACTTACAAGACATAACATTTGTTACACATTACTTGACTACTTTTGGACTTATAAACATTTGACATGGCTTATACAAGGACTTTTGACTATTGGTTTAAACATAGACTTTATACATTGGTGGTTTGTTTAAGTGATTTAAGTAACGAGGCATGTGTAATATGATACAAGCATGGTGGATACGCCGCTAGTACTTCCTATATATAAGTGTTTGTATGGTATTACATATTGTAGCGTTATTTAAATCATTTCAATTTGGACATATGACATTTTATACAAATAACATACTTTTCACAAGACATTGTTTTACAAAACAACTTATCTTATACAAACTCATTTTTACATGGTTATTCATTTAACCATACATTATTCATCTATTTATACGTATCATCTGAACTTATTGTTTTTCAAGCGATTCACAAAACAAATCAAATAACAAAGTTCATGACTAAACAACTTTTCTTAAACTTAAGTCATGAATCCTATTTTCACAAAACCTATGTATCTCACAGGCATTTTTATGCTGACGTACCTATTTTCACATGTGTTTTCAGGTGCTTTTCCGTAGGATGATGATCATGACACTAGGGCGGACCTGTGCCTTAGAGACTTAAAACGAAGATAGACTATGTTTAATTATGTTAAAAACTCTTTAATTTCTGTTTAAGACGATGAAACTCTTATGTTAATAAATAAATACAACTTTGTATGCCATGGTTATGAAACAATTAATTCTGTTACAACACTCCCCGACGTTTTCCGCCATGTCTTGTATGATACACGTGGTCGGGGTGTGACACTGGAGTTTAAACTGCTGTCAGTCCCCCTCCGGAAAACATTTTATAAAATTCTTGGTTATCCATTTTAAAATGAAATCAGTTTCGAAAAATTTTCCAAGTTTTTGAAAATATGACTTTTCAAACGAAATCACTTCTACACAAAATAGACTTTCAAACAGAATGGACACACACACGAAATGGACTTTCAAGTGAAATCAAGTTTCAAGCGAAATGACACATTCAAACGAAATGAAATGTCATTTCGTGCGAAATGAGCAAAAAATCCCTTTTCGTGCGGAATGATCTGTTGATACATGATGTCTAAAGCCTACGTCATAAGTCTAGGGTCTAAATATGTCAAGTATGTAAAGTGTAGGGGTCTAAATGTAAGTTTATTTTGGTTTGTAAAGGTTTCGCTTCAGGTGTCTTGATGTAAGCCTCAAGCGAAATCAAGTGATGAGATTTCGCTTGAGGCATGTTGAAGCGAAATCTTGATGCCTATATATAGGCTTGTGTAGTTCTCAGTTGGTACGCTTCTGGAAAAGTTGTAACGAAGTGCTGCCAGTTTTTCAAGTCAATATATAACAGAGAACAAGTGTTAAAAGTGAATCTATTCTGTTTTCTACTCCTTTCTGTCTGATTCTAATCTGTTTAGATGTTTCCGCCATCTGAATAGTGTAAACACACTCAGACTGACTCATTCGGTCGTCAAATACGATCCTACAATTGGTATCAGAGCCAGTTATGAGCCAATATACCTGAATCAGAGACTTTTACATACACATTCTGATTTCTGGATTGTTCCACGGACAAAAACGACTGAGTTTTGAACAGAGTGTGTGAAACTGATTATTAACAAACCCTTGAGTATATCAGCTTAAAATTCAAAGAAAATCGTGTAAAAATGACCTAAAAACTAGATTTCGCTTGAACGAACAAGTTGATTTAGCTTGAAAGTGTTGATATTTTGAAGCGAAATTGTGGTTTTCGCTTGAGTTTATCTGATTTAGCTTGAAATGTTCTGAAGCGAAATTGTGGATTTCGCTTGAGATAATCTGATTCCTATTCAAAGGCTGTGAAATTAGTAATTAAGTGTGAAACAGTTTACGAGGTTGTTAGTTGTTGAGAAAAGGAGATCATGTGATATTGTATCAGGTTGCATCGATTAAATGAATGTGCTTTATTTGGTTTGAAAGTGCCTGCCAACATAATCGATAAGTCATCATATTCATTAATTGATATTTCAGAGTGCATGCGATCTTATGAGTTCCGATAAACATTGAATATTGTTGTCTGCCATTATAATTGTGAGGTTCAATCATATTAAATTGAAATTGTGAGTGCATGTGAACATAAAAGGTTGTATATTGTACTTATCGAGATAAGCAGAAACATTGATGTGATTTCATATTGTGTGTTGATTGATTCAAGGTTTGTGTCAGCCCATGTGAGCACCGACTCATTTAAAAGTCATGGCCCAATCATAGTTGTCGGATTTACATGTGAGGCCCTATCTGATAGTGATGTTTTAGTGACACAGGGAGTTAGATTGTTTTTGTAATTTGTGTAATCAATCCGCATGAGGTGTAAATTTGCAAGTCTTGTTTTCACTCGGATTTGGAAAGTTGTTGTTTACACTATCTAAATCAGTTCCCAGTTCACACGAGTTTTATTTGTTTTGCTTTGCAAGGTGAAACGTGGTTTGTCAAGTATCGGATACTCGCACGAGCAAATCTCCACTCGATCCGTTGTCGCTCAATCTTTGATATTCAATCGGATAGTCGTTTGATTGTGTGAATCTTTGTATTGATTGAAAATTCGTCATTGTAAATCTTTTAATACCGAAATATGGGTTCCGAGATTTATAATACACTGAAAAAATTTGATAATTTTGCAGGTATCAAAGGAGAGTCTACAAAAGATTTGATTGAACGATATTGTCCTCTAGTTCTGGAGATGGGGAGATTGGGGATAACAAAGACCAATGAGGAATGGAACGGAAAATTGGCAGACGCATTGCCATACGATGAGTGGAATACCTATTTGATGGTGTTAAAGAAGAATACAAATTTTGATAATATCAATCTTAGTACATTCATTGAGAAGATTCAAGTTCAAGATCTAGAACTCCAAAAGATTAGAAAAATGAAGTTTGTTGATACTGAGTCTGTCAGTATCGAGTCAGTTCAAAAAGAGTCGGATCAGGAGTCAGGAATTGAGGAGGTCAAATCTGAGAAAGTGTCTGAGTCAGAGTTCAAAGATGTCGGTAAACAGGAAGTGAAAATTGCTCATGAAGCAGAAATTGTTGAGAAAGTAAATTCAATATCTGAAACACCATGCCAAAAGTGTTTAAAACCGTGCATGGAGTGTCTCGAAAAAGACACTAAGTTTCAGGAATTGAAAGAACATGCTGACATGTTAAAATTTGATTTAGGACAAGTCAAAGAAGCATATGATACTCTATCTAGAACAGTTAAAATGATTAAAGAGGAAAGTGTCGAAAATGATAAAGCCACAAAATTAGCAAAAGCTACACTTTTTGATAAACAAGTGGAAGTCAATTTTCATTTGGACACCATTGCTTCATTAAAAAGGGAATTGGAGTTAACAAAAATTGAAAATGAAAGAATTGATAAGAAGTTGATGAGTTATATAGCATCTTCATATGTGATTGAACAGATTGTCCCAAAACAACCTGATGAAACACCAGTCTTTAAGAGTGTTCCACCCCCAATGTGGAATCATTATACTCAAAAGTATCCAGATGGGGTGGAAGCTGCTTTGAATCTCAAATTGAGATCAATTGAGGATGATTTGCCTGAAAGCATCGATGTTACATTCTCTGCATCCGACACCGACAACGAATCACAGGTTATCAAAACTGTTGTTGATCAGGTGTTAGATGAAGAGATTGATAACTCTGAGAAGTCACAATCTGAGAAAGGTGTTACAGATTCTGAAGATGAGAATAATTTCTTGGAACGGTTTATACCGAAATCGGACAAGAGTGCGAATGATGATTCGATTATGGTAGTATATACTATGATTGGAACAGACAAACTTTATTCCGATTTCGAGTATCCTCTTCAGAATGTGAAAATTGAGAATGTTGAGAAAGTTTTCAAATTGATTGAAATTGACATTGATATGATAAACAACAAAGAATTCTTTTTGAAACCTAAAAAATCATTTGTTACAACACGTGTCAACAACTTTGGGAAAAAGGAATGGGAAGGTAATAGTAACAAGAAAAATGGTAACAACTTTAAAAACAAAGGAATTGGGTTTGAAAAGAGAATGGCTAAGAATGTTAAACCAAAGGAAACAATGAATGATGTTTTTGTTGTTGGTCCAAGTGTTGATGCTGAAAAGGAACGTAAAGCTCGAGAAGAAAAGGATAGATATCTTCGGGAGACATTTGCTCAAAGGCAAGCTGCTGAAGAAAAGAAAAGAGCTGATGATAATGAAAAGCTTAGGAAGATGTTGTTGAGAAAACCTAAGCCTAGAGAAGAAACGTTCAAGTCCATGTGAAGACCTAGACTGAAGACTCCGGTTTTATCCAAGGGGGAGTTTGTTGATACATGATGTCTAAAGCCTACGTCATAAGTCTAGGGTCTAAATATGTCAAGTATGTAAAGTGTAGGGGTCTAAATGTAAGTTTATTTTGGTTTGTAAAGGTTTCGCTTCAGGTGTCTTGATGTAAGCCTCAAGCGAAATCAAGTGATGAGATTTCGCTTGAGGCATGTTGAAGCGAAATCTTGATGCCTATATATAGGCTTGTGTAGTTCTCAGTTGGTACGCTTCTGGAAAAGTTGTAACGAAGTGCTGCCAGTTTTTCAAGTCAATATATAACAGAGAACAAGTGTTAAAAGTGAATCTATTCTGTTTTCTACTCCTTTCTGTCTGATTCTAATCTGTTTAGATGTTTCCGCCATCTGAATAGTGTAAACACACTCAGACTGACTCATTCGGTCGTCAAATATTTCAAACGAAATGAACAAGTTTTTCAAGCGAAATGGTAAGCTTTCACACGAAATAGTTCATTTCATACGGAATGAACTAAATTTTCAAACGAAATGCTGCTCGTTCACACGAAATGAAGTTTTTAGCACATTTTTATCAATTTTAGTCCGAATTTAGGTCTGAAACTTTCAAGGATTGATTAAAATGATGTTTTACACGTTATATTCAAAGATCAGTCCATTTTGTCCATGGAATTGTTCAAAAATCCAAAAATGAGTAGAAGTAGAGAGTTCTAAACAATTCAAAGCACTGATTCTGCCGATTTGACTCATCCTGAGCTCTAATACCACTTGTAGGATCGATATACAACCTGAATGAGTCGATCAGAGTCAAATAAAAGTCACTAGAGAGGCGGAAACACTCTAGTAACTCAGAATCGGTGATAGAATAGAGTAGAAACAGAAATGTATACTTAAAACTGGTTTTCCATTGATATTAGACTTGAATACACGGAGAAAATTTGGCAGCACTTCGTTACAAGAATCACTGAACCGTACCAAATGGAAAACACTACACCCCTATATATAGGGCAGCCATTCCGCACGAAACCACATGTTTCATTCCGCACGAAATGGTCAAACTCCATTTCGTGCGAAATGGCACTAAACACAAATAACTTTAAACATTTATACATTACACCCCTATTACCAGCTATAGACATGACCTAGACTGTTGACGTAGGCGATATCCATCGTGTACCAACAGCCCCGTGTTCAGACTACTGTTATGCAAAAATTCTTAAAAACGAAAAAAATGTGCGCGCAGTTTTGAAAAGGTTTCAAAAATGATTAGGTCGGCGATTTTAAGCTTTCTTAAAATCCTTGTATCCCCGACAACGGCGCCAAAAACTTGGTGTGTGCGAAGCGTGATATATTTTTATTGATATTTTAAGCCCATTTTACACATTAGTCAAGTTTTAAATTTATAAAACACGATATTCTACTAACACTGAACACACACTTGGGCAAGTGCACCCATCGTGAGCGTAGTACAGTGTTGGTAAGATATCGAGGTCGTCCAAGGACATAAGAGCTTTTAGTACCGGTTTATCCTCAACGTCTAATCAATCTAATTTTTTTAGAAAAGTTTTTAAATATGAAATTAAAAACTAAAAATGCAAAGATAAATAAAATAAAAACAGATAGACAAGATAGAATGACTTGGGTCCAACTCGTCTTTAATGTATCCTTTGATGATTTTCGCACTTTCGGACTTTTTAAGAGATTATCTTAGTTATAGTAGTAGGCCCCTCTTTTGAAGGTGATGTTACCCTCAACCCAGTGGTTTGAGTCAGTAGGGATACAATCCAAAAGGGTCGGAATATTGAAAGATAATTAAGTAAGTTATTAATACGAAAAGTGGTTGGCCCCTCTTTTGAAG
The DNA here is from genome assembly GCA_030545235.1 of Helianthus tuberosus. Taxonomy (NCBI): domain Eukaryota; kingdom Viridiplantae; phylum Streptophyta; class Magnoliopsida; order Asterales; family Asteraceae; genus Helianthus; species Helianthus tuberosus. The sequence continues at coordinate 7,246,284 of JARYGA010059718.1, read as the reverse complement.
GTGACATTACCCTCGGCTAAGTGGTTTGAGTCTGCAAGGATACAATCCCAAGAAGTCGGTTTAATGTATTAATAGTAGTTTACATATGAGGGGTTCAAGCTATTCGCACCCCCGCCATCCAATACCAGTGGGTATTGAAGGAGGTCCTAGTAAGCTTGAACCAGGTCCTTGCAGGATCTATACACTGAACAAGGCAAGAACCTTACTAAACCATTCCCCTAACCAGCGACCAGGTAGTTAACATGCCTTTATATAGACCGTAAAGACATGAATGATGCATTCTTTTACTTTATATAGACAGTAAAGTAACTTCAAGACACCACGGAAAAATGATAAGAAAAATTCACCTTTAAAATAAGAAACTGGTTATTAAAGTCATTAATACAAACCCAAATAAAAAGTGCTGAAAGATTAAAAATCAAAAGTAATACAATAAAGACTTGTCTTCACCAAGTGATGTAAGAGGCTTAACCAAACATGGCCTTTGATTGGCAAGAACCCTTACAATCAATCTTGGATCCTGAGACTACTACACACTCTAAAGATGGATGATGGATGATGGTGGTGGGTGTTGGTGTTATAGTAGTGGTGGTGGTGGAGTGGTGGTAAAGTGAGAGAGTAGTGGTTTGCCAAGGGATGCCTTTGAAGTGAACCAAGCAACCCTATTTATAGCCTGCACAGAACTCTGGCCTTGGCCCCGTGCCCGCTGGGCACGACCCCGTGGCCAGTCTTTTCTCTTCCTTCATTAATTGCAAGTGTCAGCAGAGGGACCCACACGGCCCCGTGTCTCCTGGGCACGGCCCCGTGGTCAACTTCGTATCTGTACTATCAAGATTTGGCAAGATTCTACGTATCTTTGCGTTGACCACACCCCGTGCTGAACTGGGCACGCCCCCGTGGTAGGCGTGGAAGCTTCTACAGGTTTGTCTTTTATGCAGGTCCCTGACCACGCCCCGTGTTCAGCTGGGCATTGTCCCGTGGTTAGTCTTCGAATTCCTTGTTTTTACTTTGGGGATGCTGCCGAGGGGGCGAGCATGTCACGTTTATTCCTTTTCTTTGTATTTATGTTGGTTTTGGCTGCTTATTTGCTCCTTTTGTTCGTTTAAGCTCATTTGGTCCTGTAAATTCAAAAGGAAGAAAGAAACACACATTTTCCAACATTAGTACTAAAAAAATAGTTAGTTTTATGCCTCATTTGATGTAATTTATATGTTATGTGTTTCACACAACAATTACCACAGTCAATCTTGTAGCTTTCTGTCTTCTCTCTCTCTCTCTCTCTCTCTCTCTCTCTCTCTCTCTCTCTCTGAGACTCCCACTTCAATCTTTTCTTGATTCTGCATTCTGAATCAGCTCCCCCTTTCGGTTGACTCTTTCTCCAGGCTCCCCATTTTGTTAAGCTTTCGTGCTTTTAGGATCAACACCTGTTTCTTCGATTACAAGTTCCCCTTGCGATGAGCTAGACTCCCCTTTAGTCACAGCTATCGGGATCGTTGTCTGGCTCTTTCATCTGCAAATCTCAAACCATTTATAAGATATTTGACAATTTAAGATAAAAAACCTAGCTCTAAACATAATCTGGATCATTTCAAATATGTGACAGTGAAAGCTTTTTGAATATTCCAAAATCAGAAATCTGACTCTAAGCATCAAAATATAACATTTAAAGCTCAATATATCCTAGGATCGAGAATCTGGCTCTATTACACAAATGTAACAATATGTATTTATCCAGGATTACCTAACTCTACTCCCCCGATCAAATGACTTTATAAATTTGACAGTTTAAAGCATCCAAAACTTTTATCAAGTAATCATCCAAGTCCAAATTAATGACCTTGGAGATTTCACAAACTGTTTTTGATTTTCATGTAAAATTTCAAGTTTCAAATTAATGAACTTGTTTATTTTCAGAAACACGTTCAGCATACTTAGATTTTGAAACTTGGCATTCAGACATCAGTTGTCAAAAATAAAGTAGAAACACAATCTTTTGTATTTTTCTGAAACATAACGCAATAAAGAAATATTTACAGACAATATTTTTGCTTGAGTTGTGTCAGAGGATCATATCAGTTTATGACAAATCACTAGCACCGTTGAGCTTTAAACACATTAAGTTTTAAACAATTCACTTAGATTGTCAGTATACTGATCCACTTAAATTTTCACACAAACTTCAACTGATTCGAGATACGAGATTTAGTGTTTTAAGCACTTAACTTATTCGCGTGTCCCACCTCAGAATATACTCCCGTATCAAGATTCCCTAGATTCAGTCTTATAGGTGAATAGACTATATTGATATCTATACTCTGGATTAGTGTGAGACCTTGAGAGCTCAGGTATGAACTACCGTTCAATCAAAGAGATGAAGGCTCGACTTTGAGGTGTGTCCCACTTAGGGATCTTCTTTACAACTGCACTTGATTCATATCTTTTGATATTTTTCAATTTTTATGCAAAGGGTAAGATTTTATAAGCGCGTAAAGTATTATACGAGGTCTAGGCCATTGCTTCCGCAAAATCAGAAGACCAGGTATAATACCCCAGATATCAAACAGTATAAAGACCTAGTATCTCAGAATCAGGCAACCTATCAAACAAGATTTCGGGGGTTACCCATATATCCGAGAGATGTTCCCCACGAGATAAGAAAGTATTGATATTTCGATTTATATCTCGAAATCAATCTACTAAGCGTGTAAAAACCTACTGGCATATCATCAGTGAGACCGTTTATCATATTTGACTTTCCATTTCTTTAGCGTATTGTGACTGTCTTACTGATGTACTATCATTTCCTCTTTTTACACAAAACTCTTTTTCATTTTCTCATGTTTTTTGCTTTTTCAAATTTTCAAATGTGTTTGTATTTTCAAAATTTTTACTCCCCCAAAAATCCAAAACATTTAAAGAAAATTTGAAAACCGATATAGATAACATTGTCTCACCATCCATTTTCTGCTTAACATGCTCTGTTTTGCAGAAAGTACCCCCATGATTTACAACACAGTGATATTTGACATTTTGAAAACCGTTTTTTTAATCTTGTGAAATTAATCATGTTTGTTCAGCCGTGAGGGTTTTGGCATATTCAATCAACATATTTTTTGAAATTTTTTGAATTTTTAGCAACATTAAAAACAAACATATTTTTTTTTCATTTTTCAATTTTTGACAAAATTAAAAACATATTTTTGGCTTTTAAATTTTTCTATTTTTAAGGTTTTTGGAATATGGTTTATTTATATACAAAAATGAACAAACTCCCTGTTTCTCAGTTGCAGAGTTCAGCCTCCTCTCGTGCCAGGCTGCTCCCTCCTTCAACTTGACAATCAACCATCATCTGGAGCACCTGCACATTCAAACAATTCAATTACTTGAACAAATCAACCCAAGCCTGTTTAGACTCAGGTAGCTGAACATAAATCTTTCCAGTTAAAACTGGATAGTTTCGTTCATTCTTCTAAAAACAATCTTCATTTTGATTATCACTTACAGAAGTTTGTTTCTTGACAACCCAAGTTTGTCCTTTTAAAACATTCCTTCGATAAAATTTTGAATCATTTTGAATGTTCTGTTTTGACAAATCAATTTTAGGTTTCCATATTTGTTTTGTTACTGAAACATTTACTTTCTGTTTCCAAATCTGTTGTGGCATAACTTTGGGTGTCGTTGGTTTCGGTTTCCAAGTTTGTTTTGATCCAAACTTATTTGATTTCTAGTTAATACCATCATTCATTTTCTTTTGAACATCAACATGTTTCGGATTTGGACATTTGCGACCAAGATGTCCAATTTGACCACACTTATAGCATGTTCTCTTGGAAACATCTTTAACCTGTTGTTGTTGCTTTTTCTTTTGAGCATAGAACTCTTCATTAGACTGTCGTCTAAATTAGAGTTCTTTCTCTTCCTCAGAACTTGTTCCGTGAACAAAGTTCGTCTTTTTCTGAGAATTTGGTTTTTCAAATCATTTCTGATTTTGTTTCTTCTTATAACCCAACTCAGCCTTCATGTTTTTATTTTTGTAACTAGGTTTGTTATAAAAAGTTTTCTTATTCTTTCCAGCAAATTTTGAAATTTCATATTTTTCAATTTCTACCAATTTGAATACTTTGTCAATTTTTTCTGAAATCACATTCTGAATCAGGACTTCAACATCTGAGAATAACTTGTCTGATCTAATCATGGTATAAGCTGTGACAACTCGAATTTCCCAGATTTTCATCTTCGCATTTAGTGCACGTTAAAATTTTTTTATCTTGTTTATTAATACGAATTGTTTGTTTCACAACTGTGCACGTTTGTAGCATGTAAATCGTAATGTGATTGTTATGTTGTATACGGTATGCCTTTTAAGTGTGTATTGAAGTATGTCTTAAATTTAATTTATGTGTTTTATAATTTACACAAGCATCTGTTTGACCCAATACCCTCACTCACACATTAATGAAATCACCCTCCCTGATGAAAACACTTTGAGTGTTTTCGTCCACTGACCAACGAAAACAACAAATGGGCTTTAGGCCTAGTGGGGTATTAGATATTTATTACAATCTTCTCAGAGAAGTTTCACACTTATCAACCTTATCTTATCACATTTGTTTCTCTCACTATCTCTGAAAACCCACAAAGAGAATTCCTCATTTAAAGCCAAAACCTCTGCTTAATTCTTGGTTAGTGATTTCATGATTCAGTTATTTTAATTTCATATCGTATGATTATTGGATGTTTAATCATGATGTATGTATACATTTATATATGTGATTATGTGGTTAATCATTGTGTGTTTGTTAGATAATTATTATCCATGAACTGTGTGTATATTTGAAGTTTTGATGTTAATGAATGATAAACACTATGATGTTGTTGGATGTTAATTCTGAGAATACAGTTGAGTAGATATCTAATCAAATGTTTTAGATTTGTTTGATTGATTGTTTGTACAAAGGGGTTGAATCTGATAAGAAATGGGATTAGAGTTTCTGGGTTTTTAATATGTTACAGTGAGTGTTGGTGAAGAAGATGAAGCTAACGAAAACACCCCCATATCTTGAAACTGGACGAAATCACATAAGTGATTTCGGCCCAAGTGTGTTCGGCCCAAAGGTTGATTTCGACCCACATAGGGTTTTCGGCCCATTTAAGTGTTTTCGGCAAACAAAGGGGATTTCGAACATATGTGATTTCGGCTATAAGGGGGATTTCGACACCCATGTGTTTTCGGCCCAACTTGGATTTCGGCCCAAGTGTTATATTTTTTTTTCTTTCTTTCTGTTAATTTTATTAACTAAGTTTTATATGTTAACCCTGTTAGTCTCCTGTTGATATGTTGGCTCTGCTAAGTAAAGTTGCAATTCTGTTAAGTGTGCACTCCTGTTAATTAATTACTCAGTTGTTAAACTTGTTAAGCAATAACTCTGTTAGTTGCAAATCCATTAATTGTTAACTTTATTAGTTCAATTCAGCATGCAACTCTGTTAAGTGTATAATTGAATTGTTATATTGGAATAAACTGTGAAGGACATATATGTGGTACATGAACTATATGAAATTGATTAACTGTTTACATGATACAAGATACTAACTGCCAAGCACACTTTGTGATATTACTGTGACACCAGTTCAATGTGAAACTTTACAAACATGTACTGACTGAACATACGTGCACTATAGGACTTGACTGATTTATTGTGAGCATTTAACTTAGCATACCGAGCAAAACAAGGTGAGTTCACACTCTTACCAAGGCATGGGATTCCCGGTGGGTTGGGAATGGGTTAAGAAACTAAAATGGAACCTACATATCCTCCTTGGGTAGGATATGTACCGCCATCCTCCATGGGTAGGATGCCAATATTGATCCTGCGTATTCTCCTTGGGTAGAATACGTACGTTCGTCCTCCTTGGGTAGGACAACAACCTAAACCTACGTAAAACCTACGTACACGCACACTCGCTACGGTCCTTGGATCAAGAAGGGCACGTACAAACAAGACTAGTCTATACATGGGGAAGCCCCCACTAAATCTTCGCACAGATGCCTGAAAAGGCCGCGATACGGCCACTAACCTTCGCACAGATGCCTGAAAAGGCCGCGATACGGCCACTAACCTTCGCACAGATGTCTGGAGGACCGCGATAGAAATTAATGAGAAACATGGTTTACAAAACGAACAACTGATTTACGAAACGAACTCTATAACTGAATAACCAACTGTGAACTCGCTCAACTAGTTGTTGACTCTCTGTTACATGCCTTGCAGGACATAGGTACTCTTGGAGCTTGCACGGGAGGCGCAGTCGTTGTGGGCACGGATTGTGGATGTTTTGGAGGAAAACATTATGACTCTTTAAACTAAACACTTGTGTTGGATGTTCATATCTATGCTTCCGCTACCTATGCTATGTTTTTGATTTAGCACCAATTGTATTGTGATGAATTACATTTACTTTTACTTATATTGTTCAATATGATTGGTGGCTTGATCCTGGTCATGTCACGCCTCCAAGCGGTGGTACTCCGCGAGTGGATTTTGGGGGTGTGACAGATTGGTATCAGAGCCATTGGTTATAGAGAACTCGGTTTTAATAAGGGAAAACGTTTTTATTAAAACCAGACTATAACCAGAACAGTGCTCAACGATCCACAACGACGCCTCGCTCCACGTGCAAGACTCAACATTCTAGGTAATACGATTCATGTTTACATTGCCTACATGCTAGAATTGCATAGAACTTTGCTCAGGGTATGCTTAGATTAACGTAACACTATTGCTTGAGAACACTTGTGTGCTTACTCTCTTCTGTCATCGCACTATTCGCGAACCTTTCTCACATACGTTGCATTTGCTATCAAGAACATGAGTGGACGCGTTAACCTAACTCAAGCCCAGTTGGCGGCTTCGATCACTGAACAAGTTACTGCAGCACTCGCAGCTGCCCAGGCAGGAGGTGTAACCTGCCATCACCACTTACTCTAGGATCTTTAGATCCTACTCTCGTGAACCAACACTCGTACTTCAGTATATTTACTCTTACACACACGACAGGTCAACACGCTCAGCCACCTGTGTGCACGTTCCAAACTTTCATGGACTGTCGTCCTACTACTTTTAGTGGCACGGAAGGAGCAGTTGGACTCCTCAATTGGTTTGAAAAGCTCGAGTCCGTCTTTGAAATGTGTGAATGCCCTAAGGCTTGTAGGGTGAAGTACGCCACTGGTACTCTCGAAGGCACTGCGCTAACTAGGTGGAATGCGCAAGTTCAGATGTTAGGGTTGGGAGCTGCTAACGCCACCCATTGGAACTATTTCAAGGAACTAATCAAACGTGAATACTGTAGTCATGATGACATCCACAAGCTGGAAGTGGAGTTCTTTAACCTTAAGATGACGGGGTCAGAGATAGAAGCGTACACGAAACAATCCAACGAAGTGGCAGTGTTATGTCCAACTATGGTGGATCCTCCCATCAAGCGCATTGAGTTGTACCTCAAAGGCTTAGTACAGAAGATTCAAAGTCATGTGACTTCTGCCAACCTTGCTACTATCCAGGATGTTACTCGTCTTGCTCATCGACTCACAGACCAGGCAGTGGAACAGAACAGGCTGCCTAAGCGTATCGGTGCTACTACCACTACTACTGCTACTCCCAGTGATAACAAACGAAAGTGGGATGGAACCTCCAGCAAGGGTTCGACTTCAGTTCAGTCCCAGGCACAGCAGCGAAAAACGGAGGAGTACAGGAGCCCTAGTTAGCAGTCTTTTGGTAATCGAAGTCAGGGTGGATACAGGGGAAACCACCCCAAGTGCAATCGATGTAATTTGCACCACAGCGGGCAGTGCAACAAAGATCGTTGTCAGAGATGCAACAGGCTTGGTCATGGAGCCCAAAGATTGTAGAAGCTCACGTCCTGCAAACCAGAACCGACAACAGTAGTCACAAGCTCCACAGAATCAGCAGCAACAGCAGGGTAACAAGGGATGTTATCCGTGTGGTGCTGAAGGTCACCTCAGGAGACACTGCCCACAGTTGAACCAGAATCAGAATTAGAACCACAACCACGGAAACGGGAACAATAGTGGAGACAACAACGGGGGTAATAACGACGGCAATGGTGCCAAGGGTCAAGGGTTCGTGATTGGTCAGGATGATGCTAGGAATGACCCCAACGTTGTAATGGTTTCGACATCGTTATTGGTATGGATTGGCTACCTCAACTTTGAGCAGAGATTCTTTGCAAAGAAAAGATCGTCCGCATTACTCGTGCTGGTTAAGAACCTTTGGTAATTCATGGTGACAAGCTCCAGGAGCAGCACCCATAGCTCGAGCGCCTTACCGCTTAGCTCCAACTGAACTGGAAGAATTGTCTAAGCAATTGCAAGAACTCTTGGAAAAGGGTTTCATACGTCCTAGCTCTTCGCCCTGGGGAGCTCCAATATTATTTGTGAAGAAGAAAGACGGTACCTTTCGTATGTGCATAGATTACCGCGAACTGAACAAGGTGACCGTGGAGAATCGCTATCCACTTCCACGCATCGACGACTTATTCGACCAGTTGCAAGGGTCGAACTATTACTCGGAGATTGATCTGAGGTCAGGTTACCATCAACTGAGAGTCCGGGATGAGGACGTCTCCAAAACAGCATTCAGAACTCGCTACGGCCATTACGAGTTTTTGGTCATGCCATTCGGGCTAACGAACGCGCCTGCGGTTTTCATGGATCTTATGAACAAGGTGTGCAAACCTTATCTTGACAAGTTTGTTATTGTTGTCATCGATGACATCCTGATCTATTCGAAGAGTCAGGAGGAACACGAGCATCATTTACGACTCATTTTGGAACTCCTTCGAACGAAACAACTGTACGCTAAGTTTTCAAAATGCGACTTCTGGCTTCGTGAAGTCCACTTTCTAGGCCACGTGGTAAACACGGATGGGATTCATGTTGATCCATCCAAGGTAGATTCGATCAAGAACTGGCCTGCACCTAGCACACCAACTGAAATACGCCAATTCTTGGGTTTGGCAGGTTATTACAGACGGTTCATCAAAGACTTCTCAAAGATTGCACAGCCGCTTACATTACTGACACAGAAAGGTGTTGCTTACCGTTGGAGTGATACACAGGAAACAGCGTTTCAGCACTTAAAGGATAGACTTTGTAGCGCATCTATTCTCTCATTGCCTGAAGGCACGGACGATTTTGTAGTCTACTGCGACGCATCTATCCAAGGTCTTGGATGTGTGTTGATGCAGCGGGATAAAGTCATTGCTTATGCTTCACGCCAACTTAAGATTCACGAACGGAATTACACTACACACGATTTAGAGCTGGGAGCTGTTGTTTTTGCGCTCAAGATATGGCGACATTATCTGTATGGCACCAAGTGCACCATCTACACCGATCACAGGAGTCTTGAGCATATTTTCAAGCAGAAAGAATTGAACATGCGACAACGTCGATGGGTCGAGTTACTGAACGATTACGAATGTGCTATAAAGTACCATCCGGGCAAAGCCAATGTGTGGGCCGACGCCCTCAGTCGAAAGGATACTACACCTAGGCGTGTATGAGCGTTGCAACTCACTATTCAGTCCAGTCTTCCTTCACAGATACGAGATGCTCAGGTAGAAGCATTGAAACCGGAAAACGTCAGGTCTGAAGCCCTACGCGGTTCAAGGCAACGGTTAGAACAAAAGGCAGACGGAGCCTACTATGTAACAGGACGCATTTGGGTTCCACACTATGGCAACTTACGCGAGCTTGTAAGGGAAGAAGCTCATAAGTCTCGCTACTCAGTACATCCTGGTTCGGATAAGATGTACCACGACCTCAGAACTACATATTGGTGGCCTAGCATGAAGGCCCACATAGCAACTTACGTTAGCAAGTGTTTGACTTGTGTGAGAGTCAAAGCGGAATATCAGAAACCATCAGGCCCACTCCAACGACCTGAGATACCACAATGGAAATGGGAGCAAATTTCCATGGATTTTGTTACTGGCCTGCCTAGATCTCAGCTTGGGAATGATACTATTTGGGTGATCGTGGATCGACTCACAAAGTCTGCTCACTTCTTGGCTATCAAGGAAACGGATAAGTTCTCCACTCTAGCAGACGTATACCTTAAGGAAGTTGTCTCGAGGCACGGGGTGCCCACCTCTATTATCTCTGATCGTGACGCACGTTTTACTTCAGAACTGTGGCAAGCAATGCACAAATCTTTTGGCTCTCGTTTAGACATGAGCACAGCTTATCATCCTCAGACAGATGGGCAGTCTGAGCACACCATCCAAACTCTAGAAGACATGCTTCGGGCGTGCGTAATTGACTTTGGCAAGGGCTGGGAAAAACATCTGCCACTTGTGGAATTTTCGTACAACAACAGTTACCACACTAGCATTAAAGCTGCTCCATTTGAGGCATTGTACGGGCATAAATGCCGATCACCTCTTTGTTGGGCAGAGGTGGGTGACAGTCAGATCACAGGTCCAGAAATGGTAGTTGATACTGCTGAAAAGATTGCTCAAATACGACAACGCATGGCGGCAGCTTGTTAGTGCATGGAATGTCTGTTGACTTCGTCTGCATTAGGTCTTGTGTCTAGATTGATTGAAAGAACACATAACAGGATTTAATTAGGGTTTGTATGGTTTAAACTTGAAGGTTTCGCTTGAAACAGCTTCAAGCGAAATCAACATGTGAGATTTCGCTTGAAGCAATCTCAAGCGAAATCTTCAGCCTATATATAGGTTGTGTGTTCATTTGGTAGATAGATCTAAGGGAGAGAAGTCATTGTATGTGAGATGAAGTGCTGACGGATTTGTATCAGAAAACCTTGTATAAGCACTCAAATCAATCAGAAAAGAAAGATTAAAAGGATTAGAGCTGTTATGACTTTGTTTACGTTGATTCCGCCTTCGTATGCAAAGATGAACTGCCCTAACTGACGGTTTAAGGTCGTAGAACGGTCCAACAAGTGGTATCAGAGCTCAGGATGAGGAGTTCATACCATAGCAGCGGATTTTCTTCTTTCTACTCATTTCTTTTTACATTTTTCAAATCTGAACGAGTTTCAACGGTCGAAATGGTCTGATTTTCGAGTATAACGTGTAAAACGTAGCATTAACAAAGCCTACAAAGTTTCGGACTAAAATTCAAATTAAAACATGTTAAAATTGACCTAAAACTGGATTTCGCTTGAATGTATTCGAAGATTATAGGTTGATTTCGCTTGAAATCAGACAATAGACTTGAAATCAGACAATTTCGCTTGAGACTTCCTGAAGCGAAATAGTGGTTTTCGCTTGAACAGTTGAAGCGAAACTGTTCTTTTAGGTTTCGCTTGAAGTTGTTTAATCTGATCTTGTGGGATTTCGCTTGAAGGTCTGATTAGTTGAAGCGAAATAGTAGATTTCGCTTGAATCATTTTTGTTAACAGATTTCGCTTGAATCAGAACTGTTGTTGGGTTTCGCTTGAAGCTTGATTTCTGTTGAAGCGAAATAGTTTATATCAGATTTCGCTTAAACCTGATAATTTTCAAAACTTAAAATTTTACTAAGTGTTTGATTATTTGTTTGTTTGCAGGAACGTACAAGATGGCGAATTCCGATCCTATTCCGTGGAAAGACGATCGAACTGAAGAACAGAAGTATCAATACCGGAAGATGATTGCTGAAACCAAGATTATCAGACTTTCTGGTATCTATCTGGAAGCAAGGAGAGCAAATAGATGGGATCCGAACAGAGAGTGTTATCTTGACCCATATGGAAATATTGCAATCGATGACAAAACGCTTGATATCGAAGCCATAATCCAGCAGTACAAAGAAGAGGATGAGTATTGGCAAAAGAAATGGTGGGGAGATGAAGAAGAGAAAAAGAAAAAGAAAGAGTTACTAGATGAAATTGAAAGAAACTCAGAAAATATGAGTTTGGATGAATTTCTTGAATTAATCAAAAAGATTAAAGAAGGAATGACAAAGATTGAAGAATCAAAGAAGGATGAAACTTCGAAAAGTGAAGTTGTGTGCTCAAAATGCGAAAAATTTGAAGCAGAAAATTTCAATCTTTTGAAAGATGTGGAAAATTTGACAGTGGAAATCAAAAGTTTGAAGGAAGAGAAAGAATCTGATAATAAACAGATTCTTGAAATGAGAGAAAATTGTGAGGAATTGACGTCTGAAAATGTCAAACTATTGAGTAGTTTGGACAGTTTGACATTGGAAATTAACGATTTGAAAGAAAAAGAAAAAGATTTTCAAAATCAAATCAAGATTTTAGCAGATGAGAGAGATATTTTTGGTAAAGATAATCTTGAAAAACAAATTGAAATCAATTCTCATCTTGCTAAAATCATTCAGCTTGAAAAAGAAGCTGAAAAAGCTCGGTTTAAAATCAAAGAGCTTGAAGTGAAATTGAAAGGTTTTGTGATTTCGGCACCATATGAGTGTCCAAAACCGATCAATTCTGTTCCAATAAGTGACAATGTCACAAATTTTGACGAAGTCAAAGTCAAAATTGAAGATTGTGATGAAATATCTGATGATGAAAAAGAAAAGAAAAGAAAAATATTTTTAGATTTACAAGAAAAATTTAAAAATACTGTTTTGCAATCTACTGAAACAGGTGAATGTTCTAAACAAAAACCTGTTAAGAAGAGTGTAGAACAGAAACAAAAAGTTAAAAATTTGAAAAATCCTAAAATTGAAAATAAAAGCTCATCAGATAAGTCATCTAATCATTTTGAAAAATCACAAAAATCTAAAAATGAAAACTCAAAAATAGTTGGTAATTTGTGGTGCAGGTCGGACCACAGAACTCAAAGGCCAAATCTAGCTTTCAGGAGGAGTGACGATTACCACAGAGCCAAACAGTGCTATAACTTGAATGTTTGGACTGAAGGTGGTACATGGTACGATAACAGAATGTGTTACAGATGCGGTTATCAAGGACACATTGCTGTTAACTGCCAGAGTTGGAGTTATGAAACAAGAAGATGCTATAACTGCCAAATCAGAGGCCACATTGCTAGAGATTGCCCAAGGAGATCGATGGGAAGATCGAGGGTTGAATCTCAAAGAACGGCAAAGAAGACAGTCAACGTCAAGCCCAAAGAACAGAAGGTTCAAGAACCTAAAGTTCAGGAAGCAAAAGTAAAACTTTCTCAGGGGCAAAAAGACAGACTGCGAAAGAAGAGAAAGAAGGCCAGAGAATATCTGGAGAGGATTTTGTCCTCGGATACAACTGGTAAAACAGATAAAAGTTCTGGTAAATCGTCTTGCTCTCCAAAGGATGACAAATCAAGCAAAACGAATTCATCAGATACAAATCTGAGGACAGAAGAGAGAGTGAAAAAAAAGAAAGTTGGTGGCGATGAATTTGTTTCTTCAAAAACAAAGGAGCCATGTGTTGGCGATGAATCTGACGTCTCAAAGTCAGACAAGCCACAATCAGGCAATGATTCTGGTTTGTCAAAACCAGAAGAGCCATCTGTTGAGGTAAAAGTTGTTAAACCCAAGGCTGGTCAGGCTTGGGTAGATCTGTTCAAATGAAAAACCTGACTTGCCGGAGTTTCCAGGTTGGTAAGTGTGGAACAGGAATCGGCATATTTCTTGAGAAATTCACAGGTTGGTAACTGTGATATTTCGACTTATAAGTGGTAAATCAGGGACATTAAGTTGTACTTGATTTTCTACTAGTGTTTGTTGATTGACAAGGGTCTTAATTGTTAATTCTTTAAAATGATTGTGAAAAGAACAATGTGATGAAACCCCGAGTTTGTGAAATGACACACAAAACTAATTTTCCGGAAAAACCATTTGATTAAAACAAACTAAAGTGTTTTGAAATCTAAATGGGAAAATAGTTTGTTGTCAGGGGGAGTTCTGATTGTTAAGCCAAGTGAATGGCGAATTGAAGCGATTTGATATCGGTTGTCAATTTTTTTAGAAAACAAACTATACAGGTAAAGTTTCAAAATTTGTTTTCAAATTTTCTCAGAAAATCAAAATTGAAACATATTTTGATTTTAGGGGGAGAAATATTTTAAAAAAAATTTGAAAATTTGAAAATTTCAAAAACATTGAAAAAGCAAAAATGAGTTTTGTTGAGAAAAGAGGAAATGATAGTAAATCAGTAGACAATCACAGCATGCTAAAGATTTGGAAAGTTAGAATGTGATAAACGGTCTCACTGATGATGTGCCAGTAGGTTTTTGCACATTTAGTAGATTGTGATGAGATATAAACATAAATTTCAAACTTGCTTGTTCTGTGGGTTAACACAAACTTGGATATATAGGTAACCCCTGAAATCTTGTTTGAAAGGTCCCTTATTCTGAGATACTAGGTCTTTATGCTCAGTGATATCTGGGGTATTATTCCGGGACTTTTGCTGAAAGAAATTTCTGACCTAGTCCCCGAATAATACTTTCTGCAAATGCTTGAAATATAGCATCGCCCTCAGCAAGCTGATGAAACAATAAAATTGATAGTCGCTGCTGTTGTAATGCAAAAGATCCTCTAAAGGGGACACACTAAAAGTCGAAGCCGTCATCTCTCTACGTATCGAAAGATCGACCTGAGCTCTCACGGCCCTCGTACTATAATTTATTCCTCTGACAGAAATCATATGTGGTATACTCACCTGTAAGACTGAATATTGGGATCTGGATACGGGAGTATATTCAAGTAGTGGGACACACGGATAAGTTGAAGTGCTTAAAACATTAATATCGTATCTCGGATCAATTGAACTTTGTGTGAAAATTTAGGAGGACCAGTATACTGACAATCTACGTGAATCGTTTAGAACTTAAAATGTTTAAAGCTTAACGGTGTTTGTGATTGGTTTTATGAACTGATATGATCCTCTTACACAAACTCACAAAAATATTGTTTGTATATATTTGTTTACTGCATTTCTTTAAACTCAAAATCCAAAAAGATTTTCGGAGTGTTTTAGCATAAAGTTTTGAAAAATTCAAAAAGATTTTCGACAACTGATGTTGAAGAGCTGATTTTCAAAATTCCAAGTGCTAAACTTGATGAACAGGGTTGGGAGAGTTTGTTGAAAACTTTGAATGCTATATACAAATGTTGTGAAAGATTGAGTGATTAGTTAATCAAGGTCATTCGTTTGAACTTGATGTAACTAGTATGTTTGTTGAATTAATGATGTCTACCAGTAAGTTTGTTAAATTCAAGTGTAATAAATTTGTGAAACTTATATTGTGGTAGAGAATATGCAGGTTTTAGTAATTCCCACGGAAGCTAAATGATAAAGCTTGAACCAGACATCTCAAATTCTAGCATATTGAGAGGGGGAGTATGTGAAAGAGGGAGTCTGGATCAACGATTAAAGGGAAAGAATGGAGTTTAAAGTTTGAAGATTGAAGATAAAGATTGAGGAAAGTTTTTACAATGTTGGAGAAAAGACCAAGACTGAAGACTCAGGAGCTGAAGACTTCGTCAACATCCAAGGGGGAGTCTGTTAATGCATGGAATGTCTGTTGACTTCGTCTGCATTAGGTCTTGTGTCTAGATTGATTGAAAGAACACATAACAGGATTTAATTAGGGTTTGTATGGTTTAAACTTGAAGGTTTCGCTTGAAACAGCTTCAAGCGAAATCAACATGTGAGATTTCGCTTGAAGCAATCTCAAGCGAAATCTTCAGCCTATATATAGGTTGTGTGTTCATTTGGTAGATAGATCTAAGGGAGAGAAGTCATTGTATGTGAGATGAAGTGCTGACGGATTTGTATCAGAAAACCTTGTATAAGCACTCAAATCAATCAGAAAAGAAAGATTAAAAGGATTAGAGCTGTTATGACTTTGTTTACGTTGATTCCGCCTTCGTATGCAAAGATGAACTACCCTAACTGACGGTTTAAAGTCGTAGAACGGTCCAACACGGCTCGTGACAGTCAGAAAGCATACGCCGATAAAGACAGGAAACTACTCGAGTTCCAGGTTGGGGATCGAGTGCTACTCAAAGTTTCACCCTGGAAGGGTGTGGCTCGTTTTGGAAAACGAGGCGAACTTCATCTGCGATACGTTGGACCATTTGAAGTCATAGAAAAGATAGGCAAAGTGGCCTACCGACTGAACTTACCAGCTGAACTCAGTGCAGTTCACAACGTCTTTCACGTGTCGATTCTGAAGAAGTGTCTGTCAGATGAGACCCACATAGTTCCTTTGAAGGAGCTCACTATCGACGAATGGTTGCATTTCGTCGAAGAACCAGTTGAAATCACGGACCGGGATGTTAAGGTCCTCAAGAACACCAGAATACCTCTTGTACGAGTTCGTTGGAACTCCCGTCGTGGCCCAGAGTTTACCTGGGAGCGAGAAGATCAAATGGAACTCAAATATCCCCAGTTGTTCGAAAACAATGCAACTACTACAGAGGCTGAAGCTACTACAGAAGTTCGGGATGAAATCCCAAATCAACGGGGAGATGATGTGACACCCCAGGAAAACCAGTAAACGATAACTTACCTAGCTTCCTCAGTAACCGCATGCTAAATTTCGGGACGAAATTTCTTCCAAGTTGGGGATAATGTGACAACTCAAATTTCCCAGATTTTCATCTTCGCATTTAGTGCACGTTAAAATTTTTTTTTATCTTGTTTATTAATACGAATTGTTTGTTTCACAACTGTGCACGTTTGTAGCATGTAAATCGTAATGTGATTGTTATGTTGTATACGGTATGCCTTTTAAGTGTGTATTGAAGTATGTCTTAAATTTAATTTATGTGTTTTATAATTTACACAAGCATCTGTTTGACCCAATACCCTCACTCACACATTAATGAAATCACCCTCCCTGATGAAAACACTTTGAGTGTTTTCGTCTACTGACCAACGAAAACAACAAATGGGCTTTAGGCCTAGTGGGGTATTAGATATTTATTACAATCTTCTCAGAGAAGTTTCACACTTATCAACCTTATCTTATCACATTTGTTTCTCTCACTATCTCTGAAAACCCACAAAGAGAATTCCTCATTTAAAGCCAAAACCTCTGCTTAATTCTTGGTTAGTGATTTCATGATTCAGTTATTTTAATTTCATATCGTATGATTATTGGATGTTTAATCATGATGTATGTATACATTTATATATGTGATTATGTGGTTAATCATTGTGTGTTTGTTAGATAATTATTATCCATGAACTGTGTGTATATTTGAAGTTTTGATGTTAATGAATGATAAACACTATGATGTTGTTGGATGTTAATTCTGAGAATACAGTTGAGTAGATATCTAATCAAATGTTTTAGATTTGTTTGATTGATTGTTTGTACAAAGGGGTTGAATCTGATAAGAAATGGGATTAGAGTTTCTGGGTTTTTAATATGTTATAGTGAGTGTTGGTGAAGAAGATGAAGCTAACGAAAACACCCCCATATCTTGAAACTGGACGAAATCACATAAGTGATTTCGGCCCAAGTGTGTTCGGCCCAAAGGTTGATTTCGACCCACATAGGGTTTTCGGCCCATTTAAGTGTTTTCGGCAAACAAAGGGGATTTCGAACATATGTGATTTCGGCTATAAGGGGGATTTCGACACCCATGTGTTTTCGGCCCAACTTGGATTTCGGCCCAAGTGTTATATTTTTTTTTCTTTCTTTCTGTTAATTTTATTAACTAAGTTTTATATGTTAACCCTGTTAGTCTCCTGTTGATATGTTGGCTCTGCTAAGTAAAGTTGCAATTCTGTTAAGTGTGCACTCCTGTTAATTAATTACTCAGTTGTTAAACTTGTTAAGCAATAACTCTGTTAGTTGCAAATCCATTAATTGTTAACTTTATTAGTTCAATTCAGCATGCAACTCTGTTAAGTGTATAATTGAATTGTTATATTGGAATAAACTGTGAAGGACATATATGTGGTACATGAACTATATGAAATTGATTAACTGTTTACATGATACAAGATACTAACTGCCAAGCACACTTTGTGATATTACTGTGACACCAGTTCAATGTGAAACTTTACAAACATGTACTGACTGAACATACGTGCACTATAGGACTTGACTGATTTATTGTGAGCATTTAACTTAGCATACCGAGCAAAACAAGGTGAGTTCACACTCTTACCAAGGCATGGGATTCCCGGTGGGTTGGGAATGGGTTAAGAAACTAAAATGGAACCTACATATCCTCCTTGGGTAGGATATGTACCGCCATCCTCCATGGGTAGGATGCCAATATTGATCCTGCGTATTCTCCTTGGGTAGAATACGTACGTTCGTCCTCCTTGGGTAGGACAACAACCTAAACCTACGTAAAACCTACGTACACGCACACTCGCTACGGTCCTTGGATCAAGAAGGGCACGTACAAACAAGACTAGTCTATACATGGGGAAGCCCCCACTAAATCTTCGCACAGATGCCTGAAAAGGCCGCGATACGGCCACTAACCTTCGCACAGATGCCTGAAAAGGCCGCGATACGGCCACTAACCTTCGCACAGATGTCTGGAGGACCGCGATAGAAATTAATGAGAAACATGGTTTACAAAACGAACAACTGATTTACGAAACGAACTCTATAACTGAATAACCAACTGTGAACTCGCTCAACTAGTTGTTGACTCTCTGTTACATGCCTTGCAGGACATAGGTACTCTTGGTGCTTGCACGGGAGGCGCAGTCGTTGTGGGCACGGATTGTGGATGTTTTGGAGGAAAACATTATGACTCTTTAAACTAAACACTTGTGTTGGATGTTCATATCTATGCTTCCGCTACCTATGCTATGTTTTTGATTTAGCACCAATTGTATTGTGATGAATTACATTTACTTTTACTTATATTGTTCAATATGATTGGTGGCTTGATCCTGGTCATGTCACGCCTCCAAGCGGTGGTACTCCGCGAGTGGATTTTCCTATCGGATCATCATTCGCATTTTTCTCAGATTTTGAATTTTTAAGATAACTATCATGAAAACTTCCCTCATTTTCATCTTGTGACTCAGACTTATCTGTTTTGGTAGACTCCTCTGTGAGAACACTTTCAACAACCTTACCTACCACTTCTGAATCATTAAGATCATCAGATTTGGTGTAAGTCACATCGATGTTGTCAGGTAATTGGTCAACCATGTTAATTGCTTTATCCACCTTCTTGCCATCATATAATGTATAGTTGTTCTCCAACGGTGGTGGAACCTGATGGTGTTCTGACCCAATCCCCTTATTGTTCTTTTCTGACTCTTTCCCATCGGGTGTGATGTTGAAAATTCTTTCTAAAATGTATGAAGAATCATGATAACTTTGAAGTTTATTAACCAATTTTTCTTTTTTAGCCAGTTCTTGTTTAAGTTCAGCAACTTCATCAATATAGTTATTTAAAACCATTTGTTTTCCTTCATATCAGGCTTCAAGAATTTTGGTTGTTTTCTGGCATGCAGACAATCTATCATCCAGACTTTTGACTCTACTTTTCAAAGTTTCATAAGCTTCTTTTACAGTGTGATATGACAATTCCATTACATCATATTCTTTTTGCAATTCTTGAATTGTGACAACTGTGTTCTGTAATCATCGTATAATGTAAAACAATGTTGGATATCAATAAAACAATGTGCTTTGGTGTTATTATATGTGTTATTGTGTGTGATGATTTTACAATTTGATTCGATTCCGATTTCAAGCTTTAAGTCACTTTCTGGAAGGTTATACACAAACTGGTGCGTAAACGCAATAAGTTTAACGCGACGTACACTCTGGAACTGTGACGTAAGCCAAACATACACTAAATATCCTTTACATAACTTGGAAATAAGTTTCAAAGGATTCGGTATGCCAAAAACATGTTTGTTCGAACTTTAGAACTATTTACGACAAAACTGCGAAACGAACATTGGTGACCGCCCGGATAATATTTAAATCCCAAAAATATTCTGTTATGATTAAAATTTTATTTTTAATCAGGTTCGTGTTGAAAAATAAATTAAAACGCTTAAGAACGTTATTTTTCAAGTTTAAGCGCGTACCGCGTGTTACTGCGCAACACAGTGCTTATACTGCAAAACACGGACAACGCAGCCAGTCTTGGCAACTGAAATTTATTTTAGTAATATTTTGGCAAGTTTATTTTTATAGAATAATAAAAATAATTTAGAACACCATAAACCGGGATTTAAACGCTAGATAAAGTACCCGGTATCCAGTTAAATACCTATCTTTATCTAATTTACCAATCAATATTACACATGGACCCTCTCCCCCATATAAATTTCGGTCATATATTGAGTGGCCCCCACAAAAATATTTGATGAATCTTGCTAGATTGTTTTGGCCACTTGTTAATGCATGACATCCTCCAAATCTTATTTATATCTTTCAATATCTATGCATATCCTACACAATCCTTCCAAGATCTTTCACACTCAAACTCCTCCTTCTCTCTCCCTCCCAACCGTCCACCTCTATCTCTCACCATATTCATACCTTCAACTAAGTTCTAGTGAATCAAGCTCCATTTCTAGCAAACTTCAAGTTGGTGTGAAGATCCAAAGGTGTTTCCAAGGTGCTTTCAAGTGATTTCAAGCTCCCTATCATCAAAATCTCATCCCACAACCTTCTTGAATCTTGAAGGTATAACATTTATGTTTAAATCACACTTTAGATTCTTGGTTGTTCTTGATGATTTGAAGTTTCTCTTGAATCTTGGAATATTCACTAAACTTGAAATCTAAAATGAAATGGGTCATGATACAAATAAAAATGGTGATGTTCATGTGGGTGTGTATAACCGTACAGATATATACATGTGTGTATGAGTTTTGAGCTTGATTGTTGTTAAGTACTTGTTTAAGTTGTTGCTTGTTCTTGAAAAAGAGTTAAAATGCAAGTGTTTAATGATTTGTGTATGTTATGTTAAATGACCAAGTACATCAGCAAATGAACCTGAATATATCATATATTTGATGCATCTAAACTCATATGAAATGTTGGTGATATGATAGTATGCTTTAGACACTTGTACATGAGTATACATGTTGATTTAAAGCTCAAGAAGTGATAAAAATGGTTATATGACAAAAATATTTTTGAACAGGTTATAAACACTAAAAATAACATTATTTGGTATATTATAATGGCATGAAACTTTGACATAGGTGTGATAGCTTTGCATGTTGTACAAATAGCTTAAAAAGTGGTAAATTATGTGAAATTTGCATGATTTATGTGCCTTATATAAGACCTGCACTATCATGAGTATAACCATTATTTTATTCTGTAAATAACATGGGTTATGTTAAAATTTCAAGTCGTTTCGATTTGGGATGGTTCGGGTAATGTTTGATGCAAAACTATGCGGTAAAACGGTTAAAAATCGCCTTTTCGGAGGATTTTTACAAAACTGTTTTAGATCAGTAACCAAACTGATATTTTTTTATATAAAAATAAGTATTTTAACTTATAATAAGTTTACTTGGTGTTTGTTTAGTCATACGTGACTTCCGACGCCCAAAAATGTTACCGAATAGCTAAAATAAGTGTTTTTCGACATAACTAGAAAGAGTTGTTCATGGGAAAATTTTATGTGTTACAATGTGCTATGTGTTCTACAATATGTGTATGATGATGTGTTAGTGTTGACAAGATTATGTGATTTACGAAATAATCAAAAATAATAACTTTTCGAGAAATCTAAAAGTTATGTGAAAATTCTAAGTATCGAAGAAACTTATGTATTTTGTGGGTTTTTGATTATTAAATCATTCTATTTAATTTAGGAAAAATAAGCAATTTGATGGATTGTGTTAACAATAAAAACGCACCCAAAGGTGAGTACATAGATCCCCTCTTTTACTGTTTTCGATTGTTTTGGGGTGATTCATATGTAGCAAAACGATTTTGATATTTCAACGATGGTTTCAAAAACGATTAAGATGGTTTATACTAAACTAATAACGATTTTGATAATGTGAACGAACTTGTTGGTTGTAGTTACATAACGAATGACATTCATTAATTTTGGCCGAACCGACCAGTATTAGGTTATGGTACCATAGGATCCGACAAATCCCGTTATCAGACTACACCCATGGTTATGTGTGGGTTAAGTGGGTAACGACTGAACCTGATGATTGTTAACTTACCCTTTGGTGGTTTGTTACTACGAGTTGAACGAGATGAACGATGAACGAGTCACAAAGGTTTGAATGTTATTAGCGAGACGACCAAAAGTAGTTTTTCACAATTAAAACGAGAACGATTGGAACGAGAACGATATTAAACGATTGTACGATTTTGAACAATTAAATGATTATGAACGATTTAAACAAATGAACGATAATCTATAACGAGAACGAGTTAAACGATGTAACACAACGATGTTTACGAAACTATATAAACCATACGAGTTTTATTACGAGAACGATTTATGATTTGGTTTACATAAACAATGTTTTGGGTTAAGATTCATGACATCGAGGTTTATAAATTATAACCAATCTGTTTTGACTTGGTTATTCATTTTATAATACAAATATTTTACAAAACAAGGTTTCAAATATCGATTAACAAAGTTGTACGAGATATTTCAATGAGCCATGAATCTGACACTCACACAAAAACTATGTGTTCGCCAGCATTTCTTTGCTGACTTTGTTTTTACATATGTTTCAGGTGATGTTGCTTAATGTTGATTGCGAATAGGATGCATGCTCACTTAGGACTGGATGAGGCCTTAGTGATTTAATAACGATGATAGACTTGTTGGTGCATGTTTGTGACTACAGCTTAGATTTGGTCTTTGGATATCTTGTAATTAGTTAAACGATAAACGGTTAGCGGGTTTAGCTTTGTATTAGTGAGTTGTAATGTTTGGGCTAACCAAACCCATACTTATGGGGATGTGGGACGAATTGGGCCTTGCCCAAATTCGCAGCTCATGAGGTTTAACCAAGCCCAAGTTGCAAACCTTGTGTTATATAAACAAGGTTATGCTTTAGGGTTTAGGTTAATCAGCCAAAACAGTATTTGAGAGAGAGCAATTTCGTGAGAGATAGTTCTTGGACGAAATTGTGTTAGGGTTTAATTGATTGTAATTCTTGTTTGATTGATAATCAATAGAAACCCAGTTTGAAAGTGATTACTGTTCTTCTACACGTTTTCTGCTATATTCTGATCAAGAGGATTCCGCACTCTTGATTGGAAAGACAATTCTGTGAAAGATCCATACATCAAGGGGACCTACAATTGGTATCAGAGCATTAGGCTCTTGAAAGCTCGGTTCAGAATTGTATTCTGCAGAAACAGGGAGTTTTTCGAATTTTTGAAAATTAGGGTTTTGAAATTTTCGGAATTTTTCTGTTGGTTTGATAAAAATTTTCGAGATTTTTGGCTGTTTTGATATTCTGTTTTGTTTGATTGCTAATTCGCAGGATTTCAGGAAAGATTTCATTGATTCTGGAAAAGTTTTTGGTTGACAGACTTGAAGATTCGAAGACTGTTCTTCGTGTTCTTCGTGTTTTTCGAGCAGTTTTTCATAGTTTTTGAAATTATTTTGCTGATTTGGGTGTTTAATCTTTGCAGGATTCTGTTAGAAAAGATCTGGAAATCTTCAAAAGTTCGAAAAGGTTAAGTTTCCAACTTTACTGGTTCAGCAAAATTAACAAGTCAGCGAAATTGTTGGACCCTGCGAAATTAACTATAGCAGCATATTTACCAGCGAATTTGAGACTTAGTGACTCGGTGACCGGCGAAATTAAATCCAAAGGCGACTTTGGTAACCGTGTAATCGTCCTCAGCGAGATTATTACGGTGATTGGCAAAGTTACTAGACGTAGGTTTGGAGAAGTTAATTACCAGCGAAATTAACAGGAGCATTTGACTTGGCAGCATATTTAACCAGCACATTTAATCAGGCAGCGAAATTAGTTGATCAGTGAAGTTGTGCAGCGAATTTGTGGTAGCGAATTTGACCTGGTTTGCCAGCAAAATTAGCTGGAGGAATTAAAATCTAGCATAATTAAAAGGGTGGAGTTTTCGTTGGCAAGCGTCGATAAAAATTCAGTATTTTGCAAATAGAAATTGATCAGTAGCTCGTTACACAAAACTGTTTGCACCGTTGAAATCCTTACATTTTTAGGGTAAAAAAAATGATAAAAAGATGTATGAGGCTGAAAAGAGAGCCTTGGCTGCGATAAAGATGTCCTTACCTGATAGCATCAAGCATACCTTCACAAAGTACACTAATTCAAAGGATATGTGGGATGCATTACAAAAGCGATATCAGGGAAATGAGAGTGCCACTCAGGCGTTCATGGCAGAGATAGTGCCAGTTGATGAGGCTGAAACTACTGTGAGTGATGCTGAATCTAAAGTGGAGAATGCTGAAGCAAAAGTGGATGCTGAAGTAGAGAAGGAGAGTGAAGCTGAACAGGTTGTTGCTGATGAAAATACAGAAGTTCATGAGGAAAAGGTACAATCTAATTCTGTGTGTTTAAGATGTCGTGATCTACAGGGTGAGGTTGATAGGTTGAGAACACAAAACCAAAGTCTAGTAAGCTAGATGTCAAACGTAAAAGAGTCAAACTTTTTTGCTAAAAGAAATGAATCTACATACTTGAAGAAGATAAGAGGTTATGAAAGTGAAATTGAAGCTTTAACATGCAAGTTAAATGAAAAACTTCAAGTAATAGATTTAGCTCATGACATGATGGCTGAGAAAACAAAAGAGATTTCTGAAAAATGCAAAGAGTTGTCAGATGCACAACTCAAAATTGTTGAACTTGAAAAGAAATTGAGTCAATTCAGAGATTCGTCTTTTGTAATGAAACACATGATGGGTGGGTTAAAAAAGAGTAATGACAAGACAAGTGTGGGCTTCCAGGGATTTAATGAAGTTCCACCTCCTCTTAGTCATGACTATTCATTCCTGCCTAGTGAAGATGAGCTAGCAGACTTTATGGCATCTGCACCAAGTAGTTTTCCATCCACATCAAGTCAAGGTGATGGATCTGAGAGTGATGATGCTAAGAAGAACAATAACAGGGAACCTTTTAAAAAGAAAAATTCACCGCCTAAGAATAAAAATCAAGCTTTTGTTAAAAAGATTAATTTTGTTCAAGGTAGTGATATGAAAAACGAAACTGCTGTTATAGAAAATGAATCGAATGTAGAGTTTGCAAAAAATAAGAGCATAGAAAAATCTGAAATCAAGCAAACTAAACAAGGTTCATCTAAGGGATCATCACCATCTGATAAGGGATCTACATCAGAGACTCCAGCTAAGAGGTCTTTGAAAAGGAGATCGTGCTTCAAATGTCACATCAAAGGACATGTAACTAGCTGTTGTCCTAACAAAAAGAGTGAAGCACAAATTAGTGAAAAACAGAGAGGGAAATTACCAGAGAAGAAAGGTGATAGTGAGGAGAAAGGCTCAAATTCTCCAAAGAAATCTGCTCCTAAGCAACCAGAGAATGTTGTTGTTGGTGTAGATAAGGCTGAAAAAGGAATTCCACAAGTTCCTCGTTTTCAAAGAAATCAACCAAGATTTCAGCCTAGATCTCCACCAGGCAGATATGAGAGACCTAGAAGCAGTTCACCAAGAATGAACAATAATAATCCAAATAATTTCAGAAGTCAAGGTCAATATCAAAATCGATACCAAAATAATGGTGGTCGAACTTTTTATAACAATGGCTTTAGAAATTATGATAATCAAGCTTCTTGGAATCAAAATTCAAGATATCAAAATCAAAATTTTCAAAGTCAAATAGTCCAAACACATATAGGAACCCTCAGGACCAAAGACCTAGTGGAAATCAAAATCAAATTCCATCAACAGGTCTGAGATCCAAGACTCCAGTTAGGAGTAATGGATATTGGATGGATGTTCCAGTGGTTGGTGAATTTGGATGACCCAAGACCATTAAGGCTTGGGTCCCCCAATCTAACTAATTTCTTGGTTGGTGTGTGCAGGAGCTGCTAAGGAGGATTATCAACTTATGGTATGTTGATAGTGGCTGCTCCAGGCACATGACGGGGGATGCGAGATTGTTGACTGAATTTGAAGATTATGATGGTGGAAAGGTGAATTTTACGGGTGCTAAAGGTGGTAGAATTACAGGACAAGGAAAAGTGACCAATGGGAAGATCACACTGGACAAAGTGAACTATGTGGAGCAGCTTAAACACAATCTGATGAGCATGTCACAAGTCTGCGACAAGGGTCACTCGGTCCATTTTACCAAGAATGAAGCATTAGTGTTGAAACCAGGTTTGAAGATTCCGGACGATTGGATAGTGACGCGAGCGCCAAGGAGAAATGACACTTATGTCATGGACATGGGTGCTAAGGATCCAAATGCTGTGGTGGCGTGCTTACTATCAAAAGCATCTGAAGCTGAATCGATGTTGTGGCACAGACGCATGGCCCATATTCACTATCGAAAAATGAATTACCTTGTTAAAAATGAGCTAGTGAAAGGGGTACCAATGCAGAGGTTTCAAGTGGAAGATAAATGTCTTCCATGTCAAAAGGGAAAACAACACAAGAAACCTCATAAGTCTAAAACAGTAAATTCCATAGATGCCCCTTATGAATTACTTCACATGGATTTATTCGGTCCAGTGAATGTGAGGAGCATAGGTGGAAAGTACTATTGTTTAGTTGTCACTGATGATTACTCACGATATTCATGGGTTTTCTTTTTAGGTACAAAAGAGGAGACGGCGAAGATGCTAATAGATCTTTTTACGAAATTGGAAAACGTCCATGATGCTAGGATTAAGAGGATAAGGAGTGATAATGGCACGGAGTTCAAGAATCGAGTTCTGGATCTCTACTGTCTTCGAAAGGGAATTGAACATCAATATTCTGCTCCTTATACACCTCAACAAAATGGAGTTGCTGAGAGGAAAAACAGGACGTTGATTGAAGCCGCTAGGACAGTGCTTTCAGATTCAAAGCTACCAGTTCTTTTCTGGGGAGAAGCTGTGAATACAGCTTGCTACGTCCTAAACAAAGTTTTGACTGTTAAACGTTTTAATAAAACTTGTCATGAATTAATGTTTAACAAGAAACCAAACTTAGAAGGCTTTGAACCATTTGGATTACCCTGCACCATTGTGCGAAATAAAGATAAACAAAAATTCGGTGAGGTGGCTGACGATGGCTACTTTCTAGGTTACGTGCCTGGCACACCGAATAAAAGGGTTTTTAATCTAAAAACTGGTAAAATTGAGGTTGTTTACAATGTTGAAATTACTACATACAAACCTCAACAATCAACGAGTGGTCCTGCTATATTATATGATTATGAAAGCACTTTTAAATCATTTAATATTCCTGAGTTTCCAAATGCAGATGATTATCAGTTGATTCAAGCAGTGATTGGTGGAGACGATGAAGGCGAGTTCATGCCTAGATCGAATGTTGATATAACAGATGCTCCAGAAACTTCCCAAGGTGCTGCTGATCCTAATTCAAGCGATAGTGACTCTGAACCCATTGAGGGGGAGGATTTCATTAATCCGTTTGCAAATCAGAATATTCAGGGGGAGGTTGGATCAAACCTGGGTGATAATTTGGAAGTGGATGTTGTTGCTACTACACGAGCAAATAGAGGTCATCCAGTTGACATGATACTTGGGGATCCTAATGCAGGTGTTCAGACGAGAAGAAGCATAGCAGCGAATTCTGGGTTATTTGTGTCGATTGAAAAGACTGGAATTGTGAACGAATGCTTGTATAGTTGCTTTATTTCCCAAGAGGAGCCGAAGAACATTCATATGGCTCTTAAAGACAATTCATGGGTTGAGGATATGCAAGAGGAATTGGCCCAGTTTGCGAAGTTGAAGGTTTGGGAGTTGGTTGACCTTCCTAAAGGTGAAAGAGAGATAGGAACTAAATGGGTGTTTAAGTGCAAGAAAGATGACAGAGGGATAGTGACGTGAAACAAGGCTCGATTGGTGGTAAAAGGTTTCAATCAGCAGGAAGGGATAGATTACAATGAGGTGTTTGCACCAGTGGCAAGGTTGGAGGCAATTCGTTTGTTTCTAGCTTTCGCAACATTCAAGGGCTTCAAAGTTTACCAACTAGACGTGAAGAGTGTGTTTCTTTACGGGAAAGTCCAAGAAGTGGTGTATGTCTCACAACCAGATGGGTTCGTTGATCCAGATTATCCAGATCGGGTGTACAAACTTGATAAGGCATTGTA
Organism: Helianthus tuberosus; assembly: GCA_030545235.1. NCBI lineage: Eukaryota > Viridiplantae > Streptophyta > Magnoliopsida > Asterales > Asteraceae > Helianthus > Helianthus tuberosus. Next base: position 7,218,070 of record JARYGA010059718.1, on the reverse strand, counting down.
TGGGTTACATCAAGCTCCTAGAGCATGGTACGAGACACTGTCTACACATCTGATCAAGAATGGTTTTGAAAGAGGTCAGATTGACAGTACACTGTTCATCAAGAGGAAGAAGGAAGATTTTCTGCTAGTACAGGTGTACGTAGATGACATCATCTTTGGGTCATCAGATGAGAGCATGTGTAAAGAGTTTGAGCAGGTGATGAAGAGCAAGTTCGAAATGAGTGCTATGGGTGAGCTGTCTTACTTTCTTGGATTACAAGTTGAACAGAAGGGGGATGGGATGTTTATTCATCAAACGAAGTATGTGTATGACATTTTGGATCGGTTCAAAATGAATGAATGATTGCTCTACTCTCAACACACCCATATGTGAAAATCACAATCTTAGCCCAGATCATGAAAGTACTGAAGATGTTGATCCAACTCAATACAGGGCGATGATTGGTTCTCTGATGTACTTGACTGCTTCACGACCTGACATTATGTTTGCAGTATGCTTGTATGCCAGATATCAGGCGAATCCAAAAGAGTCACACATGAAAGCAGTGAAGCGTATTCTTCGTTACTTGAAGGGGAAACCTAAACTTGGGTTGTGGTATCCAGCTGATAGTGATATGAATTTTGTCGCTTACATTGACTCAGACTTTGGAGGATGCAAGTTGAACAGAAAGTCTACAACAGGTGGTTTTCAGTTCTTAGGAGGCAGGATTGTGTCTTGGCAATGCAAGAAGCAATCTTGTGTGTCTACCTCTACGTGTGAAGCTGAATATATTGCTGCGGGTAGCTGCTGCTCTTAGGTTCTCTGGATTCAACAGCAAATGCGCGATTACGGTTTGGATTTCACTCGTACTCCTATTATGATAGACAATAATGCCACGATTTCTATAACTAATAATCTCGTGAAACACAGTCGTACAAAACATATTGACATACGTCATCATTTTATACGGGATTGTGCTGAAAAGAGACTAATTGAATTACATCGAGTCGACACACTAGATAACCTGGCAGATCTTTATACTAAAGCTTTTGACAGGGCTCACTTTGAACATTTAGTCGAACTCAACGGGATGAGGAATCCTGAATAACTGGTTTTTCATAAGAATTTTGTAAATAGTTTATTGCTTTTCTTAAAAAAAACAAAAATACAAAAACATTGGAAAATCAAAACATAAAAAAATAGAAAATCAAAAATGAGTTATTACTGTGTGAAAAAGAAGAAATGATAGTACATCGGCAAGTTAGACTGTCACACTAAAACTAAATTAAATTGCTTAAGTGTGATAGCAGCTTCATCATATGATGTACCAGTACGCAAAAAGCATGAAATAATCAACTTACCAATGTGATAAAACCTAAATAAACTGAGTATGAGTGGGGAACACATCAGTGGTGTATGGTTTAATGACCTTAAATCTTGCGTTGATAGATTGCCAAAATCTGAGGTTTTGGGTCTTTATACTGTTATTTCATCTGGGGATATCAGGGGTGTCCTTCTGCTGCATCCAGATATATGCTGACCTAGACACACCCAGGATATCTTAAAAGAGCTAAAAATGCCAAATCCTTGAAAATGAAGAGGCTCTCAAAGAGAGTCATTCAAAAAGTGCAAAAAGCACAAATCGTACCAAAAATGGTATTTGTCTTAGCCCTCGATAAGATATTTTGGTCTCTCTGCTGTACGGAAGTACTGACCTGTTCACCAATTATCTATCGTTGAAAAATTAACAGATGAATACAGTATACTCACCTACTACGATGAATCTTTGTGCATACCTTGATCGCGGGGGTATATCCTGAAGTGGGACACACTAGTATATCAGAAATAAAATTACCTTAACGTATCATACGGTAATGGTACTTGAAATGTTCATGCATTTTGTTTAAGTGGACAAACATACTGGTAATCGTCTTGGACTGCTTTTCACGAGAAATATTAAATAAAGAATTAACTAATTATGTGAAACAGTTTGATTTTGTTGATATGATCTTCTTACCGGTGATTCTCACAAAAATAGAGTGTTTATTGCTTTTGTTATTTATTTGCTTTCAGAAAATACAAAAATACAAAAATAGTGTCTTTTTCTGTTTAAAATTCTTAACGTACGGAAAACTGTTATTCTTGGAGGAATTGTTACTGATAGGGGGAGACGGTGTTGGAAAGTGAGTTCAAAATTTTAAATCATGCGGGTCCTAGGGTGTTGGACAAAAAGTTTTGCGTGTTGATGATGAAATTGAAAATGCTTAATCTGTGATACAGTTTAACTATCTCTTGAATAATAATAATTTATTTAACTGTGTTGAAAAATTCTTATGGTATCTCGAGATGTTTGTTTTATAGTATACAGATTGAAGCGGTATGTTGCTGAAAAGTTGCTGTGAAGATGAGAGGTTGATTGGATGCATGGTAGAACCTCCTTTCTATATTGCAGACAAAGTTGAAGAGATTGAAGATTGCTATACAAATGCTGAACTGGAGTTTACTCAAACGCTAAAGTTTTTGAAGATTTGGTGATTGGATGCATCAGCTTAGGGGGAGTCTGTTGCTGACAGAAGCTATTGAAGCTGAAGCTATCCAAAGACCAAATACAGTGCAAGATTACATGAAGATTGCAAGAAGACTGAAGACAAAGTTATTTTATGAAGCTATTGTCAAGGGGGAGTTTGTTGGTGCAAGTTTGTGATAACAGCTTAGATTTGGTCTTTGGATATCTTGTAATTAGTTAAACGATAAACGGTTAGCGGGTTTAGCTTTGTATTAGTGAGTTGTAATGTTTGGGCTAACCAAACCCATACTTATGGGGATGTGGGACGAATTGGGCCTTGCCCAAATTCGCAGCTCATGAGGTTTAACCAAGCCCAAGTTGCAAACCTTGTGTTATATAAACAAGGTTATGCTTTAGGGTTTAGGTTAATCAGCCAAAACAGTATTTGAGAGAGAGCAATTTCGTGAGAGATAGTTCTTGGACGAAATTGTGTTAGGGTTTAATTGATTGTAATTCTTGTTTGATTGATAATCAATAGAAACCCAGTTTGAAAGTGATTACTGTTCTTCTACACGTTTTCTGCTATATTCTGATCAAGAGGATTCCGCACTCTTGATTGGAAAGACAATTCTGTGAAAGATCCATACATCAAGGGGACCTACAAGACTATGTTTGACTTGCTTGTGTAACTTTAAGACAATGTTTAATATTTAATAAAACAAAACTCGTTGTATCCATGGTTTGAAACAATAATTCTGTTACAACACTCCCCGACGTTTCTGCCACGGTTTGTTGTTTTACGTGGTCGGGGTGTGATAGAAGAAGTTGGTATCAGAGCCAATGGTTATAGGGAATTAGGTTATTAGTAATGTTTTGACCTAGACTATAACTTTCTAGGACCCCAATGCAAGTTGATTTGCGTTTAGATTTTTAAAAACAAAATCCAAATCTGCTTCGAAAATTAATCATCCGTTCTTGGATGATTGATTACTAGGTTTTGAACCCTCTGTTGTAAGGTTTTAAACCCTTCCAGTTTGACTCATTTTTGGCTTAGTGCCTTCTGAGTTTTCAAAATCCTGTCAAAGTTTGGGTTTAAATAATGTGAACATGTGCAAACTGGAAGAGTGAATGCTTGTACCCTGAGTTTTCTGTCTAAGGCTAGAGTGTTCGTACAAATCCACATAATCGGACCAGTCACTCTTACCTGGGAACTCTTGGGGTGAGTGTTCACTTATAGGCGAGCATGTCTTCGTGATACATTATTTTGATTCATTACTTTGATTAGTCACTGCGTGTCGTTTGTTTGTTCGAGGTAACGAACAAGTGATCGCCTTCCTTATGTTTTGTCGATATTTTCAATACCTCTTTTGTTTTTCCTAATGGTCGACCTCACTCGTTTCTCATATTTCCTTGTTAGACAATGCCTCCTCGACGTGATGCATAATCTTTTACTGCTGAAGAAGTCGCAGCCCTTGTCTCTCAGCAAATGGCTGCTGTGCTTCCAGGCGTTGTGACCCAAATCCACGAGCTATACAACAATAATAACAATAACAATGCTCAGTGTAATTTCAAGAACTTCAATTCTGCTAAGCCGCTAAAGTTTTCTGGGTCGCAAGGAGCAACTGCACTCCTTCAATGCTTCAAAAGTATCGAGAACACATTCAGACATATGCAATGTCCGAATGGGCGTAAGGTTGAATTTGCATCAAGTGTGTATGAGAAGCGTTCTCTTACATGGTGGAACAGAGTGATGCGCGATAGGGGTGCCGAAGTGGCATTGGCACAAACATGGGAAGAGCTTCGAGCCCTCATAATGAGAGAGTTTTGTCCCTGTCACGAAATCTGAGCTTTGGAACGAGAGTTTGACGATCTAAAACAAGATGGGGGAGAACACCGTGCGTACACGGATCGATTTGAGGAGCTCAGTCTTTTGTGTCCTACTATGGTTACCCCGTTGGAGAAAGCGATAGAGAGGTATATCGATGGGTTACCCGATTCCATACAGGATATTGTGACTGGCGTCAATCCTACTACAGTTCGTCAAGTGATCAAGTTATCTGCTACCCTGACTGAGTCGCAAGTCAGGAAGGGAAAACTTACCTGCAAGGGTGATAAGAAGAAGTCGACCGAATCTGCCAAGGAAAAGGGTAAGGGTAAGAAAGGTGAGTCGTCGAAGAAGTCGAGAAAGTGAAAGGGTGCTCAGAACTTTGCAGTTACTGCTCATAACCCTCAGAACCCACCAGCTCAACCGCCTGCGAAGAAAGCATATGCTGGTACCGCACCTCATTGTGCTCGCTGCAACGGTCCCCATGTTGCACAACAAGCTTGTAGGCAATGCACAACGTGTGGTAGGCTTGGGCATCTAGCCAACATCTGTCGTTTGGGTCAGAATCAGATTATTCAGAATCAAGCTCCAGTTCAGGGGAATGCTGCTAGATTCCCACCAGGTTCATGTTTCAATTGTGGAGAGTTTGGCCACTTTCGCAACAACTGTCCGAGGCTGGTGAATGCAAACGCAAATGCTAATGCGAACCCGAATGTGAATGTCAACGCAAATATGAATCCCGCTCGTGGGCGAGCGTACAATCTGAATGCTAACGAAGCGAGGGCTGCCAACGAGGTGGTTAATGGTACGTTTCTTGTTAACAATCGACCTGCATCTATTCTTTTTTATTCTGGAGCCAATAGAAGTTTTGTTTCATTATCTTTTGAACCTTTGCTTGCGATACCTAGAACTAAACTGAGGAAACCCTTATCTGTCGAAGTTGCTACTGGTAAACCTCTTGTTCTCGATTCTGTTATTCGTGATTGTCAGTTAAACCTTGATAACCATCTTTTTCCCATTGACCTCACGCCGATGCAACTTGGGAGTTTCGATATTATCGTGGGGATGGATTGGTTAACCAAACATCATGCTGAGGTGGTTTGTTTTGATAAGATTGTTCGTATTCCTCTTCCATCTGGCGATGTTCTGGAAGTTCATGGCGAGAAGCCATCTGATGGTTTGAAGCTTATGTCGTGTACAAAGGCCCAAAGTTATTTGCGAAAAGGATATGTTGTTTTCATGTCACACGTCACCGAGGAGAAAGGCAAGAGCAAGAGTATTCAGGATATTCCGATTGTTCGGGATTATCCAGAGGTGTTTCTTGATGAACTGCCTGGTTTGCCTCTAGTTCATCAAGTCGAGTTTCATATTGACCTTGTACCCAATGCCAACCCGATTGCGAAAGCACCTTATCGTCTTGCACCGTCGGAGATGCAAGAGTTATCAAAACAGCTTCAAGAATTGTCTGATAAAGGATTCATCCGTCCGAGCTTTTCGCCTTAGGGAGCTCCTGTCCTCTTTGTGAAAAAGAAAGATGGATCTTTTTGAATGTGTATCGATTATCGTGAGCTTAATAAGCTTACCATCAAGAATCGATATCCCCTACCTAGAATTGATGATCTCTTCGACCAGCTGCAAGGTGCTTCATGCTTTTCCAAGATAGATCTACATTCTGGGTATCATCAACTTCGTGTTCTCGAAGAAGATATTCCCAAAACTGCATTTCGTACAAGATATGGGCATTACGAGTTCACTGTCATGCCTTTTGGTTTGACGAATGCCCCAGCTATCTTCATGGACTTAATGAATAGGGTTTGTAAACCTTATTTAGATAAGTTCATCATTGTGTTCATCGACGATATTCTCATTTATTCAAAGTCCCGAGCCGATCACGAGCAACACCTTCGTTTGACTCTGGAACTCCTGAAGAAGGAACAACTTTTTGCTAAATTCTCCAAGTGTGAATTTTGGCTTAAAGAAGTTCAGTTTTTGGGTCATATAGTCAACAAGCAAGGTATTCATGTGGATCCTTGCAAAATAGCTGCTATCAAGGATTGGAGTACACCGACGACACCTACAGATATTCGATTATTTCTTGGTCTTGCTGGTTATTATCATTGATTCATTTCTAATTTCTCAAATATCGCAGTTCCACTCACTGCTTTGACTCAGAAAAATAAGCCTTTTGAGTGGGGACCTAAGCAAGAAGAAGCGTTCCAAACGCTGAAACGGAAGCTCTGTGATGCTCCTGTTTTATCTCTACCTGAGGGAAACGATGATTTTGTTGTCTATTGTGACGCGTCGCATCTATGACTTGGTTGCGTTCTTATGCAACGAGGTAAAGTCATAGCTTATGCGTCTAGACAGCTGAAAATTCATGAAAAGAACTATATGACTCATGATCTTGAATTAGGAGCTGTGGTTTTCGCACTTAAAATCTGGAGACACTACCTCTATGGAACGAAGTGTATGGTTTTCACAGACCACAAAAGTCTCCAGCATATTTTCAATCAGAAGGACCTGAACATGAGGCAACGACGTTGGGTTGAACTCTTAAACGATTATGATTGCGAGATCCGCTACCATCCGTGTAAGGCGAATGTCGTAGCTGATGCGCTTAGTCGAAAGGAACGAGTCAAGCTTCATTTTGTTCGAACTCTATCTGATATTCAATCTCGTGTCCTTCAAGCACAACGATCTTGTGTGATTAAGGGCTTATTGAAAAATGAGCTACCGCTTCAACTCGAACTTAAACTTGAAACGAAGGACGATGGGTTACTACATTTCAAATATCGTCTGTGGGTTCCAAAACAAGACGATATTCGCACCTTGGTAATGGACGAATCTCACAAGTCTCGATATTCTATCCATCCTGGTGCTGATAAAATGTACAAGGATCTTCGTACTCAGTTCTGGTGGCCTGGTATGAAGAAGTATGTTTCCTTGTATGTATCGAAATGCCTAACTTGTCTCAAATTCAAGGCCGAACATCAACGACCTTCTGGTTTGCTTGTACAACCAGAGATACCGGTTTGGAAGTGGGAGAACATTGCAATGGATCTCATCACTAAGTTACCGCGTACCTCTAAAGGTCATGATGCTATTTGGGTTATTATCGATCGATTAACGAAATCAGCTCATTTTATTCCGATTCGCGAGGATCTATCTGCTGATAAACTTGCGAATATTTATGTTGATGAGATTGTATCACGACATGGTGTTCCTTTGGATATCATTTCCGATCGTGATGCTCGGTTTTCATCTCATTTTTGGAAGACCATGCAATCTGCTTTGGGAACCCAACTAAATCTAAGCACTGCTTATCATCCCCAAACAGATGGACAATCTGAGAGGACGATTCAAACTTTGGAGGATATGCTTAGAGCATGCGTGATAGACTTTGGTGGTAATTGGGATTATCATCTTCCACTGATCGAGTTCTCTTACAACAACAGTTATCATGCTAGTATTAATATGGCACCATTCGAAGCTCTCTACGATCGAAAATGTCGTTCACCTGTATGTTGGAATGAGATCGGTGAAGCTCAGCTTACTAGACCTGAGCTCATTCTGGAAACAACAGACAAAATCAAGAAAATCCGCGATAATCTTGTGACAGCTAGAAACCGTCAAAAGAGTTGTGCGGATATGCGACGCAAGCCCTTAGAATTTCAAATCGGAGACTGTGTCCTACTCAAGGTGTCACCTAGGAAGGGAGTGGTGAGATTTGGAAAGAAAGGAAAACTTGCACCACGATACGTTGGACCATTTAAGATTGTTGAAAGAATTGGAAAGGTTGCCTATCGACTAGAGCTACCTCCAGAGTTTGGAAATATTCATCCGACTTTTCACGTGTCCAATTTGTGAAAGTGTTTAGCTGATGCTGATCTTCACATTCCTCTCGACGAGATTCAAATCGATGAAACAATGCACTTTGTCGAGAAACCTGTGGAGATAGTGGACCGTACATTCAAATAGTTGAAGAACAAACGGATTCGATTGGTCAAAGCTCGCTGGGAATCCAAACGTGGCCCTGAGTTTACTTGGGAATGTGAGGACCAGATGAAGACGAAATATCCGCATTTTTTTTCACAAGTTTCCTCTAAATAAAATTTCGGGACGAAATTTCCTAAAGTAAGGGAGACTTTGACAACTGTGTTCTGTAATCATCGTATAATGTAAAACAATGTTGGTTATCAATAAAAAAATGTGCTTTGGTGTCATTATATGTGTTATTGTGTGTGATGATTTTACAATTTGATTCGATTCCGATTTCAAGCTTTAAGTCACTTTCTTGAAGGTTATACGCAAACTGGTGCGTAAACGCAATCAGTTTAACGTGACGTACACTCCGGAACTGTGACGTAAGCCAAACATACACTAAATATCCTTTACATAACTTAGAAATAAGTTTCGAAGGATTCGGTATGGCAAAAACATGTTTGTTCGAACTTTAGAACTATATACGACAAAACTGCGAAACGAACATTGGTGACCGCCCGGATAATATTTAAATCCCAAAAATATTCGGTTATGATTAAAATTTTATTTTTAATCAGGTTCATGTTGAAAAATAAATTACCACGCTTAAGAACATTATTTTTCAAGTTTAAGCGCGTACCGCGTGTTACTGCGCAACACAGTGCTTATACTGCAAAACACGGAAACCGCAGCCAGTCTTGGCAACTGAAATTTATTTCAGTAATATTTTGGCGAGTTTATTTTTATAGAATAATAAAAATAATTTAGAACACCATAAACCGGGATTTAAACGCTAGATAAAATACCCGGTATCCAGTTAAATACCTATCTTTATCTAATTTACCAATCAATATTACACATGGACCCCCTCCCCCATATAAATTTCGGTCATATATTGAGTGGCCCCCACAAAAATATTTGATGAATCCTGCTAGATTGTTTTGGCCACTTGTTAATGCATGACATCCTCCAAATCTTATTTATATCTTTCAATATCTATGCATATCCTACACAATCCTTCCAAGATCTTTCACACTCAAACTCCTCCTTCTCTCTCCCTCCCAACCGTCCACATCTCTCTCTCTCACCATATTCATACCTTCAACTAAGTTCTAGTGAATCAAGCTCCATTTCTAGCAAACTTCAAGTTGGTGTGAAGATCCAAAGGTGTTTCCAAGGTGCTTTCAAGTGATTTCAAGCTCCCTATCATCAAAATCTCATCCCACAACCTACTTAAATCTTGAAGGTATAACATTTATGTTTAAATCACACTTTAGATTCTTGGTTGTTCTTGATGATTTGAAGTTTCTCTTGAATCTTGGAATTTTCACTAAACTTGAAATCTAAAATGAAATGGGTCATGATACAAATAAAAATGGTGATGTTCATGTGGGTGTGTATAACCGTACATATATATACATGTGTGTATGAGTTTTGAGCTTGATTGTTGTTAAGTACTTGTTTAAGTTGTTGCTTGTTCTTGAAAAAGAGTTAAAATGCAAGTGTTTAATGATTTGTGTATGTTATGTTAAATGACCAAGTACATCAGCAAATAAACCTGAATATATCATATATTTGAAGCATCTAAACTCATATGAAATGTTGGTGATATGATAGTATGCTTTAGACACTTGTACATGAGTATACATGTTGATTTAAAGCTCAAGAAGTGATAAAAAATGGTTATATGACAAAAATATTTTTGAACAGGTTATAAACACTAAAAATAACATTATTTAGTATATTATAATGGCATGAAACTTTGACATAGGTTTGATAGCTTTGCATGTTGTACATATAGCTTAAAAAGTGGTAAATTATGTGAAATTTGCATGATTTTTGTGCCTTATGTAAGACCTGCACTATCATGAGTATAACCATTATTTTATTCAGTAAATAACATGGGTTATGTTAAAATTTCAAGTCGTTTCAATTTGGGATGGTTCGGGTAATGTTTGATGCAAAACTATGCGGTAAAACGGTTAAAAATCGCCTTTTCGGAGGATTTTTACAAAACTGTTTTCGATCAGTAACCAAACTGATATTTTTTATATAAAAATAAGTATTTTAACTTATAATAAGTTTACTTGGTGTTTGGTTAGTCATACGTGACTTCCGACGCCGAAAAATGTTTTCGAATCGCTAAAATAAGTGTTTTTCGACATAACTAGAATGAGTTGTTCATAGGAAAATTTTATGTGTTACAATGTGCTATGTGTTTTACAATATGTGTATGATGATGTGTTAGTGTTGACAAGATTATGTGATTTACGAAATAATCAAAAATAATAACTTTTCGAGAAATCTCAAAGTTATGTGAAAATTCTAAGTATCGGAGAAACTTATGTATTTTGTGGGTTTTTGATTATTAAATCATTCTATTTAATTTAAGACGAATAAACAATTTGAGGGATAGTGTTAACATATAAAAACGCACTCAAAGGTGAGTACATAGATCCCCTCTTTTACTGTTTTCGATTGTTTTGGGGTGATTCATATGTAACAAAACGATTTCGATATTTCAACGATGGTTTCAAAAACGATTAAGATGGTTTATACTAAACTAATAATGATTTCGATAATGTGAACGAACTTGTTGGTTGTAGTTACATAACTAATGACATTCATTAATTTTGGCCGAACCGACCAGTATTAGGTTATGGTACCATAGGATCCGACAAATCCCGTTATCAGACTACACCCATGGTTATGTGTGGGTTAAGTGGGTAACGACAGAACCTGATGATTGTTAACTTACCCTTTGGTGGTTTGTTAATACGAGTTGAACGAGATGAACGAGTCACAAAGGTTTGAATGTTATTAGCGAGACGACCAAAAGTAGTTTTTCACAATTAAAACGAGAACGATTGGAACGAGAATGATATTAAACGATTGTACGATTTTGAACAATTAAACGATTATGAACGATTTAAACAAATGAACAATGATCTATAATGAGAATGAGTTAAACGATGTTACACAACTATGTTTACGAAAATATATAAACCATACGAGTTTTATTACCAGAACGATTTATGATTTGGTTTACATAAACAAATGTTTTGGGTTAAGATTCATGGCATTGAGGTTTATAAATTATAACCAATCTGTTTTGACTTGGTTATTCATTTTACAATACAAATATTTTACAAAATAAGGTTTCAAATATCGATTAACGAAGTTGTACGAGATATTTCAACGAGCCATGAATCTGACACTCACACAAAAACTATGTGTTCGCCAGCATTTCTTTGCTGACTTTGTTTTTACATATGTTTCAGGTGATGTTGCTTAATGTTGATTGCAAATAGGATGCATGCTCACTTAGGACTGGACGAGGCCTTAGTGATTTAATAACGATGATAGACTATGTTTGACTTGCTTGTTTAACTTTAAGACAATGTTTAATATTTAATAAAACGAAACTCGTTGTATCCATGGTTTGAAAAAATAATTTTGTTACAACACTCCCCAACATTTCCGCCACGGTTTGTTGTTTTACATGGTCGGGGTGTGACATGAATAGTTTTATCCTTTGGAACACATTCATTGCAAACGGCTGCACACTTTTCTTTCAAAATTTTGTTTTCTTTTTCAAGATCTTCACATTTTAGTGTCAGGTCTTTTTCTTTTTCTTTCAAAAACCTTTCATTTTCAATCATTTCATTACATTTTTCTTTGAAAATTCTTTTTATTTTAGTAAATTCAATGTCTCTGGATCTCAGATTGTTATCCTTTTTAGTACAAGCTCTGCACGTTTCCATGCATTTCTTGCAGTGTTCAGTAGTTTTATGTTTAGATATTTAATATTTCAGAAGATTCAGTTTGAGTTACCACAGTGTTTGGCATCGTGGCTTCTTTCGCCTTTTGAATCTGATCTTCCTCAAACACCTGCTATTTTTCAGCATCAGCTTCCTCTGCCTTCACCTCAGCTTTCTTTACCTCTTCCACCATCTTCTGACTTTCATCAACTATTTCCTCTACCGTCTTCTTCTTCTCTAGGCTGGCATAGATCACCTTCCTTATGCCTTCCTCTACCTTTTCTCTGTATCTTGGAATCTCTTTGAGACCTTTACACCAAACCCCTACAGTTGGAATTGCAGCAACAAGTGCTTCAAAATATAGTTTTTCAGGATTAACTGCTGGGTTTCCTTTCGGATCAACAAAACATTCTTTCTCAACACTCCATATGTTCACCCACTTTGCTTCATTGTAAGCATCATAGACGTCACTCAAATACATTCTCGCCTAACGTTCCTCTCGACTCTCAGCAACTGATGCCCTTCTGTTCATGATTTCTTGATTTTTGAAATTCACCTTTGTATTTTAATTATAGACAAACAAACACTTGAAATGTGTGACTGCTGGTCAACGTGAATTCTCGAGAATCCAAATGAACTTTGCCCACAAATCAATTTTCAACGAATGAATACAAACTTCCAGATGAACCAAGTAACTGATGAACTTATCCAAATGATTTTGATTTAGCTGATGAACTATAAGTGTTCTAATGGACTTGTTTAATCGGATAGCCAATTATAAATCTTCGGATGGGCTTTTACAAGTTAATACACCTATCTTTTAATGTGAATTGGATGGGCCAATATAACAGAGTTGTTCAGATGGCCCAATCTAGCGGAAGGCCAAAATTTTTCTTGATCCGGATGGGTTCACTATATGAGCGAATGAATCAGTACACTTCATCCGGATGAATAAACTCAAAAAACTTGCTAACTAATGGACTTGAGAATAACTTATTTTCGGATGAAGTAAATTGCCTCAGATGAACTTGAGGCTTGTCTAGATGGACTAAAAAGAACCAACTCTAGGATGGGCTAATAAAAATGAATGAACAGATAAGCCCAATAATCACCCGGATGGATCACCATTGTTTTAACTAATGTCCGAATGGACTTTAATTTTTACCCACATGTATCCAGCATACATCTTATCACCCGAAATCCAATGCTGTGACAGATTACCCCCTTTATAATTGGACCTCCATCAACTGAATTTCAAGACTATTGGATCTCAAATACCACTGTTGAACCTTTTAATCACCGACTGGACTTAACTGAATGATTTAATTCCGGATGAGTCTTAAATTGTAATCGGATGGACTTAAATTCTATTGGACCTCTTTATTCAACCTTTCTTCACGTGATGATCTGACAGCAATTAAATGTTATTGACAACTATTTGACCAATAACCTTTCACCTTTTACTGTTTGTTGAACCGAAAATACTTCAAACCGTTTTAATTGGGCTACCTTTGTTTTAATTATTTGTTATTGGGCCACATTTATCTGATTAGACCTTAACAAGGATACGAATGGACTTTCCGAATGTAGAATCTTATTCGGATGGACTTAACAAGCCCACATCCGAGCGGATGTAAAAAAATTGGGTCCGGATGTATGTTTAGGTTCGGATGAACAATATTCTACACCCATCTGAATGGATGAACAATACCAACCATCCGGATGAACATAACTAGCTCGAAACCACCAACTTTCGGACAATTTTTTTTAAAGATTTCTCACAAAAATACTTGGAATTTATAACAACCCTCCTAAAATATTTCCGACACTCCTAAAATATTTAAAACACCCCAATATATCCTAAAATATACCCCGTATAAGATATTTGACCCTACATACCTTTAGTTTTATAAAAATAAAATAAAAACAATTTTTAATGGTTCCTGGCAGGGCGCGAAGCCCTTAACCAACCTGGTCGCGGGCCGCGACAACTCAAGACCAGGGAGCACCCGGTGCCGCCACGTGGCACGAACGTGTTGGGTCTAGTGTTTGAGTTAGCCAAGCTAGGCGTTGGCCTCGCGGGCCGCGAAGCCCCTTTCCTTCTCTTATGCGAGGCGCGACAAAGTGCCTGATCAGCACTATAAATAGCTTCGATCAGCCTCAGTTCACAAATAGCTCAACATCGAATTCTCTTTCTAAATTCTGAATATTAGAAAGTAGTATCGGGCATAATATCCTCCTAGTTAGCGAAGCTCTGCCTCGTTGTAAGTATTTTAACCCCCGGTTACGTACTAGATACGCTGCCCGATTGATCTAGAGCTCCGTAACGGTTGTCGAGGTTCTGCCCGACGTAGTCGTTGGAGTTCTGTCTCGGGGAGGGTATAACTAATGTAAAATTGGGTTATTATACTAACGCGTGTGCATTGTTTAATTTAATAGATTGTAACCAGGAAATCACCAAGGAAAAACCTAAAGTAGCAATGTGAGTAATCTCCTTTTTGTGTAAACCTTTTTGTAAACTATTTTTACAAAACCTCAATGCTTTACAATATAATTAAACAGTGATTGAGTATTTGTAATTCTACAATTATCATCGGTATGTTGGGGTTTTGTATACAAAATTTGTTACTACACTGTGAGTAGTAACATGACCACAAGTCGGGTTGACAGTACCGTGGATGGTAATTAAAGTAAGAATTGGAAACAAATATAATTACGAGATCGCCCTCAATGTTGTACAAGGATAAAACCTGTCTTGATTAAATTGGGATTCACTCACTAGTATTTCCCACTGACAAAATGTTTTTAAACCCGTTTCAGGTAACAAAATGTGAAAGCCAAATAGAAGCCAGTTGGACAACACTAAAGACTTGGAAAATGTGGCTATAAAAGTTACCTAAATAAAGAGGATGGTTTATCTAAATAAATTAGGGTTTATCTCTATAAATATGTTTGTAACAGAAACTTGGGTTTTACCCATGTGTTTATTATTATAAAAATGTGGTATTTTACTCTGATAAAATATTTCCTAACTACGCTCCTAATGTAAATTCCGCTGCCAAAATGATAAACCACTGATACCACTGAATCTGAACTCGCGGCCGCTCGTTCCCAGGAGATAGGGGCCCGGGGGTTGTGACAGAGAGTGGTATCAGAGCTTAGCCACTGATTTCATACACATAAGTGTTCTGCTGACAATGAAATTGCCAATTCTGTTAGGAAAAAAAATCTATGCAATTATGTGCATACGTGTATATTATTGTTTTGTTATTTGACAATTTGTTAGTTTACAGTATGAGTGATCAAGGACCGTCGGACGCCTACCGTCAATTGTCCAGTTCCCCTAGAGACGAAGGAACTTCTTCTCAGCCTACCCCCTCGGGGTATTCAGCTGATACCGAAGAAAGGATTTTCGTATTCAAGGCGTAATCCGAGGAGCCATTCCCTACCAAAAAGAGAGGATGGTTCAGTCAGGGAGCTCACGAGCGTAGAAAAAGAATGAGAAAGTTACAGCAACAGCGAGCTTTAGCATCGGCGAATAGGGAGATGAACACTATATCCTCAATAGGAGACTAGCCAACTTCCACATACTAGCTACCACAGCCGCCGATCCGAACTTAGAACAACTCATAGCATAACAGCCACTACCATTGTTCTCAACACAACCCATGGAAATAGAACAAAACCCAGGAGACCAGATTCCACTACTTGCTTTTGACCCAAACGACATCCCTAGAATCTCAACACCCCCTCCACCAGTTTATGACCCATGGTTTGACGACCACAGGGATTACCCAGAATTTCACCCGCAGGAAGAGCTCATACCAAACCCAGTAGCACCCTATCCAAACCTTGACCCTCTAGATCCTTACAGGGATAATGACCAGTATATCAGGGAAATCTTAGAAAACCCATACCCGCACGAAGAACCAATGCCACAGTACCCTGACCCGATACCAGCACCCGCACCACCCATGAGCACTGAGAATGTGCAAGAACTTCGCACCTTTGGTGAGGAGTTATTAGATGAAAGTGAGGAAATAAGGCAAATAGGGGAAAGACTCGTCTGGAAGTACGACGAGCGTAATATGCAATATTGGATGAACCCCTATCAATAATAATAATAATAATAATAATAATATAAATATATATATATATATATATGTGTGTGTGTGACTTGAAAAAAAAATCAACTAAACTAGATAATCCTATAATTACTGATGCATACTAGTATTGTATTTTAAATTTCCGTTGTGGTTTGTAATAGATGCATAATATATAAAATAGAGTAAAGGTCGCAATGTACGACGATTTTGACCAATCTGTTTGGGTTGTGAGATTTAATATTGTTTTGCAATATTAATACTTGGTAATTATTTACAATCCAGATGGCTAACGACGCAAATCGGGAAAACCAGAAAAATGATAACCAGATAAATAACAGTGCCATTTGACACATAGTAACCCAAAGAATTAGAGATGCTATACCAGCTATCATCCAAAACATTAGAGAAGCGGAAAATAATAATAAAAGTGATAATGGAAGTAAGGAACACCTACTGAACCCAGTCACAGCATGAACAATGGACCGTTACTTCAATTGCCTATTCCAAAAAGAAGAAGAACCATGTTTTATGGTTGTTCTTACAAAGAATTCTGGTCTTGTAAACCAATAGAATTCTCGGGTAATGAAGGAGCCATTGCAGCTCTACGCTGGATAGAAAAGACTGAGGTAGTCCTAAAAATAAGCAAGTGTGTAGAGGAAGACAAAATCATGTTTGCTTCCAATCTGTTTAAGAATGCTGATTTAGAATGGTGGAACACTATTCTCTAGTCTAGGGGAAGTGACAGAGTCTATAATATGGAATGGACTGAGTTTAAGAATATGGTCGAAAAGAAATTATGTCCTCCTAATGAAAAGGAACAGATAGCCAATAAATTCTTAAACCTTAGAATGACTGGAGTAGACTGTAAGGGTTACACTACTGTATTCTTCGAATATGCTAGAATAGTGCCAACCCTAGCTTTATCAGAACCGGTATTAATCTCCCGTTACATTTGGGGATTAATCAGTGAGATTAGACATATAGTCAAGGCAGCTAGATCACCAACCATAGAAGAAGCTGTAGAACTAGCAAATACCTTGACCGATGAATTGGTACGTAAGCTAGAAGAGAACCAGAGAAAGAACCTAGTTCAGAAACTTACCCAGGAATTCCGTTATGGAAATTCCAACCATGGGAAAATATAGGTTCTACTTCTGCACCTTATTGTAAGGCTAGCAAGAAGAAGCATTCAGGAAGATGCTCTACATACTGCAATTTCTGCAAGATACCAGGACATAAGGAGGAAGATTATAGAAAGAAACCCAGTAATGGAGTATGCTTTAACTGTGGAGAAAAATGGCATATTAGGCCAAATTGTCCGAAACTAGCTCTAGCCATGAATAACAAGACTATTAAGAATGCTAGGGCATTTGTTCTGACAGCCGAAGAAGTAAAGATGATTCCGGATGTGATTGCCGGTACATTTTTAGTTAATGATGTTTTTGCTAAAGTATTATTCGACTCTGGTGCAAACCAAAGTTTTATTAATACTTCATTTTGTAAAATTCTCAATTAACCATTAACTAAACTCCAAAAAGAGTGTCTAGTAGAGACAACAAATGGTGAAACCATTAAGATTTCTGAAATCTTGCAGGGAGCAAGAATAGAAATTTTAAACCAATATTTTATTGCTAATCTTTACCCAATGAATCTGGCTGAATTTGATATTGTATTAGTAATGAATTGGTTAGTAGCCAATAAAGCCAGTATTCTATGTGATCAAATGTCAATTCAAATAAGTTCATCAAAGGGTGAAAAGATCACAATTAAAGGAAATAAGCCATCCAGATCCGCGAAATTCATCTCTGTGATGAAAACCGCAAGCTGTGCAAGGAAAGGATCCCTAGTATATATGATTTCCATAATCATTAATACTAAAGGAAAAGTATTGAAAGATATTCCCGTAGTATCTAAATTCTCAGATGTGTTCCCAGAAGAATTACCAGGACTACCACCGGACAGGGAAGTTGAATTCAGAATTCATCTGTTACCAGGAACCGCAACGATTGCCAAAGCACCTTACCGTTTGGCGCCAGCAGAAATGCAAGAACTGAAGAAACAGCTAGATGAACTTTTGGAGAAAGGTTTCGTACAGCCAAGTTCATCACCGTGGGGAGCACCAATTCTGTTTGTTAAAAAGAAGGATGGGTAAATGCGTATGTGCATTGATTACCGAGAGTTGAATAAGGTCACGATTAAAAATCGGTACCCATTACCAAGAATCGATGATCTGTTTGATCAATTGCAAGGAGCTCGATTTTTCTCAAAGATCGATTTACGCTCAGGATATCATCAATTAAAGGTACATGAAGAGAATATTCCTAAGACCGCCTTCAGAACAAGGTATGGTCATTATGAATTTACTGTCATGCCATTTGGTCTAACCAATGCCACAGTCGCATTTACAGACATGATAAACCGAATATGTAAGCCATATCTGGATAAATTCATAATTGTCTTTATAGATGATATTCTCATTTACTCTAAGAATGAAGAGGAACATGCAGCGCATCTGCATACACTTTTAAATTTGCTGAGAAAAGAAAAGCTTTACGCTAAATTTTCGAAATGCGAATTTTGGTTAGGAGAAGTACAGTTTCTTGGACATTTAGTTAATCATGAAGGGATTCATGTGGATTCCACAAAGATTGAGGCAATTACTAAATGGAAAGTCCCTGAATCACCAACAGAGATTAGAAGTTTTCTAGGATTAGCCGGTTATTATAGAAGATTTATTCAAGATTTTTCTAGAATAGCCATTCCCTTAACCAAGTTAACCTGTAAGTCTGTTAAGTTTGAATGGGGACCAAAACAAGAAGAAGCCTTTAGAATTCTTAAACAATGATTAACCAACGCACCCATACTAGCGTTACCAGAAGGAACTGAAGACTTTGAAGTCTATTGTGACGCTTCTAAGTTAGGTTATGGATGTGTGTTGATGCAACGACCAAAGGTTATTGCCTATGCGTCTAGACAACTTAAGAATCATGAAGAAAACTATTCAACTCATGATTTAGAATTAGGAGCCATAATTTTTGCCCTTAAGATTTGGAGACACTATTTATATGGAAATCAATTTGTTGTCTTCACAGATCATAAAAGTTTAAGGTACATTTTTGGGCAAAAAGAATTGAATATGAGACAAAGACGTTGGATAGAATTTCTTAGTGATTATGATTGTAATATCCAATATCATGCAGGAAAAGCTAATGTAGTAGCAGATGCTTTAAGTCGAAAGTATCATGAAAAGCCAAGAAAAGTGCGTTCTCTTAAATTAAATATGCGGATAGATTTAAACGAGCAAATTAGATCCGTACAAGAATCGGTAATCAAGGGCGATACTGAAAAGTTAAAGGAATGATTAAGGAATTAGAACAAGGAACGGATGGAATTTGGAGATTCCATAAGAAAATGATGTGGATACCTAAACTAGGAAACCTACGTCACCAAATATTAGAAGAAGCCCATAAGTCTAAGTATACGATGCATCCTGGAAGTGATAAGATGTATCAAGATTTAAGAAATGATTTTTTGTAGATAGGAATGAAAAAGGATATAGCAGCTTATGTTGCCAAGTGTCTAACCTGTTCACAGGTGAAAGCTGAGCATCAGAAACCCTCAGGTTTATTGCAGCCACTGGAAATGCCTGTATGGAAATGGGAATTGATAACAATGGACTTTGTTACCAAATTACCCAAGACACGAAAAGGTAATGATAGAATCTGGGTGATTGTAGATAGCTTAACCAAGTCTACTCATTTCCTACCAATGAAGGAAACATTTAGTATGAAACAATTAGCCAAGTTGTATGTAAATGAAATAGTTTCTTTACATGGAATTCCTCTATCAATTGTTTCTGATAGAGATAGCAGTTTTACTACTCAATTTTGGACAAGTTTCCAAAAAGCAATGGGAAACAAGTTAAATCTAAGTACCGCTTATCATGCTCAAACGGACGAACAAAGTGAAAGGACAATTCAGACAATGGAGGATATGCTTAGAGCTTGTGTAATTGATTTCGAAGGAAATTGGGACGATCACTTACCATTAATAGAATTTTCTTACAATAACAGCTATCATACCAGTATCAATGTTACACCTTTTGAAGCACTTTATGGACGAAAGTGCCGGACTCCAGTCTGTTGGGCAGAAATTGGAGAAAAATAATTGTCTGGACTAGAAATAGTGCAGGAAACAACGGACAAGATTATTCAAGTCAAGGAGCTACTAAAAGCAGCACGCGATCGACAGAAACGTTATGCTGATAACAGACGAAAACCATTGGAATTTCAAGTAGGAGACAAGGTGTTGTTAAAAGTTTCTCCTTGGAAAGGAGTGGTAAGATTCATCAAAAGGGGAAAGCTAAGTCCCAAGTATGTTGGACCTTTTAAGATTATTAGAAGAATATGACATGTAGCCTACTAGCTACAACTGCCAGAGGAAATGGCAGGAATACATGATGTATTTCATGTATGTAATCTCAAAAAGTGTTTAGCTGATGAATCATTAGTGATACCTCTTAAGGATATAGAGGTAAATGAGAAACTTAAGTTTGTAGAAAAGCCTCTACAGATTGAAGACAGGAAAGTCAAGAATCTCAAACATAAGAGATTAGTTCTGGTTAAAGTGAAACGGGATTCCAAAAGAGGACCAGAATATACATGGTAGCTTGAATCAGAAATGCAAAGGAAATACCCACACCTGTTCCAGTAGACCCCGAGGACGAGTTCTAAAACAAGGTGGGGAGGATATAACAACCCTCCTAAAATATTTTCGACACTCCTAAAATATTTTCGACACTCCTAAAATATTTAAAACACCCCAATATATCCTAAAATATACCGGGTATACGAGATTTGACCCTATATATGTCACAAATCCCAACCCCACCCTGGACGGAATCGGGAGCCGTGAGCAGCCAAGTGGTACCGGTGGTTATTTTGAAAAGTAGTGCAGCAGAAATTTCGTCAGGACCGTGAGTTAGGAAAAATATCAGAGTTTAGAAAACACCGGATTTTTATTTATTAAATAGATGGAATAAAACCATGTTTTAAAAGCTAGCTTTAATATAGGATAAATTTGAATACATAAAACAACTTTTCTTAATTTAATTTAATTGATAAAATAAGCCACTTCTGTAAGCCTTGTTGGTGCCGCATCCAACTCTAATTCCTGATCTACGGTAATTACCTGAAACCCATTTTAAAAAGAATTGGTCAGCAGGAAATACTGGTGAGTTCATTCAGGTTTTATAAAATGACCCTTAGTTATGAATTACAGCATAAGAGCGATTACAATGGCTTTTATCTTATTTAAGATAACCACGACTTAATCCCTGTAATTATAACCTTGTTATAGATTACAACATAAGAGAGATTATAATGGCTTTAATCTTATTTTTATCTGGCGCCGTGTCACCTGGTGACGATGGTCATACCACTATTGGGTCTTTCCCCAAGTAGTGACGATTATCACTTTTAGGATTTATTAGCCTAACCCGTGAGAAATTAGTAATGTGCACAATACCCCACTAGCCAGTGATTTAAGATAACCATGACTTAATCCCTGTAATTATAACTTTTGAAAATGATTGGAGTATTGTAAAACATGATTGATAAAAAGAGAATAACTCACGTTGCAGATTTAAACGAGCAGAGTTTAGCCTACTGATTAGCCTTGATACCTAGTTTAAATAACAATGCACACGAAACTATGTAAGTAACTAATACAGCATTTACGATAACTCACGAGATTAAAACCCTCACGACAAATGACAAAGTGCAACACTTAAACATCCATCGGATTCACAACGAATGACAGAGTGCAATACTTAAACATCCACCGTTTTCATGACGAATGACAAAGTATACCCCGAGTTCGGGTGGCACTCAAACATCCTGTTGGATTCACGACTAATGACAAAGGAAAGCCCGAAGTTGGGCAGCACTTAAACATCCTGTCGGATAGTTTCAATCGATCGGATATTGAATCATAGCAGCGATTGAGTTAATACCTGGTATCCGCGGCAGCGTTTCCCTATGTGAAATTGTGATTTTAATCAGTAAACTTCGTTTATGAAAGAAAATTTTGAGCACAGATGAACTGCTCATGCCCAGGCAATTTATAGCAAACTTTTGGGTTTTACGCGGCTTGCGTAAACCCTTTGATGTATCTTACGCGGCCCGCGAGGGCCATAAGGAGGCATTAGGGTTGCTGAGTCATTGGTGGTCGTGACATGTGGACAACACGTGTCCCTTAAGCTTATCTGGTCAAACTTCAAGTTGACGCGGCCCGCGTGACCTTCTGCCTATTCTTTACGCGGCCCGCGAGAAGACCAAACATCTGATTTTCTTGATTTTTGATATGGATTAGGGTTAGACAGAACCCCAACAAACTTAGTCGGGCAGAGCCTTGACACGCGTTATGGGCTCCAGATCAATCGGAAAGGGTAGCGGTGATCGGGAGTTAAAACACTTAAAACGGGGCATCGCTTTATTATTATTATTATGGGGTGAAATAAAATTTATAGATTTTTAGAGAGATGGAAAGTTTGGCGAGACTGAAGCAGTTTTGGATGCTCCTCTTCCATTCCTACTTATATTAATTGTAGATTGAAGGCTACGCTACTAAGGACACTTGCCTTTATTTCAAATGGTCATACATACGTGTACTTTATGATTTATTCTTTTAGTTTTTAAATTTAATATTATTAAATGGGACACGTAGTGATTGAAAGCATATATTTCGAAATTATGTTGGATACATCCAACTTTCTAGATTTCGTTTTAGTTACTATTATTTTATTATTTTATTCTCACATTTTAGTATACAGACATGTATATTCACAATTCATTTTCAATTGAATTGTAACTTGTAAGTTTAACTATTATTATTATATTATTATAATTAATTCAGCTGCTTCACTTATTTGGCGCGTATAACTTCTAAAGTATGACGTTTTTAGAAAATAATAAATATGTCATTAGAACGAGAATAATCTTATCTACATTTTGAACCAGGTTTCATTAAAAACGGAGTAGGTTCAAATATATTGTATTTTTATAATTTAATTATTAAACGGTTTCTAGGCCCGTCTAGATACTTCATATTTCTAACAGTCAACTTACCTGTAATCTACTTGTCTAATAATATAAGTTTTTATATACTTTTATTTTAATAGAAAGGTCACTCGAATACAGGCCAATTAATTAGTATAACATTTCAACCAACTATATATAAAATAGTTTTTTTTTAAACTATTTGGGTCGAATAATTATATTAAAATAAAACTAGTTACTAGTGGTTAATAAATTTAAACAACCTAAAATTCTTATATGATAAAAATGGGAATGTTACATCCTCCCCACCTTGTTTTAAATCTCGTCCTCGAGATTTGGACTACGATGTCTCCTCTAGAGTTATGTCACGTCTTAGTCAATAAAACAATATTAAGGTAAATGAAACAAAATCAAAACATCAAATTTTGTGAATATGAGTTGTACAATAAATAGGACTCAATGGTTCAACTGAATTATTTGAAAAAAATCAATGTCAAATGAACGAGATGAAATGATATAATTTCCAAAGTGACTAGGTTCAAACCAAAAGATATATATGATCAATAAATGTCTAAATCGAATGTTTACAAGTTGTGAATGATTTTTAGAATAAACAAAATTTATTGTCAAAGGAAAAATTACTTTAATTGTTAACTGAGGAAGACTGAGAATCAACAAACTCAAATGAAATAGAAGCACGGAAAAAAATGATTTGTCAACTGAGAAAAATCAATATGTTGACATTTATTGATTTGCAAGGATACACCGAAATACAACAAAGTTTAGTGTATCATTGCCTTAACACATAGTTGTATTAAGACCACTTTCAACGATGAGTCAAGTGAAAGGTATATATAGATTAGCTCAAGCTACAAGTTTATACCGACGCCACAAGGTGTCGTAGTGATCGAACTAATAATAGCGGTGACCGGACGAGTTCACCGTATTTTAATTCAAATGAAAGTTCAACGAAGTAAGTATGAATGTTTGTTTCAAACAAATCTAGTAGGATTTTCGATTGAAATTGAAACAATTTGAATAATGTTTTTCGATTGAAGATGATAAAGCAATACGAAAGGCTCGATTGATGCTGTAAGAATCATTAAGAGATACACGGAAATATGATATGAATTTGTGTATCATTATCTTAGCACATGATTGTGTTAAGATTGCTTTTATAGGATAAACCAACAAAGCGGATTCAATATAAATAATTAAATATGTATATGATGTGTGCAACGAGATTAGCGCAAGCTTCAGATTTGTGAAAACGTCACCACAAGGTGATCGTGATTCAAGAAACTATTCAATGTAGTCGAAGATCAAACAAGCCTGTTATAGTTTAAAACAATTGAAGTGCTTGTTGGGATTATTTCGAATATGATGGCTTCAATTCATCATATGGGACTTTGAATTGAATACGTAATGCGAGCAAGTTCAAACAATGGAACTTGGTTTAAACCTAACGAGTTCGTGTATCAATAAGAAAGTTCTGACATGGTCACAACAAAAACCATGTATACCATTCAAAAGAAACTTGAGTTTTTCAAGAAATTCATTGATTCGATATCAAAGAGTCATTGTTTTGCAAAAACGCGGTTTACAAATGCAAAGATCAAGTATAGTGAAACGATATTTGAGTTTTGACAAAACAACGAATTGGAATAAATCCCTCCAATGGTCTTCATAAATCAAACTAACCACATGCGCAACAAACAGTGCATGCGTAACGTGTGAATTTACCAAGAAATGAAATAGATCAATATTTGCTACGATGAAAGAAATCCTCATGGTATGATGGCCATTAGGGGGAGTAGCAATGCAAAAGTCTATTCACAGAGGTCAGAATTTTAACAAAAGAAATTTAAAAATTTTATCTGGAATTTTGGGTGATAACCGTTGTTAAGTGACATTACCAAGGAATGTCGAATAAAATAGGGGATTGTAAAGGTATGTGACTTCTTTTGCAGCGCCAAAAATTGGATTTAGACTATGCACCGATTATTGTGAAAACCTTGTTCTATCATACCTCAGCAAGATTCATGTCGTTTGTAGGATCACGTGGCAAAGTGCCGCTTTTTGATCAGTAGTTCTCCCATTGCTGGGATGAGCATTGTTGTTGTCGTGCCCAATCATATTTTCCAAAGGTTTTACCTTAGATGTCGTGTGTGATATACTTCAACGTCTGTGGACGTATAATTTAAGTTTCATGTGTTTTCATGTGCACTAGCACAACTTTACATGCTTCTTACTTGCGTTAATAGTCTATGATAACGCATTGGAATTTCTTATATTTTTTATGGCGTCCCAACTTAGAGGGTTCCCGTCGTTTATTTTGTCGCAGGAGTTACGAGACATATGATCAAACGAAATAATATTTGATATCGGAATTATAGATATATGCCAGAGATTCCTGATAAAGAAATCTGTAATTATTATTGACACAGATGCTTGTGCTTTATTCCAAATTGTCAATCCTTATGATTTTTTTTTCCTTATAGATATACATATCTATATAATCATATATTTCACATGCTTTAATATACATACCCTTCATAAGGTACATGTATTAACAGATTCTTATTTCCAAAACAAGTCAGATATCAGGTCATGATACTATTTAGGGAAATCTTGTCACTTGTTTGACATATTATATACCTTCTTACCTGGTTCTAGCTGGAGAGGTAACCCCGTTATATCCGGACAAGCTGGAGAGTCTGCTACACCATACCCAGTCTTGCCGGAGAAGAAATTTATATTTCCCATAAATAGTATTTTTCTTAAATCATGATTTGGAAAGTGCATTATGACTTTCAACAACGAATCAGGAAATTAATATTCACCTGACGGACCATATTCTAGAACAAAGTAGTACCAACAAATAAGAAATAACAGTGGTCAAGTGTTATTGCTTATTTATTATACTTGCAACGTTCTAGTTATCATTCTCACGGCATACCAAAACCTATCACATTTTATTTACACAAGTATTTAGCTTATCTCGAAGCTGATACTAAGGCATCTTTTCTTAAGTTCAAGTCTAAATGCTATCATGTGTGCTACCAGTTAATAGCAATTTCCTAACTCTTTTATTTGAGTTTAGGTATTATTATCACAACACCTATTGGCTTAAATCAGTGGCTCTGATACCACCTTCTGTCACGACCACCAACCCCACCCTGGACGGAATCGGGAGCCGTGAGCAGCCAAGTGGTACCGGTGGTTATTTTGAAAAGTAGTGCAGCGGAAATTTCGTCAGGACCGTGAGTTAGGAAAAATATCAGAGTTTAGAAAACACCGGATTTTTATTTATTAAATAGATGGAATAAAACCATGTTTTAAAAGGTAGCTTTAATATAGGATAAATTTGAATACATAAAACAACTTTTCTTAATTTAATTTAATTGATAAAATAAGCCACTTCTGTAAGCCTTGTTGGTGCCGCATCCAACTCTAATTCCTGATCTTCGGTAATTACCTTAAACGCGTTTTAAAAAGATTTGGTCAGCAGGAAATACTGGTGAGTTCATTCAGGTTTTATAAAATGACTCTTAGTTATGAATTACAGCATAAGAGCGATTACAATGGCTTTTATCTTATTTAAGATAACCACGACTTAATCCCTGTAATTATAACCTTGTTATAGATTACAGCATAATAGCGATTACAATGGCTTTTATCTTATTTTTATCTGGCGCCGTGTCACCTGGTGACGATGGTCATACCACTATTGGGTCTTTCCCCAAGTAGTGACGATTACCACTTTTAGGATTTATTAGCCTAACCCGTGAGAAATTAGTAATGTGCACAATACCCCACTAGCCAGTGATTTAAGATAACCATGACTTAATCCCTGTAATTATAACTTTTGAAAATGATTGGAGTATTGTAAAACATGATTGATAAAAAGAGAATAACTCACATTACAGATTTAAACGGGCAGAGTTTAGCCTACTGATTAGCCTTGATACCTAGTTTAAATAACAATGCACACGAAACTAGGTAAGTAACTAATACAGCATTTACGATAACTCACGAGATTAAAACCCTCACGACAAATGACAAAGTGCAACACTTAAACATCCATCGGATTCGCAACGAATGACAGAGTGCAATACTTAAACATCCACCGTTTTCACGACGAATGACAAAGTATACCCCGAGTTCGGGTGGCACTCAAACATCCTGTCGGATTCACGACTAATGACAAAGGAAAGCCCGAAGTTGGGCAGCACTTAAACATCTTGTCGGATAGTTTCAATCGATCGGATATTGAATCGTAGCAGCGATTGAGTTAATACCCGGTATCCGCTGCAGCGTTTCCCTGTGTGAAATTGTGTTTTTAATCAGTAAACTTCGTTTATGAAAGAAAATTTCGAGCACAGATGAACTGCTCATGCCCAGGCAATTTATAGCAAACTTTTGGGTTTTACGCGGCCCGCGTAAACCCTTTGATGTATCTTACGCGGCCCGCGATGGCCATAAGGCGGCATTAGGGTTGCTGAGTCATTGGTGGTCGTGACATGTTGACAACAAGTGCCCCTTAAGCTTATCCGGTCAAACTTCAAGTTGACACGGCCCGCGTGACCTTCTGCCTATTCTTTACGCGGCCCGCGAGAAGACCAAACATCTGATTTTCTTGATTTTTGATATGGATTAGGGTTAGACAGAACCCCAACGAACTTAGTCGGGCAGAGCCTTGACACGCGCTATGGGCTCCAGATCAATCGGAAAGTGTAGCGGTGATCGGGAGTTAAAACACTTAAAACGGGGCATGGCTTTATTATTATTATTATTATTATTATGGGGTGAAATAAAATTCATAGATTTTTAGAGAGATGGAAAGTTTGGCGAGACTGAAGCAGTTTTGGATGCTCCTCTTCCATTCCTATTTATATTAATTGTAGATTGAAGGCTACGCTACTAAGGACAGACTGAAGCAGTTTTGGATGCTCCTCTTCCATTCCTATTTATATTAATTGTAGATTGAAGGCTACGCTACTAAGGACACTTGCCTTTATTTCAAATGGTCATACATACGTGTACTTTATGATTTATTCTTTTAGTTTTTAAATTTAATATTATTAAATGGGACACGTAGTGATTGAAAGCATATATTTCAAAATTATGTTGGATACATCCAACTTTCTAGATTTCCTTTTAGTTACTATTATTTTATTATTTTATTCTCACATTTTAGTATACAGACATGTATATTCACAATTCATTTTCAATTGAATTGTAACTTGTAAGTTTAACTATTATTATTATATTATTATAATTAATTCAGCTGCTTCACTTATTTGGCACGTATAACTTCTAAAGTATGACGTTTTCAGAAAATAATAAATATGTCATTAGAACGAGAATAATCTTATCTACATTTTGAACCAGGTTTCATTAAAAACGGAGTAGGTTCAAATATATTGTATTTTTATAATTTAATTATTAAACGGTTTCTAGGCCCGTCTAGATACTTCATATTTCTAATAGTCAACTTACATGTAATCTACCTGTCTAATAATATAAGTTTTTATATACTTTTATTTTAATAGAAAATGTCACCCGTATACAGGCCAATTAATTAGTATAACATTTCAACCAACTATATATAAAATAGTTTTTTTTTAACTATTTGGGTCGAATAATTATATTAAAATAAAACTAGTTACTAGTGGTTAATAAATTTAAACAACGTAAAATTCTTATATGATAAAAATGGGAATGTTACAATATAGCTTTAATTTTATAAAAATAAAATAAAAACAATTTTTAATGGTTCCTGTCGGGGCGCAAAGCCCTTAACCAACCTGGTCACGGGCCGCGACAGCTCAAGACCAGGGCGCACCCAGTGCCGCCACGTGGCACGAACGTGTTGGGTCTAGTGTTTGAGTCAGCCAAGCTAGGGCCAACCCTAGTTGGCCTCGCGAGCCGCGAAGCCCCTTTCCTTCTCTTACGCGGGGCGTGACAAAGTGCCTGATCAACACTATAAATAGCTTCGATCTACCTCAGTTCACAAATCGCTCAACATCGAATTCTCTCTCTAAATTATGAGAAAGTAGTATCGGGAATAATACCCCCTAATTAGCGAAGCTCTGCCTCGTTGTAAGTATTTTAACCCCTGGTTATGTATTATATACGCTGCCCGATTGATCTAGTGCTCCGTAACGACTGTCGAGGTTCTGCCCGACGTAGTTGTTGGAGTTCTGTCTCGAGGAGGGTATAACTAATGTAAAATTGGGTTATTATACTAACGCGTGTGCATTGTTTAATTTAATAGATTGTAACCAGGAAATCACCAAGGAAAAACCTAAAGTAGCAATGTGAATAATCTCCTTTTTGTGTAAATCTTTTTCTAAACTCTTTTTACAAAACCTCAATGCTTTACATTATAATTAAACAGTGATTGAGTATTTGTAATTCTACAATTATCGTCGGTATGTTGGGGTTTTGTATACAAAATTTGTTACTACACTGTGAGTAGTAACATGACCACAAGTCAGGTTGACAGTACCGTGGGTGGTAATTAAAGTAAGAATTGGAAACAAATATAATTGCGAGATCGCCCTCAATGCTATACAAGGATAAAACCTGTCTTGATTAAATTGGGATTCACTCACTAGTATTTCTCACTGATAAAATTTTTTTAAACGCGTTTCATGTAACAAAATGTGAAAGCCAAATAGAAGCTAGCTGGACAGCACTGAATGCTTGAAAAATGTGGCTATAAAAGTTACCTAAATAAAGAGGATGTTTTATATAAATAAATTAGGGTTTATCCCTATAAATATGTTTGTAACAGAAACTTGGGTTTTACCCATGTGTTTATTATTATAAAAATGTGGTATTTTACTCTGATAAAATATTTCCTAACTACGGTCCTGATGTAAATTCCGCTGCCAAAATGATAAACCACTTATACCACTGAATCTGAGCTCGCGGCCGCCCGTTCCTAGGAGATAGGGGCCCGGGGTTGCGACAGAATTTCATTATGAAATTTTGTAGGATTTATAAAAACATGATTTATCATATCATATCAAAAATTCGTTCAATTTTAACCATGAAATCGTTGTTAATTTTGAATTTTTGTTTAAAAAAATGTGAAAAAGAGAAGATGTAGAAGAATGATGAATCTGATGAAAAATCAACACCGAATCTGATGAAATTATGTCAAATCTTGTATCTCTGTTCTGTGCAATCGATCTCCCGCTCTGATACAACTTGTGAACACGTTTTAGGATCGTATTTGACTCCCGAACGATTGCGAATGACACGTACAACGTGCGGAATTCGTGCACGTGTGTGGACCGAACACAAGAACTAATTATAATGATGATTCGATTAATCGTATGACAATGTTTACACCTTGAATCACCTTCTTTGCTACTTTCTCTCTCTAGACTTGAAAGCTCTCCCAATGTAGAAAGTGGCAAAAGTTCTAAATGAAACACAAGATACTCCTATTTATAGGCATGACTTAAATCAAGCTTCCTTTCATCCGTCCGGATGGACTTTCCCTTAAACTAAATATTGCGAAACCTTGTCTTGATTCACTTCTGCTACGATGCACGATTGACGGAGGTGATAGACATTAATGCACTCACAACATAATCATAACTTACAACGAGCGAAACATATTGATTAACTGTTTGAGCGGTATCGTTTTAACCTACATATATTGTCACACACCGGTTTTCGATATCCCCGGAAGCGTGTCGCGAGGTGTGGCCAGAGCGACAATCGTTACAATCAATCGAGTAAACAACATATTTGAAACATAAAAGGATGTTCATCCATACATTTGTTTAGAAACCATAATTTACAATACAAACATCTTGTTTCAAAGAAAACAACTACAACTTTAACAACATTGTTCAAAGTTTAAAACAGTTCCACACAACATGATAACAGAAAACGGATAACATCTCAAAAGCTTGAGTTCTTGATCGAACATATTTTTCCAAAGCTGTCCACTAATCTCCTGTAATACATGTTAGTTTTGAAAACATCAACAAAAGTTGGTAAGTTCATGTTATTTAGTTTTTGCATCAAATGGGTCTCCAAAACATTTGAGGTAGTAAATTCGTTTTGTATAGTATAATGAAAATCGTATGATCATCAGTGTTTTGCAAGGACACTAATTTGTATGCCAGAATAGGAGGCAACCAAACCTTGACAATTTATCATGTGAGTCAATGACACTAGTTTGGACACAAAAGCACTCTTAACGATCGCTGTTATTGTTGCCGTTAAGAGTGGGGCTTGCCAAAACCCAAATAGATCTATTCGTTTGTTCCTCAGTACTTGTTTATTTATTAATGGTCCCTTTATTTTAAACACCTATCCACATGTGATCAAAATAGTTTCATCGCAATCATCATACTATTTGTAACATGTATACATCCCCGAGAGTTTAAAACTATAAACATTTGAAATAAAAGGGGAAACATGAGCTCACAGATTTGCGTTCCATGCAAATCTCTATTCGATTCCTAGTTCATCGTATGTTTCTCTACCTACAAGTGTTCTAATCTCGTTAGACACTTAGGTTTATGTTTGTTTTTCGTACAAGTATTTCATCTTGAATTTCGTTTTTAGTTCTTGTATTTGTTTGTTTTCTTTGTTTGTGTTTTCATATATATATATATATATATATATATATATAGGGTAAGGTTCATGCGAGAACCACCCTTATTGCGAGAACCGCGAGAACCAATGTGAACACAAAATAAAATCTAAAAAAAATCAAAAAAACACTGAATTTTTTTCTAATATTTTTCTTAAAAAAATCTCTATATTTCGTTACCATTAAAAAAAACTTTTTTTTTTCGAGTAACAGTTATCCATGCACATGTGCATATGTATCATTACTTCGACAAATTCGGTAATACGTTATCAGGAATAGACAATTGTACTTTAATTTACAATATCATTCGTAATACACTACTTTTTACATTACCAATATTCAAAATGCACATGTGCATCATTATGTATAACCATGATATAACGTGTTTTGGTACAAAAAGTTTGTGATTTTGAATGGAGAAGTAGGCCTATATACATGTTTTTTGGTTAGTTATATCTAGTGGTTTATAGTTTAGTTATAGTTGTCAATTTATGATGTAATATGTTGATTGGATGGTATAAATGGTGTTTACATACATGTAATAAAGTGAAAATATTGGTAATGGTATTGTATTATGGATGGTAGGAGGTAATGGTATTGTATTATGGATGGTAGGAGGTAATGGTAGTGTATTATGGATGGTATGATAGATGAAAGGAAAGTGTATTCAAAGTAGTGTACCAAAACACCTTATTTCATGTTGATACATAAAGATGCACATGTGCATTTCTAATATTAGTAATGTAAAAAGTATTATATTACACATGGTAGTGTAAATGAAAGTGCAATTGTCTAATAGTTGTAATAAATTACGGAATTTGTCAAAGAAATGACAAAAATGCACATGTGCATGTTTGCGTATTATGGATAGAATGATAGATGAAAGAGAAAGTAGTGTACCAACACACCTTATTTCATGTTGATACATATAGATGCACATGTGCATTTCTAACATTGTTAACGTAAAAAGTAGTGTATTACACGTGGTAGTGTAAATGAAAGTGCAATTGTCTAATATTTGTAATAAAATACGGAAGTTGTCAAAGAAATAATACAAATGCAGATGTGCATGGATAACTATGACTCGATTTTTTTTTTTTTTGAAATTTTTTTTATTTTTTTATTGTTTTATTGTAAACAAAATATAGCGATTTTTACAAAAAAAAAATGGTAAAAAAATTGGTGTTTTTTAGATTTTTGTAGGTATTACTGTTTGTGTTCACACTGGTTCTCGCGGTTCTCGCAATAAAGGGTGGTTCCTAACGGATCCTTCTCCTATATATATATATATATATATATAGGGGAAGGTTCATTGGGGAACACTAAAAAAGTGGGGAACAGCGGGGAACTGACTCAAACTAACTCCGATTTGACTCATTCCAGCGGCGTTGGAACCGGCTCGTCGAACCCTAACTAGGATCTCTTAACCCTAATTCCTAACTCCTAAACTATAAACCCTAAAGCTAAAAAATAAGGCTAAAACCTAAGCTAAACCGTAAAATCTAAACTATAAACCCTAAAAGCTAAACCCTAAAGGCTAAACCTAAAGCTAAATCCTAAAGCTAAACCCCAAACCCTAAAGCTAAACCATAAAGCTAAACCCTAATATATTTAGAGTTTAGGGCTTACGATTTAGGGTTTAGGGTTAAGATATCCTAGTTAGGGTTCGACGAGGCGGTTCCAACACCGCTGGAATGAGTCAAATCGGAGTTCGTTTGAGTCGGTTCCCCACTGTTCCCCACTTATATATATATAGTGTGAGGTTCATTGGGGAACACTAAAAAAGTGGGGAACAGTGGGGAACCGACTCAAACGAACTCCGATTGGACTCATTCCAGCGGTGTTGGAACCGCCTCGTCGAACCCTAACTAGGATCTCTTAACCCTAAACCCTAAATCATAACCCCTAAACCCTAAATATATTAGGGTTTGGCTTTTAGGGTTTAGCCTTAGGGTTTAGCTTTAGGGTTTAGAGTTTAGCTTTAGGGTTTAGGGTTTAGGGTTTATCTTTAGGGTTTAGCTATAGGGTTTAGCTTTAGGTTTAGCCTTTAAGGTTTAGCTTTTAGGGTTTATAGTTTAGATTTTACGGTTTAGCTTAGGTTTTAGCCTTATTTTTTAGCGTTAGGGTTTAGAGTTTAGGAGTTAGGATTTAGGGTTTAGGGTTAAGAGATCTTAGTTAGGGTTCGATGAGCCGGTTCCAACGCCGCTGGAATGAGTCCAATCGGAGTTCGTTTGAGCCGGTTCCCCGCTGTTCCCCACTTTTTTAGTGTTCCCCAATGAACATTCCCCTATATATATATGTAAACACCCTCAACGGTAACTCAACCCTCTCAACGCTCTCAAGGGTAACTTTCAAGGCGTGGTCACTAGAATCGGCGACGGTGTTCCACGCGTGGTCACCACGAACCACGCTACAGTATGGGCACCCCCACCCCTAATCGGGCCATACTAGTTTGTAGATAAATAATCCGTTGACCTGCACCTCCAACACGACAATCGTCAAACACTCAAACGTGTAAAGGCATTGAATTTTCAAGTCTTCCATTATTCATTTCCAAAACCCAAATTTACTCCAATCGTTTTCATAAAATAAAATATCCATAACTCACAACCACTTCTTCCCAACCACACTCTACAATGTCACTACGGTGGTTACCGGCGGTGCTATTATTATTATTATTATTATTATTATTATTATTATTCATCCACACCTTCCACTCCCAACAAACCTACGTCAACAACACCCAACTCGACTGCAACGACAACTCCACCACCGCCTTCGGCTACACCTGCAATGGCCCCACCACCTGTTTCTCCTACATAACCTTCCGATCACAACCACCTCTCTACAACACCCCCGCCACCATCGCCACCCTCCTCAACTCTAACCTCACCGCCATCACCTCCCTCAATAACTTCTCCTCCACCTCCGCCGCCATCCCTGCCAACACCGTTGTCGTGGTTCCTATCAGTAACTGTTCTTGCTCTGATGACCACTAGAACCAGCACAGCGCCGACTATGTGGTTCAAGGTAACGACAATTACTTCACCATTGCTAATAATACAGAAGAAGGTCTCACCACCTGCCAAGCTATGGTTACACATAATCCCTACGATTTACGTGAGTTAGTAGCCGGTGAGAATCTCACCGTTCCGATTAAATGCGCATGTCCGACCGCTAAACAAACAGCCGCCGGAACATTTAAAACACGTTTCAGGTTTTTAATGTGAAGAGAAGAAAATTGCTATAAAGCACTCAAGCTTAAATAACTGGCTATGTAAACGTGAATAAAACGTGTTTTGTAATCACGGGTTTATCCTAGTGAAAATCCTTTATGTAAATACGGGTTTTACCCTACAGTTTATGAAATGAAAATTTTGGCGTTTTGAAACTCTACTATTTTTCCTGACACCCGGTCCTCATAAGTTTTCCGCTGCGATAATTTTAATAAACATCGGTACCACTTGTATCTGCTCACGGCTCCCGCCCAGGGTAGAATCGGGGGTTGTGACAGAAGGTGGTATCACAGCCACTGGTTTAA
This sequence comes from Helianthus tuberosus, assembly GCA_030545235.1. NCBI lineage: Eukaryota > Viridiplantae > Streptophyta > Magnoliopsida > Asterales > Asteraceae > Helianthus > Helianthus tuberosus. The sequence goes on along the minus strand of JARYGA010059718.1, from coordinate 7,182,686 downwards.
GCTAATTAAATATTATGAAAATACTTAAAATTAGTAGTCAGGAATTAGATGAAATAGTTCTGTGAAATCTGTGATACTAATTAAATATTATATATTCGATTTTAGGAGTTCGCTATTTTTATTGTTTTTGACTAATAGTATGAGTGGCAGAGAACTATCAGATGTTTTCCAAAATATATCTGTTAACCATACAAATATGGATACTGCTGAGAATCAAACTGGATATAAAGCGGATACGGACGAACCGATGATTTTTCAGGCACGACCGTTACCTAAAGCACCTCCGAAAAAGAGGAAGCGAATATTAGATTGGAAGGTAAGAAGGAAGAAGAAGCCGCCAACTGCAACAAAAATAGAACTCTCTTTCAAAATTACGGCTGATTCTTCATTCTCATGACCGAAATCCCATCTTTTGTGGAAGAAATTCCACAAAATCCACCTCCAAAACCTCCGATTCCACCAAATATAACTAAAACCTCGGTCCATTCTCCCGTTATTTCCCCCCATATGCAAATACCTAATGAGAAGATTGGCGAGTGTTCAAGCGCCGCTCTCCCTATTCATCTGGATTTTGTGAATTCAGGCCTCAAGGATGATGCTTGTCCCACTCAAGCAACGATTAAGACCTAAATCGTTCATCCCTGCCCCCTAAAGTTGCAATTTGGAGAACCAGAGCTAACACGAATCTGGTGACGAGGAGCTGGATAAAATTAGGGCTGAAAAGTCATTCATGACCAAGCCTTGATGCAGGAAGCTGGTCTCCTCCCTGGCGGTCTCAAATTTGCAAACCCTAAAAAGGGTGGCGTTAAAATCAAGGGATTCAGGAATCAAAAATGTTCCAAACCAGTTGTCAAGTATGGTCCAGCTCTATCTGACCTCCGAATCAAAGGATTCATTGAGGAAACCCAGAGTATTACGGCCAAATCGAAAATGGGACCGGTGAGATGGGCAACCGTCATTGAAGCTGAAGCTAATTTGCAGGGCATGCTTGAACAAAACGAAGAGATTGAGCCCCAGGAGACCCCTATTGACACCGAATCCACCCACATGGAAGAGGATGTCCCGAATATTGTTCAACTGGATGCCAGCTCGTGTGACCTGTCCGTGCCAAAGGTATACAGCGATAACTCTCAACCTGGTCCTGATTTGAACACGGTGGAGTGTACAAATGTTGCTGCCCAAGACCCTATTGATGTTGTTTCAGCTATTAAGGGTGTGTCCACGACCCAGCTATTGCCCTCAGAGTTAAATATTATTCCTAATACTAATGGGAATGTGAATTTGGGGATGGGGACTGGTCTGAATGGTCTAACAGGGCTGAATGCTCCTACATAAAATGTATGGCAGAAACATAACCAGTCGGGTTTATCTTTTGTGGATCAAATAAGAATTAACAACGATGAAAATGACATTAATTTGGAATTCATACCTCCGGTTTTTACCCCTGAGGGAAAATGTCGTGTTGTTGTCACTAAAGAAGATCAAAGATGTCTGCTAAGGTGTTCCCGTTATATCTCTATGGGTATTTTTTAGGATCACCCATGGACTTTACAAATGTTAACTTATGTTTAAAACGGTTATGGAAGGCGTATGACATTTCAGAAATCTCTAAGAGTTATACGGGCTTCTTTTATTTCAAGTTCACTAGTGAAGAGGTTCTAAATGGGGTGATTGAAAATGGTCCTTGGTTAGTCAATAATGTGTCCGTCATTATTAATAAATGGGAACCGGGTTTATGCCTCCAACGCATTGAGCCTGAAACCATTCCGTTATGGGTCACGGTGCATGATGTACCTATGGAACATTGGACGAAAAGAGGTATGAGTATTCTATTTAGTGGTGTGGGCAAACCACTTCTTATGGACCGGGTCACCCAAGCTAGAATGGTTAACAACTCGGGGAAATTGGACTATGCTAGGATGTTAGTTAATGCCAAGGCAGAGTTCAAACTCCTTTCGTTAGTTGAAGTTGAATACCCGAATGGGCCAAATGGTGAGGTTCGGGTTGGGGTGCTGAATATCCCCTATCAATGGAAGCTAGTGGTGTGTGAACACTGTGGGATGTTTGGACACTCCTTTAAGTTATGCAAACAAAGGCCTAGAACGGCACAGGAAATGGCTATAGCCTCTAAGACTTCAGCCAATTCTCAAGTGCAGCCTAATGTTGATAAGGAAGTGAGCAACCAGCAGGGAGAATTTATTTCAGTGGAACATACCAAAAAGAATACTTTTAAGGACCCTGGGAAACATCAGAACCTGTATGCTGAGAAGGGGACATCACGTTTGGCTGGTAAAAACAATGGGAACAAGGGTGGCCAAGGGAAGATGAAAGGAGTTGTGAAAGAGGGTCATAGAGGAAATAACAATGCTAATACCAGTGTCAAAGCGGGTTCGATTCAAGGGGTGGATCAAGGTAGTACAAGTGGCGTTAAAAAGGTGAACTCGGGTTTCAATTTCCAGAAAACGGTCCAAGGTGCGAAAATTTCTAAGTCCCAGCCTAAATCTGTGCAATCTCCTTTAAAATAGCCTGCTGTAGCTGTTTCTAACAGATTATCGGTCTTAGATTTTGCTGAAAGTATTAAACAGAATGAGCTTATTGGAGAGCCCATGGACTTATACCCCCAAGGTAATGGTGTTGCAGAAGACTGCCCTGATTAGGTGTTCCACCAATTCGCAGAATTTATTCGATCCAGGTCGGGTTCTACCTAACTGGAGCCAATTCCGGCAGCCGGATTCTATGAATCGGACCCTAGTCAAAGACTATGGAATCACAGATGCCCAAAAAAACATATTCTTAACGCCCTCTGTAGTGAAGCAAAAAGCAGTTAAAGCGAAGGACCAAGAAGATTGTGTCGAAGGCGAATGGGATTTCTTTCATGATAAATGCATGGAACTCGGTTTGGATCCAGATTTTTGTGTTGAGGTTGTGTTCGAGGATGAAAGTGGCTCAGCTCAATTCATATCGCAGCTTTCGAAGGCGGGTAAATACTTTGACCCTGTAGTTGCAAAACCCTCTAAAAAATAAGTCTTATGTGTCTGTCGTTCATGTTTGAGACTTGAGAGGGTGGTTTCCTGGTCTTTTGTTCTGTTTTTTTGTATCTTTCGTTTGATTCTCAGTTGTGCTCAGAAGTTGCTGCTGTTCGGTACTTTCTGTCTGATTTTATATGGTCAAAAGGTGGATTTTGTTGCTGCAAATGTGGGTCAAACAGGCTGGAAATTTCCTGGTTTGATTTCTGCTTCTATAGGTTACACTGTCTGGATGTTTTGTGGTGTCTAGGTTCTTTATTTTCTTCAGTACCCAGTTTTCTTTCTGGTTTTGAGTATTTGGGTCTGGGCAGGTGTGTTAGTCAGTATCTCTTGGGTTGTTTTTGGCCGCTGGGTTTGTCATTCATCCAGAGATCTTCTCTGGGTTTGGGCTTTGTCTTGGTGTCCGGGTTTGCTTGGTGTCGGGTTATGTTTTTGGTCTGGGTTTTCGTCGTCTAGTCCCTCCTTTGGTGTCCGGGTATATTGTTCCAGGTTTGCTTATTTTTTGTTTCCGAGGTTAAATAGTGGATCCGGGTTTTTGTTACGGAATGGGATGGCTCCGGGTTTCTTGATGGGCTCCAGGTTTGTGCTTCGTTCTAAGTTTGTTCCGGGTTTTTTGTTTGCAAAGTCCTGCTCCGGGTTTTTTCCAGGTTTGGTTCAGTCCAGCATTTGTGTGCACCCAGTGTTGACTACGGTGTGCGTCCCAGATAGCTATTCAGCCGAAGCCCAGTTCGGAAGCCTAGTGGTGGGATTTTTTACTTTGTACGCTGCATCGAAGGAAGGCCCAAGTTATTTGGTGTATCAAGTTGGGATTATATCTTGGAAGTCTTCCTAATTGTGTTAGAAGGCCCAGTTTGGGCTTCGCCCTAGCTGGTTGTATGAAGGCCCAAGGCAATTGGGTTTCCTTTCGTTTTAGTAGAACTAGTGTTTTATGTTGTCGAACCTGTAATATAGATGCAGTGGGAAATGACATAATTCCTACTAGGATCTTTCACTGTAGTAGGCGTTGTATATTTTTTTGTTTGGCGGCCCCAAAGCTTGTTTTGGGTATACCGCCTATAGGTAGCTCGGGGGTATGCCCCTTTGGCTCTTTTTAATTTTTATCCTCATTTATAATAGTTTGGCGGGCGAAAGCTCATCTACCCAGAAAAAACCCTAAATCATAAACCATAAACCCTAAGTTATATGGAATGAAGTTTAAAAAGTAGTTTAAAAAGAATATCAAGTGTTTATCATAACAAATTCCTCAAAAGGTTGAACATTATATGATCAAGGATCACATATCGTGAAGTCAAAGGTTAAGGGTATTATCAATAAATCAAAAATAAAGTAAGGATAAATAAAGGATCATACCAAGACCCTACACAAAAACCGGATTCAAGATAAATCCCTAGACCTACCCTTTGACTCGTTCCAAACTTTTTAGAGTTTTGCCCAATACCCGGGTACACGACACTTCCCTTACAACAAACTAACACGGGTTTCTGAATCGGCTCATTGATTAGGTCTAGGAGGCATCCATGGACCCTACGCAAAAACCAGACCTAAGAGAAGTCCCTAGACCAACCCTTTGACTCGTACCAAACTTTTTATAATTTTACCCAATATCCGGGTACACGACACGTCCTTTTCAACCGACCTATAACTTGGGTTTGTGAATCAGCTCTGGACATGGGTCTAGGAGGCGTCCGTGGACACTTACATGACACAACGCAAGAACCGGATCTAATAGAAATCCATAGACCTACCAAATAACTTGTTCCAAACTTTTTATAGTTTTGCCCAATACCCGGGTACATGACAATTCCCATACAACAGACATATAACTCGTGTTTGTGAATCGGCCCATAAATTGGGTTTAGGAGGCATTCGTGGGCCCTTTCAAGTCCCTACGTACAAACCGGATCTAAGAGAAATCACCATACCTACCATTTGACCTTTTCTAAACATTTTATAGTTTTGCCCAATACCCAGGTACACGACACGTCCTTTACAACCGACCTAGAACTTGTGTTTGCGAATCGGCTAATGACTTGAGTCTAGGAGGCATCCGTGGACTCTTCCAAGACCCTACGCAAGAACTGGATCTAGGAGAATTCCCTATACATACCCTTTAACTCGTTCCAAACTTTTTATAGTTTTGCCCAATACCCGGGAACACGACAATTCCCTTACAACAGACTTATAACACGGGTTTGTGAATCGGCTCATTAATTGGGTCTAGGAGGTATCCATGGACCCTTCCAAGACCCTACGCAAAAACCGGATCTAAGAGAAATCACTAAACCTACCATTTGACTTTTTGTAAACATTTTATAGTTTTGCCTAATACCCGGGTACACGACACGTCCTTTACAACCGACCTAGAACTTGGGCTTGTGAATCGCCTAATGACTTGGGTCTAGGAGGTGTCCAAGGACCCTTCCAAGACCCTACGCAAGAGCCGAATCGATGAGAATTCCATAGGCCTACCCTTTGATTCGTTCCAAACTTTTTTATAGTTTTGCCCAATACCCGGGTACACGACACTTCCCTTACAACAGACTTATAATACGGCTTTCTGAATCAGCTCATTAATTGGGTCTAGGAGGCATCCATGGACCCTTCCAAGACCCTATGTAAAAACCTGATCGACAAGAAATCCCTTGACCTATCCTTTGACTCGTTCCAAACTTTTTATAATTTTGCCCAATACCCGAGTACACGACACATCCTTTACAAACGACCTATAACTCGTGTTTGTGAATCGGCTCATGAATTGGGTTTAGGAGGCGTCCGTGGGCCCTTTCAAGTCCCTACGCACAAACCGGATCTAAGAGAAATCACTAGACCTACCATTTGACTTTTTCTAAACATTTTATAGTTTTGCCCAATACCTGGGTACACGACACGTCCTTTACAACCGACGTAGAACATGGGTTTGTGAATCGACTAATGACTTGGGTCTAGGAGGCGTCCGTGGACCCTTCCAAGACCCTACACAAGAACCGCGTCGAGAAGAATTCCCTAGACCTACCCTTTAACTCGTTCCAAACTTTTTATAGATTTGCCCAATACCCCGTTACATGACACTTCCCTTACAACAGACTTATAACACGAGTTTTTGAATCAGCTCATTAATTGGGTCTAGGAGGCTTCCATGACCCTTCTAAGACCCTATGCAAAAACAGGATCTAAGAGAAATCCATAGACATACCCTTTGACTCGTTACAAACTTTTTATATTTTTGCCCATTACCCGAGTACAAGACACGTCCTTTACAACCGACCAATTACTCGGGTTTGTGACTAAATTCTTGACATGGGTCTAGGAAGCGTCTTTGGACCCTTCCAAGACATAACGCAAGAACCGGATCTAAGAGAAATCCCTAGACCTACCATTTGACTTATTCCAAACTTTTTATAGTTTTGCCCAATACCCGGGTACATGACAATTCCCATGCAACGGGCCTATAACACATGTATGTGAATCGGTTCATGAATTTGGTTTAGGAGGCGTCCGTGGGCCCTTTCAAGTCCCTGCTTACAAACCGGATCTAAGAGAAATCCCTAGACCTACGATTTAACTTTTTCTTAACATTTTATAGTTTTGTCCAATACTCAGGTACACGACATGTCCTTTACAACCGACCTAGAACTTGGGTTTGTGAATCGGCTAATGACTTGGGTCTAGGAGGCGTCCGTGGACCCTTCCAAGACCCTACGCAAGAACCGGATTAAGAAGAATTCCGTAGACCTACCCTTTAACTCATTCCAAACTTTTTACAGTTTTTCCCAATACCCGGCTACACGACATTTCCTTTACAACAGACTTATAACACGGGTTTGTGAATCGGCTCATTAATTGTGTCTAGGAGGCATCGATGGACCCTTCCAAGCCCCTACCCAAAAACCGGATCTAAAAGAAATCCCTAGATCTACCATTTGATTTTTTCTAAACATTTTATAGTTTTTCCCAATACCCGGATACACGTGTAACACCCCGTGTTTTCACAAGTCAAAGTCAAAGTCAAAGTCAAGATCTAAGTCAACGACCGATTTCGCGCAACTTGACTTGCAGGAATTTCGTTATTTAATTCATATTATGTGGAGTAAGTGTTGTTAATGACAATAATCGATGTGTGTTAATCGTTAATCAATCAACTTACGATTGTGAATAATAGGAAGTAACAATGCGATAATGTTAACCAATCAATAATCAAGCTATGCTAATCAAATCGATTTCTAATCGCAACTCGAGCTACAAATTTTTGCTTGTTATTATACGTGTATGTGTGCCTTACCTGTTACCTGTGCATGTTTTATTTATGTTGTGTTGTGTTAATCAAGCGAACTCAATCGAAACTCGAAACGCAATCAACCTGAACTCGAATCGTGAACGAACTACGATAAATGGTGGAAAATAGATTAGGCGAGATATGAGTGCTTGGGACTGAAAGTAATTTGACTAGGAAACCCTATCGTATCTTTTTGTAAACTGTTTAATTAATAGATTATAACCAGGAAGTCACAAGTGAAATACCTAAATTAGCAATGTGAGTTTATCCTCTTTTCGTAAATTCTTTTTGTAAACTGTTTTTACAAAACCTCAAATGTTTTACATTATAATTAACAGCGATTGAGTATTTGTAATTCTACAATTATCGTCGGTATGTTGGGGTTTTGTATACAAAATGAGTTACTACACTGTGAGTAGTAACATTTCCACAAGTCAGGATTGACCATGCCGTGGGTGGTAACTGAATAGATGTAAACAAATATAATTGTTGGATTGCCCTCAATATTGTAAAATGATAAAAATTGTTTTGATTAAATTGGGATTCACTCGCCAGTATTTCTTGCTGATAAAATGTTTTTAAACGCGTTTCAGGTAACAAAACGTGAAAGCCAAATAGAAGCCAGCTGGACAGCACTGAAGGCTTGGAAAAGTGGTTATAAAAGTTACCTAAATAAAGAAAAAGTTTTATTTCAATAAATTAGGGTTTATCCCTATAAACATGTTTGTAATGGAAACTGGGATTTATCCCAATATATTTATTATTACAAAAATGTGGTATTTTACTCTGATAAACTATTTCCTAACTACGGTCCTGATGTAAATTCCACTACCAAATTGATAAACACCGATACCACTGATACTGGTTCGCGGCCGCCCGTTCCCAAGAGATAGGGGCCGGGGGTTGCGACAACCTAGAACTTGGGTTTGTGAATCGGCTAATGACTTGGGTCTAGGAGGCGTCCGTGGACCCTTCCAAGACCCTACCTGAACACATTCAAAACAAAAATGAAGAAAAAAACACCTTTCACATAATCACTAATCAGAGAGTATTAAGATACATGGTAAATCTAATCTAGACATACAACCTCAAATATCACTATGATACCAAGATCTGATTCCCAGATACAATCAAGAGCATTAATTTGCTTAAGAAATGCAAATTGACACAAATTAAAAACCCTAAGACGAAGGAGAAGGGGAACTCAAAATACCAAGATCTAATTCTGATATACAAACACACAATTTCAATTCATCAGATGAATAAAACTCACGATTCCAGCTTCAATTTCACAAATCAAAATAAAAGGCAACCGAAAAGATTACTAGAAAGGTGAAATTGCTTGTGTTTGTTCTACAAGAAGCTGAGTTCTTCAATCAAGTCAGACGTAAGGGAGCAGCAATTTAGAATTTTGGTAGAGGAGTTCTTTGATTAAAACCCTAATTAATCAATTTTTGAAACGCGCGGATCCATTAAAAAATTATCCCGCCTAATTAAATTTTCATGTTGCCACTGCTAATATGGTCGCAGTTAAAAGATATAGGATGATTTAGAGACATTTTTATAATACTTATTAAAATTATTTGATATTTTCCAAAAATTTGCTACCGAAAGTAAACGGTAGCAAAATTTTCTACCATTTTGCTACCGTATTATACAAAATACACGTATTTTCATTTTTGTGGCAAATCAATCACTAAATTTGCTACCATTTTCTTTTCAATAGCAAATTTTGGTCACAATTGCCCATTTTTCTGGTAGTGAACCCTGATCTACCTAAGGTGTTTCAATTTCCACTTGCAATTATATTTCAACAAGAATGAGAAAAATAAGAAGAAGTCTGAATCCTCCACCTCCTCTAAACAACCATCCCTTCACGTTCTGAAAATTCCTGAAATTGTGAAAGCAACCAAAAACTTAAACGAATCGTTACTGATGCGGAAAGGATGGTTCGGAGATGTTTACTATGGTGAACTTTTGCATGGATCAATTATTGTCCCTACTACCATCAAACGATACACGAGAGGCTGGCCAACGGATTCTTGGCCGGATGTTGAAAAGCAAAAGCTTTACGCTTTGCGACACCCGAATCTGGTGTCCTTGATTGGTTATTGTGCTGATGATCGGTATGAGAAAGAAATCATTCTTGTGTATGAGTATATTTCGAGTAAAAAATCTCTTAATGATCATCTTCATGTGCTTAGTACCCCTCTTCCTTGGATTCGTCGACTGGAAATATGCATTGGTGTTGCTCATGGGTTGGAATACCTACATTCTGCTGGCGTTACTCATGGCGACATTAGGAGCTCTAATATCATGATGACTGAAAGTTTGGTACCCAAAATTACAGATTACGGCTTGTCGGGACTATCTCAAACTTATCGTCCAACTGTCGTCAGCATTCCTCTTAGAGCTTGTGCCTATGTGAATGCCTGTGCATTTGACCTTCATGGAGGCTTAACAATGAAGTCTGATGTGTATTCACTTGGCGTGCTTTTGCTGGAATTGCTTTGTGGGAGGCCTGTACTGGATTACAGTCGTCCTGGCGATGACCCGCAACGGTATCTGGCTAACTGTGTCCGATCTTTAACGCTGTTAGAGGATGTGATCGATTCAAATGTGAAGGATGAGATATCAAAAGATTGTTTGGTGGACTTTTTTTAGATTGCAAAGAGATGCGTGAATGAATATCAACAACAGCGACCTGACATGGCTGAGGTCGTGACCTGCCTTGAGTCTATATTGACGTTACAAAAGAGTCACACGAATCCATCGCAAGGTTCACTAAGTGTGAAGAGGCTTACTTATGATGATTTGAAAAAAGCTACAAGTGACTTTAGTCAAAATCCGCCTTTTGGTGAGACAGAGGAGGTGTATCTAGGTTGGGTTGAGCTTGAGCAGGAGAAGTTAGCCCCTTCGAAAGAAGGTGTGGGAATTGCTGTTGTTGTTGCTTCCAAATCGATGGCTCATGATGACTGGCTCGTAAGTCTCACCAAATGTACACATGCCATATATTTATTATGTAACACCTTACTTCCATATAAGGGGCTGGGCTTATTGGACGAAAATGTAACCCAAAAACAACTAGCTTTCGAAATTATCTAGTAATGATTTTGTAAATTGTCAAATCTGTGTTTTGTTCCTTTTTTATAATTCCGGTACAATTAGTGAACTAACCCATAAGCAACTGACTTTCGTTCGTTTAGGAAGAGGTGAACTTCATGGGACAGCTGGATCATCCTAATATCATTAAACTCTTGGGATGCTGCAAGAGTGATGGAGACGAAAACTATCTTGTTTACGAGCACATGCAGAGATCTCTCCGTCACTTTATTCAAGGAGGTAGGATCTCATCTCTCTTTTTTCGTTTTCTCAATTACTGCAGCTATGTAAGATGAATAAATTTTGCAGATGATGGTTTGGAACCACTTTCATGGGGGGCACGACTTAACATCTTGATAGGAGTTGCTCGTGGAATGGCGTATTTGTATACGGATAAAGGCGTCCGTTGTAATTTCCAAATTGATGATATATTGCTGGATGAGGTAGGTACTCATTTGATTTATGGTAGGGGTGTTCTTAATTCGGGCTAGTTTTACGATATGGGCTATTGCTGCTACATACATAAAACCATATTGGGCCACATGGTTCGAACACTAAAAAAATAGATCTAAAGACATGATGAATGTCATAGTGCAAGGATTAGCTAAATGTCTATTGTCTTAGCTTCACAACCGACCTTCCAAATAGATTTCATTGAAGTTGACTTTTTGAAAAGTGAAACTGACTTGGTGGGAATTTGGAACCTAAATTGAGAGGTTTATGTCGTACCAAGGAATGGAATGAAAGAATCTATGTATTCTAATATAATAAAGTGGTTTTCACTTATGTGTCATCCATACATAAAACACACCATTTTTTTTTTTTGCCAAAGTGGCTTTTTCTTCTTTCATTAATTATAAAGTTTTTTCTTCTTTCATTAATTATAAAGTTTACATCTAACACGTGTCTTCCTTAATTGCGAGATTTTCATCAGGTCTTTCCAAACTAGGGCTGGCAATAGGTAACCTGCTAAGACATGATAACAGAAAAGTACACCATGTGATTTTTTTACGTTTTTAAAAATAATCAAAATTTGAAAGTTAGGATCCATTATTTCTCCTTCTAGGTGCATAAAATATACATATGTCTTATAGACATTGGATATAAAGTAGTTAAACGAGTCGTATTCATGTTTAAAATTTTTATTGTTGGCGTTATCAGATACCTGTTAAACCTGCTAAGACACGATTTGCCAGCGCTGTTCCAAACCCTATTCACTTCCACGCCTTCATACGTTCCTAATCTATCCCTCCATCGCCGTCCAATTCCTGATTCTCGAAGCTACCGGCAATCCATCATCGAGCTTTTTGTTGATCAAATTCAACGCGAATCTGGCCTCCGTACCAGCTGAAAATCGTCTGATCTTGCTTGAAGTTGTGCAACTCACCTCCAGTACTGTAAGAAGTTTGTAATAAATACTACGAGTGCAGATTGATTCGAATCGAATCGTAATGACTCAAATTGAGGAAAGAGATTCTTACAGATGGTGAAACTGACGGTGAATCTTTGACTTCTAGGGTTTCGCTATCGTCCTCCATGCGAGAATTGAGATGAATAGAACGAACTACGACGGGGTTTGGGTGATTGGTGGATGTTCATTGACCAGAAGAGTTGACTTGTGAGGAGCAGTTCCTGAATCTTTAGTATGATGCATATATGATCAGTTTTTTTTTTTTATTTTTTTTTTATAATGCATATTATTGTTCAGGTTAAGACTACTAATCCGAAGAAGTATTGTGTCCGTCCCAACACCGGAGTTGTTTCACCGAAATCAACATGTGAAATTAAAGGTGACATTTTTTTTTTGTAATTTAGCTTTTCTATTTGATCTGTGGTTGCTGGAAATTGCTAATTTTAATCCGTATGCCTCTAAAAGTTGTGTGAAATCACCATTAATGCTATTAGTTGGGGCCACTAGAGACGGATGTTTAGCATGATTGGCTTACTATGAGCAATAATTTGCATTCAAGCATTCTGTATAGGCATGATCAATATGTTGACATGTTTATTTAACAGATTGACTGGTCATTCAAGTCAGTCTTAAACGCACTGAATTCGAAATACTTTATAAAACCGACTGTTTGTAATGTGATGGCAAGATATATAATAGTCTTCATTCAATCATGTTGAATAGAAAGTTTTCATAACAAACTGTTTCTGTAGGCAGAGTGATCAAAATCTTGTGATGGCTTCAAAGAGGATATCACGAGGAGTTTGTGGCAGCGTGGGGTCTGGGAAATCGAGCTTTATTTATTGTATTCTTGGTGAAATCCCGAAAATATCCGGTGAAGTAAGTCGTAACTTCATACGTGTAATTAACTTTTTGAAGTCTTTAATTTATTAATTGTTAACGTCATTTCTTTTGGTTTTAATTACGGTTCAGGTTCGAATTTGAGTCATGATCTACATCAAGATTTAAGACCCCTGTTAATCATCTCTATAAATATACGTACAGCTTCAATTTGGTTCGTCACGAGCCGAGCCGAGCTTGGCTCACTTTCTAACCGAGCCGAGACAGCTCAGCTCACTTTCAAAACGAGCCATATCAAGCGAGCTTTTTCCGAGCTAAATCCGAGCGAGCTCCGAGCTCCGAGCTTTTTCCCAGCTAAAGCCGAGCTTGGCTCACTTTCTATCGATGGTATGTCAATTCGATGAAATAGGAAATGCACAACTCTTTTAGTGTTTGTTAGAATATACTATTGTCGATTTTAAATAGAATCTCTCTTTTACCTCCTCAATGCTCTTTAACCGAATATAATATTCTTATTCAGATTTTGGCGGGTGGTTTCAAACAACTTATTACTACAGGCTTGGAGCGTAGCCTCTCGACTGGAAACTGGGATGTTAGTCGATTTAAGATGCATAGGAAAGGCATTACACAGGTGCTTTATTTCTTTTCTAAAAGCGGACAAACTGCAAACAACAGACGTTTGCTGACACTATGTCTGCATCCCAAAAGATATCCTCCATTAATAATTTGTTCTTTTCTACCACAATTTTCCTTGATTTAATCTCAACTTCATTGGTTGATTCAAATTTTGTTGAGATTTCATTCAATGCCGTGTTGATTCGGTAGATCTGGTGTTAGATTTCGTTAATTGTCCCCAAATTTTCTCTCACTTAGGGTTTCTTTTTGTTAGAGGGAGAACAAATTAGAAACCTTATCCATTGGATATATATATCTGTGAATCTGTTACTGAGAAGCGGTTATCTGTTGGAATTACTGTTATTCTGTTGCAAATGAGTTGTTTTTCTTGCTTGAAAGATGTTAACAACTGTGATGGTGAGGAATTTTCAAGCAGGTTTACTCACTGTTTTATGTGATTCATTATGTTTATGTTTTAGGCATTGTGTTTGAGTTTATTACATTTGTGCCATTGCAGGTCATGGAAAGGGAATGAAATATAAGGATGTTACTGTTACTGGTATGTATATATATCAAGATTTATATCGGTTTTTAATTTTTAATTGGTTGTTACTGAAAACCGAACTGGATAACCAAATATCGTTTTGATTAATGATTCAGTTATGGTTTAGTTTGGTTCGGTTTTTTGGTTTACTTTAGTTACTAAAAGTAGAGGGATGAAATGATTGACTGATTTAGTATGGAGATGGGTACATTTAGTAAAGGTAATGGTAAGAAGATAATTTAGATTTATAGAGGTGTTGGCTTAATGTACACTTGTATGCTAAACACACACCGTGGTTAAAAAAAAAGGTTAATTTGCACGGTAACCCCGACCGCGGAAGGGATCTCCCCTCCCAGTTCACTACCCGACAAAGATCCCTGGCAGAAAATATCCTCTGGTCGTACTTGAGTGGGATCGAACCCGAGACCTCTCCAAATGAGGGTCCCCGAAAGACTTTAGCAAGGATGTCGGTGGCCACTTGAGCTAGCCCAAGTGGTTCCGTGGTAAAAGTAGGGGTGTTCATCGGTTCGGTTATCGGTTTATTCGGTTTTGATTTATAACTGGTCGTAACCGAAATTCAAAGCAAACCAAATAAGAATAATGCTTAACCAAACCAAATAACTGAGTAAGGTTTTGATTAAGAATTCAGTTCTTTTATTTAACCAAATAATGAACACGCTTAGGTAAAAGTAGAGGGATGAAATGACTAATTTAGTATGGAGAGGGGGTACATTCAATAAATAGTAGGGGGGGGGTACATTTAGCATAACCATTTATATATTCATTTCTTTTGTGGTTTTATTTTCGTTATCCGACTCCTCGTAGAATCTTCCATATCTTCATATGAGTGATTCACAGTAGGATATCCAAAGGTGCTACCTTAAATCCTTAATGGGCTTCTACGTAATAGTTAAGACCCTTGGATTTTCGGGGATGTTAATGAACATATTTTGAAGTTTGTTGGGCTGTGTTTGGTGTGTAGATTCTATGAGAGAACAAAGTGCTGCATTGTCTAATCAGGGGGCTAATGTGGCTAGAAGCTTTACATTTCATGAGCTTGCTGCATCCACACAGAACTTCCGGGCTGCGAATTTGATCGGAGAAGGTGGATTTGGAAGTGTATACATGGGCCGTTTGGAATCTGGAAAGGTAAACATCGTTCATTTGTACTTGTGATTTCAAACATCTGAAACTGTTGATGTGCCTTTTCAAATTAATCAATAGTGGATAATGTCATTAATGTGGAATTGATAATTAAACTATATGAACAGCTAGCTATACACAAGTTTATGGTACCCTGAATGTAATTTCAAGAAAGAATTATATGACATTTGCTTAAGGTTTTAAATTCGATTATTGATCATGTTTTATTATTTTTCATTGAATAATACTTTTTATTTCTTTGTCTATAACAACTTACGGATGGAAAAAAGTGAAACATGAAGAAATGCGATACTACTAAGACAATATCTTAGGTATTATATGTGAAAGTTCAACACCGGCATGGTTTTGCGTTTTGAATCATTGGATAAAAGCTTGCTGCAAAAGGAATTAAAAAGGAGAGTTTGCTGAGTGTTGTAGAGACCAAAGCAGAGATGAACTCAAACTCAAAATTGTTGATAAAGATCGTAAACTTACGAATACGACACTAAATGTATATAAAGAAGTTTTTAGAGATTTGTAATTTGTATTTGTATCTGTATATTTCTTAGTTGTGATAGTAAATATGATATGTAATTTTAAATAAAGAATTTGCAATTACAATATATATTTATAACTTTCTATTTCAGTTTTTCATGGTACCCAACCCCGTGTACCACACGGGTTTTAACCTAGTCTATCTATACTATATAATAAAAGAAACCATGTTAGGGACACATGGCGCTCTCTGAGGCGGTCTTAATTATTTTTCTAAATATTTATTATGGAAAGTCAATTATTGATAATATTAAATTTAAATTTTTTAAGTAAATCTCTTTTTTTTAATATCTTATCTCCATTATCTCTTGTAATTGTTCTTAAAAGTCAATTATCGTTCCTCAAATCAGTATCACAACCAATATTTGCATCCTTCTTCATGCTCTAATTCAATTAAAATCAATTCTCTTTTGATACACAAGTTTGGCACGGTGAACGGAATTCTTCACCAAATCATAGTATTCATTTGCAATTAAAATTAATTTGGTGGCAATTGTTTCAACATTATAAGTGAGTTGTTAGAATTGTTCACAAAATCACAAGTACAATTTACAGTTGAAATTAATTTGGTAGCAATTGTTTATTATTTTATTAAAAATATCCATTGTTAAGATTTAATTATTCTCGGTTTAAGCTTTAGTTTAATTAGGTAAGAATACATGATTTATATAATTCACAGCAATCTCATTATATGAACAGATTTTAATTGTGCTTGTATTGACTTTATGGGATTTTTTAGAGGCGGGTATGATCGATCTCTGATTAATGCTTGGGATAAAAGAATTGATTTTGAAATAGAATTGTATTGGTGAAAGAAAGTAGGAACCGGAGGAGAGCTGAAGACCCGTGAGAGCAGAAACAACTAAGATGGGATAGAGTAAGTTATTCTATAATTAGATTTAATCAAAACTACGTCGTTTTGGTGGGTTTCACGTGTATGGTAACACACCTAAGAATATCGTATTCACTTTCCCCTTATTCAATACATGTAGAACATATATATTTTTTTATACATGTGGTATATTTATAATCTTACTTCTAATAAAGGATCCCATTATTCCGTTTTACACTCCAATGAAATAATAATATTAAATCATAATATCCAGCTTATCTCTTGTATATTTAATATTTTTTACTAAAATATTTCTTTTTTTTCTGCTGATTATCCAACATCAGGTAATACATAAGTTTCTAACTTAATAATAAATAAAAAACAAAGTAAAATGTTATAAACCATGTAATACACAACACATCATCATCATATCAGTAAATCCCACCAATAGCAAAGCAAAGGTAGGGTCTGAGAAAGGTAAGATGTAGACAGCCTTACCTCTACCCCGTAGGAATAGAAAGACTATTTCCAGTGAGACCCCCGACTCGATAGTAGTTTTGCATCAAGCCTTGGACATAAAACACATAACACTCAGCAATCGGGACAAAGACCGATTAGTGCGTGTACCCTTTTGTCTTTCAGCTATCAACGCCACCAAATGATGCATGATTAAACGTCCTCAGCTTTTAACATTATTTTCATGAAATTAGTAAATAAACGTTAATATTAGTGCACTTTCACTCCCCCCCCCCCTTGTAAGGACCTGCAAAAATGTCCCAAAACGATCCGTAAGTGAAAACCCGGACCCCTGAAACCCTAATGTGCATGAAAAACCAAGAAAACAAGAAATTTGAGTTTCAGGCGGGCCGCATAAATGTAAGCATAGGCTTACGCGGGCCGCGTCAAAGTGATGTTGACCGGATAAGCGTCCCAGGCCACATGTCGCACACGTGGCAGACCTACCGATGACACGCTAGCCCTAGTGTAGACTAGGTGGACTCTCGCGGGCCGCGTAAGACCTTATTAAGGTTTACGCGGGCCGCGTAAAACTTGAAAAATTGCTATAAATGGCTGGTGCATGAGCAGTTCATCTGTGTCGAAAATTTCCCTCAAAAACGAAGTTCTACTGCTCAAAATCACACTTTTACGTAGAGAAATGCTGCTACGATACATGGTATTAACTCGATCGCTGCTACGATTTAATGTCCGATCGATTGAAACCAATCCGATGGATGTTTAAGTGCTGCCTAAATTAGGGCTATACTTTGTCATTCGTCCTGAGGGTTTTAATCTCGTGAGTTATCGTAAATGTTGTATTAAGTTACTAACCTAGTTCGTATGCATTGTCATTTAATTTAAGTTACAAGGCTTATCAGTAGGCTAAACTCCGCCCGTTTAAACTTGCAATGTGAGTCATTCTCTTTTATAAAAAATGTTTTACAATACTCCAATTATTTTCAAATGTTATAATTACAGGGATTAAGTCGTGGTTATCTTGAATCACTGGCTAGTGGGGTATTGTGCACATTACTAATTTCTCATGGTTAGGTTCATCAACCTAACAGTGACAATCATCACTACTTGGGTGAAATGACCCAATAGTGGTATGACCATCGTCACCAGGGTGTGACACGGCGCCAGATAAAAATAAGATAGTAGCCATTGTAATCGCTCTTATGCTGTAATTTATAACAATGTGTCGTTTTATTTAACCTGAATGATTCGCCAGTATTTCCCCGCTGATAAAATATTTTTCAAAACATGTTTCAGGTGACCTACTGTGAATCAAGGAAAACGTGCTACGGAGCACTAACCAGCTTGAAGTGGTGGCTCAGTAAAATAAATAAACATGTTTTGTAAAATAGGGAATTTCCTCGTGAAATTCCTCTATTGTAAATTTCGGGGTTTGTCCCAAATTATGAAATAAAATAATCGGGTAAATTTTAAGGTTTAAAAGATCCTGCTAAACTTCCGCTGTCAACTCAATTAATAAATACCACGGGTTTTCTGTCACGCGGCTCCTGGACCGGGTCACACCGGGACGGGGGCCGTGACAGAAAAAGGTGGTATCAGAGCCACTGATTTAAGCCGATTAAGTATTTAGAAAATACTTAATTTTTCTGATTGCCATTCTGTGATTATGTGAAAATTCAATTTACAAAATTTTAACTTAGAATTTTGTGTGTTTCTTCATGAATGCTAACAGCATGAATGAATTGTCGGAGGCACTCCGAAATATTTCTATCCATAGCACATATATGGATACCACCGATACCTTCAATGGCTACCATGCTGATACTGAAGAGCCCATGGTATTCCAAGCCCAACCTCAGGAGAAACCAAAGCCGAAAAAGAGAAGAAGACTCGTAGGCTGGAGGCGTGTGAGTAGGAAGAAACCAGCGGTACAGAAGGTGATAAAGACTGAGGATCACAAGGATAAAGGCAAAGGAATAGAGATCGGAGAAAGTTCAAGGCAAGCCCAAGAGATGCCACCCTGGGAGGAGCTGGACCGTCAACTAGCAAATAGCGACCTCATCGAACCTGCCGATGAGACTCTCTTTAATTACCCAGCTGAAGCCCAACTTCCAGTCAATCTGGAACCTGCTATTCCAGATCCCCTTGTTAACTCCCGACCTCTAGGAGAGCTGGAAGAATGGTGGACCACTGACTGGCAGTTTCAGAATCTCTTGAATAACCCTAATACCTTTTTCCCTCAATTTAACCCTGAGCCTCCACTACACCCACCTATGAGCACAGAAAACTTGGCTGAACTCCGCCACTATGGCGAGGAGCTGGTGGACGCAGGGAATAGAATCCGGGAAGTGGGGGAGAGGATCTCATGGAAATACGACGAGAGGGAGCGTCGTTTCTGAGACGCCAGTTGGTTGTGGTGGCATGATGGTGTAGTTATGTGTTTAATAATAATAATATAATCATAAAAATATAATCCTGTAAAATAACTTAAAAAAATAAAACTCTTGTAAGATAACGGGTGTGTAATGATGCATATTAATATATAAAACATGGGAGTCGCAAAGTAAACAATTTTGGCTATACGTGTTAAGTTGATTATGTGTGATTATTTATTGTGATTGATTATTATTTATTTTGTGCCAATAATTTATCTATTGTTAATTATCAGATGGAACATTCCGTCAATGAACCAGTTAATGAAGTTAACCAATCTGAACAAAACCATGGAGATCAATTTCTTAATAGGCAGGATATAGAAAATATTGTTGCCCAAGGAATAGCCAATGCTATTCCAGCAATCCTTGCTGCTGCCCGAAATCCAGTTGAACCTCAACCAATTATCCCCAGCAAACGTACTCACGGCGACAATTTCAATAATAGTGTAAATGGAGGCGGCAACATTAATAATAATGATGATGTGGTGCAAGCCCCATTTCTTAAGGAAATGAAAGCTGCAACGCCTGGTTGCACTTACAAGGAATTTCTTGCCTGTAAACCGGCTGAATTTGCAGGCAACGAAGGGGCGACTGTTGCACTGCGTTGGTTAGAAAAAACCGAAGCAGTAATTAAAATAAGTAAATGTGCCGAGGAAGACAAGGTCATGTATGCGTCGCATCTTTTCAAAGAAGGGGCGCTAGAATGGTGGAATACGGTACTACAAGCCAAGGGAAGCGATGTGGCCTATGCCATGAATTGGGAAGAATTTAAAAGTCTGGTGGAAAGAAAATTCTGTCCCGAATATGAAAAAGAGCAAACGGCAAACAAATTTTTAAACCACCGGATGGTGGATGTAGACTGTCGAGGGTATACTTCGACATTCTTCGAATATGCTACAGTGGTACCAACCCTGGCTTCGCCAGAACCGGTACTTATTTCTCGCTATATTTGGGGTTTGATTGGCGAAATCTGTGATATCGTTAAAGCTGCGAGACCTCGCACAATTGACGATGCGGTGGAATTAGCCAACACGTTGACCGACGGACTGGTACGTACAAGAGAAGAAACTCGAAAGAAGGAAGTGGCCCAAAAGATTACCCAAGGATTCTGTGTAAGTAATAATAGTACTTTCAAGAAAAAGGGAACCGGGCAATCTTCTACTGCTCCATTTTGCAGTACCTGTAAAAGAAAGCATTTTGGAAGATGCAAAGGGTATTGCAATTTCTGCAAAATTCCAAGGCATCAAGAAGAAGACTGCAGGAGGAAGAAATCAACAATCTGCTTCAACTGTGGAGAAGCTGGGCATTTTAGACCTGACTGCCCCAAATTGATCAAAACAGCTGACAACAAAGCCAAACATGCAGAAGGAACTACCAAAAAGAATGCAAGAACATTCCAGTTGACTACCCAAGCAGCAGAACTCATCCCAGATGTGATAGCCGGTACGTTCCTAGTTCACGACGTTTATGCAAAAGTATTATTTGACTCTGGTGCAAACTAAAGTTTTATAAATACTTCATTCTGTCAAGCTCTTAACCTACCCTTAACCAACCTTAGACAATTTTTTTATGGTAGAAACTGCAGATGGTAATTTTGTTCACATAAATAAGGTTTTGCAAGAAGAAAAGATAGAACTCTTAGGCCATAAATTTTCTGCAAACCTGTTACCTATGAATTTAGCCGGATTCAATGTGGTATTAGGAATGGATTGGTTAGTAGCCAACCATGCTCGAATTCTCTGTGATAAGAATTCCATAGAAGTTCATACACCATCAGGAGAAATAATCGTGGTTACAGGAGATAAGCCACGTAAATCAATGAAGTTCATTTCTGTAATGATGTGACAACCCGTGATTTACGGCTCTTAATTACGTAATTAACAGGCGATTAACGCGACAATAAATAGTGTTTACAGCACGGATTAACTTAATTAGGCCTTTGGAGTGTCTGGGAACGCCTATCCGTCTTTACAGTGCGCGAATGGTGGTTTATAGAGAAACCAGTGAAACGTTAAACGGCAACAGATTGAAACCGAACAGGATACTAACAACGCCGACTGATATTAAATTTTTACGATATATTTGAGCTTCGTAATTATATTTTTGTGACTATAGTCGAAACCGGATCGAAAAACGGATTACAGACGGCAACGATACAATTTTTCGCGATTATTACTGTGACCGACGAACGGGCGGGCAAACAACGACTACCGACCGTATTTTTGTGTATTTTAATTCTTGACGTTAAACGGAGTTCAGGGTTTTGACAACGGGTCTCGTAGGATTTACGGGCCACTTACACACGGGGATTGAGCTTGTGGGCCCTGGGCCCAAGCCCAAAACCCACAAGCCTAAACCTGCCCATATATATTAGATCTCAACAGATCTCAACAAATCTTTAAAGGATTTGGAAATCCTTATATAATCTCATAAAATCTATACAAAAGATCTTGGTTCATGAAATATAACATTTGACCTGAATATCACTTGAATGCACAATGGATATAAAAGAACACTGTGTTCTATAAATATAGACCCATCCATATCTCCACAATACACACACACAGGCATCTCACACCTCTCTCTCTCTCGATATCACACAAACAGGGCACGGAGAAGAAATACTTCCCTCTACCTCACCTCCATTTCTCCCCTCTCAATACCCAACCGATAACACCCCCACCCTCATCACTCAAACAGCTCCAGCAAACCCAAAAGGGGGTCGGCCACCACCAACCGGTGGTGGTGTACGACGGCAGAAGCGAGGGAGACGGAGAGAGAGAGAGAGAGACGCAGGAGAGAGAGACCGTTCCAGAAACATAGAGAGATCGAGAAGAGAGAAGGAGATCGGAGAAAGAACCGGCGGTCGGAGGTTCGGACCGCCAGTCGGCTCGTTTATCCGGTGGTCATCAGTTTTATCCGGTGGGTTTCAGACGAAGATGATGATCAGATGGTAATGAGGATGATTCACGTCTCGGACCGGAGGGCACCGTCTTGGTCCGACGGTTTTTGTTCCTGTTCGTCGAGTTTCCTATGGTTGCTGTCGATGATGTTGAAGACTTGTTCTTTTTGATGATGATGATCAAGTAATGCGAAGATGATGGTGGTTATTCACAGCTCCGTCTCAGGTCAGAAGCGGGTTTCGGTTCAGATTTGGGTTCGGGTTTCCGGGTCCGACTCGGTTCTGGTTCGGGACAGCCATGGCTCAGGTTCGTGTTCGGATGTTACAGGTTGACTCGGCTCAACTCGGTGTGTTCCAGTTCAACTCGGTACGACCCAAGTGTTTTTCAGCTCGACTCAGCCCAACTCGGTCAACCGAGTCAACTCAGCCGGTCAACCCGGCTGACTCGGTCAGCTCAGCCGGTCAACTCAGCGAGTCAACTCGGTTGACTCGGTCAACACAGCCGACCTTTCCGTTTTCAACACAAGGATTTGGTAAAAAAATTAAAGTCGCGATTTATATTTACATTGTTTTTATTTCGTGAAAACGAGCTCGAACCGAACGATTAAAGAATAGCTTACATTGCGATATATTTGACAAATATATATCTTATGAATGCGTATTGATTGAATTTTTGAAAAATCACGACACTTTAGTTGTCGGGGCCGTCCAAAAATAGAGGAAACTCTGCCCGTTTTTCGAGAAAAACCCTTAAACACGACACGTACTATATTTCAAAGACGACGCTTAAAGGAATTTGAGTTTATAATACTTCAAACCTTGATAATTCCAAACGCTTTTACAAATAAATATAATGTTATATTTATTTCGAACGTCGTCAACTCGTATACTTTTACAAAATAAATATAGTTATATATTTATTCTAAATGTCGTACAACGCGAAATATTTTACAAAAATAAATATGGTTTATATTTATTTTCAAACATAACAACTCGACGATTTCTTTATAAAATAAATATAACTCTTCATATTTATTTTATACGCCTAGACGGCATATACGTATATTTTCGGCGAATATACACAAGACGTGATATATATAATACAAGTTATTATATATTATTTTCATACGAAACGCGATATATGATACGAGTTTGTTATATGATATTTTCATAGAAATATTCGTTTATACACGTATGACTACTCGAGACGGCTAACACGTTTACAACGATATATTTATATATTTTTATATAAATATTTATTCATTTTAAGTCTCTCGGAAACTAAGTCTTTTTCAAGACTTATTAAATTGCTACTGACATTAAACGAGACTTAACACGTATAACTTAATCTTTTCCATTAAGTTAACAACTTACCGTTGAATCGTTCGATTAACGATTCGGTAGAGCTCGGTGACACGTAGTTAGTTACTACGTATATTTAGAAACTTATTAGATATTCTGTGTTAGGAATATTGTAGAATGCACGCTAGCGAGTCTCATCTTGGAAACGACATCACGAGGTCGTAATTAGCTCGCTTTGCACAAGAATATTCAGGTGAGTTCATAACCCCACTTTTTACTGTTTTACATTCTTGTAAATGTTTTCGGGGTGGAAAGACATGAACGTTTTGCAAAACATACAAAGTTTAGAACAAACGCAAAAACTCGTATTTCTAAATCATATTATGAAGGGATTTCGAGGAACTCAAATGATTTACGAAAGGTTTATACTAAACATACCGGTTTTTACAAAACAAATGAGTATTATCAAAATGTGAATGATTTTCATGACTAAGGACGGATCAATTGGTGATAATATATAGAGAATGAGGAGCCAGCCTTTGTGGCTGGGGAGGATCAGCCTTAGTGGCTGGGGAGGATCAGTCTTTGAGACTGGGGTAAAGTACATGTACAATGATTACAGACATTTTTATACACGGTATGTTAACGTAAGGAGGTTTACTACTTAGATCATGTGAATGGGTAGGCAGAACACCGAGGGACTTAAGCGGTAGATCTATCTGGGTGTAGCGAGCCCAACTCTAGGCCCAACAGAACGGACCTCTGAGAGGACCAACAGAACGGACCTTGAGTGACTTGGTTGCCCGACGCATAAATCTGCTAGGTTGTAGGACCGAGGGACTTAAGCGGTAGATCTATCTGGGTGTAGCGAGCCCAACTCTAGGCCCAACAGAACGGACCTCTGAGAGGACCAACAGAACGGACCTTGAGTGACTTGGTTGCCCGACGCATAAATCGGCTAGGTTCGAGTCTTCCTACTTGCACTTCACACATATCAATGGCCTTGCAAACCATTGGTGATCTCTTTTTCCTTATTTGCTACATACCAGGGATTTTATACTTACGAAGCATACTTGTTCATACAAATTAAGCACCATGTTTTATACAAAATTTAAGGCATAAGATTATGCGGGTCAAAGTCAGGGTGGGCATTGATGATTTTACGAACATTACAAAAACATGGTTTTATGAACATAACGTGTTAGAAACACAACGTTTCCATATAACTTTGCAAGAAAATGGTTTTTAAACTCATTTTCTCAATACTACTTCAAAAACCGGTTATTCCAAAGATTTATTTCAAATCTTTCACAACTCAAAGGATTTATCTCAAACCTTTCACAACTCAAAAGATTTATTTCAAATCTTTTACAAACAAACTATGAACTCGCTCAACTTTATGTTGATTTTTCGCATGTTTCTTTCTCAGGTTACAGTTCTAAGACAAGGCACGGTTGGAATAGGAGAACCATCGAGATACGAGTTCTTAGTGGGCGTTCAATTTCTAAAAGACTTAGCTTTGTTTGCTTCCGCTGTGCAATGACGATACCAGTCCAGTCACGCCAAGCTCTGATAATTTCGGGGTGTGACAAATGAAAGTTGCAAGTTATGAACGAAAACAAGGAATAGTGTATATGATTTCGGTAATCATTAACACTAAAGGTAAGGAACTTAAGGAAATTCCAGTAGTATCAGAATACTCAGATGTATTCCCAGAAGAACTACCTGGATTACCACCTGATAGGGAAGTAGAATTTAGAATTCATTTAATTCCTGGAACTATACCGATAGCTAAGGCACCTTATCGGTTAGCACCCACCGAAATGTTGGAATTGAAAAAGCAATTAGATGAATTATTAAGCAAAGGATTCATACAACCTAGTTCATCCCCGTGAGGAGCACCCGTGTTGTTTGTGAAAAAGAAAGATGGGTCGATGCGAATGTGTATCGATTATAGGGAATTGAATAAGGTTACAATTAAGAATCGATACCCGTTACCTAGGATTGATGATATTTTTTATCAACTTCAAGGAGCTAGATACTTTTCTAAGATAGATTTACGCTCCGGATATCATCAGTTGAAAGTACAAGAAGAGGACATACCTAAAACTGCTTTCAGAACTAGGTATGGTCATTATGAGTTTACAGTCATGCTCTTTGGTCTAACAAATGCTCCTGCAGCATTCATGGACATGATGAATAGAATCTGTAAACCGTACTTGGATAAATTTGTAATTGTCTTTATCGACGATATACTCATTTATTCCAAAAGTCAGGATGAACATTGTGAGCACCTACATGTACTCTTAACTGTGTTAAGAAGAGAGAAGTTTTATGCCAAATTCTCAAAGTGTGAATTTTGGCTACAAGAGGTACAATTTTTAGGACACATGGTGAATCACGGAGGTATTCACGTATATCCCTCCAAAATAGAAGCGATCACCAAATGGAAGACCCTGCAATCAGCTATGGAAGTTAGAAGTTTTCTAGGGTTAGCCGGATACTATAGACGATTTATTAAGGATTTTTCCAAAATAGCTGTACCATTAACTAAGCTAACCTGTAAATCAGTTAAATTTGAATGGGGACCCAGGCAGGAAGAGGCCTTTAAGATTTTAAAGCAAAGATTAACAAACGCCCCAATTCTTGCCCTACCAGAAGGAACAGGAGATTTTGAAGTTTATTGTGATGCTTCTAAGCTAGGATTAAGATGTGTGCTAATGCAACGCAAGAAGGTAATTGTATACGCTTCAAGACAATTGAAAAAGCACGAAGAAAACTATACGACACATGACTTAGAACTAGGATCAATAATTTTTGCCCTTAAGATTTGGAGACACTATCTGTATGGCAGTAAATTTACAGTCTATACAGATCATAAGAGTTTAAGATATATATTTGGGCAAAAGGAATTAAACATGAGGCAAAGAAGATGGATGGAAATTCTAAGTGACTACGACTGTGATATTCAATATCACGAAGGAAAAGAAAACGTGGTTGCAGATGCCTTAAGTCGTAAATATCATGAAAAGCAAAAGCGAGTTCGTGCTCTTAGATTAAATCTACAGTTAGATTTAATAGAACAACTGAAAAATATTCGAGAAACAGCAATCAATGATGATGCTGAAGGAATGAAGGGAAGAATAAAGGAATTAGAGCAAGGAAGTGATGGAATTTGGAAATTCCACAAGAAAAGGATTTGGGTACCTAAGCAGGGAGAGTTAAGAAATAAGATTTTAGAGGAAGCCCATAAATCTAGGTATACCATGCATCCTGGAAATAATAAGATGTACCAAGATTTAAGAAATAATTTCTGGTGGATAGGAATGAAAAAGGACATAGCTAGATATGTATCCAGAAACCTTCAGGATTACTCCAATAATTAGAAATGCCTGTATGGAAATAAGAGCTCATAACAATGGATTTTGTTACTAAGTTACCCAAAACCAGAAAAGGTAACGATGCGATTTGGGTAATTGTGGATCGATTAACCAAATCAGCTCATTTTCTACCCATGAAAGAAACCTTTAGCATGGAAAGGTTAGCGAAATTATACGTAGATGAGGTAGTATCCTTACATGGAGTCCCACTCTCCATTGTATCGGATCGGGATAGTCGTTTCATTTCACATTTTTGGACAAGTTTCCAAGAAGCTATGGGGACTAAATTAAACTTAAGCACTGCATACCATCCCCAAACAGATGGACAAAGTGAAAGGACGATCCAAACCCTGGAAGACATGCTCAGGGCATGTGTGATAGATTTTGGAGGAAACTGGAACAACCATTTACCTTTAATTGAATTCTCCTATAACAATAGTTATCATTCAAGTATTGAAGCTGCCCCGTTCGAAGCACAGTATGGACGAAAGTGTAGAACTCCAGTTTGTTGGGCAGAAATAGGAGAAAGCCAATTATCAAGTCCTGAGATAGTGCAAGAAACCACTGATAAGATCACTCAAATCAAGGAAAGAGTAAAAACGGCTCGAGATCGCCAAAAGAGTTATGCAGACATTGTTCGATAAGAAAGGAAAGCTAAGTCCAAGGTACGTAGGACCATTTCCAGTAATCCAGAGAATAGGACCGGTCGTCTATCGCTTACAACTACCAGAAGAGCTAGCAGGGGTACATGACGTATTTCATGTATCTAACCTCAAGAAATGTCTATCGGACGAATCGCTAGTAGTCCCTCTTCAAGACATACAGGTGAATGAAAAGTTGAAGTTCGTGGAGAAACCACTCCAAATAGAAGACATAAAGATTAAGTTTCTCAAACACAAAAGATTGGTACTTGTCAAAGTTAAGTGGGATTCAAAAAGAGGACCGGAATACACTTGGGAGCTGGAATCAGAGATGAAGCGAAAGCATCCTCACTTGCAATTTAGGTTACAAGGCTTATCAGTAGGCTAAACTCCGCCCGTTTAAACTTGCAATGTGAGTCATTCTCTTTTATCAAAAATGTTTTACAATACTCCAATATACATTATATGCGCATACCGCAAGCGGGACGTTAACACATGATGCGTGCGAAGTGTTACTTATTTTAGGTGTATATTTTAAGCCCTTTTTAACACTTATTTTAGCCAAGTTTTAAATTTATAAAACACGATATTTCACTAACACTAAACACACATATGGGCAAGTGCACCCATCGTTGAGTGTAGTATAGCGTTGGTAAGATACCGAGGTCGTCCAAGGACACAAGAGCTTTTAGTACCGGTTTATCCTCAACGTCTAACCAAAATAAAAGTTTAGAAAAATGTTTTAAACTAAGAAAATTAAAAACTAACTAAAATGCTGAAAATAAAAATAAAAGAAAAAACAGATAGACAAGATGAATCACTTGGTTCCGACTCGTATCTAGTATAACCTTTGATTATTTCCGCACCTTTGC
The DNA here is from genome assembly GCA_030545235.1 of Helianthus tuberosus. NCBI lineage: Eukaryota > Viridiplantae > Streptophyta > Magnoliopsida > Asterales > Asteraceae > Helianthus > Helianthus tuberosus. The sequence continues at coordinate 7,154,339 of JARYGA010059718.1, read as the reverse complement.
ACATAATTAAGAGATTATCTTAGTTATTGTAGTAGGCCCCTCTTTTGAAGGTGACGTTACCCTCACCCCAGTAGTTTGAGTCAGCAGGGATACAATCCTAAAAGGGTGGATTATTGGAAGATAATGAATTAAGTTATTAATGCAGTATTGTGGTAGGCCCCGCTTTTGGCGGTGACGTTACCCTCGGCTAAGTAGTCTGAGTCAGCAGGGATACAGTCCTAAATAGCCGGGTTATAGTATTAATAGTAGTTAACTTATGAGGGGATCAAAGAGTTTGGACCCCCGCCATCCAATACCGTGAAGTATTGAAGGAGGTCCTACTAAATTTGACCCAGGTCCATTGCAGGACCTCTAAACGCTGAACAATGGCAAGACCTTTACCAAACCGTTCCCTTAACCCCCGACCAGGTAGCCAACATATCTCCATATAGACCGTGGAGATATGAATGGTGAAAATCCTTTATTTTATATAGACAGTAAAATAATGCCAAGACACCACGGACAAACGATAAGGAAAGATCACCTTCAACATAAGTAACTAGTTATTAAAGTCATTAATACAAAACCAAATAAAAAGTGCAAAAGATTAGAAATAAAAAGTATTATACTAGACACTTTGTCACCAAGTGATGTAAGAGACTTAGGCAAACATGGCCTTGATTGTCAAGAACTCTTACGATCAATCTTGGATCCCGAGACGACTCACACACTCTATGATGGACAATGGATAATGGTGGTGGATGATGGTGTTGTGATGGTGGTGGGTGGTGGATGAAGTGTGAGAGAGGTGGTGTGCCAAGGGATGAGATGAAATGAATCCAAGCACTCCTATTTATAGGCTGAACAGAGAGCTGGACACGGCCCCGTGTCCGCTGGGCACGGCCCCGTGTCCGTCTGACAATCTCTCTCCTCATTAATTGTAATTCGCAATTACAATAAATGCGCCTGCTGTACTTTCGACACGCCCCCGTGTCCGCTGAGCACGGCCCCGTGATGGGCAATAGAAGCTTCTATAGATTTGTCTTTTCTGCTGCTTCTTGGGCACGGCCCCGTGCTGGCTGAGCACGGGGCGTGTTCAGTCTTCTGATTTCTCTACTTTGCTTTGGAAGGTGCCGTTGAGGGGTCGGGCAGTCCACTAATATTCCTTTTCTTGTATTTATGTTGGATTTAGCTGTCTTTTTGCTTCTTTTGCGTTTTTTGAGCTCATTTAATCCTGAAAATACAAAAGGAAGACAAAAACACTCTTTTTCCAATATTAGTACTTAAAAAGGGTTAGTTTTATGCCTCATTTGATGTAATTTATATGTTGCATTTTACATACATCAACACACAACTCTCTAACCTAATAAAAAATAAAGTGAGATGTTACAATAGGTAAATAGTACCTTAAAGTTCATTTTATTAGAAAACATATATTGATGACTAAATGTGTTAACGGATTACATTACTCGTGTAAGACATGTGTTTATTCAAATCGTACAATCCACGAGTTTTTAAAAGATGTAACTATTTTATTCAACCCGTGTAATACACGGGGTTCTAACCTAGTATTCTTATAAAACATAATATGACATATTTTCAAAGAACACCAAACCAATTAATAATAGAGATCGTCACTTGTTCAGGTTTGGGTTGATTCTGTCGGGTCGGGTTTCGGTTAAAAAACCCTCCCTTAGAGCAAAGTGTCATCTTATCTGTACTCTTTCTTATTGCAGGCTTTAAATGCAAAACTAGGGGGTTTGGGTGGGTGCATGATTGGAAAGAGAGAAAAGGAGTCTTCGGTTATTTAAAGGCAGTCTATGACCCAAAAACTGGTATGTTAGTATATATAAACCGGATATGCACTTTTAGATTAAGATAACAAACTTATCTGTATTTTTACAAGAATAGTGGTTCGTTTTCAACAGAAAAGCCAAGTTCATACACATGTATATTTTATAAGCCATGATTTTGTGATCTGACAGGTTTTTTGCCGATGAATGATGTAGTAAGTTTCGGGTTTGTGGTGTTAGAAACTATTGCAGCCAAACGCCCTGCTGGCGTCTTGGTGGACTTGGTAGACTTGGAGAGTATGGGGATGGGGGCTCCTAAGATCAAAGCAATCAAAAGAAAGATTAAGAAAAAATTAGACCCGCGTCTTCAAGGCAACTACTCCTCAAAAGCTGCTTACGATTGCATTGCGCTCGCGTTAAAATGTATTGCTGGACAACGTCCCACGTGCAAGCCTTCATGGGAAGAAATTGTGTGGAGTTTGGAACAAATTAAAGCGTGTAACAATTATACAAAAAAAATCTAGAGTAAACTGCAATTTGTCTCCCTGTGGTTTGGTGGCGGGAGCAACACGCCTTCCCAATTTATTATTTTTTATTTTATTGCAATTTGTCTCCTTGTGGTTTTAAAACATCACACTTTGACACCTGTCAAATGAAACTTGATACAATAAGGGTGGTGGTGGTAGTGGTGGTGGTGGAGGTAAGGGGGTGATGAGAGTCACATAATTACATAAGCACCCACCTCATCAAATAACAAAGGTTTGTGCTACATCAGCATTCACATCAGCATCCACATCACCAAAAAAACCTAAGTGGGTTAGACCTCAGTTAGGGTGGAGGGAGTGGTCTCGGGGAAGGTTGCGGGGTGTTGGGTTGCCGCGCGGGGAAGGGACTGCCAACTTCAAATCGGTGAGTGGGGAGTGATGTTTGCGGTGAGTATACACCGATGTGTGGGAAGAGAAGATAGAGAGGAGAGAGAGGGTGAATGGTGGGACCCAATCCCTTTCAACCAATCATATTTTTTTTTTAAATTCTTTAACATTCTTCATGTTTTTGACCATTTCTAGTGATTGAGTGCAAAATGGAGAGCGGAGTGAGGACTTGACATGGCATGATATTATTGGCTAGAAAATAACTTAAACACTCACCAGTGATTGACAATCCCTCCACCTTAGAAAAAGTTTGTTGGTGTCATAGGCATGGTTGTAAAAATCCCGACTAGTCTCCGATTAGTCGCCGATTAATCACTAATCGGAGGTTCACCGATTAATGGCCGATTAATAGATAGGCAGTCAATGGCGGTCCTATTCTGGCCAAATTTTGGCTAGATGCCGGCCAAATTTTGACCAAACCATATAAATTCCTTCCAATTACTTAAAAAGTTGGGTTAATGAGGGGTTAAAACATGTCTACTTTAAAAAACTACATATAAAAATGTGTGTGTGTATATGTAACTAAAAATTACATATAAAAATATCAATCTGATTAATTCCGATTAATCCCTATTAATCCCGATTAATCGCTAGTCGGTACCCCACCGCCCGACTAGCGCCTAGCGATTCTTACAACACTGGTCATAGGTGAAAAGGTGGGACCACCGGTGATTATTTTTGTACTTGTAATTGTTGCCTACTTGCCGGCCAATTGAGATTATTAAAATTCATTATTTCTTTTTTAGTTACTCTTTAATTTTTAATGCAATAACAAATAGCTAAATCATTTGATAAAGATAAGTCAAAATGTAAGTCATCATCTTCTTCACTTGCTAGGTTTTTACAATACCACTAACCTCACCAAGAATTTTATTTAGTTTTGTATATTTTAAGTGAAAAACTAAGTTGGTAAACAAAGACCTTGCAATCATGTGGTGTTACAAGTGAATTAATAATTTGGGGGTGTTTGATTTATGTAAAAACTTTTTGCTATTTTCTTAAGTTGTATTTTGTTTCGTATGCTCACTTTTGTTTTTGACCGGAACAAGCGTATCCAGTAAAATCTCATAGCATACTGTAGTTTCATCGTATCACATCTTCAACATCATGAAAACAAACAACCTTTTTGGTCAATCTTCAAAAAGAACTTAACAATTAAATATATAATTGCAAACATTACATTACTACAAAACTTCTATGTATCAGTAAATAAAACACTTTCGTATGTTATAAATCAATCAAATAAACTTATTCGACATTGACCACCTCGAAAGATTTCCCTAACTCATAACTTGGGCTCGGAACCATACGTAACAGTCTGATTTCAACTTGGGTTCCACTTAGGGTCGGGCATAGGCCCGTGACAAAAATGAAGTCAAAGGTCAAACCCTTTGACCCGATACTAAAAGTCAACCATGCCATCACTCCCTTCAGGATCATCATCACTAACATTACTGACTGCTTCAAGTTGTTCATTGTCTTCCTCATCGGTTTCCATGGCATCACCGTCTTCTTCAGACTGGTCTTCATCGTCACTAAAGTCTTCAAAAATGATAGGCTCCAGTGGCTCTTCTGCTTCATCAACTCCATCTTCAATAGTCTGCACAGAAAAATATTAAAAAAATTAATGACAAGATTCATGCGTTTATATTTTATAAGCTCATGTTACAGATTGTTCGCTTACCTTGGTATATAACAAGTCCAGAGAACTTGACAGTTGAACCGCAGAATTGAAAGTTGAAATCCGAGATTCGATAAGCTACAAAAATTAAATAGAAAATGATCAAACACTAGCTGATTACTTAAAATGCTATTTTGTCAACATCAACCAACTTTGGCCCCTCGACTTCAGTAATGACATATTTAGCCCCTCAACTTTGGTAATGACATACATAGCCCCTCAACTTTAATGATGATATGTTTAGCCCCTCAACTTTAATAATGATATGTTTAGCCCTCAACTTGTGACAACAACAACCAACTTTGTTCTCTCAACTTTGGTAATGACATATTTGGCCCCTCAACTTTCATAATGACATACTTAGCCCCTCAACTTTAATTAAGACATGTTTAGCCCCTCAAGTTTTGTCAGGCCAACCAACTTTGGCCCCTCGACTTTAATAATGTTTCCTTTTTTTAATTTTCATTATTTACCCTTGCACTTTGTCATAGTTACTATTTGAACCTTTGCTTATTTTTATCTACCTTTCAAACCCGCTGCGGAGCACGGGTGGTAACCCACTAGTTAAGTATACAAAACCTATTATATGGAGTTTGTAAAGGATGGCATTGACTTCGCTTTCAAAAAGTCAACAAGGTTAAAACGGATGTTACCTGATATAACGAGTTGAGAGCAATGAGAGATGATTCCTGAGACATAATACTGCTTGCATGTTGAAGAAGTAAGCTTTTAAGCCATCAATGTTGTAGAAGGCGCTAGTCGGGCGGTGAGGTACCGCCTAGGGATTAATCGGGATTAATCGGAATGGACTTTTTATGTATATTTTTAAAAATTATATAAATATATAGTTAACTTTATACTTTTTATATACAAATATACAAGTTTGGGAGCCATATGTAAAGTTGTGAAAGATAGAAGGGGTTAAATGTTAAAATACCTAAACTTAATTAAACCTAATCCACCATCTCTTTCATTATACGCCGTTCTTCACTCTGCTCTTCCCTCCTCATCAGACATGGCGCACAAGAAAGAAACCCTAGCCCCAATTTTGGTTCAATTTTGGTACCAAACAAGGTAAGAACTCATTCCATTAGATCGATTTGGTCCAATTTTGACCGACTGTATATGTGATTCTGAATCATCAGAATAAGATAACCAACTGTAATAGAGCAGTTGTGTGTGTATTTGGTAGATTCTAATCATTTAAGCAACAAATAGATAAAATAACAAAAGCATGCATTTTTACATATTGGTGAAGTATCTGAATTTAATACATAACAAATTACTTTTTATCAACTAATAAAAACATTTTATTAATTAGTTGTTAAAATAAACCTTTTTTAAAGTTCAAAATATAACTCAAATAGGGGTGAAAACGAGTGGGGCTACTAGCGAGCTACTCGAGCTTGGCTCGAAATAAGATCGAACGAGATTGAGCCCGAGCCTAAAAACAAGCTCGTTTAATAAACGAGCTTGAGCCGGCCCGCGAGCCTAAACGAGCCTATTGTTTATATATTTTTTATTAATATATTAAATATATGTGTATAATTATAATTACTATTTATATAATTAAAAAATAACCAACTTATATATAATCATAATTAATATAAATTAATTAGTAAATAATAAACGAGCCGAGCTCGAGCTAGAAATCTACCTACAAGCCGAACTCGAGTTTTAGAAACGAAGCTTGAATCGAGCCGAGCTCGAGCTTTCATAAGTTAAACGGGCTCGGGCTCGGCTCAGCGCGTTTGCAACCCTATATCAAACAATTTTACCCAAATATATATAAGTATCTATCTGGTTTCATTTTATACCAGTTCTAACCAAAACCATGTCAAAAACCAAAATAATGAATTTGCCCTAAATAGTTTTAAGACAAGAATCGCTTTAAGAGGTCAACGTGTTATAGGTTAAAACTATTGCTTCTTCAAAAATTTAACAGGATTTCATCATCCAGTATGTTTCTGGGCCTCTGGCTAGAATTTGTATATATATAAATTTGAATAGCCTATAAAGTAGCTTAGAAAGATACATAACTTATACATTATCCCTGCTACTAAGTATGAACAATGGGCATAAGGAGGACAAATGAGTAATTTAAATACTTATTAAATTAGTTTTCCTGCGGCTACTATAAAGTGATTGCCAAAAACTAATCAGAATCACTGTATCCATACATTAAAAACTAACTATTACAACTTCAATCATGATAATTAGACAATCAGGCAATCAGCTTTAAAAAGCAAATAAAGCACCCACAGAGACTGTCAGATTAGAATAATCAGGTTACAAATTGTTATAAAGAAAATCAAGTAGTTAATGAAGAATTACATAACCCCCCATAAAAAAGTTTTGGTGATAGTAAAAGAGTAGTAACATATTACATACCACAGCGGAAGAAAACTTCGCTAATACGGCGCCGTCTTCTAAACTGAGGACTCTGATATGGCCATCTGATGCAGCTAATATCTTATCATCTACCATACAAGAAAACAAGCGTTAAATGAAATAACAAAAGGAAACATTATGATGTTAAGATGTTACTGACACCAAGATGTTTTGAACACTCACCGAATATATATGCCAAAGTAGAAATATACTTCTTCGGAATAGTTATTTCTTTTAGAATTTCTCCGGTTTCTGAGTTCATTTCACATAATGTGTCATCAGTGCTGATAACACAAAGTTTACGCCCTTTGTTTGTAAATGAGAGAGTAGCAATTTCACTGTATAAAGAGAAATCCAAATATTAAGATATAACTCATAAAGAGAAATGGTAGTATTAAAAAATAAAGTTAATTAACAGCATACCCAAACTCAGTTCTAGATAATTTCCACTTCATCGTAGCATCAGTAGCGCTGATCGTGTATATATCACTTTCGTTTGTTGCATATGCCACCAAACAAGTACTGTTTTCTTTTCTTCGCTGGGAATTAGAAGAATTATACACACAGATAAGCTACAAATTTGGTTGGGTGACAAAAAAAACATACAATTTTGGTTCGACCTGAAAAACTCTTTTCGCCTAAAGATCAGCTTTTTAACAAACAATAATGTGTTAAATGGGAAAACAAAAAGATTTCAACGATAATATAAAAGGTGTCGATTGACTAAAACGATTAAAAAGCTTTTGTGCTTTAAGATTACTCTTTGCAGACTTCGCAGTTTAGACAACTTTTGTGCCATTCGAACCAATTCCTATTGAGCTTTTTAAATTTTACTTGTTTGACCCGTAGAGATAACCCAAATCAACCGATTAATAGATATGCGTGTCGAAAACTCAAAATTGCCACCTCTTGAAATTTAGGTCGACGAAAAGAAATGTGATACACTGTATTACCTTTTTTCCAACAAAGCTACATGCGATACGAGTATACTCAACACCATCATGTTTGCTTGGATGCTTCCATTCAGATAAGAGAGTTCCATCACTTGTGTTCCAAAACCTTCAAGATTCAAGATATCATTATTAGTTCTAAAAGTCTATAAATTAGTACATATATATTGAGCTCCTAAAACAAATTCATAAAGGCTACAGCTATGTAAATAACATAGTAACATATAATGTAACAAGTAACCTAAGAGTTCATACCCCAAAAGATAGTTGTAAAGCAGAAGCAAAGAAGATAAACATTATACACTTTCAGGTGTTTAAATAGTTAGGTTAACATAAAGTTATCTCAATAATGATCGGTTTTCCTATAATGCAACTCCTAACCTGAATGTCTACATAAATCTGAAATGATGATCAGTTTGCCTAAACGCAGGGGCTTAAACATTACTTATTTGGTCACAAACCGAATTAACCAAAACGAATCGAACCATAACCAAAAAAAACTCACCGAATTCTTGTTCGTTTCAGTCTGTAACCGAATAACCAACTCAGTTTTCGGTTATGCAAATTCTGAATTCAGTTATAACCACTTTAACTTCTGCTAAACACTTCATCTCTCATTACAATTTTATAAACAACATACAATTATACAAACACCACTCCTAACAAATGATAATTACATCAATTCAAATCAAATCAAATTCTAGGTTTTCAAAGCTGAAACAACACGAAAATCAAAAACTCAAAGCAATTAACATTCATTACGACTCTGAGCGTACAATATATACAGTAGCATGTGCTTCAAGTAAATTTCATACAATAAACAATAATAAAATCCGTAAAAATGATACAGAAGAAATTAGGGTAGATAACAGACACATATGACTTACTTTGAGGACGCCTTTAGGGTTTAGATGAGCGAATACTTCACCGTTTGAAGTGAAAGCAGACATTGAAGCTTCTGCTTTGTTATTCGCCATTTGCAGAAAAACCCTAGAATACCGTTGCTGCGATAATAAAATGATGTAGAAGAAGAAGGGTTTAAGCTCGAGGGTTTAATTTGTAAAAGGTATTTGGGCCAGACACCAATATACTTTATTGTGGGCCGGATAATTAATAAACTAACCCAGGTACTCGTACTGTATCATTACAATCTAGTAAAAGCCATACCTAGGGGACACATGTGTCCCCATCTAGAGCCTCTATTTCTCATTTTCCGGCAATTTTCTAATACTCTAAATCCCCTGATGTGAAACCCGACTCGGGATCCATTTCTTCTATCCGGGTCCTTTTTTTCGTTCCATGTGCATGTTTGGCTTTCCTTATTTTGAGGCAAAAGTCTTTTTTTTTTTGGCAAAAGTCCTTTTTTGAGGTGTTTGGCTTTCCTTATTTTGGCAAAAGTCCTTTGTTTCAAGTAGAAGTCAGGATTTTCTGACTTTTTTTTTGCAAAAGTCCTTTTCAAGAAGTTGAAAAGAAGGAAAGCCAAACATGCCCCATATATAAAGCATGTAACCGATCAGTTTTTCCATCTATTGTTCTTCTCTCATACGCTTTGGGATTCTTAGGGTTTTTTTCTTTCAATCGTTCTTTTTCATCAGGCAATTCACCAAACAAATCGAAGATCAAACCCTAGATTCCCTGCTCCTCCATTGACGCTCCATCTCTTGCGGTTCTCCCCTGGCCTCCGTCTTACTTCTAAAGATTTGATTTTTTTTGAACAACAATAGCAATGAATCTTCATCATGTTCGTCTTAATCAAATCTATCATCATCTCCTTCACGCATCATCTACAACAACCGATTTGTTCAGTTTCCACTTTTTTCTCTAATTAATCCCTCAATTCTTACAATATATATTCATTTCTTTACTCTCAACTGTAATCTTCATGTTCAATTGCGGTAATTTGTTCCATTTAGCATCGATTGTTCATCAATTTTGGGTTTTGCAGGTTCGAATATTATCTAGGGTTTGTTTACTCTCATCTGTTTTATCATTTAAAAATCATTTTTTTGCATATGTTTGTTATGAAGTCAGATCCTGGTAGTTTTTGAAGTTAAAACTTCATGAGTTGACGAGGAAATACAATAGTTGTAGGTTTTTTTTTCGTTTAATTTTTGGTTTCTATATTCCGATTCAGATCCCTGCATCGATTTAGGATTTTGTCTTCACCAACATCAAACAATTGAATGATGGATCACGCTCTGCATTTGGGAACAACTAAAAGGTATGATTTATTGTTGGAACCTTCTTCTTATTGCGTCCACATTTGTGAAGACAAAAATCCTAAATCGAACGTTCACGAAAATCCTTTGATTAAGTCGCTCCTAACATAATTGAACCCTAAGTTGAATCGCTATACCCTTTGCTTAATTCGGTCTTTACACACTCAAACCTTAAATTTAATTTTTGTTGTGCAGTGCAGGCTACATACCATGCTACTGTGGGTTTTGATTATTACTTGATTTTTTTTTTAGGGGGGGGGGTATTGGTTTGACTTCTTAAAATATGTATCTTATTCTATATTGATCTTCATGAAAGATAACTATTTTAGTGAAAAGATGACAAGAAATTATAAAACCATAAAAGAGAATTTTGAATTTAGAAAGTGTTATTATGTTTTAACTTTGAAAGTCATGTTACATGTTTTGACTTTTTATTTCAAAATTTGAAATTTAAATTAGTTATGGATACTTATCAAAATTTTGGAAATTGTAACTTATTTCCAAATATACTGAGACAACTTATTTTAAATTTGTTATTGCTTTTGAATTCCATGTCAATTTCCATTCTCACCATTTGAAAAGATATAGGTCATCTACTTTTCTTTTTAGGGAGATGATTCGGGAAAGTAACAAGGCACAAAGAGGTATGTTATTTAATCTTTTGTTTATTTGTTAAATTTATTCAATAAAATTGTGTTATTGTTCACTGGTTTCGTTGTTGTCGATGTGTGATTTATGTCTTTTTTTTTCAGAAATGTATTTTGACAGGGGGAAAAAGTATCATTTTTCTTTTCTCAATATAAAATAGTATTTATCAATTCATAAGTTAGTGGTGTTTAAATTTATTGTTTGTTAACTTAATCCTGACTGACTTTTTTTTGTGTGTTTACCTATAGTAATTTGCTATGTATCGTCAATTCGTCTTCGTTTTCTTCATCGTAACATCAGATAGTCTCAGTCCATTTACAACAAATCAAAGGTATGACTCTCACCCTCTAGACCGTTGTTGATTCTTTCACTTTGATTTGTTAAACTCATATGTACCATTCTTTTTATTAAGTAAGAATCGTTGTTGATTTGTTAATATTTCTTGATTCGTTTGGTATTTTAAATTATGGTTGCAAATCTTTATGCTTTTAGTTTTTATGTAATATAACCTTTTTTCTGTAATCAAGTTTCAGGTCATTGTTGACTGGCGATTCAATTTCTAATGCAATTATAACTTTTGATGCAATTATAACATCATCTAGGAAATGTTTTGGTAATCTTTATTAGTTTGCAAGTTTTGTGGATGATTTTAAATCTTGATTTTATTGCAACAGGGGCAGAAAGAATGGGAAACATAGATTAATGTTCTTGGGGTGATTGAGCATCCAAATCTTGCCAAACTAATCGGTTACTGTGCAGAAGATACTGAACCTGGTACACAACTGTTTTTAGTGTATGGTTAATGGAACCGTGCGAGATCATTTATCTACAAAATCTGAAACACCACTATTATGGAACATGAGACTGAAAGTGGCCCAAGATGCTGCTTGTGGTTTGACATATTTACATGAAGAAATGGATTTTCAGGTTAATTCAATTTTGTCCCTAAAAATAAAAATAATAAAGTTTATAGATTTATATGCTTACAAGAACATTAACTTTGATGTTTGTACATTATTTTAAGAGATTTCAAATCTTCCAACAGTCTTCTAGACAATGATTGGAATGCTAAGCTTCTGGATTTTGGGGTTGCACGGTTAGGTCCTCAAGAAGGCTTCACTCATATATCGACAAAGGTATGTTTTTATAATTGTCTTCTATATATCGAGCTAACGCGGTGTGTAAGTTCTGTTGAAAAGAGCATGTTTTTATCATGGGCGGCAATTCTTGACACTAAAACGGGTTTTGGTCGACTAACACAACCCGTTTAAAAACAGGGTCGGGTTCGGGTTGACCCGTATTAAAAACTGGTCAGGTTCGGGTTGGCTACTCGAAAGTACAATAAAGCACAATGGAATGGAGTTGGTTTATATTCTCACCAATAGTTGATTTATAGAATGTTCTCAGCCCAAGAAATCAAAGGAAAACAAGGATTTGATCTGAATGAGATTGTTTTTTCTGGTGATCTTTCACGTACAGTGAATTCTCAAGAAAATCCCTACATGCTGCCAACATTAGCTCCAAGATTGTGGCCATTTATGAGACATAGTATCATATATGTCCGTTATTCAGCCTTTCGCACGTAGGTAACCAATTTTTTAATTTTTTTTATCTATATTATATTGTTCAAAATGACAGCATTTAGAAACAAAATTGCTTATATTATTAAGGGAACAAAATGACTAGAATTGCTTAGTGATTGCATGTTTCAATATACAACATTTAGAAACATGTAAACTGGACACTTTATTTGAAGCTGATGTATATTTGGATGTTTATTTTTGAAAAGTTCATTTAACAATTAAAATAAGTCATTGAAAAATCTTTTTGTGTATATTCATCAGGAGAAAGCTACCGAGAGAGAAGTGTTATACAGGTTAATGTCTCGACTCCATTCTTCAGTATTTGTCCACATAGGTACTGATTATCTACTTGGAAGTTCATCGACTCTTTTGTTTTTTGGTTTCAAAATTCATATATGAAATTAAAATAAATTCATTGATGAAGGGAGGTTTATGGGTGGTTTTGAAAAGGTAATTCTGTTTTTGATCTGTAATGGACCTTCAATCTTGAATCTTTAATGTCTATTTATCACGAGTATTTTACATTATTTGTTATGTGTGACTCATTTGTAAGTGATAGGCATGGCACTTTTGGATGTTATATGAGGATCTTGATTTGTATATTTGTTATTATTTGTTTTATCTATTTTTTTCTCGATGATGTAGGTGGAAGAAGATGATGAATCAATGGCTGTTTCAAGATGAGCAACAATAGAAGAACAGTGAGAAAAGTGTCGCTGAGATCTCTTCAAAGAAAGTGGTGATTGGTCAGGTACACATAATACCTTTCTTAGTAGAACAAACCTGGAAGATGATGAAATAATATATGTCGTGTTGTGTGGAGCTGTAAACGAAATTATTATAGAAGTTATGTTATTAAACTGTGTTTACATCATATATGTCATGTTAACATTTAGGATATAATGGTTGTTGGGCCATTTGCATGCTTTGCGTAGCATATTGTTATTCACTTCAATAAATCCGCGAGTGCAATTACACCAACTGCCATTGTAATAGGCGTCTAGGTTTTTCAATTTGTTCATCGTGATTAATCAACTTTAATATGTCTTCTTAATCAAGGCTATGATTGCTAATCAACTTTAATATGTTTTCTTAATCAAAGCTATGATTGGAAACCAGTTGAGACACATGCGTATTATGACTTATATCTTCCCATATTATTTTTTTGTTTTCCTTTTGCATCTTATTAGAGTAGCAAAGATTATTTATCTGATTTTTTCCTTGATCTCTTATTAAATAATATTAAATAATATATCTTATATTTTCTATGGTAGGTTTACGTAAACACACTCTATTCAATCCATCAAGAAGCATACAAGGTGATGGTAGTGTATTGTTATACAATAGTGTTGACGGGTCATCACCAAATGACCGACCTGTTTGGACATGTATCAAAGATTATTCGTTTTGACCCGTTACTTGCTCGACCTTTTTGCCTTCATTTATGGATAACGTGGATATGTCTCATACCTTTTTTGTATAAATATTTAATGTAATCAATAGTTTTGAAAGATGTATATTTAAGTAAAATAAAAGTGTGGCGGTATCGGGGAATTATCATCTAAGATTGGAAAAAGCTACGACTCCACATAGTTGGCGGGTATATGTTAACCGAGCCTACTTGAGAACTTTGGTATGGGCTTCACACCAAATGCAATGTTGCGTACATCTGTTTCTACAATTTGTATGATGTTTCGATTTGGTACTTATAGAATAACATGTTTCTTTATCAACTATGTGTTCAGGCACTTTTATCGTCACATATGGACTTATGGTCAAGGATTTGTAAAGCACTTTCAACATGACAAATGGACTATTGCTCAAGGCTTTGTCACCTATCAATTCTGTACCAATCTGGTATCTTTTGGCGTTTTAGGGATCCATACTTTCGGTTCATTACCGGTTCAGTACGGTATGTTACTTTACTCACTTTTTATCTTCGAATACCGTACCATGCAATTTTGGTATCGGTGCAGTACCAAGCTCATCTCTACTGCTACTACATCTTCACCGAAACCTATACCTTTTTGCGGGTATTATTTCTTGGTTTTTTTAATATTGTTGATTAATGGTACTTGGGCACAAAGAAATCAATGATAACGCGGTGCATATTGGGTGATTAGTTGTATTTTGGCGCATATAAATTTTAAATTTCAGATTGAAATCAATAATAACTAGCTGCATATTGGGGAAGTCGGTCCACACCATTGAGTGGAGCCTGGAGGAAGATTGCGAGGTATGATTTTAATTACTTTGATGATTTATGGCGTTAATTATTTTGAACTAAATGATACATCATGCTCAAGTGTAACATGAACTGGAATTCCAAATGTTGGGGTTTGAGAAGATGACTAGAATAGTTCACTGGAATGGTGGTAAATGCAATATTTGGTTTTTGCAAGCTTTTTTGTGGATTAATGTTGTTTTGCAGGAAGATTACATGTTTGTTTTGCAAACCATGATGTAATATACTTTTAAGTAGATTATTCTTAATTATTTGAGGTGTAATTGTGAATGTTATAGTTTAAACATTATTGTTTTAGTTTTTCTTTTTACAATTTTGTTTTTGTTTTCATGTATCTTTATTGACATGTGAAAATAAATTCATTAATAGTGCATATGCTTACATTTTACCGTTGTATTCGCCCAGTTGACTGACAAACTCAAAAGCAAATGCCGATTCAAGAATGGCTCCTTTGAGCTCAAGTTTGTCTAAGATAAATAATTGGATTATCATATACCTAATAATGTTTTTAAAGCAAAAGATTAAGGATGAAATGCTATAAATATTTAGGTGAATTGATGTTTACTTAACTAACATAGTATTATGCTAGAAAAACTAAATTGATGAAATTATACAAAATGTACATACTGTTTTGATAAGCATTAAAATGCATACATAATATCTTTGGTGAAAGTCTACAAGTATAAATTAAAAAATTATGAAATATTTAAAAATTATATAAATTGATATATAGTAATAAATGGCATGTTCCTTTAATCAACATTAATGTACAACTAGCGGGCTAGGTATGGGCTAATAATATCTTTGGTGAAAGTCTACAAGTATAAATTAAAAAAGTATGAAATATTTAAAAATTATATAAATTGATATATAGTAATAAATGGCATGTTCCTTTAATCAACATTAATGTACAACTAGCGGGCTAGGTATGGGCTATCTATATCATGTTCCTTTAATCAACATTAATGTACAACTAGCGGGCTAGGTATGGGCTATGTATATCGTAGCATATACATTGACTAATATGGGCTATTTTAATTTTGTCGTCTTAATCTAATCTAAGAGTGTGCATGTGTGGAATCGCTCGCATAGGAATTGATGTAGCTCATGCTATGTAAGGAGCGCTTTTGATATCCTGTTTATTGAGCCTGGGTTTAGCCTCATTTTTATTATAGTGCTTACAAGTCGCGCAATTTTGTAGGGTTTTTTTTTCTAAAAATAAAAAAAATATATCATTTCTCAACACCGCGAAATTCGCGGGTATTATCACTAGTCCTTCAGTAAAAGAAATTTTTAAGCGTTTTACGGGTTACGGGCTGTTTGTTTCAGCTCCTAATGGGTTTTAAATGGTTTAGACTTTGTACTGGTTCAGCACTTAGTGGTTCAGATTTCAGACTGTGTGTTTAGCGAGCAGATGTTTGAATGGTTAAATCCTCAAGACATTTGTCTCTGAATGGTTAAGCATTATATTGTTTCTTAATGGTTCAGACTTCTTACCGGTCCAGCACTTAATGGTTCAGACTTCTTACTGGTTCAGCACTTAGGGGTTGTTTGGTAGCCTCTTAATGACCATTCAGATGCTACCTCTTAATGGTTTAAAACCTCTGAATGAATAAGAGGTAACCTCAAGTCTGAATGGTTAAGAGGTAACCTCTGAATAGTAAATCATCACACGTCACATTCTTCTACCTTCTCATTGGTAAAATTTTTAATGGTTCCATTAAGAGGTAGCCTCTTAATGTCCATTCAGAGGCTACCAAACAGCCCCTTACTCATTCAAACTATGCCAAACAGTCCCTTAGACTGATATGGTCTGCTACATCTAACCCTCCCAGACTCTATCAATAGTTTGGTTATTTGTGAAATCTAGTAGGCATGGTTGTTGTAGTGTTTTAGACCAGACTAAAACCGGAAAACTGGCCCTACAGACCTAGTCAGTTCTCTTATACAATGTGGCCAACTTAGCTTATTTAAGTTATATGTTTCTTATTCGTGTTCTTATACAGAATCCGCACGGAACATGTCTGAATATATGGTTCTGGATAGAGGTGCACAAAACCCGGTATTTTTTATAACCAGTTCCGAGTATGGTTAATGAGAAACCAAGTCAGGTATGGAACTGGTGCTTGGAGGGGACAACGACGGTGGTGCTCACAATGTCGGGGGTGGTGGTGGAGTGGGGCAATGACAATGGAGGTAATGGTCTTTGCGTTGACATTTAAAGTAGTTTCGTGTTTGCAACGATGCAGATGACAAGGCGATGGGGGACGGCGGGCTAGGGTGGTCACAATAGTAAAGTCGAAGAAGGCGGATGAAATTGTCGTGGGCATGGTGCCAGTTGTGGATATGTCCATGACTACGACGGTAGCATGTGCAAGTATGATAGAGGTGATGGTGATTGGTGACAGTGGCAATGTGAAGAACTGGAAGTTCTAATTCATTTGGGTGAATGTTACAAAATTTGGAAGGAACTAGTGGAACCCCGTGCAACATGGAGGGAGTTTGATCATTTTTCCCTGTGGTGCGAGGCACGACTTTGGTCTTTCTCGGCTCGACTCATCGAAAACCATAAAAGTGAATATCGATACTCGGTTTTTCATTCGCGCTACGTAACGATTGTATGATCGGTTTTCCCTGTTGTTACGCGACTTGACTTTGGTTGTTATCGGCTCAACTCATCGAAAAAACATAAAAACGAATATCAATAAAAAGTGAATATTGATATCGGTTCCGATAATACCAATTAAAACATAAAAACAAGTTTTTTTCTCACCGTGCTACACAGTGGGAGTTTGATCGTTTTCCACACATGCTACGTAGCGTGACTTTGATCGTTATAGGCTCTACTCATTGAAAACCCTAAAAACGAATATCGATAAAAGTGAATATCAATACCGGTTTCAATTATATCAATAAAAAAACAAAAACAAAAACAAAAAAAGAACACTAAAGTAAAAAACCATAAAAATAAAGAAAAAAAAACTAAAGTAAAAAAAACCATAAAAGACAACAAAAAAAAACCATAAAGTAAAAAAACCCATAAGAGACAAAAGAAAGAAAACACTATTCATAAACATCTTCATAAGTTGTTACTAGGATTTTGCCCTGCCGCGCTTTGCGGCGGCAAAACGGTATATTCACGCTAGTAAATTAATTCAAGTATTATTAACTTCAAATACAAACAACATAGACATTATTTAGGCACATACAACAAAAGAAAATCAAAATATATGTGTTTGATATAATGAACGTAGATAATCTCCTCCCATCCTAGTTGTCTTCTAAATTCTCATGAATCTATTGTAAATGAATATGATCAATGAACCATCGAACCCAAAAAGTGTATAAACCAGCTATAAAGAATTGTATAGATCGTTTAACTTCCAATTCACAAAACTCAAGATACATTATGAATGCTTTATTTGTGCCACATACCTTAAACTTTTCTCCAAAGGGCAGTTAAGTTTAGAAGTAGAAACTTGAATGATAGAAACTGAATGTAAATGATGTAAGCTTCAGTAATTCTTTAAATTACATATTCTACACTAAACTCCCAATGTGATGTATCTAATTATTCCCCATGAATATGAAATGGGCCTGACAAATACATATTCATCTATTTGGAGAAAAGCTTCAGTTTTTTATCATTCATGTTTCTATTTCATATTTGTAGACTACATAAAACATTAAGGTAAAATTGGTTTTCAGTTAGCGTACCTCTTTAAGTATATTTTTGTATGCACATGAAGATGCCCAACTTTTTTTTTGTTTCTTGAAGAGAATGATGCCCAATGCTTTTGAAACAGTTATCGCTAGCTTCTCATGAAGACTAAATAACGCAAACCACCAACAATCACTACACCCGTTCATCTGCTCCCTTGTACGCCAGCTATTTATCCTGAAAATGGTCAGATTTGAGTTATATAATAGGAAAATAGTTTGAGTATATGTTTTATCGTACCTCTGAAATTAGGAACCGACTTGGTCAGGTCCAAAGTCACTGGAGCAGCCACCAGATTCCATCATTCGTCACCGGAATGTGCCTCAGCTCTCAGAGCCAAAATGCCTCAGAGCGCTTGCCGTTTATTTAAACCAAGCAGCAGACCTATTTTTAAACCAAGCAGCAAACCTATTTTTAAACCGAGCAGCAGACCTAAAATACCTCTCTAAACCATCTATTGGCTTCAGCTCACGACATTAACTGTTTAAGAGCTCAACAACATATTTTAACAAATTCCAAACTTACCTACATTTTATATAGTGTAGCATCCAGTGGCGAAGCTTGAAGTTTCGACGGGGGGCTCGAAAACGTATATAACCAAAAATTTCTATAGAACCGGGGGGTCGAAAACGTATATACCCAAAATTTATATACGAAAACTACATATATAATACTACTGGCCGAAAAGTTCAGGGGGCCGGCGCCCCTCCCGGCCCCTTCAAAGCAACACCCCTGGTAGCATCCGTGTCAATCCTACAGGAACATTTGTAGCATCCGTGTTAACTCTACTTATCTATCTTCTCCATAGCTAGATCTTCCTCTGTAAAGAAAAACATAATAAAGAATCAATAACATGGTATTTACACCGCATACATAACATATTTGATTCACTTTGTCTACTTTTTCATTCTACTTGCATATTAGCACAAAGAGATCCTTTTTTTGGCAGCAATCCTTATATAATCAACATAACATAAAATGTAAAAGTCCATACCATACACATAAATTAAGTAAAAATCAGCCTCTGTAATTCAATTTACATTCCAAGTGTTCAAGTCAAATCATACTACAGCAAAGTAAATCAATTTTTCTTAACAGTTAAAGAAAAAGTCCAAATCTCTTGTAAGCAAAAATTAAAATCAAAGCTAAAACGGGTCAAACGTCTAACAACATTGTCAATTATAGTTTGTTGGGTTTATGCAGTCTGACCCATTACTCAATTTAAAATGTAACTTGTTATTATTATTCAATTTCAAGTCAATTAAACCAATAAACAGAACCAAAATTGTGTAAAACTGAACCAAGTTGCCCTTAAATTAACCTAATTAGAATCTCATCAGAAACACTCAACACGTACCATACATGGAAAAGAAATCTCAAATTCCTAAAGCAAACTCTACAACAAATCTGACAACAAAAAACACCCGATCACAAGAGAACTTATTAATTAGAAGAAACCAATGATGCAAGACACAAAGAAAGCTAAAACCATTAGAAAAATTCAACCAAATTTCATAAAAATGGAATTCAAATGTATTAAATGGAAGGAAAGACAGCCAGCTAACTAACTTACTTCTGAGAATGGCCGATTTCTCCGGATTAGCGGTCGAACCTGCAGAGGTCGCCAGAAGCTTTGTGGGAAAACCAATTAAATCGATTTGCTTCTTGTCGCCGATGCAACTGAAATCTCGCCGTCCACCACCACCGCCAAGAAACATCTCATGCCGTGCGAGGCAGTTTTGTCTGTATGTGCGGTTGTGGTTTCTGGCCGCTGACGGAGGGCGTGCATAGGGTGTGGCTGGAATACTGCGGCGGAGAGGTCGCTTGCGGAACTTGCCTCCAGCTCTGGCGGTTTCGTAGGGAGGATTTCCATCGCCTGTCGTCGCCATAGGGGGAGCTGGATGTGGTGGAAGAAAGAGATTGGACGGTGGAAAGAAAAGGAAGAAAAGAAGAGGAAGAAATGGGAAGGAAATTAGGGTTGCAAGCAAGGGCATTTTTGTAATTATGTCGGTGTGGTAAAATGGTAATTTGTCGGTGGCACCGACATTTGTCTTTAAGAGTATACTAGTAATTTTACCCGCCGCGCGTTGCGGCGGCGTACCCGACTTGTTCCAACTAAATTTACGATGAAACGTACGGTAACTGGAATTTACATGGTTGAATGAAAACGTATTATATTTTACCCGAACAAAATCTATGTCGAAATGTACACCAACTCGAAACGTGCATATGTGGCTACCAAGCAAAATTTACATCGAAAGTTAGACCAAATTAAAGATAAAGAAAACGTACATGTCACCAATGCTACGGGTTTAAACGAAAACTAACTCAAATTTAATACCGTTGAAGCGAAACGTTCCATCTTTGAAAAATATCTTTGCTAATTCCACCTGAAAAATATACATTCTTTTACCATGTAAATAAAATAACCAAAATGCAATTTCAACATATGAATTATGTACATTAGTATAGATTAAAAACAATACCTTTGTGAAGAGGGGCATGTTCAATTATTACATACATGGTGACTTATCGTCGATTAGTGAAACAAAATCATAATAAATAGCAGTTATAATTGTCCGAATTAAAATAAAACCTTCTAAATATTTTATACTACTATACCACACTTGTTAAATGGTTTATTTCAAACTGTCATAACAGGAAAAAAAATAATGAATGATGTAAAACTATACCTCATCAATGATACCCTTTTCAAAATTAATCCAAAATTTAATTAGGGGCTATTTAAGCTGTTTTAAAAAGTTCTCAGGGAGTCATAAAATTGCACGTAAATAGGAGCCTTGAGAACTCTTATTATATTTTAGCTTGGGTAAACTTTTGTGGTGTCTAATTCAAATGTAAATATATGTTGGGACTCATATCCATTAATATGATTATACTGCACTTGCAAGTAAGATTAACGAAAAAACACTAACCTTTAGTAGATTGTGTATTTGTTCAAAATCTTCAACATTACTTTCTTTTGGCACAGGCGTGACAAACTCAATGATCCCCACAATTTTACTCCCAGCACCCATGTCATGAAACACAGGCAAACCTAACTACCCCTTGCCTCATACGTCTGCAGAAGGTCGATCTTCTTGATTAAGCACATGATGTATTGTCTGATGGTCTGCGATCCTTTTTTTAGTTGCCTGACCAGGTAACCAGTTGCCAACCCTTGTTGTCGTTAGTTAGTTGATCTCCATCTTCTTCATTATGTTCTTGAACGGTATTCCCATTAAGACCACCATTTTGTGCAGTTTCAATAGTTTGCCACGACATAAAAGGCAGATTCACCTAAATGTACATAAACCGCAAGAAATATAACGCATGTTCAACATTTCCTTCGTAATATATTTGAATGAATATAAATATATAATTACCTTGTTAGAAATAGGGGCGGGCTCGGGAACAGTTTTAAATGCAAAAGATGAAGTGTCGAATTGCTGGGAATGGGATAAATGATCATTATTAGGAGCAAATTGGAATTTTCCGGTTGTTGGAGATGGTTGAGTGATGTGTTTAAAATGCAACATATAAATTACATCAAATGAGGCATAAAACTAACCCTTTTTAAGTACTAATATTGGAAAAAGAGTGTTTTTGTCTTCCTTTTGTATTTTCAGGATTAAATGAGCTCAAACACACAAAAGAAGCAAAAAGACAGCTAAATCCAACATAAATACAAGGAAAGGAACATAAGTGGACTGCCCGAACCCTCAACGGCACCTTCCAAAGAAAAATGGAGAAGACAGAAGGCTGAACACGCCCCGTGCTCAGCCAGCACGGGGGCGTGCCCAAGAAGCAGCAGAAAAGACAAATCCATAGAAGCTTCTATTGCCCACCACGGGCCGTGCCCAGCGGACACGGGGGCGTGTCGAAAGTACTGCAGGCGCATTAATTGTAATTGCGAATTACAATTAATGAAGAGAGAGAGTGTCAGACGGGCACGAGGCCGTGCTCAGCGGACACGGGGCCGTGCCCAGCTCTCTGTTCAGCCTATAAATAGGAGTGCTTGGGTTCATTTCATCTCATCCCTTGGCACACCACCTCTCTCACACTTCATCCACCACCCACCACCACCATAACACCATCATCCACCACCATCATCCATTGTCCATCGTAGAGTGTGTGAGTCGTCTCGGGATCCAAGATTGATCGTAAGAGTTCTTGACAATCAAGGCCATGTTTGCCTAAGTCTCTTACATCACTTGGTGAAGACAAAGTGTCTAGTATAATAATTTTTTATTTCTAATCTTTTGCACTTTTTATTTGGTTTTGTATTAATGACTTTAATAACTAGTTGCTTATGTTGAAGGTGATCTTTCCTTATCATTTGTCCGTGGTGTCTTGGCATTATTTTACTGTCTATATAAAATAAAAGATTTTCACCATTCATATCTCCACGGTCTATATGGAGGTATGTTGGCTACCTGGTCGGGGGTTAAGGGAACGGTTTGGTAAAGGTCTTGCCATTGTTCAGCGTTTAGAGGTCCTGCAATGGACCTGGGTCAAATTTAGTAGGACCTCCTTCAATACTTCACGGTATTGGATGGCGGGGGTCCAAACTCTTTGATCCCCTCATAAGTTAACTACTATTAATACTATAACCCGGCTATTTAGGACTGTATCCCTGCTGACTCAGACTACTTAGCCGAGGGTAACGTCACCGCCAAAAGCGGGGCCTACCACAATACTGCATTAATAACTTAATTCATTATCTTCCAATAATCCACCCTTTTAGGATTGTATCTTTGCTGACTCAAACTACTGGGGTGAGGGTAACGTCACCTTCAAAAGAGGGGCCTACTACAATAACTAAGATAATCTCTTAATTATGTGCAAAAGTGCGGAAATAATCAAAGGTTATACTAGATACGAGTCGGAACCAAGTGATTCATCTTGTCTATCTGTTTTTCTTTTTATTTTTATTTTCAGCATTTTAGTTAGTTTTTATCTTTTCTTAGGTTAAAACATTTTTCTAAACTTTTTATTTTGGTTAGACGTTGAGGATAAACCGGTACTAAAAGCTCTTGTGTCCTTGGATGACCTCGGTATCTTACCAACACTATACTACGCTCACGATGGGTGCACTTGCCCATATGTGTGTTTAGTGTTAGTAAAATATCGTGTTTTATAAATTTAAAACTTGGCTAAAATAAGTGTTAAAAAGGGCTTAAAATATACACCTAAAATATATAACACTTCACACGCATCATTGAGCCTGATAAATAATGTTTTAAGAAAATCTCTACAGCTCTCCTAATCTTCTCTGACGATTTAAGGGTTAAATGAATCTAAACCCCATTGTCGCTTAAATTCCGAAGCCTTCCAAAGCCGAGGCTTCCATAGCTGACATAAGATCGACATAAATTAAAGAAAGGCCATGTGCTGCAACCTCAAGTCTTTGGATTACAAATAGCAACAAACCATCAGGTTCTTGTTTCTTCAACTAAATCATTTGTTAAATTAGATCAAGAAAACCCAAATAAATTTCTTTAAACTATTATATTGTTAGCCATTGTTTTCTTTACAACAAATCATCGATAATAATAGACAAAGTAATAGACTTTATTAAAATTTATCTCGAAGAAAAATATGTGTCAAAACGGAACTACGAGGAAATATTTGCGACGAATTGGCGAAGCATAACAGCGGATGGAGGCAAGCAATGGTGGCATCTGATTGCGGGTTTCGATTGGGACTTTTAGCATCAATTATAAAGACTTAGTAACTATACATAGGGGACGATTAAGGGGGCGTTTAAATGTGTGGTTTTCAAGTGACTACAACCACTTAAACAACTGAACAAATAGGTTAACACATTACACATGTCCCCAAAACTAACCCGTTGAGTTCAAACCAAAAATCTATATAATTTATTTTAAAAGAAGGTTTGAAATTCAAGAGTTAAAACATGAAACAATAGCTTGTAAGCAGCCTATGGTTTTTCAATCAAAGAATTTGAAGACAAACTAAATGAAGAATAACCTAAAAAAATATGATTTTTAAGAAAATATCTACACACAGATACAAAAGACTTTTACCTTCATTCTTGTGGCACAACAAATGCAACGCATCTCGGTGAACCTCAATCCATGGAATGTGGGTGCAAATGTCTCCTGTAAAACGCTTTCCCCCACACTTTTGCCCTCTCAATTCCTGTAAAACAACATCAACAACTACATTCATCTTCTCTAACAAACTATCGGTCGTAAGAACGAACCCTAAGGATCGATTGGGGAAGGTTAATCAATGTACCTGGAAGGAGGAATTGATATGGGGGGAGGAGAGAGCCGCCATGGATGCAACACGGTGAGAATAGATGTAACAATGGTAGAAGAAGAAAGCTTCATCATCGGTTTTCGTGTACGATCGATTTAGAAAAGGTGAAGAAGGAAGTAGCGATGGTTGATCTTGGTGCTGAAGATTGCTTCATCAGGGATCGTTTTGGGGGTGGAGATCGGTGGTCAAATGCAAAGGCCGACTTGGAGGGTGTCTGGCTGCTGAGCGGAGATCGATGGTTGCTTCCAGAACAAAAAAAAACCAATAAATGCAAAGAAACCGGGTGTTAGCGGAATCGAACTCGCGCCTTGAGTGTGAACAAATGAATGGCGGACCAACTTGACACACATCAACACTTGTTAAGTTATTGGAAAACCTTATATATATATATATATAGAAAGTATGGGGAAGACAAAGCCGGTGGAAACCCACCGACTTTGTCTTTTAAGATATAGTAGAATAAATTATATACAATATAATATAACTAGGTTAGAACCCCGTGTATTACACGGGTTGAATAAATGTAATTTTATATACTAAATTTAAACAATTATTCTTTAAAAATCTCGTTTATTACACGGGTTGAAGAAATGCAATTTTATATATTAAATAATAAAAAAATTATATCTCCAAGAACCTCATATATTGTACTGAATAAATGTAATTTTATATATCAAATAATAAAAACCCGTGCATTGTACGGGTTGAATAAATCTAGTTATATATACTAAATAATAAAAAAAAGTTATATTTTTAAAAACACTGTGTATTACACGGGTTAAATAAATGTAATTTTGTAACCTTGTATATTACACGGGTTGGATAAATGTAATTTTATAAACTAAATAATAAAAAAAATTATATATCTTTATAAACCCCGTGTATTATACGGGTTGAATAAATCTAATTATATATACTAAATCATTATCATCATCATCATACTCAGTAAATCCCACAAATAGCAAAGCTAAGGTAGGGTCTGAGGAGAATAAGATGTAGAGACTCCTTTCAGTAAGACCCCCGACTCGATAGTAGTTTTGCATCAAGATTTGGACATAAGGCACATAACACTCAGCAATCGGGACAAAGACCGATTTGTGCATGTTCCCTTTTGTCTTTCTGCTATCAACGTCACCACATGATGATGATGCATGATTAACCGTCCGCCGTTTTTAACGTTATTTTCACAAATTTAGTAAAATAACGTTAAAATTAGTGCAATTTCACTTTTGCCCACCGAGCGTCCACACATATATACATTATTAAAAGTTAGATTAGATTATATATGAAATTAAGTGTATAACAAAAAGTCTTTATGAATTTCACGTAGAATTAATTGGAATCCTTTTTTAAAAGTATGTTAGATTATATATGGGCTTATACGTGTGAGTAATTGTGATTATTGAATGGTTGAATTTTGAGGGTTTTGAAATGTGAATTTGATTATGATAGATTATATTTTAGTTTTAAAACTTCTAGAATGATTGAATCAAATAAAAGGATTATGATTTCCTAGAAACAAAAATAACTGAGTTTTTTTTTTCTGATCATTTTGAACATGAGCAAATAGAACGATAGCATCTTAATAAAAAAATAACTAATTACAAAATGTGAAACCCAATAATTTTAGTTCTGTCCCCATTTGAACGGAAAAGATAAGTACAAACTAAATTTAAAAAAAAATGCAATATGAAAATAAGAGAGAGAATAATCGATACTTTTTGTTTCATAAAATAAAATAAGAGATAAGGGTAAATTAAATAAAAAAGTGTCAATTTGGTAAATAATAATATTAAGTATGAAAAGGTAGGAAATTACAAATGTAGACATCTTCAATGAATGATACGTGTACAAAATCAGGTTTCTTTTATTACATAGTATAGATTCGTATACCAATCAACATCTAAAAAAACAATTTAATAACATCTAATTCGTTTACATGAATTTTAATTTAGAAGATCAACTTCATAAATTATAACTCCATATATATCCATTTATACACAATATATTGAATTGAATTGAACATGAACCTTACTTATGAAAGTAAAAAATTATATAAATATCCAAAAGAATTGGTTTTCAATGAAATAGCCAATTACATGGTGGCCTAAAGCCAAACGTTGAACATAAGCAAAACGAATTCAAAACAACCAATCTAAGATTACAAAATGTGAAACCCAATAATTTTAGTTCTGTCCCCATTTGAACGGAAAAGATAAGTACAAACTAAATTTAAAAAAAAATGCAATATTAAAATAAGAGATAGAATAATCGATATTTTTTTTTCATAAAATAAAATAAGAGATAAGGGTAAACTAAATAAAAAAGTGTCAATTTGGTAAATAATAATATTAAGTATGAAAAGGTAAAAAATTACAAATGTAGACATCTTCAATAAATGATACGTGTACAAAATCAGGTTTCTTTTATTTATAGTATAGATTCGTATACCAATCAACATCTAAAAAAACAATTTAATAATATCTAATTCGTTTACATGAATTTTAATTTAGAAGATCAACTTCATAAATTATAACTCCATATATATCCATTTATACACAATATATTGAATTGAATTGAACATGAACCTTACTTATGAAAATAAAAAATTATATAAATATCCAAAAGAATTGGTTTTCAATGAAACAGCCAATTACATGGTGGCCTAAAGCCAAACGTTGAACATAAGCAAAACGAATTCAAAACAACCAAATTTGAACGGAAAAGATAAGTACAAACTAAATTTAAAAAAAAAAGCAATATGAAAATAAGAGATAGAATAATCGATATTTTTTTTTTCATAAAATAAAATAAGAGATAAGGGTAAACTAAATAAAAAAGTGTCAATTTGGTAAATAATAATATTAAGTATGAAAAGGTAGGAAATTACAAATGTAGACATCTTCAATAAATGATACGTGTAAAAAATCAGGTTTCTTTTATTATATAGTATAGATTCGTATACCAATCAACATCTAAAAAAACAATTTAATAACATCTAATTCGTTTACATGAATTTTAATTTAGAAGATCAACTTCATAAATTATAACTCCATATATATCCATTTATACACAATATATTGAATTGAATTGAACATGAACCTTACTTATGAAAATAAAAAATTATATAAATATCCAAAAGAATTGGTTTTCAATGAAATAGCCAATTACATGGTGGCCTAAAGCCAAACGTTGAACATAAGCAAAACGAATTCAAAACAACCAATCTAAGATATTCTTTGTTTTATTTTTGTCGAATAATATATATTATTTTGTTTTATCTAGGAAATTACCATGCTTATAATCGATTATTTTTTTCATAAAATAAGAGATAAGGGTAAACTAAATAAAAAAGTGTCAATTTGTTAAATAATAATATTAAGTATGAAAAGGTAGGAAATTACAAATGTAGACATCTTCAATGAATGGCACGTGTCCAAAATCAGGTTTCTTTTATTATATAGTATAGATATTTAATATAATATAATACTAGGTTAGAGCCCTGTGTATTACACGGGCTGAACAAATTTAATTTTATATAAATAATATATTTAAAAAAAAACCTTATTTAACACGGATTGACTAAATGTAATTTTATATATTTAAATAACAAATAAACTTATATCTTTAAGAACTCGTGTGTTGTATGTGTTGAATAAATGCAATTTTGTATATTATATAATAAAAAAGTCATATCTTTAAAAACCTTGGGCATTACACGGATTGAATAAATCTAATTTTATATACCAAATTGTAAAAAAAAAAAAAAAGTCTTGGCGTCATCCTAGTTCCCAAACGACTTACATAAAGCATTTATGAAATTAATGCATTGTTCCACATAACTTCCTAAGCCTAAAGTAATATATAGCTTATATACACTCTCTTACTCACTCTAATTACTTATATCATTTTAGGGATAGTTTGGTTGCTAACTAATATATTGATAGATAACTTTACCTGTGGATAATGTGTTGATAATAATATTAATTAATATAATAAACATGGTACTATACAAAAAATGTGATGATATGTATCTTATGTGTAATTAACTCTAATTTAATAAAAAAATACATATTTTTCTCTAAATTAACTTTACTTTTCAAAACCCCCCACATTCAACTCTCTATATATTTCTCTATCATACTCACAATCACTTATTTTATTATTTTTTCTCTTCCTGCACACTAACAATAAAAATATAGAGCCTAAAATATAAAACTACAAACCCTTCTCTATTATAAAGATTCCAATGTAATGGTGTTTTTGTTGTTTTCTCCATTTCTTTCTCTATATTATATAGAATGCATAAATATAGAGGCTACAATGTGAATGCTCTTATATATATATTGATAATATTTTTAGTATCCGAATATATATGTTCAAGAGATTTATATAATTTAATATTAATACTAAGTGATAATGCTGTTTTTCGAAAACATTTATGATATTTTGAATACTATATAATCAATTTATATTGTTTAGTATCCGAATATATATGTTCAAAAGAGTTTTTATTATATTTTTGAAAATATTTATTATAATTGGATTTAAGATAATGATTAGCATTATTCATATATTAAATTAAAAAGTTTTAAGATAAAGATTAGCGATATTCATATATTAAATTAAAAAGATATATTAATTAAAAAAATTATAAATAAAATTATAGAATTGAAGGAGAAAATGACATGTGTACTTTCATTGGTTTCTTTTATTATCTATCTATTATACTAAATAAATTCTCTTAGGCCACAAGGCTTATTCTTAGCCAATCAATTGGGTGATGTGGACACTCTCTTTGGCCAGAGAATTCCCCTTGGGCGGGATTTTCTTTTCTCTTATTTCCCTTCACACCGCGTGCTCTCTCTCTCTCTCTCTCTCTTCAATCATTCCAACCTTGCCTGTTACACGCTCTCACAAACCCTAAATCTATCCGATCGGCGGCTATTCCGAGCTCAATCTTTCTCTCCCCGTCTTCGAATACCTCGGCTAAGCAACTGTTCCGAGGAATCCCGTCGTTGACGGCGGCCTTTTGACGTCGTCTCTGGCGGCAACGGCTATTCGAACTTCCGCCGGTTGAAATCAAAGCAAACGACGTCTGTGTTAAAGTGCTCGCGTCTCCCATCAACCCGTCCGATATTAACAGAATTGAAGGTTTGTAGTTTAATCTATTAATCTGTTATTTGGTTGTTAGATGTTTGTTGTAGCATATGTTGTTGTTGTATGAAATTCAAGTTGATCACCATTCAGGCAACTATATTCTTTATCTCATCATTTACATGTAGCCCACCTGTTTGTGGAAATGTCTATGTGAACAAAGACACAGCAATGTTGAGGTATGTACACTGATTCATACTTTTTCTTCTTTGATTCGTTAGGCTGTAGTGATTTCACTTTGTATATTGCATTTGTTGATTGATATTGATTGCTGATGATTGTTGAATGAATTGGATGTTTAGGTGGAAGAACGGTTTAGGGAAAGGGATGCTGGAGAATAATATGTGGATATTGTTTGAAGGCGGAAAGGCACTTAAAAAATGAAGGCTTTTATAAGCGAGGTGTATAGTATAAAAAGACAGTTTTAGGTTGATTTCAGGATTGTTTAGGACGGGTATAATGGTGTCGGACCTGTTCAAGACTGTTCAGACGATTTTTGGCCGGAACTTGGCCTGAAAAATGCGCTTTATGGTCTGAAAATGGGGCTTTTGAAGCGAAGCGAGAAGGCTGGGTTGGTCCTAGGCTCACGCCTAGGCGAGCCTTAACAACAGAGTTAGAAGCTTATAACTCAAGCAATCTAAATATCTAATCCTATCTAATTAATATTCCTATGACTCTTGAATAATAACTATTAGGTTTACATCTTTCTATGAATCTGTTTGATCTGTAATTGCATTGATATGTTGGTTTATGTTATTAACGATGCGACAAGTTAATATCTTCTTCAATATAATTGCAGATACGCATTGCATGAATTGGCCTTTCTTCACGTAAACCTCATAAGAAATGCGCTAGAGTTGTTGGAGAGGTTATCACCAGACTATTTGCTCTTTGTTATTCAGTCGTTGTCTTCTGTTTTCACACTGTAAATTTACATCTGGACTATTTTGTCTTCTTCAGGTCCTAGGTAAGTTTCATCCACATGGTGATAATGCTGTATACGATTCGCTGGTCCGAATGGCGCAGGTACTTAAACATACATTGTATGGGCACACACGTAATTTAACACTTTTTGGGAACTATGGGTTAAGGTCTGTTTTCTTTAGCTATAAAGTTTCATGTTCAGACTTCAGATATATACAATTCTTAACTGAAATAAGGGAGGAAAGAAGAACGCGTGAGTTTCATATTTCAATTTCGTCACTATTATTCTTCAGATTTTGCTCCATAAAGGTGTAATCAGAACCTGTTCTTTCGTTTTTATCTTACAAATGTTAGTTTTCCACTTGGATCTCATTGGTTTGAACACAAGAGTGTGTTGACTCTGAATCTATCAAACTAACTTTTAATTCATAGATATATGCTGGAATGATGGTGTAAAATGATGAAATTGTACTTTAGTTACTTGGGGTTGCATGTTCTTGCATGATGTTGTTTTTCATTTAAGGGTTTAATGGCTGTGACAGGACCAAATGTCTATGTACAGTTTATTTAGCACGTAAGCAAATTTGGATAAAATAAAATATGTTATCCAGTTGTTTTTGCTTATTTCATTTTTTTGTTTTTTTAAAATAAAAAATATTGTTCAGTTGACCCTTCTCAACAAAATACGACTCTAATTAATCATTTTCATTATTACATCCATTTTTTTTGCTTGCCCGTTGTGTTGTTAAGTGAAAGGTTTGCCTGTTCCAGTTAAGAATTGTAGTTGACGGGTCAAATGAAATAGTGCAATAGGGTAATTTTTTGCCAAAACGAAGTCTATAGTCAAACCGGTTAGCAGCCCCAAATAAGGCGTGCCGGGTCAATAGGGTATAAGGTATTTAATGCAGTTGCAGCTTAGAAAAGTCAGATTAGGTTCCCCTGCTTTTCAAATTGCTCTCCTCATATCTGATTGATCTTGGGTGTTTTGTATGCAAGAACTAAAAAGATGCAGGATTCAACTATGATGGAAGCAATAAGTTAATGGGACGAGCTCTTCTAAGGTACTTAGTCATAATTCTATCACTCCACAACCTTGGTATAAATATGGGATGGTCAAAAGCTTTTGGTCCAGCCGTCGATCTCATCAATCAAAGTTCCACCACTCCTTCTCATTGCCTTCGGTCTGAGGTAGTTGTTTACCAGTTAAGATAACAGTTATGTTGTGCTATATTATTCAGCCATGATTTTTTAATTAAATGTAATATATCATCAAGGGAGATATTAATACATGTGTGTATGTTATAATTTGTCAATATAATATGCATGTTGATAACATGTGTTGATGCAAATGAAAGAGACCATATCAGATCAAATCAAACTGGAACACAATCTACATCTCTTCATATCTTTGTTTTTTTTGTTGCTAATTTAAGATGTTCTAATATGATTCTAGGGAATGTAGGTTTTAGTATATATGGTTAAATGAATGAGCCTAATTCAAGCTCTGAATGGTTTGAACCATGTGTATAAATTTGACACATTTTGGAGAAAAACGATTGTTGTAATATGGATTTGAAGCTGGGTGTCTAACTGGAAGCAGTCTCTTTATGCCCTGTGACAGAGGTACGGCTTGCCTACATCCCACCCTCCCCAGACCCTACCAATAGCCTGGCTATGGGTGGGATTGTACTGGAGATGGTTGTTCTTTTTGAAGAAAAATTAGTACTTTTTATGGAAAACATTTTAGTTTTGTGGCATCGTTGTGACAGGTGGATGTTAAATCGGAATCTGATTTTATAGGCCAAAAAGTTTTTGGATTGTTTCCAAACATAATGAAAATTATATGTAATCCTATCTTTTTGTTCATTTATGGTTGTGAAGGGTGGAGAGACCACATGCCAGGTATTGTAAAATGCCACAGAATGAGGGTGGTTGTACTTTTATGTAAGATAACAAATGATTGGTTGCATAACAATTTATAAACTTCACATGTATTTTTGCCAATTATAACTTTATAGTTGGCTTTTTTTAACTAAAAAAACATGTTTTTGATTTTTCTTGCTAGATTCTTGGGATGTTCAATCGTGCTCGTGCAGCCCGGCTAACTCTCCTTCACTTTGTTTGTGAGACACCGCTATTTATTCACGTTGGAACACAAGGTCATAATTTTGAGTTACAGTTCATGTGATATTGTTTCCTATTCTGAGCATCATTAATCTGGTACATAGACACACAAACACTGCATGTTCATATCTTATATATCATTTGTAACAGAAGTATGTTTTCCGGCTACAGGGGCAATAAAAGGTTTGACCACCAACCAACTTGAGGATATTGGATGCCAAATTATACTCGGAAATACATATCATTTAGCACTCGGTCCGACTTCTGAGCTTATAGATGAATTAGGTGGTCTTCACAAATTTATGAACTGGCCTACGGCGCTTCTCACCGATTCTGGTGGTTTTCGGATGGTAATTTTTCACAACTTTCTGTTTTTTAATTTAGAGCTATTTAATAATGTCTTTATAAAAAATCATGTCTTACAACAATATTCATCACACATTCATACTTGTAATGGAGCATAATAATTTTGGTTGTTTGAAGAGTAATCATTTCCCTAATCCTATGCATCTTTTATTCTTTTAAATGGTTGGAGGTTTGTAGGCTTTGTAACCGAACTTAAGTCTGAAAACACTTTCAGGTCTCATTATTGCATTTAGCTGATATCACTGAAGAAGGTGTCACGTTTCAGGTTCTTTTTTTCTCTCTAAAAACACACCACATTCTGAAAACTTTGTTAATAATTGTCACATTCTTTGTTGTTTTCATTTCCTACTTTATATTAGTCATTATTTGTAACTAATATTTGTCATTTGACATTTATTCTGCAGTCGCCAGTTGACGGAAAGCCAATGCTCCTAACACCTGAAGAATCAATCCAAATCCAAGTAAGTAGTTGCTGGTTCCAGTCATCTTTGTCAACACAACAATCTTACACCAACTGAACCACCTACATATATGTTATCTTTTCTGAACCTTTATTTTTTTTAGGACTGATTTTACATGATTGGGTTTGTAATTTTCGACCCATGACTGTTATTCAAATTTGGTTTTTTATACTGGAAAATTTGGTGTTTTATGTTCTGTGGTTGTGTATTTTTAGCTATGTTATCAAAGACGCAAGGCGCAGGTGAGGCGCATCGGCCTCGCCCGGAGCCTAGGCGTAAGGCGCAAAAAAAGCGTGAGCTTTTTAAGAAATCTCACATAGAGAAAAAAATACAAAAAATATGTTATGCTTTGAAAATAAATAAGATTCCACATATAAAATTAAAAAAAAACTATTATATATGCCATTTAAAATCATGTAGCTAATAGTTAGTAGCAAAAGTTTAGGACTTATATGTTGTAAGTTTTGGGTGTGTGAATAAAAGTCCAAAAGGTGGTAAATAGTTTGTCCCACATTGGTGTGGGAACAAAGTGAGTGGTTGTTTATAAGGCAAAGCCTTTACTACTCCATTGTAACTTTATGACATGTTTTACCACAAGCCCTACCCGCGCGCAGGGGGGGGGAGAAAATGAGTTTCTGAGCTAGACTTTGGTTGAGCTCGTGCGTGCCCGCACGTCCTGCGGACACGAATGAATGCACGACTTCCGTAGTAAAATAGAATATCTCATCAAGGTAAATTTATGGTTGTTTTTAATACTCTGGCTTTTAGCTTATGAATTCTATGCTGCTAATATTAGTTACGAGTGGAGAATGAATATTGATGGGAAGTTGTCTTTTAAACATGAGTTATTTGGAAGCTTTGTAATCAATAGTTTTTCTAGAACACCTAGGACTAGACCCATATTGCTATTGTATGACTAATATGCTTACTTATTAATAGACTTGATTAAAACTAGAACGTGTCAATTGAGTCAAAAGTAACCCAAAATGTATTCAAATAAGAAAACAAATATTTTCGTCTTACGTCGGTTGACTCAATTATTTCAGGTTACTACTTGGCGCCACAAATCGATTTCAGTCGAGCACCATCGCCGCTACAAACTCTCAGACCGCTGATCATTTGCACGGACTTGACAGTTGGTCTTAGGGATTGGGATAACCGAAATGCCTAAAGACCACTTTTGTAGTGGATTGGGATAAACTGGGAATAACAAATTAGTTTTCATGGACGATTAATCTTATAAGTTTGATCTTGAAGACTTACTTCTGCCTCTACTGAAGTTCTGGGAAAGGGCGGTTATGGTACAACTTATAAAGTTGTTTCAGGCGAAGGAACAATGGTGGTCATAAAAAAAGGCTGAGAGAAGTTGTCGTTGGAAAAAGAGGATCCGACCAGCAAATGGAAAAAGAGAAAGCCATAATTAGGGGTCATGGACATGTTTCAGTAAGTATAAATGAATCTTGAAACGTTCCTTTTTCGTAGTACTGCTGAAAAATCTGTAATTAAGAAGTACCAGTGACAAATATCAGTTCTTAAACAAGAGCTTGATCAGCTTAAAGGGGGATATTGGGATGCTTATTGGTGAGATAGTGAGTTTAAAACAAAAGGTAATATTTCAATTTTTGGATAATGTTTCTGGTAGCTACCTATGTATACAATTGTTTTCATTTAAGGCCACATATATATTGAAGTAAATTATAGGTTGTCTAAGTATGTCTCCGGTATTTATATAAACTTAAAAGGTGGCACAGACATGTAGTCAGGGTAACGGGTCAACATGAGTTTGGGTTCAAAATTAAAACTGAGTTAAAATATTACTGGATTAAAGCGTCAACTTTACTCCTAAAATTACTCGTAATAATATCCTATAATTTTTTAGAATACTTATTAAAATATCCGACTTCACTTACTTAGCTATTTATCATTCTTTCTTTAAACAAAATACAACTGATTCTAGCATGAAATATACTCCTAAAATTATTCAGGTGTATGGGCTAACATAAATAAGGTATTGGGATGTCTTAATGCTCAAAAAGTCCGGTTTGTAATCTTATTCGAGGATCAATATGCTCTGGATCTTTTATACGCTTTTGGATCGATACTTAAATAGGCAAAGTTAATTTCAAATGTCTTTTTCCTTCCTTATTTCGGTTGGAAAGGAACAAACTATGTGTGGTTAGTGATATATTACGGAGGGAAGGAAATGTTCTATCCTTCTCTTGGAACTGGAGTGTAGCGCCCTCTACAATCTTCAGCCGGTATGTTTTTTACCATTACGTTTTGTT
This sequence comes from Helianthus tuberosus, assembly GCA_030545235.1. NCBI lineage: Eukaryota > Viridiplantae > Streptophyta > Magnoliopsida > Asterales > Asteraceae > Helianthus > Helianthus tuberosus. The sequence continues at coordinate 7,118,592 of JARYGA010059718.1, read as the reverse complement.
AGATATATAATTCCTTTTTTATAATTACATCAGTTAACTTTTGAATGGTTGAAAATTAAAAGGTTTGATGTAGTTGTACAAATAACGAATGGTTGATCTAAGAGCTCAGTTTATGATTTATGATTCTGGAACCAAACAAATACAGGTACGCAGCGTGTCTCTTAACAACTTGCAAGACTAATTTAGGTTGAATTAAATTAAATTTTAGCTTTAGGTTGACTAATGGTTTTGCACCACCTATGAATTATTAAACTTTTATTGTATCATTTTAAATATTAAGTTTACTTTACCCATTTTTAATGGTTGTCAGGGTACGTGAGTCTCATGTAATGATACTAGAAAATCTGTCCTGTCGCCCAAGATGATGGTCTGGGTCAAGCTTCAAGGTACACACAAAGTGAACGATAGCACAAACTTGAGACACAATGAGAGTAGAGTAGTGCATCAGGTATAATGACCAAAGGACCCATTTAGACAATAATTTTTTATGAGTTTGTGAAGCATGAAATCAGCATTTGGTAGTTTTGCTTGAAAAAGAAAATGCATATGGGATAATATTTGATAAATCTTAATGAGATCAACTACTTTATTTCTTGATACATCTTGCTATTTTTCTTATAATAAGCAGTCTATAAGTTTACCTACGAATAAACTTTGGACAATTTGTGTGTTTGTTAATGTGGGAGTTTATGTTGGGGAGGAATCAAACAAGACACTTTAATGTATCTTGAAATAAATTAAGCCTTTTGAAATGTTAAACCTCGAACTTACTAGGCATCTACATTTTATAGTTTGAGATCACTGGTGGGTAACAAGCATACGATTTCTATTTAAAAATAGTGGTACTGCCAATGTTCCACCACCAACTGATTAAGGAATGAACCCCTAACCCTTTAAAATTAGATTTGTCTTTGCATTTCCTCAAACGACAAATATTCATGATGCTATTGTTATAAAAAAAATTATATTACCATGTTTTCATTTACTAAAAACATTTTTATTACAAGTTTTGTCATCTTTAAAATGAAGTTCGAGTACGAAGACTTCGAGAAGTTGCACCTGTCCCTGTCCGACCATTTGGTGTGTAGTCTAGGGGATGAAACTAAAGCGAGGTTTTGGGTTAATCAGTTTAAATGTATTTTTTTTTAAATAAAAAACATATCATTTCTCAGCATTTTTATTACAAGTTTTGTCATCTTTAAAATGAAGTTCCAGTACGAAGACTTCGAGAAGTTACATTATCACTTCTTAACCTGTCCACAACTCATTGTGCATCAATGTTTGTCAATCTATAGCCAAACTCTATTATTTTGACTTCAGAGTCGGAATCAAATTCCACACAAATGAGTTCAAATATGACACACTTTAACTTTTCTAGATTAAAATACATGAGTTATGATATCTTATGAAGTTTTACCCGTTTCAATAGAAGTACTTATAGATTAATTGTCAATATTTTCCGCTAACATATTTATGTTTATTTAGTAGCAAAAGCAATAACAATATACAATGACGATATCATTTCTTCACACTTTTTTTATTTTTTAAGTTTTTTTTTTAATTTCCATGTTTACATTTTTAAAGTTTAGCATACATTTTTTGCTTAATTGTAACGTCAATTACTATGTAATTTCATTAAGGCATTATAATTAATATGATTAATATATTTTATAAAAGAATAAGAGACGGGTCTATTAAAAGCTAGCCTATCAATTAATAGAATATACATGTGAATATTAGAAAAATATGCACATCTTATTTGTGATGTGAACATATCTTTCACTGGGAGCTTCGTTACCTTGTGATGTTATATAACGTTTGTCTTTTAATTTGCAAATCTATAGTGATGGTTGTAGCAAAAAATTTTAGATGGCTCTGAGAAAGAGTAAGGGGTTGTTTGTTTACCTCTTAACGGTTTAGACCTGTTACTGGTTCAGCACTTAATGGTTCAGACCGTTTGTTTCATGAGCAGATGTCTGAATGGTTCAGACATTTGCCTCTGAACGGTTAAGATTTATAAAGAGTCTGAATGGTTAAGACCTCTAATCTGAATTGGTCAGACATTTTTCTCTTATTGGTTCAGACCTCTTACTGGTAAGTAAAATGAAAGTGTGTTGCTATCTTTACGAAGAAAACGATTATGCATTGTTTTTGTAGAAGTTTTTAAAGTAAGTTTCGGTCTCAAATTATAGTATAGATACCGAAACAAATCTTTCATTAAATGATTTATGAAAACACCGTTAAATAATATTTTTTTTTTAGGCCACCCGTGTAACACACGGGGTCTTAAGCTAGTATAGTATAGAAGATTAGTTTTCTTAATTATGTAAACAAAGCATGTTATGAATGAGTTCCAATTCTATTAAATTTCAATGAGCAAGCAACCCTTACGTAAAAGTTATTAAATAAGGCATTGTTTCCAAAAACACAGTTACATATAGCTGAAACTTAAAGGTTATTTGGTGAGCGAGTGATTTTTTTTTAAAATTCTCCTTATTAAAGAAATACAAAAGACCTTCCATCACCATCTCCGCTGCCACAACAATCGTTCAGAATATCATCGTTGCCACCACCACCATCGCCATTACCACAGTCGCCTACACACTAGCTTACACCACCAAAAATTTTCTTTTTTTTACAAAGTTCAATCATATAAACAAAAAGTTATGTCAATCAAACGCTCATATACAATTGTTTCCAAACAAAAAAGCAAATGCCATGTTAAGAGTTGAGAGTTCACATATAATCAAACCCTTGAAACAAAAAACTAATGAAATCAAACCCTTAATGAACCGTCATTTATCCAGTAAAAAAAAAATACAATATACTCAACATAGAAAAAAAACTGACCACATCCTCAAAATCCTAAAGTCTAAAAGACTAAAACATAAAGGTTGTGGAGGAGGTTAGTCCTTTGGATAATCCGCCATGTAGACGACCACGTCATCGAGTATGAGGGATGAGCCCCAAGGGATGGGCCAAGGGTGTGACGATGAACCCCTTTGTATGTATGTGTGTGTTGGACAAGAAAGAGGGACGTCGAGCACGGCTTTCGGAGGACGAAGACGACAAGGACGGCCTTAAGGGGGCGGTGTAGCGGACCCAGGACTACCTTCACCAGCCCCGGGACGAACCCCACACCGGACAGCCTAACACACTAGACTGGTTTATATTTTAGACTTTGATCACTGGTTTGTTTTAAATTTAAAAATAAAAAAGGAACCTGGGTTAGGTTAGTGATTTTCTTAAACTAAACAAACTACAAACATTTGCTTCAAAATTTTCATTTCACATTCATGTTCAAAGTAAGCACAAATATCAAAATCCCTCATTGATAACCGTTATAGCAGTACACATAGCCTACACAATTGGTAACAAAACAAAATTGCTATTTTAAAAACAAATGGGAACATAAAGTGTGTTCATAAGTCGTCATGGTTTGGAAGTTGTAGAACATAGATATCGTAGCATATACTCGTTGGAAGAACATGTATCGCCTAAATCTTGATGTAATCTTGTAATCGCTTTCTGCAATGATTTCAAAGCAGGAAGCAAATTCCTCGAGTTTTGCTGAATCGAATGACCGTGGCATTTAGAATGCTCCTGAGACAAAATAAACTGTATAAATCTCTTCTATTTTTTCTTTTACCAACTGTATAGAAACTAGAATGGAGCAGCGACGCAATTTCAACCGATCAGTTGAGAGTATGTTTAACTCCTAACAGGTCAGATAGATACAAAAATAAAGATATAGATAGCTACTAACTAGGGCTGCGAACAAACCGAACGGTCAGCCAACACTCGGTGGAAAGTTTGCCTGTGTTCATTTGTGTTATGCAACTCAGCCCGACCCACCCACTTTACACATCTAGTCTAGAGTATGCATATGATATAACATTATAACAATACCTGACACCACCGAAGAATGAATTCCAAATGAGGGTAGTTTTCCAGAAGCTCAGCAAAAGTCTGAATCAATCGATTTAGATATTTAAAAGGGATTGATGCAACAACAGCTTTAATGTCCACTGGAGCCACAGCAACGATGCACTTTTTTATTAAATTGTCTTCGTTTAACCGTAAACTAAGGATTAACGCTCTGCTTGGTTGATTTTCACCGAGAGCTGCTTCAATTGCCTGCAAGTAAAAGATGATGAATTGATGCGTGTGAAGTGTCGTATATTTTAGGTGTATATTTTAAGCCCTTTTTAACACTTATTTTAGCCAAGTTTTAAATTTATAAAACACGATATTTCACAAACACTAAACACACATATGGGCAAGTACACCCATCGTTGAGTGTAGTATAGCGTTGGTAAGATACCGAGGTCGTCCAAGGACACAAGAGCTTTTAGTACCGGTTTATCCTCAACGTCTAATCAAAATAAAAAGTTTAGAAAAATGTTTTAAGCTAAGAAAAATAAAAACTAACTAAAATGCTGAAAATAAAAATAAAAGAAAAACAGATAGACAAGATGAATCACTTGGTTCCGACTCGTATCTAGTATAACCTTTGATTATTTCCGCACTTTTGCACATAATTAAGAGATTATCTTAGTTATTGTAGTAGGCCCCTCTTTTGAAGGTGACGTTACCCTCACCCCAGTAGTTTGAGTCAGCAAGGATACAATCCTAAAAGGGTGGATTATTGGAAGATAATGAATTAAGTTATTAATGCAGTATTGTGGTAGGCCCCGCTTTTGGCGGTGACGTTACCCTCGGCTAAGTAGTCTGAGTCAGCAGGGATACAGTCCTAAATAGCCGGGTTATAGTATTAATAGTAGTTAACTTATGAGGGGATCAAAGAGTTTGGACCCCCGCCATCCAATACCGTGAAGTATTGAAGGAGGTCCTACTAAATTTGACCCAGGTCCATTGCAGGACCTCTAAACGCTGAACAATAGCAAGACCTTTACCAAACCGTTCCCTTAACCCCCGACCAGGTAGCCAACATACCTCCATATAGACCGTGGAGATATGAATGGTGAAAATCCTTTATTTTATATAGACAGTAAAATAATGCCAAGACACCACGGACAAACGATAAGGAAAGATCACCTTCAACATAAGTAACTAGTTATTAAAGTCATTAATACAAAACCAAATAAAAAGTGCAAAAGATTAGAAATAAAAAGTATTATACTAGACACTTTGTCTTCACCAAGTGATGTAAGAGACTTAGGCAAACATGGCCTTGATTGTCAAGAACTCTTACGATCAATCTTGGATCCCGAGACGACTCACACACTCTACGATGGACAATAGATGATGGTGGTGGATGGTGTTGTGATGGTGGTGGGTGGTGGATGAAGTGTGAGAGAGGTGGTGTGCCAAGGGATGGTTTGAGCTTGAGCCAAGCACTCCTATTTATAGCCTGTACAGAAGCCTGGACACGGCCCCGTGTCCGCTGGACACGGCCCCGTGTCCACCCTTTTCTCTTTCTTCATTAATACAGTTTGTCTTTATTAGCTCCACACGCCCCCGTGTCCGCTGGGCACGCCCCCGTGCCTGTCTGACACTCTCTTTCTTCGTTAATTGTAATTCGCAATTACAATTAATGCGCCTGCTGTACTTTCGCCACGCCCCCGTGTCCGCTGGGCACGGCCCCGTGGTGGGCAATAGAAGCTTCTACAGGTTTGTCTTTTGTGCCAGGGCTGATCTTCCTGGACACGGCCCCGTGTCGAGCTGGGCACGCCCCGTGTCGGGCTGGGCACAGCCCCATGCTCAGCTTTCTTCTTATTTTTGCTTTGGGAGTTGTTGTCGAGGGGTCGGGCATGCCACGTTTCTTCCTTTTCTTTGTATTTATGTTGGTTTTGGCTGTATTTTTGTTCCTTTTGTTCGTTTAAGCTCATTTGACCCTGTAAATTCAAAAGGAAGACAAAAACACACTTTTTCCAACATTAGTACTAAAAAAGGTTAGTTTTATGCCTTATTTGATGTAATTTATATGTTGCATTTTACACACATCATGAATATTATGATTAGTGGAGTCTTATCGCCTTCAAACAATTTGTTTACAACGGGTGTTTGGATATCTGTTTTGAGAGTAATTATATGATATTATATATATATATATACTATAAATATGCTATTTTGTGACATAAACCAACTTTGGGCCCTCAACTTTGGCATTAACCAACTTTAATAATGACATGTTTAGCCCCTCAACTTTAATAGTGACATGTTTAGCCTCTCAACTTCATTAATAAACAACTGTAGCCATTCAACTTTAAAAACATGTTTAGCCCCTCAACTAAAACATCAAACAACTCTAACTCTCGCGATTTGCTTATTTTTATCTACGTTTCGAACCCGCTAGTTGAATTAGTAAAAGCATATAATCAATTGTAACAAAAAGGATAGCTGGAAATATCGTTTGTATCTGCGTATGATAATGCTATTAAAAGCTTGTTAAAATCAGATAAATTATTTTAAAACACAATATCTAACATTCTAACTGTTACCAAACGCTACGACAACCAACTTTCTTACCTCGGGTGTAACATCAATATCAAGATCCGTGGGGTCAAATATGAAATTATCATCCATTGAATAAACCAAAACCCCTTCAGTTGTCGCAGCAGCCCAACTGCGGCCAGTGGGTGCAATTCGTAAACATTTTGTTCTAGCTATAGGCCTGCCACGGTTCGGCATTGACCCTGGTAGATCATAAGATGAGTTGACCCTTGTTTGTTTGTCAACACCATCATCCACGTCACTATTATCGTCATCAATCAGATTTAACGGGCCCGCATCCGTCATGTTCTTTGAGTTTAATACGTCGAGAACTCCATCTAGCGATAGATTTAGTGTTATTTGGAATTTGCAAAGCAATACCTGTAGATTCAAGAAACTTGAGCTGTTTCAGTGGTGCTAAATTATAAATACTAAAGTAAATTACTTTTTGAGTCCTTGTGTTTTAGTGGTTTTAACCATTTGAGTCCAAAATCAAAATGTTTAACGCCCCAAGTCCCTTTGACTCCTTTTGAGTCCAAATTTTAACCTTTCGAGTCCAATTTTTTTTAACATAATTGGACTCAAAACGTTATAAAATGAACAAAATTGGACTCAAACGTTATAAAATAAATGGCTAGGGACTCGGGGCATTAAACTTTTTGATTTTGGACTCAAAGTGGTTAAAACCACTAAAACCCAGGGACTCAAAAAGAAATTTACTCTATATGCTATAAATATGCTATTTTGCCCAATCAACCAACTTTGGCCCCTAACTTTGATAATGACATGTTTAACCCTCAACTTTGGTAATGACATGTTTAGCCTCTTAACTAAAACAACTTTAGCTCCTCAACTTTAATAATGACATGTTTAGCCCCTCAACTTTGGTAATGACATGTTTAGCCCCTTAACTAAAACAACTTTAGCTCCTCAACTTTAATAATAAACAACCTTAGCCCTTCAATTTTAATAATGACATGTTTAGCCCCTCAACTTTAATAATGACATGTTTAGGCGCTTAATAATGACATGTTTAGGCGCTTAACTAAAACATCAAACAATTTTAACTCTCGCGATTTGCTTCTTTTTATCTACGTTTCGAACCGGTAGAGTTTATTTAATATTTACCAATAATTACTGAAGATAAAAACATAAATAGTTCAAAGAACTAAGAAAGTGAATTCAAAGCAAAAGCTTATAAATCTGTTAAATATTATGCAAATATAAGAGCTTATCAAAAAATATATTGTCCAAATCAATTGATAACCTTATAAATAGTTGGTGTCAATTATAATATACAAAAATAATCTCATTTTAGGCAACTTCAAACCTGTACCATTTTTAGCTAAATTTTTCTCACTTTAGGCAAATTCAAACCTGTACCATTTTTAGCTAAATTTTTCTCACTTTAGGCAAATTCAAACCTGTACCATTTTTAGCTAAATTTTTCTCACTTTAGGCAAATTCAAACCTAAATTTACTCATTTGACCCCTTTGCAATGTAATTATATGAATCATGAAATAGTAACGGGCCGCAATTTTGAAATTACTGCCTCGAGCATAAACTTTCTAATCCATATTTTAAACGCTACTTGGTTGCTACAAGCCCTTCTCTTAATAAATTATAAAATAACTCAGCAAAAAATCAAATCTTTTAGTAAATTTCCAAGAAGAATAAAAAATGAACCTGACGGTCCTGACCTGATCAGCAACATCATACATACAAATGTATCTACTACTTCCACCAGCTAATATATAATTCCCATCGGCAGAATAAGACAGAGTAGTGAAACATTTTCCGGAAGTGGAATTGGCGGCTGTTCTTCGGTCAGTCATCAACCGCCCGCCAGCAATGTCGCGCCGCCCCTCAATGGTGTACATTAACAACCCGTCGATTGGATCCCAGAAATGAATTTGGCCGTCTAATGTGCTACAAGCCAGTTGCTTGCCGTCTGGACGATAAACAACTGTAAGAACATCGTGAGTGTGTGGAAATGTTTCGACTGAACCTTTTCCATCGAAAACGTCCCATCGAAAACGTCCCATCGAAAACGTCCCATAATCGGACGGTTCTGTCCCATGAAGATGATGCCAGAATTGCCTGTAGTAAATACAATAAAAATAATAAGTTCATCCACTATAGATATAACCACCTATTTCAGAAATTTTCTCAATTAATTCACAAACGGTCATTCTATAGATATAACCACCCAATAGAAAACTATCTTTTCATAGCTTAAAATTAAACAAACTGATACTATATTATCAGATTATTCGTTTTATCTACTAGTGCCAGAGATTATCAAAATTTTCTACTTTATCTGATTGTTAGACTTCTACTACTACAAACCAATATCCAAATTCCAAACACCTCTCAAAACAAGTAAAGATAGAAACAGTGACCTTTATGCAAAGTCAAATACAAGAATCAAGCAGAAATTACTTACATTTGTAGGAGAAAACATCAATCCGTGAACTGGACCTTCATGACCGCTAAGAACATCCAACAACCGACCCGTTTTCATCGACCAAACAAAAATCTAGAAAAAAAAAATAAAAACGCTAAGACAACTTTCTACACAAGAGAAATAAATTATCGTTTAAAACATATTATACAACCAATACCTCAAATGAATCAAGTGTTCCAGCACAAATTACTTCACCGCTTTGATCCGATGCCAAAGAAACAAACTGTCGAGATGACGGGGTTGTAAACGTCCTAAAATTTATATAACGGAACAGATCCCATGCACGAACCGTGCCATCTAAAGATGCACTCAGTAAACAATGGTTGCTAGCCATGAAATGAAGTGCGGTGACTGCATTCGTATGCTCGGAAAATGTCACAAAACAAAATCCTGATGACACGTTCCAAACCTATACAAAAAAATCATTTTCTCAAGATACGAATATCAATATTATAGCAAATATGTAAAAAACAGTATACTCAGTAACACACCTTGATTTTGTTATCATCCGCACCAATAGCTAAAAGCTGCGAATCAGGCGAATACGCAATCGTATTAACATCAAAATAATGCCCCTGTTGCTTCAAAATATGACTTTCCGATTTCCACTCCCAAACAAGCAACTGTCCAAGCTTCGCACACCCAAACGTCAACCAATTCCCAAGCTCATTAAAACTAGCCGTCGTAATCTTCTCCCTCGATACCGACAACAAGTGTATACAAACAAAATCCGGCATCTGATACAACCCAAACACCCCACTGGAAAACCCCACCACCACAAGCTCCAACCCTTTATGATAATCACAAACCGTTAACTTCGCAGGCGCCTGCATAAAAAAGTCCTTCTTCGCCAATTCCCACTTTCCTTTATGCAATTCAAAACCACCATTTCGTTCACCGTCAACATCAACATTTTTCAGTTTCTTCACGTCACTTATTCCATCCACTTCCATTCGTTCAGGCGTACCCGGAGATTCTGGTTCATCAAGATTCTCATCAACATACCTCCACCCGAAAATCGCCCCGTCCCGCGACAATGTATAATCCTTATCAACCGCATTTGTTTTCTTATCGACGCCGAAAAACGCTCCCACTGTCGCTTCTCTATGACCTTAAAACATAAAAGGCTTACTCTTATTATTAACCTCACCCCTAACTTTCTTCAAACTAAACAATCTAACGGTTAAATCCTTCGAACCGACTAACAAATACTTCGAATCAGGACTCCAATCAACACAAGTAACTTTATTATTACAATTAGCAAAAGTTCTCACCAATTCAAACGGAAAAAACTCCGTCTTAAACCCTGGAGACCTCCAAATCTCGACTAACTTACCAACACCAACAGCAATAAACTCTCCGTTAGGGCTGAACTTGATGCAGGAAACAGGCTTCTTAAACTGCATCCGGTGGAGCACGGCGCGGCGGCGGAGGTTGATGAACTGGCAACGGCCGTTGTCGTCGACGGCGATGAGGAAAACGCCGTCCGGTGAGGCGGCGATTCTGGAGATGTTGGATGAAGATTGGAATGGTAGGGTTAGGGTTTCGGATTTGAGAAGGTCGGTGACGGAGATGCGGTTACCGATTGGGGAGATTAAGAGAGTGTTGTTGGAAACGACGGCGTTTCCGCCTCGGTATGGTGCTCCGAGAAGATTCTGGAAGCGGTAGTTCATGGTGGTGGTTTAGGGTTTACAGGCTGAAGAAAGTGATGTCTGCTCTGTGTTCTTAAACCCTATTGTTACTTGACTAAAACCTAACGCATATAACTCTCCCCTTTAAAATTTGCACAGAGACGAGACGAGACGAGACGAGACGAGACTCGAGAGCTACGTGTTATCGGCTCAGTTAAAGTTTGAACGAGTCTGGGCCTGAGCTCGAGTTTATCGGCTTGATTAAAAGCTTGAACGAGTCTGGGCCTGAGCCCGAGTTTGAAATAGAGCCCATTTAGTTATTGAGCCCGAGCTCGAGCCTGAAATACAAAGCTCGCGAGTCCAGACAACGTGAATTATCGGAGAAGAAGAAATAACCTCCTAATCAAGCCAGCTTTCCTTTTGATTTATCGCAAACATACACTTAAAATAGTGAATGTATAACCAGAGAGCAATGGTGATATTATGACTAGGAGAAAAAGAGGGGGAAGTGATCTGTCACACCCCAACCGATGGCGAAAACATCGGGGCGCGGCACTGAGCGAAACAGATTGTCCAGAAGTTTCCATAACAATTATCATTACCAATTAATTTAAAGTAACACGTCCCATACCATGTCTCAAAAGGTAACCAAATTATTACAAACGTCCCATACCATGTCTCAAAAGAACTACTTTAAATTAATTGGTAATGATAATCGTTTGTCATTTTATCGAGATGTGTTGATATCGTGCTAACCAACAGAACCTCATCCCAAGTCTAGTGACCCGTTTGAACATGAACCACCCAAGTTCATTCGGTCCACCAGTTTAAGATGTTTGTTCTTGGTTAACCTGGAATCGGTAATCTCGTGGATAGAATTACGGATCTCGAACCAACGCAACCACAGTAATAAGTAGTCAGCCGGCACAAGCCCCGATTCTATCGGTTTTGGATGCATTGAGTGTAAGAGAGTTGAAAGAAAGTTGGAAAACCATCTTTCAATCATTTTCTTTGTGAATATGTTTAGATCTATGAAAGATCTTTGTTGTTTATGTGGAAATCGGTTAGATCTAAGTTGTTCTTGGTGGATTGAGGCCAAAACATGAAGTTCTTCAAGAACACATGATGACGTCATCATATAACACCTTGAATCTTGATGATTTCACGGTTAAAAGTTAAGATTCAAAAGATAGAAAGGTGTAGGAGTGCATGTAGATTAAGAAAGTACGAGATTTAGGACGAGATCTTACCGGAATTGCGAGAAATCGGAGAAAAAGCAAGGTGAAAGTGCTGGTCGGACGTCAGTTGCCAAAAGTAGAAAGTTTGAAAGTGACAAGGGGTATTTATAAGGTTACCCAAAGTGGAAAGGTGTGGAGAGGGCTGGTCGATCAGCTAGGCAGTCTGATCGAACAGCCCGACCGATCGGACAACAGTCCGATCGAACGGCTGGTCGATCGGCCAGTCACCTGGTCGATCGGTCGCTTGGTTCGAGTGTTCGGTGCGACGAGTTTTGCCGTTTCGATTTCGATTGCGAGCATTGTGATGCGTTAGAGTTTCCTAGTCAAATTACTTTTAATCCCAACTACTATATCAACATACAAGCATCCTTATTTCGTATTCGATTAGCGTTTGCGATTCGGTTGCGATTGAGTTCGATTGCGTTTCGATTGATTTCCACACATAACATAAATAAACATGCACAAGTAACACATAATGCACACACACACGTATAACAATATTTCAGACCTGCGATTCGGGTTACGATTCGTATTACGATTCGATGTCGATTTGATTAGCATAGTTTGATTATCGCTTAGTTACTTTATCGCATTGTTACTTCCTATAGTTCTTAGTCATACGTCGATTAGATAGCGAATAACACACGTCGATTACTGCGATTATTGATAGTTACTCCACATAATACAACTAAAATATACACATAAAAGAAATCAGTACAAGTCAAGTTGTGCGATCGATCGTTGACTTTGACCTTGACTTTGACTTTCGAGAACACGGGATGTTACAGCCTCCCCTAGTTGAGGGAATTTCGTCCCGAAATTAGGCCGAAGCCGTAACAAACAACTGCGGGTACTTCGCCTTCATGTCGCTTTCGAGTTCCTAAGTGAACTCTGCGCCTCTTTTGCCTTCCCATCGGACTTTCACGATAGGAATGCGTGAGCGTCTGAGCTGCTTGGTTTGGCGATCCATGATTTCAACAGGCTTCTCCACGAAGTGTAGTGTTTCGTTTACTTGGAGGTCATCGAGAGGTACAATTAGATCATGCTCAGCCAGGCACTTTCGGAGGCTTGACACATGGAAAGTCGGGTGAACGTTACTAAGTTCTTCCGCTAGTTCGAGTCTGTAGGTGACTTTTCCGATCCTTTCCAGAATCTTAAAAGGTCCAACATATCGAGGCGCTAATTTCCCTTTCTTGCAGAATCTGACTACACCCTTCCAAGGTGATACCTTTAGGAGTACGTAGTCGCCAACGTCAAATTCAAGGGGCTTGCGTCGTCTATCGGCTTAACTTTTCTGTCGACTTCGCGCTTTCAACAAGTTGTCTCGAATTTGGAGGACTTTGTCAGTCATTTCTCGCAATAGCTCAGGACCGGTTAATTGCGAGTGACCGATCTCGTGCCACACAATAGGCGATCGACATTTTCTTCCGTATAAAGCCTCGAATGGTGCCATTTGTATGCTAGTATGATAATTGTTGTTGTATGAGAATTCGACCAACGGCAGGTATGCATCCCAATTACCACCGAAATCTATGACACATGAACGGAGCATGGCTTCAAGAGTACGGATCGTTCTTTCAGTCTGACCGTCTGTTTGAGGGTGGAATGCGGTACTCAGATTAAGCGTAGTACCGAGAGCTGCTTGAAACGTTTCCCACAGTCGCGAGGTAAACCGAGCATCACGGTCAGAGATGATGTCGCGAGGCGTCCCATGATTACAAATGATCTCATTGGTGTAGATTCGGGCTAATCGTTCTACCTTGTAGTCTTCTCGTATTGGCAAAAAGTGGGCTGATTTGGTCAGACGGTCAACAACAACCCAGATGATGTCGTGACCTGATGACGTGTGCGGAAGCTTTGTTATGAAGTCCATAGCTATACTCTCCCACTTCCACATAGGGATTGGTGGTTGCTCAAGTAAGCCAGGGGGCCTTTGGTGTTTAGCCTTGACCCTTGCACAAGTCAGGCACTTCCCAACGTAGAGAGCAATATCCCTTTTCATGTCTGGCCACCAGTACTTGTAGCGAAGGTCCTGGTACATTTTATCAGCACCGGGATGAATAGAATACCGGGATTTGTGAGCTTCGTCCATTAGTATCTACCGCAAATCGGTCCGTTTAGGGATCCAAATTCGGTCCAGGTAGTGGAATATCCCATTCGATTTATTCACAAGCTGAGCTCCATCGTGGTAGATCCTTTCCTTCTTCAGAGTGCGTTCATTAAAATAGGCATGCTGGGCTTCGCGAATGAGGGTCTCGAGGTCGTATTGGGCTTGGGTATCGCGAATGCTGAGCAGGTAGCTCCGTCTGCTGAGAGCGTCGGCAACGACATTTGCTTTGCCTGGGTGATAACGAATCTCACAGTCGTAATCGTTGAGAAGTTCTACCCATCGGCGTTGACGCATATTAAGTTCTTTCTGATCAAAGATATGTTGTAGGCTCCTATGATCGGTGAAGATCGTACACTTGGTACCATACAGGTAGTGTCGCCAGATCTTTAACGCAAAAACAAATGCGCCTAGCTCGAGATCATGGGTTGTATAGTTCTTCTTATGGATTTTGAGCTGACGAGATGCGTAAGCTATAACCTTGTCCCGCTGCATAAGAACACAACCAAGACCAAGGTTGGAAGCATCATAATAGACAATGAAGTCGTCGCTTCCGTCGGGTAATGTGAGAACAGGAGCATTGCAAAACATGTACTTGAGGGTTTGGAAGGCAGTCTCTTGTTCAGTTCCCCAAACAAAAGGCTTGTCTTTATGCGTAAGAGCGGTAAGCGGCACAGCGATATTTGAGAATCCTTCGATAAAACGTCGATAATAGCCCGCTAATCCGAGGAAAGAACGGACTTCAGAAGTGTTCTTGGGTGTAATCCAACTCTTGACTGCTTCAATTTTCGCGGGATCAACGTGAATACCTTGACTATTGACAATGTGACCCAGAAACTGAACCTCCTCCAGCCAAAATTCACACTTGGAGAACTTGGCATAGAGTCGATTCCCCCTGGAGTAACTCGAGTACCAAACGTAGATGTTGCGCGTGTTCGGCCTTCGACTTGGAATAGATCAAGACATCGTCGATGAACACGATGACGAAACGGTCGAGATATGGTTTACAAACGCGATTCATCAGATCCATGAAAACCGCGGGTGCGTTGGTTAAACCAAAAGGCATAACAACAAATTCATAATGGCCATATCGGGTGCGAAACACGGTTTTGGGTATATCCTCTTCTTGAATGCGTAGTTGGTGATAGCCTGAGCGTAGATCGATCTTCGAGAAACATGTAGCACCTTGTAGCTGATCAAACAAATCATCAATGCGAGGCAGGGGATAACGGTTCTTGATAGTTAACTTATTCAGTTCCCGATAGTCGATGCACATCCTGAACGACCCATCCTTCTTTTTAACGAAGAGGACTGGCGCCCCCCAAGGAAAGGTGCTCGGGCGAATGAAGCCTTTCTCAAGTAATTCCTGGAGTTGGTTTGAGAGTTCACGCATTTCGGATGGTGCGAGTCGGTAAGGAGCTTTGGCAACTGGGTTGGCTCCAGGAATGAGGTCGATACGAAAGTCGATATCACGACTGGGCGGTAGACCGGGAAGATCGTCAGGGAACACATTAGGAAATTCACGAACCACAGGAACGTCTTTCACTTCTGTCTTTCCTTTCTTTTCCTTCTCCGCTACTACAATGTTAGCCAAGAAAGCTCTGTATTCCTTGCGGAGATACTTGCTAGCTTGGACACATGACATGAGTTTGAGACCTTTCGAAGCAGTTTCGCCATAAACACACAATAAATCACCATTCGCGAGCGAAAATTGAATCATCTTGTCGAAGCATACAACTTCAGCATGGTTTTCGCGAAGAAAGTCCATGCCTACTATGACGTCAAAACTTCCGAGTTGCATCGGAATAAGGTCGATTGGGAAGAGGTGATTGTTGAGCTCAAGAGTACAATCACGAAGAACAGAATTAACGACGACGGTTCTTCCGGTAGCGACTTCAACATCGAACGTCGAGGATAGTTGGGAGCGCTTACGATTAAGGAGCTTCTCGAATTCGAACGACATAAAGCAATTATCAGCTCCAGTATCAAATAAACATGAAGCATAAATACCATTCACAAGGAACGTACCATTGACCACGTTGTTATCGGCTTGGGCTTGGCGCACGTTGATGTTGAAAGTTCGTGCACGTGCTGTTTGTTGTTGGTGCTGCTGCTGCTGCTGGGGCTCTTGTTTCACAACCCTGTTCGAGCACATGTTGGCAAAATGGTTAGGATCGCCACATGCGAAGCAGACTCTAGCGTTGACCGCGGGTGCCGGAGGAGCTTGTTGACCCTGAGGGGCGGTGAGAAGAGCTTGCTGAGCAGGAGCTGGAGCTTGTTGACCACGGCAGTTGGTAGTGAAGTGGCCGTACATATTGCAATGAGCACAAAAACGGCAAGCGATGGTAGTCGGGTGGTGGTAGGTGCAGGTAGGGCAAAGCGGGTGTGACCCAGTGTATGCACCCTTAGCAAGCGGTGCATTTGCCACAGGCGCCGCCACTTGACGCTGTTGGGTTGGTACAGCTTGTATCGGTGTAGCAGTGATCGCACAGTTCTTGTTGCAGGAGTTGCTCTTTCTCTTATTGCTCGATGCAGTGGTGGTTTCAGCAATTGGTGCGACGGTGGTAGCTTGATGCAGGTGCTTCGAAGTTTTATCCCAGACACCAGCCTTGACCCGCTTGTCGTTGATTTCAGCGGCCAGTAGGTAAGTCTCTTCGATCATCGTAGTCTTAGCCGCTTGCACGAAATCTGCAACACAGTCGAGTAGGGCTCGGATGTATTTCTTGATTGCCATGTCGGACGTCTTCTCTTGATCGGGACAGATGATGCTGAGCTGTTTGAATCGAGCAGTTAGAGCAGCGTTTTCACCATCCTTCTGCTTTATGTGCCAGAATTCATCTTCTAACTTTTGGCGTTCATGAGGAGGGCAGAATTCTTCCAGCATGACATGCTTGAGTTCGTCCCACGACAGACCGTAGGCTGCATCGTTTCCACGTTTGTTCCTCTCACCCATCCACCAGTCTAAGGCGCGGGACTGGAAGACGCCAGTTGCGTTGAGAGTGCCGAGATCGTCGGAGCAACCGCTCTGTCGTAGTGTGACCTCAATGGAATCAAACCATTGGAACAACGCTGTTGGGCCTTCCTCGCCAGTGAATTCCTTTGGCCCACAAGACTTGAACTGCTTGAAACTGAAGGCAGCTTTAGGGGTAGCTTTAGGAGCTTTGGTTCTGGATTCTTCAGACGATTTGCTTACATTCTCGTATACTTCACTCACGGATTTTGCTACTTGTTTAGCGATGATAGCAGCAAGACGTTTGTCTCTCTGTTCTCGACGAGAAAGTGGTGGGTGACGAGATCCAGATGATGGTCCAGTTGACATTGTCTGCAACAGACATCATCATAGGTCTCAGACACGTCATAATCGAATCTCACCTCACACGTGTAGTACCACTAAAGCTCAGGAACATAGCCACATAATCATATTGACACACAATCACAGATTCACATAAGCACAGAAGCACATAAACACATAAGCACATAAGCACGTAGAGCACAGAAGCATATACGCATTTAATCACCAGATGCATATAAAGACACGTAGAGCATTCTGACTGCATCTATTATCTAAGGTCTACGCGCGTTCGAGAATAGCGATCGTGAATAACTTATCGAGTAGTATAGTATAAGCGAATAATATAGCGGGTAGTAGAGCATAAGCGTATCATAAGGTCGTCCACAATTTAGCGATTTGTCAGCGTTTTGAGATAGATAAGCGAATACGGATCGTGTGTGTCGATCGAAGTGAAAGCATAAATCAAATAATTCTTCCAAAAATTAAACACATAAACAGGTAAACACACATACAAACACATAAAATCGACGAATTATCAGAGTCAGCAGTTGCGGGCTCAGAATCGAAGCACATAAAAAATCGAGAAATAGATTGTCTGCGGCTATTAGACATCGACTACCCAAAGTGATTCGACTATTATCAAGGACTGATCGTACACACTTTGACCTTTAGGACTGTGCTTTTGCCTCGATTCTTGGGCTTGGCACGCATCCTTTCAGTCATATTGTGACTTCAGGTTGTTGGAGTCCGTCGAGACTTTGGTGATAGTTTTGGAAAATCAGTAAAGGTCGGAACAAGTTATCAAGGTTAGGGTTTCACCCCTGGCTTAACAACTTCGTTCCTGTTTTTGATAAAATAGAGGAAATTATTCGTCAAAGTATGGATTTCACTCCTGATTTGGTATATTTGTAGATAAAATGTGGGTTGATCAAGCAATTTAGTCGAGAGTTTACGGTTTTCATACCTAATCTTGACTTAATTTCTTATTCATAATTGAAAATTCGAGTGCGGTGATAGTGTAGCATTGGCGAGAATAGCGAGAAATAGCAAGTACGCTCAAGTATGGTCCTTACTGGACATGCACGAGTCGGTCTGTTGGTTCCTAACTATAGACTAGGTTTCTAAGACATCGACCCGGACTAGGTCGAGTCTTGCCTAATTCCCTATAGTTATGGCTCTGATACCAATCTGTCACACCTCAACCGATGGCGGAAACATCGGGGCGCGGCATTGAGCGAAACAGATTGTCCAGAAGTTTCCATAACAATTATCATTACCGATTAATTTAAAGTAACACGTCCCATACCATGTCTCAAAATGTAACCAAATTATTACAGACAAAATCTAGTCAAGTAGTTCTGTTCTAACAACTCAGATTTACAAAATAGATAAATTGTTTATTGATTTCTAGGACTCCTTCCCTAGCCTCAATTTCATCACCAGTACTCAAGGCGTCCTAGACCTTTTCTAGCCACGATTTCACAGCAAGCTAAGCACAGAAACAACTTAAGCACCTGTCACATACGTTAAAGTAAAAGTCAATACACATAGTGTAAAGGTGAGCATACAAGTTTGATAATAGCATATAGAGTTCGAAATCGTTTACGCATAACCAGCACATACACATAGTGAAATGAAGCACGTTAGTTATCGACATAGATCCATCGATACCAATGAATGTGGGTTGACTGCCTGAGGCAGTTCGCAATACATGATTACCACCGTAATCCATGCAAGTAATTGTCCTTAACAACCCCTGCGAACAGGTGCTGAGTCCAAACTATAGTACTATCATTGCTAAGGCAGGTAGACATCATTCCATGTGTAAAACATAACAAACAAGCATTCATAAACCATGTATAACATGCAATAACGGTTAGCGTTTAGATAATATTGAGTAGTGTGTTCGTTGTGATTTGAATATTCGTAACGTATGTAACACCCAAAAGTGCGTAAAGCAAAAAGGGATCGAGTATACTCGTAGCGATTGATGGATTGAAGGGAGTGCTAGAGAGTAGAGTTAGCCTGAATAGATTGATAGCATAACGAAAAGTGACGCGCAAAACGATGCAAAGTGAAAGTGATTCGGACAGCAGTTCAATCGGATGCTAGTCCGATCGGACGGGTGGTCGTGCGAGTGACAATCCGTTCGGACGGTCGTCTGGTCGGATGACTGTTCGAGTGGATTGTTCCTTCCTTTGAAAAGGATGTGTTTGTGTATGATGGCTTGACTTTTGAAGTTTTCGTTGTAGTATTTTGAAAACATGAGAGTGTCTCTTCCTTTCAGGTCGGTCGATCGAACGGCTGTTCGATCGGACGGCGAACCAATCGGTTGGACACTTCCTGCAAGAACAAGTTCGTAATAGGTTGTCACCCGTTCGGACAGTTGTTCGTTCGGGTGGCATTCCTTGTGTATTGAACATGTTGAAAATTGTTTAAGTGTGGAAGTTAAATGTCTCATGGTTCGAATGGGAATCGGATCTGATGGTAGTCCGATCGGACAACAATTCGTTCAACATTCAAACTTCAAATGTTGTGCAAGTCATTCGGCTAGCAACTCGTGCGGTTGACAACCCGTACGGTTGGCAGTTCGTTCGGACAGTGGTCTGATGGGACAGCATTCTGTCCGGGTCGTTCCGTCTGTCTTACACTTGGCTGTTTTGATCGTTTGTCATTTTATCGAGATGTGTTGATATCGTGCTAACCAACAGAACCTCATCCTAAGTCTAGTGACCCGTTTGAACATGAACCACCCAAGTTCATTCGGTCCACCGGTTTAAGACGTTTGTTATTGGTTAACCCGGAATCGGTAATCTCGTGGATAGAATTACGGATCTCGAACCAACGCAACCACAGTAATAAGTAGTCAGCCGGCACAAGCCCCGATTCTATCGGTTTTGGATGCATTGAGTGTAAAACAGTTGAAAGAAAGTTGGAAAACCATCTTTCAATCCTTTTCTTTGTGAATATGTTTAGATCTATGAAAGATCTTTGTTATTTATGTGGAAATCGGTTAGATCTAAGTTGTTATTGGTGGATTGAGGCCAAAACATGAAGTTCTTCAAGAACACATGATGACATCATCATAGAACACCTTGAATCTTGATGATTTCACGGTTAAAAGTTAAGATTCCAAAGATAGAAAGGTGTAGGAGTGCGTGTAGATTAAGAAAGTACGAGATTTAGGACGAGATCTTACCGGAATTGCGAGAAATCGGAGAAAAAGCAAGGTGAAAGTGCTGGTCGGACGTCAGTTGCCAAAAGTAGCAAGTTTGAAAGTGACAAGGGGTATTTATAGGGTTACCCAAAGTGGAAAGGTGTGGAGAGGGCTGGTCGATCGGCTAGGCAGTCCGATCGAACAGCCCGACCGATCGAACAGCAGTTCGATCGAACGGCTGGTCGATCGGTCGCTTGGTTCGAGTGTTCGGTGCGACGAGTTTTGCCGTTTCGATTTCGATTGCGAGCATTGCGATGCGTTAGAGTTACCTAGTCAAATTACTTTTAATCCCAACTACTATATCAACATACAAGCATCCTTATTTCGTATTCGATTAGCGTTTGTGATTCGGTTGCGATTGAGTTTGATTGCGTTTCGATTGATTTCCACACATAACATAAATAAACATGCACAAGTAACACATAAGGCGCACACACATATATAACAATATTCCAGACCTGCGATTCGGGTTACGATTCGTATTACGATTCGATGTCGATTTGATTAGCATAGTTTGATTATCGCTTAGTTACTTTATCGCATTGTTACTTCCTATAGTTCTTAGTCGTACGTCGATTAGATAGCGAATAACACACGTCGATTATTGCGATTATTGATAGTTACTCCACATAATACAACTAAAATATACACATAAAAGAAATCACTATAAATCAAGTTGTGCGATCGGTTGTTGACTTTGACCTTGACTTTGACTTTGACTTTCTAGAACACGGGGTGTTACATGATCGTACGTCATGGCATTGCCGAGTGTATAGTGTATAACCTTAAAAACAAACGAATAAATATGTTAAATTTTTAGCAACTTGAATTTATTAAAATTATGAAATTATTATAATCGGATATCGAATACTTCAAGTCGTTATTAGGTGACTTTAAAATGGGGTTTTCAGTATTGGGTACTCGAACAAGTAATATTCTATAGCAACCCTCCAAAATATTCCGACGCCCCTAATATATTTTAAAATGTCCCTAATACGTCCTAAAACACACCTCGTATAGGAAAACGGGCCCCGAATACCCTTATTTTTATTAAAATTAATTAAAAAAGAATTTTTATTAGTCCTTGGCGGGCCTCGAAGACCACCCCTTGGTCTTACGCGGGCCGCGACAGATAGGCTATCAGGAGAAACCCGATGCTGCCACGTGTCCACCACTTGTCGAACCTAGATTGTTGACCGGACAAGACTACACCGTAGACCCCCTAGGTCACGGGCCACGTAGCCTTTGGCTACAGCCTTCGTAGGCCACGAGAGAAGTCGAAGGGTCACTATATATAGAGGCTTTCAGTTTTAGTTTCAACTCGCTCATTTTCTCACTCTCTCTCTCAAAATTCTGCATAGCTATTATAATCTAGGGTATAATACCCCCCCTAAATAACGAAGTTCTGCGTCGTTGTAAGTATAATAACCCCCGGTTACGTATTAGATACGTTGCCCGATTGATCTTGGGTTCCGTAACGGCTGTCGAGGTTTTGCCCGACGTAGTCGTTGGAATGCCGTCTCGGGGAGGGTATTCCTAATGTAAATATTGGGTTATTATACTAACGCGTGTGTATTTGTGTAGTTAATAGATAATCATCATAAAATCCTTAAGGAAAACCCTAAGACAGCAATGTAAGTAATCTCCTTTTTGCAAACTGTTTTTACAAAACCTCATATGATTAACATTATATTAAACAGTGATTGAGTATTTGTATTCTACAATTATCGTCGGTATGTTGGGGTTTTGTATACAAAATTTGTTACTACATTGTGAGTAGTAACATGACCACAAGTCGGGTTGACAGTACCGTGGGTGGTAATTAAAGTAGATGGAAACAAATGTAATTGCGCGACCGCCCTCAATACTGTACAATGGTTTTACTTAACTTGATTAAACTGGGATTCACTCACCAGTATTTCCCACTGACAAAATGTTTTTAAACGCGTTTCAGGTAACAAAATGTGAAAACCAAATAGAAGCCAGCTGGACAGCACTGAAGGCTTGGAAAAGTGGCTATAAAGTTACCTAAAAGAAAGAGATGTTTTATTTAAAATAATATAGGGTTTAACCCTATAAAAATGTGTATACTTGAAACTTGGGATTTTCCCATATGTTTAATATATTAAAAGCGTGGTATTTTACTCTGATAAAAATATTTCCTAACTACGGTCCTGATGTAATTTCCGCTGCCAAAATGATAAACACCTGGATACCACCGAAACTGGCCGCGACCGCCTGTTCCCGGGTTGTTAGGGGATGGGGGTTGCGACAGAAGGTGGTATCAGAGCTAAGCCACTGATTCAGCCACATAAGTGTTCTGCTGACACCAAAATATTATATGTTAGGAAATTAATTACGGAAACACGTGCATATCTGTATTTTATTGTTGTGTGTTATTTGACTATTTGTTAGTTTACAGTATGAGCAATCAAGGACCCTCTGACGCCTATCGTCAGTTGTCCGGCTCACCTAGGAGTGAAGGCACCTCTTCACAGCCTGCCCTCTCAGGGTATTCAGCTAACAATGAAGATGGGATATTCGTGTTTAAGGCTCAGTCTGAAGAACCATTCCCTCCTAAAAAGAGAGGATGGTTCAGTAAGGGAGCATATGAGCGTAGAAAGAGAATGAAAAATTTACAACAACAGCGAGTTCTAGCAGCCGTTGAAAGAGAAACAGATGCCCACACCCAAGACATGCTTAATAGGTGTTTAGCAAACTTCCATATTTTAGCAACCACAACTGCCGACCCAAACCTGGAACAACTCATAGCCCCTAAACCATTACCCTAGTTTCCCACACAACCAATGGAGATTGAAAATAACCCAGAAAACCAAATCCCAGGACCAGCCTTTGATCCCACTGAGATACCTAGAATACCAGCACCCAATCCCTTAGACCCAGACTACAACCCATGGTTTGATGATCATAGGGATTATCAGCAACGCTACCACATATCAGAAGAACCCTTGCCAAACCTAGTTGCTTACCTAGGTCTGGACCCTCTAGATCCCTATTATAATAATGATGAATACATTTGGGAAATCCTAGAGAATCCGTATCCCCAGGAAGAACCCATGCCACATTACCCAGATCCAGTACCAGCACCAGCACCTGCACCCCTAATGAGTGCAGAGAATGTGTAAGAACTCCGAACCTTCGGTGAGGAGATTTTAGAAAATAGTGACAGGATGAGGCAGATCGGAGAACGACTCGTTTAGAAGTACGAAGGGCGTAATATGGAGTTCTGGATGAACCCATATCAGTGACGGTGATAGTAATAATAATATAATAATAAATAAATATATATAATATGTGTGTATGAAAAAAATTATAATAATGATAATATATATATATATATATATATATTGTAGTATAGACCACCTCGTGGTTAGTGACGCATAATAGTATTGTAATTTTTAATTTCCAGTTCTAGTTTGTATTAGATGCATAATATATAAAAAAGAGTAAGTCGCAATGTTCGACGCTTTTGAACAATATGCGTGTTATGTGAATGTTTGCATTAAATATTATTTTGTGATATTAATAATTGGCGAATGTTTAAAATTCAGATGGACAACGAAGTGAACCAGGAAAACCAGAATAATGATAACCAGAGTAACAATAACCCAGATAACGATAACCCGAACAACAACAATAATGGAAACCAAGTGGATAACAGTGCCATCCAACACATAGTGGCACAAGGGATAATAGATGCAATGCCATATATTATCAAAACGGTTAAGGAAGCAGATAATAAAAGTAAACGTGATAGTAAACGACCCACTGAACTTGAAAACAACGTAAACAATGGACCCATACTTCAAGTGCCCATTCCCAAAAGAAGAAGAACCATGTCATATGGTTGTTCTTATAAAGAATTCTGGTCTTGTAAACCAATGGAATTCTCAGGCCATGAAGGAATCGTTGCAGCTTTACGCTGGATAGAAAAGACTGAGCCAGTCCTAAAAATAAGCAAGTGTGCAGAAGAGGATAAGATAATGTTTGCTTCCAATCTGTTTAAGAATGCAGCACTAGAATGGTGGAATACTATCCTCCAGTCTAGGGGAAGTGATAGAATTTACAACATGGAATGGGAGGAATTTAAGAATATGGTAGAAAGAAAATTATGCCCCCCCAATGAAAAGGAACAAATAGCAAATAAGTTCTTAAACCTTAGGATGATTGGAGTGGATAGTAAGGGTTATACTACGTTATTATTCGAATATGCTAGAATAGTGCCAACCCTTGCATCACCTGAACCAGTATTAATCTCCCGCTACATCTGGGGATTAATCAGTGAAATTAGGCATGTAGTCAAGGCAGCTAAACCTCAAACCATAGAAGAAGCTGTAGAACTAGCAAACACCTTGACTGATGAATTAGTGCGTACACGAGAAGAGGATCAGAGGAGAAACCTAGCTCAAAGGCTTACCCAAGAATTCCGTTATGGAAATTCCAACCGTAGGAAAAATGTAAGTTCTACCTCTACACCGTACTGCAAAGCTTGCAAAAAGAAGCATTCAGGAAAATGCTCCACTTACTGCAATTTCTGCAAGATACCAGGACACAAGGAAGAAGATTGCAGGAAGAAACCTAATAATGGAATGTGCTTCAACTGTGGAGAAAAAGGTCACATCAAGTCAAACTGTCCAAAACTAGCTCCAGCCACGAACACCAAGAATACTAAAAATGCTAGAGCATTTGTTCTGACTGCAGAAAAAGCAAAGATGATCCCGGACGTGATCGCCGGTACGTTTTTATTAATACTTTCTTTTACAAAATTCTCAATCGACCATTAACTAAACTCCCACAAGAATGTCTAGTAGAGACAGCAAATGGGGAAACCATTAAGATTTCTGAAATCATGCAGGGAGCAAGAATAGAATTTCTAAATCAAAATTTTTTTGCAAACCTTTACCCAATGAATCTGGCAGGATTTGATGTTGTGTTAGGAATGGATTGGTTAATAGTCAATAAAGCCAGTATTTTATGTGATCAAAAGTCAATCCAAGTAAATTCACCAAAGGGTGAAAAGATCACAATTAAAGGAGATAAGCCCTCTAGATCCACAAAATTCATCTCTGTAATGAAAACAGCCAGTTATGTAAGAAAAGGATCATTAGTGTATTTGATTTCCATAATCATTAACACTAATGGAAAAGAATTAAAGGATATCCCTGTAGTATCTCAATTTTCAGATGTATTTCCAAAAGAGCTACCAGGGCAACCTCCAGACAGAGAAGTTGAATTTAGAATCCACCTGCTACCAGGAACAGCACCAATCGCCAAGGCACCTTACCGTTTGGCACCTGCAGAAATGCAGGAACTGAAGATACAGCTAGACGAATTATTGGAAAAAAAGGATTCATACAACCAAGCTCATCACCTTGGGGAGTGCCGATCTTATTTGTTAAAAAGAAGGACGGATCAATGCGTATGTGCATTGACTACCGTGAATTGAACAAGGTTACGATTAAGAATCGGTATCCATTACCAAGAATCGATGATTTGTTCGACCAGTTGCAAGGAGCACAATTTTTTTCTAAAATCGATTTACGACCAGGATATCATCAATTAAAGGTACAGGAAGAGGACATTCCTAAGACCGCTTTTAGAACAAGGTATGACCATTATGAATTTACAGTCATGCTATTTGGTCTAACCAATGCCCCAGCTGCATTTATGGACATGATGAACCGAATATGTAAGCCATATTTGGATAAATTCATAATTGTCTTTATAGATGATATTCTTATTTATTCTAAGAGCAAAGAGGAACATGCAAAGCATTTGCACGCACTTCTAAGTTTATTGAGAAAAGAAAAACTTTATGCAAAGTTTTCAAAGTGTGAATTTTGGTTAGAACAGGTACAGTTTCTTGGGCATTTAGTTAATCATGAAGGAATTCATGTGAATCCCACAAAGATCGAGGCAATTACTAAATGGAAAACACCTGAGTCACCAATCGAGGTTAGAAGTTTCTTTGGATTGGCCGGTTATTATAGAAGGTTTATTCGAGATTTTTCTAGAATAGCCATTCCCTTAACTAAGCTAACCTGTAAATCCGTTAAGTTTGAATGGGGACCAAAACAAGAAGAAGCCTTTAGAATTCTTAAGCAAAGATTAACCCATGCACCCATACTAGCGTTACCAGAAGGGACTGAAGACTTTATAGTCTATTGTGACGCTTCTATATTAGGTTATGGATGTGTGTTAATGCAACGTCAAAAGATTATAGCCTATGCATCTAGACAACTTAAAAATCATGAAGAGAATTATTCAACCCATGATTTAGAACTAGGAGCTATAATTTTTTCCCTTCAAATTGGGAGACATTACCTTTACGAAATTTTTTTGTCTTTTCACTGTCTGTACCTTGCAATGTTGAAATTGTT
This sequence comes from Helianthus tuberosus, assembly GCA_030545235.1. Classification (NCBI taxonomy): domain Eukaryota; kingdom Viridiplantae; phylum Streptophyta; class Magnoliopsida; order Asterales; family Asteraceae; genus Helianthus; species Helianthus tuberosus. The sequence continues at coordinate 7,091,782 of JARYGA010059718.1, read as the reverse complement.
TTTTTATTGACAAGGATAATCTATATAGACAATAGTCTTATACCGCTTTAATGAAATGAAGATATTTGGTGCTGATCTTGATAAACATGATGCAATCTCTAGGTATATATTATGCATTTATTCCTAAACTTATAAGTTAAATTACTTCTTTGATTTCAATCGGCTCCTAAGAGATGCGATTTTTTAGACAAACGGATGCGTGACATCTCTGTTGCTCTCTACCTCTGGCTTTGATTTTTTTTTTGTTTATGTCGATGTTGTTAACAATCTGACTGTGATGATGTGGTTATGAGTTTGGATTTGTTCTGAATTAGGCTATGATGATTTTGAGCCTTGTGAGTTTTAAAGATTAAAGCATGTTATAGGTCTGAATTTGGTTATTGTTTCATTCGTTTTTTTTTTCAGGAACAAAAATGGATTTTGTGGACTATCAGGTCCAAATACGGAACAACCAGGCAAGTTTCATAGTCTATTTCGATTAAGAATGAAACATACATGTGTTTGCGGCTATTTAAAAGACCGATTTGATTGGACTGATCCAAGCGCTATATCTGAGTCTGACTAAGAACTGGTGTCTAACATGCCTGATTGTGTTTTGATTTTTAGTGATTCCAAGAACTATATTGTTTTGATTGATTTAATTTAGTAAGAATCTGTTTTGTAGGTGTGCTTGATTAGGTGTTGAAGGATGGTTAAAACTGTCACACCCTGACTTTTGCGGAAGCGTGGGTTTATTTGGTGTGACTTCTTAATACCATAGCACAATCATAACAATGCTATATGAATTAAAACACATGATAGTCATCCATTCATCAAGTTTTAAAAGTTACCACAACAACATTGTTTTTAAAAGTCGACACATAAAACGACATACAACCATGACATAAGGGAAACATGTTCATACGACATAACAAAAGACTTGACTAAAACATGGTTTAAGACTTGCAACCCGTCCAGGCAAGGGTCACACTTCCTAAACCTGGATGACATCATTATTCCTTACGTAGCTTGACTCGATTGCATACTTCGCCAGATCCACTAATTTCCTGAAATACATGTAGTTTGAAAAATCAACAAAAAGTTGAGCGAGTTCATGTAAAAGTGAGTATGTATAAACCTTTAAAGTATGTATGAAAGTCACTGGTATGTAGCATTAAGGAAAAAGAGATCACCACTGGGTTGCAAAGCCACTGGTATGTGTGAAAAGGTGCAGGAAAACTCAAACCTAGCAAATTTGTGCGTCGGGCACATAGTCACCGCCTGGTCCACTCAGCGGACTCAGGAGTGGGGCTCGCTACACCCAAATAGATCTATCACTCATGTCCCTCGGTCCTACGACGAGGATTAATGGCTTTAAGTGTTGTACCCACCCTTCACATGATCTAGTAGTATAAACCCTCCCTAAGCTAACCATACCAAGTAAATAAATGTTTGTAATAATTGTCGCATGTATTTCACCCCCGAAGTATAAAACTGAAAACAGTAAAGAGAAAAGGGGGACATGAACTCACAGAAGTGCGTATCCTATAACGTCAATCTCAAACTCGAACTGATGCGTGACGACCTACACGTACTAATGTCTATTAGACGAATGGGCCGTGCCTTGGCTTAGGGTTTAGTGTTTTGAGTTGCGTTACTATGATATTATACTTGTTAAAATAATAATAATAATTTTAACTTAACTTTTGTATTTAGGAAAATAGTTAGGCAACTATTTCGTATTCACACTTCTTAATTATTTTATAAGTGTATTTCCTTCCCAAGGATGGGGGTATTTATACATGTACGCTTTGTAATTCCGAAAAATATATTTTAAGTCCCACTTAGAAAATATATTTAATTTACTTGTCTAAAACATCTTAATTCCAAAATATATATATATTTTCCCAAAAATATTATATTTTACTTTATAAACTTTCCAAAATAATATTTTACCAAAATATACGTATAAGAGTATTTTTCTGAAATATACATAAGTTACGTTTTAGCGTTTCGTATAGCAACAATACTTGCGTAACTTAAATATTTATTTCGTAAGAGTTTTAGTATTATTTTGGAGTCGTAATATCATGGCGTTATAAGTTATATTATTTTTACCCAAAAAATAATATAACTAGTTCTCAAAATAAACAAATAATCACACAAGAGTTTTAGTATAAAATATATATTCTAAATATATATTTATCAAATTTTATTTAAGAAAATCAACCTCCGGCACTTAATATTTTCGTAATAAAAATCATGGCGAAGTTTATTTTGAAAAACCAAGTTAAAAATATATTTGTAAACACTTACTAGAAAAATATTTTCTAAGTGTTGGATTTTTAGGAAAATTTCGCCAGAGTTTCCTTTGTAAATGGAGGCGTCCACGCTTACTAGCGTATCATTTTCTTTTGTAAAATCATTCAATCAATTCCCAATTAACAACATACAATCTCTAATTACCAAACTTGTCAAAAACAAGCATAAACCATGAACTCATGAACTTGGAAATCTATAAAAACATGTAGCAACTTACTAGTAGACTTAGTGAGTCTTGTTACCTTTAAAAATGTGATTAGTTTCTTAAAAACTTTATTTTTAAAGGATTTGAACATTTACAACTTCTAGTCATGATTTCCAAAAATATTTCGTTGTGAAATTTTCTTGTTACACAAGTGTTTATGCACTTGTTTACTCACTAAAAATGTGTTTAGTTCATATAAGATCCAAGTTTTAACAAAACTCATATTTTTCACTTGGTTCTTTCGAAAAAACCACTCATAGATCTTTAGATCTACAAGTTTACAACCCATTTTGATCTTTATTTTTCAAGAAACATGTATGTAATCAAGTTCATAGCTTATGTGTGGATGATTTCATCATCCACAACATTTTTATCCTTCACATCTTGCTAGTTCATGTCTTTAAACATGATCTAGCAAGTATATGTGATGAACCATAACATTTTATCTAACAAACAACATTCAACAAGCACAACAACACAAGATCAACATGATTTCATCATTACTTTAACCATTTTTCATCTCTAGTTAGTTTATATTTCAAGACTTTGATTATGTTCTTTAGAGTTCTTAATATTTCATCATCCTTTTCACTATTAACCACCAAAAATATGAACAAGATGAAGATCTAAGGCACTTACTACTAGCACAAGGCTAGGGGAGTTTCAAAGCGTAAAAGTGATGGATAAAAGAAAACGAGAGCGGTCATTGAGCTTCCGAACACACCAAGCTTACTTGTATGACCCCTAACACCTTTGGATGTCCTTAGATTGCTTGAATGAAGCTTGATGATGGTGGTGGTGTGTGTGGTGGTCTTCGGCCGAACAAGAGAAGAGAAGAGAGAGATGGATGGTGTTGTTGATTGTAGATGATGATAATGGTGGTTAACTAATGGGTTAAATAGAGGTCTTTCCAACATGCTTTTGTCCATTAGGTCTAATGTCACCATAAGTACATGCATATTAAATAAACTAATCAAATAATCATGGGTGGGTCTCCACCCTTGTAACCGATTTCGAAGGGGGGGGGGGGGTATAGGGTTGGTTTCCAATGGTAAAGTTATAATCTAGTTAGATTTTAAAGGTTAAGTTAGTAGTTTAAGGTGTGTAATATAATATATGGTGTGTTAGGGTGTTCGGGGACCCTAACTAGCTCAGAAAAATAAAAACAATGTGTTTGGCAATATTTTTGTGTTCCGGGTAAAGTCCGGTTGTTCGGTTGGGTGTTGTCCGTTAAAGTGCTAAATTAATCTTTAAAGTGTCTTTTATGTTGCTTTTAGTGACACATTTAATTCCCAACACTTTGGAAAGCATCTAGGACTATTTTGCCAAGTTTTTGCACTTTACTAGCATTATTAAATGCTGAATTTTTGTTATTTAGTGCGGAATTCTGCATTTAAAGTATGTTTTTGGCACTATAACTATCACATAGTGACGCAGTTTTATGGTCCTCACTTCTCTACACACCCTACTAGTGTAGTACCCTGTCTCTGGCTCGTACTTGCCTCAAAAGCATTGTCTGTCTAGGTGCTGGTATTGTCAGCATGTTTTCTGGGTTATCCGTTTAGTGTGCTAACTGTGCTTTGTGCATCAAGTTTGTCACTAATGTTTGTATGAAATAAATGGAGTGACAGTGTAAAATGTGATGCATATGTATGTATGTAACAGAAAACAGAAAGCAGTTTAATCACAGTTGTAATCAAGCACAGTCATTAAGCATAAATTAAATATTAATTAATTGTACGGATACCTGGAATTGTGAGGGTTGTCACATTCTCCCCCCGTTAAGAAAATTTCGTCCCGAAATTTTAGGTTCTGCTTCTAGTTGCAGGGGTCTTGGGAAATAAATGGGGGTATTTCTCCTTCATACGGTCCTCATGTTCCCACGTGAATTCTGGCCCATGTCTCGCATTCCATCGAACTTTGACGAGTTTGACACTACTCTGGCGTGTCTTGTTAACCTTCCAATCGGTGACCTCGACTGGTTCTTCCACAAAGTGGAGCGTGTCGTCGATATGAACTTCGTCAGCAGGAATGACCACTGTTTCTTGCGTTAGACTCTTTTTCAGGTTCGAAACATGGAATGTATCGTGAACACCATTAAGTTCAGCAGGTAGGTCCAACTTGTATGCTACAAGCCCGATCCTTTGCAGGATTCGGAATGGGCCAATGTAACGCGGATTCAACTTCCCACGCTTTCCAAAGCGTGCCACACCCTTCCAGGGTGAAACCTTCAACAAAACCATATCCCCAACCTCAAATTCCAAAGGTTTCCTCCTTCGGTCCGCATAACACTTTTGTCGATCGCGAGCCGCCTTGATGCGCTCTCGGATCTGTGCAATCTTGTCTGTTGTTTCTTGGACTAATTCCGGACCAACTAATTGTCTATCACCCGCATCAGCCCAGCAAATTGGTGATCGACATTTGCGTCCATAAAGAGCTTCGAACGGTGCGGCTTGAATACTTGCATGATAACTGTTATTGTATGAAAACTCAACCTATGGTAGGTGAGTATCCCAACTTCCACCTAAATCCATTACGCAAGCTCGTAACATGTCTTCTAAGGTCTGAATCATTCGTTCACTCTGTCCGTCAGTTTGCGGGTGAAACGCTGTACTCAGATTTAACTGAGAACCAAATGCTTCTTGAAAGGACTGCCAAATCCTTGACACGAATCTTCCATCCCTATCAAAGATGATTGAGAGAGGCACTCCATGTCGGGCAACGATCTCTCTCATGTATATCTCAGTAAGCTTACTTGTGTTGTCTTTTTCCTTGATTGGCAGAAAGTGCGCGGATTTCGTTAGACGGTCTACTATTACCCAAATTGTATCGTGACCTTTGGGCGTTCTTGGCAATTTTGTTACGAAATCCATTGAAATCTGTTCCCATTTCCATTTGGGTATTTCAGGTTGCTGTAGAAGACCTGAAGGCTTTTGGTATTCGACCTTTACCTTGGCGCATGTTAAACATTTGCTAACATATACCGCAACATCGCCTTTCATCCTTGGCCACCAGTAGAAGTCCTTAAGGTCTTGGTACATTTTATCCGCTCCTGGATGTATCGAGTACTGTGACTTGTGAGCTTCATCGAAAATAATCTTCCTCAAACCACCAAACAGAGGAACCCAAATCCGTTTCATGAAGCACAAAGTTCCTTCATCGTTTGGTACCAACTGCTTCTCCATCCCACAGAGATATTCATCCTCAATATTCCTTTCTTTCAAAGCTTCTCTCTGCGCGGCACGAATGAGCAAAGAGAGGTCTGTCTGGACGATCATTTCCAAAGCCCTAACCCTTATGGGCTTGATCCTTTCCTTTCAACTCAGGGCATTGGCGACCACATTCGCCTTCCCTGGGTGATACTTGATCTCGCAATCATAATCATTCAACAGCTCTACCCAGCGTCTTTGCCTCATGTTAAGCTCCTTTTGGTCAAATATGTGCTGTAAGCTCTTGTGATCAGTGTAGATTGTGCAGCGCGTGCCATATAAATAGTGTCACCAGATCTTCAACGTAAATACCACCGCACCTAACTCCAAGTCATGCGTGGTATAATTTTTCTCATGGATCTTCGACTGGCGTGACGCGTATGCTATAACTTTCTGTCGTTGCATCAACACGCAACCTAATCCCTGACGTGAAGCATCACAATATACCACGAAGTCTTCCGTTCCTTCGGGTAGTGACAAGATCGGTGCATTACAAAGCTTGTTCTTTAACAACTGAAACGCTTCTTCTTGTTTGTCTCCCCAATCAAACTTCTTGTCTTTCTGTGTGAGGGAAGTCAAAGGTTGAGCGATTTTTGAGAAATCCTCAATGAACCTTCGATAATAACCAACCAAACCTAAGAACTGTCGAATCTCAGTTGGCGTCTTTGGAGTCTCCCAGTTCTTGATTGCCTCGATCTTTGTTGGATCCACATGGATTCCATTTCCATTAACCACATGTCCAAGAAATTGGACTTCGCGTAACCAGAACTCGCACTTCGAGAACTTGGCATACAATTTCTCCTTTTTAAGTAGCTTTAAAATATCTCTTAAATGTTGTTCGTGCTCATCCTTCGTCTTCGAGTAGATCAAAATGTCATCGATGAACACAATCACGAACTTGTCAAGGTACGGTTTACAAACTCTATTCATTAAATCCATAAAAATGGCTGGCGCATTTGTCAACCCAAACGACATCACCAAAAACTCGTAGTGTCCATATCGAGTTCTAAAAGCAGTCTTGGGGATACTTTCCTCTTGTATCCTCAGTTGATGGTAACCTGATCTCAAATCAATCTTTGAATAGAAACTTGAACCTTGCAGCTGATCAAATAGATCATCGATTCTCGGCAGGGGATATCTATTCTTGATGGTCAACTTGTTTAGCTCCCGGTAGTCGATACACATGTGAAAGCTACCATCCTTCTTCTTAACAAACAGAACCGGAGCTCCCCAAGGTGAGAAGCTTGGTCTGATGAATCCCTTGTCTAACAACTCTTGAAGTTGCGTCGACAATTCCTGCATCTCTGAAGGTGCAAGTCGGTAGGGTGCCTTAGCCACGGGTGCGGCGCCTGGAACTAAGTCAATGTGGAACTCGACTTGTCTTTGCGGCGGTAATCCTGGCAAGTCTTCTGGAAAGACTTCAGGATATTCCTTTACGACTGGAATGTCTTCGATCTTCGGCTCAGCAGCTTCTTTATCCACGATGTGTGCCAAGAAAGCAATACATCCCTTCTTCAAACATTTTCGAGCCTTCAAGCAACTAATGATACTTAATGGCGTATCGCGCTTTTCTCCATGAACTACGATCGTCTCTCCATCTTCTATTGGGATGCGGATGGTCTTTTTGTGACAAACAATCTCAGCTTTGTTGCTTGACAACCAATCCATCCCTACCACTACGTCAAAACTTCCCAACTCGACGGGTAGTAGATCCAAAGTGAACTCGCGTTCTCCTAGCTCAATTACACATCCTCAGACGACTTCATTCGCTTCAACTAGCTTTCCATTAGCCAGTTCGATTGAGTACGGAATATCTAACTTACTAGCGATTAACCCAAGCATATTCTTAAATTCTAATGATACGAAACTATAATCGGTACCAGTATCGAATAACACAGATGAAAAGCGTTGGTTTATAGGGAATGTACCAGTGACAACGTTTGGATCCTGGCGCGCTTCCCTTGCACCAATGTTGAATACTCTGCCTCGCGCTTGGTTCAGTTTTGGGCATTCCCTCTTAAAGTGCCCAACATCTCCACAATTAAAACATCCTGGTCCACGGCCATTTCCATTTCCATTTCCTCCTTGAACGATGTTTTGGTTGCGACTCCCTATCCCAGCTTGATTCGCAACATTCCCACGGTTTCCATTTCTGCCATTTCCTCCTTGCTGGCGGTTTCCATTACCATTCCCATAACCTCGATTACCACCACGCCCAACACCAGTTCCGACCCAACATGTATCCTTCGAGTGGCCATTTTTCCCACATGACTCGCATTTTCTCAATCTGCACTGGCTAGAATGATGGCGCTGGCATGTATCACACTTGGGCAAAGTGCCCATATAACCCTTTCCTCTGTTTTCGACACCGGTTGTGGCTCTGGCCGGTGCGCTCAGCTCACCCTTCTTGCTCACACTGCTGGTGCCTTGCTTGAAGTTGGAAAACTTCCGTTTGTTTTCACCAGACGACTCCACATGAGTTTCTTTCTTCTTTTGATCAACATTCGAAAACTTGTTGAGCCTAATAGCTTCTTCAGTTAAGGACACGCTCAGGTCGATGGCTTCAGTGATTGTTGCTGGTTTTGAAGAAGTGACCATGCTCATAATTTGGGGTGCCAAACCCCAGATGAAGCGCTCGACGCGTTTAAACTCGGGCGTGACCATGTACGGCACTACATGAGACAAATCATGAAATCTCTGAACGTATTCTGCAATCTTGGGACCTTCCATTCTTAGATGCCAGAACTCAGTTTCTAGCCTCTGTATTTCAGCACGCGAGCAATACTTCTCCCTCATTAACTCTTTCAGCTCATTCCAGGTTAACGCATAAGCAGCAGCTTCCCCTAAAGTTTGCACTTGCAGATTCCACCACGATAGGGCACCATCCAGAAACAGCCCTGAGATGTATGTCACTTGTTGCTCGGGAGCACACTTGCTCATTCTTAGAACATAATCTATCTTCTCAGCCCACCGGACGAATGCAACAGCACCTCCGGTGCCATTGAAAGTTACTAGCTTGCAGTCGAGGAATTGCTTGTAGGTGCACCCTGCACATACGTTAGAATTTTACAAATGGTATGTCACACCCCGAATTTCCACGTGTCACCGGTGGGGGATTATCGTGACGTGGTTGGCAACACAATAGTCAAACAACACAATATTTAAATGCACAGCGGAAGCAAAGTATAGATTCATTTCAACCAAACGATATTGTAATATTAAGTATCACAAGTAGTTGAATATAAATCCACAGGTAGATCAAACATAAAAAGAAACAGTGTTCAACAGTCTATGACATCCCAGCTTGCGAGGCTTATTATGGATGCTAGGAGACAAGCCAGCCTATTACGCGTAGTACCTGCACTTAACCTTTTTAAGAAAATACGTCAGTTTACACTGGTAAATACAATCAACCGACTCATTTTGAAAAGAGTTTAAGAAAATGCATTTAAGGCACAAGGCACAAATAATATTTTATAACTTGGGATAATTATTTGAATATAATGCTTGTAAAGGATTCACATGTTTCTTATGCGTTCAGTAGCCCGGATCGAGCCGGGTTAAAGATCAATAGACACACCACATTATGTAAATGAGACACTGACAGGTGTACGCCTACACCTGAGTGCTAAGGTCGTGGCCATTTCGTAAAATGATGCCAGGGATATCCGGGACATGGTCATTAACCCCCCAAAGGCTTTAAGCAACAAAACAATTTAAACGAGGCATTTTGATAATACTTAACCCCCAAAACGATTAAGGTCTAATGCCCGACCAAGCGGTATTTTATATACCGCACCCCAAGCCCGTATAGGGAAAATAAGTTATAAAAGGATTAATTAGGTTCCTGTGATCACGGGTCTGATTTTATCAGTAAAACATCATAACTTAACAGGTTATATCCATTGGTGTTAAGTCTTATGTGGCAAAATAGTTTTAAACCCAACTATGCGTATAATACGCGTATAAAGTCGTTTTAAGCGATGTACGGGCTAAAATACGATTCTGAGTTTTCTGATCAAATAAACAGGCTCAAAACACTCCATTTATTATTTAAAATCAGTAGCAATTGGATTGGCGTTAAAAGGATTTGTAAAACTCATTTTATGGCCTAAAAGGGCATATTCGGTATTTACCGAATTAAGGCGCTAATCCAAGCTTATGATCAGTTTAAAAATAATTAAAAATCTTCAAAAATACCAAAATATTATATTACATCAGTGGGTAAAAGGTTTGGTGTCAAAAATTGGGTTTAGATAGGCGTTACGCTAATGACGCCGTTAAATCACTAAGAAGCGTTCTAATTACGTCATTGAGCATAAGTCCTAATCTATACCTCCAACTGATGTGAAATTTTACAGACATGTTTAATAATCAATAACTAAGATTATGGCACTTTCATATTTCCAAAATTCTCGTTTTATAATCATAAGGGCATTATGGTCACTATTTAAGCAATTAACGGAAACGTCGGACAATCGCGGTTTCAAGTGGTATAAACGCAGAGGGTTATACACACATGTAACTAGGTCCTAATGGAACTTTAAGGCATGTCTAAATGTATCTAAACCGGGTCAGAACTGAGGTCAAAGCAAAAGTCAAACTTTTGCGTCTCTCGGTTCCGAATCGGTTCAAAACAGAAAGTTGTCGAATCAAACAAGCCTAGACCCGTTTTTATACTTATTTTCAAGTTATAAGAATGGTAAAACAGGTTATACACCTTCTATATCACTAATTACGCGTTTAATGATTCTGTTAACTTTTTCGGACACCGTTTGACTCGACAAACGACCTAGTTAAGATTCGAATCAGTGGATGCCCTTTTAAGGGTTTAAAGTCCACATAAATACCAACTTATGACAACTTTTGTTTCGACAAAACTCTGGACCGATTGTGTTTTATCGCTAAGTCAAACCGTAGTTACGACGGTTTGGCTTCTAGGCTATAAACTAAGCATAACTGAATTAGAGAAGGTTATACATACTTACACTTGTCTAATGGATGATTAGGAAGTCTTGTATCAGTTCTTGAGCTCCTCAAAATGTCCAGAAGTTGAAATGTGTTTGTATGTTGCAACATGAGACTTTAATATCAACTTTGATCTTTCTAAATTGATGCCAAATGGGTCTAGGATGATCCAAGATTGATACATGTGTCTTCTATAGGCTACATACCAGTATAGACAAGCCCATAGAATCGAAAACTTGCAATTAAAGTCGGTTAGAAGGCTGGAACAGCCACCTGTGGGTTTTTTCTGCATCTGATAGTCGCACGCGGCCCGCCTCATGTTTAACTGATCCTAACGCGGGCCGCCTGGGCCTCCGGATCAGATTCCAAACTTTCCTTTTATTGCACTTTGGTCCTTGGTCCCCCGAAAGGTCGTTTTCACTACAATTCTTGCATTATGAGGCTTCAATATTGACATATGGGGGCTTTAGGGCTTATACCATCTTTGTTAAGTCCTCGGGTAACTTTGTGATCACCCGAAAAGCCCTAAATTCCAATGTTGACGATTTTAACCCTCACACACGAATTTTATCATAACTTTCTCATACGATAACGAAACTTGGTGAAAATTTTATAGTGCATTCTAGTGAGCATAATTAATCGTTACAAAGCTTCGGGTTTGCTAAAAGGTCACTCAGAGGTATATCTTAACATGTTGACACATTTAACCCCTGTAGTTTGTAATCTCTCACAATTGGCTACGTATGATCCATGATTTATTCGTTAAGGTTATAAACATCATGTAGGGTTATTGCAAAGTATATTTATTTATTGTTGACACTTTGAACCCTCATAATTACATAGTTTCATTGGTTGTCAACTTTAGTCCTTCAAGAACATTCTTTCACACGTTCAAACCTATGACACGTGTCAACACATTATAGGACGTAAATTTTCGAGGTGTTACATCCTCACCCCCTTAAAAGCTCTCATCTATATGCACATCTGTATGTGGTATGACTAGTGATTCGTCAGCGAAACACTTCTTCAGATTGCAGATGTGGAACACATTGTGTATTCCACTGAGCTCTTCTGGTAAGTTTAACTTATAGGCAACCGATCCGACACGTTCGATTACTTCGAACGGTCCTATGTATCTCGGGCTTAGCTTGCCTTTCTTACCAAATCGCATCACCCCCTTCCAGGGTGATACTTTAAGTAAGACTTTATCACCTACTTCAAAGTTAAAAGCTTTACGCTTTGGATCAGCGTAACTCTTCTGCCTATCTCGAGCAGCTTTGAGACGGTCACGAATTTGGACAATCTTGTCCGTCGTTTCGAACACTATCTCTGGTCCCGATAATTGGACATCTCCAACTTCCGCCCAACAAACGGGCGTTCTACACTTTCTACCGTATAAGGCCTCGAAAGGCGCAGCCTTAATGCTGGTGTGGTAGCTATTGTTGTAGGAGAACTCGATTAACGGTAGGTGGTTATCCCAACTGCCACCTAAATCGATCACACATGCACGAGGCATGTCTTCCAACGTTTGAATAGTACGCTCACTCTGACTGTCTGTCTGAGGATGGTAAGCTGTACTAAAATTCAAGCGCGTGCCCAAAGATTGTTGGAAGCTTTTCCAGAAATGCGACGTGTATCTAGTATCTCAGTCAGAGATAATAGACACAGGTATGCCATGTAAGGCTACAATCTTATCAACGTATAACTGGGCTAACATGTCGGAGCTATAAATCTCCTTGATGGGTAAGAAATGAGCTGACTTAGTCAGTCTATCAACGATCACCCATATAGTATCATTGCCTTTCCTTGTCTTTGGCAGCTTGGTGATGAAATCCATCGTCACCATCTCCCACTTCCACGTGGAAAGTTCAGGCTGTTGTAGCAAACCTGACGGCTTTTGATGTTCTGCTTTGACTTGCGCACACGTCAAACATTTAGCTACATAGGTAGCTACAGACTTCTTCAAGCCTATCCACCAATAATTTGCCCTTAGATCCTGGTACATCTTATCTGCTCTAGGATGAACAGAATATTTAGAACTCTGGGCTTCCTGGAGGATAACATCTCGCAGTCCTCCATGAATTGGAACCCATATTCTTCCATTCAATCTAAGAATTCCATCCTTACTAAGGGTTAACTGCTCCTCAGTTACCCCTAGCTTTTCGATAGGATAGTTAGCTTCCAACACAGCTTCCTTCTGTGCAGCTAACAACCTTTCAATCAAATTGTTCTTTATTTCCATGCGCTTGGCATTGATTCGGATGGGTTTCACCTTCTCCTTTCGACTCAAGGCATCGGCGACTACATTCGCCATGCCGGGATGGTATCTTATTTCACAATCGTAATCATTCAGAGTTTCCATCCAACGGCGTTGCCTCATGTTCAAGTCCTTCTGATTGAACAGATGTTGAAGGCTCTTGTGATCAGAATAGATTACACATTTGATTCCATATAAGTAGTGCCTCCAAAGTTTTAGTGCGAATACAACGGCACCCAATTCCAAGTCAAGGGTGGTGTAATTCTTTTCGTGCACCTTTAACTGGCGTGAAGCATAGGCAATGACTTTGCCTTTCTGCATAAGCACACATCCCATCCCGGTGTGTGATGCATCACAATAAACTACAAACTCCTCTATTCCATCAGGAAATGTCAGTACTGGAGCATTGATCAACTTTTGTTTCAAAATATCGAAGGATTCCTGCTGCTTAGGACCCCAGTCAAACTTAATCTTCTTACGCGTCAGCGAAGTCAGGGGTGCAGCAATCCTTGAGAAGTTTTCAATGAATCGTCTATAATATCCTGCCAAACCTAAGAAGCTACGAATTTCTGTAGGCGTCTTTGGCTCGTGCCAATTCATGACAGCTTCAACTTTAGCGGGATCTACCTGGATACCACGCTCACTAACAACATGTCCAAGAAATTGGACTGCTCGAAGCCAGAATTCACACTTCGAGAACTTGGCATAGAGCTTTTCTTTATGAAGTAGTTCCAGAATGCAATGAAGATGCTTCTCATGGTCAGCTTGGTTCTTCGAGTAGATGAGGATATCATCGATGAAAACGATGACGAATTTGTCTAAGTGCGGCTTGCAAACGCGATTCATGAGATCCATAAACGCGGCCGGTGCATTAGTGAGCCCAAAAGGCATCACTAGGAACTCGTAATGACCATAACGAGTCCTAAATGCAGTCTTGTGTACGTCTTCATCTCTAACCTTCAGTTGGTGATAGCCTGACCTTAAGTCAATCTTGGAGAAGAAACTTGCCCCTTGAAGTTGATCGAACAGATCGTCGATTCTGGGCAAAGGATACCTATTCTTGATGGTGACCTTATTAAGCTCACGGTAGTCGATGCACAGACGCATCGATCCATCCTTCTTCTTGACAAATAAAACTGGTGCTCCCCAAGGAGACGAACTAGGTTTGATGAAACCTTTGGCTAGCAGATCATCTAGCTGCGTTCTCAATTCTTTCATCTCTGTTGGTGCCAACCTATAAGGCGCCCTTGCAACTGGTGCTGATCCAGGGATAATGTCGATTCTGAATTCTACTTGTTTATCTGGTGGCAAACCAGGTAGTTCTTCAGGAAAAACTTCAGGGTATTCAGAAATGACGGGGATATCCCCAATCTTGGGCTTCGGCTCATCAATAATCACTTGTGCCATGTAGATGACACAACCCTTCTTCAAACACTTAGAGTCTTTGAGAATAGACATTTTCTCAGGCAGCCCATACTGGGTATCTCCTTGGATAGTAAGTGATTCACCAGACCGAGTCTTGATCATCACTTGCTTCTTATTGCAGATAATCTGGGCCTGGTTATGAGATAACCAGTCCATACCTAAAACTATGTCGAAACCGGCTAGTTTCAAAGGAAGTAGAGACAAAGGATATGAGTGGTTCTTAATGGATATGAAACATCCATCTAATAAAGTTGAGGCGGTTTCTAAGGTGCCATCTGCTAATTCTACCTCATACTTCACACTTAAAGTCTTAACAGGTAATTTCAACAATTCACAAAACTTATTATCTACGAATGACTTATCAGCACCTGAATCAAATAACACTCTCGCATAAACATCATTTACGAGAAAGGTACCTGTTATCACATTGTCGTCCTTGACGGCTTCCTTAGCATCCATCCTGAAGACCCTAGCATTGGTCTTCTTAGCCTCCTCAGGCTTCTTGGTGTATTTTGGGCAATTGGTCTTGATGTGCCCCTTTTCATTGCAACCGTAGCAGGTCGCATCCTTCATCTTCTTTCAATCCAAGGTCTTGTGTTCCTTGGACTTGCACAAACCACAAGCAAAAGCTTTCGATTGTGAATTCGAATTCGATTCAAACCTGCACTTCCCAAAGTGCTCTCTCTTGCAAATTTTACATTTGGGTTTTTCACCCGACTGTTGACCATCCTTCCTAAATCCTGACCCCTTCCTGTGGTCATTGTTTCCCTTCTGCTTCTTGTCTGAACATCGTGAGTTGTCATCCTCACGCTTCCTCTTTTCGGTATCAGCGTTCCTCTGTGATTTCTGCCTAACCGGATCCAAGGTAAGGGACAAAGAGATGTCTGATGCAGATCGAAAAGTAGCTGGTCTAGAGGCCTTCACACTTGCCTTGATCTCCGGGGCCAAACCCCCGATGAAACGAGCTATGCGTTTGGGTTCCGGGGTTACTAAATATGGAACCAACCTTGACAAGGTGTTGAAACTGGTGAGGTAGGCCTGACAGTCCAGGTTTCTCATGACCAATGACAAAAAGTCAGATTCAATCTTCTCAACTTCATGTTGAGGGCAGTAATTTTCCTTGATCAGTGTCATGAACTGTTCCCAGGTCATATTGTATAACGGGACTTTCCCTGTAGCTTGGATCAGAGATCTCCACCAAGCTAATGCTTCTCCCTTGAAAGACTGTGACACGAACTTCACGATATCTCTTTCATTGCAACCACTGATATCCACCACCGTATCCATTTCGTCCAACCAAGTCATGCAATCCACTGCTCCTTTTTCCCCAGTGAA
Organism: Helianthus tuberosus; assembly: GCA_030545235.1. Lineage (NCBI taxonomy): Eukaryota > Viridiplantae > Streptophyta > Magnoliopsida > Asterales > Asteraceae > Helianthus > Helianthus tuberosus. The sequence goes on along the minus strand of JARYGA010059718.1, from coordinate 7,076,082 downwards.
ATCCCTGGGTTTGCACGATACGAAGTACTTATAGAAGCAACCCTTATTACGGGGTTCTTGATTTTGTATGACTCTATGGGATGGAGCACTCCTCTGGTTTGACGAGTGGTGAGAGTTACTGTTGTGGGCAGTGTGGGTCCTGGAGGGTGTTCTAGAGTGTGGTGCAGATCGGGTCCTTGTATGGGTACCACTGGATCCATGGAGCTGTCTATCCATAGCTCGATTAACGGCATTATCTATCATTGCCTGCAACTCTGCACCCGCTACATTTACTCGGGCATTATCATGCTCTCCCCGAGGGTGACTATTAACCTCGCTTGAGTTGGCCATGAAGCTTGAACTGTTACATATTAACAATAATTTATTGGTGAGTTTATTATAGAATTGTCTTTTATGGCAATTTTATTAACCGTGGTAAACATAGACCATATATGGTTAATTTATTACTCACATTTATTTAGGATTTTTAATATAATTTATCCTAATTATAAAACAATAATAGTTTTATTAGCACATAAGGCCTAGTCACAGGGACAAATTAAATCATAAGCTATGATTTCAGAGAATCAAAGCTTTTAAAGTTTTGAACATAGTTCATTACCTTTATCAGACAGGGTCACAGACTAATACTGTCTTTTGTCTCATATGGAAATGAGAAGGGCCCGTAGGCATTCTTTTACCAATAGATGGTAAAAAGAACTAATCATATTTATAAATGATTTAACCCATGATTCAGAGATCATTTAGCTGGGTTAGGAATCCTTGAAAAGATTCCCATATAATAATAACACGTGTGATTTTAACGAATCATGTCTGCCAGGAGTGTTAACATGTTTTCAGATGTTAACCGGGATTTGAATATTTTTTAACGGGTTTTACCATCTGGGCCAGGTCTTAAAATGACATGCAGGCTAGGTTGTACCTTTAAGATCCTTAATTAAAATTAAAATAGGCAGATATATTTTTAAAAGGAATGATTCCCGATTTATTTATTTCATATATAATTTAATTATGCATAACATAGCAAAGATGAAATTTATAAACTTACATTCCATTAAAACTTAAAAGTAGTACACTTTGCCCTAAACGGGACTTTTCACAGAAACACTTGCCCTCGCAGGAGCTATACTGGCAATACAGGTCCTCGCAGGGACTGTTTGCAATCATAAATGTCCACGCAGGGACTAATAAAGACAAGTCCTCATAGGGACCAAGTACAAAGATAGATGTCCACGCAGGGACTACATACATACATAATGAAATGTCCACACAGGGACTTAATTTAAACTAGGAAATACAATAATACATATTGGGATTTAACGATCCCGTTTCTTCTTTCCCTTCAGCAAACTTGCCAAGCCACTCATGAATCCCTGATTCTTCTTACGTTCCTTCTGGAGGTCTCGCTCAACCCTTTCCACTCTTTGACGGAGATCCTCCTGCTCAGGTGGAGAAAATCGTGGTGGCTGTTGCTGCAGTGCTGGCTGAACAGGTGCTTGATACCCTCGAGTTGGGTGTCCCATTCCCCAAGGGGTTCCATATGGTCCCTCAGGATTTTGGGCATGGTAGTTTGCTGCCATAAAGTAAGGATCCTCAGCAAAGTTATAGTTATGGTATGCTGGCGGTCCGTATGGATTGTAAGCTGCCGGAGCAGTATAAGCAGGGATAGGGTTGCCAAAACCCAGTGATGGCGGTGCAATAGGTGCCGAATTCACCTCTGAAACTGGAACTGAAGGTTCACCCATTTGTGGCCCTTCATATAATGGTGGGTAGTGGCTACCACTAGAGTGTTGAGGAGTACTGAAATGAAACTGCCTTCCTCTTGCTGACATCCGTGCGCCAGTCCTCCTACGTCTTTGTGGTTCTGGAGGCTCTAGATGAACTGGCGGCGGTGGAGGCGGTGGCGTGACTGCCACAAAACGTGGATCCCCAGAGGGATCTTGCTGCTGCTGCTGAGGCGATGAATGGTGAGATGGTGTAAAGTACCCCTCACACCGGTCGAACCGTGCCTGGTGACTATCCGGACCTTGGTAAGGTGATCCGTGAAAAGATGAACCATCAGAAATCACAAAAGGATGGTTCGGGGTTCCGGTTGAAGCCTCGACAGGATCTGTGTCCTCGTTCATATCCATCGCTTGATCACCAGAAAAGTGATCCTCTGGTCCAAGTGGGTTAAAGCCTGCTGGTTCTGGTAGGTATTCCGCCGGGTTAAACTGGCCCCGAAAGACAGGAGTAGGGTCGCCGAAGGAATTGTGCGATAAGGATCGCTGTAGCGGTATATATGAAGGTTGCGGGTTGTTGGGCTCATTCTCGGACTGAGGCCCAAAGGAATGGTGATACGGAGGCGTCGAACTATACGACGTAGATTGCCTGGCAGAATCCTCATAAGTCCTCCAAGGTTCTCGCGGATCTGCACTCCTTGTAGAAGAAGGAGTTCGCCGGCGCGAAGGCCCGGCTTCGTGGTCGTTAGGGGCGCTGATTGGCCCTTTTCCTCGATCTCCTCGCCTGAATCTTGGCGGCATTGCGAAACCTGTTAATATAAACAAGGTAATAACAAGGAAAAATAAAAGACATAATTTAAATTAAAATAACAACATTTTGGATTATTCCTATGTTCTTTGTCTAGACTCGAAGATTTAGGAATGTGCAATTGTGTAACTGAGATTAGACACTAAAGGCTAGTGTTTAATTCACTCAGCGTTGGCTCTGATACCAACCTGTCACACCCCGAATTTCCACGTGTCACCGGTGGGCCCGGTGGGGGATTATCGTGACGTGGTTGGCAACACAATAGTCAAACAACACAATATTTAAATGCACGGCGGAAGCAAAGTATAGATTCATTTCAACCAAACGATATTGTAATATTAAGTATCACAAGTAGTTGAATATAAATCCACAGGTAGATCAAACATAAAAAGAAACAGTGTTCAACAGTCTATGACATCCCAGCTTGCGAGGCTTATTATGGATGCTAGGAGACAAGCCAGCCTATTACGCGTAGTACCTGCACTTAACCTTTTTAAGAAAATACGTCAGTTTACACTGGTAAATACAATCAACCGACTCATTTTGAAAAGAGTTTAAGAAAATGCATTTAAGGCACAAGGCACAAATAATATTTTATAACTTGGGATAATTATTTGAATATAATGCTTGTAAAGGATTCACATGTTTCTTATGCGTTCAGTAGCCCGGATCGAGCCGGGTTAAAGATCAATAGACACACCACATTATGTAAATGAGACACTGACAGGTGTACGCCTACACCTGAGTGCTAAGGTCGTGGCCATTTCGTAAAATGATGCCAGGGATATCCGGGACATGGTCATTAACCCCCCAAAGGCTTTAAGCAACAAAACAATTTAAACGAGGCATTTCGATAATACTTAACCCCCAAAACGATTAAGGTCTAATGCCCGACCAAGCGGTATTTTATATACCGCACCCCAAGCCCGTATAGGGAAAATAAGTTATAAAAGGATTAATTAGGTTCCTGTGATCACGGGTCTGATTTTATCAGTAAAACATCATAACTTAACAGGTTATATCCATTGGTGTTAAGTCTTATGTGGCAAAATAGTTTTAAACCCAACTATGCGTATAATACGCGTATAAAGTCGTTTTAAGCGATGTACGGGTTAAAATACGATTCTGAGTTTTCTGATCAAATAAACAGGCTCAAAACACTCCATTTATTATTTAAAATCAGTAGCAATTGGATTGGCGTTAAAAGGATTTGTAAAACTCATTTTATGGCCTAAAAGGGCATATTCGGTATTTACCGAATTAAGGCGCTAATCCAAGCTTATGATCAGTTTAAAAATAATTAAAAATCTTCAAAAATACCAAAATATTATATTACATCAGTGGGTAAAAGGTTTGGTGTCAAAAATTGGGTTTAGATAGGCGTTACGCTAATGACGCCGTTAAATCACTAAGAAGCGTTCTAATTACGTCATTGAGCATAAGTCCTAATCTATACCTCCAACTGATGTGAAATTTTACAGACATGTTTAATAATCAATAACTAAGATTATGGCACTTTCATATTTCCAAAATTCTCGTTTTATAATCATAAGGGCATTATGGTCACTATTTAAGCAATTAACGGAAACGTCGGACAATCGAGGTTTCAAGTGGTATAAACGTAGAGGGTTATACACACATGTAACTAGGTCCTAATGGAACTTTAAGGCATGTCTAAATGTATCTAAACCGGGTCAGAACTGAGGTCAAAGCAAAAGTCAAACTTTTGCGTCTCTCGGTTCCGAATCGGTTCAAAACAGAAAGTTGTCGAATCAAACAAGCCTAGACCAGTTTTTCTACTTATTTTCAAGTTATAAGAATGGTAAAACAGGTTATACACCTTCTATATCACTAATTACGCATTTAATGATTCTGTTGACTTTTTCGGACACCGTTTGACTCGACAAACGACTTAGTTAGGATTCGAATCAGTGGATGCCCTTTTAAGGGTTTAAAGTCCACATAAATACCAACTTATGACAACTTTCGTTTCGACAAAACTCTGGACCGATTGTGTTTTATCGCTAAGTCAAACCGTAGTTACGATGGTTTGACTTCTAGGCTATAAACTAAGCATAACTGAATTAGAGAAGGTTAGACATACTTACACTTGTCTAATGGATGATTAGGAAGTCTTGTATCAGTTCTTGAGCTCCTCAAAATGTCCAGAAGTTGAAATGTGTTTGTATGTTGCAACATGAGACTTTAATATCAACTTTGATCTTTCTAAATTAATGTCAAATGGGTCTAGGATGATCCAAGATTGATACATGTGTCTTCTATAGGCTACATACCAGTATAGGCAAGCCCATAGAATCGAAAACTTGCAATTAAAGTCGGTTAGAAGGCTGGAACAGCCACCTGTGGGTTTTTTCTGCATCTGATAGTCGCACGCGACCCGCCTCATGTTTAACTGATCCTAACGTGGGCCGCCTGGGCCTCCGGATCAGATTCCAAACTTTCCTTTTATTGCACTTTGGTCCTTGGTCCCCCGAAAGGTCGTTTTCACTACAATTATTGCATTATGAGGCTTCAATATTGACATATGGGGGCTTTAGGGCTTATACCATCTTTGTTAAGTCCTCGGGTAACTTTGTGATCACCCGAAAAGCCCTAAATTCCAATGTTGACGATTTTAACCCTCACACACGAATTTTATCATAACTTTCTCATACGATAACGAAACTTGGTGAAAATTTTATAGTGCATTCTAGTGAGCATAATTAATCTTTACAAAGCTTCGGGTTTGCTAAAAGGTCACTTAGAGGTATATCTTAACATGTTGACACATTTAACCCCTGTAGTTTGTAATCTCTCACAATTGGCTACGTATGATCCATGATTTATTCGTTTAAGGTTATAAACATCATGTAGGGTTATTGCAAAGTATATTTATTCATTGTTGACACTTTGAACCCTCATAATTACATAGTTTCATTGTTTGTCAACTTTAGTCCTTCAAGAACATTCTTTCACACGTTCAAACCTATGACACGTGTCAACACATTATAGGACGTAAATTTTCGAGGTGTTACATGGTATTAGCGGACGTGCTATAAATATCCAAATGTATCATAGTATATCTCAAACGACTTAACATTACCATTGGGTGGATTGTTATTGCCGTTGTTGTTTGAGATACTTCCGCTCGTTCCTGCTTGGGAGGCAGCATATTGTGCTATAGCTGCGGCAATGATCCCTTGGAGTTCCGCCTCGGTGGTAGGCATGCGTACATCTCGTCTTGGAGGCATCTTCTAAAAGATGATCGTATTGGTCAGGTCATAGTAAGTTTAATAAATACACATATACAATAACATCCATCAAGCACATAACATCTCATGTTATAAATTAAAACATATAACTCAACAAAGCATGTAGTGAGAACGTTGCCATTGAGCTTCATTAATCATGACCACAATATTGTTTTACATGTTTAATAGTACATCACATATCAAAATAACATCATGGGGCTACATCACCCCCAAAAGTACAAATCTGTCTACACATATCATATACAAAAACTGTGATCTATCAAAAGTCTTCGTATGCTGGCTCAATCGCGACTTTCTCACCAAAATGATCTACCTGCATCAAACCAAAAATGCCTATGCTGATGGCGGAGGAGGAGGAGGAAAATAAGAGTAAAGCAAGCGACGCATGTGCATCCAATCCTCCTCTAAGGCACGACAGACGCGCAACAAATATGCAATCTGCTGCTCTGATGTCAAGAAACGAACATCTGAATCGGGGGAAAGCAGACGAGGAGTGTGTGGTGCTGCAAAGGGGGTCTGACAGTGGCAAGGCTGACGTGGAGCTCTCTCTAACTCCAGAATACGACGGCTCAGTGCGTCCTGCTGTAGCTGCAGTGACGCAAGTATATCCTCGGTAGTGTACCCCACATGAAATGGGTGGTACGGGTCAGATAATGGCATAACAGGGGGCGTAGTCCACAAAAATGGCTCGCTCGATGGTATGAAAGATGGTGAAGTGGGTGGTGCAACATGAGGAAACTGTGACAGAAACGGAAAAGATGATGATACGGGAGGAATGAAAGCAGGTGGCTGCCTCGATGAACCCTCTCCAGGACGAGGTGGCGGTATGTCCTGGAGGAACGTGATGGGAAGATCAGTGCGATGGGCGTCAGAAGTGTGTGGGGGAAGCAATGGGATCTTAGCGGGTGCAGAAACAGGTGCCACGGGAGGTGTGACAGGTAGCACATACGGTGGGTAGTCATCATCGTTGATCCACCCATTGAGGGTGTCGGCGTACTAAGGGTCAACATGCGTGGCGAACGGTGCATGATCGGCATGCACAGGAGCTGAAACAGCTACAACAGGTGCAACAATGGGTGCATCAATAACAGGATCATCCACCAACGGTGGTGCAACAATGGGAAGGTCAGCAATGGGTATGTCATCAACAAAAGGTGCCATGGCCGATGCATCATCAAGAACAGGGCCATGGTCAACATCAGGCTCTGGTGCTGCGACGGGCTCAGGGTCGACAAGGTCCATATCAAAATCGGCAGGAATGTCAAACAACGGATCAATAGGAGCTACGGGCGCCTCTAAGGGCTGATCCATATGAATGAACTCGATCTCATGATCAGGATCGAAATCAGGGGGAAAACTGGATCAAAATCGTCATCGACCTCAAACTCAAACTCGTGTAACGGATCAGGTGCAGCTGACATCGCCATGTCAACGTCAGGAGAATGGTGCTGCACACTCTGGTCGTGCAAGGACGCGGATGCCACAGACTCCAACGAGTCCGGGACAGGTGAACCAAAAGGAAGCTCCTCTACAGGGGCCTCAGCAATAGGAAGGATAACATCAGCATCAATCGGGGCCCCAACCTCATAGTCGCCCTCTGGGGGACCCTCCTCGAACAGATCAATGTCGTCATCAGATACGACATCGAGTGGCATATCCACCACGGGGAAAGCCGCTAGCGGAACGGGAGCAGGGATCACCGCAAGAGGTAGATCCCCAACAGGAATGCCATCAGCAGGCTGAATCTCAACTCCGATGTCTGGCAGTACGAACGGCTGAAAATCATCGTCATCCGTACTCATGGTATCTGACGTATACACGTCTCCCTCTGATGGTATCTCATCGTCTGACACAACCGCCATGGGGTCCACTGTGTCTGATACTCCTGTGTCGGAAGAAGAAACCATGGTGTCTGTAACACAACCACACATATGCACAAATATCAACATGAAATCAAATAAACATGTAAGTCACAATAATGCAAGCAAATAATCCTCTTAGTCTACCCTAGACTATCCCTCCCAGCCTCTCAGACTGAACTTCCTAGTCTCTCAGACTAACTCCCTGGTCTCTAAGACCAACCTCCCAGTCTCTAAGACTAAATCACTGGTCTCTAAGACCAACCTCCCAGTCTCAAAGACTAAACCTCCCCAATCTCTAAGATTGAATCCCTCAGTCTCTAAGACTGAACCTCCCCAGCCTCTAAGGCTGAACCTCCCTCAGTCTCTAAGACTGAACCTCCCAGCCTCTAAGGCTAAACTCCCTCAGTCTCTAAGACTGAACCTCCCTAGCCTCTAAGGCTAAACTCCCTCAGTCTCTAAGACTGAACTCCCTCAGTCTCTAAGACTGAAATATAAATTTTTGAAAAAAAAGTGTATTTTGTGCTTTTTATTTGTAAAAATGTTTTGTACTCTAGATCTGGACATTTTAGTGTATGCAATGTAAAAATGATTTCGTGAGAGCCCTAGTAATCATAGTCTAGACTCGAGAAAGAATCCTAGTTCACTATGAATCTGGCTCTGATACCAAGCTGTCACACCCTGGCTTTTGCGGAAGCGTGGGTTTATTTAGTGTGACTTCTTAATACCATAGCACAATCATAACAATGCTATATGAATTAAAACACATGATAGTCATCCATTCATCAAGTTTTAAAAGTTACCACAACAACATTGTTTTTAAAAGTCGACACATAAAACGACATACAACCATGACATAAGGGAAACATGTTCATACGACATAACAAAAGACTTGACTAAAACATGGTTTAAGACTTGCAACCCGTCCAGGCAAGGGTCACACTTCCTAAACCTGGATGACATCATTATTCCTTACGCAGCTTGACTCGATTGCATACTTCGCCAGATCCACTAATTTCCTGAAATACATGTAGTTTGAAAAATCAACAAAAAGTTGAGCGAGTTCATGTAAAAGTGAGTATGTATAAACCTTTAAAGTATGTATGAAAGTCCCTGGTATGTAGCATTAAGGAAAAAGAGATCACCACTGGGTTGCAAAGCCACTGGTATGTGTGAAAAGGTGCAGGAAAACTCAAACCTAGCAAATTTGTGCGTCGGGCACATAGTCACCGCCTGGTCCACTCAGCGGACTCAGGAGTGGGGCTCGCTACACCCAAATAGATCTATCACTCATGTCCCTCGGTCCTACGACGAGGATTAATGGCCTTAAGTGTTGTACCCACCCTTCACATGATCTAGTAGTATAAACCCTCCCTAAGCTAACCATACCATGTAAATAAATGTTTGTAATAATTGTCGCATGTATTTCACCCCCAAAGTATAAAACTGAAAATAGTAAAGAGAAAAGGGGGACATGAACTCACAGAAGTGAGTATCCTGTAACGTCAATCTCAAACTCGAACTGCTACGTGACGACCTACACGTACTAATGTCTATTAGACGAATGGGCCGTGCCTTGGCTTAGGGTTTAGTGTTTTGAGTTGCGTTACTATGATATTATACTTGTTAAAATAATAATAATTATTTTAACTTAACTTTTGTATTTAGGCAAATAGTTAGGCAACTATTTCGTATTCACACTTCTTAATTATTTTATAAGTGTATTTCCTTCCCAAGGATGGGGGTATTTATACATGTACGCTTTGTAATTCCGAAAAATATATTTTAAGTCCCACTTAGAAAATATATTTAATTTACTTGTCTAAAACATCTTAATTCCAAAATATATATATTTTTCCCAAAAATATTATATTTTACTTTATAAACTTTCCAAAATAATATTTTACCAAAATATACGTATAAGAGTATTTTTCTGAAATATACATAAGTTACGTTTTAGCGTTTCGTATAGCAACAATACTTGCGTAACTTAAATATTTATTTCGTAAGAGTTTTAGTATTATTTTGGAGTCGTAATATCATGGCGTTATAAGTTATATTATTTTTACCATAAAAATAATATAACTAGTTCTCAAAATAAACAAATAATCACACAAGAGTTTTAGTATAAAATATATATTCTAAATATATATTTATCAAATTTTATTTACGAAAATCAACCTCCGGCACTTAATATTTTCGTAATAAAAATCATGGCGAAGTTTATTTTGAAAAACCAAGTTAAAAATATATTTGTAAACACTTACTAGAAAAATATTTTCTAAGTGTTGGATTTTTAGGAAAATTTCGCCAGAGTTTCCTTTGTAAATGGAGGCGTCCACGCTTACTAGCGTATCATTTTCTTTTGTAAAATCATTCAATCAATTCCCAATTAACAACATACAATCTCTAATTACCAAACTTGTCAAAAACAAGCATAAACCATGAACTCATGAACTTGGAAATTTATAAAAACATGTAGCAACTTACTAGTAGACTTAGTGAGTCTTGTTACCTTTAAAAATGTGATTAGTTTCTTAAAAACTTTATTTTTAAAGGATTTGAACATTTACAACTTCTAGTCATGATTTCCAAAAATATTTTGTTGTGAAATTTTCTTGTTACACAAGTGTTTATACACTTGTTTACTCACTAAAAATGTGTTTAGTTCATATAAGATCCAAGTTTTAACAAAACTCATATTTTTCACTTGGTTCTTTCGAAAAACCACTCATAGATCTTTAGATCTACAAGTTTACAACCCATTTTGATCTTTATTTTTCAAGAAACATGTATGTAATCAAGTTCATAGCTTATGTGTGGATGATTTCATCATCCACAACATTTTTATCCTTCACATCTTGCTAGTTCATGTCTTTAAACATGATCTAGCAAGTATATGTGATGAACCATAACATTTTATCTAACAAACAACATTCAACAAGCACAACAACACAAGATCAACATGATTTCATCATTACTTTAACCATTTTTCATCACTAGTTAGTTTATATTTCAAGACTTTGATTATGTTCTTTAGAGTTCTTAATATTTCATCATCCTTTTCACTATTAACCACCAAAAATATGAACAAGATGAAGATCTAAGGCACTTACTACTAGCACAAGGCTAGGGGAGTTTCAAAGCGTAAAAGTGATGGATAAAAGAAAACGAGAGCGGTCCTTGAGCTTCCGAACACACCAAGCTTACTTGTATGATCCCTAACACCTTTGGATGTCCTTAGATTGCTTGAATGAAGCTTGATGATGGTGGTGGTGTGTGTGGTGGTCTTCGGCCAAACAAGAGAAGAGAAGAGAGAGATGGATGGTGTTGTTGATTGTAGATGATGATAATGGTGGTTAACTAATGGGTTAAATAGAGGTCTTTCCAACATGCTTTTGTCCATTAGGTCTAATGTCACCATAAGTACATGCATATTAAATAAACTAATCAAATAATCATGGGTGGGTCTCCACCCTTGTAACCGATTTCGAAGAGGGGGGGGGGGGTATAGGGTTGGTTTCCAATGGTAAAGTTATAATCTAGTTAGATTTTAAAGGTTAAGTTAGTAGTTTAAGGTGTGTAATATAATATAAGGTGTGTTAGGGTGTTCGGGGACCCTAACTAGCTCAGAAAAATAAAAACAATGTGTTTGGCAATATTTTTGTGTTCCGGGTTAAGTCCGGCTGTTCGGTTGGGTGTTGTCCGTTAAAGTGCTAAATTCATCTTTAAAGTGTCTTTTATGTTGCTTTTAGTGACACATTTAATTCCCAACACTTTGGAAAGCATCTAGGACTATTTTGCCAAGTTTTTGCACTTTACTAGCATTATTAAATGCTGAATTTTTGTTATTTAGTGCGGAATTCTGCATTTAAAGTATGTTTTTGGCACTATAACTATCACCTAGTGACGCAGTTTTATGGTCCTCACTTCTCTACACACCCTTCTAGTGTAGTACCCTGTCTCTGGCTCGTACTGGCCTCAAAAGCATTGTCTGTCTAGGTGCTGGTATTGTCAGCATGTTTTCTGGGTTATCCGTTTAGTGTGCTAACTGTGCTTTGTGCATCAAGTTTGTCACTAATGTTTGTATGAAATAAATGGAGTGACAGTGTAAAATGTGATGCATATGTATGTATGTAACAGAAAACAGAAAGCAGTTTAATCACAGTTGTAATCAAGCACAGTCATTAAGCATAAATTAAATATTAATTAATTGTACGGATACCTGGAATTGTGAGGGTTGTCACAAAAACCATGTTTGAAGACATATTTAGGGTTGAGCAGATTGATCCAGATGGCAAGAAATTTCACTAAGGTTATTTATTTGTTTCCCCTTAGGCTGGAGGGTGTGATTTAAAGCCCCTAGGGGCTTTATCACGTCACGTAAGTGCCACATAGATTTTGGGATAAAAATGGCTCCCCCTTTTACAATGATGGTGTGGGATAAAGCCACACTAGCCCCTTATAAGACCCTTAATTTATTCATCGAACTTTCATAAAGTTTCGCATATAAATGAATATATATAAAGGGTAGGGATAGTGTACATTAATTCAAATGTGTGAGAAGTGTTTTAAACCATTGGATCTTTGATCTAATGGTTGAGATAAATAGGGACCAAATTATAAATTGTGTTTTAATTGTTTGGACTGATTTGAAAATTGTAGGGGTATGATGGGGTACGGTACTAAACCCGACCCGAGCGGTCAAACTTCCCGTTACTTGTTGCTTTTATATTAATTATTTATTATTGTTGCTACTAACCCAACCGCGAGGCCCAACGCGATGTAGTTTACACTACTTTGGGCCGGGGCTTGTAGAGATAACCCCTAACTGGGCCTGGCCCATTGAGGTTAGGGGAGGCCCATATCCCCCTATATAAAGAGGTGTTCACCTCATTATTAGGGCAGATGGAATGGAGCCGCCACACTTTTTGTAGCTGGAAACAGGGGAGTCTTCTCCTACCGGCAATCTCTACAGCTCCACTTTCTTCTCTTCTCCATTACAGATCCAGGTTAAGAGGAAGAACAAGGTGTGATTCTTCACCCTTATGTAGAACGCGGTCCAGTCATCCCGGCGGTGATACCATGTTTCTTCATTGGCGCCCACTGAGTATATGCTACACATTTGTTGATCACATCTCGTTCTACCCTCAGATTTTCAGATCTGTGTTACTTTTCTCTTGTTGCTTTTCTCTAGCAAACATTCTAGATTTGTATTTTTCTTAAAATCTATACACAAATTCTGCTTGAAAAACTCTTCAGATCCAAGTTCATTAAGGCTTTTTCTGGGATTAAAGGATCTAGAAGCCTCTAGATCTTGTTCATCACATCACGTTTTTTCCTTTGTTTCTCTCTAGATCTGAGCTTTTCATGAAGATTGTTCAAGATTACACCTTGAGATCTATTTGGTTGGTGCCAAAAAGAAAAAAAAATAGAGACGATTATGGATAATAATTACCCAGATCTATTTAGTTGAAGCTAAACAAGCAATTCATGGGTAGGCGATTCCGATTCCTCCCAAGTTTGACACACGTTTCTCCAGACATACAACCTTCATTAAAGGTCAGTCCTATCATTGTCATAAATCTGAATACAAAGAAGAATTTATGTTTTTGTCGGATGCATATTCCTATGACACATGATTTGATCTCGTATGCTTTAAAAAAAAAGAACAAATACAAAAAAGAAAGGAAACATGTCTGACTTATTTTGTCATCTAGCCTGAATGGCATGGATGGCACAAAGGCCCAATCACATGTTTTCTTTCTATTATACTAAAGGATTTCGATATACTTACAAAAAAATATGAATGAAGCTTCAAACCTGGGCCAAATACTCGATTAGACTGAGTAGATCGAACCCCAATAGTGTATCAAAATTCTTTGTGCAAATATGGTCAAGCTCCGCATGCGCCCAACCTTTGCATGCGCCGGACACTCCGGACAGACTCCGCCGCGCAAGCCCATTTAATAAAAAAAGGGGGGACCGTGACAGTTGTAAACATCTTTAAACAAAGTGTGCAACAGCCTTTTAAAAAGTAATGTGCAAGGAGCAAACGTACAATCAATACTGCACAGGGTACTACCCTATTGCACACAACTTTTTGGGTGAAGGAAACATATACTGACAAGACAGAAAAAGGTGTACTAGATATGCTCATATTTTGTCGCCATGTCCTGGTTACACCATCTTGAATTCATCTCTCTAATTTTGTCGCCATTCAAACCGGAGTCCGGTCACGCTTCCACCAACTGCCATCAATGGAAGACATCTTTCCTACGACGTCGCGCGTCAGCCAACCACCTGCCACCTCCGGCATCAACTATGTCGCGCACAACCACCTGCCACCTCCGGCATCAACTATGTCGCGCACAACCACCTGCCTTCTCCGGCATCAACTACGTCGCGCACAACCACCTACCATATCCGGCATCAACCGCGTGCCTCCTATATGTGATCCAAGTAAGCTTCAAACAAGGTACGACTTTTGCCTTCATCTATATTATGTCTCAAACCCTTGTTCACGTGCGGACACGATCCCTTTGGCACAGACACGCGAGCAACTTCTTCACGCGCGGACACGGTCCCGCCGCATGAGCAAGTTCTTCATGCGCGAGTACGATCCCTTTGGCAGTCACTACCTGCTGCGCAGTATGAACACGTTCTTCATGCGCGGGACGATCCCGCCGCGCGAGTAACTTCTTCATGCGGGGTAAGGTCCCGTCGCGCGGACAGTTCTATATGAGCAGGCGCTCCCCCGAGGGCACGTTTCTCCTTATGGCGCATAACGCATTATCAAATGAATGAATTTGGGACTTTTCTAAAACCTTCGTTTTCTACGATGTTTAGAGCAAATCATTTAATAAAGTAAAGGCACAAGTCAACATACTTGCTATTATCCAATTCATGGTTTTTGACTTAAGCAAAAAGTGTGTCATCATGAGGTCACCAGTACCTGCCATGCTATAAACATTTGTCTTCAAATTCAATTTAATAAATCCGATTTAATAATAATTATGTTAAATGAAATACCATTTGCAAAAGGTCCTTTCTTTGTCGAGTTTCTATTTTGACAGAAGAGTGATAAAGTGCATTATATCTATATATTATGCTCATATTGGTTATGCACAACCAATATTTTAACACAACGCTACTAACATTTTTAGTAGCAATAATAAAAAAAAAATATAGCATATTGTAACATCCTTATGAGGGTCAAAATTGTTTCCACATATTATGGAATAGGGAATACATAGAACAAGCTCCTTATAAGGACAACATTTTGGTACAATCCTTTCCATATATCTAACCTGTTGTCACAATCTATCTTGTCAACTTATGCTAACATTAGGCGGGGCGCCTCATAATACACCCGCATTCGATAATGACATTTGCAGATTTGACCATACATTAAATCGTGAAAACGCGGCGAACAATCCTCACGCACACCGATGAAGGCTTAAAAAGCTGCTCCACATACGAGCACGTAAGTCGCCACGCGCGCATGCTCCTCTACATACGAGCACGTAAGTCGCCGGCTGGCGCATGCTCTTTTACATATGAGCACGTAAGTCGCCATCCGGGCATGCTCCTTTACCTTTGAGCACGTAAGTCGCCGGCTGGCGCATGCTCTTTTACATATGAGCACGTAAGTCGCCATCCGCGCATGCTCCTTTACCTTTGAGCACGTAAGTCGCCACGCGCGCTTGCTCCTTTACATATGAGCACATAAGTCGCCACGCGCGCTTGCTCCTTTACATATGAGCATGTAAGTCGCCGGCTGGCGCATGCTCCATTACACATGAGCATGTAAGTCGCTACGTGCGCTTGCTCCTTTACATATGAGCATGTAAGTCACCACGCGCGCTTGCTCCTTTACATTTGAGCACGTAAGTCGCCATCCGCGCATGCTCCTTTACATTTGAGCACGTAAGTCACCACGCGCGCATGCCCCTTTACATTTGAACACGTAAGTCGCCATACGCGCATGCTCTTTTACATAACAGTACGTCGGTCTCCATACGAGCCTGGTGTTCTACATACTATCACCTCAGTCTCCATGCGAGCCTGACGCTCCTCTACATACGAGCACGTAAGTTGCCATATGCGCATGCTCTTTTACATACGAGCACGAAAGTCTTCACACGCGCATGCTCCATTACTTATGAGCACGTAAGTCGCCATGCGCGCAAGCTCTTTTACATACCAACACGTCGATCTCCATACAAGTCTGTTGTTCTACATACGATCATCTCAGCCTCCATGCGAGCCTTGCTGCTACACATGTAAGTACGCTAATCTCCACGCAACCCTGCTGCTTTACATACGAGCGTGTGTGTCGCCCGCGCGCTCGTGTTTAGCCATATATGAAAACGCTTAAAAACATAAAATGTGCTACAAATGCACGCACCACTTTGGGTATACGCAAAAATGCATTGGCTGAAATAAAGTTTCGCTTACACCTACAATCTTCAAGACAAGCCACATCTCCTTGGTTCATTCCACATTTTTGGTATGTCACACCAGAGGATTAGCGCAGGCTTGGGTCTCCACTTCATTATTCATGACGCAACTTTATGCCAATTCTCATTCGCGATAACCTGTTCAAAGTGGGTTAACACATGCAACTATTGTAGACAACAGTTTACAAAGATTCAAACACTATATATACATACGCTTCATGGCTTAAGACACGCGCGCACCTAGCGCTAACCAACAGAAGTCACACCATAGGGTGGATATTTTACAATAGCCACACGACTGTGTGCGCACCGCTAAAGCTGGGCCACACTCGCTTGACAAAGGCGAATCGTCAGTGACAACATAATGATCGCCGTGTCAGCAGTCAACTCAAGGGTCACCATCAACGACATTTGCACCAACCTGTCAGAATTTAAAATTCGAGAAATTTCTCGCCTAAAATTACAACGAAACTTCATGTTGAAGTTAGCAAGGGTTGCGCCGCATGCGTCATCAGCCAATGATCATGCGCGCCAGCTCTCAAAAGCAACAGGTATCAATTAACAAACTTGGTAGCCGCGCCGTAGCAATTCACAAACACTTACACGCGCGCCAGCTACCAAGACCTATCAAATGCTTTAAAGACCAGCACGCCTTTCCTTTTTCTTTTTTCTGAGTCCAGAGCTCCAACCATTCACTTCGCGCATGGAAGCAGTACTGGACTGGGGGGACTTGAAGGGGTATGGTCCCAAAAATCCGTGCAAACCATACTCCTTACACGTTAATCAAACCAATCTACAGACCACGCGCGAGGTTTAAATAGGATTGAAGATTAGATTCAGCACTTAGCATCCTGAATGAAGGCCCTCAGCCCCTAAACCTTGCGCCGGCTGGTTGGACACACACCAAAGGCCGTGCAAGGGTGGCGCCGCAGGTTGTATTCTATCGCGCTCCACGATTAACAATCGTGCATAAGGTAGAAGGAACGCAAGGATGCCTACGTGGCTCCAATCAGGATGCGCCAGCACCAAAGATCTTCTAGAAGACACTAACGGTTGGCACCAAAGGGACAGAGCGGATATTCCTTGTCGTCGGCTTCAGGCCCAAGGCCCATCTGCCCATCTCCTTCTAAACTACTCCGACTATAGATAGGGTCCTTCATACACAGGAAGGACCGTAGCTAAGCTCAAGAAGGATTAAGAAGATTAACCCTTATGGTCGAAACATAAACCCAACTAATAAACCTAAAATTAGCTACATACGCGCAACCTTGACAAGCTCATGGCAATACGCCAATAGCAAGTGCCCGCAATCAAACAGCGTGCGCCAGGTTTGCCCAACCAGTATCATGTAATATTCAACGCTCCATTATCTCTACTCGCAGCGAAAGACAGACGCAACAAACATGGCCAACAACTTTCCAGCACCCGGGCGACAGGTAAGCCTAAAACTCAATCTTTACTTTCGAGCACTCCTAACAAGTCTAGTACTCCTATCACGCTTGCACGCGGGAGTAGCACTAGACTGGGGGACTTGATGGGGTACGGTACTAAACCCGACCCGAGCGGTCAGACTTCCCGTTACTTGTTGCTTTTATATTAATTATTTATTATTGTTGCTACTAACCCAACCGCGAGGCCCAACACGATGTAGTTTACACTACTTTGGGTCGGGGCTTGTAGAGATAACCCCTAACTGGGCCTGGCCCATTGAGGTTAGGGGAGGCCTATATCCCCCTATATAAAGAGGTGTTCACCTCATTATTAGGGCATATGGAACGGAGCCGCCACACTTTTTGTAGCTGGAAACAGGGGAGTCTTCTCCTACCGGCAATCTCTACAGCTCCACTTTCTTCTCTTCTCCATTGCAGATCCAGGTCAAGAGGAAGAACAAGGTGTGATTCTTCACCCTTATGTAGAACGCGGTCCAGTCATCCCGGCGGTGACACCGTGTTTCTTCAGGGTAATAGTGTCTTTGTATATGTTTCAAATTACGCAACTTCTCCTAAATTTTAGCGATTCACTCCTAAATTCTAGCGATTCAAATTTAAACTTATTCTAAAATTCGAACATTCTAAAAAATTCAGAAAATATGTAACTGCTACAAGAAATATATAACACTATACATCCATCATATAACACCATATAACACCGTATAACACTATGTAACACCATATAACACTATCTAACACTATGTAACACTATATAACAATATATAACACTATACATCTATTATAGACATGCTATCAGAAAAATATAACACTATATAACTCTAAAATAACACTATATAACACTATACATCCATCATATAACACTATATAACACAAAAAAAAAACACTATATAACAGTATATAAAAATATATAACACAATATAGTTCTGAACGAGATGACACAAATTCGTAGATTAATTCTTAATTTGTATTCATATAATTAAGGGTGGCGGTGATGGAAGGTTATCAATTAATTAATTCAATAAGAAAATTACTTGTTTACCATTTTGAATTAATTTAGATTTATGACACTTGTCATCACCACAATATTTCCCACCATTCTCATACTTTTAGATTAATGCACAGGATCCTCTACCTATATATAATTACATTTGATAAGTCAAGTTTTGTAATCCTTTAAGGAAAAATTTCAACACGGAGAAGAACGGATTTATTTTTATTTGATTTCATTAACACGGGACGACCCACCTCTGTTTCTAGGTACATGACCTCCAATTATTGTAAGTTGACTATGATTCTTTAAAATCTTCATAATCTCTTCACTTCTCATTCATTTCATTTCCACTTTTATTTCATCCGTAGTTATGTTCTTCGCTACCAGAGTTGTCAAGGAGTTTGAAACCTCCACCTCCTCCGTACAACAATCACAATTATGCCGTCACTTTGAATTTTCTGAAATTCTGATAGCAACGGAAAACTTTGACGAATCATTAGTAATTGGGTGTGGATGTTTTGGGAAAGTTTACAAAGGTAACGTAATCCATGGATCAAGTCTTGTTGTTGCTGCCATTAAATGTTTGGATTCCACGTCCAATAAAGGGGCAACAGAGTTCTGGACGGAAGTTGAAATGCTCTCAATGTTGCGCCACTGCAACCTTGTGTCATTAATTGGGTATTGTAGTCATGTGAAAGAGATGATACTCGTGTATGAATATATGCCTAATGGAACACTTGATGATCATCTCCATAAATTCAGTTCCCCTCTTTCCTGGCTTCAGCGCCTAAACATATGTATAGGTGCTGGTCGTGGGTTACACTACCTGCACACTGGTACCGGAATTGAGTTTGGTGTTATACATCACGATGTAAAAAGTTCTAATATTTTATTACATGAAAGTTGTGCAGCTAAAATAGCTGACTTTGGGTTGTCAAAAGTAGGCCCAAGGAATCAACCATCACTTATGTCAATACACATGTTAAAGGCACTTTTGGATATTTGGATCCCAATTATTATGCAACTGGAAAGCTAACAAGGAAGTCTCATGTGTATGCTTTTGGGGTAGTGTTGTTGGAAGTGTTGTGTAGGAAGCGTGCAACAGATAGAAGTCTAGATGAGGGTTTAGTTACATGGGTTCAAGATTCTATCAAAGAAGGGAATTTAAAGAAAATAATTGATTCTGATATAAGGGGTGAAATCTCCCCAAAATGTTTGAAGTTGTCATGGACAAAATCTTATAGCGCCTAGTGGCTAAGAGGAATTATCTTTTATGGGGAGACAAATGTTTAATCCTTGGGAGGTGTAACTATCTAAGGGGAAAAATTAGCAGTTAAAAAAAATTAATTGATATTTATGATAAATGAAACTACGTTATTATATTTTTTTTAAGTAAAATATATCATTTAATTAAGAAAACTTGTTAAGTTACATCAAAACAGAAGGTAGAGGGGCAACAAGCTGCGCCGCCAACCCTTTCTGAATTGCAAACCCCAACCTCCCAAACACAAACCCCCGCCCCATTGGGGTCGAACAATTGCTGTGGATAACCCGTTGAACCCTTGTCAAGAAGTTGATGGCTTCTGGCGCTAGGGAGCCAAAAGTATAAAAGGCAAAAGGGATAAAGACATGTTGGTTCTCTGCGCAAGCTTTAGCGTGCTTATCCACTTTCTTTTATTCTGCCTTTCTTGCTGCTAGTCCAGCTACAAACCCGTTTTCCCTTAAACCAACCAAAGGGGAAACCCCCGTGAGGTCTACACAAGCATGTTTCCCCCCAGCCCAGCCAAAGACGAGCAGATCCGCTGGTCGCAGAGTAGATCTCCCTTCCATAGGGTCCGTGAGGAAATTCACAGGGGCCTCTTTCTTAGCAGAAATCCCAGCTCTTCTTAAGATGTCCCCCAAAACATCTCGCACCCAGTCATGCCGATATTTAAACCCAGGGAGCTCTTTACAGTGAACTGCGTGCTCCCCATATTTATCCATACAAGCTTTACGACATATCGGGCAGGTTTCATCTTCTGGGTACATAGGGATCATTAGCCGGTATTTGAGAATGGTTCTATATTCTACTACCGACATGCATTGTCCTAACCCCTCAATCGGGATAACGGTCAAAAATTCCTGAGCATGGGGACCCTTCAGACACTCAAACACCACCTTTTGGCGGGGTGACAAATCAAAAGCTTCTCCCAGGCTTTGAGCGATTTTGCTAAACAGTGCATTCGCCAAAGTTTTTTGTGGCTTCGAGGGGGCGGTGTCCTTGTTAGAGAAACCGCCAATATCCAAGTCTGGGAGAGAGACATTTAAGCGTTCGAGCGCTTGTTGATAGTCTGGGTCAAGCCCGACGACCCCACCGTTTCGAAGGATATGATCCAGTAGTTCCCAAGACTGAGCTCTAGACGCCACAAAGGCATAAGCCCCAACATCTCGGGCTGTGAAGAGGCCCAAACCACCTAGACGCATTGGCAAAGATGCTAGACGCCACTGGAGGTCACCAAAGAAGGGGCCGCCACCCACTACTATGTCTTCTATAGCCTTTCTAAGGCCATCATCGAACCGAGATACCGCATCCTCCATTAAATGGGGTTGACAAGTCCGCAGCCCAAAAAGCAACTTAGCAACACCCATGCACGACCTTAGCAGAAGGAGTTCACATTGGGGATCCCTCAGGCAGGGTAAGAGTTTCATAAGGTCAACCGCCCCCGAGGCCCGCCGCCCTGCCAACTCTCCAATAAAGCTAGGATCCCGACTAACAGCTCCACCAAGGAGCTTAACCCCCTTCTCTGGTCTACCGATCCCTCTCGGGAAAAGCCTGTCCTGAACTTTCTGGCCGTCGCATGTCGGCCAATAAACCTCTATTTTCTTAATATTGAGATAAAGCCCTAGAGATGGCCCCTCCTCGTTGATGATGTCTAAGGCCTTAGCAACCTCAGAGGCGTTGCCGATAATCGTCCCATCATCCAAGTACCAAGCATGAAACGGTAGTTTACAGCGGTTCTGAACTCGGAGAATAAGGGGGTGTAAGGCGAGGGCAAAGAGAAGGGGCCCCAAAGGATCTCATTGTTGAACTCCGGTAGTAGCCCCAATACACTCGTTACCAACATACAACCTAGCAGGCTGAGCGTAAAGAAATTGGACCCACCGATAGATTGACGGGCAACGCTGATGAACCTCTTGGAGAAAGGCTGTGCGGTCGACCGTGTTAAAAGCATTGGAGAAATCCACAGTAAGCAAGGCTAAGGAACCATCTGCATGAAACGAGTTGAGAAACCTGTTTGCACTGTTTGCACTGTGAAGTACCGCCTCTGCCCCATTTGGCATCCCCAACCCAAACTGATAGTCACCTAAGTATTGGGTCATTTCTTTCCCGACCTTCTTCATCGCCACCTTGGAAACCAACCTTCGCCAAATACCCCCCAAAGCAATAGGCCGAATTCCTTTATCGGGTTTCAATAAGGGGGTGAGAGGGGCCGAGGCAACAAACTCAGCAAGCACCATAGGGCAGGATCCCCCAAGCCATAAGTTAACAACTTCAGTAATGCTCGTAAGCAAACCTGAGGAAGTCACCGAGCCCTCGCCACCAATAGCATCTAACAGGTATTGGGCTCGCATCCCGTCTCTACCGCATGATGTCCCTTTAGGAAATGATTGAATACATTTGAGCACACAATCCCCATCAACAACAAGAGTGGGTTGGGCCAAAGGGTTGGAAGGCAATGACGGGGGCGACACCACTAGGTGTTTATCAATAAGAGCTTTCAAGGTCGAATCACCTAGAGGGGCAACTCCACTAGAGCATAGGACCTTAACCGCAGCCGTGAAATGTCCATCCCTGACTTTCCGAAGACATTGCTTAATATTAGGGTCCCTTTCTTTTTCTTCCTCTTTCCTGCATTCTCCCCTAGGGGCCCCCGTCTCCCCCACGCTATCCAATAGGGAGGCGACCAAATCATCAAACCCAGACCCATCTTTCCACACTGTAAGCGCGTGCAAGATGTTACTACACTGTAGAGATTTCCTATTCCCTGTTCTCCGCTCTTGTCTGGAGGATGGTCTAACCACCCGCAAGGTGCAACGCGGTAGTAAAAGCAATTGGACCCAATTGTTGACCGATCCTGGTGACGCTACCACTTTGCGCAAAGCACCTGTTAGGACCTGAGCAAACAACAGCCGACAACTAGGGGGAATGCTTTTAACAGTCTGAATAGGGAGGGAGAAAACACGCTCGAGGAGGTTAACATCACTCCCAAGCCTTGCTGGGTGAGGTGGGTTTGTGTCAACCACCACTTGGCATGGTTTCCCGATCCCAACAATGAAATCTTCAACACCCCCCGAGATCATGGCAAACGACACGACCTCATTATCATGCTTGCATCCCCTACTGAGTCCGTGCATCACCATGCACTTACCACATAACCATTTATCCCCTGCCCTAAGAACTTCTGCGACATCCATAAAAAGGTCCAGGTCCTTTGAAATAGCCTCCTTCAAAGATAGCCTTCGGTTTTCTGTCTTGAGGTGGGTGCTTTGCATGTGTTCAAATAGGCGGAAAAAACCCACAGACCCCGGTTTACCATCTTTACATTCGTGGAAAAATTTGAAAGGACAGGTCTTTAAACCACTGGCAGAGCCCTGCACATGGCCGCCTGACTTAACGTTCCGACCCCTCCTTGTAGGAGCCATGCGCGTATGTTAACTGCCACCGAAGAAAAAACACACTAACGATACACCAAACTCGAGATGAGTTGTGGGGGGTAGAAAACCGGTAAAATTCTATAGAAGATGAAGGAGGGCAGCAACCGCTGGTTGCCCACCCTCTAAATGGTGTCCCACCTAACCTCTTACCCCATGTCGTGTAGTTAAAGATTAACACAATTGAATCTAAATTACAAGATCAAATCGCCTTAACCAATACCCACTTCACAAGATTGCTAAAAACAAGTTTTTTTAAAACCTTATCTTCATTGAGGCATTTGATCGAAAACCTGATGGGTCAACTTGTCATTCACAAAAAAACACTTCTATTGGCAACAAACTTCACATAAATTAAAATTTTTCAATCAAATTTCATTCACATTTATTTAATCCGCCTAAATAGAAAATGTATAGATCTTATTATAATGTCTTTTAATCAAAACCATATGCATATGTTTCACATAAATTCAAACCAATTATAAGGATTATAAGAATTATAAACATACCTTAAAAAGGTACCCGAAGGTTGGAGTAAGGCGGCTGAAATATTCATATTTGTAAAATTCATATTAAAGCTTAGAAACACGTCGTACACATCGTAACATTGCCATGGCGTACACGTCCTAACATTGCGATTACCCCCATTATGTTAGATCAAGGAAAGGGGAAGCAATTGAAGATTAGTAAATCTAAAGATACCAAGGCTATGAAGTTTTCTAGGGTGTAGATGCAAATAAAAGTAAGAGAAAAATGCCCGGATAGTCCTTGTGGTTTCGCCTTTTTTCACCTATAGTCCCCAACTTTCTAAAACTACCTGAATAGTCCCCAAGTTTTCAATTTTTTTTCCCGGATAGTCCCTGAAACGGATGAAGGTTAGTTTTTGGTGTTAAATAATTGTAAAATTACAAAAATACCCTTCATATAAAAAATAACTATTAAGTAATTAAAATAAAATAGTTAATATATTAATTCAGGTGGAGCCTACATGTTTATTATAAACCTATCACATCCCTCTTTCTCTGCCGACCAACCCTACCTTCCCACCCCTTCTTCTTTGCCAACAACTAGTCATCACCATCACCCCCATCGCCGGTCACCACCGAAACTCCGACGACACCCGAGGAACACAGGCGACACTTGCAACCACCTGTCAAAACCCACCCACCTGCAACTACCTATCACGCCCGGCGACACCTGTAACCACCTTCCCTTTCTTTTCCAGCATCAACTCCGGCAACAAAATATGTGCTAGCAATTTGCAGGCAATTATATCTATTCTATATATGATATGAACCAACTGTAATTTTATTATCTTTGCAATTTGGCGATTAAAGAAATGAATGAAATTTCTGTAAACAATTGGCTGATTGGCCTGCCATGGCGGTTAGCTCATCTGTTGTTCATTGGAGTTCTCGTTTTGTTATTTATTGGTCCACGGGTTATTTATTGTTGTCACGTGTTATTTATTCGGTCAACAATGCCTCCCAATCTCGATGATTCGTCGTCGAAGAAAAGAAGAGAAAAGTCAGAAATTTACTCCTCGTTTTACAATTTCCAGAAATGTGTTACCTGCTAGTTTGAAGTTTGTTTGACATAACCACCATATCCACCGCAAACAACCACCAAAACGGTGATGGATGGCCGGAGATGGAGCGACGATTCGTTGTCGGAGAAAAGAAGACATGGGATAAAGAGATAAATCAAGTGAAAAGGGAGAGAATGTGGTGTCCGACGCACCGGAATTGGATCTCCGGAATAATGAAAGTGGCCGGAAATATTTACAGGGGTATAAAAAATGGTGTTTTTCAATTGGTTAATGAATTGCTCGTGTTTTGGTTGAATCGGTTCATGAGTTTTCCTGAAAATTGTGTTTTTGTTTCTGTTTGGGTTAGCCAGTAGGAGGTGGTGGTGGTGGTGGTTCTCCGGTGGAGGGTGGTGGTTGTGGGTACAGTGAACAAGATAGAGAAAGAGAAAGAGGGATGAGTTTCTAATAAATCATGTGGGCCCCACCTAAATTAATATATTAATTATTTTATTTTAATGATTTAATAGTTATTTTTTATATTAAGGGTATTTTTGTAATTTTACACTCACTTAACATCAAAAACTAACCCCATCCGTTTCAGGGACTATCCGGGAACAAAAATTGAAAACTTGGGGACTATTCAGGTAGTTTTAGAAAGTTGGGGACTATAGGTGAAAAAAGGCGAAACCACAATGACTATCCGGGCATTTTTCTCTAAAAGTAATGAATATGCACTTATAACTAAAAAAAAATGCCTACCAAATAAAAAGGTAATTAATTTTTTTCTGGCTTTTCGAACATGAACAACAAAAGGAAGATCTACACAATCATTTACTTGACTCAAAAATAAACAAACCGAAGAAGATGAAGACATAACAAGAAAGACACACAAGTTAGTTAGGTGAATCAGAAAGAGAGAAAACGTTCTCCTGAACCCTAGTAGCTGGAAGCGAGCATTTATATATACCTGGCTCACTATCTCATGTGATTTCATAGCTACCTCAGACTTTCAAACTTGACATAAGAAGTCCCTCAACTTGCTTAACAAAAAACATTATAACAATTTACATAACTAATTAACTATCATATAACTTACAATATAAGCAACTAAAACAGTCCGGGAGATTTTTTTATCTTTAAACAAAAGCATGTAAATGAAATAATGTTTGGGCGGGTTAGAATAAATAGTTTGAGAAAATCTTCAAAATATTCATATTGTTTATATGAAAGTTTGAGATACTTAAAGATAGGGTTTTTTTTATGTAAGCTATATCATAAAATAAAATAAAAGTGTAACAATATACTATTTAAAAAAAAAAACGTAAGTTCTAACGAATTTCGAAAACAAAACTTATACTTTTTTTTTTCATTTACAACGGTTTTACATTATACACTAAAGCTTTGTTATAAAGTGCAAATGTTTAGCTTTTTTCTTGATTGTAAATTAATATACATGTTAGACATAAGTGATGTTGTTGGAGAATGTATTAAATGGGTCAGACACGACACATGTAGGGTTGTAAACGAACCGAACGAACACGAACAAGGCCATGTTCGTTCGTTAAGGAAATTAACATGTTCGTGAACTGTTCAAGAACGCATACCGAACATAAGTTTATGTTCGTGTTCGTTCGTTAAGGAAATTCAATTGTTCACGAACAGTTCGTGAACATGGGTATCAAACACAAACGAACATAAGCAAATAAAAACGAACATTTAAGTTGAAAATAATAAATAAAAACATTGTTATCCTTAAACATTGGAAATAAGTAGTTAAATACAACCATCAAATGATAAACAAAACACAAGAAGTCTACTACAACCACCAAACGATGAATCAAGTTTAACTAACTTAGACATAATTATCCCAAAAAATGTCTTAGAATGTCCAAATTTTAGCTAACTTAGAAAAAATAGAGTTTCAAGTTTTCAGCATGTTTAGATAAAAGCTTTATTATTTATTATCTTATCTTACTACTATAATAAACAAAAATCCTTCTCTTCCACGTGTCACTCTCTTAGCCTATTCCCCCTTTATTCTTCCACCTACCAACTTTTCCCCTCAAACTTTTCCCTTCAATTTGATTACTAACAGACAAAGATATCACATAAACAATTGCGGTTATACACAAAAGTCACACATCAAACCCTAACCATCCACCATTATTTGCGGCAATTGTCGGTGTAGATCTTCATCACCGGCGCTTCATTTAGACACCAAGTTTCCGTTCAAGTTTCCGACGCAAATCCGGCGGTCGAGCGGTCGAGTTTCCAACGCAGATCCGGCGGTCTTCATCACCGACGCCTTCATGTGTACTCCGTTCAAGTTTCCGACGCAGTTTGCAGATCCGTTGGTCTTCATCACCGGCGCTTCATCTGGAATCCATTCAAGTTTCCGACGCAGATCTGGCGGTCTTCATCTGGACTCCGTACAAGTTTCCGACGCAGCGAAAACATGTCCGGAAAGGTGGACAGTTCATCTGGACTTGGAGAGGTATGTAAAAGATTATAAACCTTAAACATAATTTAACTCCATCACATGTATAATTAATTAAATACACAAAATTTGCAGTTCATGTCATATGAATATGCCAAAAGAGGGGCGTATGATTTGAAATTGATGCTTCTGGTAGCTCTTGAGTGTTTGTGAATACCAAGGTACCATCACTTAGAACCATGTGTTTTATATAGTAGTCTCTTTTATATTCAGCTATTAAAGATTAAAGATAAAAGCAATCCATCCTAGATTTAAGAATCTGGAACAAAATGAAGGAACAAGAAACCTGTTCAGTTAAAAAAAAAAAAAGAAAGAAAAAAAAAATATTTGAGTTTAGATATCTATACATATAAAGTAAACCAATTTGAGACACATGGCAATCATTGAGGCTATCTAGAATTTTATTTTCCCGCCTTAAACATAATCCTTTTAGTTTCATTAGTTAATCCTAAATTAAAAAAAAAAAAAAAAGAAAATTAATCCTTAAATCTTGAAAAAATAAATTAATCCCCACTTAATATTTTTATCCAAATTTTAATTTTCAAATTCAAATTAATAGGTTCACCTATCAAAACCCTAATTTGTATCTAAATATATCTGAGCTCCTATTTAAATTATTTACGATATATGCATTTTAAATTCATATATTCTATCAATAATCTCATTTGAATATCTAAACTTTTATTTACATAGTCATCATCAATAAACATTTAAACAGAATCATATTCACTTACGTTTTAATATTTACACAAGTAGATTATTTATTTACTTTATTAACTTATAACTATTATTTAAAAATCAATCTAAAATTTCTAAAATACAGAATCCATTAATCTATTTTAAGTATTACATATTTTTATATAAAAAATCATCATCTATAAACATTTTGTTTCAATCATATTCACTTACGTTTTAATATTTACAAAAGTATATTATTTATTTACTTTATTAACTTATAACTATTATTTAAAAATCAATCTAAAATTTCTAAAATACAAAATCCATTAATCTGTTTTAAGTATTAAATATTTTTTATATAAACAAATATTAATCAATACATAAAAAATCTATTTTAAGTATTACATATTTTTATATAAACAAATATTAATCAATACATAAAAAAACAATAAAGGATACATTCAAATTGCTTTTGAACCAGTTAATTTACTATTTAATTAACATTTTAATAAGCACCTTTATTTTACTAAATTCCATATTAAGTGGTTAGTAAACTATCATGTTGTAATACAACAAGAAAACTATTATTTTAATATTAATGCTTGAAAAAAATCGGAGTGTTACAAATTTTAAGAAAGAGACAAACCAAATAGCCAATGAGAGAAAAAAAAAAGAGAGAGTAAAGAGAGAAAAGTTGAATAGTAGATTTGTGAGGATAACAAAAATTGATAAATTATATAGGGGATAATGTTGTTATACATAAATATTATAATTTTTTAGTATAAGTATTAATGTAATGTATGACAAAAAGTAATATTGTTTTATTAATCTCATTACTATTGTATTTTTTATAATTGCTACCATTATTATTATTATTATACCTTTCTAATATTGATATATTTGTGTATGAGATTCTAATCAAGTTACCAAAAAAGTCTACGAGCCAGTCTAGGAATGTGCGTAAGCAGTGGCCGTTTTTGCTATCAACACCTAATTTTGTTATGTTGCATTGTGACCATATATCCATAGATCTCCACTTCCACTATCTATCGGTTTTGCAATGACAATTAATATAAGCCAATGTCAGTCACTATCCAAGGTTGGTTTGCTTTTAGCATTACTGGATTCACCCATGAACAATGACATTATTAATAATTAAAAGTAGAGACAGGTAAAACTACTAATTCTAGACAGAGATAGTAAAGTTACGAATAAAAGATGTAATGTTGTGTACAAATAAATTTACAGATATTTATGAACTATGTGAATAATTTTTGGATTCAAATTATTTTCGGTAATGTGCGAGTTATAATTGTAAAATTTTATTTCTCATTACATAAATGTAATGTAATACGTAAATACAATAATAAGCATTATATAATATATTTATTTTTGTATAATTTTCAACGACAGTTTGATTACATATTTTTTTTTGATGAATTTTATAATACTAACATACATCATATTTATATTAACCCATTTATGTCAATTTGGTATTTAAATGTCTCCGTCTTTGATTTGCATTTACAAGAAATATTTATTATAAAGTTTAAATTGTTCAACCCGTGTAACACACGGGGAACTAACCTAGTTAAAGATATAAGCAATATCTATTTAACCCTTTTTGCCTTTTATCCATTAAATAAATAGTCATGATAACAAGAATACAAATTACACGGTTTCCAGTATTTTGTTTGCTTTTGTATTATGAGTGGTTGACTGAAATTTTTCATTGCAACCTTTCGAACTAGGAAACATGTGTTCAAATTGTAGAAGTACTAGGTTAGAACCCGCGTGTACACGCGGTTTAATAAAAGAAAAGTCAACGAATAGAATGGAAATGAAATGAGTTTTTTTTTTTAATATTAACAAATTATTGTTTAAAATACATAGGATATAATTTAAAGAAAATGAAATTACCTGTAAATATTTGTCAACCAACTGTTTGGCAGATAAACCCAAAAGTTAGACTGTGTCACGGTCAAATAGAGTAAGATTTACAATTCCAGTGCAATCTTCTACTTGTATTGAAACTTTGTATCTAAAATTGAAAAGTATTTTTTGTACCAATTTAATAGTATAGCAAGTTAGCGGATATGTTATTGAGTTGAATAATAAGAAATATATAATAATTGTATATGTTGATTGAATACATGTGAACGGCAGGGACAACATCTCTTTTGCAATTTTTATTAGTATATACTAAAACTTCTTTTGGGTCAACATCATCACTTCCCTTATCATCTTTCGGGAATAGCAAACTTGGGGAAGCTTTGCAATTACAACTTTCACAACCAAGATAATATCATTCACTATCTTTTTCTATAGCCTTCACAGTACCAACAACAATAACATGCACAACCTGCAAAACGTATGTGCATATGTAACCACTAAACCTTATTTAGAATATCCATATTGGGAAAGTAATTGTTTGATATGGGCGTAATTTAAATATTGAACATGCCTGAGCTATTTCCCTAATCTGACGAATGGTGCTGAAAAAAGTCTTATGTAAGAACTCGTCTTCATTAGATGTGACCCCAGACTGGCAGATAGAACGATGAGTCGATGTTGTAACAGAAGTTTTTCCAATGTAACTGTTAAAGGTTAGGTATATGATGTAAGAAATGTATAATCAACAATACTCGGGTTATGGAAATCGGTCTTTTATCACAAAACACACGGATTTACCTTCTTTTGAAATTAACAATCTCTTCATTGCGTTCATCGATGAACAACTTAGTAATGTAGTACGCATTTGCGACATTGATGGTGCCTAATATAAAATATATAGTAAGTTAGTATCATAACTAAATATAAAAAGTTAAATCTACAGAAAATGACAAACCTTTGTAGTCATGGACGCTACCAAATTGAACAATAAGTACAATATGTACTTCTTCCTTATTTTTGGAGATGTACTCTTGCATTTGATCGCAATATTCCTCCCACAATGTCAACCTTAGAGCAATACCCCTGAAATTGTTATTAATTTAGCGAAACATAATCAATACAGTATGAAGAAAATTATTAGAAAAACGATATTAAAGGAGAACAAACTCCAAATCTCTCAATATTAAGTCCATCTTGTAGGATTGTTTTCCATATCGTGTTGTTGTATCCTCCCGTGGAAACCATTTCTCGACGTACCCAATAAAGTCTACAATGAAAGAAAAGATAAGTTCTAACATTAAAACTAAAACATAATTTAACTTGTATATTATGAGTTTGTTTAGTTTAGGAAACGTATCAGTTCGAAAATCTGAAGAAACTCCACCATTTTTAATAGACTTAAATGTTGAAAACTCAAAGCCATGTGTTGGTCCTATAAAGTTGTTACACTTTCGAATGGTTATTTCAAAATTGAAGGTTAACACATATTTGTTATCAAAATATTTAAACTTATGGTTACTTTTATCAAAGCGGGGTTTAAAAACGGTTTAGCATTCATTTTGTTGTAAAAAATTTTCATGTTTTTTAAAGTCATTACTCCACACAGTGGCCTGCATTTTGATTCCCTGACATTGTAAGTCAAAATAATGTATGTTAAAAAAACCTAAAACATGATTAAGTAAAGACATATTAACTAATTAAAGTTGTAAAAGTTATACCTTTTCATCCATGAGCACCATATCAATAGCCCATGTCTCACCAACCTTTTTGGGATTTGATCTCTTCCATATCCTAACCACCTTTACCTTTATTGTAAAAGCACTTGTTTTGCCGTCAATATCGTTCAAATAGATGATATTTTTCCCTTCCATGGTTCTGTGAAAGAATATATAATAGTGAATAATGAAAACGATATAAAAGAAGTGCGTAAAACAAATTAATGTGATGGAAAAAATATACACTTAATTATAAACAACACCTTGGTTATGTCTCTAATTGTTCTAAATGATGATTAATGGGGAGCAGTATTTAGAACATAAAAAGGTATAAATAGATAATGATTTTTATGTTTTTGAATTATCATGATTGTTTAAATTTTGGATTATCTAGAATTTTAAAGTTTAATAATTCGAACTTATAATATATCTAGTATTTTTGAATTGTTGTTCAGTAATGAAACTATAATTCAGAAATAGATAACTATTCTAGAATTTAAAACTTATTTGTTTACGTAACTTAAATACTTATCTAGTATTTTTTGAATTGCTATTTAGTAAGGAAACTTTAATTCACAAATAGATAATTATTCTAGAATTTTTAAATTATCATTTAGTGAAGAATATGATCATTAATATTTAAGATAAAATTAAGATTAATAACTTAAAATATTTTATTCTATAGATAAACAGCCACCGAAGTAAAGAGAAATATTAAAATTGCTAAATGGATAAACTATTCCTCATTAATAAATGGATATTGCTCCAAATGTGAAACTTCATACTCTAAAACCGCAATGTCAAAAATGCATATAAATTATAAAAATTAAGTTGCATTAACATTAACATTATAATTATTGTTATTGTTTTTGTTAAAGAAAGTTAAAAAGAATCTGTCTAGATTACCTTTGGTATAGAGGCTTGATTCGTAATCTCGCAGGAGGACAATTTATAACCCAATGCTTGTTCTAGCGCGCCACGAACAGCAACTTGGTCTTGTAATTTTTTCTCAAGCTGCAGAATCTGATGACAAAATATAAGTTCATTAAAACAAATGTCACATTGTAGTTTTTTAATAATATGATGTTAAATTATACCTCAGTTCTCAATGAAATTTGGATTTCGGTATTAGGCAAGTAATCCATCTCCATATTTACATAACTCTTCATATTCTGATATTAAACATGAAAGAACTAAACTTTATGTTCAAACTACTAACCAAATTTAGTTGAATTTAAGAACAGCAAAAAGTGTACCACTACCCACCTAGTCAATGGAGTTAGACTGTTGAAAGTTTTCTTCTTCAAATCCACTCTTTCCTGGAAAGTTGCCATTGGTAAAAGGTGTTAGAAAGATAACCAAAATATGCCCCTTTTAAGCATAATCAATAGAGTAAATAGCAACAATAACTGAACAATATATAAAAACCTAACCTAAATAATATAATCATAAGACTGTTTAATTAATAACCTGAAAAGAAGAACAAAAGCAAAAGTGTACCTTTAATTTTGGAAGATTTTGAAGGGGATGATTACAATGATTCAGGCAAAAATAGTTGCCATTATAAAGCAAAATCTTCACCATTGGATGATTAGAATGATTCAATAACGCAAAATCTTCACCATTTTTGAAAAACATTTGAAGAAAATCAAGGAGTTCAAGATCAAAACCTTGATATCGGATGGGAGGTGAATAGAGATGGGGAAGAGAGATGAA
The DNA here is from genome assembly GCA_030545235.1 of Helianthus tuberosus. Taxonomy (NCBI): domain Eukaryota; kingdom Viridiplantae; phylum Streptophyta; class Magnoliopsida; order Asterales; family Asteraceae; genus Helianthus; species Helianthus tuberosus. Next base: position 7,042,799 of record JARYGA010059718.1, on the reverse strand, counting down.
CGTATTGGGGAGAAACCCTAGGGTTAAAACTGAGGGTCAGGGGGAAAATTAGGAAATAATAATATAAAGGATCCGTAAGCTTACCGGGTTTACCCAAATCCAAATACGTGAAGTAAATGTGGAGCAGGAGAATTGCGCCAAAACCAAGGAAACAATACCCTCATCAGTTGCCACGTGCACCAACTGATTTACTTTATTATATGTATAGATATAATCCGTGAACATATATAATCTTCTACAAAACACATGTGTTCATGAAAGGTGCTATTTGACTTTAGTTTAAAAAAATAAAAATATGATTTGCCTTTATCACCAATCTAATAAATGATAAGAAGTAATTGGTTCAAAAATCAATTATAGAGAAAAAATAGGAAAGTATTTAATTTATACACTAAAGATTTAATTATTAATTATTATTTAGTTAATTATAAGCTAAGTTAGAGATAATTATAATCAGATTCACAATGTCAATACAACTCAAATTTTTAATCCAAATCTTGATTTCCATTATAACTATATATACACATATAACTACATCAAAATCACAACATACGATCATTCATTAAAGTTCCTATTCTGCTGTGCTTTGACTTGCCCAAGTCTTCCCAAGTAAGGTAACAATTTTCATTAATGTTGATATATATGTTTTAAATCTCTGTTGGTATATGTGTTCTTATTTTTAAATCCTATAGTGTTGTTAAATGTTATATAATTTAGTTTGAATCTTACTGAATTAGAAATTCATATAGCCTTATGGAATCACCAAAGATAACATTGCTTAGCGACCTAGATCTTTCAAAGAAAGATTTTACGATAAAAGTCCGTATAATAAGATTGTGGAGAAGACGTATGAATCAGAATGGCAATGAAAGTTGCTCCATTGAAATGATACTGCTCGATGAACAGGTTGATTTAATTATTGTATAAATCTACGTTACCCAAACTATATATACTTTGATATTAATGAACTGTTACATTTTTTGATTGTTTTACAGGGTAATAAGATTCATGCAGTTGTCTATCCCAATTTTTTCCCAAAATTTGAAAAACAGTTGCAAGAAAAAGTTTGCTTGATCATTCAAAAGCCACGTATTGAAAAAAATAGTACAACTTACAAATATGTTGACAGTCCGGTGAAAGCTTCTTTGAATTGGGCCACCACTGTGAAAAAATGCGACAGTTTTTCGGGTTCCTTATATGGGTTTTCATTTACTGGTTTTCAACCAATTTTGGATCGTGCTATTGCTGAAAATTCCACTATAGGTTTGTGCAACATCTTACTTTATAAAAAGAAGTTACAATATGAAACGTTTTAATACTTTTTATTACTTAAAAATTTACTCTAATAGATTATTTTGTTTCTATTGTAGATGTTATTGGAAAGATAAAAACAAGTCATGATCTTAAAGAATTCACCAGCAGCAAAGGAAAACCAACCAAAAAACTCTTCCTCTATATAGAAGATTTAGAGTTTGTTCTCTTTTTAAATTTACATAACAGATAAGTTATTAGTTAAACTTACGAATAATTTATTTTTTCAGACGCCGCCAAATACCTATTACACTATGGGATAGTTATGCACAACAACTATCAGATTATCTAAAAACTCACAAGGACCACAGTAATGTTGTCATTATCCTTCAGTTTGGGAGATACGGAAGTTACCGAGGTTTATTATTTAATATTCTTCTGTTTAAACCACATAATTATAAAAGGTTTAATTTAAATATTTGTACTTTTTCCCATAGGAACTTATTCTGTCTCGAACACCTTCAATAATGTTTCAAGACTTTTCATCAATAATGAGATTGAAGATATCATGATGTTTAAAAAAAGGTATAGTCAAATTTATTTGTGATACTCAAATATTTTATGGCAATTTTTACTTTCTTATCTATTCAGATATAACAAATTAAAATACTTTGAATTACATTGTTCTTCGTAACAGGTTGACTGAAAAATCACTTGGTGAAACGTCTCTAAGTCAGGTTGGATCCACATCATCTGTGTTTTACTCTTTGAGTGATGATTTTCTTATCGACACCCAATTCAACAACATTGCGAAGCTCAATGAATGTGAAAAGGTACTTTATGCCTTTCTACCATTAATGCAAACTGTTGATGATGTATATTTCTTAAATTTATTTAAATCTTTTTGCAGATCCAGTCGGTTATAATTCTTGGTACGATAAAGTGTATCGTACATAATGCTCTCTGGTACTACGATGCTTGTGATAAATGTACCAAAAAGGTCATTCCAAAAATCAATACAAATGAGATTGCTGATGGATCAACTTATATTGAAGAAGAGCGTATTTATGAACATGCTGTAAAATCAAGCTGCAAAAATGAAGTTAAAACTGCAATCAAAAGGTTTTCACAAATTATTTGTACATGTTTATGATTATAGAAGAAATATATGTCTAATATGATTGTTCTAAATGTTATTTACTTTGGTTATTTACTTATTTTTTACTCTATAATTTGTTCCATTTTTATGTTGTAATTTTAGGTTTAAAATTCCAATCAAAGTAGAGGACTGTACTGGAGTTGTATCATTAATTATGTTTGATTGGGAAGCTAAGAAAATCCTGAAGCAAACTGCAAAGGAGTTATTGGATAAATACGTCGAGGTATATATAGCTTTTAAGTTTTAACATTAAAATATTGGTAGGTTGATGCAAGTTATTTTGTTATAAGATACAAGATTTATAACTTTCTTTATTTATCAGGGTGGATGTAATGAAATTTATCCAGACGAATTGAACAGTTTGGTGGGCAAAAAATTTGCATTTAAAATTGAAGTTAGCAACTACAATGTGGAGTACAAATATAAATCTTTTGGAATTACAAAAATCACTGATGATGTGGCCATACTTTCAACCCTTGAAAAAAACTTCATTGACCAACAGGTAATTAGTTACAAATATTCTTTTACCAATGCTACATATAGTATTTTAAATTAACAAGTTTCTTGTCATTCTATTTAAGGATACTACTTCATCTACTGGTGATGGTGAAACTGTATTCCCATATGTTGGAAAAAGTACTGAGAAGAGTCAATTTGTTGATGATCAAACCTCCCAACCCATATCAACAAATGCCGGAACAAAACGTAACCTTGATTACATATACGTTGACGACGAAACCGGAAGTACTTCTACTAAGAAGCCGGATGCAAGTATAATTACAGCTGAGGAAGGAGACGGCAAAAAGAAACTCAAAACTCCGAAGATTGAAAAATAATCACGTGTTCATCATAAAACCATCATTGTCGGTTTATTATTATGTTTCATTTAGTGTCTTTCGTTTAATGTCTTGAATATTTGAACAATTTAGTGTTGGTTGCGTTATTTTTAAATGTCTTTGACAATATGGTTTATCAAACGAAGTTGTGTTTTTAATTATTTCGTTAAAGGCACCGTGCATATACAAGTCAGAAAACATTATGAACCCAGGAAATTAAGATGGGCCAACTGAATATAGCATTTTGAACTTTGTTTTATTGATAGGCAGTCGTTTATGCTTTTGTTTACCTATACCGTGTCATCAGCAACCTCACCGGTCAAACCATGACACAAGTACATTCTTAATGCCTCACTCAAAAGCTTATGCTTTTTAGGTTGGAAGGATCCAGACTAAGCACTTTTTCCAACCAGGTATCACACTCATGGTTGGAATAATGAATGACGTCAACTTGGGTTAAAGTTGTGCTTTATCTTAAAATAATACTTCACTATTCTGGTGAATGAAAAACATATACAGTTAACTAAGTCCTGTAGCCATTTTCACTAGAAACCACCACATTCACATACAACTGTCTAATTTCTTTGTTATATAAACCTATAATCCAATAAACACCTGTTATTCAAACAAACCCGCCCGATACAATCTGGTTCAACCGGTTAAACCATTTTAAAGCCCAACCTGGTATGACTTAAAACCGGTTTTTAAAACATTTACCATTCATACCCAAAATAGATACTGGTCAATTATTCCATAATAAGCATGCATGCTTCCATAATCCCATCGTAACCATATACTCCATACAATATACTCAACTTCATCTTTCACATACTCAACTCTCGACACGCCTACTTGAACGACATCTACGCCGCCCCGTACCTTACCATCACTACCAACCGTCTCTGCCACGACCGCTACTACTGTCATCAATAGCCACCGCTCGCTATCATGATTGTAACCAACACTGCTCCACCGTAGTCGTACACCTTCAACCTCCACGCGTCAGCCACACCCATCACCCTCACCGAGCACCTTCGCACCCACCATGCGACTTCACTGGTCACCAGCATTTACCATTACAAAACATAGGCAAAAAAAAAGTTCATACGAAACCCAAAAAATCATGATAAACACAAAATTTAGTTTAAATAACTTAAAACGTTTAAACTTATAATATTTAAAAAATTAACATATTATTTGCATCACTTAAATGGTTTCAACTTATAATATTCAATTATATTGTTACATCAATTTTAAATTATCCTTTCGGTTGTTTATGGATAATGATTAATTAATGTTATTTAATATTTAAAATTATTCCTATTAGGCAATTACGTAAGTATATCTGCCTGTTTAAAAGGGTTTATAATAATAAATTATTTATCTCCAACACAATTGTAGTCGGTAACGGATCTGGATTACTTATTTATTGGATTCAGTTGTCAAACAAAACAATGACTCCTTCATCACCACTATGAAAAAAATCTCCCAACCACATCATCTTCCTCCCACTCCGATCAACTTTAATAGGTAAACTCAAATAGGTTCTAACTGGTAAACTTTACAGCCTTAATCAATACATCGACATACCTTTAGTCTTATAATCATATAAATATCTTCTAACTGGTACACTTTACAGCCTTAATCAATAACATGGATAATATTGAACAAAGAGAGAGGCGAAAACGTCGAAAGCTATATTTGGATAGGAGAAAATCGAATGCTGGGTCTACCTCATCAACTGCAAACATATCTCCTATACCTATGAGTAACTTGTCATCAGAAGAAGTTTGTGCTGAGAAAATAATACAACACATATATGTAGGCATCTCCAAAGGTACTCATTATAAAAGCACAATTCAAATTATTTTAATTATACAATATTCAATTATACTGTTAAGTAAATATTTATGTTAAAAACCCTACAGATTACCTTGATCATGGTGATCAAAGTCTTATATGCGATCACTGTCAAGCAAAATTATGGAATGATGAAAGAGTCAGAGGAAGTACAAGTCAGGGTAAAACAGGTTATTCGCTGTGTTGTGGATACGGTAAGGTTCAACTTCCCGATTATAAGGAGCCACCAGAAGATTACAAAAATATTTATCTACATGTGGATCCTAAGAGCACTTTTTTCTTGAAGAACATCCGTCGGTACAATTCAATGTTCTCCTTTACATCCATGGGTGGTAAGATCGATTCATCCATAAACAAAGGAAATGCTCCGTTTATATTTAGACTTAGCGGTCAAAACTATCATTGTATGGGGAGCCTTTTACCTGCAGACGGATCTAAACCAAAATTCTCACAACTATATATATATGATACTGACAATGAAGTTTCAAACAGACAAGACGCCTTTTGGTATTTCTTTACCCTTATTAATTGTTAGTCATTCACTTTGTCTTTTTCATATAAATACTTTAGTTTTAATTAAGTTATATTTTCTTATTGTTATCAGTGGATCAAAAAGTGGGTCTACATCAACCTCCAAAACGTTTGATCTTCATATTATTCTACAATTGAAAAATATGTTAGATTCAAAAAATCCCCTGGTTAAATCTTATAGAATGGTAAGGGATTCATTTATAGAAAATCCTCATGTTGACCTAAAGTTACGCCTTATTGGAAAAAGACAGAAGGATGGAAGGACATACAACCTACCATCTGCTTCTGAAGTCGCAGCTCTAATTGTTGGAGACATCAGTGATTCTCTTGAAAATCGAGACATTATTGTACAGAAACACTCAGGTACTCTAGATCGTATAAGTGAGTTACACCCTTCCTACCTTCCTCTCCAGTATCCACTTCTCTTCCCCTATGGTGAGGATGGCTACAGAGTTGACATCCTTCATAGAAATGTTACTGATTCAGACAAAAGAAAACGACAGAACTGTACCATGAGGGAATTCTTTTCTTACAGAATTCAAGATAGACTAAACAAGTTTTCGTTGATTCTAAATTCAAGGAGGCTATTGCAACAATTTTTAGTTGATGCTTATACCATGATTGAAAGTGAGAGACTATACTACATACGGTCTCAACAAACAAACCTTAGAAGAAACTCCTATCAGAATCTACAAAATGCACAAATTCAGGGAAATACAAATCTGTCTAACACAAGACAACGTGTTATATTACCTACTTCTTTTACTGGTGGTGCAAGATACATGATGCAAAATTATTTAGATGCCATGAGTATTTGTAAGTGGTATGGATATCCGGACTTTTTCATAACGATTACGTGCAATCCAAAATGGCCTGAAGTTAAACGCTTTCTAAAGGACACAACTCTCAATCCTGAAGATCGACCTGATATCTTATGTAGATTGTTTAAAATGAAGCTTGATGCATTGACTAAAGACTTAAAGGAAAATTCATTACTTGGCAAGGTTGACGCTGGTATGTGACTACATCTAATTAAATTTTATATCTTTCCATATTTATATAACTCATCCTCAAAATCATACACTCTAATTATATTTTATATATTATATATTATTAATAATAACATATATATAAACAAAATTATTTATAGTTATTTTTTACAAACATATGTGCAGTTATATATACGGTGGAGTTTCAAAAACGTGGACTACCGCACGCTCATATATGTTTATTTATGAATCCCGAACACAAGCTTCACACCATTGAACATATTGACCCAATTATTTCTGCTGAGATTCCAGATGTCAACGAAGATCCTGAATTATATGCACTTGTCAGGGAGTTCATGATCCATGGTCCTTGTGGAATTCACAATATGAACTGCCCATGCATGATTGATAAAAGGTGTTCAAAAAAGTTCCCTAAGAGATTCCGCGATACAACTTCGGTAGATTCCGAAGGTTTCCCTCTCTATAGGAGACGAGACTGTGGATCCTTTGTCAAAAGTCTGGTGTAAAGTTAGATAACAGAAGTGTAGTTCCCTATAACAAAACTCTATTGAAAAGATACCAGGCACATATCAATGTTGAATGGTGCAACCAGGCTGGATCAATAAAGTATTTGTTTAAATATATTAACAAGGGCCCTGATAGGACGACTCTATCTGTCAGGCAAAGCCAGAACGAAAATGATAACGATGAAGCAGTAGACGAAATAAAACAATACTATGACTGTAGATATCTATCTGCATGTGAAGCATCATGGCGTATATATTCATTTGATATTAATTACAGGTATCCTTCCGTCATGAGACTTCCTTTCCATCTCCCTGGCCAACAACAAATTGTATACGGGGCAAATGATGATTTTGACGATGTGCTTAACAAACCTTCAGTTGCTTCTTCAATGTTCTTATCATGGATGAAACGTAACGAAGCAGATGAAGAAGCTAGGAAACTTAATTATGTTGAGTTCCCAACACAGTACGTGTGGAAATATAAAGACCGTTGTTGGCAACCAAGGATAAAAGGTACTTCGCTCGGTAGAATTCATTCGGTCCCCCCCATCCCTCGGTGAAGCCTATTTTTTAAGAATTCTTCTTAACAAAGTAAAAGGCCCAAGATCTTTTGAAGAAATCCGCACAGTAAATGGACATGTATATCCTACTTTCAGAGCCGCATGTTATGCACGTGGGCTGTTAGATGATGACGCGGAATATATTGAAGCTATTAAAGAAGCAAGTTATTCATGTTCTGGTTATTATCTACGGAATTTATTCACAACAATGCTGATGTCTAATACTCTGTCTAGACCAGACTATGTTTGGGAAAATTCTTGGAGGTACTTGTCAGATGACATTCTTTACAGACATCGAAACTCTACAGGTACAATAATTATACCCTCATTATTAAATAATAATAATAGAAACTTATGATAATATTTACATACGTAAAATATAACATTATTAAAAATATATAACCTTCTTCACATTTATTACAGGTTTCTTACTTAATGAAGATCAAATTAAGAACCTAACATTGTGTGAAATAGAAAAATATTTACTCCGTAATAATTCAACTCTACGGAATTTTACATCAATGCCTTACCCTGATGATGACTCCGTGTCTTCTGCAAACAATCTTTTGATTAACGAGGAGCTTGCATATGACAAAGATAATCTTCAAAATGAATTTTATGATCTTTTGAATTCGTTAACAGCTGAACAACGATCTGTTTTTGACAATATTATATCAGCGGTACGTAATAAAAAAGGAGGTGTGTTCTTTGTTTATGGGTATGGTGGAACGGGAAAAACTTTTTTATGGAAGACGTTATCTGCATCTCTAAGATCTAAAGGCCAGATTGTTTTAAATGTTGCTTCAAGTGGAATTGCATCTTTGTTATTATCCGGAGGTAGGACAGCACACTCTAGATTTCGAATTCCATTGAATCTTAATGAGGATTCTATTTGTAGTATCAATCCAGACGGTGACATTGCCTATTTGTTACGAAAAACAACATTGATTATCTGGGATGAAGCACCAATGGTACATAAACATGCTTTTGAAGCTTTGGACCGAACCTTGAAAGACATATTGACTAATGAGAGTGAAACCAACTCTCAGTTACCATTTGGAGGGAAGGTGATTGTTTTTGGAGGGGATTTCAGACAGATCCTCCCTGTCGTTCCCAATGGAAGTAGACAAGACATTGTAAATTCATCTATAAGTTCTTCCTACATTTGGCAAAAATGCAAAGTACTAAAGCTCACAAAAAACATGAGGTTAACCTTAGGAAGTGAAGCGTCTGATATTGAGCAAACAAAGATTTTCGCACAATGGCTTCTGGATTTAGGTGAAGGAAAGGTTGGTGGTTCGAACGATGGTGAGGCAACTATTGATATTCCTGATGATCTTCTCATTGCTGATTCACCGGATCCAATTTCTGATCTAATTGACTTTGTCTATCCTTCTATTGTTGACAATTCGAAACAACCTAATTTCTTCCAAGAAAGAGCAATACTTGCACCAAAAAATGATGTTGTGCAAGAAATAAACGATCGCCTCCTATCCATGTTTCCAGGGGATGAAAAAGAATTCCTAAGTTCAGACAGTATATGCCAGTCAGAGTATGTGAATGATACGGTAGATGAAAGTTTATACTCACCTGATTTTCTAAATGGACTTAAAGTGTCTGGCTTGCCTAACCATAAGTTAGTGCTAAAGGTTGGTGTTCCAGTGATGCTTCTAAAAAATCTTGATCAAAAAAGCGGATTGTGTAATGGAACTAGACTACGGGTCATATCACTTTATAATCATGTTATAGAAGCAGAGGTCATATCTGGAAGCAATATAGGTAATCACACTTTTATTCCAAGAATTGCTTTGACCCCTTCAGACAAAAGGATTCCATTCAAGTTTCAAAGAAGACAGTTCCCACTGGCATTATGTTTTGCAATGACGATAAATAAGAGTCAAGGACAATCATTATCCCTAGTTGGTTTGTTTTTGAAACAGCCTGTTTTCACACATGGCCAGCTATATGTTGCATTATCTAGAGTAAAAAGTAGACAGGGACTAAAACTGTTGATCATAGATAAGGATAATAGAGTTACAAACATTACATCAAATGTTGTGTACAAAGAAATATTTACAAATTTGTAAGGTATGCAATTTCTTTGCTAATGATTATATAAAGTTATGTGATTCACAATATTTCTAATACTCCATATACATATTATCTTCTGCATTCAACCCGTGTATTACACGGGTTTAAAAAACTAGTTTTTTAATATAATCAAACGAACGTAAACGAACGAACATAAACTAGCGTAACCGAACATATCACCGAACGTTCACGAATGCAGTCGAACGAACGAGACCTGTGTTTGTGTTCGTTCGCTAAGCTATCCGAACGAATTTTTTTGTTCGTGTTCGTTCGTTAAGCTAATCGAACGAACATAAACGAACTTCCCGCCGAACGGTTCACGAACTGTTCGCTGAACGTTCGGTTCGTTTACAGCCCTAGACACATGTACTAAACACAAACATAATGGAAAACAAACAAATCTTTTAATACAAAGAACATAGGGAACATGTGAAAGAATAATAATCAAGTTTTAAAATTGTTCTAATTAAGTTATTCCTATTGTTTTTGTCCCAATTAGATAAGTTAACATTCAAATCGAGTAATGTCCGTTTTCCATGTGTCAAGAAAAAAATGAAAAAAATAAGATGTTGGGGTCGGATTATTTTAACATATGAAATTATATTTATTAAAAAGAAAAACACTTTAATTACATTAAAAAAACAAGTTAAAATCCACGTCATCACTCGACCTTACCATCAAATAAAAGGTAAAAGAAACAAAAATCCATATCACTACGGTTACCTATGAATAGATGAGAAAACACTTAATTTTAATGAAATATAAATGTTGAGTGACTTGATTGGAATACTTTTGAAACTTAAGTGACCTAATTGGAAGACTTTTAAAACTTGGTTACTATTCTAGAAAGTTCCCCCCCTTAAAAGGGAATTAGGTTAAACTTTCATCATAATTTCCGTATACAAGACACACGAGGAGTAGGAGTGATGTGATAACTGATCGAGTGCCGGAAAAGTTACGGAAAACAGAGCTGAGAAGCAGCAGCACCGGCGTATAAACCTTCGCTGGTTTACACGACGGTGAGTGAGAGAGTGATCTAGCGATGATTTGGCGGCTAGGTTTTGCCGTTTGCCAAAGAATGAAAGAATATGATGCGATGGTTTGGGGAAGGGTGAATAGGGTTTTGTTTGAGGATATTATGTTGTATATATAATTATTTTAATGAGAATCGGCCTGTAATAATTCCAACTAGACGTAGTTGGCCATTGTGAGTCTCACCTTAGAATATTCCCCATGCCAATCCCACCTTTCACTTATTTTTCCTCCACCAGTGCTCAATTAAAAAAACTATACGGAGTTAAGTTTTTTTTTGAAGTACAAGCTGACGTTTTAGGGCTTTTGATCAGAACGATCATACGAGTCGAATGATGTAAAACTTACCTCAAAACGGTGCTCCAAACGACTTGATTTTTGTTAATTGGAAGTTTAAACACCTGAATTGAAGCACCGTTTTCATCCCATATTTAAAGATGGGACTGATAATGGCTAATTACGTCTAGTTGGGATTATTACAAACCAATTCTCCCAATTATTATTAGTGGTAGATTTAAAACAACAGTCATAATACTTGAAAAAGTTTCACAATAACTACTGTTTCAAAACATATTTAATGGCGTTAACATTACTATTACAATAACAATAAGTGCATTAAAGGGATAAACTTCTAAAATCTTTCTTTTTATTTACAAAACACGTCACGACTTGTTTTAATTTTGAATCCCCCTACAGGATTCCTCTCCTACGGTAGAGGTTCTCTAGTTTGAATATATGTTCTTATCTGCTGATAAATGTTATCAATAAAAACTTTATTAGTTTGATTTTTCTCCTACCATAGAAGTTACTTTGGGGTAGAACAGTGGCGGAGCCTAGGGCTGTTTAAAAAGCCCGTGGTTCAAGGCTCGCTCAAAGTTTGCTTCAAAAAAGTTTGAAAAAAGCTCGGCTCGAAGTCAGCTCGGTTTTAAACGAGTTGACTCGGCTCGGCTCAATTTGTAAACGAGCCGAGCCCGAGCCAAAGTAGGTTTGGTTCGTGGCTCGCTCATCAGTAGGCCCGTTGGCTCGCTCGTTTGGCACATTTAAATTAAACCCCAAATTATGTGTGTGAGTGTGTGTTTATATACATATATTCTAATACACTACTAGAAAAGTGGTCATTTTGCTACGGAAATTTCCTACGCAAAAAAATGCGTCACAAATTCTGACACATTTACTACGCATTTTCTACGGAAAAAAGACCTTGATTTTTTTGGGCAATTTGTGACACAATAGTGACAAATATACTAATTCTAAGTATTGTGTCGGAAATGCGTAGCAACTTGCTATGCATTTCCGACGGAACCATTATTTATTTGTTGGAATTAGATTTATATGTTAAATTCATTTAAATATTAATTGTTGCGTCAGAAATGCGTAGCAACTTGCTACGCATTTGTGATGGAAAATTTATTACCATATTGTGTAGAAAATGTGTAGCAACTAGCTACGCATTTGTGATGGAAAATTTATTATGTAGGAAAGGTGTAGCAACTTGCTACGCATTTGTGATGGAAAATTTATTACCATATTGTGTAGGAAATGTGTAGCAACTAGCTACGCATTTGTGATGGAAAATTTATTGTGTAGGAAATGTGTAGCAACTTGCTACGCATTTGTGATGGAAAATTTATTACCATATTGTGTAGGAAATGTGTAGCAACTAGCTACGCATTTGTGATGGAAAATTTATTGTGTAGGAACCGTTCCTTCGACGTTTTTCCCGGCTACTTTAACGGTTTGGTTTTGATGGTGAAGACGATTTCCTATTGTTGGTAATGTTGGTGGTTCGGATACTTCCAGATCGATTCAGGTTTGATTAAAATAGATGACATCAGCTTCATGATGGTTCCGGTTTTGTTTCGGCTCGGGTCACGGTTCGGTTCAGGTCAGATTTAACGCGGGTCAATCTGTGTATACCCGTGTTATACATATGTATTGTTAACCTGGTCAATATCAAGCTTCTTCAACTCAATCTGTGTATACCCGTGTTATACATATGTATTGTTAACGCGGCGAACGTTACCTCTGTTCATGTTCTTTTATAAACTGTTCGCCGAACGTTTGGTTCGTATGCAGCCCTAATTATTATATAACTATAATACATTTAATTTTTGTAAGTATGTTTTGGAATTAATAATTAAATCTTATTTGATAGTTGTAAATAAAAAGAATAACGAAACATATTTATACATTATAAATTATCAACATGTTGATGCATTGAGTAGTTGTACTCTATACTTAGGGAGATTTAAAAAAAAAATTGATATAATTACACTTTTAATGTGATTTATAAAAACAAATTGATATAATAATAATAATAATATTTTTTCATTAATTAATTAGTTAATAATAATACAAGTAATTGATATAATTACACTTTTAATGTGATTTATAAAAACAAATTTATGTGCCACCATATTAATAATAATAATAATAATATTTTTTCATTAATTAACTAGTTAATAATAATACAAGTAATTGATATAATTACACTTTTAATGTGATTTATAAAAACAAATTTATGTGCCACGATGATGATGATAATAATAATAATAATAATAATAATAATAATAATAATAATAATAATAATAATAATCTTATTTGATAGTTGTAAATAAAAAAGATAATAGAGGCATAATGTTTTACACATAATTGAGCCAATCAAAAGCTTTAGTTAAACTTCACACGGATCACCATCCTACGGTCCATAGCTCACCTAATTTTCAATCCAACGGTTTAAAAATACCTCTAGAAACACAAAATCCTTAAACCCACAAATATCAAAATACCACCCTCAAAACTGCTAATCGATCTTCTCCATCTCAAACCCCTGCAAGAATCTTCTCCATCTCCTCAAAACTGCTTCCGATTTCGAGCTGTCACCACACCAACACTGCCAATCGAAATCGATCTTCGATCTTCCGAATTCAAAAGACATATCAATAATAGTTCAAAACGGGATTTGAGTAGAGCAGAATTCAAAAGAACCTTACCTAGCGTTACGATGGATTTTGGCGGTGGAACTCTGTGGTAGTTTACGGTGTGTACGTGGTTAAGTTTCCGGCAAATAGAAATTTCGGCGCAGGCTAGGTGCGGCGTTGGGTACTCGATGGTTCACGGTTGTTCAAGGTGGTGATTTGTTCATGGTGATACTTTGATTTTGAAAATTGGTATAGAGTAGGAATTGATTCCTCAGTGCATCGTGTAAGATTATATAATTTAGAGTTTATTGGGAGCCATACCCATTCATTCATGATGATTTCTTTTGTATAGTCAAATAAGAAAAGGATTTTAGGTTGTGTGTTACTTTATCTATAGCATAAAAGTTGCAGAGAAGGGATGGTGAGGTATGGGATTGTGTATTATTATACTATATTGGAATTACAAATGGTTCTAAACATCATCATGGTTTTGGAACTAAAATAGTTTGATTGTAACTTCATACGATTCAGATTTGGGTTCGGATGGGTTTGAAGTTATGCCCAAGATAAATTTATGTTTGTAAATTTGTGAATGCGATTCAGATTTAGATTTCGATTTGGGAATGAGATTCGGATTTGTTTGTAAATTTGTATAAATTTATGATTAATGTTATTGAATTTTTATAGTTTTTAGTTTTATTTGCTTTTGTATCTGATCTCTCGGATGTTTTATAAATAGAATAAAACTAGAAAAAACATTAAATTTCGTGACAATTGTGTAGCAAAAATAAAAAATTAACTTCCGTTAAATAGGTAGGAAAATGCGTAGAAAATGTGTAGCAATTTGTGACAGCCCTTTTCTGTCAGAAATAGGTAGGAAAATGCGTAGAAAATGCGTAAAGAAACCAGTTTCCTACGAGTGGTTTAACTACATATGCATTTCGTCACAAATTCGTAGAAAATTAAATTTCGTGACAATTGTGTAGCAAAAATTAAAAATTAACTTCCGTTAAATGGGTAGGAAAATGAGTAGAAAATGTGTAGCAATTTGTGACATCCCTTTTCTGTCAGAAATGGGTAGAAAAATGCGTAGAAAATGCGTAAGAAACCAGTTTCCTACGAGTGGTTTTCCTACATATGCATTTCGTCACAAATTCGTAGAAAATCGTGAGTTGTGATGCATTTCCTACGGAAAATGGTGTCAGAAATTTTAATTTTTCTAGTAGTGATATATCTAAGCAATGTTGTTTAATTAGTAATATGATTATTTTTTTTTCAAAAGAAATAGATTGTTAAGCTATAGTTTTAATTATTAATATTGATTTAAAAGATATAGATTAAGGTAAGTAACAGTAAATCTTTTCTTGTTCATTTTATAGTTCGATTAAAATTAGGAATATTGGATTTTAATAATCCCAACTGTTCGTCATTGGCCGCCAACAGTCCAAACTTCAAAATAACCACCGGCAGTCCCAACTATTGACACATTGGCCACCAATGGACCCTGACTAACAGAACCCTAATGCAGTTAGTCTCCGGTCACCGGAAAACCGTTTATGGCCAAAAAAAAGTTTCAAAAGGTCCGATCTAAAGTTACAAAGAGGTCTGGGACGAAGATGTTGAGTTTTTTGGCCAAAAAGTTGAGTTTTCCGGCCAAAAAGAGGTTTTCCGGCAAAAAAAAAAGTTTTCCGACGACTTCAACAATTGGAGCTTTTACTAGAAAAAAGTTCCTAAAGGTCCGTAATAACGTTAGAAAGAGGTAAGGTACGAAAAAGTTGAGTTTTCCGGCCAAAATGAGTTTTCCGGCGAAAAACGTTTTTCCGGCGACCGGAGACTAACGGCGTTAGGGTTCTGTTAGTCAGGGTCCATTGGAGGCCAATATATTAATAGTTGGGACTGCCAGTGATTATTTTTTAAGTTGAGACTGTTGGCGGCCAACGACGAATCGTTGGGATTATTAAAATCCAATATTCCATACAAAGTTGCATTTATTCAACACATACAATACACGAGGTTCTTAAAGATGTAACTTTTTTATTATTTAATATATAAAATTACATTTACTTAATCCGTGTTAAATAAGGATTTTTAAAAATTTATTATTTATATAAAATTAAATTTGTTTAGCTCGTGTAATACACGAGACTCTAACCTAGTAACAAAATATAAAAAGGTAAAAAAAAGTATTATGAAGTAAAATAATAGAAAAAAACATAATTATTACTTTTGACTTTAGAATAAAATAATATATTAAAGTAATTAATCTTTACCAAATTGACTAATTTGGTATATTAATATTTATTTTGGGTCTATATATCATTTATATTTTAGGTTTTACGGTTTGCCCTCTTTAATTATGTACGATACTATAGAAATTAATATTTGTACTTATAAACAAATGGGTGTGATGTACAAGATAGTTGCATAAAACCTTTGTTTTCTCTTAACAACAACTCATACTCTTAACTCTACATCTCCATTATAAATTTTATGACGATAACAAGACTTGAAGACTTACGGTGGTTGGTATCATCTCGGGGAGTTTGATCGGGGAGGGGGGGGGGGGGGGGTTGCCGAGCGGGGTTGGACTGCCAGCTTCAAATCGGTGAGTGAGGAGTGGTGTTTGCGGTGAGTAAACACCTATGCGGGAAGAGGAGGGAAGGAGGAGAGACTTATATTAAATCTAAAAAGATAGCACTAGTAAAGTTGTCAGAAGAAACTGTATTCATAATGACCATAGAAATAAGGGTGGATGGTATCATTGCGGAAAATACATGCGGGGAGGGGTTTTACCGATTGGTGATGAAGTGCCGGGTGTTGGATCGATGAGCAGGGAGAGTTTCAGCGGTGACTACTCACCGATGCAGGAAGAGAAGGGGTAGAGGAGAGAGGGGGTTAATAGTGGGCCCCACCCTTTTTCAACCAATCATAATTTTTTTTTTTTAAATTCTTTACCACTCTCTATATGTTTGAACCATTGCTAGTGATTGAGTGCAAAATAGAGAGTGGAATGGGGACTTGACATGACATGATATTATTGGTTAGAGAATAACTCAAACACCCTAAGTAATTAAACGACTTCCTCCACCCTGACCTTTAAGAACATTATCTTTTCCAATAAAAATTGAAAAGCAACACACAAAGAATGATGAGATACCAAGTATGACTTGACCTAGGGTATGTGTTTTCGTTCTCTCATTGGTTCCTTTCCTTGTGGGTCCCTCCTCTTAACACTTTATTTATTCTTAAAATATCATAAACCCTAAAACGGCATGAAATCAGGTGCATGAACCCTAAAATATCATATCCTCCTCATGGGATGGTTCATAAATTATAAATAAATAATGTTAGTGACGACGATAAACAAATAATATATTTAATAGTTAGAACATTTTAAATACATGAGAAGATATATCAACCTTATATAGTCATAGTTTTTTGAAAGATTCCACATGGAGTTGACCCAAATAAACATGTAACATTAACCTACTTAATTAATTATACTTCAATTTCAGGTGCGATGCTTGCAACTAAAACCTCTAGCAGCTACAATACAAAGTTATGGTGACTTGGGTCTACCAATCCATTATTTCATGATTTCGTATCACATTGTCCTTAATTTTAAAAGACCTTAATTTATAAAGTTATGTATGTTAATATATAAGGGGTTGGTTAATGTACAATATTCCTTTAACGTACGATGTGTATGAGATGAAATTATGCATGTTATAAAACTCAAAAACCCTAATCACGCATGTTGAAAACCATAATCACGCATGTTGAAACCCATAATCACGCATAAACATAATCACACATGTACAAAATCAGAAATCACGCATGGGGTAAAAAACCTAATCACGCATGGGGTAAACAACCTAATCACGCATGTTATAAAACTAATGACGCATGTTATATTTTCAGAACGTACGTTAAACAAAATTGTACAATACACTTTCACAATATATAATTATTGGAAATCAAATAATGCATAATACAACATTGTTAGTTCCAACCTCTAAAAAAAAGCTTTTAGAATTCTAACTTTACATCTCAGAATGTTCCTCAATTAAAATTTAAGTATATCATTTATATCCTAAAAAGGTTAAAATTACCTCAAATGGACCCTTAAAATGTTAAAATTACCTAACGAACTTGTATAATTTTATGTCTTTGGTAACAACAAATAACTTTGCTTTATCTTTGTGCATGAATAAACAAAAAGGTTGTCACCAAAATCTCTTTTTAATAAATATCTTTTTTATTAAGTTTCGTTGAAGGCCCAAAACACATTACACCTCTAGTATTATTAATCACTTTGCAAAACGTAAAACCATATTTTACCAAATACACCATGTTACTCCCTCCAACTTTCTATTTTTGGTAGGTATAATGCAAAACGTAAAACCATTTTTTACCAAACACACCATGTTACTCTCTCCAACTTTCTTTTTTTGGTAAGTTCTATCGAAACCTCATTCACAGATTGTATAACATTTGGAAATGCACTACATGTAAAAATTTTGACAAGAACCCACTAGCTTTTGTAAAATGCATTAGATATACAATTTTTGACAAGAACCCACTAAAATTTATGAACATGTTTTCTTTTTTCTTTTTTTTTTTTTTACCGGCAACGAAACCAATTTATACCATCATAGAAACCAAACCAAACCAGCAAGATGCTATATTTTTGGCTAATTCAAGGGTGACAAGGCAGGCCGGCTCAAGCCTGGCCGCCTGCATGCGTCACAAGGTGTTACCTGGTTGTTGGGGTTTCCGCTTACGGGGGTTTTCGAGTGGGACCTGAAACATCAAATAACTGGGTACAATAATCAGTGGTGTAGTTAGGATTTTTTTCCTACGGGTTCAGAAACTGACAAAATTGGACAAAATGGGTTTACATGTCAAACCCAATCCAACTCATCTTGTTTTGACATTTAATTAATTTATACATTCAGTATTTTTAAGCTCATTTAATTAATTTATACATTCATATTTTTAAGCTCTTTTATTGAAAGGAATTTCAACAACTAAACCCAACCCATAACAGATGGAATCCTATGAATAACTAACCGTAAGTTAAGTTGAAAAGGATCATGTACTTGAAATCCATTGAAACACAAAGTGATAATGCATGAGCTATACATGCTACAGATAAATTATTCATGTATCATCCAATCTAAAATCTGTTGACTCAGCAAAATAAGAAATAAAGATAGATATGAAATTCAACAAACTTCAGAAACACACCAACTATAATCAACCACGTTGGTGCCTTTATCATCCATAATTTTCCACCAACTTGAAGTGCAAACCAAGATGAAGTCAGCTAAAATGGTTTTGCTTCTACACAAATTCGAGATCTAGAAAATCTTACCAAGCACATGAAAATACAATACTCAATAAATAACAAAAGTTGCATAATCAATCAAATTGAATTTCCATCTAGCAAGACGAAAGCATTGGATGTTTATAGTTGACAATAATGATCGAGAAACAAAATTCGAATTTACAGTTTCCTTGTTCAAAACAAAAACTTTGACAGCCCCAATCTCATTGTTATCAAGATGCATTGTAACAACACTCAAAAACACATTACAAGAAACCCTAGTTGAGACCCAAAACATGTACGACGAAATCCAAAACGAAAATCAAGATTTAGGGTTTTTGGGGGTTATGGGGGGTACCCCTAAACCTTCCGCGACACGCGAAAGGCACTAATACGTGTCAAAACCAGAAGATCTCGACACCACAGGGCTAGAAACATAGCAAGGCAGGTCTAGGGAAAATAGACCTCTCAGGCAACAAGCGGAAGGATCCTCGGATCCTGTAGCGACAAGCGGGAGCGTCCACTTTTGGGTATATAAAGCCTGCCTGGGACTTGATCTCCTGCACCATTTCGATCGAATTTCAATATTTCTGTTCTTCTGAATCTCCGTTTCTGTCATAATAACACACCCCTAATTCGCGAAGCTCTACCCCGTTGTAAGTATTTTAATCCCGATCACTAATTCATTATCCTACCTGTAACACCCCGAAAACGGGTTTGGTAATCAAACCACATTAATATTTATGAACGGGTAAAATACCGTTAGTGGTGAAATTAACCCGATAAATATTAGAAATTTAAATAAATAAACCTAATATTAATTAAAAGGAGGATAAATACGTTGAGAAAAACAAAGTATATAAAAAAGGATCCGAGTTAACAACGGGACTTAAAATTAGCGGGTTATAACTCCCGAAACCTGTTAAGTTAACTATAAACGATAACCAAGTTAAGAGGATCGTAAGGTATGTTGAATTTTTAATGTTTGGTGATATTTTTTATTTGGGATAAACTTGCATGAACGAAATTCTTGCTTGAATGTAGAATGTTTTAGTGAAATTGATGTGAGTATAAGTCTAGGAACAACACCCTAGATGCAAACTTGTTGAAATTGTGCCATAAGCTAGCGATTAGTTAACTAATGAAGTATGAGTTAAATGTGTATTATAACTAGGTGATGAACACATAAATTTTGGATGTAGAAATAGTGTAAAGCTGATGAGTAAAGCAAGTCTTGATGTTGATCATGAATGCTAGGCACAAGGGTTTGAAATTTATGATTGAAACTTGGTTAAAAGTTGATAAGGGACTAGATAAAAGTTGTACAAAAATCTTGCCGGCAAGGTGTTTGTTAAAATGCCTAAACGAATGTTCGTATGTCAAAATTATGAACGAAATGCGTAATTGCCTAATTTGATTAATTAGGGGTGATATGTGATGATACGGATTCTAATCTTAAAGTAGATTCTAATTATTTTCACATATCATAGGATTAGAGGTAGTTAACTAGTCAAAAGTTAAACTAATCGATGATGAAGTCGAAAAGTGATTTCGACATAGAACTTATGTAAGGTGGAATAGTCGTATTTGTTAATGACTAATCTAACCACCTTGTGAACGATGATGATAGTTTGACGCTTAACGAGCTAGGTGGAAGCTTGGGGATGAAGCGGGTCAAACAAATCAATAAGAAAAAGAAAAGCATAGTTTGGATGCGAGGTAAGTAAAGCTTACACCTTTTGTAGAATACGTATTTATTTTATGAGTTATAAAATACGATAAAAGTAATATCCGAAATGTGGGTTCCGACATGATATGAATACGGGTCGGAATATATTTAAATGATAAAAACCATGGTTAACGATAGAAAAAGGGTAAAATAGAAATTTTAGTCAAATGCGGACTAATGAAAATTGTGGTTAAAATGATACCCATGGCGTAAGCCAAAATGGGTTAAGTATGTAAGAAAAGGAATTTATGAAAAAGAAATCGTGGCGTAAAATCCGAAATGGGTCGGATGCATGAATTAGGTAATTTATTACCAAGTTTTTATAAATATCAATGTTTGGCCATTTAGGCTGAACGGGTCAAATGGTAGTAATGACACCATTTGACAAAATCGACTAATGTTGAGTTACCAAGTTATGTGTTCACAGGAGCGAATAGATATTTGGATAATTGTGTCGCCATAAAATATTGGCTAATAAAAACGAGGTATGTAAATGGGTCAATGCTATGTCCCGAGCCAGGTACACATAATTAGGTTTATAGTTGAAAGTAGTATTTCGGTCAATTAATTAGTGAAGTCTTTCGTCACAAAATGAGGGACTAAAATTGACCAAAAAGCCCTTGATGGGTAAATTGGGCAAACGACCCATATGGGTTGTTTAGGAATTTGCATTAAGATAACGAAATATAGGTAGATACCTTAATGTAGTAAAATGATGGGTGAAAGGAGAGAGTGAAATTTAAAGTTACTGGTAAATCCCTCTAACGGGTCAAAATGAAGTTTTGCGCATAACTCAACCTTTAGTTGCAAAATGTATGAAAGTTTCGAACTCACGAGTTAATGGTTTTGAGATAATGAATATCTAAAAGATTTACAATGATTTAAACAAAAGTGGTTTAATGAATCATGAAACGGGTCAAAAGTGTTAAAAAAGAATTTCAAGCCGAGAGCTTGAAATCTGAATTTCTGAAGTAGTTGAATAGCAGGTATTGACTCCATAAGATGGAGAATTAAATTTCGAACGCTTAGGAAAAAGAAGGGTTATTGGATTTTAATAATCCTAAGTTTCACCAGTTGGCCGATAATAATCCCACTTTAAAAATTCCCTCCAATAATCCCAACTTGTAAAAGTTTGGCCGACATTGATCCTTTTCTAACATTTTCTAACATAGGTGCACTTAAATCAATTAAGGAGTTACTAGGTGTAATTGAATCTATTGAGGAGACTAAATTCTTATATGTTTGAAAAGGATCAATGGCGGCCAAACTTTTACAAGTTGAAATTATTGGAGGGAATTTTTAAAGTTGTGATTATTATCGGCTAACTAATGAAACTTAGGATTATTAAAATCCAATAACCCAAAAAAGAATCGTGTAAAACGGACTTGTAGATAAAAAGTTATGCACATTTGAAGTTTGATTTTGTAAAAAAAAAAAATGGAGCTGGGCAGAAAATGCAGGTCCAGCAACGGACCTGCTGGAAAAATGACTCCCCCGCGGCACGAGACGGGGCATGATCGATCAGGCGCGACACGCGGGGCCGCTCACGGCCCGCGAAGGATTTAACTGAGTCTCTCGTGTGGGGCGAGAGACCTATATTCCGAAATTTTATTTTGTTTTCAGTTGTTTGATACTAGAACTTGATTATACACGTTTTAATGTTATCAAAACTAACATTTAAGTTGGTGTTGATGTTAGGTGTACTTGGCGATACTCCGGATGGCGATCAAGCAAGATTTCAAGAACCAAACACAACACTTGAAGCTTCCGCGTTATTATATTTTGTTTTAACTAAATATGAACATGTAACTTTTGATGTCACTTTTAGAACGTCTTAAACTAGTAGGGATGTTAATCCTAAGTACCCTAATCATGTATGGATATTAAACTTAACAATTTTTGTTAACCTGTATTTTACGCAAACTAAATGCGTATATAGCAGTAAATTCATATTAAATTAACATGGGTGTTACACTACCTGATTGATCTAGGGCCCCGTAACGCCTGTCGAGGCTCTGCCTGACTAAGTTCATTGGGGTTATGTCTCGTGTTGTATGGCTAATGTGATTTGTGTTATCTTAGTAACACGTGTGCATTGTATGTTTTTAGTAGAAAATAATCAGGAAATCAACAGGAAGCTGTAGAAATACATAAATATACAAAGTGAGTCATTATCTTTTTCTACCAAACTATTTTACCAAAACCTCAAATATTTTCAGTTATACTTACAATGATTGAGTCTATGTATTCTACAATTGCTGCCGATATTATGGGGTTTTGTATACATTACTTGATAACCTTCACAATTGGACAATGGGTTAACCAATGTGTGATATGACCATAGCCACAAATCCGATCGAGTGGCAAGTACTGAATGAGTATATTGGTATATATAAGCATTGTAATCGCTCTTAATACTGTAATGTTATAAAAACTAATCTTTATATAAATCGGAATGTACTCGCCAGTATTTCTTGCTGATAAAATCTTTTTAAAACGCGTTTCAGGTAGGTAACTTGATGTGAAAGCTATTAGAAGTCAGCTATAAAAGTTACCTAAATAAAAAGGAGATCATGTTTTCGATAATTAGGGTTTATCCCTATAAATGTATTGTGAACAAAACCTGGGTTTAATCCCATTTATTTATTATAAAAATTTGGTGTTTTGAAACTCTGAAATCATTTCCTAACTACGATCCCGATGAAAATTTTTCGATGTGTATTAATAAACATCGGTACCATTTGACTGGTTCACGGTTCCCGCTCCCAGGGTGGGGTCGGGGGTTGTGACAGAAGGTGGTATCAGAGCCAAGCCATTGGTTTAATTCATTTAGGTGTTCTTCTAATACCTAAACCTTAAACATTTATGTTAGGAAATTAATACCTTATGTATTATTCTGTGAAAATAAAATATTAATATGTATATCATGATTTTTATGTCATTTTAACAAATTTTGAATTCCCAATACTTGTGACCAATATCTGTATCTTACAGTTATGCTATGTTTAACATTATATATATAACGGTTGTTTTGGTCAAAAATTTCCGAAGCAATTAAGTGATCAAATTTGTTAAGTGAGGTAGTGTGCTAAGAATGTGTGTGTCGAAAATGTGTTGATTTAGTTGTTTGCAAAAACAGATTTAAGGATACGACTCAGGATAAGGATATCGAGCTATATCTACAATCAAACAATGAGCAAAAATATAAAGGGTGACACGGGATGTACGAGGAAAGCCCTTGATCAATCTAGATCGCCGGCACAAAACCTCGAGACCTGACAATCGCAGGTGCCTTGTTCTTCTTATTGCTTCAAATATCAGGATACAGTGCAGGATATGATGCGGATCGGCTAGGTGTTACAATGTGATTTGAATACAAGTGTATTGTGAGTGATTGTAGCTAGAGAGCAAGAGTGTGCGAGAGATTGTGTGTCCTTATCTGATCCGATCAATCCTATTTATAGTAAAACAAAACTAACTAACTAACTAGCCTATAATTCCGGGATATAACGAATATTCCCTTTGTGAACGTTGTAGTCCACGTCTTCCGGCTTCATCGTTTATATTCCAACAGATTTGCCCGAGTCTTTGGGAGAAGAAGTCCACTTGAACGTTATAAACTTGCTTCATCAATCTGCACGTGAATTAATTAGTCACTACCAGGATACTGCATCAGGATGTTACCAATATCATGATCACAACAAAAGGAACATAGTCAGAATATTATTCATGATATAAAAGCGGAAAAACACCCATAACAATTGTCCCCAAAATATATCTGTTGGTATACCAATCCCAACGGATATATTTTAAAACTTATCTCATGAATCGGGGCTATTAAGTTGAAACGACGGTTGAGATGACATCGTGCAACTTCCAACGCGGTTTACACTCAATGGCTATCTATTATGCCCCTATATCTTCTCTCTTTCTGTTTGAAAACCAGATATCTTCAATAGAATCTCCAGGTAATCATTCACTCTTCCTTCTTCTCTTGCTAATTTCTTCATTCTACTCCCAATGGCTACTAGAACCCATTCTCATACTGGTGAATCGACGGAGACCTTCGTCCAACAAAACCTTCTTAAGAACCCCGAGAAAGAAATCTGTGCCTTCGATAATGCATATATCGCATCGTTGAGAGTCTCCGGCGCCTTTCCAGATAGTGCGATTATCAGACCATTCGACCGGTGAGTTCGATCGGACGTTTCGTCTGTCGATTGGGTCTGTTTTCCGGCATATCCTTTCTCGCTAGGCCTTCGGTATCCTTTCCCCGAATTTATGATGCAATTCTTTTGAACCACCGGTCTTTGCTTCGCCCAAACAATGCCCATGGTTTGGAGGGTACTGATCGTCTTTAACCAAATAAAAAACCCTCACATTCCTGACCTCTGCATTGAGGATATTCCGATCGCCTATCGTCTCTGATCACATGGTTCTAGCTGGTTTTTACTCTTTTCTACTTCCAATAAACCCCTCATTCTCAAGGCTACCAAAAATGAGGATGGATGGCAATGGAAGTTCTTCTTCGTTAACCGAGATTCCATCGATGAGGGTGCTAGCCTCCCGGTGGAGTGGTTAACCACCGGTAGGGTTTAGGGTTTTTGGAATATCCCCAAATACATCTTGAGCCTATATCCTGTGCTGATACTCATTTATTTGGCCCTTATGCAGTGAACTTCAGAGAAGTAGCCCCTCCTACTGAAGAATCTGAAAGGAGAATCAAAGCGGTTTACCGATTACCAGAAGGTGATTGGAGCTTTTCCACACATCTCCTAAGTTCCAGTCAATATTCATCACCCGACATGTCTGGTAAGGATAATTCCGCAAATGATTGATTAGCTTAATATAATGAAAAAGTAGAAAAGATTTAGAACTTCTCCTTTTATGCAGCACCAGCCAAAATCCCAGAAGTTTGTGACCTTGAGGAGTTGGACAGTTACTCCGATCCTGTCCTGGTCAAAAAAGAGCCAAGTCCCAAACCTATTACTTCATCCAAGCCCACCAGTTCTAAATCCGCCGCCATTCCCAATCCTTCACCGGCTACTAAGCGTCGGGCCACTAGTTCCTATAAGAGGAAAGAGACTGATTTGCCTGCATATATATGTCCCGAAACATTTCCCTACGAGAATCACGGGTTTATCGAGGCAAGCGGGTTCATGACTTCTTTTCTCAACCACGTATAGATTCTTATCCTGCATATATATGTCAAAACAATATCTTGGTTAATATACAATAATACCTGCATTTTTTGTTGTAGGGCCTCGAACGTTTAGTTCACTTGTACGAAGAATCATGCGGGCTCAACAAGATGCTCGAGTCCAAATTGAAGAAAGCCGAGGATACTATTTCCGACCAAAGTATGATCGCCGCTGCTAAATCTCAACATTACGAGGACAAGTTCAAGGCTATGACCCAGGAACACCAGGCTGCCATCAAGAAAGCTACTCATGAAGCCCAAGCCCATCTTGATGCCGCCCAAGCCCAATATGAACAGGATATGGCCTCTTGCCGGGAAGGCCTTAAAAGCTCCGCCGTCATCTCCTTTCTTCAGGCTAGGCTAAAATTGGCTTACGAAGCTAAGGCCCTGGGCTTCGAAAGCCCCTCTTGGAATGTCGACGCCTAGGAGACAAAGCTGAGAGGTCAGGGCGGTAATCCTGTGGAGCATCCTGCTAAATTTGTAGTTGAGGGGTCTTCCATATACAGAGTATAATCCTATCCTCAGACTTCAATCCTTTTGCAATTTTTCCACCGAAGATGTCCCCAGTCTGGGACACTTAGTGGACTAAGCCCAACCTTGATCTCCTGAATTCTTCACAATGCCTTAGTAGGAATGTCCCCTGTGCATTATGTCTTTGAATACTTAGAAATTTTCTGGACATCAACTGCAACTGTTTGTATAGTTTTTGTATTACAGGGGATAAACCCTAAAATATCCTGGAGATAAATCCTTAGTGTTCTGGGGATAAACCCATAGGTATTCTGGGGAAAATCCTAAGTTTTCATGCGATACAGGCGAGAGTGTATAAACTCCAAGACTTAGAAAGGTGAAAACCTTTAAACCTTAGAGAGTATGAAAATACCCTTTCATGAGAGAGGGTGATCAATCCTCATATACCTTAAGGATCCAGGATATAGTCAATAGTAACGAAATTATCAGCCACTTTTACAAGAACTACTCCCGCTACGTTGAACTATCCCTGGATAACTTGCGCTCCAGGCGGGGTGTTTAAACCCAATTCGAGAGAAAGGTGAATACCTTTAAACCTTAGAAGGGATCAGGATCCCTTAAACGTGAGAGAGGGGGCTGATGTGCGTAAGTGTGTATAGTTTTTAATGTATATTTTAAGCTTTTTTTAACACTTTTAGCCAAGTTTTAAATTTGTAAAACACGATATTTACTAACACTAAACACACATATGGGCAAGTTCACCCATCGTGAGCATAGTATAGTGTTGGTAAGATACCGAGGTCGTCCAAGGACACAAGAGCTTTTAGTTATTGTAGTAGGCCCCTCTTTTGAAGGTGACGTTACCCTCAACCCAGTAGTTTGAGTCAGCAATGATACAATCCTAAAGGGTTGGATTATTGAAAGATAATTAATTAAGTTATTAATGCATAATGTGGTAGGCCCCTCTTTTGAAGGTGACGTTACCCTCGGCTAAGTAGTCTGAGTCAGCAGGGATACAGTCCTAAGTAGTCGGGTTAATATATTAATAGTAGTTTACATATGAGGGGATCAAGGAGTTCGGACCCCCGCCATCCAATACCAATGGGTATTGAAGGAGGTCCTACTAAAGTTGACCCAGGTCCTTGCAGGATCTATACACTGAACAAGGCAAGACTCTTACCAAACCGTTCCCTTAACCCCCGACCATGTAGCCAACATATCTCCATATAGACCATGGAGATATGAATGGTGAAAATATTTTATTTTATATAGACAGTAAAATAATGCCAAGAAACCACGGACAAACGATAAGGAAGACTCACCTTCAACATAAGAAACTAGTTATTAAAGTCATTAATACATAACCAAATAAAAAGTGCGAAAAGATAACAAATAAAAAGTATTACACTAAACACTTGTCTTCACCAAGTGATGTAAGAGAGTTAGGCAAACATGGCCTTTGATTGTCAAGAACTCTTACGATCAATCTTGGATCCCGAGACTACTCACACACTCTATGATGGATGATGGATGATGGTGGTGGATGTGGGTTGTGATGGTGGTGGTGGGTGGGAGAAGTGTGAGAGATGTGGTTTGCCAAGGGATGGTTTGCAAATGAGCCAAGCACCCGTATTTATAGCCTGCACAGAAGCCCGGACACAGCCCCGTGTCCACCCATCTTCTCTTTCTTCATTAAATGCAGTTTGTCTGCATTAGTTGATCATGCCCCCGTGTCCGCTGGGCACAACCCCGTGTGAAGAAGCGTATCTGTACTATCAAGATTTTCCTAGATTCTGTGAATCTTTGCGTTGACCACGGCCCCGTGTCTGCTGGGCAGGCCCTCGTGGTGGTTGATAGAATCTTCTACAGCTTTGTCTTTTCTGCAGACATTTGGGCACGCCCCCGTGCTCGCCCCATGCTCAGTGAGCACGGGGCGTGTTCAGCCTTCTGTTCTATTGTTTTTGCTTGGGAGGATGCTGTCAAGGGGTCGGGCATGCCACGTTTATTCCTTTTCTTGTATTTATGTTAGATTTAGCTGCCTTTAAGCTTCTTTTGTTCATTTGAGCTCATTTAATCCTGAAAATATAAAAGGAAGACAAAAACACACTTTTTCCAACATTAGTACTAAAAAAGGGTTAGTTTTATGCCACATTTGATGTAATTTATATGTTGCATTTTGCGCACGTCAAATACCCCCACACTTGAATCTTTGCTTGTCCTCAAGCAAAACTCTTTATTTTGTGGCTTACACTCCCAATTGGAATGGGTAGAAGAGAAGGTTTTGGGCTTGTCATAGAGTGTCGGGATTCCAAGATTCTTTATTAGGTTTTATTATTATTTTATTTACAATCCTATTCCTCATGATTTATTTAAAACATTACATAAGAGAAATTACTTATTAGGGCATAACATGCCTCTTTAAAATTCCATTTATATACAAGTTCACATACCTCACGGGGGATCACTCAACACTCGGCCGAAAATGTATTTTTGTGAAACACTCGAGAGCGGCATGGAACTTATTCCTACCATAAGCTTGCCAAGTAATCAATCCTCCTCCTTTTTAACTAAAAACCTTTGTAAATATCAAGAGGACTTTTGGGGAAAGGTTATGCTTGGGTTAAAGGTAGGTGGTTGGGTTAGTGGTTAGTAGAAAAGGGCGAAAGGCATAAAAGCGTCGGTTTTCATAAGACTTCTTATTTTAATAACTTTTTATTTCAATAAAGCATTTTTTCAAACAAAGTTTTTTTTTTGATAACCTTGTTTGTTTATTTCTTTTGGCTTCATTATCATCATTTTTTTGATAAGGAAGTCATAAGAAAAACCGAGCTTTATTACTAAAATAAAGGGTTTAAAATGAAAAAAGGGTTTTGATGGGTAAAAAGGTGTTTGATTTGGGTTAAGAAATGAAAAGGTTTAGGCTCAAAGGGGTTAACTAGGGGGATTTTTGGGTAGGTGGTAAAAAAAGAAAAATACTGGTGTTGAAATAAAAAGGGTTAATTCTAATGCCTCCATCATTTACTTACTTGGGTTTAAGTTGGTAAGGACCGGGGATGTATTGTCGTGGCATGTTCTAGAGTCGTAAGAACCAAGCGGCTATTCACAAAAAAAAAAAAAAAAAAAAAACCGAAAATTGAGCATTTAGTTTAAAGATGTGTATTTATATGCTCAATAAAGGCTCAAAACTCACTTTTTGTGGGAATGGGTTTTTATGCGATCAAGTATATATAATCAAATTTTAACTAGATTTGTCATGCCGTTTCATAATTTTCTTATGTTGGTTCTTTTTATCACGACGCTATCGGTTGTAAATTTGTAAAAATATCACCTTTTTAGAACTTGTAATTCCCAAATTAAACCAAGACAAGTAAAAAAATGCAAATTTTTGAAAAAATTTGGGGCACGCCCCGTGTCCAAGTACATGAACTGGGCATTTTTCTGTAGATGGTTGAGCACGAGGCGTGTTGGATGAGCACGGCCCCGTGCTGAACTTGCTGTAATGAAGAAAAATTGTCGGGTGGCCCTGTTTTTGTGCATGGGGTGTTGGTGCAAGTTTCCCTTTGTATCCTTCACCATCCCGAGTGTGTTTCTACCCATTACATCATCATCCAAACACCAAACAATTTATGAAACCATTATTCATTAAAGCTAACACATTACAAAAGGTCCTAGAGAATTTAAAGACAAAACAGAAAAAAAAAGACTAAAGGTCCTAAGATAGATGGGTCAAATGGTACATAAAATCATCCTAAGGAGTTCTACTTTAATGAGAATCAAAATTCCGGAAATAGCTTTCCGGTATTTAAAAGCCTTGTAGAACTTTTTAGACCGATGGGTATTCCCTAGATGTTGTTAAAGCCATTCTTCTATTTCTCTTGGGAGGAAGAAGGCGGGCTCCTTCTCTTCAACATCTTGCGTAGGGGGAGTGACACCAACCGGAACCCCTTGTAGTATGTCTCGAGGGGGCTCCGGGTGTATGGTGTACCATTCGGCCGGTATGATGACTTCTGGTACCACATTCCATGCCCTTTGGGTGATAATTGGTACCAAAGGAGGAGAAGCGAGAATGTTCAACCTTTGGTGCAAAAGGTTGACCTCTCGAAGACATCCCTCTAGTCCCACCGTCAAATGATTGATACGGTCGACCAATGCTTCTTCCACTCCCGTAATTTCATCAATGGCCTCTCTTAAAGCGTAAACGTAGTTTACAAGAGAATCTTCAACCGTTGATGACCTTCTCCCTTGTCGGTTGTTCCTGGAGTGCGATGAAGATGTTCCGCTAGTTCTGCTTGCCATTATGAGAAAACAGATCGAAAATAGTTCAGTTTTATTGAAACAGTACCTCGGACACGGCCCCGTGTCCATTGAGCACGACCCCGTGTTCAGGTGTCTGCAGATTTTCGGAACAAGGAATCTTGGAGTTTTAAATTATTTTCATAATTTTAAAGCATTTTAAGCAGAAATAACTTAAAACCTTGTTGTTGAACAAGATTCCTTGAATAAAAATCTAACAAACATCACAATAAAGCTTTAGAATCATGATGATTTCAAGCTCTAATGGAGGTATTAAGGAAAAATTGAAGAAGAAGGCAATGGATAAAAGTGGAAAAGATAAGATGGTTGTTGGGAACCTTCTTTAGAATATACCTAGGATGGTTTGTGTGAAGATCCACCAGATCTTTGTCTTTGGAGTGGTCCAAATGTGCAGGAATCTTGCTGCATTTATAGAAAATGACAGCAAGCTGCACACGGCCCCGTGTCGGCTGGACACGGCCCCGTGTGCAGGCAAGATCTTGACACATTTTGTCCGTATTCTGACACGAAATCAGACGGGAATCTTTTGGAGGACACGGGGGCGTGCTGACCTGGAGACGGCCCCGTGTCTAGAGGCTGTTTATGAAGTTTCATCTATTTTTAAGGAATTTATCTGGATCGGGTGGTTCCTTACTGGATGGAACAACCTCAAAGTGCCTGAGATACCTTAATTGCTCTAGATTAAGACGAGAACGCAAGAGGTTGTCGGTGAGGGTGATTCCTATGCTAAACGTAGGTGGACAAGTCCAACCCTTTCCGGGCTCTCGTTAAAGAAGGTGTATGCCGAATCGCTCAGGTCTATGTATGCACCGAACGAAGTCGATGGGGAGTCCTTCGCGACACAATCGACACAGGGACGACTATCGCTCAAGTCCTCACGGGAGTTAGAAGTGGTATCGGGAACAACGAAGTTGTTTTTATTCGAATGCGAACCCAATAATTCTTCTTGGGTATCTTCTTGAGGTGAATTAATGAAATCCATTTCAAGTTCCTTTACCCAATTAAGAATTAAATCCTCCATTTGAAATAATTCGTCAAGAAGCATTTCTCCTAGAAGATTCGATTGGGAGCATTCGAGGGAGAGATAGGGATTATTTTTACTTTCGCCCCTCATAAGGCTACAGGAAAACAATGGGTCTATATAGTGGGGCTTATAATTTAGAAAATAACATTCTAATTCTTTGTGATTGCCACAACATATTTGACACCACGTACCATAAGAGGGCTGATAGTAAAAAAAATCAGTATCGCTCATGGTTGCGTCAAAAATTACCAACCGTCGGGATCTTACGGTTCTGTTTTCAGTAACTGATACTTGGGCACGTGGCGTGTTGAGCGGGCACGACCCCGTGTTCAGCTACTGTCTGACTTAAAACAGGATTGCCAGTACCAAAGATTGGGCACGGAGGCATGTTCAGCGGGCACGACTCGTGCTGAGTTCTGCAGAAGCTGAAAATCTAAGAAATATCCTAAAAAAATAGAAAAATAAGAAAAAACGATTAGGCCATTGATTCCTAACTTTCTTAAAATCCTTTTGTCCCTGGCAACGGCGCCAGAAACTTGATGTTCGTAAGTGTGTATAGTTTTTAATGTATATTTTAAGCACTTTTTAACACTTTTAGCCAAGTTTTAAATTTATAAAACATGATATTTACTAACACTAAACACACATATGGGCAAGTGCACCCATCGTGAGCGTAGTATAGTGTTGGTAAGATACCGAGGTCGTCCAAGGACACAAGAGCTTTTAGTACCGGTTTATCCTCAACGTCTAATCAAATCAGAAGTTAGAAAAAGGTTTTTAAACAAGAAAAATAAAACTAACTAAAAGGCTGAAAAATAAAAATAAAAATAAAAACAGATAGACAAGATGAATCACTTGGATCCGACTCGTATTTAGTGTAACCTTTGATTATTTCCGCACTTTTGCACTTTTTAAGAGATTATCTTAGTTATTGTAGTAGGCCCCTCTTTTGAAGGTGACATTACGCTCAACCCAGTAGTTTGAGTCAGCAAGGATACAATCCTAAAGGGTTGGATTATTGAAATATAATTAATTAAGTTATTAATGCATAATGTGGTAGGCCCCTCTTTTGAAGGTGACGTTACCCTCGGCTAAGTAGTCTGAGTCAGCAGAGATACAGTCCTAAGTAGCTGGGTTAATATATTAATAGTAGTTTACATATGAGGGGATCAAGGAGTTCGGACCCCCGCCATCCAATACCAGTGGGTATTGAAGGAGGTCCTACTAAAGTTGACCTAGGTCCTTGCAGGATCTATACACTGAACAATGCAAGACTCTTACCAAACCGTTCCCTTAACCCCCGACCAGGTAGCCAACATATCTCCATATAGACCGTGGAGATATGAATGGTGAAAATCTTTTATTTTATATAGACAGTAAAATAATGCCAAGACACCACGGACAAACGATAAGGAAGATTCACCTTCAATATAAGAAACTAGTTATTAAAGTCATTAATATATAACAAAATAAAAAGTGCAAAAAGATTAAAAATAAAAAGTATTACACTAAAGACTTGTCTTCACCAAGTGATGTAAGAGACTTAGGCAAACATGGCCTTTGATTGTCAAGAACTCTTACGATCAATCTTGGATCCCGAGACTACTCACACACTCTATGATGGATGATGGATGATGGTGGTGGATGTGGGTTGTGCTGGTGGTGGTGGGTGGTGGGTGGGTGAAGTGTGAGAGTGGTGGTTTGCCAAGGGATGGTTTGTAAATGAGCCAAGCACCCCTATTTATTGCCCGCATAGAAGCCCGGACACGGCCCTGTGTCCACCCATCTTCTCTTTCTTCATTAAATGCAGTTTGTCTGCATTAGTTGACCACGCACCCGTGTCCGCTGGGCATGACCCCGTGTGCAGAAGCGTATCTGTACTATCAAGATTTGCCTAGATTCTGTGAATCTTTGCGTTGACCACGGCCCCGTGTCTGTTGGGCACGCCCCCGTGGTGGGTGATAGAAGCTTCTACAACTTTGTCTTTTCTACAGACATTTGGGCACGCCCCCGTGCTCAGTGAGCACGGGGTGTGTTCAGCCTTCTGTTCTCTTGTTTTTGCTTGGGAGGATGCTGTCGAGGGGTCGGGCATGCCATGTTTATTCCTTTTCTTGTATTTATGTTAGATTTAGCTGGCTTTTTGCTTCTTTTGTTCATTTGAGCTCATTTAATCCTGAAAATACAAAAGGAAGACAAAAACACACTTTTTCCAACATTAGTACTAAAAAGGGTTAGTTTTATGCCACATTTGATGTAATTTATATGTTGCATTTTGCGCACATCAAATACCCCCACACTTGAATCTTTGCTTGTCCTCAAGCAAAACTCTTTATTTTGTGGCTTACACACCCAAATGGAATGGGTAGAAGAGAAGGTTTTGGGCTTGTCATAGAGTGTCGGGATTCCAAGATTCTTTATTAGGTTTTATTTTTATTTTATTTACAATCCTATTCATCATGATTTATTTAAAACATTACATAAAAGAAATTACTTATTAGGGCATAACATGCCTCTTTAAAATTCCATTTATATACAAGTTCACATATCTCACGAGGGATCACTCAACACTCGGCCGAAGATGTATTTTTGTGAAACACTCGAGAGCAGCATGAAACTTATTCCTACCATAAGCTTGTCAAGTAATCAATCCTCCTCCTTTTTAACTAAAAACCTTTGTAAATATCAAGAGGACTTTTGGGGAAGGGTTAGGCTTGGGTTAAAGGTAGATGGTTGGGTTAGTGGTTAGTAGAAAAGGATGAAAGGCGTAAAAAGCGTCGGTTTTCATAAGACTTCTTATTTTAATAACTTTTTTATTTCAATGAAGCATTTTTTTAAACAAAGTTCTTTTTGATAACCTTGTTTGTTTATTTCTTTTGGCTTCATTATCATCATTTTTTTTGATAAGGAAGTCATAAGGGAAACCGAGCTTTGTTACTAAAATAAAGGGTTTAAAATGAAAAAAGGGTTTTGATGGGTAAAAGGGTGTTTGATTTGGGTTAAGAAATGAAAAGGTTTAGGCTCAAAGGGGTTAACTAGGGGGATTATAGGTAGGTGGTAAAAAAAAGAAAAAATAATCGTGTTGAAATAAAAAAGGGTTAGTCCTAATGCCTCCATCATTTAGTTACTTGGGTTTAAGTTGGTAAGGACCGGGAATGTATTGTCATGGCAAGTTCTAGAGTCGTAAGAACCAAGCGGCTATTCACACAAGAAACGAAAAATAAGCATTTAGTTTAAAGATGTGTATTTATATGCTCAATAAAGGCACAAAACTCACTTTTTGTGGGAACGGGTTTTTATGTGATCAAGTATATATAATCAAATTTTAACTAGATTTGCCATGCCGTTTCATAATTTTCTTATGTTGGTTCTTTTTATCACGACGCTATCGGTTGTAAATTTGTAAAAATATCACCTTTTTAGAACTTGTAATTCCCAAATTAAACCAAGACAAGTAAAAAAATGCAAATTTTTGAAAAAAATTGGGGTGTTTAGCGGTTCCAATAGAGTTTTGTGTAAGGCTTGTAATTAGGACTTGCAAAATTCAAGGTTTTAGCATCCCCCGACACTTAAATTACACATTGTCCTCAATGTGTCCCAAAAATAAGTTTTTAGGTTGATTGAATGTGTAAAAAGATGTGAAAAAGCAAAAATTTATGTTACTGGGTGTCTGGACACGACCCCGTGTTCAAATCGCCAGTGACAGTAAATAAATTAAAGTAACAGAAGGCTGGACACGGGGGTGTGTTCAGTGAGCACGCCCCATGTCCAGGTACCTGAACTGGGCATTTTTCTGCAGATGGTTGAGCACGGGGCATGTTGGATGAGCACGGCCCCATGCTGAACTTGCTGTAATGAAGAAAAATTGTTGGGTGGCCCTGTTTTTGTGCATGGGGTGTTGGTGCAAGTTTCCCTTGGTATCCTTCACCATCCCGAGTGTGTTTTTACCCATTACATAATCATCCAAACACCAAACAATTTATAAAACCATCATTCATTAAAGCTAACACATTACAAAAGGTCCTAGAGAATTTAAAGACAAAACAGAAAAATAGCGACTAAAGGTCCTAAGATAGATGGGTCAAATGGTACATAAAATCATCCTAAGGAGTTCTACTTTAATGAGAATCAAAATTCCGGAAATAGCTTTCCGGTATTTAAAAGCCTCGTAGAACTTTTAGACCGAGCGTTATTCCCTAGATGTTGTTAAAGCCATTCTTCTATTTCTCTTGGGAGGAAGAAGGCGGGCTCCTTCTCTTCAACATCTTGCGTAGGGGGAGTGACACCAACCAGAACCCCTTGTAGTATGTCTCGAGGGGGCTCCGGGTGTATGGTGTACCATTCGGCCGGTATGATGACTTCCGGTACCACATTCCATGCCCTTTGGGTGATAATTGGTACCAAAGGAGGAGAAGCGAGAATGTTCAACCTTTGGTGCAAAAGGTTGACCTCTCAAAGACATCCCTCTAGTCTCACCGTCAAATGATTGATACGGTCGACCAATGCTTCTTCCACTCCCGTTATTTCATCAATGGCCTCTCTTAGAGCGTAAACGTAGTTTACAAGAGAATCTTCGACCGTTGATGACCTTCTCCCTTGTCGGTTGTTACTGGAGTGCGATGAAGATGTTCCGCTAGTTCTGCTCGTCATTCTGAGAAAACAAACCGAACAGATGTACCTCGGACACGGCCCCGTGTCCATTGAGCACGGCCCCGTGTTCAGGTGTCTGCAGAATTTCTGAACAAGGAATCTTGGAGTTTTAAATTATTTTCATGATTTTAAAGCAGAAATAACTTAAAACCTTGTTGTAGAACAAGATTCCTTGAATAAAAATCTAACAAACATCACAATAAAGCTTTAAAATCATGATGATTTCAAGCTCTAATGGAGGTATTAAGGAAAAATTGAAGAAGAAGGCAATGGATAAAAGTGGAAAAGACAAGATGGTTGTTGGGTACCTTCTTTAGAATATACCTAGGATGGTATGTGTGAAGATCCACCAGATCTTTGTCTTTGGAGTGGTCCAAACGTGCAGGAATCTTGCTGCATTTATAGAAAACGACAGCAAGCTGCACACGTGTCACACCCCGACCACGTAAAAAAAAAACAACAAAACGTGGCGGAATCGTCGGGGAGTGTTGTAACAGAATCATTGTTTCATAACACATGGAAGATTGAAATTTTGTTTTATTGCTTAAGAGAGTTACATGCTTAACAAAACAGGAAATATAACATAATTAACTAGTCTTGCATCTTTTATTGTTGCTAAAGTCCAAGTCAGCCTAGGTGTATCTTGATAAATCCTACGCATCATATCCTGAAACACATGTGAAAATAGGTACGTCAGCATAAAAATGCCTGTGAGATACATATATTTTA
Source organism: Helianthus tuberosus (assembly GCA_030545235.1). Lineage (NCBI taxonomy): Eukaryota > Viridiplantae > Streptophyta > Magnoliopsida > Asterales > Asteraceae > Helianthus > Helianthus tuberosus. The sequence continues at coordinate 7,005,599 of JARYGA010059718.1, read as the reverse complement.
TGACAATAGGATTCATGACTTGAGTTTAAAGAAATGTTTAGTAAAAGTTAGTCATGAACCTTGTAAATTGTTAAAAGTCCCAATGTAATCAAGTAATATGTAACAATTGTTATGGATAGTAATTAAAGTGTAGTCACATAAATCAAATGTAAATATGTACAAAACAAGGTATTTTGAATATATCAAAAAGTTATGTTTTGCAAAGTAAATGCATGTTTTATTGGTATAAACATTTATGTGGTAAGTTAACGCATACATTCAAGCCTTGAGACTGTTGGATAACCCTAAGTTAAGGTTATCAATAATGTTTTCGGATTCAGTCATTCCATCCATCCAAACAAACCTAGGATTTTAGGAACGGGATTTGTCAAGTCCTAGGGTACCATTACTTACTACCGAGCGGCGTAGCTAATGTTAATGAACGTATATATGTTCCGTTTGTACAAACCAAATGTTATACCGATTGTAAACGTGTTAAATGTAAACAATGTACTAAGTATGCTAAGTCAACATACATAGCAGAAATGTAATGTAAATCATTGTGCTAGCATGCTATCAGTCAACATACATAGCAGAAATGTAAAGTAAAACCATGTACTAAGTATGCTATCAGTCAACATACAAAGCAGAAAAGTGTAATGTAAATTATGTGCTATAAGTGTACTAATATACATGGAAAGTATGTGAAAAACAGGAAAGCATGAAAGTAAATAAGCACATGTGTTTCACCCCAAAACAGTTTGAAAACAGTAAAAGAGGGGTCTATGTACTCACCTTGATTTCGGATAAATTTCAAACAAGTAAATGGGTAAAAGTTTGGCGGGAACAGGATTTCCACTTCACTCTAATTGTATGAACATGCACAAAAATATTGCAATTGGTATCAACAAATATTGTTAATTGTAAACTGGAATTAAGTCCATGGTGTTTGGTATGGTTTGATTTAACCGGTAACTATGGTTTTTTTTTAAACAGTCTTGTTTGGGGAAATGGGGGATAAGTATACTTGGATTATTTAGGAATAGTGTATTTTGTATAAATAACTAAGTTATACAATTACTGGATATAGAATTAATATGTGTATAGTTAAAACAGAAAATAAATATGTATTTTCAGAATAGTGTGATAATTATACAAATTAATTATCTAATAATTAATTTAGGACAGAATAATTAAAAATGATATTTTAATTATATAACAAGTATAAATCAGATTAAAAATAATTATCATGGCAGAAAATAAATATGTTTTAAATAAGCAGTTTAATTAGATGTTAAAATGAAATGACTGAATAATTATATAAATAATTACTTAAATAATTATTTAATAACAGAATAATTTAGAAATGATATTTTTAAATAATGACATGCAATAATACAGATTTAAAATGAATATTATGGCTTTTGAAAAATTTTATATAATATTCTGGAATTAAAACGATAATTTCACAAAAATTGATTTTATAAAGTTTATTATAAAAATAACATGCAAGATAATTAAACATGGTTTCTGATTTTTAAAAATCTCAACATAACATGTATGAAATTATAAAAATAATTTTGGATACAATTTATAACTCAGAATAATTAAATTAATGTAATTAACTCTATAGAATATGAGATTTAACTGTTTTAATTATAAAAATATCAAAACAGTTTCACATATTTTATAAAAATTTATTTTAACAAAGTATACTGTTCAATATAGTTAACATAAAAATTTCATAAATAAATTTCAAAAATTCGAATTTATATAAATATTTAAAGTCAGAACAGTTTTTAATCAGAATAAAATAGGTTTATAAAAACTTTGTAAACTTTTATATTTTTAATAAATACACCCGTACATGTATGAATCATGGTAAGAATTTCAGAATTTATAAAAGAATCATCGAATTAATATGAATTTATTTGTAAACTGACTAAAAATTAAAATACATAATAATCTATCATCTTCCCCAAATGACAGTCAACAGAAGTCAAGCGTTACGATTAGTCGATCAAACCATGTTTATTATCAAATTAAACTAACAGAAACGATAAACAGGTGAGGTTTTACCGAATTGTCGAAGAAAAGAGGTCCGGTATCCTCGGGAAGAGGTAGTCCAGCTAACTCCGGTGAGCTCGGTTCCGGTGAATTTGCAGACGAAGAACAGATGATGATATCGATGTGTTTTTGGATTTTGAGAAGTGTAGGAGGTTCGTAGAGATTGCAGGTATGTTATAATAAGTTCAATTGATTCAAAAACAATCGAATAAATCCAAATCAGATTCCACTCAATTTTTTTTTTTTTTTTTTTTAACATTTTATTAATAATTCATCAGGGCAAATTACATAAGGATAGCAGGTAGACGAGCAACAAACTGCGCCGCCATCCCTTTTTGAATAGAAAACCCTAATCTACTAAAAACAAAGCCTCGCCCCTGAGGGGTCGAAAAGTTGCTGTGGACCACACGCTGAACTCTAGACAAGAACCGAACTGCCTCCGGCGCCAAGGAGCCGAACGTGTCAAACGCCAGGGGGACAAAGGCATGCTGATTATCCTCACAAGCTTTCGCGTGCTTTTCCACCTTCTTCGACTCTGCTTTCAATACTGCTTGCCCCGCCACAAACCCATTTTCACGGAACCCGGCTAGGGGGGATACACCTGTGAGATCGACACAAGCATGTTTCCCACCCTCCCAACCAAAAACTAGCACGTCAGCCGGGCGTAGGGTGGATCTCCCCTCCGACGGGTCTGTAAGAAAATTAACCGGTGCCTCTTTCTTTGCCGAGATCCCTGCTCGTCTGAGAATATCCATTAACGCGTCTCGAACAAAGTCATGGCGATACTTAAACCCCGGCAACTCTCTACAGTGTAAAATTTCCGGTTTCGAGGACAACATTGCATGTTTAGGTACAATTGAGGTGTTTGGACGATTCAGGGTGTCGAGGAGAACAAGCAGGAATATACGTTGATCATTGAGTTTTGTTTGTTTGCGAATTGGACTGATTTCCGGCGGATTAAACGGTGTAAAAAACCGTTTGAATTGAAGTTTCATATCCGGTCCCTGAAGTTTCTAAATCAATCTTAACAGGTCCCTCAATTATAACTAGAGGGCCTAACTAGGTTAGTGTTTAAAACTGGATTCCTTAATAACAAGTCTAACTGAGTTATTAAATCCGGTTAAATAAGTTTTTAAAATGTCACGAACAGTCCCTGGACTTGTTAATTGAAAATGTTAACTGAGTTAATTTTTTTTAATTGAATTCCTTTTATAAAACTTAACCCGGTTAGGGTTTTTAACTGAAAAACAGTTTCAGAATGACAAGAATGGTCCCTAGACTTCAAGTTTCATAAAATGACCCAATGGTCCATGGACTTTAAATTTAAAAATATATGTTTATTTATTTTATATAATATAAGTTTCTAAAATTGCATTTTAAACCCTAAACTTTTAAAAGTTTTAAAAACTTATATTTTTATTTATAAAACAAGTTTAAAAAATGACAACTTAGTCCCCGAACTTTATATTTAGTAAAATTAGTGGTGGTTTTAAAATACGGATTTAAAAATTGAAGTTTTCAAACAAGTTTCAAGGAATGACAATTAAGTCCCTTAACTTATACTTCCACAAAATGACATGCTAGGCCCTTGTAATTAATATTGTCTTGTTTATGAGTATGAAACTAGAACAAATTGAAATTATTCACGCGTTTGGGTTGGCAAAACATGTAGCAACAATAAAACTAAACATGTATCAAACAAGTTGCATCTCGAAACACGACAACTGCTATTGGTGCATCAAACAAGTACGTGTTTGAAAATCAAGGTTGTTACAGTCTCCCCTACTTTAGAAAATTTCGTCCCGAAATTTATTCGAAAGAGACCGTAGACTGTAATTGAAATGATTAACAAGATAATCAAGTCATTGTTTGGTGTTGAAAATTCCGAGGAATTTCCGAGGATCATTGTATGGAAATTGTTTCGCATGGCACTATGCTATGCTAGATTGGTAATGTAAATATTATGCGAACAATTATGTGTATCAATAAGCAAATAATGGATGATCACATAACCACATGATGTTTTTATATGCCACCTTACTTATCAAGGCCTGCTATAATTCTCATGCGTCGAACCTCGTAATTAAGTGTGCACCCAAAATTAAGTATTTCGTCGCATGGTCCACATAGCACTTCTAGTTAAGTGAGGAAAACAAATAAGATTGAGGTATCGTTTAAATCAAACAAGCATCAATATAGCACAACATCAACTGAATCAAAACGTATTTCACATTAGCAATGTTAGTATTGTTTGTTTTGCATACAACGAAAGCAAGTGTTTTGTTTAAATGCAATGTTAATATGTATTACTTGTAGGTAAAACACAAATTACAATAGAATGTATGTGTTAATAATTTAATCATAAAAGAATTTGATAGTCTAACATGATGTGAACAATTTACATTGGGAATATGTTATGAAATGGATCAATTTCAGGCTCAAAATTATCAGGTAGTGGAGGTAGTGGATCCAGTTGCATACGAGCAGCTAGCATGTTTTCCAACCATTTATTTCTTTCAGTCAGCTCTTGTATTTGCTGGGACAAATCTCGGATCTGATTGTTTAACCTAGTTATTTCAACCACCATTGGATCTGGAGGTAGATCCATTCGAGGCATCGTACTTGGGCCTGCTATATTAGTTGGTGGCAGTTGTTCTACTTCGTTCATCAGTGACTGGAAAGAATGCGGCAGAAATGACTCCGATGCTAACTGTTCTTGGAGCATCAAGTTTTCATAAGTTTCTTGCATGGTTGGATCCTCCTCAAAAACTATGGGTGAGAAGCCTTGTGAGACGTTTGGTGCTAATGGTTGAGGTATGTTAGTGGTAATATGTTCTTGTATGTATGGCAGCTGTGGTAGCATGTCATATTGGAAAAAGGACGATTGAGGAAACTGTAACAATGATTGTTGTAAATTTTGTGGGGAGGTACTTTCTGAGATATCTGGAGCTCCCTCCGACTGTGATGGTTGAATTAGTGTATCAATATGAACAGAGGTTAGTCTAATGGTGTAAGGATTTATAATCCCAGGTGCCTTTGGTGAAGATAATCCTTGGATAATCTGATCACTTAAGACACCTAATGAATTTGCTATTTTTGTAATGTAAGACCCTCCCATAAGACTTTTCAGAGGTTGTGATTTTTGACTAAAAAAATATTCAGCAAGTCCGTGGGCAATATTACAAGGAACTTGCTCAAAAATACTATACAGATAGAAAAGTTCGATTTTTTTAACCCTTTGTGGATTATGCTTGCGCCCCGTGATAGTGTTGGCTAACACACGGTGCATATATTGATGACAAGGGTCTGTGAAGTTCGTATCACTATTGTGGCCACACCATCCTTTTGATGAATGGCATTGCCAATAAGCTACCATATCAGCTGAGGAATAAGAGGTTGATGCCTCCGTAAAAATGGGTTGTTTAACTTCTTCATCTGTATATATATGCCCAGACGAACTGCGAATTCTGTTAATGACATAGTATGATGTTGCCCACAAAGTTGAAAATGAATGGATTCATCGGTAAGATTTTTATTATATTTATAATAGAAAGTAGACGAGAACTCATATACCAGTTCATCGTATGATAGTTCTAGGATGTTGAAGAAACGACGCCAGGGCGTATTAGGTAGTAGTGATCTTGCCAGTAAACCACTGGAATCAATCATTCCCATTCGTTGCCAATCAATACTGCTAATAGTAAGAACTTCATGTTGCTTGAGTTTTTGATACCTCTCTTGATAGTGTAATTTAGTAAACTGAAGGAAGGGATGAATTGGGAGATTTGCCATGGGGTTTTGTTGAACTAAGAAAAGTTTGGGTATGTGTTGGGTTATGTCAGAAGTCGTAGTTCTTGTGTAGATTAGTTCGAGTAGTGATTCCCTTAAATAGATAAGGAAATTCCGGATTACATCATAGGATCGGTTAGAGCTCCCATGCTACGTTCTGCAGCTAGTTTGAAAATTTGAATCTAAAATGTATGGTCTCGAGAAAATTTTGAAACTCGGAAAAAGAGGGAATTGTATTGTATAAAATTAACATAGGTCGATTAAAACTTGGATTGTTCTGGAAAAGAGAAAAGAAAAGAAATCCTTTCGAATTAGGGTAACATGCCTTGTGCCTATAGGTATTCTGTACATTCATCAGTAGTTCCCAGGTAGGCAAACGTGGGTCTTGTCGTAGAGGCATCTTCTAAAAGAAAGATCAGGAGCCGGAGAGAAAATTGGTGATAATAAGTTTGAAAAAAAAGACGGTGTAGGGATAAGTGAAATGCATATGAATATATGTGTAAAACATGTTTAAGTATAAAAAGCGTATAAGTGTGAGTACGTATGGGAATATTTGTGCAAACGAGGGGAAGTGTATATAAGTGTGAATTCGTAATGCATGATTGTATATGGACTAAATGGTTTTATTCACAACACAACACACTTTGAAAACATTAATATTTTATTTCTAAAATGAATACACTAAACACGACATTCATAGACTCATCATGATACAAATATAATACAATGGTACAATAACGAAACAGTATACGAAATAAAAGTGACCCATTTCTTCTGGTGGAAGGCTAAGAATTAAAAATAGCAATACTCCAAGCATCACACCAGCAAACACCAGAACCAGGCGACTCGGATGCATCTTTGAAGAGAGTGAGAGGAAAGAGTGTTTTGTTGCGAATAAAATGAGATTGTTGATTGGTTATTTATAGGGGTGGAATATAGCCGTTTTACAACGGCTATGTAACCGTTGTATGTGACCGTTATACAACGGTCGTATATACTTACGGGTTGCAAACTCCTAAGCCTTGAGGTTCTGATCCGAAAATAATTTAAATTTGAAAGGAGTTTTGGTAAAACGATTTATATTATTTATAAAACCTTGTAGTTATGCGATAAAAGTTGGTTAGGTTTCTGCTTAATAGTGAATATATTTAGTAAAATGATGTAGTGTGATTGTGTTTTAATGGCTAGGAAAATCATGGGCAAAAGAGTCATTGGACCAGCTACGTGTCTACAAGCAGTAGGGGAAAACATAAGGTCATAGGAGTCGGAATGAAATGTTTTTTTTTTTTGGTGGAATAGTTTCATAAAATCAATGAAGACGAGAGAGAAAACACAATAAGATGGACATCGTTTATTTGGCGAATAAACAATATCAGTGACTAATCAAAGTAGTTGGGTTCTTATAACTTAATGAAGTCATGCTTTAGCCTATAAGTGGACACTCATTCCGAGAATTCCCAGGTAAGCACAACTGGTCTCGCGTCTGATGAGATTTATACGAAGTGCTTGCCTAGACAGAAAACTCAGAATACAGGCACCCACCCTTCCAGATTGCACGAGTTCGTTATTAGAGCCCAAGACTTTGACGAGAGTAAAAATCAGAGGAGATTTTGAAAATAATCACCTAAGGATAGGTGATAGTATTGTTTTAAGATCTAAACACAAGGTAACTTGTGTTAGGGTCCTAGGAAGGTTATAGTCTAGGTCAAGATTTTACTAATAACCTAATTCCCTATAACCATGAGCTCTGATACCAACTTTTCTGTCACACCCCGACCACGTAAAAAAAAAACAACAAAACGTGGCGGAATCGTCGGGGAGTGTTGTAACAGAATCATTGTTTCATAACACATGGAAGATTGAAATTTTGTTTTATTGCTTAAGAGAGTTACATGCTTAACAAAACAGGAAATATAACATAATTAACTAGTCTTGCATCTTTTATTGTTGCTAAAGTCCAAGTCAGCCTAGGTGTATCTTGATAAATCCTACGCATCATATCCTGAAACACATGTGAAAATAGGTACGTCAGCATAAAAATGCCTGTGAGATACATATATTTTATGACAATAGGATTCATGACTTGAGTTTAAAGAAATGTTTAGTAAAAGTTAGTCATGAACCTTGTAAATTGTTAAAAGTCCCAATGTAATCAAGTAATATGTAACAATTGTTATGGATAGTAATTAAAGTGTAGTCACATAAATCAAATGTAAATATGTACAAAACAAGGTATTTTGAATATATCAAAAAGTTATGTTTTGCAAAGTAAATGCATGTTTTATTGGTATAAACATTTATGTGGTAAGTTAACGCATACATTCAAGCCTTGAGACTGTTGGATAACCCTAAGTTAAGGTTATCAATAATGTTTTCGGATTCAGTCATTCCATCCATCCAAACAAACCTAGGATTTTAGGAACGGGATTTGTCAAGTCCTAGGGTACCATTACTTACTACCGAGCGGCGTAGCTAATGTTAATGAACGTATATATGTTCCGTTTGTACAAACCAAATGTTATACCGATTGTAAACGTGTTAAATGTAAACAATGTACTAAGTATGCTAAGTCAACATACATAGCAGAAATGTAATGTAAATCATTGTGCTAGCATGCTATCAGTCAACATACATAGCAGAAATGTAAAGTAAAACCATGTACTAAGTATGCTATCAGTCAACATACAAAGCAAAAAAGTGTAATGTAAATTATGTGCTATAAGTGTACTAATATACATGGAAAGTATGTGAAAAACAGGAAAGCATGAAAGTAAATAAGCACATGTGTTTCACCCCAAAACAGTTTGAAAACAGTAAAAGAGGGGTCTATGTACTCACCTTGATTTCGGATAAATTTCAAACAAGTAAATGGGTAAAAGTTTGGCGGGAACAGGATTTCCACTTCACTCTAATTGTATGAACATGCACAAAAATATTGCAATTGGTATCAACAAATATTGTTAATTGTAAACTGGAATTAAGTCCATGGTGTTTGGTATGGTTTGATTTAACCGGTAACTATGGTTTTTTTTTTTAAACAGTCTTGTTTGGGGAAATGGGGGATAAGTATACTTGGATTATTTAGGAATAGTGTATTTTGTATAAATAACTAAGTTATACAATTACTGGATATAGAATTAATATGTGTATAGTTAAAACAGAAAATAAATATGTATTTTCAGAATAGTGTGATAATTATACAAATTAATTGTCGTTCAAAAAAAAAATTATACAAATTAATTATCTAATAATTAATTTAGGACAGAATAATTAAAAATGATATTTTAATTATATAACAAGTATAAATCAGATTAAAAATAATTATCATGGCAGAAAATAAATATGTTTTAAATATACAGTTTAATTAGATGTTAAAATGAAATGACTGAATAATTATATAAATAATTACTTAAATAATTATTTAATAACAGAATAATTTAGAAATGATATTTTTAAATAATGACATGCAATAATACAGATTTAAAATGAATATTATGGCTTTTGACAAATTTTATATAATATTCTGGAATTAAAACGATAATTTCACAAAAATTGATTTTATAAAGTTTATTATAAAAATAACATGCAAGATAATTAAACATGGTTTCTGATTTTTAAAAATCTCAACATAACATGTATGAAATTATAAAAATAATTTTGGATACAATTTATAACTCAGAATAATTAAATTAATGTAATTAACTCTATAGAATATGAGATTTAACTGTTTTAATTATAAAAATATCAAAACAGTTTCACATATTTTATAAAAATTTATTTTAACAAAGTATACTGTTCAATATAGTTAACATAAAAATTTCATAAATAAATTTCAAAAATTCGAATTTATATAAATATTTAAAGTCAGAACAGTTTTTAATCAGAATAAAATAGGTTTATAAAAACTTTGTAAACTTTTATATTTTTAATAAATACACCCGTACATGTATGAATCATGGTAAGAATTTCAGAATTTATAAAAGAATCATCGAATTAATATGAATTTATTTGTAAACTGACTAAAAATTAAAATACATAATAATCTATCATCTTCCCCAAATGACAGTCAACAGAAGTCAACCGTTACGATTAGTCGATCAAACCATGTTTATTATCAAATTAAACTAACAGAAACGATAAACAGGTGAGGTTATACCGAATTTTCGAAGAAAAGAGGTCCGGTATCCTCGGGAAGAGGTAGTCCAGCTAACTCCGGTGAGCTCGGTTCCTGTGAATTTGCAGACGAAGAACAGATGATGATATCGATGTGTTTTTGGATTTTGAGAAGTGTAGGAGGTTCGTAGAGATTGCAGGTATGTTATAATAAGTTCAATTGATTCAAAAACAATCGAATAAATCCAAATCAGATTCCACTCAATTTTTTTTTTTTTTTTTTTTTTTTAACATTTTATTAATAATTCATCAGGGCAAATTACATAAGGATAGCAGGTAGACGAGCAACAAACTGCGCCGCCATCCCTTTTTGAATAGAAAACCCTAATCTACTAAAAACAAAGCCTCGCCCCTGAGGGGTCGAAAAGTTGCTGTGGACCACACGCTGAACTCTAGACAAGAACCGAACTGCCTCCGGCGCCAAGGAGCCGAACGTGTCAAACGCCAGGGGGACAAAGGCATGCTGATTATCCTCACAAGCTTTCGCGTGCTTTTCCACCTTCTTCGACTCTGCTTTCAATACTGCTTGCCCCGCCACAAACCCATTTTCACGGAACCCGGCTAGGGGGGATACACCTGTGAGATCGACATAAGCATGTTTCCCACCCTCCCAACCAAAAACTAGCACGTCAGCCGGGCGTAGGGTGGATCTCCCCTCCGACGGGTCTGTAAGAAAATTAACCGGTGCCTCTTTCTTTGCCGAGATCCCTGCTCATCTGAGAATATCCATTAACGCGTCTCGAACAAAGTCATGGCGATACTTAAACCCCGGCAACTCTCTACAGTGTAAAATTTCCGGTTTCGAGGACAACATTGCATGTTTAGGTACAATTGAGGTGTTTGGACGATTCAGGGTGTCGAGGAGAACAAGCAGGAATATACGTTGATCATTGAGTTTTGTTTGTTTGCGAATTGGACTGATTTCCGGCGGATTAAACGGTGTAAAAAACCGTTTGAATTGAAGTTTCATATCCGGTCCCTGAAGTTTCTAAATCAATCTTAACAGGTCCCTCAATTATAACTAGAGGGCCTAACTAGGTTAGTGTTTAAAACTGGATTCCTTAATAACAAGTCTAACTGAGTTATTAAATCCGGTTAAATAAGTTTTTAAAATGTCACGAACAGTCCCTGGACTTGTTAATTGAAAATGTTAACTGAGTTAATTTTTTTTAATTGAATTCCTTTTATAAAACTTAACCCGGTTAGGGTTTTTAACTGAAAAACAGTTTCAGAATGACAAGAATGGTCCCTAGACTTCAAGTTTCATAAAATGACCCAATGGTCCATGGACTTTAAATTTAAAAATATATGTTTATTTATTTTATATAATATAAGTTTCTAAAATTGCATTTTAAACCCTAAACTTTTAAAAGTTTTAAAAACTTATATTTTTATTTATAAAACAAGTTTAAAAAATGACAACTTAGTCCCCGAACTTTATATTTAGTAAAATTAGTGGTGGTTTTAAAATACGGATTTAAAAATTGAAGTTTTCAAACAAGTTTCAACGAATGACAATTAAGTCCCTTAACTTATACTTCCACAAAATGACATGCTAGGCCCTTGTAATTAATATTGTCTTGTTTATGAGTATGAAACTAGAACAAATTGAAATTATTCACGCGTTTGGGTTGGCAAAACATGTAGCAACAATAAAACTAAACATGTATCAAACAAGTTGCATCTCGAAACACGACAACTGCTATTGGTGCATCAAACAAGTACATGTTTGAAAATCAAGGTTGTTACAGTACGGCCCCGTGTCGGCTGGACACGGCCCCGTGTGTAGGCAAGATCCTGGCACATTTTGTCCGTATTCTGACACAAAATCAGACGGGAATCATTTGGTGGACACGGGGGCGTGCTGACCTGTTCACGGCCCCGTGTCTAGAGGCTGTTTATGAAGTTTCGTCTATTTTTAAGGAATTTATCCTGATCGGGTGGTTCCTTACTGGATGGAACAACCCCAAAGTGCTTGAGATACCTTTATTTCTCTAGATTAAGATGAGAATGCAAGAGGTTGTCGGTGAGGGTGATTCCTATGCTAAATGTAGATGGACAAGTCCAACCCTTTTCCGGGCTCTCGTTAAAGAAGGTGTATGCCGAATCGCTCAGGTCTATGTATGCACCGAACGAAGTCGATGGGGAGTCCTTTACGGCACAATCGACACAGGGACAACTATCGCTCAAGTCCTCACGAGAGTTAGAAGTGGTATCGGGAACAACGAAGTTGTTTTTATTCGAATGCGATCCCAATAATTCTTCTTGGGTATCTTCTTGAGGTGAATTAATGAAATCCATTTCAAGTTCCTTTACCCAATTAAGAATTAAATCCTCCATTTGAAATAATTCGCCAAGAAGCATTTCTCCTAGAAGATTCGATTGGGAGCATTCGAGGGAGAAATAGGGATTATTTTTACTTTCGCCCCTCTTAAGGCTATAGGAAAACAATGGGTCAATATAGTGAGGCTTATAATTTAGAAAATAACATTCTAATTCTTTGTGATTGCCACCACATATTTGACACCACGTACCATAAGAGGGCCGAGAGTAAAAAAAATCAATATCGCTCAGGGTTGTGTCAGAAATTACCAACCATTGGGATCTTACGGTTCTGTTTTCAGTAACTGATACTTGGGCACGGGGTGTGTTGAGTGGGCACGGCCCCGTGTTCAGCTACTGTCTAACTTAAAACTGGATTGCCAGTACCAAAGATTGGGCACGGGGGCGTGTTCAGCGGGCACGACCCGTGCTGAGTTCTGCAGAAGCTGAAAATCTAAGAAAAATCCTAAAAATATAGAAAAATAAGAAAAAATGATTAGGCCGTTGATTCCTAACTTTCTTAAAATCCTTGTGTCCCCGGCAACGGCGCCAAAAACTTGATGTGCGTAAGTGTGTATAGTTTTTAATGTATATTTTAAGTCCTTTTTAACACTTTTAGCCATGTTTTAAATTTATAAAACATGATATTTACTAACACTAAACACACATATGGGCAAGTGCACCCATCGTGAGCGTAGTATAGTGTTGGTAAGATACCGAGGTCGTCCATGGAAACAAGTGCTTTTAGTACCGGTTTATCCTCAACGTCTAATCAAATCAGAAGTTAGAAAAAGGTTTTTAAACAAGAAAAATAAAACTAACTAAAATGCTGAAAAATAAAAATAAAAATAAAAACAGATAGACAAGATGAATCACTTGGATCCTACTCGTATTTAGTGTAACCTTTGATTATTTCCGCACTTTTGCACTTTTTAAGAGATTATCTTAGTTATTGTAGTAGTCCCCTCCTTTGAAGGTGACGTTACCCTCAACCCAGTAGTTTGAGTCAACAAGGATACAATCCTAAAGGGTTGGATTATTGAAAGATAATTAATTAAGTTATTAATGCATAATGTGGTAGGCCCCTCTTTTGAAGGTGACGTTACCCTCGGCTAAGTAGTCTGAGTCAGCAGGGATACAGTCCTAAGTAGCCGGGTTAATATATTATTAGTAGTTTACATATGAGGGGATCAAGGAGTTCGGACCCCCGCCATCCAATACCAGTGGGTATTAAAGGAGGTCCTACTAAAGTTGACCCAGGTCCTTGCAGGATCTATACACTGAACAAGGCAAGACTCTTACCAAACCCTTCCCTTAACCCCCGACCAGGAAGCCAACATATCTCCATATAGACCGTGGAGATATGAATGGTGAAAACCTTTTATTTTATATAGACAGTAAAATAACGCCAAGACACCACGGACAAACGATAAGGAAGACTCACCTTCAACATAAGATACTAGTTATTAAAGTCATTGATACATAACCAAATAAAAAGTGCGAAAAGATTAAAAATAAAAAGTATTACACTAAACACTTGTCTTCACCAAGTGATGTAAGAGACTTAGGCAAACATGGCCTTTGATTGTCAAGAACTCTTACGATCAATCTTGGATCCCGAGACTACTCACACACTCTATGATGGATGATGGTGGTGGATGTGGGTTGTGATGGTGGTGGTGGGTGGGTGAAGTGTGAGAGAGGTGGTTTGCCAAGGGATGGTTTGCAAATGAGCCAAGAACCCCTATTTATAGCCTGCACAGAAGCCCGTACACGGCCCCGTGTCCATTGGGCACAACCCCGTGTCCACCCATCTTCTCTTTCTTCATTAAATGCAGTTTGTCTGCATTAGTTGACCACGCCCCCGTGTCCACTTGGCATGACCCCGTGTTCAGAAGCGTATCTGTACTATCAAGATTTGCCTAGATTCTGAGAATCTTTGTGTTGACCATGGCCCCGTGTCCGCTGGGCACGCCCCCATGGTGGGTGATAGAAGCTTCTACAGCTTTGTCTTTTCTGCAGACATTTGAGCACCCCCCGTGCTCAGTGAGCACAGGGCGTGTTCAGCCTTCTGTTCTCTTGTTTTTGCTTGGGAGGATGCTTGCGAGGGGTCGGGTATGCCACGTTTATTCCTTTTCTTGTATTTATGTTAGATTTAGCTACCTTTTTGCTTCTTTTGTTCATTTGAGCTCATTTAATCCTGAAAATACACAAGAAAGACAAAAACACACTTTTTCCAACATTAGTACTAAAAAAGGGTTAGTTTTATGCCATATTTGATGTAATTTTTATGTTGCATTTTGCGCACATCAGGGCCAATCCTCTAATCTTTCAAATTATTCCGAGTGTATATCCTAGAGTTATATCCTAAAACATATTCTGCAAAACAATCATAAACTAAGGTGGGTGTTAGCCTGGCTAACACCCCTCTGATGCTTAAGTCTGTATTGGGTTCAGAAGAATAAATTAATTCAAACATATTAAAAGAGGTAGAGTTCATACCGTCCTGAGTTAGAAATTAAATTCTAAACTCACTTGAAATAGAGCTTTAGGTGTATAGCATTCCAGGATCTTGGTAGCATATCCCCTTCCATATTCTTGAGTCGGTATGCTCCTTTCCCAGATTCCGATTCAATCTCATAGGGTCCTTCCCATTTTGGAGCTAATTTCCCATCAGCAGGATTGGTAGTATTCTAAAAAGCTTTCCTTAATACCCAATCTCCAACTTGAAACCTTCTAGTCCTAATATTCTTGTTGTATGCTATGGATATCCTCTGTTGATATGCTGTCATTCTTAACTTTACCACATCTCTTGTCTCATCAATAGTATCCAATTCTTGGCATAGGGCTTCAGGATTCTTCTCAGGATCCTTGAAACTGGATCTTGCTGTAGGTATCACCATTTCTATCAGGATTACTGCCTCTGCTCCAAATACTAAGGAAAATGGGGTTTGCTCGGTTGCACTTTTCACTGTTGTTCTATCGGCCCATAAAACAAAGGGCAATTCTTCTACCCATCTTCCTTTCTTGGCTCCTAGTCTTTTCTTTAAATTGTTGACAATTATCTTGTTCGAGGATTCTGCTTGCCCATTTGCGTGAGGATGTACCGAAGTATATGTAATCATCTTAATTCCCTAATTCTTACAAAAATCAGTTGTCCTCTTATTGATAAACTGAGAGCCATTGTCACAAATTATCTCAGCTGGTACTCCAAATCTAGTCAGGATATTCCTTTTTATGAAGGATACTACTTCTTGGTCTCTGACTTGAACAAATGCTTCAGCTTCAACCCATTTAGAGAAATAATCAGTCACTGCCAGCATAAAGACTTTTCCTCCTGGAGCCTTTGGAAATTTTCCTACTATATCCATTCCCCACTTTAATGAATAGCCAAGGGGAAGCAATATGATATAGTGGTTCAGCAGGCTGATGTAATATATTACTGTGCCTTTGACATGTATCACATCTTCGAGCATATTCTGCTGCATCTTTCCTCATCGTCGGCCAATAGTATCATGTTCTTAATACCTTTGAGAATAACGATCTACCCCCAGTATGGTTACCACAATCCCCTTCGTGTATATCCTGAAGCACTTTTTTGGTTTCGGGATCCTCCAAGCACCTCAGGTATGGTCCTGCAAGAGATTTCTTATACAAAACATCATTTATAATAGTGAATCGTGATACCTTCATCCTAAAGACCTTAGGATTCTCATCCTTTGGGATGTGTCCTTCTTTGAGATATCTCATGATTGGAGCCGTCCAGGACTTAGGATCCTCCACGGGATACTCATCATCAGGATCCTGGATACTTACTACTTCCTTATCCTGAGATTTGAGAAGATCCATCACAGGATACAGGATATGTAGTATTGGTATTTGGGTTCCCTCCGGTATCCTGTGTAACACCCCAAATTTCGTATGACATGTTATAATGTTTAATCGCAATACTTTAGCGAAAAGAAATGGTAAACATGAAATTTTACCATTATTAAGATTTATAGCATTTAACAATCAAAAAAACCTTAAAATGCATTAAGTATAGCAAAGTTAGTATAAAAATATGAGGTAAAGAGATATGTTTTAAAAGATGGGGGTTAGTATGAAAATTTTGTAATTAAAACACTTAAAAAAATGCCCAGTGCTTGATATGTGTGTGTGTGATCGTGAGTTGAAGCCAGGAGAAGCCAACCCCTCAAAACCCTAAACATCTAAAATTCCATCAATTGAAAGTGAAATTAGCAAGGAATCGAATGCATGAGCTAGGAATTTTGATTTACTAAGTGTTCTTAACCTCAAGTAAGTGAAATTTCTTGATTTGGTGATGTTTGATTTTGTGGGTTTAGTAAAATTCATGAATGTAATGCAAAAATTGGTATGAATAATGGTTGCTATGGTTGTTAAAACATCAAGAGATGTTAAATTTTTAGTATGAGCATGGATTAGGGCAAAACACACTTGTATGTCAAGGAATGGTTAGAATTGTGAAGTTCTACATGTTAATTTGGTTGTTGTTGATGAAATTGTTATGAATAATTGATTTAGAACCGTATGTTCATGGTTAAAATAGTAAATTATGAAATAGGGTTATGATTTTTATTATGAAAGATTATGATTAACCATTGATGAGATAGGATGGACATGTTATAACTACTTGTACATCATGCTTTGTAGGTAGTATGCACACCATGTGTTTGATGAAATGCCTAAATGAATTTAGATGTGATTTTGTATGAAAACTTGCTAAATTGATGAAATGTGATCATGATAGGAATGTATGTGATTTATGAATGTCATATTGGGTAATAAGGAATGTGAGAATAATGGAAGCTAAGTGAATAAAGTTATGATATACAGGAACTAAGAAGGAAGAAGGGGCAAGTCACTCCAAAGCGCAAGGAAATCAGGATCACGGTAAGTTCTTATGAACTTTATTTACTCTACTAGTAGATCTATGAATGATATTATTTGATACAACGAATTCGTGCAAATTTCCGTTACGGATCAAGATTGATCAGATGCAAGAGTTTATATTGAAAAAGGTTTTAAAAGTGATGTTGTAGTGAATACGAAATGACCCGTCTAAATGGGTTGAAATGATAAGTGGAATGATTCTTAGAATGTTTATGTATTGACTTGTTCATAACGGGTCAAATAATGTAAGTGTGTTGAAATGAATGGTATGTAGTGACTCATTATAAATGAGTCGGAAAGTAGTATGTTGGATGTTTTCGAATGGAAGTAAACATGTTGTAAAGAAACATGTCATGTAAATGGGTCGAATAAAGATAGGTAACTAAAGAGTTCGAGTTGTTATGTATTATGGCTAACAAATGTTTTGTTGTTATGAATGATAGGTAAATCCTAAGTTTAGATGTGGCGCGCTTGGACCGAACACACACACGCAACGTTGACCTTATGCGCTTCCGGTCCAAGTTGTTTATTTTGAATGGGTTAATTTACCATTTTGTGTAGTAGATGTTAATTAGTAAGTGTCTAGTATGTTAGTAAGAACTTTGGATTCTAAACCTTTTGTGTAGTTTGTACAAAATGTTCACGGCGAACCTTTCATGGTCTTAACTTTTGTTATGTTGAAAAGTGTCGTAGTATTTAATTAAAATGATATTGTTAAAAGCAGGGAGAAAAGTCCTTAATACAAACGGGTCATGTCAAAATTTTGTAAAATTGTAAGAATTTTATGTTATTAGTCGAATGAGTAAAATTTGGGCGTTTCAAGTTGGTATCAGAGCCTAGGTTTGAGAGATTTAACCATCAAATGCTTGAACTCAAACCGAAAGCTCATGAGAAGTGTGTGTTCGTTCCGCGACGCGAAGCAAGTAAGTACTTTAATTTTTTTTTTGAATTTTTGCATTACGAATAATTTAGTTACAGAATATTATGAAATTATTACGGGATGTTGTGGAAAGATGTGGGATGAATCGGGTCAGTTTGGGTTAGAACGGGTCAGAAAATGGCTGCAAAAACATAAAAAAAATATATCAGCCATAGTATGCTGGGCGTCACCGTAAGCTACGGTGGCTACCGTAGCTTACGGTGGACCCTGAAATGATTTTGCCACCGTAAGGCAGTAGTTCCTGACAGTAAAGAAATAAACGCCACCGTAAGCTACGGTAGGCACCGTAGCTTACGGTGGAGGCCATTTTCAGCCATTTTGAAATATGTTGTTCTGTTTATTGTTTTATTCATACGAAAAGTATTAAGAACGTTATAATGAGATCCTAAGGGTTAAGAAAAGTGACTCTAAGGTATATGGAAGAAAGAATACTATGATGTCAGTTGTCAGAAACGTTGAAGTCCTAAAGGAAGTTTAAGTATGAATTAGTCTGAGTAATTTTCTTTAACGTATTAGAAAGAATGAGAGCTATGCGCTACTAGCATGGTTACATGATAGAAAGAATGAATGAATGTTTAAAATAAAGAATGATGTTTATGTGTAGATGGCGGATGCGAATGATGATGAAGCGACACAACAAGAACAACTAAAGACTATGATTTCGGAAGAAGTAAAGAAGGCAATTGAGGCTAGCATTCCCCGACTAGCTCAAGAAGTTGAAGGGCAAGTATTGGGGGTAGTTGATACCTTAGTAACGTCCAAGGTGGAGGAATTGAAGGAAATGATTAATGAACTGCAAACGAAGAAAAGTACTCGAAGGTGCACGTACAAGGAATTCATGGCATGTAAACCCTTGCCATACAAAGGGGAAATTGACCCGATAGCTTGTCAAAGGTGGATTTCAAGTACTGAGGCCGTGTTTATAAGAAGTAGATGTGAAGTGGAGGATCAAGTGATGTTTGCTACGGCTCTCCTACAACTCCAAGCAAAGGATTGGTGGGACGCATATTCGAAGGAATTGGGGGATGACAAAGTACAAACATTAACATGGCAAGAGTTCAAGGAGCCATTTCTGAAATATCATATCCCACAATCCGCAATTGATAAGATTCAAGAAGACTTCTTACGTCTTTGACAAAAGGATGAAACGATTGACGAGATAACGAACAAGTTCCTTGACAAGGTGAAGTTTTGTGGGGAGATAGCGGGCACTGAGAGGTTGAGAATTATACGTTATCATGCTATGTTAAAGGCTGAATATCGGGAGTTCGTAAATCCCTCCAAGTGTGCAACGTTGAATGAATTAATCGACTGGGCAAGAGATAGGGAGATCGAGTTAAGAAGGCAGGTTGAACGGGGAGAGAAAAGGGTGCCATAAGGGGGCAGGACCTTATGGGAAAAGATTAAAACCCAAAATAAAATGAAGAGAGAGCCAGGAATTATTTATATATACATATTTTAAAACTTTTAAACCTAGGTCTGAATCTTCAGACCTTGGATAATTTCACATATACATCAACTGGCAGGCTTAATTAGCATACGATCAGTACAGGCCTGTGCCCTTAAAAACGCCTAACAAACGGCTAACAAAACAGGCTGCCATAATTCGACCACTATGCTAATAATCTGCCTGTTTAGTATATAACCAGTCCGAAATTATCCAGACTTAAGTTTGAAATTTTTTATTTCCAGACTCTTTTTTTTTATATTCATCAGCCTAATGACAGGCTAAGAATCATATCAGTGTTGAATCCAATCATGATAAGGTTATAATCTATGTAGGGATTATATCAAGGCATTTAATAAAGCCTTCTTATATGAAAACACAAAGAAGAAGCATTCATGGTTTTTCAAAATATGTCCAGAAATTTATAAAAGGGACATCCCAAATTGGGTTTATAAGTGGTGGCTATCATATGGCCCTTCGGTAAAAATTTTACCAGAAAAGTTAAGAGAAAATTATAATAGATGGGTAGAAATATCTCCCACATTAATTGAATTACAGCATCAAAGGATCCTAATAAAAGGATTATCTTTATATCACTTTTTTATTCAATTTGGAATTCCATGGATCTGGAAATGGTCTCCAGAGGTGGGTTATACCCAACAACAAATTCCTTGTTTAAGAAGAGTTTTTTATACAAAATTCTGGAAGAAAATAATGAAGTTGGACAAAGATGGTGTTCCAGAAGGTCAAGAAACATTACAGAAAATTCATGACACCATAGAATTATATTCTAAGCAGATTCAATTACAAGTCCAGAGAGAATCTCCAAGTCCATTCCAGGAAATCACCAGGAAACTCAAGATGCAAGGTGAAAGCAGTATTTCTAAAAAAGAAATATTGGCTACATACTTTCAAGAAATGAAGAAAGATTTGATAAATATCATCTTCATAATCTGTATCAAAATCATTTTGACAACATTTTTCTCCTTTACAAGAGAAACATTCTTCATCAGAAGATATTAAATCTTCATTTTCTAATATATTTATATCCTCATCATAAGAATTTTCTGATTCTGATTCAGAATCATTCTCAGAATTTATTAGTAATTTAGATAATGTATCTTTTAATTGTTCATCCTCAATATTATTGAGTTTTTTCTTAACCCAACATGTTTTTGCTTTATGACCCTGACAGCCACATTTCTTACATATTATGTTAGGTTTTAAAGATTTATAATCTTGTTTTCTTTTTCTTTTTCTATCTTCTATTTTTTGTTTTCTTTTTTCAAATTTCTTATGTTTATAAAAAGATTTAATTTTCTTCTTTTTCTTAGAATTATTTTCCCTAAAATCATCCATGCCAAATTGACCACAAAATTGACCTAATTGTCTCTTTTCATTAAGAGAATGCCTTTTAATTTGTTGATTAAGTTTTATTTCATTACATAAAGCTAAACCTTCTTGGACACACGTTCCTATTAACTTGCCATAAGTATAATTTTCATAATTAATGCTTACTTCTCCTTTTCTAAGGTTTTTTCTAACCCTTTCAGCAAATAAAGGAGGTAATCCATCTATAAATTTAGATTTCCAATGAGTACTATTAGACTCAGGAAGTTCCATAACTCTACTTAAGAAAGTATCTTTATACCATCTAAAAGATGTAAGAGTTTTACACCTTAGATTTTGTAATAAAGTTCTAGTATTCTCAGAATTATTAGACCATCTACCTGTAAAATGATCAACAATATTGACAACCAGTGTATAAACTGCATTAGGAATTTGTCTATTATCTTCTTCTTTGACAGTAGTAAGAATTTTATTCCTATCAGTTTCTGATAAATAATTATCCCACCAGCCTTTTAATTGACCAGTAAAACCTGCTATAATCATTTTAGCAATATTTTCATCCGAATTATCATTACTTTTACAAATCGTACTATACATAATCATTCTGTGTATAGTATTATAGATTTGACCTTCAGACAAACCATCTATATTCCATTCATAAATATGTTTACCATGATAAGAATTATTAATTACATACTCTTGTTCTTCTATTAGAACATCTTGTGGGGTTGGTCTAGGATAATAATACATCCGTTGAGTTGGTTTATTTGCAAACTTATCAAGTTTTCTTATTTCTTCATTAATTCTTTCTTGATAATTATCTTTATCAATAGTATTTACAAATTCTTTTGTTAAAGTATTCACTCTTAAATTTGAAAACTTTTCATTTAAAAGTTGTAATTTTTTGTCTAATAAATCTGATATTTCAGTATTAGATTTTAACTTAAAATCTTTTATATCAGGAGGAGGTTGTATAGCTGGAGTAGCAACAACTTCCTTTTTCTCCTCTTGTTTCACAGGAGAATTCTTTAAACCTTTTATATAATTAGTTAATTCATTTATTCTATCATTTATTGAACTCAATTGTTCACCTAAACAAATCAAATAAATATTTGTGTAATTTTGTTGTTTAAAAATATTATTTATGTGTGAAATAGTAATTGGCAAAGTTTCATGTTTCAACAATTTTTGGAAAGCCTGGTAATACCTGGTTTCATTATCCTTTTCTATTTTAAAAGGTTGATGTGGAGGAAAACTTGTTTTTAAAAATTTTCCATTAACATTGTATTCTCTCTGTATAACAGAAATCATGCTATTAGTATATTTATTTATAAACCATGGAACAAAAAGTATAACTTTATTTTCTTCTGAAAGTTCTTTATAAAAAACTTCTTGAAACATTTTAGTATCTTGGCTATCAAAATTTTTGAAAAACCAATCTCTAAACAATTTCCATTTTTCTTGTTTAAATTCTTCACTAATAATTTTTCTTGCCAGGGAACCTGGACTAAAATCAATTTTTTCTTTTTGATCCATTAAATTGAAAAAAACATTTCTGACTCGGTTAATTCCGGTTCACTAGGTTTATAAACACCTCTCACAATATTATCAGAATTAATTCTTAATTCTTCTACCCTGTTTTCAGGTAATTCCTCTCTTATTTGAGAAGTAGAAGCTCTGGAAGGACTTCTAACAGTATATCCTAAAGGAGATATGTGATAATTTGAAGACCTGGAAGACATTGTCCTAGATATTCTAGGTTTATATTGATCAAACTGTATTTGAACAGATCCTTCAGATGTTTGTATAATATTTATAGGATTATTATCTATATATTGTTGTTTCGGAGTACAGTTATTTAATACCCAATTTTCTGGAAATTCTATTTCTTCCCATTTTATTTTCCTTCTAGTAGTAATATTTGATTTACCAAAATTAGTTTCTATAACTATTGTTTCATTTAATGGTTTATCTACCATTTTACACTGAGGATTTAGTGTGAACAAGGGTTTATAATATATTCTATAACAAATACATATAACTTCTGATCCTGGAATATAATTATATCCATGAGTTTTAATATTTAAAGTTAAAGCATCAGTTATATTGACATCAGTTAAAGATAACTGTAAATTTGGATAAACATTAAAATAGACTGGACCATGTGCCAAACTAGACTGAACTATCCCTATTAAGGATTGTTTATAATCTCTATTTCTACCATCTCTTAGAGCTGCTATAAAGCTTTCTGGTAAACCTTCTAAAGTCAAAGGTTTAAATGCAATTTGCACAACACCAATATGAATAAATTTGTATTTATCTTTTTTATATCTTATCAACTCATTATTATTTAAGAGCTTTAAAACCATTTCTTCCTTAGTAAGAGCAATTGTTTCCTCAGTAGTTTTAACTACTTGTTTTAAACCAATTCTTTCAAAAGTTTCAAGTTTATAAACTTGTTTATAATCAATTTTTGGAATTGTCCATTTATTTAATAAATCTAAATTATGAGGAATATCATATTCTTCCTCAATACTATTTTTAATAGTATCTTTATCTTCTAAAATATTCATTTTAATTTAGTTCAGTGTTGAATTTTCTCATGACATAGTTATCCTCCATGGCTCTGATACCATAAGGGGGCAGGACCTTATGGGAAAAGATTAAAACCCAAAATAAAATGAAGAGAGAGCCGGGAATTATTTATATATACATATTTTAAAACTTTTAAACCTAGGTCTGAATCTTCAGACCTTGGATAATTTCACATATACATCAACTGGCAGGCTTAATTAGCATAAGATCAGTACAGGCCTGTGCCCTTCAAACGCCTAACAAACGGCTAACAAAACGGGCTGCCATAATTCGACCACTATGCTAATAATCTGCCTGTTTAGTATATAACCAGTCCGAAATTATCCAGACTTAAGTTTGAAAATTTTTATTTCCAGACTCTTTTTTTTAAGTCATAGATTATAACCTTATCATGATTGGATTCAACACTGATATGATTCTTAGCCTGTCATTAGGCTAATGAATATCAATTTTTTTTTAAAGAAATTAATAATTAAAAGTAAATTAATTTATACCTCTAAGAGGACACACCAAGAACACCAAGATTTGTTGAAGCCTTCAGTCGACACAAATTATTTTATTTAGAATATTTTACAAGAGAGAGAGAAGAAGATTGATCGTAAGATTAGGCACCCCCACAACTAAAGACTTGAGCTCCTTTTATAATGAGAGCTTCATGGTACAGACAAGCATGAACAGTAAATTACAATAATTATACATCAATTATTTTTCGAAATTTTCAAAAAGCAGACATTATTGTGTCTGTCATAATTTGGGCTTTAATAATTCATTCTGTCCCACACGGTGGACAGCCTTTACTTTATTTCTTTGTCTTCTTCTGCTCCTTCATTGGATACCGATTTCTTGATTTCTTCTTTGAAATCTTCTATCATTATTTCCAAATCTTCTTGAAGAATTTCTTCATCTGCACCATATGGATCTTGTGATTCTCCTGCAAGAATATTTTCTTCTTCTTCTTCTTCTTCTTCTTCTTCTTCTGCTTCTGAACAATTTGATAACGGCATATCTGATATATGATTAGTTTGAATAATTTTCCCTTTAAGATTTTTCATCAAATCTTTCTTCATTTCTTGAAAGTATGTAGCCAATATTTCTTTTTTAGAAATACAAACCCAACGAAAAAGGCAAAGTATCAAGATCAAAGTAGGAAAGGAAAGGCAAGTAGTGGAATCCCGAGTTGTAAAACATGTGGGAAACATCATTCGGGTGAATGTTTATTGGGAAGGAAGGGATGTTACAAATGTGGGCAAGAGGGACATCCGTATTATAGGTGCCCCAAAAATTCAAAAGCGTGTTATAATTGTAATCAAACAGGACACATTAAAGAAGAATGCCCGAAACTCCAACAAGGGGCAAAGAAAGATGGAAAGAAAGATGAGTCTTCTAAGGCTCGTGGGAGGATGTTCCAGTTAACCTCGGATGAAGCTAAGACTAGCCCGGATGTAGTTTCAGGTATATTCTTAGTTAATTCTATGCCTATGAATGTTTTGTTCGATTCCGGGGCTAGTAGATCGTTCATTTCTAATGAATTGTTGGTTCATCCTTCATTTAAACTTGAAAAGATGTTAGTACCCTTAGAAGTGGAAGTTGCTGATAGTAAAAGTTATTTGTTACACGATATTTGTAGAAACTGTAAGATCTTAATCGAAGATGAGGAATTCAGTATAGATCTTGTTCCGATGTTTATGGGAGAATTTAAAGTAGTTGTAGGAATGGATTGGCTAGCCCAAAACCACGCCGAAATTCAATGTGAAAAGAAAGTAATTCATGTAGTAACCACGGGGGGGGGGGGGGGGGGGGAAACGGGTAAGTGTTCAAGGAGATAGGGTCATCAAGTCGAAATTGTGTTCTATAATCAAAGCTGTCAAACATGTGAAGAACGGTGGTAAGGCGTATCTATCTTACATGATTGACACCAATCGAGGTGTTCCAAAGCTGGAAGATGTGGATGTAGTGAACGAGTATCCGGATGTGTTTTCGGAAGATTTACCGGGGCTTCCGCCCAAGCGAGAAGTAGAATTCAAGATAGAGCTTTACCCGGATGCAAAATCGGTAGCTAAAGCTCCTTATCGGTTGGCCTCGACCGAAATGAAAGAATTGATGACGCAACTTCAAGAGTTGCTCGATAAGGGTTTTATTAAACCAAGTGTTTCACCATGGGGAGCACCCGTATTATTCGTAAAGAAGAAAGATGGTTAGATGCGAATGTGCATCGACTATCGAGAATTGAACAAGTTAACGGTGAAGAGTCGCTACCCGTTGCCCAGAATTGATGACCTATTTGACCAACTTCAAGGGGCAAGTTGGTTTTCGAAAATCGATCTGCGGTCGGGTTATTACCAACTGCGCGTACGAGAAGAAGATGTACCGAAGACTGCGTTCCGAACGCGGTACGGACATTACGAGTTTTTAGTAATGTCCTTTGGGCTAACGAACGCACCAGCTGCGTTTATGGATTTAATGAATCGGGTGTGCCGGCCTATGCTTGATAAGTATGTAATCGTTTTTATTGATGATATACTAATATACTCCCAAAGTAAAGCAGAGCATGCTTCTCACTTACGTGATGTATTGGAAACGCATCGCAAGGAAAAGTTATATGCGAAATTCTCAAAGTGTGCCTTTTGGCTTAGAGAGGTACAATTTTTGGGTCATGTAATCGATGCGGATGGTGTCCATGTGGACCCGTCCAAAGTAGATGCAGTAATGAATTGGGTACCCCCGAAGAATCCAAGCGAAATAAAAAGTTTTCTAGGCTTGGCCGGGTACTACAGGAGATTTATCCAAGATTTCTCCAAGACAGCCTCGCCTATGATGAAGTTAACAAATAAGAGTGAAAAGTTTATATGGGGCGAAGAACAAGAAAAAGCGTTTCAGACTTTAAAGGAAAAGCTCTCAAAGTCCCCAGTGTTGACATTATCGGATGGAACGGATGATTTGGTGGTGTATACTGACGCCTCCCACAAAGGTTTAGGTTACGTGTTAATGCAAAAGGGTAAAGTCGTTGCTTATACTTCAAGACAACTCAAGCAACATGAAAACAATTACCCAACTCATGATCTAGAATTGGCGGCGGACGTATTTGCCTTGAAGATATGGAGGCATTACCTATATGGGGTGAAATGTACTATTTACTCAGATCATAAAAGCCTCAAATATTTTTTTGAGCAGAAAGATCTTAATATGAGGCAACGAAGATGGTTGGAACTCATTAAGGATTACGATTGTGACATTCATTACCATCCCAGGAAGGCTAATGTAGTGGCGGATGCTCTAAGTCAAAAGGAGTACTCACCCCCAATTTGGGTAAAATCTATGAAGATGGTAGTCACTCCTAAACTCCTTGATGAAATTCGAGAAGCCCAAACAAAATCTCTAAATGCCGACGATTCGAAGAAAGAAAGGACGAAAGGATTTATTCATGAATTGGAATAGAATGCAAATGGTATGAAAACGAGGTATGACCGAATCTGGATACCTTAGGAATGTGATGTGAGAGAATTACTATTGAGTGAGGCTCACAAGTCTCGGTACTCCATTCATCCGGGAGCTACAAAGATGTATCGAGACTTGAGGGTGAATTATTGGTGGCCGGGAATGAAAAGAGACATTGTCAAGTATGTTGCTAAGTGTTTGACATGTTCTCAAGTAAAGGCCGAACACCAAAGGTCGTATGGAAAGTTGCAACCGCTGGAGATACCGGTGTGGAAGTGGGAACATGTAACAATGGACCCGGTGACTAAACTTCCTAAGACAAGAAAGGGGCACGATGCTATTTGGGTAGTCGTTGACTAACTAACCAAAAGTGCACATTTCTTTCCCATTTGGGAAACTTATAATTCGGAAAGGATGGCGGAAGTTTATACGAATGAGATTATATCTCAACATGGGGTTCCGGTGTCTATAGTGTCTGACCGAGATACCCGGTTCACATCTCGTTATTGGAGAAAATTTCATGAAGAATTGGGGACCCAGTTACATATAAGCACCGCATACCATCCACAAACCGATGGTCAGTCGGTACGAACTATCCAAACATTGGTTGATATGCTAAGGGCGTGTGTGATGGATTTCGGAGGAAGCTGGGATGATCATCTACCTTTGGTAGAGTTTTCATATAATAATAGTTATCATAACAGCATAAAAATGGCCCCTTACGAAATGCTCTATGGAAGGAAATGTAGGACTCCGGTTTGTTGGGGGGAAGTGGGTCAGCGTGAACTTGCGCCAAAGGATGTAGTAGCTGAAACAAATGAAAAGATTGGCATGGTTAGATCAAGAATAAAGGCAACACAAGACAGACAAAAGTCTTATGCAGATCGGCGAAGGCGACCAATTGAGTTTCAAGTGAAAGATTTCGTGTTGCTAAAATTCTCTCCATGGAAAGGGATAATTCGTTTTCGTAAACGCGAGAAGTTAGGTCCTCGATATATTGGACCATTCAAAATACTTGCTCGGGTTGGGTCGGTAGCGTACCAACTAGAATTACCACCCGCGTTGGATGGAATTCATAACACTTTTCATGTGTCGTAACTGCGAAAGTGTCTCGCGGATGAGACGACATATGTGCCTTTGCATGATATTGAAGTGGATGAAAAGTTGAATTATGTTGAAAGGCCCGTCGCAATAAAAGATTTTAAGGTGAAGCAACTCCGCAGCAAATCCGTTCGACAAGTGTTGGTTCAATGGCAACATCGGAAGGGATCGGATCTCACATGGGAAGCGGAGGATGATATGCGAAAGCACTACCCAGAGTTATTCGGTATGTATTCTGGTTTCGGGGACGAAACCATTTTTAAGGGGGGGTAGACTTGTAACACCCCAAATTTCGTATGACATGTTATAATGTTTAATCGCAATACTTTAGCGAAAAGAAATGGTAAACATGAAATTTTACCATTACTAAGATTTATAGCATTTAACAATCAAAAAAACCTTAAAATGCATTAAGTTTAGCAAAGTTAGTATAAAAATATGAGGTAAAGAGATATGTTTTAAAAGATGGGGGGTTAGTATGAAAATTTTGTAATTAAAACACTTAAAAAAATGCCCAGTGCTTGATATGTGTGTGTGTGCGATCGTGAGTTGAAGCCAGGAGAAGCCAACCCCTCAAAACCCTAAACATCTAAAATTCCATCAATTGAAAGTGAAATTAGCAAGGAATCGAATGCATGAGCTAGGAATTTTGATTTAATAAGTGTTCTTAAGATCAAGTAAGTGAAATTTCTTGATTTGGTGATGTTTGATTTTGTGGGTTTAGTAAAATTCGTGAATGTAATGCAAAAATTGGTATGAATAATGGTTGCTATGGTTGTTAAAACATCAAAAGATGTTAAATTTTGAATATGAGCATGGATTAGGGCAAAACCCACTTGTATGTCAAGGAATGGTTAGAATTGTGAAGTTCTACATGTTAATTTGGTTGTTGTTGATGAAATTGTTATGAATAATTGATTTAGAACCGTATGTTCATGGTTAAAATAGTAAATTATGAAATAGGGTTATGATTTTTATTATTAAAGATTATGATTAACCATTGATGAGATAGGATGGACATGTTATAACTACTTGTACATCATACTTTGTAGGTAGTATGCACACCATGTGTATGATGAAATGCCTAAATGAATTTAGATGTGCTTTTGTATGAAAACTTGCTAAATTGATGAAATGTGATCATGATAGGAATGTATGTGATTTATGAATGTCATATTGGGTAATAAGGAATGTGAGAATAATGGAAGCTAAGTGAATAAAGTTATGATATACAGGAACTAAGAAGGAAGAAGGGGTAAGTCACTCCAAAGCGCAAGGAAATCAGGATCACGGTAAGTTCTTATGAACTTTATTTACTCTACTAGTAGATCTATGAATGATATTATTTGATAAAACGAATTCGTGCAAATTTCCGTGATGGATCAAGATTGATTAGATGCAAGAGTTTATATTGAAAAAGGTTTTAAAAGTGATTTTGTAGTGAATACGAAACGACCCATCTAAATGGGTTGAAATGATAAGTGGAATGATTCTTAGAATGTTTATGTATTGACTTGTTCATAACGGGTCAAATGATGTAAGTGTGTTGAAATGAATGGTATGTAGTGACTCATTATAAATGAGTCGGAAAGTAGTATGTTGGATGTTTTCGAATGGAAGTAAACATGTTGTAAAGAAACATGTCATGTAAATGGGTCGAATAAAGATAGGTAACTAAAGAGTTCGAGTTGTTATGTATTATGGCTAACAAATGTTTTGTTGTTATGAATGATAGGTAAATCCCAAGTTTAGATGTGGCGTGCTCGGACCGAACACACACACGCAACGTTGACCTTATGCGCTTCCGGTCCAAGTTGTTTATTTTGAATGGGTTAATTTACCATTTTGTGTAGTAAATGTTAATTAGTAAGTGTCTAGTATGTCAGTAAGAAGTTTGGATTCTAAACCTTTTGTGTAGTTTGTACAAAATGTTCACGGCGAACCTTTCATGGTCTTAACTTTTGTTATGTTAAAAAGTGTCGTAGTATTGAATTAAAATGATATTGTTAAAAGCAGGGAGAAAAGTCCTTAATACAAACGGGTCATGTCAAAATTTTGTAAAATTGTAAGAATTTTATGTTATTAGTCGAATGAGTAAAATTTGGGCGTTTCATCCTGACTGATGATCCTAGATTTGCCAAGGCATCTGCTTCAGCATTATCCTTTCTTGGTACCTGTTCAAGTGTAAAAACATCAAAATATCCTGCTAATTTTTTGAGAATTTTGAGATACTCGATTAACTTCTCACCTTTAACTACATAGGATCCATTAAAATGATTAGTAATTAACAGGGAATCGACAAACACTTGTAAACTTTTATTATTCATATTCCTGGCCAACTCTAATCCTGCAATCAAAGCTTCATATTGTCACACCCCGACCGCGTAAAACAACAAATCGCGGCGGAAACATCGAGGCGTGTTGCAACAGAATTAATGTTTCATAACCATGGATACCAAAAAGTGTTTCGTTTTATTAAACATTGAATAATTACATCGTCTTGAAATCTAAATATACTATTTAAACATAGTCTATCATTGTTATTGAGTCACTAAGGCCTTTTCCAGTCCTATGTGAGCATGCATCTTATCAATCGATATCATCCAACAATACCTGAAACATATGTGAAAACGAGGTCAGCAAAGAAATGCTGGCGAATACATTGGTTTTGTTGAAAATAAGATTCATGACTTCTGTTTAAGAAAATGTTTAGTCATGAACCTTTTAATTTGCTTTGTCTTTGTAAAACATTTGAAAAATAATAAGTTTAGATGATATGTATAAATAAGAGAATAATGCATGATTAAATGAATAACCATGTAAAAATGAGTTTGTATAAGATAAGTTGTTTGTAAACCAGTGTCTTGTGAAAAGTATGTTACTTGTATAAAATGTTCTATGTCTCAAACTGAAATGATTCAAATAACGCTACGATATGTAATACCATACAAACACTTATATATAGGAAGTACCAGCGGCGTATCCACCATGCTTGTATCATATTACACACGCCTCGTTACTTAATCACTTAATCAAACCAAACCAACAATGTATAATGTCTATGTCAAAATGTCTATGTCAAAACCATGTCAAAATGTCATGTATAACGAAAATGATATGTATGGCTAGTTGAATGCATCAACTAAACCATAGGTGAAACGCACAAAACAAAGTATTGAAGTAAATCTTGGTTTAAATCAATACTATGTTTCGTGGAAATGCATGATCAAATGTAAATCATGTCCAGATGTTTACCCAATCGTTACCCATTCGTTCAAATCGTTCTTGTTTTAATCGTTCAAATCGTCCTTGTTTTAACTGTTCAAATCGTCCTTGTTTAATTGTTCAAATCGTCCTTGTTTTATTTGTGAACTACTTTATGATCGATTCTCTAATAACATTCAAACCTTCTTGACGCGTTCCTCGCTCCATCTCGCTCTCGCTCTCGTTCTTAACAAACCCTTACCAAAGGATAAGTTAATAATTACAGATTCAGTCGCTACCCACAACCCCCACACATAACAATGGGTGCAGTAAATAACGGGATTTGTCAGATCCTATGGTACCATAACCTAATACTGGTCGGCTTGATCATTGCTAATGAATGTCATCGGTCATGTAAACTACAACCAACAAGTTTGTTCACTTTTTGAAATTGTTATTAGTTTTTGAAATCATTGTATTCGTTCTTGAAATCATTGTTAGCGTTCTTGAAATAATTGTTATTGTTCTCGAAACCACATTGTAATTGTTCTTAAAACCGTTGATAAAACATTTAGCACATATGAGTCACCCCAAAACAGTTGAAAACAGTAAAAGAGGGGAATAATGTACTCGCCTGAGAGTGCTTAGGAGTCTTGAACAACTACCAAGTAAGCTAGAGGAGTCCCGGAAAACAAACGGTACCTAATATAGGTAACTACATAAATAACCCGGACCTAAATCGGAAGACTGGGTAGCAGGAGGGTTTGTAAACCAAATGAGTGTAGGAACTCATATGATATGGTTTAACAAAGCCTACATACTAAATGAAACTTAACCTAAGTATTATCGACCCATCGCGACCCATTAAGGTAGCTTATGCTACTTTAACGCGTCGTTCGCGTGAAACGCGTTCGGACCGCCTAACTAGTTCTACGACAAGTGTTATATGCCTAAACATGTTACATAATCAGTTATGTGACAAAAGTTTAGGTTACATATGCTTAATTACCAATTATACATGAAAAGGGTATTCTGGTAATTTACCTAAGGCATATAAACTACCTATCATACAACTACTTAAACGATGTGACCATAGGGTATAACCTCGGAAGGTTATTCCCTACCTACTATGGTCACCTAATGTATTTGGTCGGATCCTAATGATCGACCAAACTGGGTCGGGTTCGAAGGTATAGGCGATTTATCAGATCGCCTACCCTACGACCCTAGACAACGTGGTAATTAGTGGGCATAGTCCCAAGGGACTATGACCAACGTGATTACACTCACGTTGCGAAGTTCAAACGAACTTCGCATTGACCATTACTGGTCAACGCTGAAAGTCAAACTAAGTTTGACTTTCGGACTCGAAAAGCAGTAAAAATAAGGAAAAGAACGAAAGAATACTTACGAAGGGTCCCCGAATGCTAATCTAGATCAATATAGTTCAGGTATGAAACAAGGTTTCAACTTAGAACACAACTAATCAGATTCTAGTGCCTTAAAACAATGAAAGGCATGGGGTATATATAGTTTTCGGTGAACCGTTGAGATCGTTTCATGGAAAACGTGCCTTAATCCCATCCGTACATGTGTTGAAATGTCATGGTGTTTAGGTGTTTAAATTCCATCCACACATGTGTTGAAATGTCATGGTGTTTAGGTGTTTAAATTCCATCCACACATGTGTTGAAATGTCATGGTGTTTAGGTGTTTAAATTCCATCCACACATGTGTTGAAATGTCATGGTGTTTAGGTGTTTAAATTCCATCCACACATGTGTTGAAATGTCATGGTGTTTAGGTGTTTAAATTCCATCCACACATGTGTTGACTAAGCATTGTTAGAATGTGTGGTTGTGAATTAAACAACGGCTAATACATCGAATCTGGTCCCGAAAGTGCAAAACTGATCCAAAAGACGCGACGCATGGATTTTTCTTATGCCGAACACTAAAATAAAATGTTTTAGTGCTTACATAAATTTTTGGATGTCCGGATGTATTCAGAACGTAAGTTATGCGCGAAAATGCAAACTTGTGCACTTTTTTGACACTTTTAGTCCCTGAATGTCCCAAAAGTTTATTTTAGCACACCAAACCCCTCAAAACTTATTTCTAAGTTATGTAAAGGATATTTAAGGTGTGTTTAACTTATGGTTATGTTCCGGAATGTTCGTTACAGTTCAAATTGGCATACTTTCGCAGTTTGTCAACTTTAGTCCCTGTAAGCGAGTTAACTTGTTTTCGGCATACCAAACCTTCCAAAACTTATTTCTAAGTTATGTAAAGGTTATTTAAGGTATGTTAAGCCTATTTCACTATTCCGGAGTGTTCGTTGCATTAAACTGGTTATATTTACGCATCGGTGCGCGTATAACCTTCCAGAAAGCGATTTAGAGTTTGAAATAGAACAAGAATTGATATGTGTAAATGATACACACATTTTTACAAATCCCAAGTATGAAATATAATATTTCATTGGTTCGGTATTTGTTTGATGGCCGTGGAGGCACAGGTGTTACAGTCTCCCCTACTTTAGGAAATTTCGTCCCGAAATTTATTTAGAGGAAACTTGTGAGAGTTTAAAACATGAAGTTGAAAAGACCGAACAACATTGGTTAGGGTTCTGAACCTCTAGTAATCTTAATAACATTATGCTCGCAATGTAAGAGGGATACTTATATACAAGTATATAAAGCGTCATTGGTGCGTCCACCGTACCTCTATTACATCGTTCTCATTCCGTTATTGTTGTCACTATCGGCTCTTACACATAATAAATCTTACTGGGTTTCTGTGCACTAAATTTCATAATTATGTACGCGTCCATAATCAGACAATTCCTTGCACAGTTCACACAGTCTATTTTATAATGTGTAGGGTAAAACCAAATGAACATTCTTATGATGAGTGTGACTAGACCGCCATAGAGTCCTTTTAATTAAATCAATAAATGATCTAAATAGACTATCAAGGAGTCTGTCCAGCTACATCACTAGATGTCGTTCTTTAACCAAATTGTGAATCAATCTTTTTGACTAGACCACTAAAAGGGTCTATTATCGAACCATGGAGTGGTACCATATAACCCAAGGGTCTTAACTACAACGTAGAAGCCCATAAAGATTTAGGTAGTACCTTTTGAATATCCTACTATGAATCCCTCATATGAAGATATGGAAGATTCTATGAGGATTTGAAAATCGTATCACACAAAAACATAGAGGAGAACACACAAACACATAACATATAATCGTATAATCGTTCAATTTGTTTAATTGTTTAATTTGTTATCGTTGGACACGGGTATTTAAAGCATACTAGGGATCAAATCCTTAATTGCGGCAATTTGGATTGATCCATATGAATACCCTGCTTGTTGACTACTTGACCCAAAAACTGAACTTCTTTAAGCCAAAATTTCCTCTTGGAAGATTTAGCGAAAAGTTTGTTCCTTCTTTAGGGGTTCCAATGTCAACGAAGGTGTTGATCGTGATCGGCTCATGATATGAATAGATCAAGATGTCATTAATAACAATGACGAACTGATCCAAATAAGGCTTGCAGACTCTATTTATTAAGTCTTTGAAGATGGCTGGAGCATTTGTCAACCAGAAAGGCATGACTGTAAACTCTTAATGGCCATACTTCGTGCAGAAAACCGTTTTGGGAATATCTTCTTCGAGAATACAAAGTTGATGATACCCAAAACGCAAATCGATCTCGGAAAATATGAAACGCTAAGCAGTTGATCGCAGAAATCGTTGATTTAAGGTAGGGGATATCGATTCTTGATGGTAAGCTTACTTAGGCTTACGTTAATCGATATACATTCGAAAAGATCCATTTTTCTTTTCACAAGGAGAACAAGAGTTTCCCCAAGGTGAAAAGTTCGGACGGATGAATCCTTTATCAGACAACTCTTGAAGCTGTTTTGATAATTCTTGCATCTCGAACGGTGCAAGATGATAAGATACTTTAGATTTAGAATAAACAAGCGTTTGAGGTTCTTAGGGAGATCTCAAGTGATCGAAAAAATGACAGAACCACACGAGTAGTTTTGTCTTTGTGTTGACATCTTAAGGTTGGATCAAACATTCATACAATTGCATTAGTTAAAAATAAAAACCACAAATTTTTATTTATATAACAACCGCATTGTCTTTAAATGTTACAAGATACCAACCAGAGGAAAAACAAAATACTAATTGTTCACTCCTTCATCATCGATTGCCTCATTGATGTTAAACACTCGACCACGTGCTGGATTCACATTGACGTTGACATTTGCATTTGTGTTTGCATTAGCATTTGCATTCACCAGTCTTGGGCAGTTGTGGCGGAAGTGACCAATCTCTCCGCAGTTGAAACATGAACCCAGTGGAAATCTCGCAGCATTCCCTTGAACCGGAGCTTGAACCTGAGCAGCCTGATTTTGTCCCAAACGACAAATCTTGGCCAAATGCCCAAGTTTACCACACGTCGTGCATTGCCAGCAAGCTTGTTGTACTGCGTGATGACCATTGCAGCGTGCACAATAAGGTGCAGTACCGGCATATGCTTTCTTTGCAGGTGGCTGAGCTGGTTGGTTCCGCGGGTTCTGAACAGTCTGTGCTGTAACAGCAAAGTTCTGGGCATCCTTCCGCTTCTTCGATTTCTTTGACGTCTCACCTTCCTTTCCCTTCTCGTTTTGACCTTTCTTGCTATCCTCCCTGTCAGACCCCTGCTTCTTACCCTTGTCACCCTTTCTGTGTAACTTATTC
Organism: Helianthus tuberosus; assembly: GCA_030545235.1. NCBI lineage: Eukaryota > Viridiplantae > Streptophyta > Magnoliopsida > Asterales > Asteraceae > Helianthus > Helianthus tuberosus. The sequence goes on along the minus strand of JARYGA010059718.1, from coordinate 6,969,518 downwards.
TTCCGAATCTGCGACTCAGTCAATGTCGCAGCTAACTCGATCGCCTGACGGAGTGTGGCAGGGCTACTACCAGTAAGGATGTCTTGTACCGAGTCAGGTAGGCCGTCGATGTACCTTTCGATAGCTATGTCAAGTGGGGTAACCATTGTCGGGCAAAGCAGACTCAGCTCCTCAAACCTATCAGTATACGCCCTGTGTTCACCACTATCTTGCTTTAACTCATCAAATTCCTTCTCCAAAGCTCGCTGCTCATGACGAGGACATAATTCCCTCATCATCAGAGCCCTAAGTTCAGCCCATGTCTGTGCGAGAGCAACTTCCGCACCTCGGTCTCTCATTACCCCATTCCACCATGTAAGAGCCCTCTTCTGAAACACGCTCGAGGAGAACTCGACCTTGCGATTATCCGGGCACTGCACGTGGCGAAAAGTATTCTCAATGCTTTCGAACCACTGAAGAAGCCCAGTTGCTCCTTCAGAACCACTAAACTTGAGTGGTTTAGCCTGGTTGAAATCCTTGTATTTGCATAGCACATTGTTGTTGTTGTTGGCTTGGTTCCATTGAGCAAAGAGGTTTGGAAACTGAGCAGCCATCTGCTGCGCAATAATTTCTGCCAGCTCGGCAGTCTCTATCTGGCTTTCGCGTCGAGGAGGCATTGTCTAAAAGAGGAAACATGAAAGGAAACGAGTGAGAGAAATAGACGAAAAGAATGAGATGAAACAAATCTAATGAAAGAAAGGATAGTGGTCATTTGTTTGTTACTACAAAGCAACAAACGACACACAGTGACAAATCAAAGTAAATGGGTAAAAAATAATGTATCGCGAAGACATGCTCGCCTATAAGTGAACACTCATCCCAAGAATTCCCAGGTAAGCACAACTGGTCTCGCGTCTGATGAGATGTATACGAAGTGCTTGCCTAGACAGAAAACCCAGAATACAGGCATTCACCCTTCCAGTTTGCACGTGTTCACATTATTTAAAACCCAAAACCTTGTCGAGATTTTAAAAATTTAAAAGGGGTTCAAAACCATATAACAGAGGGTTCAAAACCTTGTAATCAATCATCCTAGAACAGATGATTAGTTTTCAAAGCGGTTTCGAAAATTATGCTCTTGTTGTGGTCGTCGCCTAAGGATAGGTGACGGTATTGTTTTATGACTAAACGCAAGTAAACTCGCGTTAGGGTCCTAAGAAGGTTATAGACTAGGTCAAAGCATTACTAATAACCTAATTCCCTATAACCATTGGCTCTGATACCATCTTTTCTGTCACACCCCGACCGCGTAAAACAACAAATCGCGGCGGAAACATCGAGGCGTGTTGCAACAGAATTAATGTTTCATAACCATGGATACCAAAAAGTGTTTCGTTTTATTAAACATTGAATAATTACATCGTCTTGAAATCTAAATATACTATTTAAACATAGTCTATCATTGTTATTGAGTCACTAAGGCCTTTTCCAGTCCTATGTGAGCATGCATCTTATCAATCGATATCATCCAACAATACCTGAAACATATGTGAAAACGAGGTCAGCAAAGAAATGCTGGCGAATACATTGGTTTTGTTGAAAATAAGATTCATGACTTCTGTTTAAGAAAATGTTTAGTCATGAACCTTGTAATTTGCTTTGTCTTTGTAAAACATTTGAAAAATAATAAGTTTAGATGATATGTATAAATAAGAGAATAATGCATGATTAAATGAATAACCATGTAAAAATGAGTTTGTATAAGATAAGTTGTTTGTAAATCAGTGTCTTGTGAAAAGTATGTTACTTGTATAAAATGTTCTATGTCTCAAACTGAAATGATTCAAATAACGCTACGATATGTAATACCATACAAACACTTATATATAGGAAGTACCAGCGGCGTATCCACCATGCTTGTATCATATTACACACGCCTCGTTACTTAATCACTTAATCAAACCAAACCAACAATGTATAATGTCTATGTCAAAATGTCTATGTCAAAACCATGTCAAAATGTCATGTATAACGAAAATGATATGTATGGCTAGTTGAATGCATCAACTAAACCATAGGTGAAACGCACAAAACAAAGTATTGAAGTAAATCTTGGTTTAAATCAATACTATGTTTCGTGGAAATGCATGATCAAATGTAAATCATGTCCAGATGTTTACCCAATCGTTACCCATTCGTTCAAATCGTTCTTGTTTTAATCGTTCAAATCGTCCTTGTTTTAACTGTTCAAATCGTCCTTGTTTAATTGTTCAAATCGTCCTTGTTTTATTTGTGAACTACTTTATGATCGATTCTCTAATAACATTCAAACCTTCTTGACGCGTTCCTCGCTCCATCTCGCTCTCGCTCTCGTTCTTAACAAACCCTTACCAAAGGATAAGTTAATAATTACAGATTCAGTCGCTACCCACAACCCCCACACATAACAATGGGTGCAGTAAATAACGGGATTTGTCAGATCCTATGGTACCATAACCTAATACTGGTCGGCTTGATCATTGCTAATGAATGTCATCGGTCATATAAACTACAACCAACAAGTTTGTTCACTTTTTGAAATTGTTATTAGTTTTTGAAATCATTGTATTCGTTCTTGAAATCATTGTTAGCGTTCTTGAAATAATTGTTATTGTTCTCGAAACCACATTGTAATTGTTCTTAAAACCGTTGATAAAACATTTAGCACATATGAGTCACCCCAAAACAGTTGAAAACAGTAAAAGAGGGGAATAATGTACTCGCCTGAGAGTGCTTAGGAGTCTTGAACAACTACCAAGTAAGCTAGAGGAGTCCCGGAAAACAAACGGTACCTAATATAGGTAACTACATAAATAACCCGGACCTAAATCGGAAGACTGGGTAGCAGGAGGGTTTGTAAACCAAATGAGTGTAGGAACTCATATGATATGGTTTAACAAAGCCTACATACTAAATGAAACTTAACCTAAGTATTATCGACCCATCGCGACCCATTAAGGTAGCTTATGCTACTTTAACGCGTCGTTCGCGTGAAACGCGTTCGGACCGCCTAACTAGTTCTACGACAAGTGTTATATGCCTAAACATGTTACATAATCAGTTATGTGACAAAAGTTTAGGTTACATATGCTTAATTACCAATTATACATGAAAAGGGTATTCTGGTAATTTACCTAAGGCATATAAACTACCTATCATACAACTACTTAAACGATGTGACCATAGGGTATAACCTCGGAAGGTTATTCCCTACCTACTATGGTCACCTAATGTATTTGGTCGGATCCTAATGATCGACCAAACTGGGTCGGGTTCGAAGGTATAGGCGATTTATCAGATCGCCTACCCTACGACCCTAGACAACGTGGTAATCAGTGGGCATAGTCCCAAGGGACTATGACCAACGTGATTACACTCACGTTGCGAAGTTCAAACGAACTTCGCATTGACCATTACTGGTCAACGCTGAAAGTCAAACTAAGTTTGACTTTCGGACTCGAAAAGCAGTAAAAATAAGGAAAAGAACGAAAGAATACTTACGAAGGGTCCCCAAATGCTAATCTAGATCAATATAGTTCAGGTATGAAACAAGGTTTCAACTTAGAACACAACTAATCAGATTCTAGTGCCTTAAAACAATGAAAGGCATGGGGTATATATAGTTTTCGGTGAACCGTTGAGATCGTTTCATGGAAAACGTGCCTTAATCCCATCCGTACATGTGTTGAAATGTCATGGTGTTTAGGTGTTTAAATTCCATCCACACATGTGTTGAAATGTCATGGTGTTTAGGTGTTTAAATTCCATCCACACATGTGTTGAAATATCATGGTGTTTAGGTGTTTAAATTCTATCCACACATGTGTTGAAATGTCATGGTGTTTAGGTGTTTAAATTCCATCCACACATGTGTTGAAATGTCATGGTGTTTAGGTGTTTAAATTCCATCCACACATGTGTTGACTAAGCATTGTTAGAATGTGTGGTTGTGAATTAAACAACGGCTAATACATCGAATCTGGTCCCGAAAGTGCAAAACTGATCCAAAAGACGCGACGCATGGATTTTTCTTATGCCGAACACTAAAATAAAATGTTTTAGTGCTTACATAAATTTTTGGATGTCCGGATGTATTCAGAACGTAAGTTATGCGCGAAAATGCAAACTTGTGCACTTTTTTGACACTTTTAGTCCCTGAATGTCCCAAAAGTTTATTTTAGCACACCAAACCCCTCAAAACTTATTTCTAAGTTATGTAAAGGATATTTAAGGTGTGTTTAACTTATGGTTATGTTCCGGAATGTTCGTTACAGTTCAAATTGGCATACTTTCGCAGTTTGTCAACTTTAGTCCCTGTAAGCGAGTTAACTTGTTTTCGGCATACCAAACCTTCCAAAACTTATTTCTAAGTTATGTAAAGGTTATTTAAGGTATGTTAAGCCTATTTCACTATTCCGGAGTGTTCGTTGCATTAAACTGGTTATATTTACGCATCGGTGCGCGTATAACCTTCCAGAAAGCGATTTAGAGTTTGAAATAGAACAAGAATTGATATGTGTAAATGATACACACATTTTTACAAATCCCAAGTATGAAATATAATATTTCATTGGTTCGGTATTTGTTTGATGGCCGTGGAGGCACAGGTGTTACACATATTCTGCTTCATTATTAGTGGCAGGAAATTCACCCCTAATAGCCTGGGGTATTATGTCCCCCTGTGGCGATTTCAGTAGTTTACCCAATCCTACACCTCTTACATTAGATGCACCATCAGTATATAATGTCCAGGATTCTAGATTTTCTCCTAGCTGTTGTACTTCTGGGTCTACTTCATTTTGAATATCACTACTGAAATCAGCCACAAAGTCGGCTAGAGCCTGAGACTTTATAGCATTTCTAGGTTCATATACTAGATCATAGGCACTTAATTTTACTGACTACTTTGCCATTCTGCCTGACATCTCAGGTTTCCTAAGCACATTTTTAACAGGATCATTAGTTTTAACATGAATCCTATGTGTTTCAAAATAATGTTTAAGCTTAGTCGATGCCATAACTAGAGCCAATATTAATTTTTCTAAATGAGAATATCTAGTTTCAGCATCTAATAAGCTTTTGCTAACATAATAGACAGGATACTGCTGACCTTCATGATCTTTTACCAAGACAGCACTTACTGCGTTCCCTGATACTGCAAGATATAGGGATAATGGTTCACCATCCTCGGGCTTCATCAATAGTGGTGCAGTTGAAAGATACTGCTTTAATTCCTGCAAGGCTGCTTCATGCTTCTCTCCCCATTCGAATTTCCTATTCTTCTTCAGGATATCATAAAATTCCTTGCATCTTTTCGAGGATCTTGATATAAACCTGTTTAGTGCTGCTACTCGCCTTGTTAGTCTTTGTACATCTTTCATGTTTGAAGGTGACTTGATATCCAGGATAGCTTTAATCTGTTCTGGGCTTGCTTTGATCCCCCTTTTAGTCACCATGTATCCTAGAAACTTTCCTGCCCCCACTCCGAAATGGCATCTGGCAAGATTTAGTTTCATGTTGTACTGGTCCAGGATATCGAATGCTTCTCCAATATCCCGGAGATGATCCTCAGCTTTCTTGGACTTTACCACCATATCATCAATGTATACCTCCATGGTGTCCCCCAGTTTGTTTTTAAACATCATGTTCACCAATCTCTGGTATGTTGCACCTGCATTTTTCAAACCAAAAGGCATAGCAGTATAACAATAAATACCTGTTGGTGTCCTGAAAGCGGTATCCTCCTGGTCCGAAGGTTCCATTTGTATTTGCTGGAATCCTGAGGATGCATCCATGAAGGTTAACATTTCATGACCGGCAGTAGCATCCACCATTGAGTCGATATGAGGCAGAGGGAATGGATCTTTAGGACATGCTTTATTCAAGTCTGTGTAATCTACACAAACTCTCCATTTCTCATTTTTCTTTTGCACCACAACTACATTTGCTAGCCATTTGGGAAATTTAACTTCCCTAATCATCTTGCTCTTTAATAATCTTTCAACCTCTTCCTGAATGATCGCATTCCGTTCTGGAGCAAACTTCCTTCGTTTATGTTGGACAGGCTTGAAAGACCTATCAATTTCGAGCTTGTGAGTTATAATATCCTTGGAAATACCTGTCATATCCTCATGTTTCCATGCGAATGTTGACATCCTGCATTTCAAAAAGTTAGTTAATTGATTTTCAATATCCTGAGGGATATTGGTTCCTACGAGCACCGAGATATCTGGATTATCCTGATCCAGGATAATTTTCTTAACATCCTGCTCTAAAGCCTCCAAGATATCCTGGGCCCGCGTCTTTAATTGCTATGTTGCATTGGGTTTGGTTGAGGATTTCATCGAGGAAGAATAACACTCCTTCGCTTCTTGTTGATCACTTTCTACTTTGACAATCCCCCAAGGGGTAGGTATCTTGATGCACTGGTGATAGGTATATGGCACAACTTTCATATCATAGATCCATGGCCTACCCAATATAATATTGTAGCAGGATAAGCAGTCCATGACACAGAAGCGTTGCATTGAATTGACTCCTTCAATATACACAGGCAACTTTATTTCTCCCATGGTATTCCTGGCTTCTCCACTGAACCTAACAAGCACAGTGGATTTCGAAGTAATATCCATCGGGGATACATTCATCCTCTTTAGTGTTTCCAGCTGAATTATGTTGACGAAGCTGCCATTATCCACAAGTATCTTTGTCAGTTGTGAGGGTTGACATCCTGGTTGGCTTATCTCCCCTTTCTGCCTTAGCCTCCCTTGCATGTCTTTTCGCTGCAGAGTACAAAGTTCCACAAATGTCGGATCCTCCTGAAATAAAGTTAATTATCTTGGCATCCGTAGGAGGTGATGCTGCACGTTCAGGATCCTTCTCAGTATCCTGACCCTTATTCTTCTTTCTTCCCAGAAGATCCTTCAGATATCCTTTGCTCAGCAGATAGCTTATTTCTTTCCTCAGGGCAATGAAATCTTCTATAACATGTCCAAAATCCTCATGGAAGGCACACCACTTGGATTTATCCTTCCAATCAGCTTTCTGTTGGTTCTTCCTAGGCCACCTTGCTTTGTCTCCTAAACCCTGCATAGCATACATCAGTTCAGGTATATTGACAGAAAAACAATATTCTGATAACTCAGGATACTCCTCAGGATCCTCGTCTTCAACAGCATTCACATTCTTGCTATCATTTCGGCCATATGGTTTAGAGCGATATGGCTTGTACGAGGATTCTGACTTTGTTGGTGCACACATCTGTCGTCTTCGTCTTATATCGAGTTTTGAGTTCGTTGCGGATTTGATCGAGCATGATGTCATCATATCAAATGATGACATCATAATGGTGACATCAATGTTGACATCATCACAAGACAACATCACGTGAATTGCATGGAATGTCAAATCAGATTTGTAATATATTTTGTTCGCTTGAAATTGTAAATTGTTTTTGTTCGCTTGAATCGGTTTAGTCGCTTGAAGTGATAGCTTGAGCATGCATGTATAGTTTCAAGCGACCAAGCACCCACTATATATATGTGTCATTTGTTATGTCAAGCGAACAGAACAGACCAGAACCTTGTAATTGATACCGAAGTGCTGCCGGTATTTTTTGTGATTGTAATTACTGTTAAATCAATATACACAAGGTTTAAAGTGATATTCAAGCTGTTTCTACATTCGTTTCTTAGTTTCTGCCTCTGACACGTACGAGAGCTCTTCCGATCGACTCATTCGGGTCGAAACACGATCCTACAATTGGTATCAGAGCTTAGGACGAGGAGTTCTTGCTATATTCAGCTTGAAAATCTGTTTTCTACACCTTCTTTCACAAAATTAAAAATTTTTACGGTTAAAATCAGCTCAAACTTTCACATCTTGTGCGTAATCATGATTTAAGGAATCCTGGAAAGTTTCAGCACTAAAATCAACTTAAAAACGAGTTAAAATCATCTGATCGCTTGAAATTTTGTTCGATATGCTGATGTCATCTGCTTGATCGCTTGAAATTGACTGGTAGCTTGAAAAAAAATCAACCTTGTTCGCTTGAAACTGGCTGTCAGCTTGAAATTGTCTGGTCGCTTGAAAATACAACGTCTGATCGCTTGAAAAATACACTGCTTGAAAGATGTATCGAGTTGTGTGAAAACATTAAACAAGTTTGTCAGGTCTTGTAAATTGGAAAAGAGATCATTTGAATATTGTCATGTTGCATGATAGTCAACTTTGTCAATATTGTTTCAAAATATAGAGAATATCGAGAATATTGGAAAAGAAAATATTGTTGTGATGTATTTTAAGTCGTGCATGTGAGATGTGTCGACAAAAAGTGCATCAGGTCATGTGATTATATCAGCTATTATAATGTGCATGTGATCTGATTAAAATCTTGTCGACAAGTTCTTAAAGTCAATTTGTCAGCCCATGTGATCAAGATAAAGCAGCCCAAGTTATCATGAGTTTCATACATATAAGGCCCAATCAGTTGTCAGTTTAGTGGATTTACATTAATATAAGCGGTCCAATCAATCCAAGTTATCACGTGATTTTTAAGTGCACCGGCCCATGTGACTTGGATTAGTGTCGGATACACAAAGTTGGTTTCGGCTCATTCACTCAGTTTGCACAATTTGGAGGTTTAGTCAGTCTGCAAGTCTTCAACACGAGTCCACAAATCTTCAACACGAGTCTTCGATTGATTTCATCAACACATTTTTACGTGTTCAACTCATTTAAACTGATAATTTGTTTGTTTGTTTGTTGTCAGGTGTTTTTGCCAAAGTATATCAAATTTTCCGAAGACATGGAAGAGGAATTCTACAATGCTTTTGCCACACCAGTCGCTCCCGTTACTGCTGCAGAGAATTTATACAGTGAAAATGAAACGGGAACTCATCAAAAACCGCCAAAGTTGATGTATATTGAAGATTTTCAGGGTTGGAAAAACCGATTTGAGAATTGGGTTCAGGCTTACAGATTCGATGCTTGGTGTTCTTTACTGAAAGATTACGAGAAACCAAAGAATGAACGTGGGTTGGAAAAGGGTTTCAATGATTTTACTGAAGCTGATAAGTTGAAGTTCACTAGTGAGAAGATGATGATCAACATTTTACAGCAAGCAGTTAAAGAAGACATCTTTGTCTTACTTCAACATAATGGAACTGCTAGATCAATCTGGGAAGCTTTACTTCAGAAATTCCGAGGGAGTGCTGATATGATCAAAAACAAAAAGGCCTTATTGAAGAAGTCATTTGACATATTTACTGCATTTGATCATGAAACCACCAAGGAAACAATAGATAGATACTGTCATCTGGTTCTAGAAATGAAAAGATTGGATATTCAGAAAGATGATGATGAGTGGGTTGATAAGTTAGCAGAGGCATTACCTCAACAGAAGTGGGGAACTTATCTGATGATTGTGAAACTCATGAGGAAGACTGAGAGTATGAACTTGGCACAGTTTATCCAGAAGATTGAGGAATAAGAGCTGGATATTCAAAAGACTGCTATAATGACGAATCCAAATGCAAAACAAGATGTTAGTTTGTATTACAGAGGTAACAAGTTTGAGGCCACTCCCAGCCCTAGTCCAAAGATTCAAACTGGTTACAGTGCTAATAGTTCGTCTGGAACAAAGAACAGTAATGTGACTCAAAGTGGTGGATCTTCATCATTCTCAAGTTTTGATCCAAACAGCACAACATCAAGTTCTCAACGACAAAATTCAACAAATTTTCAGTGTAATGTTACTTTAAACATTCAAAATGGTCAGAATTTGTCTCCAGAAGTTGCCAAGCAGCACATGGCATCACTGGTTACTATGTTAGAATCTTACGAAAGTTTGATCGATGGGAAGATTGGCAATCCGATGCTTACCAAAGAAGATTACGACCAAATTGATGCTGAAGAACTTGAAGTGATGGATATCAAATGGTGCTTAGCAAGTGCTTGGAGGAGAGCTGAAAAGTTTCAAGAGATTACTGGTAGAGATGAATTTCGAGGAATGGCTACCTCTCCATTGGGATTTGATAAATCAAAGGTTACCTGTTTCCGTTGTAAAGGAAAAGGTCATTTTAAACGAGAGTGCAAAAGTAAAGAAGCTACCGGGAATCAAGATAGAAACAATTATTATCAGAAATCAATCTTCCATCAGACTGCTCAACAACCTCAAATGGCACATGCTCATGCTACTAATGATGGAAAGAAGAAAGCTTTACTGATTCATCAAGATGATGAAAAAGTTGCAGAGGGATTTAGTTGGGATAAATACATTCCATCTGATTCAGGCTTTGTTGCTAGAATACTAGGTGAAGAGGCTAGTGAGAAAAGAATCCCGATATTTCCTGATCTTGGAAGCGATGTGGATACCGATGATGAGGAAGAACATCTTAACAAAGCTAGAAAAGGCATTGATCTAACTAGTTTTAATTTGTTTTTTGCAGATAAAATGGAGATGTTGTACCAGAAGAAGATGGCAAGATTGAGGAAAGAGCTGGAAGCAGCAAAAATGCAAGCTGCTGAAAAGACAGAAGTAGGAGAAGAAATTGTTGAAGTAGAGAAAGTTGTTGATAAGATTGTCGAGATCGAAAAGATTGTTGAAATTGAAAAAATTGTTGAAGTTGAAAAAATAGTTGAAGTTGAAAAATTAGTCGAAGTTGAGAAACTTGTCGAAATAGAGAAAATCGTCGAAGTAGAAAAGATCGTTGAGATTGAAAAGATAGTTGAAAAAATGGTTGAAGTTGAAAAACCGTGTTCAAAGTGTTCAGAATCTTGTAAAGCTTGTGAAGAAAAAGACAAGAAGATTGTTGATTTAGAGAAGATGAAAGAAGATTTGTTGTCTGATGTGAAGTATGTGAAGGAGTCATACGATGTGCTGAATAGGACAGTTGATAGTTTGAAAAGAACAAATTCAGAAATTGAAAAAGCAAATGACAAAATGAGCGCAACATTAATGACAAAGCAGAGTGTCATAAATGATTACATCGAAGACTGTGCTAATATGAAAAAGGAGTTGGAGCTTGAAAAGATCGAAAGTGAAAGGATTAAACGATTACTGTTGAGTTATACTACATGTGATTATCTGATTGATCACGTTTATCCTACTGTTGCAGGTTTGGAGGCATTCAAGGAGAAAAAGACTGAAGATACTGATACTGGTAAGAAACCAAGTGTCAAGTATAACAGATGTCCGCCCCCGATCCATGAAACTTATTCTTCCAGGAATCCTAATGATGAGCGTCTAAAAAAGGCAGTCAAGATCAAGTTAAAGTCTGAAATCATTGATGAATTACCAGGCACTATTGATGTTACATTCACAGCGTCTGACACTGATCATGAGTCTGAGTTAGTAAAGAAAGTTGTTGATCAGGTGTTAGATACGGATGAAGAGTCAAAGTCGGAGTCTAAGTCTGAAAGTCAGAGTTCGTCAGAAAGGAGTCCGAGTTCGCCGGTCAAAAGGGTGTATGATAATGAATTTCTTCTATCAAAATCTAATTTGAATGTTGGATCAATCAAAGTGGCTTATACTTTGTATGATTCAGACAAATTATATTCTGATGAGGAATTCCCAATAAGAAGTGTTAAAAATGAAATGATCAAACAGGTTTTCAAATTAACAGAAATTAATATTTCTGAAATAAAAGATTTAAATCTTCATGAAAAACCTAACAAATACACTTCAAGAGTTCAACAGAGATTGAACAAGAAAAAGGGTTACAGTTATGGTTCTGGTTATCGAAAGAAATCAAACTACAATGGTAATCTCAAAAAGAAAGGTCTTGGTTTTAATTCATCAGAAAATTATAAAAATCAGAAAACTTATAAACCAAATACAAAATTTGTTGCAGGTGGAAGTTGTGAAGATGAGCAGAAGAAACCATTCTGGAAACAGTCGAATCAAGAGTTTCTTGCTGAAGTGAAGAAGAATGTGAGAAGGTTTGCTGAAAGAGTTGACAGAAGAACCTGTTTCAAATGTCAGGAAGTTGGACACATAGCTTGGAATTGCTCCAAGACTAACTACCAAAAACAGGGAGTTTCTTCTAACTCTGTTTTGAGAAAGACTTGTGTTGATAAGAAAGAACAACCTGTAAAAATTGTTAAAAAGTTTGAAAATTCTACTTCTGAGGAAGGAGAAAGTTCAAAAAGATTTTACAAAAGAAGAGGTGATTTGAGTAAACAAAAGTGGGTGGTTAAATTTGAGGGTAATTCTGACAATGAATCTGATTCCATAAAATCAGAGGAGTCTTTGGTTGAGAAAAAGATTGTGAATTCCGTTCCTGAGTTGAACGATGAGAATTTTCCTCCATTGTCAAAGGAAAATTGGAAGTCTAAAGTTGGGAAGGTTGAGATATCAAATCAATTCTTCGCTGATAAGGGAGAATTTGATGTTGAAAAGGCTTTCAATGGGAAAGTCAAACATATTTTCGGGAAGATGGTTGATAGGAAGGTTAAGGGTGCCAAAGAATTTTACAAATCAAAATGTTGGTGGGATAGATGTGTTCCAAAATCACCCAAGGCTGGTGAAGCTTGGGTGGACATAATGTTTGAGTAAAAATCCGGACTTGCCGGAGCTCCCAGGTTGGTAAGAGTGGAGCAGGAATCGGCATCTTTCTTAGCAAATGATCTTTCAAGTGGTAAAGTTGGTAAAGTACAAGTGGTATATTTAAATTGTTATATTTTGATGTACAAGTGGTTATGATTGTTAAGTGAACCTGCTAGTGGTTGTTGAAGGTTTTCACTGACAAGTGGTTAATCAAGGTCATTAAATTGAACTTGATTGGACCATACTTACATGTGGTATTTTGGAGAACAATGTGATGAACCCCTAACCTACAAGTGGTCTTAAAATCAACAAAACTAATTTTCCGGAAAAACCATTTGATTAAAACAAACTTAAGTGTTTTGAAATCACAATGGGAAAATAGTTTGTTGTGAGGGGGAGTTCTGATTGTTTATGCCAAGTGGATGGCGATTTGAAGCGATTTGATATTGGTTGTCATTTTATTGTATAGTTTGTTTTCAAATTTCCTAAAATGTGTTTGCATTTTAGGGGGAGTAAAAATTTTCAAAAAATCCAAAAACATTAGAAAATTTGAAAAAGGCAAAAACATGATAAAATCAAAAATGAGTTTTGGTGTCAAAGAAGAGGAAATGATAGTACATTAGTAGACAGTCACGGTATGCTAAAGAAATGTAATGTTTAAATAGCGTTAAACAGTCTCACTGATGATATGCCGATAGGTTTTTACACAGCTAGTAAGCTTTTTCGGGATATAAACTAAATTTCAAACTTGCTTATTTCGTGGGGAACACTACTTGGATATATAGGTAACCCCTGAAATCTCGTTTGAAAGGTCCCTCTTTCTGAGATACTAGGTCTTTATGCTCAGTGATATCTGGGGTATTATCCCGGGACTTCTGCTGAAAGAAATTTCTGACCTAGTCCCCGGAGAATACTTTCCGCATGCTTGAAATAATAGCGCAACCCTCAGCAAATTGATGAAACAATAAAATTGATAGTCATTGCTGTTGTAATTCAAAAGATCCTCTAAAGGGGACCCACCAAAAGTCGAAGCCGTCATCTCTCTGCGTATCGAAAGATCGACCTGAGCTCTCACGGCCCTCGTACTATAATTTATTCCCCTGACATATATCATCTGTGGTATACTCACCTGTAAGACTGAATATTGGGATCTGGATACGGGAGTATATTCAAGAGGTGGGACACATGAATGAGTTTAAGTCCTTAAAACATCTAACTCATATCCTGAATCAGTTGAAATTTGTGTGAGAATTTAAGTGGATCAGTACATTGGCAATCTAAGTGAATTGTTTAAATCTTAATGTGTAACTAAGCTCAACGGTACTTGTGGCTTGTCAAAAACTGATATGATTCTCTTGCACGAACTCACAAAAATATTGTATGTAAATATTTCATTTCTGCATTTCATTTCGGTTATTTCAAAAATCCAAAAAGATTTTCGGTGTGTTTTAGCATAAATTTTGAAAATTCAAAAAGATTTTAGACAACTGATGTTGAAAAGCTGATCTTCAAAATTCCGAGTGCTAAACATGACGAACAGGTTTGGGAAAGTTAGTTTGAAGATGTGTGAAATGAAAATGATCTTTCAGAAATTGACATGATAAATCATTGTGTTTGATATTTGAAAATGATGTATTCAGGGTTGTATCTTCAAGAGATTAGCAAAGTTTCTAGATTTGTTAAATCTTATCTTTTATGGAACTTATGTTTTGGGTAGAGAATATGCAGGTGAGTCAGGTTACGATACCTGAACCTGTGAAAGCCAGACTACGATCCCAGCATATTTTGAGGGGGAGTCTGTTAGAGAAAGAGAGTCTGAAGATGCAAGAGCTAGGAGCCAGAGATCCTGAAAGAGAATTGAAGATAGGATAGAGCCAGATAGAGATCATGAAGGAAGTCCAAAGACTGAGATTGAAAAGACTCGACACTTAAGACTCGTCAACATCTGAGGGGGAGTCTGTTGGTGCACACATCTGTCATCTTCGTCTTATATCAAGTTTTGAGTTCGTTGCGGATTTGATCGAGCATGATGTCATCATATCAAATGATGACATCATAATGGTGACATCAATGTTGACATCATCACAAGACAACATCACGTGAATTGCATGGAATGTCAAATCAGATTTGTAATATATCTTGTTCGCTTGAAATTGTAAATTGTTTTTGTTCGCTTGAATCGGTTTGGTCGCTTGAAGTGATAGCTTGAGCATGCATGTATAGTTTCAAGCGACCAAGCACCCACTATATATATGTGTCATTTGTTATGTCAAGCGAACAGAACAGACCAGAGCCTTGTAATTGATACCGAAGTGCTGCCGGTATTTTTTGTGATTGTAATTACTGTTAAATCAATATACACAAGGTTTAAAGTGATATTCAAGCTGTTTCTACATTCGTTTCTTAGTTTCCGCCTCTGAAACGTACGAGAGCTCTTCCGATCGACTCATTCGGGTCGAAACACGATCCTACAGACTTCCTGTTGGTTGATTCGTAGGATGAAGATGAATTCATCCTCTCTTGCATCTTCTTGTCATCTTCCAGCTGGATATATCTTAAAGCCCTATTTTGAGCCTCATCCAAGTTCCTGCAAGGATTCATTACAAGATCCTAATAAAATTGGGAATCCTTTTGCAACCCCATTTTGAATGCCTGCACAGCTGTTGCAACATCAAGGTGTGGGATATCCATAGATTCCCTCCTAAATTTATTCACATAATCCCTCAAGGATTCCTGAGGTCCTTGAGTTATCCTGTAAAGATCACTGGTCAGTTTTTCAAAACTTCGACTGCAAGAAATTGAATATTAAACAAATTGACCAAATGAGCAAACGATGTAATTGAATGAGGTGGAACATTTAAGAGCAATTTTAAGGTTGATCCTATTAAGGTAGAACCAATACCCTTGTAGAGGCATGCTTCCTTGAGATCCGGAGGGATAGGGTTGATTTCCATCCTTTCCCTATACTGGGCAATATGCTCTTCGGGATCCGTAGTTCCGTCATAGAGTTTCATGTTGGGGGTTTGAAATCTTTTTGGGATTTCAGCATCACAAATAGGATATGCAAACCGGGATATCTTGTGGCTGTCTTGGGACACTTTTGGAATTGGCTGGACCACCCCAGGTACACTGGATATCATGTCCTTCAATTTCTGAAGCTCCCTAGAAAATGCCGATGTCATACCTGCATCCTGCATAGACCCAATACCATTAGTAGCAAGAGTATTATTATTATTAGAAACGTTACCAATCTGAGGATTCTGGCCATATCCTGGAGCATATCCTGAGCTTCTCACAGTTGACACCCTAACTGAAGAGGGTATCTCAGGAGTATGATTCTGGGAATGACTAGGCACAATATTGCCCCTATTATCCTCGGTGTACACTGCTGAACTGAAGTTCAATGCTCTTGGCTGTAGGGGAGTGACAATATCCTTAGCAGGCCTACTCAGACCAGACTTCAAGAGCTGTATCTCTCTCATTAGCATTTGGTTGGTCTCCTGCTTTTGCTTCATCTGATGTTACCAGTATCCTGAATCTGCATCCCGGATGTGAACAGATATTATATAATTAAGATATAAGCCAAGATATTTCTCAGGATATGAGCTCAGAAACTAGCCCACAACAATTGTCCCCAAAAATGTTACCGTTTAGTATCCTCATTACTAACGGTTACATTTTTTACGCAAATCGAGGCAATTAAGAGATAAGACCTGTGATGTGACCGTTTTCAACTACTCAGCCTATATTTACTCATCATACCCTATATCTTCTCATCCTCATCCCTTTTTTATTCATAATCGACAAGGAAAAGGTACATTTTCTCTCTAACTTTCATACTTATCTTCATCTTTTTTCTCCGGCGAAAAATTCAGGCGATCAAATGCCGCGTCAAACAAGATCTAGTTCAGGTGACTCGGCCCCTACGTTCTTCCAACAGAACCTTCTCCAAGAACCGGAGAAGGAAGCATGTACCTTTGATAGTGCCCACCTGTCGGCCTTAAAATCCTCCGGTATCTTCCCGGAAGGAACCGTATTTAGACCGTTTGACCGGGAAATCCGGTCAGATATGGTCTTCAACGAGTGGATATGCTTTAGTGCTTTCCCTTTTACCCTAGGGCTACAATTCCCCTTTCCGGACTTCATCACCGAATTCTTTAATATCACAAAGATCTCTTTTAGCCAAACAATGCCGATGCTCTGGCGTATTCTGTCTGTTCTTGACCAGATCAAGAGAAACCACATTCCTGATCTTTCCGTCCATGATCTCCCCCTAGCTTACAAGCTTAGATGCCACGGATCATGTAGATTTCTGTTTTATTCTACTTCCGGTGACCCATTGATACTTCGTGCCACCAGGAACGAGGATGGTTGGCAATCCAAGTTTTTCTTTGTAAAAAGGGACTCAATCCCTGGTGGGACGGAATATCCGGTACAATGGTTGAAAAAGGGTAGGATTTAGGGTTTAAGAATGATCCTGTCGCTTATCCTGTTCCATATCCTGAACTAATTTATCTTCTTTTTCATGTTGTGCATGCAGCTGATTTCAGGAAGATTGCACCTCCTCTCGCTGATTCTCAAAGAAGGATAGACGCCATCAGACTCCTTCCAGAGGCTGAAAGAAGTTTCAACCCATCTCCACCAACTCCAAGTCCTCTTTCAAGTGCTAATATGTCTGGTAAGGATCCTGCAAAATATCCTGTACATACATGTTTTCATTTGATATTCTTAGGACAAATTTAGAATTTTACTCCCTGTGTGCAGACTCCAGCAAGGTTCCAATCTATCTGGACCTCGACGAACTTGATAGCTACCCAACTCCAGCCATAGTCAAGAAAGAGACCCCCGCTGCCACCAGCTCCAAGCCACTCCCAGCTCCCAAGACTAACCCAAGAACTCGTGCATCCACGACAAAGAAGAGGAAAGCTCCTGAAGCCAGTACTCCAGGCCCAGAAGGGTTCTCCTACGAGGAACTTAGCTTTTCTGACTCCTTGGAGCCAATGACATCCTTCCTCAACAAGGTAATATCCTGATACATATCCTGCACATATATCTTGCATATATATCCTAATAGGATATCCTGACAGGATATCCTGGTTAACATATTCTAACTCATACCTGAATTCAACATGCAGGGCCTCCAGCATCTGCTCCACTTGTACAATGATGCTTGTGGTACTGTCGCACTCCATGAAGCCAGGATCAAACAGCTGGAAAGCACCGTTGCTGACCAAGGTGCCATTCCCGAAGCGAAGACCCGGCACTACGAAAGCCTGCTGAAGAAGGTTACCCAAGACGCTGAGCTCAAACTTGCCACCGTTCAAATGGATCATGATCAAGCCCTGGTCAATTTCCGGGAAGGAATCAAGGCTTCTGCTATCGTCTCCCTGTTACAAGCACGCATCAAGATGGCCTACGAGGCCAAGGAGACGGGCCTTGTCTGTCCATCTTGGCCAGTTGAATCCTGGGTGGCCAAGCTAAAGGAGCTCGGAGGCAAAGCTGTGCCACTTCCTGTTGAAGCTGGTGAGTCTTCTAAGTCAGTAGAGGTGGTGATCCAGGCTGGAGACAAGAAGGATGCTGGAGAGGATGCTGGTGAGGATGCTGGAGAGGATGCTGCCAAGGATGCTGAAGCTGGGAAGGTAGAGAAGGTTAGAGAAGACGCCGCTAAGTGAGGGCATTTAGGTGGGCGATGACGGATATACGTGCCAAGGCCAGAGCCCACCTTTTTAAATTTGAATGTTGGTTTGTAGTCCCAAACAATTTACTTTTCTGCACTTTACTTTTCTGCACCTGAACAATTTAAATTTCCTGCATGCTTTTTTGAACAATACAACAGTTGGAGGTGGATGGGTCTCGGTTTGAGACGAAACCTTCAACTGTTGGGTAAATATGGTAAGAAACTATTAGTGCTCTTAGTGGATGGGCCTTGTTTTGAGGTGAAACTAAGAGCACATCTTTTGGTATGTTAATAATATAACCTCTCTTTTGACTTTATTGTTGGTGTATGAATTTTATTTATGAAAATTGTTATGTTTGAATATTTTTAAGAATATTATGGGAACGCATTGTAAGTATATCCTGAAAGATATCCTTCTCAGGATACTGAAACACAATTTATAAATGATCCAAATGAAAAGGAGAGATCATACCAGAGATTCCTAGAGAATTACTTTCAATCCTCCATTATAAGTTTGTCCCCAGTGCATACTTATAAACTTGGATCCATCCTTCGAATAGTATAATGTATGTCCCCTGTGTATGACACAGAAATACAAATGTATTCATACCTTGGCTTGAATAAATTCCAAATACCTCGAGGCAAAACCCTTGATATCCTGGAATGAATCCTTAGCATACCGGGGATAAACCCTTAATATCCTGGGGATAAACCCTGATATCCTGGGGATAAACCCTGAGTTTCATGCGCTACAGGCGAGAGTGTATAAACTCCGAATCTTAGAAAGGTGAAAAACCTTTAAACCTTAGAGAGTATGAAAATACCCTTTCGTGAGAGAGGGTGATCAATCCTCATATACCTTCAGGATCCAGGATATAGCCAACAGTAACGAAATTGTCAGCCACTTTTACATGAACTGGTCCCGCTACCTTGAACTATACCTAGACAACTTGCGCTCCAGGCGAGGTGTTTAAACCCAATTCGAAAGAAAGGTGAATACCTTTAAACCTTTGAAGGGATCAGGATCCCTTAAACGTGAGAGAGGGGGCCAATCCTCTAATCTTTCGAGTTATCCTGAGTACATATCCTGGAGCTATATCCTGAAACATATGCTGCAAAACAACTGAAAACTAAGGTGGGTGTTAGCTTGGCTAACACCCCTCCGATGCTTAAGTCAGTATTGGATTCAAGATAAAAAACAAGTATATTTAAAAGAGATAGAAAACATACCATTCTGAGATGTAACCTAAATTCTATCCTTACTTGAAATAGAGCTTCAAGTGTATTGCATTCCAGGATCTTGGTAGCATATCCCCTTCCATATTCTTGAGTCTATATGCTCCTTTCCCTGCTTCTGACTCAACTTCATATGGTCCTTCCCATTTTGGAGCTAGCTTACCATCAGCAGGATTAGTAGTATTTTGAAAAGCTTTTCTTAGCACCCAATCACCAACTTGAAATCTTCTAGTCCTTATGTTCTTGTTATATGCTCTGGCTATTCTTTGTTGATATGCTGCCATTCTTAGTCTTGCCGCATCTCTTTTTTCATCTAAAGTGTCCAAATCCTGACATAAGGCTTCAGGATTCTGTTCAGGATCCTGTAAGATAGATCTTGCAGTAGGTATCGCCATTTCCGTTGGAATCACTGCTTCTACTCCAAATACCAAAGAGAATGGGGTTTGGCCGGTTGCATTCTTTACCGTTGTTCTATCAGCCCACAAAACAAAAGGTAATTCCTCTGCCCATCTTCCTTTTTTTGGCTCCAAGTCTCTTCTTTAAGTTGTTAACAATTATCTTGTTTGAGGATTCTGCTTGTCCATTTGCTTGAGGATGTACCGGAGTAGACGTGATCATTTTGATTCCCCAACTCTTGCAAAAATCAGTAGTTCTCTTGCTTATAAACTGGGACCCATTATCACAAATGATTTCAGCTGGTACCCCAAACCTGGTCAGGATATTCCTCTTTATGAAGGATACTACTTCTTGGTCTCTAACTTGGACAAATGCTTCAGCTTCAACCCACTTAGAGAAATAATCCATCATTGCTAGCATAAAGACTTTTCCCCCCGGAGCTTTTGGCAACTTCCCTACTATATCCATCCCCCATTTCATGAACGGCCAAGGGGACACTACAGGATATAGTGGTTCGGCTGGTTGATGTAGTATGTTACTATGCCTTTGACATGCATCACACCTTCGAGCATATTCCGCATCATCTCTTCTCATCGTTGGCCAATAATATCCTGTCCTTAATACTTTGGAGAATAACGACCTGCCCCCAGTGTGGTTACCACAATCCCCTTCATGTATATCCTGAAGTACTTCTTTTGCTTCAGGATCCTCCAAGCACCTCAAATACGGTCCTGCAAGAGATTTCTTATATAAAACATTATTTATAATAGTGAATCGTGATACCTTCATCCTAAACGCCTTAGGATTTTCGTCTTCGGGGATATGTCCTTCCTTGAGATATCTCATGATTGGAGCCGTCCAGGATATAGGATCCGGTTCAGGATACTCCACTCCAGGATCCTGAATACCCGCTACTTCTTTATCCTGAGGATTCGTTGCAGGATACAAGATATGTAATATTGGTATTTGGGTTCCTTCTGGTATCCTGATCGATGATCCCAGATTTGCTAAGGCATCTGCTTCAGCATTATCCTCCCTTGGTACCTGTTCAAGTGTAAAAACGTTGAAATATCCTGCTAACTTTTTGAGAATATCAAGATATTCAATTAATTTCTCACCCTTAACTGCATAGGATCCATTAAAATGGTTAGTAATTAACAAAGAGTCAACATATACTTGTAAATTTTTGATACTCATGCTCCTAGCCAACTCTAATCCTGCAATTAAAGCCTCATACTCTGCTTCATTATTAGTAGCAGGAAATTCACATCTAATAGCCTGGGGTAATATGTCTCCCTGTGGCGATTTTAGTAGTATTCCCAATCCTACTCCTCTTACATTAGATGCACCATCAGTATATAATGTCCAGGATCCTGAGGATTCTCCTAACTGTTGAACTTCTAGGTCTACCTCATCCTGAATGTCACTACTAAAATCAGCCACAAAGTCAGCTAAAGCCTGAGACTTTATGGCATTTCTAGGTTCATATACTAAATCATAGGCACTTAATTTTACTGACCACTTAGCCATCCTGCCTGACATCTCAGGTTTCCTAAGCACATTTTTGACAGGATAATTGGTTTTAACATGAATCCTATGTGTCTCAAAGTAATGTCTAAGCTTCGTTGATGCCATAACTAATGCTAGTATCAATTTTTCTAAATGAGAATATCTAGTTTCAGCATTTAACAAACTTTTACTAACATAATAAACAGGATATTGCTGACCTTCATGATCCTTTACAAGGACGGCACTTATAACATTTCCTGATACTGCGAGGTATAGGGATAGAGGTTCACCATTCTCAAGCTTCATTAGTAGAGGTGCGGTTGAAAGATATTGCTTCAAATCCTGCAGGGCTGCTTCATGCTTTTCACCCCATTCGAACTTCTTGTTCTTCTTCAGGATATCATAAAATTCTTTACATTTCTCCGAGGATCTTGAAATAAATATGTTCAATGCTGCCACTCGCCCTGTTAATCGTTGAACATCCTTCATATTCGAAGGCGATTTGATATCCAAGATGGCTTTGATCTGCTCTGGGCTCGCCTCTATTCCTCTTTTGGTCACCATATATCCTAGAAACTTTCCTGCCCCTACTCCGAAATGGCACTTAGCAGGATTTAGCTTCATGTTATATTGATCCAGGATATCAAATGCTCCTTTAATATCCTGGAGGTGATCCTGAGATCTCTTTGATTTTACCACCATATCATCAATGTATACTTCCATGGTGTCCCCCAGTTTGTCTTTGAACATCATGTTTACCAATCTTTGGTATGTTGCACCTGCCTTTTTCAAACCGAAAGGCATAGCAGTATAACAATATATACCTGTTGGTGTCATGAAGGCAGTATCCTCCTGGTCAGAAGGCTCCATTTGAATCTGCTGAAATCCTGAGGATGCATCCATGAAGGTCAGCATTTCGTGCCCAGCAGTGGCATCCACCATTGCATCTATGTGAGGAAGAGGAAATGGGTCTTTAGGACAAGCCTTGTTCAGGTTTGTGTAGTCCACACAGACTCTCCACTTCCTATTTTTCTTCTGTACCACAACTACGTTCGCTAGCCACCTTGGAAATTTAACTTCTCTTATCATCCTGGACTTCAACAATCTTTCAACTTCTTCTTGGATAATTGTATTCCTCTCAGGAGCAAATTTCCTTCTCTTTTGGTGGACAGGTTTAAATGATTTATCAATTCCAAGCTTGTGAGTGATAATGTCTTTGGATATGCCTGTCATATCCTCATGCTTCCATGCAAACGTCGACATCCTGCACTTTAAAAAGTTAGTTAATTGTTCTTCAATATCCTGAGGGATATTGGTTCCTACGAGCACCGAGATATCAGGATTATCCTGATCCAGGATAATTTTCTTCACATCCTGCTCTGAATCCTCCACGATATCCTGGGCCCGCATCTTTAATTGCTATGCTGTACTGGGCTTGGTTGAGGATTTCATCGAGGATGAGTAGCATTCTTTCGCCTCCTGCTGATCACTATCAACTTTGACAACTCCCCAAGGGGTAGGGATCTTGATGCATTGGTGATACGTTGATGGCACAGCCTTCATATCGTGAATCCATGGTCTTCCCAGTATGATGTTATAGCAGGATAGAGAATCCATCACACAGAAACGTTGTATCGAGTTGACTCCTTCAACGTATACTGGTAATTTTATCTCTCCCACTGTGTTTCTAGCCTCTCCACTGAACCCAACAAGAACGGTAGACTTTGAAGTGATATCCATTGGAGATACATTCATTCTCTTCAGGGTCTCTAGTTGGATTATGTTAACGGAGCTGCCGTTATCAACCAATATCCTGCGTACAAAATGGTTAGCCACATATAATGTTATTACCAGAGCATCATGGTGAGGATCCTGGACAGTATCCCTGTCATCAGCATCAAACGTGATCACTTTGTCAGTTGTGAGCGTAGTCATCCTGACAGGTCTGTCTCCCCTTTCGGCCTTAGCTTCTTTTGCATGTCTCTTTGCCGCTGAATACGAAGTCCCACAAATATCAGATCCTCCTGAAATGAAGTTGATTATCTTGGCATCGGCGGGAGGTGATGCTGCTCGCTCAGGATCCTTCTCAGTATCCTGACCCTTATTCCTCTTTCTTCCTAAGAGATCTTTCAGATATCCCTTGCTTAGAAGATAGCTTATTTCTTTCCTTAGAGCAATGCAATCCTCAGTTACATGTCCGAAATCTTCGTGGAAAGCACACCATTTTGACTTATCTTTCCAATCGGCCTTTTGTTGATTCTTTCGAGGCCACCTAGCCTTGTCTCCTAAACCCTGCATGGCATACATTAATTCAGGAATGTTAACAGAAAAGCAATACTCAGATAGTTCAGGATATTCTTCAGGATCCTCGTCTTTAATAGCATTCACTTTCTTGTTCTCATTTCTACCATACAGCTTAGAGCGATATGGCTTGAATGAGGATTCTGACTTCCTGTTAGTTGACTCATAAGTGTTGGATGAGTTCATCCTCTCTTGCATCTTTCTGTCATCCTCTAACCGAATATATCTTAGAGCTCTGCTCCGGGCTTCATCCAAGTTCCTGCACGGGTTCATCACAAGGTCTTGGTAAAATTGGGAATCTTTTTGCAGCCCCATCTTGAAAGCTTGCACAGCTGTTGCAACATCAAGATGTGGAATGTCTAGGGATTCCCAGCTGAACTTGTTCACATAATCCCTAAGGGATTCCTGAGGCCCCTGTGTTATCCTGTAGAGGTCACTTGTTAGTTTCTCAAAGCTTCTACTACAAGAAAACTGACTATTAAATAAATTTACTAAATGAGCAAAAGATGTAATCGAATGCGGAGGAACATTCAAGAGCCATTTCAAGGCTGATCCTGTTAAGGTAGAACCAAAACCCTTGCACAAGCATGCTTCCTTGAGATCCGAAGGGATAGGGTTAATCTCCATTCTTTCCCTATACTGAGCAATATGCTCCTCAGGATCCGTAGTTCCGTCGTAAAGCTTCATGTTGGGGGTTTGAAATCTCTTTGGGATCTCAGCATCACAGATATGATATGCAAAACGAGATATCTTGTGGCTGTCTTGGGACACATCCGGGATCGGCTGGACAACCCCAGGTACATTAGATATCATGTCCTTCAACTTTTGAAGTTCCCTAGTAAGTGCTGATGTTACACCTGTATCCTGCAAAGATCCACTATTGTTAGTAGCATGAGTATTATTATTATTTGACACGTTACCAGTCTGAGGATTCTGCCCATATCCTGAAGCATATCCTGAGCTCCTCACAGTTGACATCCGGACCGAGGAGGGTATTTCAGGAGTATGATTTTGAGGATGGCTGGGCACAATATTCCCCCTAGTATCCTCAGTATACACAGCCGAACTGAAGTTCAAAGTTCTGGGTTGTAATGGAGTGACAATATCCTCAGCAGATCTGCTCGAGCCAGACTTCAGGAGTTGTATTTCCCTCAACAGCATTTGGTTTGTTTCCTGTTGCTGCCTCATTTGTTCCTGCACACTTCCAAATAAGGTTAGAATTTCATCTTTAGAAGCTAAAACGGGAGCAGATTCCTGAACACTGCGAGTAGGGATAACATCCTGAGGTCGTGAAGAGGCTGGCATCCTTGGAGGAGGTGGTGGAAGCACCGAACCAGTAGTAGCAGAAGTCATAGCAGACACGGTGGAGGAACTCATGTTTAATCTTGAGGCCATTATGGACAATGAGGCAAAAAGTTTTGAGAATAGGAAACCGATTAACGATTTCACAAAAATTTTTAGTAAAGAGAGCACCACTTGCCCCACGGTGGGCACCAAATTGTTTTGGTCAAAAATTACCGAAGCAATTTAGTGATCAAATTAGTTAAGTGAGGTAGTGTGCTAAAAAGTGTGTTGAAAATATGCTGGTTGAGTTGTTTAGAAAAACAGTTTTCAGGATACAGCTCTGGATATTGAGCTGTATCTACGATCAAACAATGAGTAAAAAGTAAAGGAAACGACACGAGATGTACGAGGAAAGCCCTTGATCAATCTAGATCGCCGGCATAAAACCTCGGGAGCTGACAATCGCAGCTGCCTTGTTCTTCTTATTGCTTCAAACGTCAGGATACAGTGCAGGATATAGATCAGATCGCTAAGTGTTACAATGATTGTGTGAGAGTACAGGTTGCGAGAGAACAAGTGTTAAAGTGTAGTGGGTGTGATTGCAGTGAGATTGTCGTGTCCTATTCGATCTGGTGTTCCTCCTATTTATAGTAACGAAATACAAACAAATATTCCTATAAATATGGGATGCTCCGAATATTCCACCACGAACGTTGTAGACCGAGTAATAAGGCTTCAACGTCTTTCTTTGAACGGTTTGGACCGAGTCTTCCGCGGAATAAGTCCTTGTGAACGTTGCTAGCTTCCAGCCCACGTACCTGCACATAATCCGTTAGTGATCCTGAGGATGCCATTCAGGATGTTACCAGTATCCTGAATCTGCATCCCGGATGTGAACAGATATTATATAATCAAGATATAAGCCAAGATATTTCTCAGGATATGAGCTCAGAAACTAGCCCACAACATCCGGGATATAACGAATATTCCATTTGTGAACGTTGTAGTCAACGTCTTCCGGCTTCAACGTTTATATTCCAATAGATTTGCTCGAGTCTTTGGGAGAAGAAGTCCACTTGAACGTTATAAACTTGCTTCATCAATCTGCACGTGAATTAATTAGTCACTACCAGGATACTGCATCAGGATGTTACCAATATCATGATCCGGTATCCTGATCACAACAAATGGAACATAGTCAGAATATTATTCAGGATATATAAGCGGAAAAACACCCATAACAACGGTGATATAATAATAATGTTATGTCTTATTAATTTTTTGTGATATATTATATATATCATACCCATATATTTATATGAATATAATTCAATATAAATTTTATAACATTATAATAATATTATGATACTAACATTAATATCTTAATATAAGATAACACAATTCAGGTATGATACCTCTGAAACATCATAATATAAGATACTATTTTATACGAGTAATATGTTTTATGGTTTATGATATAACCTAAAATTTTACTCAACTTAAACATATATTTTTGTCAAGGTTTCGACAAAACATATAATTATATTAATTTTGTTAAAATATAATATCTTAGCATACTTAAAACATGTTTATTGTTTAATACAATATTAAAACAGGATTTTCATAATAACACTATGAAAATATTATATTATATTACGTATGCTTTTGTTATATTATATCCATATAAGCACATGTACATTTACATACACATGAAAAGTGTGTAAATATATATAAAATATTTTATAACCTGTATTAATCAAACAAATAATATTTCATACATAAAGTAGAAATATGTATAAAAACATTTGGTACTGTATAACTATATGGTTTAAAATATATATGTGTAACACATATATATCAACAGGAAACAGCTTAAGAATTTTACCATTCAATAGATTAACTCATCTCTTAAACAACATTTGAGTCGTATATATATAGGGGTCCGCTAAAATGAAAACCACATCCAGTTGTAAGAACCATGGGAACTACACCGTACGGGGCGAGTTGGACCAAATTTTTTTTCATAAACGTAGATGCGTGTATTATAAACACATTTGTAAAAAAAAATTCAAAAAAAAAAAAATGTCGTGTGTGTAGTTTTGTTTGTGTTTACGGGTACCGTAAATTTTAAACCAAATTTACGGTACCCGTAAACGCAAACTTGTGGTGCTCAAAACTACACACACGAAATTTTTTTTTTGAAATTTTTTTTACAAATGTGTTTATAATACACGCATCTACGTTTATGAAAAAAAAATTGGTCCACATCGCCCCGTACGGTGTAATTCTCACGGTTCTTACAACTAGATGTGGTTTTCATTTTAGCGGTCCCCTATATATATATATATATATATATATATATATATATATATATATATAGGGGAATGTTCAAATGAAAACCACTAGTTATCGTGAAAACTCGAAAACTAATTAAAAAAGCCAAAAAAACATACCAATTTTTTTTGCATAATAATTTTCGCCACTTTTAGTATATAAAAAAATTTCAAAAAAAAAAAAATTTCTTTTTTTGTAGTGCACATGTGTAGTACACATACACATGTGGGTAGTACATACACATGTGGGTAGTACATACACATGTGTAATACAAAATTTTTTTTTGAAAAAAAGATTTTTAAAATTTTTTTTTTTATACACAAAAACCTGCGATTTTTTATAAAAAAATTGAAAAAAAAAATTTGGTGTGTTTTTTAGGCTTTTTTTAGTTAGTTTTCGAGTTTTCACAATAAAAATGGTTTTCATTTGAACCATCCCCTATATATATATATATATATATATATATATAGGGTAAGGTACATTTGAGAACCACCCTTATTGCGAGAACCGTGAGAACCAATGTGAACACAAAATAAAATCTAAAAAGCACTCAAAATTTTTTCTTTTCTAATATTTTTTAACAAAAATCGCTATATTTAGGTACAAAAAAAAAAAAAAAACTTTTTTTTTTCCGGGTAACAGTTATCCATGCACATGTGCATATGTATCATTGCTTCAACAAATTCCGTCATACGTTATCAGTAATAGACAATTGCACTTTAATTTACAATACCATCTGTAATACATTACTTTTTACATTACCAATATTCAAAATGCACATATGCATCATTAGGTATAACCATGATATAACATGTTTTGGTACAAAAAGTTTGTGATTTTGAATGGAGAAGTAGGCCCATATACATGTTTTTTGGTTAGTTATATCTAGTGGTTGATGGTTTGGCTACAGTTGTTACTTTATGATGTAATATGATGATTGGATGGTATAAATGGTGTTGATATATATGTAATAAAGTCAAAATATTGGTAATGGTATTGTATTATGGATGGTAGGAGGTAATGATAATGTATTATGGATGGTAGGAGGTAATGGTAGTGTATTATGGATGGTATGATATATGAAAGGGAAAGTGTATTCAAAGTATTATACCAAAACATCTTATTTCATGTTGATACATATAGATGCACATGTGCATTTATAATATTGGTAATGTAGAAAGTAGTGTATTACATATGGTAGTGTAAATGAAAGTGCAATTGTCTAATATTTGTAATGAGTTACGAAATTTGTCAAAGAAATGATACATATGCACATGTGCATGTTTGTGAATTATGGATGGAATGATAGATGAAAGAGAAAGTGTATTCAAAGTAGTGTACCAAAACACCTTATTTCATGTTGATACATATAGATACACATGTGCATTTCTAATATTGTTAACGTAAAAAGTAGTGTATTACACGTGACAGTGTAAATGAAAGTGCAATTGACTAATATTTGTAATGAATTACAGAATTTGACAAATAAATGATACATATGCACATGTGCATGGATAACTGTTACTCGATTTTCCAAAAAAATAGTAAAAAAAAAAAAAAAAAATTTGGGGTGTTTTTTAGATTTTTTTAGGAATTACTGTTTGTGTTCACACTGGTTCTCGCAATAAAAGGTGGTTCCTAACGGATCCTTCTCCTATATATATATATTCTAATACAGGATACTACTTCACTACTTAATATATTAAGAACCAAATTTAGAACCGCTAAACTGTGTATTATCTACCATAATACTTCTTTGAATAAATAAATACGATAAATTAAGAATCAAGTCCTAATATTTTACAACCAATATGGTTCAACCCTCTGGTTAAAAACAAAATTGTTCTAATGAATCCAGAAAGTCTATATTTTGATTAACTTTATTTCTTTTAGTTATCCACCCTTTTTATTCCAAAATATTATTTTCAATAAATTTAACAAAAATTTATATATACTATTACTATTGTTATTATAAAAGAATGAATAAAGTTATGGGAATAAGCAGGATAATTAATACCATCAGTTATATAATTGGATTTTTATTATATTTCACAGTAAACTTGAAATTTTATATTTATATACGTATGCATATACAGGACAAAAATTTCTTGATAGTATACCCAGTATAATAATCGAATATCTTATGTAGAAAAACAAGCTTTTATATAGCAGAAGAAACAAACCTACATGTCTACTCAGAACCTATTCCGATGATTTCTTAACCAATACCCACATTTAACCAAAAAAAAAACCTTAAGGATACCGTACTAGCACCAAATCCAAGGGAACAATGGTAGGACCAATGACTGGGAATCTCAGGATCTCATACGAGACCCTTATCTCCAGCCACAAACACAATTCCACCATACATCCTGAATTCCTATCCAACCATGAGCTCTGAGAATATAGCTGAGTTGAGGCAATATGGAGAGAAGTTGTTATTAGTAGGACACCGAGCCCGTAATATAGAAGAAAAGCTCGCCTGCAACTACGACGAGAGGGAACATCACATAATATAATATATATACTTTCCTTATATTTTGATGAAATATATAATGAAAGTAAATGATAATATATATATATATGTATATATATATATGTATATATATATAAATCAATGCATAATACTGATAGGTATGATTATAGTTGTGCTAATGCAATATGAGCAACAAAATGTGTCTGAATAATTGTTTAGTTTTGTGATATTAATATCTGAAAATGTTTGCAATTCAGATGTCAAAGGAAATCGCACGTAATCAAGAAATTCAGGCTAGTAATGAAAATTCTTTGGATAAAAGTGCTATAGAAAATATAATAGCTCAAGGAATATCTAATGCCATACATTCGATCATTGAAGCTATTAAAAATTTGTGTGCCTATAAACAAGAATACTATTATACGCTGTAAGCATACTCATCACTTCAAACCTAGCCCTAGTATCAATGAAGGCAATGATATTCTTGTTAAAACTCCATTTCCCAAACGAAAGAAAACCACAACCTATGGTTACTCTTATAAGGAATTCCGCTCGGACAAATCCTATAAGAATAAAGGAATTGGACTGTCAGTCGTGCAACCTACCTACAGAAACGATAAAAAAAGCATTCAGGAAAAAGCCATTTTAGGAGGACACACTACTTTAACTTCTGCAAGAAGAATGGACATACAGAGGAAGAATGTAGAAGGAAAACTAACATCTATTTCAACTGTGGAGAACCAGGTCATATTCGTCCCTACTGCCTGAAGCTATCTAAGGCACCCGACAACAAGGCTAAAACAACAGACGGAGCTAAAGAAAACGCATGAACATTTACAATGCAGGAGACACTAGCAAATTCCAATATAAGCACCAGTACGTTTTGTTTGTACTAAAGTATTAGTTGGTTTTAGTTCTAATCAAAGTTTTATAAATAAATGGTCATTCTATCACAAGAATTTCTTTCATAAAGCAAACAGTCATTTGCCTCATCTCTTGACAAAATTCATATGTTGCACATGCATTGCTTGTTACGCATGTGATTTCGCTTCAAAAGATTATTTTATCAAGAATTCGAATATTATTTCGTTATACTCAATCTAGACATTTTGATTTTTGATAACCTACATTATTGCAAAAACATTGACTTTTTTGATATCGAGTCTACAGATTTCTTGGGAAACTCCTTTTCTTTTCAAAGTTACTTACATGATTTTTGTAACCATGCCAAAATTTCTTGTCAATACATGTATCCATTGTTAGAATGTGTCCAAACCAAGCTCAATTGTTTGAACTTGCTCACAATATATATTTAATTCAAGATCCCATATAATAGATTGAGCTCATCATATTCAAAGTAATATCAACAAACACTTCATTTGTTTTAAGTCATAGTAGAACTGTTTAAAATCTTCACCTCCAATAAATCATTTGTTGATTACGATACATTGTGGTAGCATTTTCTTAGAAGCTTGAACTAATCTCATTTTCACACCTGAGGTACGGATTTATCTATCTTCTGTTGGTTCATTATCCTAAACCAATCTTAATACAATTATGTGTTAAGATAAAGGTACATAAATTCATATTATATTCCAATGTACGACCACCATTTCGTTCATCTTTGATCAATTCTATGACATTCCTTCATTTGAAAATCCTATATTTTTGAATGTCCAGATTCACTTCATTAAAACTTCCAGTTAATTTTGAGAACAATTGAATTTGTTCGGTCACCAAGATTATTGAACCACTACAATAATTACGACACCTTGAGGCATCGGTATAAATTTGTAGCCTGAGCTAATCATAACCCTAATCATACAAATTCATGCAAAACCCCATACATCTTTCGTTTGGCTCATCATTTAAAGTAGTCTTGATACAATTATGTATTAGGACAATGATACACTAAACTCTATAGTATTTTCGGTGTATCCTTGCAATTCAAATAAATGTCACTACACGGATTTTTGGTTTGATAAATTGACAAATCATTTGAGTTATTGATTCTGAGTCTTCCTCAGTTGATAATCAAAGTAAGTTTTCTTTTGACAGTAAATTCTATTGTTTCTAAAAGTCATTCACAAATTTTCAAATTACATGTTTATTAAATCTCTCATTTGATTTGACCCTGTAATACTTAGTCACCTTGATGATTATATCATTTCATCTCGTTCATTTGAACATCGATCCCTGAAACTAATTACATTAAATGACTGAGTTCCAATTGTTATATCTTTATTCAGCTTCAGACACCTTGATACTGTTTTACTAACTAAAAGACCTGACATAACCCCAAGGAGATACGTAGCCCAAATCTTGAGGATGAAATTTAAAACAAGGTGGGGAGGATGTAACAACACTCAAAAACACATTACAAGGAACCCTAGTTGAGACCCAAAACATGTACGACGCAACCCAAAACGAAAATAAGGATTTAGGTTTTTTTTCAGGGGGGGGGGGGGGGGGTCATGGGGGATACCCCTAAACCTTCCGCGACACGCGAAAGGCACTAATACGTGTCAAAACCAGAAGATCTCGACACCACAGGGCTAGAAACACAGCAAGGCAGGTCTAGGAAAAATAGACCTCTCAGGCCACACGCGGAAGGATCCTTGGATCCTGTCGCGACAAGCGGGAGCGTTCAATTTTGGGTATATAATGTTGGCCTGGGACTTGATCTCCTGCACCATTTCGATCGAATTTCGAAATTTCTGTTCTTCTGAATCTCCGTTTCTGTCATAATAATACACCCCTAATTCGTGAAGCTCTGCCCCGTTGTAAGTATTTTAACCCCGATCACTAATTCGTTACCCTACCTGATTGATCTAGGGCCCCGTAACGCTTGTCGAGGCTCTGCCTGACTAAGTTCGTTGGGGTCCTGTCTCATGTTGTATGGCTAATGTGATTCGGGTTATCTTACTAACACGTGTGCATTGTATGTTTTAATAGAAAATAATCAGGAAATCAACAGGAAGCTATAGAAATACATAGATTTACAAAGTGATTCATTCTCTTTTTCTACCAAACTGTTTTACCAAAACCTCAAATATTTTCAGTTATACTTACAATGATTGAGTCTATGTATTCTACAATTACTGCCGATATTATGGGGTTTTGTATACATTACTTGATAACCTTCACAATTGGACAATGGGTTAGCTAATGTGTGATATATAGCCACAGATCCGGTCGAGTTGCAAGTACTGAAAGAGTATATTGGTAGATATAAACATTGTAATCGCTCTCAATACTGTAATGTTATAACAACTTGTGACACCTGTGTCACTTCAACCATCAAACAAATACCAAACCAATGAAATATTGCATTTCATACTTGGGATTTGTATAAATATGTGTATCGTTTGCACATATCAATTTTTGTTCAATTTTGAGCTCCAAATCGCTTTCTAGGAAGTTATACGCGAACTGATGCGTAAACGTAATCAGTTTAATGCAAAAAAGACTCCGAAATAGTGAGATGGGCTTAACATACCTTAAATAACATTTACATAACTTAGAAATAAGTTTTGGAAGGTTTGGTGTGTCGAAATCAAGTTTGTTCGCTTACAGGGACTAATTTCAACAAACTGCGAAAGTATGCCGATTCATACTGTAACAAACATTTCAGAACTTGATCATAAGTTAAATATGCCCTAAATATCCTTTACATAGCTTATAAATAGGCTTTGAGGTGTTTGGTGTGCTAAAATGAACTTTCTTGATCAGTAGGGACTAAAAGCGTCAAAAAGTGCATACGTTTGCATTTTCGCGCATATCTTACGTTCTGAATATATCCGGACATCCAAAAATTTATGTAAGCATTAAATACTTTATTTTAGTGTTTGGCATGATAAATTTCCATTCGTCGCGTAATTTGGATCGTTTTTCGCGTCTGTTCATGTTTCGTCGTAATTAACCGAACAACGCGACCGTACGACCAAACGAACCGACATCTGAGATATTTTTGAGCATTTTTCATGTTCTCTATACTTTAAATTCATTTTGGAGCCTTGAAATGGGGTTAACGAGGCTTAAACGTGTCAAAAATGCATCAAAATGCAAGTCTTTCAAGTGCAGGGGCTGTTTTTGACATTTTTAGAAACTACCCTTAGGCGGGCCGCGTAAGACCTTATGGTCTCCTTACGCGGGGCGCATAGACAGCCCAGATCAGCAGAAAGTTGAAAACAGCCTGTTCCAGCTGTTCCACACACTTGCAAATGGTTTTGGGCAATCTATGGGCTCATTTAGGGGTGCCCATGGTTTTAGTAATCAGGGTGTGCATGTATACTGCTTAGATCGAAGCATGTTTTACGAGGAACGATCTTAATGGTTACCCGAAAACTATATAAACCCCCATCCATTTCACTTGCAACTCACACTTGATCTGATTCATTCTCTAAGTTGGAGTGTTTGCACTTCATACCTGAGAATAATTAGATCAAACCTCCATTTCTTAGACCCGTTGTAAGTATCCTTTCGTTCTTTTACGCGTTTTTAAGCGTGAAAGTCAAACAGTGTTTGAATTTCTGCTTTGACCAGTCGTTGGTCAACACAAAGTTCGTTTGAACTTCGCAACGTGAGCGTAATCACGATGGTTATAGTCCCTAGTGACTATGCCTACTGATTACCACGTTGATTAGGTGTAGTGACGAGTCATCGTTTCGACCAAAATACGCGTTTATGTGTATTTTGCAACCAAACTATTATTAGATATCAAAACTGTTTGTTTTGATATCAAACTTGTTTTCTAACTTCGTTAAACATGTTTTGACATGTTTAACTCGTCACTTTAGGTTTAGTGCTTATGTAGGGTCGTAAGGTAAGTGGTCTAAATAACCGCTTAGACTTTCGAACCCGACCCGTTTGGTCGATCATTAGGATCTGACCAAACACATTAGGTAACCATAGTTGTATAGGGAATAACCTTCCGAGGTTATACCTTATGGTCACTTTGTTTAGTTAGTTGTATGATAGGTAGTTTATATGCCTTAGGAAAATGACCAAAATGCCCTTTTTGCGCATAAATTCATTTTAAGCATATGTAACCTAAATTTTGACATCTAAACTAATTAGGCAACATTATTAGACTTGTTAAGGCATATAATACTTGTCATAGGACTAGTTAGGCGGCCCGAACACGTTTTACGCGAACGACGCGTTAAAGTAGCGTGCGCTACCTAAACGGGTCGTAATGGGTCGTAAGCACTTAGGTTAGGTTTCGATTTAGTATGTAGGCTTTGTTAAACCATATCACATGAATTCGAATACTCATTTGGTTTACGAAACCTCATCCTATCCAATCTCCCGATTTAGGTCCGGTTTATTAATGTAGTTACCTATATTAGGTGCCGTTTGATTTTCGTGACCCCGCTAGCTTTGCTTGGTTGTTATTCAAGACTTCTAAGCACTCTCAAGTGAGTACATAGTCCCTTCTTTTACTGTTTTTAATGTTTTCAGGTGAAACATGTGTACCTATTTGTTATTTCATGATTTCAAAGTATAAATGGATTGTACATGCTAGTACTTATCTTTTGACAAACTGAATGATTATCTATGGTTTAAACACTAATTTTTAAAGATTATAAAATTAATTGTTGGATTGTACTTATTTTTATACATTCACCAAGCCGATTGGTAGTATGATATATCGCTATAGGATTAGACACCCATTCCTGTTGTATGGAATGTCAGAAACCGATTTTTATCCAAATAGAGATTGCCTTTGTGGTATTTCTATAGTCTCCAATGGTGTAGTTTGATACACTAAGGTTTGAATGAATTCCAAATCATATTTTTGTATATTTGTTATACTTCCAAGGTATAGTCTAATATACTCTCATATGTGATATTGTACAAAACAACATATATTTTATTAACTACTAAAACATAGTTTAATATGTTATTTATAAAACCAAAGCATAGTTTGATATGTTATTTATAAAACCAAAAGCATAGTTTAATATGTTATTTATAAAACCAAAGCATAGTTTGATATATTATTTATAAAACCAAAAGCATAGTTTGATATGTTATTTATAAAACCGAAAGCATAGTTTAATATGTTATTTATAAAACCAAAGCATAGTTTAATATGTTATTTATAAAACCAAAGTATACTTTTGATATACTACTGAAAATTATTATTTTGACAACTAAAGTATATTTAATATACTACCTGATTAACTATTTTGGAACTAAAATATATTTTTAATATATTACTTATTCGACTTTCTTAAAACCAAAGTATATTTTTATGTATACTACAAACCTTTTTTTTATCAAAACATTGTTTTACAATCAACATATTTTATACAAACTCATTTTATTTGGTTATTTAATTATCTTTGCATCATTCTTTTATATCATCAAAATTCTTATAAATTTTCACATGATTTATAAAAGAAAACATTTTCATAGGTTCATGACTACTTTTTAAAACATTCTTTTAAACTTACAAAGTCATGAATCCTAAATAAATAAAACCTATGTATCTCACAGGCATTTTTATGCTGACGTACCTATTTTTACACATGTTTCAGGTGGTGCTATGTGATGATTGTTGATACATGCTATACATAGGATAGACTCGTGCCTTAGCGACTTTAAAAATTGAAAGACAATATTTGTATTGATCTTATTTGTAATAAAACAATGAGTTCAATTATTCAATAAAACGAAACTATTTAACCCATGGTTGTGAAACAATGATTCTGTTACCACATTCCCCGACATTTCAGCCACGATTTGTTGTTTTACGTGGTCGCGGTGTGACAGAAAAGTTGGTATCAGAGCCAATGGTTATAGGTAATTAGGTTATTAGTAATTCTTTGACCTAGACTATAACCTTCCTAGGACCCTAACACAAGTTATCTTGTGTTTAGTCTTAAAACAATACCGTCGCCTATCTTTAGGTGACAACCAAAATAAGAACACAAACTTCGAATCCGATTTGAAAACCAATCATCTGTTCTTGGATGATTGATTACTAGGTTTTGAACCCTCTAATTTTTCAAAATCTCGTCAAAGTTTGGGTCTTATAGTGTGAACACGTGCAATCTGGAAGGGTGGATGCCTGTATCCTGAGTTTTCTATCTAAGGCTAGAGTGTTCGTACAAATCCACATAATCGGACCAGCCACTCTTACCTGGGAACTCTTGGGGTGAGTGTCCACTTATAGGCTAAAGCATGTTTTCGCGATACATTATAAGGACCTATTTACTTTGATTCAGCTTTTGTGTGTTATTTGTTTGCTTCGTGGTTTAAACAAATGACCATCACCCATGCTTTCTGGTCAGAAATTGTATCATCCTATTCTAACCCAATGCCATTTCACTTGTTTTCTTCCATGTTTCCTTGTTCTTTTTAGACAATGCCTCCTCGACGAGATGCACAACCCGTAACTAATGAAGAAGTCGCAGCCCTTGTCGCTCAACAAATGGCTGCAGTGCTTCCAAGCGTAGTAACCCAGATCCATCAGTTATACAATAACAATAACAACAACAATGATCAGTGTAGTTTCAAGACCTTCAATTCTGCTAAACCTTTGAAGTTTTCTGGGTCTTAAGGAGCAACCGCGCTCCTGCAATGGTTCGAAAGTTTGGAGAGCACATTCAGGCATGTGCAATGTCTGAATGAGCGTAAGGATGAGTTTGCATCCAGTGTGTTCGAGAAGCGTGCTCTTACTTGGTGGAACAGAGTGATGCGTGATAGGGGTGCTGATGTGGCACTAGCTCAAACTTGGGAAGAGCTTCGAGCTCTAATGATGAAAGATTTCTGCCCTTGTCATGAGCTTAGAGCATTGGAAAGAGAATTTAATGAGCTAAAGCAAGACAGCGGCGAACATCGAGCCTACACTGACCGCTATGAGGAGCTGAGCCTGTTATGTCCTGCTATGGTTATGCCTGTGGAGAAGGCGATTGAAAAGTACATTGATGGTCTCCCTAACCTGGTTCAGGAAATCGTTACTGGAAGCAACCCTACTACCATCAGACAAGCCATTGAATTGTCTGCTACCCTGACTGAATCCCAGATCAGGAAGGGTAAGCTTTTTCGAAAGGGCGACCCAAGACCATCTGACCAGACTGCACAATTGAACCAAAGGAAAAACAGGCCGAGACATCCAAGAAGAAGAAGCGTAAGGCATCACAGAACTTCGTAATGGTTGCTCAGAACAAACAGGTTGCACCGAACCAGCCAGCACAACCTCGTGCAAGGAAAAATTATGTTGGTACCGCACCTTTGTGCAACAAATGCAACCGTCATCATCTGGAGCAAGAACAATGTCACAAATGTACCCACTGTGGGCGATTGGGACATTTGATCAATACCTGCCGTTATGCTAACCAAGCTGCTGCTAATCCTGCTGCTGTTCAAGCACGGTTTCCTCCTCGGTCGTGTTATAACTGTGGTGACCTTACTCACTACCACAACAATTGCCCCAGACTTGTTAACGCAAATCCAGCGCGTGGACGAGTGTTTAACATAAACGAGGCAAACGCGAATAATGATACAGCAGTGAACAATTAGTCTTTTGTAATTTCGTGGTTGTTATCTTTTAACGTTTAAGACAATTCGGCTATTATAAAGACACAATAGATCTTAAAATTACAAAATACAAAGTATCAACATTGCAGTTTACATCAATATCGCAGGTAAGCGAGCAACAAGCTGCGATTGTGTGAATGTTTGATACAACCCTACGATGCCGACACCAAGACAAACTACTCGTGTGGTTCTGTCATTTTTAATGATCACTTGTGATCTCCCCGAAAATCTTAAATACTCATTTCTTTTAAGAAACAAAGCCGAATTCCTATTAAGATCTTCCTATCTTCATAGTAAGATTCTTGAAGATGTTT
The DNA here is from genome assembly GCA_030545235.1 of Helianthus tuberosus. Classification (NCBI taxonomy): domain Eukaryota; kingdom Viridiplantae; phylum Streptophyta; class Magnoliopsida; order Asterales; family Asteraceae; genus Helianthus; species Helianthus tuberosus. The sequence continues at coordinate 6,930,876 of JARYGA010059718.1, read as the reverse complement.
AAAGTGCCAAATGGAATTCACGGATTGGATTCCTGGTGTGCTTTAAATACTCGTGTGTACAATTAACAAGAAAATTAACAAAATAATAACAAACTGTAAATCAAGATAAACAATTATATGATTATGTGCTTATGTAACTTCTTTATGTCTTGTGTATTTGTGTGATCCGAATTTTCGTTATCCAAATCCTCATAGAATCTTCCGTATCTCCATATGAGGGATTCATAGTAGGATATCCAAAGGTACTACCTTAAATCATTAATGGGCTTCTACGTAATAGTTAAGACCCTTGGATTATAAAGTACTATTCTATAATTGGACCCCTTGAGTGGTCTAGTTAAACAGATTGATTCAAAATCTGAATAGGAATATCATGTGATGATATAGCTGAAAAGATCCCTTAAGTGGTCTATTTAAGGAGATCATTCGACGATCTAGTTAAGAAGATCATGTGTTGATCTAGTTAAAAAGATCGTTCGTTGATCCTGTTAAAAAGATCCTTTGGTGGTCTAGTCAAGTCACTTCATGATTATTCGATTGATTTCCCCTACGCATTATGAAATGAAATGTGCAGACTGTGCAAGGAATTACGTAATTATGGATGCATACATAATTATGGAATTCAGTGCACAGAAACCACATCAAGTTTTGTCATGTGTTAAGACCTATAGTGACGAGAATAACGAAACGGGAACAATGTAGAAAGGGCATGGTGGATACGCCGCTGGTACTTCCTATATATAAGTGTTCCTTATTACACTGCAAACATAGAGTTATTTAAGTTACTAGAAGTCCTGGACCTTGACCAATGTCATTTTATCTTACACTCTCCAACTCTGATTTCGAGCACACACAAGTTTCCTATGATAGTTTTCATAAGAAACGTTCTTCTGTCCGTAGTTCGAAACTCCATGTTTTGTTACTACAAGGACTTCACTTTTACAGTTGACAATTTCACTAAGAATCCAAACATGGCCCAGTGTTTTACTTAGGGTTCGAGGGATTCATTCGAAAGCGAAACCATCACAGTTGTCTTAACAAGTTTCCTCTAAAATTAAATTTCGGGACGAAATTTCCTAAAGTAGGGGAGATTGTGACACCTGTGTCACTTCAACCATCAAAAAAATACCAAACCAATGAAATATTGCATTTCATACTTGGGATTTGTATAAATATGTGTATCGTTTGCACATATCAATTCCTGTTTAATTTTGAGCTCTAAATCGCTTTCTGGTAAGTTATACGCGAACTGATGTGTAAACGTAATTAGTTTAATGCAAAAAACACTATGGAATAGTGACATGGGCTTAACATACCTTAAATAACCTTTACATAACTTAGAAATAAGTTTTGGAAGGTTTGGTGTGTCGAAATCAAGTTTATTCGCTTACAGGGACTAATTTTGACAAACTATGAAAGTATGCCGATTCCTACTGTAACGAATATTCCGGAACTTGATCATAAGTTAAATTTTCCCTAAATATCCTTTACATAGCTTAGAAATAGGCTTTGAGGTGTTTGGTGTGTTAAAATGAACTTTCTTGATCAGTAGGGACTAAAAGCGCCAAAAAGTGCATAAGTTTGCATTTTCGCGCATATCTTATGTTCTGAATATATCCAGGCATCCAAAAATTTATGTAAGCATTAAAATATTTTGTTTTAGTGTTTGGCATGATAAAATTCCATTCATCGCGTAATTTGGATCGTTTTTTGCGTCCGTTCGTGTTTCGTCGTAATTAACCGAGCAACGCTACCGTACGACCAAACGAACCGACATCCGAGATATTTTTGAGCATGTTTCATGTTCCCTATACTTTAACTTCATTTTGGAGCCTTGAAATGGGGTTAACGGGGCTTAAACATGTCAAAAATGCATCAAAATGCAAGTTTTTAAGTGCAGGGGCTGTTTTTGACAATTCTAGAAACTACCCTTAGGCGGGGAGCGTAAGACCTTATGGTCTCCTTACGCGGGGCACGTAGACATCCCATATCAATAGAAAGTTGAAAACAGCCTGTTCCAGCTCTTCCACACACTTGCAAATTGTTTTGGGCAATCTATGGGCTCATTTAGGGGTGCCCATGGTTTTAGAAATCAGGGGGTGCATCTGTACGGCTTAGATCGAAGCACGTTTTACGAGGAATGATCTTAACGGTTACCTGAAAACTATATAAACCCCCATCTATTTCACTTGCAACTCACACTTGATCTGATTCATTCTCTAAGTTGGAGTGTTTACACTTCATTCTCGAGAATAATTAGATCAAACCTCCATTTCTTGGACCCGTTGTAAGTATTCTTTCGTTCTTTTACGCGTTTTTAGCCATGAAAGTCAAACATTGTTTGACTTTCTGCTTTGACCAGTCTTTGCTCAGCACGAAGTTCGTTTGAACTTTGCAACGTGAGCGTAATCACGATGGTTATAGTCCCTAGTGACTATGCCTACTGATTACCATGTTGATTAGGTGTAGTGACGAGTCATAGTTTCGGCCAAAATACGTGTTTATGCGTATTTTGCAACCAAACTATTCTTGGATATCAAAACTGTTTGTTTTGATATCAAACTTGTTTTCTAACTTCGTTAAACATGTTTTGACATGTTTAACTCATCACTTTAGGTTAAGTGCTTATGTAGGGTCGTAAGGTAAGCGGTCTAAACAACCGCTTAGACTTTCGAACCCGACCCGTTTGGTCGATCATTTGGATCTGACCAAACACATTAGGTGACCATAGTTGTATAGGGAATAACCTTCCGAGGTTATACCTTATGGTCACTTCGTTTAGTTCGTTGTATGATAGGTAGTTTATATGCCTTAGGAAAATGACCAAAATGCCATTTTTGCGCATAAAATCATTTTAAGCATATGTAACCTAAATTTTGACATCGAAACTAATTAGGCAACATTATTAGACTTGTTAAGGCATATAATACTTGTCATAGGACTAGTTAGGCGGTCCGAACGCGTTTTACGCAAACGACGCGTTAAAGTAGCTTAAGCTACCTAAACGGGTCGTAATGGGTCGTAAGCACTTAGGTTAGGTTTCGATTTAGTATGTAGGCTTTGTTAAACCATATCACAAGAGTTCCAATACTCATTTGGTTTACGAAACCTCATCCTATCCAATCTCCCGATTTAGGTCCGGTTTATTAATGTAGTTACCTATATTAGGTGCCGTTTGATTTCCGTGACCCTCTAGCTTTGCTTGGTTGTTATTCAAGACTTCTAAGCACTCTCAAGTGAGTACATAGTCCCCTCTTTTACTGTTTTCAATGTTTTGGGGTGAAACATGTGTACCTATTTGTTATTTTCATGATTTCAAAGTATAAATTGATTATACATGCTAGTACTTATCTTTTGACAAACTGAATGATAATCTATGGTTTAAACATTAATTTTTCAAAGATTATAAAATTAATTGTTGGATTGTACTTATTTTTATACATTCACCAAGCCAATCGATAGTATGATATAGCGCTTAAGGATTAGACACCCCATTCCTGTGTTGTATGGAATGTCAGAAACCGATTTTTATCCAAATAGAGTTTGCCTTTGTGGTATTTCTATAGTCTCCAATGGTGTTGTTTGATACACTAAGGTTTGAATGAATTCCAAATCACATTTTTTGTATATTTGTTATACTTCCAAGGTATAGTCTGATATACTCTCATATGTGATATTGTACAAAACAACATATATTTTATTAATTACTAAAACATAGTTTAATATGTTTTTAATAAAACCAAAGCATAGTTTGATATGTTATTTATAAAACCAAAAGCATAGTTTAATTTGTTATTTATAAAACCAAAGCATAGTTTGATATGTTATTTATAAAACCGAAAGCATAGTTTAATATGTTATTTATAAAACCAAAGCATAGTTTAATATGTTATTTATAAAACCAAAGTATACTTTTGATATACTACTGAAAATTATTATTTTGACAACTAAAGTATATTTAATATACTATCTGATTAACTATTTTGGAACTAAAATATATTTTTAATATATTATTTATTCGACTTTCTTAAAACCAAAGTATATTTTTATATATACTACAAACCTTTTTTTTTAATCAAAACATTGTTTTACAATCAACATATTTTATACAAACTCATTTTATTTGGTTATTTAATTATCTTTGCATCATTCTTTTATATCATCAAAATTATTATAAATTTTCACATGATTTAAAAAAGAAAACATTTTCATAGGTTCATGACTACTTTTTAAAACATTCTTTTAAACTTACAAATCATGAATCCTAAATAAATAAAACCTATGTATCTCACAGGCATTTTTATGCTGACGTACCTATTTTTACACATGTTTCAGGTGCTGCTATGTGATGATTGTTGATACATGCTATACATAGGATGGACTCGTGCCTTAACAACTTTAAAACTTGAAAGACAATATTTGTATTGATCTGATTTGAAATAAAACAATGAGTTCAATTATTCAATAAAACGAAACTATTTAACCCATGGTTGTGAAACAATGATTCTGTTACAACACTCCCCGACATTTCCGCCACGATTTGTTGTTTTACGTGGTCGGGGTGTGACACAACTAATGTTTTAATAAACTGGAATGTACTCGCCAGTATTTCTTGCTGATAAAAACTTTTTAAAATGCGTTTCAGGTAACTTGATGTGAAAGCTATTAGAAGTCAGCTATGGAGCACCGAAAGCTTAAAGAAGTGGCTATAAAAGTTACCTAAATAAAAAGGAGATAATGTTTTCAATAATTAGGGTTTATCCATATAAATGTATTGTGAATAAAACCTGGGTTTAATCCCATTTATTTATTATAAAAATCTGGTGTTTTGAAACTCTGAAATTATTTCCTAACTACGATCCTGATGAAAATTTTCCGCTGCGTATTTAATAAACACCGGTACCATCTGACTGGTTCACGGCTCCCGCTCCAGGGTGGGGTCGGGGGTTGTGACACGCATTGCTACATATATAAAGCGCAGTAAAGGAACACACCAACGGACATCATCAGCGTCGTTCTAGTTGGCCCCAAATGATCTTTGATCTCTAGAACATGAATCATACTTGAATATAAACAGAATGTTTTGTACAAGTGATGAATTACAATGAGAAATTGAAACCCTATTTATACTAATCCAACAGGTGCGATGTGAATGGACGTGTCTCTTTGTGAAACATAGTGTCTTCTTGCTTCTGTGTTGTTGGCGGATGTTCGCATCGACTGGAAGAGGCATGTCTCCTGGAGGCATCGCTTCATTGAGTTTGTAGGTTACAAAGTCTCATGGAGGCATCGCTTCATTAAGTTTTTAGGTTACAAAATTTGTTCTGTCCACTTCTGGTCCTCGCCCTTGTATTCTTTCCTATTTACAATATAAAGTATCTATTAACTATTTACTGAACAACCCCCGAACTTAAGGATGTGAAAGGATTATAACTTCATTCACCCACTAATCACAAACATCCTTGAGTTGTTTTAGATCTTGAACTCCAAGCAGTTTTAACTTCTTGAATCTCCTCAATATTCAACACTTCACAGGGATCTTCTTGTTCACGAACCTTGCTCCTCATGAACCGTGTTCCTCACGAGCCTTACTTCACACGAACATTTTGCTTCATACTTGTCTTGGTCGTACTTGATTTGTATCACACGAACCTTTTCTTGTGTAGTTGTCTCAACAAGAACTTCAACTCAGATTTCTCTTGTGGTTGTATCACATAATAATTTTTTTCTGACCCAGTCATAGGATATGAGTGTCTTCTTCTTGATCTATCACAGATAAAATATCCTCCCAGTGGTTGTCTCTCACAATAGGTTCTTCATACTGATTGCTTCCCTCACGGATTCTCCAATCTACCTGATCCACTCACTGAACTGTTTTATTGTACCTTTCATAGGTTATCTTCCTCCCAGCATCACACGGTTTTTCCTCTTTGATCATTTCACATGACCAAATTTCCAATTTTACTTTTCTTCATCGTCTAGGCACATCAGAAGTTTCAGTTCAACATCATCTTCTGTTTCGACCAAGAGTGTCTCATTTTCCTTGGTTTTCTTGGTTGGGCATTCGTAGGCATAGTGCCCAAGTTTCTCACATCTGTAGCAAGTGATTTTTGACTTATCTCTCATAGCCGGTGTTTCTTACTTGCTATCATCCCTTTGTGGTTTGTCGGTTCCTTCCGACTCGTAAGAGGCGTGTCCTTCACCCCTATGTTGATAATTGCATCGATCGAGCAATACTTGTGATGGACAGAATCTCCCTTGTCAACGATTTCCAACATGTTGTCCATGACCCGCATACAAGAGTTCTTCTAGATTGTTCAGGGGGCTTTCTTTTTTCTTCAACTTTAACCTTTCTTCATAAGTTTTTAATCTACCAATAGCTTCGTCTAGAGTCATCGTGTCTAGATCGGAGTATTGCTCGATCGATGCAACTATTTGAATAAATCTACCTGGCACGGCGTTTAAGAGTTTGCGTACAAGAGTTGGTTGACTCAATGTTGTCCCTAATTCACTAGCCCGTGTAACAACACTATTTATCTTTGCTGAGAAAGAGTCCACAGTGTCATCTTCTTTCATTTGCAATAACTCGAACTCTGACATTAGTGTATGCCAATGAGCCTTTTGCACTCGGTCTACACCAACATGTCTCGTCTTCAATGTGTTCCATATCTCTTTTGTTGTTTTGAAAGTTGCCACTTGCAAAACCATATCTTTCGGTATTGCCTGGAACAAAAATGCAATCGCTTCTTTGTCTTTTTTCACATCCTATGGGTTCTATAATCTCCCAGAGTCCATTTGCTTCTAGTATGGTTTTAATGCATATTGCCCATACCGTATAATTTGTAGATTCTAAAATTCGACACTGGTAGTGAGTCAGAGATTCCACATCCTTGTGAATTATAATTTGTTGACCCGAATCGCTCGGTGTATCAGACATGTTTCCAAATGATTTTAACAAAATTTGCATACAAACAACTTTACTTTCTTGTTTCTTATAATTTCCTGACCACCAATACGAACCAACTGTACCGGTAAAATTTAATTCCCTTGAATTCAATAAACTTTCAAATGTTTAACCTGCGAATAACCACAACGCGTAATAACCGAATTCCTGACTATCTAATTCGCACTATAACCCTGAAATCAAAACCTAGATTTCTAACCCTGGTTCGATAACCTTGAACCGAAAAAACTAAAACTTGCGAATTGAAAATTAGAATGATGGAACTTGATCGCGAATGACTTCCTGTGATTCATTGCATTCCGATTCCGAATGCCTAGAGCCTGGTGCACTGATACCAGTTGTTGGCCCCAATTGATCTTTGATCTCTAGAACATGAATCGTTCTTGAATATAAACCGAATGTTTTGTACATGTGATGAATTACAATGAGAAATTGAAACCCTATTAATACTAATCCAACAGGTGCGATGTGAATGGACGTGTATCTTCGCGAAACATCGTGTCTTCTTGCTTCTGTGATGTTGGCGGATGTTGGCATCGACTGGAAGAGGCATGTCTCCTAGAGGCATCGCTTCATTAAGTTTTTAGGCTACAAACTTTGTTTTGTCCACTTCTGGTCCTCGCACTTGTATTCTTTTCTATTTACAATATAAAGTATCTATTAACTATTTACCGAACAACCCTCAAACTTAAGGATGTGAAGGGATTATAACTTCTGTTCTCCACTAAGTATTCACTACGAGCAACGTTAGGGTAGTAGATTGAATGTGACACCCGGCATTTTCAGGTTAACACCGTTAACTTTTCACAGTCAAACCATTGTGATTTATAGAACATTCATATAAGCATTATGTCACACGTGTAAATTATAACATACGAAACTAATACAAGCTAGCGGGACTAGTAGTTTACAATGTTTTGAAGGTTTTGAAACTTGAGGGACTAAGTGTGTTAATTAACAAACTAGAAATTATAACTTTCTATGCAAGTTATAGATAATCAAAACATGCGCGACTTGATGTGCGAAATAACTAACATGAAATAATAACTTCCTTTACAAGTTAGGTTTAGGAACTTGGGGGACTAGATGTGTCATTTAACAAACGAAAATTATAATTAGTTTTCTAAAATCCCAACCCTAGAGCGCCCCCATCTGTTCGTCTCTCTCTCTATGTATCGGTTTCTCTCCCACGACGATACACACACGCACATGACTCTCATCTCTATTGCAATCTCTCTTTTTGGTAAACCCTAGTTCCTTGATTAAAACTTCACCATGTTATGCGATTTGTGTATGTATTGTCACACCCCGATATTTCCAGCTCAGCCCGGTGGGGAGTATCGTGACGTAAGATTGGTATCGTCATGGTCAAACATACACAGAATAGCACAACGGAAGTTTTGGAATATCAAATATTGTTACAAACCCAATTATCGGAAATTACCAAAGAAATAGTTACAGAAGAGCTTGTAATATCAAATCCATGGGCGGATCATTATAAAATGTTCAAAGTGAAGTTTAACAGACACTAAGGCATCTTTAAGGATTTGCAAGATCCTTTATTTCTACACCGAGCAGCTCCCAGCCTATTAAGAGTAGTACATGTCACTTAGTCTTTTGAAAATACGTCAGTTTACACTGGAAAATACAATTAACTGACTCATTTGAAAAAAAATGTTTATGAAAATTTGGTTTTAGGTGCACCAGGCACGAAAATCTTTTATAACTTGGGATAATTACATTTATAATCTTGTATACAGAATTACATGTTTGTCATATATATGGGGCCCGGTTTAGAAACCGGGACATGATTAACCGAAACACCACTTATAAAACCCACAAAGGAGTTATCCCCAACTTGTGGGTAATTTATATATTTTAGCATTTGCATCGTCGGGTGTATGCCTACACCCCGTGCATTTGTTGTGGCCATTAGTAACTTAATGAGCCGAGGATATCCAGGACACGATCGTTAACCCCCAATGTTTATGTTATCAAACAAAACGGATTAAAACGGGTTATGTGGATGTATTATTCACAATCCGACCAAATGGTCCCATACCCGATGTAAGACCTAAATACGTTTTTGACAAAAGTCACAGCGGAATTTCATGCCATAATTTTTTTTCGTTATAATACCTTGACTTTCTTTACAATTTCATTTTAACATAACTCTTTCATATAAATTCATCAATTGACTCATTTACTAAGTGAAAACTTAGCTTATGTTTACTGTATTACATATATCGACACTCCCGTACACTGTATCTCGTGACTCAGTCCCCGATGTCTAATCCTTGATGATCCTTCGTGACTTGTACAACCTGCGCTCACCACATAAATTCATAACATTAGCACACACTATAAACATAAACAAGATTCACCCTCGTTGACTTTTCACTCCGTTATCTCTTTACATTCCAGCTTTCCATCTAATCATACAACCCGTGGTGAGACTTCTTTACTATTCCTGCATTACCCTTCATCCACAAGGCACGCTATTATTATCGTCAATACTCAATTGCGTTGAATACATGCATACATACTTTCATACACACCTATACATATTCATACGATCACACACAACTACCTACATACATACATACGTACATGCCCACATATACACACATCTACATCATTGCATACGTGTCTACATACACACATACCTACATCATTACATAAATTCATAACATTATACATATATACATACATACATCCCTACTTGCAACATCCATAACTCATACATGCCTACCCACATAAATACCTTCATATATCCGCGTATACTTGCCTACATATGTATATACATGCATACTTACCTTCACACATACCTACGTTTACTAAATCATAAATTAAGTTGGTCAACTTAGCTAACGAGTGATTAAAACGCATTTAAACGGGTTCGCGGGACAAAACAAGTAAGATAAACAACTTTCGCCAGCCAAACCTACCATCGCGTCGCGCGACGGCTTCTGGGCCATTCCGTCGCGTGGCGCGACCCCCTTAAATGGACAGAATGCTCTTTTGTTTGAGCTGCAGATTTCCAGCTCCGTTTCACTAACTTATTAGGCACTAAAACATGCATAACTTTCATTTTACAATTCCGTTTTTCATGATTCTTTTTCCTACGTGATCGTAGTTTAATTCTCCATCATATGGGGTTAACATCCGACATCCAGATTAACAAAACTTTAGACTTTTAAGCTTTCAGCTTATTACCTTTTTACAGAGTTTTGACCCGTTCATGCATTTATCAAAGTAACCTGTTTATTTGACCTCAATTTCTTATAAACCTTATAATTTCAATGTTGGCTATCATATGTGGTTCAGATCACGGGTCTCTTGCATCTTCCTAACCCATTTTCGTTAGTGTGCTTATTTGACCCGTTAAGGGTATTTGCACATTTTAATGCATTTTACTCTCTATATCATACTTTTAGCTTTCATACTTGTCCTAAGTGTTCACTTAATCAAATAGCTTGTTTCTAAACAACTTTTAAGGTCGTTTGGACCGATATACCCATCAAGGGCGTTTTGGTCAACATTAGTTCCGTCCTTTACGGCGAAAGACTCATTACATATTTAACCAATCTCACGACTTAACTACAACTGCAATCACACATACCTGGCTCGGGTCAAAGCTATGACCCGTTTTAATACGTCGTCCACTAAGTTGCTAGTTAATAGCAACGCAAATCCTTTCGCTATTCACCCTGTGAATTTATAATACTTGACAATACAATCATTAGTCGACATCATCAAATGGTGATAGCTTCACCATTTGACCCGTTAAGTCTAAATGTCCATTTCGTCCTTGGGTGATTGTAATTATTCCTTACCCCTTTCTTGAAACTTATTCTTTCGTTAACTCATAACCAAAATTACCATTATACCCTTTTTACCCTTTATAACCATCAAACTTAGTTTCTTATCATAACCACATGTTCCGACCCGTATCAAAGCTTGTCGGAACGTCTTACTTCATATATTAACTTATCATATTCTTAATCTATACGATGCATAGAAATTCTACAAAAAGGGTGTAAGCTTTACTTACCTTGCATCTAAATATGCTTCCCGTGCGCATAAGTTCCGTTTGACCCTCTTCTTTCCAAAGCTTCCACATCGCTTTTCAAGCATCAAACTATCATATATCATTCTCAAGATAGTTAGCTTATTTATCATTTATTACGACTCTTCCATATTACGGATCTCATATCGAAATTATTATTCGACTTTATAACATGCTAATCTATTAAATCTTATCTGATTCCTTTAAACATCCACACGCATATATGTTTTCATACATCATTAACATGAGCATAACATCATTTTCATCATATTATACAAAACCCACTTCATAATCTACTTTGTTAATCACTTACAAGTGGTCTAATCTCAATTACCTCGTAATTTCATCATATACTTGGTGTGTATACTACCTCCTAAGCATAATGTACAACTAATTTATGCATATTCTTCTAGTCTCATACATAATTCCTCCAATCCTCCTACTAATCAACATGCATCATTCACAAATAAACATCAAACATATTAGCATCACATTTCTTTCAATTCCTCTAACAAGAATACATCATACATATCAAAATTCATCTATATTAAACAAGAATTGGACATAGGTGATCATTCAAGCCCTCATTCTTATCATAACAAATGGGTTTTACCCCAAAACATCAAATTCACCCAAACCATGCATAATCCATGTTCTAGATGATTATTCTAACACATGATCATACTCAATTTCATACCAATTCATGGATAAGAACATAACCCACTTCATGCAAGATCACCAATCTAGAATTTAAGACATACCTTATGATCCCCTTGTGAAGGTGATCATTATTCCATGCTCGGTTATAAATTTAAGCTTCATTTAGCCTTTCAATTTGATGAAAAGGATGAAGTTAGGGTTCTTGGCTCCATGGGAGCCTCCTGCTCCTTCTCGAACACATGATGTGTGTGTTTGTGTGTGTGAGTTTTGTTATTTAGTAACTCAACTTTCATCTTATTCCATTTAGCCCCTCCGTGTTTGCCACTAAAACATGATTGACACAACTTTCATCTTTTAAATAGTTTTTACCATACACTCTACTAGGTTAAATTGCCTAGTCATTTATTTCATGATATGTCACATAGGAACATACTACAAATATAAACATTCAGGTTTTGGGGTGTTACAAGTCTACCCCCCTTAAATGAGGTTTCGTCCCCGAAACCTTCCTCATTCCCATTAAACTCTAATTATCTTTCCTTCTCGTCCATCAACAAGACCACGAGCCTAAGTAATGATGACCTTCTATCCTCAAGAACCCGTCCCAGAGTTCTTATTAGTGTCACTTTCTCCAATTATTGCTAGTGTCTATCTCGCTTCATAGCTAGCGGTTTATTCATCATTCCAATACTCATATATCACGTACAATATACCATTTTGTTTACTTAAAACAATCCCATTAATAACATTCCTTTTTGTTCATTTCCAATATTCATATTATTTTTGTCGACGATACGATCTTACTGCGTAATTTATACTTACACCTCTATGTTTAACTCTGATAGGTACATCATAATAATAGGTAACTATACATTTTCTATTCATCAACTATTCATATAATTGACTTCTTTCTAGCAAGTCCATACCGCCCATACCTTACTTTCACATAGCATTCCTATTTCCCTTGACCTGTTTGCAATGGGTCAATATACACGCTTCTTCACACATGTAATAGTACCTACATTCATATGATCTGTTTATAACAGATTTAATACTTTCACCTCATCCTTTAAGATTCCATTCTATAGGCACATTGTATAACATTTAACTCTTGTTTTGTTATCACAACAAAACTACTATTTCATAGTCACACCTATGTGCTTAACTCCATAGTTAACATCATTCTACATTTCTAGAGTTATTTCTACCATACATACCCTTACGTTACTCTCAACTTGTCTCATTCATTCTACATTACTATTCCTCTCATTTCATGCATTACTTAATTTGCATAAGCATACGTGTCGTGCAAATTCATTATACCAGAGTTGAACCAATACTCGAAATTTTCACTCAAAACCTATGAGTTTCGCTTCCTAATAACATAGTTTTCTTCTTAAGTAGACTATTAGAAATCAAACGTTCCATACCATACCATACCCATTCCATCATTCATTTCGTAGGTCGTTCAATCTACCAATTCATGCTTATCCAACACGAGTTAAACCTTTTACTTACCTCATCTCATATCATCAATCGACGATCCGTAACCCAGATCGATCCGCATTCTTCACGTGTACTAGCCGTACTAAGCTAGATTTCATTCATCCGTGTAGTGTGCCTTCGCTCATACACAACCTCCTACCAATTCGATTATTCCATCATTCATTTCGTAGGTCGTTCAATCAAACAATTCATGCTTATCCAACATGAGTTAAACCTTTTACTTACCTCATCTCATATCATCAATCGACGATCCGTAACCCAGATCGATCCGCATTCTTCACGTGTACTAGCCGTACCAAGCTAGATTTCATTAATCCATGTAGTGTGAGCAGTCATCCCCTTGGACCTCATACCAGGGCCAGCCGACTCCTTATCCAAATTAGGAATGGTGGACGCCTCCACCTTGCCCTTACCCAACACAGCAACAGTGGACAGCAAACAAGCAATCGGATCAACAGTCGGCTCCCTCGGTTCAGTTCACTGGCTTTCATCAGCAGGCTGGGTTCTCACCTTCACAGTATCCCCCACCCGGTTTAAACCAGCTGATGTACAACCCTCTTTGTCCAACAGATTTAAGTGCTGCCATGGCTAACTTGCAGGTTCATTCTCCAAATATGGCTTGGAACTCAGATGTTATGGATACAGGAGCCGAGTCACACGTCACTAAAGAACAAGGTAAAATCGTAATCCCTGATTCTACTCCTGTGTGTCGTAATATTTTGGTAGGTAATGTCATGTATTTACCAATTAAAGGATCAGGTACGGGTTTTCATCCTTTACCAAACCGAACCTACATACTCCCACACATCCTTTAAAGCCCTCAAATAATTAAAAATCTGATTTCCGATAGACGTTTTACTCGTGATAATCAAGTGTCTGTCGAATTTGACCCATTTTGTTTTTCTTTGAAGGACCTCAAAACTAAGAAGACACTATCTTGCCACAATAGTACCGGGACTCTTTACACGTTCACGCCGCCTCAACTGCTGCCTCAAGCCACCTTTTGTCACACCCCGACCACGTGGAACATACAAAACGTGGCGGAAACGTCGGGGAGTGTTGTAACAGAATTAATGTTTCACAACCATGGAAATTAAAATTTCGTTTTATTGATTAAAAGTGTTACAATGTCTAAACAAACATGGAAAATACAACATAATTAACTAGTCTGCATCTTTTATTGTCACTAAAGCCCAAGTCTGCCTATATGTATCTTGATCATCTTTTGCAACAGTTCCTGAAAAACACATGTGAAAATAGGTACGTCAGCATAAAAATGCCGGTGAGATACATAGGTTTTGTGAAAATAGGTTTCCTGACTTATGTTTGAGAAAATGTTTAGTCATGAACCTTGTTATTTGCTTTGTTTTGTAAATCATTTGAAAATCGATAAGATCAGATGATATGTATAAATAATGTATGGTTAAATGAATAACCATGTAAAATGAGTTTGTATTAGATAAGTTGTTTGTAAATCAATGTCTTGTGAAAAATATGTTATTTGTATAAAATGTTCTATGTCTCAAACTGAAATGATTCAAATAACGTTACGACATGTAATACCATACAAACACTTATATATAGGAAGTACCAGCGGCGTATCCACCATGCTTGTATCATATTACATACGCATCGTTACTTAATCACTTAATCAAACCAAACCAAACAATGTAAAATGTTCATGTCAAGATGTAAATCATGTCAAAATGTCTATGTCAAATATCCATGTCAAATGTCTATGTCAAATATCCATGTCAAATGTCTATGTCAAATATCCATGTCAAATGTCTATGTCAAATATGTCATGTATGGCAAGTGAAAGGTCTCAACTAAACCATATGCACAAAAACAAAGTATTGAAGTAAAACTTGGTTTAAATCAAAGTTATGTTTTGTGGGAAATGCATGATCAAATGTCAATCATGTTAAAATGTCTATGCCGAAATGTCTATGTCAAATCAATTGTCAAATGCATTGGGTAATATGTCAAAGTGTTCATATACTGGATGAGCATATGCAACAAAATGTAATGTAAAACAATGTACTAAGTATGCACACAATGGACATACATAGCATAAAATGTAATGAAATCATGTACTATAATGTACTAACGAACATAGCAGTATATGATGTGAAAACAGGAAAGCACGAAAGTAACAAGTAGGCACATGTGTTCCACCCCAAAACAGTTTGGAAAACAGTAAAAGAGGGGTCTATGTACTCACTTGAGATTGCTCAGAAGTCCTAGGATAACCACCAAGCAATGCTAGAGATCGCGGAATATCAAACGGCACCTAATTAGGTAACTACATTAATAAACCGGACCTACATCGGATGATCGGGTAGCATTAGGGTTTGTAAACCAAACGAGTGTAGAGACTCGTGTCATTTGGTTTAACAAAGCCTACATACTAAAAGAAACTTAACCTAAGTGTCTACGACCCATTACGACCCGTTTAGGTAGCTTATGCTACTTTAACGCGTCGTTCGCGTGAAACGCGTTCGGACCGCCTAACTAGTCCTATGACAAGTATTATATGCCTAAACATGTTACATAATCAGTTACGTGACAAAAGTTTAGGTTACATATGCTAAATTACCAATTATGTATGAAAAGGGTATTCTGGTAATTTACCTAAGGCATATAAACTACCTATCATACAACTACTTAAACGCCGTGACCATAAGGTATAACCTCGGAAGGTTATTCCCTACCTACTATGGTCACCTAATGTATTTGGTCGGATCCTAATGATCGACCAAACTGGGTCGGGTTCGAAGGTATAGGCGATTTATTGGATCGCTTACCCTACGACCCTAGACAACGTGGTAATCAGTAGGCATAGTCCCAAAGGACTATGACCATCGTGATTACAATCACGTTGCGAAGTTCAAACGAACTTCGCATTGACCATTACTGGTCAACGCTGAAAGTCAAACAAAGTTTGACTTTCTGACTCGAAAAGCAGTAAAATAAGGAAAAGAACGAAAGAATACTTACGAAGGGTCCCCGAATGCTAATCGTGATCGAATAGCTCAGGTATGAAGCGAAGGCTTCAACTTAGAGCTCCTCAATCAGATTCTAGTGGGTTTTTGTGTTGAGTATTGATGGGTATTTATAGTAAATGCACCACCGTTAGGATCGTTTATCGGGAAACGTGCCTTGATCTCACCCGTACAAGTGTCGGAAGCTTATGGTAGGTTAATTGGCCACCCACCATAAGGTATCAACATGTGGAAGAGAGATTAGGAGTGCAAAACAGCTGCAAACAGGCTGTTAATACAATGCACCTGGTCTGGAGACCCCATACGCATCGTATGGTATATATACCATACGCATCGTATGGGTGTTCTTTGGCAGATTTACAGTTTTGGTCCCTGAACTGTATTTAGGCCATTTTTGACACGTTTAAGGCCCGTTAACCCCATTTCAAAGCTCTAAAATGAAGTTAAAGTATAGGGAACTTAAAATGTGCTCAAAAATATCTCGGATGTCGGTTCGTTTAGCCGTACGAACGCGATGTTCGCTTAATTACGACGGAATGCGCACAAGCGCGAAAAACGATCCAAATGACGAAACGAATGGATTTTTCTTAAGGCGAACACTAAAATATAATGTAGTCATGCTTACATAAATTTTTGGATGTCCGGATGTATTCAGAACGTAAGTTATGCGCGAAAATGCAAACTTGTGCACTTTTTGACACTTTTAGTCCCTGAATGACACAAAAGTTTATTTTAGCACACCGAACCCCTCAAAGCCTATTTCTAAGCTATGCAAAGGATATTTAAGGTGTGTTTAACTTATGGTTATGTTCCGGAATGTTCGTTACAGTTCAAATTGACATACTTTCACAGTTTGTCAACTTTAGTCCCTGTAAGCGATTAAACTTTGATTTCACCATACCAAACCTTCCAAAACTTATATCTAAGTTATGTAAAGGTTATTTAAGGTATGTTAAGCCTATTTCACTATTCCAGAGTGTTCGTTGGATTAAACTGGTTATATTTACGCATCAGAGCGTGTATAACCTTCCAGAAAGCGATTTAGAGCTTGAAATCGAACAAGAGTTGGTATGTGCACAAGATACACATATTTATACAAGTCCCAAGTATGAAATACAATATTTCATTGGTTGGGCATTTGTTTGATGGTTGAAATGACACAGGTGTTACAGTCTCCCCTACTTTAGGAAATTTCGTCCCGAAATTAATTCGTAGGAGTCTGTTTATGACTTTGTGTCAAATAGTCATCAAAGATATGTAAAGCAAAATCTGATTATTTTCCTCAACGGATATTTTTCAGAAGCGAAAATGAACTAACGGAGTCATTTTCAACGGTTGTTTCCTCAGGTACGGAAATGAAGGACAGACAAACGGATATTCATTTCCCCAACGGATAAATCTTCAGAAACGAAAATGAACTAACGGAGTCATTTTCAACGGTTATTTCCTCAGAGTTGGAAATGAAAGACTACACAACGGATATTCATTTCCTCAACGGATAAATCTTCAGAAACGAAAATGAACTAACGGGGTCATTTTCAACGGTTATTTCCTCAGAGTTGGAAATGAAAGACTACGCAACGGATATTCATTTCCTCAACGGATATTCTTCAGAACGAAAATGAATGGATAATTCATTTTCCTCAACGGTTATTCTTCAGAATGGAAATGAAAGACTACACAACGGATATTCATTTCCTCAACGGATAAATCTTCAGAAACGAAAATGAACTAACGGGGTCATTTTCAACGGTTATTTCCTCAGAGTTGGAAATGAAAGACAGACAAACGGATATTCATTTCCCCAACGGATAAATCTTCAGAAACGAAAATGAACTAACGGAGTCATTTTCAACGGTTATTTCCTCAGAGTTGGAAATGAAAGACTACGCAACGGATATTCATTTCCTCAACGGATATTCTTCAGAACGAAAATGAATGGATAATTCATTTTCCTCAACGGTTATTCTTCAGAATGGAAATGAAAGATAAACAACGGATATTCATTTCCTCAACGGATATTCTTCAGAACGAAAATGAATGGATAATTCATTTTTCTCAACGGTTATTCTTCAGAATGGAAATGAAAAGATAAACAACGGATATTCATTTCCTCAACGGATATTCTTTAGAACGAAAATGAATGGATAATTCATTTTCCTCAACGGTTATTCTTCAGAATGGAAATGAAAAGATAAACAACGGATATTCATTTCCTCAACGGATATTCTTCAGAAGTGAAAAATGAATAGCTAGTTCATTTTTCCTCAACGGATGCTTCATCAGAATTGGAAATGAATAGGGTTAACTCTTGATACATGATAGAACTTGCTGTGATTTCTGTGCACTAAATTCCATAATTATGTATGCATCCATAATTACGTAATTCCTTGCACAGTCCGCACAGTTCGTTTTGTAATGTTGTGGGGAAAGATATCAAACCTGAGATGAGAGTGACTAGACTACCATAGGGTCCTTTTAATTAGATCAACAGAGGATCTTCTTAATTAGGCCACTAAGGAGTCCTTTCAGCTATATCATCACATGATATCCCTAACCAGATTTTTGGATCAATCTGTTTAACTAGACCACTAAAGGGGTCAAATTACGAAGTAGTACCTTATAACCCAAGGGACTTTAACTACAGCGTAGAAGTCCATTAAGGATTTTAGGTAGTACCTTTTGGGTATCCTACTATGAATCTCTTGCACAAGGATATGTAAGATTCTACGAGGATTTGGATAACATAATTTGGATCACATGACACATAAAGGATAACACATAAGCACATAACCACATAATTGTTTAATTGTTATTATCTTGTTATTGATTGCTATAAACTTGGCGCCTCGTACCTTGTTTCTCTTGGAAGAAACGGGTACTTAGGATTTTCGTGGAAACGCAAGAGATTAAACAAGGGAAGAAATTTGGGGGGTAGTCTGTTCTTCAAGGAATGCGGTTCCTTGATTGTCGGTATTGTAGAGGATATGTTGTTTATACTTACAATCACATAAATACATTGCAATGTAAATAAAAGATTTATTTATAAACAACGATAACAACTGTTTCTTGGATCTTGACAACAAAAGAAGATAATACATAAGACGTAATTATTTCTAAACGACGTTGTCTTCTGGTAGATCATATGCTCATCCCTGCGCTGGATTTGCATTAGCAAGTCTTGGGCAATTCCTACTAAAATGGCCCATCTCGCCACAGTTGTAGCAAGATCCCGGTGGAAATCGAGCTTGAGCAGGATTTTTGTTAATCTGATTTGGTGCTGCTGCTGTTGGGCAAACCCTCGCTGTATGACCTATAAGTCCGCAAATTTGGCATGTGCGGCACTTCACACCAGCATGATGATGTAGGCCACATTGGTTGCACAAGGGTGCAGTTCCGTTGTAGGGTTTCCTAGCAGGGGGTTGAGCTGGATGGTTGGGGACGGCTTGATCATAGTGAGTAACCACGGCGAAGTTCTGAGAAGCCTTTCGCTTCTTTGACTTCTTAGAGGATCCAGTCTGTTCATCCATGGTCT
The DNA here is from genome assembly GCA_030545235.1 of Helianthus tuberosus. Taxonomy (NCBI): domain Eukaryota; kingdom Viridiplantae; phylum Streptophyta; class Magnoliopsida; order Asterales; family Asteraceae; genus Helianthus; species Helianthus tuberosus. Next base: position 6,911,137 of record JARYGA010059718.1, on the reverse strand, counting down.
TTGATTCCTCGATTGGTTTCGATTCCTCGACCAGTTTCTTGTCATCCTTTCGGAAAAGCTTACGTTTCCTGATCTGCGATTCAGTCAAGGTTGCAGATAGCTCAATGGCCTGCCTAACAGTAGTAGGGTTGCTACCAGTCAAAATGTCTTGTATTGAGTCGGGAAGGCCATCAATGTACTTTTCGATTGCCTTATCCAAAGGTGTGACCATGTTTGGGCATAACAGACTTAACTCCTCATAACGGTCCGTGTAGGCTCGATGCTCACCGCTATCTTGCTTAAGATCATCAAATTCCCTTTCCAAAGCCCTGATCTCGTGACGAGGACAAAACTCCTTCATCATGAGAGCCCTAAGTTCGGCCCACGACTGTGCTAGAGCAACTTCTGCACCACGATCCCTCATAACCCCGTTCCACCACGTAAGGGCTCTCTTCTGGAACACACTCGAAGCAAACTCGACCTTGCGATTGTCAGGACACTGCACATGGCGGAAAGTATTTTCAATGCTCTCGAACCATTGAAGAAGCCCAGTCGCTCCCTCAGAACCACTAAACTTGAGTGGTTTCGCCGAGTTAAAACTCTTGAAATTGCATGGACTATTGTTGTTGTTGTTGGCTTGATTCCATAGAGCAAAGAGGTTTGGGAATTGAGCAGCCATTTGCTGCGCAATGATTTCTGCCAGCTCGGTAGTCGCTATCTGGTTTTCGCGTCGAGGAGGCATTCTAAAAGAGGAAACATGAAAGGAAACGAGTGAGAGAAATAGACGAAAAGAATGAGATGAACAATTCTGCTGAAAGCAAGGATAGTGGTCATTTGTTTGTTACTACAAGCAACAAACGACACACAGTGACTAATCAAAGTAGATGAGTCAAAAATAATGTATCATGAAGACATGCTCGCCTATAAGTGAACACTCATCCCAAGAATTCCCAGGTAAGCACAACTGGTCTCGCGTCTGATGAGATGTATACGAAGTGCTTGCCTAGACAGAAAACCCAGAATACAGGCATTCACCCTTCCAGTTTGCACGTGTTCACATTATTTAAAACCCAAAACCTTGACGAGATTTTGAAAACTCAAAGGGTTCAAAACCTTATAATAGAGAGTTCAAAACCTTACAATAGAGGGTTCAAAACCTAGTAATCAATCATCCTAGAACAGATGATTAGTTTTCGAAGCGGTTTTGAAATTTATGTTCTTGTTGTGGTAGTCGCCTAAGGATAGGTGACGGTATGTTTCATGACTAAACGCAAGTAAACTTGCGTTAGGGTCCTAGAAAGGTTATAGACTAGGTCAAAGCATTACTAATAACCTAATTCCCTATAACCATAAGCTCTGATACCATCTTTTCTGTCACACCCCGACCACGTGGAACATACAAAACGTGGCGGAAACGTCGGGGAGTGTTGTAACAGAATTAATGTTTCACAACCATGGAAATTAAAGTTTCGTTTTATTGATTAAAAGTGTTACAATGTCTAAACAAACATGGAAAATACAACATAATTAACTAGTCTGCATCTTTTATTGTCACTAAAGCCCAAGTCTGCCTATATGTATCTTGATCATCTTTTGCAACAGTTCCTGAAAAACACATGTGAAAATAGGTACGTCAGCATAAAAATGCCGGTGAGATACATAGGTTTTGTGAAAATAGGTTTCCTGACTTATGTTTGAGAAAATGTTTAGTCATGAACCTTGTTATTTGCTTTGTTTTGTAAATCATTTGAAAATCGATAAGATCAGATGATATGTATAAATAATGTATGGTTAAATGAATAACCATGTAAAATGAGTTTGTATTAGATAAGTTGTTTGTAAATCAATGTCTTGTGAAAAATATGTTATTTGTATAAAATGTTCTATGTCTCAAACTGAAATGATTCAAATAACGTTACGACATGTAATACCATACAAACACTTATATATAGGAAGTACCAGCGGCGTATCCACCATGCTTGTATCATATTACATACGCATCGTTACTTAATCACTTAATCAAACCAAACCAAACAATGTAAAATGTTCATGTCAAGATGTAAATCATGTCAAAATGTCTATGTCAAATATCCATGTCAAATGTCTATGTCAAATATCCATGTCAAATGTCTATGTCAAATATCCATGTCAAATGTCTATGTCAAATATGTCATGTATGGCAAGTGAAAGGTCTCAACTAAACCATATGCACAAAAACAAAGTATTGAAGTAAAACTTGGTTTAAATCAAAGTTATGTTTTGTGGGAAATGCATGATCAAATGTCAATCATGTTAAAATGTCTATGCCGAAATGTCTATGTCAAATCAATTGTCAAATGCATTGGGTAATATGTCAAAGTGTTCATATACTGGATGAGCATATGCAACAAAATGTAATGTAAAACAATGTACTAAGTATGCACACAATGGACATACATAGCATAAAATGTAATGAAATCATGTACTATAATGTACTAACGAACATAGCAGTATATGATGTGAAAACAGGAAAGCACGAAAGTAACAAGTAGGCACATGTGTTCCACCCCAAAACAGTTTGGAAAACAGTAAAAGAGGGGTCTATGTACTCACTTGAGATTGCTCAGAAGTCCTAGGATAACCACCAAGCAATGCTAGAGATCGCGGAATATCAAACGGCACCTAATTAGGTAACTACATTAATAAACCGGACCTACATCGGATGATCGGGTAGCATTAGGGTTTGTAAACCAAACGAGTGTAGAGACTCGTGTCATTTGGTTTAACAAAGCCTACATACTAAAAGAAACTTAACCTAAGTGTCTACGACCCATTACGACCCGTTTAGGTAGCTTATGCTACTTTAACGCGTCGTTCGCGTGAAACGCGTTCGGACCGCCTAACTAGTCCTATGACAAGTATTATATGCCTAAACATGTTACATAATCAGTTACGTGACAAAAGTTTAGGTTACATATGCTAAATTACCAATTATGTATGAAAAGGGTATTCTGGTAATTTACCTAAGGCATATAAACTACCTATCATACAACTACTTAAACGCCGTGACCATAAGGTATAACCTCGGAAGGTTATTCCCTACCTACTATGGTCACCTAATGTATTTGGTCGGATCCTAATGATCGACCAAACTGGGTCGGGTTCGAAGGTATAGGCGATTTATTGGATCGCTTACCCTACGACCCTAGACAACGTGGTAATCAGTAGGCATAGTCCCAAAGGACTATGACCATCGTGATTACAATCACGTTGCGAAGTTCAAACGAACTTCGCATTGACCATTACTGGTCAACGCTGAAAGTCAAACAAAGTTTGACTTTCTGACTCGAAAAGCAGTAAAATAAGGAAAAGAACGAAAGAATACTTACGAAGGGTCCCCGAATGCTAATCGTGATCGAATAGCTCAGGTATGAAGCGAAGGCTTCAACTTAGAGCTCCTCAATCAGATTCTAGTGGGTTTTTGTGTTGAGTATTGATGGGTATTTATAGTAAATGCACCACCGTTAGGATCGTTTATCGGGAAACGTGCCTTGATCTCACCCGTACAAGTGTCGGAAGCTTATGGTAGGTTAATTGGCCACCCACCATAAGGTATCAACATGTGGAAGAGAGATTAGGAGTGCAAAACAGCTGCAAACAGGCTGTTAATACAATGCACCTGGTCTGGAGACCCCATACGCATCGTATGGTATATATACCATACGCATCGTATGGGTGTTCTTTGGCAGATTTACAGTTTTGGTCCCTGAACTGTATTTAGGCCATTTTTGACACGTTTAAGGCCCGTTAACCCCATTTCAAAGCTCTAAAATGAAGTTAAAGTATAGGGAACTTAAAATGTGCTCAAAAATATCTCGGATGTCGGTTCGTTTAGCCGTACGAACGCGATGTTCGCTTAATTACGACGGAATGCGCACAAGCGCGAAAAACGATCCAAATGACGAAACGAATGGATTTTTCTTAAGGCGAACACTAAAATATAATGTAGTCATGCTTACATAAATTTTTGGATGTCCGGATGTATTCAGAACGTAAGTTATGCGCGAAAATGCAAACTTGTGCACTTTTTGACACTTTTAGTCCCTGAATGACACAAAAGTTTATTTTAGCACACCGAACCCCTCAAAGCCTATTTCTAAGCTATGCAAAGGATATTTAAGGTGTGTTTAACTTATGGTTATGTTCCGGAATGTTCGTTACAGTTCAAATTGACATACTTTCACAGTTTGTCAACTTTAGTCCCTGTAAGCGATTAAACTTTGATTTCACCATACCAAACCTTCCAAAACTTATATCTAAGTTATGTAAAGGTTATTTAAGGTATGTTAAGCCTATTTCACTATTCCAGAGTGTTTGTTGGATTAAACTGGTTATATTTACGCATCAGAGCGTGTATAACCTTCCAGAAAGCGATTTAGAGCTTGAAATCGAACAAGAGTTGGTATGTGCACAAGATACACATATTTATACAAGTCCCAAGTATGAAATACAATATTTCATTGGTTGGGCATTTGTTTGATGGTTGAAATGACACAGGTGTTACACCTTTATTGCTTCCCACCATCTTCCTTGGCATGATCATTTAGGACATCCCGGGGCGCAAGTTCTAGATATTTTAAATCGTAATTTTAATTTTCAATGTAATAAGGACAAAAGTCACAATCTTTGCAATTCTTGTCAACTTTCGAATAGTAAAAGATTACTGTTTTATTCGTCTAATACATTTACTTTTGCTCCTTTTGATATTATTCATTGCGATTTATGGACTTCGCCAATCATGAGTAAAACAGGATATAAATATTACATGGTGCTAATTGACAATTTCTCACATTTCGTGTGGGTCTACCCCTTAAAATACAAATCCGAAACATTTCCTACTTTTGCCAAATTCCATAAGTTAATTCTTACCCAATTTCACCGCAAAATAAAAACCTTTCAATGTGACTTAGGGGGTGAATTTGACAATTTAGCATTTAAAAATTTTGCCCAACAAAATGGTTTGCTTTTTCGGTTTTCATGCCCTCAAACATCCTCTCAAAATTGAAGGGCCGAACATATGATTCGCCGCCTGAATGACATTATTCGGGCTCTCTTAATTCATGCGAATCTACCTCCTTCGTTTTGGGTTGAAGTCCTACATACGGCCACTTACCTCCACAATATCTTACCAACCAAACGCCTAAATTTTTACACACCTACCTTTGCTCTTTACCTTCGTCACCCTGATTACGAACACTTATGAGTGTTCGGATGTGCGTGTTACCCTAACACATCCGCTACCCAGCCTCACAAACTTCACCATCGGTCCGTGCGTTGTATCTTCCTCGGCTATCCACCCGACTTCCGTGGCTACCGTTGCTTGGACCCTACCACAGGCAAGGTACATATTTCCCGTCATGTGACTTTTGACGAGGCCGTGTTCCCGTTCACACGTCCCACTCTTCCTATCACCTACAATTTTTTGGACGACCCCACCCCACCAGGATTCACTTTTCATCGGCCAGTTACTCAGCCCGTTACCCGGCCCGTAACCCGGCCCGTTACCCAGCCCGTTTACCTACTCACATCGTCCCCGTACCAACATTCCCACTCAAACCGGCCCACCTAACACTTCCGTTGCCATTCCCTCCCAGACCCAAACTGGCCCATCTAACCCTACACCCTCCACAGCCCAAGCCCAGACCCAACCCACCACCCGATTACAAACCAACACCCCATGACAACTCGTTCCAAATCACAGTCCAACCCTTCGGCCGTACACCACACTCTTAACCTTTCACCAGTTCCTACCTCGTATTCCAAAGCGCTAACTGATCCTAATTGGTTACATGCTATGCAAACCGAGTTTATGGCACTACATGATAATGAAACATGGGAGCTTGTTCCCCGACCACTTGACCATCCCGTCATTCGTTGCATGTGGTTATTTAGGCATAAATTTATATCAGACGGATCATTGGAACGTTATAAGGCTAGGTTGGTGGTTAATGGAAATTCCCAAACGGTTGGTATTGATTGTGATGAGACATTTAGCCCTTTGGTCAAACCGGCCACTATTCGCACAGTTTTGTCTCTTGCAGTATCTCGGGCTTGGTCTATTCATCAACTTGATGTTAAGAATGCATTTTTACACGGGGAACTACATAAGACGGTATTTATGCATCAACCACCGGGTTTTTATGATAGAAGATTTCCTAATCACGTTTGTTGTTTGAAGAAATCACTTTATGGTCTTAAACAGGCACCACGGGCCTGGTACACCTGGTTTGCTAATTTTATCACTTCTAAAGGGTTTCGTAGCAGCACTTGTGATCAGTCCTTATTTGTTTATCAACAGGATCTGTCTAATGTTGCATATTTATTGTTATATGTGGATGATATAGTTCTCACAGCTTCTAATGATCGTCTCTTAAACAACATTATTAGCACTCTCTCTCGGGAGTTTGCCATGACTGATCTGGGCAGGTTACATCATTTATTGGGGATCAAGGTTACTCAGCAGAAGAATGGTATTTTCTTGACTCAGGCTCAATATGCAAAGGACGTAATTGCCCATGCTTTGATGTCCTCATGTAAACCGTGTTCAACACTGGTTGATCTTTCATCTAAGTTAAGCACTACTGATGGGGCTTTGTTCTCGGATCCGACACTATATCAGAGTCTGGCAGGTGAATTGCAATATTTAACTTTTACTCGTCTGGATTTGTCGTATGCGGTTCAGCAGGTGTGTCTCTTCATGCATGAGCCTCGCGATCCTCACTTCGCGTTTATGAAACGTATCATCCGTTATCTGCAATGTACAATTAACTATGGCATATGGATCCTGCGATCAGCTTCTTCTGACTTGGTCGCCTATTCTGACGATGATTGGGGTGGCTGCCCAGATTCGAGACGCTCCACATCGGGTTATTGTGTTTTCCTTGGTGACAACCTCATATCCTGGTCAGCTAAATGTCAGCCTACTGTATCCCAATCCAGTGCGGAAGCTGAATATAGGGGGGTTGTGAATGCAGTCGTTGAAACAACGTGGATTCGAAATTTGCTGTTCAAACTTCACAATCCTTTAACGCATGCATCAGTGGTATTTTGTGACAATATTTTAGCAGTCTATTTGTCCAATAATCCAGTTCAACATCAATGGACAAAACACATCGAGATTGACATACATTTCGTACGCGAGAAGGTTCGTTTTGGGCACATTAAAGTTCTTCATGTCCCATCCTCTATGTAGTACGTGGATATATTTACTAAGGGATTATCTCGTGAGCTATTCCAATAGTTTCGGACCAGTTTGAGTGTTTGTCCTCCGCCCGCTCAAACTGAGGGGGTGTCTTAGCCAGCCGATATTCATATTAGCGCATATACATAGTATTAGCGCATATGTATATTCTTTAGACATCGATATTGTTATATGTTCTAGAGATATCCCTTTCCTTATTTTGTATTAGGGTTTGTTATTAATTGGATCTATAAATACGATCCTCACCGATGTAATTATTGATTCAGTAAATACGAACCATAATTACTTTTACAAATAAGCGTATTTTCGCATACCGAACCCCTCAAAGCCTATTTCTAAGCTATGTAAAGGATATTTAGGGTATGTTTAGCTTATGATCATGTTCTGGAATGTTCATTACTATATGAATCGACATACTTTCACAGTTTGTCACAAATAGTCCCTGTGATCGAATAAACTTGTTTTTGACACACCAAACCATTCAAAACTTATTTATAAGTTATGTAAAGGTTATTTAAGGTATGTTAAGTGTATGTCACTGTTCCAGAGTGTTTGTCGCATTAAACTAAATACGTTTACGCATTAGTTTGCGTATAACTTTCCAGAAAGCGATTTAAAGCTTGAAATCGAACTAGAATCGATATGTGCAAAAGTCACATGTATTTGTATAAATCCCAAGAATGAAATAGAAGCTTTAATTGGATTTGTATTTGTATGATGGTCGTAGTGGCACAAATGTCACATTATTCTGATCATTCTGCTGTCAGGTACCTCATGGAAAAGAAGGATGCATTTAACTTTGCTAAAAACTGCGTTGAGTGTCAAAAGTTGGGGGGCATTTCAAAACGGGATGAGATGCCCATGCAACCGATTCTCATTGTCGACATTTTCGACGCATGGGGGATCAATTTCATGGTCCCATTCCCAAATTCGCATGGTAATTTATACATTTTGGTGGCGGTCGACTATGTGTCTAAATGGGTCGAAGTGATTGCCACCAAAACAAACGATCATACCGTGGTTTGTAACTTTGTGCAAACAAATATTATTTCTCGATTTAGGGTTCCCCGAGTAAACATTAGTGATGTCACACCCCGACCACGTAAAACAACAAAACATGGCGAAAACGTCAGGGAGTGTTGTAACAGAATCATTGTTTCACAACCATGGATTAAACAATTTCATTTTATTTAATTAAATGTATTACATTACTTTGGAATTAGTAACAACATATGAACAAATAGAATTTTATTGTTATTAAGTCGCTAAGGCCTCGTCCGTTCCTATGTGAGCATGCATCAATATCATCATCAAATATCATCAACCATGGTACCTGAAACACATGTGAAAATACGTCAGCATAAAAATGCCGGCGAGTACATAGGTTTTATGTGAGTGTCAGATTCATGGCTCGTTTTACATGTTGCAATACTTATTCAAAAACCTTAATTTAAAAAGTATAGTATTGCGACATAATTAACCAACTCAAATCAAGTTGGATATGATTTATAAAATCTGGTAGCCATGATTCTTAACTCCAAAACATTTTATTTTATTAAATCAAATCGTAAAACATCTCGTAGAAACTCGTTAATAAGACTCGTATGGTTTATATTATTCAGAAAACATAATTGTGTGACACTGTTTCAAAATCGTTTACCCAAGTGATCTAGATAACGCAACGTGATATAATGTGTTAAAAGCACTTATATATAGGAAGTACCAGCGGCGTATCCACCATGCTTTTAACACATTACACCCTCCCCGTTACCTAATCACTTCCCTAACCCAATGGTTCAAACAGTTACAAATGGTTCACATAAATCAAATGGTTACGAACGGTTCACATAAATCCAACGATTACAAATGGTTCACATACATCCAATGATTACAAATGGTTCACATACATCCAACGATTACAAATGGTTCAAAACGTAAAATAATTGTGCTAGCATGTTAAGTGAACATACATAGCAAAACATAATGAAATCATGTACTAATAGTGTACTAATGAACATAGCAAGTATATGATATGAAAACATGGAAAACACGAAAGTAACAAGTAGGCACGTGTGTTTCACACCAAAATGTTTGAAAAACAGTAAAAGAGGGGACTATGTACTCACTTGAGATTGCTTAGAAGTCTTGAATAACAACCAAACAAAGCTAGAGGGATCACGGAATCAAACGACACCTAATATAGGTAATTATGTAAATAAACGGACCTAAATCGGAAGATCGGATAGAATGAAGTTTCTTAAACCAAATGAGTATAGAAACTCATGGAATATGGTTTAACAAAGCCTACATACTAAAATGAAACCTAACCTAAGTGCTTACGACCCATTATGACCCGTTTAGGTAGCTTACGCCAATTTAACGCGTCGTTCGCGTAAAACGTGTTTGGAATGCCTAACTAGTCCTATGACAAGTATTTTATGCCTTAATATGTCTAATATTGTTGTCTAATCAGTTTAGATATCAAAAATTATGTTACATATGCTTAAAATAAATTTATGCGCCAAAAGGGCATTTTGGTCATTTACCTTAGGCATATAAACTACCTATCATACAACTACTTAAACGAAGTGACCATAAGGTATAACCTCGGAAGGTTATTCCCTATGCAACTATGGTCACCTAATGTGTTTGGTCGGATCCTAATGATCGACCAAACGGGTCAGGTTCGAAAGTCTAAGCGGTTGTTTAGACCGCTTACCTTACGACCCTACATAAGCACTAAACCTAAAGTGACGAGCTAAACATGTTAAAACATGTTTAACGAGGTTTGAAAACAGGTTTGGTATCAAAACAAATGGCTTTGATACCTAAAAGTAGTTTGGTTACAAAATACGCAAGAATACGTATTTTGGCCGAAACTACGACTCGCCACTATGCCTAGATAACGTGGTATTCAGTAGGTATAGTTATAAGAGACTAAAACCATCATGATTATGCTCACGTTATGAAGTTCAAACTAACTTCGTGTTGACCATAAACTGGTCAATGCAGAAAGTCAAACAAAGTTTGACTTTCATGCTAAAAACGCGTAAAAGAATGAAAGAGGACTTACAAAAGGTCCAAGAATGGAAATCTAGATCCAACTTGCTCAGGTATGAGGTGCTAAGCCCCAACTTAGAGCAAATAGATCAGATTGTGTGAGTTGCAACAATGAGGAGCATGGGTATTTATAGGATTTCTAGGACCGTTAGGATCGTTCCTCGAAAACCGAGCTTAAATCTGGACCGTACACATGCACCCATGGTTATGCAAAACCATGGGCACCTTAAAAATAGCCCATAGTAAGTTATAAACCATGTGAAAATGAGGGGAACAGCTGGAACAAGCTGAAAATCAGATTTTCTATTTTGGTCCCTTCCTAAGATAACTATGGCAGATTGTCAATTTTGGTTCCTGAATGTGCAAAACATGGTTTTTGATGCATTTTTGACACGTTTAAGCCCCGTTAATCCCATTTCAAGGCTCTAAAATGAAGTTAAAGTATAGGGAACATGAAACATGCTCAAAAATATCTCGGATGTCGGTTCGTTTGACCGTACGGTTGCGTTATTCGGTTAATTACGACGAAACACGAACGGACGCGAAAAACGGTCCAAATTACGCGACGAATGGATTTTTATTAAGCCAATCACTAAAATAAAATATTTTAATGATTACATAAATTTTTGGATGTCCGGATGTATTCAGAACGTAAGATATGCGCGAAAATGCAAACTTATGCACTTTTTAACGCTTTTAGTCCCTATTGATCAAGAAAGTTCATTTTTTTGCGCACCAAACACCTCAAAGCCTATTTCTAAGCTATGTAAAGAATATTTAGGGAATATTTAACTTATGATAAAGTTCCAGAATGTTCGTTACAGTACAAATCGGCATACTTTCGCAGTTTGTCGAAATTAGTCCCTGTAAGCGAATAAATTTGATTTCGCCAAACCAAACCCTCCAAAACTTATTTCTAAGTTATGTAAAGGTTATTTAAGGTATGTTAAGCCTATTTCACTATTCCGGAGTGTTCGTTGCATTAAACTGGTTATATTTACGCATTAGTGCGCGTATAACCTTCCAGAAAGCTATTTAAAGCTTGAAATCGAACATGAGTTGATATGTGCAAACAATACACGTATTTTTACAAATCCCATCTATGAAACACAATATTTCATAAATTTGGTATTTGTTTGATGGTCGCAGAGGCACAGGTGTCACAGTCTCCCCTACTTTAGGAAATTTCATCCCGAAATTTATTTGTAGGAGTCTGTCTGTGACGCTGTGTTAAATAATTGCCTTGCATGGAATCTAGGGTGTTTATCTATTTGCGTAGAATAACCCATCAAAGATTATGCAAGGCATAATCCTGTCATTTCTCTCAACGGACAATCTTTAAAAATGAAAATGAAGGAAAAATCAAGGATATTCATTTCCCTCGATGGATATTCTTCCGAAATGAAAATGAACGGAATGAGTCATTTTCCTCAATGGGTATTCTTCAGAAACGAAAATGAATGAATAATCAATAATATTCATTTCCCTCGATGGATATTCTTCAGAAACGAAAATGAACGGAATGAGTCATTTTCCTCAATGGGTATTCTTCAGAAACGAAAATGAACGAATAATCAAGAATATTCATTTCCCTCGATGGATATTCTTCAGAAACGAAAATGAATGGAATGAGTCATTTTCCTTAATAGGTATTCTTCAGAAACGGAAATGAAGGAAAAATCAAGAATATTCATTTCCCTCGATGGATATTCTTCAGAAACAAAAATGAACGGAATGAGTCATTTTCCTCAATGGTTATTCTTTAGAAACGGAAATGAAGGAAAAAGAAAAATCAGGGATATTCATTTCCCTCGATGAATATTCTTCAGAAACGAAAATGAATGGAATGAGTCATTTCCCTCAATGGGTATTCTTCAGAAACAGAAATGAACTGAGTCAACTCTAGACACATGACAAAACTTGCTGTGGTTTCTGTGCACTGAATTCCATAATTATGTATGCATCCATAATTACGTAATTTCTTACACAATCCGCACAGTTTGTTTTGTAATGTGAAGGGGAAGAAAATCAAACCTATGATGAGTGTGACTAGACTATCATAGGGTCCTTTTAATTTGATCGACAAATGATCTCTTTAATTAGACCACCAAGGAGTCTTTTCAGCTATATCATCACATGATATTCCGAACCAGATTTTTGGATCAATCTGTTTAACTAGACCACTCAAGGGTCTAATTATGGAATAGTACATTATAATCCAAGGGTCTTTACTATTACGTAGAAGCCCATTAAGGATTTAAGGTAGTACCTTTGGATATCCTACTATGAATCCCTTATACGAAGATATGGAAGATTCTACGAGGATTTGGATAGCAAAAACTTGGATCACACAAAAACATAAAAGGGAACACATAAGCACATAATCACATAATTGTTTAATTCGACCTTTAATTTGTTATCTTGGACACGGATATTTAAAGCACACCAGGAATCCAATCCGTGGATTTCATTTGGCACTTTAATCATTTTCAAGAATCTATCTATGAAGATAGGATGATCTTCCAAAAATTCGATTTTGTTTTCAAAGAAACGTAATATTCGAATTAAGGTACACAACAATTTTAGGATTTACGAAAATACCCTTAGGTACCCTATTAAGGATTTATAGTGGTACTTTGGGTATTCGTCCAGAGTTGTAACTTGCGCCTTGTACTTCGTTTCTTTGGAAGAAACGGGTACTTAGGATTTTCATGGAAAACGCAAGAGATCATAAAATGGAAGAATTTTGGGGGTAGTCTGTTCTTCAAGGAATACGATTCCCTGATTGTCGGTATTGTAGGGGATATGTTTTTTATACATGCAACCACATAAATACATTGCAATATAAATAAAAGATTTATTTATAAACAATGATAACAACTGTTTCATGGACCTTGACAACAAAAGAAAATAATACATAAGACGTGATTATTTCTAAACGGTGTTGTCTTCTAGTCGGTCAGATGCTCAATCATGTGCTGGATTTGCATTAGCAAGCTTTGGGCAACTTCTTCGGAAATGACCCATCTCGCCACAGTTGTAGTAAGAACCTGGTGGAAAATGAGCTTGAGCAGGATTGTTGTCAGCTTGATTTGGTACAACTTTAGCTCGGCAAACTCTTGCTGTGTGACCTATAAGTCCACAAATTTGGCATTTGCGGCACTTCACACTAGCATGATGATGAAGGTTACATTGGTTGCACAAGGGTGCAGTTCCGTTGAATGGCTTCCTAGCAGGGGGTTGAGCTGGTTGGTTGGGGGCAGCTTGATCATTGTGAGCAACCACGGCGAAGTTCTGGGAAGCTTTTCGCTTCCTTGACTTCTTGGAGGATTCAGTCTGCTCATCTTTGGGTTTTGATTCCTCGATTGGTTTCTTCTCACCTTTTTGGAAAAGTTTGCCTTTCCTGATTTGAGATTCAGTCAAGGTAGCAGATAGCTCAATGTCCTGCCTAACCATAGTGGGGTTACTACCAGTCACAATGTCTTGTACTGGGTCAGGGAGGCCATCAATGTACTTTTCGATTGCCTTATCCAAAGGCGTAACCATATTCGGGTATAACAGACTTAACTCCTCATAACGATCCGTGTAGGCTCGATGCTCACCGCTATCTTGCTTAAGATCGTCGAATTCCCTTTCCAAGGCCCTGATCTCGTGACGAGGACATAATTCCTTCTTTATCTGAGCTCGAAGCTCTTCCCATGTTTGAGCCAGAGCCACATCGGCACCCCTATATCTCATCACACCATTCCACCATGTCAAAGCTCGTTTCTCAAAGACACTAGATGCGAATTCTACCTTTCGCTCATTTGGGCATTGAACATGCCTGAAGGTGCTCTCTAGACTCTGGAACCATTGCAGAAGTTCAGTCGCTCCTTGAGACCCAGAAATCTTTGATGGCTTAGCCGAGTTGAATGTCTTGAAGTTGCAGGGGGCATTATTGTTGTTGAGAGCTTGGTTACATTGAGCAACGATGTTCGGGATTGCAGCAGTCATTTGCTGTGTAATGACAGCTGCCAGCTCTTCAATAGGTACCTGATTTTCACGTCCTGAAGGCATTCTAAAAAGGGGAAACAAGAGAGAAAACAAATGAAATGGCATTGGGTAAGATTAGGATGTTACAATTACCGACCAAAAATCATGGGTGACGGTCATTTTTTTGAACCACGAAGCAAACAAGTGACACACAAAGGCTGAATCAAAGTAAATAGGTCCTCATAATGTGTCGCGAAGACATGCTCGCCTATAAGTGGACACTCACCCCAAGAGTTCCCAGGTAAGAGTGACGGGTCCGATACTGCGGATTTGTACGAACACTCTAGCCTTAGACAGAAAGCTCAGGGTACAGGCATCCACCCTTCCAGTTTGCACGTGTTCACATTATTTAGCCCCAAACTTTGACGAGAGTTTGAAAACTTTTGAAGGTTCTAAACCTTATAATAAATCATCCTAGAACAGATGATTAGTTTTCAAAGCAGATTCGAAATTTGTGTTCTTATTGTGGTTGTTGCCAAAAGATAGGCAACGGTATTGTTTTATGACTAAACGCAAGTAAACTCGCGTTAGGGTCCTAGGAAGGTTATAGACTAGGTCATAGCATTACTAATAACCTAATTCCCTATAACCATGAGCTCTGATATCAACTTTTCTGTCACACCCCGACCACGTAAAACAACAAAACGTGGCGGAAACGTCGGGGAGTGTTGTAACAGAATCATCGTTTCACAACCATGGATTAAACAATTTCGTTTTATTTAATTAAATGTATTACACTACATTGGAATTAGAAACAAAAATGAACAAATAGAATTTTATTGTTATTAAGTCGCTAAGGCCTCGTCCGTTCCTATGTGAGAATGCATCAATATCATCATCAAATATCATCAACTATGGTACCTGAAACACATGTGAAAATACGTCAGCATAAAAATGCCGGCGAGTACATAGGTTTTATGTGAGTGTCAGATTCATGGCTCGTTTTACATGTTGCAATACTTATTCAAAAACCTTATTTTAAAAAGTATAGTATTGCGACATAATTAACTAACTCAAATCAAGTTGGATATGATTTATAAAATCTCGTAGCCATGATTTTTAACTCCAAAACATTTTGTTTTATTAAATCAAATCGTAAAACATCTCGTAGAAACTCGTTAATAAGACTCGTATGGTTTATATTATTCAGAAAACATAATTGTGTGACATTGTTTCAAAATCGTTTACCCAAGTGATCTAGATAACGCAACGATATATAATGTGTTAAAAGCACTTATATATATGAAGTACCAGCGGCGTATCCACCATGCTTTTAACACATTACACCTGCCCCGTTACCTAATCACTTCCCTAACCCAATGGTTCAAACAGTTACAAATGGTTCACATAAATCAAATGGTTACGAACGGTTCACATAAATCCAACGATTACAAATGGTTCACATACATCCAATGATTACAAATGGTTCACATACATCCAACGATTACAAATGGTTCAAAACATAAAACAATTGTGCTAGCATGTTAAGTGAACATACATAGCAAAACATAATGAAATCATGTACTAATAGTGTACTAATGAACATAGCAAGTATATGATATGAAAACATGGAAAACATGAAAGTAACAAGTAGGCACACGTGTTTCACCCCAAAATGTTTGAAAACAGTAAAAGAGGGGACTATGTACTCACCTGAGATTGCTTAGAAGTCTTGAATAACAACCAAGCAAAGCTAGAGGGATCACGGAATCAAACGGCACCTAATATAGGTAATTATGTAAATAAACGGACCTAAATCGGAAGATCGGATAGAATGAGGTTTTGTAAACCAAATGAATATAAGAACTCATGTAATATGGTTTAACAAAGCCTACATACTAAAATGAAACCTAACCTAAGTGCTTACGACCCATTATGACCCGTTTAGGTAGCTTACGCCACTTTAACGCGTTGTTGGCGTAAAACGTGTTTGGAACGCCTAACTAGTCCTATGACAAGTATTATATGCCTTAATATGTGTAAGATTGTTGTCTAATCAGTTTAGATATAAAAAATTATGTTACATATGTTTAAAATAAATTTATGCGCCAAAAAGGGCATTTTGGTCATTTACCTTAGGCATATAAACTACCTATCATACAACTACTTAAACGAAGTGACCATAAGGTATAACCTCGGAAGGTTATTCCCTATGCAACTATGGTCACCTAATGTGTTTGGTCGGATCCTAATGATCGACCAAACGGGTCGGGTTCGAAAGTATAAGCGGTTGTTTAGACCGCTTACCTTACGACCCTACATAAGCACTAAACCTAAAGTGACGAGCTAAACATGTTAAAACATGTTTAACGAGGTTTAAAAACAGGTTTGGTATCAAAACAAACGGTTTTGATACCTAAAAATAGTTTGGTTACAAAATACGCAAGAATACGTATTTTGGCCGAAACTACGACTCGCCACTATGCCTAGATAACGTGGTAATCAGTAGGTATAGTCATAAGAGACTAAAACCATTGTGATTACACTCACGTTATGAAGTTCAAATGAACTTCGTGTTGACCATAAAATGGTCAATGCAGAAAGTCAAACAAAGTTTGACTTTCATGCTAAAAACGCGTAAAAGAATGAAAGAGGACTTACAAAAGGTCCAAGAATGGAAATCTAGATCCAACTTGCTCAGGTATGAGGTGCTAAGCCCCAACTTAGAGCAAATAGATCAGATTGTGTGAGTTGCAACAATGAGGAGCATGGGTATTTATAGGATTTCTAGGACCGTTAGGACCGTTCCTCGAAAACCGAGCTTAAATGTGGACCGTACACATGCACCCATGGTTATGCAAAACCATGTGCACCTTAAAAATAGCCCATAGTAAGTTATAAACCATGTGAAAATGAGGGGAACAGCTGGAACAAGCTGAAAATCCGATTTTCCATTTTGGTCCCTTCCTAAGATAACTATGGCAGATTGTCAATTTTGGTCCCTGAATGTGCAAAACATGGTTTTTGATGCATCTTTGACACGTTTAAGCCCCGTTAATCCCATTTCAAGGCTCTAAAATGAATTTAAAGTATAGGGAACATGAAACATGCTCAAAAATATCTCGGATGTCGGTTTGTTTGACCGTACGGTTGCGTTATTCGGTTAATTACGACGAAACACGAACGAACGCGAAAAACGGTCCAAATTACGCGACGAATGGATTTTTATCAAGCCAATCACTAAAATAAAATATTTTAATGATTACATAAATTTTTGGATGTCCGGATGTATTCAGAACGTAAGATATGCGCGAAAATGCAAACTTATGCACTTTTTGACGCTTTTAGTCCCTATTGATCAAGAAAGTTTATTTTTTTGTGCACTAAACACCTCAAAGCCTATTTATACGCTATGTAAAGAATATTTAGGGCATATTTAACTTATGATCAAGTTCCAGAATGTTCGTTATAGTACAAATCGGCATACTTTCGCAGTTTGTCAAAATTAGTCCCAATAAGCGAATAAATTTGATTTCGCCAAACCAAACCCTCCAAAACTTATTTCTAAGTTATGTAAAGGTTATTTAAGGTATTTTAAGTCTATTTCACTATTCCAGAGTGTTCGTTGCATTAAACTGGTTATATTTACGCATCAGTGCGCGTATAACCTTCCAGAAAGCGATTTAAAGCTTTAAATCGAACATGAGTTGATATGTGCAAACAATACACGTATTTTTACAAATCCCAAGTATGAAACACAATATTTCATAAATTTGGTATTTTTTTGATGGTCGCAGAGGCACAAGTGTCACAAGTGATGGGGGATCTCATTTTAAGAATTATAATTTTGGAAAACTATTGAAACTTTATGGTGTTGAACATCGGATTGCTACCCCCTACCACCAGCAAACGAGTGGTCAAGTGGAAGTGTCTAATAGGAAAATCAAATATATTTTGCAAGAGACCGTTCAACCAGACCGTAAGGATTGGCCAACGAAGTTGAACGATGCTTTATGGGCTTATCGAATGACACATAAAACACCTATTGGCACTACACCTTACCGCTTGGTTTATGGTAAAAATTTTCACTTACCGGTGGAACTTGTACATCGTGCTTTTGGGGCTATTAAAGAGGTTAATGTTAAGTATGATAATGCAGGTAAAGAGCAGAAGTTAAAGTTGTGCGAGTTGGAAGAGCCTCAGGAGGAGGCATATAAGTGTGCTTCAAAGTACAAGGATGGCATGAAGAGAGCACACGATGCAAGTTGAAGGTGAAGGAGTTCGTTGTGGGTCAAAAGGTTTGGCTCTACAATTCATGACTCAAATACTTTCTTGGGAAGCATAAAAGCAAATGGATGGTCCCGTACGTGGTTACACGGGTCGGAAAGTTGGGAGATGTTACCATTGAGGACCTGAAGGATGGGTCAAGGCAAATGGTAAACGGTCACGCCTTAAACCGTTCCTCAGTGGTAACGAAGAGAAAAATGGTGTGCATGTGGAGTTGATAAGTTTCTTGGTGAGCGTGCCAACATACAAGGTCAACTAAAGGACTGGTAACACTTGTGTAGAGTTTTGTATAATCTTTTATTGTTTGTTTCATATTGTTGTTACTTTTATCGTTTCCGTTCGTACTAACAGTTTGATATTTGAAGTTCCGGACATCACGAATGGGTCATGAAGATGTAAGGTATGTCTTAGACTTGTCGTGTGTATTGGGGACAATACACGATTTTTCGGTGGGTGATAGAATCGTTAAACGATTATTTAGTTTTAGATTTTAAACTTATAAAAATTTACAAAAAGATTTTTAATAATTTTTAGGAATTATTTTTAAAAAAAGTTCTTGAAATTTTCCATATTTTTCTTAAAAAAAACTGAAAATTGAAAAAATTAAAAAATAGGGAAAAGGTGAGGCATCGGCGATGGGCTGCCATGCCGTCGCCGACAGTATGCTTAAAGAGGCGTCGGGGCACATGTTGCGTAGACAGATGTTTAGGGCGTCAGACCAAGGGGTACAAATCAAAGGGCGTCGCTGGTTCGTTTCCAGCAGTACATGTCGACCCAAATTCAATAAAACCCGTTTAAACTCGACCCGAGAGCCATTTTAACCACAAATTCGAACCGGGAATCACCTAGCCTCATCCACAACCCCTAAAAACACCAAAAGTCTGCCTTCTTTCACCACAACTTCACCTTTCACTTCATCTTCTTCTTAAAAACCTCCAAGAACCCTAACCTTCAATCTTTCATAACTTTCTCAATTCTTAACCAAATCCAGTGATTCTTAAGCCTATTTTGTGTAATTTTTCAAGAGGAACAAAACCTCTATCATGGTTTTCATCAATTCTTGCTAGTTTGCAAGATTTGTGAGCTTGAATTTTTAGGTTTTTGCAAGAGTGATCTTCAAGTCTTTGATTTACATCTTTTCTTGAGTTTCTCTTAGTCTACGTCATCAAGGTATGAACTTTACTTGAATTTAAGCTTGATTATCATATAGTTTGTTAATTTCTTCAGAAATTTTTGAACTTTTTCTTTGATGAGTATGTTGTTTATGATAATGTATGATGTTTTAACTTGAATTCGTGGGTACACACTTGATTTGGGTGGGGATTGAACATGCAACAAATATGGTGATGTGTAATTTGTTTGCATGATTGAACTTGAGCATGATGTTGAATCTTATGAACTTAGGATTTTTACATAAAAAAGTTCATTTTTGATGATTAAAGTATGCGACTTCGGAAGTTTAAAATGTGCTACTTTGCGTCTAAAAGTTAATGGAAGTTCAACACAATAACTTAGGTTTAAGTTTGAGATGATTTGAGGTTTTTAGTAATACTGATTATCTTCCTTGTGTTATTGATTGTAGTCATGGTAAACAGGAAGAGGACCAAGATTACGGGTCAAAGTTCTTCTTCGGGAGCCGGCTCGGGTTCCGGGTTATTTAGAAGAAATGGGAACAATTGAGTAATGTGGAAGAGAATGACGGTAGGTTATAGCGTCAAGACTGGGTGTGTGAAAAGATCAGAGATAGTAGTATTGGTGAAACATGGAATGCAAACAAGAAAAGACCACTTTCGAGGTTCAATGACCCATGCCTCGAAGTGAAATTGTGGAAATGGAAGATGGCGAATGCCACCACTACTATTCAGGAGAGGGTTGTACCAGAAAGGACGTGAACGTGGAAGAATTACGGACGATTGGCATCTTCCAAATGTTTGAGAGGCTCGGTTGGGAATGGGTCTTGGTTTGTGTGAGGATATCACACCACGGGAGTATTTGGCGGTAGTATGCGAATGGTTAGCTTCATTGAGGTTCATCAATAGGGATGGCCTGGTGAACACTTGGCAGTTGGTCGGTGATGTAGGATGAAATCAAATGATAATGTATTTCGAGACGATGAACTGTATCACGCGATTTGACTCGTTGGGGGTTGACGAATACTCCTACTACACCATGGATTAAGTCTTAGACAACAAGATGAACAACGTGGACCCGGAGGGGATGGTTGGGTCGGTGTTACCTTTTTCTAGTGGCGGGGCTGCGTTGAGGAGTGATTTGTCGGTTGAAGGGAAAAACCTTCAACCCTTTTCATTGGAAAATATCATGGTACGATTTGGAGACCGCGGGAAATTAAAAGGGCCAGTTTGTTGGGTATTGCACTCATCGTTTTTTGGGTCGCCCAAGTTGTCGTGGCGACATATTGTTATGATGAATACGTGGGATACCCGTGAGTCCTACGCTCGGAAGATGATACCGTATGCTCGGTTGATTAGTTCCATGATGGTGCAACAAAACTGTTTACCACCGGAATCATTATGGGTTTCAAAACTGGTGGATTAGATTTGCTTCACATCCATGAAGCAACATTGGAGAATACAAGTTCAAGTTTTTGGTCACTGATACATAGTGTCTGATGACCAAGGACACAATTTTGTATATGTTGATCTGAGAGCGGCACAAGAAGCCAAAAGAGAGGAAGAAATGGTTGATGAGGATAATGAGGATGAACCTCCCAGTCTGAGGGGACCGCGTCAAAGGTATGCCCGACCACATCAGGAGATATCGGCAGGTGTGGCAAATTTTGTGACCTTCCGGCGTAACCCGGGGCATTGTGATTATAACCGGGGACAACAAGCTGTATATGATAATATCTCTACGGGCATTGGAGAAAATCGAGAATACGAAGAGAGAAGAAGACAGTGGGAACAAAATTGGGAAGCCCAACAGCAAGCTCATTGGGCTGAAGAAGCTTCTCACCGAACTAAGGAACAAGAGGTCTAGGAGCAACAACAGGAAATGTGGGCTATGCAGCAGCCCCACTGGGAGTAACAGGAGATGCACCAGGTGCAAGAGTTAGCCTATAGGCAAGATTATGAGGAAGAACAAGAGTGCCTCCTACTTGAACGGGAAGCGTTGGAAGACTGGCGGTGGATGGCAAGTGTCGTAGCGCAACAGATTTCTGTCAACAATGCGCATCATCTTCATGATCAAGAACGACCCCACCGAGACTATTTAGCGAGTCTACCATACCGAGAGCATACGCCTTGGACCCGCTATGAAGACCTTCCCGTGCCTGTTAGGCCTTCCAACCCATCTCCTCATTGGCCCGAAGGAGTTGGCTCCAGTTATGTTCTGTCGCAGTTTCAACAGTCGGCCGAAAGGGAAAAGGGCCCCCTCGATGATTTCTGCGAGATGATGGAATCTCTCACCGGCTACCCGTATCAACCATACTCGCCAATCGACCCAAATGAGCGCTACCAAAGATAGTGCGTGGTACGTTTTATGTTGTTGTTGTTGTATATTTTTAGTTTTTCTTGTTCTTGTTATTTCGTTTTGCTTTTAGTTTTTATTTAGTAGTTAAATGAACTTTGTGGGTGTGTTCACTATATAACCCTCACGAGACCTCTCGTCCTCCCGAGCTATCGGGAGGTTTAAAAGGGCTTATTGCATAAGCTAAATGCAACCGTGATTCCTACGAAAGTGAGTTAGGTTTGTTATTGTTGTAAATTATTTTTTCCACAAAGTTCAAATTAAAGTAACAAATGACTTGGTAAATCTTTTATAAAAATGGTAGAACGGGTAACTAACAAATTTTGATGGTTGTGAGAATCATGCTTCTACACAAGGATTTAGATTTGTAGGTACGTAATGTTCGTGAGACGACCATTTTTATCAAAGAGTGAAGAGCACACGAGGAACAAGACAAATCCAGGTGCATTCGTTTCCTTTTCTTTGATTATTAGTTAGTTAGTTAATAAGTGGATTGTATGTTGTATTTTATTGACCGGGGTGAAATTTTGGGAGTTTGGCCGTGTCACATCCCTTGTGCATTTTAAAAGCTCCATTCTTACACATTGAGGACAATGTTGACCTCAAGTGTGGGGATGGGGAGAAAAAGTTTTTTGGTTTGATCCCCTTCATTTAAACAAAGAATACATGTAATTTTCTTTTGATTAAAGAAGTCTAAGGCCCGTTTGCAATCCTATGGGTTGTAATGCTTGAATAATTGAAACCCTGAAACATATGTGAAAATGAGAGTCAGCAATAAAGCTGGCGAGTACATAGGTTTTGTTAGCCAAAAAATGGCAAAAAGTTTAGTATTGCAATACTTTGACAACTACGGGAGTTGTCAATTAAAAATGAAATCTTGAAGCCAAAGAATGGCAAAAGGTTTAATATTGCAATACATTATCTTGATCGTGAAAACTTGTGACAAAGAGTTTTGTATATGGCAATATAATTATTACTAGGTAATTTTTATGCCATTGAAAATTGTACTTTGTAATCACATTGAAATCGTCATAAAACTTGTGAGTGTGTTATTAGAAATCCAATCGAGGATTAGTAATAGAAATATTGAAATCTGTTATAACTTGTGTGAGTATTATTAAAATCAAAACAATGATTTATAATAATACTTTGGATATCCTTCTTAGAATCTAACATATGAATATATAGAAGATTCTACAAGGATCTGAATAATCGAACATTGAATCAATTGTACACATAAATCCTAAAGTGATTTGGATAATGCTACAAGAGTAATACAATAAGAATACTTATATATAGGAAGTACCAGCGGCATATCCACCATGTTCTTATGGTATTACACTCGTTTCGTTATCTAAATCACAACTAACCACATAAACACATAAATCATCAACTTGTCAATCAACTTGTAAACACGCATTAAATTACACAATGAATCTAAACAAGGACTTTAATTGTACTTTAAACATCCCACGAGTATCTAACTATGAATATAGATAGATACTACAAGGATTCGGTTTTTTTGTCACATCGTCTTGTCACATATGCATTAAAGTACACAATTATATCCTATCAAGGACATCAATATTAGCACTTTAAACATCCTACAAGAATCAATATATGAAGATAGATAGATGCTATAAGGATTTGGTTTCGTCACATCGTCTTATCAAATACGCATCAAAGTACATAATTAAATCCAATCAAGGACTTCAATAATAGTACTTTAAACATCCTACTAGAATCAATCTATGAAGATAGATAGATGCTATAAGGATTTGGTTTCGTCACATTGAATCATTGAATTATAACATCCTAAATCCTAATGGTGATTCGGGATAATGCTATGAAGGGTAATATAATAAGCACACTTATATATAGGAAGTACCAGCGGCGTGTCCACCATATTCTTATTGTATTACTCTAGTTTCATTATCTAAATTACCAACAAACTCTACACATAAACCAATAACCATCGTCGTGTAAAGTACTTCTTAAAAATCTCACTATGAAAATAAAAAGATATAAGACTGTACTTCAAATATCCTACTAGAATCTAACTATGAAGATAGATAGATCTTATAAGGATTTGGATAATCGTCGTGTTTGCATAATCGGATTTATACACATAAAAGCACTTAGTAAACACATATATGCCATACATTTGAAAATAAATCGGTTACACATATGAATCACACCAAAACATTTGAAAAGTGTAAAAGAGGGGAACTATGTACTCACTTGGGATTGCGTATAAGTCTTGTTCAAATGATATAACAAAGCTCAAAGGATCAAGAGTTCAAGTGTTGAAGTGGTTCCTAGTGTATTGGATACTATGTTAGTATAACAGGACATAAATCGAGGAATCAGATAGAATGAGGTATTGTAAACCAAATGAGTGTTGGAACTCATATGATATGGTTTAACAAAAGCTACATTCTAATTTGAAAACAATCCTGAGTGCTTTTGACCCGTTATGACCCGTTAAGGTAGTTTACGCTACTTTAACGTGTCATTTGCGTAAAAACACGTTCGGATGGTCAAACTAGTCCTATGATAAGTCTTATATGCCTAAACATGTTTAATAATGTTGCAATATCAGTTTAAGTGTCAAAAGTTAGGTTACATATGCTTAAATTGAATTTATGCCCAAAAAGGGCATTTTGGTCATTTTCCTAAGGCATATAAACTACCTATCATACAATTAACCAAACGAAGTGACCATCAGGTATAACCTCTGGTGGTTATTCCCTATACAACTATGGTTTCAAAATGTGTTTGGTCGGATCCTAATGATCCACCAAACGAGTCAGGATCAAAAGTCTAAGCGGTTGTCAAGACCGCTTGACTTACGACCCTAAATAAGCACTAAACTAGAAGTGACGAGTTAAACACGTTAAAACATGTTTAACTAAGTTAGAAAACTGATTTGGTATCAAAACAAAGTGTTTTGATACCCAAAAATAGTTCCATCGCAAAATGCACATAAACATTCATTTTGACTGAAACTTTGACTTGTCACTACGAGTAGTAAACGTGGTAATCAGTAGGTATAATCGCTAGGGATTATAACCATCGTGATTACCATCACGTTGCAAAGTTCAATTGAACTTTGTCTTGACCAATTAATGGTCAAAGCGGAAAGTCAAACTCTGTTTGACTTTTAGCTTGAAATAGCTAAAAATAACTAAACAAGATAAGGAAGAACACTCATTTGTGTTCTAGGAAAAAGAAACTCATGTGGGGGGCCTCCAACAATGTGGTAGCACTCCAATTAGAGCAGGTGTTAAGAAAGAAAAGAATTGAGCAATGAAGAATGAAATGGAGTTGGCTATTTATAGTGTTTTTGAAAGCACAAGATCTTGCCAAGTGGATTGTGTGATGCCCAAGGAATAATCTCAACCTTATAAGTGTTAGGACCAGGTTAGAAGCCATGGAGGATACTTATCTTGCCCACAAGATCACAAAACAATCAAAGGAAACCAGCTGCAAACAGTTTGGAAGCTGTTAGGAAGATTCCGTCACTGGCACTCTTTCGCGCCCCGCGACCCATGAGGCCATATGGGTCGCGCCCCGCCAGCCAGTCTAGACCAGACTTTCAATTTTTGGCAAAACAGGGCCCTGTAGCTCCTAAACTTGTTTTTCGACGTGTTTAACCTCCTTAACCCAATTTTAAGGCTCGACAAGTATGTTAAAGCATAGGGGACTTGAAATATGATTGGAAATATTGTGGATGTCCATTTGTTCGGTCGTACGGTCGCATTTTCTGGTTAATTATGACGAACGTTCGAACGGACGCGAAAACGATCCAAATTACTATTCGTTGCGTAATTTTTCATTCTCATCAATAAAATACAAGATTTTAGTGATTACAAAAATTTTTGGATGTCCAGATATGGTCAGAACGCAGAATATGCGCGGAATTGCATACTTTCGCAGTTTTGACTCTTTTAGTCCCTGTGACCAAATAAGCTTATTTTTCACAAACCGAACCCTTCAAAACTTCTTTCTAAGTTATGTAAAGGGTATTTAAGGTATGTTTAGCTTATGTCACTATTCCGAAGTGTACGTCGCTACGAGAATTGGCAAACTTTCGTAGTTTGTCGGAAATAGTCCTTGCACTTGTATAAACATGTTTTCGTCATCCGTAACCCTTCGAAGCTTATTTCAAAGTTATGTAAAGGGTATTTAGGGCACGTGTAGCTTGTATCCTTGTCCTAGTGTATATGTTGCATTAAACAGATTATGTTTAAGCATCGGTTATCGAATTGCTTTCAAAGAAAAAGTTTTTTGAAAGCCCGAAATTTTGCACAAGGGTTACACACGCAACCAAATATCACCGAAACAACGCATGTTGAAGGTATACGTCATAAAATGACAAAATATGCTAAAGTTCTGATTGGAGTGTCGCGCCCCGGTCAAAGATAAAATTTATAAGCCTAAATTACCCTTAACAATGTGTTAGTGGTAGTAAGGGGTCGAACCATGAAGAGTTTGTGGTTTGTGTGCGGACTTGATTGGTATTAAAGGTTTTGTCACAAATTATGAAGCCTTCTAAGAAATTTATCAATTTATTTGTTTGAAAGTGTGTCGAAATGGACCGACAATTTTTTTTTATTACTTAACTACTAAAAACTTGAACAAATGCATGAAACTTGATGAATGGTTTAAAACAATATTTTGAAAACAAGGTTCACACCCATTTCAACAATTGCAAAGCCTAGGGTTACTAAATGTTTTAACTCGGTTTAGATGAATTAGATAATTAATGGTTTTAAGATCACGAGGCTTTGGTGCCAATTGCTATCAACGTTCAAGATGGACCACAATGCACTACGTTACCTCGGACAATTAAATCCTAACACAAGACAAGGCATAAATACGCATATTCATTTCACAAAGTCAAATTTCATAACTCATTCGACAATTTGTAAATTCAATACAAAGGTAAGACAATTATCCAATGTTTCAAATGCAATTCAAATTGTCACTAACCAAGTATCAAACAAGTAGTAAACCTTACACCTTACAAAAGTCTATACCTGGGTGAAACCCGCAGGAATTAGCCGCTTTTGGTAAAATGAACATGATCACCAGATGATTGAAGCTCAAACATGGACATTTTGAAGCCTTGAAGTGATGAAGATGTGATGATTAGGGTTATGGTGGATGGTTATGGAGAATGGATTGGTGGGATGATGGTGATTAGGGTTAGGAAGTGATGGTGGTGATGAGTGGATTGAAGGATAGATGGTGATTAGGGTTGTGGCATGAGGTTGGATGATGAAATCGAATGATTCAGTGATGATTAGATGGATTGGGGATGATGTGTGTTGAGTTCTAGGCTCCAAAATATGATTTCAAACTCCCAAGAATGTGTAACTCCCCAAGAAATGGTCAAAAACTCACCTATAACCCGTCCCCAAACGTTGGAAAACAAAAATTCGTATTCTGGTGCAGAAGAGAGCGTCGCCGACGGCCCTATAGGGCGTCGGCGACAGCCCGTGGTTAAGTTGTTTTCCTCCGATGCCTTAATACATTGCCTATGAACGATTCTGGCGACGGGGATATCTGTGAGGCGTCGTCGACGACCCATGTGGGCGTCGGCGACGATGCCTTCAATTCTTGATTTCCATTTTGTCTGTTTCTCACTCCCGGTTGACTTGTTTTCCATCCCGATGCTCAGTATAGCTCCCGAGTAGCTCCTTAAACTTCGTTAGACCTGCAAAACACAATTCCAGTCAAAAGTAGGCTATTCGAAACTAAAAGTTGTGCAAAAGCATCAACTTAAACATACTAAAACACCAGTTTTCGACCACGTATCAAATCCCCACACTTGTCTTTTGCTTGCCCTCAAGCAAATCTGTTTTTCACTTTCACGTGGATCGAACGAAAAACACACATCCCATTCTTGAGACATAAGTTAAAGTCTAATGTCATACCCGTTCATGATTTTTACAATTTTCAAAACATTTAGCGGCAAAGTGAATAATCACATAAAGATGGTTACACAAGATTAACTTGCCCTTGAAACTAACAAATCATACACATCCCTCACAATGTTCTCTCCACTCGCTTCAAAATTTGGCTAATAGATAATGAATTAGCACTTTTATGTAATCACTCAAACCGATTAGAACACGTACCCACATAAGCTTGCAACTCAATCATTCTCCACCACCGATCACAAATACCAAGCACAAGTCAAAAGGTCTTTTACGGGTTGTAACGGTGCTAGGTTAAGGGTATGGAATAGGATATTTTTAAAGTGGCTAAGGTGATGAAAACTCCATTTTTATTATAAAATAACTACTCTAAACATAACTTATCTACAAGCATCGACTAGAAGGCAACAATTTTCGCCTTTTATTCAACAAACTATAAACACATATTTTTGTATTTTTCTCAACAATTTTTTGTTCTTTTTCACAACGTTTTCTGCATTTTCAATTTTTTTTTATAAACCACAACTATACAACAAAGAAACCAAAAATCGAATTTTCATCACACGGGTTTAAAAACAAAAGGTTTAACGGTTATAAGCTAAATGGGTTGGTCAAATGAAAGGTTTAGGTTCAAAGTTGGCGACTAGGGGGTTTATTTGGGTAAGGATAGATAAATGGTGTAAAGAGAAAAGGTTTACCTAATGCCTTAATCATTCTTGTGCTCGTATTCGGTCTATGGTATTAAACATATCAAAAGTTGTAAGTTCTACAATATGCGACTAATGGTCCACTCAATCAAAGAAATGTATATGTACTGATGATGTAAAAGTGGCTCAAGATCTCACGTATAAAGGGTATGGTATGTAATATGCATAATGTACTAGTTTCTTAGGCAAATTATTCCCAAATAACCACCCGCTAAAGACCATTCATGTTTAATCATTTGAACTTGACCATGACAAAAGACCAAATGGGTTGTGTCATCACTCATTGACTTAGTTACTTGTGCTTTTTAGATTGCTTCAAACAAAGACATTTTTGAAATCTTTGAAATATTCCCCCATCCCCACACTTGAGGTCAACATTGTCCTCAATGTGTAGTGTTTAGTAAAACAATGATAACAATAATGAAACAATTTAGTACCAGTTGTTGTCAGCAATTTGTAACGTGACTCCCTGATATTTTCGCCGCATGTTACGCGATTGGGGTGTTATAGATTGGTATCAGAGCACTGGTTATAGGGAATTAGGTTATTAGTATGCCTTTAACCTAGTCAATAACCTTCCTAGGGACCCAAACATGAGTAGACTTAGGATCTCTATCCTAATCCTCATCCCTATTCTTGCCACAACTACTCTACGATTTACAAATCATCTAACTTTAGATGATTTATCCTAAACCCTTAGGCTTTATGCCTTAAGGTATTCCTCAAAATGTTTTTCTCAAAACATTTTCATTGAAATATTACTCTAAATGTTTTCTTAAACGTTTTCTTCAAAATATTTCACAACATGTTTATCTCAAACAATTTTTATCAAAAGATTTCTCAAAAATGTTTTTCTCAAACATTTTTCATCAAAATCTTGGGTTTTAATAATGTGAACACATGCAATCTGGAAGAATGGGTGTCTGTACTCTGAGTTTTCTGTCTAAGGCTAGAGTGTTCGTACAAATCCGCATTTTTGAACCAGTCACTCTTAAGTGGGAACTCTTAGGGTGAGTGTTCACTTATAGGCTAAAGCATGTCTTCTCAAAACATTAAAAAAAAAACCTATCCACCTCGACCATGTCGAACGACTTCTAGACACTACAACCTTGTGACACTATTCGTCCATATTACCCTTGATAATATGTTTGTTATTCACAGCAATCAAAACAAATTTCCCTTTACGATACTATTCCATCATATTACCTTCGGTGATATGTTTTATTCAAAACATTTGAAATGAATTTCATTTCGTTTCACGACACTATGTAATCATATTTTATTTTCAAAACACTACCTTTTGTCTTTCAAAATTTCAAAATTTTTACTATTTGGATGAGAATTTAAAAAAAAAAAAAATTAAACACAAAGTTTCTTTATTTTAAAATTTTAATTAAAAACATTTTATCTTAAAAAAATAAAATTTTAAAAGGTAAAGAATTTATAACACAAACCATTAACTTGGTTTGTATTCTGTTATCCAAAAATATTACAAAAGTTTATTTTTCAAACAACTTTTGTTTCAGAACAAAATCCACAACACTATATTTTCTAAGTACAAGAACAAGACTTTTGAACAAGATTTTTACCAAGTCAAGATTTTCACTACACAATGATGTTTCAAACTCATGATAATTTGATGGATCTCACTTATTTGATTTTCACTATAGCTATACCATCAAGATGCCTCCTCACCGCGACGTCACTTAGAACGCTGAAATGGCAGCAAGGATTTCTCAGCATCTAGCTGCTTTACTCCCAGACATTGTGACCCAAGCCAACCAAATCTAAAACAATAACAACACCAACAACAATGTTATCACACCTTGCAGCTACAAACAATTCAACTCGGCTAAACCACTTAAGTTTAATGGGTCTGAAGGAGCAACTAGGCTCCTACAATGGTTTGAGAGTATAGAAAGCACCTTCCACCATGTTCAGTGTCCTAGTGAGCGCAAGGTGGGGTTTGCCTTGAGTGTTTTCCAAAGTAGAGCACTCACTTGGTGGAACGGTATCATGAGAGACTGAGGCACTGATATTGCGATGGCACAAACGTGGGAAGAATTTAAGGATCTTATGAAGAAAGAATTCTGCTCACGAAGCGAAATGAGGGCACTCGAAAACGAATTTTATTACCTAAAACAAGATAGTGGTGAAAACTGTGCCTACATTGACCGGTTTGAAGAGTTAAGCCTACTTTGCCCCACTATGGTCACACCTTTGGATCGGGCCATTGAGAAATACATTGATAGCCTACCTAATCCAGTCCAAGACATTGTCACTGGCAGCAAACCTACAATGCTTAGGGAGGCTAAGGAATTAGCCGGAACCCTAACCGACCCCCAGGTTAGAAAAGGGAAACTTTTTCGAAAGGGAGACAAGAAACAAAATGCTAAAATCACTGAGGAGAAAACAATTGGAACAAAGGCTAAATCTTCCAAAAATTCTAAGAAGCGTAAGGCTTCAAAGAATTTTGCAATTCCCGCACCAATTCCACTAAACTCAGTACCCTTTAATGGATTTTATCATGGAAAGCAACCCCGGTGCAATCATTGCAACTATCATCACGCAACAAATTCTCCTTGTCGTCAGTGTACAATCTGTGGTCTATTTGGACATTTAGCTGCGACCTGTTGTGTCCAGAACCAAGCAGCCCCTACTCAGACTCGCCCTCGAGCATGTTTCAATTGTGATGATTTAAATCATTTCAAGCGAAACTGCCCTAAGCTTGCTAACGCAAATAGACGAGCATACAATGTCAATGAGGCTCAAGCTGATGATCAAGCACTTATGATCATTTGAACCTCTACATTTTCTATTATTTTCGAAAACAATGGACATATTTCAACTATATTTGTAATGACAATATAAATTTCAAGACGTTTTTCTTCATTCTTGATTATTTGTATTCAAATTACAAATTCCAATGTGATTACACCATGTGTAATTACCACTACATGCCAACTTCGAGGATTCTGTTCTTTAGAAACTAAATCTCATAATTTAGCATACTATGATTGTACTCTAGTGCATTCATACGAACTTGCCAACACGATCGCTATAAATACTATGTGCAAGTTACTACTATTTTGAGATCATGACATTACATACATGATTTGTTTATCTAGTATGTATAGTACATGATTACAAATACATTTTGCTTCGTATGTTGACTTAACATACTTAGTATACGATCTTCAAATACATTTTGCTTAGTATGTTGATGTTGATCCCAGATAGAGATACCCAAACTTAATATGGCAAATGCTTTCACTAAATAGGAAAATATAGCGCGGAACTAGAAATCAAACTTTTAAGAAACAAGTTATAGAATTTTTCAAGTGTATTAAATGACTTTGCAAAAACAAAGTTATTGGATAATACAAAATGAATACTCAAAGAATTCTAAGTGAAGGGCATTGGAGTTTGTAGTGTTTGTATTAAATGCTCAGCACAACTCATTTAACCTTTGGGGTTTGACATCTCTATTTATAGAGAGTTTAGATCTGAATAAACATTTGTTTATTCGCTACTTGCTCTGCACAAAGGGACTTTTTGGCATATTCATTGAATCGGTTATTGCCAACTTGCACCTTTTTGGGTTTGTGTCAGGCCTTATCTAGAAGACAAGTGGGTCTATCAGAATTTTTGGTGACCACTTACCAGAATTCTGATGAACTTGATCATCAGATTTCTGGTGATCAGACTTTACTAGATTCTGATGATAAATACAAGATTTATCATCAGACTTCATCAGAAAGGTTCTATCTGATTGTCTTCTTTGTTTTGATCTTCTCCTGATTCTTAGTTGAAGATGTATCTTTCTTTTCTTCTTGTCAAGATATCATGTAGGCACCTTTTTAGTAATACTCCTTGACTGATCTTCATCTTATGATCAAGATGATCATCTTTTTCTTCAATACTTGTATTGCAACTTTCCTAACAATTTCCCCCTAAGTATTGTAAGAAAAATAAACTATCTCATGAAAAAAAATTCCCAAACAGTGGAAACAGAATTTATAAATCAAGCAAGTTACTTCTATTTTGAAAACAAATTACATGATTATTAAAAAAAAAATCTAAAGACATGTTTTTTAAAACAACTTCACACGTTTGAGTACATCTCCAGACTTCAATTTCTTTTTGTAGGAGATGTATTTGTTGCAGATATAATACATATCCTTGTACCAGCCACTTGCTTGTATCCATTCTTCAATCATTTGTTCAATCTCATGCCTTTCCTTTACTTTGTTCATTCCTTTCTTCTGAAGCTGTTCCTGCCTCCTGTTCATGCACTTCATAATAAACCTTAGTGTCTGAATGGAGTATTTGCAGATGTCAACACTTCTGAACAAAGCTTTGTTCTTTTCAAAATCTCTGTAAACTACACTGTAGTTGTGTCTGTCATTTATCATTGGTAGTTCAATGATGTCTCCACATCTTGCTTCTTCTATTAGCTCTGAGGGAATTGTTGTATCTCGTGCAGTGAGATAGAACTTGTTATGCACATAGTCATAATTTATACATAGATCAAAGTCAGAAAAAGTTACTCTTTCAAATAGCTTTATTCTAGCCTTTGATATACTTGTCAAAGCTCTTCTGATAAATTATGTGTTCCCTCTTTCCTTTTCATAGTAGTCTTTCATGAACAGAATGTCTAGGGGATGCAACTTGTCAGCAAGGTCTCCATCTGTGACTTTCTCTTCTGCGTGCGTATCTGTTTTGCACATAGGTTCCACTAACACCATCAGTTCCAATATTCTCTTCATCTACTTTTATGATTCTTTTTATTGGATTTTCATTGGTGTAGTGGATGCTCCTTGAACCTCTTTCTAACCTTTCTTCCCATATAGCCAATCTGTAAGGAGTTAGTGGCTTTTCTGGTACATCTTCTTGAGTCCAATAGTATTCCACCAGATTGTGTTAAGGGAATATCATAATATCCCTGTCAATCTCTTGAACCATAACAGATTGGGTTTCAGAGATTTTTCTTTTTACAATCTGTGGTTGTCTTGAGTTAGCTTCTTCTTCCCAATCTTTCATTGCTTGTTGATTTATTCTTGTACTAATAACAGTGTCACTAGAAGAAGTTGGCTTTGGACCAGTTTGAGAAGTTTTGTTTGGTCTAAAACGTGTAGTCTAATGTTATCAACGAATCAATTCAACAAAGTCTACGCAAACAAGTCAAAGTCAATGCTATCAAGTCAAAGTCAACACGCGAGTCGACACAAGAAGATCGAAGAATGATATGGTGTGTGGAAGTTTGAGATATGACAGTTTTATTGCTTTGGATAATTAAATATATTTTGTTTAGACAAAATATATTTATTAGCTCATTTAGTTAGCTTTCATGTTTAGTGCTATTTTTAGTAAGTTATTATCTCTAGGGACTTAATTGTAATTAGCCTAAAGTGGTATAGGCTATAAATAGAAAGAGATGATTAGGGTTTTAGTAACACACATTCTAGAGAGATTTGGGAGCTAATTGTATCATCATTTGTGCAAATCAATCTAGTGGGTTTTTTAAGTTCATTTTGTGTGTGTTCATCTTTATTCTTATACAAAATCAGATTTTTGGCTCGATTTGATCCTACAATTTGGTATCAGAGCGATCTTCTCGCCTTTGCTAGTACACACGGGCGATGTCAGCTGCAGTTTTGCTAAATCATTCTTGACCGCCAAAACACGCGCCCCGGTAGACATAGATCCTATGTTAAGCATCAGTATGTCTGCCTTCGACAACTTTGATACCTTGCCCTGCTTTTCTGTTCCTTTTGTCTTCACACCCAGCAGCCGACGCAAAAGAAAAAAGTTCACCTCTAGTTTGACATAAACATCGGGAAGAGACCCGACTTCACCAAGAACCTGACCCACTAACCGATCAGCACGGGTCAACATAGGGTCCATTGTTGTTCCAACTCTAATAAGACCTCCAGGTACAACATATTTGTAACATTCCCAGAATTTTTAATTTAAAATAAAGTTATTACATGAATAGATCATGGGTAAGTTGACTGTTCGAAATATGAAGTACCTAAACGGGGCTAGGAACTGTTTAATAATTAAGTTATAAAAATACATTATATTTGAACCTACTCCGTTTTTAATGAAACTTGGTTCAAAATGTTGATACGAGTATTCTCGTTCTAATGACATATTCATTGTTTTATAAAACATCCTATTTTAAAAGTTATATACGCCAAATAAGTAAAGCAGCTGAATTAATTATAATATATAAAATAATATAATTATAATAATAATACTTAAAACTTAAAGTGTACGTATAGAATAATAAATAAAATAATAAAACAATAAAAATCAAACCTTCATTTAAAGATTCATGTCTACGTATGCATGTAATTATGAAGTTTGAAGAGGAATTAATATTGCCATGTACGTGTCATCATGAAAGAATAGGATGTTGTGTGCATTCCACGTTTCTTGAAAGAAAAAGCACTATATATACATCCATAGTTAGAAGGCTAAATTGCTCACACTCTTTCTGTCGCCCATCTCTCTCTCAATTCTATATTCTATTTTATTTTTTTTATTATTTTCAACCATAATAATAATAAAGGCTTGCCCTATTTTAAGTGTGGTAACCCCTGATCACTGAGTCAATACCCTGTCCGATTGATTTAGGACCCACCAACGCATGTCAAGGCTCTACCCGACTAAGTTCGTTAGGGTTCTGTCTCGTGACGTAGGGATAAAGTTGAATTGGGTTACTATACTAAATGCAAGTGCATTATATATTATATTAAATAGTTCAGGAGTTATACCCAAGATATAACAACCCTCGAAAACGATCCTAAACGGTCCCAGATATATCCCGTATGTGAGAAACGGACCCGAACAACCTTAATATTAATGAAAAACAAATAAAAATAAATAACTGAGCCGCTCGCGTGCCATGACAAACAAGGAGGGCTCTTTCGCAGGGCGCGAGGCCCCATTGCTTGCTGGTCACCTGAGCTGCCATGTGTCAGACACGCGTCAGAACCTGTTGCCGCCTTTATGGCCCTCGCGGGCCGCGACAGGCTAGGCCTGTGGGCGTCGCAGGGCGCGACAACCTCATGAATCAACTATAAAAGGAGTGATGATCAGCATTTCCAATCCGTTCAAAATTTTAAATTCTATCACACTTTCCATAGGCTGAAGTTATAGCCTAATACCCCCTAATTAGCAAAGCTCTGCCTCGTTGTAAGTATTATAACCCCCGGTTACGTATTAGATACGCTGCCCGACTGATCTAGTGCTCCGTAACGCCTGTCGAGGCTCTGCTCGATGTAGTCGTTGGAGTTCTGTCTCGGGGAGGGTATAACTAATGTAAATGGGTTATTATACTAATGCGTGTGTATTGTTTAATTAATAGATTATAACCAGGAAATCACAAGGAAAATACCTAAATTTGCAATGTGAGTAATCTCCTTTTTGAAAACTGTTTTTACAAAACCTCAATGTTTTACATTATATTTCACAGTGATTGAGTATTTGTAATTCTACAATTATCGTCGGTATGTTGAGGTTTTGTATACAAAATTTGTTACTACACTGTGAGTATTAACATGACCACAAGTCGGGTTGATAGTACCGTGGGTGGTAATTAAAGTAAGAATTGGAAACAAATGTAATTGCGAGATCGCCCTCAATACTGTAAAATGATAAAACCTGTTTTGATTAAACTGAGATTCACTCACCAGTATTTCTTGCTGATAAAATGTTTTAAACACGTGTTTCAGGTAACTTAGTGTGCAGCCAAATGCTAGCTGGAGAGCACTGAAGGCTTAGAAAAGTGGCTATAAAAGTTACCTAAATAAAAAGGAGAATTGTTTTCAATAATTAGGGTTTATCCCTATAAATATACTACAAATGAAAATCGGGTCATGTCCCCCTCGTTATTATAAATATATTATCAGAAAAATTTAGGTTTTATCCCATTCATCTATTATGAACATAATGGTGTTTAACTCTAATCAAAATATTTCCTAACTACGGTCCTGATGAAAATTTCCGCTGCCAAATTAATAAACACCGATACCACCGAATGTGCGAGCTCGCAGCCGTCCGCCTCCCGGGACATGGGTCGGGATTTGTGACAGAAGGTGGTATCAGAGCTATGCCACAGGTCTAAGCCCTTTAGGTGTTCTTCTAATACCTAAATATTAAACATTTGCGTTAGGAAATTAATATCTTATGTGTTATCCTGTGAACATAAAATCTTAATATATTTATTTTGATTTTTATGTCATTTAACAAATTGCGAATTCCCAATATGTGTTACCCAAATCCGTGTATTACAATTATGATATACTTAATATTACTTATATATAATTAAGATATTAATAATATTATGTCTTATCAAATTTTATGATATATTATATATAAATCATATATTTGTATGAAGATAATTCAATATGAATTTTACATTAATATCTTAAAAATAACACAATTCGGGTACAATACTTCGAAAAAATATCATAATATAAATATTAAAATAATATGTAGTATAGCTAAAATGATTTTATTATTCCCAGAATGTGTAACCCCTATTTGTATTTTACCATATGTTATATAAAAGGGATATATTCATAAATATATTAATATTAAATTTTGTGATATATATCCTACCCATATATTGATGTGAATACAATTCAATATAAAATTATAATGGATTAGGATCAAATACAAAGGATCATAATTGTAAGAAGTGTAAGAAGGATTTATAGAGTGACAAGTGTCCAATAACCTAAAAAAACCCACTACACAAAAAAACCCACTAAAAAAAAAACCTTAAACATCCACCACCACCAAAAACCCCCACCCCACGCCCCCCCCCCCCCCCACATCACCCACCACCCACCAATTTTTTTTTTTTTTTTTTTGCCAAGGGGGTGGGGGTTTAGGTTTTTGGGTGGTGGTGGGGGTGGGGGTGGGGGGTGGGTGTTTAGTTTTTTTTTTTTTTAGGTTTTTGGGGGGTGGGGGGTTAGGTTTTTTTAGGTTTTGGGGGGGGGGGGGGGTTAGGTTTTTTTTTAGGTTTTTGGGGGGTGGAGGTGGGGGGGGGGGGTTAGGTTTTTTGGGGGTTTTTTTGGTGAGGTATAGTTTTTTTTTTTTGTTTTTTTTTTTGCGGGGGGGGGGGGGGGGGGTGGGGGGTTTACGTTTTTGGGTGGGGGGGGGGGTTAGGTTTTTGGGTGGTGGTGGGGGTGGGGGTGGGTGTTTAGGTTTTTGGTGGTGATGTAGTGGGTTTAGTTTTAGGTTATTGGACACTTGTCACTCTACAAATCCTTCTTACACTTCTTACAATTAGAGGCCTTTGTAGAATAACTTAACCCAAATTATAATAATATTAATCAAAGATATAAGATAACACCTGTAAGTATGGTATCACTAAAATATCATAATATAAAATATTATTTGATGCAAGCAGTATATTTTATGATTTATGATAAAACCCAAAAGTCTTACTCAACTTAAAGATATATATATGTCAAAGTTTTGATAAAACATATAATTGTATTAATTTTGTTAAAATATAATATTTTAGCATACTTAAAACATGTTTATTGTTTAAATACAATAATTAAAAACAGAATTTTCATAATAACTCTATGAAAATATTATTCCATATGATTATGTCATATTATCTACATAAGCACATCTACATATATCATGGAAAATATTTTATATAAAACTGT
Organism: Helianthus tuberosus; assembly: GCA_030545235.1. NCBI lineage: Eukaryota > Viridiplantae > Streptophyta > Magnoliopsida > Asterales > Asteraceae > Helianthus > Helianthus tuberosus. Next base: position 6,872,766 of record JARYGA010059718.1, on the reverse strand, counting down.
ATTTAAGAAATAGGAATATGTACAACAAATTGGTACTGTGTGATTAAATAATTTTAATACATAATACCTATATATCAATAGGAAATAGTCTAAACTTATTTCTTAAATTATATGTAAGTCGGATATAACTTGTATCAATATTGTAAATGATATTTCATTCATAAAGTAAAAAAAATTATTTAGTACGATAGTTTAAAATATATGTACATATATCTCAAGAAGAAAGTTTCAAAAAAAAAAAAAAAAAAATCTCAAGAGGAAACAATTTTCATCATTTGATAAGTCTAACTCATTTCTTAAAACTATATTTGGGTCATAGGTATATTCTGACATGAGAATAATACTTCAGTATATTAAGGATCAAATTTAGAAACGCTAAACTTTGTATTATCTATTATAATTCTTTAATAAATAAATATGGTAAATTAAGATTCAACGTTCTAAGTATGTTATAACTAAAATGAGTCAACCTGTCATTTAGAGATTTAATTGTTCTAAAAGAATTCAGAAAGATTTATATCTTTATTTAATTATTCCTTTTGATGAATTTCCTTCTTATTCCAAAATATTATGTTCAATAAATCTAATAGAAATTTATTTTCTTAATATAAAGGAATAAACAAAGTTATAGCAATAAACAGGATAACTAATGCAATTAGTTATATAATTGGATTCTTATGAATTGTTATATATATATATATATATATATATATATATACAAATTACAGGAAATTTTCGAACTTTATATTTATATGTATATATATGCAAGACACCATTTTCTTAATAGTATACATAATAATCAAATATCTTCTGTAGAAATACAAGCTTTTATATAACAGAAGAAACAAACCTATATGTTTACCCAAAATCTATTTTGATACCCAACTTTAATTTAAAAGATACTTTAAGAATATCTGTACTAGCACCACCTCTTAAAGAATAGTAATCGGTCAATGACGGAGAATCTCAGAATTTCATATAAAGCTCTTACCTTATTTTGAATACCTATCCAGTCATGAGTTATTGAAATATAGTTAAATTAAGACAATATAGAGAAAAGCTATTACACCAAAGGAAGAAACAATATACATAATATATACATTTTCCTTATATTTTGATAAGATATATAGTAAAAGAAAATATTAAAATATAATATATATATATATATATATATCAACGCATAATACTGATAGCTATGTCTATAATTATGCAAAACAAAATATGCCTGTGTAACTTCTTAGTTTTGTGATAATTATATCTGAATATGTTTGTAAATCAGATGTTAAAGGGAATAGCATATGATCAAGAAATTCAGGCTAGTAATGAAAACTCTTTGGATAAAAATACTATAGAAAATATAATAGCTCAAGGAATATCGAATGCTATACCTTCGATCATTGAAGCTATTAAAATTTCTGTGCCTATAAACGAGATTCCTACTATACACTGTAAGCATACCCATCACTTCAAACCTAACCCTAGTATCAATGGAAGTCATGATATTCGTATCAAAACTCCATCTTCCAAACGAAAGAAAATCACAACCTATAGCTACTCTTATAAGGAATTCCGCTCTGACAAATCCTGTAAGGACAAAGAAACAGAACTAGCAATCACGCGACCTACCTGCGACAATAACAAGAAGCACGCAAGAAAACGCCATTCTGAGAAGACACTTCGTTGTAACTTCTGCAAGAAAACTGGGCATACAGAGGAAGAATGTAGAAGGAGAAGGAAAAATAACGTATGTTATAAATGCGGAGACCCAGGCCATATCTGTCTCTACTGCCCAAAACTATTTAAGACACCCGACAACAAGGATAGAAACCCAAATGAAGCCAAGGAAAACGCATAAATATTTACTACACCGGAGACAACAGCAAAATAAGCACCCTTATGTTTTGACTATACTTAAGTTAGTTGACTTTTGATCCCGATCAAAGTTTTATAATAAAAAGTCTTTATTTCTCTATCATAAAACCAAAACTCATTTGTCTCATCTTTTGACAAATTCATATGCTGCTCGTGCATTGCTTGTTATGCCTATGATGTTACTTCCAAAAGATCAATTAATAGCAAGTTCGAATAAAATATTTCGTTATACTCATTCTGATAATCTATATGATTACACAATGCTGACTTTTGATACCAAGCATATTTCTTGGAAAATTCCTTTTCTTTTCAAAGATGCTTACTAGATTTTCATTGAAACCATTCCTTATGTCCATTGTTGGAATATGTCCAAACCAAGCTCAATTGTTTGAACTTGTTCATAATATACATTCAATTCAAAATCCCATATGATGAATTAAGATCATCATATTCGAGGTAATCTCATTGTTCGAATCACAGTAAACTTGTTTAAAGTCTTCAATTTCAATGTATCATTTGTTAAAACACGACACCTTGTGGTGGCGATTTCTTTGAAACTTGGACTCATTTCATTTTCACACCTGAGGTACGAATTTATATATTTATTGATTCGTTATCCTAGACCAGTCTTAATACAATTTTGTGTTAAGATAAAGGTACCTAAAACGTACCACTAAAATTTCTTTCATCTTCGAATTAAAATTCGTTTATTCTTTTATTTGAATATCCTATCTTTTGAATATCCAGATTCACTTCATTGAAAATTCACTCAATTTCGAGAACGGTGAATTCATTCGGTCACCATAATCATTGAATTCTTTCAAATCATTACAACACCTTGCGGTGTCTGTGTAAATTTGTAGCTTGAGCTAATTAATATCCCTAATCATATCAATTCATAAGTATTTCGTTTGACTCATCATTCAAATAAACTTGATACAATTATGTATTAAGACAATGATACACTAAATTCTATTGTCCGGTGTATCCTTGCTATCTGAGTAAATGTCACTAATTTCGGGTTTGATCATTGACAAATCATTTTTCATACTTCCATTCTCAAATTGAGATTATTGATTCAGAATTTCCTCAATTAATGATCAAAGTAAGTTCTTTCCTGGCATTGAATCTTACTTTTCTACAAGTCATTGCATTTCGAATTCTATGCCTATCAAATCTCTCTTTTGATTTGTGAAACTTAGTCACCTTGATAATGGTATCATTTCATCTCATTCAGTTAACATCAATTCCTGAAACAAAATTCTGAGACCATTGAATTCCAATTATCCTATGACATCTTTATGTTCATCTTTTGATTCTATCTCAGACACCTTGATAACCAACAAAAAGACGTGACCCCAAGAAGATATCGTAGCCAAAATCTCGAGGACGAGATTTAAAACAAGGTGGGGAGGATGTAACATTCCCAGAATTTTTAATTTAAAATAAAGTTATTACACGAATAGATCATGGGTAAGTTGACTGTTCGAAATATGAAGTACCTAAACGGGGCTAGGAACCATTGAATAATTAAGTTATAAAAATACATTATATTTGAACCTACTCCGTTTTTAATAAAACTTGGTTCAAAATGTAGATACGAGTATTCTCATTCTAATGACATATTCATTGTTTTATGAAACATCCTATTTTAAAAGTTATACGCACCAAATAAGTAAAGCAGCTGAATTAATTATAATATATAAAATAATATAATAATAATAATACTTAAAACTTAAAGTGTACGTATAGAATAATAAATAAAATAATTAAACAATAAAAATCAAACCTTCATTTAAAGATTCATGTCTACGTATGCATGTAATTATGAAGTTTGAAGAGTAATTAATATTGCCATGTACGTGTCATCATGAAAGAATAGGATGTTGTGTGCACTCCACGTTTCTTGAAAGAAAAAGCACTATATATAGATCCATAGTTAGAAGGCTAAATTGTTCACACTCTTTCTGTCGCCCCCCCTCTCTCTCTCAATTCTATATTCTATTTTATTTGTTTTATTATTTTCAACCATAATAATAATAAAGGCTTGCCATGTTTTAAGTGTGGTAACCCTTGATCACTGAGTCAATACCATGTCCGATTGATTTAGGACCCACCAACGCATGTCAAGGCTCTGCCCGACTAAGTTCGTTGGGGTTCTGTCTCGTAACGTAGGGATAAAGTTGAATTGGGTTACTATACTTAATGCAAGTGCATTATATATTTTGTTAAATAGTTCAGGAGTTATACCCAAGATATAACAACCCTCGAAAATGATCCTAAACGCTCCTAGATACATCCCGTATGTGAGAAACGGACCCGAACAACTTTAATATTAATGAAAAACAAATAAAAATAAATAATCGAGCCGCTCGCGGGCCGCGACAAACAAGGAGGGCTCCTTCGCGGGGCACAAGGCCCCATTGCTTACTGGTCACCTAAGCTGCCACGTGTCGGACACGCGTCAGAACCTGTTGCCGCCTTTAGGGCCCTCGCGGGCCACGACAGGCTAGGCCTGTGGGGGTCGCGTGTCACACCCCCAAAAGACCACATGCGGAAACCCCCGCGAGGCGCGTGACGTACCAGGATCCAAGCCACCAATCACATTGAACTCATAAATAAATTTAAACAAAACTTTCATTCTTTAACATAAAGTGTTAAAAACGTTACATGTCATTCATTGTATACAGCGGAAGCATAATTCATTTGTTTAGGTGTTTCGTAAAACATGTGTACATAAACCATTAAGCTTATATTGAGATTCCATGTATCTCGACCCATGACCACTCCAGCCTCCCAGACAGCAAGTTCCAAATGATATAAGCCTATGGACCTGCAAGCATGCAGACAAGTGTGTCAGACGACGCTGGTGAGTTTAAAGTTTTGTTAATGTATTTAGATACCAGTTACCAGATTAAAACGTTTCACAGATTCGATGATTTGATTTGATGTTGTTATTAACTCGATTACCGCAACTGGCTACAAGATGTGAATGCCCAACCCCAATGCCTCTATCAAGACATTGGTCAAGTGGTCAAGGTAATTAGTTTAACTAATAACCTCGAGTAGATGTAAGGGGTCTTATATGATACACGATGTGAATGCCCAACCCCAATGCCTCTATCAAGACATTGGTCAAGTGGTCAAGGTAATTAGTTCACGCCCATCCTTTCCGGCACGGTGTGAGGATGCCAAACCTAATAGCGCTATCAACTAAATACCTCGTTGCCTTACCGGCAACTATCGGTAGATGTAGGGGGTCTTACATAATAGAAACTGAGTAATAACAAACATCCCATTAACCTGAATTCCTCCCTGGAACGTTACCCGATATCCCTTCCCGGGATGTATGCTTGGAAAAGAGCAGTGAACTCACCTGAGATTGCTCGGTATGATAAATTACTTGTTCACACATAACCAGTCAAAGCCTATGATGTTCATATACACGAAATGAGTTTACGTTCACGTTGTTCACATATATCACATATCCAACATACACGTTACGCGAGTAGCATACAAGTAAGACACACGTGCTTATACAAGTCGTAACTGTTAATCATGCAATCCATTAATCTATCACGTTTATCGTAAAATCATATAACAAGTACCTAATCCTTATACAAGTCTACATCCCATGTGTGTGGCACGTAATACATCTAACAGGTGGGTCTCCTACTAACAGTCCATCACACTTCTCATTTTAATTCGGCACTAATAACATGCACACATGTTATATCATTCTAATTCAACATTACTAGCATGCACTCAAATGATATCATACTAATTCAGCATTAGTGATTGGACCGATTAACTCTACAATTTGATTCCACCAAATCTAATTGGTGCTTATCTAAATGGGCTGCTTGAATTGACTTTTGTACTTACATGGGCCGTCAAAACAATCAAATGATTATATGATTTAACAACAGCAGACATGATGACAACTAATCAACAATATCACGTGAACTTTGGTTCAGCATTAGTAATCATGAACATATATTATATTTACAACCATGAATGCTTACAGCCATATCTAACACCAAACAACTCGAAGTCATGCAACCAGTGTTCACATCACACACAATACCTATTACATAACTTATCCTATTAAGATGGCATTCTGACTTCCCTTTTCTAATTTTTTATTTGTTTATAAACCCTGATCTCATTAAACAGGTATCAACCGTCCTTCAACAGACTAAACTCAGGATGTTAAATTAACTCATCATACCATCCTAGCTTTCATGCACTACTAAATAATAATAGCCATTTATTTGCTCCAGACAATTATCATAGTTTACGAAATTCATAACTTCCCATAACTTTCACATGAAACCCTATTGGACTAATCATGTTCATTACCCAGTTTATTTGTCACCAAACACCCCCATGTGCAACCCTCACATATATCGATTAGCAACCCACAACTGATCAGTAATCGCATATTATATGATCACTAATTAGAATCTAGTTTACATGCAAACAGAGATTATGGATTCCACTTCCATGATTACTTTGAGGTCAAGCTAACAGTTCGTTCCCATACATGTATATGTATCAACACCACACAATATCAAATCATAAAGCCATAATGTGTACAAAGTGGAAATTAATTCTGCGATGATTCTACTAACCAAGTGTCCGTTAGAGAGAGAGAGAGAGAGAGAAGAGAGCTTCGGATGCTTCCGGTGACGCCTTCGTGTCTCCGGCGAGTCATGTTGCACTGCCGCCGTGAATAGGGGTGCGACCAGGGATTTGAGGGGATTACACTTGATGGCTGCCATTGGTGATGGAACGATGGGGGCTGATCGTCGACAGGAGCATGATGCCCTAGGGTTTTTTTTATTAACCTAATGTGATACACGTATTCCCTTAATTCCATATTATACCATTAAGCAACCCATAAAAGAGTATGGGCTGATGTGTACGTAGACCAAACCAAACTGTGGGCCGGCCAAACATAAATGTGGGCCGAAGTGATGATGATAATTTAAGGAAGTGAGGGTGTGACTTGAGGAGGGTGTGTGTGCGGCCCGAACACACTCGCGGCCCAAACAAAACAACCATACACCTAGATTACGATTACGCTTAACACAGAATAGAACGTTTAACAAGTTTAGCATCGGAGGAAGCGCTGGAGAGGAATAATGAGAAGTTAAGATCACGGAACGAAACGAAACTAACCTTGAAAGTTCGGATTGTCACATCATCCCCAACTTGAAAGAAATTTCGTCCCGAAATTTGATAAGTAACCCAAAAACAGTGAGGTGTTAAATCAGGATGACTGTGGATTTTCCTCGGGTGCCACATCATCCCCTACTTGAAAGGGAATTTCGTCCCGAAATTCGCCAATGATATCAGAAGTTGATACAACCGCTTTAACAATCGAGAATACTCGTGCTTTGCCTGATCTTTGCGTTCCCACGTGAACTCCAGTTCACGACTTGAGTTCCTACGAACTCTCACGATTGGAGTATGACTATGCTTACGAACCTTAACTTTCAGATCCACGAATTCGATGGGTTCTTCGACAACTGCAACTTGTATAATAAGGGTATCACAAGTGTTTTCATTGAACAACCACTGTATCCAATTTGAGATATAAATGACATTGTGTACGTTACCCAATTCGTCAGATAACTCGGGTTTGGAGTCCACTTTACCGATTCCTTCCAGGGTTCCGAGTGGCTCATCGCAACATAAATTAAACCTGCCACGCTTCCCAAAGCGTACCACACCCTCCCAGGGTGAAACTTTCAACTTGACTTGCTCGCCTGTAGCGAACTCCCAGTGTTTCCTAAGCTTAAGAGTTTTACTGGCGGTCTCGCATTGTCGCCAAACGATTTCCAATCCAAACAATCTCCCCGAGGGTTTCCAAGTACAAATCCTGGACTTGCGATTACGTTGTCACCCTCCTTAATCCAACAAGGAGATTAGTGTACTGTCCTTGCAATGCCTCTAACAGAGCTGTCTGAATACTAGAATGGTAACTGCTACGGTAGAACTCAGCCAAAGGTATGTATCCTTCCAAATTTCCCCAAATCAATCACACATGCTCGCAGCATGTCTTCGAGTGTCAAGATGGTTCGTTTACTCTAACCGTTTTTCCTATGATGACGAATAATGCTCATGTCCACATGCGAGCCAAGAGTGTTGTGTAATACCTGCCATGAATCATGTATAGATCAAAATCAGGGATAACTGGTGCTGGCACCTCGTGCCCAAAAAGTCGCCTCCCTCAGAGGAACATTCACAGCTATGAAGACTCGTCAGTTTCTTTGGTTGAAAGAGAATGTGCTGGTAACGTGAGTCCATCAACGATCACCAAGGTGATATTGCTTCCGTTTCGAGTTGTAAGTAGACTAGTGACAGTATCCAAGAGTCTGCTTCTCATTTCCATATGGGTCTTTCTGGTTGTTGGCACAAGCAGTAGGTTTCTGATATTCCATCTTGACTTTCGCACAAGTCAAACATCGTTCACACACTCGGCTACGTGGGCCTTCATGCCCGGTCGCCAGTACAGGATTTATAAATCCTAGTATCCCCTAACAAGACCCAGACGACTAGAACATTGAGGCAGGTGCGCTTTGCTCCACTCAAGTTCCCTACGATTGCAGTATAATGGGGAAAACATATGCGTTTCATGAGGTAGCGAATATCGTCCATCCTGCCAAAAGTTGTTCTTCCACGCCCACTTGGGCCCAACTTGAAATTCCTCTTCCTTTAATGCTTCGGTTAGAACAAGGCGAATCTGTTCGGGTAGGCTAGAATCGATAGTGAGTTGCAAGGCTCGTGCATATCCAGGTTTCACAGTCGTAACCATTCAAAGGTTCCATCCAGCGACTTCATTACATGCTTAGTTCTTCGAAACAACGGTACACGGGAGGCCCTTGTGATCGCTCTAAGTAATGCATTTGGTACCGTCCAAGTAATACCTCCACCTCAATCCAAAAACCATGGGTTCCACCGCAGGTTGGGTCTCGTGTAACTCTTCTTGTAAATCCACTACGTAAGACATCACTTTCTCGTGTTGCATAGATGTGTAACTGGGACTCTGATTCGAACCCTTAAGGTATACCAGTAGATCACTTGCACCCTCAGGCGAAGACGATGTTCGGTGCATTGCAGAGTTGGGATTCGAAAGCTTAAAAGACGATCTCCCATTTTGTCTCCCACGAACTCAGCACCCTGTTGTGCATAAGGGAGTTAAGCAGCGCGATCTTCGAAATCTTGTGCCGAACCTACAATAGTATCCACCGAAACAAAGAAATTGTTGTACCCCCGGAGGGATCTTTGGTGTCAATCAGCTTCTAACAAAATGAATCCTGGCACGATCCACGCATATCCCCACTTTGTTGGTTACATGATCAAAATGCATCTCTCAAATCTAGCTGTTACATTAATCAAGACTTCGTACATAATGACTCCTCCCTCAGGAGCTCTAAGATAAGATACAGATGTTGTCCATGATGTCCCTTCCTCCAGGAAATGACCCAAAACGTCATCAATAAACACGGTCGATTCTTGTGATCCAAAAAGCTACTGGTGTGCTGATTAACTCAACGATCATGGTGTACAAAGTTGCAATGGCCGCATTGCATTGATATGCCGTCCTAAGAGCATCCCCCCTTGGACTTCCATCTGATGTTAATTCATTCATTAATCTATCCTCGAATGAAAGTTTGCCCTCCGCAACTAGCCGACATATTGCCAATACATAGTCGAGGCAAACGATACTTGACTGTCACCTTGTCAAGTTCTCGATAATTCGAACACATACAAAAGGGCTTGTCTTGAAATAACTGGGGTTTCCCCAAAGCAAAAAAAAACTAGGTTCAACTAACTCCTGTTCAACAATCCCTGTAGTTGGCTCGACAGCTCCTGCAACCCTCCTGGTGCAAGATGGTAAAAGTGTGTGTAGTCAGGGCTGCCCCTGGCGTGAGATCAGACTGAGACTTCGCCTAACAGTCATGGAAGTAAGCCTGAAAGCTCCTCAGGTAGCACACCGAGAAGAATCACGAACAATTGGTGGATCCTCGATCCTCTTTCCTTAACCTTTTCATCAGTAACGGTTGCTAACTAGGGCGAGGTAATCCTTCCGTAGACACTCTGGGTTTCAATGTCGAATTGATGCTAACCTTTGCACAACTCTGATACTTTGGACATATGACTATCCTCTACTAGGGAGAGGGGTACACAATGTTTTCTTCTCATAGGGTACATCTGTGCGATGTATGGATAACCAATCCATACCGACTACTGCATCAAAACCATCGTGGATAGCAGAAGGAAGGTCAAGGCCAAACACTTGTCCTACAAGGTCAAGTTTACATTCCAAAGGGCATATGAGTTTTCATTTGACTTGGCATCAATGATCCTTCATCAGGTCCAGTTTTCAAGAAGCATCAAGGTTCAACAGAACAAGGACGAAGCGGTTAGCTATGCATACAAGCTACCATGTTGCTGCTATGCCTGGCGTCGCCTACGCCAATCCTAAATGTCCTTCCACGAGCATCACTTCCAATGTTGTTGCTACTGCTACTAGAATTTCCAAAACTTTCCATGTTCCCTGGGTTGTTGGCGTCTTGACTTAACATCGGTCATTCCTCGTTGAAACCACCATCATTCCCACATTGAAAGTCATCATTTTATGTGTACGTTGATGTCATCGTGACTGTTGCTTCTAATGTCGTTGCTCGAAACAGAGTGCTACGATCTTTCACTGACAGGGTCCATCGTTTCATGTTCCGCGTTATGTACTAAGGCTCTATCCACGGCGTGGGAAGGTACACATTCCACTCAATAGTCCAATGTCACCGTCCATGCCCCGATTGATTCGTTGGGGTTAACTCCCATAAGTCGCCGGCCAGGGTTAAAGATTCGATTGGCGTCAAACTGCCGATGTTCGTTGCCGGTAATTAGGGTCGTCCTAACACTGAGGTTGGTAGGGCACTACGCTCATCCTCTTGTCCATCGATCTTGCGAGCTGATTGAGTAATACACGGTATATTCCTAGGGTGTTGCAGAAGTGATCGCACTTCGGGGTCTATGACATTAGTACGTTGTGTTCCAGCAAACAAAGAAAGGTGAGAAAGGTATAGACCAATCATTCGACGCTGTGACTTCCAACACAGAGATGTTCGTACTAGCACCTAACATTCTACCCGATTCGCTAGGCGTTCAGGTGTGTGTTCAGGTAATACCCGGTAGCTTCGAGATTCACAAGGATTCAATGGGAAGTGAAAAGATCGTGTTCGAGTAAGAGACAACTACTGCTATGACTCTTATAGACTGTTGTGTTTCACATCGATCAAATAACAGAACGGAACACGTTTTTCATTTGTTAAGCCTCACTGGGACTCGCATGCACCCCACATTATTATTATGTGTGCACCCACAATAATATTGTGACTTGCATGCTCATCTCAGCTCCTCGTAACTCATGTCAAATGGTTCCTCAAACTCGAGTAGCAAACAAAGAGCATCACGAAACGTAAGTCATGAGTGTTTAGGGAAATACCACCCTATCAGTCACATAACACATGCAAATAATACATGAATTCATACAGTTGTGCTAAACGTGCAATCACATGCAATATCATATGTAAGTGTTCACTAGTCATGCAGTACAATGAGTATACGAGAGACGAACCTTGCAATCTGGAGCTGAGTGTCATGGTCGTATTCACGTTTTCAGAACTGTTCGGTTATAGTCTGGTTTTATAAAAAACATTTTTAAAACCAAGTTCACTATAACCAGTGGCTCTGATACCAAACTGTCACACCCCCAAAATACCACATGCGGAAACCCCCGCGAGGCGTGTGACGTACCAGGATCCAAGCCACCAATCACATTGAACTCATAAATAAATTTAAACAAAACTTTCATTCATTAACATAAAGTGTTAAAAACGTTACATGTCATTTATTGTATACAGCGGAAGCATAATTCATTTGGTTAGGTGTTTCGTAAAACATGTGTACATAAACCATTAAGCTTATATTGAGATTCCATGTATCTCGACCCATGACCACTCCAGCCTCCCAGACAGCAAGTTCCAAATGATATAAGCCTATGGACCTGCAAGCATGCAGACAAGTGTGTCAGACGACGCTGGTGAGTTCAAAGTTTTGTTAATGTATTTAGATACCAGTTACCAGATTAAAATGTTTCATAGATTTGATGATTTGATTTGATGTTGTTATTAACTCGATTACCGCAACTGGCTACAAGATGTGAATGCCCAACCCCAATGCCTCTATCAAGACATTGGTCAAGTGGTCAAGGTAATTAGTTCAACTAATAACCTCGAGTAGATGTAAGGGGTCTTATATGATACACGATGTGAATGCCCAACCCCAATGCCTCTATCAAGACATTGGTCAAGTGGTCAAGGTAATTAGTTCACGCCCGTCCTTTCCGGCACGGTGTGAGGGTGCCAAACCTAATAGCGCTATCAACTAAATACCTCGTTGCCTTACCGGCAACTATCGGTAGATGTAGGGGGTCTTACATAATAGAAACTGAGTAATAACAAACATCCCATTAACCTGCATTCCTCCCTGGAATGTTACCCGATATCCCTTCCCGGGATGCATGCTTGGAAAAGAGCAGTGAACTCACCTGAGATTGCTCGGTATGATAAATTACTTGTTCACACATAACCAGTCAAAGCCTATGATGTTCATATACACGAAATCAGTTTACGTTCACGTTGTTCACATATATCACATATCCAACATACACGTTACACGAGTAGCATACAAGTAAGACACACGTGCTTATACAAGTCGTAACTGTTAATCATGCAATCCATTAATCTATCATGTTTATCGTAAAATCATATAACAAGTACCTAATCTTTATACAAGTCTACATCCCATGTGTGTGGCACGTAATACATCTAACAGGTGGGTCTGCTACTAACAGTCCATCACACTTCTCATTTTAATTCGGCACTAATAACATGCACACATGTTATATCATTCTAATTCAACATTACTAGCATGCACTCAAATGATATCATACTAATTCAGCATTAGTGATTGGACCGATTAACTCTACAATTTGATTGGACCAAATCTAATTGGTGCTTATCTAAATGGGCTGCTTGAATTGACTTGTGTACTTACATGGGCCGTCAAAACAATCAAATGATTATATGATTTAACAACAGGAGACATGATGACAACTAATCAACAATATCACGTGAACTTTGGTTCAGCATTAGTAATCATGCACATATATTATATTTACAACCATGAATGCTTACTGCCATATCTAACACCAAACAACTCGAAGTCATGCAACCAGTGTTCACATCACACACAATACCTATTACATAACTTATCCTATTAAGATGGCATTCTGACTTCCCTTTTCTAATTTTTTATTTGTTTATAAACCCTAATCTCATTGAACAAGTATCAACCATCCTTCAACAGACTAAACTCAGGATGTTAAATTAACTCATCATACCATCCTAGCTTTCATGCACTACTAAATAATAATAGCCATTTATTTGCTCCTGACAATTATCACAGTTTACGAAATTCATAACTTCCCATAACTTTCACATGAAACCCTATTGGACTAATCATGTTCATTACCCAGTTTATTTATCACCAAACACCCCCATGTGCAACCCTCACATATATCGATTAGCAACCCACAACTGATCAGTAATCGCATATTATATGATCACTAATTAGAATCTAGTTTACATGCAAACAGAGATTATGGATTCCACTTCCATGATTACTTTGAGGTCAAGCTAACAGTTCGTTCCCATACATGTATATGTATCAACACCACACAATATCAAATCATAAAGCCATAATGTGTACAAAGTGGAAATTAATTCTGCAATGATTCTACTAACCAAGTGTCCGTGAGAGAGAGAGAGAGAAGAGAGCTTCGGATGCTTCCGGTGACGCCTTCGTGTCTCCGGCGAGTCATGTTGCACTGCCGCCGTGAATAGGGGTGCGACCAGGGATTTGAGGGGATTACACTTGATGGCTGCCATTGGTGATGGAACGATGGGGGCTGATCATCGACAGGAGCATGATGCCCTAGGTTTTTTTTTTATTAACCTAATGTGATACACGTATTCCCTTAATTCCATATTATACCATTAAGCAACCCTTAAAAGAGTATGGGCTGATGTGTATGTAGACCAAACCAAACTGTGGGCCGGCCAAACATAAATGTGGGCCGAAGTGATGATGATAATTTAAGGAAGTGACGGTGTGACTTGAGGAGGGTGTGTGTGCGGCCCGAACACACTCGCGGCCCAAACAAAACAACCATACACCTAGATTACGATTACGCTTAACACAGAATAGAACGTTTAACAAGTTTAGCATCGGAGGAAGCGTTGGAGAGGAATAATGAGAAGTTAAGATCACGGAACGAAACGAAACTAACCTTGAAAGTTCGGATTGTCACATCGCGGGGCGCGAGAACCTCCAGAATCAACTATAAAAGGAGTGATGATCAGCATTTCCAATCCGTTCAAATTTCTAAATTCTCTCACACTTTCCATAGACTGAAGCTATAGCCTAATACCCCCTAATTAGCAAAGCTTTGCCTCGTTGTAAATATTATAACCCCCGGTTACGTATTATAACCCCCGGTTAGGTATTATAACCCCCTGTAACGCCTGTCGAGGCTCTGCCCGACGTAGTCGTTGGAGTTCTGTCTCGGGGAGGGTATAACTAATGTAAATTGGGTTATTATACTAATGCGTGTGCATTGCTTAATTAATAGATTCTAACCAAGAAATCACAAGGAAAATACCTAAATTTGTAATGTGAGTAATCTCCTTTTTGTAAACCTTTTTGTAAACTGTTTTTACAAAACCTCAATGTTTTACATTATATTTCACAGTCATTGAGTATTTGTAATTCTACAGTTATCGTCGGTATGTTGGGGTTTTGTATACAAAATTTGTTACTACACTGTGAGTAGTAACATGACCACAAGTCGGGTTGACAGTACCGTGGGTGGTAATTAAAGTAAGAATTGGAAACAAATATAATTGCAAGATCGCTCTCAATACTGTAAAATTATAAAACCTGTTTTGATTAAACTGGGATTCACTCACCAGTATTTCTTGCTGATAAAATGTTTTAAACACGTGTTTCAGGTAACTTAGTGTGCAGCCAATAAAACCTAGCTGGAGAACACTGAAGGCTTAGAAAAGTGGCTATAAAAGTTACCTAAATAAAAAGGAGAATTGATTTAAATAATTATGGTTTATCCCTATAAATATACTACAAATGAAAATCGGGTCATGTCCCCCTTTTTATTATAAATATATTATCAGAAAAATTTAGGTTTTATCCCATTCATCTATTTTGAACATAATGGTGTTTAACTCTGATAAAAATATTTCCTAACTACGGTCCTGATGAAAATTTCCGCTGCCAAATTAATAAACACCGATACCACCGAATATGCGAGCTCGTAGCCGCCCGCCTCCCCGGACAGGGGTCGGGGGTTGTGACAATATTGAAGCTCATTCTGCACTGCATATAGCGACACTATTCTAGAGTAAATCGGGGTGCACTTGATGTTGCCACTCTCGTCTTTAACAACAATCCCTGGACGGACCTCGATATTCTGATTTACCTTTAATACACCCTTGAGAATACTTCCACCTGCAACACCCCTCTAATCTCATGAAGCTTAGATCCAGGTTTGTTAATGTCAAATGAACGGATTACTATCATGTTTGGAGGTGATATGAAGTTTCTCTCTGGAATGGGAATCCGCTTGATTATGTATTCACAAACAACATCAATATTATACCTAAGCTGAGCAGACACTGGGATGACTGGTGCACCATCAGCAACCGTTCGCTGAATGAATTTCTGAATTGCCTCGTGCTAATTAATGGCTACATTTTCTTGAATTAGATCAACCTTATTTTGAAGGATTATGATATGCTGGAGCCTCATAATTTGCACAGCAGCCAAGTGTTCAGAAGTTTGAGGTTGAGGACAGCTTTCATTTGCGGCTATAAGAAGTAATGCTCCATCCATGATTGCAGCTCCATTAAGCATAGTAGCCATGAGAATATCATGTCCCGGACAGTCAACAAAAGAAACATGCCTCACCAACTTCATCTTGAAGTTCTCAAATCTAGGCACGTCACAAGGAGGACTATCTTCTTTCCCACTTCCATAGGCTTTGTAACACATGGGTCGAGGACACTTTTCATCTTCACATTTGTATATCTTTGCATTGCCATACCCAAGCTTAATAGTAATGTTACGTTAGAATTCATTTTTAAATCGAACAGTCTGCACACCAGATATGGCTTTTACAACTGTTGATTTTTCATGAGCCACATGACCAATAGTACCAATATTTATCGTAGCCTGGTGAGATATAACCTCCGGAGAAAGCGGATGCAGCGTCGCTACATCCATCTTGCTCAAATCCTGCTCCATTAAACCTTTTCACGCCATATTATCACTCTTCTTCAACAATTTCGCACTATTCGGAACCAAAACTTGTTAGAAAACCCTAGATTAACACAATAACACACAACCTGAAGTGAGGAATCACCGAACCGCTAAGATGTTAGAGATTCGGTGATCATTGGACAGCAGTGGCGGTGGTGATGGCGATGGTGGTGGTGACTGTGGTGGTGGATAATACTATTGTTGGGTCTAAAATTGAGACTGAAGCTTGCCAAATTGAAGATCACAACACGCATGATGTTGACGGTTCTAAAGATGATGTAAGAGTTTGATAACATTAGCGTAAGGGGGAAATTATTAGGTCTAAAACGTGTAGTCTAATGTTATCAACGAATAAAGTCAACAAAGTCTACGCACACAAGTCAAAGTCAACACACAAGTCGACACGAGAAGATCGAAGAATGATATGGTGTGTGGAAGTTCGAGATATGACAGTTTTATTGCTTTGGATGATTAAATATATTTTGTTTAGACAAAATATATTTATTAGCTCATTTAATTAGTTTTCATGGTTAGTGCTATTTTTAGTAAGTTATTATCTCTAGGGACTTAATTGTAATTAGCCTAAAGTGGTATAGGCTATAAATAGAAAGAGATGATTAGGGTTTTAGTAACACACATTCTAGAGAGATTTGGGGGCTAATTGTTTCATCAATTGTGCAAATCAATCTAGTGGGTTTTTTAAGTTCATTTTATGTGTGTTCATCTTTATTCTTATACAAAATCAGATTTTTGGCTCAATTTGATCCTACAAGTTGTGAGATTCAAATTTGAGATAACTAGAGGCATGGAAGATGCTAACCTTTTTAACATTTCTTCTTTTGGAACTACAGTAGGTGGACCCATTACAGTGGTTCCAGCTTCAGTGATTGGTATGGCAGTTGATTGTTGTGGGGTTGACTTTGGTAGTTCCTGGTGAGATTGTTCAACTTGAAGTGCCTTCATGATTTCCTTAGGCTCAAGCTTAGCCAATCTGGCAACGTTGAATTGCATTCTGTTAATTAGAGACTGCACTTCTCCTACTAGTTTTGTGTTGTTGGCTACACTTTCCTGTATTTCTGCAAATTCAGTTTGATTTTTCTCCTGCAGAGCAGCCCATTTTTTTTATCAATTTTTCAAGGGCATCAGTGATACTATTGTTGCTTGCCCTTAGAATGGTGATTTCTTCCAAGACTTTGTTTGAGCTGCTTGATTGTCTTGACTCCACAGCATTTGTAACTTGTGTTTTGATTTTCTTCATTTCTGTGAAAATCTTTTGAATTTCGGATGCTGAAATGCTGGTTTTTGGTGCCTTTTCTTTTTGCTTTTGCATAGCTTTCAGTGCTTCTGTGTTTCTTTCAGTTTGGGCCTTTATGAACTTCACTGATTTTGATAAGGTCTTCATTTCTGCTCGTTGACCTTGTATCTCTGACAACAACAAATCAAGCTTCTCTTCTACAGGGTTCTTTTTGCAGGCCTAAAATACATTTTCTAAAACTGTTTCCAAATTCTCTTGTGACATGGGTGGTTCAGGGACATTTGGAACAACAAATGCTCCTTCTAACATACCAGCTGTAAACACATTTGCAATTGTTTTGGAAGTGATTGGTGTACTTTTGGTTTTACTAAGATCTGGTGCAACCTTGAGTATGCCAAAATCATCTCCACCAGAAGTGAATAACACATTTTCACCCTGGATTTCCTTATGTCCTTGAATCATATCAGTGAATGATTCTCTATAAGTTGTTGAGATAAACAAATTATCTCTTACCATATTTCCTTGACCAGCTTCCTGATCTCCATCTGTTGGGATCCCAATCTCTTCCTCATTTTCTGATTCAGCATTGAGATGAATTGCACTAGTTACATCCTCATCAACAATAGTTTTTTCTATATTCAACTTTGTAAGATGCAGTAATTGAATCTTCTGAGTTTGTTCTTTTTAAAGAAGTATCAATTAAAACTATGTTTAAGAGAGAGTCTGTACCAGCAATTTGAGATTTATTAAAGTGTAGAACTTCAGTGGCTTCATGTGTAGAACCAGCAATGTGAGATTCTTCATAATGATGGACTTCGATTTCTTCATGAGTTACTCCAGCAATATGAGATTCTTCATAATGTTGATCTTCTGTTTCTTGATGAGCTTCAAACTCAAAATGAATTCCAGTATCAAGATTCTGATGGCTTCCAGCAGGTTCTGAGTCTTCCTTGTTTTCTGGTGAATTTCTTATCATCAAAATTTTGTCTCCTCCAGCAGGTTCTGTTTCTGATGTCCAAGACTTTTCAACTTCTTATCCTTCTGGTGAAGAAGTGCAATTATAAACTTCTTTGTTGGGTTCCTCTGTTGGTGTATCTGATTTGTTTAGAAGTTCCTCATGTCTCAGTCTGTATGGTGAGTCTGATGAAATTAGACTCAGCATACTTTCTGGTGACACAGGAACATCCATGTCTGATGTCCACCCTTGACTGGCACTCAAAGGTTTCATTATGTTTGAACTTGTCATACCTCGATATTTACAGCTTAGCCCGGTGGGCCCGGTGGGGAGTACCGTGACGTAGTTGATATCATCATAAACAATTACACACAGATATAGCACACCATAAGTCTTTGGAATATAAAATACTATTACAAACTCAATTGTCTGAAAATACCAAAATAATAAGTACAGACGAGTATGTAATAATCCACAGGCGGATCATTAGATACAAAAGATGTTTATCAGGCTAGTGGCTTATGTGAAGGAGTTGCAAATTCCTCATCTAACAATCCCGAGCAGCTTCCAGCCTATTTACGTATTTGTACTTGTCACTTAGCCTTTTGAAAATACGTCAGTTTTCACTGGTAAATATAATCAACCGACACATTTTGAAAATATTTTCAAAAATTGATTTAGGTGCACAAGGCATGAGAAGTCTTTTATACTTGGGATAAACTATATCTCATGTTATCAGTTTTACATAACTTGCTCTCATATGGGGCCCGGTACTATGTTGGTTCATGATTAACCGACACACCACTTATTCCCTTATTGGGAAACCCATATTGGGTATAAAATTATTTAATAAACCATATCGCATCTGTCGGGTGTGTGCCTACACCCCATGCATAGGTCATGGCCATTTGCAATTAATGAGTCAAGGATATCCAGGACACCGTCGCGTTAACCCCCAATGTTTAATCAAGCAATACGAATTAAAATGGGCCATTTAAATTTCTCGACACACTGGTCGTCAAATCCCATACCCGGCCATGCGGTAAATATTTTACCGTATCCCAAGCCCGTATAAGGGAAAATAGGTTAAGAGTATTTACCTGAGCTAGCTCCTGTCTTAAATTGCAAGATTTATAATAACTCAGCCGTATTCAATTAAGTAAGCGTAGGTAAAATTTACCGGAAGGCTCTAGTCTGGAATGATGGTATAAATAACCAATTAGAATGCTAACGGGTCTTTATTTAAGTCATAGACTTAAACTGGCTAGCTTAAAGTATTAAAAACGGTACGATACGCTAGATTAAGCGATGTCCGGAATAGAATGAAATTTAGGCCTAACAACTATGAAGGCTTGTATAATATGGGTAAACTAGATACATTCTGTATTTTAAAATAAAAACGATAAGGTTAAACCCGTTTCAGTAAACTTACGTAAACTAGTTACGTAAGTTCAACCGTACGCGTATAAGCGATCACGAGTAACCGGATGAGACATATACAACTTCCACAAGTCATTATGCTTAAATCATGTTATAATATCAGTAGGATACTAACATGTATGCCTATTAAGGCTTTAAAATCAAATTAAGCCTCATAAGGGCGTTTTGTTCATTTTCTGACTTATAAAAGGAGCTTGCAAGTAAGCTGATGTTATGGTCATAAACATTCTGGAAAAATATTTGATTTATGATATACTATTAGTTGGATATCGACTATATGTGTGGTTTATGCTTTAAAACCAAACTATGCACCGTAGGGGCATTTTGGTCCTTTCACACATAGTTTTAAGGGCTTATTTGGGATTCTGAGTTCGTGACTCATACCTACTGTAGAAATATTTAAAATTATTTATAAGATGATTAGGTAACAAGTCTTGGACGATAATGTATGGTTTAAAACCATATTATGCGCCTAATTGGCGTAAAAGCTGTTAAATGACTATATTAAGGATGTTTGAGTAAATCTGATGTTATGACTAGCTTTGAATAGTTGAAATATGTTAAATGTCATAACATATCAGTAGGTAAAATATTTGACATGATTATTATGCTTAAAAACTAGTTTAAGTGCCTTAGGGGGCATTATCGTCATTTAACAATACTTATCAAAGACTTGTGCATAAACTCGGAATATAATCTATCTTGACATCCGAAATAATCCTAATTATGATATCATATCAATATTTATCAAGTTTTACCGATAATGTATGCTTGAAATCATTCTAGATGTAAAAGGGGAATTTCCGTCCTTCTAAAAGCATAATTTACGACTATTTAAGCAAACTCAGTTTATGACCAGATTCATAACATCAAAATGTGCTAAACGTGTTAGCATATCATAATACCATTTATTTTCATGCTCATGAATGCTTAAAACCTTATTTTTAGCGAAAAGGGCAATTTGGTCAACTTTAAGCATAATAACGAAACTTGCAATACAATCTCAGATTACTAGAAGACATGTAATATAACCTTAGGGAGTTATACTACATCAAATTACGATCCTAACGGAAACTTAAATCAGCAGCAAACTAGTTCTAATTCGGTTCATAAACGAAAGTCAAAGCAGAAGTCAAACTCTGCGATTTTCAGTTGCGAACCGACCCTAAGACTGGAATTGACGAGCCGAACATGTTTACACATGTTCTAATAATTATTACCGAGTTGTTTAAGTGATAAAACATATTTTAGAACACTTTTAAACTCAAATCTCAATTATTTTAAAATCTGACCCGTTGACTTTTTAAAATGTCAATACATTGACTCGTCAACTGACCAAGCAAACGTGATTCTTAGGAGGTGCCCTTTGAGGGATTAACACCTACCTAATTACGATCATGTAACCATGTTCGTTGTGAACAACGGCTTGACCGTTTAAGGTCTAACTAAAAGTCAAAGCGTTTATCGTAAACGCTTGACTTTTCGGCTTTAAAAGCCAAACAAAATAACTAGACATGAAAGGAACACTCACAAGTGGTCCTAGGGACTGAAGAATACTCAATGGGTGCTCCCAATATGCTCAGGAACTCCCAATATGAGAAAGATAAAGAGAAATGAATGGTGCAAGTGTTAAAGGCCACCAAAGGCCTCTATTTATACTTGAAGGTGAGTCTCTAGGATTAAGCCAAGTGTTTTTAGAGGTCCTAAGATCACTCCAGGTGTCTTACCAGGTTTTAAAAACCATTAAAGATCTCCTAGTTTTGAAATCAATTAGTATGTGTGGGCTGCAAGGAAGAACCTGCATGTGACACCCGGCTTTTCAGGCCGTACCGTACGATAGTAACACGTGTAGTGAATATATAAAAAAGGCTGTATGTGACTGATTATGATATTTATGTATGATATTTAATGTGTTGGTGAGTCCAAACATTTATAAAAATTATGTTGGCAACGATAAAATAAACGCTTATCGCGTAACGATTAAAATGCGAAACGAACGTCGGTGACCACCCGATCAGCGTTAAAATCCTAAAAATAGTCCGTTATGATTAGAATAGTAATTTTAATCATATCCGTGAGGAAAAATAAATTAAAACGCTAATAAACTATATTTTTCGAGTTTGAGCGCGTACCGCGCGATATTGCGCGTATTAGACAAAATACTGTCAACACAGCCAGTCAAGGCAACTGATAATTATTTTAGTAATAATTTTATGTGATTATTTTTATAGAACGATAAAAATAATTTTAAACACACTAAAACGGGGTTAAAACGCTAGATAAAATACCCGGTATTCAGTAAAATACCTGTTTTTAACTCAAATTAACATGTATAAGTGTAAGTATATGTAATGTATGTGAGAAGGGGGCAAGGTGGCGGCACATAGGGCTGCCCACATTCTCTTGTTTCTCTCAATTGGACACTTGTAACACCTAGGGAGTGTAAAGTGATGATTAATCTTGTGAAAACATCCATAACTACACAACAATCAATATCAAAGATCAAACATCACTCAAACATTCTTTCTCTCTCTCTCAAAATCTCAGCTGAACACCCCTAAACACACATACATTTCAAAATTTCAAACCTTTTCTTGAAGAATCATGTCCATTCCAAGGTGTTTTCAAGCTTACATGAAGGTTTAGAAGTGATTTCAAGGAGGTTTGAGCAAGAACAAGGCTTTATATCATCACTAATCTTAAAACCCACTAGGAATCTTGAAGGTATACCATATTTTCTTTCAAATATTGTTCATGATTCATAGTGATGATGATGATAGTGAAAGTTTCTCTTGTTCTTGAATATAAGCACTAACTTGAAACCAAAAACAAATGAGATTTTGAATGAAATAAAAATGAGTGTATGCATATATGTATGTATGGCCGTGAATGTGTGTGTATGTGTAGATGTTTATGATTTTGATGTTTGATTGAAAGATTTCTTGATTTATTTGATTTCTTGAAAAGTAGGATGCATGAAGGAATCATTGTGTGTTATAAAAGAATGTTCTAAAATGTAATCTAAGACTTGAAAGGGATATGTTGAAAAGTAAATTTTGGAAGTTTATATATGTATGTATATTCCGTATATATATATATATATGCATACAAAAGTTGTCAAATAATCTTAAATGTTAACATACATGATGATATGAAGGCATGAAATGATTATATGAGTATGATTTAATAAAAATCAGTTTTAATCAGATTACAAACACTAAAATAAGGTTATTTTGAATTGTTTAATGATATATAACTTTGTCATAATGTTTACTAGCCTTGCATGTTGTATTTGGTGCATTAGGAGTTGTAAAATACGTGAAATCGCATGATTTATGTGACTTACACAAAAACTGCACTAATCTGATTATAACCACTATTTTAATCAGTAATTAACATGTATTGTGTTAAAATATCAAGTCATTCCGAGTTGGGATGATTATAGTAATGTTTAACGCAAAACTATGCGTTAAAACGGTCAAAAATCGGCCTTTCGAATGATTTTCATAAAACTGATTTAGATCAGTAAGTAAACTGATATTTTTAGTTTAAAAATAAGTATTTTCACTAATTTTAAGTTTACTTGGTGTTTGGTTAGTCATACGTGACTTCCGACGCCCGAAAACGTTACCGAATCACTAAAATACGCAATTTTCAATATACACTAATATGGGTTGTTTTTTAGTGAACCTTATGTGTTAAGACATGTTATGTGATTTAAACATGTGAATGTGAAAATATGTTAAGTTTTAACATGATATTGGGAAATTTAGATTATGCATGTATACTTGTGCGTTTTATGTGATAGAAACGGTAAAAATCGCGATTAAAAGTATAACTTGTTTGTCGAGCATGAAATTTGATACATATAAGATTTTTTATGTGTATTTGCCTTAAAAGTTACAAAATAGATAAGTTAACGAGATTACGCGTGTTTCGATAAAAATTTATGTGAACGTTTATGTATATATATTACGAGGCGCAAATCGTATATATATTACGTATAAACAGAAGTGTTAATGGATTTACATGATAACTATCACCAATAAAATCTTTCAAATCACAAAATCTTAAAAATATATATATATATATATGGACTCATATATATATTAACGTGCCAACGTAATAAAAAACGATAACTTTTCGAGAAAATCTCAAAGTTATGTGACAATTCTAAGAAACGGAAAAACTTAGGAATTTTATGGTATATTGATTTAAAAATCATTCCTACATATAATAGGGCATGTAGAAATCAATTTGTGGGATTGCGTTATTTAAAATATGCACCCGAAGGTGAGTGTCACTAAACCCCTCTTTCCACTGTTTCCTATATGTTTTGGGGGTAGAACACGCCTAAAAGGGTTTAATAATGTTTTTGGATTAAAACATACCTTTTAATATAAATCATATATTTTCATTGAAAATATATGGAGTTTTGATAAATTTTGAGTTTTCGAGATAAAACGTTTTTTATAAATATATGTTTCGAGGAGAAACTGGGATGGTACGGTAGTTCTGAGGAAAAATCGATCGTGTTGTTGGGACGGGTTTGCTTGGTCCAGGGGATTTCAGTAAATTCCGTACAACCATTTATATTAAATTTGTCATTTTAGTAGGATATATATATTGTACGTGAGGCAGACATCATAGATGGTCTCGATATGGACCATGCGCCAATGATGTCATTTAATCATTTAAGTATTGCACGCGATGAATTGTTGGTAGATCTATCGGGTTGACAACCCCATCGTGACCGGTCGCCCCATGTCAAGTCAAACGACGAATTGAAATTCTGTTTATAGTCTAGCCTTGATTATCCCTACATGGTAAATATATAGTTCGTATTGTCTAGCTAACATGCAAGTCTGAACGTTGACGCTATAAATTTAATATACAAAACTTGGGAAAATGCCCTGATGTCGAGTTTTCAATTTACGACGGATGACCCATGGATTTTATTAAGGAAATAAATGGACTTTCTTAAATTATATGGATGTTTCATGATAAACACATAATTAGAAAGCTTTTCCTTAGGATCAAATTGTTTAAATTTGAATATGTGAACTCACCTTCCTTTATGTTGACACTTGATTTTAAACGTGTTCTACAGGTACTTGAGTTCGGCTTCGGGAATCATGGCGTATCTTGTGTTTGTTGATGCACGTTTTGTCACTTAAAATGATGGACTAACTTTTTAAACTTTCTGGGACGAATGTAATAAGATCCGCGAGGATCAAAGACAACTTAACTATGTGGTGGTTGTGTCGTGTTTTAAACTGTTATGCTTAATAACTTATGTTTTAAATAAGTCAATATGTGTAACACCTGTGCCTCCATGGCCATCAAACAAATGCCAAACCAATGAAATATTGTATTTCATACTTGGGATTTGTAAAAATATGTGTATCGTTTACACATATCAACTCTTGTTCGATTTCAAACTCTAAATCGCTTTCTAGAAGGTTATACGCTCACCGATGGGTAAATATAACCAGTTTAATGCAACGAACACTCCGGAATAGTGAAATAGGCTTAACATACCTTAAATAACCTTTACATAACTTAGAAATAAGATTTGGAAGGTTTGGTATGCCAAAAACAAGCTAATTCGCTTACAGGGACTAAACTTGACAAACTGTGAAAGTATGCCAATTTGAACTGTAACAGACATTCCGGAACATGACCATAAGTTAAACATACCATAAATATCCTTTACATAGCTTAGAAATAGGCTTTGAGGGGTTCGGTGTGCTAAAATAAACTTTTGGGTCATTCAGGGACTAAAAGCGTCAAAAAGTGCACAAGTTTGCATTTTCGCGCATAACTTACGTTCTGAATACATCCGGACATCCAAAAATTTATGTAAACATGACTATATTATGCTTTAGTGTTTGGCTTGCCAAAAATCCATTCGTTGCGTCATTTGGATCGTTTTTCACGCTTATACGCATTTCGTCGTAATTAAGCGAACATCGTGTTCGTACGACCAAACGAACCATCATCCGACATGTTTTTGAGCATGTTTCATGTCCACAATGTTTAGGCAACATTTTAGGGCCTTAAAGTTGGCTTTACGGGCCTTAGAAGTGTCGGAAATGCCTTAAAACACGTGCAGGGACCAAAACTGTAACTTCTGAAACTTGTTTCTGAGCTGTGACTCCCAGGCGGCCCGCCTGAGTTTCTGCACATGCTGAAGCGGGCCGCGTCCGCCTTCTGGACCAGATTAACTGCATTAACAGCAGGTTCCAGCTGTTTTAACCACAACCACAAGCTCACAACTTGCCTATTCAGCTGATAAGGACCATTTTTAGACACCACAACTTTGCAACACATGTACGGATAGGATTCGAGCACGGTTTCCTTGAAATGATCTTAACGGTTACCCGAAAACTATATATACCCATCCACCCCCATTGCATTTCTCACTAGAATCTTGATTTGAGAGCTCTAAGTTGAAACCATTGTTTCATACCTGAGTTCTTGGATCGAGATTAGCATTCGGGGACCCTTCGTAAGTATTCTTTCGTTCTTTTATTGCTTTTCGAGTCTTTCGAGTCTGAAAGTCAAACTTTGTTTGACTTTCTACATTGACCAGTTATGGTCAATGCGAAGTTCGTTTGAACTTCGCAACGTGAGTGTAATCACGTTGGTTATAGTCCCTTGGGACTATGCCTACTGATTACCACGTTGTCTAGGGTCGTAGGGTAAGCGATCTAATAAATCGCTTATACCACGAACCCGACCCATTTGGTCGATCATTAGGATCCGACCAAACACATTAGGTGACCATAGTAGGTAGGGAATAACCTTCCGAGGTTATACCCTATGGTCACATCGTTTGAGTAGTTGTATGATAGGTAGTTTATATGCCTTAGATAAATTACCAGAATACCCTTTTCATGTATAATTGGTAATTAAGCATATGTAACCTAAACCTTTGTCACATAACTGATTATGTAACATGTTTAGGCATATTCTACTTGTCATAGGACTAGTTAGGCGGTCCGAACGCGTTTCACGCGCACGACGCGTTAAAGTAGCATAAGCTTCCTAAACGGGTCGTAATGGGTCGAAAGCACTTAGGTTAAGTTTCATTTAGTATGTAGGCTTTGTTAAACCATATCATATGAGTTCCTACACTCATTTGGTTTACAAACCCTAATGCTACCCAATCTTCCGATTTAGGTCCGGTTAATTAACATAGTTACCTATATTAGGTGCCGTTTGATATCCGTGATCTCTAGCTTTGTTTGGTTGTTACTCAAGGACTACTGAGCAATCTCAAGTGAGTACATAGACCCCTCTTTTACTGTTTTCCAAACATTTTGGGGTGGAACACATGTGCCTACTTGTTACTTTCGTGCTTTTCTGTTTTCACATCATATACTTGCTATGTTCATTAGTACATTTATAGTACATGATTTCATGGTGTTCTATGCTTTGTATGATGACTTTGCATACTTAGTACATTGTTTTACTTTACATTTTCTGCTATGTATGATGACTTGGCATACTAGCACATTGTTTTACATTACCTTTTTCTGCTATGTATGATGACTTGGCATACTAGCACATTGTTTTACATTACCTTTTTCTGCTATGTATGATGACTTGGCATGCTAGCACATTATTTTACATTGCATCTCTGTTGCATATGTTCCAGTAACATATGGACACATTGTTTTACAGCTCTACCTTGTATGTTTACTCTAGCATACTAGGTACATAATCTTCATAAAACATGCCTACATTTTGGTATGACATTTGGGTTGTTTAAACTATACTATACATTCATTAACACCGATCATGCCGCTTGGTAGTAGGTAGTGGTACCATAGGACTTGACAAATCCCATTCCGGACATCCCGGTTAGGTGGGGATGAAAGGAATGACCGAATCCGAATACATATTCTTTTGATAACTCACTTTTACATAGTTATCCGACTGTCTCAAGGCTTGGATGTATGAATTTTCACAATGCCGCATAAATGTCTATATCAGTATAGCATGCATATACTCTACAAAACATAACTTTGATTTAAACCAAGTTTTACTTCAATACTTTGTTTTGTACATTTTTACTTATGGTTTAAGTAGTCTTATTTTACTTACCATACATAACATTTGTTACACATTACTTGACTACTTTTGGACTATAAACATTTGACATGGTTTATACAAGGACTTTTGACTATTGGTTTAAACATAGACTTATTACATTGTTGGTTTGGTTTGATTAAGTGATTAAGTAACGATGCGTGTGTAATATGATACAAGCATGGTGGATTCGCCGCTGGTACTTCCTATATATAAGTGTTTGTATGGTATTACATATCGTAGCGTTATTTGAATCATTTCAGTTTGATACATATAACATTTTATACAAATAACATACTTTTCACAATACATTGTTTTACAAACAACTTAACTAATACAAACTCATTTTACATGGTTACTCATTTAACCATGTATTATTCTATTATTTATACTTATCATCTGAACTTATTGTTTTTCAAATGATTTACAAAACAAAGCAAATTACAAGGTTCATGACTAAACATTTTCTCAAACATAAGTCATGAAACCTATTTTCACAAAACCTATGTATCTCACAGGCATTTTTATGCTGACGTACCTATTTTCACATGTGTTTTTCAGGAGCTGTTGCATAAGATGATCAAGATACACATAGGCAGACTTGGGCTTTAGTGACAATAAAAGATGCAAGACTAGTTAATTATGTTGTATTTCCTTGTTTGTTAAGACATTGTAACACTTCTAATCAATAAAACGAAACTTCATTTGCCATGGATTTGAAACAATTAATTCTGTTACAACACTCCCCGATGTTTCCGCCACGTTTTGTATGTTCTACGTGGTCGGGGTGTGACAGAAAAGATGGTATCAGAGCCAATGGTTATAGGGAATTAGGTTATTAGTAATGCTTTGACCTAGTCTATAACCTTTCTAGGACCCTAACGCGAGTTTACTTGCGTTTAGTAAAAAAAAAAACAATACTGTCACCTATCCTTAGGCGACAACCACAACAAGAACATAAATTTCAAAACCGCTTTGAAAACTAATCATCTGTTCTAGGATGATTAATTACTAGGTTTTGAACCCTCAGTTATAAGGTTTTGAACCCCTTTGAATTTTCAAAAATCTCGTCAAGGTTTTGGGTTTTAAATAATGTGAACACGTGCAAACTGGAAGGGTGAATGCCTGTATTCTGGGTTTTCTGTCTAGGCAAGCACTTCGTATACATCTCATCAGACGCGAGACCAGTTGTGCTTACCTGGGAATTCTTGGGATGAGTGTTCACTTATAGGCGAGCATGTCTTCGCGATACATTATTTTTTACCCATTTACTTTGATTTGTCACCATCTCATTTGTTTACCTTAGGTAACAAACAAATGATCACAATTTTCATTCGTTACCATTCGGTATTGATTTTCCAATAATCTTTCACTCGTTTCTTCCTATGTCTTTCATTTTCTTCTAGAATGTCTATTCCTCTCAGCACTGGTCAAATGCCCGAGAGAACAGCCAAATTTGTCCAGCAAATTGGCGAAGTGATTCAGAGGACTGTGGATTTAGGCATTGCCATGGCTCGTCTCAACAATGAAGCCTCTCGTCTCGACAATGAAGCCACTCAAGAGCCATTGAAGGAAGCAGAAGTCAAGACTGCACCAAAGTCAAGGAAGCGTAAGGCTTCAAGGAAACCCGCAGCGGTTACACTTAATCAAGCGGGACCTAGCCAAGTGGCAAGGCCACCAGCTAGGAAGCCGTACTTAGGAACTGCTCCTAGGTGCAAGCGATGTAACGGTCATCATTCAAACCTCATACCCTGCTTCAAATGTACCTACTGTGGACGGCGGGGACATTTGATTAACACATGCCGCTTTGCTGCCCAAAACAAAGCTGCTATAAACCTTGCTGCTACCCAACTCCAAGTCAACCCTACTCAAGCTCGCTTTCCGCCTGGATCGTGCTACAACTGTGGCGATACGAGCCATTTCAGGAACAAATGCCCAAAGCTTGCTAATGCAAATCCAACCCACGGATGAGCATTTGGTTGAACAAAGGATGTTGCTGTCTTATGCTTTTGTTCTTTTGTTATCCTTGTAATGTGAAACAATCTGTTTGTTTATAAATAAAAGTTGTTGTTCACAATTCTGATATACAAGTATAATTACATGTGTGTATGACTTTTCCTATGATACCTACATCAAGGAACTATGTTCCTTACAAACAACTCTTGTGATTCTCTCTTTCAAATGATCGCTCATGATTCCTTTAAAAATTTTAAGTACACGTTTCATTCTAAGATACGAAGTACAGAAAATAAAGTGACATTATGAGTAATCATGCTTCTGCACATCTGTGCCTTTGAATCCTTGGTTAGATAACTAAGGATATTTTCAAGTCTCATACCCATTACGTTTTGATTTTTTCAACATACACAGCACAAGTATTTCAAAAACAATCTTCATGATCTCAAAACATTTCATATAGTTTGAAAACAATTTTTCTAGATACATTGTCTATGTTATTTCAAAAACATTGGCCATGTTATCAAAACCAACCTTTCAAATTTCAAAATATTTCATATAGTCTGAAGACAATATTAACACAATACATTTTCTTATCAAGTGCATGATTTTGAAAAGCATCATTCATATTTTCAAAAACCTTATACATAATTTCAAACTTCATCTCGCATGATTCTAAAATTTTTTTGTAAAAATATCTACCTAATACACCTACTTTATGATTTCAAAAGTATTATATATAAGGTTTCAAAAACGTTAAACACATTTTTCTTAAAAGAACCCCATGCATAGTTTTCAAAAATATTTTCCTCATACATTGACTTAACCTTCAAATTCTACTTCATATGTCGCCTTGACATATCAAGCATCTCAACTTCATAAGCATTCTTACTTCATGTTTTGACATAAGCACGTCCAGTTCAAGGTTTCAAAACATCTTCAACTTCTAAAATCCATATGGGATCTTTTTATCTTCACATTTAGACCCTTGTGGATGATCATCATTCAAATCAGAGTCCTTAATTGGATTCCTTGTGTACCTTAATTCGAACATTTCGGTTCCTTATAATCGAAATCGAATTTTTCTTTTAAAAATCTTTCTATCTTTATAGTTAGATTCTTGATAATGTTTAAAGTACCAAATGAAATCCACAGGATGGATTCCTAGTGTGCTTTAAATACATGTGCTCTGTTAGCAGAACAAATTAACAAGTAAACAATCTTTGTGGTTATATGACTATGTGTTTATGCATCTTGTGTTTTCTTTTATGCATTTTGTGTTTTTGTATCCTCTGGATATTCGTTATCCACATCCTCGTAGAATCTTTCATATCTTCATATGAGGGATTCGTAGTAGGATATTCAAAAAGGTACTACCTTAAATCCTTATTGGGCTTCTATTTAATAGTTAAGACCCTTGGATTATATAGTACCGCTCCATGACTCATAAGAGACCCTTTAGTGGTCTAGTCAAAAGGATTGATTCACAATTTGGTGAAAGAACGACATCTAGTGATGTAGCTGGACAGACTCCTTGATAGTCTATTTAGATCATTTATTGATTTAGTCAAAAGGACTCTATGGCGGTCTAGTCACACTCATCACAAGATTGTTCATTTGGTTTACCCTACATATTATAAAATAGACTGTGTGAACTGTGCAAGGAATTGTCTAATTATGGACGCGTACATAATTGTGAGATTCAGTGCACGGTAACCACAGTAAGGTTTATTATGTGTAAGAACCGATAGTGACAACAATAACAAAATGAGAACGATGTAATGGAGGTACGGTGGACGCACCATTGACGCTTCATATACTTGTATATAAGTATCCCTCTTACATTGCAAGCATGATGTTATTAAAGTTACTAGAAGTTCAGAACCCAAACCAATGTTGTTCGATCTTTTTCAACTTTATGTTTTAAACTCTCACAAGTTTCCTCTAAATAAATTTCGGGACAAAATTTCCAAAAGTAGGGGAGACTGTAACACCTGTGCCTCCATGGCCATCAAACAAATGCCAAACCAATGAAATATTGTATTTCATACTTGGGATTTGTAAAAATATGTGTATCGTTTACACATATCAACTCTTGTTCGATTTCAAACTCTAAATCGCTTTCTAGAAGGTTATACGCGCACCGATGCGTAAATATAACCAGTTTAATGCAACGAACACTTTGGAATAGTGAAATACGCTTAACATACCTTAAATAACCTTTACATAACTTAGAAATAAGATTTGGAAGGTTTGGTATGCCAAAAACAAGCTAATTCGCTTACAGGGACTAAACTTGACAAACTGCGAAAGTATGCCAATTTGAACTGTAACAGACATTCCGGAACATGACCATAAGTTAAACATACCATAAATATCCTTTACATAGCTTAGAAATAGGCTTTGAGGGGTTCGGTGTGCTAAAATAAACTTTTGGGTCATTCAGGGACTAAAAGCGTCAAAAAGTGCACAAGTTTGCATTTTCGCGCATAACTTACATTCTGAATACATCCGGACATCCTAAAATTTATGTAAGCATGACTATATTATGCTTTAGTGTTTGGCTTGCCAAAAATCCATTCGTTGCGTCATTTGGATCGTTTTTCGCGCTTATGCGCATTTCGTCGTAATTAAGAGAACATCGCGTTCGTACGACCAAACGAACCATCATCCAACATGTTTTTGAGCATGTTTCATGTCCACAATGTTTAGGAAACATTTTAGGGCCTTAAAGTTGGCTTTACGGGCCTTAGAAGTGTCGGAAATGCCTTAAAACACGTGCAGGGACGAAAACTGTAACTTCTGAAACTTGTTTCTGAGCTGTGACTCCCAGGCGGCCCGCCTGAGTTTCTGCACATGCTGAAGCGGGCCGCGTCCGCCTTCTGGACTAGATTAACTGCATTAACAGCAGGTTCCAGCTGTTTTAACCACAACCACAAGCTCACAACTTGCCTATTCAGCTGATAAGGACCATTTTTAGACACCACAACTTTGCAACACATGTACGGATAGGATTCGAGCACGGTTTCCTTGAAACGATCTTAACGGTTACCCGAAAACTATATATACCCATCCACCCCCATTGCATTTCTCACTAGAATCTTGATTTGAGAGCTCTAAGTTGAAACCATTGTTTCATACCTGAGTTCTTGGATCTAGATTAGCATTCGGGGACCCTTCGTAAGTATTCTTTCGTTCTTTTATTGCTTTTCGAGTCTTTCGAGTCTGAAAGTCAAACTTTGTTTGACTTTCTACATTGACCAGTTATGGTCAATGCGAAGTTCGTTTGAACTTCGCAACGTGAGTGTAATCACGTTGGTTATAGTCCCTTGGGACTATGCCTACTGATTACCACGTTGTCCAGGGTCGTAGGGTAAGCGATCTAATAAATCACTTATACCACGAACCCGACCCATTTGGTCGATCATTAGGATCCGACCAAATACATTAGGTGACCATAGTAGGTAGGGAATAACCTTCCGAGGTTATACCCTATGGTCACATCGTTTGAGTAGTTGTATGATAGGTAGTTTATATGCCTTAGATAAATTACCAGAATACCCTTTTCATGTATAATTGGTAATTAAGCATATGTAACCTAAACCTTTGTCACATAACTGATTATGTAACATGTTTAGGCATATTCTACTTGTCATAGGACTAGTTAGGCAGTCCGAACGCGTTTCACGCGCACGACGCGTTAAAGTAGCATAAGCTTCCTAAACGGGTCGTAATGGGTCGAAAGCACTTAGGTTAAGTTTCATTTAGTATGTAGGCTTTGTTAAACCATATCATATGAGTTCCTACACTCATTTGGTTTACAAACCCTAATGCTACCCAATCTTCCGATTTAGGTCCGGTTAATTAACATAGTTACCTATATTAGGTGCCGTTTGATATCCGTGATCTCTAGCTTTGTTTGGTTGTTACTCAAGGACTACTGAGCAATCTCAAGTGAGTACATAGACCCCTCTTTTACTGTTTTCCAAACATTTTGGGGTGGAACACATGTGCCTACTTGTTACTTTCGTGCTTTTCTGTTTTCACATCATATACTTGCTATGTTCATTAGTACATTTATAGTACATGATTTCATGGTGTTCTATGCTTTGTATGATGACTTTGCATACTTAGTACATTGTTTTACTTTACATTTTCTGCTATGTATGATGACTTGGCATACTAGCACATTGTTTTACATTACCTTTTTCTGCTATGTATGATGACTTGGCATACTAGCACATTGTTTTACATTACCTTTTTCTGCTATGTATGATGACTTGGCATGCTAGCACATTATTTTACATTGCATCTCTGTTGCATATGTTCCAGTAACATATGGACACATTGTTTTAGAGCTCTACCTTGTATGTTTACTCTAGCATACTAGGTACATAATCTTCATAAAACATGCCTACATTTTGGTATGACATTTGGGTTGTTTAAACTATACTATACATTCATTAACACCGATCATGCCGCTCGGTAGTAGGTAGTGGTACCATAGGACTTGACAAATCCCATTCCGGACATCCCGGTTAGGTGGGGAT
This sequence comes from Helianthus tuberosus, assembly GCA_030545235.1. Lineage (NCBI taxonomy): Eukaryota > Viridiplantae > Streptophyta > Magnoliopsida > Asterales > Asteraceae > Helianthus > Helianthus tuberosus. Next base: position 6,838,169 of record JARYGA010059718.1, on the reverse strand, counting down.
GAAAGGAATGACCGAATCCGAATACATATTCTTTTGATAACTCACTTTTACATAGTTATCCGACTGTCTCAAGGCTTGGATGTATGAATTTTCACAATGCTGCATAAATGTCTATATCAGTATAGCATGCATATACTCTACAAAACATAACTTTGATTTAAACCAAGTTTTACTTCAATACTTTGTTTTGTACATTTTTACTTATGGTTTAAGTAGTCTTATTTTACTTACCATACATAACATTTGTTACACATTACCTGACTACTTTTGGACTATAAACATTTGACATGGTTTATACAAGGACTTTTGACTATTGGTTTAAACATAGACTTATTACATTGTTGGTTTGGTTAGATTAAGTGATTAAGTAACGATGCGTGTGTAATATGATACAAGCATGGTGGATACGCCGCTGGTACTTCCTATATATAAGTGTTTGTATGGTATTACATATCGTAGCGTTATTTGAATCATTTCAGTTTGATACATATAACATTTTATACAAATAACATACTTTTCACAATATATTGTTTTACAAACAACTTAACTAATACAAACTCATTTTACATGGTTACTCATTTAACCATGTATTATTCTATTATTTATACTTATCATCTGAACTTATTGTTTTTCAAATGATTTACAAAACAAAGCAAATTACAAGGTTCATGACTAAACATTTTCTCAAACATAAGTCATGAAACCTATTTTCACAAAACCTATGTATCTCACAGGCATTTTTATGCTGACGTACCTATTTTCACATGTGTTTTTCAGGAGCTGTTGCATAAGATGATCAAGATACACATAGGCAGACTTGGGCTTTAGTGACAATAAAAGATGCAAGACTAGTTAATTATGTTGTATTTCCTTGTTTGTTAAGACATTGTAACACTTCTAATCAATAAAACGAAACTTCATTTGCCATGGATTTGAAACAATTAATTCTGTTACAACACTCCCCGATGTTTCCGCCACGTTTTGTATGTTCTACGTGGTCGGGGTGTGACAATATGTCCAACAATTAAATGCATCGTTCAACAAGATATAAATGGGCACCAACTTCCGTCACCACTACGTTTTATATTCCGCTGCGATGTTTTTGGGGTGTGACAGAAGTTGGTATCAGACCCAATGGTTGTTAGCGAACTAGATGTTTTGGGAGAAAAATCTAGACTTCAACCGAAGAATTTTGAGATTTCAAGTCCAAAATTCTCGAAGCCAAAATTTTTAAATAAACATAGAAAATTTTATCATGTATGAAAACCATTATGTGTTTATGTGCATACGTGATTTCCTGTTTATTTGGGCCTTATGTGTTACTGTTCATTTTGATCACGCACGTACTTGTACGGTTATATGTGTCACAGATGTCGCACGAACACGAGGTCATCGAGATCCACGACTCAGGTTACGAGCCAGATTTCGAGACTTCACCTAGATCCATTTCACCAGAGATACCTATCACAACTCCACAGATGGTTGGTATTGCCGAGCTTACCTCATCTTTCCACGTTGACCCTGCTGCCTTTTCCAGCCAGGTAGACCCCCGATACGCTTTCACTATTAATGGGTGGATTGATGATGATGATGGTGTTCCTCTCTCGATTCATGAGACGGGACAATCATTAGGCATTGTACCAGCTATCGATGACGTGATTATATGTGTCCCTATTGTCGAATGATCTCTCAGTATCGCACCAGTGGTGGACACCACTATTATCACGGCTCGAAAGTTAGAGCCATCGGTCGTCCCACTTGCTGCTGTGATCGAGCCTGTCGCTGAGATCCCTCCACCTATTTTATCTGAGTCATCTTTACTTATCATAGAGTCACACGCTCCTACTACGTCGCTATTAGTTTACTATCATCGTAGGAAGAGGACTAGGCCTGCCAGGGATATCACATCTACGTCATGTGCTGGACGGCATCTGCTTCCAAGAAGCAGAAAGGAGATATGGTAGACCGATATTGCCACTGCGATCAACAGCTCGCCGCACTGCGTAGAGATTTGGACTCAGCCAAGGGTAAGGCGAAGGACCTCGAGGGACAGATGGATGAGCACGAGGAGTTGAAGGTTTTAGATGATATTGCAAGAGACCATATGCATTGGAGGATAGTGGATCTGGAGAAACTTGTCAAGGAGATGTTAGAATACTTAGGTTTGAAGCATTGATGCTTGTTTGTTGTTTGTTTTGATGGGTTGTATTGTTAGACATTTTTGATACTCTCTTGTTTGGGGGCCTGCGTGCTAGTTTCATTTTTGGGATATTACATGGAAATTTTGCGTGAACTTGTTATGGGTGTCGATGTAGGCATGCCAAGGATAGTCGGTATGTACTAGAAACAAGTTTAATTAATTTCTATAATGAATATCAATGATTTACTTTTGGTTTAAAAGTTGTTCTCATTAATAAGTGGATATTATACATGCGCAATGTTTGGTCCACTAACATTTAATGATTGAATTATTTTTGGTTATCGTCTTGTGTGATTATTATTGTTAAAATAATAGAAACGAAGAAATGACGCCAAAAGCAAGACAGGGTTCTGGACTACCCACCACACCGGAAGAGTTGGCTCAACTCATAGCCCAACACGTTAATACCGCCATGGAACAGCTCAGTGCTAACCAAAGCAATGGTCAGGGACGTGGACGTGGTTCTCACGGGCAAGGTTTTGGTGGGGCACATATTGGAAACCCTCCAGGTAAAATATGATCAGAAAGTTTTAGTAGTTCATGTGTTACGATATCATTGGAACGTATTCCTGATTTTCCTTAACGTTATTGAACAGTGCACGGGAGTACATATAAAACATTCCAGGGCTGTAACCCACGATCATTTACCGGTGCTGAAGGACCCTTAGACATCACCAGATGGATTGAGAAGATGGAATCCGTCATGACAATCAGTGGTTATGCTGCTGATCAACGGGTGATGTCACACCCCCAAAATACCACATGCGGGAATGCCGCGGTACGTGTGACGTACCACGATCTAGCCACTAATCACATTGAACTCATAACAAGATTTCTAATAAAAACTTTCATTCATTAAGATAAAGTGTTACAAAACATGTTTATATCTTGTTGTGTTTAGCGAAAGCATAATACAAGTTTAACTAAAACCCAAGTGTATGAAATCAGCTAGCCTCGTTTCAAGTTTCCATGTTCCTTGACCCATGACCACTTCAGCATCCCAGACAACAAGTTCCACATCCACACGTATCAATAACCTGCAAGCATGCACAAACGTGTATCAGACAACGCTGGTGAGTTCATAGTTTTATGAAAACGTTAGTTACCAAGTGTTTAGTTCCATTCATTGATTACAATGTTGATAATAACTCGAGTAGCGTACAAGATGGCTACCAGATTGTTTTGCCCATCCCCAATGCCCCCTATCTAAGCATTGGTCATGATTTAAGGTTATTAGTTCACGCCCGTCCTCTCAAGTACGGTGTGAGGTTGCCAAGCCTAATAGCGCTATCAACTAACACCCCGTTACCTCTCAGGTAACTATTCGGTATAAGATGGGACTTAAAATGATAGGAAAGAGTGTATTATCTAACATTCACGTTTTAACCAAGAGATGTATTCCTCTCAGGAGTACCCAATTGACTGTCCCAACCACCGTGACTCATGCTCAAGAGAAATGAACTCACCTTTGCTTTGCTCGGTAAGATTAAGTACTCGTTTATCAGTTAATCAAACACGTCCTAAAATGGTTACCAACAACAATCAGTCTTTACGTGCACATAAACCACATATCTCATGTACAATTTATTTCACACACTCACTGTTTGCATACTACACAATTAATGTACATATAGCACACACAATATCATCAAGTGGTCACCTAACATGTATTCAGTTCATAAGCGAATTCACCCCATGACTTCATGTTCACAAAACATATGACACTTAATTCCTCAACACAAGAATACGTAAATAATTTCTTCGGCACAGATTCAATTTACAGCCAATGTAGCATGAAATCTAAAGAGAATAAGTGGTCCGTCGGAGCCCAGCCCACCCGAATGTGCGGCTGTCCCAAAACATTGTGCGGCCCATGTGAAATCAGGTGTGTCTTACCACATGTGCAGCCCGGTTTAAGGCCTAATCAAACATGCATGTTACTGCCTACTGGTTCAAAATTCATTATGTGGATGTGCGGCTCATTTATGGGTGTGGCCCATCACTCCTAATCGGCCCAAGTGATGGTGTGTGTGATCCATTACCAGTGTTGTCAACTATTGTTACCCGGCCCAACCTAGTGAACAACCCATTTATTGTTTGCCGAAAATCCACTCAACCCATTACATAGTCAAAAAAATTTCTCCAATTACATCATGAATATTTACCCAATCAATATATCATAATCAATTATTAATTCATAACCTGATTATCACATAATTTGATACCCAAAAATCAACATTTAAATCGATCAGATTACACAAGCATCACTTAACCATGGGATTCTAACTCATCGTCATATGATTAAACCATACCATCAACTTTATCAAATTGTCGTCCCACATATTCATCCTCCTAACACATATTAACATCCTAGTTAACCTCTAAATTCACATTAACTGATATCATCACAACCCATCAATTACAACTTATATTACCCTACTATGCTAGCCATTCGTACCCTATCGTTTAACACCATGCAACCATCGAACCATAACAATTTCAAGTAGTATTATTTCATGCTAATTCAGATTACAATTCATATGATTGATATCATAAATATTAATCCATTCTAACAATCAAGGCACCACACACAGAATCTTATATCATTTTTTTTACTAACCATGCACATAAAGAAACCTTACATGTTACGTATCCAAGGCAATTACAAAGAGAGCAATCATAGGCGGCCAATAAAAATTAGATTAACACCTAGTAAGCATACTAACCGAGTTACAAGATGTGAAAAAGAATGTTAGAACCAAGAAGGAGGCTTTGATTGAAAGAAGAGTGGACGGTCTATGCTTCCAGGGACGAAGGGGATGTTAGGGTTGCCAATGTTTGCAAATAGGAAAAATACATATCTCCTAGTGCATATATGCGTGACATATAAGGTAGGTTTGGGCCCGGTTGGATTTAAGGATCTTGGGCCGAGTATACACAAGTGATAATAATGTGGGGTTCTAGTGGAGTGTACAATCTCCGGCCCAAATGTGTGACTTAGCCTAAATTAACACGAAAACTTACTCTAAAACGTATATACGAATACACTAGTGTAACACGAGTAGTCAAGCGCATTTAACAACTTAACGTATCAAACGTCCAACTATAATGTAGACTGTGACTAAATTAAACGACACTAACCTGAAAGATTCAGGTTGTCACATCATCACCAACTTGAAAGAAATTTCGTCTCGAAATTTGATAAGTAACCCAGAGAAGTGGAGTGATAAATCAGTATTACTACAGATTTCCTCAGGTACCACATTATCCCCAACTTGAAGCGGAATTGCGTCCCGAAATTCACCAGTGATATTAGAATTAGATTGGTCAACAGGAAATAGTTGAGGATATTTGAGCTTCATCTGATCCTCGTGCTCCCACGTGAACTCCAGTCCGCGTCTTGAGTTCCAACGAACGTTCATGATCGGGATTCGACTATGCTTACGAACCTTGACTTCCCGATCCATGATTTCGAAAGGTTCTTCGACAAACTATAACTTGTCATCAATCTTCAGCTCTTGAAACAGCACAACCAGTGTTTCATCATACAAACACTTCATTAATTGCGAAACATGGAAGACATCATGAACGTTACCCAACTCAATAGATAACTCGAGCTTGTAAGCCACTTTACCGATTCGCTCCAGGATTTTAGATGGTCCGACGTAGCATGGATTAAGCTTGCCGCGTTTTCCCAAACCGCACCGCACCCTCCCAGGGTGAGACTTTCAATTATGACACCTTCGCCTGCAGTGAACTCCTAGCGTCTCCTAAGCTTATCAGTTTTCCTGGCGGTCACGCGTGATCGTCACGTGATTTCCGATCTAAGCAATCTTTCCAAGAGTTTCGAGTACAAGTCCTGGACCTGTGATTAGGTTGTCACCCACCTTAGTCCATCAAGGGAATCGGCATTGTCGCCTAAGCGATGCCTCAAACGGAGCTGTCTGAATACTAGGACGGTAACTGCTACAGTAGAACTCAACCAAAGATAAGTATCATCCCAATCCTCACTAAAGCCAATCACACACATGCTCGCAGCATGTCTTCGAGTGTTAGGATGGTCCGTTTACTTTTACCATTTATCCAATGCTCATGTCTAGATGTGAGCCAAGGGTGTTGTGTGTTGCTTGTCATAAATCAAGCATAGATGAAAATCGGAGGTAACAGGAGTTGGCACCTCATGCCTAAAAGCCGCCTCTCTCAGAGGAACATTCACAGCTGCGAAGACTCGCCAGTTTCCTTGATTGCAAGAAAGTGTGCTGGTAACGTGAGATCATCAATGATCATCCAGGTGATATTGTTTTCGTTTCGAGTTGTAAGTAGACTAGTGATAGAATCCATGGCAGTCTGTTCTCATTTCCATATGGGTGTTTCTGATTGCTGATACTCCATCTTGACTTTCCCACCAGTCAAACATCATTTACATACATAGCTAGGTGGGCCTTCATGCCCAATCACCAGTACAAGATTTATAGATCCCAATATCTCTCATCAAAACCCAGACGACTAGAATATAGAGACCGGTGTGCTTTGCTCAACACGAGTTCCCTACAGTTGTCGTATAATGAGACCCACATTCGTTCCATGACGTAGCGAATATCGTCCGTCCTGCCTACAGTTGCTTCTCCATGCCCCGCATGGGTTTAACTTGAAAATTCTCTTCCTTCAGTTTTCCCATTTGAACAGAGCGAGTCTGATCAGATAAGTTAGAGTCGATAGTGAGCTGCAAAGCTCGTGCACGTTCAGGTTTCAAAGTCGTAATCATTCAAAAGTTCTATGCAGCGATGCTATTACATGTTTAGCTCATCCGAAACAAAGGTACACGGGAGGCCCTTGTGATCGGTCTAAGTAGTGCATTTGGTACTGTCCAAGTAATGCATCCAGCTCAAATCCGAGATCGTGGCTTCCACCCCAGGTTGTGAGTCATGCAATTCTTCCTGTTAAACCACCACATAAACCATTTCCCTCTTGTGTTGCATCGGTGTGTAACTGAGACTCTGATTCGGACCATCATGGTATACCACCAGATCACCCGTACCCTCGGTAAAGACAATACTCAGTACATTGTAGAGTTGAGTTTCAAAAGCTGAAGAGACGTCCTCCTGTTTTATCTCCCACGAATTCTCAGCACCTTGCTATGTTAAAGAGATTAGAGCTGCGCGATCTTCGAAAATCCCTTGATGAATCTACGATAGTATCTAGTGTGACTAAGAAATTATTGTAACCCCGAAGGACTCTTTGGTACCGATCAATTTCTAATAAGATGGATCTTTAACGAGATCTGCATGTACCCCCACTTCGTTGACTACGTGACCAAGAAAGTGTACCTCCCAAATCCTGAAGTCACACTTAGGTAGACTTCGCGTGGAGTTGCTCCTCCCCTAGGAGCTCTAGAACAAAATACAAGTGCCGATCATGGTGTTCCTTACCCCTGGTAGTGATTCTAAACATTACAGATAAATGCGATCGACGAATCTGGCGAAACGTGGTTGACGCATGCTACTCATGTGATCCGTGAGGCTGCTTGTGTGTTGGATATCTTAAATAACTTTAACAGAAAATCGTAGTGGCCAAACTGGATTTGTAACGCCGTGTTAGGAATCATCCTCCCCATGGTCTTTCATCAGATGACAGTCCGGTCTTAAGTCAGTTTCCGGATAGATTCTTGATTATTGCAACGGGTCAAGCAGGTCGTCGATACGAGGCAGGGGGTGACGGTCTATGGTAGTCTGTACACGTACAAAAGGACTCGTCCTTCATTTCCGCAATAGAGCGTGTTTCCCCAAAACGAGGAGTTAGATCTATAAAACTCCCATCTTGTAGTTTTCTGAAGTTGATTGGACAGTTCTTGCAACTTTCCAGGCACCAGACGATAAGGAGTACGAGTAACCAAGGCTGCCTCTGGTCGTGAGATCAATCTGAGACTCTACCTAATCAGTAGTGGAAGTAAACCTGAAAGTTCCTCGAGTAGCGCACTGAGAGGAATCACGAACAATTGGTGGATCCTTGATCCTCTTTTCTTTAGCCATAACATTAGTAACGGTTGCCAACACAGCGGGGTAATTCCTCCGTAGACACTTCTGGCTTTCATTGCTGAAATGATACTAACCTTTACACCACACTGATGCTTTAGGACAGACGATGATTCGCCACTAGGGAGAGGGATACTCAAAATTTTCTCCTTACAAGGTATATCCGTGCGTTATCTGGATACCTAATCCACACTAACTACTATGACAAAACTATCAAGGGTAGATGTCGAACACTTGTCCCACAAGGTCGAGTTTGCATCCCAACAAACATAGGAACTTTCCATTGACCTGCCACCAGTCGGTTCCACAACAGGTTTGGTTTCCAGAAGCTTCAGGGTTAAGCGGAACAGAGACGAGGCGATTAGCTACCCATACAAGCTACCATGTTGCTTTTATTCCTGGTGTCGCCTACGCCAATCCTAAATGCTCTTCCACGAACACCACTACTAGTGTTGTTGTTACGGTTATGAGGATTTTCCAATACTGTCATTGTTCCCTTGGTTGTTGACATTTTGACTTAACAACAGCCAATCCTTGTCGAAGTCACCTTTGATTCCACACTGTAAGCTATGATTATGAGTACCTTGATGTCGCCATGTATGTTGTCTCTAATGTCGCTGCTTGTAACGGGGTCCTGTGACCCTTCACCAACAGGGTCCATCTTTTCACATTCCATGTCACGTGCTATGGCACTACTCACTGTGCGGGAAGTTACACATTCCACTCTATAGTCAATTGTCATCGTTCATGTCCCGATTGATTCGTAAGAGTTGACTCCCATAAGTCGCTGACTAGGGTTAAGGATTCGATTGGAGTCAATTTGCTAGTGTTCGTTGCCGGTAATCAGGGTTGTCCAAATACTGGGACCGGTAAAGCACTATGCTCATCCACTTGTCCATCGATCTAGCAAGTTAATTGAGTAATATGTGGTATGTTACGAGAGTGTTGCAGAAGTGATCGCACTTCGGGATCTAAGACGCCAATACATTGAGTTCCAGCAAACGAAGAGAAGTGAGAAATGTATCGACCAATCATTCGACGCTGCGACATTCAACTCAGGAATGTTCGTACCAGCACCTAACATTCTACACAGTTCGCTAGGCGTTCAGATGGGTGTTCAGGTAATACTCGATAGTATCGAGATTCGTAAGGATTCAGAGAGGAGTGAAAAGATCACGTTCGAGTAGGAGACAATCACTGCTATGACTCCTATAGGTTTGTTACGTTTCTCACTGATTAAATAATAGAACAGAACCCTTTTTTCACTTATTAGGCCTCCCTGGGACTCACATGCACCCCACATTATTATTATGTGTGCACCCACAATAATATTGTGATTTGCATGCTCATCTCAGTTCCTCCTAACTCGTGTTAAATGGTTCTTCAAACCCATATATCAACGGAGGTTGTCAAAGTAATAAGATCACAAAAGTCCAAGGACTATGGCATACTATCAACGCATCATAAAGTAAGCAAGCATTCCATGCCATTATGCTACAGTGACGAGGGTGTGTTTGTATGTTACGTCATAAACAAATGTGTACTAGTCATTTAATGTATGCAACAAGTGAGAAAGACGAACCTTGCAATCTGGAGCTGAGTGTCATGGTCGTATTCACGTATTCAGAACGGTTCGGTTATAGTCTGGTTTTACAAAATGTTTTAAAACCTAGTTCACTATATTCAGTGGCTCTGATACCAAATTGTCACACCCCCAAAATACCACATGCGGGAATGCCGCGGGACGTGTGACGTACCAGGATCTAGCCACTAATCACATTGAACTCATAACAAGATTTCTAATAAAAACTTTCATTCATTAAGATAAAGTGTTACAAAACATGTTTATATCTTGTTATGTTTATCGAAAGCATAATACAAGTTTAACTAAAACCCAAGTGTTTGAAATCAACTAGCCTCGTTTCAAGTTTCCATGTTCCTTGACCCATGACCACTTCAGCATCCCAGACAGCAAGTTCCACATCTACACGTATCAATAACCTGCAAGCATGCACACACGTGTATCAGACAACGCTGGTGAGTTCATAGTTTTACGAAAACGTTAGTTACCAAGTGTTTAGTTCCATTCATTGATTACAATAATGATAATAACTCGAGTACTTTACAAGATGGCTACCAGATTGTTTTGCCCGTCCCCAATGCCCCCTATCTAAGCATTGGTCATGATTTAAGGTCATTAGTTCACGCCCATCCTCTCAGGTACGGTGTGAGGTTGCCAAGCCTAATAGCGCTATCAACTAACACCCCGTTACCTCTCAGGTAACTATTCGGTATAAGATGGGACTTAAAATGATAGGAAAGAGTGTATTATCTAACATTCACGTTTTAACCAAGAGATGTATTCCTCTCAGGAATACCCAATGATTTACCCAAGACCCATTCCTCTCAGGAATACCCAATTGCCTGTCCCAACCACCGTGACGCATGCTCAAGAGAAATGAACTCACCTTTGGTTTGCTCGGTAAGATTAAGTACTCATTTATCAGTTAATCAAACACGTCCTAAAATGGTTACCGATAACAATCAGTCTATACGTGCACATAAACCACATATCTCATGTACAATTTATTTCACACACTCCCTGTTCGCATACTACACAATTAATGTATATATAGCACACACATATAGTTCAAGTCATAACAGTTAATCAATCAACCCAATATCATCAAGTGGTCACCTAACATGTATTCAGTTCATAAGTGAATTCACCCCATGACTTCATGTTCACAAAACATATGACACTTAATTCCTCAACACAAGAATACGTAAATAATTTCTTCGGCCCAGATTCAATTTACAGCCTAATGTAGCATGAAATCTGAAGAGAAAAGTGGTCTATCAGAGTCCAGCCCACCCGAATGTGCGGCTGTCCCCGAAACAGTGTGCGGCCCATCTGAAATCAGGTGTGTCTTACCACATGTGCAGCCCCCCGGTTTAAGGCCCAATCAAACATGCATGTTACTGCCTACTGGTTCAAAATTCATTATGTGGATGTGCGGCTCATTTATGGGTGTGGCCCATCACTCCTAATCGGCCCAAGTGATGTTGTGTGTGTGTGATCCATTACCAGTGTTGTCAACTATTGTTACCCAGCCCAACCTAGTGAACAACCCATTTATTGTTTGCCGAAAATCCACTCAACCCATTACATAGTCAAAGAAATTTCTCCAATTACATCATGAATATTTACCCAATCAACATTTAAATCGATCAGATTACTCAAGCATCACTTAACCATGGGATTCTAACTCATCGTCATATGATTAAACCATACCATCTACTTTATCAAATTGACGTCCCACATATTCATCCTCCTAACACATATTAACATCCTAGTTAACCTCTAAATTCACATTAACTGATATCATCACAACCCATCAATTGCAACTTATATTACCCTACTATGCTAGCCATTTGTACCCTATCATTTAACACCATGCAACCATCGAACCATAACAATTTCAAGTAGTATTATTTCATGTTAATTCAGATTACAATTCATATGATTGATATCATAAATGCTAATCCATTCTAACAATCAAGGCACCACACACAGAATCTTATATCACTTTGTTTACTAACCATGCACATAAAGAAACTTTACATGTTACGAATCCAAGGCAATTACAAAGAGAGCAATCAGAGGCGGCCAATAAAAATTAGATTAACACCTGGTAAGCATAGTAACCGAGTTACAAGACGTGAAAGAGAATGTTAGAACCAAGAAGGAGGCTTCAATCGAAAGAAGAGGGGACTGTCTACGATTCCAGGGACGAAGGGGATGTTAGGGTTGCCAATGTTTGCAAATAGGAAAAATACATATCTCCTAGTGCATATATGCGTGACATATAAGGTAGGTTTGGGCCCGTTTGGATTTAAGGATCTTGGGCCGAGTATACACAAGTGATAATAATGTGGGGTTCTAGTGGAGTGTACAATCTCCAGCCCAAATGTGCGACTTAGCCTAAATTAACATGAAAACTTACTCTAAAACGTATATACGAATACACCAGTGTAACACGAGTAGTCAAGCACATTTAACAACTTAACGTATCAAACGTCCAACTATAATGTAGACTGTGACTAAATTAAACGACATTAACCTTAAAGATTCGGGTTGTCACAGGTGAGGTATGCTTCTTGTTCTTTTCTTGATGAAGCGCTATCCTGGTGGAACTCGCAAGTTCAAAGTTTGGGTGAAGACGCTGCCTACGCTCTAACCTGGAACGAACTTAAAGAGATGCTCCTGAAAGAATACTGCCCGCGCAGCGAAATTCAGAAAATCGAGACCGACTTCTGGAACCTAACCATGGAAGGTCTGAACGTTAGAGCTTACACTTCTCGTTTTAATGATTTGGCGAGGTTAGTTCCACGAATGGTTACTCCTGAATATGTAAAGCTAGAGAGGTATATCTGAGGGCTGTCGCCACGAATTCGCAGTATGGTCACATCTGCGAAACCCACCACCTACCTAGAGGCTACCACATTGGCAAAATCGTTAGCCGACGACGCTGCACGCAAAAGTGGTCTTGACAAAAAGGAGAAAACTGGGAAGTCATTGGGCAAGGCCAAAGCATACGCGAAATCTGAACGGTTGGGACGTTCTGAGTCTAAGCCAGAAGATTCGAAAAAGCGAAAGTCCGAGAGTTCGAGAAAGGAAACTGATGAGAAGCGAGACAGGAAACACAGTTCGAGGAAGGCGTACGTAGCCAGTTCTAGCAGCTTTAGAAAGGATAATGCTAGAGATGGCAGAAGTGGTTCTGAGAGGAATATTCACGAGGATGAGCAGAAGAAGTGCGCCAGATGCGGACGAAATGGGCATGTTACCCGCGAATGCTATGTTAAAAGTACTTTGGAAGGAGCGAAGCTTGAGGGATTCTTCTAGTGTGGGGAACATGGACATTTCAAGAAGGATTGTCCTAAGGCAAAGGGTCAGAATGCCAGGGGTAGAGAGTTAAGCTAAACGCTGGGAAGGCACGTGACGATCCTACTGTTGTCACTGGTATTTTTTTTTCAATAACCATTCTGCGTTCGTGCTCTTTGTTACCAGAGCTGACTTGAGTTTTGTCTCGAAAAAACTTTGAACCATTTTTGTGTTCACCAACAAGTAAGCTAAGTAAGAAGTACTCGATAGAACTAGCAAATGGTAAACTGATAGGAACTAGCGAAGTCATTCGCGACTGTAGTATTCAGTTAGATGATCACAGTTTTAGTATCGATTTATTACCAGTGGAGCTGGGAAGCTTCGATGTAGTTTTTGGAATGGATTGGCTGTCCAAGAACAAAGCAGAGATTAACAGCTCGGAGAAGCAAGTGAGGATACCTCGTCCTGATGGTGGTGAAGCAATAGTCATTCACGGAGATCGATCGAGTCGAGTGTCGAGCGTCGTCAGTGTAATGAAGATGCTCAAGATGTTGCGAAAAGGTTATCCTGCATTCTTAGTTAACGTGGTGGATACAAAGGCCAAATGTAGGAAGATCGAAGAGATTCCTATTGTTCGTGATTATCTAGAAGTTTTTCCTGAAGACTTACCTGGATTACCCCCTGCGAGACAGATTGAATTCCAAATCGATCTGATACTCGGTGCTACACCAATTGCAAAATCTCCTTATAGATTAGCACCTTCAGAAATGAAAGAAATGTCGAATCAGCTTCAAGAGCTACTAGACAAAGGTTTCATTCGACTGAGTTATTCGCCATGGGGTGCACCTGTTTTTGTTCGTGAATAAGAAGGATGGATCCTTCAGGATGTGTATTAATTATAGAGAGCTAAACAAATTGATAATCAAGAATCGGTACCCTTTACCGAGGATTGACGATTTGTTCGATCAACTACAGGGATCCAGTTACTACTCGAAGATTGACCTGCGATCAGGATATCATCAGTTGAAGTTTGCCAATGAAGATATTCCAAAGACAGCTTTTCGAACACGATATGGCCATTATGAGTTTCTAGTAATGCCTTTTGACCTAACTAATGCGCCAGCTGTGAGGGTTTGCATACCCTGTTCATGAGATCCATGAACAGGGTATGCAAACCCTACTTGGATAAATTCGTGATAGTATTCATCGACGACATACGTATCTATTCGTGAACCAAAGAAGATCATGAGAATCATTTAAAGTTAATTTTGGAGTTGCTGAAGGAAAAAAAACTGTATGCCAAATTCTCTAAGTGTGAATTCTGGATTCGGGAAGTTCATTTTCTCGGACATGTCATAAACGAGAAGGGTATACATGTGGATCTGTCAAAGATATAAGCAATCAAGAATTGGGAAGCGCCAAAGACTTCGTCGGAGGTGCGACAATTCTTAGGGCTTGCTGGGTACTACCGGAGATTCATTGAGAATTTCCCCAGAATAGCGCAGCTATTGACGCTATTAACCCAGAAGGAGAAGAAGTTTGATTGGACGGAGAAGCAAGAGGAGGCTTTTCAAACGTTGATGGAAAGGTTGTGTAGTGTACCTATTCTTTCCCTTCCTGAGGGAGTAATGATTTCATTGTATACTGTGATGCTTCACGTTTGGGTCTTAGATGCGTTCTAATGCAGAGAGATAAAGTGATAGCCTATGCATCCAGACAATTGAAAGTTCACGAGAAGAACTACACGATGCATGATTTGGAGCTTCGAGCTGTTGTGTTTGCCCTGAAGATCTGGAGCACTATTTGTACGGCATGAAGTGTACGATATACACGGACCACAAGAGCCTCCAGCACATCCTTGATCAGAAAGAGCTTAACATGCGACAACAACGTTGGGTAGAGTTACTCAATGACTACGAGTGTGATATCTGTTATCACTCGGGAAAAGCAAACGTTGTTGCAGATGCGCTCAGCAGGAAGGAACGGGAAAAGCCTCTACGTGTGCGCGCTTTGGGCTTGACCATACAGATGAGTTTGACCAATCGAATTTGTAATGCACAACGAGAAGCTTTGAAGGATGAAAGTCTGAGAAGAGAAGGCTTGAAGGGCTTAGAATGCAAACTGATACCAAAATCGGATGAAGTAATGTACTTCATGAACCGAGTCTGGGTTTCGCTTAGAGGTAACCTCCGTGAATTGGTTATGAACGAAGCTCATAAATCCAAATATTCCATTCACCCAGGTTCTACCAAAATGTATCAGGATATCAAGGAGTTTTATTGGTGGCCGAAGATGAAAATAGATATTGCGATCTACGTGAGTAAATGTCTGACGTGCTCTAAGGTTAAGGCTGAACATCAGAAGCCGTCTGGGCTTCTACAGCAACCAGAGATTCCTAAGTGGAAATAGGAACATCTCACGATGGACTTTATCACCAAGTTACCCTGTACGTCACGTGGACATAAGATGATCTGGGTAATTGTGGATCGATTGACAAAGTCTGCTCATTTCTTGGCACTTAAGGAAACAGACAGCACAGAGAAGATATCGCAGCTATACCTTAACGAGATTGTAGCCTGTCATGGAGTACCAGTGTCGATCATTTCGGATAGAGACAGACGATTTGACTCCAGGTTTTGGCGATCTCTCCAAGAATCGTTGGGTTCTCGTTTGGATATGAGTACTGCATATCATCCTCAAACGGATGGTCAGAGCGAGAGAACCATTCAGACGTTAGAGGATATGTTGAGAGCATGTGCGATTGATTTTGGCGGAAGTTGGGATACTCACTTGCCTTTGGCAGAGTTTTCCTACAACAATAGTTACCACGCTAGTATTAAAGCCGCTCCATTCGAAGCCCTGTATGGAAGGAAGTGTTATCGCCACTTTGTTGGGCTGAATTCGGTGAGAAGAATTTGACTGGACCCGAGCTTATCCAGGACACCACGGACAAAGTTGTTCAAATTAAGAATAGGTGGAAAGCTGCCGCGGATCGACAGACGAGTTATGCGGATAACCGGAGGAAGCCATTGGAGTTCTAGGTCAGTGATCGAGTCATGTTCAAAGTATCGCCATGGAAGGGCTTTGTGAGGTTCGGGAAAGGGGGAAAGCTAAGCCCGCGTTATATAGGTCCTTTCGAAATCGCATGTCGGGTTGTACCAGTCGCGTATAAGCTTAAGCTGCCACAGGAATTGAGTGGAGTTCATGATGTATTTCATATCTCCAACCTGAAAAAGTGTCTGTCCGATGAGACACTAATTATACCCCCTGGAGAGGTTCGAGTAGACGATAAACTGAGATTTATCGAGGAACCAGTGGAGTTTCTGGATTGGAAAACCCAGAAACTCAGGAGGAGTAGGATTAAGTTGGTCAAGGACCGCTGGGATTCTAAGCGAGGACCCAAATTCACTTGGGAACGACTAGACCAAATGCAACAGAAATATCCTCATCTCTTCCCACCGAGTGCGAAAACGAAACCTGTAAAGTAGAATTTCGGGGACGAAATTCCCTAAACAGGGGGAGACTGTGACACCCGGCTTTTCAGGCCGTACCGTACGATAGTAACACGTGTAGTGAATATATAAAAAGGTTGTATGTGACTGATTATGATATTTATGTATGATATTTAATGTGTTGGTGAGTCCAAACATTTATAAAACTTATGTTAGCAACGATAAAATAAACGCTTATCGCGAAACGATTAAAATGCGAAACGAACGTCGGTGACCACCCGATCGGTGTTAAAATCCTAAAAATATTCCGTTATGATTAGAATAGTAATTTTAATCATATCCATTGGGAAAAATAAATTAAAACGCTAATAAACTCTATTTTTCGAGTTTGAGCGCGTACCGCGCGTATTAGACAAAATACTGTCAACGCAGCCAGTCAAGGCAACTGGTAATTATTTCATTAATAATTTTATATGATTATTTTTATAGAATGATAAAAATAAATTAAAACGCACTAAAACGGGATTAAAACACTAGATAAAATACCCGGTATTCAGTAAAATACATGTTTTAACTCAAATTTACATATATAAGTGTAAGTATATGTAATGTATGTGAGAAGGGGGCAAGGTGGTGGCACATAGGGCTGCCCACATTCTCTTTTTTCTCTCAATTGGACACTTGTAACACCTAGGGAGTGTAAAGTGATGATTAATCTTGTGAAAACATCCATAACTACACAACAATCAATATCAAAGATCAAACATCACTCAAACATTCTCTCTCTATCTAATTCTCGGCCGAACACCCCTAAACACACATACATTTCAAAATCTCAAACTTTTTCTTGAAGAATCATGTCCATTCCAAGTTGTTTTCAAGCTTACATGAAGGTTTAGAAGTGATTTCAAGGAGGGTTGAGCAAGAACAAGGCTTTATATCATCACTAATCTTAAAACCCACTAGGAATCTTGAAGGTATAACATATTTTCTTTCAAATCTTGTTCATGATTCATAGTGATGGTGATGATAGCGAAAGTTTCTCTTGTTCTTGAATCTAAGCACTAACTTGAAACCAAAAACAAATGAGATTTTGAATGAAATAAAAATGGTAGTATGCATATATGTATCTATGGCTGTGAATGTGTGTGTATGTGTAGATGTTTATGTTTTTGATGTTTGATTGAAAGATTTCTTGATTTATTTGATTTCTTGAAAAGTAGGATGCATGAAGGAATCATTGTGTGTTATAAAAGAATGTTCTAAAAAGTAATCTAAGACTTGAAAGTGATGTGTTGAAAAGTAAATTTTGGAAGTTTATATATGTATGTATATTTCGTATATATATGTATATATGTATGCATGCATATAAAAGTTGTCAAATAATCTTAAATGTGAATATACATGATGATGTGAAGGCATGAAATGATTATATGAGTATGATTTAATAAAAATCAGTTTTAATCAGATTACAAACACTAAAATAAGGTTATTTTGAAGTGTTTGATGATATATAACTTTTTCATAATGTTTACTAGCCTTGCATGTTGTATTTGGTGCTTTAGGAGTTGTAAAATACGTGAAATCGCATGATTTATGTGACTTACACAAAAACTGCACTAATCTGATTATAACCACTATTTTAATCCATAAATAACATGTATTGTGTTAAAATATCAAGTCATTCCGAGTTGGGATGATTATAGTAACGTTTAACGCAAAACTATGCGTTAAAATAGTAAAAAAATAGGCTTTTGAATGATTTTCATAAAACTGATTTAGATCAGTAAGTAAATTGATATTTTTAGTTTAAAAGTAAGTATTTTAACTAATTTTAAGTTTACTTGGTGTTTGGTTAGTCATACGTGACTTTCGACGCCCGAAAACGTTACCGAATCGCTAAAATACGCAATTTTCAATATACACTAATATGGGTTGTTTTTTAGTGAACCTTATGTGTTAAGACATGTTATGTGATTTAAACATGTGAATGTGAAAATATGTTAAGTTTTAACTTGATATTGGGAAATTTAGATTATGCATGTATACTTGTGTGTTTTATGTGATAGAAACGGTAAAAATCGCGATTAAAAGTATAACTTGTTTGTCGAGCATGAAATTTGATACATATAAGATATTTTATGTATATTTGCCTTAAAAATGACAAAATGGATAAGTTAACGAGATTACGCGTGTTTCGATAAAAATTTATGTGAACGCCTATGCATATATATTACGACGCGCAAATCGTAGATATATTACGTATAAACGGGAGTGTTAATGGATTTACATAATAACGGTCACCAATAAAATTTTTCAAATCGCAAAATCATAAAAATATATATATGGACTCATATATATACTATCGTGCCAACATAATAAAAAACGATAACTTTTCGAGAAAATTTCAAAGTTATGTGACAATTCTAAGAAACGGAGAAACTTAGGAATTTTATGATATATTGATTTAAAAATTGTTCCTACATATAATAGAACGTGTAGAAATCAATCTATGGGATTGCGCTATTTAAAATACGCACCCAAAGGTGAGTGTCACTAAACCCCTCTTTCTACTGTTTCGTATATGTTTTGGGGGTAGAACACGCTTAAAAGGGTTTAGTAATGTTTTTGGATTAAAACATACCTTTTAATATAAATCATATATGGAGTTTTGATAAATTTTACGTTTTCGAGATAAAACGTTTTTGATAAATATATGTTTCGAGGAGAAACTGGGATGGTACGGTAGTTCTGAGGAAAAACCGACCATGTTGTTGGGACAGGTTTGTTGGTCCAGGGGATTTCAGTAAATTCCATACAACCATTTATATTAAATTTGTCATATTAGTAGGATATATATATTGTACGTGAGGCAGACATCATAGATAGTCTCGATATAGACCATGCGCCAATGATGTCATTTAATCATTTAAGTATTGCACGAGATGAACTGTTGGTAGATCTATCGGGTTGACAACCCCGTCGTGACTGTTCGCCCTGTGTCAAGTCAAACGACGAATTGAAATTCTGTTTATAGTCTAGCCTTGATTATCCCTACATGGTAAATATATAGTTCCAATTGTCTAGCTACCATGCGAGTCTGAACGTTGACGCTATAAATTTAATATATAAAACTTAGGAAAATGCCCGCGCAAGAAGCGTAACGGGTAACCATAAGGGTCCTAAACAGGTTTCCTAAGTTAATATGCCTTAAATATGTTGTGATATCAGTAGGATATCTTCCATTATGCCCAAAACGAGTTTAATCTTAATTTAAGCCCCGTAGGGGTATTTTGGTCATTTTAAAGGTTATAAAAGAGTTTAAATGAAGTTCTGAGATTCGGGTCTGAATACATCAGTAAAATAACTTATTTTAATAGGTCATATCAGTTGGTAATAAGTCTTATGTGATAAAATGGTTTTAAACCCAAACTACGCGTTTAACATGCTTAAAAAGCCATTTTAAGTGATTTCCGGGTTATACCGGAAATCTGAGTTTTCTGGACAGGTTATAAAGTTCAAAATACTTCATTTATTAAATAAAATTAGTAGGTACTGGATTGGCGTCAAAATACTTTGTAGAACTCATTTTATAACCAAAAAGGGTATATTTGGTATTTACCGAATTAATGCCATAACCTTAGGTTATGAGCAGGTTAAAAATAATTAAAAATCTTTAAAAATCCCAAAATATTATATTACATCAGTGGGTAAAAGGTTTGGTGTCAAAAATTGGGTTTAGATAGGCTTTATGCTAATTGCGCCTTTTAATTACTAAAAGGCGTTATAATTACGCTAATGAGCATAACTCCTAATCTAGACCTCCAACTGATGTAAAATTTTAGGGACATGTTTATAAATCAGTTACAAGGGATATTGTCTTTTCACATATCCAAAATTCTCGTTTTATGGTCAAAAGGGCATATTGGTCAACATTTAAGCAATTAACGGAAACATGTAAACGAATCGGATAATCAATGAACCAACCACATAGGGTTATGCTAACATGTAGCCTGGTCCTAAGGAAGCTCTAAGGCATTTCCAAATCATACTAAATTGGGTCAGAACTGAAGTCAAAGCAAAAGCCAAAGTTTTGCGACTTTCTGTTCCGAACCGGGTCTAAACAGAAAATTGTCGGATCAAACAAGCTTAGACTAGTTCTTATACTTATTAACAAGTTATATGAGTGATAAAATAGGTTACATACCTTTTACATTGTTAATTACATGTTAATTTGTATTTTAAGCTTCTGTTGACTTTTTCTAAGTAACTTTGACCCGACATATGGTCTAGATAGAGTGGGAATCAGAGGGTGCCCTTTTAAGGGTTAATGCCCACATAATTACCAACTTATAACTAACTTCAATTCGACTAATCACTGGACCATTAATGATTAATCGCGAAGTCAACCGTTTAATTACGACGGTTTGACTTTTAAGCTAAAACTAAGTAAAAACTCAACTAAGAAAGGTTAAGCATACTTACTGAAGTCTAATGCACTATTAGGGATGACTTGGGTCTGCTCCTATGCTCCAGGAAGCTCCACAAGTGCAGATGGAATGAGTGATCACAATGTTGCAACTATGAAGGCCTTTTATAGTGATCTTTGATCCATTAGATGATGACAACTAAGTCTATGAGGTAATCTAGATCAATAACAAGTGCCCCTAAGCTCTAAAATCAGTAGGGGTCGCGCATGGAAGTGAAAAAGGGCAATTTGAGGCGGTGCAACAAGCTGGAACAGCCAACAGACGTTTTTCCGCATCTGGGTATGGCTTACGGACTGTAAGGGTCCAGCCTTACGGTCCGTAAGGACCTGGTCTGCGCAATGCAACTTTCAAATGTTGACAGTTTTAGCCCCTGCACCTCCAAATGCCATTTCCGACACCTCTAAGGCCCGTTAAACCATTCTTAAGGCTCTACAATGATGCCTCAGCATAGGGAACATGAAACATGCTCAAAAATATGCCGGATGCTAGTTCGTTTGGTCGTACGGTCCCGTTGTTCGGCTAATTACGACGAAACACGGACGGACGCGAAAAACGATCCAAACGATGCAATGAATGGAATTTTATCAAGCCAAACACTAAAATAAAATATTTTAGTGCTTACATAATTTTTTGGGTGTCCGGGGATATTCAGAATGTAAGATATGTGCGTAAACGCAAACTTGTGCGTTTTTTGACACTTTTAGTCCCTGCATGACTTAAAAGTTTATTTTTGCGCACCAAATACCTCAAAGCCCATATCTAAGCTATGAGAAGGATAATTAAGGTATGTATAACTCATGGTCATATTCCAAAAGGTCTGATAACATACGAATCAACATAGTTTAGCAGTTTGACGCTTTAGGTCCCTCTAATGCGCAAACTTGCGTAAATCATCGTTTAATAGCATTGAAGCCTCATCTAATACATATTAGGCATTCTTGAAAGTATTATTAAACATCATAATGCTTCAGGCTCGATAAAAGGTCTTTTAGAGGTATAATTAAACATATTGACACTTTTAGTCCCTTATACTTGCAAAGTTGCGCGTAACTTCACTTTTAGGCATAAAAGCTTTGGATGGCCAATGATTGGCGTCCCCGAAAGTATAATCAAATATCATGAGGCTCTCGGTTTGTTAAAAGGTCACTCAGAGGTAAGAATTAACATGTTGACGCTTTTAACCCTTTATTGCGCAAACTTTCAATTAATTACGTAAACGGCTACACTTGATCAACAAGTGTCTCATTTGTGAACATAAAACCGTAAAAGGTTATTTAGAAACTTATTTTAGGTATAATAACACTTCCAGTTCTTTCATAATTAATATTTTTTGATTTTTCGAAAAAGTAGTCCCTTATTTTCAAGGTTGACTTTACTAGGGTTTATTACACGTGTCATTACATCATTGAACGTGATTTTACGAGGTGTTACATCCTCACCCCCTTAAAAGAAATCTCGACCTCGAGATTTGCTAAAATGCTGGAAGTACTTTTTGTCGTATAATGGACTTAACTTCTATAACATATCTGGAGTCTTTTCAAGCTCCTAAAGTGACCCCTATATTAGGTACATGTATTCTTTTGGAGCTTCTTAACCTGTCGATCCTCAATCGATACAGGATGCTCATCACATCATAAATATGCATATCATTATGTGATAGTGCTTCTTGACTTATTGGCGAAACACACCCTTCAGTCACTAGTGTGCAATGTATTGCGAGCTCCGCTAAGCTCCTTAAATAGGTTTTAGCTTATAAGCTACTTGATCTTGATACATTCGATTTCCTTCGAATGATTCTATATATTCAGGGCTTAACTAGCCTGATAATTTAACAAATTTGGTACACCCTTCCTGGGTGATACCTTTTGTTGAACCTTATTCCTTAACAAGAATTTAGGAGGGTTGCCACTTTCATTAATTCTTGATTTTCTGTCTAATACTGGCAACTTACAGATGATTATGAATTTGCGTGATCTTATTTGTTGTTTCTAATGCA
Organism: Helianthus tuberosus; assembly: GCA_030545235.1. NCBI lineage: Eukaryota > Viridiplantae > Streptophyta > Magnoliopsida > Asterales > Asteraceae > Helianthus > Helianthus tuberosus. The sequence continues at coordinate 6,815,114 of JARYGA010059718.1, read as the reverse complement.
ACTTTCAGATCCTGGTAATTGGACTTACCAATCTATTGTCCTAACAATAGATGTTTAACATTCCATCCATACAAGGTCTCCAAAGGAGCAGCCTTGATGCTTATATATCAACTATTATAGAAAAGCTTATCTTAAACTGAGATGGTTATTCCAACCATTGCTCAAAACTAATCTTAAGGAGTAGCTAATCCTTACAGTTAGTTGAACAAATCGACGATCCTGGGCAGCTGATGGCGATTCTTAATCGTTTCCCAATTAGGGTTGCGGTAAACAATGCATAAGCAAAATGAACCGTCTTTCATAGTTAACTATACCGAATTCTCAGGATATTGAGTTAGGCTATATGAACCCTCTATTTGAAACTTACTTAATCAGGGTTTCGGTTCTTCCAATAACGGTACTAGCTGTCTTGGAGATTTCATAATAATAATACAGCCTTAAATGGGATATAAACCTTAACTCTACTTGCCTCTCAGGGGTAAACAGGGTAATCTTAGGAGAAGATAATTAAGGTACAAGGAGGTTACAGAGATTTCCATATCTCAGGCTCCAGTTCACCCATCATTGCTTGTGTCAAATAAGTGACACCTTTTATGTTACTAGTCCACGAATTCCTTAATCGGGAACATTTAGTCATTCCACTATAAAATTAAAAGTTCAAGGTTGCCCTAAACGGGACTTGAAAGGAATAACGTTGTCCTCGAAGGGACAGAAAGATAAGTAAATATGTCCTTATGAGGACTATTAAGGAAACGATCTTCAACAAAAGGAGTTTCTTCTTTATTTTATTTCTGAATGCTTTCTCCTTGGTTGTACGTTTCATCCTAGCCACGGTACGAAGCTCAGCATTTCAAGGCTCTGAGTGTGGAGAATTCCTATTATGGCTTCTTCGCTTGGCGATGTATCCAATATATAAAAATTGGAAGCAAAATTTCCAGATTAGGATTGAGAATATTCCTATGTTAAGTCTAGACTCAGAAGGTCAAGGAATATGCTAATGTGTCATTGAGATTAAACACAAAAAGGCTAGTGTTTAATTCACTCAATGTTGGCTCTGATACCAACCTGTCACACCCCGATATTTCCACGTATTACCGGTGGGCCCGGTGGGGAGTATCGTGACGTAGTTGATATCATCATAGTCAAACAACACAATATATAAATGCACAGCGGAAGCAAAAGATAAATATATTACAATCCGATTATAAAGTAATATCAAGTATTACAACGGAAAGTAAAGGATCCACAGGCGGATCTTAAAACATAAACATTGTTCAACAGACTTTAGATGCCTAGAACTTGCAAGATTCCTTATTAGTGCCCTGAGCTTCCAGCCAATTACGTTCAGTACCTGTCATTTAGCCTTTTTGGAAAATACGTCAGTTTTCACTGGTAAATACAATCAACTGACTCATTTTGAAAAGAATTTAAGAAAATTGATTTGAATGCACGTGGCACAAAATATCTTTTATAATTTGATTAAAATGCACAAGGCAAATTAATCTTTTATACTTGGGACAATTATATTTATAATCTTGTATACAGATTTACATGTTCGTTGTACGTTCAGGGCCCGATGTAGAAACCGAGTCAAGATTAACAGACACACCACAAGTATAGGCCCACATGGAAGTGACGTACCGTTACCCTTAAGCAACTGTCAGGTGTATGCCTACACCCCGTGCATAAGCCGTGGCCATTTTATAATACAATGATGTCAAGGATACCCGGGACATGGTCATTAACTCCTAAAGGCTTTTATTTCAAACAATACAGATTAAACCGGGTTACCTCAATAATTTAACCACAATAAGATTAAACATTCAATACCCGACCAAGCGGTATTTTTATAATACCGTATCCCAAGCCCGTATAGGGAAAATAAGTTAAAAGTATTTACCTGAGCTAGCTCCTGTCTTAAATAGCAAGAATTTAATAACTCAGTCATATTCACTTAAGTAAGCGTAGGTACAATTTACCGGAAGGCTCTAGTCTGGAATGATGGTATAAATAACCAATTAGAATGCTAACGGGTCTTTAATTAAACCTAAGCTTAGACCGGTTAGTCTTAAAGAAAGATACGGTTCAAAACGCATGATTAAGCGAAGACCGGAATAGAATGTGATTTAGACCTGAAAAGTTTGGAGACTTGTATAATATGGGTACACTAAACACATTCTGGATTTTGAGATAAAAACGATAACGTTTGACCCGTTTCGGCTAATTTATGCAAACTAGTTACATAAACCGAACCGAACGCGCAAGAAGCGTAACGGGTAACCATAATGGTCCTAAACAGGTTTCCTAAGTTAATATGCCTTAAATATGTTATGATATCAGTAGGATATCTTCCATTATGCCCAAAACGAGTTTAATCTTAATTTAAGCCCCGTAGGGGTATTTTGGTCATTTTAAAGGTTATAAAAGAGTTTAAATGAAGTTCTGAGATTTGGGTCTGAATACATCAGTAAAATAACTTATTTTAATAGGTCATATCAGTTGGTAATAAGTCTTATGTGATAAAATGGTTTTAAACCCAAACTACGCGTTTAACACGCTTAAAAAGCCATTTTAAGTGATTTCCGGGTTATACCGAAAATCTGAGTTTTCTGGACAGGTTATAAAGTTCAAAATACTTCATTTATTAAATAAAATTAGTAGGGACTGGATTGGCATCAAAATACTTTGTAGAACTCATTTTATAACCAAAAAGGGTATATTTGGTATTTACCGAATTAATGCCATAACCTTAGGTTATGAGCAGATTAAAAATAATTAAAAATCTTTAAAAATCTCAAAATATTATATTACATCAGTGGGTAAAAGTTTTGATGTCAAAAATTGGGTTTAGATAGGCTTTATGCTAATTGCGCCTTTTAATTACTAAAAGGCGTTATAATTACGCTAACGAGCATAACTCCTAATCTAGACCTCCAACTGATGTAAAATTTTAGGAACATGTTTATAAATCAGTTACAAGGGATATTGTCTTTTCACATATCCAAAATTCTCGTTTTATGGTCAAAAGGGCATATTGGTCAACATTTAAGCAATTAACGGAAACATGTAAACGAATTGGATAATCAATGAACCAACCACAGAGGGTTATGCTAACATGTAGCCTGGTCCTAAGGAAGCTCTAAGGCATTTCCAAATCATACTAAATCGGTTCAGAACTGAAGTCAAAGCAAAAGTCAAAGTTTTGCGACTTTCGGTTCCGAACCGGGTCTAAACAGAAAATTGTCGAATCAAACAAGCTTAGACTAGTTCTTATACTTATTAACAAGTTATATGAGTGATAAAATAGGTTACATACCTTTTACATTGTTAATTACATGTTAATTTGTATTTTAAGCTTCTTTTGACTTTTTCTAAGTAACTTTGACCCGACATATGGTCTCAACATGCTTCATTTCAGTGACGTTCGGTTGTGTGCGGTTATCGTATTCTATGATTACGTACAGTTTTGTTTGAAATCCACTTGTACTGTATAGTGCCGTGTTATATGTATACGCTCGTGGAAATATCATTAGTTGTGTATTTTGACGTATTTTTGTGTATTTTGACGTATTTAATTGTATTGTTGCGTATTTTAGAGTATTTTGACATATTTGAGCGTATTCTGACGTATTTTAGCCTATTTTAACCTGTTTTTAGGTTATTTCAACGTATTTCGGCGTATTTTAGCATTTTTTAACGTAATTTGACGAGTTTTAGCGTATTGTGTCGTATTTTAACATATTTTCATGTATTTATCATATTTTAAGGTATTTTGCGTATTTTAGAGTATTTTAGCGTATTTTAGAGTATTTTAGCGTATTTTGTCTTATTTTAGCGTAATTTAGAGTATTTTAGCGTATTTTTACATATTTTAGCGTACTTTAGAGCATTCTAGCGTATTTTAAGGTATTTTAACATATTTTCATGTATTTTAGGGTATTTGAAGGTATTTTTGCTTATTTTAGGGTATTTTATTGTATTTTAGAATATTTTAGCGTATTTTCGCATATTTTAGCGTATTTTCGCATATTTTAGCGTACTTTTGAGTATTTTAGCGTATTTTAAGGTACTTTAGCATATTTTCATGTATTTTAGCGTATTTTCATGTATTTTAGCATAATTTCATGTATTTTAGCGTTTTTTTTTTCGTATTTTAGCGTATTTTCATGAAGTTTAGGTTATTTTAGCGTATTTTAGATTACTTTAGCGCACTTTAGCGTATTTTCGCATTTTTTAGCGTATTTTCGTATTACAAATTGATCAATAAAATGCATTATTTTGGCAATAAACAAATGGAATACATTATACAAATAAATTATTCTTTAAAATTACAAATTAATCAATAACATTCAACGTGTTGTCAATGTTAGGCTTCATTAGCGTTTCATACCACGCTATCCGTCCCGTGTAGTTTTCCGTCCAAAGCGCTGCTTCTTCGCCCGCGTGTCTACTCTAGAGATAGTTCAGTGGCGGCATTGGATAGTCTCCTTCAAGTTTGGCGTGGATGAAATGACTACGATTAACAAATACCAATGAAACGAACTGATGGGAGACACATGCATGCTTTGGATGATATAAGGGGAATACAGTTGAACAATCTTGGATGTCTAATTTGTGAACAATCACACCAAACCTATGAGTAAGAATGAGTCCTACTTGAGGCATCTCCATCCAATGCTCCATGGGTGCCATTCCAACCCCGGTAAAATTTATTTTCTTTACTTGTGCGTCGTAGTCCCCTAGTATATCACTATCTAAGACGTACCTCCAAATTTCCGTGTTATCACCCGTCAACTCTTCAAGAAGTTGGTTCCGAACATACCCAAAGTACTCTTGTTCAAACCTTAAACCCATTGCCGTCGCCCGAAACCCACAATGTCCATCCGGCTTGACATCTTTTATTCTTGAAATGTAGGGGTGGAACACTTTTGGAATTTGATTTTTGAATCTGTACACATATTCAAGCGTTCCATCATCAGTGATTAACGGAAAGCCATGGTCCTTGCCAGGCTCTTTTTCATGTGAAGCCGTTGAATGACTGCGTCGCAGTAACGACCTTTGAGACTTTAGAGACATTGCAGACATAGACGGTATTAGGGAATCTTGCAACGGTACATATGAGCTGTGTCGAGGAGGGTCACACCTACTTTGTTATCCGAGAGGACCAATTGATCTATCTCCAGCAGGTTGTTCTTTTCTTTGTTGTTGGACCTTGGACGTTGGCTGCCCGCGAGTGTTTTCTTGTACGACAGGTGGTTTTTTTGTCACTTATATATGGGTTTACCACCGCCATGATCTTCGATATGACGCTTTTCCTCACTTGCGAGGGTTGGGTAGACAATTTCTGTTTCACATATTCTAATTGTTTTTCTACATCAACCTCTTCCTCATTAAAACTTGATGGGTTCAGGTCAAGTTTTCTCCAGAAAATGTCTATATCTTCGAGCTGAATAACGCAGTTTGCAAAACAAAAAAAGAGCATTAGACAAGCATATTAAATTAATACAACAAAACTTTTTTATAAGTCTATAAGTACCTGTATTCTGCAATCTCTTCAGGCGACAAGCACATAACAACCTGCAACCCGAGTACAGCTGGCAGCCACATGTTGATCAGAATAACTACAACGTTGTTATTTTTCCGTGTTAGCTCGTTTTCTAACAGGTTAAGAGCATGGATGGAAACTTTATGAAGTAGGTTGCAAAACAAAGGAATCTCAAGGTGGTTGTTCATTCGCTTGGTGCGGCTTTCTTCCAAGCATTTCTATATTTAAGTATATTGCTTTCTGTAACACCCCGACATCGTAATACAACAAACCGCGATGGAAATGTTGGGGAGTCATGTCATAGAATCATTGTTTCACAACACATGGTATTTGAAGTTTCAGTTTATTTTGTTAATAGACTCGTTGTTTTGATACAAACCAAATAAATACAAACAATTGTCTTTCAAGTTTTAAAGTCACTAAGGCCCGTGTCCATCCTATGTGAAGCAAGCAATCAACAATCGTCACATAATAGAACCTAAAACATATGTGAAAAACAGTCAGCATAAAAATGCCGGCAGGTACATAGGTTTTGTATGTCAAATCCATGGCTTTGAATTCATATTGCAATACCTCGTCCAACTTTGAGAGTTGTCGAGTATGTACTTTGAAATAAAATAGTGTTTGATAATGCAATATGTTTTATCAACTTTACAAGATGCTATAAGTAAAACAAAACCTTGTAGCCATGAATCTTGACCGAAAACATTTGTTTTGTAAAACCAAGTAGTAAATCGTCTTTGAAAGAATACTTGTATGATTTATATCTTTAGGTTAAATCATTAAATGACCTTGTTCAAAAACCACTTGTCCCTGTTATAAATCAATCGTTCAAATCGTCCGTGTTATCAATCGTTCGTGTTATAAAACCAATCATCATCCGTCCGTGTTATAAATCAATCGCCAATCGTCCGTGTTTTAATTGTGAAAACTTTTGGTCGTTCTTTAAGGAACACATTCAAACCTGTATGACTCGACTATACCACCCATGGGGTATCTTTAATAGACCCCGAAAGGCCTCTTTAACATCAACTAACAAATCAACAAATGATTTGTTAAAAATAACAGATTCTGTCGTTACCCCAAACTATCCACCAAATCCAGTGGATAGCCCGATAACGGGATTTGTCAAATCCTATGGCACCATAACATACTGCTGGTCGGCTTGTTCAAAGCTAATGAATGTCATTCGTCTTTCGACTAACGCACCAACAAGTTCGTTCACATTATTAAAATCAGTGAGTTTTATATAAACCATAGTCTTTGTTTTGAAAAATTGAAAAGCATTTAGCACATATGAGTCACTCCAAAACAATTAAAAGCATAAAAGAGGTTAAACCCGTTTCGGCTAATTTATGCAAACTAGTTACATAAACCGAACCGAATGCGTATAAGCATAACGGATAACCGAATGAACCATATATAATTCCATATATTATTATGCTTAAAATATGTTAAGACATCAGTAGGATGTCAACATATATGCCCAAAAAGGATTTAAAACTGAATTAAGCCTCATAAGGGCGTTTTGGCCATTTTAATATTTATAAAAGAAGTTTATAGGTAAACTGATGTTCTGGTCAAAAACATTCTGTAAAAATATTTATTTTATGATGTTATAACAATAGGATATCATACATATGTGTGGTTTTACCATTTATGGCCAAACTATGCCTTGAAAGAGTATTTTGGTCATTTCACATATGCTTTTAAGGACATAATTGGAATTCTGAGTTCATAACTTATACCTACTGTGAAAATATTAAAAATCATTTTTAAATTCAATAGGTAACAAGTCTTGGGTGCTAAATATGTTTTTAAACCATACTATGCACATAACTACGTAAAAACCGATAATTGACGATATTTGCAAAGTTTATGTGATTCTGAGATTTTGACCAGCCTTGAATGGTCAAAATATTTTATTTTTCATATTAGATCAGTAGCAAAAAGTTTTGCATGTTAATTATTTGTAAAACTCGTTTTATTCACAAAAAGGGCATTATCGTCAATTATAGATTTTATACACGAACCCAATGACAAGGTCAGTATATAACCTGACCCAATATTCCAAAAATCCCCAAAAATAATATCACAACAGTAGGTAATGAGTTTTAAGTCAAATTTATATTTTAAACATGATTTATTCCTTAAAGGGTAATTTAGTCTTTATAAAAGCTTAATTTACGATTTTTACTATAACATCAGTTTATGACCAGAATGTAAGTATCAAAATACTATAATTATGTTTACTAATCAGTACCTAATTCATTTGCATGCATATTTATTCAAAAATCCTATTTTTAGATCATAAGGGCATTTTAGTTAACAATGAGCATAATAATAGAAACATGCATATAATTCAGAATGATAAGTGACCAGGTAATATAACCTCAAAGGGTTATACTACAACATTATATGGTCACAATGGAAGCTTAAAACATAATGGAATTAAGCTTAATTGGGTCAGAACTGAAAGTCAAAGCAAAAGTCAAGCTTTTGCGACTTTCTGTTGCGAACCGAGCTTAAACTTAGAATTGTTGGGTTGAACATGTTTAAACATGTTCTAATAATATTTACCAAGTTGTTTAAGTGACAAAATATGATTCATAACCTCTACATTATCAGTTTTGATTAATATTTGAAAATCTAACTAGTTTAACTTTTTGACTAATTACTTTGACCCGACAATTAGCTAAGTAAACGTGATAATTTGGAGGTGCCCTTTTGAGAGATTAACACTTACCTAATTATGATCACGTAGCCATATTCGCCTCGAACAATGGCTGGACCGTTTAGGTCTAAACCTAAAGTCAAAGCCGTTTTGCGGCAACTTTGATTTTCGGTGTTTAAACACATAAAAACCAAACTAGAGTGGCTAAGGACACTTACAAAGGGTCCTAGCTCGAACTTTAAACTCAGGGGAGCTTCCTTTTTAACTAGGAACCTCAAGAAAATGCTCAAGCAATGAGAAAGGAGTTTGAGAGTGAAAGGTACAAGGAAATAAGGCTGCCCAAAGCCCCTATTTATAGTTGAAGAGTGCAACCTTGGATCATGCCAGGTGTTAGGGGAGTCCAGGGATGTTCACAAGTGTCCATGGTGGTTTTAAAAACCATCAAAAGTCCCTAGAATTCGAGTGTGGTTTGTTTGGAGACCAAGGAAGAAGAAGACCTGCAAGTGTCCAAGGAATTCTGTCAAAACTAACCCGTCGCGTCGCGTCGCGCGACGGCAAACATGGGAGGGTGTCGCGCAGTGCGACCCCTATGGTTTCAGCAAACCAAGTTTCAAACTTGGCATATTCAGCCCCTGAACCCTTCAATGCAACTTATCTTTCATTTTAGTAACTTTTAACACTCTTAGTTAGTTTGTAGGTGATCTTAGAAGGATAACCAAACACCATAGGCCCGGTTTCGTTAAATGATCACCGAATACACTAGTTTCTTCTCGTTGACGCTTTTAACCCTTCATCTTGAAATTTTGCATAATGAATACACAACGACATCAAAACCTTATGAATTTATTATCAAGTATTCTCGAGAGTAAAATTGGATATTACGAAGTCCCTGGTTTGTTAAAAAGGTCACTCAGAGGTAAGAATTAACATGTTGACACGTTTAACCCCCTTTGTCTTGTAAACTTTCGATTCCTTACACAAACGGCTTCTAACGCCAGAATATTTACTCGTTTAAGAACACGTTCATCGTGAGTGGTCAATCAGAGGCATAAGTTTAGCATGTTGACACTTTTAGTCCCTCCGCATACGTATTTTCAATGTTTGTTAAGTTTAGTCCTTCAAAATCAATCTTTCACACTTTTAGGGTTTAGGACACGTGTTTCCACATAATTGGACACGATTTTACAAGGTGTTACACCCTGCACCCCAGGTTCAATTGCAAACTACACCACAACAAGCTACACAAACTTCTGCTCCAACAGAGACCAGTCAACAGAGTTTCTTTACATAGGGCTTTGTTGATTTGAGTAGCTTACCTAAGGACTTAACTGATGAAAATTTTGCTCTAATTGCTAATCCCGATGTTTCACCTGATGAATTTTGTTTCATGGCATTAGAGACAATACATGAAGGGCAAGAATCTAAGGAAGTGGAGTCTAGATCTGAAGTGGTGGAAGTAGTTGCTGAAATAGTGGTTACAACAGATATTGTTGGTGAACAAATGTTAGAAGAGAAAGAAGCTGAACTCTGTTGGAACCTCTGGCTGATCCATGGAATGCCAGTGTGTGTGATGGTGAATGTGACTGTGCCATGATGGCTGCTGCTAAGGTATCATCTCAGGTTTTAAAAGATTTGTGTTCAGATAAATGCATTATTGCTTTTGCTAACATAAAAGAAGTGAATGAAAACCTTAGAAACAAGATCTTAAGCGATGAAGTAGAATTTGAAAAGACTTTTAAAGAGTTGAAAAACAAATTGTTTGAAAAAAAATTGTTTGAAAAAAAATGAGATTAGCAGCTTAAAACATGAATCCAGCATAACCAAAGGCCAACTCCAAACTATGGTAGAAAAATACCTGAGTTGCAAAAAGGAGCTTGAGTCCACCCAAATCACTTATGAAAAATGGGTGGAGTTTGTTATGAGTTGATGTTGGAAAAGTAGATCAAGAGCAATGTGAAATTTGGCATTGGGTTTAGGAAAAATGACCAAATTTCTGAAAACACTTCTGAAATTGATTCTGGATTTATTGAAGTTATCCCAACCAATTTGGCTGGCCAAGAGATCAAAGTCACTGGTAAAAATGGAAACAAATTTGTTTTAGAAAGACCAGAGGGGTCATCAACCTTTGAAGAGATAGAAAAATATCAATTCAAAACCACCTGGTCTAATGAATGTGACATCCTTGAAAACTTTAAGCCAATGGATTTTTCCACAATTGAGGGTGTCAAAGTACCCAAGGCCAAAATCATTCCTCTAAAAGACATCCTAGCATTGGTTAAAACTCTGTTGAAAAGGAAGTTGAAAAGAGAAAAAGTGAAAAACCTGTTTAGTGACTTTTGTGAAAAGAAGAATCATGCTACAAAAGACTGTTTTCTTCTAAAAGCATATGATATAAACAAAACAAATGTCATTAATCCTTCACCTAAGTGAACAATTTGTGGAAAAACAAATAATCTTACTCAACAGTGTGTATCTCAAAACTTTTGAGGTTAAAAGAAAAGAGTATGCATCAAAAACACTGGAGAGTCCACAAAAACCAACCCCCAAGAACAAACAGACCTTTGTGCCTGTTCACACATCTTTTACTAAACAATTGAACAAAACCTCTGCTCCCAGAGAGGTACAAGTGACAGATGCACCACCAACAAACCAATTCCCAAGGGTATATGGTCAACCATCATACCAAAAGGCCCCTCATGCTTATGAAGCCTATAAAAGGCCCTCTAAGCCAAAAATGAATAGGTATCCTTTTGGTTATCAACATCTGACAGGAGATGGTCCACAACAGTTGTTACAAAAATATGGTCAAAAATCTGTTCAAATACCTGTCCTAACCACTGCTGATACTCTTGGACTTGAGGCTGACCTGTCTGTGTCCCCATCCATAGCCATCTTGGCTTTAGAGACACACCTGAACTAATTTGTTACTTGATGTACAGGGAGCTTCTGGATGCTTAGATAGTTTATGGTATGTAGATAGTGGAGGCTCCAGGCACATGACTGGATGTAGAGCCCTACTCAAAGATTTCAAAAAACATGGAGGGGGTGATATATCCTTTGGTAACAATTCAAAAGGGAAAGTGTTGGGGTCAGGGAGAACTCAAGCTGGGAAACTCAAGTTTGAAAATGTCAATCTTATTGAAAATCTTTAATTTAATCTCCTTAGTGTTTCACAAATGAGTGACAAGGGCTATAGGTAATTCTTCACTAAGGAAACTTGTAAGATTGTTGGGCCAGAAGTGGTTAAAAAGATTGAAGAAATCATAGCCGGGAGTAAAACACAGCTTGTTGCTCAAAGGAGTGGCAATGTGTATGTGGTTGATATGTTGAAAGATAACCCAATGGCTGATGCTTGTCTGTTCTCAGCTACCTCTACCAAAGAGACAGAATTATGGCATAGGAGACTTAGCCACACAAATCTGAAAACTATCACCATATTCTCTAAACAAGGCCTTGTAAGAGGTCTCTCACAAAAACTTTTTACTTGTAATGAACATTGTGTTTCTTGTTTAAAAGGTAAACAACATAAAAGCTCTTACAAGTCCATTGAAGAGTCCAAAACAACCAAGTGTTTACAAATGTTGCACATGGATTTGTTTGGCCCAGTAAAAATCATGAGCATGAAAAAGAAAAGATATTGTTTGGTCATTGTTGATGATTTTTCTATGTTTACATGGACTTACTTTTTACACTCTAAGGATGAGACTGCAGGTATTTTGCAAGACTTTGTTAAACAGTTTGAAAAGCAATTTGACTTGCCAGTAAAAGTCTTTAGAAGTGATAATGAAACAGAGTTTAGAAACAAGGAGTTGGATGAGTTCTATGTGGAAAAAGGGATTGTAAGGCAGTACAATATCCCAAGAACACCAGAACAGAATGGGGTGGTTGAAAGGAAAAACAAAACTTTGATTGAAGCTGCAGAACAATGCTTGCAGACTCAGGTTTACCCTTAACTTTTTGGGCAGAGGCTGTAAACACTGCTTGTTACGCGCAGAACAGAGTTTTAATCAATCCAGGCATCAGAAGACTGCCTATGTAACTCTATTCAAGATCAAACCACTGATCTCCTATTTCAAAATATTTGGCTGCCGATGTTTTATCCTAAACTTAAAAGATTCAATATCAAAATTTGCAGCCAAAGTAGATTGTGGTTATCATATGGGATACTCAACCACTGCCAAGGCCTATAAAATGTTTAACCCAAGGACTAGGTGTGTGGAAGATACTTTGAATGTGAAGTTCAATGAACTTTCATCATTGAAAATCCCAGCAAACCCTACTGAACTGTTTGACCTTGATAAATTTACATCTGAAGATGCGTCTGTCAAGACTAACCTTGCAGGTACTACACAATCTTTCTCACAAGATAATGGATGTGATATTGTGATTCCACAATACAAAGTCACTACCACCATCAAAGAAGCAGATGTTCAAAACAGATGTCAAAACTCTGCCATTGCTGAATCAATAGTTGTTGATCAAACCTCTGCCACTTCATCAAGTCCAACCTCTGTTGATAAAAATCCATCATCTGTGGATAAAAACCAACATTGCGCCACACCCATTCCTCCTATTCCTCCTCCTCCATCCCCAACAGATGTTGGCTCTTCAAAATTACCAACAGATGTTAGCTCAAATGACTCACATCTGCAGCCTTCACCATTCAATGCCATTGTTCCATATAAGGGGGATCTAATCTTCCTTAAATCTCATCCACCAGACCAAATCGTTGACAACATCAGTGAAGGGGTTCTCACAAGAAATCAATCCCAAAACATCTGTCTTTTTGTTAGCTTTCTATCTCTCATCCAACCAGTCAAGTAACAAGAGGCACTGAAAGACAATAGTTAGGTAGAAACTATGCAAGAGGAGCTCCAATAGTTTAAAAGACAACACGTGTGGGAACTTTTACCACTGCCTAAGGATGTATGTCCAATTGGCACAAAGTGGGTCTTCAAGAACAAAACTGATGAAAGGGGCATTGTTGTCAAGAATAAAGCCAGGTTAGTGGTTCAAGGCTTTAGACAAGAAGAGGGCATAGATTACGATGAGACATTTGCTCCTGTGGCAAGACTTGAAGCCAACAGATTGTTCTTAGCCTTTGCTGTCAACCACAACATCAAGGTGTATCAAATGAATATAAAATGTGCATTCTTGTATGGAAAGATCCAAGAGGAGGTGTATGTCTGTCAACCTCATGGTTTTGAAGATGCCATCTATCCTGATCATGTCTACAAGCTCAACAAAGCTTTGTATGGCGTGAAACAAGCACCAAGAGCATGGTATGAAACTCTATCCACCTTTCAAATTTCAATTGGGGTTACAAGGGTTAAAATTGACAAAACTTTGTTTTTGAAATGGAAAGGGAGGGATCTGATGATTGTCCAAATTTATGTTAATGACATCATCTTCGGATCCACATGTACCTCCATGTGTGAAGAGTTCAGAAAACTCATGACAACAGAGTTTGAAATGAGTGCCATGGGTAAACTCCAATGCTTTTTTGGTCTCCAAGTTAAGCAATTGCAAAATGGAACATTCATTCATCAAAGCAAAGCTGTCAAAGAACTTTTAAAAAAAATTTGAGATGAATGATTGTAAACCATGTAATACACCCATGGCAACCACAAAGCTTGTCACTACTGATGAAAAGGATGACTTGGTTGATCAAATTCTATATAGAAGCATGATTGGGTCTTTGTTGTACCTAACTACATCAAGGCCAGACATCATGTTTGCAACATGTGTCTGTGCCAGATCCCAGTCAACACCTAGGAAGTCTAATCTCATTGCTATGAAAAGAATATTCAGATACATAAAAGGTGCTCCCACACTTGGTATCTGGTATCCTGCTAATGGGAATGTCAAGCTTTCAGGTTTTTTAGACAGTGACTTTGCTGGATGTAACACCACAAGGAAATCTACATCAAGAGGGTGTCAATTTCTAGGCAATTACTTAGTATCTTGGCAAAGCAAAAAGCAAGCAGCTGTTTCCACATCAACTGCTGAAGCAGAGTACATTGCTGCTGCAAGCTGTACAACCCAACTGTTGTAGCTTCAAAACTAGTTATTGGATTTTGGTATAACTGCTCTAAAGACTCCTGTCATGTTGGATAGGCAAGCAGCTGAAAATATCATTAAAAATCTAGTATCCCATTAAACCACCAAGCACATTGACATTAAACATCACTTTGTGAGGGATTGCTATGAAAAAGGTTTGATTTATCTGCATCATGTTCCAACTCAGGATCAGCTGGCAGATGTGCTAACAAAAGCATTAGACACATCTACCTTTAAAAGCTTGATCTCAAGAACTGGCATGCTAAACATGGATTAGAAGGAAAAAACTTGTTTTCCATGAATAAAAGCATTAAAATGTTTTCAGAAAATAAAAAATCCATCCTTAAAAATAGTTTAAAAAGAAAAATTTTCATGAATCCTTAAAAGTCTGTCCATAACCACTGATTGTTTTAAACCTCTGATTGGCTAAAAATTCACCCACTGCTGAAAGGAATCCTCTGTTTCTCTTTATCTACTGCTCTTGGACCACTGTTGATCAAACAACTGTTGGTCTCAACCACTGATGTCTATCCACTGATAGAGTAAAATCAGCCACTGTTCATTCACTGTTCCCAACCACTGTTATTGTCCAAAAGTGGTTCCCAAACAACTGTCTTCCATTACTCCAACAGAGATAGCCACGTGGACAGATGTTAGCCGTCAGATCTTTGAAACTGTTGCCACGTCAGCATTCACTTTTTCACTTTATAAAACATGTTAATCCCCTAACAGATCTTTTACTCACTGTATCGAATTCAAAAATTCTCCAAAGCCACTTCCATCTTTTTCTTCACTTCTTCTTCAACCTCTCGCAATTTCTGACTCCGACCATGACTCTAACAATTAAAAACCCTCATAGCTACCTCCCCATTTTCGAGAAAACTGACAAAAACACCGCCTTCCACTCAATAATTGACATGCTTCAATCATCCAAATATAAAGCAATTCATACTGCCGACGCACCAATTTACCAAGACACACTCCGAGATTTTTGGGCAAATGCTAAACTTGAAGAACAAAACAAAGAGGCCTATGGTATAACTTCCAAAGTCGGAGGTGAACTGGCTGCAATAACCCCAACTATCATATCAACAACATTTGGGTTAAATGACTTAGCAGGTAAGACATCTTTCCCGAAAAATGATTTTCAGACATAATTGATTGAGAGGGGGTATGATTGACAGTCAAAAGGGGCTACTGTGTATAAACCAAATTTTCCACCCCCAATGAAATTCTTTTTCCATACCCTCTTAACATGTCTTTCTGCGAAAACCACTGCTTTCAATGAAATAACTTTAAAAATCCAGTACTTGGGGTATGCAATTTTGACAAATTCTGATTTTAACTACTCCCAAGCACTGTTTTCTGACTTGGTTTGATCAGATGGTAATGTTGAAATGATAACAAGGAAGGATGCATATGGTCTAAATGCAGATGACCTTGAAGATCTTTTGAACCTTCAACTGGAAAAAGATGAAGAAGATATGATTTCCTTGGACTTTGAACTTCAATTCAAAGGGCAATGCAGGGAAATGCTGATAAGGAAATAAAGATCAGAAAATAAATGAAGGGTTTTGGCATCATCTGTTCTAGGGGGAGATTGTTGGCTCATGTGAATTCTTCCTTGAGAACATATGATATAAAGCCAAAACTGTTCTGCAACAACTGATCCATAATACCAATGTTTTGAATTACTACTTCCTTCTATGACAAGATATCTAACAACTGCTGCTTCAAAGGTCTGTTCAATGCTAAGCACTACTGGATTATAAAGACTGTTAAAGACTAAACCACTGAAGAAGTCAAAGGTCTGATCACCCTTTACTAAAGTCTGCTAAAGCTTCGTTAGATGTGGAGCTCATCAGAGGATAGCATCGATAGAGTCTAGTAATCAGTGTCTTATTAATTTAACAGTGTTTAGCATTAGCAATGTTTAGAGGTTGTTAGTATTGTTAGATGTCACTCTCTCGGTGACGTCAGCCAAGATGCCATAGTGGTTAAGATTGTATTATAAATAGACAGTGCATGTACTATTCTATTAGATCACTTCTCACACACTTGCATTTTGTATGAACAATCATTTGTGATCTCAGGCTGAGGGGGAGATAGCAATTCATACATACATGATTGAATCATTGTGTAATCGATCTACGATCACCCAAATGGTATCGCTTCCGCGTTGAGATCTGGGCAGGCCGGTAATAAAATCCATGGAAATTTTGCTCCCATTTCCATTTCGGGATCTCCGGTTGTTGAAGTAGGCCTGATGGTTTCTGATATTCAGACTTGACTCTCGCACAAGTCAAGCACTTGCTGACGTAAGTTGCTACGTGGGCTTTCATGCCAGGCCACCAATACGTAGTCTTGAGGTCGTGGTACATTTTATCCGAACCAGGATGTACCGAATAACGAGACTTGTGCGCTTCGTCCATCACAAGCTCGCGTAAGTTTACATAAAATGGAACCCAGATGCGTCCGTTTACATAGTAAGCGCCGTCTTCCTTTTGTTCTAGCCGCTGCCTCGATCCTCGTAGGGACTCAGCCCTGATGTTCTCTGCTTTGAATGCTTCGGCCTGGGCATCTCGAATCTGAGCGGGAAGGTTGGATTGGATGGTAAGCTGTAATGCTCGTACACGCTTAGGTAAAGTATCCTTTCGACTGAGGGCGTCAGCCACAACATTGGCTTTGCCCGGATGATACTTGATAGCGCATTCGTAATCATTCAAGAGTTCGACCCATCGGCGTTGTCGCATGTTTAACTCTTTTTGCTTGAAGATATGCTCGAGACTCCTGTGGTCGGTGTAAATGGTGCACTTGGTACCGTACAGGTAATGTCTCCATATCTTAAGTGCGAAAACAACTGCTCCCAGCTCCAGATCGTGAGTAGTGTAATTTCTTTCGTGAACTTTAAGTTGGCGTGATGCGTAGGTAATGACCTTGTCACGTTGCATCAATACGCAACCAAGTCCTTGGATGGAAGCGTCGCAATAAACCACGAAATCATATGTGCCTTCAGGCAATGAGAGGATAGGCGCGCTACAGAGTCTATCCTTTAGGTGTTGAAATGCGGACTCCGGTGCATCCCCCAACGATAGGTGACACCTTTCTGAGTCAGTGAAGTGAGAGGTTGCGCAATCTTGGAGAAATCTTTGATAAACCTTCTGTAGTATCCTGCCAAACCCAAGAATTGGCGGATTTCTGTTGGTGTGCGGGGTGCAGGCCAGTTCTTGATCGATTCAACCTTGGATGGATCCACATGAATTCCATCCTTGTTTACCACATGGCCTAGAAAGTGAACTTCACGAAGCCAGAAGTCACATTTCGAAAACTTGGCATACAACTGTTCTTTTCGAAGAAGTTCCAGCATAAGTCGTAGATGCTGCTCGTGTTCCTCCTGACTCTTGGAATAGATCAGGATGTCGTCGATGAACATAATAACGAACTTATCCAGGTAAGGCTTGCACACTCGGTTCATGAGATCCATGAAGACTGCTGGTGCATTCGTCAGCCCGAATGGCATAACCAGAAACTCGTAATGGCCGTAGCGAGTTCTGAATGCTGTTTTGGAGACGTCCTCATCTCTGACTCTCAGCTGATGGTATCCCGATCTCAGATCAATCTTAGAGTAATAGCTCGACCCTTGCAACTGGTCAAACAAGTCGTCAATACGTGGAAGAGGATAACGATTCTTCACAGTCACCTTGTTAAGTTCGCGATAGTCAATACACATCCTGAAGGTACCGTCTTTCTTTTTCACGAACAAGATTGGAGCTCCCCAGGGTGAAGAGCTCGGACGTATAAAACCCTTTTCCAAGAGTTCTTGTAGCTGTGTGGACAGTTCTTCGAGTTCTGATGGGGCTAGACGATATGGTGCTCGAGCTACTGGCGCTGCTCCAGGAGCTAGCTCGATTTGAAACTCAACTTGGCGATGAGGAGGAAGACCAGGTAATTCCTCAGGAAATACCTCGGGAAATTCGCGCACAATAGGGATGTCTTCAATTCTCTTCTCTTCCGTGGATGTGTCAGTAACGAGTGCTAAAATGGCAGTGTGGCCCTTTCGCAAACACTTCTGGGCCTCAAGGAAAGAGATGATGCCTTCGACAGCACCACTCTTGTCGCCACGAATTATGAGAGGTTCTTCATCAGGACGAGGAATGCGGACGATTTTCTCCTTGCAAACAATCTCCGCTTGATGATGAGATAGCCAATCCATCCCAATAACGACATCGAAACTACCCAGGGTGATAGGAATGAGATCGATAGAGAAAGTCTGACCAGCTAAGACGAGGTCACAACCTTTAACTACGTGTGTGGCTTCAAGACTTTTACCGTTAGCTAGTTCTACCATGTGTTTGGTGTTCAGGAGTATTGGAGTGCGCTTAAGCAATGGACTAACTTTTAAGGATACGTAATCTAGTATCGGCACCCGAATAAAACAAAACAGTAACAAAGAAGTCGTCCAGAAGGAACTTACCCATTACTGCGTTGGGATCGTTCTTTGCATCACTCTGAAGGTTTCAAGGAGTGATCACCGAGGATTGAGAGTCGAGCCTTCCAAACTTTCTATGCTAGAGAATGTTCATTTCAGTGTCTTTGCATGGTGGAGCGAGAGCGAAATGTCACTGTGGTAAGGGAATGATGGTTTGGTCTAAGCAAATGGTAGAAATTAGACATAACATAAATCAACAATCATGTGTAGGTACAGAAGCTAGTGTAAGGATTCCGCGTATTTAAGAAGACTGTCATGGAATGATACGATTTCTTATAGTGTAAGGTGGATCAGGTAAGCTTATAGATTATCGTGTTCGCCTGTAGGTTGAGTGATCCATATCTCCGCTCTCGAACGTTCTGAAGACTATCTCATCAGTAAGGGCATCCATTCGCTAGGTTGGGTTTACGAAGGGGTAAATCAAGTAGAGTAAGCATTAACCACCCAACAAGGTAATGGGGGGGGGGTGAATCTTGTGATCGGTGGAAATTATGGTATGGTTGTTGGCGTTTCGTTAAATCAATTGCCAATCGAAGAAACAGGGAATTAATGAGGTTCATGCGAAGAATCGAGCGAAAACAGGGGTCCACCAATAACGGAAGGATTCGACCAAGTAATATGTCGCTTAGAAGCAATTCTAGTAGTGAGGTGTGGCGGCATGACCCAAAAAGGGAAGTTCATTGCATTACGATCACGGAAGTATATCGCTTGTCCAAAATAGAGTTTGGTTGGTAGGGTTGCGAGTTGCAAAGCGACGAACGCGCGTAACTGTGGCTGCTTCGTTTCTGGTAACGACGACCAGTGGAGATGATGAGGTCCTTCAACAGGGATGCGTGGGTATAATTCTCCAAAACCCGTGTTCGTTTGAGCCAGGTCTGGTCTTTGTGAGTGTTGACGTACAAACCGAATGTACGGAGGGTCAGATGGTGACGTCATGTCGAATTAAGCGTGTAAATAGATAAAATGCATAAACAGTTGTCGTAGCGGGGTGACGAGAAATTAGAAAAGAATTTGACCACCACTTGTCAAATTTCAAGTAAACAATTGCATGTCATAAAGAACGCAGTAGGGCTAACAGACAGCATGCCACTACCCTAAATAAACACACCATAAACACCACACCGGACAAAAGTAATCTAGCAAGTAAGAAATATAAACTTAAATCATACCACCTAGTGTGTTGAGTCTTGCACGTGGAGCGAAGCGTCGTTGTGGATCGTTGAGTACTGTACCGGTTATAGTCTGGTTTTATCAAAAACTTTTCCCTTTTTAAAACCAAGTTCACTATAACCAATGGCTCTGATACCAATCTGTCACACCCCCAAAATCCACCATGCGGAGTATCACCGCTTGGAGGCGTGACATGACCAGGATCGAGCCACCAATCATATTGAACAACTCAATTAAGTAAATAAAACCAAACATAATACGATTGGTGACCAAGGCTAGTTAACCTTGTTTGGTTTAAACAGCGGAAGCATAAACGTGAGTTCAAAAGCATAAGTCCATAGTTCATAAGTTAAAGTTTCAAAACGCAAGTTTAGTAAGTTCATAAGGATTTAAATATTAAGCACGGAACATAACAGTCCGTACACCACAACGACTCCTTCCCCGTGCAAGCTCCAAGCATTTAGCGACCTGTAAGGCATGTAACAACGAGTCAACAACAAAGTTGAGTGAGTTCACGTTTGGTTGTTTAGTTTTAAGTTGTTTCTGAAAACGTGGTTTGACTTTCGTTGGCTTATTTGCCGTGGGGGTTACCCCGTTGTTGAAAGTATGTTCAACCATTTCTCTTTTTCTTTACCCAATCCATAACCATGATCAGTGGGGGTTTTCCCCGTTTGAACTACTAGACGGAATGATATCGACTGCTACGCAAATAAGTTGTGCCCTATATCAGTGTCTATCATCACTGACAATCTGCCATAGTCCATTAGTACACGCCCGTCCGACTGGCACGGTGTGAGGTTTGTTAAACCTAATAGCGCTATTAACTAATGACCCGCTCGCCATTGGCCTCGGCGATTAAGTCGATATAAATTGAGGGACTTCATGATAGAGTTTTGTCTAGCTAGTTTTAAGGTTGTTGTCCTGCACCAGGAGGACGAACGTACGTATTCTGCACCAGGAGAATTCGTAGGATTAATAATGGCATCCGCTCTATGGAGGATGGCCGTACATATCCTACCCAAGGAGGATATGTAGATTTAGTTTTAATTTTTTAACCCATTCCCAAACCACCGGGAATCCCATGCCTTAGAAAGTGTGTGAACTCACCTCGGTTTGCTCGGTTAGATTCTCAATATAGTTAACAGTCAAGGTCGGTCAATCGCGTCCTAATAAGGTACGGATAACAATCAGTTTCTCATGCATAACACGTATCCTACGTACGGTTTATTTGCACATTACTTCTACCACATAACAGGCACACACTTTAACGATTTACGCCCATATATACTTCCCATCCATTCCCCACTCAAAATCAAACATACGATAATGCGCATAACGTATATAACATGTTAAATCATTCACAGATAGCATACTCGACATTTAGACACGCAAGTCACAACTTATGTCAATTCAGCATTAATACTCCAAAACCGGCTGTTTTCGGACATTTAAATAAAATAGTTAGATTATTCCAAAAATTCCCAAATTTTTATAGAACGTCATAAACGTTCCATATTTTATTGTGTAAAAATATCGGGGTCCGGTTCATCACCAATATTTTATAAAAATTCATATTCGGGACTGAACTCAGATTTATGTATTTCTGACCACAGTCCACGAAACAATTTATTAAAAATTCTTCGTAAGTCCGATTTGCGAAATTCCAGTGGGGTAATTACAAATACTTCAGTTATCATCTACAGTAAAATTTTCATGGTCCGATTCATCACAAAACTCAGGTTATGACTGAAAGTACGACACCCATTTATTGCTGTCAAAATTCAGCTTAAGTAGCTGTTACAAATTAACACTTTAAAAATAGTAAACGGAGTCCAAAAATTACGATTCCGGTGCCATTAGAACCGTATTTCATAATAACATATTTTAGATTCAAAATATCGATTTTTCGTTGAGGTTAAGACCTGTTTACAGCCAACAGAAGTGGGCTGTAAAAGTTAGACAGATTCTGATTCTTTTGTGTTTAACCTTCTAAATCATGTTCGATCGATTCCGTTAACAAGTTTAATGACCACAACAACATGACACATTAATATTAATCAGCAAATCATCAGATAATCAACAAATAATCATAATCACACAAGATCTACATGATTTATACACCTAACTTTTCTTTATCCACCCTTTATCACTTTATGTTTAAGATTAGTGTAAGTTCTTTAGTGTTTCATGGATTTTCATTATCGAACATCTATTAACCACCTAAATACCATAAAGAATGAACGGATCTAAGTTCTTACCACTAGCTCAAGGCTAGGGAAGTTCGAGTGAGGAAAATGGTGGTTAAAAGCAAACGAAGAAGGTCCTTCCACTTCCGAGAACACCGAGCTTCCTAATTCACCTCCTTGCACCTTGAGAAGCACTTGGAAATGATGGATGAAAACAAAAAATGGTGGTGGTGTATGGGGAGGTTATGGCCGAGAGTGGGAGGGGGAAAGAGAATGAGATGTGTTGGTGATAATGGTGATGGTGCATGTGTTCTTATAACCAACATAAAGTGTTTGTCCATTGGTCCCCTTGTTCCCTTATGTGCAACCATATCTAACCAAATCTATTTAAAAACAATTTAGAGATTTAGTGAATCTTGCAAGATCTTGGATATGGGGCATGTGATCGATTTCAAGGATATGGGGAGGGGGTCTAATTGAAAATTCCAACTATCTAGTTAAATTAAGGTCCACATCCAAGTATTATTTATAAGTGTTAGTTACTTGGTATTTTTGGTGGGTGTTAGGGTATTCGGGGACCCTAACTAGTTCAGAAAAGTATAAACAATGTGTTTAACAATATTTTTGTGTTCCGGGTAAAGTCCGGTTGTTCGGTTCGATACTGTTCCGTTAAACTGCTTAATTAATCCGCAAAGCGTCCTATATGTATATTTTTGTAACGTTTTTAATTTCTAACACTTAGGAAATTACACAGGACTATTTAGTAACTTTTCTGTACACTATTAGTATATTAACAAGTACGTGTAAGCATAACATGGATATCAGAAAGCAGTTAAGTGATTCCACACAGTCGTCAAGCACATTAATTATTATTAGTAAACTGTACGGTTACATGTAAATTCGAGGGTTGTCACAGGAACCACTGTCTGACCCCTGGTCTGCTGAAGAAGAGGAGAAGAAGCAAGGTGAACAAGAAGAGAAAAAGCCAGAAGAAAGTGAGCATGTCTGTGATTGTGCCATGATGGCTGCAACTAAGGTATCACCCCAGGTTCTTAAAAACCTTTGTTCAGACAAATGCATCATAGCATTTGCAAACATCAAGGAGGTGAATGAAAACCTTAGAGATAGATTCTTAAATGATGAAGTACAATTTGAAAAATCTTTAAAATAATTGAAAATCAAATTGTCAGAAAAAGAAAATGAGATTTGCAGCCTCAAACATGAGCATAGCATAACCAAGGACCAACTTCAGGCAATGATAGAAAAATATCAGGACTGTAGAAAGGAGTTGGAATCCACCTAAATCACATGTGAAAAATGGGTGGAATCCTGCAAAGGTTATGAAGTTTTGCTTGAAAAACATATCAAAAGCAATGTAAAATTTGGTGTAGGGTTCAGAAAACATGACTAAGTTGAAAACACTGCTGTAAATGAATCTGTTCAAACCACTGTTGAAATCATACCCACCAACAAGGATGGCCAAGAAGTTAAAATAACTGACAAAAGTGGCAATAAAATCACTCTGGAAAGATCTGTGGGGTCCTCAACTTTTGAGGAAGTTGAGAAATACCAATTCAAACCCACATGGTCTGATGAATGTGACATCCTTGAAAATTTTAAACCCATGGATTTCACCACAGTGGATGGTGTCAAAGCTCCAAAGGCTAAGGTCATTCCTCTTAAGGACATCCCAACAATGGTTCAAAACTCTGTTGCAAAGGAGTCTGAAAAGAAGAAAAGAAAAGATTAAAAACTTGTTTTGTGACTTTTGTGAAAAGAAAAATCATTTGACCAAAGATTGTTTTCATTTAAAAGCTTATGACATCAACAAAACAAGTATCATTGTGCCTTCAAAGAGCTGCACCATCTGTGGTAAATCAAACCATCTTACTCAGGAGTGTGTGTATCTTAAAACCTTTGATGTAAAAAGGAATGAGTACACTTCAAAAACACCCATGAGTTCATCAAGTTCACAAGTCAAGAAACAACCATCCTTTGTGCCTGTCCAAACAGCTTTTACAAAACAGCTGAACCAAACCTCTGTTAAAAGAGAAGTTCAAGTGACAGATGCACCCCCTGCAAACCAATACCAAAGAGGTAAAGGTCAACCTCCATACCAAAGGGTCCCACATGTTTATGAGGTTTACAAAAAGCCTACTAAACCAAAAGTGAACAGGCATCCCTTTGGTTACCAACAGCTGATAGGAAATGGTTCCCAGCAGTGGTTAGAGAGAAATGTTCCAAAAACTGACCAAACCCCTGAGCTAACCACTATCCATCTTCCTGAACTTAACATAGACACTGTTGATACCCCATCCAAAGCCTTATTGGCTTTGGAGACCCTCCTGAACTAATTATTTACTTGATGTGCAGGGAGCTTTATGCTTAGATAGTCTTTGGTATGTAGATAGTGGAGGCTCCAGGCACATGACTGGATGTAGAGCCCTACTCAAAGAATTCAAAACTCATGGAGGGGGTGATATATCTTTTGGGAATAATAGTAAAGGGAAGGTGATGGGTTCTGGTACAGTACAGTCTGGAAATGTTAAGTTTGAAAATGTCAATCTGATTGACAATCTAAAATTCAACCTCTTTAGTGTCTCTCAAATGAGTGACAAAGGTTATGGATCATTTTTTACTAAGGAGTGTTATAGGATTGTTGGACCAGAAATGGTCGAAAAGATTGAAGAAATAATAAAAAATGGAAAACCCCAACTTGTTGCTCAAAGGAGTGGCAATGTTTATGTAGTTGATCTGTCAAAAGAGAGCCCCATAACTGATGCCCGTCTGTTCTCAGCTGCCTCTAACAAAGAGAAAGAACTATGGCATAGAAGATTGGGGCATACAAATCTCAAGACAATCACTGCTTTGTCAAAACAGGGCCTTGTAAGAGGTCTTCCACAAAAAGTGTTCACCTGTCCTGAGCATTGTGTTTCCTGCTTAAAAGAAAAACAACATAAATGCTCATTTAAGTCCATTGAAGAGTCCAAAACAACCAAGTGTCTGCAAATGCTGCACATGGATATGTTTGGCCCAGTTAAAGTCATGAGTCTTAAAAAGAAAAGATATTGCTTGGTAATTGTAGATGACTTTTCTAGGTTTACATGGACTTATTTCTTACATTCTAAAGATGAGACTGCAAGCATACTGCAAGACTTTGTCAAACAGGTTGAAAAGCAGTTTGACTTGCCAGTATAAGTCTTTAGGAGTGACAATGGCACAGAATTCAGAAATAGGGAGTTGGATGAGTTTTGTGTGTCAAAAGGAATTGTAAGGCAGTACAGCATTCCAAGGACACCAGAACAAAATGGGGTTGTTGAGAGAAAGAACAGGACATTGATTGAGGCTGCCAGAACCATGCTTGCTGATTCAGGTTTGCAATTAACTTTCTGGGCAGAGGCAGTAAACACTGCTTGCTATGTCCAAAACAGAGTTTTAATAAACCCCAGGCATCAAAAGACTACCTGTGAAATTCTGTATAAAATCAAACCACTGATCTCATACTTTAAAGTTTTTGGCTGCCCATGCTTCATTTTAAACTTAAAAGATTCAATTTCTAAGTTTGCAGCCAAAATAGACTATGGTTATCATTTGGGATACTCAACCACTGCTAAGGCCTACAAAGTGTTTAACACCAGGACTAAAACAGTGGAAGAGAATTTGAATGTGAAGTTCAATGAACTTTCTTCAATGAAAATCCCTGCAAACCCTTCTGAGTTATTTGATCTTTGATATAATTACTTTTGAAAATGTTTCTATCAAGACTAACAGTGCAGGTCCATCTCAACCTCCTCCATCAGACAATGGATATGAAATTATCATTCCTCAACAGAAGATCACATCCATTGCCAGAGCAGCAGATGTTCAAAAGAACTGTAAAAGCTCATCCACTGCTACCTCAACAATTGTTGACCAAAGTAGTCCTCAAACCCCTGATTCCACATCCTCAAACACTGTTGATAAAAATCTTCAAACAGTGGATAAAAATCAACATGTTTCGACACCACCTCCTCCTATCCCTCCACCTCCATTTCAAGACACTGTTGGATCATCAAAGTCACCAACAGTTGTTAGCGCAGATGATTCACATCTATAACCCTCACCATTAAATGCCATTGTTCCATACAAAGGAGATTTAATCTTCTTGAAGTCTCATCCACCTGACCAAATCATTTGCAACATCAGTGAAAGGGTGCTCACCAGAAGTCAATCCCAAAACATCTGTCTTTTTGCTGGTTTTCTATCACTTCATCAACCTGTCAAGTACCAAGAGGCACTAAAAGACAACAGTTGGGTGGAAGCCATGCAAGAGGAGCTCCAACAGTTTAAAAGACAACAAGTATGGGAGCGTGTACCACTGCCAGAGGGTGTGAGTCCTATTGGCATAAAGTGGGTCTTCAAAAATAAAACTGATGAAAGGGGCATTATTGTCAAGAATAAAGCAAGGCTAGTGGTTCAAGGGTTCAGACAAGAAGAGGGCATTGACTATGATGAAACTTTTGCCCCTATAGCAAGATTGGAAACAATCAGACTGTTCCTGGCCTTTGCTGTTAACCACAACATAAAGGTGTTTTAAATGGATATTAAATGTGCATTCCTCTATGGTAAGATTCAAGAAGAGGTATATGTTTGTCAACCTCCTGGTTTTGAGGATCCATTTAATCCAAATCATCTTTACAAGCTAAATAAAGCTTTGTATGGCCTGAAACAAGCACCTAGAGCCTGGTATGAAACTCTTTCCACCTTTCTTCTCTCTATTGGTTTCACAAGAGGCAAAATTGACAAAACACAGTTTTTAAAATGGAGAGGGAAAGACTTGATGATTGTCCAGATTTATGTGGATGACATCATTTTTGGAAGCACATGTTCCAAAATGTGTGAAGAGTTCAGAAAACTCATGACCGCTGAGTTTGTGATGAGTGCAATGGGTGAACTACAGTGCTTTCTTGGTCTCTAAGTAAAGCAATTGCAAAATGGTACTTTCATTCATCAAGGAAAATATGCCAAAGAACTCTTAAACAAATTTGAGATGAATGATTGCAAACCATGTAGTACACCCATAGCAACCACAAAGATAGTCATGTCTGATGAGAAAGATGATTTGGTTGATCAAACTCTTTATAGAAGCATGATTGGGTCTTTATTGTACCTAACTGCATCTAGGCCAGACATCATGTTTGCAACATGTGTTTGTGCAAGATCCCAATCAGCCCCTAGAAAGTCAAATCTTATTGCTGTAAAAAGGATATTCAGATACTTAAAAGGTGCTCCCATACTTGGTATCTGGTATCCAGCTGATGGAAATATCAAGCTTTCAGGTTTCTCAGACAGTGACTTTGCTGGATGCAACACAACAAGAAAGTCCACTTCAGGAGGGTGCCAATTCCTAGGCAATTGCTTAGTGTCTTAGCAAAGCAAAAAAGCAAGAAGTTGTTTCAATATCGAGTATATAGCTGCTGCAAGCTGTACAGCCTAACTGTTATGGCTTCAAAATCAACTGCTGGATTTTGGTATCACTGCCTTAAAGACACCTCTCATGTTGGACAGTCAGACATCAGAAAATATCATCAAAAATCCAGTTTCACATTCTACCACCAAGCACATTGACATCAGACATCACTTTGTGAGGGATTGCTATGAAAAAGGTTTGATTTCTCTGCACCATGTTCCAAGTAAAGAGCAGCTGGCAGATGTGCTAACAAAGGCTTTAGACACATCCACCTTTGAAAGCTTGATCTCTAGGATTGGCATGCTGAACATGGAATAACAGGCAAAATCCTGTTTTTTCTATGAATAAAAGCATTAAAACGTTTTCAGAAAATCAAAAATCCATCCTTAAAAATAGCTAAAAATGAAACTTTTCATTAAAATCCTTAAAAGTCTGTCATACCCACTGTTTTGGTTCAAACATCTGATCTATTGATATCATCCACTGCTGAAAGTCAACCTCTGTTCCTTCATTTTCATTGTTATTCACTGTTGTCAAACCTCAGTGTTTTAACCCACTGATGGCTATCCACTGATAGTTAAAAGTCAGCCACGGTTTTCATTATTTACCACTGTAAACCACTGATATCGATCATCAGTGGTTTCCTAAACAACTGTCTTCCATTATTCATCAAAGGTTGTCACGTGGACAGTACTTAGCCGTCAGATCTTTGTAACCGCTGCCACGCCAGCATTCACTTTTTCACTATTATAAAACCCTGATTAAACCCCAATCAAAGGTTTCACTGCCGTATCGACTTCAAACGTTCTTTCAAAAGCAGTTTCCATTACAAATCCTTCAAATTACTCATCTTCTTCTTCGTCTCGCAACTACCTTCAAATCACCATGGCTCTCGCACTAAAAACCCCTCATAACTACCTGTGTACACTTGAGAAAACAAGTCAAAACACAACATTTCACTCCATTATTGACACTCTCTCGTATTCAAAGTACAAAACTTTGTTGACTTGTAACGCACCAATTTACCTTGATACCCTACGTGATTTCTGGAAACATTCACAAGTTGAAGTTCAGGACAAAAAGCCCTGGCCTATTATTTCAACCGTAAGAGGAATTCAGGTTGCTGTCACACCAAAAACCATTTCTGAGGTTTTTGAAATCAATGATCATACAGGTAAAAGTTATTTCCCAAAGGAAGAATATCAAACTGATTTAATTGAGAGGGGGTATGAAGAACAAATGAAAAAAAAAATACTTTGCAAAAAGGGAGTTTTCCACCTCCCATGAGATTTTTACTCCATACCCTCCTCGTGTGTGTGTCAAATAAAACAACAACTTTTAATGAAATACCATTGAAAATCCAATACCTGGGTTATGCTATAATGGCTGAAGTTGATTTTAACTACTCCCAGGAGATTTTCAATGACATGGTCAAAAATGTTAATAATATCAAAGAAAAGAAAAAACCATTCTTATTGTTTCCAAGGTTTTTAAGTTTTTATTTACAAAAGAAAATTCCAAAGGATAGTGCACATGTGCTTATCCAAGGAAATCCTTTTCAAATAAATAGGCTATCTTCTGAAACTTTCACAAGGCTGTCCAAACCTTCTAAAATACAAACAAAAGAACCTGAGCAGAATTTAGCTAAGATATCCTCTTTTCCTCAGGTCCCTGCTGTTGAGCCCACTGCTCCTGGTGATCACAGCAGCACAACCACTGTTGTGAAACCCACACCAAACATCCCTAAACAGCCCAAAAAGAAAATTACCAAAAAGCCCCCCAAACCCTCTAAAAAGGATCTTCTGGAAGATGAGATCCCATAAGTAACTCCTGTGACAACACAAAAGTCAGCAATAACCACTGCTGCTACTTCCTCACAGCAGATGGGAGAAAGATCTCAACCTGAGCCTAAAACTCCTTATGCATCCTCTCAAAAGGATCAGGTTGTATCCACGGGGACACCACATTATGAAGCTCTGGATTCACTTGAATCTATCTTCCACAGCCCTGCTCCCGGGGCAAATTCTCTTTCAACCCCAATCCTCACTACACAACTCCCACCATCAATTATACCTCTGTTGGATGCACTTGATATGGATCAGACACAAATCAGTTCTTCTCAACCACCTATCACTGAGAATATACATCAACAAGTGACAGAGTCTGGTTCTTCTATCTTTGCTAACCCACCAACAGCTGAGGAGGTTACACTGTGGGAATTACACGTAATTCCTGTCAGTAGTTCAAGTGGAGCAGCTACTACAGGTGTTGAATCCACTGATTTACACATGGACAGTAGTTTCATTAGTAAGACTCCCTTGAAGGCAATTTCCTCTTTGGGAACCAAGGTGACCACTAGTGTGTTTCCATTACACACTGGTGTGTTTACTAAGGCAACCACTGCTGAGGAAAGAATTCCCAGTACCAAGAACAAGGGGCATCATTGGATGATTTTTGGGAAACTTTTCCTAAGACAAGTACTGATACAACCACTGTTAGTGGGAAATCAGATGATCCCATTCACTTGGGTGATGGTTTAAAATACAAGGAATTGACGGAGAAAGTAGACAAAATTGAAACCTCTGTTGCAGATATCGAAAATATGCTGCAACAGTTGTTACAATCTCAAAGAGCTCCACCCACTGCTGCAACATCTGCTCCATCCCCCACTGAGCTATGGCACTTATTTCAACCAATGCTTCATCAACAACAATAGTTTGCTGATCACCAACATGAGATCCAGCTTCAAATGTTCAGAAATATGATGGAAACTAGGTATAAAGGCACTCAAGCTGACATAAAGGCCATTAAAGCTCATTTGCTCCAAACGACTGGCACTTCTCCTCCTACAGTTGTTTTTTTTGAAAACCCTGATGATGCCAAAAAGGGGGAGAAAGGAAAATAAGGTTTATATCTACCACTAGATCCAATGTCTAAACTTGTGGTAGAAATTCCAAGGACAGATGGTTCTAAAACGGTTGATGTGACTCAAAATGCATTTGCTGATCAAAAAGCAAACAAGAAAGAGTCTATGGAAATAAAAGGGTCAAAAATATTTGAATAAGAGAAGAAAGTTATGATGGAAAAGGAAGAACAGGGTACTTCTACAACTAAAAGAAGAAAGCCTACCAGAAAGGTTAGCCAACCCAAAACCACACCTTCCAAAACCACCAAATATACTCCTCAAATCCCTAAAAGTTCCTCACATCAAACCTCCAAGCCAACAGATGTTGAGACATCTGTTGAATCAACAGTTGTTGATACTCCAGTTGTTTCAAAAGATGTTATTTCAACCACTACACTCACCACTTCATCAACCAACACTCAATCCACTGCCATACCAAAAACAACACCACCATCACAAAAACCACCTGCCAAAAAGCAGAAGACAACAGTTGATACATCAACAGTTGTAGTGACAACAGTGGTTGAAACACCAGTTGTTTCAACAGCTGTTAGTTAGTCACCCATCACTTCAAACACCACCATTCAACCAACAAATACACCACCAACCACTCCAAAGCACAAAAGGAGAAGGGTAACAAATATTGTACTTGAAGATGACACTTCTCCACTTCCAACATCTTCACAACCTCTGATACTAGCCACTATTCCAAACCCTGTTCCAATCTCTTCTGTTCAAGCCCTTGATCCAAACACTGCCTTAGTCCGTTTGGGAGTACAATATCCTTTAGATCTTCCAGCTGTCAGGGCGGAGATCAAATCCTTCTACTCTGAAGATGATCCTAAAAAGAGGAAACTCCCATCTCTTCAAGGTTATCCTTTGCCAAGAAACATAGAAGAGTATCTTCAATTAAAGGCCAAACAAGCAGAGGATATATCACAAAGAGACACAATGGGAAAGTCTGACAAAGATATTCAGAGGAACCTGCAATATCTGCTCACCAAAGTTAGAACTTTAGAGTAGTTCTCAAAAGACCTTTGTCAGAAATTATCAGAAAAGGATGATGAAAGTTTGAAGCAAGACTATATTGAGCACATCATGGCATACAAGAAATATAGGGCAGAAAAGTATCAGTACAAGGAATGGACCATTAGTGAACTCAAAGAGGAGATAGCAAGAATTCAAAATATGCTTGAAGACAAAGTAAAGCAAACTCCTCCAGTCTGGTCCAATTACAAAAAGAATGTACCAGAAAGGGCTTTGAAGCTGAAAAGAATGAAAGAAGAGCTTATAGCTGCAGACTATGGGTCAAGGAATCAGGTTACAAGGTGGACAGAGGTGAAAGTGTTAGATACCTACAAAAGGTTGGAAGAATTAAGGAAGAAAGATCCCACTGCTCCCAAAAAGCCAGATTATCCAGAAACAGTGGTTCCAGTCAAACAGACCTTGCCAATTAGAAGATCCACTGCTCCACCTGCTGCTATCCTTTATCAAAGAAGGAAGCAAAAGCAGATGGATGCAGAAGCAAAAGAAGACAAGGCTCAAGAAGAATACATTATGAAGATGGTTCTTCAGACAATGTTGGCAGAAAATTCAGACTTAGCAAAATCTCAAGCCCCTGCCAAAGTTGTCGTAACCAGGCCTCCTTCTCCAAACTCATCTAAAATAAAAACTCTCCTAAGAAACCCACTGGATTCAAAGATACTAAAGTGGAAGTCTGATCAAAAGACCCACGTATTGACTCTGCTCAAGTCCAGTGGTGAAGTGAAGCATATATCAAGGGAAAATGCACTTGATCTGAGTGTAGAAGATTTACAAGATCTCCTTGAGCTTCCACTGTACAGGGATGAAGATGATGAGGATTCCATGAACTTTGAATTACAATTCAAAGGGCAAGTTAGGGAATTCTTGATGAGGCAATAAAGATCCAGAATAATGAAGGTTTTTGGCATCATCTGTTTCAGGGGGAGATTGTTGGGATTGAACCCTACAAAGGAACAATTGATAAAGCCAAAACTGGTTCAGATCAGTGGATTAATCATAAGCAGTTGTTTGTACATTTCTTCTCCCTTGAACAGTGGCCATAACATCTGATGGTCTCAAGTACTTCTCTTCACAACTGCTGATTGAACTAAAGACTGTTGAAGATAAAGCACCGATGCTTAATCTACTGATATGCCTCAAGTACTGCTGAAGACCCAAAGCACTGCTGGAGTTATAACAGTGGAATGAAGAATGAGTAGTTTACTTTATGCTTTGTATTATACTTGTAATCAGTTGTTTAGTTATCAGTGGTTGTAGGTTGTTAGGAGGTTAGATGTCATTTTCATGGTGACGTCAGCCAAAGATGCTCAGTGGTTGTTCTGTACTATAAATAGAACAGTATTCTGTACTGTTCTATTAGCTCTTCTTCACCAAGTCATTTTGTACGAACAATCAAGTGAGCTCAGGCTGAGGGGGAGATTATGTGCATGCATGCATTGTAATTGATTATTGTAATAAATACAATCATTCGATTATATGTCAAACATATTTGCTGAAACTTATTCTTCCATTGATTGTGTGTTGAAAGTTTATTTCATTTAATTCCGCTGCAATACATCTCTATTTCATCTTCATTCTTTTTAAACAAACACAATCAAAAGAAACTCAGATCTTAATAATAATTAATACCATAGCTAGTCAGAGTACAAGCGGTAAATCGAGAGATACCACTTAGAATAAAATCACTTCTACTAGTGATACAAAAGTGGTGAAACTTTTCTAAAAACATTATGTGATAATATAGCACATTTCTTAACAAGCATATCACCGAAATATATCTAAAGCACATGGCAATCTTTCACCTTTTTTTATATTTTGTTTTATTTTCAGGTACTAGTGATACATAAGTGGTGAAACTTATCTAAAAACATTATGTGATAATATAGCACATTTCTTAACAAACATATCACCGAAATATATCTAAAGCACATGGCAATCTTTCACCTTTTTTTTTATTTTCGGGGTTAATGGGTCATAGATTCAAATTAAATTTGTATTAAATATAAAAAAAATATTTATCATCTGATATTTTTTATAATTATATGATAGACTATTTTATAGAAGTATCTTAATAGTTTCATTATTACTTGATATTATTTTTTTAACGTCCAACAAAGTCGGACTACCCGGGTACACCTATAGGCAAAATGGCACTCACGCATGCAATCGTAGACTGCGCTAATGACCCGGTCTATCACCAATTCCAAAGGAAACCCTTAGCTTGGGCATGGCATTTTATCACAAACAAGACCCAACCGACGAATATAAAATATATTAATAATGGAACAACAATAACAACAATAAATTAATTATTTAAAACCTCGTAATATCTCACGTTTTTTAAACTTCAGACAAAAACTTAAAATTAGCAAATAGGTGAAATGAAATTATAAAATTAATTTATATGAATTATAATTTTTAACATCATACGGATGATAAGAAAGAAAATAGAAAGAATATTCAAAAACTAATAAATTCAAGAGTAAAATCTATGTTAAAAAATAAATTAGGATTCACTTAAGCTTTGTGAAGCCCTCGATGTTTGGTTGTTTTATCATTCCTCATGAACCTCTTCAGCAACCGGTTGGATATTATCTGTTGACATATCGTGTTTCCCTCGCCCTTTAAAATCATATTACGTAGAATTGCACAAGCATACATTATGTTTCTAGTTTTGTTAGCCTTCCAAAACCGTGCCAAATTTTGTGCTTTAGTACACCGAATACCCGTTCAATATCCTTTCTTGTCGATTCTTGGGTTGCTTTGAATTTCTTTCTTTATCACCATGTGGGCATGTATACAATTTGAAAGTCGTAACCTATTCAGAATAAATTTCTTCAAAAGATAATAACTTTATTCCATTGACACATGATTAAACAAGCTTCAAGGTTAAGTATTTACAAATTCTGTTATAGGGTGATAGATATCTATGACAAGAAATATTTATAGAAACCGAAATGGAGTGACATCCAACAAATTGTGTGCTTTAATTTTTACTGTAAGTAAAAGTTATATTTATAGGAGACACAATAATAAAAAAAATAATATTATTTATATACAATATTATGTTAATGTAATACGTAATTTCAGTCATATGTAGAGTATATATTTGTGTATTACATATTTTTAAGTATTCGACGCATGTAATGCATGTATGTAATTTCAGTCATATGTAGAATATATATTTGTGTATTACATATTTTTAGTATCCGACGCGTGTAATGCGCGTACTATTATGGTATTTTAGTGTTGCTAATTAACAAAGGCTGGTTTTGATTATAGATTTAAGTTATTGTATGAACTGCCGTATGATAATAAAAATACGTCATCAAGTTTTTTTACAAATAATATAAGTATATCGTTTTTATTATATAACACTGTGTAATACATTACACTATAACCTATTAATAATAATATAAATAAACAGTAAAATAATAACCTAATTAAGTCTAGTCATTTTTTGAATAGAATAAACTAACAAAACTAAATAAAATCAGTTAACTAATTTATCCAAAGTTTAACAAAAGCTCATATGGCAAGGCAAGTTTACAATAATGAAAATGTTAAACGCTTCACTTTATAAGTGACACCATCACCTTCCACTGATAATTCTTTCTGCGACAAACTTTCTTGGATTTTCAGGCTATCGGGTTGAGATTCCATCAAGCAAGACAATCTC
Source organism: Helianthus tuberosus (assembly GCA_030545235.1). NCBI lineage: Eukaryota > Viridiplantae > Streptophyta > Magnoliopsida > Asterales > Asteraceae > Helianthus > Helianthus tuberosus. Next base: position 6,779,913 of record JARYGA010059718.1, on the reverse strand, counting down.
ATTAGTAGTTTAAAGATAGAGGTGCGCAAAAAAAAAAAAAAAAAAAAAAAAAAGAAAAAAAGAAGAACCGTACCCAGTAAAAAGACCCGGAATCGGTTTTTTTTAATACCCGGGTATTCTATACCCGAAATCGGAACCAACCCTACCCGGGCATGCATTTTGATCTTAATACCTGAAACCGGAACTGGAACTGATCATACCCGATTAATACCCAAAATCGGACAAGAACCGTAACCGGAACAGATTATACCCAGCTATACCCCCTAAACCGGACAAGAACCGTAACCGGAACAGATTATACCCGACCATACCCGATACATGATTTTAATATCTTTCGTTTAATTTTATGTTAGTGCATTTAATTTAATTTTTCTTACTAATACAATGCATATGTAATAATAATAAACAATTAATACGAGAAAATAGAGTAATAAAAACGCAATAGAGTATTAAAAATATGAAAATATAGAATTAAAAAACTCGGAAATAGGGTATAAAGAACCCGAAAATAGGGTATTTTAATACTTGGTTTCTTAAGAACTGAAACCGAACCCTACCTAGAACTGGGCACATAGGGTATGGTTTTTTTTGTCAAATAACCAAAACCGGAACCGAACCGGTTATAGCAATAACTGCTTCCAACCTTTAAAATGAGAAACCGAAACCGGTTCCATACCGGTTATTAAAAATACCCGGTTTGTGCACCTCTAGTTAAAGGTGGGGGAGCATACTAGGACTGTGGACCTACATATACCTTATAGAGAAACATTGACAAAATTAGAAACATGAGATGTAAAGATTGATTTTTACAAAAGTAGTGGAGCAGCTAAGGTAAGCTGAGGTACTGGTAGTGGTGACATGAACAACACATAAAAATCTGGCCACCAAAAAGCTTTTTTCTAGTGCTTATTTTACTATACAAAATAAAAAATATGAGATGTACAGATTGATTTTTACAACAAAAGCAGTGGTGCAGCTGAGTTACAGGGTGACATGAACAACACATAAAAATCTGGCCACCAAAAAGCTTTTGTCTAGTGCTTATTTTACTATGAATGCCCATTGGTTTAAACAAACTCATCTTTCTTTAATAACAAACTAGGGACGCAAACGATTTGATTTAGACTCGCAAGCATAGTTATATTCCATAATAAAATAACTAAACACATGTAGAAGATCTAGTATAGTCGTATACAGTTATATATTTACTAAATTAACAATTATTATACTAATATATATAAAGTAAGTCGATCTAAAATAGCTAACATACGCGAGTATAAAAAGAATATCGGAATTCATTTGTACACCTAACCAAATTGAGGAAGTTGATAACTGTAAGATAAAATCTCTTTTCATTAATATATGAATATTTTAAGGGTGGAGAGCAGCTTCAACTATTGGTGTTTTAACTATCTTGTGCATATATCAAACTAACAACCCATATCAAGACCTTAGATAATGAACAAAGCGAGATCCAACATTCTTAAAATGCATAATTAATCATGAACTTATCTTCTGTTATATGTAGCATCATTTTTTCGGTTCTTCTCGGTTTGACATGAAAACTTTGTACATTAATTAGAGACAAAGAAAAAGCGCAGAACAATAGCTACATTATCATTTATGCTTCATTTGTACATTATCATTTATGCTTCAAAGTTTTCTCTATACGCAATATCTTCCCTTTTAAGAAAGCATGTCGTTCTTTATTTTATTGGGTGTGGAGGATTTGACTAGAGCAGAGAATGACGAGCAGAGGATTATTCCTCTGCTCAGAGAAGACCAAGCAGACTAGCAGGTTTTCTTTTGTTACTGTAGTTAAATTCTATAACCCTAATTGTGCCCTATAAATACTTCTCATTTTTGTACCTGTACACTTTGAGTACCTAATACAAAGAGAGAACTAGTTGTGGAGAGTGGATGTAGATCAAACTTGATCGAACCGCTATAAATCTTGTGTTCTTGTGATTTAGAGTGTGTGCATGTGTGAGCTTGCTGTGGGTTGTGATTTGTGTTCGTGTGATAACCGTTCTAATGACGTGGGTACTCGGAGTTCCCAGTCAGCAAAACCAAGGTTAATAACAATCACAAGAAAACAACAAATAATCCTAAACATAAACTGAAAGTAAGGAGCTGGAAGTCGGAAGCTGAAAGCTCCCGACAGAAAGCTGATATACCAATGGCTTGTGACAGGGAGCTAAAGTTACTGTATAACCTTGGAACTTGAACCCAACAAGTCTGTCGCAACCCACGACCCCACCCCGGGAGCGGGAGCCACGGGCAACAGCCGGTGGTATCGGTGTTTATTAATTTGGCAGCGGAAATGAGACATCAGGATCGTAGTTAGGAACTAAATTTCAGAGTTTCAAAACACCAAACTTTTATATTAAACAACTGGGATAAAACTCATATTTCATTCATAATATCTTTAAAGGGATAAACCCTAGTTGCTCAAAACATAAACTTTTTATTTAGGTAACTTTATAGCCACTTTCTTTAAACCTTCAGTGCTCCATAGCTGACTTCTAATAGCTTTCACATCAAGTTACCTTAAACGCGTTTTAAAAACATTTTATCAGCAAGAAATACTGGCGAGTGCATTCCAATTTATAAAATGACACATTGTTATAATTTACAGCATTAAGAGTTTTTACATTTGTTTATATCTACCAATTTCTCAACACAGTATTGCTACTGGGGCAGCCTTTGTCCCCCGTGCTTGCGGTCATGCTAATATTGGCTAACCCGTCGTCCAACATTAACGAGTGTCAAGTAATGTATACAAAACCCCACATACTGATGATAATTGTAGAATTACAAAAAACTTAATCACTGTAAATACAACTGATAAACATTTAGGGTTTTGTAAAATATTTGAAATAATGGCTCACAAACGGTGAGAGAGTATGACTCACATTGTAAACTTAGGTATTCCTATGGGCTTCCTAGTAATATTTCTTGAATTTCTATTAAAAACATACAATGCACATGTGTTAGTAAGATAACCCAAATCACATTAGCCATACAACACGAGACAGAACCCCAACGAACTTAGTCAGGCAGAGCCTCGACATGCGTTGGGGGGTCCTAAATCAATCGGGTAGGGTAACGAATTAGTGATTGGGGTTAAAATACTTACAACGGGGCAGAGCTTCGTGTTTTAGGGGTATAATTTTCAGATTATGGGGACAGAGAGAAAGAAGATTGATGAACGATGTTGAAAGGTAGTGAACTGCTCAATTTATAGTTGAATTTGGTCTCTCTCGCGCCCCGCGACCCCCTCCCCCGATCCTCTCGTGCCCCGCGAGGGCTCCCTAGCTATGGATAGGGTTGCCTGGTCACGAGCCTAGCTTCGACGCGTGTGGTGCCACGTGACACAAGGGGTGTCCGGCAAGATAAGGCATGTCATGTAATACCCGTCTTAATAATCACGATTTTAATAATAATCTAAGCATTTTTACTTGAAAATACGTCCATTCAAAAACTTTTAAAAAGTTATCATTCATACATGTCTAGCATAATCAGTTAACATCCCTACTAGTTTTTAAAACATTCATAATTTAACAATCAGCGTTTACACGGCACGCATTGACTAAACAAAATATAACATGGCGGAAGCTTCGAAAGTAGTGTGTTCGGTTCTTGGAACTTGTTTGATCTTCATCCGTGTGCGTAATTCGATCACCTAAATTCAAAACCAACATGAAAGTTAGTTTTGATAAGTTAAATACATGTTAAAACAAGTTTCATGAGTCAAAACAACAAAATTCAAACAAATTACAACGTTTAAGGGCGTCGCGCTACGCGACGGTTATAAGGGGTGGGTGTCGCGCGACGCTACACCCCATTTTCGGCAGAAGGTGTGTTCTTTGCTGCTGCAAATGCCCAGCTCCGAATTTCAACAAATTTCTAACTTCAAAACTCCATAACTTTCGATCTAGATGTCCGTTTCGCGTGATTCTTTTTCCTACACGTTCGTAATTTAATTTTCCATCACATGGAGTTAAAATTCAACATTCAAACTATTAAAATTCTAAATTTTTAAACATTCGGCTTATTATTCAAATTCAACATTTTGACCCGTTTGCATTTAAAATCACGAACTTGTTTCAAAATAGTCATGGGGCATACGCCCATGTAATTAACTCAAATTCTTTATCCCAGATTCATAACATTTGTGAGTTACGCGGCCAATATCTAAGTTATGTGCGTAACCCGTTTTGACCCGTTTAAAAAGTCTTATGCATTTATGCATTAATCTCACTCTTCTCTTTTTGCACTTTACATTTCCTCATAATAGGTATCTACCTATATTCCATAATCCCCATACAAGTTCCTAAATAACCCATATGGGTCGTTTGCCCAATTTACCCATTAAGGGCTTTTTGGTCAATTTTAGTCCTTTATTTTACGACGAAGGACTTTCACTAATATTTGACCAAAATATCGCTAGTAACTATAAATCTAAATATGCGTACCTGGCTCGGGTCATAGCATCGAGCCATTTACATTAGTTTTGCTTTAAATTTTCTAGTTAAAGCAACGCAAACATATGTTATTTCCAGTGATCATAAAACTCAACAAGTAGTCGTCAGTTATTATTGTCAAATGGTATTAACACATCATTTGACCCGTTTAGTCGACATGACTATTTATCTACATAAGATGGTATTTTAATACCATCTCGCCCCTTAAACCTATTCTAGTTTACACCATGATTTCTTATTACTTAAAGGACATTCCTTGAAATATTTGACCCGTTAAGATTTACACCAAAAGGTTGCCTTCTTAAATCTTTTATCTATCCATCAACTCATATACGGATTATTAATTAGCCACTTTTACCCATCAAGGTTCACCCCTTAACGCGATGTTCAAAATTCCTTATTGGTTAGTCTTCACTCGACTAATCTACTGTTTTACCCTCTTTATCAAAGTTTTTGGTTTCTTACCATTTTTCTTTATTCCGACTTACAATGTATTGTGCCGGAACATAGTATCTCAATTACTTAACATAATTCAAAATCAATACATCACAAGTAAGTGTATTGTAATTAAAAGGGGGTGTAAGTTTAACTTACCTTGCATCCGAAAGACGCTTTTCCTTTACACTTGATTCGTTTGACCCGCTTCCTTTCCAAGCATCCACCTAGCTTTTCAAGCGTCAAACTATCATCATAATTCATAAGACGGTTAGATTAGTCATCATTAATTATGACTATTCCATCTTACGGATTTTACATCCAAATTTACCATTTGATTTCATTTTGGTCAGTTTGACTTTTAAAGGTCAAACTGCCTATTAGCATAAGTGATTATACTATGAAACTCGACAATTCATTTAAGCACTTGTCAAGTATCCGATAGGCATTATTCTTACGCCACCGTTTTAACTACTTTTCAAGTCTAAGTTCATGCTATTATTAACACCTATTTAACTTAGCTCTTGATTATCAAAGCTAATTATTCATTCGTTAAGCAAGAACTAAAGGTTTCCATCTACATGTAAAACCCGTTTCATCATAGCATTAGACATTCATCCGAACATCTAATTTAATCAAGTTCTACATATTAATTAGTAGACATCATGATTCCTACACCTTTTACATGAACGAAATCACCAATTTCATCATAACATACAAAACCCATTTCGAGTCATGTATGAGCATTCACTCGAACTTATAAATTGTTCAAGTATTTTGCTCCAACTATCAAATATGATGATTTCTAAGCACATGCATATCATCATCTTTACTATTTAGTCAAAACCCACTTAGCTCATACTTGATGAATTGAGAAATCACTAGTTTATGGCACAATTCTACAAATTTGCATCTAGGGTTTGCTCCTAGACATAGATTCAACCCAATATCACTCATGTATACAACATTCATCACATAATTTTCGATTATGAGTGTTTATCATACATTCAAGACATCACCAAATTACAAAATTCGACATACCTTGGGATTCCCTAGCTTAGGTGATCACGAATTTTATTAAAGCCCCAAATTCTTGGCTTGATTTTTCCTTGATTTTGATCAAATTTATGGATTTTGGGTTCACTTGGTAGAACCCCTTTTTGCTCCTGGGAAAAAGTCGACCAAACACACACTCATGTGTGTGTTTTGGTTTTTAATTTGATTTAATTATAATTATCTTTCATGTCTTACCCTTTTAGTCCCTCAAGGTTTTAAGTTTTATAAAAAGTTTAATTAATCCATGTTTCCTTCATTGTTTTAATCTCACTTGACTAAATAGGTTGATTATTCCTAGTTAACTTAATGGGTTCGGGAAGTTACAACCCGTTATATTTTAAGTCCCGTTACCTCGGGCCTTTTATAAGCTTTATTTCCTCAAAAGCTTTTATTCACTTTCTTATTTAATATTAGGTTTATTTATTTAAATCCTAATATTCACCGGGTTTACTTTTACCACTTACGGTATTTTACCCGTTTATTTTCGGTTACTTTAATATAATTTAATAAACCCGTTTTTGGGGTGTTACATGTCACGCCCTACGACACACTCGGGTTTCCCTGTCGCGGCCCGTGAGCGAAAGAAAATAATGATTTTATTTGTTTTTAATAAAAATTAAAGTTATACGGTTTCGGTTATTTGTCTACGAAGCGTTTTAGGGCGTTTTCGAGGGTTGTTATATTCTCCCCACCTTGTTTTAAATCTCGTCCTCGAGATTCACTGGAATAGGTGTGGATATCTTCGTTGCATTTTTTACTCGAGTTCCCATGTGTACCTGGTCCTCTCTTTGAATCCCATTTTACTTTGACCAGAATTAATCTCTTGTGTTTGAGATTCTTGATCTTTCTATCTTCAATCTGAATGGGCTTTTCTACAAACTTAAGTTTCTCATTTACCTCTATATCTTGAAGAGGTATTACAAATGATTAATCTGTTAAGCACTTCTTGAGGTTACATACATGAAATACATCATGTATTTCTGCCATTTCCTCTGGCAACTGTATCTAATAAGCTTCTGGTCCTATTCTTCTGATAATTTCAAAAGGTCCAACATACCGTGGGCTTAGCTTTCCTCTTTTAATGAATCTGACAACTCCTTTCCATGGAGAAACTTTTAACAATACCTTATCTCCAACTTGAAATTCCAATGGTTTTCGCCTGTTGTCTGCATAACTCTTTTGACGATCTCGTGCTGATTTCAATCTTTCCTTGACTTGAATAATTTTGTCAGTTGTTTCTTGTACAATCTCAAGTCCAGACATTTGCTTGTCTCCAATCTCTGCCCAACATACTGGTGTTCACTATTTTCCTCCATAGAGTGCTTCAAATGATGCAGCATTGATGCTGGTATGATAACTGTTGTTGTAAGAAAATTCTATTAAAGGTAAATGATCGTCCTAATTTCCTCCAAAATCAATTACACCGGTTCTAAGCATCTCTTCCATTGTTTGGATTGTTCTTTCGCTGTGACACCTGGGTCACTGCCACCATCAAACAAATACCAAACAAATGAAATATTGTATTTCATATTTGGGATTTGTATAAATATGTGTATCATTTGCACATATCAATTTTTGTTTAATTCCAAACTCTAAATCGCTTTCTGGAAGGTTATACGCGCACCGATGCTTAAATATAACCAGTTTAATGCAACAAACACTCTGGAATAGTGAATTAAGCTTAACATACCTTAAATAACCTTTACATAACTTAGAAATAAGTTTTGAAGGCTTTGGTATGGCAAAATCAAGTTAAATCGCTTACAGGGACTAAAGTTGACAAACTGCGAAAGAATGCCAATCTGAACTGTAACAGACATTCCGGAACATGACCATAAGTTAAACATGCCATAAATATCCTTTACATATCTTAGAAATAGGCTTTGAGGGGTTCGGTGTGCTAAAATAAACTTTTGGGTCTTTCAGGGACTAAAAGCGTCAAAAAGTGCACAAGTTTGCACTTTCGCGCATAACTTACGTTCTGAATACATCCGGACATCCAAAAATTTATGTAAGTGCTAAAATATTTTATTTTAGTGTTTGGCATAAGAAAAATCCATTCGTCATGCATTTTGGATCGTTTTTTTTCCCGCTTATGCGCATTCCGACGTAATTAAGCGAACATCGCGATCATACGACCAAACGAATTGACATCCGACATATTTTTGAGCATGTTTCATGTCCACAATGTTTAGGCATCATTTTAGGGCCTTAAAGTTGGCTCTACGGGCCTTAGAAGTGTCGGAAATGGCATAAACACATAACAGGGACCAAAACTGTCATTTCTGAAAGATGTTTGCTGATACATCGAATCTGGTCCGTTCCACTTGTTGCACATGGTTTTGGGGAATCTATGGGCTGGTATTGTGGGCACATGGTATTACAATACCATGGGTGCTAGTGTATGGCCAAGATTGAAGCACTTTTTCCAAGAAACGATCCTAACGGTTCGGGAAATCCTATAAATACCCCATGCCTTCTTTTGCAAAACCCACAAGAATTTTGATTTGAGAAACTCTAAGTTGAAACCATTGTTTCATACCTGAGTTACTTGGATCAAGATTAGCATTCGGGGACCCTTCGTAAGTATTCTTTCGTTCTTTTCTTTCTTTTATTGCTTTTCGAGTCCGAAAGTCAAACTTTGTTTGACTTTCTGCGTTGACCAGTTTATGGTCAATGCGAAGTTCGTTTGAACTTCGCAACGTCCTACTGATTACCACGTTGTCTAGGGTCGTAAGGGTAAGCGATCTGATAAATCGCTTATACCTTCGAACCCGACCCATTTGGTCGATCATTAGGATCCGACCAAATACATTAGGTAACCATAGTATATAGGGAATAACCTTCCGAGGTTATACCTTATGGTCACGACGTTTAAGTAGTTGTATGATAGGTAGTTTATATGCCTTAGGTAAAATTACCAAAATACCCCTTTGATGCCAAAATTCATTTTAAACATATGTGACATAACTTTTGACATCTAAACTGATTTGACAACAATATTAAAAATGTTAAGGCATATTTTACTTGTCATAGGACTAGTTAGGCGGTCCGAACGCGTTTCACGCGAACGACGCGTTAAAGTAGCATAAGCTACCTAAACGGGTCGTAATGGGTCGTAAGCGCTTAGACTAGGTTTCATTTAGTATGTAGGCTTATGTAAACCATACTACATGAGTTCCAATACTCATCTGGTTTACGAGCCCTCATTCTATCCGATCCTCCGATATAGGTCCGGTTTATTAACATAGTTACCTATATTAGGTGCCGTTTGATTCCGAGATCTCTAGCATTGCTTGGTGGTTATCTTAGGACTTCTGAGCAATCTCAAGTGAGTACATAGACCCCTCTTTTACTGTTTTCCAAACATTTTGGGGTGGAACACATGTACCGACTTGTTACTTTCATGCTTTCCTGTTTTCACTTTATGTACTTGCTATGTTCATTAGTACATTTATAGTACATGATTTCATTACATTTCTGCTATGTATGTTGACTGGTAGCATGCTAGCACATTGATTTACATGACTTTTCTGCTTTGTATGTTAACTTAGCATACTTAGTACATTATTTTACATTACATTCTATGCTATGTATGCCCATTGTGTGCGTACTTAGTACATTATTTTACATTACATTCTATGCTATGTATGCCCATTGTGTGCGTACTTAGTACATTATTTTACATTACATTTTATGCTTACCTTTTGGTATGACATTTGGTTTGTTTAAACTATACTCTACATTCATTAACACCGATCATGCCGCTCGGTAGTAGGTAGTGTACCATAGGACTTGACAAATCCCATTCCTGTAATCTCGGGTTTGTTTGGATGGAAGGAATGACCGAATCCGAATGCATTTTTTTTTTATAACCTTGACTAAAAGGGTTATCCGACTGTCGCAAGGCTTGGATGTATGAATTTTCACAATACCGCATAAATGTCTATATCAGTATAGCATGCATTTATTACACAAAACATAACTTTGATTTAAACCATGTTTTACTTCAATACCTTGTTTTTGTGCATTTTACATATGGTTTAGTTGATATATTTCACTTACCATACATAAACATTTGTTACACATTACTTGACTACTTTTGGACTATCAACATTTGACATGGTTTATACAAGGACTTTTGACAATTGGTTTAAACATAGACATTATACATTGTTGGTTGGTTGACTTACATTTGACATAAACATTAGACATAGACATTAGACATTTGATTATACATAAACATTTTACTTTGGTGGTTTGGTTTGAGTAAGTGATTTAAGTAACGAGGCGTGTGTAATATGATACAAGCATGGTGGATACGCCGCTGGTACTTCCTATATATAAGTGTTTGTATGGTATCACATATTGTAGCGTTATTTGAATCATTTCAATTTGAGACATATAACATTTTATACAAATAACATACTTTTCACAAGACATTGTTTTACAAAACAACTTATCTTATACAAACTCATTTTACTTGGTTATTCAGTTAACCATACATTATTCTCTTACTTATACATATCATCTGATCTTATTGCTTTTCAAACGATTTACAAAACAAAGCAAACTACAAGGTTCATGACTAAACATTTTCTTAAACATAAGTCATGAATCTCATTTTCACAAAACCTATGTATCTCACACGCATTTTTATGCTGACGTACCTATTTTCACATGTGTTTTCAGGAGATGATGCATAGGACTTATCAAGATACACTTAGGCGGACTTGGGCCTTAGTGACAATAAAAGATGCAAGACTAGTTATTTATGTTATGTTTCTTTGATTGGCAAGACATTGTAACTCTTTTATTTAATAAAACAATATTTCAGTTTCCATGTGTTATGAAACAATGATTCTGTTACAACACTCCCCGACGTTTCCGCCACGTTTTGTTGTTCTACGTGGTCGGGGTGTGACAGAAAAGTTGGTATCAGAGCTCATGGTTATAGGGAATTAGGTTATTAGTAATACTTTGACCTAGTCTATAACCTTCCTAGGACCCTAACGCGAGTTTACTTGCGTTTAGTCATAAAACAATACTGTCACCTATCCTTAGGCGACAACCACAACAAGAACATAAATTTCAAAACCGCTTTGAAAACTAATCATCTGTTCTAGGATGATTGATTACTAGGTTTTGAACCCTCTGTTATATGGTTTTGAACCCCTTTGAATTTTCAAAATATCGTCAAAGTTGGTTCTTATAATGTGAACACATGCAAACTGGAAGAGTGAATACCTGTACCCTGAGTTTTCTGTCGAAGGCTAGAGTGTTCGTACAAATCCGCAGTATCGGACCAGTCACTCTTACCTGGGAACTCTTGGGGTGAGTGTTCACTTATAGGCGAGCATGTCTTCAGTGATACATTAATATGATCCGCTTACTTTGATTTGTCACCGTCTCATTTGTTTGCCTTAGGTAACAAACAAATGATCGCAAATTCTTATGCATTGCCATTCTGTTTTGTTTAGCCGATGACGTTTCACTTGTTTCTTCCTATGTCTTTCATTTTCTTCTAGAATGTCTCTTCATCACGATGACGCCCAGATATCCGAGCAGACTGCCAAATTCGCTCAGCGAATAGGCGAAGTCGTCCTGAAGACTGTGGAATTAGGAATTGCCATGTATCGTCTCCAGGATGAAGCCACTCAAGAGTCACCAAGACAGGCAGGACCTAGTCAGGTGACAGCACCACCAGCCAAGAAACCAATCGAGGAATCAAAGACCATGGATGAACGATCCCCTAGGAAGTCAAAGAAGCGAAAGGCTTCTCAGAACTTCGCCGTGGTCGCTCACAGTGGTAAAGCCGTCCCCAACCAACCAGCTCAACCCCCTGCTAGGAAGCCATACAATGGAACTGCACCCTTGTGCAACCAATGTAACCTTCATCATCATGCTAGGGTGAGGTGCCGTAAATGCCAGATTTGTGGACTTATAGGTCATACAGCAAGGGTTTGCCCAATTACAGCTGTACCAAATCAAGCTGGCGACAATCCTGCTCAAGCTCGTTTCTCACGAGGGTCTTGCTACAACTGTGGCGAGATGGGCCATTTCCAAAGGGATTGCCCAAAGCTTGCTAATGCAAATCTGACCCACGGATGAGCAGTTGGCTGAGTAGAAGTTGTTGCTGTCTTATGCTTTTGTTTCTTTCGTTTTCTAGTAATGTGAAACAATATGTCTTGTTCATAAATAAAAGTTGTTGTTCGCAATTCTGAGATACAAGTATAGTTACATGTGTGTATGATTTTTCCTATGATACCTGCATTAAGGAACTATGTTCCTTACAAACTACTCTTGTGATTCTCTCTTACAAGTGATCGCTCATAATTTCCTCGAAAGTTCTAAGTACTCGTTTCATTCTAAGATACGAAGTACAGAAAGTAAAGTGACATTATGAGTAATCATGCTTCTGCACATCTGTGCCTTTGAATCCTTGGTTAGATAACTAAGGGTATTTTCAAATCTCTTACCCATTACGTTTTGATTTTTAACATACATAGTACAAGTATTTCAAAAACAACCTTCATAATTTCAAAATGTTTCATATAGTCTGAAAACAATATTAGCACCATACATTTTCTTATCAAGTGCATGATTTCAAAAGCATTATATATAAGGTTTCAAAAACATTGAACACATTTTTTTTAGAACCCCATGCATTGTTTTCAAAAATATTTTTCTCATACATTGACTTAACCTTCAAATTCTGCTTCATATGTCGCCTTGACATATCAAGCATCTCAACTTCATAAGCATTCTTACTTCATGTTTTGACATAAGCACATCCAGTGCAAGGTTTCAAAACATCTTCAACTTCTAAAATCCATATGGGATCTTTTTATCTTCACAATTTGATCCTTGTGGATAATTGTCATACAAATCAGAGTCCTTAATTGGATTCCTTATGTACCTTAATTCGAACACTTCGGTTTCTAATAATCAAAATCGAATTTTCTTTTTGAATCTTTCTATCTTTATAGTTAGATTCTTGATAACATTTAAAGTACCAAATGAAATCCACGAAATGGATTCCTAGTGTGCTTTAAATGCATGTACGCAAGTAACAAGGCAAATTAACAAACAATTTTGTGGTTATATGACTATGTGTTATGTATCTTGTGTTTTCTTTTATGCATTTTTGTGTTTTTGTATACTCTGGATACTCGTTATCCAAATCCTCGTAGAATCTTTCATATCTTAATATGAGGGATTCGTAGTAGGATATTCAAAAAAGGTACTACCTTAAATCCTTAATGGGCTTCTATGTAATAGTTAAGACCCTTGGATTATATAGTACCACTCCATGATTCATAAGAGACCCTTTAGTGGTCCAGTCAAAAAGATTGATTCACAATTTGGTTAAAGGACGACATCTAGTGATGTAGCTGAACAGACTCCTTGATAGTCTATTTAGATCATTTAATGATTTAATTAAAAGGACTCTATGGCGGTCTAGTCACACTCATCACAGGATTGTTCATTTGGTTTTACCCTACACATTATAAAATAGACTGTGTGAACTGTGCAAGGAATTGTCTACCTATGGACGCGTACATAATTATGAAATTTAGTGCACAGAAACCCAGTAAGATTTATTATGTGTAAGAACCGATAGCGACAACAATAACAAAATGAGAACGATGTAATGGAGGTACGGTGGACGCACCAATGGCGCTTCATATACTTGTATATAAGTGTCCCTCTTACATTGCAAGCATAATGTTATTAAGGTTACTAGAAGTTCAGAACCTTCACCAATGTTGTTCGATCTTTTCAACTTCATGTTTTCAAGCTCTCAAAAGTTTCCTCTGATTAAATTTCGAGACGAAATTTCCTAAAGTAGGGGAGACTGTGACACCTGGGTCACTGCGACCATCAAACAAATACCAAACCAATGAAATATTGTATTTCATATTTAGGATTTGTATAAATATGTGTATCATTTGCATATATCAATTTTTGTTCAATTCCAAACTCTAAATCGCTTTCTGAAAGGTTATACGCGCACCGATGCGTAAATATAACCAGTTTAATGCAACAAACACTCTAGAATAGTGACATAAGCTTAACATACCTTAAATAACCTTTACATAACTTAGAAATAAGTTTTGAAGGCTTTGGTATGGCAAAATCAAGTTAAATCGCTTACAGGGACTAAAGTTGACAAACTGCGAAAGTATGCCAATCTGAACTGTAACAGACATTCTGGAACATGACCATAAGTTAAACATGCCATAAATATCCTTTACATAGCTTAGAAATAGGCTTTGAGGGGTTCGGTGTGCTAAAATAAACTTTTGGGTCTTTCAGGGACTAAAAGCGTCAAAAAGTGCACAAGTTTGCACTTTCGCGCATAACTTACGTTCTGAATACATCCGGACATCCAAAAATTTATGTAAGCACTAAAATATTTTATTTTAGTGTTTGGCATAAGAAAAATCCATTCGTCATGCATTTTGGATCGTTTTTTTTTTTCGCGCTTATGCGTATTCCGTCGTAATTAAGCGAACATCGCAATCATACGACCAAACGAACTGAAATCCGACATATTTTTGAGCATGTTTCATGTCCACAATGTTTAGGCATCATTTTAGGGCCTTAAAGTTGGCTCTACGGGCCTTAGAAGTGTCGGAAATGGCATAAACACATAACAGGGACCAAAACTGTCATTTCTAAAAGATGTTTGCTGATACATCGAATCTGGTCCGTTCCACTTGTTGCACATGGTTTTGGGGAATCTATGGGCTGGTATTGTGGGCACATGGTATTACAATACCATGGGTGCTAGTGTATGGCCAAGATTGAAGCACTTTTTCCATGAAACGATCCTAACGGTTCGGGAAATCCTATAAATACCCCATGCCTTCTTTTGCAAAACCCACAAGAATTTTGATTTGAGAAACTCTAAGTTGAAACCATTGTTTCATACCTGAGTTACTTGGATCGAGATTAGCATTCGGGGACCCTTCGTAAGTATTCTTTCGTTCTTTTCTTTCTTTTATTGCTTTTCGAGTCCGAAAGTCAAACTTTGTTTGACTTTCTCCGTTGACCAGTTTATGGTCAATGCGAAGTTCGTTTGAACTTCGCAACGTGATTTTAATCACGATGGTTATAGTCCCTTGTGACTATGCCTACTGATTACCACGTTGTCTAGGGCCGTAAGGGTAAGCGATCTGATAGATCGCTTATACCTTCGAACCCGACCCATTTGGTCGATCATTAGGATCCGACCAAATACATTAGGTGACCATAGTATATAGGGAATAACCTACCGAGGTTATACCTTATGGTCACGACGTTTAAGTAGTTGTATGATAGGTAGTTTATATGCCTTAGGTAAAATTACCAAAATACCCCTTTGATGCCAAAATTCATTTTAAACATATGTGACATAACTTTTGACATCTAAACTGATTTGACAACAATATTAAAAATGTTAAGGCATATTTTACTTGTAATAGGACTAGTTAGGCGGTCCGAACGCGTTTCACGCGAACGACGCGTTAAAGTAGCATAAGCTACCTAAACGGGTCGTAATGGGTCGTAAGCGCTTAGACTAGGTTTCATTTAGTATGTAGGCTTTTGTAAACCATACTACATGAGTTCCAATACTCATCTGGTGTACGAGCCCTCATTCTATCCGATCCTCCGATATAGGTCCGGTTTATTAACATAGTTACCTATATTAGGTGCCGTTTGATTCCGAGATCTCTAGCATTGCTTGGTGGTTATCTTAGGACTTCTGAGCAATCTCAAGTGAGTACATAGACCCCTCTTTTACTGTTTTCCAAACATTTTGGGGTGGAACACATGTGCCGACTTGTTACTTTCATGCTTTCCTGTTTTCACATCATATACTTGCTATGTTCATTAGTACATTTATAGTACATGATTTCATTACATTTCTGCTATGTATGTTGACTGGTAGCATGCTAGCACATTGATTTACATGACTTTTCTGCTTTGTATGTTAACTTAGCATACTTAGTACATTATTTTACATTACATTCTATGCTATGTATGCCCATTGTGTGCGTACTTAGTACATTATTTTACATTACATTCTATGCTATGTATGCCCATTGTGTGCGTACTTAGTACATTATTTTACATTACATTTTATGCTTACATTTTGGTATGACATTTGGTTTGTTTAAACTATACTGTACATTCATTAACACCGATCATGCCGCTCGGTAGTAGGTAGTGGTACCATAGGACTTGACAAATCCCATTCCTGTAATCTCGGGTTTGTTTGGATGGAAGGAATGACCGAATCCGAATACATTTTTTTTATAACCTTGACTAAAAGGGTTATCCGACTGTCGCAAGGCTTGGATGCATGAATTTTCACAATACCGCATAAATGTCTATATCAGTATAGCATGCATTTATTACACAAAACATAACTTTGATTTAAACCATGTTTTACTTCAATACCTTGTTTTTGTGCATTTTACATATGGTTTAGTTGATATATTTCACCTACCATACATAAACATTTGTTACACATTACTTGACTACTTTTGGACTATCAACATTTGACATGGTTTATACAAGGACTTTTGACAATTGATTTAAACATAGACATTATACATTGTTGGTTGGTTGACTTACATTTGACATAAACATTAGACATAGACATTAGACATTTGATTATACATAAACATTTTACTTTGGTGGTTTGGTTTGAGTAAGTGATTTAAGTAACGAGGCGTGTGTAATATGATACAAGCATGGTGGATACGCCGCTGGTACTTCCTATATATAAGTGTTTGTATGGTATCACATATTGTAGCGTTATTTGAATCATTTCAATTTGAGACATATAACATTTTATACAAATAACATACTTTTCACAAGACATTGTTTTACAAAACAACTTATCTTATACAAACTCATTTTACTTGGTTATTCAGTTAACCATACATTATTCTCTTACTTATACATATCATCTGATCTTATTGCTTTTCAAACGATTTACAAAACAAAGCAAACTACAAGGTTCATGACTAAACATTTTCTTAAACATAAGTCATGAATCTCATTTTCACAAAACCTATGTATCTCACACGCATTTTTATGCTGACGTACCTATTTTCACATGTGTTTTCAGGAGATGATGCATAGGACTTATCAAGATACACTTAGGCGGACTTGGGCCTTAGTGACAATAAAAGATGCAAGACTAGTTATTTATGTTATGTTTCTTTGATTGTCAAGACATTGTAACTCTTTTATTTAATAAAACAATATTTCAATTTCCATGTGTTATGAAACAATGATTCTGTTACAACACTCCCCGACGTTTCCGCCACGTTTTGTTGTTCTACGTGGTCGGGGTGTGACATTCGCTTTGTCCGTCCGTTTGAGGATGATAGCTGTGCTTAGATTTAATCTGGTTCCCATTGCTCTTTGGAAACTTGTCCAAAAATGAGACGTAAAACGGTTGTCTCTGTCAGACACAATAGATAAAGGAATTCCACGTAATGAAACTAATTCGTTTACATATAGTTTGGCTAACTGTTCCATACTGAAAGTTTACTTCATTGGTAAGAAATTAGCAGATTTGGTTAATATGTCTACAATCACCCAGATTGTATCATTACTTTTTCGTGTCTTGGGTTGTTTGGTAACAAAGTCCATGGTTATGAATTACCATTTCCATATTGGAATTTCGAATTGTTGCAATAATCCTGAAGGTTTCTGATGTTCAGCTTTAACCTGGGAACAAGTTAAACATTTAGCAACATAATTTGCTATATCCTTTTTCATTCCTATCCACTAGAAATTCTTTCTTAAGTCTTGAAACATTTTGTTACTACCGGGATGTATTGTATATTTAGACTTATGGGCTTCTTCTAGAATTTGGTTTCGTAGAATAGGTATCCAGATTCCTTTCTTATGAAATCTCCAAATTCCATATGCTCCTTTTTTCTAATTCCTTGATCATTCCTTTTAGACCTTCAGCATCGTCCTTGATTGTTGTTTCATGTATCCTTTTCACTTGTTCATTCAAATCTATCTGAAGGTTTAGTCTAAGAGAGCGTACTCTTTTTGGCTTTTCATGGTATTTCCTACTTAAAGCATCAGCTACTATGTTAGCTTTTCCTGCATGATACTGGATATCACAATCATAATCACTAAGAATTTCCATCCAACTTCTTATCCTCATGTTTAATTCCTTTTGTCCGAAGACATATCTTAAATTCTTATGATCAGTGAAAATAACAAACTTACTACCATAAAGATAGTGTCTCCAAATCTTAAGGGCAAAAATTATCGCTCCTAACTCTAGATCATGTGTCGTATAATTCTCTTCATGTTTCTTAAGCTGTCTAGAGGCATAAGCAATTACCTTTTGACGTTGCATCAACACACATCCATATCCTAACTTGGATGCATCACAATAGAATACAAAGTCTTCAGTTCCTTCAGGCAACACGAGTATTGGTGTGTTGGTTAACCTTTGCTTCAAAATCTTGAATGCTTCCTCTTGTTTTGGTGCCCATTCAAACTTAACTGATTTGCAAGTCAGTTAGGTTAATGGAATGGCTATTCTAGAGAAATCTTGAAAAAAACGTCTATAATATCCTGCCAGTCCAAGAAAACTTCTCACTTCTGTGGGTGACTCAGGGACTTTCCATTTGGTAATCGCCTCGATCTTTGTGGGATCCACATGAATTCTTTCATGATTAACCAGATGTCCAAGGAATTGCACTTCTTGCAACCAGAATTCACACTTTGAGAATTTAGCATAAAGCTTTTCCTTTCTCAATAATGTCAGTAGTATATGCAAATGTTCTGCATGTTCCTCGTTACTCTTAGAGTAAATTAGAATATCATCTATAGAGACAATTATGAATTTATCTAGGTATGGTTTACATATTTTGTTCATCATGTCCATAAATGCGGCTAGGGCATTGGTTAGACCAAACGGCATGACTGTAAATTCATAATAACCGTACCTCGTTCTGAAAGCAGTTTTAGGAATGTCATCTTCATGTACTTTCAGTTGATGATATCATGAGCGTAAGTCGATCTTAGAAAAGAATCAGGCTCCTTGAAGTTGATCGAAATGGCCATCGATTCTCGGTAATGGGTACCGATTTTTAATCGTAACCTTATTCAGTTCTAGGTAATCAATGCACATACGCATTGACCCGTCTTTCTTCTTAACAAATAACACCGGTGCTCCCCATGGTGATGAACTAGGCTGTATAAAACCTTTTGCTAGCAATTTGTCCAATTTTTTCTTCAATTCCTACATCTCTGTTGGTGCTAGTCGATATGGTGCTTTGGCAATCGGTGCCGTTCCTGGTATTAGGTGAATTCTAAATTCAACCTCTCGATCTGGCGGTAATCCAGGAAACTCTTCTGGAAAGACATCTGAGAATTTAGATACTACGGGAATATCTTTTAATTCTTTTCCTTTAGTGTTAATGATTACATAAATCATATATACCATTCCTCCTTTCCGTGTGTAACTTGCAGCTTTCATCACAGAGATGAACTTTGTTGACCTCGTTGGTTTATCTCCTTTAATTGTGATCTTTTTGCCAGTTGGCGTACTTACTTGTACAGACTTTTGATCACATAATATTCGCACATGATTGGCTACTAACCAATCCATTCCTAACACTATATCGAATCTGGCTAGATCCATTTTTAACAGGTTAGCAGTAAAGTTTTGACTTAAAATTTCTATCTTTGCTTCCTGCAGGATTTCACTTTCTTGATAGAGCTTCCATTTTCCGTCTCCACCAGACATACTTGTTGAAGTTTAGTTAATGATTGATTGAGAAGTTTGCAGAAAGAAGTATTTATGAAACTTTGGTTTGCACCAGAGTCAAATAATACTTTAGCGTAAACATCACTAACTAAAAACGTACCGGCAATCACATCCGAGATCATCTTGGCTTCCGTAGCTGTCAGAAAAAAGGCTATGGCGTTCTTCTTGGGTCATTCTGTTGCCTTTGCTTTGTTGGTTGTTGCTAGAGCTAGTTTCGGACAGTTCGGTTTAATGTGGCCAACTTCTCCACAATTGTAGCATACTCGGACGATAGCTTTCGTTCGACATTCTTCTTCCTTATGTCCGAGTTTATTGCAAAAATTACAATACCTTGCGCATTTTCCGTAATACTTTTTCATACATATCTTACAGAAAGGTGAAGAAAATGAACCTATTTCTTTTCCACGTAATTCCTAAGTAATCTTCTGAGCTAGATTCTTTTTTTGATTTTCCTCTTGTGTGCGTACCAATTCATCTGTCAGAGTGTTGGCAAGTTCCACTACTTCTTCTATGGTTTATGGCCTGGCTGCCTTAACTACATGCCTGATCTCACTGATTAGTCCCCAGATGCATCGGGAGATTAATACTGGTTTTGGTGAGGCTAGTGTTGGTACTATCCTTGCATATTCAAAGAATATGGTTGTGTATTCCCTGCAATCTACCCCAATCATTTTATGATTCAAAAACTTATTAGCAATCTGTTCTTTTTCATGAGGATGGCAGAATTTCCTTTCAACTATCTCCTTAAAGTTGGTCCATTCCATGTTATAAACCCTGTCACTTCCTCTTGATTGGAGAATGGTTTTAAAAACTTAATTTATATACTTTAAAAAATATGGTTTTAAAAACTAGTGTTTATAAAATAGAAAATGTATATAAACATAGCTAATATGTATACATTAATATATTATTTATAAGAAAACGTGTTATAACAGATATGATATAGAAAATATAATATTTAATATTACTTTGAATTTTTAATTATGTAGGAAGATTTTTTTTTATTAAATAGTGTCATTTTTAAGATCATAATATTATTTGAGGGGGAAGTTTTAAAATGAAATAATTTAAAAGGAAAGTTTTAGAATGAGATATTTTTTAGGAGGGGGAGTTTTTGGATGAAATATTTTGGGACCCACTAAGACTCAATATAGCCTATTAGATTATGGGTTATGGGGCGGGGGCGGGGGTTGGGTACAAACGCCCAAGTCACCACCCTGGGTGGGCTTGGGTTTCGGCATGGCCCCTTGGGCGGGGGTTTCAGCCCGGGCGTTGGGCGGGCCTAGCGGTCTTCCATGGCCGGCTCTCATTTGCTGTGTTGGCTAGGCTATACATGGCTAGGATTTTTTTTTTTGTGTGCATTTTTATAATAACTGAAAAAAAAATTATAACACGTGGCCAACCCACGCGGGCTAGCCACGCCCCGCCATACCGACCCAACATGTAACTGACCAGCGGTGCCCCTCGAAATCCACGTGTCAACCCATGCCCCAAACCCTCGCCCCACCATACCCCACGGTCTTAAGACATATGTGATCTGATTGACCATTTTGTTACATTAAAGCTCAGTATGGTTCATTAAACGATAAATATATGGTTGGAAGGAAATTACTCAAATAATAAAATGAAACTTTATAAATTTATAAACTTTAAAAATATAAGATTTTTGAAAAATGATATTTATAAAATAAAACATATTAAAAAATTTATATAAATGCAACTAATATGCATGCATTAACATAATATTTATTTGAAAACAAGTAATAACAAAAATGATTTAGAAAATTTAATATTTAATAAAAGTTTGAATTTTTAAATATGTAGTAATATTTTTTATATTAAGTAATGTAACTTTTTAAATGAAAATATTATTTGAGAGGGAAGTTTTAAAATCAAATATGAAATATTTTGGGGGGAAATTTTATGATAAAATATTTTGGAGATAAGTTTTAGAATAAAATATTTTGGAGGGAAGTTTAAATTTTAGAAAAAAAATTTGGGGGGGGGGGGGGGGGAAGAACTTTTAAACATGTAGTAAGTTTAACTTTTGGCCACATATTTTTTTAGTGACATTTGATATCATTTCGTCACACGAAATAAAGAAAATAATGATGGTGTGAGGAATGTTTATGTAAAACCATATGAAATTTTGCAATTATATGTGTGACTATTGTTTAACTTTTGGTCACACCATATAATGTGTGGCCATATGTGTTAGCTTTTAGCCACATTATCAAACATATATTGTGGTCCTAGATCGCATTTGGTCACGTTTTTCTTGTGTGACTGTTTTTTTAACGTGTGACTAAAGGTTTCGAATACACTTGTTTTTTGTCACATGAAACAAATATTGTGGTCGTATATCACATTTGGCCACACTTTTCTAGTGTGGCTAATAAATGATACATTTTTTTGTTAAAGTGTGCCTAAAAGTTCCGTATGCATGTGTTATTGGTCACACAAAAATAACTACTATGGCCGTAGATCACATTTGGCCACAGTTTGCTAGTGTGGCTAATAAATGTCACAGTTTTTTCTTAAAGTGTAACTAAAGGTTTCAAATACATGTGTTTTTTGTCACATGAAAAAAAATATGTGGTCGCAGATCACTTTTGGCCACACTTTCCGAGTTGTGGCTAGTAAATGTCACATTATTTTTTAAAGTTATGGCTAAAGGTTCTAAGCTGGTTTATAATGGTCACATTAATAATCAAATGTGTGGGTAAAGGTGTTTTAAAATGGTATGAATAACCTTTAGTCACACATTTGAAATAATGTGTGGCAGGGCTGTTTTGCCAAAAGTGTGGCCGTAGCCTATTTTTGACGTAGTGAGAAGCGTACATGATCTTATTCTCATTTGCACACTTACTTATTTTTAAAACTGTTTCTGTCTTTTCTATCCAGCGCAAGGCTGCAATGGCTCCTTCATTGCCTGAGAATTCTATCGGTTTGCATGATAAGAATTCTTTATAAGAACAACCATATGAGATGGTCCTTCTTCTTTTCGGAATTGGAGCTTGGATAAGTGGTCCGTTATTTCCATTCACGTTGTGGCTTGGTTCAGTGGGTGCACATTTACTCCCGATTACAGAATTATTTTCTGCCTTTTTAATAGTGTTGATAATATATGGCATGGAATCTATGATTCCTTGGGCTACTATGTGTTCGATGGCACTTTTATCCACTTGGTTTCCGTTATTATTGTTATTCTGGATTTCCTGATTTACTTCGTTTGACATCTGAATTGTAAACATTATCAGGTATTAATATCACAGAATAAATTAAATACAAACATATACTCAAGCACATTGAACCAAAATCATCGATCATTGCGACTTTACTCTTTTCATATTCATATATGCATCTATTACAATTATAACTGGAATTGAAACACTAGTAACTATGCATCGATATATATATTAATTTATATTTATCTTAGTTGATTTGATTTTTTTTATCAAAGAAACAGAAAATACACATACACACACACACACACACATATATATATATATGTATGTATGTATTAGGAGACTTGTTTCTAGTACTGCATTTCCTGCTCGTCATATTTCCAGACGAGTTTTTCTCCGATTTGGCGAATCCGATTTCCTTCTTCAACCAACTCTTCACCATATTGGAGAAGTTCTTCCACATTTTCATGGCTCATTGGTGGCATTGAGGCTTGCACTGGTTCAGGGTAAATTGGTTCTGGTTCTTTGCAAGGATATGGGTTATTCAGTAATTCCTAGAATGCCCGGTTGTCAGCCCACCACTAATCTAAATTGTTTGGTGCTGGGATCCTTGGTATCTCATTTGGATCAAAGGTTGGGATTGGAAGTTGGTTTTCCTGGTTTTGTTCTAGATTCATGGGTTGGTCAGGGAATAAGGGTAGAAGTTATGGGTCTGCTACTTGGTTGAGATCAAGTTCTGCTACTGCATTTTCTAACATATGAAAGTTTGCTATTTACCTATCCAATTCCTCTTCCCATAAGGGTCTAGCCTTTGTATTTTGAGTATTTCTTTCAGCTCTATTCACTATTCTTTGTTGTTGAAAATTTCTCATCATTTTTCTCCTTTCTAATTTTGCTCTACTAAACCACCCTCTCTTTTTAGGGGGAAAAGGTTTTTCGGATTTGGCTTTGAAAACAAAGATATCCTTGGAATCGGCTGTGCATTCTGGGGTTGCCTGGGATATTCCTTCATCCATGGGAGAATGAGGTAGATGACGGTAAGCGTCAGAAGTACCCTGATCACTCATACTGTAAACTAAGAAAATTGTCAAAAATGACAAAATAATAATATACATATTTACACAGAATAACACATAAATGATTTCCTAACACAATTGGTTAAAATTTAGGTATTAAAAGAACACCTAAATGGCTTAAACCAGTGGCTTTGATACCACCTTCTGTCGCAACCCCCGACCCTACCCCGGGAGCGGGAGCCGCGGGCAATAGCCGGTGGTATCTGTGTTTATTAATTTGGCAGCGGGAATGAGACATTAGGATCGTAGTTAGGAAATAAATTTCAGAGTTTCAAAACACCAAACTTTTATATTAAACAAACGGGATAAAACTCATATTTCATTCATAATATCTTTATAGGGATAAACCCTAGTTGCTGAAAACATAAACTTTTTATTTAGGTAACTTTATAGCCACTTTCTTTAAGCCTTCAGTGCTCCATAGCTGGCTTCTAATAGCTTTCACATCAAGTTACCTGAAATGCATTTTAAAACATTTTATCAGCAAGAAATACTGGCGAGTGCATTCCAGTTTATAAAATGACACATTGTTATAATTTACATCATTAAGAGTTTTTACATTTTTTTATATCACCACTAATGTCTTCAACTTGAAATTTGATCTTGAATCTGGTGAAATTTTGTAAATAAAAATTACAAAAATATGATTACTTAATATAATATTAAATATGCATAAAAATAAATTACTTAGTATATTAACAAAACAAAAAAAAAAAAAAAAAAAACGAAAAAGTATAGTAATGATTTTAGAATACATTGCCACCGGGTCTACAATTATTTAGGAGGTTTTATCACTTTATGCTTTAAGACTACACTTAAATGACGTATGGACCGTTTGACATGTGATTCCTTTTGTTTTAAGCTATACTTTTAAGATCCAACATAACCTGAATTGACAAGTCGATTTTTTCCAATTTGTTAGAGATAAAAAAGTGGCATTTTTGATTGTGTTCAGTTGAAGTGTTCTCTATTTATCCTAAATATTCTGTTAATTAAACTTTTTTCTGTTATTTTGCAGCCATGGTAACTCTCACCAAATCTTTTGTTGTAAGATAGTGGCTTGAAATCGGGCTAGTTATATACGAGAAGCCTCTTTTTTCTTCTTATTACAAATCACGTAAACAGGGCCGGTCCAACCATTTTAGAGGCCCTAGGCGAAAACACAATTTCGAGGCCCTTTTCCACATGTTGCTGTTTTAACTGTACTCCTTTATCCGGGCTTGAGTTATTGCACACCTTGATGTTTTCATTTCATATTAGATTTATTATCATAACCTTCTCCTATAATATCATCTATATCAACCTCTTTTTGTGTGATTCGTTTAAGGTTTCTAGTTTACTTTTTTTTCCTTTTTATAAACAACATGATTCGTACTTTCGATTTGACATAGAACTTAATCATATTTCCACCAAGGGAAGACCGATTGAATAGAACTATAGGAATACATATTACGATATTACATAACTAATTGATTTTAGGCCGATTGAACAATAGTGGTGGCCTCAAGTCGTTGATTAAATCAAGCGAGAAATGGGAAAATTGCAATATGTGTTCCAGTTTTTTCAATTTCTTTTTGTAAGTTAACATTTGTTTAGTATAACATTGATTGTATTTGCAACATGGGATTCGAAAGTTACTAAGAAGAATGAGAGTGGGTCTTTAGATGTGGAATTTTGGATTGCTCATATATCTAAAAATACAAGCCTAAAATGAAGTGGTATAATTTTTTTTAGAATTGGCGGATTGGAAGCCCCAAATTTTGGGAGGCCCTAGGCTAGAGCCTAGTTTCTTATAACTTAGGAGCCGGCCCTGCACGTAAAGAAAACAAAACTTCAGGTTAGACGACTACATGTTTGTAATATAATACTAGAGCTATCATAAGCATCATCGTCATTGTTTAGGTCTACATCTCTTGATGGCTATATTCCAGTAACAGATACTAAAAGAGTTGCCTTAGACTGCGGGGTATGGGGCGGGAGTTTGGGCGTGGGTAGGGGGAAAACGCCCAAGCCACCACCCCGGGTGGGCATGGGTTTCGGCGTGGCCCTTGGGGCATGGGTTTCAAGCCGGGTGTGGGGCGGTCTGGCCAAGCTGACATGGCGGGTTGTGAATGGCCAAACCAAACTAGCCGTTGGGCTAGCCGTTGGTCTATTTTAAAAAAAAAAAAAAATTTCTTTATAAATACTTTACAATATTTATCATTTTTCTCACACAAAATCAAACACATAAAACACAATCTCGCCATGAGTTCTTCAAGTTATACTGAATCGTCATCATCATCTGACGATGGGGCGGAAATATTTCTACAAACGATCGCGACGGTGGTGAAAGCTATCGTTGAAAACGAAGAGGAGGAGGAAGAGAGTCAACAACCTAAACGCAGGAGAAGGTACATCGCTCGTGAACGGGTCACCGCTAACGATTTGTTGGTAAGTGATTACTTCTCAGCTGAACCTAAGTATGATGAAAAAATGTTTAGGCGTCGTTTTCGTATGAGTAGAAACTTATTTTTAAGGATATCTAGAGATCTTGAGGAGAAGTATGTTTATTTTCAACAAAAACCCGATGTAACCGGGCAATTAGGATTTACTAAGTGGCAAAAGGTCACGGCCGCACTTAGGCAGTTAGCGTCCGGCAATAGTTCGGACATTATGGATGACTATTTAAAAATGTCTGCACGTGTAGCTATAGAAAGTCTTCACAACTTTTGTTCGTGTATTCTAGAACTCTATAGGAAAAGATATTTGAGAAAGCCCTCGTTCAGTGACATGCAACAATTATTGGAACATCACGCAGATTATCATGGGCTACCCGGGATGCTAGGTAGTTTAGATTGTATGAAATGGGCTTGGGAACTTTGTCCTACCCAATGGCAAGGCGCTCACACGAGCGGATTTCACGGGAGTCCAGCCATCATGCTTGAAGCGGTTGCGTCCCAAGATCTTTGGATATGGCATGCGTTCTTCGGTATGCCAGGTTCACATAATGATATTACCATCATAAACCACTTGCCCCTTTTCAATGATCGAGTAAATGGCATAGGACCCAAAGGAACTTTCTTTGTAAACGGGGTTGAGTACGTGTATGGGTACTACCTAGTTGATGGGATTTACCTAGAGTGGGGGGTTTTTGTAAAATCATTCACAAAACACGGTACGACAGATCCAAAGAGATTAAAGTTTAACAGGGTACAGATGGCTGCACATAAAGACGTCGAGCGAGCATTCGGTGTTTTGAAGAAAAGGTGGCGAATATTACAAATGCCTTGTCGACTATTGGACAAGGATCAGATTGGAAACGTGATGTACACATGTATCATTCTTCACAACATGATTTTGGAGGATGAAGGTAGAGCGGTCGTTACCTACTATGATGACGATGATTCCCAACCAGGTAACGTAACAGACCAAGATAAAGCGGGTAATGAATTTTGGATCAAGTCAGGGGATATACATCACAACCTTCGATCTGATTTGGTGGAACATGTTTCAACGATTCCTGGGTTCGAAACCGACGAAGACGACGAAGAATGATTGTTTTTTATTTTAATAATTATTATGTTTGTTTATGTATTTAAAAAAATATGTTTTTTTTATGTAGTTAATTAATTTAAATATATATTTAAAAAAATGGTGATGTGGCTAGGCCACGCCGGCCCAGCCACGCCCAACCCAAGCCCCACCATACCCCATTAAAACTTGGGTTTGGGTTATGAGAATTCAACATCCAGGTGTCAGCAATTGCCCCAACCCACGCCCAACCCAAGCCCCACCATACCCCGCAGTCTTACTTTTGGTCCATATATTCTGCATATTTATCGGCTTTTTCTATGACCTAAATAGTAGCCTTTAATTATGGTGTCTTTTGTCTGTTGTGTAGCTTTTCATTGTGGTGTCCTTTGTATTTATATTCAGTGTTTTTCAATGAAGAAAGTAAGAGAGATTGCTTATATCAAAGTTGAAAAATACATGGTCTACACCATGGCCTCAAAGGCTGAACTGGTCTTTCATGAGGATACAGACTATTTTGAACTTGTAACAAATGTCTACAAAGGCCATGCTGTAAACTGTTGAAGTGCTAGAAATGTAATGGATATGAATGCTCGTTGTGACGGATTATTGTTTATGTTATTTCTTATTATATACTAATGAGGTCAATTCTTATTATATGTTATTGAGCTCAATAACCGGCTCGATTAGAAAGTGAGCCTAACTCAGCTCGGCTCAGTTTGGCTCGCTCGTTAGCTTGGCTAAGTTTAGCTCAGATTTATTTACTTTTACTATATTTGATTTTTCTCTACATATAAGATATTACAAAAAAAAATCGATTATTATGTACATGCATGTAGAGTGCAAATGGATATTTATGGCATATTTGGGAATTCATCCTAATGAACTTATAGTGTATATTTTATTGAAATTTGAAAACTATTTTGTGTTTGGTTGAACTTGATTTTAGTTTGTAATGTATTAGGTTAATTTATTTTGGATATGTTAAATAGATTGCTCCATCACCGTCCATTCTTCTCCATCACCGTCCAATCTTCTCAAACCTTCTGGAAATCCGATTATTCAAACCTTCTCCATCACCGTCCAATCTTCTG
Organism: Helianthus tuberosus; assembly: GCA_030545235.1. Classification (NCBI taxonomy): domain Eukaryota; kingdom Viridiplantae; phylum Streptophyta; class Magnoliopsida; order Asterales; family Asteraceae; genus Helianthus; species Helianthus tuberosus. The sequence continues at coordinate 6,751,266 of JARYGA010059718.1, read as the reverse complement.
GAAATCCGATTATTCAAACCTTCTCCATTACCGATTATTCAGATCTGGAAATCCGATGATTTTTTGTTGTTTTTAACTTTGAAATCCTCCAGACCACCACTTCGTTTGAAATCCTCCACTTCGTTTGAAATCCACCACTTCGTTTGAAATCCTTCACTTCGTTTGAAATCCACCACTTCGTTTGCTCCCTCTGTTTGAAATCCTTCACTTTGTTTGGAATCCACCACTTCGTTTGAAATCCTTCACTTCGTTTTAACTTTGAAATCCTTCACTTCGTTTGAAATCCACCACTTCGTTTGAAATCCTCCACTTCGTTTGAAATCCTCCACTTCGTTTGAAATCCACCACTTCGTTTGCTCCCTCTGTTTGGAATCCTTCACTTCGTTTGAAATCCACCACTTCGTTTGAAATCCTTCACTTCGTTTTAACTTTGAAATCCTTCACTTCGTTTGAAATCCACCACTTCGTTTGAAATCCACCACTTCGTTTGAAATCCTCCACATCGTTTGAAATCCACCACTTCGTTTGAAATTCACCACTTCGTTTGAAATCCTCCAGACCGTGCGAATTCAGAGGAGGTTGTGCCACATTTGTGCAGAGATTATACCTTTTTGATTTGGTTATGGGGTGACATGTTTCTGCAGGGGTGCTCTTGAGGGTGGGCAATTTGGGGTTGCTACCCTCCCCCCCGCGTATAGAGGGTCTTTTCTTTTGCTCCCTCTGTTTCTTTTTCTTTTACCACTAACTCCCCTCGAGTTAGCGGTTTATTGTGTTACTTTTCTGTTGGCGTTTGATTTTGTGCATGGCCCCCGAGCGTAGAGGTAGAAACGCCAAGGCTGTTGGGCTGGCATCAGCATGTGATAGTGGGTTAAGGGCTTGCCCCCTAAAGCATTTCCATGAATGCAAGGATGGTAAACCGGGGTCTAGTGGGTTTTTTTCTTGAACACATACAAAGCACCCACCTTAAGACTGAAAACAGGAAGACCTATGTGAAGGAGGCTATCGCTAAGAATTTGGACATTTTTCTGGATGTGGGGGAAGTCCTAAGGGCAGGAGACAAATGGTTATGTGGGGAGTGCATGGTTTTGCATGCCCTTAGTAGGGGGTGCAAACATGGTGATGAGATGGTGTATTTTACTCAAATCTCGGGAGACGTGGACGATTTCATTGTTGGGATTAGGAAGCCATGCCAAGTGGTTGTCGACCCTCTAACACTCTCCCCGGAAGGGGTGGTAACCGATGTTGCCCTTCTCCAGCGTGTTTTTTCACTCCGTTTTCAAACCGTTAAATGCATCCCCCCAAGTTGTCGAATGGCGTTCGCTCAGGTTTTAACGGGTGCCTTACGTAAAGTGGTGGTGTCTCCAGGCTCGGTCGAAAATTGGGTTCAGTTGCTTTTGTTGCCGGGTTGTACACTGAGGGTTGTCAGGCCTTCTTCCAGGCAAGAGCGGAGATCAGGAAATAGAAAATCCCTGCAGTGCAACAGCATCTTGCAGGCGCTTGCATTGTGGAAAGATGGGTCTGGTTTTCCAGATCTGGTCTCTTCTCTCTTGAGCTGTGAGGGGGACTCTGAGGTGCCTAGGAGGGTTTCCGGAAAGGGCGAAGACAATAAAAAGGATCCCAATATCAAGCAATGCCTGCGGAAGGTCAGGGATGGGCATTTTACGGCAGCGGTCAAAGTTTTATGTTCTAGTGGGGTTGCCCCCTTTGGAGAATCAACCATGAAAGCTCTTATTGATAAACACCCGGTGATGCCACCCCCATCACTGCCTTCCAACCCCATTGTCCAACCCACTATTATTACATCAGAGGATTGCATGCTTAAATGTATCCAATCCTTCCCTAGAGGGACTTCTTGTGGCAGAGATGGGATGCGGGCCCAACACTTGTTGGATGCTATTGGTTGCGAGGGGTCGGTAAGTTCCTCGGGTCTGCTCACAGCTATTACTGGAGTCGTCAACCTATGGCTTGAAGGGCTTTGCCCTAAAGAGTTGGCAGAGTTTGTGGCCTCAGCCCCCCTCACCCCTTTATTGAAACCTGATAATGGCATTAGGCCTATCGCAGTGGGTGGCATCTGGCGTAGGTTGGTCTCTAAGGTGGCTATGAAGAAGGTTGGGAAGGACATGGCCCAGTATTTGGGGGATTTCCAATTTGGGGTTGGTACACCAAATGGGGCGGAGGCGGTGCTTCATAGTGCGAACAGGTTCCTTAACTCCTTTCATGAAGACGGGTCCATGGCCTTACTTACGGTAGACTTCACCAATGCTTTCAACATGGTTGACCGCTCAGCGTTCCTCCAACAGGTCCACCAACGTTGCCCATCTATCTATCGGTGGGTCCAGTTCCTGTACGCTCAACCCGCTCGGTTGTATGTTGGTAGCGAGTGTATCGGGGCCACCACTGGAGTGCAACAGGGAGATCCCTTGGGGCCCCTCCTCTTTGCCCTAGCCTTACACCCCCTTATTCTCCGTGTACAGGAGCACTGTAACCTCCCCTTTCATGCTTGGTATTTGGATGATGGTACGATCATAGGTAATGCAATGGAAGTTGCTAAAGCCTTGGACATCATCAACACGGAGGGACCATCCATAGGGCTCCATCTCAATACTAAGAAAATGGAAGTGTACTGGCCATCGTGTGACGGTCTCAAGGTGCAGGACGGCCTTTTCCCGAGGGGGATAGGTAGACCTGTGAGGGGGGTTAAGCTCCTTGGGGGGCGGTTAGCCGAGACCCTGCTTTTATTGGGGAATTAGCAGGGCGGCGGGCATCGACAGCGGTTGACCTTATGAAACTCTTGCCCTGCTTACAGGACCCCCAGTGCGAGCTTCTTCTTTTAAGGTCATGCATGGGGGTAGCTAAGTTACTGTTTGGGCTGCGGACCTGCCAACCTCACTTGATGGCAAATGCGGTATCCTGTTTTGACGATGGTCTCCGAAAGGCTATTGAAGACATTGTTGTTTGCGGGGGGCCCTACTTTGGTGAACTTCAGTGGCGTTTGGCATCTTTGCCGATGCGCCTGGGTGGTTTGGGCCTCCTCTCAGCCCGGGATGTTGGAGTTTATGCTTTTGTGGCGTCTAGAGCTCAGTCGTGTGTATTGCAAGACCACATCCTTCGGAACAGTGGGGTCGATAAGCTTGACGTAGACTACCAACAGGCCCTCGAGTATTTAAGTGTCTCTCTTCCAGACTTTGACATTGGTGGTTTCTCTAATATGGACACCGCCCCCCCAAAGCCACAAAAAACTTTGGCGAATGCTCTATTTGAGAAAATCGCTCAGAATCTGGGAGAAGCACTTGATCTGTCTCCCCGCCAGAAGGCGGTGATTGAGTGCTTGAAAGGCCCCCATGCGCAAGACTTTTTGACTGTTATCCCGATCGAGGGGCTGGGGCAATGCATGTCGGCTGTTGAGTATAGGGCTATCCTCAAATACCGGCTGATGATCCCTATGTATCCAGAAGACGAAACCTGCCCAATCTGCCGTAAAGCCTGCATGGATAAATACGGGGAGCATGCTGTTCATTGCAAGGAGCTCTCTGGTTTCAAATACCGGCATGACTGGGTGAGGGATGTTTTGGGGGACATCTTGAGGAGAGCAGGGATTTCTGCCAAGAAGGAGGCCCCTGTGAATTTCCTTACAGACCTCATGGAAGGGAGATCTACATTGAGACCAGCGGACCTGCTCGTCTTTGGCTGGGCGGGAGGAAAACATGCTTGTGTAGATCTCACAGGAGTCTCTCCCTTAGCTGGTTTAAGGGAAAATGGGTTTGTAGCAGGGCAAGCGGTAAAGAAAGCAGAATCTAAAAAGGTGGACAAACACGCTAAAACAAGTGCTGATAACCAACATGCATTTGTCCCCTTCGCCACCTTTGGGTCCTTGGCTCCAGAAGCTACCCGTTTGCTGACTAGGGTCGAACAGGTTGTCCACAGTAGTGGCTCATCAACAGGGGGGCAGGGGTTTGTTTTCAATAGGCTAGGGTTTGCTATCCAGAAAGGGGTAGCGACGCAGCTTGTTGCTCGCTTACCTGCGATATTGATGTAAAGTGCAATGTTGATGATTTATATAGAAAATGTTTATTTATTTTATAGAGATATGTTTTTTTAAATATCTATTAATAATTTAGCCTATTGAATTTTCAAAGATATCTTTTAAATTTTCATTTTAAAATCGTTCAAAGATATCTTTTAAATTTTCTTTTTAAAATCGAGCTAAACTAAGTCGAGCCGAGCTAGCTCGGTTAAAAACTAAACCGAGCTTGAGCTTCAAGTTTCAACGCGGTTTCAAATATGAGCCGAGCCGGCTCGGTTTATAATCGAGTCCAGCCTGAGCTTGCCCTGGCTCGACTCGGCTCGGCTCGTGAAGAGTCTGAAAAATATGTCTTTCATCTTTTTAGAAGGTAAATAATTTGTATAAATTGACATTTTCACAAGTTGTGAACAAATACTAGAGTTGGTTGTAGCAAGGTATAGACAAACCACAAATAATTGATTTTTGAAAGTAATAATATTGAAATGTCTATCATGTATTTACGTTTTTTACTTCTAATGTGTGAACAAATGCTAGAGTTGGTTGTAGCAAAGTATAGACAAACCACAAATAATTGATTTTTGAAAGTAATAATATTGAAATGTCTATCATGTCTGTACTTTTTTTTCTTATGTGATTAGACCATATATTTAAATAGGGGTGGGGTGACTACTGAACTAGACAAACACACAATGTTTGATACGATACGAAACGATAATGTAGTTAAAGAATGCCAAAGGGAATCATGATAAAGATTAGTTGAGAATTTTGTGTGATATGATGAGTACTATCATTGAACGCTTCATCGAATTGTAGGTTCGACCTATCCGAAAAGCTCGTGGCTCTCTCCAAGTTTGGTCAAAAAAAGCTTGGCTCAAAAACGACTCGGTCGTAAACGAGTCGTGCTCGAGCTAACCATGACTCGGCTCATGATCTTTAAAGCAACAAGATACAACTATTAGATAGTTATAAATCCCATTTTGCTAATGGGTAATATTTCATTACGTAATTATCTATTCAATACTTTATCGTTTTGATAATGATGCCTTTGTATTAAAACCAACACCATTGTTTTCTCATTATAATAAAATAAAAAAATAGTTCTTATTGAGATATTAAAGCTAACAAAAAAATTCAAGACAAGCAAATGTTAAGCTAATTAAAAAAATTAACATAAATTTCTTATTCTGGTTCATTATTGTGAATTGCAAAGTGTTGGGCTCCACACTAACTTGCAACTTTGAGCGGTCTCCTACTATATGTGCAACATATGTTGAATTAGCTCGACCTATATTGGTCACGCTTCTAGGAAAAGACACCACAAATGACTCCCTCGTTACTACTTGAACTGCCATAGAAGGGTAGTTTATCTCTTTTGTAGCCAACTTCATAGGGCAACTAGCATTTTTGTGGATCACACTTCCTAGGCTTTGAGATATGTTGCACCGTATCTTAAAATACTCTTAGACAGAGTTTTCATAGACTAGTCCCGGATATATGGCCTTCTGAGTATAGGGAAGCATTTAACTCGCTATGACACAATAACAAAAAAGAATGAGATGGCAGTTCAGGTTATCTTTTAATTAGTCATTATATAGAAAAAGAAGCAAACATGTTCATTAATAAGATTCAATCTACTCTAATATTTATGAGTGGGTGTTTGATGGCATGATCTCATAATAAATTGATTACATGCAAATGTATGATAATGATAAGATTAGTCTATACACAACTCAATAAGTGTTATGCTTGGGTAGGATATGCTATGCTCACACTCAAGGACATAACACATAATTCAAGTACCAATTACCTGTAGTCATTTGAGCTGATCTGATTGCGGAAGGAGACCACTTGGGATGAAAAGACTTTACGAAAGCTGTTGCAGCTGCCACCTGGGGGCAAGCAACTGATATCCCTGATAGGATGCTAAATTTCGCAGTGTTCTTATCCTATGTAACTTCAGATCTTATGGCTATTGGTGAAAAAGCTGCTAGAATTTCTACAACAGGGGCTATTACATCCGACTAGATGTAACACCCCAAATTTCATATGATATAAAAGAATATTATTTTCGTGATGCTAAATAACAGAAAACGGTAACTATAAAACGGTACCGTAAGAAAATGATGGTAAGTTTAAATATATGTATGTAACTAAGTTAAACAAAAGAAAAGAGACCAAGTTAGTATGGGAAATAAAAAAATTTAAACACACTTTAAAAGACAAGGGGGATAATGTGTAAATGTGTAATGAATTTGATAAAAAAAAAGAAGCCAGTGTTGTCCATTCCCATTTATCGGGACAGGAAGATAAACTCACAGATTCAATCAAATGGGATAACTCACTAATTTCCCGCAACTCCTCCTCGGAAAGACAGACGCCTAGACCAGTTCCAAACGAGCACTGCAGAGCTAACCTAAGAAGACAGTCTATCCGCAACCCTGCATTTTTTAGCTTTCTCCAGACTGAAGAGAGAAGGGAACCTGTTCTTAAGAGGCATCAGCTCTAGCCACGGGTCAATCCAAAACCTGATATCTTTGCCGTTACCAATCTTCCCACGGACCAGCTGATTAAAACCAACTCCTTGAACCTTGATCTTATCAATAACCCTCACAATAACTTTCCAGATTCCATTAAGGGACCCGTTAACCAGAAGCGGCGACCAAGAGAGAGCAAGGGGAAACCCCACTTCTCAAAAATTCTGCAAAATCCTACAAATTAAAGGAGGAAAAGGCTAAATTGGTGATGCATGAGTTAGGAATTATGATCCTTTAAGCGTTCTTAACATCAAGTAATTAAAAATTCATGTTTTAGTATTAGTTGATGAAGTAGGTTATGTATAATCCATGATTTTTGTATGAAATTGGACATGAATGTTAGATGACATGAACAAATAGAGGTGATGTTATGTGCCATTTTGGTTGTATTGGTAGTTTGGAGTAAAACCCACTTGTTCTAGTTACATGATAAGATTTTAGCAATTCTTAGATGATGAAACTTATGAGAAATTGAAAGATGAATGTATAAGTATTAGGGTTTTGGTAGATGTTCTTGATGTAGGCTAAGAAGCTAAGTGAAATTGGTTGAATTGATCAAGTGTGGTGTGAATGAGTAGGTTATGCGTAAAGCACATGTACATAGTGCTTAAAATATTGTATGCACACCAAGTGTTCGATTAAATGCTTGAATGGTTAATTTTGTAAATTTTGAATGAATTAGGATGTCTTGCATTGTATATGGAAAATGTAAATTTAATTATTTGTGAAATGTGTTATGGAAAGCAAATGATGCGTGAATGTAATTGTTATGTAAATTAATGGCGTAATCTAAAATGAGAATGGATTATGTATAGGATTGTAGTTAGAAGGTAAAAAAATTTGTATGCAAGAACTTATGTGTTATGAACTAACTAATTTATGTGCCGTGTATGGTAGTAATGAAGCATGATGATACATATCCCATATATGCGCTAATAAACTAACGAAAGTCAAATATTATATGATTTGAAAGCCAAATGAATGAATGTATGTAAGCTAACTATGTTATGAATGTGACGACATGTACGGATAGGAGTCATGTCAACATGGGCGCAAATATGGAAGCGCCACAGGTCGAAGGTAAATAGGGAAGCTATGTGTAAATTCGGATGCACGAGGTAAGTAATTTCCCAGACTCCCTCTTTATTAGTAAAGTGATTAATTGCAAGAACATTTTTAGTAGTTATGTCGAAACGTGATTTTGGCGATAATATCACGAAATAGTATTAAGTGAGTGATTTTATGGAATCACTTCTTAGTGTATTAAAGTATGGATGGGTGTTAGTTTAATTAAGAATGAAATTGGAGTCTAGAAAGGTTTGGGTATATAGAAGTGGAGGTTTCCGCTAAGTGGACCAAACAGGTCAAAATGAGGGTCATTATATTACAGTATGATTTGCATAAGTTATGACGACAGTATTATAACCGAATAACGTGAAACTTTTATAGTTATAATGTTCATGTAAATTTTTAGAAACGAACAAATGAGTTGTTGTGTAAAGACATGAACGGGTCAAATAACTAGTAAAAGAATATAAATTTGAAAAAGGTATAAGTTAAGAATTTCCTTTAGTTCGGATGTTAGACTTTGAGTCCTTATGATAGAGGGTCAAATTATGGTCATGTGGGAAGAAACGGGAGGTTAAACGGGTAGTCGGTTTGAAAGATATGCAGGTTTTTATGCATGATATATTGAAAATGTAGAACTGGGCAGATGCAGCTCAAGAAAAACAACTTGCTGTAAAAAACAGGGCGTCGCGTCACGCGATGATGTGCCCTTATCTCAGTTGCGCACCGCGACAGTTGTCGTGCCCCGCGAGAGCCGGGGGCTTCATTGGTCGCGCCCCGCGAGGAAGCCAAAAGTTGGCAAATCTTGTTTTCTTGTTCGGTTTCGTACCCTGACTTGGTTTAAATGTGATTATAAGCTCGTATGACTAACTGTTTTATGGTTTATGATATGTTTATCACAAGTAAAAGTTATGAGTCTCCGAATAGTATAAGTACAGGTTTACTTACGTGTCAGAGATGGAAATTATAGGTGAACGTGTTTAGAAATGAGTAAGTATATATTTCAATATGTACAAAATTATTATTTTGAAAAGTCGTGAATATGACATGTTAGTATAAGTATACGAGGATAAAAGTGGTAAGCAAGAACTCATAGGTATGTACGCGTGTATGAATGTAAGTTTCTATGAATGCTTATAGGAAAGGTTTCATTATGATTTAAGTATTGACGATTGCTAATGATGTGTCTTGAGTATGAAATGAGAACGCAGGTACACTATTAAGGACCATGAGAAGGTTTAAGGAATTGGAATGCATGATTGCACATGGAAAGCTGATTCTAAAAGATTAGCCTGAGATGATGGAATACAGAGTGGTTATTTGATTGAGTATGTTTAAATTAGGAATGACGTCACCAAATCTTAATGATGCGTATGTATGTGGTGAATGCAGGTTGTGCGGACTTAACATCATCATGAAGAATGGACGATTGGAGATCGAGTCAAGAGCAAGGATTGTACGGGAAGAGTGGTCACTCAATTGGAACTCTTATATATTTTAATTAATGTGATAAATAAAGAATGAATGTTGTAAATCTTTTTAGTAAAGTGTTAATTATTCTAGTAGTAAACCTTCAAGTATGTTACATGGCTAATAAAGGAAAAAAAAAATTTTGGTTCATATTTCCGCTGCATCATTTTTGAGTTATTACGTGTTAGGGCGTTACAAGTTGGTATCAAAGCCATGGTTTGAGTGAAATCAAGTACGAGGAGGTAAGTACTTGAACTCAAACCCGTGTGCTCTGTGAATAGTGACCGTACAATCCGAGACTCGATCAAGACCGAAAGGTAAAACTTAATACAAGTAAGTATATGTGTAATGATACTAATAATGATGGATGTTTTAGGTGAGCCTGCATGGACAATGAGGATGTTACGCAGTCGCGGACTAGCAAGGAGGTGAAGGCAAGTGATAAGGCAAGCATTGAACCTCAGGTACACGAATTTTGAGAAAATTTGTATGTACCAATAGGTAGTATATTTTTAAGGATAAGAATGAAACCTTAGAAGGATTTAAATAAATAAGTCACGAACTGAAAATGGTTTCCCCGGATATAAGATGATGATTCCCATGATGACTCGAGACTAGTATGTGGATTGCGCGCCTGGCCAGTGCGCAAGAAGCATAGAAAGCTCGAGAAAACATGAGAATTATCTCACTTATGTCTGGTCAAACTAGTAAAAAAAATTGGGGTCCAACGATTCTTAAAGGATTGGATCAAATGTAAGAAAGAAAGATAAGAAAGGAAAGTTTAAGCTTATGATGGAATGTGAATCAAACTTAAGAAAGAATGGTGGGAACACCCCTAGAAAAAGAATGTAGAGTGTCGCGTCGAGACGAGACGTGATACACGAAATAGAATATGGAATGAAGTGTTGGGACGCAACACTTGAAGTTGAATGTAGAATATTGATACTAAAATGTATCATAAGAAATGAAATGGTAAATGATACGATGAAAGAAAGAAAGTATGAATGATATGTTAGACTCCGTGAGACGGATTCGAAACGTAGAATGAATGAAGGATATGAATGATATGTTAGAATCCACGAGACGGATTCGAAACATAGTAGGAATGAAGGATATGAATGATATGTTAGAATCCGCGAGACAGATTCGAAACATGGAAGGAATGAAGGATATGAATGATATGTTAGAAACCGCGAGACGGATTCGAAACATAGAAGGGAATGAATTATAGAATGAAAAGTTTGAATTTGTAAGTAGGTACGAATCAAATAAGTAAGAATGAATGATAAGAATGAAAGGTCCAAATTTGTAAGTAATTACGGACCAAACAAGTAAATATTCTTTAAAAAGCAGATATTATCCAAGTTATGCTTTAAACTTTTATCTATATAAATATATTTATGTGAATGCGTTGTATGCAAGCATGGTCGAAAGGACAAATGAGTCAATGGATTTGACTTATGCCAGGTATGTATAAAGGTTATGCTTTTAATAGGAGCTTATAGCTCGACTAGAGAGGGATGTATCAGAACTGGGTAGTTGGTAAACATAGGTCAGAATGTATTTACAATGGACTTTCGAAAAGTCAAACAAAGTAAGTTGATATTATTAAGCGAGTAATTGTAAAATAGCATAAAGTAGTTGATTCACTAAGTAGGTAAGACCGATGAACTATTGTAGTAGCAAGAAACCTTAGTCGAAAGAAATAAGCTTTGAAATAAGTTACGTGTTACACATATCATTAATTGACTCTTGGGAGTCGGAATGAATGACAGCTACGACCTAGACAAATGATTTAAATAGGAACGAGAATGGGTAAAATCTTGCAATTAATATTAAAATGATGAAATAAAGTCTTTGCAAGTATGCAAGAATGGAAAGGAATTATGAACGTGTGCTTTGATACGTCTATGATAAGTAAGAATTACCGGTTTGACTTTGAAAAGTCAAACTGTAAAAGTTGATAAATGAGTTAAAGGTCTGTGAAAGAATGGTTATGTATTGACCCGTCATGAACGGATCAAACAACGAAAGTGATATGTTAGGAAATGGTCATGTATTGACCCGTTATGAACTAACTAATTTATGTGACGTGTATGGTAGTAATGAAGCATGATGATACACATCCCATATATACGCTAATAAACTAACGAAAGTCAAATATTATATGATTTGAAAGCCAAATGAATGAATCTATGTAAGCTAACTGTGTTATGAATGTGACGACATGTACGGATAGGAGTCATGTCAACATGGGCGCAAATATGGAAGCGCCACGGGTCGAAGGTAAACACGAAAGCTATGTGTAAATTCAGACGCATGAGGTAAGTAATTTCCCAAACTCCCTCCTTATTAGTAAAGTGATTAATTGCAAGAACATTTTTAGTAGTTATATCGAAACGTGATTTTGGCGATAATATCATGAAATAGTATTAAGTGAGTGATTTTACGGAATCACTTCTTAGTGTATTAAAGTATGGATGGGTGTTAGTTTAATTAAGAATGAAATTGGAGTCTAGAAATGTTTGGGTATATGGAAGTGGAGGTTTCTGCTAAGTGGACCAAACGGGTCAAAATGAGGGTCATTATATTACAGTATGATTTGCATAAGTTATGATGACGGTATTATAACCGAACAATATGAAACTTTTATAGTTATAATGTTCATGTATATTTTTAGAAACGAACAAATGAGTTGTTGGGTAAAGACATGAATGGGTCAAATAACTAGTAAATGAATATAAATTCAAAAAGGTATAAGTTAAGAATTTCCCTTAGTTCGAATGTTAGACTTTGAGTCCTTATGATAGAGGGTCAAATTACGGTCATGTGGGAAGAAACGGGAGGTTAAACGGGTAGTTGGTTTGAAAGATATGCAGGTTTTTATGCATGATATGTTGAAAATGTAGAACTGGGCAGATGCAGCTCAAGAAAAACAACTTACTGTTGAAAACAGGGCATCGCGTCACGCGATGATGTGCCCTTATCTCAGTCGCGTCACCCAAATTACCTTTATATAATTAAAAATAAAATAAAATCAAGAATTTAGGGTCGCTCGCGGGCTGCGAAGACCTTGTCTTCGGGCTACGCGGGGCGCGACAACTATGGATCAGGGCGACACCCTGAGCTGCCACGTGGCAGGCTCGTCTCAAAGCTACATCTGGCGAATCAGCAACCCTAGCCATACAAACCGTACATCGCGGGCCGCGAAGGACTTCCCTTCGGGTTTACGCGGGCCGCGAGAAACTGGTCGACCAGCACTATAAATAGATGCAATCGGCCTTAGTTCACAAATCGCACCACACAACTTTCTCTGTCAAATTTTCTATAGTGTTGCAATTATACCGGGCATAATACCTACTAAAGTAGTGAAGCTTTGCCTCAATGTAAGTATTATAACCCCCGGTTACGTATTAGATACGTTGCCCGATTGGTCTAGTGCTCCGTAACGGCTGTCGAGGTTCTGCCCGACGTAGTCGTTGGAGTACATGTGCATTGTTTAATTAATAGATTATAACCAGGAAAACACCAAGAAAAGTCTAAAGTTGCAATGTGAGTAATCTCCTTTTTGTAAACCTTTTTACAAACTGTTTTTACAAAACCTTAAATAATTTACAATGTGATTAGCAGTGATTGAGTCTTTGCAGTTCTTCAATTACTGCCGGTATGTTGTGGTTTTGTATACAAAATGTGGAACACGTTACCATTGGACAACGAGATAGCCAATGTGTAATATGACCCACCAGTCAGGATTGACAATACTGAATGAGTAATTGTGTAGATATAAACATTGTAATTGCTCTCAATACTGTTAAAGTATAAAATGCATCTTGATTAAACTGAGATTCACTCACCATTATTTCTCACTGACAAATGTTTTTAAAATGCGTTTCAGGTAACAAAATGTGAAAACCAATTAGAAGCCAGCTGGAGAGCACTGAAGGCTTGGAAAATGTGGCTATAAAAGTTACCTAAATAAAGATGATGTTTTAAATTCAATAAATTAGGGTTTATCCCTATCAACATGTTTGTAATAGAAACTTGAGTTTTACCCATGTGTTTATTAATATAAAAATGTGGTTATTTACTCTGATAAAATATTTCCTAACTACTGTCCTGATGTAAATTCCACTGCCAAATAATGATAAACCAATGATATCACTTAATCTGAGTTCGCGTCCGCCCGATCCCAGGAGATAGGGGCCGGGGGTTGAAACAGAAGGTGGTATCAGAGCTACAGCCACTAATTTCAGCCAAAGAAGTGTTCTTCTGACAATTAAATTATCAATTTTGTTAGGAAATAATCAATGAAACTATATGCATACGTGTAGATTATTATTTTGTGTTATTTGACAATTTGTTAGTTTACAGCATGAGTGACCAAGGAGCTTCAGACGCTTACCGTCAACTGTCTGGTTCACCTAGGGACGAAGGCACCTCTTCCCAGCCTACCCCCTCGGGGTATTTTCGTGTTCAAGGCTCAATCTGAGGAGCCATTCCCTCCTAAGAAGAAAGGATGGTTCAGCAGAGGAGCTCATGAACGTAGAAAGAGGATGAGAAAAATGCAACAACAGCGGGCCTTAGCAGAGACTAATAGAGAAATGAATGCTCAAACTCAGGATATCCTCAATAGGAGACTAGCTAATTTCCACATTTTAGGTACTACCGCTGCCGACCCTAATCTAGAACAACTCATAGCACCCCAGCCTTTACCACTATTTCCCACACAACCCATGGAAGTTAAACAAAACCCAACTGAGATTCCTAGGGTACCGGCACCCCCTCCTCCAGACTATGACCCATGGTTTGACGACCATAGGGATTACCGGCAACGTTACCCAATCCCCATAGAGGAGCCCATGCAAGACCTAGTAGGACTCTATCTGTTGGATCTGAGTTTCTTTTTGATTGTATTTTTTTTGTTTGAAATTAAGATGGAAATGAAAGAGTTGTGTAGCGGAAATAAGATGAAAGCAAACTTTGCATACAATCAAACGAGAGTAATACTTTTATCAAACATCTTTACACAATGAATCGAAAGATTGAATTTATTTCAACAACGATTACAATGATTGATGTAAGAATGCAAACTCCCCCTCAGCCAGAGCTCAGTAGTTTGTTCGTGCAAAGAAGACGATGTGGTGAAAGAGCTAATAGAACAGTACAAAGCACTGAACTATTTATAGGCACTTGCAAACCACTGAGCATCTTAGCTGACGTCACCATGAAAGTGACATCTAACCTCCTAACAAACTATAACCTCTGATCTATACAAACACTGATGTACTAACTACTGCTATTACAATCTAATACATAAAAGACACATAAACAGCTGCTGCATCCTTCCACTGCTGTGAACCCAACAGTGCTTGTCCGGATCAGCAGTACTTGACTCAAGGCAGTAGATTGAGTCAGCAGAGCTTTGGTCTTCTATCAGTCTTTAACATTTGGCAGTAGATGCAAGGCAGCAGTTATGGATCAGCACTTGGTAAGATCAGTAGATAGGAGGTCAGCAGATACAAGGCCACTTTCAAGGGGAGAGATTTGCATGAACTATCTGTAAACGTCTGCTTATTCTGGATCCACTGCTCTGATCCAGTTTTGGCTTTAATTATATGTTCCTCTGATAGGGTTCAATCCCAACACTATCCCGACTTGGATCCCCTAGACCCATATTATGATAATGACCAATACATCAGGGAGATTCTAGAGAATCCATACCCACGAGAGGAACAGATGCCACAATACCCAGATCCCATACCAGCACCCGCACCACCCATCAGCACTGAGAATGTGCAAGAATTCCGAATCTTTGATGAGGAGATATTAGAAGAAAGTGAGAGGATGAGAAAGATAGGGGAACGACTCGTCTGGAAATATGACGAGCGTAATATGGAGTTTTGGATGAACCCCTATCAGTAATAGTAATAATAGTAATAATATATATATATATTTATATATATTTATTGTTGTATAGACCATCTTATGGTTACTGATGCATACTAGTATTGTATTTTAATTTCCACTTATGGTTTGTAATAGACGCATAATATAAAATAGAGTAAAGTCGCAATGTTCGACGATTTTGGATCAATATGCTTGATGTGTGATTGTTTGCATTGGATATTTTCATGCGATATTAATACTTGGTAATTGTTTAAAATCCGGATGGCCGACGCACCAAATCTGGAAAACCAGAATAATGAAAATCAAATAAATAATAGTGAAATTCGACACATTATAACCCAAGGAATTAGAGATGCCATGCCAGCTATTATCCAAAATGTTAGGGACGCGGAAAATAATAATAAAAGTGATAATGGGAGTAAGCGAACCCATACGGAACTTTGTCACGGCGTGCACAATGGACCCATTTTTCAAATGCCAATTCCAAAAAGAAGAAGAACCATGTCTTATTGTTGTTCTTACAAAGAATTCTAGTCCTGTAAACCGATAGAATTCTCTGGCAACGAAGGGGCCATTGCAGCTCTACGCTGGATAGAAAAGACAGAGGCAGTCTTAAAAATAAGTAAGTGCGCAGAAGAAGATAAGATCATGTTTGCCTCCAACTTGTTTAAAAATGTAGCTCTAGAATGGTGGAACACAATTCTCCAGTCTAGAGGAAGTGACAGGGTTTATGGTATGGAATGGAACGAGTTTAAGAATGTGGTAGAAAGGAAATTCTGTCCTCCCAATGAAAAGGAACAGAAAGCAAATAAATTCTTAAACCTAAGGATGACTGGAGTAGATAGCAAGAGTTACACCACTACATTCTTTGAATATGCTAGAATAGTGCTAACCCTAGCATCACCTGAACCAGTGATAATCTCCCGTTACATCTGGAGATTAATCAGTGAAATTAGGCATGTAGTAAAGGGAGCTAGACCACAAACCATAGAAGAAGCGGTAGAACTAGCTAATACCTTGACAGATGAACTGGTACGTACCCAAGAAGAAAACCAGAGGAAGAACCTAGCTCAAAAGCTTACCCAGGAATTTTGCTACGGTAATTCCAACCGTGGGAAAAATGTAGGTTCTACTTCTGCACCTTACTGCAAGTATTGCAAAAGGAAGCATTCTGGGAGATGCTCCATATACTGCAATTTTTGCAAAATATCTGGACACAAGGAAGAAGACTGCAGGAAGAAACCTAACAATAAGATATGCTACTATTGTGGAGAGCAAGGTCATATCAAGCCAAATTGTCCGAAATTAGCTCCAGCCACAAACAACAAGACTACTAAGAATGCTAGAGCATTTGTTCTGACTGCAGAAGAAGCTAAAATGATTCCGGACGTGATTGCCGGTACGTTTTTAGTTAATGATGTTTTTGCCAAAGTATTATTTGACTCTGGTGCAAACCAAAGTTTTATTAATACTTCATTTTGCAAACTTCTCAATCAACCATTAACTAAACTCCAACAAGAATGTTTAGTAGAAACAACCAATGGAGAATCCATTAATATTACCGAAATCTTGCAGGGAGCAAGAATAGAATTTTTAAATCAAAAGTTTATTGCAAACCTTTACCCAATGAATCTTGCAGGATTTGATGTTGTATTAGGAATGGATTGGTTAATAGCCAATAATGCTAGTATTTTATGTGGTCAAAAGTCAATACAAGTCAATTCACCAAAAGGTGAAAAGATCACAATTAAAGGAGATAAGTCAACTAGATCCACAAAATTCATCTCTGTAATGAAAACATCAAGTTATGCTAGGAAAGGATCATTAGTGTATATGATTTCCATAATCATTAACACTAAAGTAAAGGAATTAAAAGATATCCCTGTAGTATCTTAATTTTCAGATGTATTTCCAGAAGAACTACCAGGATTACCGCCAGACACAGAAGTCGAGTTCAGAATTCATCTGTTACCAGGAACAGCACCAATTGCCAAATCACCTTACCGTTTGGCACCCGCAGAAATGCAAGAATTAAAGAAGCAGTTAGACATACTATTGGAAAAAGAATTTATACAGCCAAGTTCATCGCCTTGGGGAGCACTGATCTTATTCGTCAAAAAGAAGGACGGGTCAATGCGTATGTGCATTGATTACCGTAAATTGAATAAAGTCACGATTAAAAATCGGTACCCATTTCCAAGAATCGATGATTTGTTTGATCAGTTACAAGGAGCTCGATTCTTTTCCAAAATCGACTTACATTCAGGATATCATCAATTAAAGGTACAGGAAGAGGACATTCCTAAGACCACTTTTAGAACAAGATATGGCCATTATGAATTTACTGTCATGCCATTTGGTTTAACCAATGCCCCAGCCGCATTTATGGACATGATGAACCGAATATGTAAGCCATATTTGGATAAATTCATAATTATCTTTATAGATGATATTCTTATTTATTCTAAAAGCAAAGAGGAATATACAACGCATCAGCATGCACTTCTAAATTTGTTGAGAAAAGAAAAGCTTTATGCTAAATTTTCAAAGTGTGAGTTTTGGTTAGAAGAAGTGCAATTTCTTGGACATTTAGTCAATCACGAAGGAATTCATGTGGATCCCACAAAGATTGAGGCGATTACTAAATGGAAAATCCCTGAATCACCAACATAAGTTAGAAGTTTTCTAGGACTAGCCGGTTATTATAGAAGATTCATCCGAGATTTTTCTAAAATAGCCATTCCCTTAACGAAACTAACCTGTAAGTCTGTTAAGTTTGAATGGGGACCAAAACAAGAAGAAGCCTTTAGAATCCTTAAGCAAAGATTAACCAACGCACCCCTATTAGCATTACCAGATGGAACTGAAGATTTCGTAGTTTATTGTGACACTTCTAAATTAGGTTATGGATGTGTATTAATGCAATGTCAAAAGGTTATAGCCTACGCATCTAGACAACTTAAGAATCATGAAGAAAATTATACAACCCATGATTTAGAATTAGGAGCTATAATTTTTGCCCTGAAAATTTGGAGACATTATCTTTACGGTAGTATGTTTACCATTTTCACCGATCATAAGAGTTTAAGATATGTTTTCACCCAAAAAGAATTGAATATGAGACAAAGACGCTGGATGGAAATTCTTAGTGATTACGATTGTAATATCCAGTATCATGCAGGAAAAGCTAACGTAGTAGCCGATGCCTTAAGCCGAAAATATCAAGAAAAGCCAAAAAGAGTACGTTTTCTTAAATTAAATCTGCCGATAGATTTAAACGAACATATTAGAAAAGCACAGGAATCAGTAATCAAGGATGATACTGAGAAATTGAAAGGAATGATTAAGGAATTAGAGCAAGGAACAGATGGAATTTGGAGATTCCATAAGAAAATAATTTGGATACTTAAACTAGGAAACCTACGTAACATAATATTAGAAGAAGCCCATAAGTCTATGTGACAACCCTCATAATTACAGGTATCCGTACGATTAATTAATATTAGATTGTGCGTAATGACTGTGCTTAATTACAATTGATGACGTAACTGCTTTATGATTTCTGCATCATACATACTAGTCTTGTGCAGAAAATTGACTAAATGGTCCTGAATGCTTCCCTAAGTGTTGGGAATTAGTAGTGTCACAAAAAGTTACATAAAAGACACTATACGGAATAACTTAGCACTTTAACGAAACGGTATCTAACCGAACAACCGGACATTACCCGGAACACCAAAATTTTGCCAAAAACATTGTTTTATTATTTTTGAACTAGTTATGGTCCCCGAATACCCCAACACATTATAAAATGTGCCATGCACACATAACACTAGATATTACACATAACCTCCTAAATATTTCCCTACTTACCATCAAGTTACACTTACCCCCCCCCCTTGATGATTTACGGCCCACATGAGGACCCCACCACTAGATTTCATTTCAATATTTTATTTAGATTTGTTGCTTGAGTATATTGCCAAGATATTGTAAGAAATCTAATAAGTATGGAGCATAGATTACAAGGATCCTTCCATATCATTTCATATCTCCAAAATCTTCACACCACTCCCTCAACATCTCTCTCTCCCTCTCGGCTCACTCTAGTGCTGCCACCACCACAACCTTGCCACCACCATCATTCCATTTCCAAGCTTGATTCAAGTGTTAGAAGGTGATTCTTGGAGCTTGAAGCTTGTGAGTCATCAAGGAGCTTTCATTCTTTGCTTTCATTCATCATTTCATTATCTTTTTCCCTTGTGTTCTTCCCTAGCTTAAAGCTAGTTGTAAGTTCTTGATTAACCCTTGTTTACTTCTAGTTTAATGGTTAAAAGATGTAGTATGTTGATTATCACTAGAACCCTAAAAGACATGAACATAAATCTTGAACATAAAGATGAAATATGATGAAATGTTGCTAGTATGATGTTGTTGGGAATATGTTGTTGACTACTTGTTGATTATTGGTAATGTGATGTTAATCACTATATTGAACTTGTTAGAAGGTGTCGTGATCATATGTGCGTTTGTTAGTAACATTTAAGCGATTAACAGCATGCTGAGTAACATTTACAGCCAACTTCAGTTGGCTATAAACGGGCCGTTATAAATCCAAAAATTGATTTTCTGAAGTCTAAATTAGGTGTTTTCGAAAAAAGAATCAAATGGCACTGGAATCATATTTTTTCTAGGCCGTTTGCTATTTCTAAAGGTCCGTTTTGTACAGCAGCAAAAGCTGCATTTTTTCTGCAGAAAATAAGTGTTATATTTTTTGTCATAACTTGAAACCTGTATAGAGTTGGGTCACGAAATTGATACTGTAGATGGCCACTGATGTTTTTATAACTCTCCAACTGGAATTTCGTCAATTGGACTTACGATAAATTTTAAATGAATTTTTCCGTGGACTGTAGTCAGAAAGTGATGAATCTGATTGCAGCCCGGTAAATGATTTTTATAAAATAATGGGTAAAGAATTGGATCCCGAGATTTTTACACATAACATTTGGATTGTTTGAAACATCCTGTAAAATTTTGGGAATTTTTGGAATAAGTTAACTATTTTATTAAATTACTCGAAAACAACCCAGTTTTAGATGTTAAAGCTGAAACAATGTATGTGGTGATTCGCGTGTCTAAATGTCGGTTGTGTTATCCGATAATGATCCAACTTGTTGTATGTCAATAAAAGTGTTATGGGAGATCTCGTATGCTTGCTCTTGAGTAGTTATAGGAGGGATGTATGTATGGGCATGATCAGTTAAAGTGAGTGCATATTATGTGATAGATACGTGTAGGAACTTTGTGCTTTAATTGAAATTATTAATAAACTAAATGGTAATCATATTAGGACGTGATTGACCAAACTCGACCGTTAGCTATTTTAAAGAGTTCAACCGAGCAAATCGAGGTGAGTTCACACTCTTTCTAAGGCATGGGATTCCCGGTGGTTGGGAATGGGTTAAAGAACTAAAACGGAACCTGCATATCCTCCTTGGTAGGATATGTACCGCCATCCTCCATGGGTAGGATGCCAATATTAATCCTTCGTATTCTCCTTGGGTAGAATACGTACGTTCGTCCTCTTTGGGTAGGACAACAACCTTAAACTTACTAGACAAAACTCTATCATTAAGTCCCTCATTTTTATATCGACTTAATCGTCGGGCCAATGGCGAGCGGGTCATTAGTTAATAGCGCTATTAGGGTTGACAAGCCTCACACCATGCCGGTAGGACGGGCGTGTACTAATGGATCTGGGCACTCATTCAATGATGATAGACATTGACTTAGGGCACAACTTACTTTCATCAGTTGTCGATATGGTAACGGTCTAGTGGTTCACATGGGGAAGCCCCCACTGATTATGGATATGGTTTGGGGAAAAACAAAGATACTGGTTAACTCGTGGTTTACGAAACAACTTATGGTTTTCAAAACAAACTTTTAAAACTAAACAACCAACTGTGAACTCGCTCAACTTTGTTGTTGACTCCTTGTTACATGCCTTGCAGGTCGTTAGGTATTTGTGGAGCTTGCACGAGGTGACGTGATCATTGTGGGGCATGGACAGTGGTGTGCCATGCTAAACATTTAAACTTTATGAACTTGTTGAACTTATGTTTTGGTTTTACGTTTTATCCTTCCGCTGTTTAATTTAAACTTGGTTAACTCGTTTTTTTTAACACCAATTATATTGCATGGTTGGATTTTATCTATTTTAAATACATTGTGCAATATGATTGGTGGCTTGATCCTGGTCATGTCACGCCTCCATGCGGTAATACTCCGCTTGTGGATTTTGGGGGTGTGACAGTCTAAATATACGATACATCCTGGAAGCGATAAAATGTATCAAGACTTAAGAAAGAATTTCTGGTGGATAGGAATGAAAAAGGATATAGCAGCTTATGTTGCCAAATGTCTAACTTGTTCACAGGTTAAAGCTGAACACTAGAAACCCTCAGGTTTGTTACAGTAATTGGAAATGCCTGTATGGAAATGGGAATTGATAACAATGGATTTTGATACAAAATTACCCAAGACAAGAAAAGGTAATGATACAATTTGGGTAATTGTAGACAGGCTAACTAAGTCAACTCATTTCTTAGCAATGAAGGAAACTTTCAGTATGGAACAACTAGCCAAGTTGTATGTAAATGAAATAGTTTCATTACATGGAATTCCTTTATCAATTGTTTCTGATAGAGATAGCCGTTTTACTTCTCATTTTTGGACAAGTTTCCAAAAAGCAATGGGAACCAAGCTAAATCTAAGCACAACTTATCATCCTCAAACGGATGGACAAAGTGAAAGGACGATTCAGACAATGGAATATATGCTTAGAGCTTGTGTAATTGATTTCAGAGGAAATTGGGACGATCACTTACCATTAATAAATTTTCCTACAACAACAGCTATCATACCAGTATCAATGCTGCACCATTCGAAGTACTTTATGGACGAAAGTGCCGAACCCCAGTCTGTTGGGCAGAAATTGGAGAAAAGAAATTATCTGGATCAGAAATAGTACAAGAGACAACAAACAATATTATTCAAGTCAAGGAACGACTAAAAGCAGCACGCGATCGTCAGAAAAGCTATGCTGATAATAGGCGAAAACTGTTGGAATTTCAGGTAGGAGACAAAGTCTTATTAAAAATTTCTCCTTGGAAAGTAGTGGTAAGATTCATCAAAACAGGAAAACTAAGCCCCAGGTATGTTAGACCCTTTGAGATTATTAAAATAATAGGACCAGTAGCTTATCAGCTACAACTACCAGAGGAAATGACAGCAATACATGGCGTATTTCATGTATGTAATCTCAAAAAGTGTTTAGTCGACGAAACATTAATGGTACCTCTTAAGGATATAGAGGTAAATGAGAAGCTCAAATTCATAGAAAAGCCTCTACAAATTGAAGACAGGAAAGTCAAGACTCTTAAACACAAGAGATTAGTTCTAGTCAAAGTGAAATGGGATTCCAAGAGAGGACCAGAATACACTTGGGAGCTTGAATCGGAGATGCAAAGGAAATATCCACACCTATTCCAGTAGACCTTGAGGACGAGTTCTAAAATAAGGTGGGGAGGATATAACAACCCTCCAAACTTTATTTCCGACACCCCTAATATATTTAGAACGTCCCTAAATGTCTTAAAATACATCCCGTATACGAGAAACGACCCAAATTACCTTTATATAATTAAAAATAAAATAAAATCAAGAATTTAGGGTCGCTCGCGGGCCGCGAAGACCTTGTCTTCGGGCTACGCGGGGCGCGACAGCTATGGATCTGGGCGACACCCTGAGCTGCCACGTGGCAGGCTCGTTTCAAAGCTACATCTGGCGAATCAGCAACCCTAGCCCTACAAACCCTACGTCGCGGGCCGCGAAGGACTTCCCTTCGGTTTACGCGGGCCGCGAGAAACTGGTCCACCAGCACTATAAATAGATGCAATCGGCCTCAGTTCACAAATCGCACCACACAACTTTCTCTCTCAAATTTTCTGTAGTGTAGCAATTATACCGGGCATAATATCCACTAAAGTAGTGAAGCTTTGCCTCGATTTAAGTATTATAACCCCCGGTAGGGGTGTCCAAACTGCTCGGTGCTCGAAGATCGTTCGACGATCGTTCGAAAAAGCTCGGAAATTTGCTCGTTCGATTCCTTGCTCGGTTAAAACCGAACCGAGCAGCTCGGTTCGGTTTAAAAACGAACCGAGCATAAACATAGGTACGCTCGCTCATCGCTCGTTCGGTTTCGATCGAATTTATTTTTATTATTATATATATTATTAAATATAATAAACATGTAACATATCCAGCCCCTAGAATCCTCATATCTTCAGTTAAAAAAAAACATTAATCTCTGTCAACTCAGTTCAAAAAAAAGTGGGGTGTTTTATGTGTTTGAATTGATGTTACTATATCAAATTTTATATTTTGAATTCAATTTTTGATTGAAGATTTCTGGAATGACTTCAACGCGTGTTTTTGAAGTTATTTTGCATTTTAGATGTTCTTAAACACTAAACATTTGGATGACATTTTGTGTTTATTTTTGTGGGACTTTTTATGTTTGTATTTTGTTAAATTGTTAAAGTGTGTGTGAGACATATAAGTTGGTGAATTTTGGTGAATGAATGGCTGTGTAGGAATGCTAAATAAAACTGAGCAAAAGCAAACCGAACCGAGCGGCTCGTTATAAACCGAACCGAGCATGAACACAAGATTTCCGCTCGATTTCCTAAATCCGAACCGAACCGAGCGGCTCGGTTTCAAACCGAACCAAGCACGAGCAGACCTCCGTTCGGTTCGGTTCGGCTCATGAACACCCCTAACCCCCGGTTACGTATTAGATATGCTGCCTGATTGATCTAGTGCTTCGTAACGGCTGTCGAGGTTCTGCCCGACGTAGTCGTTAGAGTACTGTCTTGGGGGGGGGGGTATAGCTAATGTAAATATTGGGTTATTATACTAACACATGTGTGCATTGTTTAATTAATTGATTATAACCAGGAAAACACCAAGAAAAGTCTAAAGTAGCAATGTGAGTAATCTCCTTTTTGTAAACCTTTTTACAAACTGTTTTTACAAAACCTTAAATAATTTACAATGTGATTAACAGTGATTGAGTCTTTGTTGTTCTTCAATTACTGCCGGTATGTTGGGGTTTTGT
Organism: Helianthus tuberosus; assembly: GCA_030545235.1. NCBI lineage: Eukaryota > Viridiplantae > Streptophyta > Magnoliopsida > Asterales > Asteraceae > Helianthus > Helianthus tuberosus. The sequence goes on along the minus strand of JARYGA010059718.1, from coordinate 6,727,079 downwards.
ATACAAAATGTGGAACACGTTACCACTGGACAGCGAGATAGCCAATGTGTAATATGACCCAGCAGTCAGGATTGGCAATACTGAATGAGTAATTGTATAGATATAAACATTGTAATTGCTCTCAATACTGTTAAAGGATAAAATGCATCTTGATTAAACTTGGATTCACTCACCAGTATTTTCCACTGACAAATGTTTTTAAAACACGTTTTAGGTAACAAAATGTGAAAGCCAATTAGATGCCAGCTGGAGAGCACTGAAGGCTTGGAAAATGTGGCTATAAAAGTTACCGAAATAAAGACGATGTTTTAAATTCAATAAATTAGGGTTTATCCCTATCAACATGTTTGTAATAGAAACTTGGGTTTTACCCATGTGTTTATTAATATAAAAATGTGGTAATTTACTCTGATAAAATATTTCCTAACTACGGTCCTGATGTAAATTCCGCTGCCAAATAATGATAAACCAATGATACCACTTAATCTGAGTTCGCGTCCACCCAATCCCAGGAGATAGGGGCCGGGGGTTGTGACAAGAGGCCGTCGCCGACGGCCTGACCCACCGTCGACGACGCCTCATAGAACATGCAAACCGGGCCGACGCCCTGTTCGCCTGTCTACGGACTTATTTGGACGACGGAACATACCTGATGGTGTCACCGACGGCCCAATAGGGTGTCGGCGACGGTGCCTCTAGTTCTTGACTTCCGTTTTTCGCATCTCTTGGTCCCGGTTGACCCGTTTCGCGTCCCGATGGTCCATTTTTTGTCCCGGTGGTCCGTAAAGCCCCCGATTAGCTCCTTAAACTTCGTTAGACCTGCAAAACACCAATCTAATCAAAAGTAGGCTAAAAGAAACTAAAAATCCCGTAAAAACATTAATTTAAATAATTACGAACACCGGTTTTCAACCACGTATCACATCCCCACACTTGTCTTTTGCTTGCCCTCAAGCACATCTGTTTTTCACTTTCACATGGGTCAAACGAGAAACCCACATCCCATTCCCGAGACTAAGGTTAAGGTCTAATGTCATACCCGGTTCAAACTTTTTACAATTTACGAAATATTTAACGGTAAGGTGAATAATCACATATAAAATGGTTACCCAAGATTAACCCGCCCTTAAAACTAGTAAATCATGCACATCCCTCACAATGTTCTCTACACTCGGTTTAACATTTGGCTAATAGATAATGAATTAGCACTTTTCAAGTAATCACTCAAAAACTGATTAGAACACGTACCCGCATATGCTTGCAACTCAATCATTCTCCACCACCGAACACAAAAACTAATCACAAGTCAAAAGGTCTTTGAAGGGTTGTAATGGGGCTAGGCTAAGGGTAGGAAATAGGATATTTTAAAGTAGCTAAGGTGATGAAAATTAATTTTTTTTATTACAAACGACTATGCTAAACAAAACTAACTATAACCATCAACTAAGAGGCAACGATTTTCGACTTTTTTTGTTATTTTTTTGTTTTTTTTACAAATATAAATCACAACTATACAAACACATACTCCTGTAATCGAATTTTCATCACACGGGTTTAAAAAGAAATGGTTTATGGTTGTGGGCTAAATTGGTTGTCAAACCAAAGGTTTAGGCTCAAAGTGGGCGATGAGGGGATTTGTTTGGGTAAGGATAGATAAATGGTTTTAAAGGAAAAGGTTCACCTGATGCCTTAATCATTCTCGTGCTTGTATTCGGTCTATGGTCTCAAACGTATCAAAAGTTGCAAGTTCTACAATACGCGACTAATGGTCCACTCAAACAAAGAAACAATGTATATATGTAAATCTATGATATAAAAGTGGCTCAAAAGCTCACGTATAAGGGGTATGGTATTGTGATATGCATGATGTGCTAGTTTCTTAGGCGGATTACTCCCAAATAACCACCCGCTAAATACCCTTCATGTTAATTGTTTAAACTTGACCATGACAAAAGACGAAATGGGCGTGTCATCCCTCATTGACTTAGTTACTTGTGCTTCTTAGATTGCTTAAAATAAAGACATTTTGAAGAATTATTGAAATTTTCCCCCATCCCCACACTTGAGGTCAACATTTTCCTCGGTGTGTAGTGTTTAAATGAAAGGGGTAAAAAACACAAACTTTTTCTCCCCATCCCCACACTTAAGGTAAACATTGTCCTCAATGTGCAAGAATGGAGTCTTTAAAATGCACAAGGGATGTGACATGACCAACTCCCAAAATTCCACCCCGGTCAATAATATACAATTACAATCCACTTATTAACTAACTAACACTCAAATAAAAAGAAACGAATGCACCTGATTATTCTTGTTCCTCGCGTGATCTTCAATCTTGGATAAAAATGGTTGTCTCCCGAACTTTTGTACCTACAAATCTAAACCCTTGTGTAGAAGCATGCTTCTCACAACCATCAAAATTTGTTAGTACTTGTTCTACCATTTTTTACAAAAGATTTACCATGCCATTCGTTACTTTAATTAGAGATTTTGTGGAAAAGATAGTTTACAACAATAACAAAAACCTAACTCACTTTCGTAGGAATCACGGTTGCATTTAGCTTATGCAACATGCCCTTTTAAACCTCCCAATAGCGCGGGAGGACGAGAAGTCTCGTGAGGGTTATATAGGGAACACACCCACAAAGTTCATTTAACTACTAATTAAACTACTAAAACATAAAACCAAATAGCAAAAAAAAAATAATCTACAACAACAACATAAGACATACCTCACCACTAGCGTTGGTAGCGCTCGTTAGGGTCCACTGGTGGGTATAGGTGGTACGGGTATTAGGTTAGGCTCTCAAACATCTCCCGGTAGTCATCAAGGGGACCTCTCTCCCCCTCGACCATCGGCTGGAATTGTGGCGGAACAAAACTAGACCCAACCCCTTTAGGCCAATGCGGAGATGGATCAGAAGGGCCACGAGGAACGAGGAGATTTTCATAGCACGTCCATGGTGTGTGCTCGCTGTACGGGAGGCCTGCCATATAGTCTCGTTGGTGTTTCTCCTGATCATAGAGGTGCGTGGCATTGTTTAATACCAATTCGTGGGCCATGGCCAAAGCACTCCATCGATTATCTTCCCTTGTATTTTGCTCAATTCGGAGCCGATCTTGATCCTGTTCCCAAGCCTGTCTGCGGGCCAACTCTTGCTGCCAAAGCAAGTCCTGTTGGTCCCACTAAGACCGCTGCTGTGCCATAAAAGTTTGTTGTTATTCCCATTGTTCTAGCTCTTTGGCACGGTGAGCATGTTCTGCAGCCCAACAAGCTTGTGTCTGGGCTTGAAAATCTTACTCCCAGTTCCTCCTCCTTTCCTCATACTCCCGGTCCTCCCCGATGGCTGCGAAGACATTGTCATAAACCCCTTGTTGACCCCGGTTGTAATTGGCATATCCCGGGGTGCGCCGAAAAGTTATCAAGTTTGCCACACCCCATGATATCTCTTGGTGTGGCAGGTAATATCATTGTTGTGGTCCCCTTGGACCGGTAGACTCATCCTCATCTTCTTCATCAATCATCTCCTCTTTTCTTACGGCTTCTTGGGCCGCACTCGGGTCTGCAAACTGGAACTTGTGCCCTACATCATCGCTCACCGTGTATTTGTGACCGTAGACTTGCACCTGAATCTTCCAGTGCCTCTTCATTGACACAAAACAGGTTTCCTCCACGAGTTTTGAAACCCATAGTGATTCAGAAGGTAAGCTGTTTTGTTGAAGGATCATCACACTAATCAACCATATGTACGGTATCATTTTTCGACTACACGCCTCTCTCGTGTCAACGTGTTCATCATCACAATGTGTCGCCACGACAACGTAGGCGACCCGTACATCAAAGCATGAAGAACCTGACAATCCGGCCCTTTAACCTTCCCGCGGTCCCCAAACCGCACCATTATGTTCTCTAGAGAAATTCCCTGAAGAATCTTCCCTTCTATCGATAAATGGCTCCTCAATGGTGGCGCGCCATCAGAGAATGGTAACACCGATCCTGCCATACCCTTCGGATCATCCGTATTCATCTTGTTATCGAAAAATCGATCCATCCTAGGATAATCATAAGCATCGATCCCCAAAGCATCGAAGTGAGCGATACAGTTCATAGTCTCAAATGACATGATCATTTGCCCCCTCCCTGTTTCACCAATCAGTTGCCATGTATTTAGGGACCATCTCGGTTAAGAAACCGAAGAGATGCAAGCCATTCACATACCACCGCCAAGTATATCCGGGGTGTATTATCTTCACACCAATCGAACACCCTTTCCCAGCCTAACCGTTCAAACATCTGGACGATCCCAATCATCCTAAATTCCTCCACATTAACTGCCCTTTCCAGAACAATTCTCCCCGAAACCGCGGTTGTCACCCCCGTAACCATTTTCCATTTCCACAATTTTATTTCCAACTTCTTGTCGTTAAACCATGAGAGGGCCTTCTTCTTATCATTATCCTATACCGATGCACTACTACTGTCTCTAAACTTCTCCCATGCCCAATCTTGTCTACCTAATCGTCCGTCACCTTCCTCTACACTACTAAGTTGTTCCCATTTTCACGGTAGTAATCCCGAAGATGAACCGATCCCAGAAGATGACCTTAGCCCATATTCTTCCTCTTTCGGCTTGCCATACTACAATCACAAAACAAAGGGAACAATTAGTGTACCTCAAACTTCAAAACAACTCAAATTTGAACATATCATAGAATGTTGAACTTCAATTATTCATTAGATGTAAAATAGCCTATTTAAACTTCCAAATTTGCAAATTCTATCATCTAAAAATTAATCTTTCATGTTTACTCACAAATTCATATGATTTCAACAAAGTTCAACATCATATCAATGCTCAATCATGCAAACAAAAAGTGTAATTACTTCACTATGGTTGTTGCACATTCAATCTAAACCAAATCAAGAATTTACACCATAATTTCAAGCTATAACATCCTACATTATAATAAACAACTTACTCTTCAAACAAAAGTTCAAAAATTTCGGAAGAAATTAATATACCATTGGATAATAAGGCTAAAAATCATGTAAAGTTCTTACCTTTATGTTGTAGAATGACAAGAAACAATCAAAAGATGCAAATCAAAGCTTGAAAGGCACCCTTGCTTGAAAACACGAATTTTAAAGTTTAGAAATCTCACAAATAGCAAGAATTTGTGAAAACCGTGTTGGGGTTTTGTTGCTCTTGAAAATCTACACAAGATAGGCTCAAGAATCGCTCGAATTGGTTGAGAATTGAAGGAGTTATGGTAGGTTGAAGTTTTAGGGTTCTTGGTGATTTAAGAATGTTGGTGCATAACTATGACAACAGCCTAGATTTGGTTTTTGGATATCTTGTAATTAGTAAAACGATAAACAGTTAGCGAGTTTAGCTTTGTAATAGTTATTTAAGAGTGATTGGGCCAAACCAAACCCACATATGGGGGATGGTTTGCGAAATGGGCCTAGCCCATATGCAAAGCTTTGTCCTATATAAACAAAGCTTAGCATTAGGGTTTAGGTTAATCTTCCAATCACCTTAATCATTTGGAGAGAATTCGTGAAAGAGAAAGGCTTGGACGAATTGGAGATCTTGATTGATTATAATCGTTTGAAGATAATCAATAAAGATCAGGTTTATAGTGATTTCTGTTTCTACACGTTTTCTGTGAAATCTGATCTAGAGGATTCCGCACTCTAGGTTAGATTGACGATTCTATTACGATCCGCACAGATTAGGGGACCTATAATTTGTATCAGATCGTTAGGCTCTTGATTAGCTTGGTTCAGAATCGTTTTCTGCAGAAAATCGGCGTTTTTGGATGATTCTGTTAAAGCTGAAGCTATCCAAAGACCAAAAGACTTGGAGATTCTGAAGACTGAAGTTACCTTTGCGAGCTATTGTTAAGGGGGAGTTTGTTGGTGCATAATTGTGACAACAGCTTAGATTTGGTTTTTGGATATCTTGTAATTAGGAAAACGATAAACAATTGGCGAGTTTAGCTTTGTAATAGTTATTTAAGAGTGATTGGGCCAAACCAAACCCACATATGGGGGATGGTTTGCGAAATGGGCCTAGCCCATGGACTAGCCCATATGCAAAGCTTTGTCCTATATAAACAAAGCTTAGCATTAGGGTTTAGGTTAATCTTCTAATCACCTTAATCATTTGGAGAGAATTCGTGAAAGAGAAAGGCTTGGACGAATTGGAGATCTTGATTGATTATAATCGTTTGAAGATAATAAAAAAAGATCAGGTTTATAGTGATTTCTGTTTCTACACATTTTCTGTGAAATGTGATCTAGAGGATTCCGCACTCTAGGTTAGATCGACGATTCTGTTACGATCCGCACAGATTAGGGGACCTACAATTGGTATCAGTGCGTTAGGCTCTTGATTGGCTTGGTTCAGAATTGTTTTCTGCAGAAAATTGGCGTTTTTGGATGATTCTGTTAAAGCTGAAGCTATCCAAAGACCAAAAGACTTGGAGATTCTAAAGGTTGAAGTTACCTTTGCGAGCTATTGTCAAGGGGGAGTTTGTTGGTGCATAATTGTGACAACAGCTTAGATTTGGTTTTTGGATATCTTGTAATTAGTAAAACGATAAAGAGTTGGTGAGTTTAGCTTTGTAATAGTTTTTTAAGAGTGATTGGACCAAACCAAACCCACATATGGGGGATGGTTTGCGAAATGGGCTTAGCCCATGGACTAGCCCATATGCAAAGCTTTGTCCTATATAAACAAAGCTTAGCATTAGGGTTTAGGTTAATCTTCTAATCACCTTAATCAATTGGTGAGAATTCGTGAAAGAGAAAGTCTTGGACGAATTGGAGATCTTGATTGATTGTAATCGTTTGAAGATAATCAATAAAGATCAGGTTTATAGTGATTTCTGTTTCTACACGTTTTCTATGAAATTTGATCTAGAGGATTCTGCACTCTAGGTTAGATCGACGATTCTGTTACGATCCGCACAGATTAGGGGACCTACAAAGAAGAAGATGAAGATGAAAAGGGGTGCAATTATGAGAGAGAGATACAGGGATTTGTGTTTTAATGAAGCTAGGGATCAGGTAAAAAGATTATTGGGGTGAATATGTGGTTAGAATAAGGTTTGGATCGAGTTTTGGGTGCTAAAAGTGGATATGGTTCGACTTGTGTGGCTGGGAGACAAGTTATGTCAGACAACAATCGAGGGACCTTCTGCGACGGCCTAAGACCCCATCGCCGATGCTATGCCATTATTCGAATTTCACGCGACGCCTAAATCTACTGGATACGGTGATGTTCACCCGATGCCATGTTTCCAGAAGCTGTCCCCGACGCCCCATCACCCCGTCGACAACGGTATTTCAATTTTCCTTTTTTTTTTTAAAAAAATAAGAGAAAAAATATGAACTTTTTACAAAAGGACCCAACTATAAAAATTCCAAAAAAAAAAAAAATATTAAAAATGTTTTTGTGATTTTTTATAAGTTAAAGTTTTTAAAACTTTCAGACCGTTTAACGGTTCTACCAACCCCCAAAAATCCATGTATTTTCCTCAATACACAAAACAAGTCTAAAAACATACCTTACGTCTTCATGACCCGTTCGTGATGTTCGGAATTCACACATTAAAGGGGTTAGTACGAAACCGAATTGATAATAACGCTAAATGATATCAAACAAACAAAATAAATGTACAAAACTCTACAATGAACGTTACCGGTCCTTTAATTGACCTCGTATGTTGGCACGCTTACCATAAAGCTTACCAACTCCACATTTGTATCCTTTTTCTCCTCGTTACCATCAAGGAACAGTTTAAGGTGGTGACTGTTAACCGTTTGCTTCGACCCATCCTTCGGGTCCTCGATGGTAACATCTCCAAGCTTCCCGACCCGTGTAATCACGTACGGGCCCATCCATTTACTCTTGAGCTTCCCGGGGAAGTATTTAAGCCGTGAGTTGTAGAGCCACACCTTTTGACCCACCACGAACTCCTTTGGCTTCAATTTAGCATCATATGCCCTCTTCATTCCATCCTTATATTTTGAGGCACACCCATATGCTTCCTCCCGAAACTCCTCCAACTCGCACAACTTTAGCTTTCTCTCTTTTCCAGCATCATCGTATTTGACATTAACCTCTTTAATAGCCCCCCAAGCACGATGTACAAGTTCCATCGGTAAGTGACAATTCTTACCATAAACTAAGCGGTAAGGTGTAGTGCCGATAGGGGTTTTATGTGCCGTTCGATAGGCCTATAAGGCATCGTTCAACTTGGTTGACCAATCCTTATGGTCCGGTCGAACAGACTTTTATAAAATCTCTTTTATTTGCCTATTCGAAACTTCCACCTGACCACTCGTTTGCGGGTGGTAAGGAATAACTATCCGATGGTCAACGCCATACCGTTTCAATAGTTTGCCAAAATTAAAGTTCTTGAAATGAGATCCCCCATCACTAATGATTACTCGGGGGATCCCAAATCAAGAGATAATATTGGTTTGCACAAAATTACAAACCACGGTATGGTCGTTCGTTTTGGTGGCGATCGCTTCAACCCATTTTGACACGTAATCGATCGCCACCAAGATGTATAAATTACCATGCAAATTCGGGAATAGGCCCATGAAATCGATCCCCCACACATCAAAAATATCAACAATGAGGATCGGTTGCATGGGCATCTCATCCCATTTAGAAATACTCCCAAACTTTTGAAACTCAACACAATTCTTAGCAAAGTTAAATGTGTCTTTGAAAATTGTTGCCCAATAAAGCCCACTTTTAAGCACTTTGTGCCCCGTTTTGTGACCACTGAAATGGCCCCCACAAGAAAATGAAAGCAAGTGCGTCAAGACACTAAGAATCTCGTCGTCTGGGATGTATCTTCTAACGACTTGATCCGGACATATCTTGAATAAATCCGGTTCTTCCAATGTGTAGTACTTAATATGTGAAAGGAAGTGTAACATCCTCCTTCTATCCCAATGAGCCGGTAGATCACCTGTAACTAAATAATTCACAATATTAGCATACCAAGGTAATACCAAAAGTTTTAAAATATGCTCATCTGGGAAGGTTTCATTGATCTCCACACGTGAAGAATCCTCCTCCACTAACAACTGAGACAAGTGGTCCGCAACCACATTCTCACTCCCCTTCTTGTCCATGATCTCAAGGTCGAACTCTTGTAGCAAGATAACCTATCGTATTAACCATGGCTTCGCATCCTTCTTGTCCATGAGGTACCTAACAGCAGAATGGTCAGAATAAACAATCACTTTAATACCCCATATGTAAGCCTGGAACTTATCTAATGCATATACTGTGACAACCCGAACTTCCAAGGTTAGTTTCGTAATTCTGACCTTCATCATTCTTCATCCATGTTCATGGCGGTGTTAAGTTATTATACGTAAATGTACAACGTGTGGTTGTGTGGGTAGTTAGATTAGTTTTTTTTTCTTTATTTGTGTTTGATGTTGGTATTGGGCCGCATACAAGTTTGGGCCACACACACACACACACACACAACTTCCTTAGTTACACTATTTATCTTAAAACATTCTTGTTGCTACACCTCTCGGCCCACGCGTGAAGTTTTTGACCCGAATCCTCTAAACCCGAACTCGGCCCACTCTTTTGAGATGTTTACACTTGGACCAGTGCCTTAGGAGCCCAATTATGAAATAAAAACCCAAGTGGGTTCGGCAGCCTTGTCCCAAAGTAATATACATCTAAATATTATTCCATGCACTATATTGGGTACAAGAAACAAACCCTAGCACAATTCTTTTGGAGTTCGATAATCAGCAACAGGAGACCCCCACCCTTTTGTCGAAGTCTCCCTCCTTATAGATCAATCTTGTGTCTAGCAAATATTAATGTTCTGGTTAGTTCTGTTATGCTCATTCAATTCTTGACTTATTGTGTTTCTTTATATGTGGACAAGCATATGATTAGTACATGTTAACATTCTTAAAAATCGAAGACTAGGGTGTTAATTGATGATTGTGTTTTGTGTGATTTTGATTAATAAGATATTGATATGTTTGATCGTAAACATGAGGAATATATGATATGTTCTTGCATGTTAATTAGTGTTTAGGGTTTATGCTATTAAGAGTGCTAATGAATTCGATAGTTGTTGTTGACTGAATCTGTATGAAACTTATTAAGGTTTATGCATTAAAGCAGCCGTGACGATTATATGTTGCAAGATCGAAGGTGTATTGATATTGAATGGTGTTCTATTCATGGGGTCAATAAAATAGATGCTAACATAATATATGTTGATTCTTGGTCTATATTATATAATGGTAGGGCCATACGACAATTGTCTGATGTGGTGCATCTGAATGGTTTGGTATTGTGCTATGACTTTAAGTGGTAGCATGTTTAGGCATAGTATGATCATAATCATGAATTGGTAATTTGTTATTTGTTTTTGAATTGTTATAATCTAGTAAGGAATCCTGATGGATTTTAATAATGGGCCGAACACTATGACAGATTGCTCACATGTAGTGGGGCCAATATTGATTAAATGTATTACTAGATCTATTGGACTTACTTGTTTGATATTGGGCCGCAAGGGGGTAACAGGGCTGCACATGCTGGTTTCGGCTGCACATTTAATTAAAGGTCACATGGAACTGTTGTCTTGGGTTATGGGATTGATCATGTGTTGGGCCGCCACTTTAGTTTCAAGTTGACCAACAACACTTATCTCCTTGTTATCGAAACCAAGACACATTATAATCACTTGAATATTATGGATAAAGTCTTATTGAGTTTAACAATTTCATGTGATGACTCTGACATGTTTTTATTATACTTGAATCAAATGATTGCTGTGACAACCCACCAATTCATTCTACTGGACCACTAAAACAACTAATGAATTTACATAATTGTGGCCATACCATTAAATGGATATATGATGATCCTAATATTGTTTGTCTACATAATTGTGCTACGTGTTAAACTGTGACCTTGTGATAGACGCAGACCATGTAGGATAAGTGACTGATGACTGATTGTAAAACTGATGTTGGTGGTAACCATTGTTGGAAACATGTGCTTATATTGTAAACGAGCATGAGATTTAAATGCTTGCTATGTGATATGGGACAACGGTATTAAGTGTGACTTATTGCATACATGAATTTGATACGTGATTGAGAAACTGACTACTCTTGGTAACCACACTAGGATTTGGTTAATTAATATGGAACAAGTAACTAGTCATACCGGGCAAACCAAGGTGAGTTCACACTTTCTACAAGGCATGGGATTCCCAAGGGTTGGGAATGGGTTAAAGAACTAAAACGGAAACTACATATTCTCCTTGGGTAGGATATGTACCGCCATCCTCCATGGGTAGGATGCCAAGATTAAACCTCGGGTATTCTCCTTGGGTAGGATACGTACGTTCTTCCTCCTTAGGTAGGACAACAAGATTAAACATACTAGACCAAAACTCTATCATAAGTCCCTCATTTTTATATCGACTTAATCGCCGAGGCCGATGGCGAGCGGGTTATTAGTTAATAGAACTATTAGGTTTAATAAACCTCACACCGTGCCGGTAGGACGGGCGTGCACTAATGGACTAAGGCAAAGGGTCAATGAAGATAGACATTGACTTAGGTAACAACTTACTTTCGTTAGTAGTTGATATGGTACGGTCTGGTAATTCACATGGGAAGCCCCCACCAACTATGAATATGTTTGGGAAACAGGGTAAACTGGTTAATCATATTTTCAACTATGGGGTAACCTCCACGGCAAGTAAGCCAGCCCAAGAAAACTATGCTTTTGGAAACAACTTAAAACGAACACCCAACTGTGAACTCGCTCAACTTTTTTGTTGATTTGTTGTTACATGCCTTGTAGGCCTTTAGGTGCATATCATTGGGACTTGCTGTCTGGGAAGCTGGAGTGGTCATGGGTCAAGATACATGGAAACACTATACACTACTAATAGCTTTTACATGTGGTTATAAACACTTAACGAATGATTTATGCTTCCGCTGTACACTATAAAATATAATGTAACATTGTAACACTTATTGTTAATCGATGAAAGTTTTATTTACATATACCTATGAGTTCAACGTGATTGGTGGCTAAGATCCTAGTACGTCACACGCCCCGCAAATGTTTACGTGAGTGGTATTTTGGGGGTGTGACAGATTGGTATCAGAGCCATTGGTTATAGTGAACTTGGTTTTAAAAAGGGGGGAAACGTTTTTGTAAAACCAGACTATAACCGGAAAGTTCTGATAACGTGAATACGACCATGACACTCAGCTCCAGCTTGCAAGGTTCGTCTCTCGTATACTCATTGTACTGCATAACTAGTGAACACTTACGTATGTTATTGCCTGTAATTGCACGTTCAGCACAACAATAGGAGTTAGTGTATTACTTGCCTGTGTTATGTTACTGGTAGGGTGGTATTTCCCTAAACCTTTATGACTTACACTTTGTGATGCTATTTGGTTGCTACTTGAGTCTGAGGAACCATTTGACATGAGTTAAGAGAAGCTGAGATGAGCATGCAAATCACAATATTATTGTGGGTGCACACATAATAATAATGTGGGGTGCATGCGAGTCCCAGTGAGCCTTAACAAGTGGAAAATGGGTTCCATTCCGTTATTTGATCAAGGTAAACATACCAAACCTATAGGGGTCATAGCAGTGATTGTCCCCTACTCGAACGTGAACTTTTCATTCATCTCTGGATCCTCTTGAGTCTTGATGCTATCGAGTCTTACCTGAACACCCATCTGAACGCCTAGCGAACTGTGTAGAATGTTAGGTTCTTGCATAAGCGTCCCTGAGAGAGATGTCTCCATGTCAAATGACTGGTCTGTACCTTCCTCGCCTAGCTTGTTTGCTAGAACCCAGCGTGATAACCTCTTAGACTCCGAAGTGCGACCCCTTCTGCAATGCTCTAGAAGCATATCGTGTAATACCCAGCCACTTGCAGCACCAATGGACAGGAGGACGAGAGTAGTACTCTACCGACCACAGTACTTTGATGACCCTAATTACCGGCAACTAATACCAGCGAATTGGTCTTAAGCAAATCCTTAACCCTTATCAGCGACTCATGGGAGTCAACTCTTACGAATCAATTAGGACATAAGCCATGACAATCGACTATAACGTGAAATGTGTAACTGCCAGCACAGCGGGTAGTACTTAGGACGTGGCTCAGAATGCAGAAAGATGGACCTCGATGCCAAAGAGCTGTAGGGCTTCGTTTCAAACAACGGCATTGGGAGCAGCAGTCACAGCGACAAGGTATTCGTAACCCTAGCCTACAGTAAGGAAATGAAAGTGACCACAACATGGATTGGCCGTGATTAAGTAAGAAGACATCGACCAAAGGAACAACAACAATACTTGAAATACTTGTAATGAAACCAGCAACACCAGAAGTGATGTTCATGGAAGGACATTTAGAATTGGCATGGGCGATGCCAAGACTTTAGTAACATCGTTTCGTCTTTGCTCCGTTTGATCCTGATGCCCTTTGAATTTGAACATGTTGTGGAATCGGCTGACGACAAGACAATTGACATTTCGTATGCTAGTTGGGATGCAAATTCGACCTTGTGGGAAAAGCGATTGACATCGATCTTCCTTCTGCTATCCTTGATGGTTTGAATCCGTAGTAAGAATGGATTGGTAATCCATACATCGCACAGATATGCCCTGTGAGGATAAAATTTCGCGTGTCCCTCGCCCTAGTGGAGAATTGTCATCTGTTTCAATCTATCGGAATCGTGCAAAGGTTGGCGTCAATTCTGCAATGAAAGTTTGGAAGTGTCCACGGAAGGATTATCCCACTATGTTAGCACTTATTATTGTTGATAAGGTTGAGGAAAAGAGGATCGAGGGTTCACCCTTTGTTCGTGATTCTACCTAAGTGCTACCTGAAGAACTATCCGGGTTACCCTCACATCGTCTGGAGGAACACCAGGTCAGTATCAGGACCAGGACAACCCTGATTACTCGTACTCTTACCATCCTGCACCAGGAGGGATGCAAGGAATGTATTAATCAGCTACAGGGATTATTGAACAGGAGTTTTGTTGAACCTAGCTTTCGCTTTGGGGAGCCCCAGTTAGATCCGTGGATTCTCATATGTGTACTGATATCAAGAAGTTAATAAGGTGACAGTTAGGAGCCGCTTGTCTCAACCATATATTGACCACCTGTTGACCAGCTGCAAGGAACAAGTTCTTATTCGAGGATTGGCTAGCGAACGAACGAACTATCATCAGATGAAAATCCAAGAGGAGAATGCCCTTAGAAACAACGTGTCAAACGCAATGCAGCCATTGCAACTTTGTATACCATGATCATTGAGCTGATCAACACCAGAGCAGTTTTAGGGATCGCTTTAATCGACTGTATTTATTGATGACGTTCTGAGTCATGACTAGGAGAAAGGAACACCATGGGTGGCATATGTATTCTACTTCAGTGCCTCGGTGGGAGGAGCCATTATGTGCGAAGTCATGCATTTTGATCAGGTAACCAACGGAGTGGGAATACTCGTGGATCTCGCTGAGAAGCGCCTTGTTAGAAACTGATCGACACCAAGGATTCCTTTGGGGATGTAGCAACTCCTTGAGTTCACTCGATACCAACGTAGCTTACCCACAGGATATTTGAAGGTCACATAGCTTAAATCCCTTTAGCACAGTAGGGTACTATGTTCGTGGAAGACGAAACAGGAGGACGTCTTTTTAGCTTTCGAGTTCCAACTCTGCAATGCATCAAGCATCGTCTTTACCCAAGGGTGCGGGTGATTTAATGGTATACCATGATGGTCAGAATCAGAATCCTAGTTACACACCAATGCAACACGAGTGAGTGATGACCTACGTGATGGAGTTACAAAGAGGAACTGCACGACACACAACTGGCAGTGAAAATTTGGCCTTGGGGTTTTAGGTGGAGGCATTACTTGGACGGTACCAGATGTGTTATTTAAACCGATCACAAGGGCCTCCCATGAACTTTGGCTTTGACAGAACTAGATCAGTTAATAACATTGCTGGAGGGAACTTTGGGATGATTGCAACTATGAAGCTTGTATATGAACGAGCTTTGCAACTCACTATCGACTCTAACATACCTGATCAGACTCGCTCTGTTCAAACTGGAGAACTGTAGGAAGAGGATTTCCAATTCGAACCCATGTGGGGCATGGAGAAGCAACCTTTGACAGGTCGGACGATGTTCGCTACCTCATGGAACAAATGTGGGTCTCGCTAAACGACTACTGTAGGGAACTCGTGTTGAGCAAAGCACATCGGCCTTGATATTCTAGTCATCTGGGTTTTGATGAGGGAAACTAGGATTTATAAACCTTGTACAGGTAATCGGGTATGAAGGCCCACGTAGCTAGGTATGGGAATGATGTTTGACCCGTGGGAAGGTCAAGATGATGTAATAGCAACCAAAAGCAACTAAATGGAAAGCGAAAACAGACTGCCATGGATTTGGCCGCTAGTCTATTTACGTCATGAAACGGAATCAATATCAACTGGATGATCGATGATTGTTTCATGTACACAGCACACTTTCTAGCCAGCAAGGAAACATATAAGCTATTCTACGCTTGCAGTCGTCTACCAGAAAGAAGTGGGTGCTAGTCACGGGGTGCCAACCTCCATTATCTCTGATCACGACCCACGATTTACATCTAATTTGTGGCAAGTGATGCATAAATCCTTTGGCTCTCGTTTAGACTTGAGCACAGCATATCACCCGCAGACGGATGGGCAGTCCGAATGCACCATCCAAACTCCTGAAGACATGCTTCGGGCATGTGTAATCGACTTTGGCAACGATTGGGAAAGGCATCTCCCGTTAGTGGAGTTTTCATATAAAAACAGCTACCACACCAGCATCCAGGCCGCTCCATTTGAGGCATTGTACGGACGTAAATGCCGATCACCTCTCTGTTGGACAGAAGTTGGCGACAGCCAAATCACTGGCCAATAACTTGTGGTAGACACAACAGAGAAGATTGCTCAGATACGACAACGAAAGGCGGCAGCTCGTGACCGTACGCTGTTAAGCGCAAGAAACCACTTGAGTTCCAAGTTGGGGATTGAGTACTACCTAAAGTCTCACCTTGGGAAGGTGTACTTCGTTTTGGTATACGAGATAAAACTCAAACCATGATATGTTGAACCTTTCGAAATCACGAAGAGAATTGGCAAGGTGGCCTACAGATTGAATCTACCCGAAGAACTCAGTAGAGTTCACAATGTATTCCATGTGTCAAATCTGAAGAAGTGTCTGTCAGATGAAACCCTCACAGTTCCTTTCAAGGAGCTCACCATCGACGATCAGTTGCGATTTGTCGAAGAATCAGTGGAAATCTTGGACCGGGAGGTTAAGATTCTCAAACGCACCAAGATACATTGTTCGAGTTCGTTGGAACTCCCGTCGTGGCCCAAAGTTTACCTGGGAATGAGAAGACCAAATGAAACACACATATCCCCATTGTTCGAGAACAATGAAACCTCTACTAAGGCTGAAGCTACTGTGGAATTTCGAGACGAAATTCCAAACCAACGGGGGGATGATGTGACACCCCAGGAAAACCAGGAAACCATGCAACCTTACTAGCTTCCTTAATAGCTTCGTGCTAAATTTCAGGACGAAATTTCTTTCAAGTTGGGGATGATGTGACAACCCAAACTTCCAAGGTTAGTTTCGTTATTCTGACCTTCATCATTCTTAATCCATGTTCATGGCGGTGTTAAGTTGTTATACGTAAATGTACCACGTGTGGTTGTGTGGGTAGTTAGATTAGTTTTTTTCTTTATTTGTGTTTGATGTTGGTATTGGGCCGTATACAAGTTTGGGCCACACACACACACAACTTCCTTAGTTACACTATTTATCTTAAAACATTCTTGTTGCTACACCTCTCGGCCCACGCGTGAAGTTTTTGACCCGAATCCTCTAAATCCGAACTCGGCCCACTCTTTTGAGATGTTTACACTTGGACCAGTGCCTTAGGAGCCCAATTATGAAATAAAAACCCAAGTGGGTTCGGCAGCCTTGTCCCAAAGTAATATACATCTAAATATTATTCCACGCACTATATTGGGTACAAGAAAGAAACCCTAGCACAATTCTTTTGGAGTTCGATAATCAGCAACAGGAGACCCCCACCCTTTTGTCGAAGTCTCTCTCCTTAGAGATCAATCTTGTGTCTAGCAAATATTAATGTTCTGGTTAGTTCTGTTATGCTCATTCAATACTTGACTTATTGTGTTTCTTTATATGTGGACAAGCATATGATTAGTACATGTTAACATTCTTAAAAATCGAAGACTAGGGTGTTAATTGATGATTGTGTTTTGTGTGATTTTGATTAATAAGATATTGATATGTTTGATCGTAAATATGAGGAATTTATGATATGTTCTTGCATGTTAATTAGTGTTTATGGTTTATGCTATTAAGAGTGCTAATGAATTCGATAGTTGATGTCGACTGAATCTGTATGAAATTTATCGAAGGTGTATTGATATTGAATGGTGTTCTATTCATGGGGATCAATAAAATAGATGCTAACATAATATATGTTGATTATTGGTCTATATTATATAATGGTAGGGCCATACGACAATTGTCTGATGTGGTGCATCTGAATGGTTTGGTATTGAGCTATGACTTTAAGTGGTAGCATGTTTAGGCATAGTATGATCATAATCATGAATTGGTAATTTGTTATTTGTTTTTGAATTGTTATAATCTAGTAAGGAATCCTGATGGATTTTAGTAATGGGCCGAACACTATGACAGATTGCGCACATGTAGAGGGGCCAATATTGATTAAATGTATTACTAGATCTATTGGACTTACTTGTTTGATATTAGGACGCAAGGGGGTAACAGGGCTGCACATGCTGGTTTCGGCTGCACATTTAATTAAAGGTCACATGGAACTGTTGTCTTGGGTTATGGGATTGATCATGTGTTGGGCCGCCACTTTAGTTTCAAGTTGACCAACAACACTTATCTCCTTGTTATCGAAACCAAGACACATTATAATCACTTGAATATTATGGATAAAGTCTTATTGAGTTTAACAATTTCATGTGATGACTCTGACATGTTTTTATTATACTTGAATCAAATGATTGCTGTGACAACCCACCAATTCATTCTACTGGACCACTAAAACAACTAATGAATTTACATAATAGTGGCCATACCATTAAATGGATATATGATGATCCTAATATTGTTTGTCTACATAATTGTGCTACGTGTTAAACTGTGACCTTGTGATAGACGCAGACCATGTAGGATAAGTGACTGATGACTGATTGTAAAACTGATGTTGGTGGTAACCATTGTTGGAAACATGTGCTTGTATTGTAAACGAGCATGAGATTTAAATGCTTGCTATGTGATATGGGACAATGGTATTAAGTGTGACTTATTGCATACATGAATTTGATACGTGATTGAGAAACTGACTACTCTTGGTAACCACATTAGGATTTGGTTGATTAATATGGAACAAGTAACTAGTCACACCGGGCAAACCAAGGTGAGTTCACACTTTCTACAAGGCATGGGATTCCCAAGGGTTGGGAATGGGTTAAAGAACTAAAACGGAAACTACATATTCTCCTTGGGTAGGATATGTACGGCCATCCTCCATGGGTAGGATGCCAAGATTAAACCTCGTGTATTCTCCTTGGGTAGGATACGTATGTTCGTCCTCCTTGGGTAGGACTACAAGATTAAACATACTAGACCAAAACTCTATCATAAGTCCCTCATTTTATCGACTTAATCGCCGAGGCCGATGGCGAGCGGGTCATTAGTTAATAGCGCTATTATGTTTAACAAACCTCACACCATGCCGGTAGGACGGGCATGTACTAATGGACTAAGGCAAAGGGTCAATGATGATAGACATTGACTTAGGGCCAACTTACTTTCGCTAGTAGTCGATATGGTATGGTCTAGTAATTCACATGGGAAGCCCCCACCAACTATGAATATGTTTGGGAAACAGGGTAAACTGGTTAATCATATTTTCAACTATGGGGTAACCCCCACGGCAAGTAAGCCAGCTCAAGAAAACTATGCTTTTGGAAACAACTTAAAATGAACACCCAACTGTGAACTCGCTCAACTTTGTTGTTGATTTGTTGTTACATGCCTTGCAGGCCTTTAGGTGCATATCATTGAGACTTGCTGTCTGGGAAGCTGGAGTGGTCATGGGTCGAGATACATGGAAACACTATACAAGACTAATAGCTTTTACATGTGGTTATAAACACTTAACGAATGATTTATGCTTCCGCTGTACACTATAAAATATAATGTAACATTGTAACACTTATTGTTAATCGATGAAAGTTTTATTTACATATACCTATGAGTTCAACGTGATTGGTGGCTAAGATCCTGGTACATCACACGCCCCGCAAATGTTTACGCAAGTGGTATTTTGGGGGTGTGACATATACCACCACAAGTAGCTCTTTCTCGGTAGTTGTATAGTTTAATTGTGCATCTGAGAGAGTCTTACTTGTGTAAACCGGTTTCTTATCTATCCGTTGACCCAACACAGCCCCCACCACATAGTCACTTGCATCACACATGATTTCGAATGGTAAAGACCAATTCGGTGATTGCAAGATTGGGGCCTCAACCAACTTTTTCTTTAAAATGTTAAAAGCATTTTGACAATTTTTATCGAAATTAAACGATTTATCTTTTAATAACCAATTACATAGGGGTTTCGTTATATCACTAAAACCTTTTATAAACCTCCTATAAAACCCCGCATGACCCAAAAACGAGCGACCACCCTTAACACTCGTGGGATATGGCAAAGTGGATATGACTTGTACCTTTGGTCGATCCACCTCTATCCCACGACTTGAGACAACATGCCCCAACACAATCCCTTCTTGAACCATAAAATGGCTCTTTTCCCAACTCAAAACCAAATTCTTTTCAACACATCTTTTTAAAACTTTTTAGAGTTGGTCAAGGCATGCGTCAAATGATGACCCAAATATCGAGAAATCATCCATGAAGATTTCCAAAGACTCCCCCACCATATCTGAAAAGATACTCATCATGTAGGTCCCCTAATTCATATGGATCGCCACTGAATCGTCGATCCAACCTAGAGTGCGGAATCCTCTAGATCAGATTTTAACCAAAAACGAGTAGAAATAGAAATTTCTATAAACCCGATCTTTATTGATTATCTACCAAACGATTACAATCAATCAAAATATCTAATTTTTCCAGGCCTCTTGCTCTTACGAATGCTCTCTCTAAAAGTGATTAAGGTGATTAACCTAAACCCTAATACTAAGCTTTGTTTTTATAGTACAAGCTTGCACATGGGCTAGGTCATGGGCTAGGCCCATTTCGCCTACCATCCCCCCTATGAGGGTTTGATTTGGTCCAATCACACTTAATTAACTAATATAAAGCTAAACCCGCTAACCACTTATCGATTTACTAATTACAAGATATCCAAAGACCAAATCTAAAAGCTGTTGTCACAAATATGCACCAACAAACTCCCCCTTGACAATGGCTTCATAAAACAACTTTGTCTTCATCCATCTTGCATTCTTCATGTAATCTTGCATTGTCTTTGGTCTTTGGATAACTTCAGCTTTAAAGCCTCCGTCAGCAACGGACTCCCCCTAAGCTGATGCATCCAATCACCAAATCTTCAAAATCGTTAGCACTTGAGTAAACTCCAGTTCAGCATTTGCATAGTAATATTCAAACTCTTCAACATTTTCTGCAATGTAGAAAGGAGGTTCTACCATGCATCTAAAAAACTCCTCTTCTCAACACATTAACTTCTTAGCAACATACTGCTTCAGTCTGTATACTATAAAACAAACATCTTGAGAAACCATAAGAATTTTTCAACATAGTTAAACAAATTATTATTCACGAGATGGTAAACTGGATCACAGATTAAGCATTTCCAATTCAGCACCAACACGTAAACATTTTTAATCAAACACCCTAGAACCTGCATGATTTAAAATTTTTGGAACTCACTTTCTAACACCGTCTCCCCCTATCGGTAACAACTCCTCCAAGAATAACAGTTTTCTGTACGTTAAGAATTTTTACAGAAAATGACACAATTTTTGGATTTTTATATTTTGTGAAAGTAAGTAAATAAGAAAAGTGTAAGTCCAAAAACAATACAATCGGATATCAAACACCAAACAAGTAGCGGAATTACAAGTAAGATTTGGAAGATTGAAAAGCAAATTGTATTGATTCAAACCCAAGAACACACGAATTCTGGATTCGTCTGGTATTCCTGGTCGCACAAGATAACAAAGTTTGTTCAAGAATCAACAACTATAAAAGACTAAGGAATCCCCAATTTATACAAGCATAGGAGATCCTTTTACATTGGGCCAAGCCCATTCCCCATCCACTCAAAACATATAAACAAACCCACTAATTGTTTTGAATCCAACCCTTACAAAATAACCCAAGACAGACGCAAACCTACACTAGCTTATATGTAACATCCCCAAAATTTTTAAATTTAAAATAAAAGTTATTACCCGAATAGATCATGGGTAAGTTGACCGATAAAAATATAAAGTATTTTGGCAAACGTAGGAACCGTTTAATAATTATAGTAATAAAAATACATTATATTTGAACCTACTCAGTTTTTATGAAACTTGGTTCAAAATGTAGATAAGATCATTCTCGTTCTGCTGACATATTCATTATTTTATAAAACGTCATATTTTAGAAGTTATAAGCGCCAAATGAGTGAAGCAGTTAAATTAATTATAATATATATATATATATATATATATTAAATAAAATAATAAAATTAAAATGTAAATCTAACATGCATGCAAAGGCTTACGTATGGCATTAGAATTGAAATTAAATTCCATATGGATAAGAAGGAATGCAGTGTACGTGGAAGCTTTCTAAGCAAAGGCCATTAATGCAATAATGTAACCCCCAAGTCATTCTTTGAATTCAAGTATAAATAGGCCAATTTGTGAGCTTCAAACATTGTTCAGCATCGCCCATTTCTTTCTCTCTCACTCACTCTATGATATATTTACACCCAACCATCTTTAGTTATTCACCCTTAAATCCTACAAAGCCCTGTCCCGTTTTATGTGTTTTAACCCTTGATCACTGATACCCTGTCCGACTGACGTAGGGCCCCGTAACGTATGTCAAGGCTCTGCCTAAATTCGTTGAGGTTCTGTCTCGTGACGTAGGGATAAAGTAGAATTGGGTTACTATACTTAATGTGAGTGCACTATATATTTTATTAAATAATCCAGGAGTTGTACCCAAAATATAACAACCCTCCCGAATATTTTTCTGACACCCTAATATATTTTAAAATATCCCAATATGTCCCAAAATACACCCCATACGTGAAACCGGGCCTCAAATATATTAAATAGTATTAAAAATAATTAAAAATTGAAATTTAAATTGAGGCGGGCCGCGTAGAACCCACCACAAACTTTACGCGAGCGGTATCAAGGTTAAAACATGATTTCGTTGATTTTTAAGTTTAGGCGGCCCGCGAGAGGTTCAGAATGGTGGCGCAGCCCGGTGATGACACGTGTCATCATCGTGGCGGGTCTAGGCAATGATCCGGACAAGCTACACATTGACCGGAGGTCAACGCGGGCCGCGTA
Organism: Helianthus tuberosus; assembly: GCA_030545235.1. Lineage (NCBI taxonomy): Eukaryota > Viridiplantae > Streptophyta > Magnoliopsida > Asterales > Asteraceae > Helianthus > Helianthus tuberosus. The sequence goes on along the minus strand of JARYGA010059718.1, from coordinate 6,704,329 downwards.
GGACCTTCTCTTGTGTTACGCGGGTCGCGAGAAAGACTGAATTCAACACTATATATAGAATGCATCGGATTTCATTCGGAATTCGCTCACAATTGTTCCTCAATCTCAAATTCTGAATATTAGGCATAATACGCGGATATTATACCCCCTAAATAACGAAGTACTGCTCCGTTGTAAGTATTATAACCCCTGGATACGTATTTGATACGCTGCCCGATTGATCTAGGGTTCCGTAACGGCTGTCGTGGTTCTGCCCGACGTAGTCATTGGAATGCCGTCTCGGGGAGGGTATTACTAATGTTAAAATGGGTTATTATGCTAACGCGTGTGCATTGTTTATTTAACTAGATTATAACCAGGAAGCCACAAAGGAAATACCTAAAATAGCAATGTGAGTAATCTCCTTTTTGTTAATAGTTTTTACAAAACCTTAACTATTTTACAATGCAATTTAGCAGTGATTGAGTCTTTGTAATTCTTCAATTACTGCCGGTATGTTGGGGTTTTGTATACAAAATTTACTACACTGTGAGTAGTAAGTCGGGATGACAATACGTTACCATTGGACAATGAGTTAGCCAATGTGTAATATGACCCACAGGTCAGGATTGACAGTACTAATGGAGTAATTGTGTAGATATAAACATTGTAATCGCCCTCGATACTGCTAAGTTTAAATTAAATTAATATTTCTTGATTAAACTGGGATTCACTCACCAGTATTTCCCACTGAAAAATGTTTTTAAAACGCGTTTCAGGTAACACAATGTGACAGCCAATTAGTAAAAAGCCAGCTGGAGAGCACTGACGGCTTGGAAAAATGTGGCTATAAAAGTTACCTAAAATACGATGTTTTAAATTCAATAAAGTAGGGTTTATCCCTATAAACATGTTGTAATAAGAAACTTGGGTTTTACCCATGTGATTATAAATTTAAAAATATGGTGGTTTTACTCTGATAAAATATTTCCTAACTACGGTCCTGATGTAATTTCCGCTGCCAAAATAATTAATAAATATTGATACCACTGCCACTGAGTTCGTGGCCGCCCGTTCCCGGGAATTAGGGATCGAGGGTTGTGACAGAAGGTGGTATCAGAGCCATGCCACTGGTTCAAGCCAAAGAAGTGTTCTGCTGACACTTAAGTTTTAAATTATGTGTTAGGAAATAATTTATGTAATTATGTGTTTTATGTTATTTGACTATTTGTTAGTCTACAGTATGGGCAAGCAAAGAATTTCGGACATCTATCGTCAATTAGATAGTTCACCAAAAGATATGGGAACCTCATTTCAACCAAATCGCTCAGGATACTTAGCAGATACTGAGGAAGGAATATTTATTCGTAAGGCACAGTCTGAGAAACCATTTACCACTAAGAAGAGAAGTTGGATTATTAGAAAAAGTCAAGAGAAAATAAAGAAGTCACAACCAAAGGGAGTGATAATCAATAAGGAAATAAATACACAAACTCAGGAAACAGGAAATAACCTACCATGGGAAGATGAATTAGATGGACAATGGGTAAATCTCCATATGTTAGCCACTACAACAGTAAATGCTAACTTATATTAAATAGTCGAACAGCCAAACCAGTACCAGCACCCATGCCACCTATGAACTAGAAACTTTAAAGGAACTTCGCCCATTAAAAACAACTCAGTAGAGACAGAAGATAGAATAAACCTGATATAAAAGCATGTTGAGCCTAATACTCCTATAACCTAGATAGACTAAAATAAGTTATGGATTCCAGTTGTAGTTTGTAATAAATACACACACACACACACACACACACACACATATATATATATATAAGTCGTGTAGTTTGTACCCAAATGTTTGTACTAGAAATTTGTCTGTGATAATTAATACCACCTACTCAAATAATATCATAATATACATCAAACTAAGTTAGTTATTAACAAAGCAGTCATGTTTATGATTATCTTTTGGAACCAATCATTTACTTTGATTTAAAATACATATTGAAATATATGGTATAAAGCTTTAAAACTTTGTGGTTTTAATAATATTGTTTCAAAATAATTTATATTTAAATAAATAAAACCGAAGCTATTAAATTAACCAAAAGGATTTTAAGAATTAATTTAAAAGATTGCTTTAGTGAATCTAGCCAAAGCAAGTTTTGAAACCCAGGTATACCAATTTACCACTCCATTTTATCCCTTCTGGTTTATAACTAGTTGGCCATAAGACTTCATACTTTCATAATTTTAGGAAATAACTGATCTTGGGATTACTTGTAAAGGTTTCTATTAAAATACATAGTAATAAAATATATGGTTACATGAATATGATGAGTATTAGTGATTAAATAAAATCATTTAAAATTTTTAGAGATTTGGGTTGTGTAAATCAAAGAAAGAGAAAATATAGTTATAATAATAATGACACTACCACTAATAATCGTCATTATTATTATAATATTAAAACAATAAAAATATTAAAAGAACGATATATATTATTATAATATTGTAATCACTATTCACTGGCTTTCATTATAAATATAAGATAATAATATATAAGTATTCTAAAAATATTGCAATTCTATTCTATTTAATATATATATATATATATATACACATTATAATATATTTAATAATGTTTATATATATTTTATACGTGTATATAATGTCAACTAAAAGTTATTTTACGTAAGATACATATAAATTTTTTTATATAGAAGAAGGGAAAAGATAGGTCTGATGATTTGTACAATCGGTACATATAAAAGAGATTAAATAATTATTTTTTAGAAAGATATTACAAATATGAAAACATCTTTTCTTATCCGACTTAAATAATTTAGTATCTATTTATTTATTTTACCTCGCACGTTAAAATATTTCTAAACATTCATTTTTTTTAGAATTTAAAATGAATGCCCCACATAAAAATAGTTGAACCAAATGTATGTTTAGTACGTTTGTCCTTTATATAACTTTATCTAAAAATCAGATTACAATTTTAATATTGTAATATCTTTAAATAAATTACTATTACTATTGTATGGGATATACATACATATTCTAATACATGTATATTACTCAAATATATTTAAAATCAATTTTAGAAACGTCAAACTTACTTACCATAAGAACTTCTTTGAGTAAATAATATAGTATACAATAAATTGAGAATTTAGTTTAGATATTTTAAACCCATATGGTTCAACACACTAGTTAAAAATAAATTTGTTCCTATGAGTCCAGAAAGTTTATATTTTGGTTAATTTATTTCTTTAAACTTTTATTTATCTATTCTTAAATTCTAAAATATTATGTTCAATAAAATTTACAGAAGTTTATTTCAATATACTACTTTTATAAAAGAATAAAATAAAGTCATGGAAATAAGCTTGATGATTGGTACAATCGGATGTATACTTATTATTTTTTTTATATATTACAAAATAATTTAGTTTTATATATATGTGTGTATATAGTATGTAAATTTAATATTAACTAGAGATTTGAAATTCTATACACATATATGCATATACCTAATAAATTTTTTTAATGGTATACCCAATATAATATCTTCTGTAAGATAAACATAAGAGAAAATATCATTGGTAATTCATATGAAAACATGAAGTTATTATAAAAATAAACCATGAAACCTACTATGTTTTAAAATGCCATCTGTCTCAATGAAATATTCCTTGTAACGGAATCTAAGATTATATATGCATAAATAGAGTTAGCTGTAAGTATAATCATTACATCGAATCTAGCTATAGTGTCAATGGAGACAATTATATTTTTCGTCAAAAATTCATTTTCCAAGCAAAAGAAAAACCACAACCATAATAATATCTATGCTTAAACAAAAAGATTAGGATATTGATAATTACTGGTAACACTTAGAATAGTATTTAGACTTGAACTTAAGAAAAATGCCTTAGTATAAAGCTTTGAGATAAGCCAGTTACTTGTGTAGCTAAAGTGTGATGGTTATTGGTATCCCGTGAGGATGATGACTAGAACAGTGCAAGTATGATAAATAAGCGATAACACCTGGCCATTGTTATTTCTTGTTTATTGGTACTACTCGGTTCTAGAATATGATCCATCATGAGAATACTGATTTCCTTGTTTCTTGATGCAAACCATAATGAACGATGTACCTTTAAAATCATGATTTGAGAAATTCTATTTAAGGGTAAATACAATGATAACTACCTCTCCGGCAAGACTGGGTATGGTGTAGTAGACTTTCCAGCTTGTCCGGGTAAGATGGGGGTACCTCTCCGGCGAGACCGGGTGAGATGGGGTATATGTTATGATAATGGAATTCCCTAAATAGTACCATGACCTGATGTCTGACTTGTGAATCTGTTAAATACATTGACATTATGGATGGTGTGCATATTACAGTATATGAAATATTATATAGATATGTATGTCTATGATGGAATCCAAAGACCATATTGATTGACAATTAGGGATAAATCACGAACAAGTGTGTCAATGATAATTTTAGATTTAGTTATCGGGAATCTCTCGTATACGTCTATAATTCCAATATCAAACACTCTTTCGTTTGATCATCCGTCTCGTAACTCGTGTGAAAGATGAACGACGGGAACCCTTTAAATTAAGACGCCATCGAAATTATAAGAATTCCCTTTACATTACCTTAGATTATTGACGCATTGGGAAACCTGTAACTAAAAGTTGTGCTAAGACACAAAACATCTAAAAACTTACACAAATGATAGTAATTTTACCTTCATTAAAAACTCTTGAGAAGATAAGAGTCTCAAAACATAGAAAATAATTCTGGTCAAAATTCTAAGCAAAGACCAGAATATACTTAGTAACTAAGATCAGTGACAAATTAAAAGTATTCATCTGTATTTCAGTGAATCTCGAGGACGAGATTTAAAACAAGGTGGGGAGAATGTAACATCCCCAAAATTTTTAAATTTAAAATAAAAGTTATTACCCGAATAGATCATGGGTAAGTTGACCGATAAAAATATAAAGTATTTTGGCAAACGTAGAACCGTTTAATAATTATAGTAATAAAAATACATTATATTTGAACCTACTCAGTTTTTATGAACTTGGTTCAAAATGTAGATAAGATTATTCTCGTTCTACTAACATATTCATTATTTTATAAAACGTCATATTTTAGAAGTTATAAGCGCCAAATGAGTGAAGCAGTTAAATTAATTATAATATATATATATATATTAAATAAAATAATAAAATTAAAATGTAAATCTAACATGCAGGCATAGGCTTACGTATGGCATTAGAATTGAAATTAAACTCCATATGGATAAGAAGGAATGAAGTGTACGTGGAAGCTTTCTAAGGAAAGGCCATTAATGCAATAATGTAACCCCCAAGTCATTCTTTGAATTCAAGTATAAATAGGCCAATTTGTGAGCTTCCAACATTGTTCAACATCGCCCATTTCTTTCTCTCTCACTCACTCTATGATATATTTACACCCAACCTTCTTTAGTTATTCACTCTTAAATCCTACAAAGCCCTATCCCGTTTTAAGTGTTTTAACCCTTGATCACTAATACCCTGTCCGACTGACGTAGGGCCCCGTAACGTATGTCAAGGCTCTGCCTAATTTCGTTGGGGTTCTGTCTCGTGACGTAGGGATAAAGTAGAATTGGGTTACTATATTTAATGTGAGTGCACTATATATTTTATTAAATAATCCAGGAGTTGTACCCAAAATATAACAACCCTACCGAATATTTTTCTGACACCCTAATATATTTTAAAATATCCCAATATGTCCCAAAATACACCCCATACGCAAAACCGGGCCTCAAATATATTAAATAATATTAAAAATAATTAAAAATTGAAATTTAAGTTGAGGCGGGCCGCGTGGAACCCACCCCAACCTTTACGCGGGCGGTATCAAGGTTAAAACATGATTTCGTTGATTTTTAAGTTTAGGCGGGCCGCGTAAGACCCCTCGATAGTTAACGCGGGCCGCGAGAGGTTCAGAATGGTGGCGCAGCCTGGTGATGACACGTGTCATCATCGTGGCAGGTCTAGGCGATGATCCGGACAAGCTACGCATTGACCAGAGGTCAACGCGGGCCGCGTAGGCCTTTCTCTTGTGTTACGCGGGCCGCGAGAAAGACAAAATTCAGCACTATATATAGAATGCATCGGATTTCATTCGGAATTCACTCACAATCGTTCCTCAATCTCAAATTCTGAATATTAGGCATAATATGCGGGTATTATACCCCCTAAATAACAAAGTTCTGCTCCGTTGTAAGTATTATAACCCCTGGATATGTATTAGATACGCCACGCGAGTAATCTCCTTTTTGTTAACAGTTTCTACAAAACCTTAACTATTTTACAATGCAATTTAGCAGTGATTGAGTCTTTGTAATTATTCAATTACTGCCGGTATGTTGGGGTTTTGTATACAAAATTTACTACACTGTGAGTAGTAAGTCGGGATGACAATACGTTACCATTGGATAATGAGTTAGCCAATGTGTAATATGACCCACAAGTCAGGATTGACAGTACTAATGGAGTAATTGTGTAGATATAAACATTGTATTCGCCCTCAATACTGTTAAGTTTAAATTAAATTAATATTTCTTGATTAAACTGGGATTCACTCACCAGTATTTCCCACTGACAAATGTTTTTAAAACGTGTTCCAGGTAACACAATGTGACAACCAATTAGTAAAAAGCCAGCTGGAGACCACTGACGGCTTGGAAAATTGTGGCTATAAAAGTTACCTAAAATACGATGTTTTAAATTCAATAAAGTAGGGTTTATCCCTATAAACATGTTGTAATAAGAAACTTGGGTTTTACCCATGTGATTATAAATTTAAAAATATGGTGGTTTTACTCTGATAAAATATTTCCTAACTACGGTCCTGATGTAATTTCCGCTGCCAAAATAATTAATAAATATTGATACCACCGCCACTGAGTTCGCGGCCGCCCGTTCCCGGGAATTAGGGATCGGGGGTTGTGACATTATACCCTTACAATATCCCCCTAGGTTTGTGTTGGATTGGCGTCCTTGGCTTTACTACTGCTTTCTTTTCTGCTTCTTAGCTTGTTCTTTCTTCTTCCTCTGCAATTCTGGTAAGATCGGTATATTTCTTCCAACATATGGACCAAATAGATGTGTCTCCACTCTAGTACGCTGCCCTGACCATAATTTAAAATTCATAATCTGGGCCACAGCTCCTGTCCAGCTCTTGGCACACACTTCATACTGAGGATCACTCTGAATCTGTGACCTTGCTAACAGATTGATGTCATTTTCACCAAAACACATCAAGTGTCGAGTATCAATGAATCTGTATTCAGCATCGTCACATACAACAACAGCTTGACCTGAAGCAGGGTCATACATCCAAAACTGGAAGTTCTTCAGAGTGTTATCAGGAAGCTCCTTCAACAATGGCACTGTATTTTTCTGTTTCGTTGTAGGCCACTTGACTATCTTATATGGCTTCCCTATTGCAGGATCCAACACTTCTTCATCTTCTTCAATAGTAGACTCTGCCAATTTCATGTCTTTAAAATTGACTCTTGCCTGTTTTCATTTTAAATTATATGAACACTCAAATCAATCACGATCAAATCCCGGAATTTTAGATTTGAACAGGCTATCATACGAGTAGTTTCCCTACCACATATTTCACAAGCCCATTCTAGAGTTCTAAAACCTTGACTGGACTGGATTGAGAAAAGAACAGAATGGATCAGCAGAGATGGATATAATGTACAAAATCAAATGAGATTTTCTCAGTTTGATATAGGTTTTTATTTTTGGGTTTCTTTTGGGCACTAGAGGGCCTCTTTCGGGTGTATTTGATCCACAGAGCGACAACGTACAGCTAGGTCTTTGCTCACACAAAACAGAAGCCGACGTTGCCTAGCACCTCCAGGTCTTTGCTCATGCAAAACAAAGGAGATACACGAGTTGATTAGAAAAGATTTCAGAACTAGAATGAAATTGTGTGTATCGGGACATCACACACGCATTCAAATAGCTATGCTCTAATTCCAAGTGAACGTTCTTTCCTGAGGTCATAGAATACATATTGGTGTTCTACGCAGTACCAGTCAAAGAATCCAGCCATCAGGATAAAGCCTACCAACATATCGCTCTAGAGTCAGACCATTTCAATATTGGTCTTACACGAGTTAGCCTTAATCCACATAGTGAAAATTCATTTCATTTCCCGGGTTGTAGCAAAGGCATAGCAAAAGCAAAAACTATTTTTGTATTTTTCTGGTTTTTGAAATGTTTTTGTATTTTTCTGGTTTTTCAATGTTTTTTGTATTTTTCTGAGAGACTACATCCCCCTAAATTTTTGCTTAAAATAAATGAAAAGACTATTTTAAGAAACAAATTTACAGAAACGAAGAAAAATATTTTGTGTGACCGCGGTCAATCCTCGAAATCGACCATTTTGAGAAGTTCAAGAAGAGCAAGAAAACGTGCTTTATCAACAGGTTTTGTAAAAATATCTGCGACATTGTCGTCGGTATGAATTTGATCCATTTTAATTAAACCCTGGTTGAAAGAATCCCGAATAAAGTGAATTTTTATGGCTATGTGCTTGGTTTTTGAAAAATATACCGGATTTTTCACTATTTGGATAGCTGCATCATTTTCACAATAAATGGGAGTTTGGAAAAAATTCAAACCGTAGTCCACCAGCTGGTGTTGAATCCAGATAACCTGAGAGCAGCAGGCTGAAGCGGCCACATATTCGGCTTTTGCAGTCGAAAGAGAGACAGTTTGCTGCTTCTTATATTGCCAGAAGATGAGGCGATCCCCCAGAAACTGGCATCCAGCTGACGTAGACTTCATGTCCCTACCAGTACCTCCAAAATTGCTGTCAGAAAAAGCACACAAATCAAATGAAGATTCTTTTTGATACAAAAGTCCAAGCCGAGGCCTGCCCTTAAGATATCAAAAGATTCCCTGAACAGCATTTAAATGAGAAAGTTTAGGAGTAGCCTGATAACGAGCACACTGACACACAGTAAACATGATATCTGGTCTACTGGCTGTCAAATACATCAACGAGCCAATCATCGACCGGTACAGTGTAGCATCAACAGCTTCCCCTTCCAGATCTTCAGTCATCACTGGTCTTTCTGCTATAGGAGTATTTGCAGGTTTAGCATCTTGAAGTTTGAACTTTGCAAGGATATTATCGACATATTTTCCCTGATGAATGAGAATTCCTTTGGAATCTTGATGAATCTGCAGACCCAGAAAGAAACTTATCTCTCCCAACGCACTCATTTCAAATTGCTTCTTCATGACCTCCTAGAATTCCTTGCACAGTGCTTCACTAGTGGATCCAAAGATGATGTCGTCCACATAGATCCGCACCAAGATTTGATCCTCTCCCATTTTTTGAATGAATAGTGTCTGATCAATTACTCCTCGAGTGTATCCATGAGCGAGTAGATGCTCCGTCAGAGTAGCATACCATGCACGAGGAGCCTGATGCAACCCATATAAAGCCTTATCAAGCTTATAAACGTGACGAGGACACTGTTTGTTCATAAAGCCCGGTGGATTTGACACATAGATCTCTTCCTTTACTTTGTCGTAGAGAAACGCCGTCTTGACATCCATCTGATAGACCTTGAATCCCATGTAGGATGCATACACCAGAAAAATTCTGATTGCCTCCAGTCGGGCCACAGGAGCATATACTTCGTCGTAGTCAAGGCCTTCAATCTGTCTAAACCCTTGGATGACCAGTCTTGCTTTATTTCGAACAATCACTCCGCTATCGTCTCTCTTGTTGCGATAGACCCATCTAGTTCTGAGTGATTTCTTTCCAGCAGGTAGAGCAACCAACTTCCAGACTTTCAGTTTCTCAAACTGATTCAACTAATCCTGCATCGCGTCTACCCAGCTAGGTTCCAAAAGAGCCGTGTCAATTGCCTTAGGCTCAATTTGAGAGATGAAACATGAAAACAAGCAATTGTTAATGATTCCTGACTGACTTCTAGTCAACACTCCAGCCTCTACTGGTCCAATCACATTTTCAATAGGATGATCACGTTGGACACTTGTATGAATAGCAACTTCTGGAGCAGTTCCAGTCGGTGATAAATTCGTTAAATGATCAACTACTACCGACTCAGTTTGGTTAATAACTTGCTCTTTTTCTGGACTATTTGCGACAAACTCTTCAGGAATGGGACCATCAAATATATCACTTTGATCGTTGGGTGTGTCTTCATCATCAGATGAATCCAGCCCCTCCCTTCCATCATTAAGAATATCGGTGTAATCAGGAGCCACTTGAATCTCTGGTGTAGATGTTGAAGATGAGGCTGCAGGTGTGTGATCCCCCACAGCTGTAGAATCCCCCTCAAATTCAACATCCCCCTCTTCTTCAGCATTATGTGTAACAATTGAGGATCGAGAAATAGCATTAGATGTACCAGAGGTACCTGCATGAGCAACAGAGGAATCATCAAGAATATCAAACGATTTAAACAGATAAGCATAGTTATAAAGAGTAAATGGCCCGTTTCCAGCACCCGTCTGATTTTCTTTGAGCCACTGCACATAAGACTCAACGATCTGTCTAGTATTCTTGTTGTACACTCTATATGTAGTCTTGTTTTCATGAGCAGCCTTTCCAGCATATCCAATGAAATAGCATTCATCTCCCCTAGCATCAAACTTTGGTATTGATTCCAAGTGCAAAAGAGTGCATGGACAATCGGAAGCTCTAAAGTGACCAACAAATGGTTTTTCGCCAAACATTACTTCATGAGGCGTCTTCATGCGTGCTTTGTTGATAACAACTTTGTTTTGAACATAGCACGCAGTATTAATAGCCTCTTCCTAAAAGAAGACTGGGAGCTTAGAATCACATAGCATCGTGCGAGCTGCCTCAATTAGGGTTCTATTCCTTCTTTCGGCAACTCCATTTTGCTGAGGAGTTCTAGCAGCATTGTATTGTCGAGCAATTCCTCTCTCGTTATAGAACACATTCTGCATTCTTGAATTCTGTTCCATTGTCGCTTCGAATACCCTTCACTTTCTTGCCAGTCTGATTTTCCATAAAGATTATGAATCTCTTGATCAATTCTGCAGTCTCACTTTTGTTAACCAAAAAGAAAACCCAAGTAAAACGTGAGTAGTCATCAGTAATCACGAGACAGTAAGACTTTCTAGACAGACTAAGCACATTCACTGGACCAAAAAGATCCATGTGAAGAAGCTGCATCACACTATTAATAGTGTTTACAGTTTTGGGAAAATGAGGTCTTCGATGTTGTTTACCCTTAGCAAAAGAAACAAATTTTTCAAAGGTTATGAAATCTTTTATCGATAGACCCCTTACCAACCCCAGTTTTGCAAGACGGTTTAGATTTTTTACATTTGAATGTCCTAAATGATGATGACATAGCATAGCATTGTGCTCAGAGATTTTAGTAAACAAATAGGCAACGCTTTCAGTGGGAGGTTTATTCATGTCAATGACATAAGCGTTGCCCTTTCGTTCAGGCTTTATCAATATCCATTCATCAGGAATGACCATTCCTGGTTTCAGAATAAGACAGTGTTTATCAGTGAAATGAGTTGAGTAACCGTTGTCGCATATTTGAGCAACACTCAGCAGCTATGCTTCAACTCAGGAACGTAGTTGACGTCTTTGAAACAGAGATCACCATTCTTTACTATGCCTCGTTGCGTGATCTTTCCTTTCTCTCCACCCACAAAAGCAACATATCCTCCGTTAAATTCTTTAAGATCAGAAAGTTTTGATAAGTCACCAGTCATATGCCTGTAACAGCCACTGTCAATGACCCAGAGTCGAATGACAGCCCTCCATAGCCGTTCCTGCACAGTACACGGGATTAATCAGATTTTGGTACCCAAGCCATAGTCGTAGTGGGCACACCTTGTTCATTAAAATATGTTACTTGCATCCAAATCAACTTTTCTTTAGAGTAGATAGGTTTGTCTTTGACGCATGATGATTTAGGAGAGTTATTTGGAAGATTATTCTTAGGTTTCCAAACTTTCCTAGGACTATCCAATTTCTTGGATGCCTTTGGCGAAACAGGTGTAGAGCTTGGAGTGTAATTCTTTGTTTTCAAAATTACAATTAAGAGTGCGGAATACTGATGAAAGTGATAAGAACAAGAACGAAATCGATTGAATAATAACTAAAGTGCACACGGTTTTTAAGAATCGTCTGGTACACAAAGCCAAGAATTCAAAACTACTAGAAGAAAAATAAACTGAACAACCTTTATTTGTCGTCCATCTCATAGGACTTTAGCAATGATATTAGCTCAGAAAGAGTCATTCTAGCCAAGTCCCTGGTTCTTTTGATAAGAGTTACATTTGTATCCCAATTTCTTGGAAGAGCGTTGAGCAATTTCTTGTTGATAACATAATTTTCCATCCTGATATCATGGGTCTTCATATCACTGACCAAAGCAACAAATCTCTGGATTTGGTTTTCCAAAGTTTCTCCTGGGAAGTGATTGAACAAGTTAAACTTCTGGGTGAGCATTTCCCGTCTGCTTTCCTTCATCTCCTTGTTTCCTTCATACATGGCCAAAAGAGCTTCCCACATTTCTTTTGCATTTTTATAATCATGAACTCCAATGTCAATTTCTGGTGCTAGAGCAGAATGTAGCATAGCAACAGCCTTGACAACAATATCAAGTTTTTCACGATCCTCTTTAGTAAATTGATATTCAGGCTTAGGAGCAGTTGTTCCCTCAGCTTCGTTCACGACGTAGGTAATCACAGTTGGTCCATTGATTATGGATCTCCAGGCCTTTGGATCTTTGATTCTCATGTATTGAATAAATCTGAATTTCCATTCTGAAAAAGATCCCCCAGAAATGAGCCTAGGAATCCTGTTGTTAGTTCCAGTTATATTATCTAGATCCTGGTTAATAGCAGCTGTTTCAGTCAATCCCAATTGATTAATTTGAGCCATTTCTGAAAAGACAATTTCAACGTATAAGTAACAGGTAATTTTAAGTATGAAAAACAAATCATTATCCCTTATGATTACAATATAGTTCAAATAATAATTCAGAAGGTCCAATTAACAATCAAATGGTCTAATACAAAATAAAGTCTGTGTAACAGTTCACAAGTCCAATTCAGTTCAACCCACTTGAAGAGACCCAATCACAATTTGACCCCTTCGATTGCACAAGATGAACTTTCAAAAAAACCTTCCGTCAATCGCACAATATGTCACCTTCAGTTGAACATTTAGCCAATCGCACAAGATAATATGACCTTTTAACTTGAATCGCACAAGAGGTCACTTTCAACTGAACCTTTAGAATCGCACAACACCAATATTAACAGTTCAAAAGAACAGTTGATCGCACAAGGTCTTCACAATCGCACTAGTTATGGATCACACAAGTCATAAAAATTGGGCCTGAATCCTTGAAAGCCCAATTATATTCGATCGCACAACCCACTTTGAATCGCACAAGAGATGTAATATTGGGCCTGATTGTTGAACAGTCCAATCAAGACACGATCACACACACCTTCAGTCGCACAAGCTAATTTTGGAAGTGCAATCTCACAAACTTTCAACCACAATCCCGAAGAGAATGGTGATTTTATTTTTTCGAATCTGTTTGAAATTTCCTGCAACAAATTTTCCAAATTTTCTTCAAGCACAAACAATCTTGCACACAAACAGATCAAACCCACTTTTATTTAAAAATTCTGACGAATAATTGATGAAGTTCGAAGCACAACAACCCAGAAATTTAAATTCTTTAAAGGAACTTTTAACTAAATAATAATCTGTTTGACTTAAAACCTTTCAATTTTAACAAAACCAAAATTTTAGCATCAAATATCAATACTCAAATCTCAATTTTGATATAAAAAACAGTTGGTTTTCACGAGAATTTAAACCAAATCGAATCAGAATTCTGATTAATAGATTCGTTTTGTTTCACAGTAAATCAAATTGACTTTGAACAAAACAGAAAAAAAACAACTTTAAATTCAGTGTTCGTGCCTTAACTTGGGTTGATATTTAGATGCAAATAAAAAGATTTTCAAGAAGAAAAACAAACAACTCACACCCTCTATATCCCAAGAAACAGTCGACAGAAGAAAAATTATAAAATAAAATGAAATAACTAAAAAGATCAGACCTTTCTTTGTCGAAATCGAACACCTATCAGCAGCAAAACAGTCTTCAATCTTCAGGATATCCGATCCAACCGAGCCTTCGCAAGACTACTTAGGCTCTGATACCAATTGTAAGTCCCAAAACAATACAATCGGATATCAAACACCAAACAAGTAGCGGAATTACAAGTAAGATGTGGAAGATTGAAAAGCAAATTGTATTGATCCAAACCCAAGAACACACGAATTCTAGATTCGTCTGGTATTCCTGGTCGCACAAGATAACAAAGTTTGTTCAAGAATCAACAACTATAAAAGACTAAGGAATCCCCTATTTATACAACCATATGAGATCCTTTTACATTGGGCCAAGCCCATTCCCCATCCACCCCAAAACATATAAACAAACCCACTAATTGTTTCAAATCCAACCCTTACAAAATAATCCAAGACAGACGCAAACCTACACTAGCTTATACCCTTACAAAAAACAGTAAACATTCTATTTTTGTGAGAATCACCGGTAAGAAGATCATACCAGCAAAATCAAACTATTTTCACACTATTAGATAATTCGTTATTTAATTTTTGTGAAAAGCAGTCTAACACGATTGCCAGTATGTTTATCCACCTAAGCAAAATGCATGAGCATTTCAAGTTCCATTACCGTATGATACGTTAAGGTAATATTATACTGGAATACTAGTGTGTCCCACTTCAGGACATACCCCCGCAATCAAGGTATGCATGATGTGATTAAAATACAACATATAAATTATGTCAAATACGGTGTAAAAGCAACCCTTTTTTAGTACTAATGTTGGAAAAATCTTGTGTTTTCGTTCCTTTTATATTTTTAGGGATAAAAGAGCTTAAATTTTCAAAAGTAGCAAAAAGACAGCAAAATCCAACATAAATGTAAAGAAGAAGGAATTGCTGCAGTTCGCTAAGCCCCGATTCACATCCAAACCTCAAAATAACAAGAACAGAAGGCTAACACGGGGCTGTGTCCATCTGACACAGGCCGTGTCCAAGGGTGGATACTGGGCAGAAGAAAAAGACAACTGCAAAAGACAAAATGGCAGCCAACACGGGGCCGCGCTAAGCCAACACGGGGTCGTGCTAGCCAACACAGGACATGGTCAACTCAAAGATTTACAGAATCTACGATAGTACAGCAAGTACTTTGGCCACGGGTCGTGCCGTTGATACACGCGGCCGTGTTAGCACAACATCTGACATGCAGTTAATGAGGAAGAGAGAGAGAGAGAGATGGGCGTGGGGCCTTGCCAGGCGGGCACGGGCCATGCTGAAGCTCCTGTTTACAGCTATAAGTAGAAGTGCTTGGTGCCACTTCAACTCATCCCTTGGCAAACCACTTCTCTCTTACTTGCCACCACTCCACCACCACTACAACACCATCATCCACCACCATCATCCATCTTTCCATCTTTAGAGTGTGTGTGCAATCTCGGGATCCAATATTAATCGTAAGAATCTTTGTCAAACAAAGGCCATGCTTGGCTAAATTCTTACATCACTTGGTGAAGACTTTTCTTTTATGTATTTCTTTTATGATTTCCAATCTTTGGCTACTTTTTAATTGGGTATGTATTAATGACATTAATAAATAGTTTTTTTTATTGAAGGCGAATTTACTCAATCATTCTGTGTTAGTGCATTATGTCTGTAGCTTCCGTCTGTATTGAGTCTTATGTAATTATGGTCCTGTATGTGTCGTTTGTATATTTGTATATGTATGTATTTTGACAAAACAGGGAACGGGACGTTAACTGTCAAGTGTGGTATGAACATATGTCATCCGTTTGGATGGCAATCCGATCGGATGACCATCCGATCGGGTGACACCCACACCTCACTTCCCTGTGTTGCCTATAAATAGTGGTCTAGGCTCATTTTTTCAGAACTTTTTGCCAGATTGCTGAAGCGAAGCTTTGTCTGGTTTTCATCTGGATCCTTTGTATTTTCACAGTTTATCAATGAAATTAGACATGTTAAGCATTGAGAGTGTTGTATGTGATTCTCAGACGGTGTCGAGGGATTCTGCACCTCGCCACTGATCGATTCCGCCACGTTCTTCTACTAGAACCGTTCCTGCGTTGCACTCACAAGTGGTATCAGAGCCACAAGAGGTTGGACCGGAGATATCTATAGCAATTTCACCGAGATTTCAGCCGTTTTCAGCAGATTTTACTCAAATCTCAATGGAGATTCTGACAATTTCATCATCTTCTTCTTCTACATTTATTGCTGTTTTACATACTTTCATACTTAAAAATCAGAAAAACTCAAAATTAACCTAGATTTTACGGACAAAATTGACTAAAATCAGTATCAAACTGATCGGAATTCATCATAGAACAATCCTACAAAATTTCAATCCAAAATTCGGACTAAAAACACCTTCAAATTAATAAAAAACCATGCCGTTTTCTTCGTGCATGATGACGTCATTCATCCAATCGGATTGTAATCCAATTGGATGGGACTAGATTTGATCACATAACATTCCTGATATCATACTTCATTTGATCGGATTGACATCCGATTGGATAAGTTTTGAGATTTAAAGGTTTTAAAGGCCAAGTCGTTTCTATCAAACGACCATCCGATCGGATCACCATCTGATCGGATCGTTATTCGACACTTGTGCTATCTGTTGCTTGACAACTTGGTTCACTCTTCATTTGAGTTAGCCGATCGAACTGACATTCGATCGGATGACCATTCGATCCAAGTGCTCAGTTTTTGAAAGTTGTGAAATTTTTCTAAGTGTTTGACTTTTTAGGTTTTTCAAGATGGGAGATGACTTTTTGAACCCATTCAGTGACATTTTCGCGTATACCACAGGAGAAACATCCACAAACACAAACACAAACACCAACAACAACACGAACCCGAAAAAGGCGATCGTGGATTCTTTAAGCGTCGATAATGCCTATGAAACATACAATAAACCACCGAAATTCATGGCACTTGAGGAATACAATCGATGGGCCAACAGATTTGATGGTTGGTTGAGAGCTTTTGCATACAGTAGCTGGAAGTGCATGAAAAACGGTTTCGAGGCTACAAGAAATGATTATGAAAACTTGGCTGAAAATGAACAAGATACGTTTATTGCTGAACAGAAATGTATTGCCCTACTTCATCAATCAGTACGAGATGACATTATATCTCTCATTGACTATACTAATTCAAAATATTTATGGGGTAAACTGGAAAAGAAATGTATCAGGCGTGAAGAAATCGTGAAAAACAAGAAAAAATTGTTGAAAAAGGAGTTTGACTTATTCGCTTATATGAAAAATGAGAGTGTTTGACAGATGATTGAAAGGTTTTGCCATCTGAAGGTAGAACTAGTCAGATATGGGATCACAATAGCCGAAGATGAGATGGTTGAAAAGTTGTTTGAATATCTGCCTGATGAGAAAGATTGGCAATACTATGGTCTGGTGCTGAAAAATACTAAACAATGGCAGATATGACTATTAATTGGTTGATTGAGAAATTTAAAAGTCATGAATTGGAGATAAAGAAAATGAACAAAGTGAACAGCATGCCATATCAACAGAACGTTGATCTCTACTACCGTGGGAGTATGATTCCAAACGTCACTTCTCCAAGAACCGCCTTTACTGCTGAAAGTTCAAACACTGTAACTCATGAAAAGAATAGCATCAGTTCTTCGTCTAGCATTAGTTATCATGGAAGTGGTACTTCTTCATCTGTTCCAAGCAATCAGCAGCAACAAAATGCTCCTAAAAATGTATTTCAATGCAATATAGCTGTTAATCTAAACAACGCTCAGAATTTCAACTATGTGACAGCGAAACAGCAGATGGTATTTCTTGCTTCTATCCTCGAATCGTATGAAAGTCCGGTAGCTGGAAAGATTGGAAAAACCAATCTTACAAAAGAAGACTATGACCAGATAGATCCTGAAGAAATGGAATTGATTGGTATGCGTTGGTGCATGGCGAGTGTTATCTGCAGAGCACAACGTTTCATGGAGATCACAGGGAGAAATTCAATTGGAGGTCCTTCGACAAAACTTGGTTTCGACAAGTCCAAGGTAACCTGCTTCAAGTGTAAGCAGGAGGGGCACTTCAAGCGTGAATGCAAGAATTTTGCAGCAGATGAAACAACAAATCCTTTTCATGATGACTACTACAAGAAAGCCATTTATCATCAAAACTGTGAAGAGCCACCCAGAATGAAACAGATCGAGGAAACTCCAAAGGAAAAGTCGAGAGGGTTAGCTGTGATTCAGGATGATGAAGGTTTCGATTGGTGTGAATTTTTGCCAGATGATGATGTAGTTGGTTTTGCATTTATGGCAAAAATTGTACAACAATCAAAGGAAGAACTAGCATATCTTTGTCAAAAGATAATCGCACAAAATATAAAGCAAAATATGTATGAAGCTTGGAAAGAAGCCAAAAAGGCAAGGCGATGGGATCCAGATCATGAATGTTTTTTAGATCCGAAAGGCAACGTATGTGTGGATCCATCAACTGTTGATCTTGAAACTCTCTGAAAATCAATACAAGAAGAGGAAGAACGAGACAAAGCCGAGAGAGAAAGGCTAGAGAAAAAGAAGGTGGATGAAGAGAAAAAGAAGGTGGATGAAAAACAAAAGAAGGTAGATAATGGGATCAATGACACTACAAAGAAAATGATAGCAGAAAATCTGAAGAAAATGGCGGACCAAGTTCTTATGGCAAAAGCACTTGAGGTAGATTCCAAGTCTGCTTCTAGTTCTGAGTCAACAAGCAAGGTCAGTTGTAGTGGGTCAAACAATGAATCAAGTAAGACTGATTGTGCTAACACATAAAGTGTTTGCAGAAATTGCATAAAAGAGTGCAAAGTCTGCAGCATACATGCGTATCTCACAAACAAAAAGATCCAGGATCTGGTTGAAAAAGTTGGAAGGACTGAAAAAGAAATTTTATATCGAGATAAACTGCTTAAAGCTTCAAGTGACAGGATTAAAGAATTAACCGAGAAGATTGAAAAAGATAAAAGTGATGTTGAACGTTTTCAGAAAGAAAATGAAAAATTAATTCATGAAAACAGAACGATTTCTGAAAATCTGGACAAGTTAAAAAGGTCGGTAAAAGATTCTGATGAACGAAATGGTAAAACTTACAAAGAAAACATTCATTTATCTGGAGTTCTTCAGGAAAAAGAAAAACAAATCAACCAGCAATTGGATGAGATCGCAAGTCTTTAGCTTCAATTCCAAGAAGCTAAGATTGAAAACGAAAGAATCAATCTAAAGTTGAACAGTTACAACTCAGCTAGCTTTGTTCTTCAACACATTGTTCCCAAACCAATTGGGAAGAACAAAGCTGGTAAGGAGATCTACTCAGATGGAATGGGGGTGAGTTATCATCAAGTTCCACCACCTGTACTTAACAATTTTTCAAAGAAAAAATTTGGGTTGGATAACATTTGTGAAACAAGTGAGAAAACCGATGCTGAAAAACTTCCAGAGACAATTGATGTCACATTTACTTCACAATCTGATGAAGATAGTGTTCAATCTGAAGTTGTGAAGAATGTTGTGGAAAATTTGCTAAAATTAGACAGTGAAACCACTGAAGATGAAGAATGTTTTCTGAACAACTACATTCCAAAACAAAAATCCCAGAACAACTCAAGTGATGAACCTAATCTTGTCATGTACAAGATGTGTGGTTATGATAAGTTGTACTCGGATTCTGAGTTTCCAATTGAGAATGTGAATGTAGACAAACTGAAGAAAGTTTTCAAACTTGTTGAGATTAAGGTGTCTGAGGTAAAGGGGTTAAAAAGTTCCAAAAGGTTTTTGAACTTTGAACGAGACAAATCTTACTATAAGAAACATGTTGTACCACCACGTTTTAATAAGAACAACCAAAACATATGGTCGGGTGGTTATCGGGGCCGTAAGAATTACCCAAGAAGGAACCTTCAAAGACCAAAGTTTGTTGAAAAGAAAGTGTTTGTAAAAAGCTCAAGCTCAATTTCCGAGCAAGAATCGGAATTTTTTTCTAAAACAAATGAAGAATTATTTGCAAAGAAGGCCTCAAAGCCACAGACTGAAGGTACAAGTTGGGCAGTTGATACCCGCACTTGCTTCAAATGAAACGAAGTTGGCCATATTGCACGAAAGTGCACCAACTCAAAACCTAAGTCTGTGGTTGTTGAGAATCCAAGAAAGAAAAATGATGTCAAAGGGAAAGCACCAATGTTTGTTGAGAAGAAGATTTTGAAAAATGAAAACATTAAAGTCAAAACCGAGCCTGTAAAACAACCGATAAAGAAAAATGACCATTTTTACAAACGGGTTGCTTCTTCACAACAGACATGGAAGCCAAAATCTTAATCGAAGGGATCGATTGAGACAAAATTAAAGGTTTCAGAGAAACAGACTTCAATGACTAACCTGTCATGAAGTATGTTCCTAAAAAGATAGTTCAAAATGAAACCAAAAAGGAACAAACTTCCACATCTTCACATTTTGAGAAGTTTGATCCTAAGAAGTATGTTCCTCCGACTAATTTGTCAAAAGTTGAAACAAAAGAGGAAATTGAAAGCGAACTGGAAATAAATGATAAAAACTTTCCACCTCTTAAATCATCCGTGAAATCTGATGATGAAGTCAAGCTACCCGAGTCTGAAGAGGCTTGGGAAGCTTATTTCAGCTGATCAATTTTTAAATTGTGCAGGAGCTCCCGGGGTCTATTTCGAAGTGGATTATGGACAGCGGAGCATCCCGACACATGATGGGGAGAAAGACCCTGTTATATGATGTGAGAGGTTTCAACGGTGGTTATGTCGGTTTCGCGGGAAACCAAGGAGGACGTATAATCGGGCAGGGCATGCTATCAAATGGTGTCGTTACTTTTCAAAGAGTCAACTACCTAGCAGAGCTGGAGAACAACTTGCTCAGCATTTCTCAAATTTGTTATAGAATGTATTCAACACATTTCACTGACAAGGAGTGTCTGATTTTGAAGCCGGGATTTGTTATTCCCAAGGAGTGGATCATAATGCGAGCACCAAGGGTTAATGATCTGTACGTGTTGGATATGAGTGTTGCTACGACTACCACGGGTCACCCTCAGTGCTTCGTATCTAAGGCTACTGAAAAGGAGTCAGTGCTATGGCACCGAAAGATGGGCCATATTCACCTACGCAAAATGAATCACCTAGTGCACAACGATCTAGTAAGAGGTGTTCATTTGAAGAGTTTTCATCTGGAAGGGGAGTGTATCAGTTGTATGAAAAGAAAGCAATGTAAGAAATCCCATCCGTGCAAAAAGATGAACTCAGTCTCGAAGCCACTAGAAAGACTTCACATGGATCTCTTTGGTCCTGTGAATGTCAAGAGCATTACTGGTGATCTTTATTGTCTAGCGGTCACTGATGATTATTCGAGATTCTCATGGGTTATGTTCCTGAATTCAAAAGATGAGACATTTGAGAGTTTGTTGAAGCTTTTTAGAAAGATAGATAATCTGTACCAAACCAGCATTCGAAGACTAAGAAGTGATAATGGTACGGAATTCCAAAACAATAGAATGGAAGAATTATGTGACAAGAAAGGTATATTACAAGAGTTCAGTGCACCATACACTCCACAGCAAAATGGAGTTGCAGAAAGAAAGAACAGAACGATGATCGAAATGGCACGAACGATGCTAGCTGATTCAAAATCACCAATCAATTTTTGGGGAGAAGTTGTATCAGCCGCTTGCTATATACTTAACCAGGTACTTACTGTGAAGAAGCATAATAAAACGTGTTTCAAGATGATCAAAAATCGCAAGCCAAGTCTTGAATATCTAGAGCCGTTCTGGTCTCCCTGCACAGTTCTAGACCCTGATGGCAAGTTTGGTTCGAAAAGTTTGGAAGGAATCTTTGTAGGCTACTCTAGTCCACTTAGACGTGTTTTCGTTCCAAGTCTTGGGAGGATCATCGAAGCACAACACGTTGAATGTCAAGGCTATACAATGCCTTCACAGAAGCTCGCAGACTCATGGCGATTCAACTATGATGCCTTATGGGATTCATTTGATTTAGAAGAAAAGCCAGAGTACTTTGATGAATTAGATATCTTATGAGATTATGAAGCATCTTAGGAAGGATTTCTAGCAAGTTCTTCTAAACATCAACATACTTCCAATGACAATGAACCTGGTCCCAGTAATACTGAAGAGAATGATGTAGTTCAGCAAACTCCGACTACTTTGGAACTTGAACCTGCTCCTACAAATCAGACAAGGACAGTAAATGATGATGATTTAGAGTCTGACTCAGTTAGCCCGACATTTGATCGAGAAGATTCAGAATCTGAGGGGAGCAAATCCAATCTTCAGACCAGACAGTCCATGTTGATGAATAGGTTGCGAATCAAAATATCACAAATTTGGATGACAATGTGAACGTTCCCAGTGAAGTTATGCCGAGGACTCTTAGCTATCACCCCGAAGAGTTGATCATAGGAGAATTGTAATCAGGAGTTCGCACAAGAAGCCAGATTGACCATGGCCTTACTTGCTTTTATACTAAAGTTGCTCCTTTACAAACTGAATTCTCACTCAGTTGCTTTATTTCGCAGATTGAACCGCGAACATACAAAGAAGGACTGACAGAAGAATCATGGGTCAATGCGATGCAGGAAGAGCTGGGCCAATTCGAAAAACTTGGTGTATGGAAGCTTGTGGATCTGCCTAATGGACACCGAAAGATAAACACCAAATGGGTGTTCAAGTGCAAAAGGGATGATCGAGGAGTGATAGTCAGAAACAAAGCTCGACTCATTGTCCAGGGCTTTAGTCAGCAAGAGGGGATAGACTTCACAGAGGTTTACGCTCCAGTTGCTCGACTGGAGGCTATCAGAGTATTCCTTGCTTTTACTTCATGGAAAGGTTTTAAAGTTTACTAGCTAGATGTTAAATCAACGTTCCTTTACGAAAAGGTGAAAAAGGAGGTATATGTCGGTCAGCCACCGGGCTTTACGGACCCAATCCACAAAGACAAGGTTTACCTGCTGGACAAAGCACTGTATGGTTTGCATCATGCCCTGAGAGCCTGGTACGAGACGCTTTCTCAACACTTGCTTACCAACAGCTTTATCCGAGGCAAAGTGGACGCTACCCTCTTCACTAAGGAAGTCGATGGGTATTTACTGATCGTTCAGATATATGTTGATGACATAATTTTCGGGTCAACAAACGAAGAACTCTGCAAAGATTTCAAAAAAGTGATGAAGCAGAAGTTCGAGATGTCGTCAATGGGTGAGATAAAGTTCTTCCTTGGGTTGCAAGTTGATCAGATGCCTGAGGGAACTTTTATACATCAATTGAAGTACGTTTACAACGTTCTGGATAAATTTGGGATGTCCGAGACGGAGCCATTATCCACCCCATTAGCAACGAATCATGGTATAAACCCTGATCTCATGGGAGAGAAGGTTGACGAAACGCTATACCGCTCGATGATTGGTTCGCTAATGTACTTGACAGCATCCAGACCCGATATCATGTACCTGACATGCCTCGCGGCCCGATATCATTCAAGTCCTAGAGTCTCGCACATGTCTGTTGTTAAAAGGATCATACGCTACCTGAAAGGAACCCCAAGCCTGGGGTTGTGGTATCCTAAAGAAGGTGACTTCAAGCTCGAAGGATATTCAGACTCAGATTTCGGTTGATGCAAAGTCAATGCAAAATCAACTACTGCAGGATGCCAATTCTTTGGACCTCGCTTGGTCATATGGAAATGTAAGAGGCAAACCTCTGTTTCTCTATTAACATGTGAAGCAGAGTACGTATCTGCTAGCAGCTGCTGCTCGCAGATCCTGTGGATTCAGCAATAGATGCGCGATTATGGTTTGCAATTTCTTACTTCTCCTATTTTTGTTGATAATGAGGCTGCAATCAACATACCAAAAAATCCGGTACATCACGCTAAAACTAAACACATAGAAATTCGTCATCACTTCATTCGCGACTGTTATGAAAAGAAGTTGATACGAATAGAAAAAATCCACACCGTCAAACAAAAGGCAGATTTACATACCAAAGATTTTGATAAAGCACATTTTCAATATCTTTTAAAACTGAATGGTATGAAGCTGTTGTCGGATACAGAGAAAATACTTGGCGTTGATGAGGAAACCGAGTAGAGGATGTTGAAAAGCGATCTGCTTTGGTTTGTCAAATTTTTAGTTGTTTTGGTATTTAGGGGGAGATAGATATATTTTCAGAAAATACAAAAAACAATAAAAAATCCAAAATCCAAAAACATGAGATATTTTCAAAATCTAAAAACAATAGAAAACCAAAAAGAGTTTGTGTAAAAAGAGGAAATGATAGTACATCAGCTAGACAGTTACGGTATGCTAAAGAAATGTAAAGTTTTAAAGCGTTAAATGGTCTCACCGATGATATGCCGATACGTTTTTACACATTTAGTAGACTTTTTCGGGATATAAACATAAAAAATCGTATCTTGCTTATTTCGTGGGGAACATCTCTCGGATATATAGGTAACCCCTGAAATCTTGTTTGAAAGATTGCCTATTTCTGAGATACTAGGTCTTTATACTTAGTGATATCTGTGGTATTATACCAGGAGGACTTCTGATATTGTGGAAACAATGACCTAGTCCTTGTATAATACTCTGCACATGCTTTAAAAATTTAAAGCCTCCCCTCAGCATAAAAATTGATAAGTATTGAAAAATACAAATCAAGTGCTGTTGAAGAGAAGATTCCTAAGTGGAACACACCGCAAAGTCGAGCCATCATCTCTTTGTCTAAACGGAAGTTCTAACCTAAGCTCTCATGGTCTCGCACTACCCTATTATAGATATCGTTATAGTATATTCACCTGTAAGACTGAATATGGGGAATCTGGATACGAGAGTATATTCTGAGGTGGGACACGCGAATAAGTTTAGAACTTAAAACACCTAATCCATATCCTGAATAAGTTGAAATTTGTGTGAGAATTTAAGTGGATCAGTATATCGGCAATCTAAGTGAACTGTTTAATACTTAGTGTGTAATTAAGCTCAACGGTACATGTGATTTGTGAGTAGCTGATATAATCCTCTAACACGCTCACCAAAAATATGTTTGTAAATAGTTTACTGTTTACTTTACAGCATTGCATTTCAGTTTAGCTTATAAACCCAAAAATATTTTAGTGTGTTTTGACATAAACTTTATTAAAATCACAAAAAGATTTTATCTTCTGCTTTAGTTTACGACAAACCAAGGTAGAAAGCTGATCTTCAGAATCTCAGAAGTGAAGTAAAGCAGGAAGTTTCTGAACTGTACAACTGGGTTGGGAGCTAATCTTGAAAGTCTAAGAATTTCAAAGTCAAAACAAGTTCATTAAGTTGACACTTGTACAGTTTTTCAGAAAAGTGTTTGAATAATTTGATAAAAATTTCAGTTGTTTCGTTTCGGGTCAACCAAGGTCATTAACTTGGACTTGGTAGGAAAATTAAGTACCTAGGGTCATTAAATTGGACCTAGATACTTAGGTGGATTTCTAAAAAATGACTAAACCTGGTAAAACGTCAAAAAGTCAAATCAAAAGGTCAAAAAGTCAAAAGAGAGTTTGGTTCGGATAGCAATCCGATCGGATGGCAATCCGATCGGATGGCCATCCGAATGGTGATAAAGCCTATATATAGAGGTCAATGTCTTATGGTCAAACCTCATTTGAACGAATTGTCATTCGCACCACTGACAAACTCTCTCAACCAATCTCATTTGATTTCTCACACTCTTGATTTCCAAGACACGTAGGATTGTTGGCACGCTCAACCTTCACTATGGGAAAGGTAAGTTTCCTAATTTTACCCACAAAATTTGTATGTTTTTGATGTTTAAACGAGGTGTTTGTTCGGACAAGTGTAAAAACCTAGATCTAGGCATGTATAGACTGTTTTAGAGAAAACCAAACATAGGGTTTTGTTCGTGGGCCTTAGATCTATAGGTTTACCGTCTCAATTTGATCATAAACATGCTAGATTTGAAAATTAAATGGTGTATAGGTGTCGGATTTCGGTCCTCAAATTGTCAAATTAAACCCAAACCAGGTCGAATTAGAGAAATCTGAACATAGGGTTTTGTAAATCGGAAAAAACTCTACGTGAATATGTGTTCAATTTTTGTAATATTGTTAGAAAATTTTTGATGTTCTTGAAAGATGCAAACTGTTTCTTCATGTCAGTTGATCGAATGGCAGCTCGATCGGATGGCAATCTGATCGAACGACCATCCGATCCAATGCATCACTTATGTTTGAAAATTTTATAAGTGTTGGATTGTTATACATGTTTTCTTGTTTCATGCTTTATCTGTTAACTATTATTTGGATCCAAAATACTTTCTCATATGTTAATCTGTTTCATGTGCTAAACTGTATTGTCATTTTGTTCGAATGGCAATCCGATCGGATGGCCATCCGATTCAAAAACACATTCCATTGATTGTTTTTATCAGTGCTCATCAGTTAAACATTTTGGAACAAATGTCAATCCGATCGGAAGGCCATTCGATCCAAATGCACCTTTATTGAAACTGATGATATGCTTTAAGAATTTGATTCATCCGATCCTTCAGTACTACATGGAGAGAGAATTCCAGAGTTAGAATTTTTTTTGATGTTTTTAAAATTTTTGTCATAATTCACTTGATGTCTCGAAGTACGTGCAGTTTCTAATGTTGATTATTCTTGCAGGCAAGAGCATCTAATTGGCATCATTCTCACAACGTTTACTGTATTTTAGAAGAAAATTATGCAAATATGGAGCCATTCAGAGATATGGCGAAGTTCTTGAGAGAGAGTAGGATTAATAAGGCGTTAACTGATAGAACTAAAGTTTATGAATCTCATGTTAGAATGTTCTGGAGATCGGTGAGGTATGATGAGAATGAAAACACAATATACTCAACAGTTCAAAAGAAAGATGAGAATTATAAAGACGTTGATGTTGAAGTTAAGTTTAACATGGGAGACGTGAGAAGAGTATTGGACTTAGGAGATAAGGATGAGGACCCTACTATTGTTCCTGAAAGATTATGCAAAGGTTTATGGTTTAGAATGGGTTTCTCAGGTCATGTAAACGGCAAATATCTCAAGTCTATGTTTAGCCGTCCTTACAAATTCTTGGTTCACTGTGTGATACACGCTCTATCACACAGAAAAGGAGCTTATGACGAACCATCAGACTACATCATGAATATTATTACTTGTTTGGTACTCAACAGGCCTTACAATATTTCTCAAGTAATATTTGATCACTTGGTGGACAATATCAAAGGGGAGAAGTATATAATATACCCAAGCTTCATACAAATGTTGATAGATGATCAAGTGAACAACATTCCAAAGGATCCTACTGATGAGATGAATCTACATCACATGAAAAGTGAGACGTTGAGTAGACTAAATCAGTATAAAGGTCTGAAGAAAGATGAACCAGAGCCAAGGGCTAAGGGAATGATCTGTAAGATTGTGAACCAAAACTATGTAGCGCCTGTAAATGATGCTTGGAGGCACGAGAACAACAACTCAGAGGATGAAACTGATAGATTGAGCGACATGCATGAAAAGAAGTTGAGATATTGGTTTGTGAAGGATTGAAAGAGGAAGAGAACTCCGAAGGTTTCCCCAGTTGTGTCTACACCAATGAAGAGTACACAGAAGATAGTTGTTAAGGGTATAGTTGAAAGGGGGAGTTACAAGAAAAGTTAGATTATTCAATGTTATATCTTTCTAATGAATGTTTAGTACTTGTTTTGCGGGGCCTTGAACGAAGAAATCTCCTCCAACATTTGTTGATGAACCAGTGATCCCACCAATAAACTTAGTGCAACAAGGTGTTGATCTCTTGAGTGAATCCTTAGATGATTATTTAAAGAGAACAGAAGCGGCTAAAGGTGCAAAGGTTGTTGAAT
The DNA here is from genome assembly GCA_030545235.1 of Helianthus tuberosus. NCBI lineage: Eukaryota > Viridiplantae > Streptophyta > Magnoliopsida > Asterales > Asteraceae > Helianthus > Helianthus tuberosus. The sequence continues at coordinate 6,676,154 of JARYGA010059718.1, read as the reverse complement.
CTTCTGCAAAGAACATTGAAGTAGAAAAACAAAAGGAAGCTGAAGGTGTTGCTCATAAAGATTCAAGTGATGCTGATGATGAATCATCTAATACTGAGCCAGAAATAGATACATCAAATATTGGTGTTGGAAAAGTTACGTTGAAAAAGAAACCTCAGAAGAAGAAAAAGGGTTATGATGAAGAGGATTCGACATACATTCCTACACCTGAAGAAACAAAGAAACTTCGCAAGAAGCGCAAAGCTGTTCAAACTGGAGTTATTCCAAGGATTGTAAGAGCTAGAAAAGAAACAGCTTCAGCACCTAAAGATCAAAGTTGTCTCACCCCCAAAATACCACATGGAAACCCCCGTGAGGCGTGTGACGTACCAGGATCTTAGCCACCAATCACATTGAACTCATAATTATGTTTAAATAAAACTTTCTTTCATTAACATAAAGTGTTACAAAAGATTACATGTAATTCGTTGTATACAGCGGAAGCATAACTCCTTGTAAAGTGTTTCATAAACCACGCGTACGTAAACCAATAAACTTGTATTTTGAATCCATGTGTCACGACCCATGACCATTCAAGCCTTCCAGACAGCAAGTTCCATAGCTAAGCATCTAATAACCCTGCAAGGCATGTAACAATGAGTCAACAACAAAGTTGAGCGAGTTCACAGTTGGTGTTCGTTTTAAAGTTGTTCTAAAAACCATGAGTTCGTTTGTAAACCATATTTTAACCTGTTTTCCTTGTTTCCCAAACCATATCCATAACCAGTGGGGGCTTCCCCATGTGAACCACTAGACCCGTTTACCATATCGACCACTGACTAAAGTAAGTTCGTGCCCTGACGTCAATGTCTATCATCATTGACTAGTGCCCAGATCCATTAGTTCACGCCCGTCCTCTGCCGCACGGTGTGAGGCTTTTCAAACCTAAATAGCGCTATCTAACTAATGACCCTCTCCATTGGCCCGGCGATTAAGTCGATATAAAAGGAGGGACTTCATGATAGAAAGTTTTGGCCTAGTATCCGTGTTGTCACCCTTCAGTAAAGAGGGTGTCTACGAAATCCCCAAACCAGGAGATTTCGCAGGTTCCGATTAAATACTTATCACATGTTGTCACCCTTCAATAAAGAGGGTGTGTACGTGTCCCAAACTAGGAGATCTGTTGGTGCATTAGATGTCTGTTAACTTTGTCTTGTATCGAGTCATGTATAGATTAGGGAACGAAAATCGAGAAAACAAGTATTTTAGGGTAATTCTGCTTGAAAGGTAATTGATGACATTTCAAACGGAATTTGCAAGTTCAAGCGAAATTACTAATTCCGCATGGAATTAGGTAATTCCGTTTGAAAGCTTAATTCCGTTTGAGACTGTTTCAAACGGAATTACATGTCTGTAAATACTGAACTTGCCCGTGTAATTTGAAGTGGAATTAGACCATTGTTTCTTAGCCGAGGTGCTGTCCGTTTGTCATTTGAATCTGTAAAAGCTCAGAATCAGTTAATAAGAAGATAATTAGAGGAAAACAAGTTGTGTTACGTCAAATTCACTGATTCCGCCTTTGTTTTTGATGTTGAACTCTTCATATTGACACGTTAGGGTCACACAACGATCCAACAAGTGGTATCAGAGCTCAGGACGAGGAGTTCATACCCATTCAGCTTGATTTCATCGGATTCTCTCACTTCTACTCTTTCTTTTCTGATTTGAACAAAATTTAACGGTTAAAATGGCTTAAAACTCATATATATCACGTAAAATAGAGTTTTAACTAATCCTTGAAAGTATTGGACCTTAAATCGAACAAATTCTAATAAAAATTGCTAATTCGCTTGAAAATCTGTTCGAATATGCTGATGTCATCAAAATTCCGTTTGAACTGGATCTTAATTCCGCTTGAAATGTGCAGTTAATTTTAAACGAAATCTAATTCCGTTTGAAACGTTCAAACGAAATTACTAATTTCGCTTCAAAGTTGCTAATTCCGTTTGAAATACCTAATTCCGTTTGAATAGGTATTCCGCGTGAACTGGTAATCTCGTTTGAAAGGTTAATTCTGTTTGAAGCAATTTCGCTTCAACTGATTTCGTTTGAATCTGTTTTTCAAAATTACAAAAATTTTTCTAAGTGTTTGTTGACTGTTTCAGGTACTTGAAAGATGGATGATTTCATGAATCCATTTAGTGACGTGTTTGCATTTACCAGTGGTTCGGGAGATGGCACATCAAATAACACGAATGAAACTACACCAGCACCGAATGAGAAGAAAATTCTTTCTGATGCTATGAGTGTAGACAATGCATATGGAACATACAATAAGCCACCCAAGTTGATGGCAATTGAAGATTACAACAGCTGGGCTACAAGATTTGAAGAATGTCTTCAAGTGTTTGCATATCCTAGTTGGAAAAGTTTGAAGAATGGTTTTGATTTGGGGAGAATAAATTATGAGAATTTGGAAGAAAATCTAATAGAATGATATGTTGCTGAACAAAAGTGCATTGCTCTGCTTCACCAATCTGTCAGAGATGACATTATTTCACTGATCGAGTACAAAGATTCGAGAGACCTTTGGGAAAAATTAAAAATAAAATGTATCGTATCGGTAGTGCTGAAATAGTTAAGAACAAAAAGAAGCTGTTACGTAAGTAGTTTGATTTGTTTGGTTGTTTAAAGAACGAGTCTGTTTCCAAGATGATTGAAAGATTCGGGCATCTGAAGATGGAGCTTGCAAGACATGACATCATTTACACTCAAGAAGAGCTGGTAGACAAACTTTTTGATTCAGTACCGAATGAGCAAGACTGGTAGTATTTTGCATTGATGCTGAAAAATACGATAAAGCCGGCTGATTTGAAGGTTGATTTACTAATCGAAAGACTGGAAAGCCATGAATTAGAGATAAAAAAATCTAATAAAGTCAATAATACATCTTATCAGCAAAATGTGGAGTTGTATTACAGAGGCAGTATGATCCCAAAGACTACATCTCCTAAGACAGCTTATTCAGCAGAAAGTTCAAACACAATGAATCAAGAAACTCCTAGCAGTGGCTATCATGGTGGTTCATCGTCAAATACTTCAAATCAATCTGCACCAAAAAATCTATTTCAATGCAACATTGCTGTGGATTTAAAGAATGGTCAAAATTTTAGTGAAGAATCTGCCAAACAACAGATGGTGTTTTTAGCGTCTGTGTTAGAATCGTACGAAAGTCTCGTTGTAGGAAAGATTGGTAACACCAACCTAACAAAGAAAGACTACGATTAGATCGATCCTGAGGAGATGGAGTTGATCGATATAAGGTGGTGTATGGTAAGTGAAGTGAGAAGAGCGCAGCGATTCATGGAGATTACCGGAAGACAGTCTATTGGTGGACCTTCTACCAAGTTAGGCTTTGACAAGTCAAAAGTCACGTGCTTTAATTGTAAACAAAAAGGTCATTTTAAGCGAGAGTGCCGAAATGCTTACACTAATGATACTGCAAATCCTTTTCGAGAGGATTATTACAAAAGAGCAATTTATCATCAAAATATAGCAGAACCTCCCAGAATGAAGCAAATAGAGGAGGCACCCAAAGAAAAGTCCAAGGCACTTGCTGTTTTTGATGATGATGAAGGTTACGATTGGAGTGATGTTTTGCCTGAGGAAGATGCGGTTGGATATGCCTTTACAGCAGCAAAGATTGTTCCTTTTAAAGATACCAGATCTGAAGAAGTAAAGTACGTCAACAGGAAGGCAACAGCTCAATTCATGAAAAGCAAAATCTATCGTACATACAAAGAAGATAAACAAGCGAAAAGATAGGATCCTGATAGAGAATGTTATCTTGATCCTAATGGAAATATAGCTCTTGATCCAGATACTGTAGATGTTGAAGTTCTCACCAAACAACTTGCTAATGAAGAAGAAGCCAGACAGAGGGAGTGGCGGGGAGGAGGAGAAGCTGATGAGAAAGAGAAAGAGAAAGAGAAAGAGAAAGAAAAAGAACCGCAGCCAAAGAAAGTTGATGACGGGATTATTGATATGTCACAAGAGTTTACCGCAGAAAACTTGAAGAAGATGGATGACAAAGTTCTAGCTGCAAAAGAACTAGAGGTAGTTTCTGGTTCTGGAACTGAGTCCAAAAACAAGGTCAGTTCAAATGATACACATGAGTCAGGTAAGAAAGCTAAATCTGAGAATGACTGCAAAAATTTCATGAAAGAGTGCAAAGTTTGTAGTACAGTTGCTTACCTTAGTGGTAAGAAGGTTGAAGAACTGACTGGTAGAGTCAGAAGTGTTGAAGATCAGATCTTAAACCGTGATAAATTGTTAAAAGCTTCGAACGAAAAATTAAAAGAATTAACTGAGAAAATAGAAAAAGATAAAAATGACGTAGAAAGAATTAGAAAAGAAAATGAAAAATTGATTCTTGAAAATCGTCAAATCTCAGAAAATTTTGAGAAGCTAAAACGAACGGTTAAAGATTCTAAAGAAAGAAATGGTAAGACAGACAAAGAAAATCTTCAACTGACCGGTGTTCTTCATGTAAAAGAAGAGTTAATCAATCAGCAACTTGATGAAATTGCTAAGTTGAAGCTTCAGTTTCAAGAAGCTAAAATTGAAAATGAACGCCTTCAGTTGAAATTGAACAGTTACAACTCTGCAAGCTTTGTTTTACAACACATTGTTCCCAAACCCATCGGAAAAAACAAAGCAGGCGATGATGTATACTTTGATGGAACCGGGGTTGGGTTTCATCAGGTTCCACCGCCAGTTCTAAACATTTTTTCAAAGAAAAATCAGGGTTGGTTAATGATGAAGAAGAAAATGAGGTTAAGCTTCCAGACACGATTGATGTCACATTTACCACATCATCTGATGAAGATAGTGTCCAGTCTGAAATTGTTAAAAGTATGGCTGAAAATGTTTTGAAATCTGAAAGTGACACTACTGAAGATGATGAATGCTTTTTGGACAAATATATTCCAAAATCAAAATCCAAAAACAACTTAAGTGAAGAACCACATCTTGTGATGTACAAGATGGCAGGATCAGATAAGTTGTATTCAGATCGTGATTTTCCTTTGGAGAATGTGAATGTTGGAAAATTGAGGAATGTGTTCAAATTGATAGAGATTGATGTGTCTGAAATTGAAGGTTTGAAAAATGCGAAAAGACAATTGAACTTTGAAAAAGATAAAGCTTACTACAAGAAACCAGTTGTTCCACCACGTTTTTATAACAACAATCAAAACAAATGGTCGGGTGGATATCAGGGTGGTAAGAATTATCAGAAAAAGAATGTTCAAAACAGAAGGTTTGCTGAGAAAAAAGGTGTTTGTAAAAAGTTCAAGTTCGAGTTCACTTTCTGATGAAGAATCTAAAATCTTTTCAAAATCAAACAAAGAGTTCTTTGAGAAGAAAGCCTCACAGCCTCAGTCTGAAGGCACAAGTCGGGTTGTTGACACCCGAACATGCTTCAAATGCAATCAAGTTGGACATATTGCACGAAAGTGTACCAACTTGAAGCCTAAGACTGAAGTTGTTGAGATTCAGAAAAAGAAAGTTGATCCAAAAGGAAAAGCTCAAATGGTTGTTGAGCAAAAGGTTTTGAAAAATGAAAACATCTAAGTCAAAACTGAATCCTTTAAAAATGTGGTAACTAAAAATGACAAGTTTTACAAACGGGTTGCTTCGCCTCAACAAGCATGGAAGCCAAAAGTTGTTGAAAAGAAAACAAGTTCTCCAAAACCAAAGGTTTCTGAGACTGCAAAATCATCATCTTCAACTAGGAAGATGCATGTACCTTTGGATTACTATGAGAAACTTGAATCAAAAGAGGCTACTACTTCTAAAAAGAAGAATGTACCAAAGAAAGACCAATCATCTGGTCAACCTTCTCAAAATGATTTCTTTTTATACAAAAAGGTTGAGATTGGATCTGAGGAGAGCTTAAAGATGAACGACAAGAATTTTCCGCCACTTTACATTGCAAAAACTCACCTTAATGTCAAGTTACCTGAGTCCAAAGAGGCTTGGGTGGCATCAACTTCTAACTAAGCGTTTTTGAAATGTGCAGGAGCTTCCGAGATTCGTTTCACGTTGGATTATGGATAGTGGAGCTCTCGGTACATGACGGGGAAGAAGACCCTATTGTATGATGTTAGAGGGTTTAATGGAGGTTACATGGGATTTGAAGGAAATCAAGGTGGTCGAATAGTTGGTGAAGGAACTTTATCGAATGGAATTGTCACGTTTGAAAGAGTAAACTACATCGCCGAGCTTGAAAACAATCTTCTGAGCATCTCTTAGATTTGTGATCGTATGTATACAACGCACTTACAGACAAAGAATGTTTGATCTTGAAATCAGGATTGGTTGTTCCCGAAGAGTGGGTTATCATGAGAGCGCCCAGAGTCAATGATCTGTACGTGTTGGACATGAGTGTAGCAACTACTTCCACGGGTCAGGCTCTTTGTTTTATGTCAAGAGCAACAGAAAAAGAATCACAGTTATGGCATCGAAAAATGGGTCATATTCACTTGCGAAAAATGAATCACCTGGTGCATAATGACTTAGTGATTGGTGTTCATGTGAAAGATTTTCATCTTGAGGGGGAGTGCATTAGCTGTGTCAAAGGTAAGAAAAAGAAGAAATCTCACCCTGGGAAGAAGGAAAACTCAATTTTGAAACCTTTAGAGAGACTCCATATGGATCTGTTTGGTCCAGTGAACGTCAAAAGCATAACTGGGGATCTCTATTGCCTTGTAGTCACAGACGATTATTCAAGATTTTCATGGGTATTATTTTTGAAGTCAAAAGATGAGACGTTTGATCGTTTGATGACGCTTTTCAAGAAGATAGAAAACTTGTACCAAACCCGCATCAGAAGATTACGTACTGACAATGGTACTGAGTTCAAGAATGTTAAAATGGAAGAATATTGTGATGAAAGAGGTATATTGCATGAATTTAGCGCTCCTTACACTCCGCAGCAGAATGGAGTAGCTGAAAGAAAGAACAGGATACTAATTGAAACGGCCAGGACGATGCTTGCTGATTCTAAATTACCTGTTAATTTCTGGGCAGAAGCAGTGTCAGCCGCATGCTATACACTCAACCGGGTTCTTACAGTGAAGAAATTCAACAAGACATGTTTCGATCTGATCAATAACCGCAAACCGAACCTGAAGTATTTAGAACCGTTTGGGTCTCCCTGCACTGTTCTAGAGCCTTTTGGTAAATTTGGTGCAAAGAGCATTGAAGGAATTTTTGTGGGTTACGCGAGTCCGTTAAAATGAGTCTTTGTTCCGAGCTTAAAGCGGATTATTGAAGCACACAATGTTGAATGCCAAGGCTACACAATGCCACTGTAAAATCCCAGCGATTCATGGCGTTTTCACTATGACACTTTGTGGGATTCGTTTGACATGGAAGAGGAAGAAGAAGAAGATTTCTTTGATGAGTTGGATATTCTGAGAGAGTATGAGTCATCGCAAGAAAGGTTCCCAGCTGAGTTTTCTAGACGTCAAAATCTAGCTTCTAATGATGATGAAGCAGGTCCAAGCAATGCTGGAGAACATGATGATATTCAACAAGATGCAGTTGCTCATGATAATCAGACGGCAGTCAATGATAATCAAGAATATGATAATATGCATGTATTTGATCATGGTGATTCAGATTCTGAGGGGGAGCAGATCCAAACTTCAAGTCAAACTATTCTAGTCAGTGAACAAGGTGTAAATCAGAATGTTACAAATTTGGAAGGCGAGGTAGATGTTCCAGGCGAGGTGATGCCGAGAACTCTTTCGTACCATCCAGAAGAGTTGATTATTGGAGAATTACAATCAGGCGTTCGCACTAGACGTCAAATTGACCAATGCCTTACTTGTTTTTATTCTACAGTAGCTCATTTACAAACTGAGTTTTCACTAAGTTGTTTTATTTCGCAGATCAAACCGTGAACATACAAAGAGGCGCTAACTGAAGATTCTTGGGTCAATGCTATGCAAGAGGAGTTGAGTCAGTTTGAGAAGTTAGGAGTGTGGAAATTGGTAGATTTACCTGATGGTCAAAGGAAGATAAACACCAAGTGGGTGTTCAAGTGTAAGAGAGATGGTCGAGGAGTTATTATTCGTAACAAAGCTCGACTCGTATTCCAGAGTTTCAGTCAGCAGGAGGGGATAGATTTCACCGAAGTATATGCTCCGGTTGCTAGACTTGAAGCGATCAGAATCTTCCTAGCATTTGCATCTTGGAAAAATTTCAAAGTTTATCAGCTAGATGTTAAATCAGCGTTTCTCTACGGGAAGGTAAAAGAGGAGGTATATGTCGGACAGCCACCAGGCTTCACCGATCCAATCCACAAAGACAAGGTTTATTTGCTGGATAAAGCACTGTATGGTTTATACCAGGCACCGAGAGCTTGGTACGAGACATTGTCTCAACACCTGCTAGCCAACAGCTTCATCCGAGGAAAAGTGGATGCCACTCTCTTCACCAAAGAGGTCGACGGACATCTTCTGATTGTTCAGATATACGTGGACGACATTATATTTGGGTATACAAATGAAAGTTTGTACAAATATTTCGAAAGAGTTATGAAGCAAAAAATTTGAAATGTCATCGATGGGTGAGATGAAACACTTCTTGGGACTTCAAGTTGATCAACTGCCTAAGGGAATTTTCATACATCAAACGAAGTATGTTCATGATATCTTGGAGAAATTCGGGATGTCAGGTTCTACTCCAGCTTCCACCCCGTTAGCGACGAACCATGGAATAAACCTTGATCTCACCGGAGAGAAGGTAGATGAAACGTTATATCGTTCCATGATCGGATCGCTGATGTACTTAACTGCTTCAAGACCCGATATTATGTATCCAACCTGCCTTGCAGCAAGATTTCAATCTAACCCCAGAGCTTCGCATATGGTGATTGTGAAACTGATATTACGCTACCTGAAAGGAACTCCATCATTGGGGTTGTGGTATCCAAGAGAAGGAGATTTCATGCTCGAAGGGTATTCCGATTCCGATTTTGGATGCTGCAAAGTTAACACTAAATCAACAACAGTGGGGTGCCAGTTTTTCGGTACATGATTGGTTACCTGGCAATGCAAGAAGCAGACCTCTGTAGCTTTGTCCACATGTGAAGCTGAGTATGTATCTGCTAGCAGTTGCAGCTCTCAAATCTTGTGGATCCAGCAACAGATGCGTGACTACGGTTTGCAATTTCTTAACACCCCTATCTTTGTTGATAATGAGGCAGTGATAAACAGTACTAAAAATCCTGTTCATCACGCTAAAATGAAACACACTGAAATTCGACATCACTTCATCCGAGATTGTTTCGAGAAGAAGTTGATACGAATTGAGAAAATCCACACTGACGAACAAAAAGCTGATTTACATACCAAAGCATTTGATAAAACTCGTTTTCAATATTTGCTAAAATTGAACGGTATGAAGCTTTTATCGGTGTTGGAGACATTGTAGATGATGTTGAGAAGCAATCTGCAATGGTTTGTCGATTTTTTAATTGTTTTGGTATTTAGGGAGAGAGTATAGGGTAATATTTTCAGAAAATACAAAAACAATAAAAAATTCAAAAATCCAAAAACATGAGATATTTTCAAAATACAAAAACAATAGAAAACTGGAAAGAGCTTGTGTAAAAAGGGAAAATGATAGTACATTGGCTTGACAGTTACGGTATGCTAAAGGTATGTAAAGTCTAAAAAGTATTAAACAGTCTCGCTGATGATGTGCCGATAGGTTTTTACACATTTAGTAGGTTTGTTCGGGATATAAACCTAAATCCTTACTTGCTTATTTTGTGGGGAACACTACTTGGATATATAGGTAACCCCAGAAATCTTGTTTGAAGGATCCATCTTTCTGAGATACTAGGTCTTTATACTCAGTGATATCTGGGGTATTATCTCGGGACTTCTGATTTTGCGGAAGCAATGGCCTAGTCCCCGTATATTACTTTACGCTTGCATGAAATATAGCATCGCCCTCAGCACAAAAAATGATGAAACATGAAAAATGCTAATCATTGCTGTTGTAAAAAAGATCCTTTAAAGGGGACCCACTCAAAGTCGAAGCCGTCATCTCTCTGCTGAACGGAAGTTCTGACCTGAGCTCTCACGGTCCTCGCAATTTAACCCCTTACAGATATCATCTGTGGTATACTCACCTGTAAGACTGAATATTGGGATTTGGATACGGGAGTATATTCAAGAGGTGGGACACATGAATGAGTTTAAGTTCTTAATTCACCTAAATCGTATCCTGGACAAATTGAAAATTGTGTGAGAATTTAAGTGGATCAGTATATCAACAATCTAAGTGAATTGTTTAATTCTTAGTATGTAATCAAAGCTTAACGGTACTTGTGACTTGTCGAATAGCTGATATGATTCCCTAACACGCTCACCAAAAATATGTTTGTAAATAGTTTACTTTTACTGCATTTTATTTCTGTAATTCATTTCTAGTTTAGAAACTTTATTAAAAATCCAAAAAGATTTTATATTTCTGCTTTATTTTCCGATAAACCAAAGTGGATAGTTGATCTTCAGATTCGAATTGAAGCAGATGCAGGAAGTTTCTGAGCTGGAAGATGAGTTTGGAGCTAATCATATTAAACCTGGAAATTGAAAAGTAAAACCAAGTTCATTAACTTGAAACTTGTAAATTTCAGAAAATTATTTGAACAAGGTTGTACAAAATGTCAGTGTGATTTGTCTCAGATCAACCAAGGTCATTAAGTTGCACTTGGTAGACAAATTAAGTACACAGGGTCATTAATTTGGACCTGGATACTTAAGTGGATTTCTAAATTCTGACAAGACCAACAAATGAAGGTAAAATGGTAAGTTTGGAATTGAAACTGTTATTGTCATATATCTTATATTTAGGTATAGATTATGCAGGAAACAGGAGTCAAGATCTCCATGGTAAAGAAAATATCAAAGTTTGAACAAGAATTTAAGTTCCAGCTTATCGAGAGGAGGAGTTTGCGAAAGGGGGAGTCAGAATTCTGGATCAACATTCAAAGGGGAGATTGAAGATTAAAGTTTGAAGATAATGATTGAAGGAGGCTTTTACAATGTGAAATCAATTTGGAAAGACAGTCAAGACCGATCAAGACTGAAGACTCGATCTCGAAGACTTCGTCAACATCCAAGGGGGAGTCTGTTGGTGCATTAGATGTCTCTTAACTTTGTCTTGTATCGAGTCATGTATAGATTAGGGCACGGAAATCGAGAAAACAAGTATTTTAGGGTAATTCCGCTTGAAAGGTAATTGATGACATTTCAAACGGAATTAGCAAGTTCAAGCAAAATTACTAATTCCGCATGGAATTAGGTTATTCCGTTTGAAAGCTTAATTCCGTTTGAGACTATTTCAAACGGAATTACACGCCTATAAATACTGAACTTGCCCGTGTCATTTGAAATGGAATTAGACCATTGCTTCTGAGCTGAGGTGCTGTCCGTTTGTCATTTGAATCTGTAAAAGCTCAGAATCAGTTAATAAGAAGATAATTAGAGGAAAACAAGCTGTGTTACGTCAAATTCACTGATTCCGCCTTTGTTTTTGATGTTGAACTCTTCATATTGACTCGTTAGGGTCACACAACGATCCAACAAGATCACGCAGTTTCAATTTCAATCCTTTACCCATTCCCAACCCTTGGGAATCCCATGCCTTGTGGAAAGTGTGAACTCACCTTGGTTTGCTCGGTAAGGTTAATTACTTGTTTAACAGTTGATCAAACGCGTCCTAGCATGGTTACCGATAACAGTTAGTTCACGTGCACTTAAATCACATAATCAACATCTTGCGTATCATGCATCTAGTCTCATAACACACCCTAGTCATTTAGTGCACACAATGCTTCATAACACATATTTAGGTTCCCATTTATCATCTTAGTATGTCATATCGTTCATCGCACATCATATTTACAAAAATTGTTTGGAGTTACATATAACACCTCAATCACATATCCTACGTTCCCATCACCCAGGTAACGTATTAATAAGACACATAGCCGTACTTAGTCAAATTATCAATACACAATCAAGTAGGTCTCGTGTACGTACATAAATAATAATCCAGTCAAACCTGTAACTTCTAAAGTGTACGACCCCTTTAGTTCAAACCCAAATAAGCATATGATCACTTTAAATATTAGGCCCGATACACAAGCCCAATCACCCGACCAGTTTAAATTAACCCATTCACATTTGACCCAACCAGTTAACACATAGACCAATTCATGTTTCATCGATCATCATTGACAGTCATCAATATGATTTCATTATTATGCACCTTCACCAACACTACGACTCAGTTCATACCCTAACAGTTTCATCGTTCTTCTAACCCTAGTGTCCACAGTTACCCTAAACCATTGATTCATATCGTACCTGGCATGCATTGTTATATTATAATCGGTTTGCTTACAAAAGGCATACATTGAAATCCACCAACATACATAGAATCAGATTAAAAGATAAGACAATCACATGCTATTATGGTGCAGTCCAATAGGAATTGATTAAAATCATAGTTGTCGGCCATCATTCTATTGAAATATCATTTAACTATTGTCATATACTACTTGATTCAGCCCATGTGATTATTTGTTTCATGTTGACTTTGAACATATCTACTATACATCAAACATGCCACTTACAGACTACACATATTAATTGTTTAGTAACAAAACAATGATCCATCACATACCCACTCAATCATTAATGCATAAACGTACACACACTAATCGACATGGTGAAACACTTACTCGACAATTCCAAGAGATTGGCTGCCGTCAATCCAAGAGAAAGGATGGGGTCTAGGGTTTGCTACCTTCTTTTTGTGATTATGAGATTATGAAAGTTGTAAATAAGATCATGTGTATAAACACTTTAGTGAGCCGGGCCTAGTTTGATTCTGTTTCGGGCTCGAGAATCATGGGCCAACAATATTTGATTCACACGGCTGAAGTGTGGCCCGCTCGGAGGTGTGCAACTCGAAGTTTGAGTGCGGTTAACAACAAGTGTCACAAACACTTGACGTCTAACGACATTTGTTAATTCGAATAAATGCTAACATGTTTTCATAACAAATACAAGTTCACAACGTACGACCGAACATGCATAGAAATAATACGTGCATGAAGAGCCTTGGAATTCCGAGTTGTCACATCATCCCCAACTTGAAAGAAATTTCATCCCGAACTTTAGCACGTAGTTACTGAGGAAGCTAGTTAAGTTGCGTAGTTTCCTTGTTTTTCCTGGGGTGTCATATCATCTCCCCGTTGGTTTGGAATTTCGTCCCGAAATTCCATAGTAGTTTCAGCCTCAGTAGTGGTTGTACTTTTCTCGAACAACTGGGGATACTTGTGTTTCATTTGGTCTTCTCATTCCCAGGTAAACTCTGGGCCACGACGGGACTTCCAACGAACTCGAACAATAGGTATCCTGGTGCGTTTGAGAATCTTGACCTCCCGGTCCAAGATTTCCACTGGTTCTTCGACAAATCACAACTGATCGTCGATTGTGAGCTCCTTGAAAGGAACTATGAGGGTTTCATCTGATAGACACTTCTTCGGATTCGACACATGGAATACGTTGCGAACTCCACTGAGTTCTTCGGGTAGATTCAATCTGTTGGCCACCTTGGCAATTCTCTCAGTGATTTCGAAAGGTCCAACATATCACGGGTTGAGTTTGTCTCGATTACCAAGATGAACTATACTTTTCCTAGGTGAGACTTTAAGTAGAACCCGGTCCCCGACCTGGAATTTTAGAGGTTTCCTACGCTTATCAGAGTAACTTTTCTGACTGTCGCGAGCTACCGCCATGCGTTGTCGTATTTGGGCAATCTTCTCCGTAGTGTCTACTACGAGTTCTGGGCCAGTGATTTGGCTGTCGCCAACTTCTGCCCAACAAAGTGGTGATCGGCATTTTGGTCCGTACAATGCCTCAAATGGAGCAGCCTGGATGCTGGTGTGGTAACTGTTGTTATACGAAAACTCCACTAGAGGGAGGTGTCTTCCCCAGCCGTTTCCAAAGTCAATAACACATGCTCGAAGCTTGTCTTCAAGGGTTTGGATGGTGTGTCCAGTCTGCCCATCCGTTTGTGGGTGATATGCTGTGCTCATGTCTAGACTTGAGCCAAAGGATTTGTGCATTGCTTGCCACAAATCAAATGTAGATCGTGGGTCGCGATCAAAGATAATGGAGGTTGGCACCCCGTGCCTAGCGGCCACTTCTTTCAGGTAGATAACTGCAAGCGTAGAAAACTTATCCGTTTCCTTGATGGCTAGAAAGTGTGCTGGTTACGTGAGATAATCAACGATCATCCAGGTGATATTGTTTCCGTTTCGAGTTGTAAGTAGACTTGTGACCAATTCTATGGCAGTCTGTTTTCGCTTTCCAAATAGGTGTTTCTGGTTGCTAACACTTCACCTTGACTTTCTCACAAGTCAAACATCATTCCCATACCTAGCTAGGTGGGCCTTCATGTCCGATTACTAGTACAACATTTATAAATCCTAGTGTCTCTCATCCAAACCCAGACGACTAGAATATCGAGGCCGGTGTGCTTTGCTCAACTTAAATTCCTACAGTTACTGTATAACGAGATCCATACTCGTTCCATGAAGTAGTGAATATTGTCTGACCTGTCAAGATTGCTTCTCCATGCCCCGCATGGGTTCAATTTGTAAATCCTCTCCCTTCAGTTCTCCAGTTTGAACAGGGCGAGTCGGATCAGGTAAGTTAGAAACGATAGCGAGCTACAGAGCTCGTGTACGTTCAGGTTTCACGGTCATACTCATTCAGAAGTTCCACCCAGCGATGTCATTGCATGCTTTAGCTCTTTCAAACATTGATACACAGGAGGCCCTTGTGATCGGTCTAGGTAATGCATTAGGTACCGTCCAAGTAATGCCTCCAATTTACATCCGGGAACCACGGTTCCCACCGCAGGTTATGTGTCATGTAGTTCCTCTTTGTGATTTCATTACGTAAGTCATCACCTTCTCGTGTTGCATCGGCGTGTGACTAGGACTCTGATTCAAACGATCATGGTATACCACTAAGTCATCAGTACTTTCGGATAAAGACGATGCTCAGTGCATTGCTGAGTTGGAATTCGAAAGCTAAAAAGACGTCCTCCTGATTCGTCTTTCACGAAGACAGCACCCTGCAGTGCTAAAGAGATTTAAGCCGTGCGACCTTAGAAAATCCTGTGGGTAAGCTGCGATAGTATCTAGCGAAACCAAGGAATTGCTGCACTCCCGAAGGAATCTTTGGTGTCGATCAGTTTCTAACAAGATGCATCCTAGCGAGACCCACGTGTATTCCCACACTGTTGGTTACATGATCAAAATGCACTTCTCGAATCTAGATGTGACATTTAACAAGACTTCACACGTAAATGGCTCCTCCCACAGAAGCGCTGAAATAGGATACACATGCCACCCATGGTGTTCCTTTCTCCTGGTCATGATTCGGAACGTTGTCAACAATACGGTCGATTCATGTGATCCCTGAAGCAGCTGGTGTGTTGATCAGCTCAATGATCACGGTGTACAAAGTTGAAATAGCTGCATTGCGTTTGACCTGCTTTTCTAAGAGCATTCTCCTCTTGGACTCCCATCTGATGATAGTTCGTTCACTAGCCAATCCTCGAATGGAAGCTTGTTCCTCGCAACTGGTCGACGGGTTGTCAATACGTGGTCGAGGCAAACGGTTCTTAACTGTCACCTTGTTGAGTTCTCGATAGTCAGTACACATACGAAAAGGCTTCTCTTCATGGGTATAGCGAGGACTCCTTAAAGCGAAAACTCCTATCCAGCAGTTCCTATAGTTGGTTATACAACTCATGCAACCCTCCTGATGCAAGACGGTAAAGAGTACGAGTAGTTAGAACTTCCTCTGGCGTGAGGTCAAACCGAGTTCCTACCTAACCATTGTAGAGATGATCCTCAAAGTTCCTCGAGCAACACATGGTGGGTAATCACGAACAACTGGTGGATCCTCGATCCCCTTTTCCTTAGCCTTGACATCCGTAACGGGGGCTATCATGGCGGGGTAATCCTTCCGTGGACACTTCTGATCTTCTGCTGATTTGATGCTAACCTCTGTACCACTCGGATACTTAATGACAGACGACAACTTTCCCTCACGGGGTATAACTGCGCGACGTCTGGTTAACCAACCCATACTGACTACTGCATCAACACCATCGTGTATAGTAGAAGGAAGATCGATGTCGAAGACTTGTCCCACATGGTTGAATTTTGCATCCCTACAAACATACGAGGCTTCAATTGTCTTGCCATTGGCTGATTCCACAACTGGTCTGGTCTCAGGAAGTATCAGGGTTGAACAGCACGGGAACGAAACGATTTGCTTCCAAGAACGTGCTGGCCACCATGTTGCTAAAATCCTGGCGTTGCCCACGCCAGCCCCAAGTGCCCTTCTATGAGCATCATGTTGTTGTTTTCATTACAAGGATTTCAAGTACTGTCGTTGTTCCTTTGGTCGTTATCCTCTTAACTTAACCACGGCCAATCCATGTTGTAGGTGCCTTTATTTTCCATACTGTAGGCTAGGGTTACGAATACCTTGTTGTCGCTGTGACTGCTGCCCCCAATGTCGTTGTTCGAAACGAAGCCCTACGATTCTTCACCATCAAAGTCCTTCTTTTTCACATTCTGAGCCACGTCCTAAAGCGCTACTCACTGTGCTGGCAGTTACCCACTCCACGTTTAGTCAATTGTCATTGCTTATGACCCGATTGATTCGTAAGTGTTGACTCCCATGAGTCGCTGGCAAGGGTTAAGGATTCGATTGAAGCCAATTTGCTGGTGCTCGTTGCCGGTAATCAGGGTCGTCAAAGTACTGAGTTCGGTAAAGTACTACGCTCAACCTCCTGTCCCTCGATGCTTCAAGTTGCTTGAGTGATACACAGTATGTTGCGAGAGTGTTGCAGAAGTGATTGCACTTCGGAGTTTAAGACGACAATACATAGAGTTCCAACGAACAAAGAGGAGTAAGAAAGGTATCAATCAATCATTCGATGCTGCGACATCCAACTCAGGGATGTTCGTTTAAGCACCTAACATTCTACACGGTTCGCTAGGTGTTTATATGGGTGTTAAGGTAATACTCGATAGCATCAAGATTCGAAAAGATTTAGAGAGGAGTGAAAAGGTCACGTTAGACTAGGAGACAATCACTGCTATGCCCCCATAGGCTTGTTATGTTTCACATCGATCAAATAACGGAACAGAACCCCTTTTTCCACTTGTTAAGGCTCACTGGGACTCGTATGCACCCCACATTATTATTATGTGTGCACCCACAATAATATTGTGATTTGCATGTTCATCTCAGCTCCTCTTAACTCATGTCAAATGGTTCCTCAGACTCGAGTAGCAAACAAAGAGCATCACGAAGCGTAAGTCATGAAGGTTTAAGGAAATACCACCCTATCAGTCACATAACACATGCAAGTAATACATGATTTCATACTGTTGTGCTAAATGTGCAGTCACATGCAATATCATATGTAAGTGTTCACTAGTTATGCAGTACAATGAGTATATGAGAGATGAACCTTGCAATCTGGAGCTGAGTGTCATGGTCGTATTCATGTTTTCAGAACTGTTCGGTTATAGTCTGGTTTTACAAAAACGTTTTTCCCTTTTTTTAAAACCAAGTTCACTATAACCAATGGCTCTGATACCAATCTGTCACACCCCCAAAATACCACATGGAAACCCCCGTGAGGCATGTGACGTACCAGGATCCTAGCCACCAATCACATTGAACTCATAATTATGTTTAAATAAAACTTTCTTTCATTAACATAAAGTGTTACAAAGGATTACATGTAATTCGTTGTATACAGCGGAAGCATAACTCCTTGTAAAGTGTTTCATAAACCACGCGTACGTAAACTAATAAACTTGTATTTTGAATCCATGTGTCACGACCCATGACCACTCCAGCCTTCCAGACAGCAAGTTCCATCGCTAAGCATCTAACGACCCTGCAAGGCATGTAACAACGATTCAACAACAAAGTTGAGCGAGTTCACAGTTGGTGTTCGTTTTAAATTTGTTCTAAAAACCGTGAGTTCGTTTGTAAACCATATGTTAACCAGTTTTCCTTGTTTCCAAAACCATATCCATAACCAGTGGGGGCTTCCCCATGTGAACCACTAGACCCGTTTACCATATCGACCACTGACTAAAGTAAGTTGGTGCCCTGACGTCAATGTCTATCATCATTGACTAGTGCCCAGATCCATTAGTTCACGCCCATCCTCTGCGGCACGGTGTGAGGCTTGTCAAACCTAAATAGCGCTATCTAACTAATGACCCGCTCACCATTGGCCCGGCGATTAAGTCGATATACAAGGAAGGACTTCATGATAGAAAGTTTTGGCCTAGTATCCGTGTTGTCACCCTTCAGTAAAGAGGGTGTGTACGAAATCCCCAAACCAGGAGATTTCACAGGTTCCGATTAAATACTTATCACATGTTGTCACCCTTCAATAAAGAGGGTGTGTACGTGTCCCAAACTAGGAGATCACGCAGTTTCAATTTCAATCCTTTACCCATTCCTAACTCTTGGGAATCCCATACCTTGTGGAAAGTGTGAACTCACCTTGGTTGCTCGGTAAGGTTAGTTACTTGTTTAACAGTTGATCAAACGCGTCCTAGCATGGTTACCGATAACAGTTAGTTCACGTGCACTTAAATCACATAATCAACATCTTGCATATCATGCATCTAGTCTCATAACACAACCTAGTCATTTAGTGCACACAACGCTTCATAACACAGATTTAGGTTCCCATTTATCATCTTAGTATGTCATATCTTTCATCGCACATCATATTTACAACAATTGTTTGGAGTCACATATAACACCTCAATCACATATCCTTCGTTCCCATCACCCAGGTAACGTATTAATAAGACACATAGCCATACTTAGTCAAATCATCAATACACAATCTAGTAGGTATCGTGTACGTACATATGTAGGGTCGTCGTGCCACTTTAATGAGTCGTTCAGAAGAGTTTTTGCTCAATACGAGAGGCGGAAACAAACCTATTGAGGTAATTCAGCTTGCAATACACTTTAAACTATCTTTTGATTGATATAACAAAGATTTACAGCGAGTAGACACTTCGGAAGCAGTTCGACTCTAAAACCGGAAAGTTACAAATGAAATATCAAGGCAGGTATTTATAGACCTGGCTATTTCGCATGAAACCATTTCATACGAAACAACATTTCGTATGGAATGACCAATAGTCATTTCGTGCGAAAACACCTGTATACCTATTTACTCAAATTTTGTGCCCTGATTTTTCTAATACAATACAAGACTCGATACAAGATGAAGTCGACAAACATATGCACCAACAGACTCCCCCTTGGATGTTGACGAAGTCTACAGTGTCCAGTCTTCAATCTTCAGTCTTTATCAGTCTTCTCATTCTCTCCCGAAGTATCTAACAGTGTAAAGCATCCTCAATCCTCTCTCTTCTCTCTATCAACTAATCTCTCCCTTTACTAGCAGACTCCCCCTTATGTTGTGCTTGGGATCGTAGCCTGGCTTTTACAGGACCAGGATCGAAATTTGGCTCTCTATCACACCAGAATCAGGAACCTGGCTATCCTGCACAATCTCTTCATACAATAAATTTCACAAATTTAAAATCTGTCAAATTTATATACCACTTGCAGAAAATGATCAATCAAGAAATGATTTTACAATGTTACTCTCTGATGAACCACTTGTAGAAATACCATTTTTATTTTCAAACACTTTTACATCTCAAACATCTCAAACAAACTCTCCCAAACCTTTTGTTCATCATGTTTAGCACTCGGAATTTTGAAAATCAATTTTTCAACATCAGTTGTAAAAAAAATGATATAATTTTTTTTCTTTTTCAAAATTTTATGCTAAAACACACTTAAAATCTTTTAAAACTTTTGTTAAACTGAAAGAAAATGCAGTAAAGAAATATTTACAAACAATTTTTTTGTGAGTTTGTGTAAGAGGATCATATCAGTTTATGAGACAAATCACTAACACCGTTAAGCTTTAATCATTTTAGGTTCTAAACGATTCACTTAGATTGTCAGTATACGATCCACTTAATTTTTCACACAAATTTCAACTGTTTCGAGATACGAGATTAATGTTTTAAACACATGAACTTATTTGCGTCTCCCACCTCAGAATATACTCCCGTATCCAGATCCCAATATTCAGTCTTACAGGTGAGTATACTTAGATGATATCTGTAAAGGGTTAAATGCGAGGACCATGAGAGCTCAGGCTATTGCTTCTGCAAAATCAGAGAGATGATGGCTTCGACTTTAGGTGTGTTCCCTTTAGAGAATCTTTTCTTCAACATCACATGATTACCATTTTGCAATGTTTCATCATTTTTTATGCTGAGGGGGGTGCTATTATTTCAAGCAAGCGGAAAGTATTATACGGGGACTAGGCCATTGCTTCTGCAAAATCAGAAGTCCCTGGATAATACCCCAGATATCACTAAGCATAAAGACCTAGTATCTCAGAAAGAGGGACCTTTCAAACAAGATTTCGGGGGTTACCCATATATCCGAGAGATGTTTCCCACAAAATAAGTAAGTTTAATATTTAGGTTTATATCTCGACACAATCTACTAAATGTGCAAAAACCTACTGTCACATCATCAGTGAGACCGTTTATCACTTTTTAACTTTCCAATTCTTTAGCATGATGTGATCGTCTACTGATGTACTATCATTTCCTCTTTTTTTACAACAAAACTCATTTTTTATTTTATCATGTGTTTGGCTTTTTCAAATTTTCTAATGTTTTTGGATTTTCTGAAATTTCTTACTCCCCCTAAAATTCATAACCATTTAAAGAAAATTTGACAAACTGATTTGAATTGCTTCAATTCTCCATTCACTTGGCATAAACAATCAGAACTCCCCCTTTCAACAAACTATTTTCCCATTATGATTTCAAAACACTTAAGTTTGTTTTATTCAAAATGGTTTTTCCGGAAAATAAGTTTTGCTGATTTCATAAAACCACTTGTAGGTTTGGGGATCAATACATCACTTTGTTCTTTCATCTTCAACTTTTTGAAAAATATAACAGTTTTAAGTTCAATCAACAAATACCACTTGTAGGAAATGAAGTACAAATTAATATCCTGTTTCACCACTTGTAGGTTTTCACAAACACTCAAAATTCAAGAAAGATGCCGATTCCTGTTCCGCGATTACCAACTTGGGAACTCCGGCAAGTCAGATTTTTTCAGTTAAAGAAATTCTCCCAAGCCTGAGATTCCTTGGGAGATTCCGAGTTATCAACACTCGGTTTCTTTCCTTTCATTTTCTTCTCATAAAATTCCTTTACTCCTTTGACCTTCCTTTCAATCATTTTTCCAAAAATATGTTGTACTTTGGAGTTAAAGGCTTTCTCAACATTAAATTCTTTCTATTCTCAGAAAAATTGATTCGAAATCTCAACTTTACCAACTTTTTGTTTAAAATTTTCAACCCTCAATGGTGGAAAATTTACATAATCCATTGGCGGTACAGATTTTTCAACTTTTGGTTCAACTTGTGGCTCCTCTGATTTTGACGAATCAGAATCATTGCTAGAACTGTCATCAGATTTCTTAACGACCCACTTTTGGTTGTCAAGATTTGCTTTTCTTTTGTAAAAACCTTTTGAACATTCACCAACCTCAAATTTCGAGTTTTTGAAAATTGTAAAAGGTTTGGTTGGAGGTTCATTTCAACTATCTTTTCTTTGAGTTTATCAGAAACTCCCTGTTTTGTTTGGATTGCCTTTGGACAATTCCTGGCAATATGACCAATTATTTTGCAGTGAAAACATGTTCTAGTCTCCATCTTCTTCTGAGCTGCTTCATTCTTCATTTCCTCTTGCTTCTTCGCAAGGAATTCTTTGTTTGTTTGCTTTCTGAACAAATGCTCCTTTTCTTCTTCAGTTGATATTCCTGAAACAAAAACAGTTTTTGGTTTATAAGTTTTTTCATTTTTATGATTTTTTGGTGGAATAGAACCAGAACTGTAACCCCTTTTCTTGTTTTCTCTTTGTCGAACTCTTGAGGTGTGTTTTTAGGTTTTTCAGAAAGAATTATATCTTTTATTTCAGAAATATTAATTTCTGTTAATTTGAAAACCTTTTTGATCAATTCAGTTTTGACACCTCATATTGGAAATTCTTCATCAGAATCATTCAAAGTATAAGCCATTTTGAATGTTTCCTCATTTATTTTTTGATAACAGAAATTCTTTATTATAAACCCGTTTGTCCTTTTTGACTGTTGGAGTTGAAGTGTTGAACTTAGATTTTGACTCCGAATTTGACTCCAACTTTGACTCTTCGGTTTAACTTTATCCAACACCTGATCGACCACTTTCTTTATTAACTCTGACCCATGATCAGTGTCAGACGATGTGAAAGTGACATCAATGTTGTCTGGTAAATTATCTGATGGCTCAGATTCCCACTGTAAATTAGTTGCCTTTTTTACTCTCTCCGAATTAGGATTTCGTGGAGAATATCCATTTTCAAGCGGAGGCAGACACTTTGTATAACTGGCACTATGTTTCTTACCTGAATTTTTCACTTCATTTTTCTCTTTTGTTTCAGAAATCTTCACTTCAGATGTTTCTTCTTCAAATGCCTTCATGCCTTCAACTGTTGGATAAATCCTGTCAATAACATAAGAAGTACATGCGTAACTTTTTAACAACCTGTTTACCCTTTCTGTTTCAATCCTCTGAGTTTCCAGTTTTTGTTCCAGAACAGCACATTTCTCAATGTAATTATTGACGATTTTCTGATTTGTCATAAAAGCTCCTTGAAGTGTTTTCATAGTTGTTGCTTGTTCACTGCTTGATTGATTGTGTTGATTCATAGCTTTGTTCATAACATCATAGGATTCTTTCAATCTGTTCATGTTATGAATCAAAGTACTATTTTGCTTTTTCACTACTTCACAGTTTTCACATTTCACATAAATCTTTTGTGCATCAGCTTCTGCTTCAACTTTGAAGGCTGGAACTTCTTTTACCTTTTTCTTTATCACACGGACTTCTTCTTCAACACTGCTAACTTGTTTTTTAACTTTCTTCTTTTTCTTTTGAACTTTTCCATCATCACTATCACTCTCTTCTAGCATTCTTAAGTGCTCTTTCATTCTGTTTGCATAATAATCATTATCATTATCACTGTCTTCAGCAACTCTAGCAACAAAAGCTTTAGCGAAGAATTCTTTATCTGGACAATAATTGTCCCAGTTAAAACCTTCTGGTAATCTTTCATCATCTTGATCAATCAATTTGCTCATCAAATATGCTTTCTTTGATTCTTCAATTTCCTTCTTAGCATGAGCAGTTTGTGGTTGTTGTTGATGTGGTTGTTGAGCAACTTGATGATAAACCTCTTTCCGATAGTAATCATTGTTGTTGAATGGATTTTGAGTTCCACTTGCTTCGCGATTTGTGCATTCACGCTTGAAATGCCCTTTTTCCCTGCAACGAAAACAAGTAACTTTAGATTTATCAAAACCTAAAGTAGAAACATTTGCATCACGAAAATCATCTCTTCCTGTGATCTGTTTAAATTTCTCAGCTCTTCTCAACACACTTGCCATACACCACTTTATGTCCATTAATTCCATCTCTTCAGCATCAATTTGATCATAATCCTCTTTTGTCAACATTGGATTTCCGATCCTTCCTGCTACTAAACTCCCATATGATTTAACACAGTCACTAATAAAGACATGTGACTTTTTGCAACTTCTTCCGAGTAGTTTTGATCATTTTCAAGATTTAGTGAAATGTTGCATTGTAGAAATTTGCCACTCTTTGTTACTGAAACATTTGGATCAAATGATGGATATGAAGAAAAACTCATTTTGCTGTTTGATCCTTTAGATGACCCTCCAGATGAACTTTTAGCATTGAATGCAGTTTCGATCTTTGGTGACATGTTGGTCTTATCATTGATACCTCCTTTGTAATAAAGCCCAATATCTTGTTCAACATCAAAATCCTTCATTCTAGAAATCTTCCTTTGTTCCATCTCTTGAGCTTCAAGTTTTTCAATGAACTTTCCCAATGTTAGATTCCCAAAATCTTTTTTATTTCACAACATCATAAGATACGTGCCCCAAGTTTCATGTGGCAATGCATCAGCCAGCTTTTCAATCAACTCTTCATTATCTTTTGTGATGCTCACCCTCTTTATGTTAACTAACAGATTGCAATATCTTTCGATGATCTGCTTAGTGCTTTCAGTCTCAAACCACAAAATAAATCAAACTCTTTTTTCAAAAGTGATTTTTTATTCTTGATCATTTCTTTGCTTCCAACAAACTTTGATTTTAATGCTTTCTAGATTGAATATGCAGTTCCATTGTGTTGCAATAAAACCAAGATATCTTCTTTCACAGCTTGATGCAATAGACTTGTCATCATTTTTTCATCTTTGTATTTCTTTTTCTATTCAACACTTAGATCTTTAATTGCAATAACCTCTTCATCATCATTCATCGGTCTAACATATTTTGTTTTAACACATTCCCAAGCATCCAAAATATTTGTTTGCACCCAATTTTCGAAATGCTCTTCCCATCCCTTATACTCCTCAATGTTCATGAGCTTTGGTGGTTTTTACATGGTGCCCGTTTCATTTTCTAGCAATGTGTTCTGTGTAATAGTAATCGGAGTAGCAAAGGAGTTGTAAAATTCTTCTTCCATGATTTGGTTTCAAAATTTCACAAACTATATCTTTCAAACGAAATGACACAAACCACACGAAATGATTCTGATAGGAAAAGCCTTTTTCACATGAAATGATGATTTCGTGCGAAATAACCAAACGAAATGACAATTTGGTGCGAAATAAGCTGATTTTGTACGAAATGAAATTCTGGTGTGAAATTTCAAGCGAAATGCCCTTTTCTTCCGAAATGGAAGTCGCTCTAGGTATTTCGTGCGAAATGAGTATGGTATTTCGTGCGAAATGGATGAAACAGATACTATTCCGTGCGAAATGCTGCTGATGTCATCAATTCGGCCATGTTTTTGTCAAATTGAACATATTTAATCCGATTTTAGATCTAATTCTTTCAAGGCTGTGTTAAAACACAATTTCACTTATAATGTGAGAAAATCAATCCATTTTAACCGTGAAAACTTGTTTAATTTTGAAAAGAAGGTGTAGAAATCAGAAATTGCAGCTGAAATGGTAAGAACTCTTCCTCTTGAGCTCTGATACCACTTGTAGGATCGTCGTGCGACCTTAATGAGTCGTTCAGAAGAGTTTTTGCTCAATACGAGAGGCGGAAACAAATGTATTGAGGTAATTCAGCTTGCAATACACTTTAAACTGTCTTTTGATTGATATAACAAAGATTTATAGCGAGTAGACACTTCGGTAGCAGTTCGACTCTGAAACCGGAAAGTTACAAATGAAATATCAAGGCAGGTATTTATAGACCTGGCTATTTCGCACGAAACCATTTCATACGAAACAGCATTTCGTACGGAATGACCAATAGTCATTTCGTGCGAAAACACATATCCTATTTCGTACGAAATGATTAAGTCATTTCGTGCGAAATCACCTGTATACCTATTTACTCGAATTTTGTGCCCTGATCTTTCTAATACAATACAAGACTTGATACAAGACGAAGTCGACAGACATATGCACCAACAACATAAATAATAATCCAGTCAAACCTGTAACTTCTAAAGTGTACGACCCCTTTAGTTCAAATCCAAACAAGCATATGATCACTTTAAATATTAGGCCCGATACACAAGCCCAATCGCCTAACCAGTTTAATTTAACCCATTCACATTTGACCCAACCAGTTAACACATAAACCAATTCATGTTTCATCGATCATCATTGACAGTCATCAATATGATTTCATTATTATGCACCTTCACCAACACTACGACTCAGTTCACTGATTCAAGTATCCTACTGTTCAATTCATGGTGAAACCAAAGTCATGTGACGAAACTTTACTCCACCTATAACAATTCTCGGCGAAACTACACATGCGACGAAACTCTAGGTTTCGTCATGACCAGCATGTGACGAAACTATATGTTTCGTCGTGGATTATCATACTTGCAGACCCTAACAGTTTCGTCGTTCTTCTAACCCTAGTGTCCATAGTTATCCTAAACCATTGATTCATATCGTACCTGTCATGCATTGTTATATTATAATCGGTTTGCTTACAAAAGGCATACATCGAAATCCACCAACATACATAGAATCAGATTAAAAGATAAGACAATCACATGCTATTATGGTGCAGTCCAATAGGAATTGATTAAAATCATAGTTGTCGGCCATCATTCTATTGAAATATCATTTAACGATTGTCATATACTACTTGATTCAGCCCATGTGATTATTTGTTTCATGTTGACTTTGAACATATCTACTATACATCAAACAGGCCACCTACAGACTACTCATATTAATTGTTTAGTAACAAAACAATGATCCATCACATACTCACTCAATCATTAACGCATAAACATACACACACTAATCGACATGGTGAAACACTTACTCGACAATTCCAAGAGATTGGCTGTCGTCAATCCAAGAGAAAGGATGGGGTCTAGGGTTTGCTACCTTCTTTTTGTGATTATGAGATTATGAAAGTTGTAAATAAGATCATGTGTATAAACACTTTAGTGAGCCGGGCCTAGTTTGATTCTGTTTCGGGCTCGAGAATCTTGGGCCAACAATATTTGATTCACACGGCTGAAGTGTGGCCCGCTCGGAGGTGTGCAACTCGAAGTTTGAGTGCGGTTAACAACAAGTGTCACAAACACTTGACGTCTAACGACCTTTGTTAATTCGAATAAACGATAACATGTTTTCATAACAAATACAAGTTCACAACGTACGACCGAACATGCATAGAAATAATACGTGCATGAAGAGCCTTGGAATTCCGAGTTGTCACAATAGTGGTAAAGGTGTAGAGGTTGAAAGTGTTAAAGCTCCCGAAGTACAACAAGCTCAAGTTACTCCAGAAATTGAAAAGAATGTGGAAGCTGGGAAGAAAGGTGATGATGATGATGATGTTGTTGTATTTACCGGAGAAAGAATATCTACACCACCACCACCACCAGAAAATCCAACAATTCACATACCAGATGATCCGGAGTCTTCACAGACAAAGAAAACTACTCTTCCTGGTTTATTTGAAGGTTTTCCTAACATTCATGGTGAACTCAAGGATGACATTCTTTCTGGTGAAGAATATGATATGTTTTATGATGCAACGATCAAGGATCTAACAAAGAAAGTAAGTCTCCTGGAGAAAGCAAAAGCAAAAGCTGAAGCTGAACATGACGAGTTGAAAAAGCAGCTTGAGAAGCTTATTGAAGTGAATGAAGAAATGAAGTCTGTTGTGAATGATCATGCAGAAAGGATAAATACTTTGTTTGAAGATGTGGATGATAATGCTAAACTCTTTGAGCAACTCTCTGCAGAGCTTTCTGAAGTGGACGTGAAATACGCAAACATGAATGAAACAAATCAAACACTGCATAAAATGTTGGATGAACTTCATGAAGCTTCTTCAAATGAAATCAAAGTGTTAAAACTAGAAGTTGAAGCTTTCAGGGCAGATAAGGCTGTGAAAGATGAACAGCTGAATATGTTATATGTTGTTGTAGAACACAAGCTTGGAATTAATGTCCAAGCTATGTACAATGAATTAGAAGTTCAAAGAGTCGAAGAGCGATGAATTCAAAGGGAGAAAGAGTTGGCTCAGGAAGCAACTCAGAAAAAGAAAGGGTTAGTGATTGATACAGAAGAGACACTTGGTTCTTCGAGTCAGCCTGAAGGCGATGTTGATATGACTGAAGCAGAGGTAAATGTTGAAGTAGTACACATGGAAGTTGATCAAGATTCAAGTTTTGTACTTGTTGGTGAATCTCGGTCAGTGCCTTATAGTTTGAGTGAAGTGTTTAAGTTGGTAAAAGCTAATGAAAGAAAAAGGTAGGCGAGAACCTGTGAAGAAACTCCTTTGTTACTTTGTTGGAAGAAAGAAGAAGAGGAAGAAGGAGTGGATCCTGAACTGAATGAAATTCTTGATGCAGTTGAAAATTATGATCGTTCATGGGATAATTACAAAGACGATGATGATCAAGGGTCAACGGGGTTGCTGATTGTAAAGCCATCAGTCAAACAATCGTTGGATGATCTTCTTAATGATGAAAAGAATGAACAAGTGGAGGATCAGCAGCAGGAGTCTTCTTCTTCTTCTTCTTCTTCTTCTTCTTCTTCTGTAAAGCAACATTCTGATCAGGTATTCCTCACACAACCCAAAGTCATTTATTTACATTCTGCATATGAGAGGGAGATAGAGGTATCGAGGTCCAGGGAAGAGATGTTAGAAGAACTAGATTTAGATGATGAAAATCTTAAGTTTGATATAGAAGATGAAATTCCTTTGTTACCAGAAAAGGAATATGAATTCAAACTTGCAAATGAAGCTGAAAATTTTAATCATGTTGAGATAGAAGAGGGCTCAGATACATCTGAAGAAGATACACCCTATCACTACTCTGGTGTTGACGAAACTTTTCCTACGTTTGCTGAGATGTTTAAAGAACAGAATGAAGATGAATTACGAAGGAAAGTGGTCGAAAAGATAACAACAGAATGTATTCCTAAAACAGTTCCTCAAGAGACATTGTTAGAAGGTAGGAAGAACTGGTTTAAAGTAATGCCAAAAGAAAGGAAGTTCAAGAGACCTCTGCAGTACTTCACAGATCATCCAGATAAGTCTTTGGGTGATATACTTTCGTGGGGATATCTTGAAGACTTGCAGGTGTATGTTATTCGAAGAGAACACGGGTGTCAGTACTTTGAATTCTTGTCAGACATCAAGACACTTCCGTGGTGGGATGTTGAACAGTTGGTGCAGACCAAAAACATAAAGCAATTCTATTATGGTTTAGATGTGAAAGTTCATGATCAGAAGTTGTGGAAATACATCAAGCATCAAGCAAAGCATAGATTTCAAGATTGGAAACCTCAATATCCAAAGCAAGACATAAATATTGATCCAGTGACAGGAGAGAAAGACATTACTTTGATTATAAAGCCGCCAAAATATCTGAAGAACATGCCACTGCGTGCGATGGAACAAGATTTCTATGAAGACTTTGAAGGATGGATGTACAACCAGAGCACAGTAGAAGTGGTGATTTCATTATTTGATAAGAAGACATGAGAATCAAGGAGGATCTGTGTGTTCTATCCTATGTGGTTGGTAAACTATTCAAAGAAGGATGTTGAGTGCTTGTGCTTCAACAAGATTGTTTTTGATACTCCTGATAAATCACAGGCTCAACAATATCAGAAAATGGCCAACTTATGCTTTGAGAAAGATATCAACTCTGGTAGGTATTGGCAAACAAAGTTCAGAGACCTCAAGTTGGAAGAATTTCTGAAGAAAGAGAAGCGAGCTGAAAGATTTAAGAAGATAACTGAAAGAGCGGCTATTGTTGGTAGACGAAGGCTGATGAGACCTCCACCAACTAAGCAGACACCAACTGAAAAAGAAGGGAACAAAATCCCAAGGTGGGATAGGAAACGCGATGGTGATCCTGGATACAGAAAATACTGGAATGAAGTTGGTAGGCCTCTGAGGAGGAAAATGATTGCTGAACGTGATGAACAAAGAAGGCAGAAAGCAAAAGCTAGAAGACGCAGCTGGAAGATGACTTAAAGACTATGCAGGAAGGAAGACTACAGCTAAATCCAAGGGGGAGTCTGTTAGTGCATTATGTCTGTAGCTTCCGTCTGTATCGAGTCTTATGTAATTATGGTCCTATATGTGTCATTTGTATATTTGTATATGTATGTATTTTGACAAAACAGGGACGGGACGTTAACTGTCAAGTGTGGTATGAACATATGGCATCCGTTTGGATGGAAATCCGATCAGATGACCATCCAATCGGGTGACACCCACACCTCACTTCCCTGTGTTGCCTATAAATAGTGGTCTAGGCTCATTTTGTCAGAACTTTTTGCCAGATTGCTGAAGCGAAGCTCTGTCTGATTTTCATCCGGATTCTTTGTATTTTCACAGTTTATCAATGAAATCAGACATGTGAAGCATTGAGATTATTGTATGTGATTCTCAGACGGTGTCGAGGGATTCCGCACCTCGCCACTGATCGATTCTGCCACGTTCTTCTACTAGAACCGTTCATGCGTTGCACTCATATTCTGTATATGTTCGTTGATTCCACATATTCATGTCTTTACGGTCTATATAAAGCATGTTAATTGCCTGGAAGGGGGTTAGAAGGGTGGTTTAGGTAATTCTATGTCTCGTTCAGCGTATAGATCCTGCGAGAACCTGGTTCAAGCCTAGTAACACCTCACGAGTCGGAGCGGGCATTACCCACCGCAGGAGAGGTGAAAAAAGCTTGAATCCCTTATTCTTAAACTTTTATTAAAACATTAAACCAACCCCGCGAGTACTGTATCCCTACTGACTCAAACCAACGGGTTGAGGGTGATCGCCGCCTCGGAAGAGGGGTCCACCACATTTTGCATTAATAACTTACTTAATTATCTTTCAATAATCCGACTTAGTGGGATTGTATCCTTGCTGACACAAACCACTAGGTTGAGGGTAACGTCGACTAGGAAGACAGGCCTACTACTATAACTAAGATAATCTCTTAAATGACCAAAGTGCGGAAATCATCAAAAAGGTACATGAAAGATAAGTTGGATCCAAGTGATTCTTTATTGTCTATCATTTTTATTTTATTTTTATTTTCTGTTTTTATCTTTTTATTAGCTTAAAGATCTTTTCTCAAAAATTGGTTCGATTAGACGTTAGCGATAAGCCGATACTAAAAGCTCTTGTGTCCTTGGACGACCTCGATATCTTGCCATCACTATACTACGTCCGTGATGGGTATACTTGCCCTAGCGTGTGTGTAGAGTGATAGTAGAATATCATGTTTTATAAATTTAAAACTTGAAATCAGCGAGCAAAAAGAGCTAAAAATATAACAAAAAATATAGACACCCGCACGCACGTCAAGTTTTTGGCGCCGTTGCCAGGGACAAAAGGATCTTAGGAAACAATAAAATTAATGGCCTAATCCTTTTCTTCCTTTTCTTTTTAGGTTTTTCTTCTTGTTCTTTTATTTTTCCTCTTTCTACAGACTTGACACGGGGCAGTGCTGCTCCAACACGTGGCCCTGTCAACTCTCCATAATCTTAAAACTATTTTCCCCCAGATACAATAGTGCAGCACGGGGCCATGCCAACTCGCTCTGTTTGTAAGAAAATAGTGGCCCCCTGATCCCGACGTTCTAAAAATATCTATATATATATATATATATTTATATTTATGGATTTCTTTGATTACTTCTACCCCGCCACTGTTACAGTTATGGTGCGATTTTTGTGGGGAGGAACATGAAGAAGCAGAATGTGTCGTTCTAAACTTCACTCCCCACTATTTAGCCCCATCATATTCCTATAACGAAACCCCCGAAACAAGCGGGAGTGAAAATAACGACGAAATCCCTATGCCTGAACCCGATCGATCCTTTTTCCTAGACGACCTAGAGCCTATAGGCGAAATAGAAAAAAAGGATCATTTAGAAAATCCAAGAGATAGAATCTAACTTGAAGGCACAAAATTCATCAAAGATTCCATCCGATGGAGAACCGATGGAGGAAAAAATAGGCGCACAAGACAAAACCCTAGGTCAACCAAACCTCTACCATAGACGACCGCCAAAACGAAAGCGATAGTCGTACCTGTATCAATTTAGCCATGACGGTCCCCCTTACCGAGTGTGAATCTCACAGCAACAACATGGATAGGAGCGTATCAAGTTACACCTTCTTTAACAAGAGCCCAGAAAAGGTAAATAAGGAAAGACCCCATTTTTCCATTTTTAAAGAACTCTTATACCTTTCCGACAACCTCTTGGGTTTTCATATCCCTAGCCTAATTCCGCGGTATATCCGACAGTATGGTGTTGTTTCAACCAGTAAGGAACCACCCGACATCGTATAATTCCTTAAAATATTTAGGTAAAAATTAAATAAAAACTCTGACACGGGGCCGTGTTCCTTGAACACGGGGTTGTGCCCACTCTCTTCCAGAAACATGGGGCGTGTCGAATTAACACGGGGCCGTGCCACTCGTGTTTTTTCGACACGGGGCCATGTCAATAGTGACGTAGGTCATGTTCAACTAACATACAACATTCTCTAACACATGAATCCGGCATGGGGCCGTGCTCACGTGCTGTCACTGTCTATAAAGTAAGCCTTTGGGAGAATGTTTGGAACCATTCTCAAAAGGCAAGATCTCTGAGATTCTTCACACATACCAGAAGAGGTATGTTCTTAAAAATTTCTCATTTGGGCTTCTTGTCTTTTCCTTTTTTGTGCATTTCCTCTTCTTCATCCTCCATGAACTCTATTGAAGCTTGAAGCTTCAATAGGAGGCTCAAACTCTTGATTTTTAGCTCAAAGTTTTGCAAATTCACGTTAGTAAAAAATTATTTTAAGTTATTTATGTTCAGAAAATAAAAAATCAGTCAGAACAAAATTAAAATAAATTTTTTAGAGCTAAAAATCTGGAACAGATTGAGCAGCATAGGGCCATGCTGGGCTGGCATGGGGACGTGCTGGATAGTCCGATCTTTCATTTCTTTCTAACAATTAGTCATTTTCTCTCAAGATGGTGAGCCAACAGAGTGGAACATCGTCGACGAGCTCCAGAAGTCAAAGGAGTGGAAGAAGGCTCTCTATTGAGGCCACTCTCGTAAGATTTGTGAGTGCCTTAAGGGAAAGCCTTGATGAAATGAAATTGGTAGAGGAGGTTCTCATTGACCGAGTGAACTACCTTACCATGGGGCTAGAGGATTGCTTCAGAGAAATCAACCTTTTGCATCAAAGGTTGAATATATTGGCTTTACCTCCCATGGAGCTAATCTTCCCATAAGAAGATTGGAACCTAGCCAATGAGATCATACAACCTACGGGTTGGGATGTGGAGATTCCAGAACCTCCTCCTATTGACGCCACTTTTGAGGTCCCGATCAACCCCGCACCCGCTCAAGTCGAGGCGGAAGAAGAGCCCTTGTTCTTCCTACCAAGGGAGATTGAGGAAATGCTCAACGACCTCTAGCTTGGGTATTTCCGATAAAAGCAATTAGCCCTCCATCTTCCAACATTCATAAATCTAGGAATGTAGCTTTTAGGTTGTTAAAAATCGAACTCGGAAAGGTATTTCCAAGATTTTATCTATCTAGCTTTAGTTTAAGTAGGTTTGTAATTTTTTTTCATTTCTATGTAATGTTTCTCTTTTAATGAAAAAAGTGGATGTTTGGATAATGGTACTTCAAATAAATGTGTTAGAGAAAATGGAAACACAAAAGCATGATGAAATTTAACCCATGCACGTAAAACAGAAGCCTCCCGACTCATTTTCTGCAAACCAGTGGATGTAGCACGGGGCCGTGCTCACTCAGCACGCCCCCATGCCCGTCTTACTGTTGTCAAACAAACCCTGTCCAAAAGGTGGCACGGGTCGTGCTCACCCAGCATGCCCCCGTGGCCTCCCCAGTGTAAGTCTTCTGATTTCATTTATTACTGGCACTTTGAACACGGGGTCGTGTCCCCATAGCACGTGGCCGTGCTGCAAGTGCCAATAACCAAAAATTTTTGTTATTTTCATACTTTTTACACATTTTTCCAAAATTAATCCTTTTTTAGGACACATTGAGGACACTGTGTAATTTAAGTGTGGGGGGGGGGGGGATAATAAATAACCCTTGAATCGTTTGTCCTAAACCAAGCCTTACACAAAACTCACATTCGAACCGCTAAACACCCCAAACTTTTTCAAAAATTTTCTTTTCATTTTTTTCACTTATCTTAAGTTTAGTTGGGTAAGCAAGTTCTAAAAATTATGTTTTTACAAATTTACAACCGATAGCGTCGTGATAAAAAGAACCAATTTAGAAAAATTACGAAAACGGGCATGATAAATCTTTATAAAATTTGATTATATATACATTTTTACACTATGACCCTTTTTCCCATGAAAGTGAGTTTTGAGCAATTACCGAGCATAAAAATATACATCTTTACTAATTGCTCAAATTTCGTTTCTTGTGTGAATAGCCCGTTTGAATCTAGAACTTGACAACCCGATACGTTCCAAATCCTTAGTGACAAAAATCTAAGTAAATGATAGAGGCATTAGGACAAACGCATTTTTCAAACAAAGCCTTTATTTTCTTTGCTTTATACAAAAACACCCCTTTAGTTAAACCCTTCGAGCCATTAAAACCTTTTTCATTTCAAACCCACAAAAAAACTACCCTTTTCATTTTTCATCATTCATTTTTGTAAATTTATCGGTTATGAAATTACGAATATGGCTCAGTTTCAATCTTGGCAACCATAAAAAATCAAAAAAAAAATTGAAAAATATGCCAAAGTTTTTTTTTTTTTTTTTTTGCTAAGCCAAAAAGCAATAGAAAAAACCGATAGTTTACGTTTTTACCCCTTTTTCGAAAAAAAATTACCAAACCCGATCCACCACCTACCCTTCAAAGTCCTCTTGATACTTATAAGGATTTAACGTCAAATGAAGGAGGTTTGATTGATTGTCAAGCCTATGGTAGGAGTAAGTTCCAAATCGGGCTCGAGCGTTTCACTTAATATTGGCTGAGTGTTGAGTGAATACTTGTGAGGTGTGTAAAATAGCGTATAACTAAATAGAATTTTCTAAAGGCATATTATGCCCAAAGTAAATAATTTTTTGAAAATTAAGTTTTAAATAAATCATGACGAATAGGATTGTAAATAAAATAAAAAAATAAATTTAGAATTTGGATACCCGACACTCTAAAGATAGGACCCAAAAACCTTCTCTTCTACCTATTCCATTTGGGTGTGTAAGCCACGTAATAGAGTTTTGCTTGAGGACAAGCAAAGATTCAAGTGTGAGGGTATTTGATGTGATTAAAATACAACATATAAATTATGTCAAATACGGTGTAAAAGCAACCCTTTTTTAGTACTAATGTTGGAAAAAGCTCGTGTTTTCGTTCCTTTTATATTTTCAGGGATAAAAGAGCTTAAATTTGCAAAAGGAGCAAAAAGACAGCAAAATCCAACATAAATGTAAAGAAGAAGGAATTGCCGCAGTTCGCCAAGCCCTGATTCACATCCAAAACTCAAAATAACAAGAACAAAGGCTGACATGGGGTCGTGTCCATCTGACATGGGCCGTGTCCAAGGGTGGATACTGGGCAGAAGAAAAAGACAACTGCAAAAGACAAAAATGGCAACCAACACGGGGCCGTGCTAAGCCAACGGGGGGCATGGTTAACTCAAAGATTTGCGGAATCTACGATTGTATAGCAAGTACTTTGGCCACGGGTCATGTCGTTGACACACGGGGCTGTGTTAGTACAAAATTTGACAAGCAGTTAATGAGGAAGAGAGAGAGAGATGGGCACGGGGCCGTGCCAGGCGGGCACGGGCCGTGCTAAAGCTCCTGTTTTGAACTATAAATAGAAGTGCTTGGTTCCACTTCAACTCATCCCTTGGCAAACAACTTCTCTCTCACTTGCCACCACTCCACCACAACTACAACACCATCATCCACCACCTCATCCATCTTTCCATCTTTAGAGTGTGTGTAGTATCGGGATCCAAGATTGATCGTAAGAATCTTTGTCAAACAAAGGCCATGCTCGGCTAAATTCTTACATCACTTGGTGAAAACTTTTATTTTATGTATTTCTTTTATCATTTCCAATATTTGCCTACTTTTTAATTGGGTATGTATTAATGACGTTAATAAATAGTTTTTTTTTATTGAAGTCGAATTTACTCAATCATTTTCATATGTTCGTTGATTCAACATATTCATGTCTTTACGGTCTTTATAAAGCATGTTAATTGCCTGGAAGGGGGTTAGAATGGTGGTTTGAGTAATTCTATGTCTCGTTCAGTGTATAGATCCTGCGAGAACCTGGTTCAAGCTTAGTAACACCTCATGAGTTGGAGCGGGCATTACCCACCTTAGGAGAGGTGCAAAAATCTTGAATCCCTTATTCTTAAACTTTTATTAAAACATTAAACCAACCCCGCGAGGACTGTAACCCTGTTGACTCAGACCAACGGGTTGAGGGTGATCGCCGCCTCGGAAGAGGGGTCCACCACATTTTGCATTAATAACTTACATAGTTATCTTTCAATAATCTGACTTAGTGGGATTGTATTCTTGCTGACTCAAACCACTAGGTTGAGGGTAACATCGCCTCGGAAGACGGGCCTACTACTATAACTAAGATAATCTCTTAAAATGCCCAAAGTGCGGAAATCATTAAAAGGGTACATGAAAGATAAGTTGGATCCAAGTGATACTTTCTTGTCTATCATTTTTATTTTATTTTTATTTTCTGTTTTTATCTTTTTATTAGCTTAAAGATCTTTTCTTAAAAATTGGTTCGATTAGATGTTAACGATAAGCCGATACTAAAAGCACTTGTGTCCTTGGACAACCTCGGTATCTTGCCATCACTATACTACGTCCGCGATGGGTATACTTGCCCCAACGTGTGTGTAGAGTGATAGTAGAATATCGTGTTTTATAAATTTAAAACTTGAAATCGGCAAGTAAAAAGATCTAAAAATATAACAAAAAAATATAGACACCCGCACGCACGTCAATGCACAAAGATTCTTCGTAGTAGATGAGTATACTTAATTCATCCTTTTTTGTTTTTCAACGATAGATAATTGGTGATCAGGTCAGTACTTCTGTACAACAAAGAGACCAAAATATCTAACGAGGGCTAAGACAAATACCAATTTTTGGTACGATTTATGCATTTTGCACTTTTTAAATGACACTCTAGGAGAGCTTCTTCATTTATGGGTTTTGGCATTTTTAGCTCTTTTAAGATATCATGGTTGTGCCTAGGTCAGCATGTATCTGAATGCAGCAGAAGGACAACCCTGATACCCCCAAATGAAATAACACTATAGAGACCCAAAACCTCAGATTTTGGCAATCAATCAACGCATGATTTAAGGTCATTAAACCATACTCCACTGATGTGTTCCCCACTCATACTCAGTTCGTTAGGTTTGTATCATATTGGTAAGTTGATTATTTCTTGCTTTTTGCCTACTGGTACTTCGTATGATGATGCTGTTATCACACTTAAGCAATTTAATTCAGTTTCAGTGTGACAGTCTAACTTGCTGATGTACTATCATTTCTTCTCTTTCACACAGTGAAAACTCATTTTTTATTTTCTATTTTTTTATGTTTTTAATTTTTCCAATGTTTTTGTATTTTTTATTTTTACGAAAGCAATAAAGTATTTACAAAATTCTTATGAAAAACTAGTTATTCAGGATTCCTCATCCCGTTGAGTTCGACTAAATGTTCAAAGTGAGCTCTATCAAAAGCTTTGTGTAAAGATCAGCAAGGTTATCTAGTGTGTGGACTCGATGAAGTTCAATTAGTTTCTTTTCAGCATAATCCTGTATAAAATGATGATGAATGTCAATATGTTTAGTTCTACTATGCTTTATGGGATTGTTTGTGATTAATATAGTGGCATTATTATCTATCATAATAGGAGTACGAGTGAAATCCAAACCGTAATCACGCATCTGCTATTGTATCCATAGAACCTGAGAGCAGCAGCTACCCGCAGCAATATATTCAGTTTCACATGTAGAGTTAGACACATAAGATTGCTTCTTGCATTGCCAAGACACAATCTTTCCTCCTAAGAACTGACAACCACCTGTGGTAGACTTTCTGTTAGACTTGCATCCTCCAAAGTCTGAGTCAGTGTAAGCAATAAACTTCAGATCACTATCAGCTGGGTACCACAACCCAAATTTAGGTTTCCCCTTCAAGTAACAAATAAGACACTTCACCGCTTTCATGTGTGACTCGTATGGATAAGCCTGATATCTGGCACACAGACATATGGAAAACATGATGTCTGGTCTTGAAGCAGTCAAGTACATTAGCGAACCAATCATTGCCCTATACTGAGTTAGATCAACATCTTCAGTACTTTCATGATCTGGGCCAAGATTTTGATTTTCGCATATGGGTGTTTTGAAAGTATAGTAATCCTCTGTTTTGAATCCAGACAAAATGTCATACACGTACTTTGTCTGATGTATAAACATCACATCCTTCTTCTGGTCAACTTGTAATCCCAGAAAGTAAGACGGCTCACCCATAGCGCTCATTTCAAGCTTGCTCTTCATCACCTTCTCGACTCTTGACACATGTTTTCATCTGATGACCCAAAGATGATGTCATCCACGTATACCTGTACCAGCAGAAAATCTTTCTTCTTTCTCTTGATGAACAATGTACTGTCAATCTGACCCTTTCAAAACCATTCTTTATCAGGTGTGTTGACAGTGTCTCATACCAAGTCATACGAGCCTGATGCAATCCATACGACACCTTATCAAGTTTATACACACGATCTGGATAATCTGGATCAATGAACTCATCTGGCTGTGAGACGCACACCACTTCTTGGACTTTCCCTTAAAGAAATGAACCCTTTTCGTCTAGTTGGTAAACTTTGAAGCCCTTGAAAGATGCGAAGGCTAGGAACAAACGAATTGCTTCCAACCTTGCCACTGGTGCAAACACTACATTGTAATAAATCCCTTATTGCTGATTGAAACCTTTAACTACCAATCGAGCCTTGTTTCTCCTTATGATTCCTCTATCATCCTTCTTGCACTTAAATACCCACTTAGTGCCAATCTCTTTTTCACCTTTAGGAAGGTCGACTAACTCCCAAACCTTCAACTTTGCAAACTGGGCTTATTCCTCTTGCATAGCTTCAACCCATGAATTAATTGTCTTTCAGAGCCATATGCATGTTTTTTGGCTCCTCTTGGGAAACAAAGCAGTTATACAAGCACTCGTTCACAATCCCAGTCTTCTCAATCATAGCATACAGACCTGAACTCTCTGTTCTGCTTTTCCTCGTCTGAACACCTGCAGTAGGATCTCCAAGTATCATGTCTACTGGATGATCTCTATTTGCTCGTATAGTAGCAACGGGATCGACTTCTAAATTGTCACCCAGGTTCGATCCAACCTCCCCCTGAGTATTCTGATTCACAAACGAATGAGTGAAATCCTCCCCCCTGAATGGGTTCAAAGTCTCTATCACTTGAATCAAGCTCAACAGCACTTGAGGAAGTTCCCGGAGCATCTGTCATTAAAACACTTGATCTAGGCATGAATTCAGCCTCTTCATCCTCACTGATCACAATCTGAATGAACTGAGAGTCATCTACATTTGAAAACTTAGGAATATTAAATGATTTAAACACACTTTCATAATCATATAATATAGTTGGACCACTCGTTGACTGTTGAGGTTTGTATGTAGTAATTTCAACATTAAACACAACCTTAATTTTATCAGTTTTTAGATTAAAAACCCTTTTATTCGGTGTGCCAGGTACGTAACCTAGAAAGTAGCCTTCATCAGCTACCTCACCGAATTTTTGTTTATCTTTGTTTCACACAATGGTGCGGGGTAATCCAAATGGTTCAAAGCCTATTAAGTTTGGTTTTTTGTTAAACATAAGTTCATGACATGTTTTGTTAAAATGTTTAAGGGTTAAAACTTTGTTTAGGACGTAGCAAGCTATATTCATAGCTTCTCCCCAGAAAAGAACGGGAAGCTTTGAATCTGAAAGCATAGTCCTAGCGGCTTCAATCAACGTCTTATTTTTCCTCTCAGTGAATCCATTCCGTTGAGGTGTATAAGGAGTAGAATATTGATGTTCTATTCCCTTTTGAAGACAGTAGAGATCCAGAATCCGATTCTTGAACTCAGTGTCATTATCACTCCTTATCCTCTTGATCCTTGCTTCATGGACGTTTTCCAATTTCGTAAAAAAGATCTATCAGCATCTCTATTGTCTCATCTTTTGTACCTAAAAAGAAAACCTATGAATAACATGAGTAATCATCTGTGACTGTTGGATCGTCGTGTGACCCTAACGAGTCAATCAGAAGAGTTTATGATCCATATCAAAGGCGGAATCAGTGATATAGACGTGAAACAGCTTAATTCCTCTTAATTATCCTTTTATTAATGATTTCAAAGCAATCCTGATCGTTTGACAAACTGGCAGCACCTCGGCTCTGAAATCTCGAATGTTGCAAATGACTTGGCACACCTAGTATTTCTAGGCTGAGTAATTTCGCACGGAATTCCTCATGCGAAATTACATTCAAGCGAAATTACCTCCAAACCAATTTTTAACATATTTCTCGTACTACATGCCCTGATCTATCTTATCTAATACAAGACTCTATAAAGACGAAGTTAACAGACATCTATACACCAATAGACTCCCCCTTGGATGTTAACGAAGTCTTTAGCATCAAATCTTCAGTCTTTAGTCTTGATCTATCTTCTTCTCTGTCCAATTTGTCTGACACGGTAAGCATCCTTTAATCTCTGTCTTCAAAACTTCCCTTTGAATGTTGATCCAGAATGTAGACTCCCTCTTTCAATATGCTGGAGCTTGAATTCTGGTTCAATCTTTATACTTTCTTTGCCATGGGGATCTTGTTACCTGCTTCTCAAGAATTTGACATTACAATCTATTGACTTTTAACATCTTTTCTTGTTTTTATCAGTTTTAATAATCCACTTAAGTGTTCAGGTCCAAGTTAATGACCCTGAGTACTCAATTTATCTACCAAGTCCAACTTAATGACCTTGGTTGACTTGAGACAAAACAAAACTGACTTTTGTTCAACATAGTTTCAAAACATTATTCTGAAAATTACAAGTTTTAACTTAATGAACTTCTTTTGACTTTTCAATATTCACAAGTTTAACAAGATAAGCTCACAACTCATCTTCCAGCTCAAAAACTTCCTGCATCTGCTTCAGTCTTACAAATCTGAAGATCAACTTTCCACTTTGGTTTGTCGGAAAATAAAGCAGAAATGTAAAATCTTTTTGGATTTTGAATAAAGTTTCTAACCTGGAATGCTAAACAGAAATGAAATACAGTAAATGTAAACTATTTACAAACATATTTTTGGTGAGCGTGTTAAGGAATCATATCAGCTGTCGACAAGTCACAAGTACCGTTATGCTTAGATTTCATACTCAGAATTAAACAATTCGCTTAGATTGTCGATATACTGATCCACTTAAATTCTCACACAAATTTCAATCTGTCCAGGATACGAATTAGGTGTATTAAGAACTTAAACTTATTCATGTGTCCTACCTCTTGAATATACTCCCGTATCCAGATCCCAATATTCAGTCTTACAGGTGAGTATACCACAAATGATATCTGTAAGGGGTTAAATGCGAGGGTCGTGAGAGCTCAGGCTATTGCTTCCGTAAAATTAGAGAGATGACGGCTTCGACTTTAGGTGTGTCCCCTTTAGAGGATCTTTTTTACAACAGCACATGATTAGCATTTTGCAATGTTTCATCATTTTTTTTTTGCTGAGGGAGATGCTATGTTTCAAGCAGTAGTAAAGTATTATATGGGGACTAGGCCATTGCTTCCGCAAAATCAGAAGTCCCGGGATAATACCCCAGATATCACTGAGTATAAAGACCTAGTATTTCAGAAATATGGCTCTTTCAAACGAGATTTCAGGGGTTACCTATATATCCAAGTAGTGTTCCCCACGAAATAAGCAAGTTTGAATTTTAAGTTTATATCCCGAACAAACCTACTAAATGTTTAAAAACCTATCGGCATATCATCAGCGAGACTGCTTAAGACGTTTTAAACATTACATATCTTTAGCATACCATAACTGTCAAGCCGATGTACTATCATTTTCCCTTTTTACACAAGCTCTTTTTCAGTTTTCTATTGTTTTTGAAATTTTGAAATATCTCATGTTTTTTTATTTTTGAAATTTTTTACTTTTTTTGTATTTTCTGAAAATATTAACCTGCCTCCCCCTAAATACCAAAACAAGTAAAAAATCGACAAACCATTGTAGATTGCGTCTCAACATCATCTACAGTGGTACCTTCATCTACGCCAAGAATCTCTTCCGACACAGATAAAAGCTTCATACCGTTCAGTTTTAAAAAATATTGAAGACGAGTTTTATCAAATGCTTTGGTACGTAAATCAGCTTTTTGTTCGTCAGTGTGGATTTTCTTAATTCGTATCAACTTCTTCTCGAAACAATCTCGGATGAAGTGATGACGAATTTCAATGTGTTTTGTTTTAGCGTAATGAACAGGATTTTTAGTGATGTTTATCGCTGCCTCATTATCAATAAAGATAGGGGTGTTAAGAAATTGCAAACCGTAGTCTCTCATCTGTTGCTGGATCCATAAGATCTGAGAGCAGCAGCTGCTAGCAGATACATACTCAGCTGCACATGTGGATAAAGCCACAGAGGTCTGCTTCTTGCATTGCCAGGTAACCAATCGTGGTCCGAAAAACTGGCACCCCACTGTTGTTGACTTAGCGTTAACTTTGCAGCATCCAAAATCAGAATCGGAATACCCTTCGAGCGTGAAATCGCCTTCTCTTGGATACCACAACCCCAGTGATGGAGTTCCTTTCAGGTAGCGTAATATCCGTTTCACAATCACTATATGCGAAGCTCTCGGGTTAGATTGAAATCTTGCTGCATGGCAGGTTGGATACATGATATCAGGTCTAGAAGCTGTCAAATACATCAGCGATCCGATCATGGAATGATACGATGTTTCATCTACATTCTCTCCGGTGAGATCAGGGTTTATCCCATGGTCTGTCGCTAACGGGGTGGAAGCTGGAGTAGATCTTGACATCCCAAATTTCTCTAAGATATCATGAATATACTTCGTCTGATGTATGAAAATTCCCTTAAGCAGTTGATCAACCTGAAGTCCCAAGAAGAATTTCATCTCACCCATCAATGACATTTCAAATTTTTGCTTCATAATTCTTTCAAAATCTTTGCACAAATTTTCATTTGTTGACCCAAATATGATGTCGTCCACGTATATTTGAACTATCAGAAGATGTCCATCGACTTCTTTGGTGAAGAGAGTGGCATATACTTTTCCACGGATGAAACTGTTGGCAAGTAAATGTTGAGACAATATCTCATACCAAGCTCTCGGGGCCTGGTGTAAACCATACAGCACTTTATCTAGTAAATAAACCTTGTCTTTGTGGATTGGATCGGTGAAGCCCGATGGCTGTCCGACATATACCTCCTCTTTTACCTTCCCATAGAGAAACGCTGATTCAACATCTAGCTGATAAACTTTAAAATCTTTCCAAGATGCAAATGCTAGGAAGATTCTGATCACTTCAAGTCTATCAACTGGAGCATATACCTCAGTGAAATCTATACCCTCCAGCTGACTAAAGCCCTGGACTACGAGTCGAGCTTTGTTATGAATAATAACCCCTCGATCATCTCTTTTGCACTTGAACACCCACTTTGTGTTTATCTTCCTGTGACCATCAGGCAAGTCTACCAATTTCCACACTCCCAACTTCCCAAACTGACTCAGCTCCTCTTGCATCGCGTTGACCTAAGAATCTTCAGTTAGTGCTTCCTTGTATGTTCGCGGCTCAATCTGCGAAATAAAACAACTAAGTGAAAACTCTGTTTGTAACGGAGCAACTGTTGAATAAAAACAAGTAAGGCCTTGGTCAATTTGTCGTCTTGGGCGGACGCCTGATTGTAATT
Source organism: Helianthus tuberosus (assembly GCA_030545235.1). Taxonomy (NCBI): domain Eukaryota; kingdom Viridiplantae; phylum Streptophyta; class Magnoliopsida; order Asterales; family Asteraceae; genus Helianthus; species Helianthus tuberosus. The sequence continues at coordinate 6,632,232 of JARYGA010059718.1, read as the reverse complement.
CTCCAATAATCAGCTCTTCTGGATGATACGAAAGAGTTCTCGGCATCACCTCGCCTGGAACATCTACCTCGCCTTCCAAATTTGTGACATTCTGATTTGCACCTTGTTCACTGACTCAAATTGTTTGACTTGATATCTGGATCTGCTCCCCCTCAGAATCTGAATCACCACAATCAAATATAGGTCTATCATCAGATTCTTGATTATCGTTCACTGCCGTCTGATTGTCAAGAGTTTGCTGAATATCATCATGTTCTCCAGCATTACTAGAACCGGCTTCATCATTATTGGAAGCTCGATATTGACATCTAGAAGGCTCAGCTGGGAATATTTCTTGTGATTCTTCATATTCTCTCAGAATATCCAACTCGTCAAAGAAATCTGGTTCTTCTTCTATGTCAAACGAATCCCACAGTGTATCGTAATTAAAACGCCATGAGTCGCCTGGATTCTGAGGTGGCATGGTATAAATTTGACACTCAACATTGTGTGCTTCGATAATCCGCTTCAGGCTTGGAACAAATACTCGTTTCAATGGACTTGCATAACCCACGAAAATTCCTTCAATGCTCTTTGCACCAAATTTGCCATATGGTTCTAGAACTGTACAGGGAGACCCAAATGGTTCCAGATACTTCAGGTTAGGTTTGCGGTTGTTGATCAGCTCAAAACATGTCTTGTTGAATTTCTTCACTGTAAGAACCCGGTTGAGTGTATAGCAATCAACTGACATTGCTTCTACCCAAAAGTTGACTGGTAATTTCGAATCAGCAAGCATTGTCCTAGCCGTTTCAATTAGCGTCCTGTTCTTTCTTTCAGCTACTCCATTTTATTGTGGAGTGTAAGGAGTACTAAATTCTTGCAATATACCTCTCTCATCACAATACTTTTCCATCTTGTTGTTCTTGAACTCTGTACCATTGTCACTCCTGATTCTTCTGATTCTGGTTTGGTACAAGTTTTTAATTTTTCTGAACAACGTCATCAAACTTTCAAACGTCTCATCTTTTGACTTTAGAAATGATAGCCATGAAAATCTCGAGTGGTCGTCTGTTACTACTAGACAGTAGAGATCACCAGTTATACTTTTGACGTTCACTGGACCAAAAAGATCCATATGAAGTCTCTCTAACGGTCTTAAGACTGAGTTAACTTTCTTCCCAGGGTGAGATTTCTTCTTTTTCTTGCCTTTGACACAGCTAATGCACTCCCCCTCAAGATGAAAACCTTTCACATGAACACCAATAAGTAAGTCGTTATGCACCAGGTGATTCATTCTTCGCAGGTGAATGTGGCCCATCTTTCGATGCCACAATTGTGATTCTTTTTCCGTTGCTCTTGACATAAAACAGTGAGCTTGACCCGTGGTAGTAGTTTCTACACTCATGTCCAACACGTACAGATCATTCACTCTAGGTGCTCTCATGATAACCCACTCTTCGAGAACAACAAATCCTGGTTTCAAAATCAAACATTCCCTATCTGTAAAGTGTGTTGTATACATACGATCACATATCTGAGAGATGCTCAGAAGATTGTTTTCAAGCTCGGCGATGTAGTTTACTCTTTGAAACGTAACAATTCCATTCGATAAAGTTCCTTCACCAACTATTCTACCACCTTGATTGCCTGCAAATCCCACATATCCTCCATTAAACCCTCGAACATCGTACATTAGGGTCTTCTTCCCCATCATGTGCCGAGAAGCTCCACTATTCATAATCCAACGTGAAACGGATCTTGGAAGCTCTTGCACATATTATAAACACTTAGTTAGATTTTGATGCCACCCAAGCCTCTTTCGACTCAGGTAACTTGACATTGAGGTGAGTTTTTGCAGTGTATAATGGCGGAAAATTCTTGTCATTCATCTTTAAGCTCTCTTCAGACCCTATCTCAATCTCTTTGTATAAAAAGAAATCATTTTTAGGAGGTTGACCAGATGATTGGTCTTTCTTTGATACGTCCTTCTTTATAGAAGTAGTAGTTTCTTGTGGTTCAAGTTTCTCATCGTAATCCAAAGGAACATTCATCTTTACCAGAGTGGTAGAGGATGATTGTTTTTCCGTCTCAGAAACCTTTGGTTTTGGAAAACTTGATTTCTTTTCAACTGATTTTGGTTTCCATGCTTGTTGAGGCGAATCAACCCGTTTATAAAATTTTTCAATTTTAGTTACCACATTCTTTACGGATTCAGTTTTGATCTTGGTGTTTTCATTTTTCAAAACTTTCTTCTCTACAACCATTGGAGCTTTGCCTTTTGCATCAACTTTCTTTTTCTGACTCTCAACAACTTCAGGCTTAGGCTTTAAGTTGGTGCACTTTCGTGCAATGTGTCCATCTTTGTTGCACTTAAAGCATATTCTAGTATCAACTACCCGACTTGTGCCTTCGGTCTGAGGTTGTGAGACCTTTTCTTCAAAAAACTCTTCATTTGATTTTGAAAAAATCTCAGATTCTTGCTCGGAATGAGAACTCGAGCTTTTTACAAACACCTTTTTCTAAACAAAATTCTTGTTTTGAAAGTTCTTTCTTTGATTTTTCTTACCACCCTGATAACCACCCGACCATCTGTTTTGATAGTTGTTAGAAAAACGCGGCGGTACAACATGTTTTTTGTAGTAAGCTTTATCTTTTGCAAAGTTTAATTGCCTTTCAGAATGTTTTAAACCGTCGATTTCAGACACATCAATCTCAATCAACTTGAACACATTTCTCAATTTACCAACATTCACATTTTCCAAAGGAGAATCACGATCCGAATACAACTTATCAGATCCCACCATCTTGTACATCACAAGATTAGGTTCTTCATTTAAGTTGTTTTTGGATTTTGATTTTGGAATATATTTGTCCAAAAAGCATTCATCATCCTTAGTAGTGTCACTTTCAGACTTTAAAACATTTTCAACCATGCTTTTCACAACTTCAGATTGGACACTATCTTCATCGGAAGATGAAGTGAATGTGACATCAATTGTGTCTGGAAGCTTAACTTCACTTTCTTCTTCATCGGTTACCAACCCTGATTTTTTCTTTGAAAAAATGTTTAAAACTGGTGGTGGAACCTGATGAAACCCAACCCCGGTTCCATCAAAGTATACATCTTCGCCTGCTTTGTTCTTCCCAATTGGTTTAGGAACGATATGTTGAAGAACAAAACTTGCGGAATTGTAACTGTTTAGTTTCAACTGGATGCATTCATTTTCAATTTTAGCTTCTTGAAACTGAAGCTTCAACTTAGCAATTTCATCCAGTTGTTGGTTGATTTGCTTTTTTTTTTTTACCCTAAGAACTCCCGACAATTGAACATTTTCTTTGTTTGTCTTACCATTTCTCTCATCAGAATCTTTTACCGTTCATTTTAGCTTCTCAAAATTTTCTGAAAGTTGACGATTTTCATGAATTAATTTTTTGTTTTCTTTCCTAATTCTTTCTACGTCATTTTTATCATTTTTAATTTTCTCAGTTAATTGTTTTAATCATTCATTTAAAGCTTTTAACATTTTGTCACGGTTTAAGATCTGATCTTCAACGTCTCTGACCCTTCCTGTCAGTTCTTCGACCTTTTTACCGCTGAGGTAAGTAAGTGTACTACAAACCTTGCAATCTTTCATGCAATTTTTGCAGTCGCTCTCAGTTTTAGTTTTCTTACCTGACTCATTGATTGCATCATTCTGACTGACCTTGCTTTTAGACTCAGATCCAGAACCAGAAACTACCTCTAGCTCTTTCACAACAAGCACTTTGTCAGCCATCTTCTGCAAATTTTCAGCTGTGAATTCTTGTGACGTGTCAATAATCCCGTCATCAACTTTCTTTGGCTGTGGCTTCTTCTCTTTATCTTTTTCTTTTTCTTCAGCTTCTCCTCCTCCCCACCACATTCTCTGATTTGCTTCTTCTGCTGCAATTTGCTCAGTGCGAGTTTCAATGTTTACAGAATCTGGATCAACAGCTATGTTTTCGTTGGGATCTAGGTAACATTCTCTATCAGCATCCCATCTATTTGCCTTTTTTGCTTCTTTCCATGTATGATAAATATTACTTTTCATGTTCTGAGCTTTCATTTTTCTTTTGATATATTTCACTTCTTCTGTTCTGGAATCTTTAAAAGGAACAATCTTTGTCACAAACGCAAAGCCCACTGCATCTTCTTCTGGTAACACTTGACTCCAATCATATCCCTCATCGTCATGAATAACAGCAAGTGCTCTGGATTTTTCTTTGGGATTTTCTTCAATCTGCTTCGTTCTGGGGGATTCAGATTTGTTCAGATGATAGATTGCTCTTTTATAGTAATCTTCACAGAACGGATTTGCCGTATCAACAACATATACATTTCGACATTCTCTTTTAAAATGACCTTTTTGTTTACATTTAAAGCACGTGACCTTCGACTTATCAAACCCTAGCTTGGTTGAAGGTCCACCAATAGAATGTCTACCGGTAATCTCCATGAATCTTTGCGCTCTCCTAACCGCAATCGCCATACACCACCTGATATCAATCAACTCCATCTCCTCTGGGTCGATCTGATCATAATCTTCCTTGGTGAGGTTAGTATTTCCAATCTTTCCCACTACGAGGCTTTCATAAGATTCTAAGACAGATGCTAAAAACAACATTTGCTGCTTTGTGGATTCTTCACTAAAATTTTGTGCATTCTTGAGATCCACAGCAATGTTGCATTGAAACAGACTCTTCGGAACTGATTGACTTTGAGCAGTTGAAGATGAACCTCCATGATAGCCACTGCTTGGAGTTTCTTGATTCACCGTGTTTGAATTTTCTGCTGAAAATGTTGTTTTTGGTGACACAGATTTCGGGATCATACTTCCTCGGTAATACAGCTCAACATTCTACTGATATGAGGAGTTGTTGACTTTGTTCGATTTCCTGATCTCCAACTCATGACTTTCCAGTCTTTCGATTAACAAATCAACCGTCATTTAGTTGGTTCAACTGTGTTTTTCAGCATCAAAGCAAAATACTGCCAGTCTTTATCATCAGGCAATGAGTCAAACAGTTTGTCAACCAATTCGTCTTAAGTGTACATGATTCCGTGTCTTGCAAGTTCTAGCTTTAAATGCTCGAATCTTTCAATCATCTTCGGCACAGATTCATTTTTCAAACAACCAAATAAATCAAATTCTTTTCTTAACAATTTCTTTTTGTTTTTAACAATCTCGGCACTACCCACACATTTTACTTTCAGTTTCTCCCGTAGATCTTTCGAATTTGTGTATTCAATCAATGATATTATGTCATCCCTCACGGACTGATGAAGTAAAGCAATGCCTTTTTGTTCAGCAACAAAATTTTCAACTTCATTATCCGCTATATTTTCATAATCCGTTCTTCCCAAATCAAAACCATTCTTCATGTTCTTCCAACTGAGATATGCAAAAGCTTTTAGCCACTCTTCAAACCTTTTAGCCCATCTATTGTATTCTTCAATCGCCATCAGTTTGGGAGGTTTGTTGTATGTGCCATATGCACTCTCCACACTCAAAGCATCAGAAAGAGTTTTCTTCGCACTCGGAGCATTTTCATTTGTGTTGTTTGATGTATCATCTCTTGTGTTTCCCGTGAAAGCAAAAACGTCACTGAATGGATTCATAAAATCATCCATCTTCACGTATCTGAAACAATCAACAAACACTTAGAAAACTTTTTTATTTTAACAAAACAGTTTCAAACGAAATCAGTTCAAGCGAAATCAGTTCAAACGAAATCAGTTCAAACAAAATGAACAACCTTCAAATGAAATATCAACTCAAACGAAATTAGAGTTTTCACAACGAAATGGTGTTTTCAAGCGAAATTACCAAGCGAAAGATAATTTCGTGCGAAATCAGCTTAGATTTAAACGAAATTAAACCAATTTGGTGCGAAATAGTGATTTCGTATGAAATCCTCAAACGAAATCTAATTTCGTGTGAAATCAACAGCAATTTCAAACGAAATTAATCACAAAGTGTAATTTCGTGCGAAATTAAAAGGCTATTCCATGCGAAATCATGATGACATCATCATTTCGGCCACCATTTTGTCAAATTGATCCAGATTTTGTTCGAATTTTTGTCCAAATCTTTCAAGGATTCATTAAAACGGTGTTTTACGTGATATATGTGAAACTCAATCCATTTTGTCCGTTAAATCTCGTTTAATTTTGAAAAGAATGAGTAGAAGTGATGAAAACAAGCTGAATTGGTATAAACTCTTCTTCCTGAGCTCTGATACCACTTGTTGGATCGTCGTGTGACCCTAACGAGTCAATCAGAAGAGTTTATGATCCATATCAAAGGCGGAATCAATGATATAGATGTGAAACAGCTTAATTCCTCTTAATTATCCTTTTATTAATGATTTCAAAGCAATCCTGATCGTTTGACAAACTGGCAGCACCTCGGCTCTGAAATCTCGAATGTTGCAAATGACTTGGCACACCTAGTATTTATAGGCTGAGTAATTTCACACGGAATTCCTCATGCGAAATTACATTCAAGCGAAATTAGTAATTTCATGCGAAATTACCATGTAATTTCGTGCAAAATTACCTCCAAACCTATTTTTAACATATTTCTCATACTACGTGCCCTAATCTATCTTATCTAATACAAGACTTTATAAAGACGAAGTTAACAGACATCTATGCACCAACAGTGACAACAAGACAATAGTACTTACCACCTATGCTCCTTACATTCACTAGACCAAATAAATCCATGTGAAGTAATTCATAAGGGGCATCTATGGAATTTACTGTTTTTGATTTATGAGGTTTCATGTGTTGTTTTCCCTTTTGACATGGAAGACATTTATCTTCCACATGAAACCTCTGCAATGGCACCCCTTTCACTAACTCATTTTTAATAATATAGTTCATTTTGCGATAGTGAATATGGGCCATGCGTCTGTGCCACAACACAGATTCAGCTTTAGATGCTTTAGACAATAAACACGCCACCATAGCTGACGGATCCTTGGCACCCAAGTCCACGACATAAGTGTCATTTCTCCTTGGTGCACGCATCACTATCTAATCGTTCGGAATCACCAAACCCGGTTTCAACACCAATGCTTTAGACTTGGTAAAATGGACCGAGTGACCCTTGTTGCAGACTTGTGACACGCTCATCAGATTGTGTTTAAGCTGCTAAACATAGTTCACTTTGTCCAGTGTGATCTTCCCGTTTGTCACTTTTCCTCGACCTGTAATTTGACCACCTTTAGCACCAGCAAAATTCACATGTCCTCCAGAAAAATTTTTAAACTCAGTCAGCAATCTTGCATCCCCCGTCATGTGCCTAGAGCAGCCACTATCAACATACCATAAGTTGATAATCCTCCTTAGCAGCTCCTGCACAAACCAACAAATGATTAGTTAGATTGGGGGACCCAAGCCTTAATGGTCTTGGGTCTTCCAGATTCATTAACGACAGGAATATCCATCCAATATCCATCACTCCAAACTTGAGTCTTGGATCTAGGACCTTTTGATGGAAATGGGGATTGATTTCCATGAGGTCTCTAGTCCTGAGGTTTCCTATGCATGTTTGGACTTTGTGACCTTTGGAAAAAAATTGATTTTGAGACATTGAGTGTTGACCAACATATCCTGAGTTCTAATGAACTCTAGATTGACTCTAAGAAGATTGATTATTGTAATTTCTAAAGCCATTATTGTAAAAGGTTCGACCACCATTATTTTGGTATCGAGTTTGATATTGACCTTGACTTCTGAAATTATTTGAATTATAATTGTTCATTCTTGGTGAACTACTTCTAGGTCTCTCATATCTGCCGGATGTAGATTCAGGCGGAAATCTTTGTTGATTTCTTTGAAAACGAGGAACTCATTGAGTTCCTTTTTCGGCCTTATCTACACCAACAACAACACCCGCTTGTTGCTTAGGAGCAGATTTCTTTGGAGAGTTAGATACTCTCGCCTCATTATCACCACTCTTCTCTGGTGATTTTCCTCTCTATTTCTCACTAATTTGTGCTTCACTCTTTTTGTTAGGACATCAGCTAGTTACGTGTCCGTTTGTGTGACACTTGAAGCACGACCTTTTTGAAGAAGACTTCTTTACAGAAGTCTTTGAACTAGATCCTTCATTTGATGATGATGCCTTAGAGGGACCTTGTTCAGTTTGCTTAGATTCAGATTTTTCTATGTTTTTATTTTTTGCAAACTCTACATTTGATTCGTTTTCAATAACAGTGGTTTCGTTTTTCATGCCCTGAACAAAAGTAACCTTTTTAACAAAAGTTTGGATTTTATTCTTAGGAGGTGAATTTTTCTCTTTCAAAACTGGTTCCCTGTTATTTTCCTTCTTAGCATCATCACTCTCTGACACATCACCTTGACTTGATGTAAAACTACTCGGTGCAGTTGACACAAAGTTTGTTAACTCATCTTCATCAGGCAAGAAATAATAGTCATGACTAAGAGGAGATGGGACTTCATTAAAGACCTAGAAGCCCAAACTAGTCTTGTCATTACTTTTCTTTAACCTACCCATCATGTGTTTCATTACAAAAGTGGAATCTATGAATTGACTAAATTTCTTTTCAAGTTCAACAATTTTGAGTTGTGCATCTGACAACTCTTTGCATTTTTTAGAAATCTCTTTTGTTTTCTCACTCATCGTATCATGAGCTAAGTCTATAATTTGAAGTTTTTCATTTAATTTGCAAGTTAAATCTTCAATTTCAGTTTCATATCCTTTAATTTTCTTCAAATACATAGACTCATTTCTTTTTCCAAAAATTTTTGACTCTTTTATACTTGAACTCTCGTTAATCAGACTTTGATTTAGGGTTGATAATCTATCAACCTCACCCTGTAATTCACGACATCTTAAACAAACAGAACTAGCAGAGTTAGAACTTACCTCTCCTGTTGGTTTGTCTAAGTTGGCCATGAGAGCAGCAAGTTCAGCTTCCAATCTGGTATATGCAGCATCTTTCTCTTCAGCGACCTTTTCATCATCAGACTTTAGCTTTTCTTATTCAGCTTCAGTTGTCTGATCAGCCTTAGTTTCTACAGCTTCAGTCACCTTCTCTACTTCAACATCCATCTTTTCTTCAGCGTCTACCTTTGCTTCAGCATCTTCTGGGACTATCTCTACCATGAATGTCTGTGTGACGTTTTCATCACCTTCCAAATGAACACTCCAGTCATACGAACCCTCTCTTGCTGTAGAGATCAAAGCCCTTGAGCCAGTGTTGTTAGAGGCATTCCTGTTATTTGAAACCTTACCCGAAGACTCTGTTTTAGGCCTTTGACACTCTCTAGCAAAGTGTCCATAACTCTGACAGTTAAAGCACCTCACTTTGGTCTTATCAAAATCAACGCTCTTCCTTATAAACTACCTTCCTGTTCTGTTCATGAACCTCTTAACTCTTCTGGAAATCATGTCCATTTGCCATTGTAGATCTATCTCCTCTAAGTTATCAAGGTCAATCTGATCATAATCTTCATCAAAAGTAGCTGGATCAGATATCTTTCCCTGAATGTAATTCTCGTAAGAGGCTACAAATGAAGCAAGTAGAGCAAGATGTTCATCTGCAGACTTCACACTCATAGGCATAGGCTTGGAACTGCTGCTACTCTGATTACTTGCTAATTGTCTCTTAGCTCCTGTTGAACCACTTGAAGCAGCAACAAAACATACATCACCCTCTGCATTAATGGTAACCTGATCATTCTCACAAGAAAGGAACGCAGTTGCAGAATCACTAGAAGCGTTATGTGATGATGAAGATGGAATTCCTTTGTAAATCCCTATATCTTGAACCTGATCTTATCATGTTTCCTTCTTCTTCATGTTGAGCTCATTAGCTCTCAGCTTACTAACAACTTCTTCTAATTCTTAGTCTCATAATCAGCTTCCCCCTTGATCATGAGAGTATAGATATCCCACTTGGTAGGTAAAGCATCAAGCAGCTTATCATTTAGCTCTATGTCAGTGTAGCCTTCAATGTTATAATTGTCCATTTCTGACATCAGATGATAGTATCTAGTGATGATATCTTCGAGAGACTCATTTCTCATGCCTTTAAAGACAACAAACTGCTTCTTCAGCAGGTCTACTTTGTTCTATTTCAAGTCAGCATTTCCCTTAAATCTCTTCTCTAATGCATCCCACATCTCTTTCGAGGTATTATACCTCTTGAAAGTATGTTTAATGCCATCAGGAAGTGACATCTTTATTGCAGCAAGAGCTCTCTTTTCTGCTTCATACATTTTCTTCTGTTCAGCATCTATGTTAACATAGGCAGTTACCCATTGTCTGCCCTTAAACTCATGAGTTGGGTTAACGTACCCATCTTCAATACAGATCCACATAAGTGTGTCCTGATATTCAATGAAGGACTGAAACATGTCTTTCCATGTAAGGAAATTTTCTACTTTCATCATCTTTGTAGGTTTGTTCATGGTGCCAACCTCATGCTCCATCCTTATCAACTCGTTCAAATTAGACATGTTTGACATTTTAACACAACAGACTGGTAAAACCGTACAAAATTTTTCCAAAAACTGTTTTTACCAAATTATACTGTTGGATTCGTCTCTAAATTATGAATTCAATGATATATAATGTCGGAGACCTTTTTCAGGATTTTCGAGAGTTTTTTTTGTCCTGAAAATCCAAGGAATCCAACCGTACAAATGGTTTGCTGAGATTGCATAAGGATAATTTTCTAATCACAAAAACATGAATTTGAATCTACGTCAGCCAGATAAAATTCCACCCTTTTTAATACACCTCGGAATAGTAACCCGAGATGGTTTGAAATGGTCTGAAATGATGTAATCCGAGATGGTTTGAAATGCCCAGCTTCTGACCCGAGATGAACTCACTTGATCCGAGATGGTTAGCAATGATCCGAGATTAAACGTTGTTGATCCGTGATGATTAGAGATGGTCCGAGATGACCAACTCCTAATCCGAGATAAACTATTTTGATCCGAGATGAATAACCTTTCTATTGAGCACAATTATCCGAGATGCTCAGAAGATGATCCGAGATCCTTCAGTCTCAATCCGAGATGCAAGTTTTCTGGTCCGAGATGCAAGCCTATTGATCCGAGATGCAACTCTTGTGATCCGAGATGATCCGAGATGCAAGATTTTTATCCGAGATGGATCGAAATGCTTGCTGTTTATCCGAGATCAGTAGCAGAACCCTAAAACAGCCGTCAAAAACTTCGAAACCAGCCTCCAAAAACGTCTAAAAACCCATTTTTTGCAGAAAAATGATTCTGAACCAAGCCAATCAAGAGCCTAATGCTCTGATACCAATTGTAGGTCCCCTAATCCATATGGATCATCATAGAATCGTTGATCCAACTTAGAGTGCGCAATCCTCTAGATCAGATTTTAACCGAAAACGAGTAGAAACATAAATTTCTATAAACCTGTTCTTTATTGATTATCTATCAAATGATTACAATCAATCAAGATCTCTAATTCCTCCAAGCCTCTTACTCTTACGAATGCGCTCTCTAAAAGTGATTAAGGTGATTAACCTAAACCCTAATACTAAGCTTTGTTTATATAGTAAAAGCTTGCACATGGGCCAGGTCATGGGCTAGGCCCATTTCACCTACCATTCCCCCTATGAGGGTTTGGTTTGGTCCAATCACACTTAATTAACTAATACAAAGCTAAACCAGCTAACCGTTTATCGATTTACTAATTACAAGATATCCAAAGACCAAATCTAAAAGTTGTTGTCACAAATATTCACCAACACATCATACACCTTTGAAGGTGGCGGGGGCATTACAAAGTCCAAAAGGCATTCGCCTAAATGCGAAGGTACCATATAGACAAGTAAATGTAGTCTTTGCTTGGTCTTCTGGATGAATGGCAATTTGATTGTAACCGGAATAACCATCCAAGAAACAATAAAATTTTTGTCCAGCTAATTTCTCGACAATTTGATCAATAAAAGATAGAGGGAAATGATCTTTGGAAGTAGCAGCATTTAACTTCCTATACTCAATACAAATACGCCACTCGGTTATTGGTCAAGTGGCGACCTCTTCACCTGCGTCCTTTATGACGACTTGAATGCTCGCCTTTTTAGGAATCGTCTGTGTCGGGCTCACCCACTGGCTGTCAGAAATAGGGTATATGATATCAGCATCTAGCCACTTCAATACCCCCTTCTTAACCACCTCCCGAATGTTCAGATTTAATCTCCGTTGTGCGTCACGAGAAGGAGTGATACCATCTTCCGTGATGATCTTATGCATCACCACCGAGGGACTAATTCCCTTCAAATCCGTAATGGTCCACCTGATAGCGGCTCTATGGGTGACCAAAACCTTCATCAACTTTCCTTCTTACTCCCCGGTTAAGTTTGATGCAATAATGACCGGGAGCGTGTTGCCCTCACCCACATACGCATACTTCAAATGTTTGGGCAACACCTTCAAATCTACAACCGGAGCCTCTTCCAATGACGAATTTAATTTGGTGTCTATGTTTTCCGGAAGGCTTTCCACTTGATGTTGTCACACCCCGACCACGTGTATCTTACAAGACGTGGTGGAAAACGTCGGGGAGTGTTGTAACAGAATTAATTGTTTCATAACCATGGTGTTCAAAGTTGTATTTTATTTATTAACATAAGAGTTTCATCGTCTTAAACATAAATTAAAGAGTTTATAACATAATTAAACTAAGTCTTTCATCATTTTAAGTCTCTAAGGCACAGGTCCGCCTTAGTGTAACGATCTTCATCCTATGGAAAAGCTCCTGAAAACACATGTGAAAATAGGTACGTCAGCATAAAAATGCCTGTGAGATACATAGGTTTTGTGAAAATAGGATTCATGACTTAAGTTTAAGAAAAAGTTTAGTCATGAACCTTGTTATTTGATTTGTTTTGTAAATCGCTTGAAAAACAATAAGTTCAGATGATACGTATTAATAGATGAATGATGTATGGTTAAATGAATAACCATGTAAAAATGAGTTTGTATAAGATAAGTTGTTTTATAAAACAATGTCTTGTGAAAAGTATGTTATTTGTATAAAATGTCATATGTCCAAATTGAAATGATTTAACTAACGCTACAATATGTAATACCATATAAACACTTATGTATAGGAAGTACTAGCGGCGTATCCACCATGCTTGTATCATATTACACATGCCTCGTTACTTAAATCACTTAAACAAACCACCAATGTATATAGTCTATGTTTAAACCAATAGTCAAAAGTCCTTGTATAAGCCATGTCAAATGTTTATAAGTCCAAAAGTAGTCAAGTAATGTGTAGCAAATGTTATGTATTATAAGTAAAGTATTGTCACATAATCCAAATGTAGAAATGTGCAAAACAAAGTAATTTGAATATATCAAAAAGTTATGTTTTGTAAAGTAATGCATGTTACATTGATACAAACATTTATGTGGTAAGTTAACGCATACATTCAAGCCTTGAGACAGTCGGATAACCCTTTCAGTCAAGGTTATCAAAAGAAATGTTTTCGGATTCAGTCATTCCTTACATCCAAACAAACCCGAGATGCAAGGAATGGGATTTGTCAAGTCCTATGGTACCAGTACTTACTACCGAGCGGCGTAGCTAATGTTAATGAACGTATAATAGTCTCGTTTGTGCCAACCAAATGTCATAGCAGTTGTAAACATGTCATATGAAAACAATGAACTAAGTATGCTAAGTTAACATACAAAGCAGAAAAGTCTTGTAAATCAATGTGCTAGTATGCTATCAGTCAACATACACAGCAGAAATGTAAAGTAAAACAATGTACTAAATATGCACACAATGGACATACATAGCATAAAATGTAATGAAATCATGTACTATAATGTACTAACAAACATAGTCGGTATATGATGTGAAAACAGGAAAGCATGAAAGTAACAAGTAGGCACATGTGTTCCACCCCAAAACGTTTGGAAAACAGTAAAAGAGGGGTTCTATGTACTCACTTGAGATTGCTCAGAAGTCCTAAGATAACCACCAAGCAATGCTAGAGATCACAGAATATCAAACGGCACCTAATATAGGTAACTACATTAATAAACCGGACCTAAGTCGGAAGATCGGATAGGATGAGGGTTCGTAAACCAAATGAGTATGGGAACTCATGTAGTATAGTTTAACAAAGCCTACATACTAAATGAAACCTAACCTAAGTGCTTGTGACCCATTACGACCCGTTTAGGTAGCTTATGCTACTTTAACGCGTCGTTCGCGTGAAACGCGTTCGGACCGCCTAACTAGTCCTATGACAAGGAATATATGCCTTATCATGTCTAATATGGTTGTCAAATCAGTTTAGATGTCAAAAGTTATGTTACATATGATTAAAACGAATTTTGGCATCCAAGGGGTATTTTGGTAATTTACCTAAGGCATATAAACTACCTATCATACAACTACTTAAACGAAGCGACCATAAGGTATAACCTCGTAAGGTTATTCCCTATACTATGGTCACCTAAAGTGTTTGGTCGGATCCTAATGATCGACCAAACGGGTCGGGTTCGAAAGTATAAGCGATTGTTTAGATCGCTTACCTTACGACCCTATGTAAGCACTAAACTAAAAAGTGACGAGCTAAGCATGTTAAAACATGCTTAACTAAGTTTAGAAAACAGGTTTGGTATCACAACAAACGGTTGTGATACCTAAGAGTAGTTTGGTTACAAAATAGGCAAGAATACGTATTCTGCCCGAAACTACGGCTCGTCACTGAGCCTAGATAACGTGGTAATCAGTAGGTATAGTCGCTAGGGACTATAACCATCGTGATCACACTCACGTTATGAAGTTCAACGAACTTCGCATCGACCATAAACTGGTCAATGCAGAAAGTCAAACAAAGTTTGACTTTCGGACTCGAAAAGCAAAAAAAGAACGAAGGAACACTTACGAAGGGTCCCCGAATGCTAATCTAGATCAAAATAGCTCAGGTATGAAACAAAGGTTTCAACTTAGAGCACAAATGATCAGATTCTTGTGAAAAATGTGTGCAAATGTGATGGGTATTTATAGATTTCGGGTAACCATTAAGATCGTTTCTTGAATAACGTGATTTAATCTAGTGCGTACACTTGTCAAAATGTTGTGGTAACTAATTTTGGCCACCACAAGTGATTAACATGTGGCACTTGACCTTTGGGAGAGTGTAAGGGCTGTTAAAAACGAGTTTATGCATTTTTTATTTTTTTATTTTTTTGTATATTTTTTTGCAGTTTTGCAGTTTTGGTTCCTGTGCGCGTATCGTCGTGTTTTGGCACTTCTAACACCCGTCAAGCCCATTTTTAAGCTTCACAAGGATGTTAAAGTATAGGGAACATGAAACATGCTCAAAAATATGCCGGATGTCGGTTCGTTTGTCCGTACGATCGCGATGTTCGGTTAATTACGACGGTATGCGCATAAGCGCGAGAAATGATCTAAATTGCGTGACGAATGGATTTTTCTCAATCCAAACACTAAAATAAAATATTTTAGTGCTTACATAAATTTTTAGATGTCCGGAGGTATTCAGAACGTAAGATATGCGCGAAAATGCAAACTTGTGCACTTTTTGACGCTTTTAGTCCCTGAATGACCCAAAAGTTTATTTTAGCATACCGAACCCCTAAAAGCCTATTTCTAAGCTATGTGAAGGATATTTATGGTATGTTTAACTTATGGTCAAGTTCTGTAATGTTCGTTACAGTTCAAATTGGCATACTTTCGCAGTTTGTCAAGTTTAGTCCCGGTAAGCGAATTAACTTGTTTTTGCCATACCAAAGCCTTCAAAACTTATTTCTAAGTTATGTAAGGGTTATTTAAGGTATGTTAAGTATATGTTGATGTTCCGGAGTATTTGTCACATTAAACTGGTTACGTTTTCACACCAGTTTGCGTATAACTCTCCAGAAAGCGATATAGAGTTTGAAATTGGATAAAAGTCAAAACATGAAAAATGTAAAACACAACCAAACAAACATTGGGATTAAATAACATTGTTTTATTGATAATAGAACTGTTCATAATGATTACAAGCACAGATGTTACAGTCTCCCCTACTTGTGGAAATTTCGTCCCGAAATTTATTTAGAGGAAACTCTTGGGAAAAGATGCGGATATTTCGCCTTCATTTGATCTTCGCATTCCCAAGTAAACTCGGGTCCACATTTAGCTTCCCAGCGAACTTTGACCAAAGGAATGCGCTTGCGTTTAAGCCATTTGACTTCACGTTCCATAATTTCCACTGGCTTTTCAACGAATTTCAGTGTTTTGCCAACACGAATTTCGTCAAGCGGTATGTTGAGGTTCTCATCAGCTGAACACCTCTTGAGATTGGACACGTGAAAAGTTGGATGAACATTTCCCAGTTCAGGAGGTAACTCAAGTCTGTAGGCTACCTTTCCGATTCTTTCGACGATCTTGAATGGTCCAACGTATCTAGGTGCAAGTTTTCCTTTCTTTCCAAATCTGATCACACCTTTCCAAGGTGAGACCTTAAGTAATACACGATCACCGACTTGAAATTCCAAGGCCTTGCGTTTTGGGTCCGCGTAACTCTTTTGACGGCTTCTAGCTGCGTGAAGGTTATCATGAACTTTCTTGATCTTGTCAGTAGTTTCTAAAATGAGGGCAGGTCCCGTAAGTTGAGCCTCGCCGATCTCATTCCAGCAGACTGGTGAACGACATTTTTTACCATAGAGAGCCTCGAAAGGAGCCATTTTGATGCTGGTGTGATAACTGTTGTTGTAGGAGAATTCAATCAATTTAAGATGTGAATCCCAACTACCACCGAAATCGATCACACAAGCTCTAAGCATATCCTCCAGAGTCTGGATTGTTCCCTCAGATTGACCATCCGTTTACGGATGATAAGCTGTGCTCAGATTAAGTTGGGTCCCCATAGCAGATTGCATGGTTCTCCAAAAATGAGAAGTGAAACGAGCATCTCTGTCAGAAATGATGTTCAAGGGAACACCATGTCGAGCCACAATTTCATCCACATATATTTGAGCAAGTCTGTCAGCAGGAAAATCCTCACGGATTGGCAAGAAATGCGCTGACTTAGTAAGACGATCAACAACTACCCAGATGGCATCATGACCTTTCTTTGTGCGCGGAAGTTTAGTAACAAGATCCATAGTAATGTTTTCCCATTTCCAAACTGGGAGAAGGACGCTGATGTTCAGCCTTAACCTTAAGACAAGTAAGGCATTTTGATACGTATAAGGCAATGTCTTTCTTCATACCAGGCCACCAATAATGAATACGAAGATCCTTATACATCTTATCTGAGCCCGGATGAATAGAATATCGAGACTTATGGGCTTCATCCATAAGCAAGGTACGAAGATCATCCTGGCTTGGGACCCACAAACGGTCCATGAAGTAATACGATCCATTGTCCTTCAGTTCAAGAGCAGGTGTTATGTGATAGGGAAATTCTTTATCCATTAAACCTTGTGAAACACAAGATTGTTGAGCCTGAGAAATGCGTGCTTGGATATCAGATCGAGCTTGAATAACAGATTGAACACGTACACAATGAAGCTTAGTACGTTCCTTACGACTCAATGCATCAGCCACGACATTCGCCTTACCAGGATGGTAGCGAATTTCGCAGTCATAGTCGTTTAAAAGCTCAACCCAACGTCATTGCCTCATGTTGAGTTCTTTCTGATTGAAGATATGCTGAAGACTTTTGTGGTCCGTGAAAACCACACATTTTGTACCGTACAAATAGTGTCTCCAGATCTTTAGAGAGAAAACAACTGCACCCAACTCAAGATCATGAGTGGTGTAGTTCTTCTCATGTATCTTCAACTGCCTCGATGCATATGCTATGACTTTGTTCCTTTGCATAAGAACACAACCAAGACCCAGTTTAGATGCATCGCAATAAACAACGAAATCATCATTGCCCCCAGGCAAAGTTAGAACAGGCGCGTCACAAAGCTTCTGCTTCAAGTGTTGAAAGGCTTCCTCTTGTTTGTATCCCCAATAAAAGGGCATTTTCTTCTGAGTTAGAGCAGTTAGAGGAACTGCAATCTTCGAGAAGTTTTCTATGAAGCGGCAATAATAACCCGCTAGACCAAGAAAAGAACGAACCTCAGTAGGAGTAGTAGGCGTATCCCAATCCTTAATCGCACTGATCTTGGAGGGATCTACATGAATACCTTGTTCGTTGATAATATGTCCTAAGAATTGAAATTCTTTAAGCCAGAATTCACACTTGGAGAATTTGGCGAAAAGTTGCTCTTTCTTTAGGAGTTCCAGAGTAAGACGAAGATGTTGCTCGTGATCAGCTCGCGTCTTAGAATAAATCAAGATGTCGTCAATAAAAACAATGACGAACTGATCCAAATAAGGTTTGCAGACCCTATTCATTAAGTCCATGAAAACAGCAGGAGCATTAGTCAAACCGAATGGCATGACTTTGAACGCATAATGTCCATAACGAGTATGGAACGCTGTCTTGGGAATATCTTCTTCATGCACCCGAAGTTGATGATATCCGGAACGTAGATCAATCTTCGAGAAATAAGAGGCACCTTGTAACTGATCAAAGAGGTCGTCTATGCGCGGTAGGGGATATCGATTCTTGATGGTGAGCTTGTTAAGCTCATGATAATCGATACATATCCTAAAGGATCCATCCTTCTTCTTGACAAAAAGAACGGGAGCACCCCAGGGTGAAAAGCTAGGACGGATAAAACCTTTGTCAGAGAGCTCCTGAAGCTGCTTAGACAACTCTTGCATCTCCGACGGTGCAAGACGATACGGGGCTCTAGCAATGGGATTTGCACCAGGTACGAGATCAATGCGGAACTCGACTTTGCGTGCTGGAGGTAGACCAGGTAACTCTTCAGGGAAAACTTCAGAATAATCCCGAATAACAGGAACATCTGAAATAGACTTTCCCTTGCCTTTATCTGCTGTAACATGTGCTAAGAAAGCCACATAGTTCTTCCGCGGATATTTCCGAGCTTTAAAACAAGACATGAGTTTGAGACCACCGGCAGGTTTCTCACCTTGAACCTGTAGGATCTCGCCTGTCAAAAGCGGCACACGAACAATCTTCTCAGAACAAACTATCTCCGCTCGATGCTTAGATAACCAATCCATACCCACTATGACGTCGAAGCTTCCAAGTTGCATAGGCGTGAGGTTAATAGGAAAAAGATGATCGTTAAGGTTCAACTGGCAGTTGTGAAGAATAGAATCAAGAACATTGGGTTCACCACTAGCAACTTCTACTGTCAAAGGTTTACCTAGTTTCGTTCTAGACACGCGAAGCATAGGCTCAAAATACAATGACACAAAACTCTTGTCGGCACCAGAATCGAAAAGAACAGATGCAGGCTTATTATTAATAAAGAACGTACCGTTCACCACGTTATCATCCGCCTGCGCCTCTTGGGCATTCAAGTTAAAAGCTCGTCCTCGAGCCTGAGCCTGATTCGGGTTCGCATTCGGATTCTGGTTGGCTAGCCTTGGGCACCGGTTCCTGTAGTGGGTCAGATCCCCACAATTGTAGCACGAACCAGGAGGAAAGTGAGGTCGTGCAGCTTGACCTTGTTGCTGAGCAAGAGGCTGAGCAACCTGTTGAGCCGGGTTCTGAACTGCCCGATTCTGATTGACAGGGATGCGGCAGGCGTCAGCAAGATGACCAGATCTTCCGCAGTTTGTGCACTGACGACACTGGAGGTGTGGTTGATGATGGCCGTTACACCTGTTGCACAAAGGTGCATTGCCAAGATAAGGCTTCTTGGCTAGTGGTTGCGCAGGCTGATTTGGTGCAGCTTGAGCCTGTGCAGTAACGGCATAGTTTTGGGAAGCCTTCCGCTTCCTAGACCCTCCAGAATTCTTTCCCTTCTTGTTTTGACCTTTCTTGCTATCCTCCTTGTCAGCCGACTGTTTCTTGCCCTTGTCACCCTTCCTATGTAACTTATTCTTCCGGATCTGAGACTCAGTCAAAGTTGCTGATAACTCGATCCCCTGACGTAGTATGGCAGGGTTACTACCAGTAATGATGTCTTGTACTGAGTCAGGTAGGCCGTCGATGTATCTTTCGATAGCCTTGTCGAGTGGGGTAACCATAGTTGGGCAAAGCAGACTCAACTCCTCAAACCTATCAGTATATGCTCGATGCTCACCACTATCTTGCTTCAAATTATCAAATTCCTTCTCCAAAGCTCGCTGCTCATGACGAGGACAGAATTCCCTCATCATAAGGGCCCTAAGTTCGGCCCAAGTTTGCGCTAGAGCAACTTCTGCACCCCGATCTCTCATAACCCCATTCCACCTTGTGAGAGCCCTCTTCTGAAACACGCTCGAAGAAAACTCGACCTTGCGATTATCTGGACACTGCACGTGGCGGAAAGTATTCTCAATGCTCTCAAACCATTGAAGAAGCCCAGTCGCTCCCTCAGAACCACTAAACTTGAGTGGTTTAGCCGAGTTAAAATCCTTGTATTTGCATGGAGCAATGTTGTTGTTGTTGGCTTGGTGCCATTGAGCAAAGAGATTTGGAAATTGAGCAGCCATCTGTTCCGCAATAATTTCTGCCAGTTCGGCAGTCGCAATCAGATTGTCGCATCGAGGAGGCATTCTAAAAGAGGAAACATGAAAAGAAACGAGTGAGATGATGGGATGAAAAGAATGAGATGAAACAAAATCAACGAAAGCAAAGATGGTGGTCATTTGTCCGTATCACAAAGTAAACAAACGACACACAGTGACTAATCAAAGTAAATGGATCAAAAATAATGTATCAAGAAGACATGCTCGCCTATAAGTGAACACTCATCCCAATAATTCCCAGGTAAGCACAACTGGTCTCGCGTCTGATGAGATGTATACGAAGTGCTTGCCTAGACAGAAAACCCAGAATACAGGCATTCACTCTTCCAGTTTGCACGTGTTCACATTATTTAAAACCCAAAACGTTGACGAGATTTTGAAAATTTGAAGGCACAAGGCCAAAAATTTTAGTTAAACTGGAAAGGTTCAAAACCATATAACAGAGGGTTCAAAACCTTGTAATAAATTATCCAAAAACAGAAGATTGTTTTTCAAAAAATCGTTTCGGAAAAATTTGGTTCTTGTTTTGATAATCACCTAAGGATAGGTGATGTACATGTTTTAAGATCTAAACACAAGATAACTTGTGTTAGGGTCCTAGAAAGGTTATAGTCTAGGTCAAAGCATTACTAATAACCTAATTCCCTATAACCATTGGCTCTGATACCAACTCTTCTGTCACACCCCGACCACGTGTATCATACAAGACGTGGCGGAAAACGTCGGGGAGTGTTGTAACAGAATTAATTGTTTCATAACCATGGTGTTCAAAGTTGTATTTTATTTATTAACATAAGAGTTTCATCGTCTTAAACAGAAATTAAAGAGTTTATAACATAATTAAACTAAGTCTTTCATCATTTTAAGTCTCTAAGGCACAGGTCCGCCCTAGTGTCACGATCTTCATCCTACGGAAAAGCTCCTGAAAACACATGTGAAAATAGGTACGTCAGCATAAAAATGCCTGTGAGATACATAGGTTTTGTGAAAATAGGATTCATGACTTAAGTTTAAGAAAAAGTTTAGTCATGAACCTTGTTATTTGATTTGTTTTGTAAATCGCTTGAAAAACAATAAGTTCAGATGATACGTATTAATAGATGAATAATGTATGGTTAAATGAATAACCATGTAAAAATGAGTTTGTATAAGATAAGTTGTTTTATAAAACAATGTCTTGTGAAAAGTATGTTATTTGTATAAAATGTCATATGTCCAAATTGAAATGATTTAACTAACGCTACAATATGTAATACCATACAAACACTTATATATAGGAAGTACTAGCGGCGTATCCACCATGCTTATATCATATTACACATGCCTCGTTACTTAAATCACTTAAACAAACCACCAATGTATATAGTCTATGTTTAAACCAATAGTCAAAAGTCCTTGTATAAGCCATGTCAAATGTTTATAAGTCCAAAAGTAGTCAAGTAATGTGTAGCAAATGTTATGTATTATAAGTAAAGTATTGTCACATAATCCAAATGTAGAAATGTGCAAAACAAAGTAATTTGAATATATCAAAAAGTTATGTTTTGTAAAGTAATGCATGTTACATTGATACAAACATTTATGTGGTAAGTTAACGCATACATTCAAGCCTTGAGACAGTCGGATAACCCTTTCAGTCAAGGTTATCAAAAGAAATGTTTTCGGATTCAGTCATTCCTTACATCCAAACAAACCCGAGATGCAAGGAATGGGATTTGTCAAGTCCTATGGTACCAGTACTTACTACCGAGCGGCGTAGCTAATGTTAATGAACGTATAATAGTCTCGTTTGTGC
The DNA here is from genome assembly GCA_030545235.1 of Helianthus tuberosus. Taxonomy (NCBI): domain Eukaryota; kingdom Viridiplantae; phylum Streptophyta; class Magnoliopsida; order Asterales; family Asteraceae; genus Helianthus; species Helianthus tuberosus. Next base: position 6,609,834 of record JARYGA010059718.1, on the reverse strand, counting down.
CAACCAAATGTCATAGCAGTTGTAAACATGTCATATGAAAACAATGAACTAAGTATGCTAAGTTAACATACAAAGCAGAAAAGTCTTGTAAATCAATGTGCTAGTATGCTATCAGTCAACATACACAGGAGAAATGTAAAGTAAAACAATGTACTAAATATGCACACAATGGACATACATAGCATAAAATGTAATGAAATCATGTACTATAATGTACTAACAAACATAGTCGGTATATGATGTGAAAACAGGAAAGCATGAAAGTAACAAGTAGGCACATGTGTTCCACCCCAAAACGTTTGGAAAACAGTAAAAGAGGGGTTCTATGTACTCACTTGAGATTGCTCAGAAGTCCTAAGATAACCACCAAGCAATGCTAGAGATCACGGAATATCAAACGGCACCTAATATAGGTAACTACATTAATAAACCGGACCTAAGTCGGAAGATCGGATAGGATGAGGGTTCGTAAACCAAATGAGTATGGGAACTCATGTAGTATGGTTTAACAAAGCCTACATACTAAATGAAACCTAACCTAAGTGCTTGTGACCCATTACGACCCGTTTAGGTAGCTTATGCTACTTTAACGCGTCGTTCGCGTGAAACGCGTTCGGACCGCCTAACTAGTCCTATGACAAGTAATATATGCCTTATCATGTCTAATATGGTTGTCAAATCAGTTTAGATGTCAAAAGTTATGTTACATATGATTAAAACAAATTTTGGCATCCAAGGGGTATTTTGGTAATTTACCTAAGGCATATAAACTACCTATCATACAACTACCTAAACGAAGCGACCATAAGGTATAACCTCGTAAGGTTATTCCCTATACTATGGTCACCTAAAGTGTTTGGTCGGATCCTAATGATCGACCAAACGGGTCGGGTTCGAAAGTATAAGCGATTGTTTAGATCGCTTACCTTACGACCCTATGTAAGCACTAAACTAAAAAGTGACGAGCTAAGCATGTTAAAACATGCTTAACTAAGTTTAGAAAACAGGTTTGGTATCACAACAAACGGTTGTGATACCTAAGAGTAGTTTGGTTACAAAATACGCAAGAATACGTATTCTGCCCGAAACTACGGCTCGTCACTGAGCCTAGATAACGTGGTAATCAGTAGGTATAGTCGCTAGGGACTATAACCATCGTGATCACACTCACGTTATGAAGTTCAACGAACTTCGCATCGACCATAAACTGGTCAATGCAGAAAGTCAAACAAAGTTTGACTTTCGGACTCGAAAAGCAATAAAAGAACGAAGGAACACTTACGAAGGGTCCCCGAATGCTAATCTAGATCAAAATAGCTCAGGTATGAAACAAAGGTTTCAACTTAGAGCACAAATGATCAGATTCTTGTGAGAAATGTGTGCAAATGTGATGGGTATTTATAGATTTCGGGTAACCGTTAAGATCGTTTCTTGAATAACGTGATTTAATCTAGTGCGTACACTTGTCAAAATGTTGTGGTAACTAATTTTGGCCACCACAAGTGATTAACATGTGGCACTTGACCTTTGGGAGAGTGTAAGGGCTGTTAAAAACGAGTTTATGCATTTTTTATTTTTTTTGTATATTTTTTTGCAGTTTTGCAGTTTTGGTTCCTGTGCGCGTATCGTCGTGTTTTGGCACTTCTAACACCCGTCAAGCCCATTTTTAAGCTTCACAAGGATGTTAAAGTATAGGGAACATGAAAAATGCTCAAAAATATGCCGGATGTCGGTTTGTTTGTCCGTACGATCGCGATGTTCGGTTAATTACGACGGTATGCGCATAAGCGCGAGAAATAATCTAAATTGCGTGACGAATGAATTTTTCTCAATCCAAACACTAAAATAAAATATTTTAGTGCTTACATAAATTTTTAGATGTCCGGAGGTATTCAGAACGTAAGATATGCGCGAAAATGCAAACTTGTGCACTTTTTGACGCTTTTAGTCCCTGAATGACCCAAAAGTTTATTTTAGCATACCGAAGTTCAATGTTATGAAGTTCAACGAACTTCGCATCGACCATAAACTGGTCAATGCAGAAAGTCTAACAAAGTTTGACTTTCGGACTCGAAAAGCAATAAAAGAACGAAGGAACACTTACGAAGGGTCCCCGAATGCTAATCTAGATCAAAATAGCTCAGGTATGAAACAAAGGTTTCAACTTAGAGCACAAATGATCAGATTCTTGTGAGAAATGTGTGCAAATGTGATGGGTATTTATAGATTTCGGGTAACCGTTAAGATCGTTTCTTGAATAACGTGATTTAATCTAGTGCGTACACTTGTCAAAATGTTGTGGTAACTAATTTTGGCCACCACAAGTGATTAACATGTGGCACTTGACCTTTGGGAGAGTGTAAGGGCTGTTAAAAACGAGTTTATGCATTTTTTATTTTTTTTGTATATTTTTTTGCAGTTTTGCAGTTTTGGTTCCTGTGCGCGTATCGTCGTGTTTTGGCACTTCTAACACCCGTCAAGCCCATTTTTAAGCTTCACAAGGATGTTAAAGTATAGGGAACATGAAAAATGCTCAAAAATATGCCGGATGTCGGTTTGTTTGTCCGTACGATCGCGATGTTCGGTTAATTACGACGGTATGCGCATAAGCGCGAGAAATGATCTAAATTGCGTGACGAATGGATTTTTCTCAATCCAAACACTAAAATAAAATATTTTAGTGCTTACATAAATTTTTAGATGTCCGGAGGTATTCAGAACGTAAGATATGCGCGAAAATGCAAACTTGTGCACTTTTTGACGCTTTTAGTCCCTGAATGACCCAAAAGTTTATTTTAGCATACCGAAGTTCAATGTTATGAAGTTCAACGAACTTCGCATCGACCATAAACTGGTCAATGCAGAAAGTCTAACAAAGTTTGACTTTCGGACTCGAAAAGCAATAAAAGAACGAAGGAACACTTACGAAGGGTCCCCGAATGCTAATCTAGATCAAAATAGCTCAGGTATGAAACAAAGGTTTCAACTTAGAGCACAAATGATCAGATTCTTGTGAGAAATGTGTGCAAATGTGATGGGTATTTATAGATTTCGGGTAACCGTTAAGATCGTTTCTTGAATAACGTGATTTAATCTAGTGCGTACACTTGTCAAAATGTTGTGGTAACTAATTTTGGCCACCACAAGTGATTAACATGTGGCACTTGACCTTTGGGAGAGTGTAAGGGCTGTTAAAAACGAGTTTATGCATTTTTTATTTTTTTGTATATTTTTTTGCAGTTTTGCAGTTTTGGTTCCTGTGCGCGTATCGTCGTGTTTTGGCACTTCTAACACCCGTCAAGCCCATTTTTAAGCTTCACAAGGATGTTAAAGTATAGGGAACATGAAAAATTCTCAAAAATATGCCGGATGTCGGTTCGTTTGTCCGTACGATCGCGATGTTCGGTTAATTACGACGGTATGCGCATAAGCGCGAGAAATGATCTAAATTGCGTGACGAATGGATTTTTCTCAATCCAAACACTAAAATAAAATATTTTAGTGCTTACATAAATTTTTAGATGTCCGGAGGTATTCAGAACGTAAGATATGCGCGAAAATGCAAACTTGTGCACTTTTTGACGCTTTTAGTCCCTGAATGACCCAAAAGTTTATTTTAGCATACCGAACCCCTCAAAGCCTATTTCTAAGCTATGTGAAGGATATTTATGGTATGTTTAACTTATGGTCAAGTTCTGTAATGTTCGTTACAGTTCAAATTGGCATACTTTCGCAGTTTGTCAAGTTTAGTCCCGGTAAGCGAATTAACTTGTTTTTGCCATACCAAAGCCTTCAAAACTTATTTCTAAGTTATGTAAGGGTTATTTAAGGTATTTTAAGTATATGTTGATGTTCCAGAGTATTTTTCACATTAAACTGGTTACGTTTTCACACCAGTTTGCGTATAACTCTCCAGAAAGCGATATAGAGTTTGAAATTGGATAAAAGTCAAAACATGAAAAATGTAAAACACAACCAAACAAACATTGGGATTAAATAACATTGTTTTATTGATAATAGAACTGTTCATAATGATTACAAGCACATATGTTACAGATGTGTCCAAGTGGGCCTTCCTTCCCTTTCTGCCATTACCTCTATTTTCTTCACCTCCTCATCCATACCAGGATTTGTTTCCATTTGTAACCTGTCAAATATAAAGCACTCCTCTATTGTGTTTTCCTCTTCGACATTAATGTCACATAGAGGTATACACTCATCAACAATGTCCGCCATATAGCATTCATTACCGACTAGAGGATCCGTCAATCCTGAAATGACATTTAACCTCAACCGACGGTTACCAACAGTCATGTCAACCGTGCCCGATTTGCAATTGATTTGGGCATTCGATGTTGCAAAAAATGGTCGATTGGGGATAAGCGTTAGTTGCTTGGTTCGGTCCAAAGAAGCGTAATCTAATACAAGAAAGTCCATTGGATAGTAAAAGTTCTCGACCTTGACTATTACATCCGCGACTATCCCACGGGGTAGTTTAGGGGTCAAGTCGGCTAACACCACGGTGGTGTTCGATGCTGGAAGTGGACCAAAATCATATTGGTCTATAAACTACCCGGCAAGATACTCACACTCACCCCAAGATCTAGAAGTGCCTTGGTCATTTTAAATTCACCAAATTGTATTGAAATTATGGGCACCCCCGGATCTTGAAGTTTTGGTGGAAGTGCACCCGAAAGAATCGAACTCACATTTTCGGTTAAATAAAGTTTCTTAGGAAACTTGTGAGTTCGCTTTTGGGTGCATAATTCTTTCAAGTACTTAGTATATGAGGGTACTTGCTTGATTGCGTCTAAGAGTGGGAGATTAATTTTTACTTGCTTAAAAATTCCCACATCTCTTCTTGTTGTGGGCCATGTTTATTTACCACTTTCTTAGACGGTCCCAATAAAGCTTCGGGATAAAGGGAAGTATTAGCCTCTACACCCTTGTCCTTAGCCTTTGGGACAGGGACGGTCATAACGGGGGTATTTTTATTAATTTTTAAATCATTTTTGTTTTGACCCGTTTGACCGTCATTAACTTCATCATCACTAGCATCTTCCACCACCCCTTCAAAAAATTTGGGTAGTGGTGGCTCAACACCACTATCTATCACTCGACCACTACGTAAGGAAATTTTATTAAATGGTACCTCATTTGTGTTCTTCGAGCTTGACCCTTGATGCTTAGGGTTCACATTGGGTTCGCTTGGAAGTCTTCCTGCACTTCCATGAATTTGAGCCATTTCTTGTGCAAGTTGACCCACTTGCTTCTCCAAGGCCTTGTGTGACTTATCTCATACTTCAAACTCTTTCTTCATTTCAGATTTTATCTTTTGATTTGAAGTGGTGATGGCGTTCATGATTGCATCGAGCTTGGAGCTTAGCGAGTCATCACCGCCCATTTGAGAGTTTGATGCACCACCCCCATTTCCACCTTGGTTGTAACCATGTTGGTAATTTCCTTCACGGTTTTGATATCCTTTGTTACCCCATTGATTGTAATTCCTTTGGTAACCCCCTTGGTTACCACCTTACCGATTATGATAGGAAGAACCACCTTGCTCGCCGCCTTGATTCCCCGATTGAAAGTTTGGGTTCATCTGGTTTGAAGCATTACCATACCGGAAGTTTGGATGGTTCCTCAAACCCTGATGGTAAGTGTTAGAGTTCATGTCGTATTGTTTTCTCTCTCCATACACTTGATTTACTTCCTCGGCGGCTTGTGCCATATTCATTTGGCAGTCCTCGGCTCTATGCCCAATATCACCGCAATCCTCACACACCGCAAACTGGGCCGCTCCTACATTCTTCCTCTTCATACGGGCCAACTCCCGTTCCAAAGTAGCAATACGATCCTTGGCATTTGAATCAAGATCGGGAAGTGATCAGGAAACCGGGTGCTTTTTGGCTCGATCCACCAAGGTAACGACCTTCGAATTTTTGCTCATTTTCTCCAAGAAATCCTAATCATCCTCTTTGTGATTGTTTAGCAATGTACCATTACTTGCGGGAAGCAAATATTTATGCTCATCGGCATCCAACCCTCTCACGAAGCACTTTAACAACTCCCACCTTGGTATTTGATGGTGAGGGCATTTTCGAACCAACTCGTTGAACCGTGTGAGAGCTTCATGGTGTAATTCTCCCGACAGTTGGCGAAAAGAGCGAATTTCATCCCTTGCATCATCGGTCTTCGACATTGAATAATATTCGTCAAGAAAAACATGTTGCATCTCGGCCCATGTACAAATGCTATTAGCCAGTAGTGTGAGGAACCATTGCTTCGCTTTATCCATTAGTGAAAATTGAAAGGGTCTCAATTTCATTTCTTCAATCTAGAAGTCACGCCCCCCAATCGTACTACAAATCACAGAGAATTCTGCCAAGTGTGTGTATGGCTCGTAGTTTGTCCTACCATTGAAGTGAGGTAGGATGTTGATGTAGTTTGGTTTACACTTAAAAGATCTAATTCCTTGGGGTGGAGGAACAATCGGTAAGTCATTTTTGGTGACCACCGTTCTAAAACAGTCATTGTCACACCCCGATATTTACAGCTCAGCTCGGTGGGCTTGGTGGGGAGTATCGTGACATAAGATTGGTCTCGTCATAGTCAAACATACACAGAATAGCACAGCGGAAGTCTTTGGAATATAAAATATTATTACAAACTCAAATGTTTGAAAATAACAAAGTAATAAATACATACGAGCTTGTAATAATAATCCACAGGCGGATCATTAAATACAAAAGAAGAACATCAGACTAATGGCTTATGCAAAGGAGTTGCAAATTCCTCGTCTAGCAATACCGAGCAGCTTCCAATCTAATTATGTATTTGCACATGTCACTTAGTCTTTTGAAAATACGTCAGTTTTCACTGGTAAATACAATCAACCGACACATTTTGAAAACCTTTTCAAAAATTGATTTAGGTGCACATGGCGTGAAAAATCTATTATAACTTGGGACAAACTATATCTCATGTTATCAGTTTTACATAACTTGACAATACATATAGGGCCCGGAAACTTGCCGGTTCATGATTAACCGACACACTACTTATTCCCTTATTGGGAAAACCCATATTGGGCAAAACCCGTATTGGGTTATAAAATTATTTAATAAACCATATCGCATCTGTCAGGTGTATGCCTACACCTCGTGCTTAGGTCATAGCCACTTACAATTAAATGAGTCAAGGATATCCAGGACACGGTCGCATTAACCCCCAATGTTTAAGTCAAGCAATACGAATTAAACTGGGTTATTTGAATTTCCTGACACATTAGTCTTCGAATCCCATACCCGACCATGCGGTAATTATTTTACCGTATCCCAAGCCCGTTTAAGGGAAAATAGGTTAAGAGTATTTACCTTATAATGCAAGATCTATAATAACTCAGCCGTATTCAATTAAGTCAGTGTAGGTACAATTCACCGGAAGGCTCTAGTCTGGAATGAAGGTATAAATAACCAATTAGAATGCTAAGGGGTCTCATTTAAGTCATAGACTTAGACCGGCTAGCTTAAAGTATCAAGATCGGTACGATACGCCAGATTAAGCGATTACCGGAATAGAATGTAGTTTAAACCCCACAAGTATTAAGACTTGTATAATATGGGTAAACTATTAACATTCTAGAATTTGAGATAAAAACGATAAGGTTAAACCCGTTTCGGTGAACTTACGTAAAGTAGTTACGTAAGTCTAACCGTATGCGTATAAGCGATAACAAGTAACCGGATAAGTCATGAACAAGTTCCATATGCCAATATACTTTAAACAAGTCATAATATCAGTAGGATATCAACTTGTATGCCCGTTAAGGTTTTAAAATCAAACATTGCCTCATAAGGGCGTTTTGGTTATTTAGCGACGTATAAAAGAAACTTACGTATAATCTGATGTTACGACCATAAAACATTCTGTGAAAACACTTTATTTATGACATAATATCAGTAGGATAGCAAACATATGTGTGTTTTATAGTTTAAGACCAAACTATGCTCCGTAGGGGCATTTTGGTCATTTCACACATAGTTTTGAAAGCCTATTTGGGAATCTGAGTTTATGACAAGTACCTACTTTAAAAACATTTTAAATAAGTTATAAAATCAGTAGGTAACAAGTCTTGGTTGGTAATTATGGTTTAAAACCATACTACGCGCCGAAACGACGTCAAAGTCGTTAAATGACGATATTTCCAATGTTTTATGAAAGCTGATGTTATGACCAGGTTTATATGACCAAAATATGTTAATTAATATAACATATCAGTAGTCAAAATGTTTTGTATGAAAATTATAATTTAAAACCATTTTATGTATTGTAAGGGCATTATCGTCATTTACAAACATAATTCAAGAACTTCTGCATAAACTCAGTTTATAAACTGAATTGATATCACAAAATATCCTAATTATGATATTACATCACTAGGAAATGAGTTTGGTGTTAGAAATTATGCTTAAAACCGATCTACGTGCCTAAAGGGCATTTTGTTCACTTTAAAGCATAATTTACGAAATTATACGCAAACTCAGTTTATGATCAAATTCGTAACATCAAAATATGTTAAACATGTTAACATATCAGTACCTAAATCATTTGCAAGCTTATTGGTGTCTAAAACCTTATTTTTGCTAGAAAGGGCATAATGGTCAAAGTATGGCATAATAACGGAACGTTCGCAAAAACTCAATTTACTAGTTTGATTGTGTAATATAACCTTAGAGGGTTATGCTACATCATATTACAATCATAATAGAACCTAAAATCAGTCTCATACTAATCTAATTCGGGTCATAATAGAAAGTAAACGCAGAAGTCAAACTTCACGACTTTCATTTGCAAACCGACCCTAAAACTGGAATTGACAAGCCGAGCATGTTTACACGTGTTCTAATAATTATTACGAAGTTGTTCATGTGTTAAAACGTTTTTTAGAACACCTTTAAACTCAGATCGCAATTATTTCAAATTCTAACCCGTTGACTTTTTATAACATTAATATGTTGACTCGTCAATTGACCAAGCAAACATGATTCTTAGGAGGTGCCCTTTTGAGGGATTAACACCTACCTAATTATGATCACGTAGCCATGTTCGTTGCGAACAATGGCTTGGCCATTAAGGTCTAAACAAAAGTCAAAGCGTTTATCGAAAATGCTTCACTTTTCGGTTTTAGAAGCTTAATAAACGAACTATTCATGAAAGGAACACTTACAAGTGGTCCTAGGGACTGATTAAAACTTAGAGGATGCTCCCAATTGCTAAGGAACTTCCAATATATGAGAGATATATAAAGATTTCAAGAAGGTGCAAGTTCTTACAATGAAAATCATGATGCTCCGAGTTCGTTAAAAGGTCACTCAGAGGTAAGAATTAACATGTTGACACTTTTAACTCTTCGATACACAAACTTTTGAATTTATCGCAAACGGTTTCGTTTATCCAACAAGTGGCTCAATAAGTGAATACGAATACCGAGTAAGGTCATTCAGAGGCTTAGTTTAAGCATGTTGACACTTTTAGTCCCTCTACATTCATAGTTTTCAATTTTGACGAAATTAGTCCCTCTTAGCCAACATTTAGGCACGTTTAAGATTAGGGACACGGGTCAACACATTATTGGACACGATTTTATGAGGTGTTGCATCCTCACCCCCTTAAAAGAAATCTCAACCTCGAGATTTGCTCAAAAGTATGGGGTTACTTCTGTCGCATAATGGACTTGACCACCCATGTATATTCGGGGCCTCTAAGGGCATCCCGTTTGACCTTTTTCAATAGGTGCATGCTTCCGTTGGAGCTTCTTAACCTTTCGATCCTCAATCGATATCGGTTTCTTAACAAACCATAGGTTTTTATTAATATGTACATCATTATGTGACAATGCTAGCAACTCATTGGCTAGATATTTCTTTGAATCACCAATGTGGAACATATTGTGAATTCCACCAAGCTCCTAAGGTAAGTTTTAGCTTATAGGCTACTGATCTGACATATTCAATTTTCTCTAATGGTCCTATATATCTAGGGCTCAACTCGCCCTTCATACTGAAACGTATCACACCTTTCCATGGTGGTACTTTCAGTAGCGTCGCTCTTCTGCCGATTACTGGCTGCTTTCAGACGATCACGGATTTGTATGATCTTATCCATCGTCTCCAGGAAAATTTAAGGTCCTGATTAATTAGGCTTTCCCAACTTCTACCCAACAAACGGGCATTTGACACTTTCTTCCATACAAGGCCTCCAAGGAGCGGTCTTGATATTTATATAATAACTATTAAGTTATAGGAGAACTTAATTTGGGTGAGATGATCATTCCAACTACCACCCAAATTGATCTTAAAGAAGTAGCTAACCCTTGAGGTTGGTCGAACAAATCGACGATCCTGGGTGGCGGATAACAATTCTCAATCGTTAACTGATTCGATTTGCGGTAATCAATGCACAACCGCATTGAATCGTCTTTTTTACTAAATAATATCGGAGCTCTCAAAATCATGAGCTAGGCTATACGATCCTTTCTCCAAAAGCTCATCTGATTGGGCTTTCAGTTCTTTCATCATCGTCGGTGCTAACCGATATGGAGCTTCTGCAACAGGTGCAACCCCTGGTGGGATGTCAATCCTAACTCCACTTGCCTCTCAGGAGGTAAACGGTGTAGTTCTTTGGAGAAGACATCAGGATAATCAGAGATGATAGAGATAGCTTCAATCTCAGGCTTTGGTTCATCTATCGTCACTTGTGTCATGTAAATGACACATTCACTCTACGAATACTTGGATACCTTGAGTAGAGATGCCTACTTAGGTAATCCATAAAGTATAACACCTTGAATACCATTAGCTGATATTAGTACAATATTACCGTTGGGAGATCTTAGCGCTTCCATGCATTAAACCTTCATATTGATTTGCCATGAAAGCAATCTATGGGACACACTAGGATACCGCCAATTATCATATGGAGTTTCTATCAAACTAAGTTTGGCATTTGGAGTCAATAGAAATCAATGAACTAAATAATATAAAATAAATTGTCATACTCCAACTGGAGGACGAGCATATATGATTTTAGGGATAATGATCATCCATTAAGAATAGAAGAAGTGATTCCTATGGTTTCATTGGTAAGTTCTACCTTATACTTAATATCTGGAGTCCTCATGAGTAAATTTAAAAGTTTACTAAGCTTATGGTCTATGAAAGACTTATTAGTACCTGAATTAAAACAGGAAACTTAGCTAATAAAACATTGATTAGTGATAAAGAATGTACCTGATGACATTATTGATATTTACTGCCTCCAGTATTCATTAGGAAAATTTAGGTGTTTCCTTTCTTAGCCTCTCCAGGCTTAGCTGTACCTTCTTTGGCAGCTTTAGGGAAGTTAGTACTGTTGTGGCCCTTCTAGCCACAGCTGAAGCAGACCTCATTCTTTATGTCCCTACATTCATGGGACTGATGACTAGTTCTTTTACAGATGCCACAATGCTTTGGCTTCTGGTCTGTTCGACACTGTCCCTAATGCCTTCTGTTGCAGGTTTTGCACGTAGGCTTTTTGTCAGATTCCTACCGGTTCCTATTGAACTCGGACTTACCCCTTTTCTTAGAATCTTTGGAGTTATCCTCATCCCTCTTTCTTTTCTCATCAGTCTCAGTTTTGACCGATTTTTTGTCTCACTATATCTAGAGTGAGAGACAAAGATAGATCCACAGTTGATTTGAAAGTGGTTGGTTTTGAAGCCTTAACATTCCCTTTTATTTCCGGTGCCCGACCAATGACGAAACATGCAATGCGTTTAGGCGCAGGGGTAATTAAATAGGGTACTAACCAATACATTGAATTGAAGTCAGTGACATACTAACGACAATCTAGGTTTTTCATCATGAGAGTCCGGAAATCTGTCTCCACTTTTTCCACTTCATGTTGCGGACAATAAGTTTCCCTGATAAGGTCCTCAAACTTGGACCATCCCATATTGTATATGGGAATCTTCCCCGTGGCCTGTATTATGGCTTTCCACCATGCAAGGGCCTCACCCTTGAAGGATTATGAAACAAACTTCACCACATCCTTATCAGCACAACTGCTGATGTCCACAACAGCCTCCATCTCATCGAGCCATTTCATGGCATCGATCGCCCCTTTTTCCCCATCGAAGTCTTTGGGCTTGCATGAGGCAAAGTATTTCTATGTGCACCCGTCCTTAGTCAAGCGGGGCTTATCATGAAGTACTAATTTCTGAGGTTCGCTCTTCGCATTTGAGGAGTGAACTGAGATCTCTTTGCGAGCTGCTGAATGTGGTTTTGTATGGGACTTTGAGCGAGTAGCACTCGACTCTTTATAGTTTTCCATGTAAGTATGTACGACCTTTGCCAACCACTTCATCGATCATGGCCTGTAGATCAGCACCACTGATATTTATGTTTGCAGCATCGTTTACATTTGCAGCATTACTCGTGCTACGACTGCTGTGAACTTCATTTGAGTTTGCCATCTCAGAAGCTTTGGTACTAAACACCAAACTAAACAATTGCTTAGTTGCAATATAACAGTTAATCATCAAACCTGACGATTTATCATACAATAGCCATCGCATCATTAAACCATATAGGCTATTAGATTTTACCATTCCTAATGAATGTCATTTGAAAATATGTCAATTATATTTAGCCTAGGTCTCAAAAGGACCATCAATGGCATTTAAGGTTTGGACCGAGTCCGTTACCTTTTTAACAGGGAATCACAATGTCATAACTGTCTTTGTCATATTGACGATTATAAATAGCTTGAAGGCTCGCCACAGAGGACTTTTTAAAATATGGCACATAGGCCCTTCACGAAAGACATATAGATGTAGCACATAGGCTTGTCATAAAGGACATTAAGATGTTGGCACAAAGGCCGTCTCGAAAGACATTAACATATGGCACATAGGCCCGTCACGAAGGACATAAAATGATACGGCAAAAAGCCTAGTCATGAAGGACATAAATAATCATATGGCATGAATGCCTTGTCACAAATGACATATAGGTATGGAACAAAAGGCCACGCCACAAGGACATTATAAGATATGGCACAAAAGCCTAGTCACAAAGGACATTAAAATATTGCACATTGGCTTTTCACGAAGGACATTAAGGATACGACACATTGGCCTGTCACGAAGGACATTAAATTATAGCACGTTGGCTTGTCACGAAGAAATTTTAAAATATATCACATTGGCTTGTCATTTTAACATTACATTGAATATAACACATTGCTTGTCATAAACCACAACTGTCATCGCCTTGAAAGACGATTTATTTTGGCCTATAGGCAAATCAATTGACAACACTAATGGATGTTTATATATATATATAATCATCGTATTTGATGATATTAGTCATGATCACATTGATCTTATAGGCTATAAGGCTTGGGCATAACCCACCACCTTGGACATTGAACTATAACGGTCACAATTGTCATTGTCTTATTGGACAACATATATAGCTCGTAGGCACTTCATCACTATGGATGTTAATAATATGATCATCGTATTGATGATATTAGTCATGATCGCACTGATCATATAGACTATTAGGCTTGAGCATAGCTTACCACCTTGGACAGGGAATCATAAAAGATCACAACTGTCATGTTCTAATAATTATTACTAAGTTGTTCATGTGTTAAAACGTATTTTAGAACACCTTTAAACTCATATCGCAATTATTTCAAATTCTGACCCGTTGACTTTTTATAACATTAATATGTTGACTCGTCAATTGACCAAGCAAATGTGATTCTTAGGAGGTGCCCTTTTGAGGGATTAACACCTACCTAATTACGATCACGTAGCCATGTTCGATGCGAACAATGGCTTGATCATTAAGGTCTAAATCGAAAGTCAAAGCTTTTATCGAAAATGCTTGACTTTTCGGCTTTAAAAGATTAATAAACGAACTAGTCACGAAAGGAACACTTACAAGTGGTCCTAGGGACTGATTAAACCTCAGAGGATGCTCCCAATTGCTCAGGAACTTCCAATTATGAGAGATATATAAAGATTTCAAGAAGGTGCAAGTTCTTACAATGAAATTTTTTGAGAATTGTTTGGATCATGCCAAGTGTTTAGGGACCTCTTAGGATGATTACAAGTGTTATAACAGCTGTTAAAAATAACTAACAAGTCCATAGTATCGATTTAATGGTTTAGAAGTTGATAGGAGTGATGATCAAGCAAAGAACAATAACAAAACAAACAAAAAAATTAACTTTCTGCAACTATTGGGGCCTAGCGGCCCGCAAGAGGTCCGGCTCAGCCCGGTCGCGGCCCACGACACTGCGGAGCCCAGCCAAACATGTTTCGGGGTTTGACAAAACAGCCCCCTGAACCTTTTTTTAATTACTTTTGAACTTTCAAAATTGACATTTTAAGCACATTATTTTCTAGTCTCACATGTAATGTTATTACAAGGTACAAAAGTCCTTGATGGCCAATATTAGGCACACTCGGAGTACGACCGAACATCATGGAGTTCCCGGTTCGTTTACAAGGTCACTCAAAGGTGTAGATTTATACGTTGACGCTTTTAGTCCTTTTAACGCACAAACTTGTGTGTATTATCGTTTAATGGCATCAAAGCCCTGAATAGCCAATATTAGGCATTCCCGAGAGTATGATCGAAAATCATGATGCTCTGGGTTCGTTAAAAGGTCACTCAGAGGTAAGATTTAATATGTTGACACTTTTAACCCTTCGATACATAAACTTTTGAATTTATCGCAAACGGTTTCGTTTATCCAATAAGTGGCTCCATAAGAGAGTACGAATACCGTGTAAGGTCATTCAGAGGCTTAGTTTAAGCATGTTGACACTTTTAGTCCCTACACATTAATAGTTTTCAATTTTGACAAAATTAGTCCCTCTTAGTCAACATTTAGGCACGTTTAAGATTAGGGACACTTGTCAACACATTATTGGACACGATTTTACGAGGTGTTACAGTCATTGACACCCCTCGGAGCATGTTGTGGACGACGACGTGGATCATTAACCTCTTGATCCAATGGTCTTCGATTTCCTCTTCTATCACCACCTCTATCTGCACCTTGATTACAACCTCCCACGAATCGGGGAATCCAGTTACGGTTAGCATTGTTGTTGTTGTTGTTGTTACCATCATCCCGGTTCCTTTGATTATTGTTTTGTGGTTGGTGGTTGTTTCCATATCCGTCATTCCGGCCATACCCATAACCATAACCCTCGTTGCCCACGTAATTGGCATTTTGATACCCGAACCTATCATTATCAAACCCCCTCGCATTGTAAATGTTTGCCGCATTTTCATTCCCCTATATATCGTCTTCAACCCGTTCATCGTAGTTTCCCCCGTCATCCGAGTATTCCGAGTGAATACTCACGTGTTCCGGCGATTGATAACCGGGTTACGGTTAGCATTGTTGTTGTTGTTGTTACCATCATCCCGGTTCCTTTGATTATTGTTTTGTGGTTGGTGGTTGTTTCCATATCCGTCATTCCGGCCATACCCATAACCATAACCCTCGTTGCCCACGTAATTGGCATTTTGATACCCGAACCTGTCATTATCGAACCCCCTCGCATTGTAAATGTTAGCCGCATTTTCATTCCCCCATATATCGTCTTCAACCCGTTCGTCGTAGTTTCCCCCGTCATCCGAGTATTCCGAGTGAATACTCACGTGTTCCGGCGATTGATAACCGGGGACACTATATGGTTCATCATCGGGGATTACATTCCTCAAGTCATCAATATTGAAGAATGGGTCTTCATCCGCGGGATTGTCGCGATCTCGGTTACCTCTATGATCGGAGTTGACATTCCGGTCATCGATGTTGGTAGGTAAAGGGTTTTGTCGGTTGAGGTTTTGATGTGAAGGTGTAGGTGTTCTTTGGTTGTTGTTATGGCCGCGGTTTTGGAATGTTGTTGTTGGTGATCTTGAGTTGTTACCACTGCCCAGTTGATCTTGTTGGATGTTTTGATTGGAGCGAAGGTTGCCCTGATATTGGAATTGGTTTTGGTTGGGGTGTTGGTTTGAGTTTTGGTGTTCCATTGAATTATGTTCAGTGGATGGTGTAGATGATGAATGGTTATTGGGTGGGTCAGAAGCAAGTGTTGCTTCCAACCGGTTGGCTAAATTTCTTTAAACTACTCTTTCGATTTCCAGTTCGAATATCAACGGTGAAGTCCTCCCAAAATTCCTTGTATGTATGCACTACCTGTAACCTGCACAAATAACACACTCGCGTAACAAGGAAAAAGAGAAAAACCTTAAACAGTTAATCACAAAAATCAAACAAATATCCAAACACAAAGCGCACGAACTCTCTGGACGGAGCCAAAATTTGATCGGAAGTGTCGCGCTCTGGTCAAAGATAAATTTATAATACCCAAATTACCCCAAACAAATAGTTAGCGGTAGTAAGGGGTCGAACCACGAAGAGTTTGTGGTTTGTGTATTGTCGCAACTCCCGACCCCACCCCGGGAGCGGGAGCCGCGAACACGAGCTGGTGGTATTGGTGTTTATTAATTTGGCAGCGGAAATGAGACATCAAGATCGTAGTTAGGAAATAATTTCAGAGTTTCAAAATACCAAACTTTTATAATAAACAAATGGGATAAAACCCACATTTTATTCATAATATCTTTATAGGGATAAACCCTAATTGTTGAAAAACATAAACTTTTTATTTAGGTAACTTTATAGCCACTTTCTTTAAGCCTTCAGTGCTCCATAGCTGGCTTCTAATAGCTTTCACATCAAGTTACCTGAAACGCGTTTTAAAAATAATTTATCAGCAAGAAATATTGGCGAGTACATTCAAGTTTAATAAAACATCAGCTGTTATAACTTTACAGTATTAAGAGCCATTACAATATTTATATCTACCCAATTACTCGTCCAGTACTTATCACTCGATGGATCCATGACTATGGTCATATCACAAATTGGCTACCCATGTCCAATTGTGAAGATTATCATGTACTGTATACAACCCCCATAATACTGGCAACAATTGTAGAATACAAAGACTTAATCACTGTAAGCATAACTGATAAAAATTTAGGGTTTTGTGAAACATTTGAGAGAAGGACTTACAAACTTTGAGAAAAAGAGAATGACTCACATTGTAAACTTATGTTTTCCTGCGGGCTTCCTGATTATATTTTTGAGTTTCTATTAAAAAAATACAATGCACGCGTGTAAGTAAAATAAACCAATTCACATTAGCCATACAACACGAGACAGAACCCCAATGGACTTAGTCAGGCAGATCCTTGACATGCGTTGTTGGGTCCTAGATTAATCGGGTAGGGTGACGAATTAGTGATCGAGGGTTAAAATACTTACAACGGGGCAGAGCTTCGTGTTTAAGGGGGTATTTGGCTAGAATTTTTGGGCTATAGAGACTGAGAGAGAAAGAAGCATGAACAAATTGCAACTGCTGCTACCCTGCTCTATTTATACATTTTTCTAGAGCATGTCGCGCCACGCGACAGCTCCCCCTGATCCTGGCACACCCCGCGAGGGTAACCCTACCAACGGCTAGGGTTGCTAAGTTAACCCTAGACCCAACACGTGGCTAACACGTGTTAGCATGGGTGTCCGGTATGAAACAAGTCTGTTACGCCACGTGACCGGCTCATCCTAATCCTGGCGCACCGCGCGACAGGTATAAGATTATGATTTTTTTTATTTTTTAATTAAAATAAATGTTATTCGGGTCTGGTTTCGCATATACGGGGTATTTTAGGGCGGTTTTGAGGGTTGTTATATCCTCCCTGCCTAGTTTTAAATCTCGTCCTCGAGATTCACTTTGAATAGGTGTGGATATTTCCTTTGCATTTCAGATTCCAACTCCCATGTGTACTTTGGTCCTCTCTTTGAATCCCATTTCACTTTGACTAGAACCAATCTCTTGTGTTTGAGATTCTTGATCTTTCTATCTTTAATCTGAATAGGCTTTTCTACGAACTTAAGCTTTTCGTTTACCTCTATGTCTTGAAGAAGTATTACCAGTGATTCGTCTGGTAAGCACTTTTTGAGGTTACATACATGAAATACATCATGTATTCCTGCCATTTCCTTTGGCAATTGTAGCTGATATGCTATTGCTCCTATTATTTTGATAATTTCAAAAGGTCCAACATTCCGTGGGCTTAGCTTTCCTCTTTTACCGAATCTAACAACTCCTTTCCATGGAGAAAATTTTAACAATACCTTGTCTCCAACTTGAAATTCCAATGGTTTTCGTCTCTTATCTGCATAACTCTTTTGACGATCTTGTGCTACTTTTAGTCTTTCCTTGACTTGAATAATTTTGTCCGTTGTTTCTTGCACAATTTCAGGTCCAGGTAGTTGCTTTTCTCTAATCTATGCCCAACAAACTGGTGTTCGGCATTTTCGTTCATAGAGTGCTTCAAATGGTGCATCATTGATGTTTGTATGATAGCTATTGTTGTAGGAAAATTCTATTAAAGGTAAGTGATCGTCCCAATTTCCTCCAAAATCAATTACACAAGCTCTAAGAGCATTCACATCCAATCCACTAAAAATATACATACATTCCACTAAAAAACAACTCCTATATCAATATATTTCCACTAAAAACAAATACTTTTTCTCTCTCATTTTCAATATATATTACATTTTCTCTCTCCTCTACTCACAACCACTTTCAAAATATATTAAAAAATTATACAGGGTGAACAGTGTCCCCCCAAATATACAGATGAACAGTAACATTTTCTCTCTCCACTCACAACCACTTAAACCACTTTTTATAATTTAAAAACTCATCTCCCAAGATTTGGTGGATAGAATGTGAATGCTCTAAGCATGTCTTCCACTGTTTGGATTGTCCTTTCACTTTGTCCGTCCGTTTGAGGATGATAAGTTGTACTTAGATTTAATCTAGTTCCCATTGCTTTTTGTAAACTTGTCCAAAAATGAGAAGTGAAACGCCTGTCTCTGTCAGACATAATAGATAAAGGAATTTCATGCAATGAAACTATTTCATTTACATATAACTTGATTAACTGTTCCATACTGAAAGTTTCTTTCATTGGTAAGAAATGGGCAGATTTGGTTAATCTGTCTATAATCACCCAGATTGTATCATTACCTTTTCCTTTCTTGGGTAGTTTGGTAACAAAATCCATTGTTATCAATTCCCATTTCTAGATTGGCATTTCTAATTGCTGCAATAATCCTGAAGGTTTCTGATGTTCGGCTTTAACCTGTGAACATGTTAAACATTTAGCAACATAATTTGCTATATCCTTTTTCATTCCTATCCACCAAAAGTTCTTTCTTAAGTCTTGATACATCTTTTCACTTCCAGGATGCATCGTATATTTAGACTTATGGGCCTCTTCTAGAATTCGGCTTCGTAGGTTCCCTTGAATAGGTATCCATATCCTTTTCTTATGGAATCTCCAAATTCCATCTGCTCTTTTTTCTAATTCCTTAATCATTCCTTTTAGACCCTCAGCATTGTCCTTGATTGCTGTTTCCTGTATCTTTTTCACTTGGTCATTCAAATCTATATGCAGGTTTAGTCTAAAAGAGCATACTCTTTTTGGCTTTTCATTGTATTTTCTACTTAAAGCATCAGCTACTATGTTAGCTTTTCCTGCATGATAGTGGATATCACAATCATAATCACTAAGAATTTCCATCCATCGTCTTTGTCTCATGTTTAATTCATTTTGTCCGAAGACATATCTTAAACTCTTATGGTCCGTGAAAACAACAAACTTATTACCATAAAGATAACGTCTCCAAATCTTAAGGGCAAAAATTATTGCACCTAACTCTAGATCAAGTGTTGTATAATTCTCTTCATGATTCTTAAGCTATCTAGAGGCATAAGCAATTACTTTTTGACGTTGCATTAACACACATCCAAATCCTAACTTGGAGGCATCACAGTAGACTATGAAGTCTTCAGTTCCTTCGGGCAAAGCAAGTATTGGTGCGTTGGTTAACTTTTGCTTTAAAATCCTGAATGCTTCCTCTTATTTTGGTCCCCATTCAAACTTAACTGTTTTGCAAGTTAGTTTGATTAATGGAATGGCTATTCAAGAAAAATCTTGAATAAAATTTCAATAATAACCTGCCAGTCCAAGAAAACTTCTTACTTCTCTTGGTGACTCAGGGACTTTCCATTTGGTAATCGCTTTGATTTTGTGGGATCCACATGAATTTCTTCATGATTAACTAGATGTCCAAGGAATTGTACTTCTTGCAACCAGAATTCACATTTTGAGAATTTAGCATAAAGCTTTTCCTTTCTCAATAATGTCAAGAGTATATGCAAATGCTCTGCATGTTCCTCATTACTCTTATAGTAAACTAGAATATCATCTATAAAGACAATTATGAATTTGTCCAGGTATGGTTTACATATCTTGTTCATCATGTCCATAAATGCGGCTGGGGCATTGGTTAAACCAAATGGCATGATGGTAAATTCATAATGACGGTACCTCATTTTGAAAGCAGTTTTAGGAATGTCCTATTCCTGTACTTTCAATTGATGATATCCTGAGCGTAAGTCGATCTTAGAAAAGAATCGGGCTCCTTGAAGTTGATCGAATAGATCATCGATTCTCGGTAGTGGGTACCGATTTTTAATCATAACCTTTTCAATTCTCGGTAATCAATGCACATACCCATCTGTGACATCTGAGAGTTTCCGAGCATATTTTGAGTCCTCTAAACTTTATTGACCTTGTAGAGCCTTGAAAATGGCTTAACGGGGGTCAAAAGGGCCTAAAATGAGCTTAAACTAAGTGCAGGGACCTGAACTGTAATTATATGAAATTTTGCTGATCTGTTGAGCCCACACAGGCCGCGTAAGCCCATCCCATATGCTTACGCGGGCCGCCTGAATAGCCCAGCGACCAGAAAATGAATTTCAGCATTCTGTTTGAACTTTTGGGGCTGTTTATGTAGGATCGTTTTACCGACCAAGTGAGTCAATCAGAGATAATACACACTGTTTGAGAGGCGAAATCAAACAAACAGAGCTGAATCAGTACAGAATTGAGTAGAAAATAGAGAATATTACTTTAAGACACGTTTCTCATTAATATTTCACAAGAAAATCCGGTAGCAGTTCGGTATACAACTTCAGGTTCCGTGCCAAATGAGAAACTAGACAACCCTATTTATAGGCATCAGATTTCGCTTTAAATGACACATGTCATTTCAAGCGGAATTACATGATCTGATTTCGCTTGAAATGACAACGTGTCATTTTAAGCAGAATTACATGAAATAACATAAACTTACACTATAGACCCTTGTAAACCCTACACAAACATGACCTAGACTAAGACGTAGGCTATAGCTATCGTGCACCAACCAACTCCCCCTTGGATATTACCGGAGTCTTCATTCTGGTCTTCAGGTCTTTGCTTCACAGCGACTTGAATTTCTCTTCCCTCGGCTTAGGCTTTTTCAATAACAGCTTCCTAAGCTTCTCGTTCTCGTCCACTCTTTTCTTTTCTTCAGCCGCCATTCTCTGATTAACCGTATGTTTCAACATATTATCTTTGTCTTCACGAGCTTTATGTTCTTTCTCAGCTTTCAACTTTTCTTCTTTCTCGATCTCCCACCATTTTAATGACCATTTGCTATCAGCATTAATTCCCTTTTGAAAGCAAATAGATACAACTTTTTGAAATTGCATCGCCTGATCTCTATCTTCAGCTTTGAACCAGATTTTGTTTACAAAAAAACATTCTATGTCTTTGGCAGAGCAATTCACCAGCCATAGAGGATCATACACAAAGATTTCTCTAGTTTCATTCTCTGCTCTGTGCGTAATCACAGCTTCAGTCGACAGACAGTTGTATACCCAGCACACAAAACCTTTATGAAAATCCTGCTCCATTTTTGGCACAGGAATATTCTTCAACACTCTAGGCTTTTTCACATGCAAGATTGTCTCTTCATTCCCAGTCTCTGGATTTACCCTCTTCACTTTCTTCGGGTAATGAGGCTTCCAGTGTTTGAATCCATTTAAGGCTTCAAATTTAATCAGACCCCACACTGGTACATCAAGTTTTCTAACAGGATAGTCCAACGTTCTAACTTTCGACAATTCTTCTACATCCCACCATGGTAAAGACATGATATCATAAAGACGTTCAAAATATTGTACATCGTATTCTCTACGAATGGCATGAGCATTGACTTGAGGTAGAAAGCCCCAACTGATGATATCCCCCAGTGACACACCCCTGTCTCTGCTATAAAACTTCAATGGTCTCTTGAACTTTCTTTCATTAGACTGTCTAAACCACTTCTTTCTTTCTTTCTTCCTTCTGAGCATCTTTCACAGTACCATCGAAATTCTTATCTTTCAAAATTTCTTCTACTTTCCTTCTCAGCTCATCTGCGTTTGCTTCATTAAAGAATTCAAACAATGTTGGAAAGTTTGAAGTATCAACACTTTCAGAAGTTTCTTCATCAGTACAATCTTCAACTTCAACTCTGTCATAGTTATCTGCTTCATCAACATACTTGTACTCATACTCGGGCTGTTGATTGACATCAAATGCATTCAACTCCTCTTCAAAATCAAACTTGAAATTTGGATCAGCAATACGCGTCATTTCTTTAATATCAGTCATTGTATACGTATGCCTGAACTCACCTTCCTCTACTTCAGGCTCTAGACACAGAATAAACTTTTCAACTTTGTCAACGTTTTGATCATCAGTGTGCTCCCCCTCACCTTCAGCACTTTCATGTTCTTCATTCGCATCATCATGCATATAATCATCAACTTTTTGTTCATTCGATTTCTCAAAAACTTTAACAGCAGTAGCACCTTGATCGTCATCATTATCATTATCATCATCATCATCACTGTGGCTACTTGTAGAAAATACTACATCATCTTCATCATCTTTTTCTGCATCATCATCCTCATCTTCATCTTCTTCATCAATATCTTCATCAACATTATGAACATCTTCAAGTAAAACATCCTCTTCAAAGATAGCAGATACTATAGAAATAGGAACAGGCTGCTCAAAATATGTTTCAGGAGCATTTGATATAACAATTGCCCTTTCTCCAGAAATGCCTTCAATGCCTTTTCCCTTCTCTTTCATTTTAGCATCAATCTCTGCTTGTTTTTGAGCTATAATTTCTTCAATCTTTATCTCATCAAATTGTTGCTCAACAGATTTACCCAACATTTTTTCTAGCACTTTGTTGATCATATAAATCTCATGTTCTTTCTGTGCTTTAGCTGCCTCTAACTCTTTGTTTTTCAATTCAAAATACTTGTTCTGCTCATCTTTGCGAGCTTTCTCTTCAAGCAATTCAGTAATCTGAACTTTGATCACATCAATTTCAGATTCATCTGCTTCAATCTTTTTCATCAATACAGAGTTTTCAGCTTCCACAGTCTTAACACGCTTCTCAAGCTTTTTCTCACGATCAACCAACTTCTTGTTCTCAGCCAACACCTCTTCATATTTCTTTTCTAAACTCTTCACTTGTTCATCATTTGCAAAACCAAAATCACCAATGTCTTCAAGAGTTGGAATATTTGGAAAGTGTTTGTATCCAGAAGATCCAGGTGTAGTTTGAACAGGTGGTTGTGTGAGTGGTAGTGTTTGAAAGATTTGTTGTGAAGAAAGAACAGGTTATTCATGAATTGGTGTTTGTTGTGGTGGAGATGAATGTGGTGGTGAGAGATGTAATGGTGAAACATGTGGTGGAGGTGATGGTGGTGGTGTGGATTGTTTTGGTGGTGATTTATGTGGAGATTGTGGTGGTGATGGTTCAGGTGGTGGTGATGGTGGTTTACTTGTTTTTGTTTTTGGTGTGCTTTTGGGCAATCTCAGAATCAACTTTTTCATCTTTGGTGTAACCACTTTCTTTGCAGTTGCTTTCTTTTTGCTTCCAGAAGTAGGTGGCGTTTGAGATTCAATAACTTGCTCTGGAGACGGCTCGTACACATCATCATCTTTACCATTCCTCTTTCTCTTTTTCTGTTTCTCTTTCTACACAACAGACATGACTTTCTTGTAACGTTCAGTCTCGTCAATCTCATCTTCAGAAGAACTTGTTGTACTTTTATCAACATCGTCACTCTAAACATCTTCAGCAACTTTCTCTGGTTCAGCATTGAGTTCAGTAAGAGATTTCAACAACTTTGTAGATGCAGGAGACAAACGAACATCTCCTTCAGGATTAACTTCAGCTTCAGCTTCAACTTCAGCTTCTTCTTCAGATTCATCAACAAGCAAAGTCTTAGGAGTTTTCTTTTGACGTTTCTTGGGTTGTGAATACGAACCCTCTCCTTCTTGCACTTTAGGAGTTACTTTCCTACTCCCCTTCTTCTTCTCCTTCAAGAACCATTCATTTCGAGTCATCTTGAAATCTTTAAGAACTTTCAATTCATCTGCATATCCAGCTTCTTTCATCTCTTCTTCATTCCTCCAGTTCTGATGATTTACTGGATCTGGATCTTGATAATTGTTATCTTTAATGAAACCAAAGAACTCCGCTGTTGTAGTTGGCTCTGGATGATTCGGATGATATCTTGCCAACTGCTTCACAAAATCGTTATCCATATGAGATAGAATCAACAAATCATTATTCTCATCTCTTACAATATCAGGATAAGCATGATCAATCATCATCTGAACAAATCATGGATACAACCAAGAGCAACCACCATATTCATATTATAATCGCTCATAGCATCATATCCTCCCTTTTGGTGACTCAAAGCCTGCAACACTGAGTGAATCAGAAACTTTTAAGGCTTTGTAAACTTTGACTTCAAGTAATTTGCATTGTTCAGTGCTCCACTGTAACCCATCCGAAGCATACATCCTTTAACCATTTTCTCTGGGAATTTTGTTGGAGAATTCTTATCATCCGGAAAATCTATCACTTCTCGTACAAGTGCCTCAGAAATAATAATCGGTTTCTTTTCATCATTTAGCTTAACAACCGAATTGATCACTTTGCCCTTTTCATCATATGTTGCGTGCTTCCAAAAATGTTTGATATGAGATTTAAACACCAGATGTTGATTCGTCAACGCTTTCTGAATTGGCAATCTCCTCATGAACTCCAAAATACTTCTGAATTCTGACAGCTTTGAAATTCTCTACTCATCAAAATCACAACAACTGTTGTGTAGTGCATTAAACAACACTTGTGAAGGCTGAAAACAACAATATACAATCAAATTATACATTTAGAAAATTTTTCAAGTTAAGCATCATTCAAACGAAATCACATAAATGGAACCACATTGTGGTTTCAAACGGAATCACTTCAAACTAAAACACATGTTTTCAAGCGAAATCAGCTATTCCGTTTGAAAGTCACTTTCACAAAAATGCTCTTTCAAGCGGAATCAAAACATGTTATTCCGTTTGAACTTGTCAAAATCAATCCAAAAATTTCCAAGTCCTGATGATAAAATTGATGAACTGGGTTTGTTTATTATCAGATTCCGAGCATGTGGGTATAATTTTTATTTACTTTGATCCACAAATCAACCCTAGATCTAAGTCCAAAAAGTCTGTTCAATGTCAAAAATACAAAAACAAAGATCTGCAACAAATTAAGACCCTAAAACTGATCTACAATGAATTCCGACATCACCCATGTGATTATCTTTCATTTTTTATCAAATATAAACCCTAAATCTATGTTTTCTACCCTGTTCATCGCCGACACTCAGAAACAGTTAAGATCTGGTTCAAATTGGCCATCAATCTTACCTTCACCATGTTTATAGTTGTGCCAACCAACTAAAAACACAAGATCTAACAACAATCGGGCAGAATAACGACTAGAACACGAGGGTTTTGGGGTTTTGCTTTAAATCGCCTGAGAAGTGTCTCTGAAGCGGAATAAGAACAATGAACTATTCAAGCGGAATCATACCCCTATTTATAGACCATCTTATTCCGCTTGAAAATGACACAGGTATGTTCAAGCGGGATCACCACTCAAGCGGTATAACCTTTTCAAGCGGAATCATCCGTTTCAAGCGAAATTACATTTTCAAAATTTCAAATTTTTAATTTTTTCAGATTTTACCGACACACCCAGTTAACCAAGTCCAAGTTAATGACCTTGGTCAACTGTCTAGCCTGCCAAGTCCAAGTTAATGACCCTGGCTGACCAAATTATGAAGTTGCTGACTTTCTGAAACAAATTTTAGTTCAAATTAATGAACTTTTGAACTTTCAAGCAATTACCAATCAATTTTTCAGAATCTCCTGCTTACCCAAACCTCAAGATCCAGACATGTTCAGCACATAAGACTTTGATCTTCAGATCTCCAACGTCCGTTATCGAAAACAAGATGAAAAGCAAATCTTTTTGGATTTTAAAAATGATAAACAAACAGACAATATTTTTGGATTTTTGATAAGCAAGAAACTGTACACACAATATTTTTGCGAGTGTGTTAGGGGATCATATCAGCTTCCGAACAGATACAAGTACCGTTAAGCTTCAATTACATTTTCAGTATTAAACAATTTGCATTGATTGCCGATATACTGGTCCACTTAAATTTTCACACAATTTTCAATATGTTCAGGATACGAGTTTAGTGTTTTAAGGCTTAACTTTTACATGTGTACCACCTCAGAATATACTCCCATATCCAGATCCCAATATTCAGTCTTACAGGTGAGTATACCACAGATGATATCTGTAAGGGGTTAAATTGCGAAACCGTGAGAGCTCAGGTCAGAACTTCCGTTCAACAGAGAGATGACGGTTCGACTTTAGGTGGGTCCCCTTTAGAGGATCTTTTTTACAACAACATTGATTAGCAATTTTATTGTCTCATCATTTTTGCTGAGGGCGGCGCTATATTTCAAGCAAGCAGTAAAGTATTCACCGGGGACTAGGCCATTGCTTCCGCATTATCAGAAGTCCCGGGATAATACCCCAGATATCACTGAGTATAAAGACCTAGTATCTCAGAAAGATGGACCTTTCAAACAAGATTTCGGGGGATACCCATATATCCGAGAGATGTTCCCCACATAAAAGCAAGTAATTTTAGGTTTATATCCCGAACAAACTTACTAAATGTGTAAAAACCTATCGGCATATCATCTACAAGAGTGCTTAGCACATTTACACTTACATATCTTTTGCGTACTGCACTGTCTCACTGATGTACTATCATTTCCTCTTTATACACAAACTCATTTTACTTTTTCAAATGTTTTTGGATTTTGAAATTTTATCATGTTTTTGTATTTTTCTGCAAACTTTCTCCCCCTAAAAACAAAAACATATTTTTGGGTTTTTGGCTTTATCAAAAGTAGAAACACAAACTGTACAAAAAACTTGACAACATAACGCGGATCACATCAGATCGCCGTCCTCCTCGGCTTCACATTCAACAACCCTCCCAGAAAGCAAATTTTTCAGCCCATTTAATTTTAAAAGATAATTAAATCTCTTTTTGTCAAATGGTTTAGTGTAGAAATCAGCCTTCTGTTCATCGGTGTGAATATGTTCAATTCTAATCAGTTTCTTCTGGTGACAATCACGGATGAAATGATGTCGAATTTCTATATGCTTTGTTTTAGAATGGTGAACCGGGTTTTTAGTAATGTTAATCGCTGCCTCATTGTCCACAAATATGGGCGTGTCCAAGAACTGCAAACCAAAGTCTCGCATCTGCTGTTGGATCCAAAGGATCTGAGAGCAACAGCTTGAGGCCGAAACGTATTCAGCCTCGCACGTAGAGAGCGCTACTGAGGTTTGTTTCTTGCACTGCCAAGTGACTAATCGAGTTCCGAAGAACTGACAGTTTGCAGTGGTGGACTTAGAATTCTGTTTGTAGCTACCAAAGTCCGAATCAGCAAAACCTGTGAGAGAGAAGTCACCTGATCTAGGATACCACAAGCCGGTGCTTTGGGCAGCCTTTCAAATACCGTAAGATGCATTTCACGATTGTCAGGTGTGACTGGCGTGGGCTTGACAGATAACGGGCGCATAAACAAGTCGGATACATGATGTCTGGGCGAGAAGCAATAAGATACATCAAAGATCCGATTATCGAACGGTAATACGTTTCTTCCACCTTCTCTCCACTCTCATCTGGACAAATGCCGTGATTCTGAGCTAAGGGGGTTGATGCTGGACTGGATTGAGCCATGCTAAACTTCTCCAGAAGATCATTTACGTATTTAGTTTGATGAATGAAGATTCCTTCTGGAATTTTTTCAACTTGCAACCCTAGGAAGAACTTCATCTCCCCCATTGAGCTCATCTCGAACTTCTTTTTCATAACCACCTCAAAATCCTTACATAAATCATCATTTGTTGATCCAAAGATGATATCATCGACATAGATCTGCATGATTAGTAAATGGCCTGCAACCTCTTTTGTGAACAAAGTACTATCAACTATCCCTCTGACGAACCCGTTGTCCAACAGATATTGGAAAAGCGTCTCTTACCAGGCTCTCGGGGCATGGTGAAGACCGTAAAGTGCTTTGTCCAGAAGATAGACTTTGTTTTTGTGTATCGGATCTACGAACCCTGGAGGTTGACCAACATACACTTCTTCCTTAATTGTGCAGTACAGAAATGCAGATTTCACATCTAATTGGTATACTTTGAATCCTTTCCACGACGCGAACGCTAGGAAGATTCTTATCGCCTCGAGTCTAGCTACAAGGGCATACACCTCGGTAAAATCAATCCCCTCCTACTGACTGAAACCCTGTATAACCAGTCGTGCTTTATTTCGAACAATCACTCCTCTATCATCTCTTTTACACTTGAAAACCCACTTTGTCTTGATCAACTTTTGGTTTTCAGGAAGGTCTACCAATCTCCAAACTCCCAACTTTTCAAACTGTTGCAGCTCTTCCAGCATAGCATTCACCCAGCTATCTGCAGTCAAAGCTTCCTTATATGTTCTGGGTTCAATCTGTGAGATAAAACACTTAAGTGAGAATTCTTCTTGTAAAGGAGCGACAGATGTATAAAAACATGTAAGAGATTTGTTGATCTGGTCGCGTGTTTTCACTCCACTGTAAAGATCTCCAATAATTTACTCTGAAGGATGATAAGAGAGAGTTCTTGGCATGACTTCATCAGGCACGCTCACTTCCGATTGCAGATTAGTAATGTCTAGATCACCGGTGTGATCCTCAGCTTCAGTCGTAGCAACATTTGGTTCCTCGTAAAAAATCGGACCGTTTTCCAATTCTGAGTCGTTAGAATTATCAAGTGTTGGAGCTGGTTCCTCTGGAGGTTCGTGAGCCGTTCCACTTGGACCGGCCTCGTGAGCGTGTGTACCATTTGTAGGAATGTTTGTACCCACATCAGGTTGAGAAACTACCAACGGTCTTGGCATCTGATCTTGTACCATTGATTGTTGCTGTCGGTATAAGTAAGCAAGTTCCTCTTCACTTGGCTCTGTCGGAAGTTGGAAAGACTCCCAGAGTTTGTCGTAATCGAAAAGCAATCTTTGTCCGGGAAGTTGCGGTGGAGCTGTATGCTTCTGACAGTCTACATGCTGAACTTCAATTACCTTCTTCAGGCATGGAACAAACACTCTTTTCAGTGGACTCGCATATCCAACAAAGAAACCCTCATTGCTTTTTGCCCCAAACTTGCCATCAGGATGAATGAAAGTACATGGTGATCCGAACAGTTCTAAAAACTTCAAATTTGGCTTGTAGCGATGAAGAAGTTCAAAGCATGTCTTTTTGTATTTCTTCACAGTAAGAACGTGATTCAAGGTATAACATGCTGCTGCCACAGCTTCACTCCAAAAGAAGATCGGTAGTTTAGAATCAGCTAGCATCGTTCGAGCAGTTTCAATCAAGGTACGATTCTTTCTTTCAGCTACACCGTTCTACTGTGGAGTGTATGGTGCACTGAATTCATGAAGAATCCCTTTTTCGTTACAGAACTCGAGCATGCGGTTGTTCTTGAACTCCGTTCCTTTATCGCTTCTTATCCTTCTGATCGGCAGCTTATACACAGTTTCCATCTTCTTGAATAATATCATCAATGACTCAAAAGTTGTGTCTTTTCTTTCCATGCACACCACCCACGAAAACCTTGTAAAATCATAAGTCACCACAAGACAGTATAAGTCACCACTGATACTTTCCACATTGACAGGTCCAAAAAGGTCCATGTGAAGCCTTTCGAGTGGTACTCTGATTGAATTCAGCAACTTCTGAGGGTGTGACTTCTTTGTCTGCTTTCCTTTCTTGCATTCAACAAAATCATCATTTAAATGAAAATTTTTCAAATTTACACCTTCAACTAAATAATTATGCACAAGAAAGTTCATTTTTCTGACATGAATGTGGCCCATCTTTCGATGCCACATAATCGACTCTTTTTCAATTGCTTTGGATTTTGACACAAAACATTGTTTCTGATGATCTGTTGTTGTTGCGACACTCATATCAAGAATATATAAGTCATTTTCTCGTGGAGCTCGCAACAGCACCATATCCTCAGGAATTTTGAAACCAGGTTTTAAGACAAGACATTCATTTTTAGTGAAATGTACGGTAAAAGACTTGTCACAAATCTGTGAGATACTCAGCAGATTGTTTTCAAGTCCTATAATGTAGTTCACTTTTTCAAACGATATTACTCCATTCGTCAGAGTTCCTTGACCAACTATCCTTCCACCCTGATTCCCAGCAAATCCCACATATCCTCCGTTGAGAGATTTGACATCATAGAGCAATGCCAGCATTCCGGTCATGTGCCTTGAAGCTCCGCTGTCCATTATCCATTTCGAGATATACGACCTCGGCAGCCCCTACAACCATTAAAGCAATTTATTCAAACAATGACGCCAATGATTTCTTTACATTCAGAACACTTCCAAACACAAGATCACATGACTCTTCAACTTTCGGAAAGTTAAAAATGACATTTGGAATCACAGGTTTGACTTTTGGTTTTAGCTCCTCCTTCTTAATCGGAGGAAATTCCTCAAGCAACTTGTCAAGTTCAAATCCAAGTTTTTCAACATCGTCATCAAAAACTTTTGTTTCAACTTTCAAAACATTTTCCATCTTTTTCACTTCAACTGATTGTTTTGGTTTTGCCACCCATGATTGTTTTTCAAAAACTTTCATCTTTGGATAAATTTTTGAAGTCTTTTGGGTTTTCGAAGATTCGCCAATCTCAAAAGTTGATTTCAGCTTTTCTTCGGACTTCAAAGATTCACCTCTTTTCAAGATTCGAATGGGGAAACCATGGGTTTTTTACCCTTAACATCAGTTTGAGTTTTAGGTCTTGGTTTT
Source organism: Helianthus tuberosus (assembly GCA_030545235.1). Taxonomy (NCBI): domain Eukaryota; kingdom Viridiplantae; phylum Streptophyta; class Magnoliopsida; order Asterales; family Asteraceae; genus Helianthus; species Helianthus tuberosus. The sequence goes on along the minus strand of JARYGA010059718.1, from coordinate 6,578,467 downwards.
TGCAAAACAGGTTTTTCAAGCTTTTTAATGCTTTGCTTGGCCATGTGACCAATTTCATTGCAGCGATAACAAATTCTTTTGTCATATTCGACAAAAGTTGATTTGTAGGTCTCTTCTTTCAATTTCTTTGCTGCAGTGAAATCATCAATGGCTTTTTGACTGAAAATATACTCCTTTTCAGCATCAACACTAGGACCCTCAACAAAAATATCACACATCTTTTCCTTTGGTTTAAAATTCTTCTTAGCCATTTTCTTTTCAAATACCAACCCCTTTGTTTTTAAAGTTGTTAACATTTTTCTTGTGATTACCACCATTTCCTTCCCACACTTTCTTTCCTGAGTTGTTTGGCTGTGCTGTAACAAAAGACTTTTTGGGTTTTGAAAAGAACTCATTGTTGTTAACCTCAAAAATGTCAATTTTGGACCAATTTAAACACCTTTTCAACATTCTCAATTCTTGCATTTTGGATCGGATACTCAAAATCAGAATAAAGTTTGGCAGTTTCAATCATTGTGTAAACCACCATGATCGGATCATCATTCGCGACTTTGTCTGATTTTGGTATAAATCTGTCTAAGAAGTTACCATCTTCTTCAGTATCAGAAATAGAGTTTTCAAAATGAGTTTTCACAATCTCAGACTCCGAGTTATCACTTTCTTCGTCTAACACTTGGTCAACAACGGTTTTGATTACTTGTGACTCATCATCAGTGTCGGACGGAGAAAATGTAACATCAATGCTCTCAGGCAACTCATTCTCAATGGTTCTTAGTTTGAGATTCAATGCAGTTTCCACCCCATCTGGATACTTTTGAGTGTAATGATTCCACATTGGGGGTGGAACACTGTTAAAGGCAGGTGTTTCATCTGGTTGTCGTGGGACAATCTGATCAATCACATATGAAGATGCAACATAGCTCATCAATTTCTTATCAATTTTTTCATTCTCAATTTTTGTTAACTCTAACTCCTTTTTCAATGAAGCAATCGTGTCTAAATGAAAGTTGATTTCTACTTGTTTATCAAAAACTGTTGATTTTAACAATTTTGTGGCTTTATCATTTTCAATACTCTCTTTTTGAATCATTTTGATAGATTTAGGCAATTTGTCATAAGCTTCTTTTACTTCACTTAGATCAAACTTAATCGCATCAGTGTATTGTTTCATTTCCTGAAACTTTGTGTCTTTTTCAAGACATTCCATGCATGGTTTTGAACAGTTTTTGCATGAAGTTTCAGAAATTGAATCAATCTTTTCAACAATCTTTTCCTCTTGATCAATTTTAACATCCTGTTTACCGACACCATCAGACTCTAACTCAGACACTCCTTTGGTTTTGACCTCCTCACTTTCAGATTTCTCGTCAGACTCCTTTTGACCTGACTCTGTTTTGACCGACATGTTTTCAACTGACTCAGTATCAACAGACTCTGGTTTTACAGATTCTGTGTCTACCTCTTTCAGGTTGGCCATTAATGCTTTGTCAGCAATCTCTTTAAGTGTCTCTTCAGTCATTTCTTTGGATACATCAATAATCTCTTCAACCGGAGCTTTCACAACATCAATCTGTGGGCAAAAACCTGTTGTTGGCTCACTGAAGAAACCTGCAAAAGAATCAAACATTTTAGGAGGCATAATTGATTTTAAAGAACTAGCTAAAACCTCCTGTTCGGTTTGAAAATAGTAGGCTTCTTCAACAACTTCTTCGAGATCAGCCAAACTTTCCTTAGTTACATCTTCACTAACAATTTATGTTTCAACAGCACTATCTGGTACCTCCACAATCTTAGCCAACATTGCTCTACCCTCAATGCCCGGGATATACTTGTCCCAACTGAAACCTTCAGCTACCTTCTCACCATCTTGGTTGACTATAAGAGCTTTTTCCGGCTTGTTTTCAATCTGAGGTCTTTGAACAACTGGTTATTGATTTGTCTTGTGATAGATCGCCTGTCTTTAGTAATCGTTGGTAAATGGATTATGATGATTGTTGACCACTCTATTCGGACACTCCCTCTTAAAATGCCCTTTCTCTTTACACTTAAAACACGTCACTTTGGACTTATCAAATGTCACACCCCGACCACGTGTAACATACAAAATGTGGCGGAAAACATCGGGGAGTGTTGTAACAGAATTAATTGTTTCATAACCATGGCATACAAAGTTGTATTTATTTATTAACACAAGAGTTTAATTGTTTCAAACAGGAATTTAAAGAGTTCAGAACATAATTAAACATAGTCTATCTTCTTTTAAAGTCTCTAAGGCACAGGTCCGCCCTAGTGTCATGATCAACATCCTAAGGAAAAGCTCCTGAAAACACATGTGAAAATAGGTACGTCAGCATAAAAATGCCTGTGAGATACATAGGTTTTGTAAAGATAGGATTCATGACTTATGTTTCAGAAAAATGTTTAGTCATGAACCTTGTAATTTGCTTTGTCTTGTAAATCATTTGAAAACGATAAGATCAGATGATATGTATAAGTAAATGTAAGGTTAAATGATTAACCATGTAAAATGAGTTTGTATGAAGTAAGATGTTTGTTAACAATGTCTTGTGAAAAGTATGCTATTTGTATAAAACGCTATATGTCTCAATATTGAAATGATTCAAATAACGTTACGACATGTAATACCATACAAACACTTATATATAGGAAGTACCAGCGGCGTATCCACCATGCTTGTATCATATTACACACGCATCGTTACTTAATCACTTAATCAAACCAAACCAACCAATGTAAGATGTCTATGTCTAAACCAATTGTCAAATGTATTGGATAATATGTCAATGTGTTTATGTCAAGATGTAAATCATGTAGTGTAAAACAAATGTCAATCATGTTATGTGTCAAATGTAAATCATGTCAAAATGTCTATGTCAAATATCCATGTCAAATGTCTTTGTCAAATGTCTTTGTCAAATGTCTTTGTGTAAAATGTCTATGTCAAAATGTCATGTATGGCAAGTGAAATGTCTCAACTAAACCATATGCACAAAAACAAAGTATTGAAGTAAAACATGGTTTAAATCAATATTATGTCTTGTGGAAAATGCATGCTAATACTGAATATGAACATTTATGCGGTATTGTGAAAATGCATACATCCAAGCCTTGTGACTGTGGTGATAAACCCTTAAACAAATTAAAGGTCTATCTGTCTTATATCATCGAATTCGGTCATTCCTTTCTGTACCCTTTCCCTGGGATGTCCGGAACGGGAGTTGTCAATTCCTATAGTACCACTACCTACTAACGAACGGCGTAGCTAATGTTAATGAATGTATTGTCCCATGTAAACAAACCAAATGTCATACCAAAATGTAAGCATGTGAAAACAATGCACTAAGTATGTAATCAAATGAACATACATAGCGTGAAATGTCATGTAAAACGATGTACTAAGTAATGCACACAATGGGCACACCTAGCATGAAATGTCATGTAAAATGATGTATTAAGTAATGCACACAATGGGCACACCTAGCATGAAATGTCATGTAAAACGATGTACTAAGTAATGCACACTATGGGCACACCTAGCATGAAATGTCATGTAAAACGATGTACTAAGTAATGCACACAATGGGCACACCTAGCATGAAATGTAATGAAATCATGTACTATAGTGTACTAACGAACATAGCAGGTATATGATGTGAAAACAAGAAAGCATGAAAGTAACAAGTAGGCTGAAAGTCATCACAAGAACTTTGATTTGAGAAACTCTAAGTTGAAACTATTGTTTCATACCTGAGATTTTTGAATCGAAGTTAGCATTCGGGGACCCTTCGTAAGTATTCTTTCATTCTTTTCCTTATTTTATTACTTTTCGAGTCAGAAAGTCAAACATTGTTTGACTTTCAGCGTTGACCAGTAATGGTCAATGCGAAGTTCGTTTGAATTACGACGGAATGCGCACAAGCGCGAAAAACGATCCAAATGACGTGACGAATGGATTTTTCTTATGGAAAACACTAAAATATAATATAGTCATGCTTACATAAATTTTTGGGTGTCCGGATGTATTCAGAACGTAAGTTATGCGCGAAAGTGCAAACTTGTGCACTTTTTGACACTTTTAGTCCCTGAATGACCCAAAAGTTTATTTTAGCACACCGAACCCCTCAAAGCCTATTTCTAAGCTATGTAAAGGATATTTAAGATGTGTTTAACTTATGGTCATGTTCCGGAATGTCTGTTCCAGTACGAATCGTCATACTTTCGCAGTTTGTCAAGTTTAGTCCCTGTAAGCGAATTAACTTGTTTTTGCCATACCAAAGCCTTCAAAACTTATTTCTAAGTTATGTAAAGGTTATTTAAGGTATGTTAAGTATATGTTGCTGTTTCGGAGTATTTCTCGCATTAAACTGGGTACGTTTATGCACCAGTTTGCGTATAACTCTCAAGAAAGCGATATAGAGTTTGAAATTGGATAAAAGTCAAAACATGAAAAATGTAAAACATAACAAAACAAACATTGGGATCAAATAACATTGTTTTATTGATAATTGTACTGTTCACAATGATTACAAGCACAGATGTTACAGTCTCCCCTACTTGTGGAAATTTCGTCCCGAAATTTATTTAGAAGAAACTCGTGGAAAAAGATGTGGATATTTCGCCTTCATTTGATCTTCGCGTTCCCAAGTAAACTCGGGTCCACGTTTAGCTTCCCAGCGAACTTTTACCAAAGGAATGCGCTTGCGTTTAAGCCACTTGACTTCACGTTCCATTATTTCCACTGGCTTCTCAACAAATTTCAGTGTTTTGCCAACACGAATTTCGTCAAGCGGTATGTGGAGGTTCTCATCAGTTAAACACCTCTTGAGATTGGACACGTGGAAAGTTGGATGAACATTTCCAAGTTCAGGAGGTAACTCAAGTCTGTAGGCTACCTTTCCGATTCTTTCGACGATCTTGAATGGTCCAACGTATCTAGGTGCAAGTTTTCCTTTCTTTCCAAATCTGATCACACCTTTCCAAGGTGATACCTTAAGTAATACTCGATCACCGACTTGAAATTCCAAGGCTTTGCGTTTTGGGTCCGCGTAAATCTTCTGACGGCTCTGAGCTGCCTGAAGGTTATCGCGAACTTTCTTGACCTTATCTGTTGTCTCTAAATTGAGGGCAGGTCCAGTAATTTGGGCCTCGCCGATCTCATTCCAGCAGACTGGTGAACGACATTTTCGACCATAGAGAGCCTCGAAAGGAGCCATTTTGATGCTAGTGTGATAACTGTTGTTGTAGGAGAATTCAATCAATTTAAGATGTGAATCCCAACTACCACCAAAATCGGTCACACAAGCTCTAAGCATATCCTCCAGAGTCTGGATTGTTCTCTCAGATTGACCATCTGTTTGCGGATGATAAGCTGTGCTCAGATTAAGTTGGGTCCCCATAGCAGATTGCATGGTTCTCCAAAAATGAGAAGTGAAACGAGCATCCCTGTCAGAAATGATGTTCAAAGGAACACCATGTCGTGCTACTATTTCATCCACATAGATTTGAGCAAGTCTGTCAGCAGGAAAATCCTCACGGATTGGCAAGCAATGTGCTGACTTTGTAAGACGATCAACGACTACCCAGATGGCATCATGACCTTTCTTAGTGCGTGGAAGTTTGGTAACAAGATCCATAGTAATGTTTTCCCATTTCCAAACTGGGATCTCTGGTTGCACCAATAAACCAGATGGACGCTGATGTTCAGCCTTAACCTTAAGACAAGTAAGGCATTTTGATACGTATAAGGCAATGTCTTTCTTCATACCAGGCCACCAATAGTGAATACGAAGATCCTTATACATCTTATCTGAGCCCGGATGAATAGAATAACGAGACTTATGGGCTTCATCCATAAGCAAGGTACGAAGGTCATCCTGGCTTGGGACCTACAAATGGTCCATGAAGTAATACAATCCATTGTCCTTCAGTTCCAAAGCAGGTGTTATGTGGTAAGGAAATTCCTTATCCATCAAACCTTGAGAAACACAAGATTGTTGAGCCTGAGAAATGTGTGCTTGAATATCAGATCGAGATTGAATAACAGATTGAACACGAACACAATGAAGCTTAGTTCGTTCCTTACGACTCAATGCATCAGCTACGACATTCGCCTTACCAGGATGGTAGCGAATTTCGCAGTCATAGTCGTTTAAAAGTTCAACCCAACTTCGTTGCCTCATGTTGAGTTCTTTCTGGTTGAAGATATGATGAAGACTTTTGTGGTCTGTGAAAACCACACACTTTGTACCGTACAAATAGTGTCTCCAGATCTTGAGAGCAAAAACAACCGCACCCAACTCAAGATCATGAGTGGTGTAGTTCTTCTCATGAATCTTCAACTACCTCGATGCATAGGCTATGACTTTGTTCCTTTGCATCAGAACACAACCAAGACCCAATTTCGATGCATCACAATACACGACAAAATCATCATCACCCTCAGGCAATGATAGAACAGGCGCATCGCAAAGCTTCTGCTTCAAGTGTTGAAAAGCTTCCTCTTGTTTGTATCCCCAGTAAAAGGGCATTTTCTTCTGAGTTAGAGCAGTTAGAGGAACTGCAATCTTCGAGAAGTTTTCTATGAAGCGGCGATAATAACCCGCTAGACCAAGAAAAGAACGAACTTCAGTAGGAGTAGTAGGCGTATCCCAATCCTTAATCGCACTGATCTTGGAGGGATCTACATGGATACCTTGTTCGTTGATAATATGCCCCAAAAATTGAACTTCTTTAAGCCAAAATTTACACTTGGAGAATTTGGCGAAAAGTTGCTCTTTCTTTAGGAGTTCCAGAGTAAGACGAAGATGTTGCTCGTGATCAGCTCGCGTCTTAGAGTAAATCAAGATGTCATCAATAAAAACAATGATGAACTGATCCAAATAAGGTTTGCAGACCCTATTCATTAAGTCCATGAAAACAGCCGGAGCATTAGTCAAACCGAATGGCATGACTGTGAACTCATAATGCCCATAATGAGTACGGAATGCTGTCTTGGGAATATCTTCTTCTTGTACACGAAGTTGATGATATCCGGATCGTAGATTAATCTTCGAAAAATAAGAAGCGCCTTGTAACTGATCAAAGAGATCATCGATGCGAGGTAGGGGATATCGATTCTTGATGGTAAGCTTGTTAAGCTCACGATAATCGATACACATCCTAAAGGATCCATCCTTCTTCTTGACAAAAAGAACGGGAGCACCCCAAGGTGAAAAGCTAGGACGGATAAAACCTTTGTCAGAGAGCTCCTGAAGCTGCTTAGACAACTCTTGCATCTCAGATGGTGCAAGACGATATGGAGCTCTGGCAATGGGGTTGGCACCAGGTACGAGATCAATACGGAACTCGACTTGGCGTGTTGGAGGTAGACCAGGTAAGTCTTCAGGGAATACTTCAGAATAATCCCGAACGACAGGAATATCTGAAATAGACTTACCCTTGCCTTTATCTTCTGTAACATGTGCTAAGAAAGCCATATAGTTCTTCCGCAGATATTTCCGAGCTTTAAAACAAGACATGAGTTTGAGACCACCGGCAGGTTTCTCACCTTGAACTTGTAGGATCTCGCCTGTCGAAAGCGGCACACGAACAATCTTCTCAGAACAAACTATCTCTGCGCGATGCTTGGATAACCAATCCATTCCAACAATAACGTCGAAGCTTCCAAGTTGCATAGGCGTAAGATCGATAGGAAAAAGATGATCGTTAAGGTTCAACTGGCAGTTGTGAAGAACAGAATCAAGAATAATGGGTTCACCACTAGCAACCTCTACTGTCAAAGATTTACTTAGTTTTGTTCTAGACACGCGAAGCATCGGCTCAAAAGACAAAGACACAAAACTCTTGTCGGCACCCGAATCAAAGAGAACAGATGCAGGCTGATTATTAATAAAGAACGTACCGTTCACCACATTATCGTCTGCCTGCGCCTCTTGGGCATTCATGTTAAAAGCTCGGCCTCGAGCCGGAGCCTGATTCTGATTCTGGTTTGCTAGCCTTGGGCATCGGTTTCTATAGTGGGTCAGATCCCCACAGTTATAACAAGCACCAGGTGGGTATTGTGGACGTGCAGCTTGACCCTGTTGCTAAGCAAGAGGCTGAGCAACTTGTTGAGCCGGGTTCTGAACCGCGGGATTCTGAGCAGACCGACAAAAATTGGCAAGATGGCCTGACTTCCCACAGTTAGTACAGAAACGGCATGGAAGTTGCGGCTGGTGGTGACTGTTGCATCTATTGCACAAAGGTGCATTCCCTGAATAGGGTTTCTTCGCTGGAGGCTGTGCGGGTTGGTTGGGAGCTGCCTGGTTAGCTTGGGCGGTGACAACATAGTTTTGGGAAGCCTTACGCTTCTTTGCCCTCTTCGATGAACCAGAAACCTTTCCATTCCCGTTTTGACCTTTCTTGCTATCCTCCTTCTCAACCGATTGTTTCTTGCCCTTGTCACCCTTCCTGTGCAGCTTATTCTTACGAATCTGCGACTCAGTCAATGTCGCCGATAACTCGATCGCCTGACGGAGTGTGGCAGGGTTACTACCAGTAAGGATGTCTTGTACCGAGTCAGGTAGACCATCGATGTATCTCTCGATAGCCTTGTCGAGTGGGGTGACCATTGTTGGGTAAAGCAGACTCAACTCCTCAAACCTGTCAGTATAAGCCCTGTGCTCACCACTATCTTGCTTCAATACATCAAACTCTTTCTCCAACGCTCGCTGCTCATGACGAGGACAGAATTCCCTCATCATAAGGGCTCTAAGTTCAGCCCATGTCTGTGCGAGAGCAACTTCGGCACCTCGGTCTCTCATTACCCCATTCCACCATGTAAGAGCCCTCTTCTGAAACACGCTCGAAGAAAACTCGACCTTGCGATTATCTGGGCACTGCACGTGGCGAAAAGTATTCTCAATGCTCTCAAAACACTGAAGAAGCCCAGTAGCTCCTTCAGAACCACTAAACTTGAGTGGTTTAGCCTGATTAAAATCCTTGTATTTGCATGGAACATTGTTGTTGTTGTTGGCCTAGTTCCATTGAGCAAAGAGATTTGGAAATTGAGCAGCCATCTGCTGCGCAATGATTTCTGCCAATTCAGTAGTTGCTATCTGGTTCTCGCGTCGAGGAGGCATTCTAAAAGAGGAAAACATGAAAGGAAACGAGTGAGATGTTTGGATGAAGAGGATGAGATGAAACAAAATCAACAAAGCAAAGATGGTGATCATTCGTCCGCATTACCAAGCAAACAAACGAATCACAGTGACTAATCAAAGTAAATGGGTCAAAAATAATGTATAATGAAGACATGCTCGCCTATAAGTGAACACTCATCCCAAGAATTCCCAGGTAAGCACAACTGGTCTCGCGTCTGATGAGATGTATACGAAGTGCTTGCCTAGACAGAAAACCCAGAATACAGGCATTCACCCTTCCAGTTTGCACGTGTTCACATTATTTAAAACTCAAAACCTTGACGGGATTTTAAAAATTTGAAGGCACAAGGCCAAGAATTTTAGTTAAACCGAAAGGGTTCAAAACCTTACAAAAGAGGGTTCAAAACCTTGTAATAAATTATCCAAAAACAGATGATTGTTTTTCAAAAATCGTTTCGGAAAAATATGGTTCTTGTTTTGATAATCACCTAAGGATAGGTGATGTGCATGTTTTAAGATCTAAACACAAGATAACTTGTGTTAGGGTCCTAGAAAAGTTATAGTCTAGGTCAAAGCATTACTAATAACCTAATTCCCTATAACCATTGGCTCTGATACCAACTCTTCTGTCACACCCCGACCACGTGTAACATACAAAACGTGGCGGAAAACGTCGGGGAGTGTTGTAACAGAATTAATTGTTTCATAACCATGGCATACAAAGTTGTATTTATTTATTAACACAAGAGTTTCATTGTTTCAAACAGGAATTTAAAGAGTTCAGAACATAATTAAACATCGTCTATCTTCTTTTAAAGTCTCTAAGGCACAGGTCCGCCCTAATGTCATGATCAACATCCTATGGAAAAGCTCCTGAAAACACATGTGAAAATAGGTACGTCAGCATAAAAATGCCTGTGAGATACATAGGTTTTGTAAGGATAGGATTCATGACTTATGTTTAAGAAAAATGTTTAGTCATGAACCTTGTAATTTGCTTTGTCTTGTAAATCATTTGAAAACGATAAGTTCAGATGATATGTATAAGTAAATGTAAGGTTAAATGATTAACCATGTAAAATGAGTTTGTATGAAGTAAGATGTTTGTTAACAATGTCTTGTGAAAAGTATAATATTTGTATAAAACGCTATATGTCTCAATATTGAAATGATTCAAATAACGTTACGACATGTAATACCATACAAACACTTATATATAGGAAGTACCAGCGGCGTATCCACCATGCTTGTATCATATTACACACGCATCGTTACTTAATCACTTAATCAAACCAAACCAACCAATGTAAGATGTCTATGTCTAAACCAATTGTCAAATGTATTGGATAATATGTCAATGTGTTTATGTCAAGATGTAAATCATGTAGTGTAAAACAAATGTCAATCATGTTATGTGTCAAATGTAAATCATGTCAAAATGTCTATGTCAAATATCCATGTCAAATGTCTTTGTCAAATGTCTTTGTCAAATGTCTTTGTGTAAAATGTCTATGTCAAAATGTCATGTATGGCAAGTGAAATGTCTCAACTAAACCATATGCACAAAAACAAAGTATTGAAGTAAAACATGGTTTAAATCAATATTATGTCTTGTGGAAAATGCATGCTAATACTGAATATGAACATTTATGCGGTATTGTGAAAATGCATACATCCAAGCCTTGTGACTGTGGTGATAAACCCTTAAACAAATGAAAGGTCTATCTGTCTTATATCATCGAATTCGGTCATTCCTTTCTGTCCCCTTTCCCTGGGATGTCCGGAACGGGAGTTGTCAATTCCTATGGTACCACTACCTACTAACGAACGGCGTAGCTAATGTTAATGAATGTATTGTCCCATGTAAACAAACCAAATATCATACCAAAATGTAAGCATGTGAAAACAATGCACTAAGTATGTAATCAAATGAACATACATAGCGTGAAATGTCATGTAAAACGATGTACTAAGTAATGCACACAATGGGCACACCTAGCATGAAATGTCATGTAAAATGATGTATTAAGTAATGCACACAATGGGCACACCTAGCATGAAATGTCATGTAAAACGATGTACTAAGTAATGCACACTATGGGCACACCTAGCATGAAATGTCATGTAAAACGATGTACTAAGTAATGCACACAATGGGCACACCTAGCATGAAATGTAATGAAATCATGTACTATAGTGTACTAACGAACATAGCAGGTATATGATGTGAAAACAGGAAAGCATGAAAGTAACAAGTAGGCACATGTGTTCCACCCCAAAACAGTTTGGAAAACAGTAAAAGAGGGGTTCTATGTACTCACTTGTGATTGCTCAGATGTCTAAAGATAACCACCAAGTAATGCTAGAGATCTCGGAATCAAACGGCACCTAATATTGGTAACTATGTTAATAAACCGGACCTAAATCGGAGGACTGGGTAGCATTAGGGTTTGTAAAACAAATGAGTGTAGGAACTCATGTGATATGGTTTAACAAAGCCTACATGATAAATGAAACTTAACCTAAGTCTTATCGACCCATTACGATCCGTTTAGGTAGCTTATGCTACTTTAACGCATCGTGTGCGTAAAACGCGTTCGGAACGCCTAACCAGCCCTATGACAAGTGTTATATGCCTAAACATGTTACATAATCAGTTATGTGGCAAAAGTTTAGGTTACATATGCTAAATTACCAATTATGCATGAAAAGGGTATTCTGGTAATTTACCTAAGGCATATAAACAACCTATCATACAACTACTCAAACGATGTGACCATAGGGTATAACCTCGGAAGGTTATTCCCTACCTACTATGGTCACCTAATGTATTTGGTCGGATCCTAATGATCGACCAAATGGGTCGAGTTCGAAGGTATAGACGATTTATCAGATCGCCTACCCTACGACTCTAGACAACGTGGTAATCAGTGGGCATAGTCCCAAGGGACTATGACCAACGTGATTACACTCACGTTGCGAAGTTCAAACGAACTTCGCATTGACCATTACTGGTCAACGCTGAAAGTCAAGCTGAAAGTCAAACAAAGTTTGACTTTCTGACTCGAAAAGCAATAAAATAAGGAAAAGAACGAAAGAATACTTACGAAGGGTCCCCGAATGCTAACTTCGATTCAAAAATCTCAGGTATGAAACAATAGTTTCAACTTAGAGTTTCTCAAATCAAAGTTCTTGTGATTTTGAAGCATGGGGGGTGGGGTATTTATAGTAAATGGTCCACCGTTAAGATCGTTTCATGGAAAACGTGCCTTAATCCCACCCGTACAAGTGTCGGGACCTTATGGTGACTAAAATTCCATCCTTATCATCTGACTAAGCAAGTTAGAACATGTGGTGGAGGATCAAACAGCTGCAACTTGTGATTAAAAACATTGAATCTGATCAGGAAGTCGGACGCGACCCGCTTCAGGATGTTCAGAAGCTCAGGCGGGCCGCCTGGCAGTTGCAGATCAGAAACAACTTTCAGAAGTTACAGTTTTGGTCCCTGCACGTGTTTTAAGGCATTTCCGACACTTCTAAGGCCCGTAAAGCCAACTTTAAGGCCCTAAAATGTTGCCTAAACATTGTGGACATGAAACATGCTCAAAAACATGCCGGATGTTGGTTCGTTTGGTCGTACGAACGCGATGTTCGCTTAATTACGACGGAATGCGCACAAGCACGAAAAACGATCCAAATGACGTGACGAATGGATTTTTCTTATGGCGAACACTAAAATATAATATAGTCATGCTTACATAAATTTTTGGGTGTCCGGATGTATTCAGAACGTAAGTTATGCACGAAAGTGCAAACTTGTGCACTTTTTGACACTTTTAGTCCCTGAATGACCCAAAAGTTTATTTTAGCACACCGAACCCCTCAAAGCCTATTTCTAAGCTATGTAAAGGATATTTAAGGTGTGTTTAACTTATGGTCATGTTCCGAAATGTCTGTTCCAGTACGAATCGTCATACTTTCGCAGTTTGTCAAGTTTAGTCCCTGTAAGCGAATTAACTTGTTTTTGCCATACCAAAGCCTTCAAAACTTATTTCTAAGTTATGTAAAGGTTATTTAAGGTATGTTAAGTATATGTTGATGTTCCGGAGTATTTCTCGCATTAAACTGGGTACGTTTACGCACCAGTTTGCGTATAACTCTCCAGAAAGTGATATAGAGTTTGAAATTGGATAAAAGTCAAAACATGAAAAATGTAAAACATAACAAAACAAACATTGGGATCAAATAACATTGTTTTATTGATAATTGTACTGTTCACAATGATTACAAGCATAGATGTTACATCAAAACCAAGCTTTTGATCCGGTCCTGACAAACTGTTCCTACCCGTAATTTACATAAATCTTTGGGCTCTTCTAACCAAGCTAGCCATTCCCCATTTAATTTCAATCAGCTCTAGCTCCTCTGGATCGATTTGATCGTAATCCTCCTTTGTCATGTCTGGATTACCGATCCTACTTGCTACCAATCTCTCATACGACTCTAGAACGGAAGCTAACAGTGCTATGTGTTGCTTTGCAGCTGCTTCTGTAAACTCTTGTCCATTTTTGATGTTTACAGCAATGTTACACTGTATCCCAGAAACATATCCCTGATTGTTCGAGCTTGATGAGCTTTGTGGAGACATTTGTTCTGAAGTCTTGTGATTCGGCTCATAACTAGCAAACGGTGAAGGCTTGTTGTTGCTTGATGTACTAGACGAAGCACCGGATGTTGCATCTGCACTAAACCCTGTTTGAATCTTCGGGCTTAGATTTGTTGTTGCAGGTGAACTGCATTTGTAATATAGTGAAACATCCTGTTGAACATTTGCAGAATTCATCTGTTTAATCTTTTTTAACTCTAACTCATATGCTTCGATCTTCTCTATGAAACCACTAAGATTCAAATTAACATAATCCGAATTGTTTTTCAACATCATCAAATAAGTACCACATTCATCGTATGGCAATGCATCTGCCAATTTATCGATCCACTCCTCATTAGTTTTTTTTTTATTTCCAATCTCCCCATCTCCACAACTAGATGGCAGTATCTTTCAATCAATTGTTTTGTAGTTTCACCTTTCATACTAGTGAAGATGTCAAATTGTTTCTTTATCTAAGCCTTTTTGCTTTTGATCATGGACACACTCCCTTGAAACTTTAATTGCAGTGACTGCCAAATAGATTGAGAATTATCCTCATGCTGCAACAACACCAAGATATCCTCTTTAATCGCATGTTGAAGAATACTCACCATCTTCTTTTTGGCCTTAAAATCTTCTTGTTCAGCTTGTGTCAAACTACCAATCAACTTCACAAGACCCAAACCATCTGTCGGAGGAACATAATTCGATTCAATCTTCATCCAGCAATCAAAGTGGTTTGCTTGAACCCATGTCTTAAACCTTCCAGACCAACCCGAATACTCATCGATATTCATCCACTTAGGAGGTTTCTGCATCGTCCCAAGTTCATTCTCCATATTCACATTTTGTACAATACTGCCTGATGTTTGTGCTGCCGTCAATCCCCCACCGGCAAAGAAGTTATAAAAATCTTGAATTTCCATTTTACGAAATTAATTAACGAAAAAAATTTTAAATTTTGAAAACTGGTTATTTTTATATGAAAACACTTTCTACACGAAATGAACTTCAAACGAAATACCACGAGTGAAATAGACTTTCACAAAAACATGCTTTCAAGCTGAAACAGGTTTCAAGCGGAATACGGTTTTAAGCGAAATCAGTACTTTCAAGCGGAATCAAGTGATCATTCAAGCGGAATCACCAACTCAAGCGGAATCAGGTGACTTTCAAGCGGAATCACTTATTTCGCTTGAAATTACTTCAATTTTCAAGCGGAATCAGATCTTTTCAAGCGGAATACCTTATTTCGCTTGAAATTACCACAAATTTTCAAGCGGAATCAAAAGACTCGTTCAAGCGGAATAAGGTTTTCAGTCCATTTTTATCAGTTTTAATCCGAATTTTGATCTGATTCTCTCAAGGGTTTGTTAAAACACAGTTTTACACACAATATCAGAAATATCAGAAATTCAGTCCATTTTGTCCGTTAAAATGTCCAAAAGTCCAAGAAAGTGTAGAAAAAGACACTGATTCAAGTGTATTGGCTCATAACTAGCTCTGATACCAATTGTAGGATCGTTTTACCGACCAAGTGAGTCAATCAGAGACAATACACACTGTTTGAGAGGCGGAATCAAACAAACAGAGCTGAATCAGTACAGAATTGAGTAGAAAATAGAGAATATTACTTTAACAAACGTTTCTCATTAATATTTCACAAGAAAATCCAGTAGCAGTTCAGTATACAACTTCAGGTTCCGTGCCAAATGAGAAACTAGACAACCCTATTTATAGGCATCAGATTCCGCTTGAAATGACACATGTCATTTCAAGCGGAATTACATGATCTGATTTCGCTTGAAATGACAACGTGTCATTTCAAGAGGAATTACATGAAATAACATAAACTTACACTTTAGACCCTTGTAAACCCTACACAAACATGACCTAGACTAAGACGTGGGCTATAGACATCGTGCACCAACAGTTTATGCAATTTTCTGGTGTGTTGAGCAAGTTTAAGTGTTCTCCAAGGTCTCTAATCAGTTCCTAACACATGTATGGCTATGATTTAATCCTTGATGGCCACACAAACACATGGAATGATCTTGTTCATCATGCTCTAGTATAAATAGCTTGCCAAACTTCCTCATTCCTGGCTCATTCCTCTCTTATCTCTTCTCTAATCTGATTTGGGAGCTTTCTCAAGTGATTGGAACTTCCTCTCTGGTTTTCTTATATCATTTCTTCAAGCTTTGGACTCCTGTATGTATTCTTTCATTCTTTTTCTTTATATTAGTGCAGATAGGCAAACAGTTTGACCAACAGTTTGACTTTCGGTTTTGACCATCAATTGGTCAAGTCAAAGTTCAATTGAACTTTGCAACGTGATTGTAATCACGATGGTTATAATCCTAAGCAATTATACCTACTGATTACCACGTTAACTAGGCATAGTGACGAGTCAAAGTTTCGGTCAAAATGCATTTTAGCACGCATTTTGCAACGAAGCTACTTTTAGGTATCAAAACACTTTGTTTTGATACCAAATCAGTTTTATAAGTTAGTTAAACATGTGTTGACATGTTTAACTCGTCACTATTAGTTTAGTGCTTGTTTAGGGTCGTAAGTTAAGCGGTCTAGACAACCGCTTAGACTTTCGAACCCGACCCGTTTGGTCGATCATTAGGATCCGACCAAGCATGATTAGTGATCATAATTGCATAGCGAATAACCTCTGAGGTTATACCTTATGATCACCTAGGATTGGTTTGTTATTTGTTAAGTAGCTTGTATGCCCATAGAAAATGACCAAAACGCCCTTTTGAAGCATAAATCCGTATCTTGCATACGAGAACATATTTTGACATGTAAGACTTGACATAGCACATAGTTAACCATCCGAACATAGTTTCGCGCAAACGACGCGTTATAGTGGCTCAAACTACCATAACGGGTCGAAACGGGTCAAAAGCACTTAGGTAGACTTTCAAATCAGAATGTAGGGACTATTAAATCATACCATATGAGTTCAAATACTCATTTGATTTATAGAACCTCATTCTATCCTATCTCCCGATTTAGGATCCGATTATTAACATAGTTACCTATATTAGGTGCCTTGTTGATTCCGTGATCCTTGGAGCTTAATTTGATCTTATTCTCAAGACTAATAAGCAATCCCAAGTGAGTACATATTTCCCCTCTTTTACCGCTTTCAAATATTTTGGGGTGATTCACATGTACATACGTGTTACTTTCGTGCTTTTCATGCTTTTATGACATAAACATGCTAATTTCACTTAGTACGTATCTAGTACATGCTTTCAATTATGTTTTGCTATGTATGTTAAGCATGCTAGCACATTGATTTATTACACATTTGTTACATATGTTTACTTAGCATATGTACACATTGTTTTACATGACATTTCTGCTATGTATGTTTATTGAGCATGCTAGCACATTGTTTTACATGAACATTTCTACCAGGCATGTTTACTTAGCATTCCTAGTACATGGTTTTCACATGCTACATTGGTTATGACATTTGGTATGTTCAATCGGGACAATAATACATTCATTAACATTGATCACGCCGCTCGGTAGTATGTAATGGTACCATAGGACTTGACAAATCCCGTTTCCGACTTCCTAGGTTTGTTTGGAAGTTGGGAATGACAGAATCTGATATATATAACTTAGATAAACCTTTAATTTGTTTAAAGGTTTATCGCCACAGTTGCAAGGCTTGAATGTATGCGATTAACATTACTGCATAAATGTTTGTAATCATAAAGCATCGTTTTCTGCAAAGCATAACATTTGATTTAAACTTAGGTTTATTCAAAAAGCTTGTTTTGTACATTTTCCTACGGGGTTGAGTAGATTCTTTTATTCACCGTACATGACATTTGTTTCACATTGGCATTATTACGTAGTTAAGTAGGTACTTGCTACTTGCTATGCATTTCATTTGGTTATACATGATACATGTTACACATGACATTGAACATGGTTTATACATATGCATTTTGACATTTAACATGACATTTTGGTTGGTTAATGATAAGTGACTTATGTAACGGGGCTATGTGTTATATGATAAAAGCATGGTGGATACGCTGCTGGTACTTCCTATATATAAGTGCTTTAATTGTATTATGCATTGTTGCGTTATCTAAACCACTTGACAGAAACATGAAACATTTTATACAAAGACACGACATTGTTTTACAAATTACACATTTTATACAAATTCATTTTTACTTGGTTATTCATTTAACCATGCATCATCCTTTTATTATCATTTGATTTTCACATCGATTTTAATAAGATTTATTAAAGGAAAGCAGTTTTACAAGGTTCATGACTATTTTTGTAAAACACTTCTTTCAACTACAAGTCATGAATCCTACATAAACAAAACCTACGTATCTCACATGCATTTTTATGCTGACGTACCTATTTTACATGTGTTTCAGGTGCTAATGCATGATGATGTTTGTGCTTCACTTAGGAGGACTCGGGCCTTAGTGACTTAAAAGACTGTTAATTATGTTATTTTAATTTGAACTCCAAGACAATGTAAACTCTTTATTCAATAATACAAAACTTTAATTTCCATGGTTGTTGAAACAATAATTCTGTCGCATCACTCCCTGACGTTTCCGCCGCGGTTTTGTTGTTTTAACGCGGTCGGGGTGTGACACCATCGATCCATCTTTCTTCTTGACAAATAACACCGATGGTCCCCATGGCGATGAACTAGGCTGTATGAAACCTTTACCTAAGAATTCATCCAACTATTTCTTCAGTTCCTGCATCTCCATTGGTGCTAGTCGATATAGTGCTTTGGCAATCGGTGCCATTCTAGGTATCAGGTGAATTCTAAATTCAACCTCTCGATCTGGTGGTAATCCAGGTAACGCTTCTGGAAAAACATCTAAGAATTTAGATACTATGGGAATATCTTTTAATTCTTTTCCTTTAGTGTTAATGATTATTGAAATCATATACACTATTCCTCCTTTCCGTGCATAACTTGCAGCTTTCATCATAGAGATGAATTTTGTTGACCTTGTTGACTTATCTCCCTTAATTGTGATCCTTTCGCCCGTTGGCTTACTTACTTGTACCGACTTTTGATCATATAATATTTGCGCCTGATTGGCTACCAACCAATCCATTCCTAATACGACGTCGAATTCGGCTAGATTAATTGGAAGAAGGTTACCAGTAAATCTATGATTTAAGATTTCTATCCTTTCTTCCTGCAGGATGTGAAACTGTCACTTTTCCGTACATTTCGTACACTAAATGAACATTAATTTATGCTTTAATGACTTTGCATGATCTAGTTTACAAGACAAATGAACTTTTGATTTCTGTTATATACATACAATGGCATTTCAAGATACAAGACTTTATTCGTTGCTACATGCAACACAAGATAGTTCTAATGATACACAGAACAGAATTGGCACCGTTACCAGACAAACTAAAAATGCTGACGATGTTCAGCACATAGACAGACAGTGTTTTGAGGCCCGGTATGAGACAGAGACTACATATTACACTAGCATAGTGCGTAGGAAAGTAAGGACCATAAAACTGCCTTTCTAGATGAAAGACAAAGTGCCGAAAAGTGCCTAAAAGTCACTTAAAGTGCAAAATTCTGCACTAATCAACAAAATTCAGCATTTTAAAATGCTAGTCACTTGCAAAAAACATGACAAAATGGTCCTGAATACTTTCCTAAGTGTCAGGAATTAAAAGTGTCACTAAAAGTTACATAAAAGACACTATACGGAATAACTTAGCACTTTAACGGAACGGTATCCAACCGAACAACCGGACATTACCCGGAACACTAAAATATTGCTAGAAGCATTGTTTTTATTTTTCTGAGCTAGTATTGGTTCCCGAAC
This sequence comes from Helianthus tuberosus, assembly GCA_030545235.1. Classification (NCBI taxonomy): domain Eukaryota; kingdom Viridiplantae; phylum Streptophyta; class Magnoliopsida; order Asterales; family Asteraceae; genus Helianthus; species Helianthus tuberosus. The sequence continues at coordinate 6,558,782 of JARYGA010059718.1, read as the reverse complement.
ACTTTAACATATTAGAGAATGCAAGTAACACATTAAACACTAGACATAACATATAACACCCTAGCTAATTACCCACTTAACATTACAAATTACATTTTACCCCCCCCCCCCCCTATGCTAATTCAAGGACACATGTGGCCTACCAAAATCCCCACAATCTAGCTAAGATCTTGCATAATCCTAAGAGATCTAGTAGAAGATATGTGTTGTACTATAGGTGACATAAAACCCAAAGGTTAATAAGAAAGTATGGTTTATAAATATACACATCAAGATCATTCACCACACACTAAAACACCTACTCCTCTTCTTCTTCCTTGTGTTCTCGGCCCAAACATGGCACCCACACACCACCCTTTTCAATCCAATCCCGTCCATTTAAAGGTTATCTCATGGTGTAACAAGGTGCTTTAGGAAGCTTGGTGCTCACGAAACTTGAAGGACCTCACCCATTTGCTTTTATCCACTCCATCTTCACACTTGTTCTTCCCTAGCTTTAAGCTAGTAGTAAGATCATCTAAACCCTTGTTTACTTCTATTTTGCTTGGTTAAAAGAAGTATTATGTTAAAAATCATAAGAACATCAAAAGACATAAACTTGAATCATAAACATGAGACATACATATGATGAAATATGGATGAAATAATATTGTTTAGTATGTGAATGATGATTGCTTGTTGATATCTTGAGATGATGGTGATAATCATCACATGAAGCTTGCTAGATGGTGATTAAACACATAATCTAGCAAGTAGGAAAAATGATTATGTAACAACATAAGATAATCATCTTCTAGTGAAGACATGAACTTGAAAAATAAAATGATTCTTGTAAAGTAATAAACAAAGTGAACTAGTAAACTTATAGATCCAAGATTTGTGAATGATTTTTTTCTAAAAGAACCAAGTTTATAAAGGTGATTTTTGAAAGATCATGGTTATTACTATACCTACACTATATTTAGTGACAAAATAAGTGTAGAAATACTCTTGAAACAAGAAGAAGTGATAAATAAACATTTTTGAAAAATGAGTTTACAAGTTGTAAACATCAAGAACCTTCAAGAATGGAGTTTACCAAATAGTAAATATATTTTGGAGGGTAACAAAGGCTACTAAATACTTTACCAAGTTACTACACATTTTTGTGAAAAATCAAGTTCATGTTATTAGGTAAAATATATATAGTTTTTACACTTGGTAAGTGTAATATGGTTTAGTGATTTGTTGTTGATTGTTTGAATGATTTTCGAAAAGAAAACGATATGCTAAATATCATGGACACCTTCTTTTTCAAAGGAAACTATCGCGAAATTTTCTAAAAATATAAACACTTAGAAAATACTTTCTAAACAAGTGTTTATATGTATGTCCTAAACTTTGGTGTTTCCAAATAAACTTTGTCATAGATTTTGTACAACAATACAAGTATCGGAGGTTGGTTTTGGTAAACAAAAATGGATAAATATATATATCTAGGATATATATTTTATATTAAGACACATTGTGTGTGCTTATGTGTATACTTTGTGTATTTGTTGTATTATTTTATGATTTAAAATAATATAACTTAACAAAATCCCAAGAATCTACAATCCAAAATAATACCAAAAATCACAAGGAACAAATATATAAGTTACACGCTTAATAATGCGAAATCGAGCGCAAGAACGTAACTTATAAATATATTTTTGGCAAATATTATTTTGGATACAAGGACTGAAAACATGATTTTTGAAAATATTACAAGAGTAATATTGTATTTTCGACAAACAGAAAATGTGCTATTTTTGGAAACTGCAAATACGAGAATACAAATACACAAGTATGAAATACTCCCACCCTTGGGAAGGAGATACGAAAATAAATACTTGAGAAGTGTTATAACTTGGGATAATAAGGAAGACATAAAAGAAACGTAAATCAAAACATGAATGCTAAGGCAAGGCACTGCCCACTCGTCTAATAGACCCTAGCACATTGTAGGTAGTCTTGTTTGCTGACGAGATTTGAGTTACGAGTACGAAGACGTAAAACAGTGAGTTCATGCTCCCCCTTTTCTTTAACTGTTTTTGGTTTTATAACTCTCGGGGGTGAAATACATGTTACAAATATTACAATGTTTACAAATGGTATGATACAAAAACAAGAAGCACTCTTGGTGAGAACGAGTACCAAGTATGATGCGTTTTAAGGAATGATATATGAAATGTCTATGAAATGCCTATGAAAGGCCTGTGAAATACTAGATCATGTGAGCATAGACTAGATATTGAAATGCCATTAATACATAATTAGGGACGAGGGTTAGATCTAACGGGTACGGCCAAACCCCACTCATGGTCACAACTAGTACCTAGTAGTGCTTCGGAGTCCCAGTCGAGGGTAATCGACGCAGTCGAGGTTAATCGACGCAGTCGAGGTTAATCGACACAGTCGAGGAAAATCGACAAGGGTATAAGCCATTACGAGTGCTTCCCGTGTCCTCAAGGGGTCATAACAAGTACTCCTCATGTCCTCAAGGAGTCATAACAAGTACTCCCCATGTCCTCACAAGCCTTAATGTCCTTGTACAAACATTCATTTAGTACGTTCATACACGTTTTTCATACCTGTTTACAAAGGAGTCTCTCAAAGATTTTACAAGAATACTTTATTGGTACAAGATTTGTACCACAAGAATACCTTATTTTACAAGAATACTTTATTTCACAAGAATACTTTATACAAGATACATACCATGTTTCAGACAAGGTATACAAAACGCATGAACTCGCTCAACTTTTGTTGACGTTTTCCAAAATTACATGTATTTCAGGTGACAGGATGGATCTTGGGCGCGAGTGTCATAACTAGAAGTAAATTTCAAGTATTAGATGTCCTCCACTTTTGTTGAAGTGTAACCTAGACGAAGGTTGTGTTTTAAAACTTAAATAATAAGTGTTTGTAATACTCAAATTTCATGAATGGATGAACATCGTTTTGATCATGTAGTTGTTTATTACGATTGAATGCAATGATATTAAACAAGTGACACATCATACGCTTCCACAAGAGACAGGGTGTGACAGTTTGGTATCAGAGCTTCGATTGTAGTGAACTAGGATTCCTTCTTGAGTCTAGACTACAATCACTAGAGTTCTCTCACAAAAACATTTTTCAAAAAGGTTTTCATTGCATTCACGTAAGCGCCAAGATCCACGAGTCAAACACTTTTCAAAGAAGAGACAAGGCAAGGACATTAGTAGGGAATACCCTCAAGATAAGGTGCCAATTAAGACATAGTCTACACGAGTTAGACTTGCCAAAGATAAAATACACTCTTGGTGAAAACTAGTACCAAGTAGTGTTTTTGTCGTAAATCGACAACTAGAAAAATGACCCCCCCCCCAAAAAAAAAACGAGAGTTATACGTGATATAATGCATCAAATTGCTTGTTTATGCTAAGTAGCATATTTGTTATTGATATACATATATACGAATAAGTGTACGGAATAAATATTGACGTGAATACATACAAATAAGTGTACGGAATGATTATTGACGTGAATAAGATACTTTCGACTCCGACTCCTATTACTATACGTAATTCGCTCGATGAAGCTATCGACCTCGCGTTCATTGCAAGGCTCATGACTGGAGCGATTATCAAACAAGATTCTGAGCTTTCTTCCGTAGGAAATGGCTGCTCTTCTCTCTCGATCGTGAAGGTGCCTGACTACGGTGATGATGACGAGGCAGATGCGGCAACCTAGAACGAAATCTTAATCAATGGGACGAGATCCTTGCGGCTTATGTGAAGCATGATTAACGACACACTTGACCAGAAAAGGAAGATGAAGTATTCATCTTGAAGGTGCCCCTCCAACTACTAGGAATTCTGTTTATTCCTATTTCATTAATCATCGTGCCTATACGCGCGTAACGATAAGGAGTGTTAGCGTGTGGACCACTGCAATAGTCCTTTCCATGACAGAGGTATAAGGATAGTAGTGTCCCCTCCTAGATTGATCATCTGCTTGAACGAGAGAAAATTTAGGGTAACTGTACAAGACAATTTATTATTACGGGGGCCCACGTAATAACAACTTGTAGTGCATGGAAATCCTGGTGGACTCTGCGGGTCAAGTTAAAGATCACCATCCCTCCAAAAAAATAATCTATAGGTGTTCACACCTTCATATGGTAGAACAGTACCTAGACCAGTGCTTTAGCACTTTATAAAGTAGGAAACCTGTCCTGCCTACTTCATGTATAAGACGTTTGAGAAACAACATTTAAGGAAGTGAAGATGGGCAACATTCAAAAAGATTCAGTGACGTTACACTTTCTATCACCTCTACACGAACAACCCCATCTCTGGGAAAATATACACATCAATAAAGCTAATATAGCAGGAAATAACTGAAACCTAAATGACCGAGGCGATGTAACCTCGAGTTCATTTTATTACAAACAATAAGCCAAGTTGGCAAGCCTATGTGAAGGCTCAGTAATTGTTTCCTCGCTCATACATTGATTATATATACATGTGAAATTGGGTGATTACATGATGGCTTATGGTGCTATGTACCTCATAGACAATTATGGAATATTGTCTAACCTACTTCATACCTTTTGACAAAAGAGAATGCCACCCAGACGTGATACAAAAACCAGTACGTTACCAAGAACAGAAGCTGAGCTTCAAGAACGAATCTCACAGGCAATTGCACGACATGAAGCCCTCTACTCCGAACATAGCGGTGGCACTTTCGGAAATAACCCTCTAACTGGTTGCACCTATAAACAATTCTTGGACTACAAGCCATTGAATTTTGATGGCACAGGAGGTGCCATTGCATTTGTTCGTTGGTCAGAAAAGACTGACACCATTCTAAGAATGAGTAACTGTTCGCCCTAGCAGAGTGTTACCTACATCTCAGGGTTGTTTTTGGATGGCACACTCTCCTGGTAGAACCTTCAGGTTCAGACCCTTGGTGCAGATGCTGCTTATGCACTGATCTGGGACGAGCTCAAGGAAATGATGGAGAAGAAATATTGTTCTAGGGCCGAAATCCAGAAGCTTGAGGTGGAGTTCTGGAACTTGAAAATGGACGGGCCGAAGATCCCCGAATATGTCCAGCAATTTCACAACTTGTCTAGGGTCGTCCCCTACTTAGTCAAACCGGAATTCAAGAGAATTGAACAATTCATTTGGGGACTTGCACCTCAAATTAGGAGCTTGGTTACTACCTCAAGGCCTCCAACCATCGCAGACGCTATCGATTTAAGCGTTACACTTACTGAAGAAGCTCTACGTGCGGGAAAATTTTCGGAATCTGAGGAGAACAAGAAAGAGACTCATGCGGAGTCATCAGGCAATAAGAAAAGGAAGTCTTCGAACCTAAAGGTGGGCACCCAAGTTAGCTATGGAAGCTCTAAAGCAAACAAAAGAAAGTAAACCCGCCGCATGACAGGAAAGTTTCTGGAACCAGTAATAAGGTTGGTGATAAGATTTATTCGGGAACTAAGCCGAGGTGTGAGGAATGCACTTTTCACCATAAAGGTCGATGTCTGAGGCCTAAGTGCGGAAAGTGTGGAAAAGAAGGGCACAGCAAGGACGCTTGTTGGGCGAAGGACCCAGATGGAAGAAATAAGAGAATACCAGGTTGCTACAGATGTGGTGAAGCAGGGCACTTTAGGAAATATTGCCCTAGGAAGAAACAAGCAAGGAAGGGTTTTCACGATCGAAACTCGTGAAACACACCAGGATCCAGATGCGGTTACGGGTACGTTCCCTATTAACCAACCCTATGCATCTACTTTTAATTAATAATGGCATCAACTTTAAACTTGCATGCTTAGAAACTGCTTGGCCTAGTTTCGAGTAAAATAGACTGTGACACCTGTGCCTCCACGGCCATCAAACAAATACCAAACCAATTAAATATTGTATTTCATACTTGGGATTTGTATAAATATGTGTATCGTTTTCACATATCAATTCTTGTTCGATTTCAAACTCTAAATCGCTTTCTGGAAGGTTATACGCGCACCGATGCGTAAATATAACCAGTTTAATACAATAAACACTCTGGAATAGTGACATAGGCTTAACATACCTTAAATAACCTTTACATAACTTAGAAATAAGTTTTGAATGGTTTGGTATGCCGATATCAAGTTTCCTCTAAATAAAATTTCGGGACGAAATTTCCTAAAGTAGGGGAGACTGTGATACCTGGGCCTCCACGGCCATCAAACAAATACCAAACCAATGAAATATTGTATTTCATACTTGGGATTTGTATAAATATGTGTATCATTTACACATATCAATTCTTGTTCGATTTCAAACTCTAAATCACTATTCCGGAGTGTTTATTGTATTAAACTGGTTATATTTACGCATCGGTGCGCGTATAACCTTCCAGAAAGGGATTTAGAGTTTGAAATCGAACAAGAATTGATATGTGCAAATGATACACATATTTATACAAATCCCAAGTATGAAATACAATATTTCATTGGTTTGGTATTTGTTTGATGGCCGTGGAGGCACAGGTGTCACATAGACGTCCCGTATTCTTTAGAAATGGGCATATAGAAGGCTAGTTTAAGCAAACGAAGCAAGTAAGGAATTATATTCTAGGAACTCAGAAGGCCGAAACCTTCTGTTACCATTGACTTGCGAAGTCATAAAACGATAGTCAGCATGGATTGGATACCCAGGTATAGAGCCTGAGAACATCCCCGTTATGGAAGAAATTCCAGAAGCCTTTTTCTAAATACTTGCCAGGAACGCCCCTCCACAGCGACGAGAGGAGCTTAGGATAAATATCGTGCCAAGAGCGGCACCAGTAACAAGATAACGCCTCACCAAATAGTTCCGTCCAAGAAGCATGAGCTTCCGGTATAACTGCAAGAGCTGCTAGATAGAAGAAATTAAGAACATCCTTAGTTAAGGACATGAGGAGAAGGTTGACAGTCTCCACTTTGCATAAATTCCAAAGAACTGGATATCAAGGATTGGTATCATTTGCCAAGGACTAATGACATGAATAGACAAATCGTCAGGTTATAGTTACCACTCAAGGACCAACTTGAGGACAAGATGTCCTCCACTGTGAATACAAGAAGGAAATATCCCTAAAACAGCCTTTAGGACTCGCTTCGAGCATTATGAGTTCCTTGTCGTATCATTTGGCTTAACACATGCATCGACAATGTTCATGGACCTCATGAATCAAACGTGTAAGCCATACCTAGATAAGTCATGATTATACTTATTGACTACATTCTTATATGGCCAACGACCAAGGAAGGTCGTGAGCAACAACTGCAAATTGCCTTGCAACTCTTAGAGAAAAGAACAGTTATGTGATGACGAAAAGCGGATTTCAAATTCGCGAAGTGAGAAATTTAAGTTCCATGGTGGATAAGAACGAAATTCATACCAACCCTGCAACCAAGAGCTAAGGAGCTAGAGTTGCAATTATGTGACGCTTCTCGACAAAGTCTCGATTGTACGTCGATGAAACGAGACCACAACATTGCATACGCGGCACATTGATTAAGGAATCATAAGAAGAAACCTTGAGCTAGATACAGTAATTGCGCGCCGCAAATTTGACGTCATTACCTGAAAGAAAACGCTGCACGATCTTTACTGATCACAAGGGTTGCAGCACACCGTTGATCGTAAAAACTTGAATACTAACGAAGATGGACTAAGCTACTGAACGATGCAGACTGTAGATACGTGCTTGTGAGATAAACTTTAATAAAAAGTTGGAACACTCACTCGCCCTTAGTAGAGTTTTCCTATAACAGTATTTATCACACCGCCGTTTAAACCGCTTCGTGTGAAGCTTCAGATGGAACATAATAAATCGATCCCCGTCGTGTTGATCAGAGACCAGGAATAAACAATCTACTGACCTGCGTTGGTTCAGGAAAAACTAGAGGCAATCCGTTTAGATATATGAACATATCAAGGCAGCCCGCGGAATACAGAACGATTACGCCGATGAGCGGCGGAAATCGTAAGAATTTGAAATAAGAATAATGGCTTTAATGAGAGCCTCGCCTAGAGAAGGCATGGTGTGAATTGGAAAATGTAAAGGTTGGACCCCCAGTGTCGGGATCGGAACCATTGCTCACAAGATGAATCTTCTAGAAAAGATCCGTAGTGATCACGACACATTCTATGTCTCTAAGGAGTCTGACTCAAGGAACAGTCGTAGTTCCCCAAAGAAGATTCACGTCAATGACAAATGACAAGAAATACTATAAAAACCTGTTAAGGTTTTAGACCAAGAGTCCACAATACTATAGAAACCTGTTAGGGTTACGGACCAAGAGTCCACAAGATACAGAAAAGACATGATTGATTTACTAGAGCATGATAGAATTTATAACGTGGCCCAGAAATTACATGGGAACATGAAGACAAATCATGAATCTAAGTGACCATATTTGTTTCACAACTCCCCTGCGACCGATGGCATCACTTGAATTTCGGGACGAAATTCTTTTAACGGAGGGAGACTGTGACAACTGTCACTTTTCCGTACACTAAATGAATAGTAATTTGTGCTTTAATGACTGTGCATGATCTAGTTTACAAGACAAATGAACTTTTGATTTCTGTTATATACATACCATGGCATTTCATGATACAAGACTTTATTCGTTGCTACATGCAACACGAGATACTTCTAATGATACACAGAATAGAATTGGCACCGTTACCAGACAAACTAAAAATGCTGACGATGTTCAGCACATAGACAAACAGTGTTTTGAGGCCCAGTATGAGACAGAGACTACATATTACACTAGCATAGTGCGTAGGAAAGTAAGGACCACAAGACTGCCTTTCTAGATGAAAGACAAAGTGCCGAAAAGTGCCTAAAAGTCACTTAAAGTGCAAAATTCTGCACTAATCAACAAAATTCAGCATTTTAACATGCTAGTCACTTGCAAAAACATGACAAAATGGTCCTGAATACTTTCCTAAGTGTCGGGAATTAAAAGTGTCACTAAAATTTACATAAAGGACACTATACGGAATAACTTAGCACTTTAACGGAACGGTATCCAACGGAATAACCGGACATTACCCGGAACACTAAAATATTGCTAGAAGCATTGTTTTTATTTTTCTGAGCTAGTATTGGTTCCCGAACACTTTAACATATTACATAATGCAAGTAACACATTAAAAACTAGACATAACATATAACACCCTAGCTAATTACCCACTTAACATTACAAATTACATTTTACCCCCCCCCCCCATGCTAATTCACGGTCACATGTGGCCTACCAAAATCCCCACAATCTAGCTAAGATCTTGCAAAATCCTAAGAGATCTAGTAGAAGATATGTGTTGTACTATGGGTGACATAAAACCCAAAGGTTAATAAGAAAGTATGGTTTATAAATATACATATCAAGATCATTCACCACACACTAAAACACCTACTCCTTCTCTTCTTCTTCCTTGTGTTCTCGGCCCAAACATGGCACCCACACACCACCCTTTTCAATCCAATCCCTTCCATTTCAAGGTTATCTCATGGTGTAACAAGGTGCTTTAGGAAGCTTTGTGCTCACGGAACTTGAAGGACCTCACCCGTTTGCTTTTATCCACTCCATCTTCACACTTGTTCTTCCCTAGCATTAAGCTAGTAGTAAGATCATCTAAACCCTTGTTTACTTCTATTTTGCTTGGTTAAAAGAAGTATTATGTTGAAAATCATAAGAACATCAAAAGACATAAACTTGAATCACAAACATGAGACTTACATATGATGAAATATGGATGAAATGATATTGTTTAGTATGTGAATGATGATTGCTTGTTGATTTCTTGAGATGATGGTGATAATCATCACATGAAGCTTGCTAGATGGTGATTAAACACATAATCTAGGAAGTAGGAAGATGATTATGTAACAACATAAGATAATCATCTTCTAGTGAAGACATGAACTTGTTAAATAAAATGATTCTTGTAAAGTAATAGACAAAGTGAACTAGTAAACTTATAGATCCAAGATTTGTGAATGATTTTTCTAAAAGAACCAAGTTTAAAAAGGTGATTTTTGAAAGATCATGGTTATTACTAAACCTACACTATATTTAGTGACAAAATAAGTGTAGAAATACTCTTGAAACAAGAAGAAGTGATAAATAAACATTTTTGCAAAATGAGTTTACAAGTTGTAAACATCAAGAACCTTCAAGAATGGAGTTTACCAAGTAGTAAATATATTTTGGAGGGTAACAAAGGCTACTAAATACTTTACCAAGTTACTACACATTTTTGTGAAAAATCAAGTTCATGTTATTAGGTAAAATATATATAGTTTTTACACTTGGTAAGTGTAATATGGTTTAGTGATTTGTTGTTGATTATTTGAATGATTTTTGAAAAGATAACGATATGCTAAATAGCAAGGACACCTCCGTTTTCAAAGGAAACTATGGCGAAATTTTCTAAAAATATAAACACTTAGAAAATACTTTCTAAACAAGTGTTTATATGTATGTCCTAAACTTTGGTGTTTCCAAATATACTTTGCCATAGATTTTGTACAAGAATACAAGTATCGGACGTTGGTTTTCGTAAACAAAAATGGATAAATATATATCTAGAATATATATTTTATATTAAGACACATTGTGTGTGCTTATGTGTATACTTTGTGTATTTGTTGTATTATTTTATGATTTAAAATAATATAACTTAACAAAATCCCAAGAATCTACAATCCAAAATAATACCAAAAATCACAAGGAACAAATATATAAGTTACACGGTTAAAAATGCGAAATCGAGCGCAAGAACGTAACTTATAAATATATTTTTGCCAAATATTATTTTGGATACAAGGACTGAAAACATGATTTTTGAAAATATTACAAGAGTAATATTGTATTTTCGACAAAGAGAAAATGTGTTATTTTTGGAAACTGCAAATACGAGAATACAAATACACAAGTATGAAATACTCCCACCCTTGGGAAGGAGATACGAAAATAAATACTTGAGAAGTGTTATAACTTGGGATAACAAGGAAGACATAAAAGAAACGTAACTCAAAACATGAATACTAAGGCAAGGCACGACCCACTCGTCTAATAGACCCTAGCACATTGTAGGTAGTCTTGTTTGCTGGCGAGATTTGAGTTACGAGTACGAAGACGCAAAACAGTGAGTTCATGCTCCCCCTTTTCTTTAACTGTTTTTGGTTTTATAACTCTCGGTGGTGAAATACATGTTACAAATATTACAATGTTTACAAATGGTATGATACAAAAACAAGAAGTTACGAGGTGGTGAAATACATGTTACGAGGTTAATCGACGCAGTCGAGGGTAATCAACACAGTCGAGGGTAATCGACACAGTCAAAGGAAATTGACACAATCGAGGTTAATCGACACAGCCGAGGAAAATCGACAAGGGTATAAGCCATTACGAGTGCTTCCCATGTCCTCAAGGAGTCATAACAAGTACTCCCCATGTCCTCGCATGCCTTAATGTCCTTGTACAAACATTCATTTAGTACGTTCATACACGTTTTTCATACCTGTTTACAAAGGAGTCTCTCAAAGATTTTACAAGAATACTTTATTGGTACAAGATTTGTACCACAAGAATACCTTATTTTACAAGAATACTTTATTTCACAAGAATACTTTATACAAGATACATACCATGTTTTAGACAAGGTATACAAAACGCATGAACTCGTTCAACTTTTGTTGACGTTTTCCAAAATTACATGTATTTCAGGTGATAGGATGGATCTTGGGCGCGAGTGTCATAACTAGAAGTAAATTTCAAGTATTAGATGTCATCCACTTTTGTTGAATTGTAACCTAGACGAAGGTTAAGTTTTAAAACTTAAATAACAAGTGTTCGTAATACTCAAATTTCATGAACGGATGAACATCGTTTTGATCATGTAGTTGTTTATTACGATTGAATGCAATGATATTAAACCAGTCACACATCATACGCTTCCGCAAAAGATAGGGCGTGACACAGGATTTCGCTTATCTTGATAGAATCTCCATTTGCAGTCTCCACCAGACAGTCTTGGTGAAGTTTAGTTAATGGTTGATTGAGAAGTTTGCAGAAAGAAGTATTTACGAAACTTTGGTTCGCACCAGAGTCGAATAATACTTTAGCATCAACATCATTAACTAAAAACGTACCGGCAATCACATCCGGGATCATCTTGGCTTCTTCGGCTGTCAGAACGAATGCTCTGGCATTCTTCGTGGGTCCTTCTGCTGTCTTTGCTTTGTTGGTTGCTGCTAGAGCTAGTTTTGGACAGTTCGGCTTATTATGACTAGCTTCTCCGCAGTTGTAGCATATTCTGGCACTAGCTTTCTTCCTACAATCTTCTTCCTTATGTCCTGGTAACTTGCAAAAGTTGCAGGATACAACACACTTTCCTGAGTGTTTCCTTTTACAGAACTTGCAGTAGGGCAAAGAGGAAGAACCTGTTCCTTTCCCGTGATAGGAATTATCATAACGTAGTTCTTTGGTAATCTTTTGGGCTAGGTTCTTTTTCTGATTTTCCTCTTGTGTGCGTAACAATTCATCTGTCAAGGTGTTAGCTAGTTCTACTGCTTCTTCTATGGTTTGGGGTCTAGCTGCCTTGGCTACATGTCTGATCTCACTGATTAATCCCCAGATGTAACGAGAGATTAATGCTGGTTCTGGTGAGGCTAGGGTTGGTACTATTCTTGCATATTCAAAGAATATGGTAGTATATTCCCTGCAATCTAATCCAATCATTCTATGATTTAGGAATTATTAGCAATTTGTTCTTTTTCATGAGGAGGACAGAACTTCCTTTCAACTATCTCCTTAAAGTTGGTCCATTCCATGTTATAAACCCTGTCACTTCCTCTTTACTGGAGAATGGTATTCCACCACTCTAAGGCTGCATTCTTAAAGAGATTAGAAGCATACATGATCTTATCCGCATCTACACATTTACTTATTTTTAAGACTGCTTCTGTATTTTCTATCCAGCGTAAAGCTGAAATGGCTCCTTCATTGCCTAAGAATTCTATCAGTTTGCACGATAAGAATTCTTTATAAGAACAACCATATGAGATGGTCCTTCTTCTTTTTGGAATCGGATCTTGGATAAATAGTCCGTGATTTCCATTTACACTGTGACTTGGTTCGTTGGGCGTACGTTTACTGCCTATTATGGAAATATTTTTTGCCATTTTAATAGTATCAATAATATAAGGCATGGCATCTATGATTCCTTGAGCTACTATGTTCCATAGCACTTTTATCCACTTGGTTTCCATTATTATTGTTATTCTGGATTTCCTGATTTACTTCGTTTGACATCTAAATTGTAAACATTTATCAGGTATTAATATCACAGAATAAAATTAATACAAACAAACACTCAAGCATATTAAACCAAAATCGTCGATCATGTAGGATCGATTTGACGATCGAGTGAGTCAATTTGAGTCAATACACGACAGTTTGAGTGGCGGAAACAATCAAACTGTTTTGAATCAGAAAGAAATGAGTAGAAACAGATAGATTTCACTTTAAAATAGCTTTCTCATTAAGATATGACTTGAAAATCCGGCAGAGTAAGTTTACAATTCAAGCGAAAATATAATAAACAATATAAAAATCCTATTTCATTTGAATCCCATGCAACTTTCTTGGTTTGAACGTCAGATGTTGCAATGATGATGTCACTTGTATGATGTGATCATCCTTGATGATGACATCATTCTTGTTCAGAACTGCAATGAAACTGAGGCTCGATATAAGACGTAGTCAACAGACAAATGCACCAACATATCATTTCGACTTTTACTCTTTTCGTATATATATATGCATCTATTACAAACTATGACTGGAATGAAAACATTAGTAATTATGCATCAATATGTGACATCTGTGCTTGTGTAATAATTGTATAAACTTTGAACAATACAATGTTAATAAAACAGTGTGTTTTGATCCCAATGTTTGTTATTTATGTTTGACATTTTGCGCGTTTTGATTTTTGATCGATTTTAAACTCTATATCGCTTTCTGGAAGGTTATACGCAAACTGATGCGTAAACGTAATCAGTTTAATGCGACAAACACTCCAGAACAGAAACATAAGCTTAACATACCTTAAATAACCTTTACATAACTTATAAATAAGTTTTAAAGGGTTTAGTATGGAAAAACAAGTTTATTCGCTCACAGGGACTATTTGCGTCAAACTGCAAAAGTCTGCCGTTTCGTAAGGCAACGTACAGTCTGGAACATGATCATAAGCTAAACATACCATATATAACCTAAACATAGCTTAGAAATAAGCTTTGAGTGGTTAGGTGTGTGAAAATATGCTTATTTGATCTTACAGGGACTAAAAGTGTCAAAAACGACGTAAGTTTGCATTTACCCGCATATCTTAGGTTCTGACCACATCTGGACATCCAAAATTTTTTTAGACACTAAAATATTTATATTTTAGTGATCGGCATGCAAAAATACAATTCGTCACTTAATTTGGATCGTTTTCGCGTCCGTTCGAATTTCGTCGTAATTTGACAAATAACGCGACCGTACGGCCAAACGAACCGACATCCGGGACTTTTCCAAGCGTGTTTTGAGTCCTCAATACTTTAACTTCATTGTAGAGCCTTGATAATGGCTTAAAGGGGGTTAAAAGTGCCAAAAACCAAGTTTTTACTTTGCAGGGACCAAAACTGACACTTCTGGAAACTACTCCTCGCGGGCCGCGTAAGGTGAGGTCTAATCCTACGCGGGGCTCGACAGGATGCCCAGAAAGAACTTGCACAGCAGCTTCCCGTCTCGTTTTTGAGGGTCTTGTATGCAATTTTCTTATGTGGAGGCCAAGTTTAAGTGTTCTCTAAGTTCACAAATCAATTCCTAACACTTGTAGGGCTGTGATCTAATGCTTGTTGGCCACACAAACACATGGATTGATCTTGTTAATCCACAACAAGTATAAATAGCCATGCCTTTCATTCATTTTTCCTCACCCTTGATCTAAATTCTCTAAGTTAAGGTTTATAACTTCATACCTGAGATTTATAAGATCAAGTTCTCCCTAGCAATGACCCCTTGTAAGCTTCCTTCGTTCATTTATCGCTTTCCTAGCATAAAAGTCAAACAATGTTTGACTTTCAGCTTTGACCAATCAATGGTCAATGAAAAGTTCGTTTGAACTTTGCAACGTGATTGTAATCACGATGGTTATAATCCTTAGCGATTATTCCTACTGATTACCACGTTAACTAGGTGTAGTGACGAGTCAAAGTTTCGGTCAAAATGCGTTTTAGCACGCATTTTGCAACGAAACTACTTTTTGGTATCAAACACTTTGTTTTGATACCAAATCAGTTTTCTAAGTTAGTTAAACATGTTTTGACATGTTTAACTCGTCACTATTAGTTTAGTGCTTGTTTAGGGTCATAAGTTAAGCGTTCTAAACAACCGCTTAATCTTTCGAACCTGGCTCGTTTGGTCGATCATTAGGATCCGACCAAGCATGTTTAATGATCATAGTTGCATAGGGAATAACCCCTGATGTTATACCTTATGATCGCCTATGATTGGTTAGTTATTTGTTAAGTAGCTTGTATGCGCATAAGAAATGACCAAAACGCGCTTTTGAAGCATAAATTTGTATTTTGCATATGCGAACATGTTTTTGACATATAATCTGATTTAGTAACATGTTTAGGGATAATTGGGCATGTAAGACTTGACATAGCACATAGTTAACCATCCGACCTTAGATTTACGCAAACGACGCATTATAGTAGCTTAAACTACCGTAACGGGTCAAAAGCACTTAGGTAGACTTTCAAATCAGAATGTTTGGACTATTAAATCATACCATATGAGTGACAATACTCATTTGATTTATAGAACATCATTCTATCATATCTCCCAATTTAGGATCCGATTTAACGTAGTTACCTATATTAGGTGTCGTTTGAATCCGTGATCCTTGGAGCTTAAATTGGTCTTATTCTCAAGACTAATAAGCAATCCCAAGTGAGTACATAGTTCCCCTCTTTTACCGCTTTAAAATACTTTGGGGTGTTACACATGTGCATACTTGTTACTTTCATGCTTTTCATTGCTTTTATGACATAAACATGCTAGTTTCGCCTACTACACCTATAGTACATGATTTCAACTATGCTTTTCTATGTATGTTTACTTAGCATGCTAGCACATTGATTTCATAAGACACCTTTGTTGCATATGTTTACTCAGCATATGGACACATTGTTTGACATGACATTTCTGCTATGTATGTTTACTGAGCATGCTAGCACAATTGTTTTACATGACATTTCTACTATGTATGTTTACTTAGCATACCTAGTACATGGTTTTCACATGCTACTGTAAGACCCTAACACGTAATTAACAAAAGTCGCAGCGGAAGTTCATGCCATAAAATTTCTTTCATTATAAACCTTATGTCTTACGTGAAAGTTCACTTTTAAAATAACTCTTTTATATTGAATACGTCAAACTGACTCAATTATAGAATAAACCATAACTTATGTATAACAAATTACATCCTAAGACAACCCCGTACAATCCTTCATGTGACTCGGTCCTCGATCTTTATTCCTTGATGATCCTCCGTGACCCGTACAACCTGCACTCACCACATACATTCATCACATTAGTACACAATACATAAACAAGATTCCATCTCGTACACTTCCTATTGCGTTATCATTCTATCTTTAAGCATTTCAACTGCGTATCCATATTCTGGTGAGGCTTCAATAATGTACCTGCATTACTTATTATTCACAAGGCACACTATTAATAACATATTACCCAACGTATCTAAATCATGCACACGTACATTTTTACATGTATATATACACATCTACATACGTACTTACCTTCCTACATCTCTACATACATGCATATACTCATACATACCTTCATATATACCAATTACATATCTACATACACACATACATTACTACGTCTCTACATACGTTCATATACACATACATATCTTCATATATACATAAAATACACATCTACGTACATACATGCTTTACTATACCTCTACTTACTTGTATACACTCATACGTACCTTCATATATACTTAAATACACATCTACATATGTACATACACTAATATGTACACGTCCAAGATCTTACATGCCTCGTATATATCCATACATGAATTACATGGTGCTTAGACTTGAGTTTGCAACTCATAAGTGTCGAGGGAACACTCGAAATCATGTTTAAAAGGCTTGCCATAAACCACGGATAATATACCGAAGCCTACGATGCACATATAACATAAATAACTAATTTTCAACTTTTTGGACATGGGAAGGGCGTCAGCGACGGCCCTAGGGGGCGTCGGCGACGGCCCTTGCATTTGCCCGTAGCCCAGACCTCCGTAGACAGCAAGATAACCCGTCAGCAAAACTGACATTTCCATAGGGCGTCGGCGACGGCCCATATGGGCATCGGCGACGACCTCTCAAAAGTTGGTTTTTCCTGCTGTGTTGTTTCGTCGTTCGCGCGCATTAAAACTCGCATAACTTTCAACCCGTTTATCCGTTTAACCTCCCGTTTCTTCCTACATGCTTGTAAATTGGTTCTCTACCCTATGGACTCAAAATCCCACATCCGGATTAAGGAAATTCTTAACTTATGCGCTATCGGCTTATTATTCATTCACGGTTTATTCGACCCGTTCATGTTTTCATCAATCAACACTTTCGTTTTAACATCAAGACTGCATTTTGACCCGTTACATCTCCTTAACAGAAATCATTGGTTTCATACCACACATCCGTATTGGTCCTCAATTAACTTACTTAACTAACTAGCACATAACTTTACATAAACAACTAAGAAGCGATTACGGAAATCACTTACCTTTTTGCGTCCGCTCCCTTGCCTCCTTTTGACCCGTTTGCCTTTCTTGCTTGAGTCCATTTCCACATGATCCCTATACTTTCAAGTCATTATGTCCACATCATAGTTAGTATGCACGTTTGTTCATATCACATCCATTTCTAACTCTTAATTATATAGACTTTCATTAGTCAAACATTAACATGCATACGACATAAACCGACAACCACATTGTTTACATTCTCTTAATCAAATTTATCATCATGTATACCCGTGCATAATTGTCCTAACACATATACATAATTCTTGAAAATCTCATAAACACATTCATACGTTTAATCATGTGACTCGCATATTCGTTGACCTTTTCGAAAAGTCAATGGTCATGCTTATTTATTTCCAACTTATGAACATACACACACATTTATCTTGATATGATAGATTATTGTAATCACAACATACACATTTCACTTTCACGCCATGTGGTACATACAACTACATGATTACTTAATTTCATACCCTATGTTCACAAAATCATTTTCATGTAATCGTAACATCATATTTAACTAGTAGTCCACAACTTCTACATTTAGTACACGTTCATTCTACATTACCATTATGCCACTAATCCGCCTCATGGTGTGCACCACCTTTCAAGCTTTGAGTACTAGTTCCTAAAGCATACTTTTACTAAATCACATCATTAACTACTACCCATATGTATTTCATTCAAAACACGTATCTCATGCTAATCTTAACTATCAATACTACATTATCACATCCTATGCCAAGTTACTCAATTCTTGCATACAATTTCCCTTCCTATCTTCACCTAGTCATTTCATCAAACACTTGGCGTGCGTACACCATTCAATGCACAATGTACAACTAACTCATGCATAATCTTCCAAGTTCTTATCTTCATTCATCAAATTCAACCAAATAACATACATACTCTATAATATACACAATTCATCTAACAAGAATTTATCTAATGCCTCACACTACATCATGATTTGAACAAGACTTGGACATGGGTGAAACACCCATGTCATCTTCATCACCCAACTAGTGGGTTTTCATCTTAAACATCAATTTACTTGAAATTATATACAAAATAAGTTCTAGTTGATGCTTCTAATACCTAATCATGCTTAGTTTCATACGAATTCACGGATTTGATCATAACCCATTTCCAAAAAGATTATCAAATAAGAATCTACAACTTACCAAGTGATTTATAGGGCTAGATGATCAAGAATTCATGTACATGCATTAGATTTGGGCTGAATTCCCTTTTCAATTTGATGAAATTGCATCTTTTGAGCATTCTCCCCTTCTTCTCTCTTGTTGGTGTCGACACACACACACACCAAACACATACAACTACTGACTTTTGCACTTAACCAAAACTTCATCTCAAATCTTTAATTTCAGCCCCTCATGTTTGTTATTTGCTCATAATTATCCCAATTTCATTCCTTATTTGTTTTGACTAACTATGTAACTAGGTTAGGTAGCCTAGTTTTATCATTTAAAACATATGGCAAATGTAAACATTCAAGTTTTGGGGCGTTACACATACACTTAACTAGGTTAAATAGCCTAGTTATTTATTTCACGATATATCATATAAGGACATATAGCGAATATAAACATTTGAGTTTTTGGGGCGTTACAAGTCTACCCCCCTTAAAGGAGGTTTCGTCCCCGAAACCTTTCTAATTCTTACTAGACCAATTCTAGTCTTACTTTTAAATCAATCCATCCGAGAAGTTTTCTACAACACAAAAACGCTTGTGACTCCTTTCTAACAGTCTATACTTTCCATACCATACCTTTACATAACATCCTCATTTCCTTGACCAGTTGATAACGGGTCAATATACATGCTTCTTCAACCTGTAGTCATACATACATTCATATGATCCGTTCATGACGGATCTAATACCTTCATCTCATTTCTTAAAATTACATTCTCTACATGCACTATATAATATTTAACTATTGTTTTGTTACCACAACAAAACTACTATTTCATAGTCACATATACACGCTTAACTCCAAAGTTAGAGTCATTCTACGTTTTCCTATAGTTATTTGTACTATACGTACCCTTACGTTACCTTCAACTCACCTCAGTT
This sequence comes from Helianthus tuberosus, assembly GCA_030545235.1. Lineage (NCBI taxonomy): Eukaryota > Viridiplantae > Streptophyta > Magnoliopsida > Asterales > Asteraceae > Helianthus > Helianthus tuberosus. The sequence goes on along the minus strand of JARYGA010059718.1, from coordinate 6,538,706 downwards.
ATCCTACATTACTATTCTTCTCAATTCAGGCATCGCTTAAGTTGCCTAAGCAAGCGCATCATGTAGGTTCTTCTTACGAGAGTTTAACCAATACTCGAAATTTTCGTTCAAAACTTATAAAATCTAATTCTTACTGACATAGTTCTCTTCATATGTCAACTATAAGGGATCAAACATTCCATACTATACCATACTCCTTCCACCATTCAATTTGCAGGGCGTTTTCAATTTACTAATTCATACTTACCCGTCATAAATTATAACACTTTACTTACCTCAATTTCATTCCGTACTACAGCGATCCGTAATTTAGATCTGTCCACATTCTTCGTGAGTGCTAGCCGTACCAGGCTAGATTTCATTCATCCATGTGATGTGCCTCCACTCATACGCTTCATTCCACCACTTTGATTGGTTTCATCACATCAAGGGTTCTAACATTTTCATCAACAATTTAATGGTTAGTACATTTCATTTCTCACACGAAAATCTTTCATTCTAGTTACTTATTTCATCAACCTTCATAGTTTGACTTTTCAAGGCTAACCGACATTTCTTAATTATCGTATATGTATTGAGGTACACTTTCGTACTGCTTTCCATTCATGCTTACTTGCAAAAACATTCATTACGTTATTTAGGCATTCTTAACAAAACTTATCCTTCTCGTTCATACTTAAATCATTGTCCGGGTCGTAGCCCGTCATCCATTACGATTCCTAAGGATTGATTACTAACGCATCTAACACATAATATGTTCAAAACTTATTTCCTTCGTCAAAATTTAAGTTTGCGTGCCAAACATTATGCTCGCCTACAAGTATAAAACTTACAAATCAAAACATTAAATATATTGAGTTTAAATGGCAGTTACCATTTAACCCGCATGACTCATTCGTCAACTTTTGCAGTTTGACTTTTCAAAGTCAAGCCGTTAATTCTTACTTATTTGATTCGTACTTACTTACGAGTTCAAACTTTTTTTTTCATCCTATGATTTGAATCCATCTAATGGATTCAAACATAGCATTCACACCTTTCATTCCTTACATATATTGAATCCGTCTCACGGATTCAGACATATTATTTCTATATTTTATTTTCTTGAATCCGTTTCATGGATTTAAACATTCCTTTCATGCCTTTCATTCCTTGAATCCGTCTCACTGATTCAAACAGGTCATTCATACTTCATTACTTCCATGCTTCGAATCCGTCTCGCGGATTCTAACATTTCATTCATACTTTCCTTCCTTTCATGTTTCGAATCCGTCTCGCGGATTCTAACATATCATTCATGCTTCTCTTGTATATTTGGTACTTTCGAAACCCTGAAAGTCTTACTTTCCCCTTTTATCCTCACGCCCACCTACTACCTAATTCTAATGGACACACCTGTAACAATTATCACGGGCTCACGATCGTCATATGTTTCTTGTGTACTGGCCAGGTACACAATCCACATACTAGTTTCGTGTCTTCGTGTAATTGTCACCTTATGTCCGAAGAATTAGGTTTCGGCACGTGTAACATTTCCAAAACTTCATTACCGTTTTTATCATTATTTTTCATTCAAAATTCTCCTTTCATTGATAGGTTTTGCCATTACATGTACTTACATATATTAAATATATGTACCTGGGTCGATATGTCGCATTACATACCTTGGTGCCGGTGCTAGACCGCATTCGCAGATCATTATTTCCAAGCATCCATACTTACCTTACACATAACATATTGTTAGTTATCTTCCAATACATACTTAAGCACATACTTACCTTGGCTTCTACCCTTAGATCTTGATCGAGTCTTGGATTGTACGGGTTCCTTATCATAAGAGCACACAGGTTTGAGTTCAAGTATTTGTCTCCTCGTACTTGATTTCCCTCAAACCGGGCTCTGATACCAACTTGTAAGACCCTAACACGTAATTAACAAAAGTTGCAGCGGAAGTTCATGCCATAAAATTTCTTTCATTATAAACCTTATGTCTTACGTGAAAGTTCACTTTTAAAATAACTCTTTTATATTGAATACATCAAACTGACTCAATTATAGAATAAACCATAACTTATGTATAACAAATTACATCCTTAGACAACCCCGTACAATCCTTCATGTGACTCGGTCCTCGATCTTTATTCCTTGATGATCCTCCGTGACCCGTACAACCTGCACTCACCACATACATTCATCACATTAGTACACAATACATAAACAAGATTCCATCTCGTACACTTCCTATTGCGTTATCATTCTATCTTTAAGCATTTCAACTGCGTATCCATATTCTGGTGAGGCTTCAATAATGTACCTGCATTACTTATTATTCACAAGGCACACTATTAATAACATATTACCCAACGTATCTAAATCATGCACACGTACATTTTTACATGTATATATACACATCTACATATGTACATACCTTCCTACATCTCTACATACATGCATATACTCATACATACCTTCATATATACCAATTACATATCTACATACACACATACATTACTACGTCTCTACATACGTTCATATACACATACATATCTTCATATATACATAAAATACACATCTACGTACATACATGCTTTACTATACCTCTACTTACTTGCATACACTCATACGTACCTTCATATATACTTAAATACACATCTACATATGTACATACACTAATATGTACACGTCCAAGATCTTACATGCCTCGTATATATCCATACATGAATTACATGGTGCTTAGACTTGAGTTTGCAACTCATAAGTGTCGAGGGAACACTCGAAATCATGTTTAAAAGGCTTGCCATAAACCACGGATAATATACCGAAGCCTACGATGCATATATAATATAAATAACTAATTTTCAGCTTTTTGGACATGGGAAGGGCGTCGGCGACGGCCCTTGCATTTGCCCGTAGCCCAGACCTCCGTAGACAGCAAGATAACCCGTCAGCAAAACTGACATTTCCATAAGGCGTCGGCGACGGCCCATATGGGCGTCGGCAAAGGCCTCTCAAAAGTTGGTTTTTCCTGCTGTGTTGTTTCGTCGTTCGCGCGCATTAAAACTCGCATAACTTTCAACCCGTTTATCCGTTTAACCTCCCGTTTCTTCCTACATGCTTGTAAATTGGTTCTCTACCCTATGGACTCAAAATCCCACATCCGGATTAAGGAAATTCTTAACTTATGCGCTATCGGCTTATTATTCATTCACGGTTTATTCGACCCGTTCATGTTTTCATCAATCAACACTTTTGTTTTAACATCAAGACTGCATTTTGACCCGTTACATCTCCTTAACAGAAATCATTGGTTTCATACCACACATCCGTATTGGTCCTCAATTAACTTACTTAACTAACTAGCACATAACTTTACATAAACAACTAAGAAGCGATTACGGAAATCACTTACATATGTACATACACTAATATGTACACGTCCAAGATCTTACATGCCTCGTATATATCCATACATGAATTACATGGTGCTTAGACTTGAGTTTGCAACTCATAAGTGTCGAGGGAACACTCGAAATCATGTTTAAAAGGCTTGCCATAAACCACGGATAATATACCAAAGCCTACGATGCACATATAACATAAATAACTAATTTTCAACTTTTTGGACATGGGAAGGGCGTCAGCGACGGCCCTAGGGGGCGTCGGCGACGGCCCTTGCATTTGCCCGTAGCCCAGACCTCCGTAGACAGCAAGATAACCCGTCAGCAAAACTGACATTTCCATAGGGCGTCGGCGACGGCCCATATGGGCATCGGCGACGACCTCTCAAAAGTTGGTTTTTCCTGCTGTGTTGTTTCGTCGTTCGCGCGCATTAAAACTCGCATAACTTTCAACCCGTTTATCCGTTTAACCTCCCGTTTCTTCCTACATGCTTGTAAATTGGTTCTCTACCCTATGGACTCAAAATCCCACATCCGGATTAAGGAAATTCTTAACTTATGCGCTATCGGCTTATTATTCATTCACGGTTTATTCGACCCGTTCATGTTTTCATCAATCAACACTTTCGTTTTAACATCAAGACTGCATTTTGACCCGTTACATCTCCTTAACAGAAATCATTGGTTTCATACCACACATCCGTATTGGTCCTCAATTAACTTACTTAACTAACTAGCACATAACTTTACATAAACAACTAAGAAGCGATTACGGAAATCACTTACCTTTTTGCGTCCGCTCCCTTGCCTCCTTTTGACCCGTTTGCCTTTCTTGCTTGAGTCCATTTCCACATGATCCCTATACTTTCAAGTCATTATGTCCACATCATAGTTAGTATGCACGTTTGTTCATATCACATCCATTTCTAACTCTTAATTATATAGACTTTCATTAGTCAAACATTAACATGCATACGACATAAACCGACAACCACATTGTTTACATTCTCTTAATCAAATTTATCATCATGCATACCCGTGCATAATTATCCTAACACATATACATAATTCTTGAAAATCTCATAAACACATTCATACGTTTAATCATGTGACTCGCATATTCGTTGACCTTTTCGAAAAGTCAATGGTCATGCTTATTTATTTCCAACTTATGAACATACACACACATTTATCTTGATATGATAGATTATTGTAATCACAACATACACATTTCACTTTCACGCCATGTGGTACATACAACTACATGATTACTTAATTTCATACCCTATGTTCACAAAATCATTTTCATGTAATCGTAACATCATATTTAACTAGTAGTCCACAACTTCTACATTTAGTACACGTTCATTCTACATTACCATTATGCCACTAATCCGCCTCATGGTGTGCACCACCTTTCAAGCTTTGAGTACTAGTTCCTAAAGCATACTTTTACTAAATCACATCATTAACTACTACCCATATGTATTTCATTCAAAACACGTATCTCATGCTAATCTTAACTATCAATACTACATTATCACATCCTATGCCAAGTTACTCAATTCTTGCATACAATTTCCCTTCCTATCTTCACCTAGTCATTTCATCAAACACTTGGCGTGCGTACACCATTCAATGCACAATGTACAACTAACTCATGCATAATCTTCCAAGTTCTTATCTTCATTCATCAAATTCAACCAAATAACATACATACTCTATAATATACACAATTCATCTAACAAGAATTTATCTAATGCCTCACACTACATCATGATTTGAACAAGACTTGGACATGGGTGAAACACCCATGTCATCTTCATCACCCAACTAGTGGGTTTTCATCTTAAACATCAATTTACTTGAAATTATATACAAAATAAGTTCTAGTTGATGCTTCTAATACCTAATCATGCTTAGTTTCATACGAATTCACGGATTTGATCATAACCCATTTCCAAAAAGATTATCAAATAAGAATCTACAACTTACCAAGTGATTTATAGGGCTAGATGATCAAGAATTCATGTACATGCATTAGATTTGGGCTGAATTCCCTTTTCAATTTGATGAAATTGCATCTTTTGAGCATTCTCCCCTTCTTCTCTCTTGTTGGTGTCGACACACACACACACCAAACACATACAACTACTGACTTTTGCACTTAACCAAAACTTCATCTCAAATCTTTAATTTCAGCCCCTCATGTTTGTTATTTGCTCATAATTATCCCAATTTCATTCCTTATTTGTTTTGACTAACTATGTAACTAGGTTAGGTAGCCTAGTTTTATCATTTAAAACATATGGCAAATGTAAACATTCAAGTTTTGGGGCGTTACACATACACTTAACTAGGTTAAATAGCCTAGTTATTTATTTCACGATATATCATATAAGGACATATAGCGAATATAAACATTTGAGTTTTTGGGGCGTTACAAGTCTACCCCCCTTAAAGGAGGTTTCGTCCCCGAAACCTTTCTAATTCTTACTAGACCAATTCTAGTCTTACTTTTAAATCAATCCATCCGAGAAGTTTTCTACAACACCAAAACGCTTGTGACTCCTTTCTAACAGTCTATACTTTCCATACCATACCTTTACATAACATCCTCATTTCCTTGACCAGTTGATAACGGGTCAATATACATGCTTCTTCAACCTGTAGTCATACATACATTCATATGATCCGTTCATGACGGATCTAATACCTTCATCTCATTTCTTAAAATTACATTCTCTACATGCACTATATAATATTTAACTATTGTTTTGTTACCACAACAAAACTACTATTTCATAGTCACATATACACGCTTAACTCCAAAGTTAGAGTCATTCTACGTTTTCCTATAGTTATTTGTACTATACGTACCCTTACGTTACCTTCAACTCACCTCAGTTATCCTACATTACTATTCTTCTCAATTCAGGCATCGCTTAAGTTGCCTAAGCAAGCGCATCATGTAGGTTCTTCTTACGAGAGTTTAACCAATACTCGAAATTTTCGTTCAAAACTTATAAAATCTAATTCTTACTGACATAGTTCTCTTCATATGTCAACTATAAGGGATCAAACATTCCATACTATACCATACTCCTTCCACCATTCAATTTGCAGGGCGTTTTCAATTTACTAATTCATACTTACCCGTCATAAATTATAACACTTTACTTACCTCAATTTCATTCCGTACTACAGCGATCCGTAATTTAGATCTGTCCACATTCTTCGTGAGTGCTAGCCGTACCAGGCTAGATTTCATTCATCCATGTGATGTGCCTCCACTCATACGCTTCATTCCACCACTTTGATTGGTTTCATCACATCAAGGGTTCTAACATTTTCATCAACAATTTAATGGTTAGTACATTTCATTTCTCACACGAAAATCTTTCATTCTAGTTACTTATTTCATCAACCTTCATAGTTTGACTTTTCAAGGCTAACCGACATTTCTTAATTATCGTATATGTATTGAGGTACACTTTCGTACTGCTTTCCATTCATGCTTACTTGCAAAAACATTCATTACGTTATTTAGGCATTCTTAACAAAACTTATCCTTCTCGTTCATACTTAAATCATTGTCCGGGTCGTAGCCCGTCATCCATTACGATTCCTAAGGATTGATTACTAACGCATCTAACACATAATATGTTCAAAACTTATTTCCTTCGTCAAAATTTAAGTTTGCGTGCCAAACATTATGCTCGCCTACAAGTATAAAACTTACAAATCAAAACATTAAATATATTGAGTTTAAATGGCAGTTACCATTTAACCCGCATGACTCATTCGTCAACTTTTGCAGTTTGACTTTTCAAAGTCAAGCCGTTAATTCTTACTTATTTGATTCGTACTTACTTACGAGTTCAAACTTTTTTTTTCATCCTATGATTTGAATCCATCTAATGGATTCAAACATAGCATTCACACCTTTCATTCCTTACATATATTGAATCCGTCTCACGGATTCAGACATATTATTTCTATATTTTATTTTCTTGAATCCGTTTCATGGATTTAAACATTCCTTTCATGCCTTTCATTCCTTGAATCCGTCTCACTGATTCAAACAGGTCATTCATACTTCATTACTTCCATGCTTCGAATCCGTCTCGCGGATTCTAACATTTCATTCATACTTTCCTTCCTTTCATGTTTCGAATCCGTCTCGCGGATTCTAACATATCATTCATGCTTCTCTTGTATATTTGGTACTTTCGAAACCCTGAAAGTCTTACTTTCCCCTTTTATCCTCACGCCCACCTACTACCTAATTCTAATGGACACACCTGTAACAATTATCACGGGCTCACGATCGTCATATGTTTCTTGTGTACTGGCCAGGTACACAATCCACATACTAGTTTCGTGTCTTCGTGTAATTGTCACCTTATGTCCGAAGAATTAGGTTTCGGCACGTGTAACATTTCCAAAACTTCATTACCGTTTTTATCATTATTTTTCATTCAAAATTCTCCTTTCATTGATAGGTTTTGCCATTACATGTACTTACATATATTAAATATATGTACCTGGGTCGATATGTCGCATTACATACCTTGGTGCCGGTGCTAGACCGCATTCGCAGATCATTATTTCCAAGCATCCATACTTACCTTACACATAACATATTGTTAGTTATCTTCCAATACATACTTAAGCACATACTTACCTTGGCTTCTACCCTTAGATCTTGATCGAGTCTTGGATTGTACGGGTTCCTTATCATAAGAGCACACAGGTTTGAGTTCAAGTATTTGTCTCCTCGTACTTGATTTCCCTCAAACCGGGCTCTGATACCAACTTGTAAGACCCTAACACGTAATTAACAAAAGTTGCAGCGGAAGTTCATGCCATAAAATTTCTTTCATTATAAACCTTATGTCTTACGTGAAAGTTCACTTTTAAAATAACTCTTTTATATTGAATACATCAAACTGACTCAATTATAGAATAAACCATAACTTATGTATAACAAATTACATCCTTAGACAACCCCGTACAATCCTTCATGTGACTCGGTCCTCGATCTTTATTCCTTGATGATCCTCCGTGACCCGTACAACCTGCACTCACCACATACATTCATCACATTAGTACACAATACATAAACAAGATTCCATCTCGTACACTTCCTATTGCGTTATCATTCTATCTTTAAGCATTTCAACTGCGTATCCATATTCTGGTGAGGCTTCAATAATGTACCTGCATTACTTATTATTCACAAGGCACACTATTAATAACATATTACCCAACGTATCTAAATCATGCACACGTACATTTTTACATGTATATATACACATCTACATATGTACATACCTTCCTACATCTCTACATACATGCATATACTCATACATACCTTCATATATACCAATTACATATCTACATACACACATACATTACTACGTCTCTACATACGTTCATATACACATACATATCTTCATATATACATAAAATACACATCTACGTACATACATGCTTTACTATACCTCTACTTACTTGCATACACTCATACGTACCTTCATATATACTTAAATACACATCTACATATGTACATACACTAATATGTACACGTCCAAGATCTTACATGCCTCGTATATATCCATACATGAATTACATGGTGCTTAGACTTGAGTTTGCAACTCATAAGTGTCGAGGGAACACTCGAAATCATGTTTAAAAGGCTTGCCATAAACCACGGATAATATACCGAAGCCTACGATGCATATATAATATAAATAACTAATTTTCAGCTTTTTGGACATGGGAAGGGCGTCGGCGACGGCCCTTGCATTTGCCCGTAGCCCAGACCTCCGTAGACAGCAAGATAACCCGTCAGCAAAACTGACATTTCCATAAGGCGTCGGCGACGGCCCATATGGGCGTCGGCAAAGGCCTCTCAAAAGTTGGTTTTTCCTGCTGTGTTGTTTCGTCGTTCGCGCGCATTAAAACTCGCATAACTTTCAACCCGTTTATCCGTTTAACCTCCCGTTTCTTCCTACATGCTTGTAAATTGGTTCTCTACCCTATGGACTCAAAATCCCACATCCGGATTAAGGAAATTCTTAACTTATGCGCTATCGGCTTATTATTCATTCACGGTTTATTCGACCCGTTCATGTTTTCATCAATCAACACTTTTGTTTTAACATCAAGACTGCATTTTGACCCGTTACATCTCCTTAACAGAAATCATTGGTTTCATACCACACATCCGTATTGGTCCTCAATTAACTTACTTAACTAACTAGCACATAACTTTACATAAACAACTAAGAAGCGATTACGGAAATCACTTACCTTTTTGTGTCCGCTCCCTTGCCTCCTTTTAACCCGTTTGCCTTTCTTGCTTGAGTCCATTTCCACATGATCCCTATACTTTCAAGTCATTATGTCCACATCATAGTTAGTATGCACATTTGTTCATATCACATCCATTTCTAACTCTTAATTATATAGACTTTCATTAGTCAAACATTAACATGCATACGACATAAACCGACAACCACATTGTTTACATTCTCTTAATCAAATTTATCATCATGCATACCCATGCATAATTGTCCTAACACATATACATAATTCTTTAAAATCTCATAAACACATTCATACGTTTAATCATGCGACTCGCATATTCGTTGACCTTTTCGAAAAGTCAATGGTCATGCTTACTTATTTCCAACTTATGAACATACACACACATTTATCTTGATATGATAGATTATTGTAATCACAACATACACATTTCACTTTCATGCCATGTGGTACATATAACTACATGATTACTTAATTTCATACCCTATGTTCACAAAATCATTTTCATGTAATCGTAACATCATATTTAACTAGTAGTCCACAACTTCTACATTTAGTACACGTTCATTCTACATTACCATTATGCCACTAATCCGCCTCATGGTGTGCACCACCTTTCAAGCTTTGAGTACTAGTTCCTAAAGCATACTTTTACGAAATCACATCATTAACTACTACCCATATGTATTTCATTCAAAACACGTATCTCATGCTAATCTTAACTATCAATACTACATTATCACATCCTATGCCAAGTTACTCAATTCTTGCGTACAATTTCCCTTCCTATCTTCACCTAGTCATTTCATCAAACACTTGGCGTGCGTACACCATTCAATGCACAATGTACAACTAACTCATGCATAATCTTCCAAGTTCTTATCTTCATTCATCAAATTCAACCAAATATCATACATACTCTATAATATACACAATTCATCTAACAAGAATTTATCTAATGCCTCACACTACATCATGATTTGAACAAGACTTGGACATGGGTGAAACACCCATGTCATCTTCATCACCCAACTAGTGGGTTTTCATCTTAAACATCAATTTACTTGAAATTATATACAAAATAAGTTCTAGTTGATGCTTCTAATACCTAATCATGCTTAGTTTCATACGAATTCACGGATTTGATCATAACCCATTTCCAAAAAGATTATCAAATAAGAATCTACAACTTACTAAGTGATTTACAGGGCTAGATGATCAAGAATTCATGTACATGCATTAGATTTGGGCTGAATTCCCTTTTCAATTTGAGGAAATTGCATCTTTTGAGCATTCTCCCCTTCTTCTCTCTTGTTGGTGTCGACACACACACACACCAAACACATACAACTACTGACTTTTGCACTTAACCAAAACTTCATCTCAAATCTTTAATTTCAGCCCCTCATGTTTGTTATTTGCTCATAATTGTCCCAATTTCATTCCTTATTTGTTTTGACTAACTATGTAACTAGGTTAGGTAGCCTAGTTTTATCATTTAAAACATATGGCAAATGTAAACATTCAAGTTTTGGGGCGTTACACATACACTTAACTAGGTTAAATAGCCTAGTTATTTATTTCACGATATATCATATAAGGACATATAGCGAATATAAACATTCGAGTTTTTGGGGCGTTAAATCACCTATTCTTTTGTAAAAGTGTTTTGAACTTTCACCTTTTTCAGAACTTTAATTTTCAAACTTTTTAACACTTTTCACAGGTTGTTCTTTTTTATCAACACAAGTCTTTTTCAATTCAAAGTTAAGAGAAACTCCCTGTTTTTGGTAGTTGGTCTTGGGGAAATTCCAAGCTATGTGTCCAACTTCTTGGCATTTAAAACAGGTTCTTCTGTCAACTCTTGAAGCAAACTTTCTCACATTCTTCTTTACTTCAGCAAGAAACTCTTGATTCGACTACTTCCAGAACGGTTTCTTTTGTTCATCCTCTGAACTTCCTCCTGAAACAAATTTTGTTTTTGGTTTATAAGTTTTCTGATTTTTATAATTTTCGGAAGAATTGAAACCAAGACCTTTCTTTTTGAGATTACTGTTATGGTTTGGTCTCTGTTGAAAACCATAACCAGAACTGTAACCCTTTTTCTTGTTCAATCTCTGTTGGACTCTTGAAGTGTATTTTTTAGGTTTTCCAGAAAAATTTCCATCTTTAATTTCAGAAATGTTAGTTTCTGTTAATTTGAAAACCTTGTCAATCAATTCTGGTTTAACTCCTCTTAATGGAAATTCTTCATCAGAAAATAATTTGTCCAAATCATGCAAAGTATATGCTACTTTGAATGTTTCATCATTCAAATTATTCTTTGATAGAAGAAATTCTTTGTTGTAAACCCGTTTAACCGATGAACTCGGACTCTTTTCTGACGAACTCGAACTCTCAGATTTAGACTCCGACTTTGACTCTTCATCCGTATCCAACACCTGATCAACAACTTTCTTTAATAACTCAGACTCATGATCAGTGTCAGAAGCTGTGAATGTAACATCAATATTGTCTGGTAATTCATCAATGATTTCAGACTTTAACTTGATGTTGGCTGCCTTTTTTAAACGCTCCTCATTAGGATTCCTTGGAGAATAAGTTTCATGAATCGGGGGCGGACATCTGTTATACTTGACACTTGGTTTCTTACCAGTATTAGTATCTTCAGTCTTTTTATCCATGAACGCTTCCAGACCTGCAACAGTAGGATAAACACGATCAATCAAATAATCACATGTTGTATAACTCAAAAGTAATCGTTTAATCCTTTCACTCTCAATCTTCTCAAGTTCCACTTCTTTCTTCAATTTAGCACAGTCTTCAATATACTCATTGATTACGCTCTGCTTTGTCATTAATGTTGCACTCATTTTATCCATTGCTTTTTCAATTTCTGTATTCGTCTTTTTCAGACGATCAACTGTGTTGTTGAGCACATCATATGACTCCTTCACGTACTTCACATCAGACAGTAAATCTTCTTTTATCTTCTCTAAATCAACAATCTTCTTATCTTTCTCCTCACAAACTTGGCAAAATTCTGAACACTTCAAACATGGTTTTTCAACTTCAACCACCTTTTCAACTATTTTTTCAACCTCGACAGTCTTTTCAACTTCAACGAGTTTCTCAACTTCAACAATTTTTTCTATTTCAACAATTTTCTCAACTTCAACCAGTTTTTCAACTTCAACTATTTTTTCAACCTCATCAATCTTCTCCACCACTTTCTCCAATTCAACGATTTTTTCTATTGCATTTTCAGTCACTGCTTCAACTTTTGTTTCTCCAGCTACTGTTTTCGCCTTTTCATCAGCGAGTAACTTTGCTGCTTCCAGTTCCCTATTTAAGCGGGCAATCTTCTTCTGATTCAGCATCTCAACTTTATCTACATAGAAAAAAATAAAACTGTCAGGCTCAATGCTTTTTCTACATTTGTTAAGATATTCTTCCTCATCATCAGTATCAACATCACTTCCAAGATCTGGAAAAATCAGGATTCTTTTCTGATTAGTCTCATCTTCACCCTGAATTCTAGCAACAAAGCCAGAACCGGATGGAATGTATTTATCCCAGCTAAATCCTTCAGCAACAAATTCATCATCTTGATCAATGATACCGAAATAAGCTTTTTTATTTGCATCTTCGATCATTTTCTTTTTATCATCAATGATTGGCCGAGCATGTGCAGTTTGTGGTTCCTTTTGTTGAGTAATCTGATGAAAAATTGATTTCTGATAATAATTGTTCTTTTCTTGATTCCCTGTTGCTTCTTGGTTTTTGCATTCTCGTTTAAAATGACCTTTTCCTTTGCAACGGAAACAAGTAACTCCCGATTTGTCGAAACCCAAAGGAGAAGTAGCCATTCCTCGAAACTCATCTCTACCAGTAATTTGTTGAAACTTTTCTGCCCTCCTCCAAGCACTAGCTAAACACCACTTCACATCCATTAATTCAAGTTCCTCTGCATCTATTTGGTCATAATCTTCTTTTGTAAGCATCGGATTTCCAATCTTTCCATCAATCAAACTTTGATAAGATTCCAACATAGCAACGAGAGATGCCATGTGTTGCTTTGCTATTTCCGGAGACAGATCTTGACCATTTTGAATGTTCAAAGTAATGTTACATTGTAGATTTGTTGAATTCGGTTGTTGAGGACTTGATGTTGTAAAGTTTGGATCAAAACTTGAATACAAGGATGAAGATCCACCACTTTGTGTCACATCACTTCCCTTTGTTCCAGATGAGCTGTCAGCACTAAAACCAGTTTGGATTTTTGGACTAGGACTGGGAGTAGCCTCAAACTTGTTCCCTCTGTAATACAAACTGACATCTTGTTTGGCATTTGGATTTGTCATAATTGCCGTTTTCTGGATATCCAACTCATGCTCCTCAATTCTCTGAATAAACTGAGCCAAATTCATATTTTCAGACTTTCTTGTATGTTTTAAGATCAGCAAATATGTTCCCCATTTCTGCTGTGGTAATGCTTCAGCAAGTTTATCAACGCACTCATCATCCTCTTTCTCAATGTTAAATCTTTTCATTTCCAATACCAGATGACAATATCTATCAATGGTTTGCTTTGTTGTTTCATGATCGTAAGCCGAAAACACATCAAATGATTTTTCAGCAAAGCCTTTCGGTTCTTGATCATATCTGCGCTTCCTTTGAATTTCTGAATCAATGCTTCCCAAATTGACTTAGCTGTACCATTATGTTGGAGCAAAACAAAGATATCTTCTTTTATTGCTTGCTGAAGAAAACTGATCATCATTTTCTCACTTGTAAATTTCAATTTGTCACCCTCAGAATAGTCACAAATAGCTTTTTCCATCCCACGGTTATTCTTTGGTTTCTCGTAATCTTTCAACAATGAACACCATGCATCAAATTTATAAGCTTGCACCCAGTTCTCAAATCGATTTTGCCATCCTTTAAAATCTTCAATGTACATCAGTTTTGGCGGTTTCTGATGTGTTCCCGTTTCATTCTCCCTGTATAAAGTTTCAGCAGCTGTAACCGGAGCGACTGGTGTGGCAAACGCATTGTAGAATTCTTCGTCCATGTTTCGAAAAATTTAAGATACTTCGGAAAACACCTGAATGACAAACAAACAAACTATCGGTTTAAACGAACTGAATACGTAAACGTGTGTTGATGAAAACCAATCTAAGGCTCGTGTTGAAGATTTGCGCGGAAACTTTCAATGTTGTTGAAGTAAAGATCACAGAAAGAATGGGCTTGATAATGGACTGTCAATTAGCACTAGAGCTTTGAGATTGGGCCAATGAAAACTGCTTAAACACTGTGATTGGGCCGACAAACACCTTTAATCTCTCAAAACCTTATGATTGGGCCTCTCTTTGAAAATGGCCGACAAACATTCACGTGATGTACCAAACAATTTTAATTCAAAGCTCAATTTGATTGGGCCACACTCTTACTTCACATGCAATAACCGAAAGATAGTTTGATTACCACTAAAACTATTCGAAAATTTCAACACAAAACATAACACAATTTCCAACAAGTTTAGTGGGCTGACACCTTTTATAACACCGATTTATCTAACTGGAGTACTGGACCGTTAATATTCAGCACATGGAATCAATCAATTCAATTCACATGCAAACTTGTCCCGATGACAAAATTCTGAACCGATAAGTTTTTCACATGTATTCAAGCAACCTTTTTCAAATAAACCGATAATATCACATGCACTGACTGTGACAACCCTCACCAAACCAGGTATCCGTACGAATTAATTAATATTTAATTACTGCTTAATTACTGTGCTTGCTTACAACTGTGATTAAACTGCTTACTGATTTCTGATACATACATGCTCATGCATCACATTTTATACTGTCACTCTATTATTTATACACAAACGTCAGTGACAACCTTGATGCACAAAAGCACAGTGAGCACACTATACGGATAACCCAGCAAACATGCTGACATAGCCAGCATCAGACAGTTACTGTCTCTGAGGCCATTATGAGCCGGGAATAGATTACTACACTAGTAGTGAGTGTAGGGAGGTGAGGATTGTAGAACTGCGTCACTAGGAGAAGTTTATAGTGACCGGATGTGCCTAAAACGTACTTTAAATACAAAATTCTGCACTTTAATACAAAACTCAGCATTTTAAATTACTAATAAAGTGCAAAAACATGGCAGAACGGTCCCGTATATTTTCCTAAGTGCCGGGAATAAATTGTGTTGCAAAAATATATATAAAAGACCCTTGTTGGACTAATTAAACACTTTAACGGGACGTTACCTAACCGGATAACCGGACATTACCCGGGACACTAATTTTTTTTTTGGCAGACACTTAGTTTTATTATTTTTGGCTCGTCATGATCCCCGTATGCCATAACACCCGCTAAAGAGTTACTAACTTATATCACCACCTTTCTTACATCTAACTAGTATTTACCATTCTAGTTACAATTTTTGCAAACATACCCCCCCCCCCCCCAACGATTTTAGTTCCCAAGTGGACCCACCATATCAACTTCACCTTACTTCTTGATTTAATCTAATTGTTTATTTGATTTATTTCTTGTGTAAGTATCCATGATATATGAAATGATTATAAAAGTATGGAGCTTGAGATTGAACATCATTTCACAAAGATCACACTCTCAATTCATTTCTCTCTCTCTCTATTCGGTTTACCACAACCGAATCCACCACCATCACCTTTAAACATCTTCATCTCTTCCATTATACAAGTTCCATTTAAGTTAGAAGGTGAATCAAGAAGGTTACTACTTGTGGAGCTTCAAGAAGGGCTTTGTTCTAGTCTTTTTCACCATCATTTTCTCATCACTTCTTCACAAGATTTCATGCCTAGCTATAAGCTAGTAGTAAGTCCCTTGTTACACTTTGTTAACCTTGTTTCATCTCGTTTCTATGATCAAAAGGTGTAATATATTTAAAATCACTAAAGTGGCAAGAACAAGTAAATGAACATAAAAGTTTATATGAAATTTACATATAAAAAGTCTACTTATGATTGATACATAAAGATGAAAACTTGTTGGTTTAAGGTTGGTTAATACATATATGATGTTTGAGAGTCAAGCTTTTGATAAACCCGTTGTTCGGACGCTTGTTAATACGACTTAGTAACATTTAAACTTCAAAACAACATGCTGAGTTACTTTTTCAGCCGTCTTTAACAGGCTATAAACAGACTTTAATAAATCAAAAAAAGGAAATTCTGAAGCCTAAACTGGGTATTTTCGAAAAATGAAGAAAATGGCGCTAGAATTGTATTTTTCTGAGGTCGGTTACTATTTTAAAAGTCTGTTTTCGTGACAGCAGCTAAGGCTGATTTTAACTGCAGTAAAATGGGCCATACGTTTTCAGTCACAACTTGAAACCTAAACAGAACCAGCCCCTGAAATTTTTACCAAAGATGGTCACTGATGTATTTGTGACCCTCCAACTGGAATTTCGACAAACGGACTTACGAGGAATTTTAAACGAATTATTCCGTAGACAGCGATCAGAATGTAACAAATCTGATTACAGTTCGGTAAACGATTTGCTATAAATTACTGATAATAAACTGGACCCCGATATTTTTACACAATAATTTTTGGGTCGATTAGGACGTTCTGTAAAAATTTGGGAATTTTTGGAATAAGTTAATTATTTTATTTAATCGTCCGAAAACAGTCCAGTTTTTCATATATTGAAACTGAAACGACAAAGGTAGAATTTTGCGGGTCAAAACGTAAGGGTTGATTATTGATGATCATGGTTTGATTTCAAAAGAAAAAGATGTGCGTATTAGCACGGGCACCCCCGTTTTTAGGGGAAACTCTGGCGAATTTTTCTAAAAATTCCAGGACTTAGAAAAATTATTTTTTTCTAACAAGTATGTTTAACTTTATTTCTCGGAAGTAAACCTCGCCATGAGTTTTGACACAAAACTTTAAAGTGTTGGAAATGAGACTTGAAAATATATTTTGTCAATACTCTAAGTCACCGAATACATAATACATGTATGAATACCCCATCCTTGGGAAGGAATCTATTTATACGATAATTAAGAAGTATAAACACGAAATAGTTGTCTAACTATTTCCCAAGAACATTAAACTTTAAGCCAAGGCACGGCCATTCGTCTAATAGATATTAGCACGTTGTAGGTTGTCGGGTTGCAGACCGAGTTTGAGTTGCTGTTATCGAGGACGCATTACTGTGAGTTCATGTCCCCCTTTTCTCTTAACTGTTTTCAGTTTACTAAACTGCGGTGGTGAAATACATGTTACTATGATTACGAGTACTTTTTACATGGTATGGTTAGCGTAAGGAGGGTTACTACTTAGATCATGTGAGTGGGTAGGCGCAACTTGAGGCCATTAATCCTCATTGTAGGACCGAGGGACAGGAGCGGTAGATCTATCTGGGTGTAGCGAGCCCAGCCCCAGGCCCAGCAGAACGGACCTCGGGGTGACTTTGTACCCGACGCATAAATCCGCTAGGTTTGAGTCTTCCTACTTGCACTTCACACATATCAATGGCCTTGCAAACCATTGGTGATCTCTTTATTTCCTTATTTGCTACATACCAGGGTTTTTATACTTACAAAGGTTTTACATACTCACTTACACATGAACTCGCTCAACATTATTGTTGATATTTCCAACTTACATGTATTTCAGGGAACTAAGGATCTGGCACGGTATGCTACGTTTTCACGCTGTGTAAAGAGTTATGAGGTCATCCAAGTTTAGGGGTTGTGGCTTTTACCTGGACGAGTCACAGTTCTTAAACTACCTCTATTTTAAGTTTGTGGTTGTGTCTTTCGAACAATGTTTTTATGTTATTAGGTTGTAACTTCCGTTGCAGGTGTCAACGCTTTAAGACAATGTTGTGGTAATTTACTTTTCAAACTTAAATCAATGGATGATCTGCATGGTTTTATTTTCATATAGCTTTGTTGTGATTAAGCTATGGTATTAAGATGTCACACCATATAAACCCACGCTTCTGCAAAGCCAGGGTGTGACAGCTTGGTATCAGAGCTCTGATCATAGCGAACTAGGATTCTTTCTCGAGTCTAGACTATGATCACTAGGGCTCTCACGAAAACATTTTTACACTGCATACCACTTAAGTCCAGATCCAAAATGTTTTTACAAACAAATGTTGAGCACATTTTATTTGTTAGTTATAGGCTCAGTCTGGGAGGCTGAGGCTCGGTCTGGGAGGCTGAGGTAGTTGTCTAGTGGGACTAGGGAGTCAGTCTGGGAGGCTGGGAGGCTAGTGGGACTAGGAAGAGCAGTCTGAGAGGCTGAGAGAATTGGCTAGTGGGACTAGGGAGTCAGTCTGGGAGGCTGGGAGGCTAGTGGGACTAGGAGAACTATTTGATTGCTTATTGGTGACTAATGTGTTTATCTGACTATATGATTGATTATTGGTGCATGTTTGTGTTTGTGTTACAGACACCATGGATTCATCCGGCACAGGAGGGTCGGACACTACTGACCCTATACACATTGTATCAGACGACCGGGAGTCGTCAGAGCGAGAGGTGTACACTTCGGACACCACCAGTACAGACGACGACGACGACTTCCAGCCGTTTGCACTACCCGATGCCATGATTGAGCCCGCTGATGGCCCCTTCGCTGGGGATTTGCCGCTTGTGGAGATCCCTGCTCCCATACCCCTTGCCACGTACCCCGTTATGGATATGCCTCTAGACGTAGTCATTGACGACGACGTCCATTTGTTTGACGACGAGCCACTGGAGGATGACGTTGAGGGCGAGGCCCTATTAGCTGCCGCCAATCTTTTGCTACTCGTAGATGCTCCTGCTGAGGAGTCACCTGCCCATTCACCTGTCCCAGACTCTTTCGAGTCTGTGGCCTCTGCACCGTCGCACGCGCAGGGTGCGCAGCACTATTCTCACGATTCAGAACCCGATAGGGCGTCATCTGCTGCACCTGCCCCTGCCCCGAGTTTTGCTTTTGATCATGACATTGATGAGGATTCTGTCCCCGTCTTCCCACCTGGCTTCGATCCAGACCAGGACATTGATTTTATACACCTGGATCAGCCTATGGAGGACCCTGTTGACCCAGTTGACCCTGTTGACCCTGTGTTTGCTGATCCTGCAGATTTCGAGATGGAGTTTGACGACCCGGAGCCTGCTGTGGCCCTCGAGCCAGTAGTTGCTCCAGACCCCGTATTCGAGCATGACCCTATTCATGCTGATGTACCCATTGTTGATCCTTTGATTGCTGATGTACCTATCGATGATCATCCTATTGTTGCTCCACTATTGGTGGATGAGCATGCTGTTGATGCTCAAGTTGTTGCCCCTCACATTGCTGATATACCCGCTGACCCTGTTGTTGCCCCCCTTCCTGACCCTGTGCCTGTGCAGTTCGATCTTGCACTTTTTGAGGCCCATGTTGGTCCACGAGATGCTGACACCCACCATGGGTGGATAGAGGACGATGATGATTTTCCGCCTTTTGTAGTACCAGTTACACCAGTTTCAACACCAGCTTCAGCTCCTTTTGATGCACCCTTATTCCCCACACACACTGCTGATGCGCATCGCGCGGATCTGCCCTTCACATTTCTCCAGGAGATCCCTCCGCCGCGTCCTGGAGAGGGCTCATCTCATCAGCCTTTTGGCCATGCACCTTTTCTGACTGGAGGAGATCAGTTTGCACTGCAGATCCCTCACCATACTGCTGTTCCCCCTGTTTCACCGTTTACTGTGCCATCTTTCACTCCAGCTAGTGAGCCTTTTCTTTGGACATCACCACCCATCATGCCACCAACGGATCAATATCACCCATATTATGTCGGGCCTTCTACTGAGGATGTCCTTGTTTCTTTCATGATACAGCATGACGCGCTGACACGTCATGTCCAGGTCTTGGAGTCAGCTCCACCATGTCGTTGCCAGACTCCATTCGGAGCACCTCATCCTCCACGACCCTTATCCCCTGATTCCTTCGCTCGTTTTTGGACTCAGGAGCAGCAGATAGCGTATCTGTTGCGTTCTCACCGAGCCATGGAGGAGGATTGGCTCCACATGCGCCGTTTGTTCTATTCTCGTTTTCCCCCTCCTCTACCGCCATCAGCGTAGGGCTATTTTGTACGACACGGGTAGATTTTTGTTGAGAAGATGGCGATTGCACAGATTGCACAGCTTTTTAGAGACTGCATATTGATCCTGACTTTTGTTGTTATGTATATTGGATATGTTGACACTGATTTGATATTTTGGACTGGGGTGATGTAGCCCTTAGTCGTTGATGATTGTATGTTACAGTTATGTACTTGTACACTTTACCCTGTGGTCTCGATTTATGGCAATGCAATCGCGGTATTCTCATCATATGTGATGTTTGATTGATTATTTATATTCTATAACATGGGATGTTGTGTGGTTGATATATTTATAACATGGGATGTTGTGTGATTGATTGTTATGTGTTTGGTTTATTTTAACATGAGATGTTATGTATTATTACTATCGTTATATACGCACACTTTACCTACCATGACCTGACTTACGTGAACCATCTTTTAGAAGATGCCACCGAAACGCGATCCACGCATGCCTGCCAACGAGGCAGAACTTCAACAAATCATCGCTGCTACCATAGCGCAGTACGCAGCCTCACAAGGAGGACCCAGCGGAAGCAGTTCAAACAACAATGGCAATAACAATCCGCCTCATGGTAATACTAAGTCATTAAGGCATACCATGATACAATTGGATATCTCTAGCAAGTTTGCTAATGCCATTCATATATTGTAACGTATGTGAAGGGTGCACCTACAAGCAGTTCCTAGACTGCAAACCTGTAAACTTTGATGGCACCGGAGGTGCTGTTGCTTTTGTTCATTGGGCCGAAAAGACAGAATCAGTTCTCTGCATGAGCAAATGCGCTCCAGACCAGCAAGTTACCTACATTTCGGGGCTATTCGTGGACGGAGCCCTGTCATGGTAGAACTTACAAGTTCAAACCCTTGGTGAAGCCGCAGCCTACGCAATGTCATGGAATGAGCTGAAAGAGCTCATGCGCAAAAAGTATTGCTCTCGCGCTGAAATTCAAAAGTTGGAAACCAAGTTTTGGCATCTGAAGATGGAAGGACTGAAAATCGCAGAGTATGTTCAAAGGTTTCACGACTTGTCACATGTGGTACCTTATATGGTCACACCAGAATTCAAGCGGATTGAGCGCTTCATTTGGGGTTTGGCTCCTCAAATCATAAGTATGGTGACCTCTTCCAAGCCTGCAACTATCACTGAGGCAATTGATCTGAGCGTGGCTCTTACTGAGGAGGCTATCCGCCTAAACAAGTTTTCTGATGTTGACCAAAAGAAGAAGGAGACTCACGTAGAGTCGTCCGGGGGTAACAAAAGAAAATTCTCGAACTTCAAACAAGGCACAAGCGGTGATGGCAGGAAAGGAGAACCAAGCGCACCGGTTCAAGCTACGACTGGTACTGGAAGGAAAGGAAAGGGATATACGGGTACGCATCCCAAGTGCAACACCTGCCAGCGTCATCACTCAGGCCGGTGTGGTTTAAAGGTATGTGAAGCTTGTGGAAAGACTGGTCACTCGAAGGATTCTTGTTGGGCTACTGTTGGCCGGGGAGGCCAAGGATGATTTGGAAATAGAAACAATAATCGTGGTAGTATTGGGAATCGCCCACAGGGGAACAATGGAGGAAACGGGAATCGAGGCAGCAATGCGAATCAAGCTGGTAATGTGAATCGTAACCAAAACAACAATCAAGCTGGGAATGGAGGTGGAAACGTGCAAAGACCAGGTTGTTTTAACTGTGGTGACATTGGGCACTATAAGAGGAACTGCCCAGAATTGAACCAAGCACGGGGAAGGGTTTTCAATATCGAAGCAAGGGAAGCGCGCCAGGATCCCAATGTTGTTACTGGTACGTTCCCTATAAACCAACGCTTTGCATCCGTTTTATTTGATACTGGTGCCAATTATAGCTTCGTATCGTTAGAGTTTAAGAATATGCTTGGATTAGCCGCTAGTAAATTAGATATTCCTTACTCAATTGAATTGGCTAATGGAAAGTTAGTAGAAGCCAATGAAGTGGTCAGAGGTTGTGTAATCGAGTTGGGAGAGCGTGAGTTTACTTTGGATCTACTACCAGTCCAGCTGGGGAGCTTTGACGTGGTAGTAGGAATGGATTGGTTATCAAGCAACAAGGCTGAGATTGTTTGTCATGAAAAGGTCGTTCGTATCCCAACCGAAGATGGAGAAACAAATGTGGTTCATGGGGAGAAGCGGGATACGCCTTTAAGAATTATCAGTTTCCTGAAAGCCCGTAAGTGTCTACAGAAGGGATGTGCTGCCTTCCTGGCACACATCGTGGATAAGAAAGCTGCTGAGCCGAAAATCGAAGACATCCCTGTTGTGAGGGAATATCCTGAAGTCTTTCCAGAGGACTTGCCAGGATTGCCACCCCAAAGGCAAGTGGAATTTCACATTGACTTAGTTCCAGGCGCCGCACCTGTAGCTAGGGCACCTTATAGACTTGCACCGTCAGAGATGCAGGAGTTGTCGGCAC
This sequence comes from Helianthus tuberosus, assembly GCA_030545235.1. NCBI lineage: Eukaryota > Viridiplantae > Streptophyta > Magnoliopsida > Asterales > Asteraceae > Helianthus > Helianthus tuberosus. Next base: position 6,515,367 of record JARYGA010059718.1, on the reverse strand, counting down.
AACTCCAGGAGTTACTTGACAAAGAATTCATCCGACCAAGCTTCTCACCTTGGGGAGCTCCAGTTTTATTTGTCAAAAAGAAAGACGGTAGTTTTCGTATGTGTATTGACTACCGGGAGTTGAATAAGCTGACGATCAAGAATAGATACCCTCTGCCAAGAATTGATGATTTATTCGATCAACTCCAAGGTTCAAGCTTTTATTCAAAGATCGATCTTCGATCTGGATACCATCAGCTAAGGATATAAGAGGAGAGTATCCCGAAAACAGCCTTCAGAACTCGTTATGGACATTACGAGTTCCTAGTTATGCCGTTTGGGTTGACAAACGCGCCTGCTGTTTTTATGAACCTAATGAACCGAGTCTGCAAGCCGTATCTCGATAAGTTCGTGATTGTATTCATCGACGATATTTTGATTTATTCAAAGACAAAGGCTGAACACGAGCAGCACTTAAGAGCCATTTTAGAGTTGCTGAAAAAGGAACAGTTGTACGCCAAGTTCTCGAAGTGCGAGTTTTGGCTACGTGAAGTCCAATTCCTTGGACATGTGGTGAATGGGAATGGGATCCACGTGGATCCAACAAAGATTGAAGCAATCAAAAATTGGGAAACCCCAAAGACGCCAACTGAGATTCGACAATTCTTAGATTTGGCTGGCTACTATCGAAGATTCATTGAGGATTTTTCAAAAATCGCTCAACCACTGACTGCGCTCACACAGAAGGATAAGAAGTTTGATTGGGGAATCAAACAGGAGGAAGCATTCCAGTTACTGAAAGACAAACTCTGCAATGCGCCAATCTTAGCACTACCAGAGGGTACAGATGATTTCGTGGTATACTGTGACGCCTCGCGTCAAGGATTGGGTTGCGTGTTGATGCAGCGCCAGAAGGTCATAGCTTATGCGTCACGTCAGTTGAAAGTACATGAAAAGAACTATACCACACATGATTTGGAATTAGGCACAGTGATATTTGCATTAAAGATCTGGAGACACTACCTATATGGTACAAAATGTACAATCTTCACAGATCATAAGAGCCTACAACACATATTCGACCAGAAAGAGCTGAATATGAGACAAAGACGTTGGGTCGAATTGTTGAACGATTACGACTGCGATATAAAGTACCATCTAGGGAAGGCGAATGTGGTCGCCGATGCCCTAAGTCGTAAAGATAGGATCAAGCCCATAAGAGTTAGGGCTTTGGAAATGATTATCCAGACAGATCTTTCCCTGCGCATTCGTGCCGCGCAAAAAAAAGCTCTTAAGGAAAGAAACCTTGAAGAAGAATACCTCCGTGGGATGGAAAAGCAATTTGTACCAAACGAGGAAAGAACGTTATGTTTTATGAAAAGAATTTGGGTTCCTCTGTTCGGTGGGATGAGAAAAGTTATTTTTGATGAGGCACACAAATCACGGTACTCTATTCATCCCGGTGCGGATAAGATGTACCAGGATCTTAAGGATTATTATTGGTGGCCCAGGATGAAGGGCGACGTTGCTGTTTATGTTAGCAAATGTTTGACGTGTGCCAAGGTGAAAGCCGAATACCAGAAACCTTCGGGACTTCTGCAACAACCTGAAATTCCCAAGTGGAAATGGGAACATATTTCAATGGACTTCATAACAAAACTGCCCAAGACGCCCAGGGGTCATGATACTATTTGGGTGATAGTTGACCGCCTAACAAAGTCCGCGCACTTCTTGCCAATCAAAGAGAAGGATAATACGAGTAAACTTGCGGAAATATACATGCGGGAGATCGTTGCACGTCATGGAGTGCCCCTCTCGATCATCTCTGATAGAGACGGAAGGTTTGTGTCAAGGATATGGCAATCCTTCCAAGAAGCTTTTGGCTCACAACTAAATCTGAGCACTGCATTTCACCGACAGACCGATGGGTAAAGTGAAAGAACTATTCAGACATTGGAGGATATGCTGAGAGCGTGTGTAATGGATCTTGGTGGTAGCTGGGATAAACATTTACCATTGGTCGAATTTTCATACAACAACAGCTACCACACAAGTATTGGAGCCGCGCCATTTGAAGCTCTATACGGACGCAAGTGTCGATCGCCACTATGCTAGGCTGACGCAGGTGATAGGCAGCTTGTTGGTCCCGAAATCGTCCAAGAGACGACAGATAAGATTGTGCAGATTCGAAAACGCATCGAAGCGGCTCGCGACAGACAGAAAGCCTATGTAGATCCAAACCGGAAACATTTGGAATTTCAAGTTGGAGATATGGTTTTATTGAAAGTTTCACCCTGGAAGGGTGTGGCACGCTTCGGAAAGCGTGGAAAGTTGAATCCGCGTTACATTGGGCCTTTCAGAATTCTGCAAATGATTGGGCTTGTAGCCTACAAATTGGACCTGCCTGCTGAACTCAAAGGTGTTCACGATACATTTCATGTATTAAATCTGAGGAAGAGTCCAACACAAGATACGGTGATCATTCCTGCTGACGAAGTACATATCGACGACACGCTCCACTTTACCGAAGAACCTGTCGAGGTTACGGATTGGAAAGTTAACAAAACACGCAGGAGTAGGGTCAAACTCGTCAAAGTTCGTTGGAATGCAAGGCATGGACCTGAATTTACGTGGGAACGTGAGGATCGTATGAAAGAGAAATACCCCCATTTATTTCCTAAGAACCCTGCATCTAGAAGCAGAGCTTAAATTTCGGGACGAAATTTCTTTAACGGGGGGAGAATGTGACAACCCTCACCAAACCAGGTATCCGTACCAATTAATTAATATTTAATTATTGCTTAATTACTGTGCTTGCTTACAACTGTGATTAAACTGCTTACTGATTTCTGATACATACATGCTCATGCATCACATTTTATACTGTCACTCTATTATTAATACACAAACGTCAGTGACAACCTTGATGCACAAAAGCACAGTGAGCACACTATACGGATAACCCAGCAAACATGCTGACATAGCCAGCATCAGACAGTTACTGTCTCTGAGGCCATTATGAGTCGGGAATAGATTACTACACTAGTAGTGAGTGTAGGGAGGTGCGGATTGTAGAACTGCGTCACTAGGAGAAGTTTATAGTGACCGGATGTGCCTAAAACGTACTTTAAATACAAAATTCTGCACTGTAATACAAAACTCAGCATTTTAAATTACTAATAAAGTGCAAAAACATGGCAGAACGGTCCCGTATATTTTCCTAAGTGCCGGGAATAAATTGTGTTGCAAAAATATATATAAAAGACCCTTGTTAGACTAATTAAACACTTTAACGGGACGTTACCTAACCGGATAACCGGACATTACCCGGGACACTAATTTTTTTTTGGCAGACACTTAGTTTTATTATTTTTGGCTCGTCATGATCCCCGTATGCCATAACACCCGCTAAAAAGTTACTAACTTATATCACCACCTTTCTTACATCTAACTAGTATTTACCATTCTAGTTACAATTTTTGCAAACATACCCCCCCCCCCCCCCCAACGATTTTAGTTCCCAAGTGGACCCACCATATCAACTTCACCTTACTTCTTGATTTAATCTAATTGTTTATTTGATTTATTTCTTGTGTAAGTATCCATGATATATGAAATGATTATAAAAGTATGGAGCTTGAGATTGAACATCATTTCACAAAGATCACACTCTCAATTCACTTCTCTCCCTCTCTATTCGGTTTACCACAACCGAATCCACCACCATCACCTTTAAACATCTTCATCTCTTCCATTATACAAGTTCCATTTAAGTTAGAAGGTGAATCAAGAAGGTTACTACTTGTGGAGCTTCAAGAAGGGCTTTGTTCTAGTCTTTTTCACCATCATTTTCTCATCACTTCTTCACAAGGTTTCATCCCTAGCTATAAACTAGTAGTAAGTCCCTTGTTACACTTTGTTAACCTTGTTTCATCTCGTTTCTATGATCAAAAGGTGTAATATATTTAAAATCACTAAAGTGGCAAGAACAAGTAAATGAACATAAAAGTTTATATGAAATTTACATATAAAAAGTCTACTTATGATTGATACATAAAGATGAAAACTTGTTGGTTTAAGGTTGGTTAATACATATATGATGTTTGATAGTCAAGCTTTTGATAAACCCGTTGTTTGGACGCTTGTTAATACGACTTAGTAACATTTAAACTTCAAAACAACATGCTGAGTTACTTTTTCAGCCATCTTTAACAGGCTATAAACAGACTTTAATAAATCAAAAAACGGAATTTCTGAAGCCTAAACTGGGTATTTTTGAAAAATGAAGAAAATGGCGCTGGAATTGTATTTTTCTGAGGTCGGTTACTATTTTAAAAGTCTGTTTTCGTGACAGCAGCTAAGGCTGAGTTTAACTGCAGTAAAATGGGCCATACGTTTTCAGTCACAACTTGAAACCTAAACAGAACCAGCCCCTGAAATTTTTACCAAAGATGGTCACTGATGTATTTGTGACCCTCCAACTGGAATTTCGACAAACGGACTTACGAGGAATTTTAAACAAATTATTCCGTAGACAGCGATTAGAATGTAACAAATCTGATTACAGTTCGGTAAACGATTTGCTATAAATTACTGATAATGAACTGGACCCCGATATTTTTACACAATAATTTTTGGTTCGATTAGGACGTTCTGTAAAAATTTGGGAATTTTTTCAATAAGTTAAGTATTTTATTTAATCGTCCGAAAACAGTCCAGTTTTTCATATATTGAAACTGAAACGACAAAGGTAGAATTTTGCGTGTCAAAACGTAAGGGTTGATTATTGATGATCATGGTTTGATTTCAAAAGAAAAAGATGTGCGTATTAGCACGGGCACCCCCGTTTTTAGGGGAAACTCTGGCGATTTTTTCTAAAAATTCCAGGACTTAGAAAAATTAATTTTTTCTAACAAGTATGTTTAACTTTATTTCTCGGAAGTAAACCTCGCCATGAGTTTTGACACAAAACTTTAAAGTGTTGGAAATGAGACTTGAAAATATATTTTGTCAATACTCTAAGTCACCGAATACATAATACATGTATGAATACCCCATCCTTGGGAAGGAATCTATTTATACGATAATTAAGAAGTATAAACACGAAATAGTTGTCTAACTATTTCCCAAGAACATTAAACTTTAAGCCAAGGCACGGCCATTCGTCTAATAGATATTAGCACGTTGTAGGTTGTCGGGTTGCAGACCGAGTTTGAGTTGCTGTTATCGAGGACGCATTACTGTGAGTTCATGTCTCCCTTTTCTCTTAACTGTTTTCAGTTTACTAAACTGCGGGGGTGAAATACATGTTACTATGATTACGAGTACTTTTTACATGGTATCGTTAGCGTAAGGAGGGTTACTACTTAGATCATGTGAGTAGGTAGGCGCAACTTGAGGCCATTAATCCTCATTGTAGGACCGAGGGACAGGAGTGGTAGATCTACCTGGGTGTAGCGAGCCCAGCCACAGGCCCAGCAGAACGGACCTCGGGTGACTTTGTGCCCGACGCATAAATCCGCTAGGTTTGAGTCTTCCTACTTGCACTTCACACATATCAATGGCCTTGCAAACCATTGGTGATCTCTTTATTTCCTTATTTGCTACATACTAGGGTTTTTTATACTTACAAAGGTTTTACATACTCACTTACACATGAACTCGCTCAACATTATTGTTGATTTTTCCAACTTACATGTATTTCAGGGAAGTAAGGATCTGGCATGGTATGCTATGTTTTCACGCTGTGTAAAGAGTTATGAGGTCATCCAAGTTTAGGGTTTGTGGCTTTTACCTGGACGAGTCACAGTTCTTAAACTACGTTTATTTTATGTTTGTGGTTGTGTCTTTCGAACAATGTTTTTATGTTATTAGGTTGTAACTTCCGTTGCAGGTGTCAACGCTTTAAGACAATGTTGTGGTAATTTACTTTTCAAACTTAAATCAATGGATGATTTGCATGGTTTTATTTTCATATAGCTTTGTTGTGATTAAGCTATGGTGTTAAGAAGTCACACCATATAAACCCACGCTTCCGCAAAGCCAGGGTGTGACACTGACACAAAACACTTGATCTATATTCCCAATTACTAACAACCTCGAAAAATGTTTCACACAACACAATGCATTTTTAAGCGGTGTTTCAAACGAACATGCCCAATTTCAAACGTTCAGTCCAATTTCCAATGGTAAGGTGCAGATTTCAAACGGTCAGTCCAATTTCAAACGGTAAGGTGCAGATTTCAAACGGTCAGACTAGTTTCAAACGGTAAGGTGCTGCTTCGTTCAAACGGACACCAGTTTTCAAGCCATTTTTACAAGTTTTACTTTGAGTTTAGATCTGATATTCTCAAGGGTTTGTTAAAACACAATTACGCACACATTGTGAAAGTTTTAGCCGATTTTAACCGTGAAAAATTTTCAAACTTGTGAAAGAAGGTGTAGAAAATAGATTTTCAAGCTGAATATGGCAAGAACTCTTCCTCCTGAGCTCTGATACCACTTGTAGGATCGAATTACGACCTGAATGAGTCGTTCGGAAGAGCTCAAATCCGTTTCAGAAGCGGAAACTAAGAAACGGAAGTGAAAACAGCTTGAGTTACACTTTAAACCTCATGTATATTGATTTTACAGCTATTACATTCAAGAGAAATACCGGCAGCACTTCGGTATCAAATCTGGAAAACGTTACAAATGAAATCGTTTGAAGGGTATTTATAGGCCATGCCCTTCCGTTTGAAGATGGCATAACATGCTTCAAACGGACATCCACTTTCAAACGGTTACATCTTCAAACGGTCAACCTAACTTCAAACGGTTACCTTTTCAAACGGCCACCTATTTGGACCCTTTCAAACGACCAATCAAACTAAATCACATTCTGATTTTGTATAGCTTTGTCTTTTGTGATGATGACATAATGCGTGAACAGATCCGCAACGTGACCAAGACTCGATATAAGATGAAGACGACAGATGTATGCACTAACAACAAATCCCGTTTCCGACTTCCTAGGTTTGTTTGGAAGTTGGGAATGACAGAATCTAATATACATAACTTAGATGAACCTTTAATTTGTTTAAGGGTTTGTCGCCATAGTCGCAAGGCTTGAATGTATGCGAATAAACATTACTGCATAAATGTTTGTAATCATAAAGCATTGTTTTTCTGCAAAACATGACATTTGATTTAAACTTAGGTTTATTCAAAAACTTTGTTTTGTACATTTTCCTATGGGGTTGAGTAATTACTAGTTATTCACCATACATGACATCTGTTTTCACATTGAAATTATCACATAGTTTGAGTAGATACTTCCTACTCGCTATGCATTACATTTGGTTATACATGATACATTTCACACATGACATTAAACATGGTTTACACATAAACATTTTGACATTGAACAATGCATTTTGGTTGGTTATTTATAAGTGACTTATGTAACGGGGCTATGTGTTATATGATAAAAACATGGTGGATACGCCGCTGGTACTTCCTATATATAAGTGCTTTTATTGTATTATATATTGTTGCGTTATCTAAACCACTTAACAAGACATGAAACATTTTATACAAGAACACGACATGGTTTTACAAATTACATATTTTACACAAATTCATATTTCTACTTGATTATTTATTTAACCATGCATATTTCTTTTATTATCATTTGATTTTCATATGATTTCATAAAAGAAAACAGTTTTACAAGGTTCATGACTACTTTTGTTAGTGCATGCGTCTGTCGACTTCGTCTTGTATCGAGTCTTGTATAGAACTAGTTAGATCAGGGCACGAGGATCGAGAAAGTGTGATTAGAGGTAATTCCGCTTGAAATGACATTAGGTCATTTCAAACGGAATCAGCAGTCTAATTTCGCTTGAATCATACATGTTGATTTCGCTTGAAGTTGTTTGAAGCGAAATCAGATTTCGCTTGAAATGAACATAGTCATGTTCAAGCGAAATCACAACGCCTATATATAGGCCATTCCAAGCGAAATCAGTTAGAAGATTCCGGTCAGAGCAACGAAGTGCTACCAAAGTGTAGTCTTGCTGTAAAACGTCATTATATCAATCAAATAGACAGTTTTAAAGTGATATTCATGCTGAATTGAACTTAGTACGTTTGTTTCCGCCTTTCGTACTGAGATAAACTATTCTGATCGACTCGTTCGGGTCTAAAAACAATCCCACAAATGGTATCAGAGCTCAGGAGGAAGAGTTCATACCAATTTAGCTGCATTTTCTGATTTCTACACCTTCTTTTTCAAAATTAAAAATTTTTCACGGTTAAAATTGGCACAAATTCTCACATATCATGCGTAATCATGTTTTAACAAAGCCTTGTAAGTTTCAGAACTAAAATCGGATTAAAACTGGTAAAAATTGTATTTCTGCTTGAAATTTCGTTCGAAATGCTGATGTCATCATGATTCCGCTTGAGTTTTCACTGTGATTTCGCTTGAAACTATACTTTGGACTGATTTCGCTTGAATAGATCTTGTTGATTCCGCTTGAATCACTATTCCGCTTCAAAGTGGTGATTTCGCTTCAAGGGTATTCCGTTCTAAAGGGTGATTCCACTTGAAGTTAGTATTCCGCTTGAAGATTGTTTGATTCCGCTTGAAAAAGGGATTTCACTTGAAAGACAGTTTTGAGAATTTCTTAAAAATCCGAATCATGGACGAGGAATTTTACAACGCATTCGCTACCCCGGTTATCCCGATCACTCTTGCACAAAACACGATGTTGGAAAATGAAACGGGGACGATGCAAAAACTCCCAAAGCTCATGAACATCGAGGAGTATAAGGGTTGGGAAGGACGTTTTGAAAACTGGGTTCAAGCAAATTATTTGGATGCTTGGGAATGTATTTAAATGAAATACATTAGACCGGCGAATGATGATGAATAAGTGGTTGCTATCAAAGATATGAGTGCAGATGATAGAAAGAAATACAAAAATGAAAAGATGATGCTCAATCTACTACAACAAGCTATTAAGGAAGATATCTTGGTGCTATTGCAACACAGTGGGAGTGCATATTCTATTTGGAAAGCATTGAGATCAAAGTTTGTTGGAAGTCAAGAAATGGTTAAAAACAAAAAGTCACTTTTGAAGAAAGAATTTAATTTGTTTCGTGGTTTAAAGAATGAAAGAACAAAACAGATTATTAAAAGATACTGCAACTTGTTAGCAAACATGAAGAGATTAAGCATCAACAAAGATAATGAAGAGTTGATCGAAAAATTGGCTGATGCGTTACCATATGAGACTTGGGGTACATATCTTATGATGTTGAGGAACAAGAAAGGTTTTAGCAATCTGACAGTGAGCAAGTTTATTGAAAAGATCGAGGCTCAGGAGATGGAATAGAGAAAGATCTCAAGAATGAGAAATTTCGATGGAGAACAAGATACTGGGCTTTACTACAAAGCAGGGTTGAATAAAAAATCTACCAACATGTCACCGAAGGTTGAGACAGCGTTCAATGCTAAGAGTTCATCTGGTGGATCATCAAAAGGATCAAACAGCAACACAAGTTTTTCATCATATCCATTATTTGATCCGAACATTTCAACAACCAAGAATGGCAGAAAATTACCATGCAACATTGTATTGAAACTTGAGAATGATCAAGATTATTCTGAAGAAGTTGCAAAAAGTCACATGTCATTGTTGGGGACTGTTCTAGAGTCGTATGGAAGTTTTGTAGAAGGTCGAATCGGGAATCCAATGCTTACTAAGAGGATTACGATCAGATTGATGCTGGAGAGATGGAATTGATGGACATAAAGTGGTGTTTGGCAAGTGTGTTGAGACGAGCTAAGAAATTTAAAGAGATGACAAGAAGAGATGACTTACGTGAAGCTAATGTTTCTACTTTAGGTTTTGATAAATCTAAAGTCACTTGTTTTCGTTGCAGGGAAAAAGGACACTTCAAGAGGGAGTGCACTAATCGCGAAGCAAGTGGAGCTCAAAATCCATTCAACAACAATGATTACTAGCGAAAGGCCATCTATCATCAAGTTGCACAACAACAACAAGAACCACAAGTGGCACATAGAAGGAAAGTTATTGAAGAATCTTCAAAGAGAGCATGTTTGGTGAATCAAGAAGATTTCAGCTGGGATAAATATATTTCAGCAGACAACAAAGCATGCTTGATTAATCAAGATGATGAAAAATTGCCAGAAGGTCTTAGCTGGGCAAATTTCAATTGGGATGATTATGATCCTAAGAAAACTTCAAATTACAAAGCTTATGTGGCACGAGTTGAAGAAGATAGTGATGATGATAGAGAGTATTATGCAAGAAGATTGGCAGCTCATTTTAAAATGATGGAGGAAAGTGACAGTGAAGATGAAAAACCTAAAAAGAAAAAAGAAAAAGGTCAAGACTCCAGTCAGCAGTGATGATGAAGGAGTTCCAGTGATCAGGAAGAAATTGAAAGATATTCCAGTTTTTAAAGTTGACACAGAAGCTAATGCAAAAGAGATTCCAGCAAATTGTGAAACCTGTGAGATCATGAAAAAGAAAAACAGCGAATTGATTAACAACATAAACAGGTTGAAGGAATCTTACGATATTCTGAACCAAGCTATGAATCAGTACAATCAATCCATTGAAGAACAGGCAACAACAATGAAAACACTTCAAGGAGCTTTCATGATAAAGCAGAAAGTGGTGAACAATTACATTGAGAAGTGTGTTGTGCTTGAGCAGAAATTAGAAACACAAAGGATTGAAACTGAGAGAGTTAATCGTTTATTAAAAAGTTACTCATGTACTTCTTATGTCATTGACATAATTTATCCAACTGTTGAAGGCATGAAGGCATTTGAGGATGATGAAGTAACTGAAGAACAGAAGGTATCTGAAGAAAAGAAAAAGATTGACACAGAAGAAAGGCCTCCTAAAAAGAAAAAAGAAAAGATGAAGGATACTAAAGAAAAGACATCTGGTAAGAAACAAGGTGTTAGTTACAACAAGTGTCCACCCCCACTTGAAAATGGATATTCGCCACGAAATCCAAATTCAGAAAGAGTCAAAAAGGCAACAAACTTACAGTGGGAGTCTGAGTCTGAACCATCAGTTAACTTGCCAGAAAATATTGATGTCACGTTCACATCGTCTGACACTGATCAACAATCTCAATTGATGAAGAAAGTGGTGGATCATGTGTTAGATAACGATGAAACTGAGGAGTCAAAGTCGGAGTCAAAGTCTGAGTCCAGCACTCCGTGTCAAAATTCCAAACAGGGCAAAAGAGTTTATAACAAAGAATTCCTGTTATCAAAATCTAATTTGAGTGATGAAACATTTAAAGTGGCTTATACTTTGAATGATTCTGACAAATTATATTCTGATGAGGAATTTCCAATAAGAGGTGTTAAATCTGAATTGATCAAAAAGGTTTTCAAACTAACAGAAATTAATATTTCTGAAATAAAAGATGTAAATCTTAATGAAAAACCTAAAAAATACACCTCAAGAGTGCAACAAAGATTTAACAAGAAAAAAGGTTACGGTTCTGGTTCTGGTTTTCAAAAGAAACCAAACCATAACGGTAATTTCAAAAAGAAAGGTCTTGGATTTACTCCATCTGAAAATCAGAAAAATGAAAAATATGTAAGAGATTTTAAATCAAAAATGACATTTGTTTCAGGGACATCAGCAGAAGAAGAAGAAAAGAAAGAATTCTGGAAACAGTCGAACAGAGAATTCCTTGCAAAGAAGCAAGAAGAGATGAAGACTGCTGATCAGATGAAAGAAACGAGAACTTGTTTCAAATGCAACACTGTTGGTCATACTGCCAAGAATTGTTTCAAGACAATACAATCAAAACAGGGAGTTTCTCGTAAACTAAAAGTTAAAGAAGTTGTGTTTGAACCACCAATTGATAGAACTAAACTTTTCAAAAATTCAACTTTTGAGATTGGTGAATGTTCAAACAGATTTTACAAGAAAAGAGCAAATCTTGACAAACAGAAATGGGTTGTTAAGAGATCGGATGATAGTTCTAGCAATGATTCTGATTCGTCAAAATCAGAGGAGCTATCTTATGGCGATGAATCTGATTCCACAAAGTCAGAGGAGCCACAGATTGAACCAAAAGGTGAAAATCAGTGCCGTATGTGGATGATGTAAATTTTCCATCACTACGGGCTGAAAACTTTAAGAAGAAAATTGGAAAAGTTGAGATTTCAAATCAATTTTTTTCTGAAAAGGAAGAAATTGATGTTGAAAAGGCATTTAACTCCAAAGTTCATAACATTTTTGAAAAAATGATTGACAGGAAAGTCAAAGGAGTCAAGGAATTTTACGAGAAGAAAACAAAGAAGCAAGGTAAAGTATCATCCCTGGTTTGTGACTGGGATGGTACCTATTACGAACAGTAAAATTCTGGACTTGCCGGAACTCCCAGGTTGGTAAGTGAGGAGTAGGTATCGGCATCTTGAGAATTCAACCTACATGTGGTATTGGTTGGTAAGCCATGTGGTTGAAAAAGAGGTTGTGATTTTATAAGTAGGTTAATCAAGGTCATTAGGTTGAACTTGATTGAACTATTCTTACAAGTGGTAAATCAGGGACATTAAGTTGTATCTGATTTCCTTCAAGTGGTATTTTGAAAAATAATATAATGAACCCCTAACCTACAAATGGTAAAATCAACCAACAAAACTTATTTTCCGGAAAAACCATTTGATTAAAACAAACTTAAGTGTTTTGAAATCATAATGGGAAAATAGTTTGTTGTAAGGGGGAGTTCTGATTGTTTATGCCAAGAGGATGGCGAATTGAAGCGATTCGATATCGTTTGTCAAATTTACTTGTACAGTTTGTTTTCAATTTTTTTTAAATGTGTTTGAATTTTAGGGGGAGTAAGAAATTTCAGAAAATACAAAAACATTTGAAAATTTGAAAAAGTAAAAAACATGATAAAATTCAAAATGAGTTTTGTTGTGCAAAAGAGGATATGATAGTACATCAGTGGACGATCACAACATGCTAAAGAATTGAGAAGTCAAAATGTGATAAACGATCTCACTGTGGATGTGTGAGTAGGTTTTTGCACATTTAGTAGATTGTGACGAGATATAAACCTAATTTCAAACTTACTTATATCGTGGGGAACATCTCTCGGATATATGGGTAACCCCCGAAATCTTGTTTGAAAGGTCCCTCTTTCTGAGATACTAGGTCTTTATGCTTAGTGATATCTGGGGTAATATCCCGGGACTTCTGATTTTGCGGAAGCAATGGCCTAGTCCCCGGAGAATACTTTATGCTTGCTTGAAATATAGCCTACCCTCAGCATAAAAAATGATGAAACATTGAAAAAATATGCAAATCATGTGCTGTTGAAGAAAAGATCCTCTAATGGGGACACACCAAAAGTCGAAGCCGTCATCTCTCTGCTGAACGGAAGTTCTGACCTGAGCTCTCACGGTTTTCGCAATTTAACCCCTTACATATATCATCTGTGGTATACTCACCTGTAAGACTGAATATTGGGATCTGGATACGGGAGTATATTCTGAGGTGGGATACGCAATTAAGTTTAAGTGTCTAAAACATTAATTTCGTATCTCGAAACAGTTGAACTTTGTGTGAAAATTTAAGTGGATCAGTATACTGATAATCTAAGTGAATCGTTTAGAACTTAAAATGTTGAAAGCTTAACGGTGTTGGTGATTTGTCTCAAAAACTGATATGATCCTCTTACACAAACTCACAAAAATATTGTCTGTAAATATTTCTCTACTGCATTTAGTTTACATTCAAAAATCCAAAAAGTTTTTCAGTATGTTTTAGCATAAATTTTGAAAAATACAAAAAGATTTTTGACAACTGATGTTGGAGAACTGATTTTCAAAATTCCAAGTGCTAGACATGATGAACAAATGGTTTAGGAGTGTGTGTATGTGTGCTTACAAGTGGTGATTAGAAGCTTTTAAATGATAAATCATTCTATTCCTGCAAGTGGTTCATCAGAGATTATTAATATTAAATCATTTGTCAGATTGATTTTACAAGTGCTCATCAGAAAATTTATTTTTGGGTAGAGAATTGTGCAGGAAACAGGATAAGAGCTAGAGGATCCTGAATCTGTGAAAAGAGTATGAGCCAGCTTTTGATCCTGAGCAGAATTTGAGCCAGGTCACGATCTTGAACCTGTGAAAGCCAGACTACGATCCCAGCTTACTGAGAGGGGGAGTCTGAATGATAAATGATAGAGCCAGTGTTCGATCCTGGTAATCACGCTAGCTCACAAACTTAAGGAATCAAGAGATTTGATCAAGAGAAGAAAGAGCCAGATCGAGATCCTGGAAATGAAAAGAGGATTAAAGATTAGATCATCATTCGAGAGAGAGGTATCTGTTGGTGCTAATGAAGTGGGAAGAGTTGGGTCAAGATTCTGGAAGTTTGAGGATACTTACAGTGTCAAGATACTTCAAAGAGTTCGAGAGGACTGATAAAGACTAAAGATGCGAAGACTCCACACTGAAGACTCATCAACATTCGAGGGGGAGTCTATTAGTGCATGCGTCTGTCGACTTCGTCTTGTATCGAGTCTTGTATAGAACTAGTTAGATCAGGGCACGAGGATCGAGAAAGTGTGATTAGAGGTAATTCTGCTTAAAATGACATTAGGTCATTTCAAACAGAATCAGCAGTCTAATTTCGCTTGAATCATACATGTTGATTTCGCTTGAAGTTGTTTGAAGCGAAATCAGATTTTGCTTGAAATGAACATAGTCATGTTCAAGCGGAATCACAACGCCTATATATAGGCCATTCCAAGCGAAATCAGTTAGAACATTCCGGTCAGAGCAACGAAGTGCTGCCGAAGTGTCGTCTTGCTGTAAAACGTCATTATATCAATCAAATTGATAGTTTTAAGTAATATTCTAACTGAATTGACCTCAGTACGTCTGTTTCCTTATTTTGTACTGAGCAAAACTCTTCTGATCGACTCGTTCGGGTCTGAAAACGATCCTTCAACTTTTGTTAAACATTTCTTTTAACTACAAGTCATGAATCCTGCATAAACAAAACCTATGTATCTCACAGGCATTTTTATGCTGACGTACCTATTCACATGTGTTTCAGGTGCTAATGCATGATGATGTATGTGCGACACTTAGGCGGACTCGGGCCTTACTGACTTAAAAGACAGTTAAATATGTAATGTTTTTATTTAATTCCAGACATTGTAACCACTTTAATCAATAATACAAAACTTTAAATACCATGGTTGTTGAAACAATAATTCTGTCGCATCACTCCCCGACGTTTCCGCCGCAGTTTTGTTGTTTTAACGCGGTCGGGGTGTGACAGAAGAGTTGGTATCAGAGCCAATGGTTATAGGGAATTAGGTTATTAGTAATGCTTTGACCTAGACTATAACTTTTTAGGACCCTAACACAAGTTATCTTGTGTTTAGAATTTAAAACAATACACATCACCTATCCTTAGGTGATTACCAAAACATGAACACGAATTTCCAAAGTGATTTTGAAATCAAACATGTGACAACTTGAATTTCAGAACCTATCTTTGTGCTTAATGTAACGTATGTGAACTTTGTGTGATTATCTGATATGTTGGTTTAATGAATGTTTATGAAATATTATGATGTTGTGTTATGTGAATGTATGTGACTAGAATCACATAACTCTAACCCGATTGCACAAGCCCACTCGGGCTACACTTATTGTACTCTAAACCCAAAAGGGCAGCCCATGTATGGGTTCGGCCCATTCCTTTGTTGCGCATAACACCATGAGATGAGGGTATACTCCTCATTATTTTGCAAAAAACAATACACATCAAAACCCTAGCTCTCATCTTCTCTCCCCCTTCACTCGACGACAACAACTCTATTCCCTTGAGGCCTTCTTGGGTCGCTAGATCATCTCTCCTTCGTTCTATCACAAGTGTACACTCAAACTCTCGGTCAGTATCTTTGGTGTTGTTTTGATTCGTGTTCCCTGTTAACTTTCGGTTTTGAAAACATGTGGATAGATGTATAGTGATTGCATGAGTAATATGAATATATTAATTCGAATAGCAAACTGTTAGGATTGGTTTTGATTAGTTTGATTCAGGATTGATAAGCAATAGGTTGCATGTTAGTCTTTGAATTCGTTAATCGGATGATCTGATCGTATGTTTCGTATGATGTTGATTAATTGTTCTTGACTAGATGATAATTAGGGTTGAATGAATATGTTTGATTTCTGAAATAAAATGTTGTTTTGATCCGATTTGAAACTGCCAAAATTGTGAATTGGTGTTACGATAATGATGGGCTGCAATTTAGGAAATCTGTTACATTCATGATCTCGACACGGGTTGCGAGCCGAGACCGTACAGTCTTGACTCGAGACCACACCACACCAGCACAAACAACAAGACTTGAGACCTCGGTTGCGAGTCTTGTTGCGACTCGAGACCTGACTCGAGATCACCCGAGACCTCCTTAGTCGTGACTCGAGAACTCCAAGACTACAACTCAAGACCGCACAGTTTCGACTCGAGATCTCTAGTCTCGACTCGAGACCATATAACCGTATATACTGTTTGGACTTGCACACTGTTACGGGCCTAAATTGTTGGGCCACATACTTGGACTTTTTTATTTACATAAATGATACTATTGGATGTGTATGTGCACTGTTGATCCTTACTTGTATGCAACTTGTTAGAATATGTGTATAAAATATACGTGCATTACTTGGTTTGAACCTGACTTGTACGGTAACCATGTTAGGACGTGGTTGATCATAATTAGCTCAAGTGACCTTCTTTTATCTGCCGAGCTAATCTAAGGTGAGTTCACACTTTCTTCAAAGCATGGTAATTCCCGGTGGGTTGGGAATGGGTTAAGGAATATGGATTTTCCTCGTCCTTCTTGGGTAGGATAGTATGGGTTAAGGAATGTAATTCCTCGTCCGCTTTGGACAGTTTAAAGTTCACTAGACCAAAACTCTATCACGAAGTCCCTCCTTTTATATCGACTTACTAGCCGGGCTAATGGCGAGCGGGTCATTAGTTAGATAGCGCTATTTTGGTCTGACAAGCCTCACACCGTGCCGCAGAGGACGGGCGTGAACTAATGGATCTGGGGACGTCAATGATGATAGACATTGATGCTAAGGGCACATAAACATGACTAAAGTCAGTAGTCGATATGGTAACGAGTCTAGTAGTATAACATGGGGTAGCCCCCACGGCCGGAGAGCCAGAGAATTGAACACGGGGTAGCCCCCATGGCTGTATGGCCAGAGTAAATGGGATTAAACAATTCACGTTTTTAAACTATGGGGTAACCCCCACGGCAAGGATTCCAGCTAAAGGAAACTACGTTTTTGGAATAACTTAAACAAACACCCAACTGTGAACTCGCTCAACTTTGGCGTTGACTCGTTACTACATGCTTTGCAGGTCACTAGGTACTTAGCTGGAGCTTGCATGGGGAAGAGTCGTTGTGGGACATGGACAGCTGTGTGCCATGTTAAACATTGAAATGTTTAAACTTATGTTTTGGTTTTTAACATTATGCTTCCGCTTGCAACTTAAACTATGTTTTGTTTGGACACCAATTGTATTGGTTGGATTTTTATAATTACTTACATGCTTGTTCAATATGATTGGTGGCTTGATCCTGGTCAGTCACGCCTCCAAGCGGTGTTACTCCGCAGGTGGATTTTGGGGGTGTGACAGATTGGTATCAGGGCCATTGGTTATAGTGAACTTGGTTTTGATAAGGGAAAAAAGTTTTTGTTAAAACCAGACTATAACCTGTAGAGTGCTCTACGATCCACAACGATGCTTCGCTCCACGTGCAAGACTCGACATTCTAGGTGATATAATTTATGTTTACATTGCCTACTTGCTAGATTACATAGAACTTTGCTTATGGTATGCTTAGATAAACGTAGCAACTATAGTTCGAAAACACTTGCGTGCTTACTCCCTTCTGTCATTGCACTTTCACGAACCTCTCTCACTCTTGTTTTCCTTTGAGATGAAGATCATGAGTGGACGCGTTAACATGACTCAAGCCCAGTTGACGGCTCTGATTAACCAACAAGTTGCTGCGGCACTTGCAGCCGCACAAGCAGGAGGTATACCCTGCAGTCTAAACTCACTCTAGGATCTTTAGGTCCTACTCTCGTAAACCAACACTTGTGCTTAACTTTGTCCCTTCTTACGCCCACAACAGGTCAACATGCTCAGCAACCTGTGTGCACCTTCAAAACTTTTATGGACCGCCGACCCACTACTTTCAGCGGCACTGAAGGAGCTGTAGGTATCCTCCACTGGTTTGAGAAGCTCGAATCTATCTTTGAGATGTGTGAATGCCCTGAGGCTCACAGGGTGAAGTATGCTACTGGTACTCTTGAGGGTATAGCGCTCACGTGGTGGAACGCTCAGGTTCAAATGCTGGGGTTGGTTGCTGCTAACACCACCCCATGGAACGATTTCAAGGAATTGATCAAGGAAGAATATTGTAGCCGAGATGACATTCATAAGCTGGAGGTAGAGTTTTTCAACTTAAAGTTGACGGGGTCAGAGATCGAAGCCTATACGAGAAGATCAAACGAGTTGGCTATTCTGTGTCCTACTATGGTAGACCCTCCCATTAAATGCATCGAACTGTATCTCAAGGGTATAGTGCCAGAGATTCAAAGTCACGTGACCTCAGCAAATCTTGGCACCATCCAACAGATCATCAAGCTGGCTCATCGCCTCACGGATCAGGCGGTGGAGCAGAATAGGCTACCAAAGCGCATTAGTGCTACTGCTACTACTTCTGATACTCCCAGCGACAACAAGCGTAAGTGGGATGGAACTTCAAGCAAAGGTTCAACTTCTGTTCAGTCTCAGTCTCAGTAGAGAAGGACTGACGACTACAAGAGCCCTGGTCAGCAATAATCTGGAAGTCAGGGGCAGGGTGGATACAAGGGGAATCACCCCAAATGTAATCGCTGTAACTTACACCACAGTGGACCATGAACCAGGAGTAACTGTCATCGGTGCAACAAGCCAGGCCACGCTGCAAAGGATTGTAGAAGTTTATACCCCGCAAACCAGAATCGTCAGCAACAACATGCCCGACAGAATCAACCCCAGCAGCAGCAACAAGGAAATAACAAAGGGTGCTTTCAGTGTGGAGCTGAAGGCCACTTCAAGAGAGACTGTCCCCAACTGAACCAGAACAATAACAACAATAATAATAACCAGGGGAATGGAAACAACGGGGGTAACAACGGCAATGATGCAAGGGGCCGTGTGTTCGTTATTGGCCAGGGTGAAGCGAGGAATGATCCCAATGTTGTGACGGGTAAGTTCCTTCTCGATGACTTTTATGTTACAGTTTTATTTGATTCGGGTGCCGATACTAGCTACGTGTCCTTAAAAGCTAGTCAAATGCTTAAGCGTACCCCAACACTATTGAACACCAAGCACCCTATAGAGTTAGCTAATGGTAAAAGTTTAGAGGTCACCCACATAGCCAAGGGTTGTAATCTTGTTCTTGCTGGTCACGCTTTCTCTATCGACCTCCTTCCTATCGTTCTGGGTAGTTTCGACGTTGTCATTGGGATGGACTGGTTGTCCCAACACCAAGCAGAGATTCTTTGCAAAGAAAAGATTGTCCGTATTCCTTATACAGGTGATGAACCCCTCATGATTCACGGTGACAAGAGTGGTGCTGTTGTAAGCATCATCTCTCTCCTTAAGGCCCAGAAGTGTTTGCGAAAGGGCCACACTGCTATTTTGGCTCTCGTTACTGATACCTCGAAGAAAGAGAAGAAGATAGAAGATTTTTCGATTGTACGCGACTATCCTGAGGAACTACCTGGTCTTCCGCCTCATCGCCAGGTCGAGTTTCAAATCGAGCTAGCCCCTAGAGCAGCGCCTATAGCTCGAGCACCCTATCGTTTAGCCCCATCAGAACTAGAAGAACTGTCTACGCAACTACAAGAACTCTTGGAGAAGGGTTTCATTCGCCCTAGCTCTTCGCCCTGGGGAGCACCAGTTTTATTTGTGAAGAAGAAGGACGGTACCTTCCGTATGTGTATCGACTATCGCGAACTTAACAAGGTGACCGTGAAGAATCGCTACCCTCTTCCACGTATTGATGACCTGTTCAACCAGCTATAAGGGTCGAGCTAGTACTCAAAGATTGATCTAAGATCGGGATATCACCTGCTGAGAGTCCGAGAAGAGGACGTCTCCAAAACAGCCTTTAGAACTCGTTATGGACACTACGAGTTTCTGGTCATGCCTTTCGGGCTGACGAACGCACCTGCGGTTTTCATGGACCTTATGAATCGAGTGTGCAAACCTTACCTAGATAAGTTCGTTATAGTTTTTATTGATGACATCCTGATCTGTTCTAAGAGTCAGGAAGAGCACGAGCAGCATCTACGACTTATTTTGGAACTCCTTCGAACAGAACAGCTTTACGCAAAGTTCTCAAAATGCGACTTCTGGCTTCGTGAAGTCCATTTCCTAGGCCACGTGGTGAACAAGGACGGGATTCACGTTGATCCATCTAAGGTAAACTCGATTAAGAACTGGCCTGCACCTCGCACACCAACAGAAAT
Organism: Helianthus tuberosus; assembly: GCA_030545235.1. Classification (NCBI taxonomy): domain Eukaryota; kingdom Viridiplantae; phylum Streptophyta; class Magnoliopsida; order Asterales; family Asteraceae; genus Helianthus; species Helianthus tuberosus. The sequence goes on along the minus strand of JARYGA010059718.1, from coordinate 6,494,760 downwards.
TCGCCAATTCTTGGGCTTGGCAGGTTACTACAGGAGGTTCATTAAGGATTTTTCCAAGATTGCACAACCTCTCACATCACTAACGCAGAAGGGCGTTACTTATCGATGGGGTAGTGCATAAGAGTCAGCATTTCAGCACCTAAAGGATAGACTTTGCAGTGCACCCATCCTTTCATTGCCAGAGGGCACAGACGACTTTGTGGTTTACTGCGATGCATCAACTCAGGGTCTTGGTTGTGTGTTGATGCAACGGGATAAAGTTATTGCATACTCCTCACGCAAACTTAAAGTTCATAAAAGGAACTACACCACACACGATTTAGAGCTGGGAGCTGTCGTTTTTGCACTTAAGATGTGGAGACATTACCTGTACGGTACCAAGTACGCCATTTACACCGATCACAGGAGTCTCGAGCATATCTTCAAACAGAAGGAGTTGAACATGCGACAACGTCGATGGGTCAAGCTACTGAATGATTACGAATGCTCGATCAGATACCATCCGGGCAAAGCCATTGTGGTGGCCGATGCCTTCAGTCGAAAGGATACTATACCTAAACGCGTACGAGCTTTACAACTCACTATCCAATCTAGTCTTCCTGCACAGATACGAGAAGCTCAGGTAGAAGCATTAAAACCAGAAAATGTTAGGGCTGAAGCCCTACGCGGCTCAAGACAGCGGCTAGAACAAAAGGAAGATGGCGCATACTACGTAACAGGGCGCATCTGGGTTCCACTTTATGGAAACTTACGTGAGCTTGTGATGGATGAAGCACATAAGTCTCGTTACTCAATACATCCTGGTTCGGATAAGATGTACCATGATTTGAAGACCACGTATTGGTGGCCTAGCATGAAAGCCCATATAGCAACCTACGTCAGTAAGTGTTTGACTTGTGCGAGAGTCAAAGTCAAATACCAGAAACCATCAGGCCTACTCCAACAACCAGAGATACCACAATGGAAATGGGAGCAAATTTCCATGGATTTTGTTACTGGCCTGCCTAGATCTTAATGCGGAAATGACAATATTTGGGTGATCGTGGATCGACTCACAAAGTCTGCACATTTCCTGGCTATTAAGGAAACGGATAAGTTCTCCACTCTAGCAGACGTATATCTTAAGGAAGTTGTCTAGAGGCACGGGGTGCCCACCTCTATTATCTCTGATCGTGATGCACATTTTACTTCTGAACTGTGGCAAGCAATGCACAAGTCCTTTGGCTCACGTTTAGATATGAGCACAACATATCACCCACAAACGGATGGGCAGTCTGAACGCACCATCTAGACCCTTGAAGACATGCTTAAGGCATGTGTCATCAACTTTGGTAACGGCTGGGAAAAGTATCTCCCGTTAGTGGAGTTCTCGTATAATAACAGTTACCACACCAGCATCCAAGCCGCTCCATTTGAGGCATTGTACGGGCGTAAATGCCGATCACCTCTTTGTTGGGCAGAGGTGGGGGATAGTCAGATCACAGGTCCAGAAATGGTAGTAGACACAACAGAAAGGATTGCACAAATACGACAATGAATGGCGGCAGTTCGTGACCGTCAGAAAAGTTATGTCGATAAGGGCAGGAAACCACTTGAGTTCCAGGTTGGGGATCGAGTGCTACTCAAAGTCTCACCCTGGAAGGGTGTTGTTCGTTTTGGCAAACGAGGCAAACTTAACCCATGATACGTTGGACCATTTGAAGTCATAGAGAAAATAGGCAAGGTGGCCTACAAACTAAACTTGCCAGCAGAACTCAGTGCAGTTCACAACGTTTTTCACGTGTCGAATCTGAAGAAGTGACTGTCAGATGAGACCCTCATAGTTCCTTTGAAGGAGCTCACTATCGACGAGCAGTTATGATTCGTCGAGGAACCAGTTGAAATCACGGACCGGGACGTTAAGGTCCTCAAGCGCACTAGAATACCTCTCGTTCGAGTTCGTTGGAACTCCCGTCGTGCCCGAGAGTTCACCTGGGAACGCGAAGATCAGATGAAACAAAAGTATCCCCAATTGTTGACAACCAGTAGAACCACTACTGAGGCTGAAGCTACAGCGGAATTTCAGGACGAAATTCCAGATTAACGGGGGGAGGATGTGACACCCCAGGAAAACCATGCAACTTAACTAGCTTCCTCAGTGAGTACGTACCAAATTTCGGGACGAAATTTCTTTCAACTTGGGGATAATGTGACAACTCGTATTTCAAAAATTTATCTTTGTGCTTAATGTAACGTATGTGAACTTTGTGTGATTGTCTGATATGTTGGTTTAATGAATATTTATAAAATATTATGATATTGTGTTATGTGAATGTATGTGACCAGAATCACACAACTCTAACCCGATTGCACAAGCCCACTCGGGCTACACTTATTGTACTCGAAACCCAAAAGGGCAGCCCATGTATGGCTTCGGCCCATTCCTTTGTTGCGCATAACACCATGAGATGAGGGTATACTCCTCATTATTTTGCAAAACACAATACACATCAAAACCCTAGCTCTCATCTTCTCTCCCCCTTCACTCGATGGCAACAACTCTATTCCCTTGAAGCCTTCTTAGGTCACTAGATCATCTTTCCCTCGTTCTATCACAAGTGTACACTCAAACTCTCGGTCAGTATCTTTGGTGTTGTTTTGATTCGTGTTCCCTGTTAACTTTCGGTTTTGAAAACATGTGGATAGATGTATAGTGATTGCATGAGTAACATGAATATAGTAATTCGAATAGCAAACTGTTAGGATAGGTTTTGATTAGTTTGATTCAGGATTGATAAGCAATAGGTTGCATGTTAGTCTTTGAATTCGTTAATCGGATGATCCGATCGTATGTTTCGTATGATGTTGATTAATTGTTCTTGACTAGATGATAATTAGGGTTGAATGAATATGTTTGATTTCTGAATTAAAATGTTGTTTTGATCCGATTTGAAACTGCCAAAATTGTGAATTGATGTTACGATAATGATGGGCTGCAATTTAGGAAATATGTTACATTCGTGATCTCAACACGGGTTGCGAGCCGAGACCGCACGGTCTCAACTCGAGACCACACCACACCAGCACAAACAACAAGACTTGAGACCTCGGTTGCGAGTCTTGTTGCGACTCGAGACCTGACTCGAGATCACCCAGTCTCGAGTTATAAATGTATAACCCGAGACCTCCTTAGTCGTGACTCGAGAACTCCAAGACTACAACTCGAGACCATATAACCGTATATACTGTTTGGACTTGCACACTGTTACGGGCCTAAATAGTTGGGCCGCATACTTGGACTTTGTTTATTTACATAAATGATACTATTGGATGTGTATGTGCACTATTGATCCATACTTGTGTGCAACTTGTTAGAATATGTGTAGAAAATATACGTGCATTACTTGGTTTGAACCTGACTTGTACGGTAACCATGTTAGGATGTGGTTGATCATAATTAGCTCAAGTGACCTTATTTTATCTGCCGAACTAATCTAACGTGAGTTCACACTTTCTTCAAAGCATGGTAATTCCCGGTGGGTTGGGAATGGGTTAAGGAATATGGATTTTCCTCGTCCTTCTTGGGTAGGACAGTATGGGTTAAGGAATGTAATTCCTCGTCCGCTTTGGACAGTTTAAAGTTCACTAGACCAAAACTCTATCAGGAAGTCCCTCCTTTTATATCGACTTAATCGCCGGGCTAATGGCGAGCGGGTCATTAGTTAGATAGCGCTATTTAGGTCTGACAAGCCTCACACCGTGCCGCAGAGGACGGGCGTGAACTAATGGATCTGGGCACGTCAATGATGATAGACATTGACGCTAAGGGCACATAAACATGACTAAAGTCAGCAGTCGAAATGGTAACGAGTCTAGTAGTATAACATGGGGTAGCCCCCACGGCCAGAGAGCCAGAGAATTGAACACGGGGTAGCCCCCACGGCTGTATGGCCAGAGTAAATGGGATTAAACAATTCACGTTTTAAACTATGGGGTAACCCCCACGGCAAGGATGCCAGCTAAAGGAAACTACGTTTTTGGAATAACTTAAACAAACGCCCAACTGTGAACTCGCTCAACTTTGTCGTTGACTCGTTACTACATGCTTTGCAGGTCACTAGGTACTTAGCTGGAGTTTGCATGGGGAAGAGTCATTGTGGGACATGGACAGCTGTGTGCCATGTTAAACATTGAAACGTTTAAACTTATGTTTTGGTTTTAAACATTATGCTTCCACTTGTAACTTAGACTATGTTTTGTTTGGACACCAATTGTATTGGTTGGATTTTTATAATTACTTACATGCTTGTTCAATATGATTGGTGGCTTGATCCTGGTCAGTCACGCCTCCAAGCGGTGATACTCTGCAGGTGGATTTTGGGGGTGTGACAGAACATCTATCCTTGGATGATTTCTTTTGGCCTCGTGCCATCCAAATTTTCATAATCTCATCAAAGTTTGGGTCTAAATAATGTGAACACATGCAAACTAGAAGAGTGAATGCCTGTACCCTGAGTTTTCTGTCTAAGGTTAGAGTGTTCGTACAAATCCGCAGTATCGGACCAGTCACTCTTACCTGGGAACTCTTGGGGTGAGTGTCCACTTATAGGCTTCGGCGATACATTATTATGACTCATTTACTTTGATTTTTCACTGTGTGTCGTCTGTTTGTTATGAGGTAACGAACAAATGACCACCATCCTTACATTTTGTTGATATCTCATTTTTCATCACATCATCTCACTCGTTTTCTCTCATGTTTCCTTTTTTAGAATGCCTCCTCGACGTAACGTTCAACAACCTGATGCCGAACTGGCGGCTATTATAGCATAGCCGATGGCTGCTATGCTACCAAATCTCATCACTCAAATAAACCAAGCCAACAATAACAATAATGCACCTGCTCCGTGCAATTTCAAAAGTTTTAACTCGGCTAAACCACTCAAGTTTAGTGGTTCTGAAGGAGCAACTGGGCTCCTACAGTGGTTTGAGAGTCTTGAGAGCACCTTTCGCCACGTTCAGTGTCCTAACAATCGTAAGGTGGAGTTTGCTTCGAGCGTATTCCAAAAGAGGGCTCTCACATGGTGGAATGGGATAATGAGAGATCAAGGAGCTGAGGTTGCTTTGGGTCATACATGGGAAGAACTCAGGGCTCTTATGATGAGAAAGTTCTGCCCTAGTCATGAACAGAGGGCCTTAGAAAATGAGTTCCATGACCTCAAGCAAGACAGTGGTGAACACCGGGCTTACACTGACAGATACGAGGAGTTAAGCTTGCTCTGTCTGACAATGGTCACGCCTTTGGATAAGGCTATTGAGAAGTACATAGACGGTTTGCCAGATCCTGTTCAGGATATCGTCACTGGCATCAACCCTACAACCGTCCGACAGGCCATTGAGCTAGCTGCAACTCTTACTGAATCGCAAGTTAAAAAGGGTAAACTCCACAGAAAAGGTGATAAGAAGCAGAAACAATATGATAACACCAAGGAGCAAAAGGGTAAAAAGTCTGAGTCCTCTAAGAAATCTAGGAAGCATAAGGCTTCCAAGAATTTCGTTGTGGTAGCACAACATGCAGCTCCCAATCAGCCTGCACAACCTGCTGCCAAGAGGCAGTATGCTGGCAATGCACCTCTGTGCAACAGATGTGACAGTCATCACCAACCTCAGGTACGGTGCCGCATCTACACAAACTGTGGCAGGTCTGGTCATCTCGCAAACACCTACCGTTTCGCCCTTAACCAAAATCAGGCAGCACAAAACATAGCACAAAACCCTGCTCAGAATCCTGCACGACCTCACTATCCGCCTGGTTCGTGTTTCAATTGTGGGGATCTAACCCACTACAGGAACAACTGCCCGAGATTGGCAAATGCGAATCAAGCACCGACTCATGGTAGAGCTTTCAATCTGAATGCTAATGAGGCTCGCGCAGATAACGAAGTGGTGAACGGTACGTTCCTTGTTAACAACCATCCTGCTTCTGTTCTATTTGGTTCGGGTGCCGATAAGAGCTTTGTGTCCTTAGCTTTTAAGCCTTTGCTTTCGATGACTAGAACAAAACTAGGAAAGCCCTTGATAGTAGAAGTAGCTAGTGGTGAACCCATTATACTCGATTCTCTTCTTTGAAATTGCCAGTTGAACCTTAATAACCATCTTTTCCCTATTGACCTCACACCGATGCAACTTGGGAGCTTCGATGTAATAGTTGGAATGGATTGGTTAGCCAAATACCATGCTGAGGTGGTTTGTTTTGAGAAGATTGTCCATATACCGCTTTCGACTGGTGAGACCTTAGAAGTCCGTGGGGAGAAACCTGTTAGTGGCCTTAAACTCATGTCTTGTACCCAAGCCCAAAAATACCTACGAAAGAACTATGTCGCCTTCTTGGTACATATCGTAGAGGATAAAGGTAAAGGTAAGACTATCCAAGATAGCCCTGTTGTTCGGGATTATCCTGAGGTATTTCCTGAAGAATTACCTGGTTTACCCCCTGTACGCCAAGTTGAGTTTCGCATTGATCTTGTACCTGGTGCAAATCCAATTGCTGAATCACCTTACCGTCTTGCACCATCTGAGATGCAAGAGTTATCTAAATAGCTTCAGGAACTTTCTGACAAAGGATTCATTCGTCCGATCTTTTCACCTTGGGGCGCTCCTGTCCTATTCGTGAAAAAGAAAGATGGAACTTTTAGGATGTGTATCGATTATCGGGAGCTTAACAAGCTTACCATCAAGAATCGATATCCCCTACCACGCATTGATGATCTCTTTGATCAGCTACAGGGTGCTACTTGATTTTCAAAGATTGATCTACGTTCTGGGTATCATCAACTTCAAGTGCTTGAAGAAGATATTCCCAAGACAGCTTTTCGTACAAGATACGGGCATTATGAGATTACTGTTATGCCCTTCGGTTTAACAAATGCTCCTGCTGTTTTCATGGACTTGATGAATAGGGTTTGTAAGCCTTATTTGGACAAGTTCATCATCGTTTTCATTGATGACGTCCTAATCTATTCTAAGACACAAGCTGATCATGAATAACATCTCCGTCTTACAATGGAGCTCCTAGAGAAAGAGCAGCTTTTCGCCAAATTCTCCAAGTGTGAATTCTGGTATAAGGAAGTTCAATTTTTGGGGCACATTGTCAACGAACAAGGTATACATGTAGATCCCGCCAAAATCAGTGTGATTAAGGATTGGGATACACCTACTACTCCTACCAAGGTTCGTTCATTTCTTGGTCTAGCGGGTTATTACCGTCGTTTCATTGAAAACTTCTCCAAAGTTGCAGTTCCTCTCACTGCTTTAACTCAGAAGAATAAACCTTTTGAGTGGGGATTCAAACAGGAAGAAGCTTTCCAGACCTTGAAACAGAAACTCTGCGATGCACCTATCTTAACTTTACCTGAGGGCAACGACGACTTTGTCGTATATTGTGATGCATCCAATTTAGGCCTTGGCTGCATTCTTATGCAAAGGAACAAAGTCATAGCCTATGCATCAAGAAAGCTGAAGGTACACGAGAAAAACTACACGACTCATGATCTTGAGTTGGGTGTAGTAGTTTTTGCTCTCAAAATCTGGAGACACTACCTGTACGGTACAAAGTGTGTAGTGTTTACTGACCACAAAAGTCTCCAGCACATCTTCAATCAGAGAGAACTAAACATGAGACAAATACATTGGGTTGAACTTCTAAACGACTATGATTGCGAAATTCGCTACCATCCTGGTAAGGCGAATGTTATGGCTGATGCATTGAGTCGTAAGGAACGTGTCAAGCTTCACTGTGTTCAAGTTTGATCTAACACTCAAACCCACATTTCTCAGGCTCAACATACTTGTGTTACACAAGGCTTGATGGGTAAAGAATTACCCTATCATCTTAAACCTGAGCTTGAACTGCAAGACTTTGGGATTTTCTATTTCATGGGGCATTTGTGGGTCCCAAGTATAAACGATCTTCGCACCTTGCTAATGGATGAAGCTCATAAGTCTCGTTATTCTATTCATCCTGGTGCAGATAAAATGTATAAGGATCTTCGAACCTAGTATTGGTGGCCGGGTATGAAGAAAGACATTGCCTTCTACGTATCCAAATGCCTTACTTGTCTCAAGGTTAAGGCAGAACACCAACATCCCTCTGTATTATTGGAGCAACCAGAGATACCAGTTCGGAAATGGGAAAACATTACTATGGATCTCATCACCAAGCAGCCACGCACTAAAAGAGGTCATGACGAAATTTGGGTTGTTGTTGATCGTCTTACAATGTCAGCACATTTCTTGCCGATCCGCGAGGATCTATCAGCTGACAAACTTGATAAGATATACGTAGATGAGATTGTATCTCGACTTGGTGTTCCTTTGAACATTATATCTGACAGAGATGCTCGATTCTCGTCTCACTTTTGGAGAACCATGCATTCTGCCATGGGTACCCAACTTAATTTGAGCACAGCGTATCATCCACAAATGGATGGTCAATCTGAAAGAACAATCCAGACACTGGAGGATATGCTTAGTGCATGTGTGATCGATTTTGGTGGTAGTTGGGATTCGCATCTACCGTTGATCCAATTCTCCTACAACAATATTTATCACTCTAGCATCAACATGGCTCCTTTAGAGGCTTTTTACGGTAAAAAATGTCATTCACCGGTTTGCTGGAATGAGATAGGTGAAGCTCAGCTTACTGGACCTGAACTCATTCTAGAGACTACAGATAAGGTCAAGAAGATTCGTGATAATCTACAGACAGCTAGAAGCCGTCAAAAGAGTTACGCGGATCGACGACGCAAGCCCTTAGAATTTCAAGCCGGTGATCGCGTCCTACTCAAGGTATCCCCTTGGAAAGGTGTGATTAGATTTGAAAAGAAAGGAAAACTTGTACCACGCTATGTTGGACCATTCAAGATCGTTGAAAGAATCGAAAAAGTAGCCTACAGACTTGAGCTACCTCCTGAACTTGGAAATGTTCCTCCAACTTTCCACTTGTCCAATCTCAAAAAGTGTTTAGCTGATGAGAACCTCCACATACCACTTGATGAAATTCGTGTTGATAACATGATGCACTTCGTTGAGAAAGCAGTGGGAATCTAAACGTGGGGCCCAGAGTTTACTTGGGAATCTAAACGTGGGGCTCAAACACAAGAGCATACCTATTGTCAAAGTTCATTGGGAATCTAAACGTGGGGCCCAGAGTTTACTTGGGAACGTGAAGATCAAATGAAAGCGAAATATCCACATCTATTCTCACAAGTTTCCTCTAAATAAATTTCGGGACGAAATTTACTAAAGTAGGGGAGACTGTGACATCTGTGCTTGTGTAATCATTGTATAAACTTTGAACAATAAAATATTAATAAAACAGTGTGTTTTGATCCCAATGTTTTTTCTTTATGTTTGACATTTTGCGCGTTTTGATTTTTGATCGATTTTAAACTATATATCGCTTTCTGGAAAGTTATACGCAAACTGATACGTAAACGTAATCAGTTTAACGCAAAAAACACTCTAGAATAGCAACATAAGCTTAAAATACCTTAAATAACCTTTACATAACTTAGAAATAAGTTTTAAAGGGTTTGGTATGGCAAAAACAAGTTTATTCGCTCACAGGGACTATTTACGTCAAACTGCAAAAGTCTGCCGTTTCGTAAGGCAACGTACAGTCTAGAACATGATCATAAGCTAAACATACCATATATAGCCCAAACATACCTTAGAAATAAGATTTAAGTGGTTCGGTATGTGAAAATATGCTTATTTGATCTTACAGGGACTAAAAGTGTCAAAAATGACGTAAGTTTGCATTTACGCGTATATCTTACGTTCTGACCACATCTGGAGATCCAAAATTTTTTTAGACACTAAAATATTTTTATTTTAGTGATCGGCATGCAAAAATACCATTCGTCGCTTAATTAGGATCGTTTTCGCGTCCGTTCGAATTTCGTCGTAATTTGACGAATAACGCGACCGTACGACCAAAGAACAGACATCCGGGACTTTTCCGAGCATGTTTTGAGCCCTCAATATTTTAACTTCATTGTATAGCCTTAAAAATGGCTTAACGGAGGTTAAAAGTGCCAAAAACCAAGTTTTTGCATTGCAGGGACCAAAACTGACACTTCTGGAAACTACTCCTCGCGGGCCGCGTAAGGTGAGGTCTAATCCTACGCAGGGTGCGACAGGATGCCTAGACAGAACTTGCACAACAGCTTCCCAGCTCATTTTTGAGGGTCTTGTATGCAATTTTCTTGTGTGGAGGCCAATTTTAAGTGTTCTCCAAGTTCACAAATCAATTCCTAACACTTGTAGGGCTGTGATCTAATGCTTGTTGGCCACACAAACACATGGATTGATCTTGTTAATCCACAACAAGTATAAATAGCCATGCCTTTCATTCATTTTTCCTCACCCTTGATCTAAATTCTCTAAGTTGAGGTTTATAACTTCATACCTGAGAATTATAAGATCAAGTTCTCCCTAGCAAGGACCCTTTGTAAGCTTCCTTCGTTCTTTTATCGCTTTCCTAGCATAAAAGTCAAACAGTGTTTGATTTTCAGCTTTGACCAGTTAATGGTCAATGCAAAGTTCGTTTGAACTTTGCAACGTGATTGTAATCACGATGGTTATAATCCTTAGCGATTATACCTACTGATTACCACGTTAACTAGGTGTAGTAACGAGTCAAAGTTTCGGTCAAAATGCGTTTTAGCACGCATTTTGCAACGAAACTACTTTTTGGTATCAAAACACTTTGTTTTGATACCAAATCAGTTTTCTAAGTTAGTTAAACATGTTTTGACATGTTTAACTCGTCACTATTAGTTTAGTACTTGTTTAGGGTCATAAGTTAAGCGGTCTAAACAACCGCTTAAACTTTCGAACCCGACCCGTTTGGTCGATCATTAGGATCCGACCAAGCATTTTTAGTGATCATAGTTGCATAGGGAATAACCCCTGAGGTTATACCTTATGATCACCTAGGATTGGTTAGTTATTTGTTAAGTAGCTTGTATGCCTATAGGAAATGACCAAAACGCCCTTTTGAAGCAAAAATTTGTATTTTGCATATGCGAACATGTTTTTGACATATAATCTGATTTAATAACATGTTTAGGGATAATTGGGCATGTAAGACTTGACATAGCACATAGTTAACCATCCGACCTTAGATTTACGCAAACGACGCGTTATAGTAGCTTAAACTACCGTAACGGGTCAAAAGCACTTAGGTAGACTTTCAAATCAGAATGTTTGGACTATTAAATCATACCATATGAGTGTCAATACTCATTTGATTTATAGAACATAATTCTATCATATCTCCCAATTTAGGATCCGATTTAACGTAGTTACCTATATTAGGTGTTGTTTGAATCCGTGATCCTTGGAGCTTAAATTGGTCTTATTCTCAAGACTAATAAGCAATCCCAAGTGAGTACATAGTTCTCCTCTTTTACCGCTTTCAAATACTTTGGGGTTTTACACATGTGCATACTTGTTACTTTCATGCTTTTCATTTCTTTTATGACATAAACATGCTAGTTTCGCCTAGTACACCTATATTACATGATTTCAACTATGTTTTGCTATGTATGTTTACTTAGCATGCTAGCACAATGATTTCATAAGACACCTTTGTTGCATATGTTTACTCAGCATATGGACACATTGTTTTACATGACATTTCTGCTATGTATGTTTACTGAGCATGCTAGCACAATTGTTTTACATGACATTTCTACTATGTATGCTTACTTAGCATACCTAGTACATGGTTTTCACATGCTACATTGGTTATGACATTTGGTATGTTTAATCGGGACAATAATACATTCATTAACATTAGCTACGCCGCTCGGTAGTATGTAATGGTACCATAGGACTTGAAAAATCCCGTTTCCGACTTCCTAGGTTTGTTTGGAAGTTGGGAATGACAGAATCCGATATACATAACTTAGATGAACCTTTAATTTGTTTAAGGGTTTGTCGCCACAGTCGCAAGGCTTGAATGTATGCGAATAAACATTACTGCATAAATGTTTGTAATCATAAAGCATTGTTTTTCTGCAAAACATGACATTTGATTTAAACTTAGGTTTATTCAAAAACTTTGTTTTGTACATTTTCCTATGGGGTTGAGTAATTACTAGTTATTCACCATACATGACATCTGTTTTCACATTGACATTATCACATAGTTTGAGTAGATACTTCCTACTCGCTATGCATTACCTTTGGTTATACATTATACATTTCACACATGACATTAAACATGGTTTACACATAAACATTTTGACATTGAACAATGCATTTTGGTTGGTTATTTATAAGTGACTTATGTAACGGTTATGTAACGGGGCTATGTGTTATATGATAAAAGCATAGTGGATACGCCGCTGGTACTTCCTATATAAAAGTGCTTTTATTGTATTGTACATTGTTGCGTTATCTAAACCACTTGACAAGACATGAAACATTTTATACAAGAACACGGCATGGTTTTACAAATTACATATTTTACACAAATTCATCTTTCTACTTGGTTATTTATTTAACCATGCATATTTCTTTTATTATCATTTGATTTTCATTTGATTTTCATATGATTTCATAAAAGAAAACAGTTTTACAAGGTTCATGACTACTTTTGTTAAATACTTCTTTTAACTACAAGTCATGAATCCTGCATAAACAAAACCTATGTATCTCACAGGCATTTTTATGCTGACGTACCTATTTTTCACATGTGTTTCAGGTGCTAATGCATGATGATGTATGTGCGACACTTAGGCGGACTCGGGCCTTAGTGACTTAATAGACAGTTAAATATGTTATGTTTTTATTTAATTCCTGACATTGTAAACACTTTAATCAATAATACAAAACTTTAATTAACATGGTTGTTGAAACAATAATTCTGTCGCATCACTCCCCGACGTTTCCGCCGCGGTTTTGTTGTTTCAACGCGGTCGGGGTGTGACACAATATATATAGGTGATATATATATATATAATATATAATATATATTTTAGTGGTTATATATATGTATATATTATTTTTTTTATCAAAGTAACATAAAATACATACATATATATATATATATATATATATATATATATATATATATATATATATATATTAGGTGACTGTTTTCTTAATACTGCATCTCCCTCTCGTCATATTTCCAGATGAGTTTTTCTCCGATTTGGCGGATCTGGTTTCCTTCCTCAACCAACTGTTCACCATAGTGGCGAAGTTCTTCCACATTCTCTTGGCTCATGGGCGGCATTGGAGCTGGTACGGGTTCAGGGTAAAGTGGTTCCGGTTCTCCGTAAGGTTATGGGTTATTTAATACTTCATGAATTGCCCAGTCGTTGGCCTACCACTGTTCTAAAGGGTTCGGTGCTGGAATCCTAGGTATCTCATTTGGATCAAAGGTTGGGATTGGAAGTGGGTTTTCCTGGTTTTGTTCTAGATTCATGGGTAGGTCAGAGTAGAGAGGTAGTAATTGTGGTTCTGGTACTGCTACTTGGTTGAGATCAAGTTCTACATATGCATTTCTAAACATATGAAAGTTAGCTAGTTGCCAATCCAATTCTTCTTCCCATATAGGTCTAGCTTCTGGATTTTGGGTATTTCTCTCAGCTCTATATACTATTGCTTGTTGTTGGGCTTTTCTCATTCTTTTTTTTCCTTTCTACTTTGGCTCTACTAAACCACCCACGTTTCTTAGAGGGGAAAAAGGTTATTCGGTTTGGCTTTAAAAACAAAGGTTCACATGGAATCGGCTGCATATCCGGAGGTTGGCTGGGATGTTCCTTCATCCATTGGAGAATAAGGTAGGTGATGGTAAGCGTCAGAAGTACCCTGATCACTCATACTGTAAACTAAGGAAATTGTCAAAATAACAATAAATAATAATATACATATTACACAGAATAACACATAAGTTATTTCCTAACATAATTGGTTAAAATTTAGGTAGTAAAAGAACACCTAAATGGCTTAAACTAGTGGCTCTAATACCACCTTCTGTCGCAACCCCCGACCCCACCCCTAGAGCGGGAGCCGCGAACACGAGCTGGTGGTATCGGTGTTTATTAATTTGGAAGTGGAAATGAGACATCAGGATCATAGTTAGGAAATAGTTTCAGAGTTTCAAAACACCAAACTTTTATAATAAACAAATGGGATAAAACCCACATTTTATTCATAATATCTTTACAGGGATAAACCCTAATTACTAAAAAACATAAACTTTTTATTTAGGTAACTTTATAGCCACTTTCTTTAAGCCTTCAGTGCTCCATAGCTGGCTTCTAATAGCTTTCACATCAAGTTACCTGAAACGCGTTTTAAAAATATTTTATTAGCAAGAAATACTGGCGAGTACTTTCCAGTTTAATAAAAACATCAGTTGTTATAACTTTATAGTATTAAGAGCGATTACAATGTTTATATGATGTGTGCAAAATGCAACATATAAATTACATCAATTGTGGCATAAAACTAACCCTTTTTAGTACAAATATTGGAAAAAGTATGCTTTTGTCTTCCTTTTGTATTTTCAGGATTAAATGAGCTCAAATTAACAAAAGAAGCAAAACGGCAGCTAAATCTAACATAAATACAAGAAAAGGAACAAACGTGACATGCCCGACCCCACGACAGCATCTTCCTAAGCAAAATCAAGAGAACAGATGGCTGAACACGCCCCGTGCTCAGTGAACACGGGGGCGTGCCCAAGTGCCAGCATAAAAGACAAAGCTATAGAAGCTTCTATCGCCCACCACGGGGCCGTGCTTAGCGGACACGGGGTCGTGGTCAACTATAAGATTCACAGAATCTAGGCAAATCTTGATAGTACAGATATGCTTCTGCACACGGGGGTGTGCCCAGCGGACACGGGGGCGTGGTCAGCTATTGCATACAAACTGTAATTAATGAAGATAGAGAAGAGGATAGACATGGGGCCGTGCCCACTAGACACGGGGCCGTGCCCGAGCTTCTGTTCAGCCTATAAATAGGAGTGCTTGGCTCAAGTGCAAACCATCCCTTGGCACACCACCTCTCTCACACTTCACCCACCACCACCATAACACCATCATTCATTGTCCATCATAGAGTGTGTGAGTCGTCTCGGGATCCAAGATTGATCGTAAGAGTTCTTGACAATCAAGGCCATGTTTGCCTAAGTCTCTTACATCACTTGGTGAAGACAAAGTGTCTAGTGTAATACTTTTTATTTTTAATCTTTTCGCACTTTTTACTTGGTTATGTATTAATGACTTTAATAACTAGTTTCTTATGTTGAAGGTGATTTTTCCTTATCGTTTGTCTGTGGTGTCTAGGCATTATTTTGCTGTCTATACAAAATAAAAGATTTTCACCATTCATAACTCCACGGTCTATATAGAGGTATGTTGGCTACCTGGTCGGGGGTTAAGGGAACGGTTTGGTAAGAGTCTTGCCTTGTTCAGTGTATAGATCCTGCAAGGACCTGGGTCAAATTTAGTATGACCTCCTTCAATACCCACCGGTATTGGATGGCGGGGGTCCAAACTCTTTGATCCCCTCATATGTAAGCTACTATTAATACTTTAACCCGGCTACTTTGGACTGTATCCCTGCTGACTCAGACTACTTAGACGAGGGTAATGTCACCTTCAAAAGAGGGGACTACCATAATATGCATTAGTAAGTTAATTAATTATCTTTCAATAATCCAACCCTTTAGGATTGTATCCTTGCTGACTCAAACTACTGGGTTGAGCGTAATGTCACCTTCAAAAGAGGGGCCTACTACAAAACTAAGATAATCTCTTAAAAAGTGCAAAAGTGCGGAAATAATCAAAGGTTACACTATACACGAGTCGGAGCCAAGTGATTCCATCTTGTCTATTTGTTTTTATTTTTATTTTATTTTCAGCATTTTAGTTAGTTTTTATTTTTCTAGTTTATAACCTTTTTCTAACTTTTTTATTTGATTAGACGTTGAGGATAAACCGGTACTAAAAGCTCTTGTGTCCTTGGACGACTTCGGTATCTTACCAACACTATACTACGCTCACGATGGGTGCACTTGCCCATATGTGTGTTTAGTGTTTGTAAATATCGTGTTTTATAAATTTAAAACTTGACTAAAAAAGTGTAAAAGGGCTTAAAATAAATATTAAAACCATAACACACTTTACGCACATCAAGTTTTAGGTGCCGTTGCCGGGGACACAAGGATTTTAAGAAAGCTTAAAATCGACGGCCTAATCAGTTTTTCAAAACCTTTTTAAAACGCGCGCACATTTTTCTGCATTTTAGTTTAGTTTTGCATTTACAGTATGTTGACCACGGGTCATGGTCACTGAACACGGGGCCGTGCTGCATATTTTTCATAAAACACCCAGATACAGTAGCCTGAACACGGGGCCGTGCTCACTGAACACGCCCCGTGCTCAACGAAATCAGTAACTTTAATTAAAACGCCCAGATACAGATTCTGTACACGAGGCCGTGTCCAGCCTCTGTTTCCGTTTTATTTTTGTTTTCTGATCTCGAGACTTGGTTGTGGTCTATTGAGTGATTCTTATGGATCAATACTCAGGAGGTTACAACTACACCTATGAGGAGGATGATTATAGGGAAAATTATTGCACTAATTGTGGTGACCCACACTCGGTTCAATATTGTAACTTATATCAACCTTCCACTTCATACACCTACTATGAGGAGCCCAGGTACGAGCCATCAACTTCATACACCTACTATGAAGACCAAAGGTATGAACCTCCTCCCTCATACTCATATTTTGATGAACCAAGGTATGGGCCCTCTTACTCCTACTTTGAGGAACCAAGATATGAGCCACCACCTTCGTATGCTTATTATGAGGAACCATGGCGTGAACAACCCACCTCATATGAGTATTATGAAGAACAAAGTTATGACCCTTATCCATCATATGCTTACAATGAAGAACAATGGTGTGAACCATCTAATTCATATGGGTATTATTGTCACACCCCGACCACGTAGAACATACAAAACGTGGCGGAAACATCGGGGAGTGTTGTAACAGAATTAATGTTTCACAACCATGGAACTTAAAGTTTTGTTTTATTCATCAAACAAGCGAGTTACATTGTCTTTAAACAAGAAATACAACATAATTAACTAGTCTTGCTTCTTTTATTGTCACTAAAGCCCAAGTCTGCCTATGTGTATCTTGATCATCTTATGCAACAGCTCCTGAAAAACACATGTGAAAATAGGTACGTCAGCATAAAAATGCCGGTGAGATACATAGGTTTTGTGAAAATAGGTTTCATGACTTATGTTTGAGAAAATGTTTAGTCATGAACCTTGTTATTTGCTTTGTCTTGTAAATCATTTGAAAAACGATAAGATCAGATGATATGTATAAATAAATGTCAGGTTAAATGAATAACCATGTAAAATGAGTTTGTATAAGATAAGTTGTTTGTAAGACAATGTCTTGTGAAAAGTATGTTATTTGTATAAAATGTTATATATCTCAAATTGAAATGATTCAAATAACGCTATGATATGTAATACCATACAAACACTTATATATAAGAAGTACCAGCAGCGTATCCACCATGCTTGTATCATATTACACACGCATCGTTACTTAATCACTTAGTCAAACCAAACCAATCAATGTAAGATGTCTATGTTTAACCAATTGCCAAATGTATTGAATAATATGTCAAAGTGTTTATGTCAAGATGTAGATCATGTAATGTAAAACAAATGTGATATGTATGGCTAGTGAAATGCATCAACAAACCATAGGTGAAATGCACAAAACAAACTATTGAAGTAAAACTTGGTTTAAATCAAAGTTATGTTTTGTGGGAAATGCATGATCAAATGTCAATCATGTTAAAATGTCTATGTCGAAATGTCTATGTCAAAATGTCTATGTCTATGTCAATATGTCTATGTCAAAATGTCTATGTCAAAATGTCTTTGTCAAATGTCTATGTCAAAATGTCTTTGTGTAAACCATGTCAAAATGTCATGTATGGTTAGTGAAATGTCTCAACTAAACCATATGCACAAAAGCAAAGTATTGAAGTAAAACTTGGTTTAAATCAATATTATGTCTTGTGTAAATGCATGCTATACTGAATATGAACATTTATGCGGTATTGTGAAAATGCATACATCCAAGCCTTGTGACTGTGGTGATAAACCCTTAAACAAATTAAAGGTCTATCTGTCTTATATCATCGAATTCGGTCATTCCTTTCTGTCCCCTTTCCCTGGGATGTCCGGAACGGGAGTTGTCAATTCCTATGGTACCACTACCTACTAACGAACGGCGTAGCTAATGTTAATGAATGTATTGTCCCATGTAAACAAACCAAATGTCATACCAAAATGTAAGCATGTGAAAACAATGCACTAAGTATGTAATCAAATGAACATACATAGCGTGAAATGTCATGTAAAACGATGTACTAAGTAATGCACACAATGGGCACACCTAGCATGAAATGTCATGTAAAACGATGTACTAAGTAATGCACACAATGGGCACACCTAGCATGAAATGTAATGAAATCATGTACTATAGTGTACTAACGAACATAGCAGGTATATGATGTGAAAACAAGAAAGCATGAAAGTAACAAGTAGGCACATGTGTTCCACCCCAAAATGTTTGGAAAACAGTAAAAGAGGGGTTCTATGTACACACTTGAGATTTCTCAGTAGTCCTTGAGTAACAACCAAACAATGCTAGAGATCACGGAAATCAAACGGCACCTAATATAGGTAACTATGTTAATTAACCAGACCTAAATCGGAAGATTGGGTAGCATTAGGGTTTGTAAACCAAATGAGTGTAGGAACTCATATGATATGGTTTAACAAAGCCTACATACTAAATGAAACTTAACCTAAGTGCTTTCGACCCATTACGACCCGTTTAGGAAGCTTATGCTACTTTAACGCGTCGTGCGCGTGAAACGCGTTCGGACCGCCTAACTAGTCCTATGACAAGTAGAATATGCCTAAATATGTTACATAATCAGTTATGTGACAAAGGTTTAGGTTACATATGTTTAATTGCCAATTATACATGAAAAGGGTATTCTGGTAATTTACCTAAGGCATATAAACTACCTATCATACAACTACTCAAACGATATGACCATAGGGTATAACCTCGGAAGGTTATTCCCTACCTACTATGGTCACCTAATGTATTTGGTCGGATCCTAATGATCGACCAAATGGGTCGGGTTCGAAAGCATAAGCGACTGATCAAGTCGCTTACCCTTACGACCCTAGACAACGTGGTAATCAGTAGGCATAGTCCCAAGGGACTATAACCAACGTGATTACACTCACGTTGCGAAGTTCAAACGAACTTCGCATTGACCATAAACTGGTTAATGCAGAAAGTCAAACAAAGTTTGACTTTCAGACTCGAAAAGCAATAAAAGAACGAAAGAATACTTACCCAGGGTCCCCGAATGCTAATCTCGATCCAAGAACTCAGGTATGAAACAATGGTTTCAACTTAGAGCTCTCAAATCAAGATTCTTGTGAGAAAATGCAATGGGGGTGGATGGGTATATATAGTTTTCGGGAAACCGTTGAGATCGTTTCATGGAAAAGAGGGCACGATCAAGGCCGTACATGTGTTGGAATGTTGTGGTGTGTCAAATGGCCACTCACCATAGGGAATTGACATGTGGAAGAGGGATTGGAGGTGCTAAACAGCTGCAACCAGCTGTTAAATGCAGTTAACCTGGTCTGGAAGGCTGAGGCGGCCCGCTTCAGCATTAGACAAATTTAATGCGGGCCGCATGGCCCTTCTGATCAGCATTCAACTTTCAAAAATGACAGTTTCAGCCCCTGCACGTGTTTAAGGCCATTCCCGACATTTCTAAGGCCCGCAAAGCCAACTTTAAGGCCCTAAAATGATGCCTAAACATTTTGGACATGAAACATGCTCAAAAATATGTCGGATGTTGGTTCGTTTGGTCGTACGAACGCGATGTTCGCTTAATTACGACGGAATGCGCATAAGCGCGAAAAACGATCCAAATGACGCGAAGAATGGATTTTTCTTATGGTGAACACCAAAATATAATATAGTCATGCTTATATAAATTTTTGGATGTCCGGATGTATTCAGAACGTAAGTTATGCGCGAAAATGCAAACTTGTGCACTTTTTGACACTTTTAGTCCCTGAATGACACAAAAGTTTATTTTAGCACACCAAACCCCTCAAAGCCTATTTCTAAGCTATATAAAGGATATTTAAGGTGTGTTTAACTTATGGTCATGTTCCGGAATGTCTGTTCCAGTATGAATCATCATACTTCCGCAGTTTGTCAAGTTTAGTCCCTGTAAGCGAATTAACTTGTTTTTGCCATACCAAAGCCTTCAAAACTTATTTCTAAGTTATGTAAAGGTTATTTAAGGTATGTTAAGACAATGTCACTATTCCGGAGTGTTTGTTGCATTTAAACTGGTTATATTTACACATCGGTGCGCGTATAACCTTCCAGAAAGCGATTTAGAGTTTGAAATTGAACAAAAATTGATATGTGCAAATGATACACATATTTATACAAATCCCAAGTATGAAATACAATATTTCATTGCTACAGTATTTGTTTGATGGCCGTGGAGGCACAGGTGTTACAATTATGAGGAACAAAGGATCGAACAACCGGATTCAAGCTTTGAAAATCCCGATCCTTTTTCTATAACCGAAGTGACCGATAGGATATTAGAACACCTTAGAGTTATCGATCGCTATATAAAAGAATCTCGCGCAAGGGAAGAGGAGTCCCACACAAGAGAAGAATTAAATAAAGAAGAGACAACTGAAAGTGTAAAAATGGAAGAACAAATAAGTGAAAAACCGACACATGAGTTAAACAACGGAAAAGGTGAGTCTGACAACGTTAAAATTCAAGAAGAGTCTAATTTTGAAGAAATTAATCTCTTGTCACCTTCTTTTGAAAATCATTGTTTAGTTCCCACTCATGCTAAGTTTTTAAAAGAGTTGAACACTAACACTAAAATTGACGAAACGGTAAGTGTTAAGTTAACTAATGACCAAACCTCGCTAATAAAAGAAGACCCATTTGAAATTAACATTACACCGGTTCCATGTTTTTTTCAAAATTCATTTATTAGTAATGTCACAATTGATAAAGATCTTTGTGTTAACATAATGCCCAACTACGTTTTTGAAAAATTATGTATTTGTGATTTTTCTCCACTTCAAATACCCATTTTTTATCCAATCGGAAAATAATAAAATCAATCGGTGTAGTTGAGGATGTCTTGGTTCAAACAAATCAAATGGTAATCCCAACCGACTTTGTCATCCTCGATGACGCTCCTCTAGTGTTGGGACGACCCTTTGTTAAAACTCATGAAGCTTTGAAAAACCGTTAGTTCAACAATCTACCTATTCAATTAGGGGCATTTAAAAAAAGTGTCGATCTTGAGCGGTCAATGAAATATCCATTCGGCAATAATGACCCCCTAATTGAAGATGAAGATGAACCACCCGATACAAGTGAAAAGTTTGACCACTTTGTTGAAGAAGAGGTCGCCATAGAACAAACTTTTAAAGTTCTTGATCAAATTGAGCAACCAAATAAGGAGTCTCCTAAAGATCCACCTCTCGAGCTCAAAGAACTTCCAAAAGGTTTGGAATATGCTTTTCTAGACAAAGATGGTAAATTACCTGTGATTATTTCATCTAAATTAGATAGTTTAGAAAAAGAAAAATTAATTAGTCTTTTGAAAAAACACTAAAATGCGATCGCTTGGAAGCTTGTGGACATTAAAGGAATAAGTCCGTCCATGTGCACGCACAAAATTTTAATGAATGATGACTACAAATCGGTAATACAACCACAACGTTGAGTAAATCCAAATGTTCAAGAAGTGGTTAAAAACGAAGTCATCAAATTACTTGACGCCGGACTTATCTATCCTATCTTTGATAGTCCTTGGGTAAGTCCCGTCCAAGTAGTTCCAAAGAAAGGAGGAATGACGGTAATAACTAATGAAAAGAATGAATTAATTCCAACGAGAACCGTCACAGGATGGAGGGGATGTATATATTATAGATGATTAAATGAAGCAACAAGGAAAGATCACTTTCCTTTGCCCTTTATTGATCAAATGTTAGAAAGATTACCCGGTCATAAATTTTACTGTTTCTTGGATGGTTTTTCAGGTTACTTTCAAATCCCGATAGCACCCGAAGACCAAGAAAAGACAACCTTCACATGTCCCTATGGAACTTTTGCTTATCGACGCATGCCATTTGGTCTATGTAATGCCCCCGCAACATTCCAACGTTGCATGGTAGCCATCTTCCATGACATGATAGAAAAGACAATGGAAGTCTTCATGGACAACTTTTCTATCTTTGGGGATTCATACGACCAATGCCTCGATAACCTTGAACGGATGCTATCCTGATGTGAGGAAACTAACCTCACCCTTAACTGGGAAAATGCCATTTCATGGTAACGGAGGGAATAGTACTCGGTCACAAAATCTCAAGCGAAGGAATGGAGGTTGATCGAGCCAAAATAGACACTATTTCTCGATTACCACCCCCATCCTCCGTTAGAGCTATCAGAAGTTTCCTAGGGCATGCCAGATTTTATAGACGATTTATCAAAGACTTTTCTAAAATTTCAAGGCCTCTAACAAAATTACTTGAAAAAGATGTCCCTTTCATCTTTGACAAGGATAGCAATCAAGCATTTCTAACCCTAAAAGAAATGTTAGTCAATGCACCTATCATGATAGCGCCTGATTGGAAATTTCCTTTCGAAATCATGTGTGATGCAAGTGACTTTGCAGTTGGAGCTGTCTTAGGACAAAGAAAAGAAAAGCATTTTCACCCAATTTATTATGCTAGTAAAACACTTAACGATGCACAAGAAAATTACACAACAACTAAAAAAGAATTGCTAGCTGTGGTACTTGCTTTTGATAAATTTCATTCTTATCTTGTTCTTTCTAAAACTATAGTCTATACAGATCATGCAGCCATTCGATATCTCTTCAAAAAGCAGGACACAAAACCACGTTTGATTCGGTGGATTTTACTCCTCCAAGAATTTGATATTGAAATCAAAGACAAAAGAGGAGCAGAAAATACCACAGCAGATCATCTTTCGCGCTTGGAAGACCCAGCTTTGGAGGCAACCAGGGACGAGCAAATCAACGAAAAATTCCCAACGGAGTCCCTAGAAATGGTGGAATACAAAGAAGAGCCATGGTACACAGACTATGCTAACTACCTAGCGAGCGGTATAGTCGCAAAAGGTTGGCCACATCATCAAAGAAAAAAATTCTTTGCTAATGTGAAACATTATTTTTGGGAATACCCTTATCTTTTCAAAATGGGTGCCGACCAACTCATCCGACGATGCGTACATGGTAGCGAAGCACGAAGAATTCTCCGCCATTGTCATGAAGGTCCATACGGAGGACATCATGGTGCCGCCAGTACCGCACGAAAGGTATTTGATTCAGGATTTTATTGGCCAACCATTTACAAAGACGCTCAAAGTCTCGTCAAGACATGTGATGCTTGCCAAAGAACAGGTAATATTTCTTCCAAAAACGAAATGCCCCAAAATGGCATTCTTGTTTATGAAATTTTTTATGTGTGGGGACTCGACTTTATGGGACCTTTCCCACCGTCAAAAGGAAACAAATATATACTTGTGGCAGTAGATTACTTGTCTAAATGGGCCGAAGCCGAGGCACTTCCAACAAATGATGGAAGAGTCGTGGTAAGATTTTTGAAAAAATTATTCTCTCGTTTTGGCACACCTAAAGCGTTAATAAGTGATAGAGGTACCCATTTTTGCAACCATCAACTTGAAATTTTTTTAACAAGATATGGGGTTTATCCCCGGGTCTCAACAGTATATCACCCTCAAACAAACGGACAAGCCGAAGTGACTAATAGAGGTTTAAAACAAGTACTTGAAAAAACCGTAGGGTTAAATAAAAAGGAATGGGCCGATAAATTAGATGATGCTTTATGGGCTTTTCGAACTGCTTATAAAACAACAATAGGTACAACCCCATATAAACTAATCTATGTAAAAAGCTATCATTTGCCAGTAGAAATTGCACACAAAGCCTACTGGGCAATTAAAAATGTAAACTTAGATTTAGAGTTTGCCGGTAGAAATAGATTTTGTCAATTAAATGAATTAGACCAACTAAGGAATTATGCATACTCAAACTCTGAAATTTATAAGAAAATAATGAAAAGCTTGCATGACAAACATATTAAACCTAATGAATTTCGAGTAGGAGACCAAGTTCTTTTGTTTAATTCATGACTTCGACCATTTCCTGCTAAATTAAAGTCTAGGTGGTCAGGACCTTTTTCCATCACCCATATTTTCCCACACGGTGCAGTAGAAATTAAATCTCGGAATGGAATTCCATTCAAAGTCAAAGGCCAACGGCTAAAATTCTATCAAGGATTCATTGAGGATGAAGAGGAAGAAATCTCGCTTCAAACGGTCGACGAATGAAAGCATTAACATCATACCTGGTAACTTACGAACAATTGGGACGACATCTAAATCGGTAAGTCTTCTAACCAAATTTTTTTTGGGAAACAAGGGCACTCACACGAACACTTAAAAAAATATCAACTTTGCTCGGCACGAGGCCGTGTCCGCTGGACACGGGGCCGTATCCGCGCAACTGTCGGGATAAATCCCCTTTTCATAACAGTTACACCATTCCACACGCCCTGTTTCCCCAAAAACGATCTGGTTCAAGGCGATTTTCTGCAGATTTTCGACGTCTTCTCTAGTTCTAACAACATCAAGGTATGATTCTATCATCATTAGTAGTTAGATTCAGCATTTGCATGTAGTTAAAACTTCAAAAATTTGGGAAAAAATCTAGGGTTCTTGAACTACATCCGAATCGAACCTCAATTTTTTTCTTAAATATGTTAGCATTTAGTTAGATAAGTGCTATAGGAAGTAAATCCACTTGTATTGTTCAAAGATTCGCCCAATTTCTCACAAAAATCCCAAACCCTTGTTTTTGAACCGAAAAAGATAAAATTGAATGGGTAAACGGGTTGTTTTGGGAAAAACGGCACTTGGGGTTTCATTTTCGGGGGAAACCGCACCTATTGGACCAAAAATTTTCAAGTTTTCGAAACCGGGTCGAAAAATGATGTTTTTGAGTAACAGACGCCTGGACACGGGGCCATGTCCGCTGAACACGGGGTCGTGTCCAGTTCGCTGTTTGCAGTTTTGTCCGAAAATTCCACTGTTTCATGCTAATTTCCGGTGTATTCTTTCAGATGTCGAGGAAATTCATGAGGTTCAACACAAATGAGCTCGATGCTAGGGCTAGATACGAAGTACTTCAAACAAGACCGGAAGAATACCCAAGACAAGCATGCATGGACCTGTTAGCAATGGTGAACCAACTTCACCGGTTTAACAACCTCGTTACCGGCCCACTAAGAGTCGCCCTAACCACTCGACTTCGATCATTCCACGAGTGTACTACGGAATTCTATAGCACCTTCATGTTCAATTCAAGGTGCGACCCATTTGACAATGATGGGGTAGCATTCCGATGTGGTGGAACTAAGTACTCGATTTCAATGGCACAATTTGGGTCTATAGTCGGGCTGTATGCGGAGGAAGATGCGGGTAATGAAGAAAACACCGGAGGGGTGCGAGATTTGGATGAAAACGAGCGCCAAGTCGCTTGGGCTCAAACTGGAGAAGGGCACTACAACCCGAGCAGTACTAAGGGCACTAAGTTGAGGGACCCACTTTACCGTTACATCCATAGGGTCCTCGCTTACTCTCTTAGCCAAAGGCATGATAGCAGTGGCGTTGTTGGGTTGAGAGATTTAGTGGTCCTTCATTGCATTCATAACCGCAGACACCTAGATGTTCGGTACCTCATGCTCCGTAACATGCATCTGAACCGGCTTGCTACTTCACCAACCCCTATCTTCTTCGGGGGGTGGATATACCGTCTCTTCAAGCACTTCGTGAACATACCTAGGTCCTTCGAAAGGAGTCCATGGTCGGGAAGGGTAGACATACACATCTGCCACTCTATGAGCTTGATTTATGAGGCTGAAGACGGGACAGTTAGCTTCCAAAGGATGCAGGGGCATGCATGGAACCCGCAAGAGGCACTCGTCCTTCATGCTCCACAGCATCATCAGTACCAGTACCAGCCCCACGGTGATGCGGGCCAATCCTCCTCAGGAGGCGGTTTTCCTAACTTCCCAAGTTTACATGATTTGTTGCAGGAAAACCTCATGTGCACCAGGAACACCTATAACATGGCAAGCAACACATATGCCCGGGTCGGAACAATCGAGAGAAACATATCCAATATCCAAGATGATATTGGGAATATCCGGGAATACATGGCGGGGCATGGTGGAAATGGTGATGACGATGATTACGAGGACATGGACTAGGCGGGAGGAGTAGAGGCAGAAGCGGTTGGTTGGTGATCCCACAGGTTAACCCCTTTATCTTGAACAATTTCTGGCCTGCGTGCCGTGTGTTGAACAATTTACTTTCCTTTAACTCTTTTTTATTTTTTGCATTTGTTTTTCTTTTTAACTTTGTGATGTGGATGTTGAACGATGGTAATTTAGGATGCTTGCTATGGTTTGGTGTAGTATTAATTGATAAAACAGGTACATACGAGGCTTAGAGCGCTAAACATTAGCGCTACTAATTCCAGGATAGGAAACCCAGAGCCAGAAACCTGTTTTTCAACTTTGCAGATTGTCTACACGGGGTTGTGTCCAGCCGACACGCCCTCGTGCCCACTACCACAGACCTGCTGTTTGTCTTAGTCTGCAGAATTTCGCAAGGCACGGGGTCGTGCCCAGTAAAAACGCCCCCGTATCTACCTTCTGTAAGTTTCTCGTTACTGGAACCTGAGCACGGGGTCGTGTCCATCCGGCACGGGGCCGTGTCCAGACGCCCAATAACACAAATTTTTGCTTTTTCACACCCTTTTACACATTCAATCAACCTAAAAACTTATTTTTGGGACACATTGAGGACAATGTGTAATTTAAGTGTGGGGGGGATGCTAAAACCTTGAATCTTGCAAGTCCTAATTACAAACCTTACACAAAACTCTATTGGAACTGCTAATCACCCCAAAAAATTTTCAAAATTTTTTTTACTCGTCTAGTTTAACTTGGGAATTTCAAGTTCTAAAAAGGTTATATTTTTATAAATTTACAACTGATAGCGTCGTGATAAAAAGAACCAACATAAGAAAATTATGAAACGGCATGACAAGCTTAGTTAAAATTTGATTATATATACTTGATCACATAAAAACTCATTCCCACAAAAGTGAGTTTTGAGCCTTTATTGAGCATACAAATATATATATTTAAACTAAATGCTCATTTTTCGTTTCTTGTGTGAATAGCCGCTTGGTTCTTACGACTCTAGAACTTGCCACGACGATACATTCCCAGTCCTTACCAACTTAAACCCGAGTAAGTAAATGATGGGGGCATTAGGACTAACCCTTTTTATTTCTACACTATTATTTTTTTTACCACCTACCAAAAAATCCTCCTAGTTAGCCTCTTTAAGCCTAAACCTTTTCATTTCATAACCCAAACCAAACACCCTTTCACCCACCAAAACCCTTTTCATTTTTAACCTTTTATTTTAGTAACAAGCTCGGTATTTCGTATGACTTTTCAAAATATATATATATATATATGTGTATGTGTGTGTGTGTGTGTGTTGATAATGAAGCAAAAGAGAAATAAACAAACAAGTTTATCAAAAATAACTTTGTTTGAATAAAAGCTTCATCAAAATAAAAGTTGCTAAAATAAAAAGTCTTACGAAAACCGACGCTTGTTACGATTTTCGCCCTTTCACTAACCACTAACCCAACCACCTACCTTTAACCCAAGCCTAACCCTTCACCCCAAAAGTCCTCTTGATATTTACAAAGGTGTATAGTTAAAAAGGATTAGGATTGATTGCTTGGCAAGCCTATGGTAGGAGTAAGTTCCATGCCGCTCTCGAGTGATTCACTAAAATACATTTTCGGCCGAGTGTTGAGTGATCTCCGTGAGGTATGTGAACTTGTATATAAATGGAATTTTAAAGAGGCATGTTATGCCCTAATAAGTAATTTATCTTATGAAAAGTTTTAAGTAAATCATGACGAATAGGATTGTAAATAAATAAAAAAATAAAACTTAATATAGAATCTTGGAAATCCCGACACTCTATGACAAGTCCAAAAACCTTCTCTTCTACCCATTCCATTTGAGAGTGTAAAGCCACATTATAAAGAGTTTTGCTTGAGGACAATCAAAGATTCAAGTGTGGGGGTATTTGATGTGTGCAAAATGCAACATATAAATTACATCAATTGTTGCATAAAACTAACCCCTTTTTTAATACTAATGTTGGAAAATGTATGCTTTTGTCTTCCTTTTGTATTTTTAGGATTAAATGAGCTCAAATTAACAAAAGAATCAAAAGGCAGCTAAATCTAACATAAATACAAGAAAAGGAACAAACGTGACATGCCCGACCCCACGACAGCATCTTCTCAAGCAAAATCAAGAGAACAGAAGGCTGAACACGCCCCGTGCTCAGTGAACACGGGGGCGTGCCCAAGTGCCAGCATAAAAGACAAAGCTATAGAAGCTTCTATCGCCCACCACAGGGCCGTGCTCAGCGGACACGGGGCCGTGGTCAACTATAAGATTCGCAGAATCCAGGAAAATCTTGATAGTACAAATATGCTTCTGCACACAGGGGCGTGGTCAACTAATGCAGACAAACTGCAATTAATGAAGACAGAGAAGAGCATAGACACATGGCCGTGCCCACTGGACATGGGGCCATGCCCGAGCTTCTGTTCAGCCTATAAATAGGAGTGCTTGGCTCAAGTGCAAACCATCCCTTGGCACACCACCTCTCTCACACTTCACCCACCACCCACCACCACCATAACACCATCATCCACCACCATCATCCATTGTCCATCATAGAGTGTGTGAGTCATCTCGGGATCCAAGATTGATCGTAAGAGTTCTTGACAATCAAGGCCATGTTTGCCTAAGTCTCTTACATCACTTGGTGAAGACAAAGTGTGTAGTGTAATACTTTTTATTTTTATTATTTTCGCACTTTTACTTGGTTATGTATTAATGACTTTAATAACTAGTTTCTTATGTTGAAGGTGATTTTTCCTTATCGTTTGTCCGTGGTGTCTTGGCATTATTTTACTGTCTATATAAAATAAAAGATTTTCACCATTCATATCTCCGCGGTTTATATGGAGGTATGTTGGCTACCTGGTCGGGGGTTAAGGGAACAGTTTGGTAAGAGTCTTGCCTTGTTCAGTGTATAGATCCTGCAAGGACCTGGGTCAAATTTAGTAGGACCTCCTTCAATACCCACCGGTATTGGATGGCGGGGGTCCAAACTCTTTGATCCCCTCATATGTAAGCTACTATTAATACTTTAACCCGGCTACTTAGGACTGTATCCCTGCTGACTCAGACTACTTAGCCGAGGGTAACGTCACCTTCAAAAGAGGGGTCTACCATAATTTGCATTAATAACTTAATTAATTATCTTTCAATAATCCGACCCTTTAGGATTGTATCCTTGCTGACTCAAACTACTGGGTTGAGGGTAACGTCACCTTCAAAAGAGGGGCCTACTACAATAACTAAGATAATCTCTTAAAAAGTGCAAAAGTGCGGAAATAATCAAAGGTTACACTATACACGAGTCGGAGCCAAGTGATTCATCTTGTCTGTCTGTTTTTATTTTTATTTTATTTTCAGCATTTTAGTTAGTTTTTATTTTTCTAGTTTAAAACCTTTTTCTAACCTTTTGATTTGATTAGACGTTGAGGATAAACCGGTACTAAAAGCTCTTGTGTCCTTGGACGACCTCGGTATCTTACCAACACTATACTACGCTCACGATGGGTGCACTTGCCCATATGTGTGTTTAGTGTTAGTAAATATCGTGTTTTATAAATTTAAAACATGGCTAAAAAAGTGTAAAATGGCTTAAAATAAACATTAAAACCATAACACACTTGACGCACATCATTATATCTACCCTATTACTCGTTCAGTACATGTCACTCGACGGATCTGTGACTATGGTCATATCACACATTGGCTACCCATGTCCAATTGTGAAGATTATCAAGTACTATATACAAACCCCATAATACTGGCATCAATTGTAGAATACAAAGACTTAATCATTGTAAGCATAAATGATAAACATTTAGGGTTTTGTAAAACATTTGAGAGAATGACTCACAAACTGTGAGAAAAAGATAATGACTCACATTGTAAACTTAGGTTTTTCTCCGGGCGTCCTGGTGTATTTCCTGATTATATTCTTGAGTTTCTATTAAAAACATACAATGCACGCATGTAAGTAAAATACCCAAATCACATTAGCCATACAACACGAGACAGAACCCCAATGGACTTAGTCAGGCAGAGCCTTGACATGCGTTGCTGGATCCTAGATCAATTGGGTAGGGTAACGAATTAGTGATCAAGGGTTAAAATACTTACAACAGGGCAGAGCTTCGTGTTTTAGGGGGTATTTAGCTAGAATTTTCGGCCTATAGAGATTGAGAGAGAAAGAAGCATGAACGAATTTCAACTGCTGCTGCCCTGCTCTATTTATACATTTTTCCGGAGCCTGTTGCACCACACGACAGCTCCCCCTGATCCTAGCGCACCCCGCGAGGGTAACCCTAGCTACGGTTAGGGTTGCTGAGTTAACCCTAGACCCAACACGTGGTTGACACGTGTCAGCATGGTGTCCGGCAAGAAACAAGTCTATCGCGCCACGCGACTGGCTCATCCTAATCCTGGCGCCCCGCGCAACAGGTATAAGAATATGATTTTTTTTATTTTTAATTAAAATAAATATTATTCGGGTCTGGTTTCGCATATACGGGGTATTTTAAGGCGGTTTCGAGGGTTGTTATATGTATGGATTCGATTGATTTTAAAAGATTGTCAAAATTTATGAAGCTTACTAGATTTTTTATGAATTTTGTTTGTTTAGAAAATGGGTCGAAATGAACCCACAATTTGGTTTTTTATTATTAACTAACAAGAATTTTAAGCAAATGCATGAAAAGGTAACTGACGGTTTAAGGCAATCTAAGTAAACAAAGTTCACACCCGGTTCGGTAATTGCAATCCTAGGGTTCTTACACGTTTTAGATTTGATTCAACTGAATATGTTATTAACGGATTTCTATCATGAAGGTTAGGTGCCAATTGCTATCAACGCGTATAACGGACCGCAATGCACTTCGTTACTTCGGTCAAGTAAAACCTTTTGAATGATAAAGCATAAATACAAAAATTTATTTTGCAAAGTCAAATTTCATATATCATTCGAAAATTCATAAATATAGTTCAAATGCAAGACAATTATCAAACAATTCAAATACAAATCAATTTGTCACAAAATCAAGCTAATAACATTGTTCAAACCCTAGACTTACAATCATCTACGCCGAGGTGAAACCTCCGTGAATTAGCCGCTCATGGTGAACGGAACATGATCAATACCGGATGGAAGCTTGAACTTGAACATCTTGAAGCTTGAATGTGATGGATATGGTGGTTTAGGGTTTATGGTGGTGAAAGCTTTGATGGATGGATGATGATTGTGAAGATAGGTTAGGGTTATGATGAAGATGATGATGAATTGAATGATGATCGGTGCAATCCAATGATTGGAGATGGAATGGTTGGTGAAATTAGGCTCCAAGAACAATTCAAAGCTTAAAAAACAAGTGTAACCCCCGACTTGTGGGTCAAAAGTGTGTTATATCTCTTCCAACTACCAAAAGAAACAAACTCGCAACTGAGAATCGAGAGGCCGGCACCGACGACCTGGCCTACCATCAGTGACGCCTGGTAGAACGTGCAAACCGGGCCGACGCCCTCTTCTCCTGTCTACGGACTTGTTTGGATGATGGAACATACTGGATGGCATCACCAACGGCCCAATAGGGTGTCGGCGACGGTGCCTCTAGTTCATGACTTCCATTTATCACATCTCTTGGTCCTGGTTGACCCGTTCCGCGTCCTGGTGGTCCGTTTTTGTCTCGGGGGTTCGTAAAGCTCCCGATTAGCTCCTTAAACTTCGTTAAACCTGCAAAACACCAATCTAATCAAAAGTAGGCTAAACGAAACTAAAAATCCCATAAAACATTAATTTAAACAATTACGAACACCGGTTTTCAACCACGTATCATATCCCCACACTTGTCTTTTGCTTGCACTCAAGCAAATCTATATTTTCACTTTCACGTTGGTCAAACGAGAAACCCACGTCCCGTTCCCGAGACTAAGGTTAAGGTCTAATGTCATACCCGGTTTAAACTTTTTACAATTTACGAAATATTTAACGATAAGGTGAATAATCACATATAAAATGGTTACCCAAGATTAACCCGCCCTTAAAACTAGTAAATCATGCACATTCCTCACAATGTTCTCTCCACTCGATTTAACATTTGGCTAATTGATAATGAATTAGCATTTTTCAAGTAATCACTCAAAAACATGGATTGGTATCCATGTTATGTTTTTTCTACCGATCAGAGAACAATAATATGAAGAGAAGAGGACAAATATGAGTTATGCATGTGAATTTGAACATTTTACTTTTTGAGTTGTAAAACACTTTAATTTTCAACATTCAACATTCTCTCTCCAATAATATCTAGTAATAGATTCTATCCCTCTATATATAGTAACTAGTAGGAGGACCCCGCGTTGCGGGGCGCAAAACAATGAAAACATAAAGATGTCCTTGCGCAATCGTTATCTGGACGGCAAAGTCATTGCAATTTCTTAGACCATGCGTAGTGGTTTGATGAATAATGCCCCCACCCTTGGGCGTTTTCTGTCATGTGGCAGTCCAGTCAGCATGGGGGCATTATTGGGCGTTTTTGCAAAAGTGTCGTAGTGGAATAATGCCCAATAACGCCTCATCCAATCATTACACAATTATAATTTTTTTTTAAATTTAAAACTTAAAATACTTCATTAAATTAAAAAAATACAACACAAGAAATAAAAAAAAATAAAAACCGACATAGCTTAAAAAATAAAAAAAACGGAAATTAAAAAAGAAATAAACTTAAAAAAAAGATGATGATCTAAAGTCAGTATTTTTCCCGAAGTTTTTGGCGGTGCATTTGCGCAACGATCAACACGTCGCCTTGGAGGTGGTCGATCGGTTTGGACAAAAACTCTATGTCCTTTTTCGTTTGCCTCGCCGCTTGCATCTCGTTAATTTATTTGTTTTCGGCGACTCGTTCTTTCATAGTCACCCAACGCTTATGAGCGAGGTCTCGAATGTCTTGGAGACTACGGTTCATCTCCTCGAACTCTCCCTTCAACTCGAGATCGGAAGACGACTCCATCGGTTTTTTCCCGGTTCGCTTATCCTTTCTTCTACCGGCCGGTCGGGTCAACTCTTCAACTTCCTCGTCGTCGTCCACAACAACATTTAAATCCACGTTGCGGGTATCCGATTTTGGTGTTTCAGGGTCAACGGAGGATGACGTTTTCAACCGTTTAGCTTTACGTCTACTACTAGACGTCATGGTCGGTATGCCAGCTCACTTTGGACTTTTTCTTAGTAGTTCCCAACATTTATAGTACGTGAAAACGCCTTTCGTTTTCTCGATCTCTTCCATAGCCTTCGTTAAAACACCGACGTCGCCTTCTCCGCTCGGCCAATTATCGTAGTTTCGTTGATAAACTTCTTGGAAGGCGTGACACTTTTTGATATCGGTCCATTTGCTAGAGATGGAATCCTTGTCACGATGTTCACCCTTTCCCCACGTGTTATAAAAAAGCTCACTAATCCTACTCCAAAATTCTGGACTGGTTTGAAAGTTTGCTACAAAAGTAAAACAAAAATAAGTTGTACGGTAAAAAAAATCGACGAGTAGAAAAAAAATAAGTAAAAAAATTAACACTTGCCCACATCGGGGTCCTCCGAAACATTGACCCACGACCGAACCAACGTGTATTCCTCGTCCTTCGTCCAAATAATTTAAGTATGCTTACGACGAGGTTGGTTCGGTTCCTTCTTTTTATGCGACCTTTTACCGCGTTTCGATGTCTTTCGCTCCGGTTTGGGTTGCGTCTCCGGCACGATATCCACCTCGGGTTCGGGTTGTTGTTGGGATGGTTGCGAGGCGCCTAGTTGGGCAAAGCCGTAAGTGTGTGGCATGTAAGGAGTAGAGCCGCACAAGTAAGCCGTGTACGATAACATGTTCGGGTCCATGTCTTGAAGGTTAAAGTTTGGTTGCGGTTTGGTGGTATTCGGGATCCCGGGTCTTGACGGAACACCAAAAGAGGGTCGGAATGGATTCATAGTTAACAAGTTTATAAAATGTGAAAGAAGTAGTGAGAAAGTTTGATTGAGAGTGGCTTTTTTTATAAAAAGTTGGATGTCAAGTGGGGCTTTTATACAATTAAATGGGAATAAAAAAACAAAACATTAAAGAATGTTACCGTTTGTAACTGTAAACTCTCTACCCAATGCACATATTTAGCGTGTTTTAAACCACGCTGCTCAACTTTTTTCAAAAAAAAAAACGCCTATTAACACCGAGGGGGTGGAGTCGGGGCGAGATTGGGCGTCTTTGGTGGAGGATTTTGAAAAATAAACGCCCATTACGGGTGGTCTTAGACCATGCGCAGTGGTTTGATGAATAGTGCCCCCACCCTTGGGCGTTTTCTGACATGTGGCAGTCCGGTCATCATGTGGGCATTATTGGGCGTTTTTACAAAAGTGGCGTAGTGGAATAATGCCCAATAACGCCCCATACAATCATTACACAATTATAATTTTTTTATTAAATTTAAAACTTAAAATACTTCTTTAAATTAAAAAAAAATAAAAACCGACATACCTTGAAAAAAATAAAGAATAAAAACCAGAAATTGAAAAAGAAATAAACTTAAAAAAAGATGATGATCTAAAGTCCGTATTTTTTGCGAAGTTTTTGGCGGTGCATTTGCGCAACGATCAACACATCGCCTTGGAGGTGGTCGATCGGTTTGGACAAAAACTCTATGTCCTTTTCCGTTTGCCTCGCCACTTGCATCTTTAAATTTTTTGTTTTCGGTGACTCGTTCTTTCATAGTCTCCCAACGCTTGTGGCCGAGGTCTCGAATATCTTGGAGACTACGGTTCATCTCCTCGAAATCTCCCTCCAACACGAGATCGGAAGACGACTCCATCGGTTTTTTCCTGGTTCGCTTATCCTTTCTTCTACCGGCCGGTCTGGTCAACTCTTCAACTTCCTCGTCATCGTCCACAACAAAATTTAAATCCACATTACGGGTATCTGATGTTGGTGTTTCAGGGTCAACGGAGGATGACGTTTTCGACCATTTAGCTTTACGTCTACTACTAGACGTCATGGTCGGTACGCCAGCCCACTTTGGACTTTTTCTTAGTAGTTCCCAACATTTATAGTATGTGAAAACGCCTTTCGTTTTCTCGATCTCTTCCATAGCCTTTGTTAAAACACCGACGTCACCTTCTCCGCTCGGCCGATTATGGTAGTTTCGTTGATAAACTTATTGGAAGGCGTGACACTTGTTGTTGATATCGATCCATTTGCTAGAGATGGAATCCTTGTCACGATGTTCAACCTTTCCCCACGTGTTAGAAAAATGCTCACGAATCCTATTCCAAAATTCTGGACCGGTTTGAAAGTTTGCTACAAAAAGAAAAACAAAAATAAGTTGTACGGTAAAAAAAATCGACGAGTAGAAAAAAATAGGGTAAATTACTTTTTGAGTCCCTATGTTTTAGTGGTTTTAACTAGTTGAGTCCAAAAGCAAAAAGTTTAACGACCTGAGTCCCTATAAGCATTTTCTTTAACCATTTGAGTCCTTTTGAGTCCAAATTTTAACCTTTTGAGTGCAATTTTTTGGACTCATAACGTTATAAAATAAATGGCTAGGGACTCAGGGCATTAAACTTTTTGATTTTGGAATCAAGTGGTTAAAACCACTAAAACACAGGGACTCAAAAACTAAAAAAAAAAAATAACACTTACCCACATCTGGGTCCTCCGAAACAATGACCCACGACCGAACCAACGTGTATTCCTCGTCCTTCGTCCAAATAACGTAAGTATGCTTACGGCGAGGTTGGTTCGGTTCCTTCTTTTTATGCGACCTTTTACCGCGTTTCGATGTCTCTCGCTCCGGTTTGGGTTGCGTCTCCGGCACGATATCCACCTCGGGTTCGGGTTGTTGTTGGGATGGTTGCGAGGCGCCGAGTTGGGCAAAGCCGTAAGTGTGTGGCATTTAAGGAGTAGAGCCGCACAAGTAAGCCACGTACGATAACATGTTCGGGTCCATGTCTTGAAGGTTAAAGTTTGGTTGCGGTTGGGTAGTATTCGGGAACCCGGGTCTTGACGGAACACCAAAAGGGGGTCGGAATGGATTCATAGTTAACAAGTTTATAGAACGTGAAAGAAGTAGAGAGAAAGTTTGATTGAGAGTGGGTTTTTTTATAAAAAGTTGGATGTCAAGTGGGGCTTTTATACAATTAAATAGGAATAAAAAAATAAAACATTAAAGAATGATACCGTTTGTAACGATAACTCTCGAGCCAATGCACAAATTTGGCGTGTTTTAAACCATGATGCTTCTCTTTTTTTCGAAAAAAACGCCTAATAACGCCGAGGGGGGTGGAGTCGGGGCGAGATTGGGCGTGTTTGGTGAAGGATATTGAAAAATAAACGCCCATTACGGATGGTCTTAGACCATGCGCAGTGGTTTGATGAATAATGTCCCCACCCTAGGGCATTTTCTGTTATGTGGCAGTCCAGTCAGCATGTGGGCATTGGCCGTTTTTACAAAAGTGGCGTAGTGGAATAATGCCCAATAACGCCCCATCCAATCATTACACAATTATTATATTTTTTTAAATTTAAAACTTAAAATACTTCATTAAATTAAAAAAAAATACAATTGTAGAAACAAAAAAAAAAATCAACATAGCTTGAAAAAAAAATAAAAAAAAAACAGAAATTAAAAAAGAAATAAACTTAAAAAAGAGATGATGATCTAAAGTCCGTATTTTTCCCAAAGCTTTTGGCGGTGCATTTGCGCAACGATCAACGCGTCGCCTTGGAGGTGGTCGATCGGTTTGGACAAAAACTCTATGTCCTTTTCCGTTTGCCTCGCTGCTTACATCTCGTTAATTTTTTTGTTTTCGGGGACTCGTTCTTTCATAGTCTCCCAACGCTTGTGGCTGAGGTCTCGAATGTCTTGGAGACGACGGTTCATCTCCGAAATCTTCCTTCAACTCAAGATCGGAAGACGACTCCACCGGCTTTCTCCCGGTTTGCTTATCCTTTCTTCTACCGGCCAGTCGGGTCAACTCTTAAACTTCTTCATCATCTCCACAACAACATTTAAATCCACGTTGCGAG
The DNA here is from genome assembly GCA_030545235.1 of Helianthus tuberosus. Classification (NCBI taxonomy): domain Eukaryota; kingdom Viridiplantae; phylum Streptophyta; class Magnoliopsida; order Asterales; family Asteraceae; genus Helianthus; species Helianthus tuberosus. The sequence goes on along the minus strand of JARYGA010059718.1, from coordinate 6,457,174 downwards.
CATCCGATGTTGGTGTTTCAGGGTCAACGGAGGATGACGTTTTCGATCGTTTAGCTTTACGTCTACTACTAGACGTCATGGTCGGTACGCCAGCTCACTTTAGACTTTTTCGTAGTAGTTCCCAACTTTTATAGTACGTGAAAACGCCTTTCGTTTTCTCGAACTCTTCAATAGCCTTCGTTAAAACACCGACGTCACCTTCTCCGCTCGGCCGATTATCGTAGTTTCGTTGATAAACTCCTTTGAAGGCATGACACTTGTTGTTGATATCGGTCCATTTGCTAGAGATGGAATCCTTGTCACGATGTTCACCCCTTTCCCCACGTGCTATAAAAAAGCTCACAAATCCTATTCCAAAATTCTGGACCGGTTTGAAAGTTTGCTACAAAAAGTAAAAGAAAAATAAGTTGTTCGGTAAAAAAAATCGACGAGTAGAAAAAAAAATAACATTTACCCACATCGGGGTCCTCCGAAACATTGACCCACGACCGAACCAACGTGTATTCCTCGTCCTTCATCCAAATAACGTAAGTATGCTTACGACGAGGTTGGTTCGGTTCCTTCTTTTTATGCGACCATTTACCGCGTTTCAATGTCTCTCGCTCCCATTCGGGTTGGGTCTCCGGCACGATATCCACCTTGGGTTCGGGTTGTTGTTGGGATGGTTGCGAGGCGCTGGGTTGGGCAAAGTCGTAAGTGTGTGGCATGTAAGGAGTAGAGCCGCTCAAGTAAGTCGCGTACTATAACATGTTCGGGTCCATGTCTTGAAGGTTAAAGTTTTGTTGCAGTTGGGTGGTATTCGGGTTCCCAGGTCTTGACGGAACACCAAAAGGGGGTCGGAATGGATTCATGGTTAATAAATTTATAAAATGTGAAAGAAGTAGAGAGAAAGTTTGATTGAGAGTGGGTTTTTTTTATAAAAAGTTGGATGTCAAGTGGGGTTTTTATACAATTAAATGGGAATAAAAAAAATATATAAAACATTAAAGAATGTTACCGTTTGTAACGGTAAACTCTCGACCCAATGTACAAATTTGGCGTGTTTTAAACCACGCTGCTCAACTTTTTTTCGAAAAAAACGCCTAATAACGCCAAGGGGGTGGAGTCGGGGCGAGATGGGGCATGTTTAGTGAAGGATTTTGAAAAATAAAAGCCCATTACGGGTGGTCTTAGACCATGCGCAGTGGTTTGATGAATAATGCCCCCACCCTCGGGCCTCATGTGGGCATTATTGGGCGTTTTTACAAAAGTGGCGTAGTGGAATAATGCCCAATAACGCCCCATCCAATAATTACACAATTATTAATTTTTTTTAAATTTAAAACTTAAAATACTTCATTAAATTAAAAAAAAATACAGCAGTAGAAATTAAAAAAAAACGACATAGCTTGAAAAAAATAAAAAAAAACGGAAATTAAAAAAGAAATGAACTTAAAAAAAACATGATGATCTAAAGTCCATATTTTTTTCGAAGTTTTTGGCGGTGTATTTGCGCAACGATCAACGCGTCGCCTTGGAGGTGGTCGATCGGTTTGGAGAAAAACTCTATGTCCTTTTCCGTTTGCCTCGTTGCTTGCATCTCGTTAAATTTTTTGTTTTTGGCGACTCGTTCTTTCATAGTCTCCCAACGCTTGTGGCCGAGGTCTCGAATGTCTTGGAGACGACGGTTCATCTCCTCGAAATCTTCCTTCAACTCGAGATCGGAAGACGAATCCACCAGTTTTTTCCCGGTTCGCTTATCCTTTCTTCTACCGGCCGGTCGGGTCAACTCTTCAACTTCCTCGTCATCTCCACAACAACATTTAAATCCACGTTGCGGGTATCCGATGTTGGTGTTTTAGGGTCAACGGAGGATGACGTTTTCGACCGTTTAGCTTTACGTCTACTACTAGACGTCATGGTCGGTACGCCAGCCCACTTTGGACTTTTTCGTAGTAGTTTTCAACATTTATAATACATGAAAACGCCTTTCGTTTTCTCGAACTCTTCCATAGCCTTCGTTAAAACACCAACGTCACCTTCTCCGCTCGGCCGATTATCGTAGTTTCGTTGATAAACTTCTTGGAAGGCGTGACACTTGTTGTTAATATCGGTCCATTTGCTAGAGATGGAATCCTTGTCATGATGTTCACCCCTTTCCTCACATGCTATAAAAAAGCTCACAAATCATATTCCAAAATTCTGGACCGGTTTGAAAGGTTGCTACAAAAAGTAAAAAAAAAAATAAGTTGTACGGTAAAAAAAATCGTCGAGTAGAAAAGAAATAAGTTAAAAAAATAACACCTACCCACATCGGGGTCCTCCGAAACATTGACCCACGACCGAACCAACGTGTATTCCTCGTCCTTCGTCCAAATAACGTAAGTTTGCTTATGACGAGGTTGGTTCGGTTCCTTCTTTTTATGCAACCTTTTACCGCATTTCGATGTCTCTCGCTCTGGTTTAGGTTGTTGTTGGGATGGTTGCGAGGCGCCGGGTTGGGAAAATTCGTAAGTGTGTGGCATGTGTGTCACACCCTGGCTTTGCGGAAGCGTGGTTAATTTGGTGTGACTTCTTAATACCATAGCTTAACCATAACAAAGCTATATGAAATAAAATCATGCAAGATCATCCATTTGATTAAGTTTTAAAACCAGAGTAACATAACATTGTCTTAAGGACTTACAACCTCATAACGTAAAACATTGTCTTGAAAACCATAAATATCAACATGAAATAAACGCAGTTTAAGATTTGTGACTTGTCCAGGAAAGAGTCACATTTCCTAAACTGGGATGACCTTGGAACCCAATATGCAGCGGGAAAACATAACATGCCGCGCCAGATCTTTAGTTTCCTGAAATACATGTAAGTTGAAAAATCAACAATAATGTTGAGCGAGTTCATGTGTAAGTGAGTAAGTAAACCTTTGTGAGTATAAAAATAGTGTTGGTATGTAGCAAATAAGGGAATTGAGATCACCAATGGTTTGCAAGGCCACTGATATATGTGAAGTGCAAATAGGGAGACTCAAACCTAGCAGATTTCGCCACGGCATTAGTATGTGGACAAAGTCACCCCAAGGTCTGTTTCTAGTTTGGCCTGGGGCTGGGCTCGCTACACCCAGATAGATCTACCGCTCCTGTCCCTCGGTCCCGACATGAGGACTAATGGCCTCATATTGCTCCTACCCACTCACATGATCTGAGTAATAAACCTCCTTACGCTAACCATACCGTGTATAAAGTACTCGTAATCATAGTAACATGTATTTCACCCCCGCAGTTAAGAAAACTGAAAACAGTTAAGAGAAAAGGGGGACATGAACTCACAGTGAAGCGTCTCTACCAAGTATCTCCTGCTCACGCAGCTGTGCGACGACCTACAGGTGCTAATTTCTGTTAGACGGACGGCCGTGCCTTAGCTTTATAGTTTAAGTCTTTGGGAAATAGTTAGACAACTATTTCGTGTTTACATTCTGTATATACTTGGTAGTTAATCTCCTTCCCAAGGATGGGGGATTCAATACATGTGCGTTCAAATTATATCATTTCACATAATTTTTCTCCAATAATACGTTGTTAAAATACGCGTTCATAAATATTTCCGTAAGTGTGTAAGTTACGTTTTTAACAATCGAGTGGTAATATAATTACCGGTGTAACTTATATATTTATGGTGAAAGCGTTCGTATTATTTTGGAATCGTTAAAGTTCGTAAATATTATTCTTACTCTAAAAATAATATCTATGTATTTTCACAAAATAATCATAAACAGTGTGTGAAAATATACATTTATCACGTTAAATTTTGTGAAAATCCCACCTCCGAATATTTAGTAAATAAAGTCATGGCGAAATTTGTATTTCGAAAACATGTCCAACAATAAATTCTAACACTTGTAGTGTAAATAGTTCTAAGTGTTAGGTTTTTAGAAAAATTTCGCCAGAGTTTCCTCTGTAACTGGAGGTGGCCACGCTTTCAAGCGTATCATTTTCTTTAACAAATCAACTCAACAATTTTCTCTATTTGATCAGAACAACTTTTCTCACAACAATTAATCAACATATGTGTAACTTGCCAAAAATTACATGAACTTGTAGTTTTTCCCAAAACTGTGGTGTAAATCCCTTAAATTTAGTAGATCTTCATATGAGGTAATTTGATCTTGTAAAAACTTGTTACTACATCATTTACAAAACTGTGGTGTAAATCCCTTAAATTTAGAGAAAATCCAGTTTTACAACTTTCCGTCATCTATTACAAAAACTTGTTATTTTGTCGGATCTTTTCACTTCACAAGTGTTTACACACTTGTGGTTTATAAAAATCATGCTTGTTAGTGTAAGATCTATCTTTTAAAATACATGATTTCTTTGATACGTGGTTCTTTGAAAATACCACTTGCAGATGCGTAGATCTGCTAGTTTTAAACACAATTTCACAAGTAAAACTCTTTTACACAAGTTCATGATTCGCGTGTGGTAGAGTTTCACCTTTTAACCCTTGTATTATTCAAAACAAGCTTATGTTAAGATCCATGATCTTACCAAACCGGGTTAAACGATGATCCGAGCTACCACATCATAGATCGGGTCTAAATAATCACAACTTTCAATTACTACATCATTTACACAACTTATGTGCTATTAACCACCATTTTTAGTGTTTTTAGTAAACTTTAATGCTTCAAAATGCAAGATTCCGAGTTTTAATCATCACACATCTTATTAACCACCTTAGATTAGTTCAAATACGAGTTTTAAGTATTATACCTCTAGCTCGAGGCTAGGGAAGAATCTAAGCGCAAATGAGGTGGATAAAAGCAAAGTAACGAGGTCCTTCGCGTTCCGCTTGCTCCAAGACTCCTTGTATACGACCCTTAACACTTGTATGAGCTTGGAATTGGTTGATCAAGACTCGAAGATGGATGGTTGAAGGAGGGGTGTTCGGCCGAGAGTTAGTAGGGAGGGAGAGAGAGTTGTTTGTGTGTTGTGGTTAAGTGTATGTTATGCTAGATTAAACATGGAACTTATAGACAAAGTTTAGGTAATTACCCAATGGTTTTAGTGTCCTCTAGATACTAAGCAAAGTTGATTAAAATAATCAACAAGGGTACAAGTATGTCCCCTCTAGTTTGGGGCCGGTTAGAGAGGGGGGGGTCCTTGGTTCGAAATCAACTAGTTAGTTGGTTACTTAGTTGGGTTAACTAAGTTAAGTTAAGTGGTTAACTTGGTTAGTTGTGTGTAGTGTGTTATAGCGGGTGTTAGGGTAATCAGGGACCCTAACTGGTTCAGAAAAAGATAAATAGTGAAAATAACAATATTTTCATGTTCCGGGTATAGTCCGGTTGTTTGGTTGGATAGTAATCCGTTAAAGCGTTAACAAAGCTTTAAAGTGTCGTTAATACTCTCTTTAGTGACACTACTCATTCCTGACACTTTTGAAAGTGTCGAGTGTTATTTTTCTCATGTTTTGTCACTTTATTAGTTAGCTAAAAGCTGAATTATTTTGTAAAGTGCTGAGTTTTGTACTTAGAGTACGTTTTAGGCACATCCAGTCATAGTGACTTATTCCTAGAGACGCAGTTCCACAACCCTTATATCCCTACACTCACTACTAGTGTAGCAAAACATTTCAGGCTCTTACAGGCCTTAGAGGCAGTGTTTGCCTGATGCTGGCTTTATCAGCATGTTCAATAGGTTATCCGTGTATTGTGCTACTGTGCTTTTTGTGCATCACGGTTGTCACTAGGGTTCAGCATGTAAATAATGTAGTGACGATAAGTAAAGTATGATGCAAGTAAGTACATGTATTAGATATCAAGTAGCAGTTCATCAGCTAGTTCAAACAAGCACAGTAATTAAGTAGTAATTAATCATTAATTAAGTCGTACGGATACCTGGTTTAGTGCGGGTTGTCACATTCTCCCCCCGTTAAATAAATTTCGTCCTGAAATTTAAGTTCTGCTTGTAGATGCAGAGTTCTTAGGAAAAAGGTGGGGGTATTTCTCTTTCATCCGGTCCTCACGTTCCCAGGTGTATTCAGGACCATGTCTGGCATTCCAACGAACTTTGACGAGCTTGACATTGCTCCGGCGGGTCTTGTTAACTTTCCAATCCGTAACCTCAACAGGTTCTTCAACGAAGTGGAGCGTGTCGTCAACATGAATCTCATCGGTGGGAATGGCAACGGTGACTTGAGTTGGACTTTTCTTTAGATTGGATACATGAAATGTATCGTGAACACCATTTAGTTCAGCAGGTAGGTCCAACTTGTATGCTACTAGTCCTATTCTTTCCAGAATTCTGAAAGGACCAATGTAGCGCGGATTTAACTTCCCACGCTTTCCGAAGCGTGCCACACCCTTCCAGGGTGAAACTTTCAATAACACCATTTCTCCAACTTGGAAATCCACATGTTTCCGGTTTGGATCCGCATAGGCCTTCTGTCTGTGGCGAGCTGCTTCGATTCGTTTAAGAATCTGCGCGATCTTGTCTGTCGTCTCTTGGATGATTTCTGGACCAGCAAGCTGCCTATCACCTACGTCAGCCCAACATAAGGGTGATCGGCACTTGCGTCCGTATAGGGCTTCAAATGGCGCGACACCAATACTGGTGTGGTAGCTGTTGTTGTATGAGAATTCGACCAAAGGTAAATGTTTATCCCAGCTACCGCCCAAATCCATAACACACGCCCTCAGCATGTCTTCCAAAGTCTGTATTGTTCGCTCGCTCTGGCCGTCAGTTTGCGGATGAAACGCAGTGCTCAGATTCAATTGTGAGCCAAAGGCTTCTTGGAAGGATTGCCATATCCTTGACACAAACCTTCCGTCTCTATCAGAGATGATTGAGAGAGGTACTCCATGGCGCGTAACGATCTCTCTCATGTAAATTTCAGCCAATTTGCTCGTATTATCCTTCTCCCTGATAGGTAAGAAGTGTGCTGACTTTGTTAAACGATCCACTATCACCCAGATAGTGTCATGGCCTCTCGGCGTTCAAGGCAGCTTTGTAATAAAATCCATGGAGATTTGTTCCCATTTCCACTTGGGAATCTCAGGTTGTTGCAGAAGTCCTGAAGGCTTCTGGTATTCTGCTTTGACCTTAGCGCACGTTAAACATTTGCTCACATAAACAGCAACATCGCCTTTCATCCTAGGCCACCAATAATAATCTTTGAGATCCTGGTACATCTTATCCGCTCCAGGATGGATAGAGTACCGTGATTTGTGAGCTTCATCAAAAATAACTTTCCTTAAACCACCAAACAGAGGAACCCAAATCCTTTTCTCGAAGCATAATGTTCCTTCCTCGTTTGGTACCAGTAGCTTCACCATTCCACGGAGATATTCTTCTTCAAGGTTTCCTTCTTTGAGAGCTTCTTTCTGCGCGGCACGAATGCGCAAGGAAAGATCAGTTTGGATAATCATTTCTAAAGCTCTAACCCTTATGGGTTTGATTCTCTCTTTACGACTTAGGGCATCGGCGACCACGTTCGCCTTCCCTGGATGATACTTTATCTCGCAGTCGTAATCGTTCAACAACTCAACCCATCGTCTTTGTCTCATATTCAGCTCCTTCTGGTTGAATATATGCTGTAGGCTCTTGTGATCTGTAAAGATCGTACACTTCGTACCATAAAGGTAGTGTCTCCAGATCTTTAAAGCAAAAACCACTACGCCGAGCTCCAAATCGTGTGTGGTATAGTTCTTTTCGTGCACTTTCAGTTGACGCGATGCGTAAGCAATAACCTTTTGGCGTTGCATCAACACACAACCTAACCCTTGACGCGATGCGTCGCAGTATACCACAAAATCATCAGTACCTTCCGGTAGGGCTAAGATTGGCGCATTGCAGAGCTTATCCTTCAGTATCTGGAATGCTTCTTCCTGTTTGATTCCCCAATCAAACTTCTTATCTTCCTGCGTGAGGAGCGTCAATGGTTGAGCGATTTTTGAGAAATCCTCAATGAACCTTCGATAGTAGCCAGCCAAACCCAAGAATTGTCAAATCTCGGTTGGCGTCTTTGGCGTTTCCCAATCCTTGATCGCCTCGATCTTGGTTGGATCCACATGGATTCCATCTCCATTTACCACGTGTCCAAGGAATTGGACTTCACGTAGCCAAAATTCGCACTTGGAGAACTTGGCATACAACTGTTCCTTCTTTAGCAGCTCCAAAATAGCTCTTAGATGCTGTTCGTGCTCGGCCTTTGTTCTTGAATAGATCAAGATGTCGTCGATAAACACAATCACGAACTTGTCCAAGTACGGCTTGCAGACTCTATTCATCAAATCCATAAAGACTGCAGGTGCGTTCGTCAAACCAAACGGCATAACAAGGAACTCGTAGTGTCCATAACGAGTTCTGAAGGCTGTCTTTGGGATATTCTCCTCTTGTATCCTTAACTGATGGTATCCAGATCGAAGATCGATCTTTGAATAAAAGCTTGAACCTTGCAGTTGATCAAACAGATCATCGATTCTTGGCAGAGGGTATCTATTCTTGATCGTCAGCTTGTTCAGCTCCCGGTAGTCGATGCACATTCGAAAACTACCGTCCTTCTTTTTGATAAGCAGGACCGGAGCTCCCCAAGGCGAGAAGCTTGGTCGGATAAAACCCTTGTCTAACAACTCTTGAAGTTGTGTCGATAGTTCCTGCATCTCAGACGGAGCAAGTCTGTAAGGTGCCTTAGCCACAGGCGCGGCGCCTGGAACTAGATCGATGTGAAACTCTACTTGCCTCTGAGGTGGCAGTCCAGGTAAGTCCTCGGGGAAGACTTCTGGATATTCCCTCACGACAGGGATGTCTTCGATCTTTGGCTCAGCAGCCTTTTTATCCACAATGTGTGCCAGATAAGCAACACATCCTTTCTGCAAACACTTCCTTGCTTTCAAGCAGCTGATAATCCTCAACGGCGTCTCACACTTCTCTCCGTGAACCACAATTGTTTCGCCATCTTTGGTTGGGATACGAACAATCTTTTCATGACAAACTATCTCAGCTTTGTTGCCTGATAACCAATCCATTCCTACCACCACGTCGAAGCTTCCCAACTGGACTGGTAGTAGGTCCAAAGCAAACTCACGCTCTCCTAATTCGATCACACAACCTCTGATAACTTCATTGGCTTCTACTAACTTCCCATTAGCCAATTCGATGGAGTAGGGAACATCTAACTTATTAGTGGCTAAACCAAGCATATTCTTAAATTCTAACGACACGAAGCTATAATCGGCACCAGTATCAAATAAAACGGATGCATAGCGTTGATTTATAGGGAACGTACCAGTAACGACATTGGGGTCCTGGCGCGCTTCCCTAGCTTCGATTTGGAACACTCTTCCACGGGCTTGGTTTAACTCTGGGCAGTTCTTCTTAAAATGCCCGATATCACCGCAGTTATAGCATCCAAGTCTTTGCCCGTTTCCTCCTCCATTTCCGGCTTGGTTGTTGTTTTGGTTTGCATTACCAACTTGGTTCGCAAAGTTGCCTCGATTCCCGTTTCCTCCATTGTTTCCTTGTGAGCGATTACCACCACGATTATTATTCTTATTCCCAAATCCTCCCTGGCCTCCCCGGCCAGCACTAGCCCAACATGAATCCTTCAAGTGGCCCGGCTTTCCACATGCTTCGCATACTTTCACACTACAATGGCCAGTATGATGGCGTTGACAGGTATTACACTTGGGCTGGGTGCCCTGATATCCTTTTCCTTTCTTTCCACTACCAGCTGGTCCTCCCTTCTTAACCGCCACACTGGCGCCCTGCTTGAAGTTTGAGAACTTCCGCTTGCTACCTCCTGACGACTCGACATGAGTCTCTTTCTTCTTATGCTCAGCATCATCAAACTTGTTCAGGCGAATGGCCTCCTCTGTGAGAGCCACGCTCAAGTCAATCGCCTCAGTAATGGTCGCAGGCTTGGATGAGGTTACCATGCTTATGATTTGAGGAGCTAGTCCCCAGATGAAGCGTTCAATTCTCTTGAACTCAGGAGTGACCATGTAGGGTACCACATGCGATAAGTCATGGAACCTCTGAACGTATTCTGCGATCTTTGGACCGTCCATTTTCAAGTGCCAAAACTCGGTCTCCAATCTCTGGATTTCTGCGCGGGAACAGTACTTTTTGCGCATAAGTTCCTTCAATTCGGTCCAGGTTAGGGCGTAGGCAGTAGCTTCGCCTAGTGTCTGTACTTGTAGATTCCACCAAGAGAGGGCTCCATCTAGAAACAGCCCTGAGATGTAGGTGACTTGCTGATCCAGCACGCACTTGCTCATGCGAAGTACAGATTCGGTTTTCTCAGCCCAACGAACAAAGGCGACAGCACCTCCCGTGCCATCAAAGTTTACGGGCTTGCAGTCTAAGAACTGCTTGTAGGTGCATCCTGCACATACGTTATAACATACGTTTGGCATTAGCATCATTGCTAAGGATATCCAATTAGGTCATGGTATGTCTAAATGACTTAGTATTACCATGAGGTGGATTATTGTTGCCAGTGTTGCCAGAGTTGCTTCCACTAGTCCCTCCATGTATCGAGACCACATAGTAAGTGTATCAGTACATCCCTGTGTCATACAATCATCAATCAACTAGGGGCTACATCACCCCTGTCCAAAAACTATATCATGTCAGTGTCAAATACATGTCAACAAAAGTCAGGATCATAAAGTAGTCTCCAAAAATGCTGTGCAGTCCAACAATCGCCGTCTTCTCACCCTCGTCTACCCAAACAGCACTGATGAGCTCTATACAGATGGTGGTGGAGGAGGGGGAAAGTGGGTGTAAAGCAAACGACGTAACTGGAGCCAGTCCTCCTCCAAGGCTCGCTGGGTACGAATGATAGAAGCAACCTGCTGCTCTAGTGTAAAGAGACGGGCAGCATAATCTGGAGGTAAGGGTCGAAATGTCTGCAGAGGAGAGTGTGTCTGACCATGGCACTGGCATGGTGGCAGCTGAGCTCTCTCAAGCTCCTGGATGCGCTGCGTGTGCGACTCATGCTGGGCGACAAAAGACATCAAAACGTCCTCGATAGTATACCCCATGTGAAAAGAATGGTAGGGGTCAGTAGGTGGCATAGCAGAGCCTGGTGCCCAAAGGAACGGCTCACTGGTGGGGTCAAAAGGTGCCACATGAAATGGAGCAACAGAGGGTGGAACAGATGACATCTGGGGCATGAAGGGGATAGACATCGGTACATGCCCAAAAGGGTGTGCCGAAGAACCTTCTCCAGCTCGTGCTGGAGGTGTAAACTGAGGAACTGAGAAGGAAGTATCAATGTGACGTGTATCAGGGATCTGTGGGGGAAATGGTGGAACATCCTCATCAGCAGGTATCCAACCGTGCTGTGCATGCTCATCTGGTGGATCCATGCGTGCTGCGAATAGTGCATGCTCGGGCTCGAGTGGAATGGGATCAGGTGCAACAAAAGGGTGAACAGGTGCAATGGGCTCAACAGGATGGTCAACAGGTATATCAACAACAGGTAGAGGAACGACAGGATCAACAACAACATGATCGCCCTCTAACAAAGGAACATCCATGGGGAGATCATCAACAGGTGGGTCTGCTATAACTGGCTTAATAGGGATGTCAGCATGTACGGGATCATGCTCAAGTATGGGGTCTAGAGCGGCTGCCTGCTCAGGGGCGACGGCAGGCTCGGGATCATCAAAAGCCATCTCGAAGTCAAACTCGGGGTCGATAGGGTCTACTGGGTCAGCTGGATCCTCCATGGGCTGATCCATAGGTATAAACTCGATATCACGATCAGGGTCGTATCCCGGGGGAAAGATAGGATCAGAATCCTCTATGTCATCATGGTCAAACGCAAAACTGGGAATGGGTGCAACAGAGGATGCCTGGTCAGGATCAGAATCATGCGCAAAGTGCTGTGCGCTTAATGTGTGAGAAGGTGCGGATGCCACAGACTCGAAGGAGTCTGGGACAGGAGAATGTGCAGTCGAATCCTCAGCGGGAACGTCAGCGATCATCAGAAGATCGTCTGTAGGAAGAAGGGCCTCGCCCTGGATCTCATCCTCAAAAGGCTCATCCTCAAACAGGTCAATATCGCCATCAGCCTCGGCGTCAAGAAGAAGATCATATGCTGGATAAACGGCTAAGGGTATAGGGGCCGGAATCTCCACTAGAGGTAGGTACTCAGCGGGAGGGTCATCTGCAGGCTCATCAGCATCATCGGGTAGTGCGAAAGGCTGGAAATCATCCTCGTCAGTACTGGTATAGTCAGATGTGTACACCTCATGCTCGGAGGATGTGAGGTCATCAGATACGATAGGTATGGGTCCAGTGGTGTCCGAATCGCCAGTACCGGCGGAATCCATGAGTCTGTAACATAAACACAGATATGCTCAAATAATCAGTCATACAATCAGATAATCACATAAGTCACCAAGTAAGGTATCACATAATTCTCCTAGTCTTACTAGCCAAATTCCTCCCAGTCTCGAAGACTGTTCTATCCTCCACCTCGACCACTTAGATCGAGCCTCGGTCCCCTTGACCGAGCCTCAGCCTTCATGACTGAGCCTACTCTTCCTAGCCAACTACCTTGGCCACCTAGACCAAGCCTCGATCCTCCAGACCGAGCCTCAGCCCTCCAGGCTGAGCCTATAATAAATCAACGTGCCCAACTACCTCGGTCACCTAGACCGAGCCTCGATCCTCCAGACCGAGCCTCAGCCCTCCAGGCTGAGCCTATAACAAATCAACATGCTCAATATTTGTTTGTAAAAAGTTTTGGATCTGGACTTAAGTGGTATGCAGTAAAATGTTTTCGTGAGAGCCCTAGTGATCATAGTCTAGACTCGAGAAAGAATCCTAGTTCGCTATGATCAGAGCTCTGATACCAAGCTGTCACACCCTGGCTTTGCGGAAGCGTGGTTAATTTGGTGTGACTTCTTAATACCATAGCTTAACCATAACAAAGCTATATGAAATAAAATCATGCAAGATCATCCATTTGATTAAGTTTTAAAACCAGAGTAACATAACATTATCTTAAGGACTTACAACCTCATAACGTAAAACATTGTCTTGAAAACCATAAATATCAACATGAAATAAACGCAGTTTAAGATTTGTGACTTGTCCAGGAAAGAGTCACATTTCCTAAACTGGGATGACCTTGGAACCCAATATGCAGCGGGAAAACATAACATACCGCGCCAGATCTTTAGTTTCCTGAAATACATGTAAGTTGAAAAATCAACAATAATGTTGAGCGAGTTCATGTGTAAGTGAGTAAGTAAACCTTTGTGAGTATAAAAATAGTGTTGGTATGTAGCAAATAAGGGAATTGAGATCACCAATGGTTTGCAAGGCCACTGATATATGTGAAGTGCAAATAGGGAGACTCAAACCTAGCAGATTTCGCCACGGCATTAGTATGTGGACAAAGTCACCCCAAGGTCCGTTTCTAGTTTGGCCTGGGGCTGGGCTCGCTACACCCAGATAGATCTACCGCTCCTGTCCCTCGGTCCCGACATGAGGACTAATGGCCTCATATTGCTCCTACCCACTCACATGATCTGAGTAATAAACCTCCTTACGCTAACCATACCGTGTATAAAGTACTCGTAATCATAGTAACATGTATTTCACCCCCGCAGTTAAGAAAACTGAAAACAGTTAAGAGAAAAGGGGGACATGAACTCACAGTGAAGCGTCTCTACCAAGTATCTCCTGCTCACGCAGCTGTGCGACGACCTACAGGTGCTAATTTCTATTAGAAGGACGGCCGTGCCTTAGCTTTATAGTTTAAGTCTTTGGGAAATAGTTAGACAACTATTTCGTGTTTACATTCTGTATATACTTGGTAGTTAATCTCCTTCCCAAGGATGGGGGATTCAATACATGTGCGTTCAAATTATATCATTTCACATAATTTTTCTCCAATAATACGTTGTTAAAATACGCGTTCATAAATATTTCCGTAAGTGCGTAAGTTACGATTTTAACAATCGAGTGGTAATATAATTACCGGTAACTTATATATTTATGGTGAAAGCGTTCGTATTATTTTGGAATCGTTAACGTTCGTAAATATTATTCTTACCCTAAAAATAATATCTATGTATTTTCACAAAATAATCATAAACAGTGTATGAAAATATACATTTATCACGTTAAATTTTGTGAAAATCCCACCTCCGAATATTTAGTAAATAAAGTCATGGCGAAATTTGTATTTCGAAAACATGTCCAACAATAAATTCTAACACTTGTAGTGTAAATAGTTCTAAGTGTTAGGTTTTTAGAAAAATTTAGCCAGAGTTTCCTCTGTAACTGGAGGTGGCCACGCTTTCAAGCGTATCATTTTCTTTAACAAATCAACTCAACAATTTTCTCTATTTGATCAGAACAACTTTTCTCACAACAATTAATCAACATATGTGTAACTTGCCAAAAATTACATGAACTTGTAGTTTTTCCCAAAACTGTGGTGTAAATCCCTTAAATTTAGTAGATCTTCATATGAGGTAATTTGATCTTGTAAAAACCTCGTTTTTAGAGAAAATCCATTTTTACAACTTTCCGTCATCTATTACAAAAACTTGTTATTTTGTCGGATCTTTTCACTTCACAAGTGTTTACACACTTGTGGTTTATAAAAATCATGCTTGTTAGTGTAAGATCTATCTTTTAAAATACATGATTTCTTTGATACGTGGTTCTTTGAAAATACCACTTGCAGATGCGTAGATCTGCTAGTTTTAAACACAATGTCACAAGTAAAACTCTTTTACACAAGTTCATGATTCGCGTGTGGTAGAGTTTCACCTTTTAACCCTTGTATTATTCAAAACAAGCTTATGTTAAGATCCATGATCTTACCAAACCGGGTTAAACGATGATCCGAGCTACCACATCATAGATCGGGTCTAAATAATCACAACTTTCAATTACTACATCATTTACACAACTTATGTGCTATTAACCACCATTTTTAGTGTTTTTAGTAAACTTTAATGCTTCAAAATGCAAGATTCCGAGTTTTAATCATCACACATCTTATTAACCACCTTAGATTAGTTCAAATACGAGTTTTAAGCATTATACCTCTAGCTCGAGGCTAGGGAAGAATCTACGCGCAAATGAGGTGGATAAAAGCAAAGTAACGAGGTCCTTCGCGTTCCGCTTGCTCCAAGACTCCTTGTATACGACCCTTAACACTTGTATGAGCTTGGAATTGGTTGATCAAGACTCGAAGATGGATGGTTGAAGGAGGGGTGTTCGGCCGAGAGTTAGTAGGGAGGGAGAGAGAGTTGTTTGTGTGTTGTGGTTAAGTGTATGTTATGCTAGATTAAACATGGAACTTATAGACAAAGTTTAGGTAATTACCCAATGGTTTTAGTGTCCTCTAGATACTAAGCAAAGTTGATTAAAATAATCAACAAGGGTACAAGTATGTCCCCTCTAGTTTGGGGCTGGTTAGAGAGGGGGGGGGGGGTCCTTGGTTCGAAATCAACTAGTTAGTTGGTTACTTAGTTGGGTTAACTAAGTTAAGTTAAGTGGTTAACTTGGTTAGTTGTGTGTAGTGTGTTATAGCGGGTGTTAGGGTAATCAGGGACCCTAACTGGTTCAGAAAAAGATAAATAGTGAAAATAACAATATTTTCATGTTCCGGGTATAGTCCGGTTGTTTGGTTGGATAGTAATCCGTTAAAGCGTTAACAAAACTTTAAAGTGTCGTTAATACTCTCTTTAGTGACACTACTCATTCCTGACACTTTGGAAAGTGTCGAGTGTTATTTTTCTCATGTTTTGGCACTTTATTAGTTAGCTAAAAGCTGAATTATTTTGTAAAGTGCTGAGTTTTGTACTTAGAGTACGTTTTAGGCACATCCAGTCATAGTGACTTATTCCTAGAGACGCAGTTCCACAACCCTTATATCCCTACACTCACTACTAGTGTAGCAAAACATTTCAGGCTCTTACAGGCCTTAGAGGCAGTGTTTGCCTGATGCTGGCTTTATCAGCATGCTCAATAGGTTATCCGTTTATTGTGCTACTGTGCTTTTTGTGCATCACGGTTGTCACTAGGGTTCAGCATGTAAATAATGTAGTGACGATAAGTAAAGTATGATGCAAGTAAGTACATGTATTAGATATCAAGTAGCAGTTCATCAGCTAGTTCAAACAAGCACAGTAATTAAGTAGTAATTAATCATTAATTAAGTCGTACGGATACCTGGTTTAGTGCGGGTTGTCACAATGTGAGGAGTAGAGCCGCTCAAGTAAGCCGCATACGATAACATGTTCGGGTCCATGTCTTGAGGGTTAAAGTTTTGTTGCGGTTGGGTGGTATTCGGGTTCCCGGGTCTTGACGGAACACCAAAAGGGGGTCGGAATGGATTCATGGTTAATAAGTTTATAAAATGTGAAAGAAGTAGAAATAAAGTTTGGTTGAGAGTGGGTTTTTTTATAAAAAGTTGGATGTCAAGTGGGGTTTTTATACAACTAAATGGGAATAAATAAAATAAATAAAACATTAAAGAATGTTACCGTTTGTAACGGTAACTCTCGACCTAATGCACAAATTTGGCGTGTTTTAAACCACGGTGTTCAATTTTTTTCGATAAAAACGCCTAATAACGCCGGGGGGTGGAGTCGGGGCGAGATTGGGCGTGTGTTGGGATTGAACTCTATCAGAGGAACAGATAATTAAAGCCAAAACTGGATCAGGGCAGTGGATCCAGAATAAGCAGATGTTGTGTTACAAGTCTCTCCCCATGAAAGTGATTTCAACATCTGCTGACCTCCCATCTACTGATAGTTACAACTGCTGACCTACAACCGCTGATCAAGTCAAAGACTAAAGACCTGCTGTTCAATCTACTGCTTTGGGTCAAGCACTGCTGGTAGTTATCAAGTACTGCTGAAGTCACAACAGTGGAAGGACTAGCAGTAGTTTAGTTCAATTATGTAATGTATTGTATAACAGTTGTTAGCTTAAGCAGTGTTTGTATAGATCAGTTGTTAGAAGTTGTTAGGAGGTTAGATGTCACTTTCATGGTGACGTCAACTTTGATGCCTCAGTGGTTTGTCCGTGCCTATAAATAGAACAGTACCATGCACTGTTCTATTAGCTCTTCACAAAATCTTCTTCCTGCACGAACAAACATTGTGAGCTCAGGCTGAGGGGGAGTTTGTATTCATACATGCTTTGTAATCGTTATTGAAATAAATTCAATCTTTCGGTTCTTTGTTGAAAATGTTTGATTAAAGCAATTGTCCTGTTTGATTGTGTGCAAAGTTTGGTTCCATCTTAAATTCTGCTGCACTACTCATTCATCTTCATCTTATTTCAAACGTAAAACACAATCAAAACCAAACTCAGATCCTAACAATTGGTATCAGAGCTTGGACAGTCAAATTTGATTTAACAATCATTTTGACATAAATAGTTCAGCTCAAAATCGTTGATACTGGTAGTTTGTTCGTTTTGTTGAAAAACAGAGCAAGGTTTAATCACCAACAAAGTTGATTAATCAGTGCCTGTAAAACAACCAGGATGACGTCACAATCACAAGATGATAAGAATAACATTGGCTTTCTTTTGAAACCACCCATGCTTAAACGTAATGAATACAACATCTGGCAGAGAAGGATGGGTCACATCCTTGCACAACAGAACACTGGATGTTGGAGGTCTGTTGTTTTTGGTCCCCATGTTCCTATGGTGCCATGTGCTGAGGATGCAAAGAAGTTCATACCTAAACCATCCGAAAACTATACTGAAACTGATTTTCAAAAATTTGAACTCGATGCCAAAGCATTTAGCATCATAGCATCTGCATTACCTAATGAGATCTATGCTGGACTGTTACATTGTAACAGTGCCAAAGAGCTGTGGGATGCATTGAAGGAACAGTTTGGGGGAACAGAAGAAGTCATTGAAAACAATAGGGAAATTCTGAATCAGCAGTATGAAACATTTTGTCACATCAAGGGTGAATCATTGACTCAGCAGTTTGAACGATTCAGTTGTCTCATTAGTGAACTAAGGCTTGTTAAAGTAACATTTCCAAATTCAACTCAAAATAGCAGGTTCCTTAGATCACTACCAGAAAAATGGGATACCATTGTATTTGTTACTAGAAACTCTGCTGAGTTCAAAGATCTGACCCTGACCCAACTTCATGGTAGACTCCTGACCTATGAAAGGGAGTTAAATTAGAAAAAGAAGTTGCAAGAGTCTAGCAAAGTTGCTGATGATTATTCATTTGGCAGCACAGCTCCTTTTGGTCAGGAAGAATCTGGTAGCAGTAGTAAGGATCAGGGTTATGATCACTTTATTGATATAACTGCTGGTGGAAATTTCAACAACCCTGATTCTCACTCTGCAAATTATGCTTTTACTGCAAATTGTGAAAACCAGATGTCAGATAACTTGTGTTTTGAACTCAATGATTTGCAACACTTTAATCCCACTGACTTTGGAGAGATGGACATTTTGCATCAATTGGCTTTGCTTAGTGTAAGAACAAGCAAATTCTACAAAAGAACAGGGAGAAAATTCCCAGGGTTACATGGGAATTTAAAAGTGGGGTTGGATAAGTCAAAAATTAAGTGCTATAAGTGCAATAGGCTAGGTCATTTTGCTAGGGAATGCAGGAGTCAAACCACTGGTCCAATAATCACTCATCCTAGTTCAAACCCTAGACCACAACATCAAAGCACTGTGCACTATACCCAATATACCCCTACTGCCCATGTTAACACTTCTCACTATGCTGCAACCCCTGTACCTATGCATCAGCATTATGTTCAAACCACTGTTCCACAAATTCAGTATGTTCAAACCCCTGTCCCTCAGGCACAAGTGCAACCTGTTGCACCTCAACCAGCTGCTTCAACAGCAACACAACCAGATCAGCAAAGCTTTTTCACTCAAGGCTTTATTGACTGGAGTAGTATGCCTGATGGGCTTAGTGATGAAAATTTTGCACTCAATGCTTTTAATGATCCTACTAATGATGAATTTTGTTTGATGGCATTAGAGTCTATACCAGAAGGGGTAGAAACTGAAGGTGAACAACTAAGTGCTGAAACAGTGGATGAAGTGACTGAAGCAGTGGTTATTGCAGTTGCTGGTGAACTACTGCTGGGAGAAAATTCAGAAACCCTGATTGAACCACTGATTGATCCTTGGTCCAAAGAAGACAAGGAAGAAAAAGAAGAGGAGAAATAGGGTGAGGAAGAAGAAAGAGCTTATGAAGAAGGTGATCATCAATGTGATTGTGCTATGATGGCTGCTGCTAAGGTAACACCTCAAGTTCTTGAAAAACTATGTTCAGACAAATGCATTATTGCATTTGCTAACATCAAAGAGGTAAATGAAAACCTTAGGGATAAAGTCTTAACTGATGAAGTCAAATTTGAAAAGTCATTAAAAGAACTTAGAAACAAATTTGCTGAAAAAGACAAAGAAATCAGTAGTCTCAAAGAAGAGCAGAGCATAACCAAGACTCAACTCCAAACTATGGTAGAAAAATACCAAGTTTGCAAAAAGGAGTTGGAGTCCTCCCAAATCAATTGTGAAAGATGGGTGGAATCTTGTAAAGGGTATGAGGTTATGCTTGAGAAACAGCTTGAAAGCAATGTCAAGTTTGGTGTAGGATATAGAAAATATGATAATCTTGCAAACACTGCTGGAAAACAAGCTGTTTCATCTGAAATTAGACCAACCAACAAGAATGGCTAAGAGGTTAAAATAACCGACAAACTTGGTAACAAAATCACTTTGGAAAGATCTGTGGGGTCCTCAACTTTTGAGGAAATTGAGAAATACCAATTTAAACCCACATGGTCTGATCAGTGTGACATTCTTGAAAATTTTAAACCCATGGATTTCACAACCACTGATGGTGTTAAAGCTCCAAAAGCAAAAGTCATCCCTCTCAAGGACATCCCAACAGAGGTTAAAAACTCTGTTGCAAAGGAGTCTGAAAAGAGAAAGAAGAGAGAAAAGATCAAAAACCTGTTTTGTGAATTTTGTGAAAAAAGGAATCATCTAACAAAAGACTGTTTCCATTTAAAAGCATATGATCTAAACAAAACAAGTGTAGTTGTCCCTGCTGAAAGCTGCACCATCTGTGGAAAAACAAACCACAAAACTCAAGCATGTGTGTATCTCAAAAACTTTGATGTCAAAAAGAATGAGTACACTGCTAAAACATCCTTGAGTCCATCAACATCATCTGTGAAATTCACCAAGAATCAACCACTGTTTGTGCCAGTCCAAACAGCTGTTACAAAACAGCCGAATCAAACATCTGTTCAAAGAGATGTCCAAGTGACTGATGCACCCCTGCCAACCAATTCAGAAAAGGCAAGGGACAATCATCTTACCAAAGGATTCCACACGTTCATGAGACCAACAAAAGGCCCTCTAAACCAAGAGTGAACAGGCATCCTTTTGGTTACCAGCAGGTGATTGGTAAAGAACCCCAACAGTGGTTAGAGAAAAACAGTCCTAAAACTGTCCAAACCCCTGACCTAACCACTGCCCATGCGTCTGAACTCATCCCAGACACCGTTGAGACCCCATCCAAAGCCTTATTGGCATTGGAGACCCTAATGAACTAATCCTTTTACTTCATGTGCAGGGAGCTTCTGCATGCTTAGATAGTCTTTGGTATGTAGATAGTGGAGGCTCCAGGCACATGACAGGATGTAAAGCCCTTCTCAAAGATTTCAAAATCCATGGACGGGGTGATATATCCTTTGGTAATAATAGTAAAGGGAAAGTTCTGGGGTCTGGTACAGTACAAACTGGAAATGTAAAATTTGAAAATGTCAATCTGATAGACAATCTAAAATTCAACCTCCTAAGTGTTTCACAAATGTTTGACAAGGGGTATGGGTCATTCTTCACAAAGGAGTGTTGTAGGATTGTTGGACCAGAAATGGTTGAAAAGATTGAAGCAATAATAAAATCTGGAAAACAAAACTTGTTGCTCAAAGAAGTGGCAATGTTTATGTTGTTGATATGTCAAAAGAGTGTCCCAGAACTGATGCCTGTCTGTTCTCAGCTCCCTCTAACAAAGAGACAGAACTTGGCACGGAAGATTGGGGCACACAAATCTCAAGACAATCACTGAAATTTCAAAAAAATGGCCTTGTAAGAGGCCTACCACAAAAATTGTTTTCATGTTCTGAGCATTGTGTTTCCTGTTTAAAAGGAAAACAGCATAAAAGCTCTTTTAAGTCCATTGAAGAGTCCAAAACAACCTAGTGTTTGCAAATGCTGCACATGGATTTGTTTGGCCCAGTTCAAGTCATGAGTCTCAAGAAGAAGAAATATTGTTTGGTTATTATTGATGACTTCTCTAGGTTTACATGGACTTTCTTTTTACACTCAAAAGATGAGACTGCAGGCATTTTGCAAGACTTTGTGACACAGGTTGAAAAGCAATTTGACCTTCCAGTAAAAGTCTTCAGAAGTGACAATGGCACAGAATTTAAAAATAAGGAGTTGGATGCCTTCTGTGTGAAGAAAGGGATTGTAAGGCAGTACAGCATCCCTAGAACACCAGAGCAAAATGGGGTAGTTGAAAGAAAGAATAGGACACTGATTGAAGCTGCTAGGACCATGCTTGCTGATTCAGGTTTACCTCTAACTTTCTGGGCAGAGGCAGTGAACACTGCTTGCTATGTCCAAAACAGAGTTTTAATAAACCCCAGGCACAAAAATACTGCTTATGAAATTCTGTATAAAATCAAATCACTGATCTCATATTTTAAAGTATTTGGCTGCCCATGCTTTATTTTGAATTTAAAAGATTCCATCTCAAAATTTGCAGCAAAAGTAGACAGTGGTTATCTTTTGGGATACTCTACCACTACTAAGGCCTACAAAGTGTTTAACACACGGACTAAAACAGTGGAAGAGACTTTGAATGTAAAGTTTAATGAACTTTCATCAATGAAAATCCCAGCAAATCCTGCTGATTTATTTGATCTTGATAAATTCACATTTGAAAATGTTGCTGTCAAGACTAACAGTGCAGGTCCATCAGAGGATTCATCACCAGACTAAGGGTATGAGATCATCATTCCTCAACAAAAGTCTGTTTCAATGGGAAAAGCAGCAGTTGTACAAAACAACTGTCAAAGCTCAACCACTGCTACCTCAACAGTAGTTGACCAAAGTAGCCCATCAACCTCTGTTTCCACATCATCAAACACTGTTGACAAAAGTCCCCAAACAGTGGATAAAAGTCAGCATGTGTCCACACCATTACCTCCTATTTCACCACCTTTTGAAGCCACTGCTGGATCATCAAAGTCACCAGCAGTGGTTAGCTCAGATGATACACATCTGCAGCCTTCACCAACAAATGCCATCATACCATACCAAGGAGATTTAATCTTCTTGAGATCTCATCCACCTGACCAAATCATTGGCAACACCAATGAAGGGGTGCTCACAAGAAGCCAAACCCAAAGCATTTGTCTTTTTGCTGGTTTTCTATCACTCCATCAGCCAGTCAAGTACCAAGAGGCACTGAAAGACAGCAGTTGAGTAGAAGCCATGCAAGAGGAGCTCCAACAGTTTAAAAGACAACAAGTATGGGAGCTTGTACCACTGCCAAAAGATGTAAGCTCCATCGGCACAAAGTGGGTCTTCAAAAATAAAACTGATGAAAGGGGCATTGTTGTCAAGAATAAAGCCAGGCTTGTGGTTCAAGGTTACAGACAGGAAGAGGGGATAGACTATGATGAAACTTTTACCCCTGTAGCAATATTGGAAGCTATAAGACTGTTCCTGGCCTTTGCTGTCAACCACAACATGAAGGTGTTCCAAATGGATATCAAAAGTGCTTTCCTCTATGGTACAATACAAGAAGAGGTGTATGTGTGTCAACCTCCAGGTTTTGAGGATCCATTTTATCCAGATCATGTCTACAGGCAAAACAAAGCCTTGTATGGCCTAAAACAAGCACCTAGGGCCTGGTATGAAACTCTTTCCACCTTTCTACTCTCAAATGGTTTCAAAAGAGGTACCATTGATAAAACACTGTTTCTAAAATGGAGAGGAAAGGATTTAATGATTGTCCAAATTTATGTGGATGACATTATTTTTGGAAGCACATGTAATAAAATGTGTGAAGAGTTTAGGCAACTCATGACAGCAGAGTTTGAAATGAGTGAAATGGGTGAGCTGCAATGCTTTCTTGGTCTCCAAGTTTAGCAAATGCAAAATGGAACCTTCATTCATCAAAGCAAATATGCTAAAGAACTTTTAAATAAATTTGATATGAACCATGCAGCACACCCATGGCAACCAATAAGCTAGTCATGTCTGATGAAAAGGATGAGCTGATTGACCAAACACTTTATAGAAGCATGATTGGGTCTTTGCTGTACCTAACTGCATCTAGACCAGACATCATGTTCGCAACATGTGTCTGTGCAAGAAGTCAATTAGCTCCTAGAAAATCTAATCTCAGTTCTGTAAAAAGGATCTTCAGATACATAAAATGTGCTCCCGCACTTGGTATCTGGTATCCAGCTAATAGGAATATCCAGCTTTCAGGCTTTTCAGAGAGTGACTTTGCCGGATGTAACACCACAAGGAAGTCCACTTCAGGAGGGTGCCAGTTTCTAGGCAATTGCTTGGTTTCATGGCAAAGCAAAAAGCAAACAGCTGTTTCAACATCCACTGCTGAAGCTGAATACATTGCTGCTGCAAGCTGTACAGCCCAACTCCTGCGGCTTCAAAATCAGTTGCTGGATTTTGGTATCACTGCCTTAAAGACACCACTCATGTTGGATAGCCAGGCAGCAGAAAATATCATCAAAAATCCAGTTTCCCATTCAACCACCAAGCACATCGACATCAGACATCACTTTGGGAGGGATTGCTATGAAAAAGGTTTGATTTCTCTGCATCATGTTCCAACTAAAGACCAGCTGGCAGATGTGCTCACAAAAGCTTTAGATACATCTACCTTTGAAAGCTTGGTCTCTAGGATTGGCATGCTAAACATGGAATAACAAGCAAAATCTAGTTTTTCTATGAATAAAAGCATTAAAATGTTTTCAGAAAATCAAAAATCCATCCTTAAAAATAGCTAAAAATGAATTTTTCATTAAATCCTTGAAAGTCTGCCATAACCACTAATTGGTGCAAACATCTGTTTGTTATTTGCTATCCACTGCTGAAAGTCAACCTCTGTTCACTCATTTCCTTTGGTAAAACACTGTTGACAAACTTCAGTGCTGTAAAACCACTGACACAAGCTATCCACTGATAGTAAAAGTCACCCACTGTTTTCATTTCCTTTGTGAACCACTGGTATTGCTTCATCAGTGGTTTCTCAAACAACTGTCCTCCATTATTTCATCCTTTCATTAGAGGTTGACACGTAGTCAGTATTTATCCGTCAGATCTTTGTAACCGCTGCCACGTCAGCATTCACTTTTTCATCATATAAAACCCTGCCCTAAACCCCCAAACAGGGTTTTCACTGTCGAATTGAATTCAAAATTCTTTTCTCAAAACAGTTTTCCACAAAAATTCTCCCACAATATTCATCATCCTCACTTCATTTCTCTCATTCCCCGTTTCAATCATGGTGAAAAAGGCAAACAAATCCAAAACAAAGGAGCCTACCGAGATTGAAATTCCATACAAATGGTCTCACAATTATTTGGGTATTCTTGAAAAACCCAGTGACACAAAGACCTTCGATTCCATCATCGACACACTATTTTCCACAAAGTACAAAACTTTGCTCACTTACAATGCAACCGTCTACCTTGCTACTCAACGAGAATTTTGGAAAAATGCTACTCTTGAGAAGATGGACAAAAAGGTTGTTGCCATCAATTCCATGATAAAAGGTGTAAAAATCTCAATCACACCTCAAGCCATATCTGAAGTATTTGAGTTCAATGATCTAGAAGGTAAAAATTCTTTTTCCGAAAACAGAGTACCAAGGAGATTTCATTAAAAGAGGGTATGGAGAAGAAATAAAAATAGATACTTTACAAAAGGGCAGCTTTCTATCTGCTATAAGGTTTTTATTTCATACCCTCCTTATGTGTGTTTCTAACAAAACCTCTGTTTTCAATGAAATCCCTTTGAAGATACAATACCTGGGTTATGCTATACTTAAAGGTGAAAATTTTAATTATTCCCAGGTAATCTTTGATAATTTGGTCAAAAATGTTGAGAAAAAGGCTTTTCTATTATTTCCAAGATTTTTGAGTTACTATTTTAATAAAAAAATTTCAGAAAATAATGCCCATGTATTTGTACAGGGTCCTCCTTTTAAAATAAAAAGTTTAACACCTGAAACATTCACAAGAATGTTAAAATCTACAAAAACACAAGCAGAGGTGCCTGAGCAGAATTTAGCAGCTACCACTACTCCTCAGGTATCTGCTGCTGAGCCCACTGCTCCAGGTGATCAAGGCATCATAACCACTGTTTTGAAACCCACACCTGCCCTTACCAAAAAGACCAAAAAGAAATCATCCAGAAAACCCCCCAAACCCATCAAAAAGGCAACTCTGGAAGATGAGATCCCAGAGCAACTGCCAGTGACAACACAAAAGTCACCAATAACCACTGCTGCTACTTCCTCACAGCAGTTGGTAGAAAGATCTCCACATTTGCCTAAAACTCCTCCTGCATCCTCACAAAAGGATCAGGTTGTAAGCACAGGGACCCCACATTATGAAGCTTTGGGTCCAATTGGATCCATCTTCCTCAGTCCTGTTGCATGCAGTTGATATAGCTCAGACACAAACCAGTTCCTCTCAACCACCTATCAATGAGAGTACACTCCTACAAGTGACTGGGTCTGATGCCTATACCTCTGCAATCCCAGCAACAATTGAGGAGGTTACATTGCAGGAGTTACAAGTAACTCCTGTCAGTAGTTCAAGTGGAGCAGCAACTACTATTGTTAGACCCACTGGTCTACATTGGGTCAGTTGTTCTATCAATAAGACTCCCTTGAAGGCAATTTCTTCTGAGACAAGTAGGGCAACCACTGGTGAGTTTTCTTTAACCACTAGTGAGCTGTTCAAAGTGTCCACAAATGAGGAAAGAAGTCCCCAGTACCAAGAACAAGGGGCATCAATGGATGACTTTTGGAATACATTCCCTAAGTCTACCATTGATACAACCACTGCTGATGGGAAATCAGATGCTCCCATTCATTTGGGTAATGGTTTAAAATATAAAAAATTAATGGAGAGAGTGGACAAAATTGAATCATCTATTGCAGACATCAAAACAATGCTGCAGCAGGTGTTAAATTTACCAAAGTCTACATCCACTGCTGCACCACCTCCAACAACTGCTTCATTATCCAATGAGCTGTCACACCCCAACTATCCACGTGTCACCGGTGGGCCCGGTGGGGAGTATCCTGACGTAGTTGATATCATCATAGTCAAACAACACAATATTTAATATGCACAGCGGAAGCAAAAGATGAATATATTACAATCCGAATATAAAGTAATATCAAGTATTACAACGGAAAGTAAAGGATCCACAGGCGGATCTTAAAACATAAATATTGTTCAACAGACTTTAGACGCCTAGAACTTGCAAGATTCCTTATTAACGTCCTGAGCAGCTTCCAGCCTATTACGTACTTGTACCTGTCACTTAGACTTTTGAAAATACGTCAGTTTTCACTGGTAAATACACTCAACTGACTCATTTGAAAAGAGTTTAAGAAAATTGATTTAGATGCACCAGGCACAAAATATTTTGACACTTTGATTAAAATGCACAGAGGCAAAATTAATCTTTTATACTTGGGAAAATTATTTGTATATAGTCTTGTATACAGTTTTACTTATTTGCCGTCCATTAGCACCGGTTAGAAGAGCCGGTTTAAGTTAACTGACACGCCACAGGTATAATGCCCACAAGGCTGATTCCTTTAGTGGATTACCAGTTTTTACATAATGCATCTGTCAGGTGTACGCCTACACCCCGTGCTTAGGTCGTGGCCATTTCGTAAAATGATGCCAAGGATATACGGGACATGGTCATTTAACCTCCAAGGGCCATACATCAAATAATACAGAACAAAGCGGGTTATGTAAATACATTAATCACAATCCGATTTAAATGACTACATACCCGACCAAGCGGTACTTTTATAGTACCGTATCCCAAGCCCGTATAGGGAAAATAAGTTAAGAGTATTTACCTAAGCTAGCTCTTGTCGTAAATAGCAAGGATTAAAATAACTCAGCCGTATTCACTTAAGTAAGCGTAGGTACAATTTACCGGAAGGCTCTAGTCTGGAATGATGGTATAAATAACCAATTAGAATGCTAACGGGTCTTTAATTAAGCCTAAGCTTAGACCGGTTAGTCTTAAAGAAATATACGGTTCAAATGCACGATTAAGCAAAGACCGGAATAGAATGTGTTTTAAACCCGACAAGTTCAGAGACTTTCTTAATATGGGTATTTCATACACATTCTGGATTTTGAGATAAAACCGTTAACGTTTGACCCGTTTAGGCTAGTTTATGTAAACTAGTTACATAAACCGAACCGAACGCGTAATAAGCGTAACGGGTATACATATGAGCCATTTACAGGTTTCCTAAGTTAATATGCTTCATATATGTTGTGACATCAGTAAGATGTCTTTTATTATGCCCGAAACGAAATTAAACACAAACTATGCCCCGTAGGGGTAGTTTGGTCATTTAAAAGGTTATAAAAGAGTTTAAGTATTTACCTGAGTTACAGGTCTGATGTAATCAGCAAAAATACTGATTTTACTAAGTTATAACAGTAGGGTAAAGTATATATGTGAAATTTATCAATTATAACCAAACTATGCACCGTAGGGGCATTTTTGTAATTTCACATAAGCCGTAAAGCTCAAAACTGAAGTCTGAGTTTATCAACTTTTGCTTATTGTTAAAATATTATAATTTTCCTCTAATATCAATAGGTATCAACCCGTGTATGTTTAAAATAATCTTAGTACATACTATGCGTTAAAAACGCTTAATTAGGCGATTAAAAGCCGTTTACGGGTTTGATACATAAATCTGATATTTTATTATTCCAGAAGGATTAAAATAATTTATTTATCATATGTGATCAGTAGCAAAAGGTTTGGAGTCAATTGGACATGTAAAACTCATTTTATGGCCCGTTAGGGCAAAACCGACAATTACCGGATTAAGCCTGCGACTATTAGTTATGCCCAGCCTAAAATTAATTAAAAATCTTCAAAAATCCAAAAATAAAATATTACATCAGTGGGTAATAAGTTTGATATTAAAAAGTAGGCTTAACTAGGCTATACGCTAATTACGCCGTTTAATTAACAAAAGGCTGTCATTTTTCGCTAATGAGCATAACTCTTAATCTACACCTCAAACTGATGTCAAACTTTGGATGCGAGTTTAAATATCAGTAATTAAAGTTTCTACTCTTTTATATTTCCAAAAATCACGTTTTAAGGTAATAAGGGCATACTGGTCAACATATGAGCAATTAACAGAATCATGCATATTAATTGGATAACTAATGATCCGAGGGGTATAATCACAGAGGATTATACTAGCATGTAACCTGGTCCAAATGAAGCTCTAAGGCATTTCTAAAACATACCATAACGGGTCAGAACTGAAAGTGAAAGTATAAGTCAAACTATGCGACTTTCAGTTCCGAACCGGGTCTAAACAGGAAATTGTCGGGTGGAACATGTTTAGACATGTTCTTACACTAATTACCAAGTTATATTAATGATCAAACAGGTTGTATATGTTCTACATTGCTAATTATGCATAAATTAGATTTGAAGTATCCTGTTGACTTTTTAATAACGAGTTTGACCCGACATTTAACCTAGTTAGAGTGGGAATCAGGGGGAACCCTTTTAAGGGTTTATTACCCACATAATTACCAACTTATAACTACTTTCAATTCGACTAATCACTGGACCATGAGTGATTAATCGTTAAGTCAACCGTTAATTACGACGGTTTGACTTTTAAGCTTAAACTAAGTAAAAACTTAACTAAGGAAGGTTAAGCAAACTTACCAAGGTCTTAATTAAGACTAAGGATGATTAAGGTCTGCTCTAGAGCTCCAGGAAGTCTCCAAAAATGCAGATGGAATGGGTGCAAGAAATGTTGCAAACATGAGGCCTTATATAGTGAATTTTGATCCACAAAATGTTGACATGTAAGTCTACCAATGACCACAACTCTTCAACAAGTGTCCCTAAGGGCTAAAAATCAGTTTAGGCAACTCATGGAAGTGTTAAAGGGCAAGTCTTGATGTTTGAAAGGCTGAACAGGCAACAGAAAACGAGTTGCTGCATCTGGTAGTTGCTTGCGCACCGCAACAACCACAGTGTTGAGGTGCGCAAGGCCTTGGCCAGCAATCAGAAACTTTCAAATGCTAGCAGTTTTAGCCCTTGTACCTCCAATTGCCATTTTTGACACATCCAAGGGCTGTTAAATCATTTTTAGGCTCTAGAATGATTCCTAAGCATAGAGAACATGAAACATGCTCAAAAATATGCCGGATGTCGGTTCGTTTGGTCGTATGGTCACGTTGTTCGGCTAATTACGACGAAACACGGACGGACGCGAAAAACAATCCAAACGACGCGACAAATGGAATTTTATCAAGCCAAACACTAAAATAAAATATTTTAGTGCTTACATAAATTTTTGGGTGTCCGGGAATATCCAGAATGTAAGATATGCGCGTAAACGCAAACTTGTGCGCTTTTTACACTTTTAGTCCCTGCATGACTTAAAAGTTTATTTTTGCGCACTAAACACCTCAAAGTCTATATATAAGCTATGAGAAGGATAATTAAGGTATGTATAACTCATGGTCATATTCAGGAAGGTCCGATAACATACGAATCGGTATACTTTAGCAGTTTGACGCTTTAGGTCCTTCTAATGTGCAAACTTGCGTAACTTATCATTTAATAGTTTTGAAGCCTCATCTAATTCATATTAGGCATTCTTGAAAGTATTATTAAACATCATAATGCTTCGGTCTCGATAAAAGGTCATTCAGAGGTATAATTAAACATATTGACACTTCTAGTCCCTTATACTTGCAAAGTTGCGCGTAACTTCTCTTTTAGGCATAAAAGCCTTGGATTGCCAATGATTGGCATTCCCGAGAGTATAATCAAATATCATGAGGCTCTTGGTTTGTTAAAAGGTCACTCAGAGGTAAGAATTAACATGTTGACGCTTTAAACCCTTTATTGCGCAAACTTTCAATTAATCACATAAACGGCTACACTTGATTAACAAGTGACTCATTTGTGAATATAAAACCATAAAAGGTTAATTAGAAACTTATTTTTGGTATGATAATACTTCCAGTTCTTTCATAATCAAAATTTTTTGATTTTTTGAAAAAATAGTCCCCTGAATTCAATGTTTGACTTCATTAGGGTTTATTACACGTGTCAATACTTCATTGGACGTGATTTTACGAGGTGTTACATCCTCACCCCCTTAAAAGAAATCTCGACCTCGAGATTTGCTAAAGTAAAGGTAGTATTTTTTGCCTTAAATTGGCTTAATCTTCCTTTGTACCTTTTGAGCCTCTAAGGTACTTCAATCGACCTTTATAATAGGTACATGTATCTTTTGGAGCTTCTAATCCTGTCCATCCTTAATCAACACAGGTTGCTCATCATATCATAATTCTGTATATCATTATGTGATAGTGTTTCTTGACTTATTGGCGAACACGTCCTTCCAACTGCTGCGTCAACCACAGCCTGGAGATTAACTCCATTAATATTGAGGTTTACGTTTGTAGCTTTATTAACTTTCGTCGCATTAATAGTATTGCGACTGTCGTCTACCTCATCCGAGTTTTCCATACTCGAAACTTGGTACTAATCCCAAGATTTAACAATTATTAGTCGTCCTTCTGATGACCTGACTTAGATTAGCCACGGCATTCATAAACCGTATGGGCTATTCTGTTCTGAACATTCATAGTGAATGTTATTTGAACGTATATCCATTATATTTAGCCTAGGTCACAAAAGGACCATCAATGGCATTCAAAGTTTGGAACGAGTCTAATATTTGCTTGTCAGGGAATCAAAATGTCACAACTGTCTTTGGCACACGGACGATTATGAGTAGCTCAAAGGATAGCTTTACAAGACTTTTTTTATATATACATATATGGCATAGAAGCCTGTCTCGAGGGACGTTGAAAGATATGGCATAAAGTCCAGTCATGAAGGACATAAGTAATCATATGGCGCAAAGGCCTTGTCGCAATGACATTCTGATACGGCATAAATGGCCTTGTCTCTAGGACGTTATAGGATATGTCACTAAGGCCTGTCACAAGGGATGTTAACATTGAGTATGTTAACTTGTTACGAACGACGAATTATAGCTCGGAGGCTTGTCATGGGTGACTTGAAATATAACTCATGGATTTGTCACAAGGACATCAATTCATAGGCTGCAATCTTATTAGATCAGGAGTTTTAAGGCTTGAACATAGTTCTTCACCTTTGGACAGGGAGTCATAGACTACAACTGTCATCGTCTTGAAAGGCGATTTACTTAACAAAAAGGTTAACCAATTAATCATCACTGATGGATGTCTATATATAATTATCGTATCTAATGATATTAGTCATGATCACGCTGATCATATTGACTATTAGGTTTGGGTATAATCCCAAAATTTTGAATTGGGAATCATGAAGATCACCACTATCCTTATCTTTTCGATAATAGGGTAAGGTATAGTCCGTAGGCATTTCATTGCTAGGGATGTTAATATTATGATCCTTATCCTGATGATATTGGTCAGGATCGTAATGGTCACATGGACTATGGGATTTGAACGTAGCTCACCCCCTTGGGCAAAGAATCACAAAAGATTACAATTGCCTTGTCTTAATTGGACAATATAATATAGCCCTTAGGCATAACATCATTGGGGATGTTTAAATTTTAATCATCGTACTGATGATTTTAGTCATGATCGTATTGATCATATAGACTATTAGGCTTGAGCACAGCTCACTACCTTAAATAGGGGATCGTAGAGATCACAATGTTTGTGTCACAATGGACAGTATAATATGGCCCATAGGCGAAACATCACTTTATGGATGTTTATAATAGGTTCATCTTGTTAGATGATATTAGTCAGGATTGCATTAGTCATATTGACTATTTGGCTTGAGCATAGCTCACCACCTTAAACAAAGAATCATAAAGATCACAATGTCGATGTCCCAAATGGACAATATATTATAGCCCGTAGGCAAAACATCACTAAAGGATATTAAATAACATAATCATCATATTGGATGATATTAGTCATGATCGCATTGATCATATAGACTATTATGTTTGGACATATGTATCAACCCGTGTATGTTTAAAATAATCTTAGTACATCCTATGCGTTAAAAACGCTTAATTAGGCGATTAAAAGCCGTTTACGGGTTTGATACATAAAGCTGATATTTTATTATTCTAGAAGGCTTAAAACAATTTATTTATCATATGTGATCAGTAGCAAAAGGTTTGGAGTCAATTGGATATGTAAAACTCATTTTATGGCCCGTAAGGGCAAAACCGACAATTACCGGATTAAGCGTGCGATTATTAGTTATGCTCAGCCTAAAATTAATTAAAAATCTTCAAAAATCCCAAAATAATATATTACATTAGTGGGTAATAAGTTTGATATTAAAAAGTAAGGTTAACTAGGCTATACGCTAATTACGCCGTTTAATTAACAAAAGGCTTTCATTTTTCGCTAATGAGCATAACTCTTAATCTACACCTCAAACTGATGTCAAACTTTGGATGCAAGTTTAAATATCTGTAATTAAAGTTTCTACTCTTTTATATTTCCAAAAATCACGTTTTAAGGTAATAAGGGCATAATGGTCAACATATGAGCAATTAACGGAATCATGCATATTAATTGGATAACTAATGATCCGAGGGGTATAATCACAGAGGGTTATACTAGCATGTAACCTGGTCCAAATGAAGCTCTAAGGCATTTCTAAAACATACCATAACGGGTCAGAACTGAAAGTAAAGTATAAGTCAAACTATGCGACTTTCGGTTCCGAACCGGGTCTAAACAGGAAATTGTCGGGTGGAACATGTTTAGACATGTTCTTACACTAATTACCAAGTTATATTAATGATCAAACAGGTTGTATATGTTCTACATTGCTAATTATGCATAAATTAGATTTTAAGTATCCTTTTGACTTTTTAATAACAAGTTTGACCCGACATTTAACCTAGTTAGAGTGGGAATCAGGGGGAACCCTTTTAAGGGTTTATTACCCACATAATTACCAACTTATAACTACTTTCAATTCGACTAATCATTGGACCATGAGTGATTAATCGTTAAGTCAACCGTTAATTACGACGGTTTGACTTTTAAGCTTAAACTAAGTAAAAACTTAACTAAGGAAGGTTAAGCAAACTTACCAAGGTCTTAATTAAGACTAAGGATGATTAAGGTCTGCTCTAGAGCTCCAGGAAGTCTCCAAAAATGCAGATGGAATGAGTGCAAGAAATGTTGTAAACATGAGGCCTTATATAGTGAATTTTGATCCACAAAATGTTGACATGTAAGTCTACCAATGACCATAACTCTTCAACAAGTGTCCCTAAGGGCTAAAAATCAGTTTAGGCAACTCATGGAAGTGTTAAAGGGCAAGTCTTGACGTTTGAAAGGCTGAACAGGCAACAGAAAATGAGTTGCTGCATCTGGTAGTTGCTTGCGCACCACAACAACCACAGTGTTGAGGTGCGCAAGGCCTTGGCCAGCAATCAGAAACTTTCAAATGCTGGCAGTTTTAGCCCTTGTACCTCTAATTGCCATTTTCGACACATCCAAGGCCCGTTAAATCATTTTTAAGGCTCTAGAATGATGCCTAAGCATAGAGAACATGAAACATGCTCAAAAACATTCCGGATGTCGGTTCGTTTGGTCGTACGGTCACGTTGTTCGGCTAATTACGACGAAACACGGACGGGAAAAACAATCCAAACGACGCGACGAATGGAATTTTATAAAGCCAAACACTAAAATAAAATATTTTAGTACTTACATAAATTTTTGGGTGTCCGGGAATATCCAGAATGTAAGATATGCGCGTAAACGCAAACTTGTGCGCTTTTTGACACTTTTAGTCCCTGCATGACTTAAAAGTTTTGTTTTTGCGCACTACACACCTCAAAGTCTATATCTAAGCTATGAGAAGGATAATTAAGGTATGTATAACTCATGGTTATATTCCAGAAGGTCCGATAAAATACGAATCGGTATACTTTAGCAGTTTGACGCTTTAGGTCCTTCTAATGTGCAAACTTGCGTAACTTATCATTTAATAGTTTTAAAGCCTCATCTAATTCATATTAGGCATTCTTGAAAGTATTATTAAACATCATAATGCTTCGGGCTCGATAAAAGGTCATTTAGAGGTATAATTAAACATATTGACACTTCTAGTCCCTTATACTTGCAAAGTTACGCGTAACTTCTCTTTTAGGCATAAAAGCCTTGGATTGCCAATAATTGGTATTCCCGAGAGTATAATCAAATATCATGAGGCTCTCGGTTTGTTAAAAGGTCACTCAGAGGTAAGAATTAACATGTTGACGCTTTTAACCCTTTATTGCGCAAACTTTCAATTAATCACATAAACGGCTACACTTGATTAACAAGTGGCTCATTTGTGAATATAAAACCATAAAAGGTTAATTAGAAACTTATTTTTGGTATGATAATACTTCCAGTTCTTTCATAATCAAAATTTTTCGATTTTTCGAAAAATTAGCCCCTTGAATTCAATGTTTGACTTCATTAGGGTTTATTACACGTGTCAATACTTCATTGGACGTGATTTTACGAGGTGTTACATCCTCACCCCCTTAAAAGAAATCTCGACCTCGAGATTTGCTAAAGTAAAGGAAGTATTTTCTGCCTTAAATTGGCTTAATCTTCCTCAGTACCTTTTGAGCCTCTAAGGTACTTCAATCGACCTTTATAACAGGTACATGTATCTTTTGGAGCTTCTAATCCTGTCGATCCTTAATCAACACATGTTGCTCATCATATCATAATTCTGTATATCATTATGTGATAGTGTTTCTTGACTTATTGGCAACACGTCCTTCCAACTACTGCGTCAACCACAGCCTGGAGATTAACTCCATTAATATTGAGGTTTACGTTTGTAGCTTTATTAACTTTAGTCGCATTAATATTATTGCGACTGTCGTCTACCTCATCCCAGTTTTCCATACTTGAAACTTGGTACTAATCCCAATATTTAACAATTATTAGTCATCATTCTGATAACCTGACTTAGATTAGCCACGGCATTCATAAACCGTGTGGGCTATTCTGTTCCGAACATTCATAGTGAATGTTATTTGAACGTATATCCATTATATTTAGCCTAGGTCACAAAAGGACCATCAATGGCATTCAAAGTTTGGAACGAGTCCAATATTTTCTTGTCAGGGAATTAAAATGTCACAACTGTCTTTGGCACACGGACGATTATGAGTAGCTCAAAGGCTAGCTTTACAAGACTTTTATTATATATACATATATGGCATAGAAGCCTGTCTCGAGGGACGTAGAAAGATATGGCATAAAGTCCAGTCATGAAGGACATAAGTAATCATATGGCGCGAAGGCCTTGTCGCAATGACATTCTGATACGGCACAAATGGCCTTGTCTCTAGGAAGTTATAGGATATGGCACTAAGGCCTGTCACAAGGGATGTTAACATTTAGTATATAACTCATGGATTTGTCACAAGGACATCAATTCATAGGCTGCAATCTTATTAGATCAGGAGTTTTAAGGCTTGAACATAGTTCTTCACCTTTGGACAGGGAGTCATAGACTACAACTGTCATCGTCTTGAAAGGCGATTTACTTAACAAAAAGGTTAACCAATTAATCATCACTGATGGATGTCTATATATAAATATCGTATCTAATGATATTAGTCATGATCACGCTGATCATATTGACTATTAGGTTTGGGTATAATCCCAAAATTTTGAATAGGGAATCATGAAGATCACCACTATCCTTGTCTTTTCGATAATAGGGTAAGGTATAGTCCGTAGGCATTTCATTGCTAGGGATGTTAATATTATGATCCTCATCCTGATGATATTGGTCAGGATCGTAATGGTCACATGGACTATGGGATTTGAGCGTAGCTCACCCCCTTGGGCAAAGAATCACAAAAGATTACAATTGCCTTGTCTTAATTGGACAGTATAATATAGCCCTTAGGCATAACATCATTGGGGATGTTTAAATTTTAATCATCGTACTGATGATTTTAGTCATGATCGTATTGATCATATAGACTATTAGGCTTGAGCACAGCTCACTACCTTAAATAGGGGATCGTAGAGATCACAATGTTTGTGTCACAATGGATAGTATAATATGGCCCGTAGGCGAAACATCACTTTATGGATGTTTATAATAGGTTCATCATATTAGATGATATTAGTCAGGATTGCATTAATCATATTGACTATTTGGCTTGAGCATAGCTCACCACCTTAAACCAAGAATCATAAAGATCACAATGTCGATGTCCCAAATGGACAATATATTATAGCCCGTAGGCAAAACATCTCTAAAGGATATTAAATAACATGATCATCGTTTTGGATGATATTAGTCATGATCGCATTGATCATATAGACTATTATGTTTGGACATAGTCCATTATTTTTAGACAGGGAGTCGTATACTACCCCTGTCGTTGTCTTATCAGACAACAAGTTTAGCCCGTAGGCACTTCATTACCGGGGATGTTAATAATATGATCATCTTATAGGATGATATAAGCCATGATTTCAGATAATCGAGGCATTAAGGTTTGAATCAAAGTTCATTACCTTTTCTTGACAGGGAGTTGTAGGCTACCACTGTCTTTATTAAAATTTCTGGCCCGTGGGCCTATCAATTAACATCTCGTAAGATGTTAAGACATATAGTCATTGCACTGATGATACGTTCAGCGGTCACAGTAATGACATGACGACATGATCAGTGCCATTAATTTAATCAACTGTCGTTCAGTGGTCATAATAATGACATGACGGCAGGATTAGTACTTTAGTTTAAATCAACTGTCATTCAGCGGTCATAATAATGACATATCGACGGGATTAGTACTTTAATTCGATCAATTGTCGTTCAGCGGTCATAATAATGACATGACGGCAGGATTAGTACTTTAATTTAAATCAACTGTCATTCAGCGGTCATAATAATGACATGACGGCAGGATTAGTACTTTAATTTAAATCAACTGTCATTTAGCGGTCATAATAATGACATAACGACAGGATTAGTACTTTAATTTAATCAATTGTCGTTCAGCGGTCATAATAATGACATGACGGCAGGATTAGTACTTTAATTTAAATCAACTGTCATTCAGCGGTCATAATAATGACATAACAACAGGATTAGTACTTCAATTAGATCAATTGTCGTTCAGCGGTCATAATAATGACATGATGGCAGGATTAGCACTTTAATTTAAATCAACTGTCATTCAGCGGTTATAATAATGACATAACGACATGATTAGTACTTCAGTTAGATCAATTGTCGTTCAGCGGTCATAATAATGACAAGACGGCAGGATTAGTACTTTAATTTAAATCAACTGTCATTCAGCGGTCATAATAATGACATAACGACAGGATTAGTACTTTAATTTAATCAATTTTCGTTAAGCGGTCATAATAATGACATGACGACAAGATTATCGTCTAGAGGGCTTTGAGCATAGCTCACCCCCTTAGGACGGGGGATCTCAAAAGATCACAACTGTCGATGTCGCAAACGGACAGTGTATTATAGCCCGTGGGCACTTCATCCTTAAGGGATGATTATTTTAATAAGGAAAGATTGGAATAACACATTCTAAGGATGACTTACGTGATTTTATCGAACCACGTTTTGTCAAGCATAATAATATACTTTCTGATGTTAACGAGGATTTGAATCTTTTAGTTAGGTTTTACCATCTTGGCCATGTCTGTAAATGACATTTGGGCTAGGTTTTACCTTTAAGACTCTTTTTATATTTAACGCAGATCAATCCTAATTTGAGATGTTAATATGGATCTGAATCTAATTATGGAACTACCATCTTCGCCCGGTCTTAAAATGACACTTGGCTAGGTCTTGTCCTTTTTAGATTTTGCCATTTTATTATAATGGTATATCTTATAAAAGGAATGTTATTAAGAATCTGAATCTAAATTGAGGAATCCGAATCTTTTAAACAGGTCTTACCATCTTGGCCAGGTCTTTATAATGACACTCAGGCTAGGTTTTACTCTTAAGATTCTTACTCATATTTAATAGGCAGATCATTATTAAAAAGGAATGATTTTTGATTTATTTATTTCATATATATATATATTCATGCATATAATAGCAAAAAAATGAAATTTATAACTTAACATTCCAATTATCATAAAAATACAGAGTTGCCCTAAGCGGGACTTGAAAGGAATAATGTGTCCTCGGAGGGACTGAAAGATAAATATGTCCATATGAGGACTATTAAGGAAACAATCTTCATCAAAAGGAGTTTCTTCTTCATTTTATTTCTGAATGCTTTCTCCTTTATTGCACGTTTCATCCTAGTCGCGGTACGAAGTTCAGCATTTCAAGGCTCCGTGTGTGGAGAACTCTTATTACGGCTTCTTCGTTTGGCGACGTATCAAAAATTTTGGAGCAAAATTTCCAGATTAGGATTTAGAATATTCCTATGTTAAGTCTAGACTCAGAAAAGTCAAGGAATGTGCTAATGTGTCATTGAGATTAAACACAAAAGCTAGTGTTTAATTCACTCAATGTTGGCTCTGATACCAACCTGTCACACCCCAACTATCCACGTGTCACCGGTGGGGAGTATCGTGACGTAGTTGATATCATCATAGTCAAACAACACAATATTTAATATGCACAGCGGAAGCAAAAGATGAATATATTACAATCCGAATGTAAAGTAATATCAAGTATTACAAGGGAAAGTAAAGGATCCACAGGCGGATCTTAAAACATAAATATTGTTCAACAGACTTTAGACGCCTAGAACTTGCAAGATTCCTTATTAATGTCCTGAGCAGCTTCCAGCCTATTATTTACCTGTACCTGTCACTTAGACTTTTGAAAATACGTCAGTTTTCACTGGTAAATACACTCAACTGACTCATTTGAAAAGAGTTTAAGAAAATTGATTTAGATGCACCAGGCACAAAATATTTTGACACTTTGATTAAAATGCACAGAGGCAAAATTAATCTTTTATACTTGGGAAAATTATTTGTATATAATCTTGTATACAGTTTTACTTATTTGCCGTCCATTAGCACCGGTTAGAAGAGCCGGTTTAAGTTAACTGACACGCCACAGGTATAATGCCCACAAGGTTGATTCCTTTAGTGGATTACCAGTTTTTACATAATGCATCTGTCAGGTGTACGCCTACACCCCGTGCTTAGGTCGTGGCCATTTCGTAAAATGATGCCAAGGATATCCGGGACATGGTAATTTAACCTCCAAGGGCCATACATCAAATAATACAGAACAAAGCGGGTTATGTAAATACATTAATCACAATCCAATTTAAATGACTACATACCCGACCAATCGGTACTTTTATAGTACCGTATCCCAAGCCCGTATAGGGAAAATAAGTTAAGAGTATTTACCTGAGCTAGGTCCTATCTTAAATAACAAGGATTAAAATAACTCAGCCGTATTCACTTAAGTAAGCGTAGGTACAATTTACCGGAAGGCTCTAGTCTGGAATGATGGTATAAATAACCAATTAGAATGCTAACGGGTCTTTAATTAAGCCTAAGCTTAGACCGGTTAGTCTTAAAGAAATATACGGTTCAAACGCACGATTAAGCGAAGACCAGAATAGAATGTGTTTTAAACCCGACAAGTTCAGAGACTTGCTTAATATGGGTATTTCATACACATTCTGGATTTTGAGATAAAACCGTTAAGGTTTGACCCGTTTAGGCTAGTTTATGTAAACTAGTTACATAAACCGAACCGAACGCGTAATAAGCGTAACGGGTATACATATGAGCCATTTACAGGTTTCCTAAGTTAATATGCTTCATATATGTTGTGACATCAGTAAGATGTCTTTTATTATGCCCGAAATGAAATTAAACACAAACTATGCCCCCGTAGGGGTAGTTTGGTCATTTAAAAGGTTATAAAAGAGTTTAAGTATTTACCTGAGTTACAGGTCTGATGTAATCAGAAAAAATACTTATTTTACTAAGTTATAACAGTAGGGTAAAGTATATATGCGAAATTTATCAATTATAACCAAACTATGCACCGTAGGGGCATTTTGGTAATTTCACATAAGCCGTAAAGCTCAAATCTGAAGTCTGTGTTTATCAAATTTTGCTTACTATTAAAATATTATAATTTGCCTCTAATATCAGTAGGTATCAACCGTGTATGTTTAAAATAATCTTAGTACATATTATGCGTTAAAAATGCTTAATTAGGCGATTAAAAGCCGTTTACGGGTTTGATACATAAAGCTAATATTTTATTATTCCAGAAGGCTTAAAATAATTTATTTATCATATGTGATCAGTAGCAAAAGGTTTGGAGTCAATTGGATATGTAAAACTCATTTTATGGCCCGTAAGGGCAAAACCGACAATTACCAGATTAAGCCTGCGACTATTAGTTATGCTCAGCCTAAAATTAATTAAAAATCTTTAAAAATCCTAAAATAATATATTACATCAGTAGGTAATAAGTTTGATATTAAAAAGTAGGCTTAACTAGGCTATACGCTAATTACGCCGTTTAATTAACATAAGGCTTTCATTTTTCGCTAATGAGCATAACTCTTAATCTACACCTCAAACTGATGTCAAACTTTGGATGCAAGTTTAAATATCAGTAATTAAAGTTTCTACTCTTTTATATTTCCAAAAATCACGTTTTAAGGTAATAAGGGTATAATGGTCAACATATGAGCAATTAACGGAATCATGCATATTAATTGGATAACTAATGATCCGAGGGGTATAATCACAGAGGGTTATACTAGCATGTAACCTGGTCCAAATGAAGCTCTAAGGCATTTCTAAAACATACCATAACGGGTAAGAACTGAAAGTCAAAGTATAAGTCAAACTATGCGAGTTTCGGTTCCGAACCGGGTCTAAACAGGAAATTGTCGGGTGGAACATGTTTAGACATGTTCTTACACTAATTACCAAGTTATATTAATGATCAAACAGGTTGTATATGTTCTACATTGCTAATTATGCATAAATTAGATTTTAAGTATCCTGTTGACTTTTTAATAACAAGTTTGACCCGACATTTAACCTAGTTAGACTGGGAATCAGGGGGAACCCTTTTAAGGGTTTATTACCCACATAATTACCAACTTATAACTACTTTCAATTTGACTAATCACTGGACCATTAGTGATTAATCATTAAGTCAACCGTTAATTACGATGATTTGACTTTTAAGCTTAAACTAAGTAAAAACTTAACTAAGGAAGGTTAAGCAAACTTACCAAGGTCTTAATTAAGACTAAGGATGATTAAGGTCTGCTCTAGAGCTCCAGGAAGTCTCCAAAAATGCAGATGGAATGAGTGCAAGAAATGTTGCAAACATGAGGCCTTATATAGTGAATTTTGATCCACAAAATGTTGACATGTAAGTCAACCAATGACCACAACTCTTCAACAAGTGTCCCTGAGGGCTAAAAATTAGTTTAGGCAACTCATGGAAGTGTTAAAGGGCAAGTCTTGACGTTTGAAAGGCTGAACAGGCAACAGAAAACGAGTTGCTGCATCTGGTAGTTGCATGCGCACTGCAACAACCACACTGTTGAGGTGCGCAAGGCCTTGGCCAGCAATCAGAAACTTTCAAATGCTGGCAGTTTTAGCCCTTGTACCTCCAATTGCCATTTCTGACACATCCAAGGCCTGTTAAATCATTTTTAAGGCTCTAGAATGATGCCTAAGCATAGAGAACATGAAACATGCTCAAAAATATGCCAGATGTTGGTTCGTTTGGTCGTACGGTCACGTTGTTCGGCTAATTACGACGAAACACGGACGGACGCGAAAAACAATCCAAACGTCGCGACGAATGGAATTTTATCAAGCCAAACACTAAAATAAAATATTTTAGTACTTACATAAATTTTTGGGTGTCCGGGAATATCCAGAATGTAAGATATGCGCGTAAACGCAAACTTGTGCGCTTTTTGACACTTTTAGTCCCTGCATGACTTAAAAGTTTATTTTTGCGCACTAAACACCTCAAAGCCTATATCTAAGCTATGAGAAGGATAATTAAGGTATGTATAACTCATGGTCATATTCCGGAAGGTCCGATAACATACGAATCGGTATACTTTAGCAGTTTGACGCTTTAGGTCCTTCTAATGTGCAAACTTGCGTAACTTATCATTTAATAGTTTTGAAGCCTCATCTAATTCATATTAGGCATTCTTGAAAGTATTATTAAACATCATAATGCTTCGGGCTCGATAAAAGGTCATTCAGAGGTATAATTAAACATATTGACACTTCTAGTCCCTTATACTTGCAAAGTTGCGCGTAACTTCTCTTTTAGGCATAAAAGCTTTGGATTGCCAATGATTGGCATTCCCGAGAGTATAATCAAATATCATGAGGCTCTCGGTTTGTTAAAAGGTCACTCAGAGGTAAGAATTAACATGTTGACGCTTTTAACCCTTTATTGCGCAAACTTTCAATTAATCACATAAACGGCTACACTTGATTAACAAGTGGCTCATTTGTGAATATAAAACCATAAAAGGTTAATTAGAAACTTATTTTTGGTATGATAATACTTCCAGTTCTTTCATAATCGAAATTTTTCGATTTTTAGAAAAATTAGTCCCTTGAATTCAATGTTTAACTTCATTAGGGTTTATTACACGTGTCAATACTTCATTGGACATGATTTTACGAGGTGTTACATGAGCTGTGGAGTTTATTTCAACCATTGCTCTGACATCAAAGAGAATTAACTGACCAGTAACATGTGAACCAAATTCAAAAGATTAGAACTCTCACGGAAGCAAGGTTTAAAGATACTCAAGCTGACATCAAGGCTTTAAAATCCCACATTCTGAACACCACGAGCACTGCTCCTCCCACTGTTCTCTTCGTTGATAACCCTCCTCCAGATAATGCCAAAAAGGGGGAGAAAATCAAACAGTGGATAAAGAAGGGAATTGAAGATGGTATTTATATTGAACCAGAAAAGAAAAACATGACTCAAAACATTCCCTTGCCAAATGGTAGTAAAAAGATTGATGTTACCCAAAATGCACTTGATGAAGCTAAAGCAAGTGTAAAAAGGGATAGAGCGGCAAAGGATATGTCAAGGTGGAATGAGGAGAAAAGAGCTTACATGGAGCTGAATGCACAGGGTTGTTCTGAGCCAAAGGATGTTAAAAATCCTAAGCCAAAAAGAAATCCCACTAGAAAAGTGAGGGAACCCAAATCCATACCATCCAGACTCACAAAGCATACTCCAAAACCACTGTCCAAAAGCCCCCAACATCAATCTTCCACCCAAACAGCTGTTGTAACACATGCTGTATCAACAACTGTTGGTACTTCAGTGGTTTCAACAGTTGTTAAACCAACAACCATCACTTCAACACACACCACAACCACTGCCTTACCACCACCACCAAAAATCATCTCACCACCAAAAACAACTTCACCACCATCACCTCCTGCCAAAAAGCAGAAGACATCAGATGTTACAACATCTGTTGTAATGGCAACAGTGGTTGAAACACCAGTTGTTTCAACAACTGTTAGTCAGCCACCATCCACCACTCAAAATACCATCACTGATCCACCCAAGACATCATTAGCCTCTCATTCAATAAAAAGGAGAAGGATTTTCATACCTGATGATGATTCTCCATCACCACCACCAACATCTTCACAATCACTTGCACTTATTCCAAACCTTGTTCCTCTCTCATCAGCTCCAGTACAACAACCAATTCCTGTCATTACTCCTGCAGGTGTCCAATTTCCTCTAGAACTTGAAGCAGTTAGAGAAGAGATCAAATCCTTCTACTATGAGGAT
Organism: Helianthus tuberosus; assembly: GCA_030545235.1. Taxonomy (NCBI): domain Eukaryota; kingdom Viridiplantae; phylum Streptophyta; class Magnoliopsida; order Asterales; family Asteraceae; genus Helianthus; species Helianthus tuberosus. The sequence continues at coordinate 6,412,946 of JARYGA010059718.1, read as the reverse complement.
GACCCTGCTAAAAGGAAGTTGCCATCAGTTGAAGGATATCCAAGGCCTAACAACATTGAAGAATATTTGAAAGTTAAGGCTAAACAGGCAGAGGATATTTCCAAAAGAAACTCTCAAGGAAAATTTGACAAAGAAATTCAAAGGCATTACCAGTTTCTATTTACTCAAGTCAGATCCTTAGAGCAATTTGAAAAAAAATGTTTGTCAATAAATCTAAGAAAGAGCAGATGAAACTTTGAGAAAAGACTACATTGAAAGCATCATGGCAACCAAGAAGTACAAGGGAGAAAAGCATATGTACAAATAGTGGACCATTCCTGAGCTTGAACAAGAAGCAGCCAGGATTCAAGAAATGATAAAGAATAAGGTCAAACATACTCCTCCAAATTGGTCAAAGTACATAAAGAATGTGCCTGATAAGGCATTAGAGCTGAAGAGAATGAAAGAGGAATTAGTTGCTGCTGACTATGGGTCCAAAAATCAAGTGGCAAGATGGAAAGAAGATATAGTCAGGTCCACCTACAAAAGGTTGGAGGAATTAAGGAAGAAAGATCCTAAAGTTCCACAAAAACCTGACTACCCTGAAGCAGTGGTTTCAAAAAGACCACCAAAACTGCAAATCAGGAGATCCACTGCTCCAGCTGGTGCAGCCATCTTTAAAAGAAGGCAACAAAAACAGTTGGGTACTGAAACAGTGGCTGAATTAATGGCAGGAGATGAGCTTGTAAAGGAAGGTATTAAAGAGATGATAGCTGAAACTCTTGGCCTGAATCAACCTGCAAACACTGCTCAGACAGTCATCACAAGGCCTGCATCACCAAACACCTCATCAAATAAAAATCTTCCAAGAAACCCACCAGGCTCAAAAGTACTAAAGTGGGAAACTGACAAACAGACCCATGTACTTACTGTGTTCAAGTCTAGTGGAGAAGTGAAGACAATAACAAGGGAACAAACTCTTGGCCTAAGTCTTGAAGATATGCAGGATCTCCTTGATCTTCCACTTAGTAGGGATGAAGATGACATAGATGCCCTAGACTTTGAGTTGCAACTTAAAGGTCAGATAAGGGAACTGTTGATGAGGCAATAAAGTTCCACAATAATGAAGGGTTTTGGCATTATCTGTTACAGGGGGAGATTGTTGGGATTGAACTCTATCAGAGGAACAGATAATTAAAGCCAAAACTGGATCAGGGCAGTGGATCCAGAATAAGCAGATGTTGTGTTACAAGTCTCTCCCCTTGAAAGTGGTTTCAACATCTGCTGACCTCCTATCTACTGATCGTTACAACTGCTGACCTACAACCGCTGATTAAGTCAAAGACTAAAGACCTGCTGTTCAATCTACTGCTTTGGGTCAAGCACTGCTGGTAGTTATCAAGTACTGCTGAAGTCACAACAGTGGAAGGACCAGCAGTAGTTTAGTTCAATTATGTAATGTATTGTATAACAGTTGTTAGCTTAAGCAGTGTTTGTATAGATCAGTTGTTAGAAGTTGTTAGGAGGTTAGATGTCACTTTCATGGTGACGTCAGCTTTGATGCCTCAGTGGTTTGTCCGTGCCTATAAATAGAACAGTACCATGCACTGTTCTATTAGCTCTTCACAAAATCTTCTTCCTGCACGAACAAACACTGTGAGCTCAGGCTGAGGGGGAGTTTGTATTCATACATGCATTGTAATCGTTATTGAAATAAATTCAATCTTTCGGTTCTTTGTTGAAAATGTTTGATTAAAGCAATTCTCATGTTTGATTGTGTGCAAAGTTTGGTTCCATCTTAAATTCTGCTGCACTACTCATTCATCTTCATCTTATTTCAAACGTAAAACCCAATCAAAACCAAACTCAGATCCTAACACCGTGTTTGGTGAAGGATTTTGAAAGATAAACACCCATTACGGGTGGTCTTATACTGATTAACATGTTTTAGGAAAATAAACAAATAATAGTCGTATACCGGAGTTGTTTAAAGTTCCTAGGAAAATAAACAAATAAACAAAATGGTCATATACGAGAGTTGTCTATATTTGTCTAAATTTTCTACCCAGACTACAATAAAAAAGTGCAACATGTGCATGGCTGTTGGTTATATACCAGTGACTGATACCATTCAGCAAAGCTTAAATCCAAAATTGATGTCAAAAAGTTTGTTCTTCAGCCATTTGTTTTACTATTTCGTTTTCCTTCTGAGAATGGCTCTGTCTGTTCAAAAGAAAGTATTGGCGGTTAATGGTTTGGAAGCAAAACAAAACAGTGTTCAACAATTAACCAACAACCACCTACATGTTCTCCCAAATATTATTATTTTGACCCACATATTTCAAATATAGTTATTTGACCCAAAATTTTAAAAACGGATCAACAAAAATGATGCCATCTTAGGTGATTTAGTTTCTAGTAAATTAAAGATAAAAAAAATTACTCATTACATATAAAACCAAAAAAAAAAAGAAGTAAAGATTATTTGACATATGTAAATGTACCTATGAGTCATTTGCTAATTAATAACTTAAAAAATAATCTAAAACACTGGTTGTACCTGGGACGCCTATTAATATATGTTGTAACGACACATTCCTCAGATTAAACGTATGCATTACACTATCCACGTATACAGTCAGAGTCACCATTGTCTAAGAGTATAATTTTTAGAAGAGTAACTACAAACAAAAGAAATACAATGTGCTACTGAACAACATCAACAGCATATGCGATCTGAGTAAAGATGCAAGATGAAAAATCACAGGACCAGGGTAACAATGGAGCCATAATCTCAGATGAAAAGCATCAGACATATCTGCCGACGAACAGTAGAATTGGATCTGGATTCCTAATTGCTGAAGCGTAGCTATAATCTCAAACGAATTGCGACAAGAGTGAAGAACAGAAACGAACTGTGACCTAATTGCTGAAGAGTAGGAACATGGATGAATTGCAATCGGAGTGAAGAACAGATGGCTCATCTCCTATTTTAACCAACAGCTGTCTACATGAGAAATACCTAAAGTGCCCCTAGTCACTGTAGATAAAGAACGACACAAATTGTCATTATACAGTAATATCATCCCTCATTCCCTCTATATATACTCACTCCTACAATCCATCTGCCTCTCACTCGTACAATCCCTCTTTTCTCAAACCCTCAAATCTCATTCACACACATTCTCTCCTAAACAAACCCTAGATCACAAATTTTAGATACAGATAATAATGGCTGGTAAAGGTGAAAGAACGAGTACACGTGACAACAACTTGTTAGGCAAGTTCGAGCTTTCTGGAATCCTACCGGCGCCCAGAGAAGTCCCAAAACTCACCGTCCGCTTTGACATGGACACTAGTTTTAGTCTAAATGTCTTTCCGGACAAGATCACCATTACCAACGACAAGGGCAAAATGAAAGAGCTGGAGAATGTCTGCAACCCAATCATCGCAAAGATGTATCAGGGTGGAGCTGGTGATGCTGCAGGTGGGTCGATGGATGATGGCCCGAAGAATGAGCAGGTCGATTAAGTTTGTTTATGTTGTTATGTTTGGGTTTTCATTTAAGACTATGTGACTATGTTTCGAATTCCTGTTTTTGGGGGATAATTTTGTTGGGCTTTATTCCTGTTTTTAACGGAACATATTTTGGTCAGAACGCTAAAGCTCACACGGTTTAAAAACACATATTTCTATCCCCAATCAAACTGATACTTTATTTAATAAATAACACTTGGTTTAAAAAAGCTAAGCGCCCTTAAAGCGTGAAGCGTTTGGAATAGCGCGTTTTTTGGTCTGAAGCAGTAATTTAGGTGAAGTGTTTTGAAGCGCCGCTTTAAGCCCAAAGCGCCATGTGTTTGATGCGACGCTCCAGCCCAATTAGGTCAGATTTGGGTTTTTATTTGGGAACAATAGTCTTCAATGGGGTTTAATTGAGGTCCAACAGCTTTTATTAATATACCTACTATATCTTTACCCTAAAAAAAGAACGTTGTTTTTGTTCAGCCGCTCCCTCCCTCCCTCTACTTCTTTACCCCAAGTGTGTTTCAACTTTAATTTATGTTTTAACTATATTTTTTATTTGTTAAGTGTGTTTTGTAATCGTTTTTTGTGTTTATTATTGATCAACAACTTAACAAGTAGAATATGTCATATTGATGTGTACAAATATTATATATATATATATATAAAATTTTGAGCGCTTCGTATAAGTGAAGCTCTCGCTTCGCGTTCGAAGCTTCGCTTAAAGCTTTTGGAACCAAAACCCTTTGGGGCACCTCGCTCTTTTTTAAGCCAAGGTATAAGGGTGAGCGGGGCGTTCGCGGTGACCCCATGCGGGGACCTCCTCCACCGAAGAGTGGAGGTGCCGCCAATCAAGCGGTGACCAAGAGAGGGGACCAAATTCGGTGGGAAGTTACCGAAGAGAGGGAGGAGAGAGGGAGGAGATGGGCCAATCAAAAATTTTCTTTTTTTTTTTTTTTTTTTTTTTAATAAAAAACCAAGTCACCTAAGAGGGGAGTGCCGCCATCAAATTGGGGTGCGAGGGGAGTTTAAGAGGGGAGTTGACGTGGCATAAACGGATTGGGTGTGCGTAAGAGAGGGGACTCCCCTCTTAGGGGAGTGCCCCGCTCACCCTAACGAAAGTGTAAAGTCATTAGTACAGTTTTCAGGTTTTGGTATTTAAGTAAAGATTTAATTAGGAACTCGATAGTTGCTATGTTGATGAATGGGGCCCTAGTTGTTATGCGTAATTGATATATGTTCCTTGTTTACATATTAACCTTATCGTGTATAATGTGTGAACATGACGTTTCTCTTTAACGGCAAAAAAACTTGCAATCCTGTTAAGAACAACCTAATTTGGTTTTTAGTTTACAGTATTCATTTTGTTTTGATGAAGTTTAAACGTACCTCTTTGGCATCTTCAGGTCGTTGTGACTACGAATGAGACTACAAACGCTGTCTTTGTAACAAGACAACCTGAAAATATCCTACCCTTTCAATGTGACGTATGTAATATTTCTTGTGATACGAAGGATGTGCTCGAGAAACATGAACAAGGTAAAAAACACTTAAAAAGGATGAAAAGGTTAGGCGATTCATCTGCCAATCCACCAAATATGATACCGCCACCTGTTGCAAGTGAAACTGTAGTTGGAGAGTTGGAGAGTAAGAAGCAAAGGCTATTGCAAAACGGAGCAACGCCTGAAACATTGCGATATTGTGATGTTTGCAAAGTGATTTGCAACCATCAAGAAGGATTTCAGCAGCATATCGCTAGCAAAAAGCATGCTGCGAAGGTAACTTCAATAATGTTACGTGCTTTTGATTTAAAAATCTGAGTTTCTATAAGTTTTGATGATCTAATTTTTTACGATTCCATGTTTGTGTCACTTTTAATGCTTTTTTTGGATTACTGTCTCTATATTATATAATATTTCTCTATGCTAAAAATATTTCATTATGATTTAGTGAAAAGTATAAATACAAAAGGCTCTTAACGTGCGATGGTACACGGCCACCAGTATAACATGCGTAATTATGCAAATAACATGCGGAATTAGGGTTAACCCAATCCATGCGTAATTATGCAAATAACGTGCGTAATTAGGGTTTAACTCAACCCATGCGTAATTATTCAAACTTGTGTAATTATGTATTATAACGTGGGTAATTATGCAATAACGTGCATAATTATGCAAAGTTAATCACTATTGTGCCGCCGCGTTCAATTTAAGGCTTAGATTAGATCAGATGTGCGGTTGAGATGCTCGCGTATGCATCGCACGATAAGGTGGTCTTGTGCGTTAACTGGCCTCTGATTTATAAATCTGAATTTTTATAAGTTTAGGTTATTGTTTTTGTATGTTACCATGCAGTCAGTCATCCAGCTGGCAAGCACGAATGCAGTTTTTGATGCCACGTCAGATTCTAAGAGGAAGGGGAAGAAAGGTGGAGGTGATGATGACGTGGAGGTGAAGAAGCTGAAGCGGTAGGCGTTGTATGTTTCATGATAGCTATGTATCAGCAAGGCATAATGTAACCCGATGTTTATATTTAGGCTCAGAGTGTTTAATATGGGTTTCGTTTAACTAGAAATACAGGTTTTAATTATTAGGGTCGTTTATGGGTTGATGAATGTTTTCAAATAAAGGGCTCAAAGATAGAGCTCAATTTAGTTATGTTTATGTTCAAGTTTCATTAGGTTTTTTAATCGAAAACACTATGAATATAAAAATAATTAAAAATAAATAGTTGGTAATAATAACGGTAATAATAGTTATTAGTTGACAACAATACTAGCCAAAAACTTAAAAGTAAATCAAATGGTATCATATACAACCAATGATATTTAAAGTTTTTTGTATAAAATAACTATTTTTTATTAAAAGTTTGATTATATTTTTAAAATATATATCTGTAATAAACAAATGATTCTTATAGAATATTTTTTTAAAGAACTCTAAATAAGTTCAAAATTTAGTGTACCATTAAAGAAAATCTAAGAAAATAACATGGATCATGGAGTATTGTGTCTACTTTCATTTATATTAGGCCGAAGGGAGTGTAATTAGGTATTCAGACACACCGTCGACATCGTAGGGTGGGGCGGTGTTCCCAATTCTCCATCCCTCTTCTTTGTGTTCAAGTGGTGATCACCAGCCAACATGAAGATGTCGCATTGGTGTAGTTTTGCTGCACCTAGAGGTGGGGGTGATGTTCCTGTTGATAGCGTCTTACCATCTCAACCATCCCAAGTTCCATCCCGCTTCCACTCCCCCACCCGGCCACCCTTATATGGTTTATGTTTAAATGTAATAATATATTAGATGATGTGCTTGTTATGGTTAATCCATTATATTAACAAATAATAAACAAGTAAAACTAGCTTAAATAAAAGTTTTCTCTACTTGGTATATGTGAGCTCTCGACGAATAAACATATAAAATTGGTTGGCAATTTACTCTAAATGTTGAGTTCATAAGATATATTTAGGCTCAAATACTATTGTAGTTAGAGGAGAACTACAAATCTAAGTGTTCTTGGGTAGTTAAAAGTTCAGAGAACTCTTCAATCGGGTAATCAAATGCAACATTGTAAGCTCTTGATAGGCAAAACGAACGATATTGAATGATATGAGTAATCAGATATTTCAAACTTGTTTACAGTGGTAAGATACTTACTACTTAGGCAAACATATACTCTCATCTATTGTTTCATACTAAAACGTTAACTCCAAACTAATATATCACGATGATTTTTTAAAACTTTACTAGAACCAAACTATCTTATTTTTCAAAATAAAAACTAGGTTCTAAAAAGTGTATATAATATATACCTGTTTCCGGAAGGGAGGTTGAGATGGTTTGAGCATGTCAAGAGGAGACAGACGACGACCACAGTTAGAACTGCGGAAACTCTTACTGTGGAGGGAAAGAGGAGTAGAGGCCGACCGAAACTGACTTGGGAGGAACGGATTAGAAAGGATTTGATAGACTTGAACCTCTCTGGGGATATGGTTGAGGATAGGTGTTTGTGGAGACGTAGGATTAGGGTTAAGGACTTATAGGATAGTGGTATGGTAGGGTAGGGTATTGGAGTCTTGTTATCACACGCTCAAAATCCACAAGCGGAGTATTACCGCGAGGCGTGTGACTGACCAGGATCATACCACCAATCATAATAAACATTAAGTAAAGTAAAGTAAAGCCATAGCAACTAAACGTTTAAAGTTTACCAAACCAAAGTCCAAAGCCAAATTTAAAAGTCAGCGGAAGCATAAGTTCAAAAACCAAAATATAAGTTTAACGTTTCATAAGTTTATCATGAACACACAGCGGTTCATGTCCCACAACGACTCCTTCCCCATGCAAGCTCCAGCAAATAACCTAACGACCTGCAAAGCATGTGGTAACGTGTCAACAAAAAGGTTGGCGAGTTCACAGTGGTTGTCTGTTTTAAAGTTGTTCCAAAAACCATAAGTTGTTTCACAAACCAAAAGTTGTTAAGTTCCTTGTTTCCATAACCATATACCGTGTGGGCTACCCCATGTTGTAAACCACTAGACCCTTTACCATATCGACTACTGACTTAAGTCATGTTTGAGTGCCCTGCGTCAATGTCTATCGTCATTGACTAAGTGCCCAAGTACATTAGTCCACTCCCATCCTCTGCGGCACGGTGAGAGGCTTGTGAGACCTAATAGCGCTATTTAACTAATGACCCGTTCGCCAATGACCCAGCGATTAAGTCGATATAAAAATTAGGGACTTCATGATAGAGTTTTGTCTAGTAAGTTTAAGGTTGTTGTCCTACCCAAGGAGGACTGAGGTACGCATTCTACCCAAGGAAAATACGCAGATTATATCCCACCTAATGGGGATAGTTACTATTTAACCCATTCCCAAACCACCGGGAATCCCATGCTTTGACGAAAGTGTGAACTCACCTTTGGTTGCTCGGTTGGACTCTTAAAAATAGCTAACAATCAAGGTTGGTCAATCACGTCCTAGTATGATTACCATTTAGTTCATTAGTGATTTCAAATAAAGCACGAAGTTCCTACATGCATCTACCACAAAACATGCACTCACTTTGACAGTTCACGCTCATATACACATTCCACCTATAACTACTCAAGAGCAAGCACACAATGCTTCACATAACACTTTCGTTGACATAAAACAAGTTGGGATTTATCAGATAACATAACCGACATTTAGACACGCAAAATCATCACTTATCTTGTTTCAGCTTTAACATCCAAAACTAGGCTGTTTTCGGGTATTTTTATAAAATAGTAACTTGTTCCAAAAATTCCCAAAATTTTACAAAATGTTCTAAACGGTCCACATATCATTGTATAAAAATCTCGGGACTCAATTCATTACTAGTTATTTTATAAAAATAATTTATCGGGCAGCAATCAGATTCATCACATTCTGACTGCAGCCCACGGAAAAATTCATTTGAAATTCATCGTAAGTCCAATTGATGAAATTTCAGTTGGATAATTACAACGACACCCGTGGCCATCTACTGTACGAATTTGATGACCAAACTCTTCCCAGATTTCAAGTTATGATGAAAAACATAACACACAGTTTCTGTAGAAAAAAATGCAGCTTTTGCTACTGTACAAAACGGACTTTTAAAAATAGCAAACGGCCTCAAAAAAATATGATTCCAGTTCCATTTGAAGCGTTTTTCGAAAACGTATAATTTAGACTTTAGAAAATCAATTTTTCGATTTATGACGGTCCATTTACAGCCAACTTCAGTTGGCTGTAAATGTTAATCAGCCTTCTGTTTTCGTAACCCGAACCCCGCAAACGCTTCATTAGCGAAGCCGAACAGTTATAACATTAATCACAGCAGGTTATAGGTTATTTATATCTAGTTCATCACTACTCATAAGATTCAACCCATAATCAACACCCGAAAGACATATCCGAACCCGTGATCAACACAACATAAAAAATCATCAACTAATCCTAAAACGCAGCCAAGTAGACTCCATAAAATCATGCATGAACACTTAACAATACTACCAATCACATGTTTCAACCCGTAAACAAAACCCTAGCGACACCACCAAACTCGTAGTCGATCCAAACATTATAATTACATGGTTTAAACTACTCGAACTACATGTATCATCATATAATATAAACACCCATCATGGACCATAAACGCAACCGAGATTTAACAAAAGATCAACGATTTCAATCAACAATAAACTTGTAAAGTTATATTAAGACTCAAGATATAATACCTAGTGATAAGAAGGAAATTGCTAGAGCTTGATTGTTGACTTTTCCTATGATTCTTTGCTTGCAACCGTTCACAGAAGAAAGGAGGAAAAGAGATCAGTGGTTTAGGGTTTTTGGTGGAGTTTGTTGTGATAGATAAAATATAAATGCATGTTACGTAATGTTTATAATATGGGTTATCAGGTTGTGGCGGTTTAAGAAAGATAGGTGGGGTTGGGCCGCACCATATGGGCCACAATAGGCCGGCTTTGAATGATGAAAGGTGGTCAGGTCGCACACAATATAGAAATCCACATGTAGCAAGTTATGATAATAAACATGCATACTTAATTGTGGCCACATGTAGGAAATTATGATAATAAACATGGTTATCACAATAACTATTATTATTATTATTATTATCAACAATTACTAATGTATAAAGTTTATGCCATGATTCGAACCTCAAGAGTTTTCAGTTTTCAGTTTTCAGTTACGGGAGTTATGTCATGGTTCAAACGGTTTTGGGTCGGTTCAACGCGATATAGATTTGGTTCGAATACTCGCTTACACACTATAATTTAGACAAATATATAATCAATTTGTAAAAGCGAAACGAACGGTTTTTACTTCGAAGTTACGGGTTATCACACTTGTCTTAGGAGCCTAGTCCTTTTTTTGGTGGCTTATGCATGTTATCACTTGCTGGTGTGTCTGTATACTGTGGAATTATTTTCTTTTATTCGTTCTCACCTATTTCTTGTATGTTAGTTTTAAACATATTTTTTTGTACCCTATGTTATCTTGTTGTGTTTAGTGTAGCTATCTGCCTTTTTATGTTTCATTTGACTCTTATGGTTGGGTGTGTCTTTGGAGCTAAGAGTCTCATCGGAAGTAGACTCTTTATCATCTGGGATAGAGATAAGACTTGCTTACATCCCACCCTCTCCAGACGCTATCAATAGCTTTGCTATGAGTTGGATTATACTCGATATGATTGATTGATGAATCATATAGACTTATAGTTTCAAATTCCATCTCGTTTGTAAAACTTGATAATTTGACATTTTTTCAGTAAAACATAATATAAACTTGTACTTGTCTTTAAAACTTGTTAAAAATTCTTCTCAAACTAGTAGAGCATATGAAACAACCAAAACTTTTATGATTTGTCATCCATAAGTGTTCTTAACAAATCATAAAAGTTTTGGTTGTTTCACATGCACTATTAGTTTGAAAAGAATTTTTAAGAAGTTTAAAGAAAGGTACAAGTTTATATTATTTCTTACTGAAAAAAATGTTAAATCATCAAATTGTACAAACGCGACTTAGTTTGAAACTATAAATCTATAGGATTCATTGATTCTTCAAAATACAAACTACATAGTGTTAGTTACGTTTAATGAAAAATGTGTTTATATGGGCCAAAACTAAATATATTAATAGGTATAAAAATCATATTGGGTTGTAAATATTATAGGGTTTAACCTTTATAGGCTTTTGTTTTAATAAAAGATATGATATAAAAGTTATTAAAAAATAAAAATCAGGCCCCTAGGAACGTAGGCCTGGATAGTCGCACACTTGCCCTTGGCATATGCCGGCCCTATGTAAATTTGTATAGCAGAAAGAAAGAACACATATTATTTTAATTATAAAAAAATTGTAACAAATATTTTTCAACATATTATACATTATTTTCACTAAAGAATACAAATATTGATTTTTTGACAAATATTTAGGTTATTTATATACATATAATCGTAACTGAATCATAAAACTTGGTTATTGAAAAAACCCTAACCAAACAATCAGTTTCCCAGTTGATATAGTTTTCTTGGTTATGATTCGGTTTTTTAAAAGCTCACCCATAGTTTCAATGCTATTTGGAGAGCAATTACGAGGGTGGTTCTAGAGCGATCATAAAATCTTTAAGACCCGTTACTTAATAAGTTGAAAACCTCTTATGGATTTTGCTCCATAAATGTATTTATGCAAATACATATCCATTAAAATTACGAGTTTCATAAAACTTCTTAAAGTTAAAAGTATTTCAACATAATAACGATGAATAGTTTCTTAAATTACTAGACATAATGCGGAAGCATTAACTTGATCGTGTTCGGTTCTTCATTGAGCTCGATCGTCATCCATTACTTCGAATCATCACCTGATTTCATGAAACATGAAATACATTAATTATAACAAGTATATAACATGTCTAATTAAGACCGAATGCCAAAAAATGACAAAACATCAAACAAATAAGATTTTGTCAATACCCGCCGTAAGCTACGGCTCCGGACCATAGCTTACGGTCTGTGGGTTCTGTTGCGAGCAGTAGCTGCCTACCATAAGCTACGGTAGGCCACCATAGCTTACGGTGGGCTGCTGCAGAATTTTTCAATTGCCATTTTGTTACGAAAACTTCGGTAACTTATTCAGTTTTCATCCGTTTCACTCGAAACTTCCTTCTAAATGTCTGTAAAATGTTTACCAACAGATTTAACTAGAAAACCTCAACCCGGATTCATAACTTTTATGAATTACGCAATCGTTACCCGGTTTATGCACATAATTCATTTTGACCGGTTAAGGGATTTAAGGATTTGAGCTTAAATCTCACTCCTTCTTTCCTTACCTCCTATTCCCACACTAAGACTTCTTTTATCTTCCACCACAACTATAATTGTGGTGGATTTCAAATGGTAAAATCACATTTTCCGAATTGTACCCTTCGGTTTTGTGACAACTGTCAAATTTGCATGCATCCGTACAGTTAATTAATATTTAATTTGTGCTTAATGACTGTGCTTGATTACAACTGTTGATTAAACTGCTTTCTGATTTCTGTTACATACATACATATGCATCACATTTATATTGTCACTCCAATTATTACACGCAAACTTTAGTGACAAACTTGATGCACAAAGCACAGTTAGCACAGTGAGCGGATAATCCAGAAAACATGCTGACAATGCCAGCACATAGACAGACACTATATTGAGGCCCAGTATGAGCCAGGAATAAAGTATCACACTAGGGTAGTGTGTAGGGAAGTGAGAACCATGAAACTGCGTCACTAGGTAATAGTTTAGGTGCCGGAAAGTGCCTAAAACTCACTTTAACTGCAAAATTCTGCACTTTTAAACAAAATTCAGCATTAACCATGCTAGTCACTTGCAAAAATGTGGCAGAATGGTCCTGTACGCTTTCCAAAGTTCCGAGAATTAATTGTGACACAAAAAGGTATATAAAAGACACTTTGCGGATTTATTAAGCACTTTAACGGAACAGTATCAAACCGAACAACCGGACATTACCCCAAACACAAAAATATTGACAAATATATTGTTTTTATTTGTATGAGCTAGTTAGGGTCCCCGAACACCCTAACACACTATATATTATATAACACACCATAAACTATTAACTAAACACTTAACTTCCTAACTAAATCACTAACTAAACATTGAAACCCAACAAGATACCCCCTCCCCTTGGGGACGGTTTCATGGGGACTCACACACATGATTTCTTTGATTATTATATTAGATTATGTTTATGGATAAAGAAACATATTACACATAGGATAATGAGGATTAGAGTATTATATAGTTAACCATAAGGTTTCATTCTCACTTCACAACATCAAACAACAACTCACTCTGACTCCCTCTCCTCCTTGTGTGTTTGGCCGAGAACCACCACACCCACCACCACCATCATACAAGCTTCATCATCCATTCTAAGAGCATCCAAAGGTGTTAGTGACTGTACAAACAAGCTTGGTGTGTTCGGAATCTCAAGGACCTCTTTCATCTTCTTTTAACCACTACTTTTACACTCTTGAACTCCCCTAGCCTTGTGCTAGTGGTAAGCACTTGGATCCTTGCTTCTTACATGTTGTTTAAGTGGTTAATGATGTTTATAGATCAAAATGATAAGAACTCTAAAGAACCATAAACAAAGTCTTGAACATTTACTAACTTTGTGATGAAGTAGTATTAAAATGATGAAGAAATCATGTTATTCTTGTGTTGTTATGTTTGTTGATCAATATTTGTTAGTAGAAATGATATGGATCATCATATGGACTAGCTAGATCATGATTAAAAACATGATCTAGCAAGATGTGAAAGTTAGAGATGGGTATGATGATGGAAACATCCACACACAAACTATGAACTTGAATAAATAAATGTTTCTTGAAAAATAAAGATCAAAGTGAGTTATAATCTTGTAGATCTAAAGATCCATGAGTGGTTTTTTCAAAAGAACCAAGTAAAAAGTATGAGTTTCGTTAAAACTTGGATCTTACATAAACTAACCTTATTTTTTGTGGATAAACAAGTGTAGAAACACTTGTGTAATAAGAAAATTTCACAAAGAAATATTTTTTAGAAAATATGATGGGAAGTTGTGAACATTCAAACTCTTTGAAAACGAAGTTTTTAAGGAACTAATCACATTTTTAAAGGTAACAAGACTTACTAAGTATGCTAGTAAGTTACTACATACTTTTATAAATTTTCAAGTTCATAAGTTTATAGTTTATGCTTGTTTTTGACAAGTTTGGTAAATAGAGATTGTATGTTGTTGATTGAAAATTGTTTGAATGAAATTTTGAAAAGAAAATGATATGCTAGTAAGCATGGACACCTCCATTTACAAAGGAAACTCTGGTGAAATTTTTCTAAAATTCCAACACTTAGAAAATATTTTTCTAAACAAGTGTTACAAGTATATTTTGTAGCTTGTGTTTCAAAAATAAACTTCGCCATAAATTTTGTTAAGAAATACAAAGTATAGGAGGTTGGTTTTCGCAAATAAAAACGGGTAAATATATATTTAGAATATATATTTTATACTAAGACGCTTGTGTGATTATTTGTATAATTTGTGAACTAGCACACGTAATATTGTGAAACCGAACAAGAAAACGTAACTTGTGAAATATTCCGGGATATACCATTACACTATATTTTTGGTAAATATTTTTTTTCGGAATGAAAGAAGTGAAAATATGATTTCGTAAATATTACCAAGTATATCATATTTTTGACAACGAGAAAATATATTATTTTTTGGAGATAAGAATATATTTTCCTAGTATATTTAGAAGATATATAGTTTTTGAGAAAAATATATATATTCTGGGACAATACATGATTGAACAAAATGAGTTTATATATATTTAAGTGAGACTGGAAATATATGGTTTTGGAGATATATATTGGGAATATATTAACATATTTTTATTTGGAACAATACACCGAAATACGACGCCACTACTTGGCAATATATACAAATACAAATACGAAAATACATGTATGAGATACCCCCATCCTTGGGAAGGAAAATACGAAGTTAAAATACTTGAGAAGTAGGAATATGAAATATTGTTTAGCAATTAATCCAAACGTTAACTAGTGATTATAACTTGGAATAATGTCAAGAAATCGTAACTCAAGAACATAAATACTAAGACAAGGCACGACCCGTTCGTTTAATAGACGTTAGACCATTGTAGGTAGTCGTGTTTGCCGCGGAGATTTGGGTTACAAGTACGAAGACGCAAAACAGTGAGTTCATGTCCCCCCCTTTTCTCTTAACTGTTTTCAGTTTTATAACTTCGGGGGTGAAATACATGTTACAATTATTACAGACACTTTTATACATGGTATGATTAGCTAAGGAATTTACTGCTAGATCACGTGAATGGATAGGCTATTATCGTAAGACCATTAATCCTTGTATAAGGACCGAGGGGCATGAGTGATAGATCTATTGGGTGTTGCAAGCCCCACACATGGGCCAGCGCGTGGCTGCATGTGGTGACTATGTCGTTCCGCCGGAAGGACCGGTATGAAATACGCGTTACAGGTTTGAGTGCTTCCTAGGCCATGTCGCTTATTAATGTATTAGCTACACATTAATTGATCTGTTTTTCCTTATTGCTACATACCAAGGACATACATTTATACAGATACATTTTAACAATTTATACAGACTCACATACACATGAACTCGCTCAACTTTTGTTGATGTTTTTCAAACTACATGTATTTCAGGAAATTAAGTATGGATCTGGCAGGCGTTGGAGTTTCAAGTCATGTTAAGTATAAAGATGTCATCCATGGTCTTTGGGTTTGGCCAGTGTGTCTTAATCCTGGACGAGACACGTCTTCCAAACTTTGATTACAACTATTATCTTTTGACGAGTCCTTAGCGAACTTTTACATAATTCATATGGTTTGTAAAATTTAAATTTGAAGTCTACGTTTTAGTCAATGTTATTATGTTTTAAACTCATTTTATGGATGACAAATCTTTGGTTTTATCATATAGTTGTTTGATATGGTTGAATGCAATGATAACAAGTAAGTCACACCATAATCACGCTTCCGCAAAATTCAGGGTGTGACAGCTTGGTATCAGAGCTTCGATCGTAGCGAACTAGGATTCCTTCTCGAGTCTAGACTACGATCATTAGGGCTCTCACGAAAACGTTTTACGACATGTTTTCATTGCATACACAAAACGTCCAGATCCAGGGAACAAAAAAAATTTTTTACAAACAAAAGGCACAAATACACATTTCCAAATTTAAATTTATAATTCAGTCTTAGAGACTGAGGGAGGATCAGTCTTAGAGGCTTAGGGAGGATCAGTCTTAGAGACTGAGGGAGGGTCAGTCTTAGAGGCTGAGGGAGGATTAGTCTTAGAGACTGGGAGGTTGGTCTTAGAGACCAGGGATTTAGTCTTAGAGACTGGGAGGTTGGTCTTAGAGACCAGGGATTTAGTCTTAGAGACTGGGAAGTTGGTCTTAGAGACCAAGGATTTAGTCTTAGAGGCTGGGAAGGTTGGTCTTAGAGACCAGGGAGTTGGTCTTAGAGACCAGGGAGTTGGTCTTAGAGACCAGGGAGTTAGTCTGAGAGATCAGGGAGTTAGTCTGAGAGACTAGGGAGTTTAGCCTGAGAGACTGGGTGGGATAGTATGGGAAGACTAGGACGAATATGTGGATACATGATTTCATTATGAATTGTCTTTAGTTGTAATACATAAAGTGTTAAAGATTACTGTGAATATGCATGCTATGAATATTATGTACTGGCACACACGTCACCTTCCTCAGGGAACGAATTGTCAGATGATGACGACCCTATGGCCACCGCCACAGATGATGAGACTGTACCTGCGCCATAGATATTTACGTCAGACACTGAGAGTGACCCTGACATGTTGACCAAGAACGAGGACGACTGCCAACCGTCCGCGCTGCCAGACTTTGGTGATGAATTACCCTTGCTAATGGCTTCCTTGACAAGAAACTTCCTGTCACTCTTGTTTCAGTCCATGATCACTTCATCACTGGTCATCCCGATGGTGACCACACCATGGTTCCAATCCTCGACAATGCGCCTCTTGTGGACAATCCTTCCGAAGGTTGGCTACTCGACAAACAATTGATAACGACATTGACGTGATATTGATGATCCTCCCGTTGACACCCAGGATGATGGAAAGTTAGATGAGGACGTTGTTACTAATTTTACGTTTTGAGATCCCTATTATCAAACTATCCTCTGATTCTAGTATACACTCGATTTCATACTCCTTTGAGTCTGCGACATTTACGACTTTACAAACAGGCAGGTTACCGCTTTTTGCTACAGACACGGACGGCGACGACGCCGCTTTGACTACTGCACTAACGCTTGCTCAAGATCACATACCCTCACACGACCCAGAATCTGCCCCTGAGACAGCTCCAGTTCCTTGTGAGCCAGCTTGACGTTGCACCTGCTGATCCTGCTTAAACATGACCTTATTTCTTTTTGGACTACCATACATTGCACTCTTTGTACCAGACCCAGTACCTGCACCTATTGATTCTCCTTTTGTTGAGACATTTCTGCTGCACCTGCACCCGCTGATGTTGCACCTATGAAGACCGACGTCCATTGCACTGACATGCCTACCGCTTTCTTTCAAGACATACCCACACCCCGGGAAGGCACTCCAAGTCAGCACCCGCATAACGATTCTTCTGCTATGATAACATTTTTCCTGACTTTACAAGTCACACCGTTTGCTACATTCACCTCTACAACGCTGGACAAGTCATTTCGATGGTTCCTATGCTACACTATGTTGATTTTAGACCCTTGTCATCCCTCACATTATGGAGGCTACACACGGGATGAGTACACCTGTCACATCAGCTACAGTTTGAGGTTATAAGTCGCAGAATGTTGGAGCTTGAGCTGACACCACGTTCTCCACACTGTTTATTGCCAGTATACTTTGATCCTCCACAATTATCAAAGACTTCTTTTGCGCTCTCATCTGCTACTATAACGCCTTTCCCAGGTTTTTGATGCTCGTTTCTTTTACTATCGAGCGGCAGACCAGTTAACTACTTCGATGTATATACAAGCTCGAGGATGAGTTTACGCGTGCTAGCAGTTACTTTTCTTTCCTCCTCCACCTCAGTCACCAGTGTAGTTGGTTTCTGGACTCATGCGTATTGCATTACACTTGGGTAAAGACACTAATGATAAGCCGGGATTGCGAAGACTTTTGAAGACCACTTTTGACTACGTAATTTTGATACACTAATATACTTGTTGGACAAGGGTAGGGTGACCCTATGTCCCTTCTGATGTGATACATTTTGAAAGACACAGTGATTGTGGCCGGAGGATAATGAAAGCCCAATCATCTTTAAACATGCGACAATACTTATGACTAATAACTAATGAAAAACTCAGTCGCTATGTTCCCACTAAGCACACTGTTGATCTGCATATTTGTACTATAACTATAATGCTACATGCTTACTTGCTACGTTCCTATTTACAAGTTGTGCAATAATTGTGATGATATATGATTGAATGTTATAACGACTGTGTATATACATATATGTAATACACCTCTGAGGTCTTATTCTTTAAATAGAGGCTTGTGTGCTCGTGTCCTTAACAAGACCTGACCTAACCGACTTTCTTCTAGGAAGATGTCGACTCAAGGAAACACCAATACCAACAACCCTCCGCCGACGACAGAGGTAGAATTTCAAGAATGCCTCTTACAGATCATCGCACAGTACGAGGCACTTCACTCTGAGCGCAGCGGAGGTACCTCAGGAAATAACCCACCCAACGGTAATGTTTGGTCCTTTAAGACACATTACAAAATGTTCGGACATTTCCACGAGTGCTTTGCTAATACCTTACGCGAATAATGTTGCTTATATCGCAGGCTGCACCTACAAGCAGTTCTTGGGCTGCCAGCCCCTACATTTCGATGGCACTGGGGGTGCCGTAGCCTTCGTGCGCTGGGTTGAGAAGACGGATTCTGTTCTGCGTGCGAGCAAATGCGCCCCAGAGCATTAGGTCACATACATTTCTGGACTGTTCCAAGATGGGGCTCTGTCATGGTGGAAACTCCAGGTTCAGACGATGGGCGAGGCTGCTGCGTATGCTTTATCATGGGACGAGCTGGAAGAGTTAATGCATAAAAAGTACTGTTCGAGAACAGAAAGCCAGAAGGTGGAAACTGAGTTATGGAAATTGAATATGGAAGGTCCAAAAATAGATGAGTATGTGGAGACGTTCCAAGTTCTGTCGCGTATTGTTCCTTACATGGTAGATCCAGAGTTTAAGAAGATTGAGCGCTTCATTTGGGGATTGGCACCCCAAATCATGAGCATGGTGACGACATCAAAGCCTGCAACAATCGCTGAGGCCATCAATCTAAGTGTGGCCTTGACTGAAAAGGCAATCAGGATGAACAAATTTTCAACCTCTGAGGAGAAGAAGGAGACTCATGTAGAGTCATCTGGAGATAACAAGAGAAAGTTAGCAAATTTCAAACAGGGTACTCAGACGAGTAGCAACAACAAGGCCAAAAAGAGAAAAGAGTACATGGGTAAACTACCTAAATGCGACAAGTGCCGACGTCATCATACCGGCAATGTAAAAATGGGAAGTGTGACAACTGTGGCAAAGTGGGACACAACAGGGAAACGTGTTGGCATGAGACGAAACGTGGAAAGAAAGGTAAGGGATGTTATAACTGCGGTGATATGGGGCACATTAGAAAGATTGCCCAAGGGAGATTAAACAAAATCATGGGAAGAATGTCTAACACCGGAGCTAGGGAAGCACGCCAGGATCTAAACATGGCCATCGGTACATCTCATAGTAGTCAATGTCATGCGTCTGTGCTATTTGACATTATTGTTAGATTTTAGCTTAAGAATATACTTGTTTTAGCAGTACGTAAGATAGATATCCAGTACTTGATAAGAACCAGTCAAGGAGAAGTCTTGACGTGGTAACGGGAATGGACCAGTTGTCAAGCAATCGAGCGGAAGTTGATATCCGCATCCCGATGGCGAACGAAGGAATGATCGTGACTCATGGAGCAAGATACGCCTCTACAGATTACTAATTACTTCAAGGCACAAGAATTGTTGCGTAAAGGATGTGTTGCTTTCTTGGCTCATGTCGTGGACAAGGGAGCCGAAGAACCAATACTCAAAGATATTCCCGTGACAGGGAAATATCCCAAAGTCTTTCCCAAAGACTTGCCAAAAACTACCTCCTCAACGACAAGTTGAATTTCGCGTCGATTTAATTCCAGGCGCAGCGCCTGCTATTAATGCACCCTAGCGACATACACCTTCAGAGATGCAAGGATTATTAGTGTAACCTCAGTGGTTGCAAGAGAAGGAAGATAACAAACCAAGATTCCCTTTTTTTGGGTAACCCCAATTCTGCTCGTCAATAAGAAAAATGGTACCTTACAAACTGACATCAACTATCAGGAGCCGAACGAGCTAACCAACAAGATTCGGTGACTCTTGCTGAGAATGAACGAGTTACTTAGCTGACTTTGAGGATCCAACTACTATTTTCCTACTGATCAATGATCGAGTGTCGATAGCTGCAAGTTTAGGAAGAGAGTATACCGGGAAAATTGTGGGACAATAACTTGTTTTAACATACACAAGAATGGTGTTTCCTACACGATGCACAGAACAATCTTACACCAAACACGAAACTCTGAGAATCTAGGAAACATATATTTAGGACCATCGGGAACCCAGGTCCAAAATTTACAAAGCTTGTTGCTTAGGAACCACATCTGTTAACTCAAGCAGACACCCATAACCTGACATATATACCAGTTTAGTTGACCAAACAGAGAGAACTTAAACTTCTTTTGTTGAAATCCTTACTTTTGCTTCTAGCAAATAGATGTTCGCATCTCTACTCCCCTTGATGGTAGTTGCATCGCGTTGATTTTCTTCGCTAAGAACGAACACACATTCGTTTCGATACTTGGTCATTTCTTCATTTTAGCAAGTACTCATTGTTTCAGTACTCGGAAACTTTCATGACATACATGCATCATTTGCTACGCATGTGGTTTCGTTTCGAACAAACACTTCATTGAAATTTAAATATTATTTTGCTAAACCTAATTACTGATTCATGGTTCGAATGACCTACATCATTGTTATTGTCGGCTCTTTTGTTACCAAGTCAACATACTTTCTTGAAACTGCTTTCTTTCAAGTTACGTTCATAGTTCATCATCGTAACCATGACTGGGATTCCCTAGTTGATGCATACGTTTATTATCGGATTACGCCAGAACCAAGTTCAATTGCTTGAACTTATTCAGTTCGCACATTCAGTTTAAGACGTCATATGATGTATTGAGAGCATCATATTCAAATCATTGGCAAAGATTCTTTTGTTTCAAGTCGTAGGAGACTTGTTTGGTCTACGACTTCACTAAATCATTTGTTAGTTACGACACCTTGTGGGGATACTTTCACAAAATTGAAGCTTGCGCTTATTTGGTTACTCACTTCATACACGGATTTAATTGATTATTTGATAACTTGCACTAAATCCGTTTTGCTTATCACGATTAAATCGGTCTCAACACAGTGGTGTGTTGAGGCAAAGGTACATAGATTCATTTCATAGCACAATGTGCCTCCTAACGATTCTTTCGTTGTCAATCGAATGCCTTGCGGTACTTAATACTTTTTCACCTTCGATAAAAAACAGTGGCTCTTTGATGTTCCGTATTCAACTAAAAACTTTATGACATTGTGTAAATCAAATCTTCAGGCTTGTTTCGGTACACTTTCATTTGATTTCAAACACGGTGAACTCGTTCAGTCACCACTATTATTGAATTACGTCATTATGACACCTTGTGGAGTCATTACAAACTTGTAACTTGTGCTAATCAGGGTCAACCGTTTCACACAAAACTGCATATATTTCTGTTTGACCTGTCATTTGAACATTCCGATGCAACTACGAATTAAGACAATAATACACCAGAGTCGCTTATATTTCATTCGGCGTATTCTCACAATTCAAGAATGTCAACACACTAAACTTTACCATTCATTTACTCGGGAGTTGATAGATCATTTTGCCATTACGTTACGTTTGAAATCATATAGCGGATGCTATGGTTTGTAAAAACTCGTTTGCATTTTCCGATCGATCGTTTGAAAATCTTATTAGTCAAAACTCCTCTTTTGTGAAACCCCCTGCTAGCTGGATTGCACTAGACTATACGTCAAGTACGTCTTGTACCTTTGACATCAAATGCTAAAAGAACATACCTTTTAACCATAGGGTTTGGGTTGTTACATATTCTGGTACTCACCTGATGTGAGTAAGGTTTAATTCGGGTTGCTGATTATCTACCTCAGTATTATTTATGTACATACACGTGTGACGTAACCATAAGGAGTTAAGGTAATACAAATTTCGAGGACGAAATTTTCTTAATGGGGGTAGAATGTGACAACTGTTAAATTTGCATGCATCCGTACAGTTAATTAATATTTAATTTGTGCTTAATGACTGTGCTTGATTACAACTGTTGATTAAACTGCTTTCTGATTTATGTTACACACATACATATGCATCACATTTATATTGTCAGTCCAATTATTACACGCAAACTTTAGTGACATACTTGATGCACAAAGCACAGTTAGCACAGTGAGCGGATAACCCAGAAAACATGCTGACAATGCCAGCACATAGACAGACACTATATTGAGGCCCAGTATGACCCAGGAATAAAGTATCACACTAGGGTAGTGTGTAGGGAAGTGAGAACCATGAAACTGCGTCACTAGGTAATAGTTTAGGTGCCAGAAAGTGCCTAAAACTCCCTTTAACTGCAAAATTCTGCGCTTTTAAACAAAATTAAGCATTAATCATGCTAGTCACTTGCAAAAATGTGGCAGAATGGTCCTGTACGCTTTCCAAAGTGCCAGAAATTAATTGTGACACAAAAAGCTATATAAAAGACACTTTGCGGATTTATTAAGCACCTTAACGGAACAGTATCAAACCGAACAACCAGACATTACCCGGAACACAAAAATATTGACAAATATATTGTTTTTATTTTTCTGAGCTAGTTAGGGTCCCCAAACACCCTAACACACTATATATTATATAACACACCATAAACTATTAACTAAACACTTAACTTCCTAACTAAATCACTAACTAAACATTGAAACCCAACAAGATACCCCCCTCCCCTTGGGGACGGTTTCATGGGGACTCACACACATGATTTCTTTGATTATTATATTAGATTATATTTATGGATAAAGAAACATATTACACATAGGATAATGAGGATTATAGGATTATATAGTTAACCATAAGGTTTCATTCTCACTTCACAACATCAAACAACAAGTCACTCTCACTCCCTCTCCTCCTTGTGTGTTCGGCCGAGAACCACCACACCCACCACCACCATCATACAAGCTTCATCATCCATTCTAAAGGCATCTAAAGGTGTTAGTGACCATACAAACAAGCTTGGTGTGTTCGGAAGCTCAAGGACCTCTTTCATGTTCTTTTAACCACCACTTTTACACTCTTGAACTCCCCTAGCCTTGTGCTAGTGGTAAGAACTTGGATCCTTGCTTCTTACATGTTGTTTAAGTGGTTAATGATGTTTATAGATCAAAATGATAAGAATTCTAAAGAACCATAAACAAAGTCTTGAACATTTACTAACTTTGTGATGAAGTAGTATTAAAATGATGAAGAAATCATGTTATTCTTGTGTTGTTATGTTTGTTGATCAATATTTGTTAGTAGAAATGATATGGATCATCATATGGACTAGCTAGATCATGATTAAAAACATGATCTAGCAAGATGTGAAAGTTAGAGATGGGTAGGATGATGGAAACATCCACACACAAACTATGAACTTGAATAAATAAATGTTTCTTGAAAAATAAAGATCAAAGTGAGTTATAATCTTGTAGATCTAAAGATCCATGAGTGGTTATATCTTTCCTAAATTCATGTAATCAGTTTACTAATTCCAATTAATTTGCAAGATTCAATTAACAGTTTTTAATCATACCATAATCGATCAAACTAGGGTTTTAACATCAAATTCCTATGAACCCTAATCATATTCAAAACACAAACAACAACTTATACATTAGACTATCAGATCATTGGTTTCAAACCATCATACAACACCTCATGCTTGATCATGCATTTAATCCGAACACTCATACATACAGCCGATTACATTACATCATTCGGTTCTTAATTATCAAAGCATTTATCCATCCTTATAATGATCTAACAAATTGTTTATCAAGGATTTTACTAACATAACACTTTAAACATCAAACATCGAATAACATATAGCCAATCGTTCTATAAACATCGATCATATCGAAAATCAAACAATGATATAACACTAACCGGCTAGAAGGTAGAGACAAGGTTGATCCGAACAAGAAAGCTTCGAGAAGAGGGAATGTTGCCGTCGGCTTCGAGAGGAGAGAAGGTGTGCGAGTAGGGTTTGGTGTGTTATGTGTTTTTGCAAACAATGAGGAAGCAAAACCTCATAAGGGTTATGTGTGGGTTTAAATAGAGAAGTGGGCCGAACCCTTGCATGGGCTGCCCTTGGTTTTGAGTTCAAAGGGTGTGGGCCGAGAGTGGTGTGCCCAAAGGGCTTGTATGAATAGATAGACTTGTTCGATCAAGGGTTATTAATTATTCATGCTTGTAATACAATCACACATAACACGTAGCATACAACTTATAATCATTCATTAAAACAAACATATCAATCAGTCACATAGAGTTCATACAAGTTACATCAAGCATAAAAATAGGTTCGGAGGAATTTAGCACGTAGTTACTGAGGAAGCTAGTTAGGTGCGTGGTTTCCTGGTTTTCCTGGGGTGTCACATCCTTCCCCCGTTGGTTTGGAATTTCGTCCCGAAATTCCACAGTAGCTTCAGCCTCGGTAGTGATTTTGCTTTTCTCAAACAATTGGGGATACTTGTCTTTCATTTGGACTTCTCGTTCCCAGGTAAACTCTGGGCCACGACGGGAGTTCCAATGAACTCGAACAATGGGTATTCCGGTACGCTTGAGAACCTTAACATCTCAGACAATAATCTCTACTGGTTCCTCGACGAATCGCAACTGATCGTCGATAGTGAGTTCCTTGAGAGGAACAATGAGGGTCTCATCTGACAGACACTTCTTCAGATTTGACACATGGAATACGTCATGAACTCCACTAAGTTCTTCAGGTAGATTCAGTCTATAGGCCACCTTGCCAATTCTTTCAGTGATTTCGAAAGGTTCGACATAACGCAGATTTAGCTTGCCTCATTTACCAAAACAAATCACACCCTTCCAAGGTGAGACTTTTAGTAGCACTCGATCCCCAACCTGGAACTCGAGTGGCTTCCTGCGCTTATCAGCATAGCTTTTCTGACGATCACTAGCTGCTGCCATTCATTTTCGTATTTGGGCAATCTTTTCCGTCGTGTCAACGACGAGTTCTAGGCCAGTGATTTGGTTTTCACCAACTTCTACCCAGCATAGGGGTGATCGCCCTTTCCATCCATACAACACCTCGAACGGAGCAGCCTGGTTGCTGGTGTGATAACTATTGTTATATGAGAACTCTACTAAAGGTAGGTGCCTTTCCCAGCCGTTCCCAAAGTCGATGACACATGCTCGAAGCATGTCTTCAAGAGTTTGGATGGTGCGTTCAGACTGCCCATCCGTCTGTGGATGATATGATGTGATCATGTCCAGACGCGAGCCAAAGGATTTGTGCATAGCTTGCCACAAATCAGAGGTAAAACGTGGATCACGACCAGAAATGATAGAAGTTGGCACCCCGTGCCTCAAAACTACTTCCTTCAGGTAGATGTCTGCTAGAGTAGAGAACTTATCCGTTTCTTTGATAGCCAGAAAGTGTGCAAACTTGGTTAGTTGATCCAATATCACCCAAATGGTATCGTTTCCTCGTTGAGATCTAGGTAAGCCAGTAATGAAGTCCATGGAAATTTGCTCCCATTTCCATGTCGGGATCTCTGGTTGCTGAAGTAGGCCTGATGGCTTTTGGTATTCAACCTTGACCCTAGCACAGGTCAGACATTTACTAACATAGGTCGCTATGTTAGCTTTCATGTGGGGCCACCAGTACATAGCTTTGAGATAGTGGTATATCTTATCTGAACCAGGATGTACTGAGTAACGAGACTTGTGTGCTTCATCCATCACATGCTCACGTAGATTACCATAAAATGGAACCCAGATGCTCCCTGCCAAGTAGTAAGCACCGTCTTCCTTTAGTTCTAACCGTTTCTCCAATCCTTAGTTCTAACCGTTTCTCCAATCCTCGCAGGGACTCAGCCCTGATGTTCTCTTCTTTCAAGGCGTCGTCCTGAGCATCACGAATTTGGGCAGGAAGACTAGAGTGAATGGTAAGCTGTAACACACGTACACGCTTAGGTTTGGTTTCCTTTCGACTGAGGGCGTCAGCCACAACATTGGCTTTGCCTGGATGATACTTGATTGCATATTCGTAGTCGTTAAGGAGTTCGACCCATCGACGTTGTCGCATGTTCAACTCCTTCTGATCGAAGATATGCTGTAGACTCTTGTGATCGGTGTAAATGGTGCACTTGGTATCATACAAGTAATGTCTCCATATCTTAAGAGCAAACACCACTGCTCCCAACTCCAATTCATGAGTAGTATAGTTATTTTCGTGAACTTTAAGTTGGCGTGATGCGTAAGCAACGACTTTCTCACGTTGCATCAACACACAACTAAGTCCTTGGATTGACACGTCACAATAAACCACAAAATCATCTGTGCCTTCAGGTAACGAGAGAATAGGGGTGCTACAAAGCTTCAACTTCAGCTCCTGAAATGCGGATTCCTGAGCATCACCCCAACGGTAGGTAACACCCTTCTGAGTAAGAACAGTAAGCGGCTGTGCAGTCTTTGAGAAATCCTTGATAAACCTTCTGTAGTAACCCGCCAAACCCAAGAATTGACGGATTTCAGTTGGTGTACGAGGTGCAGGCCAATTCTTGATTGAGTCAACCTTGGATGGATCAACGTGAATCCCATCCTTATTAACCACGTGGCCTAGGAAATGGACTTCATGAAGCCAGAAGTCACATTTCAAGAACTTAGCATAAAGCTGTTCTGCTCGAAGAAGTTCCAAAATGAGTCGCATATGACGCTCGTGTTCCTCCTGACTCTTGGAATAGATCCGGATGTCATCGATGAATACTATAACAAACTTATCCAAGTAAGGTTTGCACACTCGATTCATAAGATCAATGAAAACCGCAGGTGCGTTTGTCAACCCGAAAGGCATAACCAAAAACTTGTAGTGTCCGTAATGAGTCCTGAATACTGTCTTAGAGATGTCCTCGTCTCAGACTCTCAGCTAATGATAGCCCGATCTCAGATCAATCTTTGAGTAGAAGCTCGACCCTTGCAACTGGTCGAACATGTCATCTATACACGGGAGAGGATAACGATTCTTCACGATCACCTTGTTGTGTTCGCGATAGTCAACGCACATTCAAAAGGTACCGTCTTTCTTCTTCTCAAACAAGGTTGGAGCTCCCCAGGGCGAAGAGCTAGGACGAATGAAACCCTTGTCCAAGAGTTATTGTAGTTGTGTGGATAGTTCTTCTAACTCAGATGGGGCTAAACAATAAGGTGCACGAGCTATAGGCGCTGCTCCAGGAGCCTGCTCAATTTGAAACTCGACCTGACGATGAGGCGGAAATCCAGGTAATTCCTCAGGAAATACCTCAGGAAAGTCGCGTACGATCGGGATGTCTTCTATTTTGTTTTCCTTCATTGAGGTGTCAGTAACGAGAGCTAGAATAGCAGTATGGCCCTTTCGCAAACACTTATGGGCCTTAAGGAAATAGATGATGCTCACAACAACACCACTCTTTTCGCCACGAATAATAAGAGATTCTTCACCAGAACGAGGAATGCGGGCAATCTTCTCCTTACATAGAATCTCTGCTCGATAATGGGATAACTAATACATCCCAATAACAACGTCAAAGCTACCAAGAACGATGGGGATAAGGTCGATAGAGAAGGTCTGACCAGCTAAAGCGATATTACAACCCTTAACTATGTGTGTGGCCTCAAGACTTTTACCATTTGCTAGCTCTACAACATGCTTGGTGTTTAAGGGAATTGGGGTACGCTTAAGCATCTGACTAACTTTTAAGGACACATAACTAGTATCAGCACCCGAATCGAATAAAACAGAAACAAAGAAGTCGTCCAGTAGGAACTTACCCGTCACAATGTTGGGATCGTTCCTTGCATCACCCTGACCAATCACGAAAGCACGTCCCCTGGTGCCATTGCCATCGTTGTTACCCCCATTGTTGTTCCCATTTCCTTGGTTGTTGTTGTTGTTCTGATTCTGATTCAGTTGGGGGCATTCTCTTTTGAAGTGGCCTTCAACACCACACTGAAAGCATCCCTTGTTGTTACCTTGTTGTTGATGTCGCTGCTGACGCTGATTCTGCGGAGTCTGCTGCTGATGTTGCCGCCTCTGATTCGCAGGATAAAGACTCCTACAATCTTTGGCTGCATGACCTGGTTTGTTACACCTCTGACAGTTTCCCTTGCTACACGGCCCGCTGTGGTGCAAGTTACATCGATTGCACTTAGGGTGGCTTCCCCTGTACCCACCCTGACCTTGATTACCAGAAGATTGTTGACCAGGGCTCTTGTAGTCGTCAGTCCTTCGCTGCTGAGACTAAGACTGAACAGAAGTTGAACCTTTGCTTGAGTTTCCATCCCACTTACGCTTGTTGTCGCTAGGAGCATCAGGTGTAGTGGTAGAACTAATACGCTTTGGCAGTCTGTTCTGCTCGACTGCCTGATCGGTGAGACGGTGGGATAGTCCTATGACCTGCTGAATCATGAGAAGGTTAGCTGACGTCACCATACTCTGAATCTCTGGCACTAAACCCTTGATGGATAGTGATGCGTGTGAGTGTCGTATAGTTTTTAATTATATTTTAAGCCCTTTTTAACAATTTCGTCAAGTTTTAAATTTATAAAACACGATATTTTACTAACATTAAACACACATATGGGCAAGTGCACCCAACGTGAGCGTAGTATAGCGTTGGTAAGATACCGAGGTCGTCCAAGGACACACTAGCTTTTAGCACATATTTATCCTCAACGTCTAATCAAATCAAAAATTTAGAAAAATGTTTTAAATAAGAAAAATGAAAACTAACTAAAAAATGCTGTAAATAAAAATAAAACAGATAGACAAGATGAATCACTTGGATCCGACTCGCCTTTAGTGTAACCTTTGATGTTTTCCGCACTTTTGCACTTTTTAAGAGATTATCTTAGTTATAGTAGTAGGCCCCTCTTTTGAAAGTGACGTTACCCTCAACCTAGTAGTTTGAGTCAGCAAGGATACAATCCTAAAGGGTTGGATTATTGGAAGATAATTAATTAAGTTATTAATGCGTAATGTGGTAGGCCCCTCTTTTGAAGGTGACGTTACCCTCGGCTAACTGGTTTGAGTCAGTAGGGATACAATCCCAAGTAGCCGGGTTAATGTATTAATAGTAGCTTACATATGAGGGGATCAAGGAATTCACACCCCCGCCATCCAATACCAGTGGGTATTGAAGGAGGTCCTACTAAACTTGACCCAGGTCCTTGCAGGATCTATACACTGAACAAGGCAAGAACCTTACCAAAGCATTCCCTTAACCCCCGACCATGTAGCCAACATATCTCCATATAGACCGTGGAGATATGAATGGTGTAAATCTTTTATTTTATATAGAAAGTAAAATAACGCCAAGGCACAACAGACAAATGATAAGGAAGTTTCACCTTCAACATAAGAAACTGGTTATTAAAGTCATTAATACAAAACCAAATAAAAAGTGCGAAAAGATAAAATAAACAAAAGTATTACACTAAATGCTTGTCTTCACCAAGTGATGTAAGAGACTTAGGCAACCATGGCCTTTGATTTTCAAGAACTCTTACTATCAATCTTGGATCCCGAGACTACTATACACATTCTATGATGGATGATGGTGGTGGATGTGGGTGTTGTGATGGTGGTGGAGTGTGGGTGAAGTGGGAGAGAGGTGGTTTGTCAAGGGATGCCTTTGCAATGAACCAAACACCCCTATTTATAGCCTGCACAGAAGCCCGGACACGGCCTCGTGCCCGCTGGGCACGTCCCCATGTCCACCCATCTTCTCTTTCTTTATTAAATGCAGTTTATCTGCATTAGTTGACCACGCCCCTGTGTCCGCTGGGCACGGCCCCATGTGCATAAGTGTATCTGTACTATCAAGATTTGCCTAGATTCTGTGAATCTTAGCATTGACCACGGCCCCGTGTTTGCTGGGCACGCCCCCTTGTTGGGAAATAGAAGCTTCTACAACTTTGTCTTTTCTGCAGACACTTGGGCACGCCCCCGTGTTCAATGAGCACTGGGTGTGTTCAGCCTTCTGATATCTTGTTTTTGCTTGGGAAGATGCTGTTGAGGGGTCGGGCATGCCATGTTTATTCCTTTTCTTGTATTATTGTTAGATTTGGCTGCATTTTTGCTTCTTTTGTTCATTTAAGCTCATTTAACCCTGAAAATACAAAAGGAAGACAAAAGCACACTTTTTCCAACATTAGTACTAAAAAAAGGTTAGTTTTATGCCTCATTTGATGTAATTTATATGTTTTTACACACATCAAATACCCAAATGGATTGGGTAGAAGAGAAGGTTTTGGGCTTGTCTTGAGTGTCGGGATTCCAAGATCTTTATTAGGTTTTATTTTTATGTTATTTACAATCCTATTCGTTATGATTTATTTAGAACATTTCAAAAGAGAAATTACTTATTTTGGCATAACATGCCTCTTTAAAATTCCATTTATATACAAGTTCACATACCTCACGGGGGATCACTCAACACTCGGCCAAAGATGTATTTTTGTGAAACACTCGAGACCGGCATGGAACTTACTTCTACCATATGCTTGCCAAGCAATCAATCCTCCTCCTTTTTAACTATAAACCTTTGTAAATATCAAGAGGACTTTGGGGAAGGGTTAGGCTTGGGTTAAAGGTTGGTGGTTTTGGGTTAGTGGTTAGTGGAAAAGGGCGAAAAGGCGTAAAAAGCGCCGGTTTTCGTAAAACATTTTGTTTTTGTGACTTTTTATTCTAATGAAGCATTTTTCTCAAACAAAGTTTCTTTCGATGATCTTGTTTGTTTATTGCTAAACTTCATCATTATTATTTTTATTATTTTTTTTTGATAAGGAAGTCACAAGAAACCGAGCTTTGTACTAAAATAAAGAGGTTTAAAATGAGTGGTGGGTAAAGGGTGTTTGTTTTGGGTTTAGAAATGAAAAGGTTTAGACTCAAAGGAGTTAACTAGGGGTATTTTGGGTAGGTGGTAAAAAAAAGAAAAATATTGGTGTTGAAATAAAAAGGGGTTAGTCCTAATGCCTCCGTAATTTACTTACTTGGGTTCAAGTTGGTAAGGACCGAGAATGTATTGTCTTGGAAAGTTCTAGAGTCGTAAGAAACCAAGCGGCTATTCACACAACAAACGGAAAATGAGCATTTAATTTAAAGATGTGTATTTGTATGCTCAATAAAGGCTCAAACTCACTTTTTTGAGGGAATGGGTTTTTAATGTGATCAAGTATATATAATCAAATTTTAACTAGATTTGTCATGCCGCTTCATAATTTTCTTATGTTGGTTCTTTTTATCACGACTCTATCGGTTGTAAATTTATAAAAATATAACGTTTTTAGAACTTGTTATTCCCAATTTGAACCAAGACAAGTAAAAAAATGAAAACTTTTTTGAAAAAATTTGGGGTGTTTAGCGGTTCCAATAGAGTTTTGTGTAAGGCTTGTAATTAGGACTTGCAAAATTCAAGGTTTTAGCATCCCCCCACACTTAAATTACACATTGTCCTCAATGTGTCCCAAAAATAAGTTTTTAGGTTGATTGAATGTGTAAAAAGGTGTGTTGCAAATTTTTTCTGTTACTGGGCACCTGGACACGGGCTGTGGTGACCGGGCACGGCCCCGTGTTCAGATTGCAAGTAACAGAAATCAACAAAAAGTAACAGAAGGTTGGGCACAGGGGCGTGTTCAGCGAACACGCCCCGTGTCCAGTTACCTGAACTGGGCGTTTTTCTCCAGACTCTTGAGCACGGGGCCATGCTGGCAGGACACGGCCCGTGCTGAACTTGCTCTAATGAAGAAAAATTGTTCGGGAGGCTCTGTTTTTGTGCATGGGGCGTTGGTTCAAGTCTCGATTAGTATCCTTCACCATCCAAGTGTGTTTTATTCCTAAAAATTAAACACTAAACTAGAAAACATAAAGGTTAATCTAAACTAAACTACGGATAGTTCCGTGGAGTGCCTCCGTGGTGCGCCACGTTTATAAGGGTCCTTGGCTAGACCCAAAGCCAGTCATATGTTACCCAAGTGGGATGGTTTGCATCCCATCTAATTTGACAAAGTCGGTTGGGAAGACAAATTCCCCGACTCTAACCAATAGATTTTCGGCGACACCTTGCGGATATTTAATGGACCTATCGGCGAGTTGTATGCTCATTTTTGTAGGGCTTGTTTATCCTAGGGAGTCGGTCGAACATTGATGTGAGCATGAGGTTAATGCTAGCCCCAAGATCGGCTAGTGCATTACGCATGGGTGATTCTCCAATTGAACAAGGGATGGTATAGCTTCCGGGATCGATCTTCTTTTGTGGGAGTTTGTGTGACAACTGGCACAAAACCGGTAATTTCCGTACTTTCAAATTATTATTTAATGACTGCAATTATGTGCTTAAATGTCAACAATGTATGATTTCATTCTATACAAGTGAATTCATGCACGTTTTATACTACAAGAATTACTTTATGCATTAATGAACTGCGTTGCGTCAGAAATACTAGTAAACTCACCGGTAAGACACATTGTGTCAACAATCCTACAGAAAACAGTCAGACATTAAGATTGAGGCCTAGGTGTAGGTCCAACAACAAGAATACATTAAAACACAAGAATACATACAAGGGTTAACATATAGACATTCCGAAAGCTAAAATACGCACTAAAAAGCACCCGAAACGCACTTTAAGTGCAGAATATTTTTAAATTTCGGCTATAATTAGCTTTTCAACGGATAAATATTATGCAGAATTCATGATTTATCATCCAGAATACTTCCCTAAGTGTCGGGAATTGAAAGTGTTACAAAAGGGGACATAAAGGACAGTAAATGATGCGATTTAGCACTTTAACGAACCGGTACTTAACCGAACATCCGGACATTACCCAGAACATCAAAATATTACAAGAAGCATTGTTTTTATTTTTCTGAGCTAGTATTGGTTCCTGAACACTTAAACATCCTATATAAAACATCCTACACACTAAAACACTAGACATTACAAGTAACCTCCACTAATTAACTTCATGTACCATCAAAATTTACAATTTGCCCCCCCCCCCCTTAAAGAGTGAACGGTCATGGAGGGCCCCACTCCAAGATTTTTCTCTTGATCTTCTAAATCTTCATGGATCTTGCTTAAATTCCCTAGAAATATGATAAGACAATGCTTGTACTTAAGGAGACATATGGACCATTGTGTAAAGCTCAAACTTGTACATAAAATGAACTAGAACTCACCACTCTCATCAACACAACACAACACAACACAACACACCACTCTCCTCTCCCTTGCTCCCTCTCACGGCCGTAGCCACCCCCACACTCCACCATTTTTGTTGTTGCAATCGCAAACAATCCAAGCTCCTCTCAAGGTGTAAGGTGCCGAATTAGAAGGTTTGGTGGACTCGAATCTTGAAGGACCTCTTCCATGTGCTTTTATCCTCTCGATTTCCATCATCTTACTTCCCTAGCTTTAAGCTAGTTGTAAGCATCTTGAACACTCTCATTTACTTCTATTTTTAGTGGTTAAAAGATATGTTATGTTGAAATCACTAGAACCATTAAAAAGACATATTCATGAAACTTGAACATAAAGACATATTCATTAACTATCACATAAAGCTTGCTAGATTGTGATTAAACACATGATCTAGCAAGTGGAAGGATGATTATGTAACAACATGAAATAATCATCTTCTAGTAAACACATGAACTTGATAAATGAAATGATTTCTTGAAAAATAATAAACAAAAGAAGCTAGTAAACTTATAAGTCCAAGATTTATGAATGATTTTTCCAAGAGAAACAAGTGTAAAATATGATTTTTAGAGGATCACGATCCTTACATAAACCAATATTATTTTTGGTAGAAAAACAAGTGTATGAACACTTGTGAAACAAGAGAGTTAATGAAATTATAAGTTGTAAACACCCAATCTTTTCAAGAATGGATTTTTTGATGAAATAAACATACTTTAAAGAGTAACTAAGTCTATCAGAGACATTGCCAAGCTACTACAAGTTTTGAGAAAGAACAAGTTCATGTTGTCATGTAACTTACTTGATTTTAACACTTGTTAGATGAGAAATATGTTGTTGATTGTTGATGATGTTTTAAAAGAAAATAAACACATGTTTTGAAAACATGGGAAACCTCCATTTTTAGGGGAAAATCTGCCAAAATTTTCTAAATTTTGACACTTAGAAAAATATAAGTTTTTGAGAAACTTATTCCCTAAAATATATCTAAAAACATTTACCAAGGTTTCCAAAACCTTTGTGTTAAGAAATGAGGATTTCTTCAAGAATAAAAGTTGATATTAAGTGTGTATATTTTTGAGAAAAATACATATATATATATATATATATATTGATCACCAAATTTTGTGCTAAGTGTATGTAGTATGTATTATATACGAATAGTGTATTAGGACTTGAAAATACACTAAATTCTCATAAGAAGTAAATATACAAAAAAATACACATACAACATACAAGATGCATAACTCGGGTGCAAAATACAAGAAACTTATATTTATTTTTGACAAAATAATATAAGTAAGACACTTAGTTAATAATATAAATTATTTTTAACACAAGAAAGCATATACAAAAGATAGTGACTGTACTTGTGCGATACAAGTCTAGTGACTAACGCTAAGAAAACACGTATAGGTCACGGCGTTAATTAAGCAAATCCGGTGAAGTTTACGATGCAAGGAACGCAAAGTGGTGAGTTAATGCTCCCCCTTTTCTTTAACTGTTTTTGGTTTTATAACTTCGGGGGTGAAATACATGTTACAACTGTTATAATGTTTACAAATGGTATGATGGAGTACAAAAACATTCAAGTGAAACATTCTAGATCATGTCTCGAATAGGGCACCATCAGCACCATTAATCAACGTATACATTCAGACCACAGAACAAAAGGTTAGATCTAATGGGTTTCAGGCAACCCCACTCTTGGCCTACTTCTACCAATGAGTGCTTCTGTGTCTCAGTCAAAGTCGACAAAAATGCCTAGGTGTATGATCATTTTGTGACACAAACGAGTCAATCAGAAGAGTATTCAAACAGAATCAGAGGCGGAATTCATTGATTCTATCTTTGTTTAGTTTGTATTCACTATTAACTGTCTTGTTTATTGATCCAGTAACAATTTACAGCACGGAGACACTTCGACAGAGCTTCGCCGTCGGAAAACACCTTTCTAATCCCGTTTCAAATGACACGGACCTAGCACCTATTTATAGGCTTGGTAATTCCGCTTGAACATGCTCATGCGGAATTAATTGTTCAAACGGAATTACATCTCAAACGAGATTACATGTTTCAAACGGAATTAGCTAATTTCGTTTGAACTTGACTTGTCACTTTCAAACGGAATTACAACTTCTAATTCTGTTTGAAGTTGCCTTTCACCCTATATATGACATTTTTCTCGTAATACGTGCCTAGACCTATCAATACTAATCTAAGACTCGAACGAAGATGAAGTCGACAGACAACTGCACCAACAGACTCCCCCTTGAATGTTGATGGAATCTTCAGTGAGAGTCTTCATCATAACGACTCTTCAATCTTGATCAGTCTTTGGGCTTTTCTTTGAAGTATCTGACAATGTAAAGCATCTTCAAATCTTTCTCTTCTTTCCAGAATCGCAACCTGACTCTCATACATCTTTTAATCAGATATCTTGATTCCTTAAGTTCATCAGCATCAGCAATCTCAGGATCAGAACCTGTCTCTTTGTCATTCAGACTCCCCCTCTCAATGAGCTGGAATTGCAGTCTGACTTCCACAGGTTCAAGATCATGTCCTGGCTCACATCCTGCTTTGGATCGAAACCTGGCTTTTTATCTGTTTATCCCAAGATCTGTTGCTGGCTCTACCTTTTCCTGCACAAATCTCTACCCAAAAATAAATTTCACAAATTTAAATTTGACAAATTTATACTCTGCTAACCACTTGTAAATATAATTCTCAAAATGATTTAACATTTATAAACTCTGATGAACCACTTGCAGGAATTATTCAATCAATGAATGATTTTACAATGATAAACTTTGATGAACCACTTGAAGAAATATCATTTTTCTTTACAAAAACACACTTCCCAAACCATTTGTTCATCATTTCTAGCACTTGGAATTTTGAAAATCAGCTCTCCAACACCAGTTGTTGAAAATCTTTTTGTATTTTTCAAAATTTATGCTAAAACACACCAAATATATTTTTGGATATTTGAATTTAAATGAAATACAAAGAAGAAATATTTACAGACAATATTTTTGTGAGTTTGTGTAAGAGGATCATATCAGTTTTTGAGACACATCACCAACATCGTTAAGCATTAAACATATTAAGTTCTAAACGATTCACTTAGATTGTCAGTATACTGATCCACTTAAATTTTCACACAAAGTTCAACTGTTTCGAGATACTAGATTAGTGTTTTAAGCACTTAAACTTATTCATATGTCCCACCTCAGAATATACTCCCGTATCCAGATCCCAATATTCAGTCTTACAGGTGAGTATACCACAGATGATATCTGTAAAGGGTTAAATTGCAAGGGCCGTGAGAGCTCAGGTCAGAACTTCCGTTCAGCAGAGAGATGACGGCTTCGACTTTTGGTGGGTTCCCTTTAGAGAATCTTTTCTTCAACAGCACATGATTAGCATTTTTCAATGTTTCATCATTTTTTATGCTGAGGGTGGGCTATATTTCAAGCAAGCGTAAAGTATTCTCCGGGGACTAGGCCATTGCTTCTACAAAATCAGAAGTCCCAGGATAATACCCCAGATATCACTGAGTATAAAGACCTAGTATCTCAGAAAGAGGGACCTTTCAAACAAGATTTCGGGGGTTACCCATATATCCGAGAGATGTTACCCACGATATAAGTAAGTTTGAAATTTAGGTTTATATCTCGTCACAATCTACTAAATGTGTAAAAACCTACTGGCATATCATCAGTGAGACCGTTTATCACATATTAAACTTCCCAAATCTTTAGCATGCTGTGATAGTCCACTGATGTACTATCATTTCCTCTTTTTCACAACAAAACTCATTTTTTGATTTTATCATGTTTTTGTTGTTTTTACCAGTAGGTTTTTATCATGTTTTTGTCTTTTTCAAATTTTCAAATGTTTTTGGATTTTCTGAAAATTCTTACTCCCCCTAAAATGCAAAATCATTTAAAGGAAATTTGAAAACAAACTGTACAGGTAAAGTGACAACTGATATCGAATCACTTCAAATCGCCATCCACTTGGCATAAACAATCAGAACTCCCCCTTACAACAAACTATTTTCCCATTATGATTTCAAAACACTTAAGTTTGTTTTAATCAAATGGTTTTTCCAGAAAATAAGTTTTGTGGAATTCATAAAACCTCTTGTAGGTTAGGGGTTCGTCACATTGTTTTTCAAAATACCACTTGTAAGAATGGTCCAATAAAGTTCAATCTAATGACCTTGATTAACCTACTTATAAAATCACAACCTCTTTTTTAACCACATGGCTTACCAACCAATACCATTTGTAGGTTGAATTATCAAGATGCTGATTCCTACTCCTCACTTACCAACCTGGGAGTTCCGGCAAGTCATACTAGTGATCAATTTTCAATTTTTCAAAAAACAATATAAGAAAGATGCCGATTCATGCTTCACAATTACCAACTTGGGAGCTCCGGCAAGTCCAGGTTTTTACTGATCATAATA
The DNA here is from genome assembly GCA_030545235.1 of Helianthus tuberosus. Taxonomy (NCBI): domain Eukaryota; kingdom Viridiplantae; phylum Streptophyta; class Magnoliopsida; order Asterales; family Asteraceae; genus Helianthus; species Helianthus tuberosus. The sequence continues at coordinate 6,374,604 of JARYGA010059718.1, read as the reverse complement.
TGTTCCATCCCAGTCACAAACCTGAGATGAAACACCCTTACATGGTTTCTTCAAATTTTTCTCATAAAATTCTTTTACCCCTTTGACTTTCTTGTCAACCATTTTTCCAAAAATATGTTTCACTGTGGGGTTAAAGGCTTTTTCGATATCAAATTCTTTATTTTCTGAGAAAAATTGATTTGAAATCTCAATTTTACCAACTTTTTGTTTAATGTTTTCAGCCTTCAATGGTGGAAAATTGACATCATCCATTGGAGGAACTGAATTCTCACTTTTAACCCCAATTTGTGGCTCATCTGACTTTGTGGAATCAGATTCATCACCAGACAATAGATCCTCTGATTTTGACGAATCAGAATCATTGCTAGACCCATCACCAGATTTCTTAACAACCCATTTTTGGTTGTCATGATTTGCCCTTCTCTTGTAAAATTTGTTCGAACATTCACCAATTTCAAATTTTGAATTTTTGAAAAGTTTAGTTCTCTCAATTGGTGGTTCAAACACAACCTCTTTATCTTTCAGTTTAGAAACTTCCTGTTTAATTTGATTTTCCTGTGAACATTTCATAGCAATATGACCAATTTTTCCACATTTGAAACAGGTTCGAGTTTCCTTCTTCTGATCAGCAGTCTTCACTTCTTCTTGCTTCTTCGCAAGGAAATCTTTGTTTGACTGATTTCTGAATAGATTTTCTTTCTCTTCTTCCGATGATGTTCCTGAAAAAAATATCATTTTTGATTTAAAATCTCGAACATAGTTTTCATTTTTATGATTTTTAGGTGGAATAAATCCTAATCCTTTCTTTTTAAAATTACCGTTATGGTTTGGTTTCTTTCGATAACCAGAACCAGAAATGTAACCTTTTTTCTTGTTTTCTCTTTGTTGAACTATTGAGGGGTATTTTTTTGGTTTTTCCGAAAGATTTACATCTTTTATTTCAGAAATATTAATTTCTGTAAGTTTGAAAACCTTTTTTATCATATCAGTTTTGACACCTCTTATTGGAAATTCCTCATCAGAATATAATTTGTCTGAATCATTCAAAGTATATGCCACTTTAAATGTTTCATCATTCAAATTAGATTTTGATAATAGGAATTCTTTATTGTAAGCTCTTTTGCCCTGCTTAACGGTTTGACTTGGAGTGCTGGACTCAGACTTTGATTCTGACATAGACTCCGACTTTGACTCCTCATTTTCATCGTTATCTAACACATGATCCATGACTTACTTCATCAATTGAGATTGTTGATCAGTGTCAGATGATGTAAACGTAACATCAATATTTTCTGGTAGATTAACTGAAGACTCCGACTCCCACTGTAAATTTGTTGCTTTTTCGACTCTTTCTGAATTTGGATTTCTAAGAGAATATCCATTTTCAAGCGGGGGTGGACACTTGTTGTAACTGGCACTGTGTTTCTTACCAGAATCTTTCACTTCAGTATCCGTCTTCTTTTCTTTCTTCTTTTTAGAAGTCTTTTCTTCAGATACCTTCTATTTTTCAGTTACTTCATCATCTTCAAAAGCCTTCATGCCTTCCACAGTAGGATATATCCTGTCAATGACATAAGAAGTACATGAGTAACTTTTCAACAAACGATTAACTCTTTCAGTTTCAATTCTTTGTGTTTCCAGTTTCTGTTCCAGCACAGCACACTTCTCGATGTAATTGTTAACAACTTTCTGCTTCGTCATGAAAGCTCCTTGAAGTGTTTTCATTGCTGTTGCTTGTTCTTCACTGGATTGATTGTATTGATTCATTGCATTGTTCAGAACATCATAGGACTCCTTCAATCTGTTCAAGTTGTGAATCAAAGTACCGTTTTGTTTCTTTACAGCTTCACAATTTTCACAAATCACCGGAACATTTTTAGCTTCAGCTTCTGCATCAACTTTGAATTCTGGAATGTCTTTCACCATTTTTCTTATTACTGGAACTTCTTCATCATCACTACTGATTGGTATTTTGACCTTTTTCTATGTCTTTTTAGCTTTTTCATCTTCACTATCAATTTCTGCCATCATTTTCAAATGAGTTGCCATTCTTTTCACATAATATTCAGTATCATCATCATTATCTTCTTCAATTCTAGCCACAAACGCTTTGTGATTTGAAGTTTTATTTGGATCATAATCATCCCAATTGAAATTTGCCCAGCTAAAACCTTCTGGCAACTTTTCATTATCTTGATTGATTAGGCATGCTTTACTGTTGGCTGAAATATATTTGACCCAGTTGAAATTTTCTTGATTCCCCAAACATGCACTTTTAGATGATTCTTCAATCTCCTTCCTGCCATGAGCAGTTTGCATTTGTTGTTGATGTGGCTGTTGAGCAACTTGATGATAAATCGATTTCTGATAGTAATCATTGTTGTTGAACGGATTTTGAGCTCCACTTGCATCGCGATTAGTGTACTCTCTCTTGAAGTGTCCTTTTTCCCTGCAACGAAAACAAGTAACTTTAGATTTATCAAAACCTAAATTTGAAACACATGCATCACGGAATTCATCTCTTCCTGTGATCTGTTTGAATTTTTCAGCTCGTCTCAACACACTAGCCAAACACCATTTTATATCCATCAATTCCATCTCTTCAGCATCAATCTGATCGTAATCCTCCTTGGTCAACATTGGATTCCCGATCCTTCCTGCTACTAAACTTCCATAAGACTCCAACACAGTTCCCAACAAAGACATGTGACTTTTCGCAACTTCTTCAGATCCTGATCATTCTCAAGATTCAATACAATATTGCATTGTAGCTTCTTGCCATTTTGGTTGCTGAAATGTTCGGATCAAAAGAGAGATATGATGAAAAACTTGTGTTGCTGTTTGATCCTTTGGATGAACCTCCCGATGAACTCTTTTCATTGAAAGGCGTTTCAACCTTCGGTGACATGTTGGTAGTTTTGTCATTCAATCCTGTTTTGTAATAAAGCCCAATATCTTGTTCACCATCGAAATCTTTCATTCTTGAGATCTTTCTATTTTCCATTTCTTGAGCTTCAGTCTTTTCAATGAACTTGCTCAATGTCAGACGGCTAAACCCATTCTTGTTCCTTAACATCATGAGATATGTGCCCCAAGTCTCATGTGGTAATGCATCAGCTAGCTTTTCAATCAACTTTTCATTCTCTTTATTGATGCTCAACCTCTTCATGTTTGCTAAAAGATTGCAATATCTTTCTATGATTTGCTTTGTGCTTTCATTTTTCAAACCACGAAATAGATCAAACTCTTTCTCCAAAAGTGACTTTTTGTTTTTAACCATTTCTTAACTTCCAACAAACTTTGATTTTAAAGCTTTCCAAATTGAGTACGAAGTTCCATTGTGTTGCAATAAAACCAAGATATCTTCTTTCATAGCTTGTTGTAATAGACTTAACATCATTTTTTCATCTTTGTATTTCTTTCTATCTTCGGCACTTAGATCTTTAATTGCAATAATCTCTTCATCATCAGTCATCGGTCTAATATATTTCATTTCAACACATTCCCAAGCATCCAAATAATTTGCTTGAACCAAGTTTTCAAAACGTACTTCCCAACCCTTATACTCCTCAATGTTCATGAGCTTAGGCGGTTTTTGCATAGTCCCTGTTTCATTTTCTAACATTGTATTCTGTGCAAAAGTAATCGGGGTAACCAGAGTAGCAAATGCGTTGAAAAATTCCTCTTCCAAGATTCGGTTTTTCAAGAAATGTTCAAACAGTTGGTTTCAAACGGAATTATACACTCAAACGAAATCCCTGTTCAAGCGGAATTACTTTTGAAGCGAAATAAGCACTTTCAAACGGAATATCTAATTTCGTTTGAACAAGCACACTTTTCAAGCGGAATTTCTAATTTCGTTTGAGATTCTCAAACAGAATTACAAGTTGAAGCGGAATAGCACGTTCAAATGGAATCACCCAAGTGAAATTATCAATTTCAAACGGAATCAACCAATTTTTCAAGCGGAATTAAGCATCTAATTCCGTATGAAATGCTGCTGACATCATCATCTCGCGCTGATTTTCCAACGGAATTACGAAAATTATCAGATTTTGATCGAATTAATGTCCAAATTTCTCAAGGGTTTGTTAAAACATAATTGCGCACACGATGTGAGCATTTTAGCCGATTTTAACCGTGAAAAGTTGTTAATTTTGAAAAAGAAGGTGTAGAAATCAGAAATTGCAGCTGAATTGGTATGAACTCTTCCTCCTGAGCTCTGATACCACTTCTAGGATTGTTTTGTGACCCAAACGAGTCAATCAGAAGAGTATTCAGACAGAATTAGAGGCGGAATTCATTGATTCTATCTTTGTTTAGTTTGTATTCACTATTAACTGTCTTGTTTATTGATCCAGTAACAATTTACAGCACGGAGACACTTCGACAGAGCTTCGTCGTCGGAAAACACCTTTCTAATCCCGTTTCAAATGACACAGACCTAGCACCTATTTATAGGCTTGGTAATTCCGCTTGAACATGCTCATGCAGAATTACTTGTTCTAACGGAATTACATCTCAAACGAGATTACATGTTTCAAACGGAATTAGCTAATTTCGTTTGAACTTGACTTGTCACTTTCAAATGGAATTACAACTTCTAATTCTGTTTGAAGTTGCCTTTCACCCTATATATGATATTTTTCTCGTAATACGTACCTAGACCTGTCAATACTAATCTAAGACTCGAACGAAGATGAAGTCGACAGACAACTGCACCAACACTAGGTTTGGTGGCTTCCTATGTCATGACACATGTTAGTGGCCTTGCAAACCACTAGCGATCTCACACATTCAAACATTCCTAGTACGGAGTTACAGATACGTGTCACAAATACATTCAAACATTATAGTACTCAGTTACAGATCCGTTTTACAAGTTACATTCAAACATTCATCCTTTCTACATACCATGTTTTCATTCAAGTATCTAAGCATTCAAAACAATCACTGCATGATTTCACACCAACATTATGTTGACGTTTTTCCAAAACTCACATGTATTTCAGGTAACTAAAAGTGGATGTGCGCACGGTCTTACTCATGCTCTTGGATGCCGTCTGTGTTTATCTTTAAATAAAGTTGTAAACTTTCAAGACAATGTTTTATGCTATCTCGTGATGTAAACACTAAACTTATGTTTTCAAGTTATGAAATGTTTGGTATTTGAAATTATTTTTACGAGCATGTAGTATGTTTACCTTTCGTATGCAATGAGAACCTTTCATGATCACACCTCGTGCTTCCGCCGCAGAAAGGGGTGTGACAGTTTGTTGAGTAGCAAGGCAGAGCATTCTTCGCTTAGATTAACTAATTGCAATGATTCAATCTTCCTTTTGTGAGTGAGGAAGTCCCTCATAAATTTTGAATATTTAGGCATTTGAGTTAGGACTTCGACAAATGGGATATTAACATGCAATTGTTTTAATAAATTTACGAATTTTGTGAATTGCTCATCGGTCTTTTGGCGAAATAACCGACCAGGGTATGGTAGTGGAGGATTCTTGGTGGGCTCTTGATTTGGTGGAGGACCCATCTCTTGTTGAGGTGTCGGCGAAGTTGTGGTTTGGCTAGATCGGCTCTTTTCGGTTGGAGGTATCGGAGCCTCCTCGGGACCTACGGTACGGTTTCTCAATGTGATGAGATGCACTTGCACCTTTGGGTTGGTTTCAGTAATGCTTGGTAACGCGCCTTGAGGTCTCTTGGAGAAATTTTGAGCTAGTTGATTTATTTGTTTTTCAACGTTTTGAATACTAGCTTGTTGATTTCTAAAGTTCGATTCCAATTGTTGAAATCGATTCCAGTTTTTCTTTTCGGTGTCGGAGATGAGGCGGGAGACGGTATCCTCAAGCCTCTCTCGTCCCCCTTGTTGTTGTTGAGAGAAATTTTGTGACTCGTTTCTTGATTGATGAAAGTTTGTTTGTTGGTTTAGATTTTGTTGGTTACTACTATTGTCGGGGTCTCTCCAACCAAGGTTAAGGGGGTTACGCCATCCTTGGTTGTAGGTACCCGTTGGAGGACCTGGCGGCCTAGGTCTATTATCAACGTAGTTAACCATTTCTGTTTGATTATCCATTTCTTTCATACAACTCCAATTTTTATGTAGTCCACCACACCCTTCACAAGCCATAACCGAGGCCGTTTTTTCCATTTCTAACTTTTTGATTTTTGAAGAAAGGGTCTCGATTTGGGCTTGTAAAGAGGTGCTTTCGTCAACCTTATGGGCGCCAAGGGCAATAGATTTTGTGCCTCGGGGAGTGTGCCACTGAAAATTGCTTTGAGCAATTTCCTCAATTTGATTATAAATTTCATTTGGGCGACGATTACCTAAAAGTCCCCTGGAGCTATAATCAAGTGTTTGTCTTGTGTTTGGCAGCAACCCGTTGTAGAAAGTGGATACTTGTTGCCATACCGCAAGACCATGATGGGGACACTTTCTTAATAGCTCCTTAAACCTTTCCCAAGTTTCATATAAGGATTCCCCGTCCTCTTGTGGATATGTATTAATTTCAGTCATTAATTTAGCCGTTTTAGCGGGAGGGAAATACTTATATAGAAATTTTTGGGCTAGTTCATCCCAGCTATTTACCGAACCAACTGGGAGGGTATTAAGCCAAGCCTTAGCTCGGTCTTTTAGCAAAAATGGAAACATTCGGAGGTGGATGGCGTCGTTTAATGCTCCATTTATCCAAAAAGTATCACATATTTCTAAGAAGTTAGTAATATGCAAATGGGGATCTTCGTCAGCAAGCCCATGGAAGGTTGCGGAGTTTTGGAGCATTTGTATCAAATGCGGCCGAAGTTCGAAGTTGTTGGCTTCGATGTTCGGTGCATTGATAGCGGTGCCAAGATTACCTGAGGGTACGTTGATCCGCCATTAGAAGTAGGTCCCCCAAAACTTTCTCTTGGTTTTTAACTTTAAGTCTTTTTCTTAGAAAGAGTTCGGGTTCGTCTAGAGGTTCTTATATGTCTCTACTGGAAGTAGAGCTCATGCACTGTGTAGATAGTTCAGAGGTGGTACCTGGGTTCCAAGTCCTGCAACAAAAACAAAAAGGAACGTTGGTCAGAAGCTTCACCACGGCCCCGTGCTCAGATGAACACGGCCCGTGGTCGGAGATACAGTAATTGTTTCCTGGATCCCTGTAACTGGGGAGCTCGACACGGCCCCGTGTTGCACCAACACGGCCCCGTGCTTAGCACTCTGTGTAACACCCCGTGTTTCGGAAGTCAAAGTCAAAGTCAAGATTGAAGTCAAAGGAAGAAAAGATTGCTAATTGCGATCTATCTCTCCTTGCTCAATTCCTGTTTTGACCTCTTTGACTTGTAATTAGCCTATTTTATTTTCGCTTTAGTTGTATTATGTGGAGTATCTATTAATAATCGCATAGTAGTCGCTACTTATCGCTTGTTTAATCGCTTTATCGCTATCGCAATCGCACTCGCAACTCGAAATACGCATTTTGGTTACTGTTATACGTGTGTGTGTGCCTTATGTGTTACTTGTGCATGTTTATTTATGTTATGTGTGGTAATCAATCGAAACGCAATCAAACTCAATCGCAATCGAATCGCAAACGCTAAACGAATATGAAATAAGGATGCCTATATGTTGATATAGTAGTTGGGATTAAAAGTAATTTGACTAGGAAACTCTGACGCATCAAAATGCTCGCAATCGCAATCGAAACGGCAAAACTCGTCGCACTAGACACTCGAATAAGATGGCCGATCGTCCAGGAGACCGGCCGGTCGAACAGCCGATCGATCGATCGACCAGTTGTCCGTTCGGACTGCCTAACCGATCAACCAGCCCCTCTCCATTCCTTTCCACTTTGGTAACCCTATAAATACCCCATGTCACCATCAAACTTTCCACTTTTGGCAACTGACGTCCGACCAGCGCTCTAACCTTGCTTTTTCTCCGATTTCTGGCAATTCCGGTAAGATCTCGTCCTAAATCTTGTACTTCCTTAATCTACACGCACTCCTACACCTTTCTATCTTTTGAATCTTAACTTTCAACCGTGAAATCACCAAGATTCAAGGTGTTCTAGGATGACGTCATCATGTGTTCTTAAAGAACTTCATGTTTTGGCCTCAATCCACCAAGAACAAGTGAGATCTAACCGATTTCCACATAAACAAAGAAAGATCTTTCATAGATCTACACATATTCATAATGAAAAGGATTGAAAGATGGTTTTCCAACATTCTTTCAACTCTTTTACACTCAATGCATTCAAAACCGATAGAACCGGAGCTGGTGCCGACTTACTACTCATTCTTGTGGTTGTGTTGGTTCAAGATCTGGATTCTATCCACGAGACTACCGATTTCGGGTTAAACATAGAACACCGTCTCGAACCGTTAACTGACCGGATTTGGGTGATTCCTGTCCGATCAGGGGTACCAAGTATTGACAAGGTTTCTGTTGCTTAACATGTTATCAAAACGTCTCGATAAAACAAAAAAAAACGATTAAAACAACCAAGTGTAAGACGAACGGAATGACCAGGACGGAATGCCGTCCGATCAGACCACCGTCCGAACGGACTGTCGACCGAACGGGTTGTCAACCGATCGACTTGCACCTTGGGTCCCACACTTAACCATTTTGCCAACATTTGAAGTCTGAATGTTGAACGAATTGTTGTCCGATCGGACTACCATCCGAATCATGAGACATTTGAACTTCCACACTTAAACAATTTTCAACATGTTAAATGCACAAAGGAAGCCACCCGATCGAACAACTGTCCGATCGAGTTACAACCTGCTATGAACTTGTTCTCGCTGAAGTGCCCAACCTATCGGATTGTCGCCCGATCGTACGGTCGTTCGATCGATCGACCTGAAAGGTAGAGATACTTCTATGTTTTCAAAAGCTACAACGAAAACTTCAAAGGTCAAGCCATCATACACAAACACATCCTTCTCAAAGGAAGAAACAATCCACTCGAAAGGTCACCCGACCGAATGACCATCCGAGCGGACTGTCGACCGAACGACCGGCCGTCCTATCGGACTACCATCCGATCGAACTGCTGATCGACCCAACCTTCACTTGTTCCATTTTACGCGTCACTTATCATTATGCTATCAATCTGTTCAGGCTAACCCTACTCTCTAGCGCTCCCTTCAATCCATCAACCGCTGTGAGTATACTCGATCCCTTTTTGCTTTACGCACTTTTGGGTGTTATATACGTTACTTATACAAAATCACATCGAACACACTATGCAATACTTTAAACGCTAACCGCTATCGCATGTATACGTGACTTAATGAATGCTTGTTTGTTATGTTTACACATGGAATACTGTCTACCTGCCTTAGCAACGATAGTACTATTAGTTTGGACTCAGCATCTGTTCACTCGGGGGTTGTTAAGGACAATTACCTACATGGCTCACAGTGGTGAGTATGTATCGCGGACTGCCTTGGGCAGTCAACCCGCAGTCATTGGTATCGATAGGTTCATGTTGATAACTAACATGCCTCATTTCACTTTGTGAAATCGAGGCTAGGAAAGACCTAGGTCAACAACAAACAATTGTCTGTAATAAAAATCTGAGTTGTCGGAACAAAACAATTTGACTAGATCATTTATGTAATAATTGTATTATCATTTATGACATGGTATGGGACGTGTTGCTTTAAATATTTGGTAAATATAGTTGTCATTGAAACTTCTGGACAATTTGTTTCGCTCAGTGCCACGCCCCGATGTTTCCGCCATTGTTTGGGGTGTGACAGATTGGTATCAGAGCCATAACTATAGGGAATTAGGCAAGACTCGACCTAGTCCAGGTCGATGTCTTAGAGACCTAGTCTATAGTTAGGAACCAACAGACCGACTCGTGCATGTCCAGTAGGGGCTATGTGTGAGTGTACTGCCATTTCTCGCTATTCTCGCCTATGTTGCACTATCACTGCACTCGAATTTTCAAATTATGAATGAGCGATTAAGTCAAGATTAGGTGTGAAAACCGCAAACTCTTGACTGAATTGCTTGATCAACCCATATTTTTATCTATAAACACGAGAACCTGCGTTGAACCGGGAGTGAAATCCATACTTTGACGCATAATTCTCTTTTATTTTATCAAGACAGGAACGAAGTTGTTAAGCCAGGGGTGAAACCCTAACCTTGACGACTTGTTTCGACTTTTACATGGTTTACAAAACTCTCACCAAAGTCTCGACGGACTCCAATAACTTGAAGTCACGACATGGCCGAAAGGATGCGTGCCGAGCCCAAGACTCGAGGCAAAAGCACAATCCTGAAAGTCAAAGTGTGCGCAACAGGTCCCTGTGAATAGTCGAATCAATTTGGATAGTCAATGTCTAATAGCCGCAGACGATCTATTTCTCGATTTTTATGTGTTTCGATTCTGAGCCCGCAACTGCTGACTCTGATGATTTGTAGATTTTATGTGTTTGTACGTGTGTTTACCTGTTTATGTGTTTAATTTTGGAGAATTATTCGATTCTTTGCTTTCACTTCGATCGACACGCACGACCCACATTGCATATCTATCTCAAAGCGCTGACAAATCGCTAAATTGTGGACGACCCTATGATACGCTTATGCTATACTACCCGCTATATTATTCCCTTATACTATACTACTCGATAAGTTATTCACGACCGCTATATTCGAACACTCGCGAACTTTGAATGATAGGTTTCTGTATTCTGACTGCATCTTGTGATTACGTGCGTATGTGCTTCTGTGCTTCTGTTCCCTACGTGCTTATGTGTTTCTATGCTTTACATGTTTATATGCTTTTGTGAATCGGTGATTATGTGCCTACGTGTTTATGCGATACATGTTTCATTGTGTTCCTGAGCTTTAGTAAGTATTAGACCTGTGAGGTGAGATTCGATTGTGACGTGTCTGAGACCTATGACGATGTCTGTTGCAGACAATGTCAACTAGACCATCATCTAGAACCCACCACCCATGACTTTCTCGCCAGGAACAGAGGGACAAACGCCTTGCTGCCATCCTCGCTAAACAAGTGGCCAAGGTTGTGCCTCAGATCGTGAGTGAGATCTATGAGAATGTTAGCAAATCGTCTGAGGAGTCCAGAACTGAAGCTCCCAAAGTTGCTACCAAGACTGCTTTCAGCTTCAAGCAGTTCAAGGCTTGCGGTCCAAAGGAATTCACTGGAGAAGATGTCCCAACGGCTATGATTCATTGGTTCGATTCCGTCGAAGTCACTCTGCGCCAGAGATGTCCGGAAAATCTCTACACTTTGAACGCTACCGGCGTCTTCCAGTCCCGCGCATTAGACTGGTGGATGGCCGAGAGAAACAAATGCGGAAATGATGCAGCCTATGAGCTGACGTGTGAAGAGTTGAAGACCATCATGATGGATGAATTCTGCCCTCCCCATGAACGCCAAAAGCTGGAGGATGAATTCTGGCACATTAAGCTGAAAGAAGGTGACAACGCTGCTCTGACTGCTCGCTTTTGGTTATGTTATACGTGTGTGTGTGCCTTATGTGTTACTTGTGCATGTTTATTTATGTTATGTGTGGTAATCAATCGAAACGCAATCGAACTCAATCGCAATCGAATCGCAACCGCTAAACGTATACGAAATAAGGATGCTTGTATGTTGATATAGTAGTTGGGATTAAAAGTAATTTGAATAGGAAACTCTGACGCATCAAAACGCTCGCAATTGCAATCGAAACGGCAAAACTTGTCGCACTAGACACTCGAATCAGATGGTCGATCGACCAGGAGACCGGTCGATCGAACAGCCGTCCGATCGGAGTGCCTAACCGATCGACCAGCCTCTCTCCATTCCTTTCCACTTTGGGTAACCCTATAAATACCCCATGTCACCATCAAACTTTCCACTTTTGGCAACTGACGTCCGACCAGCGCTCTAACCTTGCTTTTTCTCCGATTTCTCGCAATTCCGGTAAGATCTCGTCCTAATCTTGTACTTCCTTAATCTACACGCACTTCTACACCTTTCTATCTTTTGAATCTTAACTTTCAACCGTGAAATCACCAAGATTCAAGATATTCTAGGATGACGTCATCATGTGTTCTTGAAGAACTTCATGTTTTGGCCTCAATCTACCAAGAACAACTTAGATCTAACCGATTTCCACATAAACAAAGAAAGAACTTTCATAGATCTACACATATTCATAATGAAAAGGATTTAAAGATGGTTTTCCAACTTTCTATCAACTCTTTTACACTCAATGCATTCAAAACCGATAGAATCGGAGCATGTGTCGACTTACTACTCATTCTTGTGGTTGTGTTGGTTCAAGATCTGGATTCTATCCATGAGACTACCGATTTCGGGTTAAACATAGAACACCGTCTCGTATCGTTAACTGACCGGATTTGGGTGATTCCTGTCCGATCAGGGGTACCAAGTATTGACAAGGTTTCTATTGCTTAACATGTTATCAAAACGTCTCGATAAAACGACAAACAATCAAAACAGCCAAGTGTAAGAAGAACGGAACGACCAGGACGGAATGCCGTCCGATCAGACCACCGTCCGAACGGACTGTCGACCGAACGGGCTGTCAACAGATCGACTTGCACCTTGGGTCCCACACTTAACCATTTTTGCCAACATTTGAAGTCTGAATGTTGAACGAATTGTTGTCCGATCGGACTACCATCCGATCGAATTGCCATCCGAATCATGAGACATTTGAACTTCCACACTTAAACAATTTTCAACATGTTCAATGCACAAAGGAAGCCACCCAATCGAACAACCGTCTGATCGAGTGACAACCTGCTATGAACTTGTTCTCGCTGAAGTGCCCAACCTATCGGATTGTCGCCCGATCGTACGGTCGTTCGATCGATCGACCTGAAAGGTAGAGATACTTCTATGTTTTCAAAATGCTACAACGAAAACTTCAAAGGTCAAGCCATCATACACAAACACATCCTTCTCAAAGTAAGAAACAATCCACTCGAAAGGTCACCCGACCGGATGACCATCCGAGCGGACTGTCGACCGAAAGACCGGCCGTCCGATCGGACTACCATCCGATCGAGCTGCTGATCGACCCAACCTTCACTTGTTCCATTTTACGTGTCACTTATCGTTATGCTATCAATCTGTTCAGGCTAACCCTACTCTCTAGCGTTCCCTTCAATCCATCAACCGCTGTGAGTATACTCGATCCCTTTTTGCTTTACGCACTTTTGGGTGTTACATACATTACTTATACAAAATCATATCGAACACACTACGCAATACTTTAAATGCTAACCTCTATCGCATGTATACGTGACTTAATGAATGCTTGTTTTTTATGTTTACACATGGAATGTTGTCTACCTGGCTTAGCAATGATAGTACTATTAGTTTGGACTCAGCACCCGTTCACTCGGGGGTTGTTAAGGATAATTACCTACATGGCTCACAGTGGTGAGTATGTATCGTGAACTGCCATGGGCAGTCAACCCGCAGTCATTGGTATCGATCGGTTCATGTCGATAACTAACATGCCTCATTTCACTCTGTGTACGTGCTGGTTATGCGTAACGCTTTCGAACTCTATATGCTAGTTTGGACTCAGCACCCGTTCACTTGGGGGTTGTTAAGGACAATTACCTACATGGCTCACAGTGGTGAGTATGTATCGTGAATTGCCTTGGGCAGTCAACCCGCAGTCATTGGTATCGATCGGTTCATGTCGATAACTAACATGCCTCATTTCACTCTGTGTACGTGCTGGTTATGCGTAACGCTTTCGAACTCTATATGCTATTATCAAACTTGTATGCTCACCTTTACACTATGTGTATTGACTTTTACTTTAACGTATGTGACAGGTGCTTAGGATGCTTATTTGCTTTCTTTGCTGTGAAATCAAGGCTAGGAAAGACCTAGGTCAACAACAAACAATTGTCTGTAATAAAAATCTGAGTTGTCGAAACAGAACAATTTGACTAGATCTTTTCTGTAATAATTGTATTACCATTTATGACATGGTATGGGACGTGATGCTTTAAATATTTGGTAAATATAGTTGTTATGGAAACTTCTCGACAATCTGTTTCACTCAGTGCCATGCCCCGATGTTTCCGCCATCGGTTGGGGTGTGACACTCTGTAACTCGGAAAATAAAAACTGCCAGTAACAACACTGGGCACGGCCCGTGTTCGACCAGGTACGGCTCGTGCTGAGCTCTGCAGAAGCTGAAAATCTAAGAAAAATCCTAAAAAAACAGAAAAATAAGAAAAAACGATTAGGCCGTTGATTCCTAACTTTCTTAAAATCCTTGTGTCCCCAGCAACGGCGCCAAAAACTTGATGCGTGTGAGTGTCGTATAGTTTTTAATTATATTTTAAGCCATTTTTAACACTTTAGTCAAGTTTTAAATTTATAAAACACGATATTTTACTAACACTAAACACACATATGGGCAAGTGCACCCATCGTGAGCGTAGTATAGCATTGGTAAGATACCGAGGTCGCCCATGGTCATAAGAGCTTTTAGTACCGGTTTATCCTCAACGTCTAATCAAATCAAAAATTTAGAAAAAGGTTTTAAATAAGAAAAATGAAAACTAACTAAAAAATGCTGAAAATAAAAATAAAACAGATAGACAAGATGAATCACTTGGATCCGACCCGCCTTTAGTGTAACCTTTGATGTTTTCTGCACTTTTGCACTTTTTAAGAGATTATCTTAGTTATAGTAGTAGGCCCCTCTTTTGAAGGTGACGTTACCTTCAACACAGTAGTTTGAGTCAGCAAGGATACAATCCTAAAGGGTTGGATTATTGGAAGATAATTAATTAAGTTATTAATGCGTAATGTGATAGGCCCCTCTTTTGATGGTGACGTTACCCTCGGCTAAGTGCTTTGAGTCAGCAGGGATACAATCCCAAGTAGCCGGGTTAATGTATTAATAGTAGTTTACATACGAGGGGATCAAGGAATTCGCACCCCCGCCATCCAATACCAGTGGGTATTGAAGGAGGTCCTACTAAACTTGACCCAGGTCCTTGCAGGATCTATACACTGAACAAGGCAAGAACCTTACCAAACCCTTCCCTTAACCCCCGACCAGGTAGCCAACATATCTCCATATAGAGCGTGGAGATATGAATGGTGTAAATATTTTATTTTATATAGACAATAAAATAACGCCAAGACACCACGGACAAATGATAAGGAAGTTTCACCTTCAACATAAGAAACTAGTTATTAAAGTCATTAATACAAAACCAAATAAAAAGTGCGAAAAGATAAAAAAAACAAATGTATTATACTAAATGCTTGTGGAGTGTGGCCTTTGATTGTCAAGAACTCTTACTATTAATCTTGGATCCTGAGACTACTACACACACTCTATGATGGATGATGGTGGTGGATGTGGGTGTTGTGATGGTGGTGGAGTGTGGGTGAAGTGGGAGAGAGGTGGTTTGTCAAGGGATGCCTTTGCAATGAACCAAGCACCCCTATTTATAGCCTACACAGAAGCCCGGACACAGCCCCGTGCCCGCTGGGCACGACCCCATGTCCACCCATCTTCTCTTTCTTCATTAAATGCAGTTTGTCTGCATTAGTTGACCACGCCCCCGTGTCCGCTGGGTACGGCCTCGTGTGAAGAAGCGTATCTGTACTATCACGATTTGCCTGGATTCTGTGAATCTTAGCGTTGACCACAGCCCCGTGTCCGCTGGGCACGCCCCCTGTTGGGAAATAGAAGCTTCTACAACTTTGTCTTTTCTGCGAACACTTGGGCACGCCCCCGTGTTCAATGTGCACGGGGCGTGTTTAGCCTTCTGATGTCTTGTTTTTGCTTGGGAAGATGCTGTTAAGGGGTCGGGCATGCCACGTTTATTCCTTTTCTTGTATTATTGTTAGATTTGGCTGCATTTTTGCTTCTTTTGTTCATTTAAGCTCGTTTAACCCTGAAAATACAAAAGGAAGACAAAAGCACACTTTTTCCAACATTAGTACTAAAAAAGGGTTAGTTTTATGCCTCATTTGATGTAATTTATATGTTGCATTTTACACACATCATATAGCTCGATACGCTTGCAGGGAGGATCCACCATAGTAGGACACAAAGCAGCTAGTTCATTCGATCTCTTCGTATATGCCTTGATTTCAGACCCCGTCATTTTCAAATTGTAGAACTCCACTTCCAGCTTATGAATGTCATCACGATGATAATACTCTTGCTTGATCAGATCCTTAAAGTCCTTCCATGGGGTGGCATTAGCAGCCACCAACCCTAGCATTTGAACCTGAGCGTTCCACCAAGTGAGCGTACCACCTTCAAGAGTTCCCGTAGCAAATTTCACCCTACTAGCAACAGGGCATTCACACATTTCGAAAACGGATTCGATCTTCTCGAACCACTGGAGGAGACCTACAGCTCCTTCTGTACCACTAAAGGTACTAGGTCGACAGTCCATAAAGGTCTTGAACGTACACACGGGAGGTTAAGCATGCTGACCTGTCGCGCGAGAAAGAAAAGACAAGGTTAAGCATGAGAGTTGGTTCGCGAGAGTAGGATCTAAACATCCTAGGATAGGTCGAAATGGCAGGTTATACCTCCTGCTGGGGCTGCTGCGAGTGCTTCAGCAACTCGTTCGTTGATTAGAGCCGTCAGCTGGGCTTGAGTCAAGTTCAGGTGTCCACTCATGATCTTCACATTGAAGGAAACACAAGTGAGAATAGGTATCGTGAAAGTGCGTAAGTATGGGATGACTGAAGAGAGCAAGCACGCAGGGTTTCAAGAAACAGTTGTTACACTAACTATGCATACCATGATCAATGCACTACTTTAACTAACAGGCATGCAATACAAAAATAAACCATATCACCTATAGTGTTGAGTCTTGCACGTGGAGCGAAGTGTCGTTTTGGATCGTTGAGCACTATACAGGTTATAGTCTGGTTTTGTCAAAAAGCTTTTCCCCTTTTTAAAACCAAGTTCACTATAACCAATGGCTCTGATACCAATCTGTCACACCCCCAAATTCCACACATGGAGTATCACCGCAGGAGGCGTGACATGACTAGGATCAAGCCACCAATCATATTGAACAATGTATTAAACCAACCACAATATAATTGGTGCCCAAAAGAAATTAACCAAGTTACAGCAGAAGCATAAAGTTTAAAACCAAAAGATAAGTTATAAGTTCATAAAGTTTAACATGGAACTCAACAGTCTATGTCCCACAACGACCTCGACCTCCTGTACAAGCTCCATCTAGCACCTAACGACCTGCAAGGCATATAGTAACGAATCAACAACAAAGTTGAGCTAGTTCACAGTTAGGTATTCGTTTTAAGTTGTTTCAAAAACATAGGTTTCCTGTAGCTGGCTTACTTGACGTGGGGGTTATCCCATAGTTGATAAACATGATTAACCATTTCCTTTTTTCTCTGGCTCCCAGCCGTGGGGGCTACCCCATGAATATCCCACTAGACCCATTACCATATCGACTATTGACTGAGAAAGTTGGGTGCCCTAAGTCAACGTCTATCATCATTGACGTGCCCAGATCCATTAGTCCACTCCCGTCCTCCGCGACACGGTGTGAGGCTTGTCAAACCTAATAACGCTATTTAACTAATGACCCGTTTGCCATTGGCCCGGCGATTAAGTCGATATAAAAATGAGGGACTTAATGATAGAGTTTTTGGTCTAGTAACCATGTTGTCACCCTTCAGTTAAGAGGGTGGAGGTACGTGTCCCATATAAGGAGATCACGCAGGTTCCAATGTTGTCACCCTTCAGTTAAGAGGGAGGAGGTACGTATTCTACCCAAGAAGAATATGCAGGTTTCCTTTCAATCAATTACCCATTCCCAACCACCGGGAATCCCATGCCTTGTAGAAAGTGTGAACTCACCTTAGGTTCACTCGGCAGATTAACGAAAAGGTCACTTGAGCTACATGTGGTCAACCACGTCCTAACATGGTTACCATACAAGTCAGGTCTAGGTTCAAGTAGTGAACATAGGTTTACACATAAGCTAACAGGTTACGCACACGTAATGATCATGGCGAACACGTTGAACACGTTAACAGTCAAATACACACATATCGTCCAACTTGTGCGACTCAGATGATTGGGCGGTTGAGCTTGTACGAGCCCAATCATCTTGTGCGATCCATTATATAAAGCCCAATATGACCGGCCCAACCTGTTGTGCATCCAGCACAACCTTGTGCGACTCACAACTGGTTGTGCGATTGAAAACAAGCCCGACCCAATAATAAATGAAATCCATACCCTATACTGCCCAAACATATACACAGATAATCAACTTGTGCGGTCCAACTACACTTGTGCGATCCGGAACAGCTTGTGCGATTGGATTTTGGGTTGTTCGGCCCAACAGCATAACACAACCTATTATGTTGGGCGGCCCAACGTCTTGTGCGATCAGCACAACCTTGTGCGATCCACAAGATGTTGTGCGACTATGCTTTAAGAGGTTATACATTATGCTCTAACTATTGTACCCTAATATACGTAGCTTGTGTGACCAGCTTGTGCGACTAGCCTTGTGCGACTGGCTTGTGTGACAAGCCTTGTGCGACCAGTTATATCTTTCCTAAATTCATGCAATCAGTTTACTAATTCCAATTGATTTGCAAGATTCAATTAACAGTTTTCAATCATACCATAATCGATCAAACTAGGGTTTTAACATCAAATTCCTATGAACCCTAATCATATTCAAAACATAAACAACAACTTATACATTAGACTATCAGATCATTGGTTTCAAATCATCATACAACACCTCATGCTTGATCATGCATTTAATCTGAACACTCATACATATAGCCGATTACATTACATCATTTGGTTCTTAATTGTCAAAGCATTTATCCATCCCTATAATGATCTAACAGATTGTTTATCAAGGATTTTACTAACATAACATTTTAAACATCAAACATCGAATAACATATAGCCAATCGTTCAACAAACATCAATCATACTGAAAATCAAACAATGATATAACACTAACTGGCTAGAAGGTAGAGACAAGGTTGATCTGAACAAGAAAGCTTCGAGAAGAGGGAATGTTGCCGTCGGCTTCGAGAGGAGAGAAGGAGAGCGAGTAGGGTTTGGTGTGTTGTGTGTTTTTGCAAACAATGAGGAAGCAAAACCTCATAAGGGTTATGTGTGCGTTTAAATAGAGAAGTGGGCTGCGCCCTTGCATGGGCTTCCCTTGGTTTCGAGTTCAAAGGGTGTGGGCCGAAAGTGGTGTGCCCAAAGGGCTTGTACGATTAGATAGACTTGTGCGATCGAGGGATATTAATTATTCGTGCTTGTAATACAATCACACATAACACGTAGCATACAACTTATAATCATTCATCAAAACAAACATATCAATCAGTCACATAGAGTTCATACAAGTTACATCAAGCATAAAAATAGGTTCGGAAATACGAGTTGTCACAAAATCAATACAATGTAGATCCCAAAATCAATCCGGATCACAGTGGTTTGATTGTTTTGATCCAAACACCTATTGATTAGGTGCTTGAACTTGCAAAAGTTAAGAAAAATCAAAAGATGAAGATGAAGCTTTTGGTTTGATGATTTACAACAAGTGTTGTATTGATTCCAATCTGATATAAATACAAATAAGCACCTGGAAATTCGGATAAGCACAATCACAAGATCACAAGAAGCACAACACAAGGTTTTACCAAAGAACTAGCCAAAAAGCTTGGCTAGGGTTTCATTGCTTACATATATATAGTGTCTGACCTTCCAGCGTATTACGCCAGGCATCTTAATTACGCCAGGTCAGAGTTACATCCTATAAAATATTACATATTTGACCCCTGGACCTTTTAAAAGCTACGTAGCATAACTAAAACAATCCATAACTAATCAAAACATGTATCAACGATCTCAAATGACCTAACAATATCCCCCCTAGATCGTTGCATACTTGACGAATCTTTCATTCTTCTGTTGTTGCTGTAGGATTGCTTGTAGCTCCCTCTGTCATTGGATCGGGCGGTGGTTGTTGCGGGATCACTTCAACTGTTGTCCTTTCTGGATGAGGTTGAGCTGCATCAGTTGTTGTTGCTGCCTGAGGAGTATCTTGAATGACAATTGCTTCACTAGTTGTTGGAGGATCCTCCCTAATGGCCTCATATGTAGATGAGGCCGGAGGTTGCTGTTATGCCGAAACTGGAGTGGATGTGATGTAGTTTCGAGTGCAATCAAATGGCTCAAGAACAATTAGTAATCAATGACGATAAAAAGAACCACAAAGGTTCAAGAACATTGTTCTTTTTTTTAATAATCAACATAAACTAACTAACAATAAACTCTAAACCCTAATTTATAGACTAGGAAATAAAAAGATAAAATAGGAAATTTAAATTTTAAATAAATAAAAGATATGCGTACTCCTGCATTATACTCCCTATGTTAAAAAAAAAACTCATCCTCGAGTTTTGCTTTCGAACCAAAACCACCTAGATCAAAAAGAACATCAACCTGATTCCTATTCATGTTGATATTGACCCGCCTAAACAATCTTAACTCACAAGTTGTCTCGCTTAATTTTGGACTGGTACCACCTGGGTCAAATGGAGCATGGGACCGCATCTCGTTCATCTTCAGTTCAACTCGTGAGACAGACCCGAACTGAATTGAAGCTCTGACATTATCCACCATCAAATCCATCACAACACTATCCGCATGAGTGTTTGTTATGTTAATTGGGCCACTAAACAATTTTTTAAATTGCTGAACAAAGGCTACATCATCTTTAGAGTAATATTGAGCAGGCCCTTCATTACATTTAATAGGTGGAATGTTATTCTCCCAAGCCACAATCAAATTTGCATGTGAAGGTTCCACGTAATACCCATTTTTTGAATTAGTGCGTATGTCTCATGCTTGGGTGGCAAACATTTAACCTCATCATGCATAATAATCTTATCTATAAAAAGCGGATTATTATCTATGGCAACCCAACCATTTGCACAAAACTTGTAATCTTTTCCACTTTGAATTCCCACCTTTCTAGGAGATAGATTTATGAAATCGATAATATTGAAATTTACCAAACTAACCACAATAATTTGGTGTGATCTAAAGATAGCGTATGACCACCCTTGACCACTGTTTCACAACCAACGACCACCACTGTCACGCCCCCAAAAATACCACATGCGGGAACCCCGTTAGGCGTGTGGCGTACCAGGATTTAGCCACTAATCACATTGAACCAATATCAAGTTATTAAACAAAGTTTCCATTAATAATAATGTAACATTCATAAACATATTCCAAGTTTAACATGTTCAGCGGAAACAAATAGTAAATCATTGTTTAAACGTTTCAAAACCAAATGTATGTGAAATCAGTAAACTAGTCATGCATATTCAAGCAGTGCGACCCATGACCACTCCAGCAATCCCAGATAGCAAGTTCCTTGTCTATAGTACCTAACGACCTGCGAGCATGCAACAAGTGTATCAGACAACGCTGGTGAGTTCATAGTTTTACGAAAACGTTTGTTACCAAGTGTTTAGTTCAATTCATTGATAATGATGTTGATAATAACTCGAGTACCGTACAAGATGGCTTCCAGATTTTTTTGCCCATCCCCAATGCCCCCTATCTAAGCATTGGTCATGATTAAGGTCATTAGTTCACGCCCGTCCTCTCAGGTACGGTGTGAGGTTACCAAGTCTAATAGCGTTATCAACTAATACCCCGTTACCTCTCAGGTAACTATTCGGTATAAGATGGGACTTATGGTGATAGGAAATGAGTGTGTTATCTAACATCCCAGTTTTTACTGAGAAAAGACTTATTCCTATCAGGAATACCCAATGATTGTCCCACCCACCGGGATGCATGCTCAAGAGGAATGAACTCACCTTTGATTTGCTCGGCTGATCAAGTTACCTGTTCCAGTTAATCAACCAAACCCTATTGTGGTTACCAATCAAGTCAGTTTCATGTTTAATCGAGTCATGTATTTATCACAAACTGTATTTGTCACAAAATCACTGTACATCATGTAGCAAATACCCAGTTCTTATACCGGTCCACATCTCATGTGAATGTTACATAACAACACATAACATATGAGTTTGCTATTCACACAGGTCACACCAGAGTTCCTATTCTTATTAACATGTAACATAGATCTTATAAGCACAAATATCTATCATCATAAACATCATAACTGTCTACTGTTCTTCCCATTTGCCTTCACGGCGAAGTATCCCAATGACGAAGGTCTAATCTTCGTCGAGCATGAATGCGACGAAGAATCATAGTGAATCGCCAACCCCAGTCGACGAAGAACTACATTCTTCGCCGAAGATGAATGTGACGAAGTATCCCAAAGGTTCGTCAGGGAATAGTCGATGAAGAACTTTGGTTCTTCGTCAAACTCAGTTCTTCGTGGGGGAGGTCCTTCGTCACCCCTTCATCAGACAGTTACCATTCCGTGATTGATGCTAACAGTTGACAGTTTCCCAATTTAGATCAAACAACACTTTTCAATCATGAACATGTACCCTAATTAAGAATCATCACCAATCTTTTAGAACATAGAGCTTTCATTCATCATGCAAACCCTACTAACCAATCATTGATCCTAATCATTCCATGACTACACACAAACAGATTATCAGTTTATTATGGTATATGTTCATCAATCAAAATCATAAAAGCCCATCATGAGTAAGAATGTATATAAACTATTGAATCCTCATCATGCCATTTCTAGATTACAATATTATTAAGGAACCCTAGTCTCACACAGTCATGCATTGATCATAAATCAAACAAACAATAACAAACACTAACCGATATGCAAGATAACACGAGGAGACTTGAGGACAAGAGAGATGTGCTCGAATGAAAGGGAGCTTCGAAAGAAATCAAGACTGCCGTCGCACAGGAAGGAGAGAGGGAAAACTTTAGGGTTTTTATGTTTATAGTTCGTTAAGAGGGATTATACACTTAAAATAATAGTCTGGCCTATTTTTGTGTTTACAGTTCGTTAAGAGGGATTATACACTTAAAATAATAGTCACGAACAATCCTGGGCCGAAGCCCCTTTTTGTCGAAGGATCTTCTCGACAAAGACCCATTCTTCATCGAGACTGATGGTGATGAAGATTCATTCTTCGTCGAGACTGATGGTGATGAAGATTCATTCTTCGTCGAGATTGATTTGTGGTGAAGAACCAATTCTTCGTCATCTTGGGTTCCATTACACATTACACATTAAACATTAAACATAACACCTTTAACAGCCAATCATCAGAAGGCTTTAATCATTCAAATAAACTACACACGACACCACATAAAACAAATTGTAAGAACATGACTGTGAAACAAGTGATGCGTATAGGAAAGACTTTGAAATCTCGGGTTGTCACAACCATAGCATCATGCCTAGCATCACGATCCGCTATTACCATATTACCATCTTCAACCACCGTATGACCATCATTAGCCATCGCCATGCCAGCGAAAGACACCGCAACACCATCGTTTTCTACTGCTGAAACACCTTTAACATTTCAAATTTTGGAGCCCGATTCATCACCTGGTAAGTTCTGATCACCACCGGTAACCCAAGAATACCATTCCTCTCCTGCATATTCATCATACACAGGAGCAGAATCATAGATTGTGGTAGTGTCGCCACTGGTAGGATGCTCCTCATCGCCGGATAGCTCCTCCCTGACGGGTTCTTTCGGTTCTGTTTCCTTCCACGACGGCGAGTCGTCAAGATCCCAGATCCTTTGCTTAAGTTGTCTGATCTCGTTTTGCAACTAGAGATCCCTAACTCGTTGCCAGAGTTGCTTGATCTTAAGATCCCGTGGGTCGGAATCAGCCTTGCCCTTGCCTAGGTCGGCGGTTCTATGGACAGGGCGTCGATCTTCTCCATGAGCATGTGAATCACCAATGTTCTTGTCGATGCCTTGGTCGGCAACTCTTTGAACAAGAAAACATTCGCCTTCATGTAGAGCCATTTGATAAACCATAGCTCTGATACCACCTGATGCAGTTTCACATGCAATCAAATGGCTCAAGAACGATTAGTAATCAATGACGATAAAAAGAACCACAAAGGTTCAAGAACATTGTTCTTTTTTTTTTCAATAATCAACATAAACTAACTAACAATAAACTCTAGACCCTAATTTATAGACTAGGAAATAAAAAGATAAAATAGGAATTTGAATTTTAAATAAATAAAAGATATGCATGATCCTGCATCAGGATGAGGGATCTTTTGATTTAGCAGGTGACTTGTCTTTCTTTTTGTCTGATTTCTTCTTTTTCCGTAATTCTTCTTTTTCTTCACATCTTCCTTTTTCTTCGCCTCTGCTAACTCTTTCTGTTTCTCAATCATGTTAACAATATCCAACATCTCTCGCTTTCTTTTCCATGCTCATTCGACTTCCCTTTGAAATAACACGTCTTCTTCCAGATTCACATTACCAGCCCCGACATGTATTCTGTTAGCATTTAACACGTTCAATTCTGACAATCCGAACATGAATACATCCATAGGATCAAGAATTCTGATGTCTTCATTTGAGTTAGATCTGATCACTGCTTCGCCAGTTTAGCTATCGTAAAACCATTTCTTGAAGTTGTTAAGAGAAATAGGGACTTCTGGTGGAAGCTTGATTCGGGTAACAACTTTTGCAGGGTTTATCACCCATATCACCTTCCCTTTACCAGTAACTTGATCTTTTGTGGTTTTAGAGACCCTTCGATGTGGGCGCTGCGACTTGAAAACCTCGAAGCCTCGATTGCATTCTTTGGCGATGAAACGTTCAAAATCCACACCAATGCTGCTTCGGTCTGGGTTCAACAGAGCCAATCTTCCAAGCTCTCAAATATCCCATCTGGGAAGTGTTTGCAGATCGAAACCAGTCTTGAAGTATTGAATCACCCCCACCATGTCGTTTTACAACAAACATCCCTCTGAAATTGCTATACATCTAGCTTATAATTTTATCAGTAACTTCTGTCTTTTCGATAGCAATTACCTGATAAAAGTATGGTAGCTTCTCACATTCTTTCTTAAACCATTCAGGATGTTGTGGTTTGAATTCCTCTCCATCTTCCAACTCATACAACACATCATCCTCTAAACCCTACTCAATAAACTTGAGGGCATTTCATCCCTATCGACCTCTTCCTCATCGCTTTTATCACCTTCTGTAACCTTCTTTGTAGATTCGAGACGTCTTTTCTTTATTTCTGCCTCTTCAGCTTTCCTTTTTGCTTCGTCTTCTTTAAATTTCTCATAGTAAAAAACTTCAGCAATTGAGAATATCGGTTCCATGTTTATCTTTGAACAAACCTCCTTTAGAATTTTGTACAACATCTCCATTCCATGTTGTTGAAACCTTACGAACCTCGTCTGTTCTGATACATATGCGTGAAGCTCCTTGTTTTTCTTTCTTTGTTCTTTCAATTTGTCTCTCAGCACATTTTTATCATTTATTTGGTGCTTGAGGAAACAAAATTATCTAGCTGGGACTGCCACGATATCTTTTACCAATTTGTCGTATAGTTCCTGAAAAGGGCAAACTCTTTGAGGAATAGCAGCAGGCTGTGTTATTCTTGTAGGTTTCGCTTGAACATGCTTGGATGAGCTTCCTTCAGTTTTCTTTTTCTTTGGTGGTGGTGTTTTGCTGGGAGTTGCCTCGTTTGGATCGACTATCAGGTTTTCAACAAAGTCGTCGAGTCTTTCTACTTCTTCTGGTACCACCACGGGAGTCTCAGACTCAGTCATCTCACGCCTTGACCGTTTCTTTTCACGTTTTTCTCTTTCTTCCATAGCGTGAATTTCGTGCAGGTGCTCGATGTGTTCTCTGTTAGCTTGGGTATCAGCAGCTCTGAAACTGTCACACCCCCAAAATACCACCTAGGGAATGTCCCTGTTAGGCGTGTGACGTACCAACGACGAGCCACTAATTACCTTGAACC
Source organism: Helianthus tuberosus (assembly GCA_030545235.1). Lineage (NCBI taxonomy): Eukaryota > Viridiplantae > Streptophyta > Magnoliopsida > Asterales > Asteraceae > Helianthus > Helianthus tuberosus. Next base: position 6,348,600 of record JARYGA010059718.1, on the reverse strand, counting down.
CATACAAGTTTCAAAATAAAATCCTCTATTATTAAAGAGAAATACCATTAACAAGTTTAAATGAAAACCAACATGTTCAGCGGAAGCAAATAGTAAACCAATGTTAAACTGTTTCAAAAACCAAAGTATGATATCAATAGTTCAATCACATGAATCTCTCCAGTCGACCCATGACCACTCCAACTACTACAAACAGGAAGTTCCCAAATCCAAGAGATCTAACGACCTGCGAGCATGCAACAAGTGTATCAGACAAGGCTGGTGAGTTCATAGTTTTACAAAAACGTTGGTTACCAAGTGTTTAGTTTAATCCGTTGAATTTAATTCCGAAAGTAATGTTGATAATATCTCGATACTGAATAAGACGACTCCTGATGTATGTTTTGCCCTTTCCCCAGTGCTCCTATCAAAGCACTGGGCCCGACTGGGTAATTAGTTCACAACCGTCCTCCCCGGTACGACGTGAGGGTGCCAAACCTAAGTAGCGCTACCAACTAATACCCCGCTACCACCCACGATAGCAAGAGATGGGACTTAAGAGATAGAGAGTGAGAATATTATCCAACATCCCAGTCTTACCCAAAAGATTTATCCCTCCCCGGGATACCCACTGACTGTCCCAAACCACCTGGATGCATGCTCAAAAGTAATGAACTCACCTTTGATTTGCTCGGTAGGTTTAATTTCTTGTTCGTACTAAATCAAGTGTGTCCTATTCCAATTATTGACAACAGTTAGGACCTCACTCAACGTTTAGCACCATGCTTATCACATAACATTCATCATGTATTTCAGTAATTCTTGCAGTAAGCAGCCACAGTTTCATAAACAACACTTAAATGAATAGTCACTCTATATCAACTACCATTGAATAAATAACATTCAACATTAAGCAGCATATGAACAGAAAAGAATGGCCATATGGCCCAGCCATATGTAATTCGGTCGGCTTGAGGCCCTACGGAAAAATCCAGCAGGTTGCGGCCCAAACTGGACTGAGTTGTCCTGGGCTGCTTGTGCCCGAGCCCCTTAGTAGCCCTACTCTACCTCACCTGTCAGTCATGTTCGCCCCACTAGAGGTGCCAACCAACTTTCATGGCCCAATACTTTTATTCTAAAGCATATTAATAACTTGTATAAACTATTAGCCCATTACTTATGCACATGTATTATCAAGCATTCAATATCAAACTTACATGTGCCACTCACAACAGTTTCTCAATTAAAGCATTTGGCTAGTTCTGACACCTATTCAGGAGTGCACATGATCACAATACTTCACATCATCATTGCTATTAATAAGACTAGCAACAATGGCCGACCACTGTTATTGTTTTCATGCCATCATTGGACCGATTTTTTTATAGTGGAATACCAATTCATGCACATGATGCCTACATCTAACACATATATAACCGATCACAGTTATCATGTCACGTCCAATTATGTTTCAGCTTGATCAGAACCTTATTCATTGATTAACCAGGAGCACTTAACATATTATATCCTAACAATTACTTATTCACTGACAATCACAAGCACTTATGCACACAATGGCCGACACTCAAAATATGATCCTTATCCAATTGACTGTATTTCAAAACATCTCATATGCAACTGTTAAACTATATTAACATCCTATCCTACCCTTCGAAACAGGTTTGTGAACATCAACCCACCACACCCTATTGTGCAAAACCCTAATTATTAATATTAATATTAATATTTCTAACAATTGTGAACTCGATGCGTACAAGATCATGAGTGGACCCTTACGTCTTTCTATTGACATGCACAATCAGTTTCATGAATATAATCCATACAAGAAATCAGGCACCTCATCATATCATTTAACACAAAAACCGTACAAGAAATCATACAAGAAATCCTGAATAATAGCATGGTAACTAACCGAGGAGGGATGAGTGTGCAAGACGGCTAGAACGAGGGAAAGATGGTGTCGTTCAATGGAGGCGGTGTGTGTGACAAGGCTGCCGTCAAGGTGATGAAAGGAACTAGGGTTTAGATAATCTCATGTGTTATGCAAGTTATGGTAATACACACACCGAACCTGTATGTGTATGCGTTACCTTGTGAGTCGGGCCCATCACATGGGACTTCGTTTTGGGCCGAAGGTAAAGGCACAAGAGTGTGGATGCTTTGTGTGACCGAGTGACCCAGTTCAGATTGTGCATCCATGACAAGTGTGCGATCGTTCTATATGTGGCTCAGTTTAGACCCGTGCCCAAAGGAGGTGTATGGCGAGCTGAAGGTGCATGGGTTGATTAGTGCATAAGTTGATTACATTTATACAACCCAACAGTTTGGAGCTATAGAGTCATCATCTAATACCCAGTAATCTGCCTAGATCACCAACATAATGAGTCACATAATTCCAGGCCCAATCAAGCTAACCGTATAGTCCACTATTGCATAACTCAACCCAATTCATCAAACAGTTTCATATTCAGGTAATCAAACGCTTTACTCAGCTAATTTTAGTCATTGAAACATATACACATAATTACAATGCACGACAATCACTGAAAGGACCTAGTGCAAGACTTTCAAAAGTACGAGTTGTTACATCATCCCCAACTTAAAAGAAATTTCATCCAGAAATTTGAAAAGCAGCTAGGAGAGGAGTGAAGTGATATATCAGGATTGCTGTGGGTTTTCCTCGGGTGCCACAGAAACTGTCTGTATAAGCCCGGTGTTCACCACTGTCTTGTTTCAGGTCATGGAACTCATTTTCAAGTGCCCCCTGCTCGTGACGAGGACAAAATTCTGTCATCATGAGAGCTCTAAGTTCCTCCCATGTCTGACCCAAAGCAAGATCAGCACCTCTATCTCTCATTACCCCATTCCACCAGGTAAGAGCCATCTTTTGGAATACACTCCAAGCAAACTCGACCTTACGGTTGTTCGGACACTGAACATGGCGAAAGGTTCTCTCAAGACTCTCAAACCACAGTAGGAGCCTAGTTGCTCCTTCAGAACCACTAAACTTGAGCGGTTTAGCCGAGTTAAAACTTTTAAAGTTGCACAGAGCAGGTGCATTAACATTGTTATTGTTGGCTTGGTTTATTTGAGTTATGAGATCCGGTAGCATAGCAGCCATCTGCTGTGCTATAATAGCTGCCAGTTCGGCATCAGGTTGTTGAACGTTACGTCGAAGAGGCATTCTAAAAGAGGAAACATGAGAGAAAATGAGTGAGATGGTGTGATGAAAATGAGATTTCATAAATATCAACAAAATGTAAGGATGGTGGTCATTTGTTTGTTACCATAAAGCAAACAAACGACACATAGTGACAAATCAAAGTAAATAGGTCACAATAATGTATCGCCGAAGACATGCTCGCCTATAAGTGAATACTCACCCCAAAAGTTCCCAGGTAAGAGTGACTGGTCCAATACTGTGGATTTGTACGAACACTCTAGCCTTAGACAGAAAACTCAGGGTACAGGCATTCACTCTTCCAGTTTGCACGTGTTCACATTATTTAGACCCAAACTTTGACGAGATTTTGAAAATTTGGATGGTACAAAACCAAAAGAAATCATCTAAGGATAGATGATTGATTTCAAAATTATTTTGGAAAGTTGTGTTCATGTTTTGGTAATCACCTAAGGATAGGTGACGGGTATTGTTTTAAAATCTAAACACAAGTAAACTTGTGTTAGGGTTCTAGAAAGTTATAGTCTAGGTCAAAGCATTACTAATAACCTAATTCCCTATAACCATTGGCTCTGATACTAACTCTTCTGTCACACCCCGGCCGCATTAAAAGAACGAAACCGCGGCGGAAACGCCGGGGAGTGATGCGACAGAATTATTGTTTCAACAACCATGGAAATTAAAGTTTTGTATTATTGAATAAAGAGTTTACATTGTCTTTGAGTTCAAATTAAAATAACATAATTAACAGTCTTTTAAGTCACTAAGGCCCGAGTCCGCCTAAGTGAAGCACAAACATCTTTGAGTTCAACTTTTGGCTTTCATGTTTATTGAGATGACGCAACCCGTTTGTAGAATTTGTCAGTTTTAGTTACCACATTCTTAACAGGTTCAGATTTGACTTTTGCGTTCTCATTTTTCAAAATTTTCTCAACAACCATTGGAGCTTTTCCTTTTGGATCAACTTTCTTTTTCTGTCTTTCAACAGCTTCAGTCTTAGGCTTCAAGTTGGTACACTTTCGTGCAATATGTCCAACTTGATTGCATTTAAAGCATGTTCGGGTGTCAACTACCCGACTTGTGCCTTCAGACTGAGGCTGTGAGGCCTTCTTCTCAAAGAACTCTTTATTTGATTTTGAAAAAATCTCAGATTCTTCATCAGAAAGTGAACTTGAACTATTCACAAACACCTTTTTCTCAGCAAACTTCTTGTTTTGAACATTCTTTTTCTGATAATTCTTACCACCCTGATAACCACCCGACCATCTGTTTCGATTGTTGTTATAAAAACGCATAACAAATTTCTTGTAGTAAGCTTTATCTGTGACAACCCTCACCAAACCAGGTATCGGTACGAATTAATTAATATTTAATTACTGCTTAATCTCTATGCTTGCTTACAACTGTGATTAAACTGCTTACTGATTTCTGATACATACATGTTCATGCATCATACTTTATTACTGTCACTCTATTATTTACACACAAACCTTAGTGACAACCTTGATGCACAAAAGCACAGTGAGCACACTATACGGGATACCCAGTAAACATGCTGACATAGCCAACATCAGACAGATTACTGTCTCTAAGGCCAGTATGAGCCGGGAATAGTTTACTACACTAGTAGTGAGTGTAGGGAGGTGAGGATTGTAGAACTGCGTCACTAGGTGATAGTTATAGTGACTGGATGTGCCTAAAACATGTGATAACTATAAAATTCTGCACTTTGTCACAAAACTCAGCATTTTAAATTACTAAAAAAAATGCAAAAACATGGCAGAACGGTCCTGTATATTTTCCTAAGTGCCGGGAATAATTTGTGTTGCAAAAATATATATAAAAGACCCTCTGTGGAATAATTAAACACTTTAACGGGACAGTACCTAACCGGGTAACCGGACATTAGCCGGAACACTAAATTTTGTCAATGACATTGTTTCACTAATTATGGCTTGTCATGATCCCCGTATACCATAACACCCACTATTTTCCCTACTAACTAGTATATGGAATTATATACTTGCTATCTAACTAATACTTGCCATTTAGTTACAAACTTTGCAAATAGACCCCCCTCCCCCCAACAGATTTTTGGTCCTTGTGAACCCACCATATCAACCTTCCATACTTCAAATATATGTATTGATTTTATGGCAATTGTTTATTGGATTTTTACTTGTGTATCTAAACATAATATATGAGTGATCTTATAAGGACATGGCACTAGATTTATCATCATTCACTTAGATCACTCTCGCTCATCACTCTCCTTTCTCTCTCATTCGGTTCCCCTATGACCGAAACCCATCACCACCACTTCATTCATCTATCTCTTCCATTAACAAGTGCATTCCAAGCTTGAAGGTGAATCTATGGAGGTTGCCTCTTGAAGGGCTTCAAAGGAGCTTGTTTCAAGACTTTTCACCATCTTTTTCTTACCAACTTTGCACTAGATTCATCCCTAGCTATAAGCTAGTAGTAAGTCCTTTGTTACACTCTTGTTAATCTTGTTTCATCTCGTTTCTATGATAAAAGGGTGTAGTATGTTTAAAATCACTAAAGTGTCAAGAACAAATAGATAAGTATAAAAGTTTACTTATGATTGATACATAAAGATGAAAATTTGTTGGTTTAAGGTTCGTTAATGCATATATGATGTTTGATCGTCCAACTTTTGATAAACCCGTTGTTCGGACACTTGTTAATACGTTTTAGTAACATTTAAACCACAAAACAGCAAGCTGAGTAATGATTTCAGCCGACTTCAACCGGCTGTAAACAGATCATAATAAGTCGAAAAACGGATTTTCTGAAGCCTAAATTATGTATTTTCGAAAAACTGATCAAATGGAATTGGAATCGTAATTTTTCGAGGTGGTTTACTATTTCTAAGTATCGTTTTCTAACAGCAGCTCAAGCGGTATTTTTCCTGCTGAAAAGTGTGTTGTATTCGGAGACATAACTTGAAAACTGAGTAGAGTTAGCTCATGGAATTTTTACTGTAGAGGGTCACTGTTGTCGCCGTAATTCTCCCACTGGAATTTCGTCAATCAGACTTACGATTAATTTTTAATGAATTATTTCATAGACTGCAGTCAGAAAGTGACAATTCTGATTTCAGTCCGGTAAACGATTTTCTGTAAATTACTGATAATGAACTGGACCACGATATTTTTACACAATAATTTTTGGGTTGATTAAGATGTTCTGTAAAAATTTGGGAATTTTTGGAATAAGTTAAGTATTTTATTTAATCATCCGAAAATAGTCCAGTTTTTCATATATTGAAACTGAAACGACAAAGGTAGTATTTTGCGTGTCAAAACGTAAGGGATGATTGTTGATGATCATGGTTTGATTTCAAAAGAAAAAGATGTGCGTATTAGCACGGGCACCCCCGTTTTTAGGGGAAACTCTGGCGAATATTTCTAAAAATCCCAAGACTTAGAAAAATTATTTTTCTAACATGTATGTTTAACTTTATTCCTCGGAAGTAAACTTCGCCGCGAGTATTGTTACAAAGTTTCAAAGTATCGGAGATGGGTTTTCATAAATAAAAGCGGATGAATATATTTTGGGATAAATATATTATTTTGTCAAAGATGTTAAATATATTTTACAAGTGGGACTTAACAATATATATCCGAACTACCAAAATACATGTATGAATACCCCATCCTTGGGAAGGAATCTATTTTTTTTTACATTAATTAAGAAGTATAAACACGAAATAGTTGTCTAACTATTTCCCAAGAACGTTAAACTTTAAGCCAAGACGCGGCCGTTCGTCTAATAGATATTAGCACGTTGTAGGTTGTCGTGTTGCAGACCGAGTTTGAGTTGCTGTTATCGAGGACGCATTACAGTGAGTTCATGTCCCCCTTTTCTCTTAACTGTTTTCAGTTCTTTTTAACCGCGGGGGTGAAATACATGTTACTATGATTACGAACTTTTACTTACATGGTATGAATAGCGTAAGGAGGGTTACTACTTAGATCATGTGAGTGAGTAGGCGCAACTTGAGGCCATTAATCCTCGTTATAGGACCGAGGGACATTAGTGATAGATCTATTTGGGTGTAGCGAGCCCCACTCATGAGTCCGCTGAGTGGACCATGTGGTGACTAAGTGCTCGACACACAAATCCGCTAGGTTTGAGTCTTCCTACTGCACTTCACACATATCAATGGCCTTGCAAACCATTGGTGATCTCTTTATTTCCTTATTTGCTACATATCAGGGATTTTTATACTTACAAAGGTTTTACATACTCACTTACACATGAACTCGCTCAACATTATTGTTGATTTTTCCAACTTACATGTATTTTAGGGAACTAAGGATCTGGCACGGTATGCTACGTTTTCATGCTGCGTAAAGAGTTAAGAGGTCATCCAAGTTTAGGGGTTGTGGCTTTTACCTGGACGAGTCACAGTTCTTAAACTACGTCTATTTTAAGTTTGTGGTTGTGTCTTTCAAACAATGTTTTTTATGTTATTAGGTTGTAATTTCCGTTGCATGTGTTAACGCCTTATGACAATGTTGTGGTATTTTAGTTTTCAAACTTAAATCAATGGATGATCTGCATGGTTTTATTTTCATATAGCTTTGATGTGATGAAGCTATGGTATTAAGAAGTCACACCAAATAAACCCACGCTTCCGCAAAGCCAGGGTGTGACAGCTTGGTATCAGAGCTCTGATCATAGCGAACTAGGATTTTTTTTCTCTCGAGTCTAGACTATGATCACTAGGGCTCTCACGAAAACAATTTTACATTGCATACCACCTAAGTCCAGATCCAAAACTTTTTTACAAACAAAGTTGAGCACATTTTATTTGTTAGTTATAGGCTCAGTCTGGGAGGCTGAGGCTCGGTCTGGGAGGCTGAGGAAGTAGGCTATTGGGACTAGGAAGAACAGTCCGAAAGGCTGGGAAGGTAGTTTGAGAGACTAGGAGATTCAGTCTGGGAGGCTGGGAGGCTAGTGGGACTAGGAGAACTATATGATTGCTTATTGGTGACTAATATGTTTATTTGACTATATGATTGATTATTTGTGCATATGTGTGTTTATATTACAAAATGTCATGCCATGTGTGTTTATATTACAAAATGTCATGCCTTCATCAGATACTGGAGAGTCGGACACTACAGATCCCATGGCCATTGTATCAGGCGACATAGTTTCATCGGAGCACGAGGTGTACATTTCCGATACTACCACCACAGACGATGACGACTTTCAGCCCTTTGCGCTGCCTGATGTCGTAGCAGAGCCTGCTGATGGCCATCTTGTTGGGGATTTGCCACTCGCGGTGATCCCTGCCCCTGATCCCCTTGCCGCGTATCCCGTTGTTGATATGCCCCCCCAAAGTTGTTTTTGCTGACGCTCCTGCAGAGGAGGCTCATGCCCATTCACCTGTCCCAGACTCATTTGAGTCTGTGGCGTCTGCATCTTTGCATACACAGGGAGTGCAGCACCACTCACACGACGCCGACCCTGATATGGCGTCATCAGCTGCACCAGTTCCCGCACACAGCTTTGAGTTTGATCGCGATATTGAGGATGATTCTGTTTTTCCACCTGGTTTTGATCCAGACCATGACATTGAGTTCATACACTTAGACCAACCCTTGGAGGATCCTGTAGCCCCTGTCGACCCTATGTTTGTTGATCCAGCTGATTTTGAGATGGAGTTTGTTAATCCGGAGCCGACTGTGGCCCCTGAGCCAGGCGTTGCTCCTAACCCCGCATTGGAACATGACCCTGTTCATGCCGATGCACCTGCTGTTGCTCCTTGATTGATCATCTGCTTGGACGAGAGGAAATTGGGGTAACTGTGCAAGACAATTTATTATTACGGGGGCCTACGTAATAACGGCTTGTAGTGCACAGAAATCCTGGTGGACTCTGCGGGTCACGCTAATGAAAACCAATGTAGCAGGAAATAACTAAAACATGAATGACCAGGGCGATGTAGCCTCGAGTTCATTCTATTGCAAGCAACAAGCCAAATTGGCAAGCCTATGTGAAGGCTCAGAAATTTATTTCCCCACTCATATATTGAGTATATTTACGTGTGAAATTGGGTGATTACATGATGGCTTATGGTGCTATGTATCTCATAGACAATTGAAATGTTGTCTAACCCGCTTCATACCACTTCGACAGAAGAGAATGCCACCCAGACGTGTCACAGACACCAGTACACTGCCAAGGACAGAAGCCGAGCTGCAAGAACGTATCTCACAGGCTAATGCATGACATGAAGCCCTCCGCTCTAAGCACAACGATGGCATTACTGGAAATGACCCTCCAACTGGCTGCACCTATAAGCAGTTCCTGAACTGCAAGCCTTTGAACTTTGATGGAACAGGAGGCGCCGTTGCATTTGTTCGTTGGTCTGAAAAGATTGACTCCATTCTAAGAATGAGTAACTGTTCGCCCCAACAGAGTGTTACCTATATCTCGGGGTTATTTCTAGATGGCACACTCTCATGGTGGAACCTTCAGGTTCAGACCCTTGGCACAGATGCTGCTTATGCACTGAGCTGGGACGAGCTCAAAGAAATGATGGAGAAGAAATACTGTTCTAGGGCTGGAATCCAGAAGCTTGAGGTGGAGTTCTGGAATTTGAAAATGGACGGACCGAAGATTCCTGAAAACATCCAGCGATCTCATTATATGTAACGTTGATTGATTGTTTATGTTCTATAACATGAGATGTTATGTGGTTGAATTATTTATAACATGAGATGTTATGTGTTGATATTGTTGAATACATACGTACATTTTACTTATCATGACCTAACCTACGTGAAACATCTTTTAGAAGATGCCACCCAGATGCGAAATGCGCATGCCCACCTCAGAGGCGGAACTTCAAGAGATAATTGCCGCAGCTATAGCACAGCACGAGGCCCTGCGCTCTGAACCTAGCAGAGGTACCTCAGAAAATAACGGTTGTCCCTACTGGCACTTCCTCAACTACGAGCCTCCGAAGTTCGACGGCACTGGAGGTGCCATAGCTTTTGCGAAATGGATTGAAAGTATGGATTCTATCTTTCGAATGAGCGGTTGTACGCCAGAACAATAAGTTCCATACGTTTCTGAGTTGTTTCAAGATGGAGCTCGACTATGGTGGACCCTTCAGGTTCAAATAATGGGCGGAACCGCAGTATATGCATTATCATGGGATGAACTGAAGGGAATGATGCATAAGAAGTATTGCTCCCAAGCGGAAACCCAGAAGTTGGAAGGGGAATTCCAGAGCCTGATGATGGAAGGTCCAAAAATGTTGGGATACATGCAAAGATTTCATGACTTGGCACGAGTTGTTCCACACTTAGCGGAACCAGAAATGAGGAAATTGGGACAGTTCATTTGGGAACTGGCACCTCAAGTCTTGAGCTTGATGACAGCATCTACGCCACCAACAACTATTGCTGCAAGTAAGATGGGTTTGGCACTCGTTACGGAAGCAATTAGACTAGAAAAACTTGCAAACCCCGACAGGAAGAAGGAGACTCAGGTAGAGTCGTCTGGAGAGAACAAAAGGAAGCTCACCAAAGATACCCGAACGAATAATGAGAACAAAAGAAAGGGTTATATGGGCACTCTGCCCAAGTGTAACACCTGCCAGCGTCATCATTCTGGCCGGTGTGGGCCAAAAGTATGTGAAGCTTGTGGAAAGGTTGGCCACTTGAAGGATTCTTGCTAGGCTAGTGCTGGCCGGGGAGGCCAAGGAGGTCTTGGTAATCGGAACAACAATCGAGGAGGCAACGGAAATGGAAACCGTGGAAATGTTGCGAATCAAGCTGGGAATGGGAATGGCCGAGGGCCAGGATGCTTTAACTGTGGGAAAATTGGGTACTCCAAGAAGGAAAGCCCGAAGCTGAATCAAGCCCGTGAAAGAGTGTTTAATATCGGCGCAAGGGAAGCGCGCCAGGATCCCAACGTTGCTACTGGTACGTTCCCTGTAAACCAACGCTTTGCATCTGTTCTGTTTGATACTAGTGCCGATTATAGCTTTGTATCGTTAGAATTTAAGAATATACTTGGGTTGACACCTAGTAAGTTAGACGTTCCATACTCGATTGAATTAGCAAATGGGAAACTAGTTGAGACCAGTGATGTGGTCCAAGGATGTGTGATTGAACTAGGAGGGCACGAGTTTACGCTAGACTTACTACCTGTCGAGTTGGGAAGCTTTGATGTGGTAGTGGGAATGGATTGGCTATCAAGTAACAAGCCGAGATCGATTGCCATGAGAAGACCATCCGCATCCCACTGACGGATGAAGAAACGATCGTAGTGCACATGGAGAAGCATGATACGTCGTTGAGGTTTATTGGCTGCCTGAAAGCTAGAAAGTGCTTGAAGAAAGGATGTGTTGCATTCTTAGCACACATCGTGGATAAGGAAGCTGCTGAACCGAAGATCGAAGACATTCCAGTCGTCAAGGAATATCCGGAAGTCTTGACAGAAGACTTGCCAGGATTACCACCTCAAAGGCAAGTCGAGTTCTACATTGATTTGGTTCCAGGCGCCGCGCCTGTAGCTAGGGCACCTTATAGACTTGCACCGCCTGAGAGGCAGGAATTGTCGACACAACTTCAAGAGTTGCTAGACAAAGGATTCATCAGACCAAGCTTCTCACCTTGGGGAGCTCCGGTCCTGTTTGTTAAGAAGAAAGACGGTAGTTTTCGTATGTGCATCGACTACCGGGGGTTGAACAAGTTGACTATCAAGAATAGGTATCCCCTGTCAAGGATCAATGACTTATTCGATCAGCTCCAAGGTTCAAGCTTTTACTCTAAGATCGATCTTCGATCTGGGTACCATCAGCTAAGGATACAAGAGGAAAGTATTCCGAGAACAGCCTTTAGGACTCGGTATGGACACTACGAGTTCCTAGTTATGCCGTTTGGGCTGACCAACGCACCTGCAGTTTTTATGGATTTAATGAACCGAGTATGCAAGCCGTATCTCGACAAGTTCATAATTGTGTTCATCGATGACATCTTACTCTACTCGAAGACGAAGAATGAACATGAACAGCACTTAAGAGCTATTCTAGAGCTACCTAAGAAGGAGAAATTATACGCCAAGCTCTCGAAGTGTGAGTTCTGGCTACGTGAAGTCCAGTTTCTTGGACATGTGGTGAATGGAAATGGAATCCATGTTGATCCCACCAAGATCGAGGCGATCAAGAGTTGGGAGACTCTAAAGACGCCAACCGAGATTCGACAGTTCTTGGGTTTGGCTCGTTATTATTGAAGATTCATTGAGGATTTTTCTAAAATCGCTCAACCTCTTACCGCGCTCACACAGAAGGATAAGAAGTTTGATTAGGGAATCAAACAGGAAGAAGCATTCCAGTTACTGAAAGACAAGCTTTGCAATGCGCCGATCTTAGCGCTACCAGAAGGAACTGATGATTTCGTGGTATACTGTGATGCCTCGCTTCAAGGATTGGGTTGCGTGTTGATGCAACGCCAGAAAGTTATAGCTTACGCTTCACGCCAATTGAAAGTTCATGAGAAGTACTATACCACACATGATCTAGAGCTAGGCGCAGTGGTATTTGCGTTGAAAATTTGGAGACATTATTTGTATGGTACAAAGTGTACAATCTTCACAGATCATAAGAGTCTGCAGCACATATTCGACCAGAAAGAGCTGAATATGAGGCAAAGACGTTGGGTCGAATTACTGAATGATTATGATTGCGAAATCAAGTACCATCCAGGGAAAGCGAATGTGGTCGCTGATGCCCTGAGTCGAAAAGAAAGAATCAAGCCCATAAGGGTTAGGGCTTTATAAATGATTATCCCAACAGATCTTTCTCTACGAAATCGTGCCGCGCGGAAAGAAGCTCTTAAGGAAAGAAATATTGAAGATGAGTATCTCCGTGGGATGGAGAAGCAGTTGGTGCCAAACGAGGAAGGGACGTTATGTTTTATGAAAAGGATTTGGGTTCCTCTGTTTAGTTGTTTGAGAAAAGTTATTTTTGATGAGGCACACAAATCACGGTACTCTATTCATCCCGGGGCGGATAAAATGTACCAAGATCTTAAGGATTATTATTGGTGGCCTAGGATGAAAGGCGATGTTGCTGTTTATGTTAGCAACTGTTTAACATGCGCCAAGGTAAAAGCTGAATATCAGAAGCCTTCAGGACTTCTACAGCAACCTGAGATTCCCAAGTGGAAATGGGAACAAATTTCAATTGACTTTATAACGAAACTGCCCAAGACGCCCAGAGGCCATGATATGATTTGGGTGATAGTTGACCGCCTAACAAAGTCCGCACATTTCTTACCAATCAAAGAAAAGGACAACACTAGTAAACTGGCAGAAATATACATGCGAGAGATTGTTGCACGTCATGGAGTGCCTCTCTCGATCATCTCTGATAGAGATGGACGTTTCATATCAAGGATTTGGCAATCCTTTCAAGAAGCTTTTAGCTCACAGTTAAATCTGAGCACTGCATTTCACCCACAGACTGATGGGAAAAGTGAAAGAACTATTCAGACATTGGAGGATATGCTGAGAGCATGTGTAATGGATCTTGGTGGTAGCTGGGATAAACATTTACCATTGGTCGAATTTTCATACAACAACAGCTACCACACGAGCATTGGAGCCGCGCCATTTGAAGCTCTTTATGGACGCAAATGTTGATCACCCTTATGCTGGGCTGATGTGGGTGGTAGACAACTCATTGGTCCAGAAATAGTCCAAGAGACTACAGACAAGATCGCACAAATTCGAAAACGCATCGAGGCGGCTCGCCACCGACAGAAAGCCTATGCAGATCCAAAGCGGAAATCCTTGGAATTTCAAGTTGGAGATATGGTTTTATTGAAAGTTTCACCCTGGAAGGGTGTGGCACGCTTCGGAAAGCGTGGGAAGTTGAATCCGCGTTACATTGGTCCTTTCAGAATTCTGCAAAGGATTGGGCTTGTAGCCTACAAGTTGGACCTACCTGCTAAACTCCATGGTGTTCACGATACATTCCACGTATCCAATTTAAGAAAGAGTCCAACACAAGATACAGTGATCATTCCTGCTGACGAAGTACATATCGACGACACGCTCCACTTCACTGAAGAACCTGTTGAGGTCACGGATTAGAAAGTTAAAAAATCGCGCGGGAGCAGTGTCAAACTCGTCAAAGTTCGTTGGAATGCTAGGCATGGACCTGAATTCACGTGGGAATGTGAGGACCGTATGAAGGAGAAGTACCCCCATTTATTTCCTAAGAACCCTGCATTTAGAAGCAGAACTTAAATTTCGGGATGAAATTTCTTTAACGCGGGGAGAATGTGACAACCCTCACCAAACCAGGTATCCGTACAAATTAATTAATATTTAATTACTGCTTAATCTCTGTGCTTCCTTACAACTGTGATTAAACTACTTACTAATTTCTGATACATACATGTTCATGCATCATACTTTATTACTGTCACTCTATTATTTACACACAAACCTTAGTGACAACCTTAATGCACAAAAGCACAGTGAGCACACTATACGGGATACCCAGTAAACATGCTGACATAGCCAGCATCAGACAGATTACTGTCTCTAAGGCCAGTGTGAGCCGGGAATAGTTTACTACACTAGTAGTGAGTGTAGGGAGGTGAGGATTGTAGAACTGCGTCACTAGGTGATAGTTATAGTGACCGGATGTGCCTAAAACATGTGATAACTATAAAATTCTGCACTTTGTCAAAAAACTCAGCATTTTAAATGACTAAAAAAATGCAAAAACATGGCAGAACGGTCCTGTATATTTTCCTAAGTGCCGGGAATAATTTATGTTGCAAAAATATATATAAAAGACCCTCTGTGGAATAATTAAACACTTTAACGGGACAGTACCTAACCGGGTAACCGGACATTACCCGGAACACTAAATTTTGTCAATGACATTGTTTCACTAATTATGGCTTGTCATGATCCCCGTATACCATAACACCCACTATTTTCCCTACTAACTAGTATATGGAATTATATACTTGCTATCTAACTAATACTTGCCATTTAGTTACAAACTTTGCAAATAGACCCCCCCCCCCAACCGATTTTTGGTCCTTGTGGACCCACCATATCAACCTTCCATACTTCAAATATATGTATTGATTTTATGGCAATTTTTTATTGGATTTTTACTTGTGTATCTAAACATAATATATGAGTGATCTTATAAGGACATGGCACTAGATTTATCATCATTCACTTAGATCACTCTCTCTCGTCACTCTCCTTTCTCTCTCATTCGGTTCCCCTATGACCGAAACCCATCACCACCACTTGATTCATCCATCTCTTCCATTAACAAGTGCATTCCAAGCTTGAAGGTGAATCTATGGAGGTTGCCTCTTGAAGGGTTTCAAAGGAGCTTGTTTCAAGACTTTTCACCATCTTTTTCTTACCAACTTTGCACTAGATTCATCCCTAGCTATAAGCTAGTAGTAAGTCCTTTGTTACACTCTTGTTAATCTTGTATAATCTCGTTTCTATGATAAAAGGGTGTAGTATGTTTAAAATCACTAAAGTGTCAAGAACAAATAGATAAATATAAAAGTTTACTTATGGTTGATACATAAAGATGAAAACTTGTTGGTTTAAGGTTGGTTAATGCATATATGATGTTTGATCATCCAACTTTTGATAAACCCGTTGTTCGGACACTTGTTAATACGTTTTAGTAACATTTAAACCACAAAACAGCAAGCTGAGTAATGATTTCAGCCGACTTCAACCGGCTGTAAACAGATCATAATAAGTCGAAAAATGGATTTTATGAAGCCTAAATTATGTATTTTTGAAAAACTGATCAAATGGAATTGGAATCGTAATTTTTTGAGGTCGTTTACTATTTTTAAAGTGTCATTTTCTAACAGCAGCTCAAGCTGTATTTTTCCTGCTGAAAAGTGTGTTGTATTCGGAGACATAACTTGAAAACTGAGTAGAGTTAGCTCATGGAATTTTTACTGTGGAGGGTCACTGTTGTCGCCGTAATTCTCCCACTGGAATTTCGTCAATCGGACTTACGATTAATTTTTAATGAATTATTTCATAGACTGCAGTCAGAAAGTGACAATTCTGATTTCAGTCCGGTAAACGATTTTCTATAAATTACTGATAATGAACTGGACCCCGATATTTTTACACAATAATTTTTGGGTAGATTAAGATGTTCTGTAAAAATTTGGGAATTTTTGGAATAAGTTAAGTATTTTATTTAATCATCCGAAAACAGTCCAGTTTTTCATATATTGAAACCGAAAGGACAAAGGTAGTATTTTGCGTGTCAAAACGTAAGGGATGATTGTTGATGATCATGGTTTGATTTCAAAAGAAAAAGATGTGCGTATTAGCATGGGCACCCCCGTTTTTAGGGGAAACTCTGGCGAATTTTTCTAAAAATCCTAAGACTTAGAAAAATTATTTTTCTAACACGTATGTTTAACTTTATTCCTCGGAAGTAAACTTCGCCGCGAGTATTGTTACAAAGTTTCAAAGTATCGGAGATGGGTTTTCATAAATAAAAGCGGATGAATATATTTTGGGATAAATATATTATTTTGACAAAGATGTTAAATATATTTTACAAGTGGGACTTAACAATATATATCCGAACTACCAAAATACATGTATGAATACCCCATCCTTGGGAAGGAATCTATTTTTTTTACGTTAATTAAAAAGTATAAACACAAAATAGTTGTCTAACTCTTTCCTAAGAACGTTAAGCTTTAAGCCAAGGCACGACCGTTAGTCTAATAGATATTAGCACGTTGTAGGTTGTCGTGTTGCAGACCGAGTTTGAGTTGCTGTTATCGAGGACGCATTACAGTGAGTTCTTATCCCCCTTTTCTCTTAACTGTTTTCTGTTCTTTTTAACCGCAGGGGTGAAATACATGTTACTATGATTACGAACTTTTACTTACATGGTATGAATAGTGTAAGGAGGGTTACTACTTAGATCATGTAAGTGAGTAGGCGCAACTTGAGGCCATTAATCCTCGTTATAGGACCGAGGGACATTAGTGATAGATCTATTTGGGTGTAGCGAGCCCCACTCATGAGTCCGCTGAGTGGACCATGTGGTGACTAAGTGCCCGACACACAAATCCGCTAGGTTTGAGTCTTCCTACTGCACTTCACACATATCAATGGCCTTGGAAACCATTGGTGATCTCTTTATTTCCTTATTTGCTACATACCAGGGATTTTTATACTTACAAAGGTTTTACATACTCACTTACACATGAACTCACTCAACATTATTGTTGATTTTTCCAACTTACATGTATTTCAGGGAACTAAGGATCTGGCACGGTATGCTACGTTTTCACGCTGCGTAAAGAGTTATGAGGTCATCCAAGTTTAGGGGTTGTGGCTTTTACCTGGACGAGTCACAGTTCTTAAACTACGTCTATTTTAAGTTTGTGTTTGTGTCTTTCAAACAATGTTTTTATGTTATTAGGTTGTAATTTCCGTTGCACGTGTCAACGCCTTAAGACAATGTTGTGGTATTTTACTTTTCAAACTTAAATCAATGGATGATCTGCATGGTTTTATTTTCATATAGCTTTGATGTGATTAAGCTATGGTATTAAGAAGTCACACCAAATAAACACACGCTTCCGCAAAGCCAGGGTGTGACATTATCTTTTTCAAAATTCATTTGCCTCTTCGTCTGTTTTAGACCTTCAATCTCAGACAGATCAATTTCAACCAATTTGAACACATTTGTCAATTTAGCAATATTAACATTCTCCAGTGGAAACTCAGAATCCGAATACAACTTATCCGATCCCGACATCTTGTACATGACAAGAGTAGGTTCTTCATTTAAGTTGTTTTTGGATTTTGGTTTCGAAATGTAATTGTTCAGAAAGCACTCTTCATCCTCAACTGAATCACTATCAGACTTCAAAACACTTTCAGCCATGCCTTTCACAATCTCAGTTTGAACACTATCATCAGATGAAGAAAATGTAACATCAATTGACTCTGGAAGTTTTATTTCATTTGTTTCATCTTCATCATTAACCAACCCGGATGTTTTCTTTGAAAATTGTTTAACACTGGCGGTGGAACCTGATGATACCCAACCCCAGTTCTATCCGAGTAAACATCTTCGCCTGCTTTGTTTTTCCCGATGGGTTTAGGAACAATGTGTTGTAAAACAAAGCTTGCGGAGTTGTAACTGGTTAATTTCAGATTGATACGCTCATTCTCAATCTTAGCTTCTTCAAACTGAAGCTTCAATTTAGCAATCTCATCCAGTTGTTGGTTGATTTGCTCTTCTTTGTATCTAAAAACTACAGTTAAATGCTCATTTTCTTTATTGGTTTTACCGTTTCTTTCATCAGAATCTTTTACCGTTCGTTTTAGTTTGTCAAAATTTTCTGAGAGTTGACGATTTTTCGTGAATTAGCTTTTCATTCTCTTTCCTAATTCTTTCTACTTCAATTTTATCATTTTCAATTTTCTCAGTTAAATTTTTAGCTCGATCATTTGAAGCTTTTAGCATTTTATCACGGTCTAGAATCTGATCTTCAACCTTTCTGACTCTTGTTGTCAGTTCTTCAACCTTTGTATCACTAAGATAAGTGAGTGTACTACAAAACTTGCAATTTTTCATGCAACTTTTGCAGTCACTATCACCTTTGACTTTCTTACCTGACTCTCTTGTTGAAATGTTTGGACTGACCTTGCTTTTAGACTCAGTTTCAGACTTAGAGTCTACCTCAAGTTCCTTTGCAGCAAGCACTTTGTCAGCCATCTTCCCCAAGTTTTCAGCGGTGAATTCTTGTGAAGTATCAATAATCCCATCATCAATCTTCTTAGACTGCGACTCATTCTCTTTCTCTTTTTCTTTCTCTTCTCCAACTCCCCACCATTCTCTCTGTAAGGCTTCTTCTTCTTCAGCAAATTCCTCAATCAAAAGCTTCTAGACTAAGAGTTTTCGTATCAATAGCAATGTTTCCTTGAGGATCAAGGTAACATTCTCTATCAGCATCCCATCTCTTTGCTCTCTTGGCTTCACTGAACACCTTAGATAATCTGATCATCTTGTATTCTGCTCTACTCTTTCTACTGAGGTATTTTTCTTCTTCATTTCTGGTGTCTTTGTAAGGAATAATCTTTTCTGCTACGAAAGCGTATCCTACTGCATCTTCCTCTGGTAGCAGTTCACTCCAATCAAAACCTTCGTCATCATGAATAACAGCAAGAGCTCTTGATTTTTCTTTGGGGCATCCTCAAGCTGCTTCATTCTGGGCGGTTCTGATTTATTCTGATGATAGATCGCTCTTTTGTAGTAATCCTCGCGGAATGGATTTGCAGTATCATCAGCAGGGGCATTACGACATTCACGTTAGAAATGCCACTTTTGTTTACACCTGAAGCACGTGACTTTTGATTTGTCAAAGCCAAGTTTTGTGGACGGCCCACCGATAGAATGTCCCCAAGTAATCTCCATGAACCGTTGCGCTCTCCAGACTGCACTGGCCATACACCACCTGATATCGATCAGTTCCATCTCTTCAGGAGCTATTTGATCATAGTCCTCCTTAGTCAGGTTGGTGTTTCCAATCTTGCCCGCCACGAGACTCTCGTACGATTCTAACACCGACGCTAAGAACACCATCTGTTGTTTTGCTGACTCTTCACTGAAATTTTGAGCGTTCTTCAGATCCACAGCAATGTTACATTGGAACAGATTCTTTGATGTAGATTGGCTTGGAGTTGTTGAAGAAGATCCACTATGAAAACCACTGTGAGGAGTTTCTTGATTCACATTATTTGAACTCTTTGTGGAAAATGTTGTTCTTGGAGAACCAGTCTTTGGTAGATTTCTTCTGTAGTACAACTCCACATTCTGCTGATAAGATGAGTTGTTGACTTTGCTAGATTTCTTGATCTCCAACTCGTGACTCTCCAGTCTTTCGATAAGCAGATCCACTGTCAACTCTTCAGACTTGATTGTATTCTTCAGCATTAAAGCAATGTACTGCCAATCTTGTTCATTCGGCAGAGAGTCGAACAGTTTGTCAACCAACTCTTCTTGAGCATATACAATTTTGTGTCTTGCCAACTCCAATTTTAGATGCCCGAATCTCTTAATCATCTTGGAAACAGACTCGTTCTTTAAACAACCAAATAAATAAAACTCTTTTCTTAACATTTTCTTTTTGTTTTTGACTATCTCAGCACTACCTACACATTTTACCCTCAGTTTCTCCCGAAGATCTGTGAATTAACATATTCTATCAACGAAATTATGTCATCTCTCACAGACTGATGAATCAATGCTACGCACTTTTGTTCAGCAACATAACTTTCAATTTCATCAGTATCTGTCAAACTTTTACCAAACCGTGCTCCTCTAACGTAACCATTCTTTAAACTTTTCCAGCTTGGATATGCAAAAGCTTGAAGCCACTCATCAAACCTTGTAGCCCACCTATTGTAATCTTCAATAGCCATCACCTTTGGAGGTTTGTTGTACGTCCCATAAGCACTCTCAACACTTAATGCATCAGAAAGAGTCTTTCTTGCATTCGGAGCTTTCTCATTTGTGTTGTTTGATGTGTCGTTTGAAATATCATCTCCACCATTTCCAGCAAAAGCAAAAACATCACAGAACGGATTCATGAACTCATCCATCTTCAAGTATCTGAAAAAATTAACAAACACTTAGAAAAAAAATTGATTTTTGATAAAGACAGATTCAAAAGGAATTAGCTGAAGCGAAATCAGCTTTTCAAGCGGAATAGCTTTTCAAGCGGAATAGCTGCTCAAATGAGATACCCACTCAAACGGAATCAGGTTTTGAAACGAAATAACTAATTTTGCTTGAACTTTCAAACGGAATTATACTTCAAGCGAAAACAAGAGCAGTTTCAAGCGAATTAACCAAAAATAGCTAATTTCGTTTGAAATCACACGTGTAAGTTCAAGCGGAATTACGATGACATCAGCAATTCGATCAGTTGTTCAAGTAGAATTACAAGTTTTTATCAAAATTTGTTCGAATTAAGGTCCAAATCTTTCACGGATTAGTTAAAACTATGTTTCGTTTAGTATGTGTAAGTTTTAAGCCATTTCAACGGTTAAATTTTGTTCAAATCAGAAAATAAGGAGTAGAAGTGATAGAATCCGATGAAATCAAGCTGAATTGGTATGAACTCCTCGTCCTGTGCTCTGATACCACTTGTTGGATCGACGTGTGACCCTAACGAGTCAATCTGAGTAGTTCATCATAAAAAACAAAAGCGGAATCAATGTAAATGATGTCAACACAGCTTGATACTTTCTAATCTTTATCTATTACTGATTTCCTGAGCTTTTACAGATCTGATTACAATTTGGCAGCACCTCGGCTCTCAAACACACACACATAATTCCGTTCTAAATGAACCCAGCACACACCTATATATAATGTTCTGATTCCGCTTGAACATGACATGTGAGTTTCAAGAAGAATTAGTAATTTCGCTTGAACCTGCCATTGCCCATTTCAAGCGGAATTAACTTGGTTAATTTTGCTTGAACTGGTCACTGACTCTTTCAAGCGGAATTACCTACTTTCATATATAAAACCCTAATTTCAACCCTGTTGTGTGCTCGTTTATCCTATCTAGACATAAGACTCGATTAAGACGAAGTTAACAGACATTTGATGCACCAACATAATCCATCGACTCCATTCACCATCACCCGAATCATCAAGGTTCATCCAAGATCATCCACCATCACCATCCTAAAACCCTTGTTCATCCAATCCATCATTCTTTTCACCATCATCATCCACCAAAACCCTAATCCCTATCATTCTACCATTTCACAAGATTCAAGATGATTCAATTCGAGTTCCAAGCATCCGGTGATCAAGTTCCTTCATCCATGAGCGGCTAATCACCTTGGTTTCACCCCGGTGTAGGTAGTTGTATTATCTAGGGTTTTGATTTTTGTTTAGTTTGACTTGTGTGACAATTTGTGTTTTGATTTTTAACACCTTTGATAATTATCGTGTATTTGAATTGAATTTGCTAATTGTCGAACGATGATAAAGTTATGACTTTGTGAAATGAATTTGTGCACTTATGCGTTATTTTGGTTAGGATTTACTTGTGTTGATTACAAAGTGCATTCTTGTCCATTCTTAGGAATGTTGATAGTTATTGGAACCTAAGTCACGGTACACTAAATCCGTTAATCATTTATCCAATTAGGTCAATTCTAAAACTTGTAGGAACCCTAGGTTTGCAATTATCGAAACCGGGTGTGAACCCTTTTTCTTTATCTTGTTTAAACACTCAATTACATTCTTGCAATTGTTAATCTTTAGTAGTTAATCAATCCAATCACTTTAGTAATTTTATTCAACATCTCTTTACTAAACAAAAACCATAAAAATAACTTAGCAAGCTTCATAAATTGTGACACTCATTTAAATTCAATCAAGTCCATTCGCAAACCACATACTCTTCGTGGTTCGACCCCTTACTACCACTAGCTTTTTGTTAAGGGTAATTAGGGCTTATAAATATTATCTTTGACCGGAGCGCGACATTCCGATCATGTACCAGAATCATCTCCAGCAGGGGTGAAAAACACATTTTCATCCTGGATTTCCTTATGTCCTTGAATCATATCAATATATGATTCTCTATAAGTTTTTGAGGTAAACATATTACCTTTTACCAGATTTCCTTGCTTAGTTTTCTGATCTCTATCTGTTGAGATCTCATCCTCTTCCTCATTTTCTGATTCAGAGTTGAGATGGATGGAACTAGTGACCTCCTCATTAACATCGGTGTTTCTATACTCTATTTTGTATGAAACATTAATTGAATCTTTTGATTTTGTTCTTTTTGAAGAAGTATCAACTAAAACTGTGTTTAAAAGAGATGTACCAGCAACCCGAGACTCGTTATGATGTATAACTTTAGTGGTTTCACTTGTTGTTCCAGCATAGTGAGTTTCTTCACAATGTTGATCTCCACCCTCTTCGTGAATCCCACCAGCAACATGAGATTCTTCATAATGTTGATGTTCTCCTTCTTGATGTTCAAACTCTGAATGAGTTCCAGCTTCAGGAATCTTTTGGCTCTCAGCATGTTCTGTCTTGTTTTCTGGTGAGTTTGCTATCATCAGAATTCGTTCTCCTCCTGCACCCTCTGTTTCTGATGTCCAGGATTTCTCGACTTCTTCTTCTTCTTCTGGTGATGAAGAGGAGTTAAAAACTTCTTTGCTAGTTTCTTCTGTTGGAGTATCTAATTTGGCAAGAAGTTTTTCATGTTGCAGTCTGTATTGTGAGTCTGGTGCAATGAGGCATAGTATGCTTTCTGGTAACTCAGGGACATCTTTGTCTGATTCCCATCCATGATTGGCACTCTAGGCTTTCATGGTGTTTGAACTCCAGATATCTTCCAAAATTGGAATTTCTATGTTTCTTTCAGCAAAAGTTTCAGAAATAAAAATTAAAATGAACCTTGATATGGCAGGTGTGAGTTTATTCTTCCATGTATGGTAAGGATTGATCTTTTGAGTAGGTTGAAGATTTCTATTCCATAATCAAGTTTGAACCCAGTTATGAGTCCATACATGATTGACAGAATAGCTTGACTGACTTGGTCAACTCCTCCTCTCTTTGATGTGAGGCATTTGTTCAGTACTTCCATCATCACTTGCCAGATGGCTGGCATTTCATTTCTTCTTTGAAATCAAAGTAGTAGATTGATTTTCTTATCCTCTTTCCACTTAAATAAATTTTATTATCATCCATACCTATTAACAAACATTTTTCTGGTAAAAAGGTTACTTGAAAACCTTTATCACATAATTGACCACAACTCAGCAGATTGTACTTTAAGCCTTCTACATAGGCTACTTTTTCTATGGTCAAACATCCATATCTTATGCATCCATATCCTAAAATCCTCCCTTTTACTCTATTCCCAAAATTTACCATTTTACCCAGTTTTGAAACAAAGTTATTGAGTAAGCTCCTGTCCCCAGTCATGTGCTTGGAGCTTCCAGAATCGCAGTAGAAGATTTTCCTGCACATGATGGTCCTGAAATAGAAAAATTAGAGGTTTTTTGGTACCCGGACTTGCTTGGGTACTCTTTCTGATGAGATTTTAATCATGTTATTTTCTCTTGATGGTCTTTCATCAGAATTTATGTTGCATGCTGAGCCATGAACATATTTTTCATTTTTCATTTGGAGATGGTGTTGAACAAGCTTCAGTATGTCAACACACATACAAGATTCTTTATCAGAATTTTCTGATATTTTTTCTTGTGATGGAATGAGTGGATAATTTTGAAGCAATGAGTGAACTGCTTCTGGAATATTGAAAGATTTTTGTTTAGTTTCACTCCTTTTTGCTTTATAGTTGGGTTTTGAAATTTCAAAAGAGTTTTCAGAACTGGTTGATTTGCATGATTCAAAGTCATATTCTGATGTAAATTTATCAGAAATCTGTTGTGTTGCTTTCACAAAGATGGTGGGTTTGATTTCGTTTGTTCTTACATATCCCAAACCCTCTCCTTTGTTCTTTGGTTTGGACTCAATAAAGTTTATGAATTCCTTAGCTTGTTGAATACCTCTTACATTGATTTCCTTATCATGAATTTTCTTGTAAAGATCTTTTCTTTCTTTTTCATAGAATTCAATTTTTTCTCTGTGATCTAAACTTTCTTCTATTAGTAATTGGTTTTCAAGTATAACTTTATTCATGGTCCTTTGCAACTCATCATATTTTTTGCTGTCTGATCTCTGTTTATCTTGTAGATTTAGAAAATCTGACATGAGCTTGTTTAACTTGTGTTCAAGATCAAGATTATCTAAATTTACCTTTTGTTCTGAAGTTTCTGGTAATTCATCAGAAAGTGCCATAAGGCAGAAATTTGCCATCACTTCTTCTTCTTAATCAGAAGAATCATCAAATAACCATGTATCTGTCCCTACAATCAAACTGACTTGTTGCTGCTTCTTTGCTTCTTCCAGCTTTTTCTCATAATATGCAACATCCTTCAGTTTTTTGGCTTTGCATTCTGATGCATAGTGACCTCTTTGTTTGCATTTGTAACACACAACTTCAGCTTTTCCCTTATCCTTAGATCTTCCTTCCATCCTCCCCTTGTCACTTTTTTGGTATCTTTGGCCTCCTCCGCTCAACCTCTGCTCAAAGGTTTTAGTGAGCAGTGTTATTACTTCAGCAAAAGCTGAAAAGTCTGATGATGTATCAGAAATTTCAAGGTTTTGACTGTATGAAGGTTGTGGATCAATGGTTGGTGTTCTTTGTGGGGTTAAGATTAAAGCTAAAGATCCCCCTCTTTGAATGGATTCTTCAAATATATCTTCTTCTCTGGGGAGCAGAATGCTGTATAAGTCATGAAGACTCATGTTACCTAGTTCTAAGGTTGAGGACAAAGTCATGGTTAGACTTCTCCATTCTCTAGGTTATGCATCCAAGAATTTTATGTTTCTTTCATCATTTGATTTTGTTATCCCAAATTTCTTTAGCTCATTCAAAAGTTTTCTAAATCTTTGATATGTTTCATTTAGTTTTTCATTTGGTAAACTTTTGAATCTCTCATAAGAGGAAACATTGTTTGTTCTTTTGTTCCTCTTCATCCTTTCTCCTCCTTCACAAAGATTTTCCAACTGATCCCATATTTCCTTGGCCTATGCACATGCATCAACTTATGAAAATATGTCATTAGGGATAGCCATTATTAAAAGTGACTTTGCCCTTTCATCTGCAACCACCTTTTCTTTGTCTTCTGGGTTCCAAAGTGTTTCACTTTTGGGAACCTGGGAGGCAGGGATTTCTTGTGATTGATCAGTTGATGGAATAGCTAGTATTGTAGTCATTGGTACATATGGACTCATTTCAATGGATTGAAACAGAGCTTGGTCATGTCCATTAAGGAAATTGACCATCCTGATTTTCCATTGTGGGTATTCCTCTCTGACAAGAGTCGGAGGTTTAGACATTGAACCAATGTTAAAAGCATTATTTCATGTTTGAA
This sequence comes from Helianthus tuberosus, assembly GCA_030545235.1. NCBI lineage: Eukaryota > Viridiplantae > Streptophyta > Magnoliopsida > Asterales > Asteraceae > Helianthus > Helianthus tuberosus. The sequence goes on along the minus strand of JARYGA010059718.1, from coordinate 6,322,337 downwards.
AGCTGGCCATATTTAGAGAAAAGAAGATAAGCAATTGATCATTTGAAAATTATGTATTCAATCCGCTCAGATACCAATTGTTGGTCCCAGTTTGGACTTAAAAACTTCTTTTCACGTAATATGGCAAGTGATTTCAATAGATATGAAAATCGTGTGCGGAAATGGAAATCAGACTTTCAAGAAACAAGACCTAAAGAATTTTCAAGTTTATATCACGTTGAAACAAAATGGTTTACAAGGTGATTGTAAGATTATTCTCTATTACAAATGAATACTTGAATTATGAGGTGAAAGGACAATGGAGTTTGTAGTATGTATGAATGCTTAGCTTAACTCATTTTCCTTTGCTTGATGAGCCTTCTATTTATAGACGACTTGAATACATGAATAAACATTTGTTTATTCATTTATATTCCTGCAAAAAGTAGCTTCTTGACATATTCATTAAATCCAACAATCAATTTGCCTTTGTCGTCATGAGATCCAATAATGTCAACTTGCTTCGGTTAGTGTGGCAGGATAAAGCTGATTTTTAGACAAGTGGGGTTTCATCAGAATTTCTGATGACCACAAGTCATCAGAAATTCTGGTGAACAAATCATCAAAAAATCTGATGATCAGAATCGTCAGAAACTGGTGATATTTCATCAGAAATATCATCAGATCTATCAGAAAGACCTTTTCTGATAACCTTCTTCAGCTCTTGATCAACTTATGATACTTTGAAGTAGATATTGTTCCTTTCAGTTGTCTTGTCCGATCTTCTTCATCTTGTTTTGATCTTCAGGACTGTTATCTTCTTCATAGATCAAGTTGAATATGATTTTCTTCAATACTTACAAATAAAGTTTCCTAACAGTTATCACCCTGGTAAAGCAAATGTTGTTGCTGATGCGCTCAGTAGGAAGGAGCAGGAGAAGCCTCTACGTGTGCGTGCTTTGGTTTGACCATACAGACGAGTTTGACCGATCGAATTAGTGATGCACAATGAGAAGCTTTAAAGGATGAGAACCTATGAAGAAAAGGTTTGAGAGGTTTAGAGTGTGAACTGATACCAAAAGCAGATGAAGTGATGTACTTCATGAACCGGATTTGGGTTCCGCTTTGAGGTAACCTACGTGAACTGGTTATGAACGAGGCTCATAAATCCAGATATTCTATTCACCCAGGTTCTACCAAAATGTATCAGGATATTAAGGAGTTATGTAACACCTGTGCCTTCATGGCCATCAAACAAATACCAAACCAATGAAATATTATATTTCATACTTGGGATTTGTAAAAATATGTGTATCATTTGCACATATCAATTCTTGTTCAATTTCAAACTCTAAATCACTTTCTGGAAGGTTATACGCGCATCGATGCGTAAATATAACCAGTTTAATGCAACAAACACTCCGGAATAGTGACATAGGCTTAACATACCTTAAATAACCTTTACTTAACTTAGAAATAAGTTTTGAAGGCTTTGGTATGGCAAAATCAAGTTAAATCGCTTACAGGGACTAAAGTTGACAAACTGCGAAAGTATGCCAATTTGAACTGTAACAGACATTCCGGAGCATGACCATAAGTTAAACATACCATAAATATCCTTCACATAGCTTAGAAATAGGCTTTGAGGTGTTCGGTATGCTAAAATAAACTTTTGTGTCATTCAGGGACTAAAAGTGTCAAAAAGTGCACAAGTTTGCATTTTCGCGCATAACTTACGTTCTGAATACATCCGGACACCCAAAAATTTATGTAAGCATGACTACATTATATTTTAGTGTTCGCCTTAAGAAAAATCCATTCGTCGCGTCATTTGGATCGTTTTTCGCGCTTATGCGCATTCCGTCGTAATTAACCGAACATCGCGTTCGTACGGCCAAACGAACCGACATCCATCATATTTTTGAACATATTTTAAGTTCCCTATACTTTAACTTCATTTTAGAGCTTTGAAATGGGGTTAACGGGCCTTAAACGTGTCGAAAATGGCCTAAATACAGTTCAGGGACCAAAAGTGTAATTCTGCCGAAATAGTGCCTAGCGGTGCGCTACACTTTAAGCGTAGCGGTGCGCTAGGGGTCTGCAGACCAGATTCAATGTTCAGAACAGCTGTTTGCACTTGTTTGATCCACAACCACATGTTCTAATTCGCCTAATCAGCAAGATAAGATCAAGATTTAGCCACCATAACATTTGGACAAGTGTACGGCCTTGATCGTTTCCCCTTTTCCAAGAAACGATCTCAACGGTGGACCGAAAACTATAAATAACCCAACACCCCCATTGCATTTCTCACTAGAATTCTGATTTTGAGAGCTCTAAGTTGAAACCATTGTTTCATACCTGAGTTCTTGAGTCGGGATTAGCATTCGGGGACCCTGGGTTAGTATTCTTTCGTTCTTTTCCTTATTTTTACTGCTTTTCGAGTCCGAAAGTCAAACTTTGTTTGACTTTCAGCGTTGACCAGTAATGGTCAATGCGAAGTTCGTTTGAACTTCGCAACGTGAGTGTAATCACGTTGGTCGTAGTCCCTTGGGACTATGCCCACTGATTACCACGTTGTCTAGAGTCGTAGGGTAGGCGATCTAATAAATCGCCTATACCTTCGAACTAGACCCATTTGGTCGATCATTAGGATCCGACCAAATACATTAGGTGACCATAGTGTAGGGAATAACCTTCCGAGGTTATACCCTATGGTCACATCGTTTAAGTAGTTGTATGATAGGTAGTTTATATGCCTTAGGTAAATTACCAGAATACCCTTTTCATGTATAATTGGTAATTAAGCATATGTAACCTAAACTTTTGCCACATAACTGATTATGTAACATGTTTAGGCATATAACACTTGTCATAGGACTATTTAGGCGTTCCGAACGCGTTTTACGCGAACGACGCGTTAAAGTAGCATAAGCTTCCTAAACGGGTCGTAATGGGTCGATAAGACTTAGGTTAAGTTTCATTTAGTATGTAGGCTTTGTTAAACCATATCATATGAGTTCCTACACTCATTTGGTTTACAAACCCTAATACTACCCAATCTTCCGATTTAGGTCCGGTTAATTAACATAGTTACCTATATTAGGTGCCGTTTGATTTCCGTGATCTCTAGCATTGTTTGGTTGTTACTCAAGGACTACTGAGCATTCTCAAGTGAGTACATAGACCCCTCTTTTACTGTTTTCCAAACTGTTTTGGGGTGGAACACATGTGCCTACTTGTTACTTTCATGCTTTCCTGTTTTCAAATCATATACTTGCTATGTTCATTAGTACATTATAGTACATGATTTCATTACATTTCCGCTATGTATGTTGACTGATAGCATGCTAGCACATTGATTTACATGACTTTTCTTCTTTGTATGTTAACTTAGCATACTTAGTACATTTCTGTTGCATATGTTTACTCAGCATATGGACACATTGTTTTACATTGCATTTCTGTTGCATATGTTTACTCAGCATATGGACACATTGTTTTACATTGCATTTCTGTTGCATATGTTTACTCAGCATATGGACACATTGTTTTACAGCTCTACCTTGTATGTTTACTCTAGCATACTAGGTACATTATCTTCATAAAACATGCTTACATTTTGGTATGACATTTGGTTTGTTTAACGGGTCTATATAACATTCATTAACATTTGCTACGCCGCTCGGGAGTAAGTAGTGGTACCATAGGACTTGACAAATCCCATTCCTGACATCCCGGGTTTGTTTGGATGTAAGGAATGACTGAATCCGAATACAATTCTTTTAATAACCTTGACTGAAAGGGTTATCCGACTGTCTCAAGGCTTGAATGTTTGCGTTTAACATACTGTATAAGTGTTCATATTCAGTATAGCATGCATATGTCTTACAAAACATAACTTTGATTTAAACCAGTTTTACTTCAATACTTTGTTTTGTACATTTTTACTTATGGTTTAAGTAGTCTAATTTTTACTTACCATACATATCATTTTGGTTACATATTACATGATTTACATTAATCATGCATTTACACAAAACATAACATTGATTTAAACCGAGTTTTACTTCGATACTATGTTCTTGTGCATATGGTTTAGTTGATACCTTTCACTAGCCATACATATCATTTTGGTTATACATTACTTGACTACTTTTGGACTATCAACATTTGACATGGTTTATACAAGGACTTTTGACTATTGGTTTAAACATAGACATCTTACATTGTTTGGTTTGGTTTGATTATATGATTAAGTAACGATGCGTGTGTAATATGATACAAGCATGGTGGATACGCCGCTGGTACTTCCTATATATAAATGTTTGTATGGTATTACATATTGTGGCGTTATTTGAATCATTTCAGTTTGATACATATAACATTTTATACAACTAACATACTTTTCACAAGACATTGCTTTACAAACAACTTATCTTATACAAACTCATTTAACTTGGTTATTCATTTAACTATACATTATTCACTTATTTATACATATCATCTGAACTTATCGATTTTCAAATGATTTACAAAACAAAGCAAATAACAAGGTTCATGACTAAACATTTTCTCAAACATAAGTCATGAAACCTATTTTCACAAAACCTATGTATCTCACCGGCATTTTTATGCTGACGTACCATATTTTCACATGTGTTTTTCAGGAACTGTCGCATAAGATGATCAAGATACACATAGACAGACTTGGGCTTTAGTGACAATAAAAGATGCAAGACTAGTTAATTATGTTGTATTTCTTTGTTTGTTAGACATTGTAACACTTTTAATCAATAAAACGAAACTTTAATTTTCCATGGTTGTGAAACATTAATTCTGTTGCAACACGCCCCGATGTTTCCGCCGCGATTTGTATGTTCTACGCGGTCGGGGTGTGACAAGTTATACTAGTTGTTGGATCGTTCGGTGACCCTAAACAGTCAAGTTGAGTAGTTCATCATCATTTGCAAAGGCGGAATCAATGTAAATGATGTCAAACAGCTTGTTTCCTTTTAATCCTTTTCTATTAATGATTTCCTGAGCTTATACAATGTAATTCTGACAAAAATCCAGCAGCACCTCAGCTCACACACACACAATTCCAAATGAATCTGACACAACAGGTATTTATAGGCAACACAATTTCGCACAAAACATTCATACGATATTACTAATTCCGTGCGAAATTATTAATTCCGTATGAAATACCTAATTCCATGCAAAATTACATCAGTGTAATTTCGTGCGGAATTACCCTAAAACACTGTTTCTCGATTTCTGTGCCCTGATCTATTACAATCAATACAAGACTCATTAAAGACGAAGTTAACAGACATCAGTGCACCAACAGACTCCCCCTTGGATGTTGACGAAGTCTTTAGCATCCTGTCTTCAGTCTTTAGTCTCTTTTCAAATTGTCTAACAATGCAAGACTTGATACCAGACGAAGTTGATAGACAAACAGCACTAACAGACTCCCCCTTGGATGTCGACGAAGTTTGTAGTGTCGAGTCTTCATAGTCTTCAGTCTTCATCAGTCTTTGCGTTAACACTGTAAATCTCCTTTAACCTCCTATCAATCTTATTCTTCAAACTTCAATTTGATAGTTGATCCAGAATGTAAACTCCCCCTTTTGATAAGCTGGAATTTATTTTCTAGTTCAAATTTACACAATCTTTGCCATGAAGTTCTTTCTTTGCTTGACAACTCCCCCTTAAGCTGATCTATCTCAACTGACCTGCACATCTTCTATTTCAACGTAAGTTTCAAAAATTTTATGAAAGTTAAAATAAAAACTTACTAGTAAAAAACATTCATTCATCAAACTGTTATAGTTACATCAAGTTCAACTGAATGACCTTGATTAACTAAACCCACAATCTTTCAAAACATTTGTATGTAACATTCAAAGTTTTCAACAAATTTTCCAACCCAATATAGTTCATCATGTTTAGCACTTGAAATTTTGAATATCAGCTTTTCAACATCAGTTGTCAAAAACAAGATGAAATAAAATCTTTTTAAATTTTCAAAATATTTATGCTAAAACACACTAAAATCTTTTTGGATTTTTGTTTTTAGAGAAATGCAGTAAAGAAATATATACAAACAACATTTTTGTGAGTTTGGGTAAGAGGATCATATCAGTTCATGAGACAAATCACTAGCATCGTTAAGCTTTAAACATTTTAAGTTCTAAACGATTCACATAGATTGACGATATAGTTGTCCTCTTAAACTCAATCTAAAAACTTTCGAAATGCTTACCGATACGTTAAGGTATATTAATTTTGCACTAAATTCTTATGGACCTCACGATCTCAGCATATCCCCTCATCATGCAATACACTGACTCAAGTAATGCCTTTAAACTTTCATAAACTGTGATATGTGCGAAAACAACGCTGAATGTTTAAACATTAACAATCAGGTCGATACTTCCGTATACACAGAGAAAGTCCAATGTTTAAACAAAATAAGAAAATAAAACAAGTTGAAGTTGTTTAGGCTTTAACCACTAGGTCGATACTTCCGTATACGCAGAGGTGATCCAAAGCTTAAACGAAACACCAAGAAAAATAAATCAGAATGTTTAGGCACTAACATCCAGTTCGATACTCACGTATACGCAGAGGATGTCCAATGCTTAAACAAAATAAAGAAATAAAACAAGTTTAAATCTTTTCAAAATGAAATACACAATCACAGTGACTTTTTCAGCAAGTTGTGAAAGTTCACAGACTTAACCAGTTTTTATGCTCTTTTAGCATTCAGCGATTACTGAGTAGGTACACAGTCAAGAAGGACAAAACTAAGTACTATGCTTTCAACCGCGTTTCCCACTAGAACTAGGCTTTTTCATTTAGGTTTGTATCGTTATCGCAAATCTACTAGTCTAGCTGAGCCTATCATCACATCCTTAGTGAGACCGTTTATCACATTTGACATTTCATTTCTTTAGCATGCTGTGATAGTCCACTGATGTACTATCATTTCCTCTTTTTCACAACAAAACTCATTTTTTCTTTTTCAGTGTTTTTGGCATTTTCAAATTTTTCTAATTTTTTAAAAATTTTTCTCCCCCTAAAATCAAAATATGTTTCAATTTTGATTTTCTGAGAAAATTTAAAACAAACTATACAAGGAAAGTGACAAACTGATATCAAATCGCTTCAATTCGCCATTCACTTGGCATAAACAATCAGAACTCCCCCTGACAACAAACTATTTTCCAATTATGATTTCAAAACACTTAAGTTTGTTTTAATAAAAAATGGTTTTTCCGGAAAATTAGTTTTGTTTGTCTTTTCACAAACTTGGGGTTTCATCACATTGTTTTCTTAACCACTTTGAAAAATTTATCATTTTAGACCCTTGTCAACAACAAGCACTAGTAGAGAATCAAGTACAACTTAATGTCCCTGATTTACCACTTGTAAGTCGAAATATCACCAGAGTGAATTTCTCAAGAAAAATGCCAATACCTGCTCCACACTTACCAACCTGGAAGCTCCGGCAAGTCAGGTGTTTAATTAAACAGATTCACCCAAGCCTGACCAGCCTTGGGTGATTTTGACAATACAGATTCATCACTTTTTACCTCAATTTGTGGCTCTTCTGACTTTTTCGAGTCACATTCATTGCCTGATCGTGGCTCCTCTAACTTTGACGAGTCATAATCATTGCCAGAACATGGCTCTTTTGACTTTGACAAGTCAAATTCATCGCCTGGAGATAGCTCTTTTGCTTCCGTAGAAACAAAATCATTGCTAGAAGATGACTCTTTTGTTTTCTCTGAAACAAATTCATCGCCATTCTCTATTGGAACCCATTCCCTGCAATATTTAACCTTTCCAAATTTGTCAACCTGTGACACACATGATCTTTCACAGTCTTTGTTATATTTGAAAACTTTGATAAAGGCTTTATTTGAAAAATTAACTTTCTTTGATTGTTCATCGGTTTGATTAGTTAATTTTTCTTTCTTTATCAACCCTTTTGTCCTCAGATTTGTATGTGATGGATTCGTTTGGCTTGACTGATCCTTGATAGTGGAGCCAATCGATTCATCAGAACTTTTTCTCGGATTACCAGTTGTACCCGAGGACAAAATCTTTTCCAAATACTCTCTAACTTTCTTTCTCTTCTTCCTCAGTCGGTCTTTCTGCCCCTGTGATAACTTCACTTTCTCCTTTTTCTTTTTCTGTCTTTTAGGATTTTCTTCGACCTTGACTGATTCATACATTTGTCCATGAGATTCAGCCCTCAATCTTCTCCTTAATCTCATTGGGTAATCTCTTGCAATGTGACCTTTGATATTACATTCAAAGCATCTTCTTGTCTCAAAACTCTGATTCTGGCAGTTAACAGCAATGTGTCCTTGAAAACCACATGTTTAACACACTCTGTTATCATACCTTTCCTCACTTTCATACCACACACTTAGATCATAGCATTGATTTGCATTGTGGTAATCATGTCTTTTCTTATATCCTTGATTTGGCTTTGAAGAATCTTCATCCCATCTTCTCTTGTAATCTAAATTTGGCTTTTGAGCATTGTGGTCAAACTTGCACCACTTATTACCAACTTTTTGTGAGTTTTGATTTTTCAATTTTTGTGGTTTTTCATAATGATTGGATGATTGAACTGATGAGCTTTTATTTTCTTTTTGAAAATTTTTTGAATTTTTAACATTTTGTTTTTGTTCTACATTCTTCTTAACAGGTTTTTGCTTTGAGCATTCACCTATCTCAGTAGAATGTAAAACAGTATCTTTAAATTTTTCTTTTAATTGCAAAAATATTTTCTTTTTCTCTTCTTTATCATCAGTTTTCTCATCACAATCCTCAATTATGACTTTGTCATAATTTGTGACATTGTCACTTATTGGAACTGCATTGATCGGTTCTGGACAAAGATGATTCGGAAATTCTGACGAAGTCACAAAACCTTTCAATTTCTTTTCAAACTCATCAATTTTATTTCTTGCACTCTCAGCTTCTTTTTCAAGCTGAGAGGTTTTCTCAAGATGAGAGTTTATTGCCTTTTCATTTGCAATTTTATTTTCTACAAAAACATATTTTTCATTTTCTAAAACTTTTATTTGATTTTGAAAATCTGTTTCTTTTTCTTTTAAAACTTTATTTTCTAATTTCATCCAAGAAACATCTTTATTTTCAATTTTAATTTTTTCAAAATCTTTTTCAATTTTCAATTTTCAATTTTTCATTTTCTAAAATTTCAATTTTATTTTGAAAAACTTTTTCTTTTTCTTTTAATTTTTCATTTTCCAATGTCAAACACTCCACATCCTTCAAAAGTTTAACATTGTCTGCTTCGGATTTTTCGCATTTTGAGAACCCAACTTCACATTTTGAAGTTTCATCCTTCTTTGATTCTTCATTCTTTATCGTTCCTTCTTTCTCCGTCTTCTGTGTTTCTACAAGAAAAATTTTAACCATATCAGCAGGATTCAAATCTTCATCTAAAAAACAACCTCTCTTGGAATCATATTTTATCTCAGATCTTGCACTAAGACCTTTTCTAATCCTTTTAATTAATTCAAGAAACACAACCAAACTTATATTTTCTGAGTTTCTTTCTATTTCATTTATTAACTCTTTCTTTTTATCTTTCTCTTCTCCATCTCCCCACCATAATCTCTGTCTGGCATCTTCTTCTGCTTTGAATTCCTCAATGAAAGCTTCTATACTAAGAGTTTTCGCATCAATAGCAATGTTTCCTTGAGGATCAAGGTAACATTCTCTATTAGCATCCCATCTCTTTGCTCTCTTGGCTTCGTTGAACACCTTAGATAATCTGGTCATCTTGTATTCTGCTTTCTGCTTTCTTGCTTGGTATTTTTGTTCTTCAGTTCTGGTGTCTTTGACTGGAACTACTTTTTCCATAAATTTATATCCTTGAATTACCTCGGAATCACCTGCAAACAAACAAACAAACGATCAATTTAAACATACTGAATACGTAACAGTGTGTGTTGATGAAATCAATCTAAGACTCGTGTCAAAGATTTGTGGATTCGTTCCAATATTGTTTGGTTGAAATCACTGAATGAATGGGCTTGATCTGATCAAAATGGATTCAATTGGGCCTTAGAATGATTTGGGTCGTGCACCTATTACACATGCAAATGGACAATTAAAACAACTAGCCGACAACTTTAAATGTATATCGAATTCTATTGGGCCGATTGTTTTATTGGACAGTTAATATGATTTATCATTTTTTTTTTGTGATTGGACCGAACAATTAGTGCAATTAATTGTATCACATGATTTCTTGTTCCAACTTCAAATGACCTGACATCTTTTGACGTTTCACACGATATATGCCTTTCACACGGAATTAGGTATTTTCACACGAAACATAGTAATTTCGTACGAGATTAAGGACCTTTCAAACGGAATTACTATAAAGTGCACAATCAAACGAAATTACTCAAAAACTTCAAGCGAGATACCAGATTCAAACGGTATTAACCAGTCCCTTCAAACGAAATCAAGTATATGTGTGTTTTCAAACGAGATTATCAAGTTATTTCAAACGAAATAACCTATGATGTCATCATTTTTCGAACAGTTTCAAACGGAATTAGGTGTTTGTATCAATTTTTGGCCGAATTTTAGTCCAAAACTTTCAAGGATTAGTTAACACTAGGTTTCGCTTGATATGTGAGAGTTTTAAGCCATTTCAACCGTGAAAACTTGTTCAAATCAGAAAAGAATGAGTAGAAGTGAGAAAATCCGGTAGAATCAAGCTGAATTTGGTATGAACTCCTCGTCCTGAGCTCTGATACCACTTGTTGGATCGTTCGGTGACCCTAAACAGTCAAGTTGAGTAGTTCATCATCATTTGCAAAGGCGGAATCAATGAAAATGATGTCAAACAGCTTGTTTCCTTTTAATCCTTTTCTATTAATGATTTCCGGAGCTTATACAATGTAATTCTGACAAAAATCCAGCAGCACCTCAGCTCACACACACACAATTCCAAATGAATCAGACACAACAGGTATTTATTGGCAACATAATTCCTCACGAAACATTCATGCGATATTACTAATTCCGTGCGAAATTAGTAATTCCGTATGAAATACCTAATTCCATGCGAAATTACATCAGTGTAATTTCGTGCGGAATTACACTAAAACACTGTTTCTCGATTTCCGTGCCCTGATCTATTACAATCAATACAAGACTCATTAAAGACGAAGTTAACAGACATCAGTGCACCAACACTAATGGCCGAATATGAAGAAAGATATTGCGGTGTATGTGAGTAAATGTCTGACATGCTCGAAGGTTAAGGCTGAACATCAGAAGCCGTTTGGGATCCTGTAGCAACCAGAGATTCCTAAGTGGAAATGGGAGCATCTTACGATGGAATTTATCACCAAGTTACCCCGCACGTCACATGAACATGATACGATATGGGTAATTGTGGATCGATTGACAAAGTCTGCTCATTTCCTGGCACTTAAGAAAATAGACAATACTGAGAAGTAATCGCATTTGTACCTTAACGAGATTGTAGTCCGTCATGGAGTACGAGTGTCAATTATCTCAAATAGAGACGGACGGTTTGACTCCCGATTTCGGCGATCTCTTCAAGAATCGCTAGGTTCTTGTTTGGATATGAGTATTGCGTATCATCCTCAAACGGATGGTCAGAGCTAGAGAACCATTCAGAAGTTAGAGGATATGTTGAGAGCGTATGCGATCGATTTCGTAGAAGTTGGGATACTCATTTGCCTTTGGCTGAGTTTTCTTACAACAATAATTATCACGCTAGTATCAAGGCCGCTCCGTTTGAAGCCTTGTATGGAAGGAAGTGTCGATCACCACTTTGTTGGGCTGAAGTTGGCGAGAAGTAACTGACCAGACCCGAGCGTATCCAGGAAACCACTGACAAGGTTGTCCAGATCAAGGGAAGGTTAAAAGCTACCACATATCGACAAAAGAGTTATGCGGATAACGAGAGGAAACCGTTGGAGTTTCAGGTTGGGGATCAAGTTATGTTGAAGGTGTCGCCTTGGAAAGGCGTTGTGAAATTTGGAAAAGGGGGAAAGCTGAGCCCGCGCTATATAGGTCCTTTTGAAATCGTATCTCGAGGTGCATCAGTCGCGTTTAGGCTCAAGCTGCCACAGGAGTTGAGTGGAGTTCATGACGTGTTTCATGTCTCCAATTTGAAAAAGTGTCGGTCGGATGAGACGCTAATTATACCCCCTGGAGAGGTTCGTGTGGACGATAAACCGAGATTTATCGAAGAACCAGTAGAGGTTCTGGATTGGAAAATTCAGAAACTTAGGAGGAGTAGGCTTAAGTTGGTCAAGGTTCGCTGGGATTCTAAACGTGGACTCGAGTTCACCTGGGAACGATAGGACCAGATGCAACGGAAATATCCTCACCTCTTCCCACCTAGTGCGAAAACAAAACATGTAGAGTAAAATTTCGGGGACCAAATTTCCTAAACAGTGGGAGACCGTGACACCCGGCTATTTAGGCTACACCGTACAAATGCAACACGTGTCGTGAATGAATAAAAGGCTGTATTTGACGGATATTAATGTTTATGTGTGATATTTGATATGTTAGTAAATCCAAACTTTGATAAAAATTATGTTGGAAATAATAAGATAAACGCTTATCGCATAACACACAAAATGCGAAAAGAATGTCGGTGACCGCCCGATCAATGTTAAAATCCTAAAAATAATTCGTTATGATTAGAATAGTAATTTTAATCATGTACGGAAGGAAAAATATAAAACGCTAAGAAACTCTATTTTTCGAGTTTAAACACGTACCGAGCGATACTGCGCGTATATGACAAAATACTGTCAACACAGCCAGTCAAGGCAATCGATAATTATTTCATTAATATTTTGGCGAGTTTATTGTTATAGAGTGATAAAAATAATTTAAAACACCGTAAAACAAGATTAAAACACTAGTTAAAATACCCGGTATCCAGTAAAATACCAGTGTTAAACCTATATATATAATATATGTATGTAAATATGGAGGATGAGAGTGTGAGGGCATGTGGCAGCCATGCAAGGTCTTCTTTCACCTCTCTCTTCCACTTGTTGGCTAGAGATGATATATGTGATGATTATTTTATAACAAATCTTCCCATATCTTTACAATATCCAAGAATAGATTACAACTAAATCAAAAACAAGCTTACTCTCTCTCATAACAAACTACGGCTAAACACCCTATGTGCATACAATTTTTGAAATTTCTGTCACACCCCGACCACGTAAAACAACAAATCGTGGCGGAAACGTCGGGGAGTGTTGTAACAGAATTATTGTTTCACAACCATGGATACAAAAGAGTTTCATTTTATTTATTCATTAAGTAATTTACATTGTTTTAGCATGAAACAAACAGGTTATATATATCTACTATCATTGTTATTATGTCACTAAGGCCTCGTCCAGATCCTATGTGACTCATGCATCCTAGCAATCAACATCAAGCAACATCACCTGAAACATATGTAAAAACAAAGTCAGCAAAGAAATGCTGGCGAGTACATAGGTTTTATAAGAGTATCGGATTCATGGCTTGTTTACATGTTGCAATACCTTATTAAAGACCTTGTTTTGATAAGAGTATAATATTGCAACACAATTAACTAACTCAAATCAAGCGGGTTATAATTTATAAGACCTCGTAGCCATGATTCTTAACACAAAAGCATTTGTTTTAGTAAACCAAATTGTAAAACATCTCGTATTAACTCGTTAATAGAACTCGTATGGTTTATATACTTTCGAAAACATCGTTAAGTGACATCGTTTCAAAATCGTTAACTCGTTTAAATCGTTTAAATCATCCTCGTTTTAATTGTGAAAACTATTTTTGGTCGTCTCGCTAATAACATTCAAACCTTCGTGACTCGACTATCTCGCTTCTCACATTAACAAACCACCAAAGGGTAAGTTAACAATCACAGATTCAGTCGTTACCCACCTAACCCACACATAATCATGGGTGCAGTCTGATAAAGGGATTTGTCAGATCCTATGGTACCATAACCTAATACTGGTCACAACCAACAAGTTCGTTCACATTATCGAAATCGTTAATAGTTTAGTATAAACCATCTTAATCATTTTTGAAACCATCGTTAGAATATCGAAATCGTTTTGATACATATGAATCACCCTAAAACAATTGAAAACAGTAAAATAGGGGAACTATGTACTCACATAGTTACCACAAAACATGTAAAAAGAGGGGATCTATGTACTCACCTTTGGGTGTGTTTTTATATGTTAACACAATCTCTCAAATTGTTTATTCGTCCTAAATTAAATAAGAATGATTTAATAATCAAAAACCCACAAAAATACACAAGTTTCTCCAATACTTAGAATTTTCACATAACTTTGAGATTTCTCGAAAGGTTATTATTTTTTATTATTTTGGGGTATTTATATATATGGGTTCATATATATATTTTAAAAACTTTGCGACTTGAACGATTTTATTGGTGAGCATCACCAGGCTATAAGCAATATATCTATGATTTGCGCGTCGTAATATATATACTCAAATGTAACATACTAATAATAGCGTAATACACATAATCTTGTTAAGTATTATCATGTCATCATACACATATTATAAAACACATAACACATTAAAATTTACCCATGAACAACCCATTATAGGGTATGTCGAAAAACACTTATTTTAGCGATTCGGTGACATTTTTGGGCGTCGGAAGTCACGTATGACTACCCAAACACCAAGTAAACTTAATATAAGTTAAAATAATTATTTTTATAGCAAAAATATCAGTTTGGTTACTGATCTAAAACAGTTTTATAAAAATCCTCCGAAAAGCCGATTTTTAACCATTTTACCGCATAGTTTTGCATCAAACGTTACCCCAACCATCCCAAATCGAAACGACTTGATATTATAACATAAACCATGTTATTTACTGAATAAAATAGTGGTTATACTCATGATAGTGCAGGTCTCACATAAAGCACATAAATCATGCAAATTTCACATATTTTACCACTTTTTAAGCTATATGTACAACATGCAAAGCTATCAAACCTATGTCAAAGTTTCATGCCATTATAATATACCAAATAATGTTATTTTTAGTATTTATAATCTGTTCTAAAACATTTTTTTCATACAATCATTTTTTATCATTTCTTGAGCTTTAAATCAACATGTATTCTTATGTACAAGTGTCTAAAGCACACTATCATATCATCATCTTTTCATATGAGTTTAGATGCATCAAACATGTGATTTATTCATGTTTATTTGCTGATTTAATTGATCATTTATCATATCTTGCACAAATCATCAAACACTTATTTTAACTATTATTCAAGAACAAGCAACAACTTAAACAAGTATTTACCAAAGATCAAGCTCAAATTTCATACACATACATATATATATATATACACATATATATACATACATATATATATGTATACATATATACGGTTATACACACACATATATATATCACCATTTTTATTTTGTATCAAGACCCATTTCTTTTTAGATTTCAAGTTTGTGAAAAAATCCAAGATTTAAGAGAAACTTCAAATCATCAAGAACAACCAAAAATCAAGAGTATGATTTAAACATAAATTTTATTCCTTCAAGATTCAAGTAAGTTTTTAGATGAGATTTTGATGATATGGAGCTTGAAATCACTTGAAAGCACCGTGGAAACTCCTTTGGATCTTCACACCAACTTGAAATATGCTTGAAATGGAGTTGGATTCTCAAGAACAAGGTTGAAGAAGATGAAGATGGGATGGTGGTGAGGGTTACGGTTATGGGGAGAGAGAGAGTGAGGGATTTGGTTTGATTTGTGTTGTGATCTTGCAAGATTTATAGAATATGGAAGATATGAATAAGATATGGAGATGTAGCATGCAACAACACTTGGCCAAAAGAAAATCAAGCAAGATCTAGGAAATATTTAGGTGGGGGCCACCCCATTGTAACCGTGAATATGGAGGGGGGGGGGTAAAGTGTAAGTTTGATGGTAAAAATAGATAAAAACAGGTATTTAACTGGATACCGGGTATTTTATCTAGCGTTTAAATCCCGGTTTATGGTGTTCTAAATTATTTTTTGTTATTCTATAAAAATAAACTCGCCAAATTATTACTGAAATAAATTTCAGTTGCCGAGACTGGCTGTGTTGTCTGCGTTTTGCAGTATAAGCACTGTGTTGCGCAGTAACACGCGGTACGCGCTTAAACTTGAAAAATAACGTTTTTAAGCGTTTTAATTTATTTTTCAACACGAACCTGATTAAAAATAAAATTTTAATCATAACAGAATATTTTTAGGGTTTAAATATTATCCGGTCACCAACGTTCGTTTTGTAGTTTTGTCGTAATTAGTTCTAAAGTTCGAACAAACATGTTTTTGCCGTACCGAATCCTTCGAAACTTATTTCTAAGTTATGTAAAGGGTATTTAGGGTATGTTTGGCTTATGTCACAGTTCCAGAGTGTACGTCATGTTAAACTGATTATGTTTACGTAACAGTTTATGATTTCACTTCCAAAACAGGTTTGAGAGTTCGGAATTGAACAATGATTGAAAACGTACTAATGTCACAAATAAATAAACACATATTGAAATTAAAACACTATATTTTATTAAATAAAAAGGTTGTTTGGAACAGTACAAGCGTTAAAATACACAGACGTCACAGTCTCCCCTACTTTAGGAAATTTCGTTCCGAAATTTTTTTACTTAGAGGAAACTTATGAAAACAAATGCGGATATTTTGTCTTCATCTGGTCCTCACGTTCCCAAGTAAACTCAGGGCCATGTTTGGATTCCCAACAAACTTTGACCAATCGAATCCATTTGTTCTTCAACTGTTTGAATGTACGGTCCACTATCTCCATGGGTTTCTCGACAAAGTGCATCGTTTCATCGATTTGAATCTCGTCGAGAGGAATGTGAAGATTAGCATCAGCTAAACACTTTCGCAAATTGAACACGTGAAAAGTCGGATGAATATTTCCAAGCTCTGGAGGTAGCTCTAGTCGATAGGCAACCTTTCCAATTCTTTCAACAATCTTAAATGGTCCAATATATCGGGGTGCAAGTTTTCCTTTCTTTCCAAATCTCACCACTCCCTTCCAAGGTGACACCTTGAGTAGGACACGGTCTCCGATTTGAAATTCTAAGGGCTTGTGTCGTATATCCGCATAACTCTTTTGACGGCTTCGAGCTGTCACAAGATTATCGCGGATTTTCTTGATTTTGCCTGTTGTTTCCAGAATGAGCTCAGGTCCAGTAAGCTGAGCCTCACCGATCTCATTCCAACAAACAGGTGAACGACATTTTCGACCGTAGAGAGCTTCAAATGGTGCCATATTAATACTAGCATCATAACTGGTGTTGTAGGAGAACTTGATCAGTGGAAGATGAGAATCCCAATTACCACCAAAGTCTATCACGCATGCCCTAAGCATAACCTCCAAAGTTTGAATCGTTCTCTCAGATTGTCCATCTATTTAGGGATGATAAGCAGTGCTTAGATTCAGTTGGGTTCCCAACGTAGATTGCATGATCTTCCAAAAATGAGATGAAAACCGAGCATCACGATCGGAAATGATATCCAAAGGAACACCATGCCGTGATACAATCTCATCAACATAAATCTTTGCAAGTTTATCAGCAGATAGATCCTCGCGAATTGGTATAAAATGAGCTGATTTCGTTAATCGATCGATAACAACCCAAATAGCATCGTGACCTTTAGATGTACGCGGTAACTTAGTGATGAGATCCATTGCAATGTTCTCCCACTTCCAAACCGGTATCTCTGGTTGTACAAGCAAACCAGAAGGTCGTTGATGTTCAGCCTTGACTTTGAGACAAGTTAGGCATTTCGATACATACAAGGCAACATCCTTCTTTATACCAGGTCACCAAAACTGAGTACGAAGATCCTTGTACATTTTATCAGCACCAGGATGGATAGAATATCGAGACTTGTGAGATTCGTCCATTACCAAGGTGCGAAGATCATCTTGTTTCGGAATCCACAAACGATCCTTGAAATATAGCAACCCATCGTCCTTCGTTTCGAGTTTAAGTTCGAGTTGAAGTGGTAGCTCATATTTCAATAAGTCTTTGATCACACAAGATCGTTGAGCTTGAAGGACATGAGATTAAATATCAGATAGAGTTCAAACAGAATGAAGCTTGACTCATTCCTTTTGACTAAGCGCATCGGCTACGACATTCGCCTTACTAGGATGGTAGCGGATCTCGCAATCATAACCGTTTAAGAGTTCAACCCAACGTCGTTGCCACATGTTCAGATCCTTCTCCTTCTAATTGAGAATATGCTGGAGACTTTTGTGGTCTGTGAAAACCACACACTTGGTTCCATAGAGGTAGTGTCTCCAGATTTTAAGTGTGAAAACCACAGCTCCTAATTCAAGATCATGAGTCGTGTAGTTCTTCTCATGAATTTTCAGCTGTCTAGACATATAAGCTATGACTTTACCTCGTTGCATAAGAACGCAACCAAGTTCTAGATTCGACGCGTCATAATAGATAACAAAATCATCGTTTCCCTCAGGTAGAGATAAAACAGGAGCATCACAGAGCTCCCGTTTCAGCGTTTGGAATGCTTCTTCTTGTTTAGGTCCCCACTCAAAAGGCTTATTTTTTTGAGTCAAAGCAGTGAGTGGAACCACGATCTTTGAGAAATTAGAAATGAATCGAAGATAATAACCAGCAAGACCAAGAAATGATCGAATCTCTGTAGGTGTCGTCGGTGTATTCCAATCCTTAATAGCAGCTATCTTGGATGGATCTACATGAATACCCTGCTCGCTGACTATATGACCCAAAAACTGAACTTCTCAAAGCCAAAATTCACACTTGGAGAATTTAGCAAAAAGTTGTTCCTTCTTCAGAAGTTCCAAGGTCAAGCGAAGGTGTTGCTCGTGGTTGGCTCGAGACTTTGAATAAATGAGAATATCGTCTATGAACACAAAGATGAACTTATCTAAATAAGGTTTACAAACCTTGTTCATTAAGTCCATGAAGATAGCTGGGGCATTTGTCAAACCAAAAGGCATGACAGTGAACTCGTAGTGCCCATATCTCGTACGGAATGCAGTTTTGGGAATATCTTCTTCGAGTACACGAAGTTGATGATACCCAGATCGCAGATCGATCTTGGAAAAGCATGAAGCACCTTGCAGCTGGTCGAAGAGATCATCAATTCTAGGTAAGGGATATCGATTCTTGATGGTAAGCTTATTAAGCTCACGATAATCGATACACATTCGAAAAGATCCATCTTTCTTTTTCATAAAGAGGACAGGAGCTCCCAAGGCGAAAAGCTCGGACAGATGAATCCTTTATCAGACAACTCTTGAAGTTGTTTTGATAACTCTTGCATCTCCGACGGTGCAAGATGATAAGGTGCTTTTGCAATCGGGTTGGCTTTGGGTACAAGGTCAATATGAAACTTGACATGACGAACTGGAGGCAAACCAGGCAGTTCATCGGGAAACACCTCTGGATAATCCCGAACAATCGGAATATCCTGAATACTCTTGCTCTTGCCTTTCTCCTCGGTGACATGTGCCAGGAAAGCAACATATCCTTTTCGCAAATAACTTTGGGCCATTGTACACGACATAAGCTTCAAACCACCAGATGGCTTCTCGCCACAAACTTCCAGAACATCGCCAAACGAAAGAGGAATACGAAAAATCTTATCGAAACAAACAACCTTAGCATGATGTTTGGTTAACAAATCCATCCCCACGATAATATAAAAACTCCCAAGTTGCATTGGCGTGAGGTCAATGGGGAAAAGATGGTTATCAAGGTTTAACTGACAATCACGAATAACAGAATCGAGAACAAGAGGTTTACCAGTAGCAACTTCGACAGATAAGGGTTTCCTCAGTTTAGTTCTAGGCATTGCAAGCAAAGGTTCAAAAGATAATGAAACAAAACTTCTATCGGCACCAGAATAAAAAAGAATAGATGCAGGTCGATTGTTAACAAGAAACGTACCATTGACAACGAGGTTGTCAGCCCGAGCCTCGTTTGCATTCAGATTGAATGTTCGTCCACGAGCGGGATTTGCATTCACGTTGACATTCACGTTCAGATTCGCATTTGCATTCGCCAACCTCAGACAGTTGTTGCGGAAGTGACCAAACTCTCCACAATTGAAACATGAACCCAGTGGGAATCTAGCAACATTCCCCTGAACTGGAGCTTGATTCTGAACAATCTGATTCTGACCCAAACGACAGATGTTGGCCAGATGCCCAAGCTTACCACACGTTGTGCATTGCTTACAAGCTTGTTGTGCAACATGATGACCGTTGCAGTGAGCACAATGAGGTGCGGCACCAGCATACGCTTTCTTCACAGGCGGTTGAGCTGGTGGGTTCTGAGGGTTCTGAGCAGTAACTACAAAGTTCTGAGCACCCTTTCGCTTTCTTGACTTCTTCGACGACTCACCTTTCTTACCCTTACCCTTTTCCTTGACAGATTCGGTAAACTTCTTCTTATCACCCTTACAGGTAAGTTTACCCTTCCTGACTTGCGACTCAGTCAGGGTAGCAGATAACTCGATCACGTGACGAACAATAGTAGGATTAACGCCAGTCATCATATCCTGTATGGAATCGGGTAACCCATCGATATACCTCTCTATCGCTTTCTCCAACGGGGTAACCATAGTAGGACACAAAAGAATGAGTTCCTCGAATCGATCCGTATACGCCCGGTGTTCTCCCCCATCTTGCTTTAGATCATCAAACTCTCATTCCAAAGCTCGAATTTCGTGACGGGGACAAAACTCTTTCATCATGAGAGCTCGAAGCTCTTCCCATGTTTATACCAATGCCACTTCGGCACCCCTATCGCGCATCACTCCATTCCACCATGTAAGAGCACGCTTCTCAAACACACTTGATGCAAATTCAACCTTACACCCCTCCGGACATTGCACATATCTGAATGTGCTCTCGATACTTTCGAACCATTGAAGGAGCGCAGTTGCTCCTTGCAAACCAGAAAACTTTAGCAGCTTAGCGAATTGAAATTCTTGAAATTACATTGTGCATTGTTTTTATTATTGTTGTTGTATAGCTCTTGGATGTGGGTCACAATGCCTGGAAGCACAACAGCCATTTGCTGAGAGACAAGGGCTGCGACTTCTTCAGCAGTAAAAGATTGTGCATCACATCGAGGAGGCATTGTCTAACAAGGAAATATGAGAAACGAGTGAGGTCGACAATTAGGAAAAACAAAAGAGGTATTGAAAATATCGACGAAACATAAGGAAGGTGATCATTTGTTCGTTACCTTGAACAAACAAATGACACGCAGTAACTAATCAAAGTAATGAATCAAAATAATGTATCACGAAGACATGCTTGCCTATAAATGAACACTCACCCCAAGAGTTCCCAGGTAAGAGTGACTAGTCCGATTATGTGGATTTGTACGAACACTCTAGCCTTAGACAGAAAACTCATGGTACAGGCATTCATTCTTCCAGTTTGCACGTGTTCACATTATTTAGACCCAAACTTTGACGAGATTTTGAAAACTCAGAAGGCACTAAGCCAGAAATGAGTCAAACTGGAAGGGATCAAAACCTTATAACAGAGGGTTCAAAACCTAGTAATCAATCATCCTAGAATGGATGATTAATTTTCGAAGCAGATTCGGATTTTGTGTCCTCGTTGTGGTTATCACCTAAGGGTAGGTGACGGTTTTGTTTTTTAAAAATCTAAACGTAATTCAACTTGCGTTGGGGTCCTAGAAAGTTATAGTCTAGGTCAAATCATTACTAATAACCTAATTCCCTATAACCATTTGCTCTGATACCAACTCTTCTGTCACACCCGACCACGTAAAACAACAAATCGTGGCGGAAACGTCGGGGAGTGTTGTAACGGAATTATTGTTTCACAACCATGGATACAAAAGAGTTTCATTTTATTTATTCATTAAGTAATTTACATTGTTTTAGCATGAAACAAACAGGTTATATATATCTACTATCATTGTTATTATGTCACTAAGGCCTCGTCCAGATCCTATGTGACTCATGCATCCTAGCGGGTTAAAGACCTTGTTTTGATAAGAGTATAATATTGCAACATAATTAACTAACTCAAATCAAGCGGGTTATAATTTATAAGACCTCGTAGCCATGATTGTTAACCCAAAAGCATTTGTTTTAGTAAACCAAATTGTAAAACATCTCGTATTAACTCGTTAATAGAACTCGTATGGTTTATATCCTTTCGAGAACATCGTTAAGTGACATCGTTTCAAAATCGTTAACTCGTTTAAATCGTTTAAATCATCCTCGTTTTAATTGTGAAAACTATTTTTGGTCGTCTCGCTAATAACATTCAAACCTTCGTGACTCGACTATCTCACTTCTCGCATTAACAAACCACCAAAGGGTAAGTTAACAATCACAGATTCAGTCATTACCCACCTAACCCACACATAACCATGGGTGCAGCCTGATAATGGGATTTGTCAGATCCTATGGTACCATAACCTTATACTGGTCGGTTCGGCCAAAATTAATAAATGTCATTCGTTATGCAACTGCAACCAACAAGTTCGTTCACATTATCGAAATCGTTATTAGTTTAGTATAAACCATCATAGTCATTTTTGAAACCATCGTTAGAATATCAAAATCGTTTTGATACATATGAATCACCCCAAAACAATTGAAAGCAGTAAAATAGGGGAACTATGTACTCACATAGTTACCACAAAACATGTAAAAAGAGGGGATCTATGTACTCACCTTTGGGTGTGTTTTTATATGTTAACACAATCCCACAAATTGTTTATTTGTCCTAAATTAAATAAGAATGATTTACTAATAAAAAACCCACAAAAATACATAAGTTTCTCCGATACTTAGAATTTTCACATAACTTTGAGATTTCTCGAAAGGTTATTATTTTTTATTATTTTAGTGTATTTATATATATATGGGTTCATATATATATTTTAAAAACATTGCGACTTAAACGATTTTATTGGTGACCCTCACCAGGCTATAAGCAATATATCTATGATTTGCGCGTCGTAATATATATACTCAAATGTAACATACTAATAATAGCGTAATACACATAATCTTGTCAAGTATTATCATGTCATCATGCACATATTATAAAACACATAACACATTAAAATTTACCCATGAACAACCCATTATAGTGTATGTCGAAAAACACTTATTTTAGCGATTCGGTAACATTTTTGGGCGTCGGAAGTCACGTATGACTAACCAAAAACCAAGTAAACTTAATATAAGTTAAAATACTTATTTTTATAGCAAAAATATCAGTTTGGTTACTGATCTAAAACAATTTTATAAAAATCCTCCGAAAAGCCGATTTTTAACCGTTTTACCGCATAGTTTTGCATCAAACGTTACCCTAACCATCCCAAATCGAAACGACTTGATATTTTAAAATAACCCATGTTATTTAATGAATAAAATAGTGGTTATACTCATGATAGTGCAGGTCTCACATAAAGCACATAAATCATGCAAATTTCACATATTTTACCACTTTTTAAGCTATATGTACAACATGCAAAGCTATCAAACCTATGTCAAAGTTTCATGCCATTATAATATACCAAATAATGTTATTTTTAGTGTTTATAATATGTTCTAAAAAATTTTTTGTCATACAATCATTTTTTATCATTTCTTGAGCTTTAAATCAACTTGTATTCTTATGTACAAGTGTCTAAAGCACAGTATCATATCATCATCTTTTCATATGAGTTTAGATGCATCAAACATGTGATTTATTCATGTTTATTTGCTGATTTAGTTGATCATTTATCATATCTTGCACAAATCATCAAACACTTGCATTTTAACAATTATTCAAGAACAAGCAACAACTTAAACAAGTATTTACCAAAGATCAAGCTCAAATTTCATACACATACATATATATATATATATATATACGGTTATACACACACATATATATATCACCATTTTTATTTTGTATCAAGACCCATTTCTTTTTAGATTTCAAGTTTGTGAAAAATTCCAAGGTTCAAGAGAAACTTCAAATCATCAAGAATAACCAAGAATCAAGAGTATGATTTAAACATAAATTTTATACCTTCAAGATTCAAGTAAGTTTTTGGATGAGATTTTGATGATAGGGAGCTTGAAATCACTTGAAAGCACCTTGGAAACTCCTTTGGATCTTCACACCAACTTGAAATATGCTTGAAATGGAGTTGGATTCTCAAGAACAAGCTTGAAGAAGATGAAGATGAAGATGGGATGGTGGTGAGGGTTACGGTTATGGGGAGAGAGAGAGTGAGGGATTTGGTTTGATTTGTGTTGTGATCTTGCAAGATTTATAGAATATGGAAGATATGAATAAGATATGGAGATGTAGCATGCAACAACACTTGGCCAAAAGAAAATCAAGCAAGATCTAGGAAATATTTAGGTGGGGGCCACCCCATTGTAACCGTGAATATGGAGGGGGGGGGTAAAGTGTAAGTTTGATGGTAAAAATAGATAAAAACAGGTATTTAACTGGATACCGGGTATTTTATCTAGCGTTTAAATCCCGGTTTATGGCGTTCTAAATTATTTTTATTATTCTATAAAAATAAAGTCGCCATATTATTACTGAAATAAATTCCAGTTGCCGAGACTGGCTGTGTGGTCTGCGTTTTGCAGTATAAGCACTGTGTTGCGCAGTAACACGCGGTACGCGCTTAAACTTGAAAAATAACGTTTTTAAGCGTTTTAATTTATTTTTCAACACCAACCTAATTAAAAATAAAATTTTAATCATAATAGAATATTTTTAGGGTTTAAATATTATCCGGGAGGTCACCAACGTTCGTTTCGCAGTTTTGTCGTAATTAGTTCTAAAGTTCGAACAAACATGTTTTTGCCATACCGAATCCTTTGAAACTTATTTCTAAGTTATGTAAAGGGTATTTAGGGTATTTTTGGCTTATGTCACAGTTCCGGAGTGTACGTCGCGTTAAACTGATTATGTTTACGTAACGGTTTATGATTTCACTTCAAGAACAGGTTTGAGAGTTCGGAATTGAACAATGATTGAAAACGTACTAATGTCACAAATAAATAAACACATATTGTAATTAAAACACCATATTTTATTAAATACAAGGTTGTTTGGAACAGTACAAGGGTTAAAATACACAGATGTCACAATTTCAAACCCTTTCTTGAAGATCCAAGATCATTTCAAGATGTTTTCAAGTCCATTTGAAGGTCTAAAGATGATTTCTAGGTGTTTTAAGCAACAATCAAGCTCCATATCATAAATCTTTGCTAAAAACCTATCAAAATCTTGAAGGTATAAAACTCACTTTAAAAACCTTGTTCTTGATTCTTGATGATTTTGATGTTGATGGAAGTTTCTATTGTTCTTGGATTAAACACAAACTTGAAAACAACAACAAATGGGTTTTTGGAATAAAATAAAATGGATGTGTATATGTATATATATGTGGCTGTATATATGTATATGTGTATGTTAGAGTATGAGTTTTGATTTTTAGTTTGATCTTGTTTGATGAGATGTTGAAAAGTGATGTGCATGTAATTTTGGAAAGTTCTAAAAGGGTTTTAATCATGTGAATGGACATGTAAAAGTAAAATTTTGGATTCATGTGTGTGTATGTATATATGAGCAGTGTATGTATATATAGGTATGCATGCATGTAAATTTTTGACGATTAAAGTCTTAGATGTGTAAGAATGTATATGTCTTGTATTTATGATAAATGATTGGATGATGATGATGATATAAAGTATGGAATGTTTGGATTTTTAGAACATGTGTTAAACGAAGATCTAGATGCATTTAAGTTCATGTAAGTTGAATGTGATGTGTTATGGGTGCATTAGATGCTTGTACTTAAGCATGCATGTTGGTTTATGATCATGAAATGATGATTAAGTCATGATTTGATAAAAATAATTTTAATCAGATTCTAAACACTAAAAATATTAATATTTAAAGTGTTAAAATAGCATAAAACTTTGTCATAAAGTTTACTAGCTTTGCATGTTGTACTTAGTGCTTAAATTGTTGTAAAATACGTGAAATCGTATGATTTATGTCACTTACAAGAAAACTACACTAATCTGATTATAACCATCATTTTAATCAGTAAATAACATGGACTATGTTAAAATATCAAGTCGTTACAATTTGGGATGGTTATGGTAACTTTTGACGCAAAACAATGCGATAAAACGGTAAAAAATAGGCTTTTCGAGGGATATTATGAAACTGTTTTCGATCAGTAATTAAACTGATATTTTTGGTATAAAAATAATTATTTTAACTTATATTAAGTTTACTTGGTGTTTGGTTAGTCATACGTGAATTCCGACGCCCGAAACCGTTACCGAATCACTAAAATACGCGTTTTACAATGTACACTAGCATGGGTTATTTATTGGTGAGCCTTATGTGTTAAAATGTGTTATGTGATTTAGGTATGTGAGTATGATAATATGTTAAGTGTTGACATGATAGCAGGAATTTAGACTATGCATGTACACTTGTGCGCTTAAAGAGGTAGAATCGGTAAAAATCGCGTTAAATGTGTAACTTGTTTGTTGAGCATGAAAATTCATACATGTGTTAACTTGATAAGTTATTTCATGTATACGTGCTTTAAAAATGATAAAATGAATAGGTTAATGAGATTTTGTGTGTTATGATATTTAGCATATGTTCACGTTTACGTATATATATTACGAAGCACAAATCGTAGATATATTGCATATAAATGGGAGTGTTAATGAATTTACATGATAAGGGTCACCAATAAAATCGTTCAAGTTGCTTAATATTAAAAATATGTATATATGAACTCATATATGTATATTAGTGTGCCAACATAATAAAAAATAATGACTTTTTGAGAAAATCTCAAAGTTATGTGAAAATTCTAAGATACGGAGAAACTTAGGAATTTTGTGATATATATATATATATATATATATATAGATTGATTGATAAATCATTCCTACGTGTATTAGGATGTGTAGATATCAATTTGTGGGATTGCGCTATTTATAATACGCACCCAAAGGTGAGTGTCACTAAACCCTCTCTGTTTAGTGTTTTGTATATGTTTTGGGGGAAGAACACGCTTTAAGAAGGTTTAAAGATGTTTTCGAATAAAACATACCTTTGTTATATAAAATGTATATTTTCATGGAAAATATACGTATTTGTTAAATATATATATTTGTGAATAAATATGTTTCGAGGAGAAACGAAAATTATTACGGTGTTTTAGAGAAAACGGTCGTGTAGATTTAATATTGCTTAACTCTAAAGTTGGGACGAATTAGCTTGATCTCAAGAGAATAAGTATCAGGTTATAGGCTTATATTTCGGTGGGGACTTCGGGGAATTCGTACAACATGATATATTAAATTTATCAGTATTAGTAGGATATATATGTTATTCATGAGGTAGGCATTATAGATGGCCTCGATATGGGCCATGCGCAAGTAATGTCGTTTAATCATTTAAGTATTACACGCAAGGAATTGTTGGTAGATCTATCGGGTTGACAACCCCGTCGTGACCGGTCGCCTTGTGTCAAGTCAAACGACGAATTGATATTCTATTATAGTCTAGCTTTGATTATACCTTCATTGTTAATATATTATTCGTAATGTCTTGCTAACTTACGAGTCCGAACATTTGATGCTATCAATTTAATATGTAAACTTGGGAAGATGTTTATGGTCGGAGGTTCTACGGAAATTCTTGCGACGGTTGACCCTTTAATTTTTATAAGGAAACAAATTAACTTCCATAAAAATTATATGGATGTTTTAATAATAAACACATAATTAGAAAGTTTTTCCTTGGATCAAATTATTTAATTTTGGATATGTGAACTCATCCTCCTTTGTGTGGACACTTGATTTTTAACGTGTTCTTCAGGTACTTGAGTTCGGCTTCGGGAGTTATGGCGTATCTTATGGTTGTTGATGCATGTTTTGTTTGATAATGTTTGGACAAACTTTTAAAACAATTTGGGACCTATGTAATAAGATCCATAAGGATCAAAACAACTTAACTATGGTGTGGTTGTGATGTACTTTCTAAAACTTTAAGTTTTAAACTATGTTTTAATTAAGTTGAATGTCCAACATTATGATGCATCGTTCAGCAAGATATTAATGGGCACCAACTTCCGTCACCACTACGTTTTATATTCCGCTGCAACGTTTTTGGGGTGTGACAGTAAACTTGGAAGTTCTTTGGGAAAACATCAGGAAACTCACGGACAACTGTTAAATCTTCTATTCTCCTTTCCTCAGCCTGAGTGTTGGTGACAAGTGCTAGAATAGCAAGATAGCCCTTCCGTAAGCACTTATGGGCTTTCATAGCCGAAATGATGCCAACCATTGCACCACTTCGATGACCTTGAACAGACAGCGATTCTCCACTAGGGAGAGGTATACATACGATTTTCTCCTTACAGAGTATATCGGGTTAATCCTAACTGCCGATTGAATCCCAAAGACATATAACTCCAATCAGCACCAGAGTCGAATAATACAGAAGCGAAAAGGTTGTTCATAGAAAACGTACCAGTCACGACATTACCATCGTTCCTAGCATCACCAGCACCAATCGTAAATACCCTTCCACGTGCACCATTACCACCATTATTTCCGTTGTTGTTCCCAGCATTGTTGTTGTTATTATGGCGGTTGTTATTCCTATTGTTATTGGCATTCTGATTCAACTGAGAGCAATCCCTCTTGATGTGGCCCTCGTCCCCGCACTGAAAGCATCCCCTCTGGTTACCTTGGTTTTGTTGTGGTTGTTGCCTTTGTTGTTGCTGCGACTGCTGTTGCTGCTGCTAATACTGCGGTTGTTGTTGCTTTGGAAATGAGGCCCTACAATCCTTTGCCATATGCCCCACTTTATCACACCTATGGCAGGCTCGGGTACATGGTCTACGGTGATGATAGTTGCACTTGTTACACTTTGGCTGCCTTCCCACGTTGGAACCTTGGCTCGGGTTGCTGCTCTGGTTTTGATTAACAGAAGACGACTGGCTGAAACTACAACTATTACTGTTGTCTGGTTTCTTCTGTGATTGGTTTGAGTTGGACACCTTGTCTATATCATTCCATTTACACTTATTATCAGTGGTGGAAGTCATAGCAGTTGCAGCACTATGGGGTGGTAGCGAACCACGCTCCACTTCCTGGTCGATGATCTTGTGAGCTAAACGGATGATTCGTGGCAAGTTGTCAAAGTTGGCTGTAGTAACTAAGCTATTGACTTGCGGCGCTAAGCCGTTGATGTACAGCTCGATTCTCCGATGTGGTGTTCGTGATAAGTTGGAACACATATTTGCAAGCTCGTGAGATCGCTTCGTGTAGGCCCTGATTTCAGAGCCCACCATCTTAAAGTTGCAATACTCATTTTCCAACTTCTGAATTTCATCACAAGGACAGTACTCCTCCCGTATCAACTCTTTGAAATAATCCCAAGTAGTTGCATTCGCCATCTCAACGCCCAACATTTGGACTTGGGCATTCCACCAAGTCAGGGCACCATCCTCCAGTGTGCCCATAACATACTTCACCCTGTCCCCAGCTGGACAGTTGCACATTGCAAAAACTGACTCTGCCTTTTTGAACCAACGGAGTAGTCCTACTGCTCCCTAGGTTCCACTAAACCTCTGTGGTTTATAATCCATGAACGACTTGAATATACAAGCAGGTGGATTGTTCTTGTTCTGATTCGCAGGTTGACCTAAAGATGAAAGAAAATAAAATACAACGCACGAGTGAGAGCCGAGTATACGACACAGGAATAAAGAGCGTTTGGTACATAACATACCATCTTGTTGAGCTACTAAGGCTTCAGCCACATGAGTGTTGATCAAATCAGTCAGTTCCGCCTGGGACATAACAATGTTGCCACTTCCACCGCCGTGACCACCACCACGCCCACCATTGTGTCCTCCATGTCCGTTCATGATTCTACATTCATAAGAAGAGTGGAAAGATAAGGATCATGTTTGAGCAGGAGTCGAACATCGCTAAGACATATATGGATTATTAACCCCCCCCCCCCATTATGTAGGATAATGGAACAGAACCCCTTTCACATTTGCTAAGCCTCACTGGGACTCACATGCACCCCACTTTATTATTATGTGTGTACGCATAATGATAATGCAGTTTGCATGTTTATCTCAGCTCCTCTTAACTTGAGCTAGAAGGTTCCTCAGATTCGAGTAATAAGACGAATGATATCACAAAAATAAGGATCACAAAAGTCTAAAGGTACTATCAAAGCATTGTAACATAAGCAAGCAACGCATGTAATCATATCGTTGTATCAATATGCAATCATATGTGATATCATAAGTAAGTGTACACTAGGTATGTAGTGCAATAAGTAAATGAGAGACGAACCTTTCAATCTATTGCTGAGTGTCATGGTTGATTTCAAAACTGTTCGGTTATAGTCTGGTTTTATAAAAACGTTTTAAAACCTAGTTCACTATAACCAATGGCTCTGATACCAAACTGTCACACCCCCAAAATGCCACATGCGGAACCAGCTGATTCCAGGAACCGGCGAGTTTGACGGAGCCTCGGTCCCAAAACGACGTGTTCGGTGCGATTATTATGACTAAGAAAGGAGTAGAATATAGATAGAACACTGAGCAGTCAATTTCAATCTGGTCTCTATTGATTATTCAACGTTTACAGCACCACGAGACCAGTTGAACAGCATATCCCCTCTAGGAACCAAAATCTTGTCCAAATGGGAACCCCAAGTCCCTATTTATAGACATCACCTACACTATATGTCCATCCCATCGGATTGCCATCCGATCGGATTGCCATATGACCGGATGGTCATCTGTCCGGATGGACCTTGACATTTACAAAACCTGTCCAACTTCTCTATTATATACAATATTCAGCACACGCTCTATCTAACTATTCGCACAGTGGCAGACGTACGAAATATGCACCAACAGAACCCCCACGAGGCGTGTGACGTATCAGGAACCAACCACTAATCACATTGAACTAATAATAAGTTACTTAATAAAAGTTTCCATTCATTATAAATAATGTAGTTCAAAACATAAACTTAAAACCCAACATGTTCACCGGAAGCATAATTCATAGTTTATATAATTCAGAATCCAAGTGCATGAAAACAAATAGACTTGTCTCGTGAATCCATGTATGACGACCCTTGACCACTCCAGCAATTCCTAGATAGCAAGTTACACATTAAAGATTCTATCAACCTGCAAGCATGCAGACAAGTGTATCAACATAAAGCTGGCGAGTTCGCAGTTTTGTAAAATGTTTAATTACCAAGTGTATAGTTTAAAAGCATGTTGTTAATAACTTGGGTACCGCAAGATGGCATCAGTTTGTATGCCCTTCCCCAATGCCTATCAACATTGGTCGAGTGGTTAAGGTAATTAGTTCACGCCTGTCCTCCCTGGCACGGTGTGAGGGTGCCAAACCTAATAGCGCTATCAACTAATAACCCCGTTGCCTCCCTGGCAACTAGTTCGGTAGTAGATGGGACTTAAGATGATAGATCTGAGTGTATTATCCAACGTCAAGTTTAAACCCAATAAAACCAGTATTCCTCCCCAGAATATTTACCAGTTTTCCCTCCCCGGAACGCATGCTTGAAAAAGAGTAGTGAACTCACCTTAGGTTTGCTCGGTATGTTATGTTACTTTGTTTCACGTTGGTCAACCAAGTACACATATGGTTACCACTAACGGTTAGGTTCAGGTATAGAGTAGTTCACATATTGCACAGATTGCTTGTCATAAAGTTCAACATGTAATATGTCTACATTAAATGTTTGGGGTCACGTAGAACACATACATAAACAAACATCACAAATAACACTTAAAAGTCCATTATGCCTTTCTTATCAGTGTGTGGCCCAGTTGGTTATGGCCCAACTAAAGTGTGCGACTCAGTTCCCTTTATGTGATCTGTATTCTATTCGTGGACCAGTAACTAGTGAGCGATTTCTAGTATGTGCGGCCCAACACTAAGACAGGTCCCACAAGCAGTGTGCGACTCAATGGTAATGTGCGACTCCGGTCAGGGTGTGCGACATTTGAGTGTGCGACTATGGGTGTGCAAGTTGCACTGTGAGGGGTGACCAGGTCACTCTTTCCGTATTTCACGTAAACATAACAACTCTTCAAATCCAAACGGTTACAAGATCCAATCGGTTACAAGTTCTAATATTCTAGAACCCTAATCATTATTAAACGGTTTCAACATGTCCTTCATTCAACCGATCCAAACAACACTATCCTTTTCAACAATTATTCAAATCAGATCAATCATAATACATCAAATATGAATCTGTTTCTTTGAACAATCATCATCATCATCATCGAACACCCTATCTTATAAACATTAACATCATGACTAAATATTCATACCAGGTCTATGAACAACCAACCTCATCAACCCTAGTGTACATGAGCTTTAACAAGTGCATACCATTAAACAATTCTATGTCGTAAATCAGCATCACACATTATGCCAAATCAAATCTAATGTTTACTAGCATCCAATCCTATATCTCAATCATTATACAAGATCACATTCAACGCAACCATCATGCATCCCTACGTATTAACATTGTTCATATCATCAGCCAATTTTCTAACAATAATCCCTAGATCAACAAAATCATGATCATCCTTGTAGCACATCAATCAGTTACACATAGCCCATCACAATCAAACAACGATTAAAATAAGTATATTCACACTAACCGAGGAATGATTGTCGCTAGACACGAGAGACAAGCCTTAAGGGAATGAGAACCCCGAATAGGTAGGCTGCCATTGACTTCAAAGGAACGAAGGAGAGTGCTAGGGTTTGTGATTATATTTGTATTGTGCTAATGAAAGGGTTACACATAAGTCAAGTGTATATTCGCTGAGTGTGGGCCGAACCCAATCCCTCGGGTTTCATTTGGGCCGTGGACTAGTCCACAACAATAGAGGGGTGTGGGGTTGATAGTGAGGTGTGCGACCCAAAGGGTATTATGCGCTCAAACTCTTAAAACCAAACATCATTTAACATCTAACAATTCACACATTCATTTAACACATTAAAACATCCCGTTAAATTCATTCATTCCAATCACGTATACTAAGATACAGTGTAACACAAAGCATGAAAAGAACTAGTACAAGACTCTTGAAAGTACGAGTTGTCACATTTATGCTCGTGTGATAGTTGTTTTCATAGGAAAACTCCACCAAGGGTAGGTGAGTATCCCAGCTGCCGCCTAAATCCATAACACACGCATGGAGCATGTCTTCTAGGTTTGTATGGTCCGTTTCCTCTGGCCGTCTGTTTGCGGATGGAAGGCCATGCTTAGATCTAGCTGAGATCCAAAGGCCTCCTGAAAAAAGACTGCCAGATCCTCAAAACAAAGCGTCCACCTCTGTCGGAAACAATTGAAATAGGCACTCCATGACGTGCCACAATTTCCTCTAGTTATAATTCGGCAAGCTTTCCAGTACTATCATTTTCCCGTATCGGTAGGAAGTGCACAGACTTGGTCAATCGATCAACTATCACCCATATCATGTCGTGTCCTCTAGGGGTCTTGGGTAATTTCATTATAAAATCCATCGATACTTGTTCCCACTTCCATACAGGTATCTCAGGTTGTTGCAGCAGACCTGATGGTTTTTGATACTCTGCCTTAACCTTAGCGCAGGTTAAGCACTTTCCGACGTAAGCAGCAACGTCGTTCCTGAGATTCGGCCACCAATAATATTCCTTCAAGTCTTGATACATCTTGTCCGATCCTGGGTGGATCAAGTATCTTGACTTGTGGGCTTCATCAAATATTACTTCCCGAATACCGCCAAAGAGCGGAACCCAATTGCGTCACATGAAGTATAAGGTTCCCTCCTCTTTTGGCACCAACTATTTCTCCATACCCAAGAGAAGTTCAGCTTTAAGATTCTCTTCCTTCAATGCTTCTTGTTGGGCGTTATGAATACGTAGAGTGAGATTCGTCTGAATCATCATCTCCAAAGCTCGAACCCTTAAGGTTTTAACCCTTTCCTTTCGACTCAAGGCGTCTGATACCACCTTCGCCTTTCCAAGGTGGTACTTAATCTCACAATCATAATCATTCAACAACTCAACCCATCGTCGCTGACGCATATTTAATTCCTTCAGATTAAATATATGCTGCAAACTCTTGTGGTATGTGAAGATAGTACAACAAGTACCATACAGATAATGCCGCCAAATCTTCAAAGCAAATACCACCGCGCCTAGTTCCAGGTCGTGGGTGGTATAATTCTTCTCATGAACCTTTAACTACCTCGATGCATATGCGATGACATTCTGTTGTTGCATAAGCACGCAACCTAAACCTTGACGTGAAGCGTCACAGTACACTTCAAAATCTTCGGTACTTCGGGCAACGATAAGATCAGTGTATCGCATAACTTCTCTTTGAGGAGTTGAAAGGCTTCTTCTGGTTTGTCTCCCCTGTCAAACTTCTTGTCCTTCTATGTAAGGGAAGTTAGCGGTTGAGCAATTTGGGAAAAATTCTCGATAAACCTTCGGTAGTAGCCCGCTAATCCCAGAAACTGTTGTACTTCAGTTGGAGTTTTGGGCGCTTCCCAATTATTGATTACTTCAATCTTTGACGGGTCTAAATGAATACCATTCTTGTTCACAACATGACCAAGGAACTGTACCTCATGAATCCAGAATTCGCACTTTGAGAACTTCACGTAAAGCTTCTCTTTCTTCAGCAGTTCCATATTGGTTCTCAGATGTTGCTCATGCTCCTCTTTCATTCGAGAATAGATCAGAATATCTTCGATAAATACTATCACAAATTTATCGAGATATGGTTTGCATACGCGATTCATCAATTCCATAATACTGCCGGTGTGTTCGTCAATCCAAATGGCATGACGAGAAAATTCTAGTGCCCATAACGTACCTTGAATGTTGTCTTGGGTATGCTCTCCTCTTGAATCCTCAACTGATGATAGCCATATCGAAGGTCGATCTTGGAGTAATAGCTCGATCCTTGCAACTGGTCGAATAAGTCGTCAATTCTCGGTAGTGGATACCGATTCTTGACAGTGAGCTTATTCAACTCTCTGTAGTCAATGCACATTCTAAATGTTCCATCTTTTTTCTTCACGAACAACACTGGAGCTACCCAAGATGAGAAGCTAGGCCTTATGAATCCCTTATCCAATAACTCCTGGAGTTGCGAGAATAATTCTTGCATCTCAGATGGTGCAAGTCGATATAGTGCCTTGGCCACGGGAGCGGCGCCCGGAACAAAGTCAATATGGAATTCGACTTGTCTCTGAGGAGGTAATCCTGGTAAGTCTTCGGGGAAGACTTCAGGGAAATCCTTCACTACGGGAATATCATCAAGCTTTGGCTCCTCGGCGTTCTTATCTACCACTTGCGCCAAAAAGGTAACACATCCTTTTCACAAGCATTTCTGGGCCTTCATACAGTTGATGATTCGCAGGGGCGTGTCACGTTTCTCCCTGTGTGCACTATGAGTGTTTCATCATTCGCATTATCTTCTCATGACAAACGACTTCGTCTCTATTCTTGGTAGCCAATCCATGCCGACTACAACATCAAAACTCCCCAACTGGATGGGTAACAGATCAATATCAAATTTCCGTTCTCCAAGTTCCAACGAACATCCTTTAATAACTTCCCCTGATTCGACAAATTTACCATCGGCTAATTTTATGGAATAAGTTATATCTAATATACTAGATTCAACTCCAAGCATACGTTTAAATTCCACAGACATGAAACTAAAATCGGCACCAGTGTCATATAGTATGGATGCAAAGTGATTTTTAACGAGAAACGTACCGGTGACCACATTAGGGTCTTCGCGGATGACGTGTGCGCATATATACATAATTTTTGCAATGAATTACACACGATTGGGTTTTAAATTTATAAAAGTGATTATTACTTTTACATCAAAACACACACGAAAGAGGCAAGTGTACCCCGTCATATATGTAATAAAGTATTGGTAAGAACCATGTATCGATCCAAGGAAATGGGCGGAGAATCAGTACTAGACCTTTGTCACTAAACTACCGGTAAAAACATAGGTTTTGTGATTTTAAACTAAACTAAATTAAACATAACCAAATACATAATAAAAACATAATAAATAGTAGATAAAAAGCCTTGCTAAATACACAACCACAGCATGTCAACTAAGTCAGTTTTGGCACTAGAAGCATTCGGTCAATTTTCCAATTTAATACAATTAGTATCCCTTTCGGGAATCCTAACATGACAATCATTCGGAAAGCTAAAACGATAAACACACTTTAACCACCTAAAATTGTTCTTTAACGTGCAATTGATAAATGTCTATGAAAATCTCTTAAAAATAAGTTAGGCAGCCGTTAGGATTATTCTAACCTCACTTAAACAAGGAAAGCAACACCGATAAACACAATGCAACCACCAAGATAAGCATAATCTAGATTAAATCACAACCGAGTTCATTTTACAAATCTTACACAATAATTCACTAAGATAGCAATTTTGGCCTAAACTACTAACTAAGCTAACAAATCATGGCAAGAATTTATAACGACACCATCTAACCCGTTTAGGCCCTTACGTGACGGCAAGCTCTCTTGATTAACAATAATTACATTTTAGTAAAT
Organism: Helianthus tuberosus; assembly: GCA_030545235.1. Lineage (NCBI taxonomy): Eukaryota > Viridiplantae > Streptophyta > Magnoliopsida > Asterales > Asteraceae > Helianthus > Helianthus tuberosus. Next base: position 6,285,465 of record JARYGA010059718.1, on the reverse strand, counting down.
CACTAACCATTTCTAGTATCATGATGCATACATTTAAACCAAGTTAAACTAGTTAACCCAATTCAAAGTTTACTAATACAAGATTAATTAAGCTTCATTTTTCAACTATCTTAACTAACCAAGCACTAATCATCCAACACAATTACTTATAATCAAGAAATCAATATCAATACCAAGGTTGCAAACTAATCATCAAAGATAATCATAGAAAATACTTCAAATGTCATTACAAACCAAGTTTAACAAACTAATGGTTATAATCTAGCAAGGGATTGTTGTGTTTTTGCCCAAAGGCTACAATAATACATAAATCATAATCTAAATACTTGAAAGATTAACAAAAACTTGGAAAGATTAGAAAATCAAACCATAAACAAGTACTAGACTAAGGATCCGGGTAGTAATCGAGCTAAACAGGATAATGCGGCTTGAATCCGGGTGAAAGCTAATGCCTCCGGAGCCTGAAAATCGCCATTGGAGCTCTCCAAAAATCCAGAATTTCCCAAGATCCCGAGCAGAATGTTTCTGCTGTGTTTTTATACTTTTTTGCTGTTGCACGATCGTTCCCCATATGGAACGACCGTTCACTTTATGTAATTATTGGACATGGGTCGCCATACCGCATACGTCATCGAATCGTTGACCAGATCTGAAATGGAACGACCGTTCTTTGTGTGGAACGGTCGTTCAGTTCCGAGACTTCATGTTGCACGCCAAGTCGCACCTACCGTTCAGTTCCGAGGACTCTGTTGATTCACCGGAGATGCACGGTCGTTCCTTAGATGGAACGACCGTTCTTCACCAAGTCGCTTGTTTCCCTGGAACGCCCAGCCGCACCGATCGTTCATTGCCAAGATGATCAGCGTTGTCAGAGATGCACGACCGTGCATCAGGTGGAACGGTCGTTCCACAGGCCCAGATCAGAATACTTAACAGAAAGTCCGCAGCTTTGTCGTTTTCTCCGGAAAGTCCTCGTTTTTGGTATCATCTTGTCTGAAATGCAGTTTTAGGCCTGTAAACACAAATGTAGATAAATAAGTATCCGAACGACGGTTTTACGGCCAAAAACGCATAAAATAGGGGTAAAACGGGGGACTAAAATATGTGTAAATTAGAGTGTATCAAATCTCCCCACACTTAAACCTTGCTTGTCCTCAAGCAAGCTAAACTAAAAAGCAATAAAAGACATAAACAAACAAGAACGATAATTTACACACTATTTTATTGAAAACTAATATATAAACGGTTAGCCGGTTTGTCGAAAGACAACATCAAAAGATTCAAACCCAACAAGCATATGCAATTTAAAAAGCGACAACCAAATAGTCGTGACTAAACATTTAATTGACTCACATGTTAATCTTCACCCAACTCACAATGTTCACACACACTCGGTTTTATTTATGAATCATACATAAAATGTGTATGCGTAAACACTCAACGCCTAGTCAATGAAATGTGCAATATCATAAGCTTGTCATAAGATCTCGTCTCCACCAACTAACATGCAAATAAGTGTAAATCAAGAGGTCTTTACGGGTTGTAACGTTAGGCTTGGGCGAAGGGTATGGAAGTGGACATTTAAAATGGCGAAAACGGTTAAAAGTCGGTAGTAGCGTTTAACTAGCAATAACCAATACAACTTTACATACAAACGCCTTAAAAAGGCGACTAAAGCGTAATCGAGCTAATCAACAAGATTTTTAACATATAAGCATTCAAAATTGCTCGATTTTTATCACTTCACCCTATTTTTGGGTGTTTTATTTTCTGTTTTTTTTTTTTTGACTATACAATGAAATATAAACACTAACAAGCTAGTTAAACTATTATTTTAACCGAGTTTCAACACTAAAAAGGTTTAAAAACATAAAAAGGCTAAATTTGGTTAAGTAGGCGATAATGTGGGTAAACAAAGGTGAACGGGAAGGCTCGACATGGTTAATCCTAAAGGGTAATATAAGGTGAACGGGAAGCACAACACAAAGAACAAGGTACACAACAAAGGGGTAATCTAAGTGCCTCTATCACGTTTACACAAATCCGCACGATCATGGTCTTAACAAGCATACTAGTGACAAGTTCTAAATTGCACAAAACATCCGGCTCACTCCTATATCCGTAATGAACAAATATCTAACAATCTAGGCTCAAATATGCTCACGTAATGGAAGGAATGGGTAAAAGTGTGAAAACTATCATGTAAGTCTTTCTTTGTTTGTCACGCTTTCCGGTTTCCTTTTTCAAAAATATTTTGCTTGTCGAGTTTTTATAAAGTCCGATGCTTTCTAAAACATAACCAACCGGTTTATTTACCAACATATATATAAAACACAAGTATTTTTTTAAATGATTTTTCTGATTTTCTGTTTTTTTTTATATATATATAAATAAATGAGGACAAACAAAGCTAAGTTAACAAAGTTAACCCCCTCCCCACACTTGAACTTCGCATTGTCCCCAATGCGAGACCCTAAATATAGAGAAAAGGGATAAAAAATACTCCCCTCAAGATGATGTTGGTGCCACGAGACTTCCGAAGCTCTAACTGGTACGTGCTCCGGTCCAAGATCCGATAGATAAAATCTGCAAGTATGTCGCGTGCACCCAAAATTTAACAGAAAAAGAAAAACCAAACAACCATAATGTACATAAATGCTAACATCCAAACAAGACAGAAAGGAAATTGTTTGAAAATACATATCCGGGGTGTTTTAAATACTAAGTCAAAATAAACACCCAAATAAAAACAAGGTACTGAAACATAAACCACCACCAAATGCTACCACTACCGCAAACTACTCATCATCATCATCGTCATCATGCCTCGTGCCAGATGGGCCCTGATCGCCATAGCTAGGGGGGTTCCACGGTGGGAACTCCGGTGGGTGCTGAAAATAGTTGGGGTATGCGTGATGCATCTCCCTGAACAAATAAGAAAAACCCGCGGACACCCCCTGGTATAGAGTATCCTGGCGCTACTCTAGTCGGTCATGTGTGGCTCGAAGATCTGCCTGACTGGCTCTAATCTCTTGCTGGCTAGCCCGGATCTCATCAAAGTATGAACCATGCTGCTCCTGAGTGACACGCATGTCCTGGAACTGCTGGTAGAAAGTAGGCCAATCCTCATGCTGATGAAAAGCATGATGCTGCGGCGAGTGTGGTGGTGTCGGTGGCTGTGGCTCGTGCTCACCCATCTCTTCGTCCTCATCCTGATGTTCCTCCTCAGCAGGAGGTAACGGGTCCCATATCTCTCCATTCAAACCCCTCAACCTATCTATCCCATCCAACTCAGCAATAACCCCCATAAACTTCAGAGAACGGATATCAACATGCACCCCCTCAGTGATCAAAGTGAGACCCCTAAGCACCCCCGGCGTCATATATTGCTCATTGTACGCGATCTCGGTCATGTACTGACCGCCGTGGATCTCACTATTCGCATGTCGCCCGGAGCACTTGACAAAGTACTCTGCCATTCGCGCGGCGAGGTTGATCGGTGCTTTGTCAACCAACGCATAAAGATAAAGCAAGTCAGGCGTGGGACAGTTACCCTGACTGTCCATGCGTCCGCAGATAGAATGGCTGAATACATGGTGCATCAGTCGCACCAGAGGGTCTCGGAGGCGCGAAGCCTTTGACATCCGTGGGTTGTATGGGCCCCCAATAGCGTTACGCGCCCAGAATGCATCCCGCTCTGCATCACTAGGGAAGTTGAACCGATCGTTGAAGACATCGGGATCATCCATGTCCTCCCGCGTATAAATCCCAAGCCTACGTCCTAAACGACCCACCGACTATGTATGCCATCGCCCACACAACCTAAAGGTGACCCGATTCTTGTAGCGGAAATCGGGCTCGGTATGTGCAACCGGCCTTTCATACTGATACGATGCGAAGAATTCGATCGTCAACTCCCGGTAAACCGGTCGGTTGCAACCGACCAAGTTTGCAAGCGTGCGGGTCATCATTTCATCAAGTCGGTCATATTGATTCAATTCCCTCATGACCTCCCAATCTAACCAACGGGGCTCTCCAAACTGGTCCCGCCTCGCCCACAAGGCATCGCGCTTTGCGATGCATAACGCTTCCTTCTCGATGTTGGGGTTAAATTGTAGGAAAGGGTGATCCATCTGCAATGGGGAATGTTGTTAGGAAGACAGAAACAGGAGAAAAATGAGTTGAAAACAAGCGAGAGCCAATTATGAAGCTACTGTCCAAACTGTACTGGCAATATGGCACGGTCGTTCTCCGGGACGCACTGTCGTGCGTCACCGAGAACTAACAGGCCAGACCAGACGATATCGTGAATAGCCGGCGATGCACGACCGTTCCACCCGAGGAACGACCGTGCACTTCCGAATCTGCAGAATACGACCCCTGAACTTAGAACAATCAGATTTTGCAAAATTTCAACAAGTATTGCGTCAATCAGGGGTCTGCAAGTCAACCGGGTGTTCACGATACTTCGATTTAACAAGGGTTAGGGTTTCGATTTGTTTATGAAGAGAACCCTAAAAATTCCTTGAAAAATCGGGAGAAATCTACACTAGAATGAAAGAAAACAAAAAATCTAACACTAGAGACGTACCGTGCGAAGTTGGTTGTTTGATCATGCGAAAAATCGTGGGAAACGATGAAAAATCACCCAGGAACGGTCTGCAGCGGCTAGGGTTCGCGAATGATGGATTTTGCAGCAGACTTTGGTATATATAGTGTGCAAAATGACCAAACTGCCCTCAGGCTGTCGCACGGTCGTTCTCCGGAATGGAACGGTCGTGCGTCACCGAGGTCGTTCAAACCCAGCAGCGTGTTCTCGGAAATGCACCGAGGGTGCGATCTACCGTTCCGGCTTGCTCGGAGTTGCACGGTCGTTCCACAGGTGGAACGGTCGTGCATCAGCTGCAGATACAGATTTTCTGCAGAAGCTATTTCCAGCAACCGTTTCGGCCGTTTTTCGCCGTTTTTTCGATACACCAACTGTTCTAATAATATTACAATACAGAACCTTCGCCCGGCACGTACGGAAACTAAACAAACAAACGAAAACTACCTAACTAACCTAAATTATGCTAAAACTACAAAAACAAATAAAAGGACAATTTTGCCCTCATAGCGCCAAAGACGCTCCGGCTGCATTTTTGTCGGCGAGTCAGCAGCGTAGACTCATGCTAAATTTTTTTCGACGAGTCGATAGCAAGACTCAAAGCTAAAAACTAGAAAAACTACAAAAACTACGAAAAAGACTACAAAGACTAAACTACCCCTAAAGCGCAAAATACGCTCTTGCTACATTTTTTATCCACGAGTCAGTAGCGTAGACTCTCTCCTCCCCACACTTATGATGTGTGCGGGGTTTGGAGTTCAATCACCTCCACCGCCGAATCTATCGGCCCGGCAACGTACAACTTCAACCGGTGACCATTTACCTTGAAAATAACGCCATCCGCGTTCTCTACTGCAACAGTACCATACGGAAATACTTCCTTAACTGTGTATGGTCCTGTCCAGCGTGAATGAAGCTTCCCAGGAAATAAACGCAGCCGTGAATTATAGAGAAGAACAAGATCACCCGCTTGGAATTCTTTGTGGTCCTTCAAGCGTTTATCGTGACGTTTCTTCGTGCGCTCTTTGTAGAGTACGGAGCTCTCATAGGCTTGGTGCCGCAATTCTTCCAATTCATGAATTTGGAGAAACCGGGCTTCACCTCCGGTCTTAATGTCCAAATTCGCGGTTTTCAATGCCCACATAGCCTTGTGCTCCAACTCCACCGGTAAATGGCATGCCTTTCCGTATACCAACCTAAAGGGGGTGGTCCCTATAGGGGTCTTATAAGCTGTACGGAATGCCCATAATGCCTCATCAAGCTTGTCCGACCACTCCTTGCGGTTCGCTCCAACCGACCGCTCAAGGATGTGCTTAAGCCCACGGTTCGTGACCTCCACCTGCCCGCTAGTCTGCGGATGATATGGTGTGGATAAACGGTGATGCACACCGTATCGGGACAAAGCCTTTTCAAGCTGTGTATTGCAAAAATGAGTCCCTCGGTCACTAATGAGCGCTTTTGGAGCGCCAAATCAGGCGAACAAACTCTTAAGAAACCTTACAACTACTCTGGCGTCATTAGTGGGCAAGGCTTGCGCCTCGGCCCACTTTGATACATAGTCAACAGCCACGAGTATGTATTTGTTTCCACGTGAGGGGGGGAACGGTCCCATGAAGTCTATCCCCCAAACATCAAAGACTTCACAAACCTGTATCCAGTTCTGGGGCATTTCGTCGCGTGCCGAAATGTTCGTCGCCCTCTGACAAGCATCGCACGCCTTCACCCAACCCTGCGCGTCACAGAAAATGGTCGACCAGTAAAACCCGGAATCCAACACCTTCTTCGCGGTGAAGTTGGCTCCGTGGTGGCCTCCGGTAGGTCCCTCATGACACTGGCGCAGAATGCCGGTCGCCTCAGACCCAGATACACATCTCCTAATCACCTGATCAGCACCCACCTTAAACAAGAAAGGGTCGTCCCATATGTAGTGCTTGAGATCCGAAAAGAATTTCCTCTTTTGCTGGTGAGTCAACCCTTTTATCAGAATCCCGCAAGCCAGATAGTTCGCAAGGTCGGCGAACCATGGCGACTCATCACAAATCTCAACACCCATCAAAGATTCGTGTGGGAACTTGTCATTTATTGAATCCCAACGCGAATCCTCGATGTCTCCGTGCTCTAACCGAGACATATGGTCGACAGCTACATTCAAAGCACCCTTTTTATCTTGTATCTCAATATCAAACTCTTGCAGCAACAGGATCCATCTGATTAGACGCGGTTTAGCGTCCTGTTTGCTGAAGAGGTATCTAATGGCTGCATGATCAGTGTATACAACGGTTTTCGAAAGCACCAGATACGATCTAAATTTATCGAATGCGAAAACGACCGCCAAGAGCTCTTTTTCAGTCGTGGTATAATGCTCTTGAGCGTCGTGGAGAGTTTTACTCACATAGTAGATCGGATGGAAGTGCTTTTCCTTCTTTTAACCCAGAACGGCCCCTATAGCGTAATCACTCGCGTCGCACATGATTTCAAAGGGCAAACTCCAGTCCTGTGCGACTAAAATAGGGGCCTCTACCAACTTTTGCTTGAGGAGGTCAAAAACCCTCAAGCAATCATCTCCAAACACGAACGGAGCATCTTTCTCTAACAAACGAGTCATGGGTCTGGCGATTTTAGAAAAATCTTTGATGAATCGCCGATAGAACCCAGCATGATCGAGAAAGCTCCATATAGCACGAACAGAGGTGGGGGGCGGAAGTCGTGATATAACGTCGACCTTAGCTGGATCGACTTCCATGCCCGCGTGAGAGATTTTGTGTCCCAGAACTATGCCCTCCTTCACCATGAAGTGGCATTTCTCCCAGTTCAGGACCAGATTGGTCTCCTCACACCTCTTCAACATTCTTTTCAAATTTTCCAGACACTGATCAAAGGAATCCCCAAATACCGAAAAATCGTCCATGAACACCTCCATGGAATCCTCAATCATGTCGTGGAAAATTGCGACCATACATCGCTGGAAAGTGGCCGGCGCATTACACAGCCCAAACGGCATACGCCGGTAGGCGAATGTACCGAAAGGACAGGTAAATGTGGTCTTCTCCTGGTCCTCAGGAGCGATAGGTATTTGAAAGTAGCCCGAGAACCCATCCAGAAAACAATAATATAACTTCCCTGACAGACGCTCCAACATTTGATCAATGAATGGAAGCGGGAAGTGGTCCTTGCGGGTGGCGTCGTTGAGTTTGCGATAATCGATGCAAACCCGCCATCCAGTGACCGTCCTGGTTGGAATGAGCTCATTCCTATCGTTCGTGACCACAGTCATGCCCCCCTTTTTGGGCACTACCTGCACAGGGCTGACCCAAACAGAGTCGGAAATGGGATAGATCATACCAGCATCTAACAACTTAATCACTTCCTTTTTAATGACCTCTTGCATGTTCGGGTTCAGCCGCCTCTGGTGCTGCGCACACGGCTTGAACTGATCCTCCATAAGAATTTTATGTGTACAGAAGGAGGGATTTATACCTTTAATGTCCATGATTTTCCAAGCGATTGCTTTCTTATGAAGTTTCAACACATTAAGCAGTCTGCTCTTTTCCTCTCCCGCCAAACCAGATGAAATAATGACAGGCAAATGATGCTCCTCATCAAGAAATGCGTACTCTAGGTGCGGTGGGAGCTCTTTAAGCTCCAAGGTAGGAGGATCTTCCACCGAAGGCTTCGACTTCACTTCACTCTCGCGATCAATTTCTATGAAACGATCCGGCCTCTGGGGACTATCATCACCAATCTGATAGACTGGCTGCTCTAAGTAGTGGCCCTCCTGCGTAATGCCATCTAAGTCCCCACACAACAGATGTGTGTCCGAATCTATCTCCTCGATCGTACCCTGGAAATGCGTGCTCACATAAGTGTCGACAATGTCAACATAATAGAGCGCGTCGTCCTGACTCAGAGGATGCTGCATAGAACGTTTAATGTCAAACGTCACATGCTCATCATCTACTCGTAGTGTGATCTCGCCCGCCGCCACGTCCACAATCGTCCGGGCGGTATTCAAAAACGGGCGTCCGAGTATCAGAGGCACTCTCGAGTCCTCATCCATGTCCAGGATAACAAAATCCACGGGAAATACAAACTTGTCAATCTTAACAAGCATATTCTCTACAAACCCGCGTGGATACTTGACAGAACGATCCGCAAGTCGAATACTCATCCTCGTAGGTGACGGCTCACCTAGATCCAACTTTGTAAAAACCTTATAGGGCATAAGGTTTATACTCGCTCCTAGATCTGCTAACGCATTACTAACTGACAGATTGCCAATGAGGCAAGGAAGCGTGAAACTGCCTGGATCGCCCATTTTTGTAGGCAGGCGATTCTGGAGAATAGCAGAGCAGCTTTCATTCATAACCACACAAGACATGTCCTCGAGTTTTTGCTTGTTTGAGAGGATGTCTTTCAGAAACTTCGCATACTTTGGCATCTGTGCCAAAGCCTCAACAAACGGTATGTTTATATGCAATTGCTTAAACATCTCAAGAAACTTACCGTTTTGTTCATCCATCTTCTGCTTCTTCAACCTTCCTGGATAGGGCACTGGAGGCTTGTAACCTGTGACCGGCTCCTGGACTTGTGCTGTACTTGCTGGGCGGAGCCTGGCATGCACCTCATCCGGTGTGTCGGTCGGGACCGCTTCAGTGATCGGTGGTGAGTCCGATATGACGGGTCCGGTAGGTTTTCCACTCCTGGTCATCACCGCATTCACATCTCTATGCGGGCCCGGGTTTGTCTCATTATTACCCGGGAGACCACCCTGGGGTCTCTTTGACATCATCTGTGCCAGCTGACCAACCTGATTCTCTATGTTCTGAATCGAGGCCTTGTGGCTCCTCATTTCTCCCTCATGAGAGAGAAAACGATCCTCGCTCTGCTGATAGCGTTTTTCAGCTAGCTGATTCGCGCTCGAGGAGCTAGTAAGAAGCTGGGACATCATCTCCTCCAGCTTAGAACTAGACTGAGGGGCCTGTTGCTGGGAACTACTCCCAGAGCCTTGATTCTGATGCGGGTATGAACGCTGTTGGTAGGATTGGTTGTACTGCTGATACTGCTGACCCTGACCCTGACCCTGACCCTGATGCTGTTGCGCTGGAGCGCGCGGAGTGAATCCCAAAGGATTTTGATTGCCCGTGTTCGCACGCCACCCAAAATTTGGGTGATTTCTCCACCCGGGATTATAGGTGTTACTGTAAGGGTTGTTTTGCGGCCTAACTTGATTACCTACGAAATCTACCTCTTCATGGCTCTCGTATCCGACTCCCTGAAAACATGCCCCAAACTCGTGTGACACACCACATTGGTCACAACCCGAGCCCGCATGCGCAATCATCTGGGACCTGTCGAATCTCGATGCAAGAGCTGAGATTTGTGCAGTAATAGCCGTATAGTCGTCAACAGCATGCACTCCTGCGCGGGATCCTGATGATGAAGATGTAGCCCGACCTCTATCTCCCTCGCGGCGAGAGCTAGACTTCAACGCAGCCTTTTCAATGATGTCGTAAGCCTCATTGGGGGTCTTTGTCCCCAAATCGCCTCCTGCGTTCATATCTAATCGCTCCTGCGTATTGTAGCTAAGCGCCTGATAGAATGTCAAGACTAACTGTCTCTTGGTGAACCCGTGATGTGGAACATCAAGTAACAGATCCTTGAATCTCTCCCACGCTGCATGCAACGATTCTCCCTCATCCTGACAAAAGGTCACCACTCGGTTCCTTAGCTTGGTTGTCTTCTCGGGTGGAAAGTACTTCTTCATAAATAGCTCCGCCAACCCATTCCAGGTCCTGATGGACCTAGCCGGCAGTGACATAAGCCACGCTCTGGCTTTGTCACGCAGTGAGAAAGGAAACAACCGTAACCGAACGGCATCCTCCGAAACATCCCTCATTTTAAACGTGGAACACACTTCGAGAAAAGCGGCAATATGTCGTCCGGGATCCTCATGTTCGCGTCCGTCGAACTGCACCGAATTCTGCACCATATTAATTATACTAGATTTTATTTCAAAGTTAGGTGCATCAATAGTAGGTCTAAGGATACTCGGCTCCAGGCCTGTCGCTCCAGGTTGGTTAGACTCATTCAACGGTTGATTATCGTCTGCCATGGTTATGTTTCCTCCTGAGCCCTCGGCTTCAGCAGGTACCACCGAATCCGGCCCGCCAGATGCGAGCAATAGCCCAACCGCACACCCTTTCGCGCGAAGACGCCTCCGAAGATCACGTTCGGGTTCGTCAGACGGTTCAACAAGTTCTGGAGCGGGGGTCGAGAACATCAACCTGCAAACGAAAATTTGACACGGTGAATATTTTATTAATTAAATAATGCTGTATTATTATTATTATTATTATTATTATTATTTTCAGCTGAATAGAAGCAGAAAATTATTATAAAATGGCTGAAAATTTTATAAAAAACCGAAAAATAGCCCGAAATTTTATAAAAATTCAACAAAATAAATAAATGAATCGACTAATACAAAAATGGCTTTAGGGTGCCGAAAACCCAAAGAATAAGCGAATAAATGAACCCGGATCAAATAAATAAATAAAACAAAAATACCGCAAAAATGAATAAATCGAATAAAACAAGAAATATTAACAAATAAATAAGCAAATAAATAATCAAGAAATTATACACAAATATTAACAAGTATATACACCGATAACCAAATGACTCGGGTCGTTCCTAAAACTCGCCATTTCCCCGGCAACGGCGCCAAAAACTTGACGTGTGCGCATATATACATAATTTTTGCAATGAATTACACACGATTGGGTTTTAAATTTATAAAAGTGATTATTACTTTTACATCAAAACACTCACGAAAGAGGCAAGTGTACCCCGTCATATATGTAATAAAGTATTGGTAAGAACCAAGTATCGATCCAAGGAAATGGGCGGAGAATCAGTACTAGACCTTTGTCACTAAACTACCAGTAAAAACATAGGTTTTGTGATTTTAAACTAAACTAAATTAAACATAACCAAATACATAATAAAAACATAATAAATAGTAGATAAAAAGCCTTGCTAAATACACAACCACAGCATGTCAACTAAGTCAGTTTTGGCACTAGAAGCATTCGGTCAATTTTCCAATTTAATACAATTAGTATCCCTTTCGGGAATCCTAACATGACAATCATTCGGAAAGCTAAAACGATAAACACACTTTAACCACCTAAAATTGTTCTTTAACGTGCAATTGATAAATGTCTATGAAAATCTCTTAAAAATAAGTTAGGCAGCCGTTAGGATTATTCTAACCTCACTTAAACAAGGAAAGCAACACCGATAAACACAATGCAACCACCAAGATAAGCATAATCTAGATTAAATCACAACCGAGTTCATTTTACAAATCTTACACAATAATTCACTAAGATAGCAATTTTGGCCTAAACTACTAACTAAGGTAACAAATCATGGCAATAATTTATAACGACACCATCTAACCCGTTTAGGCCCTTACGTGACGGCAAGCTCTCTTGATTAACAATAATTACATTTTAGTAAATCACTAACCATTTCTAGTATCATGATGCATACATTTAAACCAAGTTAAACTAGTTAACCCAATTCAAAGTTTACTAATACAAGATTAATTAAGCTTCATTTTTCAACTATCTTAACTAACCAAGCACTAATCATCCAACACAATTACTTATAATCAAGAAATCAATATCAATAACAAGGTTGCAAACTAATCATCAAAGATAATCATAGAAAATACTTCAAATGTCATTACAAACCAAGTTTAACAAACTAATGGTTATAATCTAGCAAGGGATTGTTGTGTTTTTGCCCAAAGGCTACAATAATACATAAATCATAATCTAAATACTTGAAAGATTAACAAAAACTTGGAAAGATTAGAAAATCATACCATAAACAAGTACTAGACTAAGGATCCGGGTAGTAATCGAGCTAAACGGGATAATGCGGCTTGAATCCGGGTGAAAGCTAATGCCTCCGGAGCCTGAAAATCGCCATTGGAGCTCTCCAAAAATCCAGAATTTCCCAAGATCCCGAGCAGAATGTTTCTGCTGTGTTTTTATACTTTTTTGCTGTTGCACGGTCGTTCCCCATATGGAACGATCGTTCACTTTATGTAATTATTGGACATGGGTCGCCATACCGCATACGTCATCGAATCATTGACCAGATCTGAAATGGAACGACCGTTCTTTGTGTGGAACGGTCGTTCAGTTCCGAGACTTCATGTTGCACGCCAAGTCGCACCTACCGTTCAGTTCCGAGGACTCTGTTGATTCACCGGAGATGCACGGTCGTTCCTTAGATGGAACGACCGTTCTTCACCAAGTCGCTTGTTTCCCTGGAACGCCCAGCCGCACCGATCGTTCATTGCCGAGATGATCAGCGTTGTCGGAGATGCACGACCGTGCATCAGGTGGAACGGTCGTTCCACAGGCCCAGATCAGAATACTTAACAGAAAGTCCGCAGCTTTGTCGTTTTCTCCGGAAAGTCCTCGTTTTTGGTATCATCTTGTCTGAAATGCAGTTCTAGGCCTGTAAACACAAATGTAGATAAATAAGTATCCGAACGACGGTTTTACGGCCAAAAACGCATAAAATAGGGGTAAAACGGGGGACTAAAATATGTGTAAATTAGAGTGTATCAGCGGACGTTCCTTGCTCCTATGAAAAATGCTGGACCTTGAGCGTTGTTCTCCTTCGGGTAATCTTTCTTGTAGTGCTCTTTACTACCACATCCAAAACATCCTTGGTTACGTCCATTCGCATTCCCATTCCTATTACCAGTACCGTTACCAATACTGTTTCCATTCCCATTCCCATTCCCATTTCTAGCTCCATTACCATTGCGGTTCCCATTACCATTACCATTTCCACCCCTGTTTCCTTTTCCCCAACAATCTTCTATACGATGACCTAGTTTACCACATTTTTCACACTTCGGCCTATGACAAGTACCTAGATGGTGATACTTGCACTTATGACACTGGGGCAGGTTGCCCAGATACTTCTTAGCTCCAGTTTCGTTTGCAGCAGCAAACATCTTAGCCTCCCGGGGTGGATTTAAGTCACGTTTCTTGTTGGTGTTGGAGTTTTTGTTGTTGTTGCGGGTTGCTTGATTAAGGCTCGATTGTTTCCTTTTCTTGTCCCCAGATGACTCAGCATGCATTTCCAGTTTCTCAGTTATCTTCAGTGATAACTTCTTCATCCTAACAACATCTTTCGTAAGGCTGACAACCAGTGTTACAGCCTACGTAATGGTTACAGGGTTTGTTGATGTCACCATGCTATGAATCTCTGGATCCAATCCCCAAATATAGCGCTCGATGCGCTTAAATTCAGGAGTCACTAGATAGGGGATCACTCTCGAGAGATCATGGAACCTTTGAGTATACCAACAATATATTCACTAACCATTGACAAGTTTCAGAATTTAGTCTCTAACTTCTGAAGCTCGGCACGTAAACAATACTTCTCCCTCATTCTTTCCTTTAGATCATCCCATGACATACCATACGCCGCGTCATCACCCAAGGTTTGAACTTGCAAGTTCCACCAAGTCAGAGCTTCATCAACAAATAGCCCGGTAACGAAAGTAACTTATTTATCCGCAGTACACTTGCTCATTCGAATTGTGGAATCAGTCTTTTCCGTCCAGTGCACGAAAGCCACTGCACCTCCAGTGCCTTCATAATTAAGTGGCTTGCAGTCTAGAAACTGCTTGTAGGTGCAACATGGAATTCATACAACCGATTCATGAATGAGAAAACAATGAAACAATGATCATTCATAAGTTTCATCAATTTGTAGCAAATCAACTCAATGTTACCTTGGTTAAGGTTTCCTCCAGACGAATCACCATGACCGTTTCAGCCAGTACCTCCCGTGCCGCCACTTTGTTCAGCATGGTTTGCCTCATACTGGGTGATGGCTTCAGAAATCCATTCTTCCAGAAGAGAGTTCAATTCTTTAGCAGTCCTCGGTATCAGCGGGGGTGGAGGTTGATCTGAACCTCGGGTATTCACCATTCTCATGGGAGCCATGTTTCTTTCAAAACACAACACAATATAGTTAGGCGTTTATTGGATACCACCATACTTTAATTAATTATATAATAAAAGAATATATATATATATGTATACACATATGCACACAACCAAACAATCCACCAAACATGTAAATCAATTCATACAACAAACAAGCATGCATAAACAGATAAATAATAATGCGTCACAAAGATAATCACCGAGTTTTTATATATATCAGGACTACTTGTTACATAATTGTTTGTAAAGGAAACAAAAATGCATATGGGCTACATCACCCAATCAATACAAGTTCAATACATATAAAGGCAAAATATCTTCCTTCACATTGGCGATCATTTGTTTTCAAGTTGTACCCAAAACTTGGCTTTAGTCTTCAGATCCAAAATAATGCTCCAAGCAAAAGTACTTTCAAGGACAACCTAATGGGTTGGTGGAGAGGGTGGGGGTGTAGGAAGGACTAAGCTACGGAGATGAGCTGCCTCCTCCTCGAGGTCGTGGACTTGATGAATCAGGTAGCTCACTTGTTGCTCAAGTGTTAGAACTCGAGCAGCATAACCATCAATTGGTGCATGAATAGGTGGTGGTGGTGATGCTACTGGTAGTAGTGATACTGGTGGGGGTGAAGATGGTGGTGGTGGGTAGTCTGGTGGGAAAGGTCGTCTAGCATCGGACTCCCTCTCTTGGTCATAGATCCTCCTGTATAGGATCTCAACCTGAAGCTGAAGGGACAACTAGAGATCATCTCTGGTATACCCAGAGTGATGTGAGGGATGATACGGATCAGATGATGGCATGACATGTGGAGGGGATGGTGGAAAAGATCGGGATGTCTGGTAGCATGGGCTCAACTCAGGTGGTGGTACGTGTGGATGTCCTAAGGGCTCTCCCTCATGAGTAGGGGGTATATGTGGGAAGGCTGACGCAAAACGGATGTGTCGTATCTAGCTAGAAGGGCTAACTGACATGGGTGGTTGTGATAAGTTATCGCTAGTAGCATGGGTGGGGGTACGAGGGGGTGTATCAATAGGTGTGGGAATAGGGGTAGGTGTGGCAGGTGCAGTTGACATGGCATCGTTGTCATCTACAGGGTAAGCCTCTAGACCTGCGGCCCAGAGTGCGGAAGTGGTCATGACTCCCATGAGTCAGCGTCAGAATCGGGATCGGAATTGGATGAAATGTCAATGATGGAGACTACAGGTGATGCTACGTCTAGAACAGCGATGTCGAAAACCTCACCATCACCAAGATCCTCATCAGGGTGGTCGACCTCGAACACTGGGACCTCAACGTCGTCGTCTAGGTCAACAATGAATGGCCAATCCTCAGCAGGGATGGCAGCAAGTGGAATGGTATGGATAGGAATAGGCTTGACGACATGTTCACCATCGGGATGCCCAATAATGAGCTGGTTGTGGATGGGTAAGGGTAGGGCAAGAACATCGTCTACAAAAGGAATATCTCCAAAATCATCTAAGTCTTCGTCATCAGACATCATCTCAGGATCAAACTTGGAGTCGGAAGGAAAGATCTTCAGAACTGGGGCAATCTCATCATCAGAGACAATCGCCATCGGGTCGTGCTCCTCGGACAAACCACTACTCTCTAAAGAGGACATGAGTACCTGTAACATAAAAATCATGACATATATAATTATATTAATTATTACTTAATATATATATATATATATATATATATAGTTACACACAAGGATGCAAGCAGTTCCTAGTTGAGTATACATGCTACTTTTATGCACCCTAAGTCACGTAAGTGTCCTTGCTTAGTTTTTGAAAATGAATTTATGTAGTGGATCTCGCGGAAAATTTTATGCATTGAAAACTTTTATAAAAATTGTTTTTATGAGAGGATCCTAAAGATTATAGACTAGACTCGAGAAAGAATCTTGGTTCACTACAATCGAAGCTCTGATACCAATCTGTCACACCCCTTTCAAAAGCGGAAGCACGAGGTTCGATCTGAGTGGTTCTCATTGCATATGATAAGTAAACATGCTACATGATATAAAACAAACTCCATCTTGCCATTCAAAGTTTAATTATCCAAAATACATAATTTAGTTTAAAGTTTACATCATAAACAAAAGATAATTGTTTGAAAGCTTACAACATCATTTTGTAACAAAGATCAAGGTTTTGCTTCCTATATCTCCGCAAGGAGGCGGGATATAATAAGCAGATCCATCAAAAGTTGGCAATGGAGAATGGACACTAAATATCTTGAAACACGGCACTACATCTTGACAAAAGAGCCCGCGAGCATTTCCACTAATTTCCTGAAATACATGTAAGTTTAAAAATCGTTAACAAAAGTTGCTGTGAATTCATGCAGATTGTGTAAAATGTAAGAGTTATAATTGTATAAAACATGGTATGTAATTGTAAAATGTAAGTTTGTAAGTTGTAATGAAAGGGAATCGAGATCGCAAATGTGTAACTAGGACATTAACATATGTGACAACATAGGAAGCATCCAAACCTAGATGACTTTTAACATCGTTTACCCTACGACTGTGACCCAAAGCACTCCATGACTATGTGTCGTCAAGAGAGTGAGGCTGCCCGGGCCTGTTAGATCTAACCCTTGCTCTTTCGGTATAAACTAGATTGATGGTGCTTACATATACCCTATTCGTGACATGATCTATGTATGATTCCTTTGTTTTAAACATACCATTGTACACGTATTTTCCTCAAAGTTTAGAAAACAATAAAAATGTTTAAAAGCGGGGACATGAACTCAATGATTTGCGTCTCGTGCGTCAAGCTTCACCGGCGTCCGCTACATGAATGTCACAACCTATAGACGTTCTAAGTATGTTAAACACCTAACTTGTAAATCTCTAAGTACAAGTTACAATTTGGTTTAGTGTGTCTTTATGTGTCTTACATGTTTATGTTCTTGTATTATTAGTGTATATATCTTATAATATATTTAATGTTGTTTTTGTTATATATATTTTTATCCCCAAAAATATATATTTGTATAAGTAGAATTTGAAAATGATATATGTTAAAAATAATATACTTTTAACTTTTCCAAATATATGATACTTATATTATTTTTCAATATAAATATAAGTAATTTGTTAAATAATATTTTGAATATTATTTTCATATAAGTATACTTAGAAAAGTATACTTGTAATTAAGTGTATATAGTTGTGTATTTTGTGTTAATTACCAAAAATCAATCATTTGATTTTTAATACTTTCCGGAAGTATATTTCTTAAAAATAATAATATTTTTAAGGTTTATTTGTTATATATATATTTTGTCATACGTTGTTAAGTGTATATATATATATATATATATATATATTTAGGGAGGGGCTCATGCGAGAACTCCATTTATTGCGAGAACCGCGAGAACCAATGTGAACACAACCTAAAATAGCTAATAAAACCTAAAAAAACCTAACCCCCACCTGTCACACCCCGACCATGTATAACATACAAAACGTGGCGGAAAACGTCGGGGAGTGTTGTAACAGAATTAGTTGTTTCATAACCATGGCATACAAAGTTGTATTTTATTTATCAACATAAGAGTTAAATTGTTTTAAACAGGAATCAAAGCGTTCATAACATAATTAAACTAGTCTATCTTCATTTTTATTCTCTAAGGCACAGGTCCGCCCTAGTGACACGATCATCATCCCATGCAAGAGCTCCTGAAAACACATGTGAAAATAGGTACGTCATCATAAAAATGCCTGTGAGATACATAGGATTTGTGAAAATAGGATTCATGACTTATAAGTTTAGAAAAAGTTGTTTAACAAAAGTCAGTCATGAACCTTGTAAGTTGTTTTGTTTTGTAAATCACTCAAAAAGCAATGATATATATAAATAAGAGAATAATGTAAGGTTAAATGAATAACCAAGAAAAATGAGTTTGTATAAGATAAGTTGTTTTGTAAATCAATGTCTTGTGAAAATAAGTTGTTTATGTAAAACGTAATATGTCAAATATTGAAATGATTTAAATAATGCTACGATATGTAATATTATACAAACACTTATATATAGGTAGTACCAGCGGCGTATCCACCATGTTTGTATCATATTACACACGCCTCGTTACTCAAATCACTTACTCAAACCAACCACCAATGTAAATTGTTTATATATAAATGAATTGTCATGTGTTAATGTGTAAACCATATCGAAATATCTATGTCCAATGTAAACCACTAAATGTGTATATCAATGTCAAAATGTTTGTGTTTAATGTAGATCATGTAATGTGTACCCAAAAATATCATGTATGGTAAGTGAAATATATCAACTAAACCATATGTGAAATGCACAAAAACAAGGTATTGAAGTAAAACATGGTTTAAATCAAAGTTATGTTTTGTGGAACAGATGCATGCTATACTGATACAAACATTTATGCGGTATTGTGAAAATGCATACATCCAAGCCTTGAGACTGTGGCGATAAACCCTTAAACAAATCAAAGGTTTATCTAAGTTATGTGTATCGAATTCGGTCATTCCTTCCAATCCAAACAAACCTAGGATTTCAGGAACGGGAGTTGTCAATTCCTATGGTACCACTACCTACTAACGAACGGCGTAGCTAATGTTAATGAATGTATTGTTCCATTTTAAACAACCCAAATGTCATACCAAAATGTAAGAATGTGATGAAAACAACTGTACTAAGTATGTAACATGTCACACCCCGACCACGTAAAACAACAAAACGTGGCGGAAACATCGGGGAGTGTTGTAACAGAATCATTGTTTCATAACACATGGAAATTGAAATATTGTTTTATTGAATAAAAGAGTTACAATGTCTTGATAATCAAAGAAACATAACATAAATAACTAGTCTGCATCTTTTATTGTCACTAAGGCCCATGTCTGCCTAAGTGTATCTTGATCAATCCTAAGCTTCATTTCCTGAAACACATGTGAAAATAGGTACGTCAGCATAAAAATGCCGGCGAGTACATAGGTTTTGTGAAAATAAGATTCAGGACTTGTGTTTAAGAAAATGTTTAGTCATGAACCTTGTAATTTGCTTTGTCTTTGTAAATCATTTGAAAAACAATAAGTTCAGATGATACGTGTGACAACTCGTATTTCCGAACCTATTTTTGTACTTCGATGTAACGTATGTGTACGATATGTGACATTTCGAACTTACCTTTGTGCAACGTTATGTAATTATGTGACTTTTATTTAATGAATGTTATGTTGTTATGTGCTATGTGTAATATGCGTATGTATGCATACGAACCCAAACGCACAACACACACACACACAATCGCACAAGCCCACTTGGGGCCGTATCTCTTGCAATCGGATCCAAGGGCAGCCCAAGGTTTGGGTTCGGCCCACTCCCTCATACGCCTACACACACATACCCTTAGAGAGTTTATCCTCATTTGTTGCAAAAACATTCACATACACAAACCCTAGTGCTCTCCTCTCTCTCTCTCACGAACCGAAGGCAGCCAAGCAATCCCTTCATCGAAGATTCTTTCTTCTTCGGATCACTCTCACTCATCTCAATCGGTTAGTGTGTTATATCATGTGTTTATTCGATTGATGTTATTTAAGTATGAATTGTGATGTTGGTATGAATGATACATGATTAACCTTGAATATGTGTAATCGGCCATGTGTATGTTAAATCCGAAAAGATTGATGTTGTGTAAATATGATTTGGAACTTGATGTTAATGTGAACTATTGATCTTGATGTTCTTGAAATCGACACATGTATGATATATTGGATTTATAGAGCATTGTTAATCATACGAGGATGTTGATGAGTTAGAATCAAACATATATTCATATATATTTTCGGTTGTGTTATGAGGGGATGGTTGGTAGTAATCGAGGTTCTTGAAGCATGTTAGTGTTATGATTATTATTCAGATAGTGATCGTATTGTTCATTAGGGTTCATATGATTAGATGTTAAAAGCCTTAGTTTGATCGATGATTGTTGGAGTTGAAACTGTTAGAATTGTTAATTGATATTTTTCATAAATGGAAACCAAGTAAATTGATTTCAAGATAAGTGTATGTAACTGATTTCCATAAATTCTGGATTTTTAAACCCGATCGCACAAGACCTCATGTCATACAAGGGGTCCACTCGCACAAGGAGTCTAGTCGAACAAGTCATCTAGTCGCACAAGATGACCTGCTCGCACAAGACACTCACAGCCGCACAAGGCTGTTCGGATCGCACAAGTTGTATGTTTAATTAACTGTTGGGCCGAATGATCATGTTGGGCCGGTCTGATTCTAATCGCACAAGATCGTCCGGATCGCACAAGATGATCCGGACCGCACTAGATTGCTTACATGTCTGTTTGGGCCGTGTTATGCTTACGGATTTATTTGGGTTTCATGATATTGGGCCGGGTAGTAATGGGCTTCAACGAATGACTCGCACAAGGTCATTAGACTTGTGCGAGCCCAATCACTTAATATCAATATGTCTTATCTGCTGAACGTGAAGTTGCATGATGCCATGATCAGTATGTGTTTCTTATATATGCAATCTATGTGATACCTGTGTGCGCTACTTGGAACCAAAACCTGACTTGTATGGTAACCCTATTAGGACGCGGTTGACCACTCATAGTTCAAGAAACCCTTTTGTGTATCTGCCGAGCAAACCAAGGTGAGTTCACACAGCCAAGGCATGGGATTCCTAGGATGGGAATGGGTTGGATTATTTATTCGTTCAGTTTATGGAACTTAGATATATGATTCCCGGTAGAGGAAGGGTTATGGATAAGAACAAGACTAGACTGGTTATACTAATTTAAACGATCTTCGCACACACGCCAAGGGTCGGCCGCGATATTATGACAATCTTCGCACACATGCCTAGAAAGGGCCGCGAACTATATACTCTAATCTTCGCAAACATGCCAGGAAGGGCCGCGATACTACTATACCTAGTCTAGCAAACATGGGAAATCCCCACTATACTTCGCAAACATGCCTAGAGGGCCGCGATACGATATATACGATTCATGATTACTAAATGAACATACGAACTACTTTATGAACACTATAACTAAACAAACTCACTGTGAACTCGCTCAACTAGTTGTTGATCCTCTGTTACATGCCTTGCAGGACCTTAGGTACTTATGGAGCTTGCACGGGAGGCACGGTCGTTGTGGGCACAGTTTGTGGATGTTATGAACAACATTTAAACATTTGAATTGCTACTTATGATTGGGTTTATTTATGCTTCCGCTAAACGTTGAATTTATACATATGTTTTGAACACCTTTCATATTGGTTTGATTGTTTTATATTTAATACTTACTATGTTCAATATGATTGGTGGCTTGATCCTGGTCAGTCACGCCTCCAAGCGGTGATACTCCGCGTGTGGATTTTGGGGGTGTGACAGATTGGTATCAGAGCCATTGGTTATAGAGAACTCGGTTTTAATAAAGGGAAAACGATTTTGTTAAAACCAGACTATAACCAGAACAGTGCTCAACGATCCACAACGACGCTTCGCTCCACGTGCAAGGCTCAACATCATAGGTACTACTATTCATGTTACTTTACCTACTTGCTAGAATTACATAGAACTTTGCTCGTGGTATGCTCAGATTACAAGAACCTACTATATGTTATTGCTTGAGAATACTTGTGTGCTCACTCTCTTCGCACTATTCGCGAACCTCTCACCCACATGTTCTCCCTGATGTCAAGATCATGTGTGGACGCGTTAACCTAACTCAAGCCCAGTTGGCGGCTTCGATCACTGAACAAGTTACTGCAGCACTCGCAGCTGCCCAGGCAGGAGGTGTAACCTGCCATCACCACTTACTCTAGGATCTTTAGATCCTACTTTCGTAACTCAACACTTGTGCTTAATTTTGATTACTCTTACGCACACGACAAGTCAACACGCTCAGCCACCTGAATGCACATACAAGACTTTTTATGGACTGTCGTCCTACTACTTTTAGCGACACTGAAGGAGCTGTTGGACTTCTCCATTAGTTCGAGGAACTCGAATCGGTCTTCGAGTGTGTGAATGACCCGAGGCTCGTAAGGTGAAATATGCCACTGATACTCTCGAAGGCACTGCGTTAACTTGGCGGAACGCGCAAGTTCAGATGCTGGGGCTGGCGGCTGCTAATGCCACCCCATGGAATGATTTTAAGGAACTGATCAAACGTGAATACAGTAGTTATGATGCCATCCACAAGCTGGAAGTGGAGTCCTTTAACATGAAGATGACGGGGTCAGAGATAGAAGAGTACACGAAACGATCCAACAAACTGGCAATTTTGTGTCCAACTATGGTGGATCCTCCCATAAAGAGCTTTGAGCTGTACCTCAAAGGCTTAGTACCAGGAATTCAAAACTATGTGATGACGGCTAATCTTGCTACTATTCAAGATGTTACTCATCTTGCTCATCGTCTCACAGACCAGGCAGTGGGACAGAACAAGCTGCCTCAACGTATCAGCGATACTACTACCACTACTACTTCCACTACTTCTGCTACCCTAAGTGCAAACGATGTAACTCGCACCACAGCGGGCAGTGCAACCGAAATCATTGTAAATGATGCGACAAGCTTGGTCATGGAGCCAAGGATGGTAGAAACTCACGTCCTGCAAACCAGAACCAACAACAACAGCCACAAGATCTATAGAATCGGCGGCAACAGCAGGGAAACGAGAGATGTTATCAGATGATGTTGAAGGTCACTTCGAAGTACACTGCCCACGGTTGAACCAGAACCAGAGCTAGAACCACAACCAAGGAAACGAGAACTAGTGAAGACAACAACGGGGGTAATAACGACGGCAATGGTGCCAGGGGTCGAGTGTTCGTGATTGGTCAGAGTGATACTAGGAATGACCCCAGCGTTGCGATAGTTTCGACATCGTCATTAGTATGGACTGGTTATCCCAACAACAAACAGAGATCCTATGCAAGGAGAAGACCATTCGTATTCCACGTTCTGGTGAAGAACCTCTCGAAGTTCAAGGCGACAAGAGTGGTGTCGTGAGTGGCATCATTTCTTTCTTGAGGGCTCAGAAGTGTTTACGTAAGGGTCACACTGCTATATTAGCACTCGTTACAGATACCTCGAAGAAAGAGAAAAAGATTGAAGATATTCCTGTAGTACGTGACTTTCCTCAAGTGTTTCCTGAGGAATTACCTGGGTTACCGCCTCATCGTCAAGTCGATTTCCAGATCGAGCTCACTCCTGGAGCAGCACCTATAGCTCACGCACCTTATCGTTTAGCTCCAACTGAATTGGAAGAACTGTCAAAGCAGTTACAAGAACTCTTGGAAAAGGGTTTTATACGTCCTAGCTCTTCGCCCTGGGGAGCTCCAGTGTTATTCGTAAAGAAGAAAGACGGTACGTTCAGGATGTGTATAGACTACCGTGAACTCAACAAGGTGACGATCAAGAATCGTTATCCTCTTCCGCGCATAGATGATTTATTCGACCAGCTGCAAGGGTCGAGCTACTACTCCAAGATAGACTTAAGGTCAGGTTATCACCAGCTGAGAGTCCGGGATGAGGACGTCTCCAAAACAGCATTTAGAACTCGCTACGGCCACTACGAGTTTATGGTCATGCCATTCGGGCTAACGAACGCGCCTGCCGTATTTATGGATCTTATGAACAGGGTGTGCAAACCCTATCTCGACAAGTTCGTCATTGTTTTCATCGACGACATCCTGATTTATTCGAAGAGTCGGGAGGAACACAAGCAACATTTACGACTTATTTTGGAACTCCTACGAAAAGAACAGCTGTACGCCAAGTTTTCCAAATGTGACTTCTGGCTTCGAGAAGTCCATTTTTTTAGGCCATGTAGTGAACAAGGATGGAATTCACGTTGATCCATCCAAGGTAGAGTCAATCAAGAGCTGGCCTGCACCTCGTACACCTACGGAAATTCGCCAATTCTTGGGATTGGCAGGTTATTACAGGAGATTTATCAAGGATTATTCTAGTATTGCTCAGCCTCTTACTTCACTAACGCAGAAGGGCGTTGTTTATCGTTGGGGAAACGCTCAGGAGTTAGCGTTTCAGCACTTAGAGGATAGACTTTGCAGTGCACCTATCCTTTCATTGCCAGAGGGCACAGACAACTTCGTGGTCTACTGCGACGTATCTATCCAAGGTCTTGGATGTGTATTGATGCAGAGGGATAAAGTTATTGCTTATGCTTCGCGCCAGCTTAAGATCCACGAACGAAACTACACTACGCATGATTTAGAGCTGGGAGCGGTTGTTTTTGCACTTAAGATATGGCGACACTACTTGTACGGCACTAAATGTGCTATCTACACTGACCACAGGAGCCTCGAACATATATTCAAACAGAAAGAGCTGAATATGCGACAGCGACGATGGGTCGAACTGCTAAACGACTACGAATGCTCAATCAGGTACCACCCAGGCAAAGCCAATGTTGTGGCTGACGCCCTCAGTCGAAAAGACACTCCGCCTAAGCGCGTACGAGCTTTACAACTCACCATACAGTCTAGCCTTCCTTCCCAGATACGAGATGCTCAGATAGAAGCATTGAAACCAGAAAATGTCAGGGCTGAAGCCCTACGCGGCTCAAGGCAACGCTTAGAACAGAAGGAAGATGGTGCTTATTATGTCACAGGACGCATTTGGGTTCCACTGTACGGCAACCTACGCGAGCTGGTAATGGATGAAGCTCACAAGTCTCGCTACTCGGTACACCCTGGTTCGGATAAAATGTACCATGATATTAAGAATACATACTGGTGGCCTAGCATGAAGGCCCACATAGCCACATACGTTAGCAAATGCTTGACTTGTGCGAGAGTCAAGGCAGAATATCAGAAACTGTCAGGACCACTCCAACAACCAGAGATACCACAATGGAAATGGGAGCAAATTTCCATGGATTTTGTTACTGGCCTACCTAGACCTCAGCGCGGAAATGATACTATTTGGGTGATCGTGGATCGACTCACAAAGTCTGCTCACTTCTTGGCAATCAAAGAAACAGACAAGTTCTCTACACTAGCAGACATTTACTTAAAAGAAGTGGTCTCGAGGCACGGTGTGCCAACCTCTATCATCTCTGATCGAGACGCATGTTTCACTTCAGAACTGTGGCAAGCAATGCATAAATCTTTTGGCTCTCGATTAGACATGAGCACAGCTTATCACCCTCAGACAGATGGGCAGTCTGAGCGCACTATCCAGACTCTAGAAGACATGCTACGGGCGTGCGTAATTGATTTTGGCAACGGTTGGGAAAAACATCTGCCACTTGTGGAATTCTCATACAATAACAGCTACCACACGAGCATTAAGGCTGCACCATTCGAGGCATTGTACGGGCGTAAATGCCGGTCACCTCTCTGTTGGGCAGAGGTGGGAGAAAGTCAAATCACAGGTCCAGAAATGGTTGTTGATACTACAGAGAAGATTGCACAAATACGACAACGCATGGCGGCAGCTCGCGACCGTCAGAAAGCATACGCTGATTTAGACAGGAAACTACTCGAATTCCAAGTTGGGGATCGAGCGCTACTTAAAGTTTCACCCTGGAAGGGTGTGGTTCGTTTTGGCAAACGCGGCAAACTAAATCCACGATATGTTGGACCTTTCGAAGTTATTGAGAAAATAGGCAAAGTGGCCTACAGACTGAACTTACCACCTGAACTCAGTGCAGTTCACAACGTCTTTTACGTGTCGAATCTGAAGAAGTGTACGTCAGATGAGACCCACATAGTTCCCTTGAAGGAACTCACTATCGACGAACGGTTGCACTTCGTCGAGGAACCTGTTGAAATCACGGACCGGGATGTTAAGGTCCTCAAGAACACGAGAATCCCTCTTGTACGAGTTCGTTGGAACTCCCGTCGTGGTCCAGAGTATACCTGGGAACGAGAAGATCAAATGGAACTCAAATATCCCCAGTTATTCGGAACCAATGCAACCACTACTGAGGCTGAAGCCACTACTGCGGAATTTCGGGGCGAAATTCCAGATCAACGGGGGGAGGATGTGACACCCCAGGAAAACCAGTGAATGATACAACTTACCTAGCTTCCTCAGTGAGTGCGTACCAAATTTCGGGACGAAATTTCTTTTTAGTTGGGGATAATGTGAATACTCGTATTTCCGAACCTATTTTTGTACTTCGATGTAACGTATGTGTACGATATGTGACATTTCGAACTTACCTTTGTGCAACGTTATGTAATTATGTGACTTTTATTTAATGAATGTTATGTTGTTATGTGCTATGTGTAATATGCGTATGTATGCATACGAACCCAAACGCACAACACACACACACACAATCGCACAAGCCCACTTGGGGCCGTATCTCTTGCAATCGGATCCAAGGGCAGCCCAAGGTTTGGGTTCGGCCCACTCCCTCATACGCCTACACACACATACCCTTAGAGAGTTTATCCTCATTTGTTGCAAAAACATTCACATACACAAACCCTAGTGCTCTCCTCTCTCTCTCTCACGAACCGAAGGCATCCAAGCAATCCCTTCATCTAAGATTCTTTCTTCTTCGGATCACTCTCACTCATCTCAATCGGTTAGTGTGTTATATCATGTGTTTATTCGATTGATGTTATTTGAGTATGAATTGTGATGTTGGTATGAATGATACATGATTAACCTTGAATATGTGTAATCGGCCATGTGTATGTTAAATCCGAAAAGATTGATGTTGTGTAAATATGATTTGGAACTTGATGTTAATGTGAACTATTGATCTTGATGTTCTTGAAATCGACACATGTATGATATATTGGATTTATAGAGCATTGTTAATCATACGAGGATGTTGATGAGTTAGAATCAAACATATATTCATATATATTTTCGGTTGTGTTATGAGGGGATGGTTGGTAGTAATCGAGGTTCTTGAAGCATGTTAGTGTTATGATTATTATTCAGATAGTGATCGTATTGTTCATTAGGGTTCATATGATTAGATGTTAAAAGCCTTAGTTTGATCGATGATTGTTGGAGTTGAAACTGTTAGAATTGTTAATTGATATTTTTCATAAATGGAAACCAAGTAAATTGATTTCAAGATAAGTGTATGTAACTGATTTCCATAAATTCTGGATTTTTAAACCCGATCGCACAAGACCTCATGTCATACAAGGGGTCCACTCGCACAAGGAGTCTAGTCGAACAAGTCATCTAGTCGCACAAGATGACCTGCTCGCACAAGACACTCACAGCCGCACAAGGCTGTTCGGATCGCACAAGTTGTATGTTTAATTAACTGTTGGGCCGAATGATCATGTTGGGCCGGTCTGATTCTAATCGCACAAGATCGTCCGGATCGCACAAGATGATCCGGACCGCACTAGATTGCTTACATGTCTGTTTGGGCCGTGTTATGCTTACGGATTTATTTGGGTTTCATGATATTGGGCCGGGTAGTAATGGGCTTCAACGAATGACTCGCACAAGGTCATTAGACTTGTGCGAGCCCAATCACTTAATATCAATATGTCTTATCTGCTGAACGTGAAGTTGCATGATGCCATGATCAGTATGTGTTTCTTATATATGCAATCTATGTGATACCTGTGTGCGCTACTTGGAACCAAAACCTGACTTGTATGGTAACCCTATTAGGACGCGGTTGACCACTCATAGTTCAAGAAACCCTTTTGTGTATCTGCCGAGCAAACCAAGGTGAGTTCACACAGCCAAGGCATGGGATTCCCAGGATGGGAATGGGTTGGATTATTTATTCGTTCAGTTTATGGAACTTAGATATATGATTCCCGGTAGAGGAAGGGTTATGGATAAGAACAAGACTAGACTGGTTATACTAATTTAAACGATCTTCGCACACACGCCAAGGGTCGGCCGCGATATTATGACAATCTTCGCACACATGCCTAGAAAGGGCCGCGAACTATATACTCTAATCTTCGCAAACATGCCAGGAAGGGCCGCGATACTACTATACCTAGTCTAGCAAACATGGGAAATCCCCACTATACTTCGCAAACATGCCTAGAGGGCCGCGATACGATATATACGATTCATGATTACTAAATGAACATACGAACTACTTTATGAACACTATAACTAAACAAACTCACTGTGAACTCGCTCAACTAGTTGTTGATCCTCTGTTACATGCCTTGCAGGACCTTAGGTACTTATGGAGCTTGCACGGGAGGCACGGTCGTTGTGGGCACAGTTTGTGGATGTTATGAACAACATTTAAACATTTGAATTGCTACTTATGATTGGGTTTATTTATGCTTCCGCTAAACGTTGAATTTATACATATGTTTTGAACACCTTTCATATTGGTTTGATTGTTTTATATTTAATACTTACTATGTTCAATATGATTGGTGGCTTGATCCTGGTCAGTCACGCCTCCAAGCGGTGATACTCCGCGTGTGGATTTTGGGGGTGTGACAATACGTATAAATAAGAGAATAAAGCGTGGTTAAATGAATAACCATGTAAAATGAATTTGTATAAGTTAAGTTGTTTGTAAAACAATGTATTGGGAAAAGCATGTTATTTGTATAAAATGTTATATGTCATAAACTGAAATGATTCAAATAACGCTACGATATGTAATACCATACAAACACTTATATATAGGAAGTACCAGCGGCGTATCCACCATGCTTGTATCATATTACACACGCCTTGTTACTTAATCACTTACTCAAACCAAACCACCAAAGTAAAATGTTCATGTCTAATGTAAATCATGTAATGTATAACCAATGTCAAAAGTGTTTATGTGTCAAATGTAAACCATGTAATATGTAACCAAAATGATATGTATGGCTAGTGAAAATGCATCAACTAAACCATAGATGAAATGCACAAAACAAAGCATTGAAGTAAAACTTGGTTTAAATCAAAGTTATGTTTTGTGGAAATGCATGATCAATGTAAATCATGTAATATGTAACCAAAATGATATGTATGGCTAGTGAAATGTATCAACTAAACCATATGCACAAGAACATAGTATTGAAGTAAAACTTGGTTTAAATCAAAGCTATGTCTTGTGGAAATGCATGCTATACTGATACGAACATCTATGCGGTGTTGTGAAAATGCATCATCCAAGCCTTGAGACTGCGGCGATAAACCCTTAAACAATTTAAAGGTTTATCTAACTTATGTATATCGAATTCGGTCATTCCTTTCATCCCCATTCCCAGGATGTCCGGAACGGGAGTTGTCAATTCCTATGGTACCACTACCTACTAACGAACGGCGTAGCTAATGTTAATGAATGTATTGTTCCATTGTAAACAACCCAAATGTCATAACAAAATGTAAGCATGTGATGAAAACAATGTACTAAGTATGCACGCAATGGACATACATAGCATAAAATGTAAATGTAAAACGATGTACTAAGTAATGCACACAATGGGCACACCTAGCATGAAATGTAATGAAATCATGTACTATAATGTACTAACGAACATAGCAGGTATATGATGTGAAAAACAGGAAAGCATGAAAGTAACAAGTAGGCACATGTGTTCCACCCCAAAACAGTTTGGAAAACAGTAAAAGAGGGGTTTATGTACTCACTTGAGATTGCCCAGAAGTCCTAGGATAACCACCAAGCAATGCTAGAGATCACGGAATCAAACGGCACCTAATATAGGTAACTATGTTAATAAACCGGACCTAAATCGGAAGATCGGATAGAATGAGGTTTCGTAAACCAAACGAGTATGGAAACTCGTGTAATATGGTTTAACAAACCCTACATACTAAAACGAAACTTAACCTAAGTGTTTACGACCCATTACGACCCGTTTAGGTAGCTTACGCTACTTTAACGCGTCGTTCGCGTGAAACGCGTTCGGACCGCCTAACTAGTCCTATGACAAGTGTTATATGCCTAAACATGTTACATAATCAATTATGTGACAAAAGTTTAGGTTACATATGCTTAATTACCAATTATACATGAAAAGGGTATTCTGGTAATTTACCTAAGACATATAAACTACCTATCATACAACTACTCAAACGATGTGACCATAAGGTATAACCTCGGAAGGTTATTCCCTATATACTATGGTCACCTAATGTATTTGGTCGGATCCTAATGATCGACCAAACTGGGTCGGGTTCGAAGGTATAAGCGATTTATTAGATCGCTTACCCTACGACCCTAGACAACGTGGTAATCAGTAGGCATAGTCCCAAGGGACTATAACCATCGTGATTACAATCATGTTGCAAAGTTCAAACGAACTTCGCATTGACCATTACTGGTCAACACAGAAAGTCAAACAAAGTTTGACTTTCAGACTCGAAAAACAATAAAAGAACGAAAGAATACTTACGAAGGGTCCCCGAATGCTAATCGTGATCAAAATAACTCAGGTATGAAACAATGGTTCCAACTTAGAGTCTTTTTAATCAGATTCTTGTGAGTTTGAAGCAATGGGGGATGGGGTATTTATAGGAATACCCGAACCGTTAGGATCGTTTCATGGAAACCGTGCTTTAATCGCATCCGTACAAGTGTCGGAACCTTATGGTGACTAAAAATGGTTCTTATCAGCTGACTAAGCATGTGTGAGTGTGTGGTTGTGGATTAAACAACTGTGATCTGCTGTTAGAAACATTTAATCTGGTCAGGAAGTCGGACGCGGCCCGCTTCAGGATCAGACAAACATAATGCAGGCCGCCTGGCCTTGTCAGATCAGAAACATGTTTGATAAATGACAGTTTCAGCCCCTGCATGTGTTTAAGGCTATTCTGGACACTTCTAAGGCCCGTAAAGCCAACTTTAAGGCCCTAAAATGTTGCCTAAACATTGTGGACATGAAACATGCTCAAAAATATGCCGGGTGTTGGTTCGTTTGGTCGTGCGAACGCGATGTTCGCTTAATTACGACGGAATGCGCACAAGCGCGAAAAACGATCCAAATGACGCGACAAATGGATTTTTCTTATGGCGAACACTAAAATATAATATAGTCACGCTTACATAAATTTTTGGATGTCCGGATGTATTCAGACCGTGAAACAATGTACTAAGTATGCACACAATGGGCATACATAGCATGAAATGTAATGTGAAACAATGTACTAAGTATGCACACAATGGACATACATAGCATGAAATGTAATGTGAAACAATGTAATAAGTATGCACACAATGGACATACATAGCATGAAATGTAATGTGAAACAATGTACTAAGTATGCACACAATGGACATACATAGCATGAAATGTAATGTAAAACAATGTACTAAGTATGCACACAGTGGACATACATAGCATGAACACAATGAAATCATGTACTATAAGTGTACTAATGAACATAGCAAGTATATGATGTGAAAGCAGGAAAGCACGAAAGTAACAAGTAGGCACATGTGTTTCACCCCAAAACAGTTTGGAAAACAGTAAAAGAGGGGTCTATGTATGTGACAACTCGAGTTTCCGAGATTTCCATCTTCGCATTTAGTGCACGTTATTTTTTTTATTGTTTATGTGTTTGTTTACACGACTCGTTGTTTCACAACGCTTACCTTTGTAATACGTTATATCGTGTTTCGATTGATATTTTATACTTGGGATCCATAATATATTTTTATATGTGATTGTATGTTAAATAAAGATGAACTCTTACTGAAAACAATACCCATGAAAACACCCCAAGTATTTTCGTCCACATGAGGCAACAAATCAAAAGTGGGCTTAAATGGGCTTTGGCCCAGTTCTAAGTTGATAAATATCTTAATAAATATCTTGATAAAATATCTGATTTGATAAATATCTGTTTAACCTTTACCCTAATCACCACACACACTCTCTCGCTATCCTTAGAAACCGACGGCGGACTTGATCATTCGAGCCTCAATCACCAATCGATTCACTGCCTCCTCTGTTTGGGTTAGTGAACAACTGTTGTTAATTACTTGATTTAATTCAGCATCAACTATTGTTTGTTATCATGAATTAATGGTTAGTGTGCATCGATTTCTAAAATTGTCAATTTCATTAATTTGGTGTGAATCAGTGCATGTAATCATTACTTTTAATGGCCCCAATCATTCTGTTTCATTCAAGTAATTGTGGTCATACCATCACGTGAAAAGCTTCTTGTATTTAAATCAAATTTGTTGTGTATCGATTTATTGAGTTGGGCGGCCCATGTGTGTGTTGTCAGGATATGTTAGTCAAGATTCGTATGTTAATTGTTTGTCTATATGTTATCGATTTGTAAGATAAGGGACACCCCATGGATTGTCGGCCATGGTGAATATTTTAATGATGATGATGATCCGATGTGAAGGATCATGTATGTTGCTATGCATATTGTTGATTTGGATAATATGATCGAACATGTGTGCCTGTTGATGATGATTGTGTGATGATTCTGTTCACGTGATGTTTAGGGTAGATGTGTACGCAACTGTCTGTTGTGATAATGATGATGAGACCCACCGAAATCACCCCCCCATTAACGAAAACACCCCCCCACTAACAACTGGACGAAATCACTATGTGATTTCGGCCCAAACAGGTTCCAGCCCAATGTGTGTATTAGATCCATGTGTATTCAACCCATGTGTATTAAACCCATATAGGGATTTCGAACAAACATGGATTTCACCACTTAACTGATTTCATTTCATTAAATCTGTTAACTGGTTAAATTTATTAAGTTGTTAACTTATTAAATTACATATAATAACTCTGATAGTTATGTAACCATATTTAGCCTACTAACTGAGTTAAGTTCATTAACTCAGTTAACTTTACTCACTATGTAAGATTCATGGATGACATTCTATTAAATATGTAACTTAGTTAAGTAAAACATGTGACACAGTTAGTTACCAGTTCTGTTAAATGTTAATTCTGTTAACCGTATACCCCTGTTTATATATGCTAATTCAGTTAAGCATACTAGCTTTATTAACTGTGATGTTGGTTAACTATGTTAGAATTATTGAGAAGGCTATTATGAGGAAGATGAATTTACATGAATGGTTTGAACATGAGTAACTGTTTACATGATACAAGAATGCAAACTGCCAAACACGCTTTGTGATATTTCTGTGATGATAGTTACATGTGTAATATTACGAACATGAACTGATTTAATATACGTGAACTATAGGACTTGACTGATTAATTGTGAGCACTTAACTTAGCATACCGAGCAAACAAGGTGAGTTCACACTCTTACCAAGGCATGGGATTCCCGGGGTTGGGAATGGGATTGAAGGAATGGATTTGTACTTACAATGTTACTAGACTATCTACCATCGTCCTCAGATGTGCAGGACACATAAGTAAAACCTACGTATACTAGTACACATCACTGTCCTCGGATGTGAAGGACACTTACGTAAAACCTACGTAAACTTATACTTATTACTGCCTCGGGTTGTGTCAGGCACTTACGTAAAACCTACGTAAACCCCCGCGTACCCCTGTCCTCGGTTGTGAAGGACACTTACGTAAAACCTACGTAAACTTAGTACGTACTACTGTTCTGGGTTGTGAAGAACACTTATGGTTACAAATAGTCTAGTGTATATGCAACATGGGAAGCCCCCACTAATAGAACATACTATCGGCCTAGTAGCGCCAAATGTTACGAAACAAACTTACTATTACGAACTTACTTACTGTGAACTCGCTCAACTAGTTGTTGATTCTCTGTTACATGCCTTGCAGGACCTTAGGTACTTTTGGAGCTTGCACGGGAGGCACGGTCGTTGTGGACTTGGATCGTGAATGTGTTGTTAAACATTATGACATTTTGAACTTAAACTTATGTTGGGTTTTTACTTTAAATGCTTCCGCTACACACTTGTTTATATTTGATTTTGGAAACACCTATCGTATTGATGAATGACTTTTACTATATACTTATGTTCAATATGATTGGTGGCTTGATCCTGGTCATGTCACGCCTCCAAGCGGTGGTACTCCGCGTGTGGATTTTGGGGGTGTGACAATGTACTCACTTGAGATTGATCAGAAGTCCTAAGATAACCACCAAGCAATGCTAGAGATCACGGAATCAAACGGCACCTAATATAGGTAACTATGTTAATATACCGGACCTATAATCGGAAGATCGGATATAATGAGGGTTCGTAAACCAAACGAGTATGGAGACTCGTGTAATATGGTTTAACAAAGCCTACATACTAAATGAAACCTAACATAAGTGCTTACGACCCATTACGACCCGTTTAGGTAGCTTATGCTACTTTAACGCGTCGTTCGCGTGAAACGTGTTCGGACCGCCCAACTAGTCCTATGACAAGTAGAATATGCCTTAACATGCCTAATATTGTCTCCAAATCAGTTTAGATGTCAAAAGTTATGTCACATATGTTTATAATGAATTTTGGCATCAAAGGGGTATTTTGGTAATTTACCTAAGGCATATAAACTACCTATCATACAACTACTTAAACGTCGTGACCATAATGTATAACCTCGGAAGGTTATTCCCTACCTACTATGGTCACCTAATGTATTTGGTCGGATCCTAACGATCGACCAAATGGGTCGGGTTCGAAGATATAAGCGATTTGTTAGATCGCTTACCCTTACGACCCTAGACAACGTGGTAATCAGTAGGCATAGTCACAAGGGACTATAACCATCGTGATTGCAATCACGTTGCGAAGTTCAAATGAACTTCGCATTGACCATAAACTGGTCAATGCAGAAAGTCAAACAAGGTTTGACTTTCGGACTCGAAAAGCAATAAAAGAATGAAGGAATACTTACGAAGGGTCCCCGAATGCTAATCTTGATTCAAGTAGCTCAGGTATGAAACAATGGTTTCAACTTAGAGCTTCTCAAATCAGATTTTTGTGAGGAATGAGTGAAGTTGAGTTGGGTATTTATAGTAAATGGACAACCGTTAGGATCGTTTATCGAACAACGTGTTTTGATCTCACCCATACACTTGTCGGAATGTTGTGGTAGCTCATTTTGCCCCCACCACAAGAGTTAGACACATGGCATTGGCCTTTGGGGGGGTTAAGGGCTGGAAACAGGCTGTTAAAAACAATTTTCTGCCTCTGACCCCTGCTTGCGCACCGTAACACAAAAAGTGTTGAGGTGCGCAAGGACCTGCAGACCTGAAAAGTTTGATTTTTGGCAGTTTTGGTCCCTGTTGTGTAATAAGGCCATTTCCGACACGATTAAGGCCCGTTAACCCCATTTCAAAGCTCTAAAATGAAGTTAAAGTATAGGGAACTTAAAATATGCTGAAAAATATCTCGGATGTCGGTTCATTTGGCCGTACAATCGCGATGTTCGCTTAATTACGACGGAATGCGCATAAGCGCAAAAAACGATCCAAATGACGCGACGAATGGATTTTTCTTATGCCAAACACTAAAATAAAATATTTTAGTGCTTACATAAATTTTTGGATGTCCGGATGTATTCAGAACGTGAGTTATGCGTGAAAGTGCAAACTTGTGCACTTTTTGACACTTTTAGTCCCTGAATGACCCAAAAGTTTATTTTAGCACACCGAACCCCTCAAAGCCTATTTCTAAGATATATAAAGGATATTTAAGGTGTGTTTAACTTATGGTCATGTTCCGGAATGTTTGTTACTGTTCAAATTGGCATACTTTCGCAGTTTGTCAAATTTAGTCCCTGTAGATGAATTAACTTGTTTTTGCCATACCAAAGCCTTCAAAACTTATTTCTAAGTTATGTAAAGGTTATTTAAGGTATGTTAAGTATATGTTGATGTTCCGGAGTATTTGTCGCATTAAACTGATTACGTTTACGCACCAGTTTGCGTATAACTCTCCAGAAAGCGATATAGAGTTTGAAATTGAATAAAAGTCAAAACATGAAAACTGTAAAACACAACCAAACAAACATTGGGATCAAATAACATTTTTTTATTGATAACTGAATTTTTTACAATGATTTCAGACACAGATGTTACAGTCTCCCCTACTTGTGGAAATTTCGTCCTGAAATTTATTTAGAGGAAACTGGTGGGAATAGATGCGAATACTTCGCCTTCATTTGATCTTCGCATTCCCAAGTAAAATCAGGTCCACGTTTAGCTTCCCAGCGAACTTTGACCAAAGGAATGCGCTTGTGTTTGAGCCACTTGACTTCACGTTCCATGATTTCCACTGGCTTCTCAACAAATTTCAGTGTTTTATCAACACGAATTTCGTCAAGTGGTATGTGGAGGTTCTCATCAGCTAAACACCTCTTGAGATTGGACACGTTAAAGGTTGGATGAACATTTCCAAGTTCAGGAGGTAATTCAAGTCTGTAGGCTACCTTACCGATTCTTTCGACGATCTTGAATGGTCCAACGTATCTAGGTGCAAGTTTTCCTTTCTTTCCAAATATGATCACACCTTTCCAAGGTGAGACCTTAAGTAATACTCGATCAATGACTTGAAATTCCAAGGGCTTGCATTTTGGGTCCGCGTAACTCTTTTGACGGCTTCTAGCTGTCTGAAGGTTATCACGAACTTTCTTAATCTTATCAGTTGTCTCTAAAATGAGAGCAGGTCCAGTAAGCTGAGCCTCGCCAATCTTATTCCTGCAGACTGGTGAATGACATTTTCGACCATAGAGAGCTTCGAAAGGAGCCAGTTTGATGCTGGTGTGATAACTGTTGTTGTAGGAGAATTCAATTAACGGAAGATGTGAATCCCAACTACCACCAAAGTCGATCACACAAGCTCTAAGCATATCCTCCAGAGTCTGGATTGTTCTTTCAGATTGACCATCCGTTTGCGGATGATAAGCTGTGCTCAGGTTAAGTTGGGTCCCCATAGCAGATTGCATGGTTCTCCAAAAATGAGAAGTGAAAAGAGCATCTCTGTCAGAAATGATGTTCAAAGGAACACCATGTCGAGCTACAATTTCATCCACATAGATTTTTGCAAGTTTGTCAGCAGAAAAATCCTCACGGATTGGCAAGAAATGCGCTGACTTTGTAAGACGATCAACAACTACCCAGATGGCATCATGACCCTTCTTTGTGCGCGGAAGTTTAGTAATGAGATCCATAGTAATGTTTTCCCATTTCCAAACTGGTATCTCTGGTTGCACCAATAAACCAGAAGGACGCTGATGTTCAGCCTTAACCTTAAGACAAGTAAGGCATTTTGATACATATAAGGCAATGTCTTTCTTCATACCAGGCCACCAATACTGAATACGAAGATCCTTATACATTTTATATGAGCTAGGATGAACAGAATAACGAGACTTATGGGCTTCATCCATAAGCAAGGTGCGAAGGTTATCTTGGCTTGGGACCCACAAACGGTCCATGAAGTAATACGATCCATTGTCCTTCAGTTCCAGATCAGGTGTTATGTGATAGGGAAATTCCTTATCCATTAAACCTTGTGAAACACAAGATTGTTGAGCCTGAGAAATGCGTGCCTGGATATCGGATCGAGCTTGGATAACAGATTGAACACGAACACAATGAAGCTTAGTACGTTCCTTACGACTCAATGCATCGGCTACGACATTCGCCTTACTAGGATGGTAGCGAATTTCACAGTCATAGTCGTTTAGAAGCTCGACCCAACGTCGTTGCCTCATGTTGAGTTCTTTCTGATTGAAGATATGTTGAAGACTTTTGTGGTCCGTGAAAACCACACATTTTGTTCCGTACAAATAGTGTCTCCAGATCTTAAGAGCGAAGACAACTGCACCCAACTCAAGATCATGAGTGGTGTAGTTCTTCTCATGTATCTTCAACTGCCTCGATGCATATGCTATGACTTTGTTCCTTTGCATCAGAACACAGCCAAGACCCAATTTAGATGCATCGCAATAAACGACGAAATCATCATTGCCCTCAGGCAAAGTTAGAACAGGCGCGTCGCAAAGTTTTGTTTCAAAGTCAGAAACGCTTCCTCTTGTTTGACTCCCCAATCAAAGGGTTTGTTCTTCTGAGTTAGAGCAGTTAGAGGAACTGCAATCTTTGAGAAGTTTTTAATGAAGCGGCGGTAATAACCCGCAAAACCAAGAAAAGAACGAACTTCAGTAGGAGTAGTAGGCGTATCCTAATCCTTGATCGCACTGATCATGGAGGGATCTACATGAATACCTCGTTCGTTGACAATATGTCCTAAGAATTGAACTTCTTTAAGCCAGAATTCACACTTGGAGAATTTGGCAAAAAGTTGCTCTTTCTTTAGGAGTTCCAGAGTAAGTCGAAGATGTTGCTCATGATCAGCTCGCGTCTTAGAGTATATCAAGATGTCATCAATAAAATCAATGACGAACTGATCCAAATAAGGCTTGCAGACCCTATTCATTAAGTCCATGAAAACAGTAGGAGCATTAGTCAAACCAAATGGCATGACTGTGAACTCATAATGCCCGTAACGAGTGTGGAACACTGTCTTGGGAATATCTTCTTCATGCACACGAAGTTGATGATATCCAGATCGCAGATCAATCTTTGAAAAATAAGAAGCGCCCTGTAACTGATCAAAGAGATCATCGATGCGAGGTAGGGGATATCGATTCTTGATGGTAAGCTTGTTAAGCTCACGATAATCGATACGCATCCTAAAAGATCCATCCTTCTTCTTGACAAAAAGAACGGGAGCACCCCAAGGTGAAAAGCTAGGATGAATAAAACCTTTGTCAGAGAGCTCCTGAAGCTGCTTAGACAACTCTTGCATCTCAGACGGTGCAAGACGATATGGAGCTTTGGCAATGGGGTTTGCACCAGGTACGAGATCAATACGGAACTCGACTTGGTGTGCTGGGGGTAGACCAGGTAAATCTTCAGGGAATACTTCAGAATAATCCCGAACAACGGGAATATCTTGGATAGACTTACCTTTGCCTTTATCTGCTGTGACATGTGCTAAGAAGGCCACATAATTCTTTCGTAGATACTTCCGAGCTTTAAAACAAGACATGAGTTTGAGACCACCAGCAGGTTTCTCACCACGAACCTGTAGGATCTCGCCTGTCGAAAGCGGCACATGAACAATCTTCTCAAAACAAACTACCTCTGCGCAATGCTTGGCTAACCAATCCATACCCACAATAACGTCGAAGCCTCCAAGTTGCATAGGCGTGAGGTTAATAGGAAAAAGATAATCGTTAAGGTTCAACTGGCAGTTGCGAAGAACAGAATCAAGAATAATGGGTTCACCACTAGCAACCTCTACTGTCAAAGGTTTACCTAGTTTTGTTCTAGACACGCGAAGTAATGGTTCAAAAGATAATGACACAAAACTCTTATCGGTACCCGAATCAAAAAGAACAGATGCAGGCTGATTATTAATAAAGAACGTACTGTTCACCACTTCATTGTCTGCCTGTGCCTCTTGTGCATTCATGTTGAAGACTCGCCCTCGAGCCTGAGCCTGATTCTGATTTGGATTTGGGTTCGCATTCACCAATCTTGGACACTGATTACGGTAGTGGGTCAGATCCCCACAGTTGTAACAAGAACCTGGCAGGTAGTGTGGTCGTGCAGCTTGACCTTGTTGCTGAGTAGGAGGCTGAGCAACTCGTTGAGCCGGGTTCTGAACTGCCCGATTCTGAGCAAACCGACAAACATCGGCAAGATGACCTGACTTCCCACAGTTAGTACAGAAACGGCACGGATGATGCGGCTGATGGTGACTGTTGCATCCATTGTACAAATGTGCATTCCCTGTATTGGGCTCCTTCGCTGGAGGCTGTGCGGGTTGGTTGGGAGCTGCCTGGTTAGCTTGGGTAGTGACAGCAAAATTTTGGGAAGCCTTACGCTTCCTTGACCTTTTTGAAGAACCAGAATCCTTACCCTTCTTGTTTTGACCTTTCTTGCTATCATCCTTGTCAGACGCCTGCTTCTTACCCTTGTCACCCTTTTTATGCAGCTTTCCCTTTCGAACCTGCGACTCAGTCAATGTCGCTGCTAACTCGATCGCCTGACGGAGTGTGGTAGGGTTACTACCAATAAGGATGTCTTGTACTGAGTCAGGTGGACTATCGATGTACCTTTCGATAGCCTTGTCGAGTGGGGTAACCATTGTTGGGCAAAGCAGACTCAACTCCTCAAACCTATCAGTATACGCCCTGTGCTCGCCACTGTCTTGTTTCAAGTCATCAAACTCCTTCTCCAAAGCTCGCTGTTCATGACGAGGACAGAACTCCCTCATCATAAGGGCCCTAAGTTCAGCCCATGTCTGTGCTAGAGCAACTTCCGCACCACGGTCTCTCATAACCCTGTTCCACCATGTGAGAGCAGTCTTCTGAAACACACTTGAATAAAACTCGACCTTGCGATTATCCAGACACTGAACATGATGAAATGTGCTCTCCGTGCTCTCGAACCACTGAAGGAGCCCAGTTGCTCCTTCCGTACCACTAAACTTGAGTGGTTTAGCCGAGTTAAAACTCTTGAAATTGCAAGGAGCATTGTTGTTGTTGTTGGCTTGGTTCCATTGAGCAAAGAGGTTCGGGAATTGAGCAGCCATTTGCTGCGCAATGATTTCTGCCAATTCGGCAGTCGCTATTTGATTTTCGCGTCAAGGATGCATTCTAAAAGAGGAAACATGAAAGGAAACGAGTGAGATGTTTGGGTGAAAAGAATGAGATGATGCAAAAATTGATAATGGCAAAGATGGTTGTTATTTGTTCGTATCACAAAGCAAACAAACGACACACAGTGACTAATCAAAGTAAATGGGTCAAAAATAATGTATCGCGAAGACATGCTTGCCAATAAGTGAACACTCACCCCAAGAGTTCCCAGGTAAGAGTGACTGGTCCGATTATGTGGATTTGTACTTAGACAGAAAACCCAGGGTACAGGCATTCACTCTTCCAGTTTGCACGTGTTCCACACTATTTAAAACCCAAAATCTTGACGAGATTTTTTTGAAAATTCAAAGGCATAAAGCCAAAAATTTAGTCGAACTGGAAGGGTTCAAAACCTTACAAAAGAGGGTTCAAAACCTTGTAATAAATCA
Organism: Helianthus tuberosus; assembly: GCA_030545235.1. Classification (NCBI taxonomy): domain Eukaryota; kingdom Viridiplantae; phylum Streptophyta; class Magnoliopsida; order Asterales; family Asteraceae; genus Helianthus; species Helianthus tuberosus. The sequence continues at coordinate 6,243,794 of JARYGA010059718.1, read as the reverse complement.
TTCAAAAACAGAAGATTGTTTTTCAAAAATCGTTTCGGAAAATTGGGTTCTTGTTTTGATAATCACCTAAGGATAGGTGATGTGAATGTTTTAAGATCTAAACACAAGATAACGTGTGTTAGGGTCCTAGAAAGGTTATAGTCTAGGTCAAAGCATTACGAATAACCTAATTCCCTATAACCATTGGCTCTGATACCAACTCTTCTGTCACACCCCGACCACGTATAACATACAAAACGTGGCGGAAAACATCGAGGAGTGTTGTAACAGAATTAATTGTTTCATAACCATGGCATACAAAGTTGTATTTTATTTATCAACATAAGAGTTACATTGTTTTAAACAGGAATCAAAGAGTTCATAACATAATTAAACTAGTCTATCTTCATTTTTATTCTTTAAGGCACAGGTCCGCCCTAGTGACACGATCATCATCCTACGCAAGAGCTCCTGAAAACACATGTGAAAATAGGTACGTCAGCATAAAAATGCCTGTGAGATACATAGGATTTGGGAAAATAGGATTCATGACTTATAAGTTTAGAAAAAGTTGTTTAACAAAAGTCAGTCATGAACCTTGTAAGTTGTTTTGTTTTGTAAATCACTCAAAAACTAATGATATATATAAATAAGAGAATAATGTAAGGTTAAATTAATAACCAAGAAAAATGAGTTTGTATAAGATAAGTTGTTTTGTAAATCAATGTCTTGTGAAAATAAGTTGTTTATGTAAAACGTAATATGTCAAATATTGAAATGATTTAAATAACGCTACGATATGTAATATTATACAAACACTTATATATAGGAAGTACCAGCGGCGTATCCACCATGTTTGTATCATATTACACACGCCTCGTTACTCAAATCACTTACTCAAACCAACCACCAATGTAAATTGTTTATGTATAAATGAATTGTCATGTGTTAATGTGTAAACCATATCGAAATGTCTATGTCCAATGTAAACCACTAAATGTGTATATCAATGTCAAAATGTTTGTATTTAATGTAGATCATGTAATGTGTACCCAAAAAACCATATGTGAAATGCACAAAAACAAGGTATTGAAGTAAAACATGGTTTAAATCAAAGTTATGTTTTGTGGAACAGATGCATGCTATACTGATACAAACATTTATGCGGTATTGTGAAAATGCATACATCCAAGCCTTGAGACTGTGGCGATAAACCCTTAAACAAATTAAGGGTTTATCTAAGTTATGTGTATCGAATTCGGTCATTCCTTCCAATCCAAACAAACCTAGGATTTCAGGAACGGGAGTTGTCAATTCCTATGGTACCACTACCTACTAACGAACGATGTAGCTAATGTTAATGAATGTATTGTTCCATTTTAAACAACCCAAATGTCATACCAAAATGTAAGCATGTGATGAAAACAACTGTACTAAGTATATAACAAGTGGACATACATAGTATATGACGTTAAACAATGTACTAAGTATGCACACAATGGGCATACATAGCATGAAATGTAATGTGAAACAATGTACTAAGTATGCACACAATGGACATACATAGCATGAAATGTAATGTGAAACAATGTACAAAGTATACACACAATGGGCATACACAGCATGAAATGTAATGTGAAACAATGTACTAAGTATGCACACAATGGACATACATAGCAAGAAATGTAATGTGAAACAATGTAATAAGTATGCACACAATGGACATACATAGCATGAAATGTAATGTGAAACAATGTACTAAGTATGCACACAATGGACATACATAGCATGAAATGTAATGTAAAACAATGTACTAAGTATGCACACAATGGACATACATAGCATGAACACAATGAAATCATGTACTATAAGTGTACTAATGAACATAGCAAGTATATGATGTGAAAGCAGGAAAGCACGAAAGTAACAAGTAGGCACATGTGTTTCACCCCAAAACAGTTTGGAAAACAGTAAAAGAGGGGTCTATGTACTCACTTGAGATTGATCAGAAGTCCTAAGATAACCACCAAGCAATGCTAGAGATCACGGAATCAAACGGCACCTGATATAGGTAACTATGTTAATATACCGGACCTATAATCGGAAGATCGGATATAATGAGGGTTTGTAAACCAAACGAGTATGGAGACTCGTGTAATATGGTTTAACAAAGCCTACATACTAAATGAAACCTAACATAAGTGCTTACGACCCATTACGACTCGTTTAGGTAGCTTATGCTACTTTAACGCGTCGTTCGCGTGAATCGCGTTCGGACCGCCTAACTAGTCCTATGACAAGTAGAATATGCCTTAACATGCCTAATATTGTCGCCAAATCAGTTTAGATGTCAAAAGTTATGTCACATATGTTTATAATGAATTTTGGCATCAAAGGGGTATTTTGGTAATTTACCTAAGGCATATAAACTACCTATCATACAACTACTTAAACGTCGTGACCATAAGGTATAACCTCGAAAGGTTACTCCCTACCTACTATGGTCACCTAATGTATTTGGTCGGATCCTAATGATCGACCAAATGGGTCGGGTTCGAAGATATAAGCGATTTATTAGATCGCTTACCCTTACGACCCTAGACAACGTGGTAATCAGTAGGCATAGTCACAAGGGACTATAACCATCGTGATTACAATCACGTTGCGAAGTTCAAACAAACTTCGCATTGACCATAAACTGGTCAATGCAGAAAGTCAAACAAGGTTTGACTTTCGGACTCGAAAAGCAATAAAAGAACGAAGGAATACTTACGAAGGGTCCCCGAATGCTAATCTTGATTTAAGTAGCTCAGGTATGAAACAATGGTTTCAACTTAGAGCTTCTCAAATCAGATTTTTGTGAGGAATGAGTGAATTTGAGTTGGGTATTTATAGTAAATGGACAACCGTTAGGATCGTTTATCGAACAACGTGCCTTGATCTCACCCGTACACTTGTCGGAATGTTGTGGCAGCTCATTTTGCCCTCACCACAAGAGTTAGACACATGGCATTGGCCTTTGGGGGGGGGGGGGTTAAGGGCTGGAAACAGGCTGTTAAAAACAAGTTTCTGCCTCTGACCCCTGCTTGCACACCGTAACACAAAAAGTGTTGAGGTGCGCAAGGACCTGCAGACCAGAAAAGTTTGATTTTTGGCAGTTTTAGTCCCTGTTGTGTAATAAGGCCATTTCCGACACGTTTAAGGCCCGTTAACCCCATTTCAAAGCTCTAAAATGAAGTTAAAGTATGGGGAACTTAAAATGTGCTCAAAAATATCTTGGATGTCGGTTCGTTTGGCCGTACAATCACGATGTTCGCTTAATTACGACGGAATGCGCATAAGCGCAAAAAAACGATCCAAATGACGGGATGAATGGATTTTTCTTATGCCAAACACTAAAATAAAATATTTTAGTGCTTACATAAATTTTTGGATGTCCGGATGTATTCAGAACGTGAGTTATGCGCGAAAGTGCAAACTTGTGCACTTTTTGACGCTTTTAGTCCCTGAATGACCCAAAAGTTTATTTTAGCACACCGAACCCCTCAAAGCCTATTTCTAAGATATATAAAGGATAATTAAGGTGTGTTTATGTTATGGTCATGTTTCGGAATGTTCGTTACTGTTCAAATTGGTATACTTTCGCAGTGTGTCAAATTTAGTCCCTGTAGACCAATTAACTTGTTTTTGCCATACCAAAGCCTTCAAAACTTATTTCTAAGTTTTGTAAAGGTTATTTAAGGTATGTTAAGTATATGTTGATGTTCCGGAGTATTTGTCGCATTAAACTGATTACGTTTACGCACCAGTTTGCGTATAACTCTCCAGAAAGCGATATAGAGTTTGAAATTGAATAAAAGTCAAAACATGAAAAATGTAAAACACAACCAAACAAACATTGGGATCAAATAACATTGTTTTATTGATAACTTAATTGATTACAATGATTTCAGACACAGATGTTACACCACCCCCCCCCCCCCAAAAAAAAAAACCTAAACCCCCCCCCCCCCCCAAGCTAAATGCTAAAAACTAAAACCCCCAAAAAACCTAAAAATAAAACCTAACTCCCCCCCCCCCCAAAAAAAAAAAAAAAAAAAACCTAAACCCCCCTCCCCCACCCCCCAAAAACCTAAACCCCCCCCCCCCCCCAAGCTAAAATGCTAAAAACTAAACCCCTAAAAAACCTAAAAAATTCTAAAAAAAATCTAAATTTTTTTTTTATATTTTTTATGCTCAAATCGCTACTTTTAGTGGCAAAATTTTTTTTTTTTTAAATTTAAATTTTTTATTTTGTCTTCGAAAAGTAGCGATTTTTATATAAAAAATATTAAAAAAATAAAAAAAAAATTTGTGTGATTTTTAGCTATTTTTAGGCATTTTTGGTTGTGTTCACATTGGTTCTCGCAATAAGAGGTGGTTCTCGCATGATCTTCTCCCTATATATATATATATATATATATATATATATATATATATATAGGGTAGGAGTTGGGTAGAAAGTGCATTTTTCCTAGAAAGTCTAGGAGCAATAAGAATTGGACATGTGGCAATGAGTGATTTTAACTAGAAGGACAATTATGTAATTTCACATTTTAATTTTATATTTGAAATTTATCTTCATTAACTAACATTACATGATCTCGAATGTAACTGATTTTTTCCATGATTTTTGGAATTATGGTTGTTTTCGAATTCAAATCTCATCCAAATGTCGTTCAAATCATATGTAAATAGAATTATTTCGTTCGTTTTCTTCTTCACCAGCATCATTCGTATTCAATAATTTTTTCAAAGAGAAAAAATCATGGCTTCAAACACACTTGTTGATTGTGAAGATGGTAATTAAAGTTATTTTTTTCTTTACTATTGTAGTCTTCTGTGTAGATTATTAACATTTATCTGCAAAACCATCAGCTTGTTCTTGGTGATGTGTTTTAACAGTCAGAGAGGTTGAAGTCTTTGTGTTTTTTGATTCCATAATGTGACTGATGGTTTGAAATATGAAGATCACCTTTTTTTAGATATTGGATGGTGTGTTTTAACTTCCATATTTGTAGTTTTATGTTTTGTTTATTAAACTTTTTCTGGAAAACCATCAGAATGTTTCTTGGTAATGTGTTTTAACAGTTAGGGTGGTTGAAGTCAATGTTTTTATAGTTTACAAAATGTGAATGATGGTTTGTAATATACAGATTATTTTTTTATTGGTCATTGAATGGTGTGTTTTAACTTGCATTATGTTGTTTTTTTCCCAAGGTTGACTAGTTATTAGTTTCTCAGCATGTAGGTTAGAATTTTGTGTTATGATGTGTTTTATATGTTCATTAGTTGGTAGCATGATCAGTATGTTTTTTAATATGGCTTATTTTACTTTTTACATCTTAAAATTTTTTTATGTTGGTTTTTTTTGTTTTCATTACATTGTGTTTTATAAATGTGTTTTATGCTCATTAAATCAGTTGTTTGTTAAGTGTTTAAAAATCTTTTAGGTTTGGTACGGTAGTTTGTGTTATGGTGTTATTTATATAAAACCCCATTTATGTAAAGTCAGTGGGGTTTATTGTTTGAAATCAGTTTTGTATTTGTGTTTTCTTTACGTGTTTAAAATAGTTTTTGGTTTTCTATCTTGTTACCTCAAATGTGTTTTAAGATTCAAATCTGTGTAGGGTTTTTTTTTTGTGTTTGGTAAACCCTTTTCGCATATGTTAATTATGTGAATGCATTTTTTGTCATGTTTTGTAGATGCTCCCAATTACCAATTACGTGGCGTTGAACATGTTTCTCCTAAATCGGGAACAAAGAGATATATTCCAGATTCACCATCTTCGTTGACTCCAGCAGAGGGCATGTTATTTGACACAGTTGATGTTGTGTATAACTTTTACAAAGCTTATGCAGAAGCTGGAGGTTGGACAGTTAGGAAGGGCACAGAGCATGAAAATCGTGTTATTGTTATAAATAAGTATTTTTTATTTTTTTGCTCAAAAGAGGGTCACAAAGAGTTTTGACCAGTCGATACTTTAGCCGAACAACCTTCTGATAGGTGGGTACGTAGGGTACCATCCAAAAGGACCGGATGCCAAGCAGCGATCAAAATAAAGCTGAACGATGCCAAGAAGTATGAGCTATATCATTTCACAAAGGCGCACAACCATGGTTTTGTGCACGAAGAAGATTTACATCTTCTCAAGGAAAACAGGGGTCTTAATCGTGCACACGAAGAGGTGATAAATAAGATGTCAAAACTTAACATTGGTCCTGTTCGAGCATTTAACATTATGAAAGAAGTGTATGGCGGGTTTGACAAAGTCGGTGCGACCAAAGTTGATTTCAAAAATTTTAAGAAAGAATTAAATCTGTTCATCGGAGAGTTTGATGCTGAAATGTTTGTCAAGCGACTAATGAGGAAAAAGGAGTTTTTACCGAACTTTTCTTGCAAATATCAAACGACGGTCGAAGGTGTGTTGAAGTGCATTTTTTGGGCTGACGAGGATATGAAGAGGAATTATTATATGTTTGGTGACGTTATATCATTTGATGCTACCTACAAGCAGAACAAGTAACGATGAGATTAATTTTTTCTATTTTCATTGTGTTTTACACCCTACTGTGTTATAAATACATTATGATATTTTGTCATTCGCTGATTGTTTGTCTGTAGGTATAACATGATGATTGTCCCTTTCACTAGGATTGATAATCACAATAGGAACGTCACACTTGGTGCTGCAATTCTTGGTTCTAAAACGGCAGAGACGTATAGCTGGTTACTTAAGGTGATCAAGGACGCATATGGGTACACGCCTCCCGTAATCGTTACTGACCAAGACCCTGTGATGAAAAGGGCTATAGTGGATGTTTGGCCTGAGTTGAGGCATCGGTTATGTATGTGGCACATCATGGATAAACTCACTACAAAGGTCTGTTTTTTTATGACTGTTTTTTTAGATGTGTATTTTTACTGTGTTTTAATTTTTGTTTTTTTAACATACACACTAAAATGTTGCTTTAGGTCGGGGCTGCCCTATGTTCAAATACCGATTTCAGGAAAAGATTGTCTACAATTATTTGGACAGATTCTCTATTGCCCGAAGCGTTTGAGACTGAATTTGCAGTTGTCATAAATGACTTTGGTTTAACCGACCATGAATGGCTGACGTATATATACGGGCTCCATGAATCATGGATTCCAGCTTACTATCGTGAAGAAGAAATGTCTGGACTTATGAGGACGTCATCTAGATCCGAAAGCGAGAATCACTTTTTTGGCAAGATTAGCAATCCAAAGTGCACGTTGATTGAATTTCTTAGCCAATTCGACACAACTATCGAAGCGCAAAGACACGAGCATCGAAAAAGGATCATGACACTCGATACACCAACCCTGCGCCATGGAGTGATTTTGTTATCGAGAAGCAAGAAATTCAGATATATACCAGAACTATATTTTTTGATGTTCAACTTGAGATTCAACATGCTATTCATCGTTATACTAGTGTCAGATTAGATCATGTCCGTGATTTCATTAAGTTTTTTATAAAGGATCTCGATCAGCCATGTTCTGCGTTCTTTGAGGTGATATTGTGTTTTAGATTATTTATACATTATTCTGCCTTTTTTTAAGTATCCATCTGATTTATGCACTGTGTTTTATGGATAATCAATGTTACAGGTTATGATACACGAGGATGATGTTACTGTTAAGTGTAACTGCAACAGGTTTGAGCAGTTTGGATTGTTGTGAAGTCACATTTTTTGTGTGTTAAGGATTCTTGATGTAAGGGAGTTTCCGAAACAATATATATTGAGGCGATGGACGCATGAAGCTGTTCCAAATAGTTCCCCTGGGTCCATTCTTATGGATGGCGGTGATCCAGATCGTATTGAGGAGGTTAACCATTGTATTCGTGAGATTATTCACGCAACTGAGTATGTTTTGAACAAGTTGATTTCAAAATTTGATCAGTTGTGTAATTTTCGTGATCATATCAAGCAGTTTATGTCAGTCGCTAATGAAGCTCAGATAAATGCACCTCCCAAGACACGACGTAATCGATTTGCTGAACTGCTGGGAGTTACTCCAGAGAGCACGACCACTGTGACAACTCGTATTTCCGAACCTATTTTTGTGCTTGATATAACTTGTATGAACTCTATGTGACTGATTGATATGTTTGTTTTAATGAATGATTATAAGTTGTATGCTATGTGTTATGTGTGATTGTATTACAAGCACGAATAATTAATAACCCTCGATCGCACAAGACTATCTAATCGTACAAGCCCTTTTGGGCACACCACTCTCGCCCCACACTATTTGAACTCGAAACCAAGGGCAGCCCATGCAAGGGTTCGGCCCATTCCTTTATTTAAACCCACACATAACGCTTATGAGGTTTTGCTTCCTCATTATTTGCAAAAACACTCAAACACACAAACCCTACTCTCTCTCTTTCTCTCCTCTCGAAGCCGACGACAACATCCCCTCTCATCGAAGCTTTCTTGCTCAGATTAACTCTTGTTCTACCCTCTAACCAGTTAGTATCTTACTATTGATTGTATGATAGATGATGTTGTGATCTATATATTTCTACATGATGACTTAGAGATGTTTTGTGATTTATTGCAATGTCAATTGATGAGATTTGGTATCCTTGTGTATCGGCTCACATGTGTGGTGGGTTTAGATCAATATAAGGTTGATAATCGTATGATGTCAAAGATGATTGAGAACCGAAAGCATGTTAATCGGCTGTGATGTGTTTATATTTGGATGAATGGTTGTGTTGTTATGTTAGGGTGTAAGCTAGTAATCAAGAACATGAGCCGTGTTAATGTGTTTAAATGTTATGGTTGTTGTTTATGTTTTGAATATGATTAGGGTTCATAGGAATTTGATGTTAAAACCTTAGTTTGATTGGAAACTGTTAGTGTTGATTTAATCGAATGGATAAGAAATTAGAAACTGTTAGAATGATTGTAACTGATGGCATGAATTATGGAATGTTATAACTAATCGCACAAGGCTAATCGTACAAGGCTGGTCGCACATGCCAGTCGCACAAGCCAGTCGCACAAGCTAGGGTAGGTAGGGTACAACAGTTAAAGCATAATGTATAGCCCCTTTAAGCATAGTTGCACAACATCTTGTGGATCGCACAAGGTTGTGCTGATCGCACAAGATGTTGGGCCACCCCAATATAATAGGTTGTGTTATGCTGTTGGGCCGAATAGCCCAAAACCCAATTGCACAAGCTGTCTTGGATCACACAAGTGTAATTGGACCGCACAAGTTGATTGTCTGTTTATATATTTGGGCCGTATAGGTTTTGGAATGCATTTGTTATTGGGCCGGGTTTATTTGGATCGCACAACCCGTTGTGAGTCGCACAAGATTGTGCTGGACGCACAACAGGTTGGGACTATTGTATTGGGCTTTATGTAATGGATTACACAAGATGATTGGGCTCGTACTAGCTCAACTGCCCAATCATCTGAGTCGCACAAGTTGGACATTATGTGTATTGGACTGTTAACGTGTTTACATGTTCTACGTGTTTGCCATAATCATTACGTGTTCATGACCTGTTAGCTTATGTGTAAACTTATGTTTAGTACTTGAACCTAGACCTGACTTGTATGGTAACCATGTTAGGACATGGTTGACCACAAATAGCTCAAGTGACCTTTTTGTTTATCTGCCGAGCTAACCTAAGGTGAGTTCACACTTTCTACAAAGCATGGGATTCCCGGTGGTTTGAGAAATGGTTTAAGGATTAATATTGAAACCTGCGTATTCCCCTTGGGTAGGATACGTACCTCCATCCTCCTTGGGAAGGATGACAACATTTAAACTTGTGTAATCTCCTTGGGTAGGTTACGTACCTCCATCCTCCTTGGGAAGGATGACAACATAGAACTTACTAGACAAAACTCTATCATGAAGTCCCTTATTTTTATATCGACTTAATCGCCGGGCCATTGGCGAACGGGTCATTAGTTAAATAACGCTATTAGGTTTGACAAGCCTCACACCGTGCCGCAGAGGACGAGAGTTGACTAATGGATCTGGGCACTTAGTGAATGATGATAGACATTGACGCAGGGCACATAAACATGTCTTTAGTCAGTAGTCGATATAGTAACGGGTCTAGTGGTTAACATGGGGGAGCCCCCACTGGTTATGGTTTGGGAAACAAGGAACTGGTTAACTCATGGTTTTTGAAAGAACTTATGGTTTTTGGAACAACTTTAAAATGGACAACCAACTGTGAACTCGCTCAACTTTGTTGTTGATTCATTGCTACATACCTTGCAGGTCGTTAGGTGCTTAGATGGAGCTTGCACGAGAAGGAGAGGTCGTTGTGGGATATGGACTATTGAGTTCCATGTTAAACATTTGAACTTTTAAACTTTTGTTTTGGTTTTAAACTTTATGCTTCCGCTGATAACTCAAACTTGGTTAATTTCTTTTGGACACCAATTATATTGTGGTTGATTTTATATTTACTTTAATGCATTGTTCAATATGATTGGTTGCTTGATCCTGGTCATGTCACGCTCCCTGCGGTGATACTCCGCATGTGGAATTTGGGGTTGTGACAGATTAGTATCAGAGCCATTGGGTATAGTGAACTTGGTTTTAAAAAGGGAAAAGCTTTTTGACAAAACCAGACTATAACTTGTACAGAGCTCAACGATCCACAATGATGCTTCACTCCACGTGCAAGACTATACACTATAAGTAATATGGTTTGTGTTTGTATTGCCTGCCTGTTAGTTAAAGTAGTGCATTGATCAGGGTATGCTAGTTAGCGTAACAATTATTGCTCGAAACCCTTTGTGCTTGCTCTCTTCTGTCAACCCATACTTACGCATTTTCGTGAAACTTTTCTCACTTGTATTTCCTTCGATGTGAAGATCATGAGTGGATGACTCAACTTGACCCAAGCCCAGCTGAGAGCTCTAATCAACGAACGAGTTGCTGAGGCACTCACAGCAGCTCCAGTAGGAGGTATAACCTGCCATTTCGACCTATCCTAGGATGTTTAGGTCCTACTCTCGTGAACCAAATCTCGTGCTTAACCTTGTCTTTCCTTTCTCACGAGACAGGTCAGCATGCTCACCCTCCCGTATGTACGTTCAAGACCTTTATAGACTGCCGACCTAGTACCTTCAGTGGTACAGAAGGAGCTATAGGTCTTCTCCACTGGTTCGAGAAGATAGAATCTGTCTTCGAAATGTGTGAATGCCCTGTTGCTAGTAGGGTGAAGTTTACTACGGGAACTCTTGAAGGTAGTGCGCTTACGTGGTGGAACGCTCAGGTTCAAATGCTAGGATTGGCAGCTGCTAATGCCACCCCATGGAAAGACTTCAAGGATTTGATCAAAGAAGAGTATTGTCATCGGGATGACATTCACAAGCTAGAAGTGGAGTTCTACAATTTGAAAATGACGGGGTCTGAAATCGAGGCGTATATGAAGAGATCGAATGAACTAGCTGCTTTGTGTCCTACTATGGTAGATCCTCCCTGTAAATGTATCGAACTATACATCAAGGGTTTAGTGCCAAAGATTCAGATTATGGTGACTTCGGCTAACCTTCTCAAGATTCAGCAGGTCATACGACTATCCCACCGTCTCACTGATCAGGCAGTTGAGTAAAACAGACTGCCAAAGCGTATTAGTGCTACCACTACTTCTGATGCTCCTAGCGACAACAAGCGCAAGTGGGATGGAAATTGAAGCAAGCGTTCATCTTCTGTTCAGTCTCAGTCTCAGCAGCGAAGGACTGATGACTACAACAGCCCTGGTCAACAAGGAGGGTACAAGGGAAATCAACCTAAGTGCAACCATTGCAACTTGCACCACAGCGGGCCATGTAACAAGGGTCGCTGTCATAGGTGCAACAAACCTGGTCACACAGCGAAGGATTGCAGGAGCCCATATCCTGCGATTCAGAATCGTCAGCAGCAGCAACAACAGGGTAATAATAAGGGTTGTTTCCAATGTGGAGCTGAAGCCTATTTCAAAAGGAACTGTCCACAGCTGAACCAGAATCAGAACAACAACAACAACCAGGGAAATGGAAACAACAATGGGGGTAACAACGATGGTAATGGTGCTAGGGGACGTGCTTTCGTGATTGGTCAGGGTGATGCGAGGAACGATCCCAACATTGTGACGGGTAAGTTCCTACTCGATGATTTCTTTGTTTCTGTTTTATTCGATTCGGGTGCCGATACTAGTTATGTGCCCTTAAAAGTTAGTCAGATGCTTAAGCGTACCCCATTTCCCTTAAACATCAAGCATGTTGTAGAACTAGCAAACGGTAAAAGTCTTGAGGCCACATAAATAGTTAAGGGTTGTAATCTCGCTTTAGCTGGTCAAGTATTCTCTATCGACCTGATCCCCATCATTCTTCATAGCTTCGACGTTGTCGTTGGGATGGATTGGTTATCCCAACATCGAGCGGAGATTCTTTGCAAGGAGAAAATCGTCCGCATTCCTCGTTCTGGTGCAGAACCTCTCGTTATTTGTGGCAACAAGAGTGGTGCTGTCTTAGGCATCATCTCTTTCCTTAAGGCCCAGAAGTGTTTGCGAAAGGGCCACACTGCTATTCTAGCTCTCGTTACTGACACCTCAACGAAAGAAAAGAAGATAGAAGACATTCCGATCGTACGCGACTTTCCTGAGGTATTCCCTGAGGAATTACCTGTACTTCCGCCTCATCGTCAGGTTGAGTTTCAAATCGAGCTAGCTCCTGGAGCAGCGCTTATAGCTCATGCACCTTATCGCTTAGCTCCATCAGAATTAGAAGAACTGTCTACGCAACTGCAAGAGCTCTTGGACAAGGGTTTCATTCGTCCTAGCTCTTCGCCCTGGGGAGCACCAGTCTTGTTTGTGAAGAAGAAAGACGGTACCTTTCGAATGTGCATTGACTATCGTGAACTCAACAAGGTCAATGTGAAGAATAGTTATCCTCTCCCGCGTATCGATGACCTGTTCGACCAGCTGTAAGGGTCGAGCTTCTACTCTAAGATTGATCTGAGATTGGGCTATCATCAGCTGAGAGTCCAAGATGAGGACATCTCTAAGACAGCCTTCAGTACTCGTTACGGCCACTACGAGTTTCTGGTCATGCCTTTTGGGTTGACAAACGCACCTGCAGTCTTCATGGATCTTATGAACCGAGTGTGCAAACCTTACATGGATAAGTTCGTTATTGTGTTCATCAACAACATCCTGATCTATTCCAAGAGTCAGGAGGAACACGAGCACCATCTGCGACTCATTTTGGAACTTCTTCGAACAGAACAGTTTTATTCTAAGTTTTTGAAATGTGACTTCTGGCTTCGTGAAGTCCATTTTCTAAGCCACGTGGTTAATAAGTATGGGATTCATGTTGATCCATCCAAGGTTGACTCAATCAGGAATTGGCCTGCACCTCGTACACCAACTGAAATCCGTCAATTCTTGGGTTTGGCGGTTTACTACAGAAGGTTTATCAAGGATTTCTCAAGGATTGCGCAGCCTCTTACTGTTCTTACTTAGAAGGGTGTCACCTACCATTGGGGTGATGCACAGGAATCCGTATTTCAGTAACTGAAGACAAAACTTAGTAGCACACCTATCCTCTCATTGCCTGCGGGCACACAGACGATTTCATGGTTTTTTGTGATGCGTCAATCCAAGGACTTGGTTGTGTGTTGATGCAACGTGAGAAAGTCATTGCTTACGCATCACGCCAACTTAAAGTTCATGAAAAGAACTATACTACTCACAAATTGGAATTGGGAGCAGTAGTGTTTGCTCTTAAGATATGGAGACATTACTTGTACGGTACCAACTGCACCATTTACACCGATCACAAGAGTCTCCAATATATCTTCGATCAGAAGGAGTTGAACATGCGACAATGTCGATGGGTCGAACTCCTTCGATCAGAAGGAGTTGAACATGCGACAATGTCGATGGCTGACGCCCCCAGTCGAAAGGAAACCAAACCTAAGCATGTACGTGCGTTACAACTGACAATTCACTCTAGTCTTCCTGCCTAAATTCGTGATGCTCAGGTCGAAGCATTGAAAGAAGAGAACATCCAGGCTGAATCCCTGCGAGGATTGGAGAAATGGTTAGAACTAAAGAAAGACGGTGCTTACTACCTGGCAGGGCGCATCTGGGTTCCATTCTATGGTAATCTACGTGAGCTTGTGATGGATGAAGCACACAAGTCTCGTTTCTCAGTACATCCTGGTTCTGATAAGATGTACCACGATCTCAAGGCTACGTACTGGTGGCCCCACATGAAAGCTAACATAGCGACCTATGTTAGTAAATGTTTGACTTGTACAAGAGTCAAAGTTGAATACCAGAAGCCATCAGGCCTACTTCAACAACCAGAGATCCCGACATGGAAATGGGAGCAAATTTCCATGGACTTTGTTACTGGCTTACCTAGATCTCAACGAGGAAACGATACCATTTGGGTGAAAGTGGATCGACTGACCAAGTCTGCACATTTTCTGGCTAGCAAAGAAACGGATAAGTTCTCTACCCTAGCAGACATCTACCTGAAGGAAGTAGTTTCGAGGCACGGGGTGCCAACTTCCATCATTTCTGATCGTGATCCACGTTCTACCTCTGATTTGTGGCAAGCGATGCATAAATCCTTTGGCTCGTGTCTAGATATGAGCACAGCGTATCAACCACAGATGGATGGGCAGACTGAACGCACCATCCAGACTCTCGAAGACATGCTTCGAGCATGTGTAGACGACTTTGGTAACGGCTGGGAAAGGCATCTATCTTTGGTAGAGTTATCATATAACAATAGTTACCACACTAGCATCCAGGCTGCTCCATTCGAGGCTTTGTATGGACGAAAATGCCGATCACCCTTATGCTGGGCAGAAGTTGGTGACAGCCAAATCACTGGCCCAGAACACGTCGTCGACACGATGGAAAAGATTGCCCAAATACGACAACGGATGGCAGCAGCTCATGACCTTCAGAAAAGTGATATTCGCTAATTTACACATATTTTAGTCCCCCGTTTTACCCCTATTTTATGCGTTTTCGGCCGTAAAACCGTCATTCGGATACTTAATTATCAACACTTTTGTTTACAGGCCTAAAACTGCATACCAAACAATATGATAGCAAAAACGAGGACTTTCTGGACAAAACGACAAAGCTGCGAAGTTTCTCTTAGAAAACTGATCTGGGCGTGAAGAACGGTCGTGCGACCTAATGCACGACCGTGCGTCTCCGACAAATTCAAATCAATCCGGAACTGAACGACCAGTGCGACTCAGCGTGCAAGGCAAACAAGGCCAGCCCGGTGATGCACGGGCGTTCCATATTCTGCACCCCGTGCGGATCCGACGATCAGCCAAAAGCTCGGAGATGAACGACTAGTGCAGCAGCTCGTGCAACAAGGTCCCGGCATAGAACGACCGTGCCATCTGAAGAACGGTCATGCGATATCGAATCTGGTCAAAGATCTGATGACGTCATGCAGTATGGGGCACCATACTCCAATAATTGCTTAAAGTGCACGGTCGTGCCACAGGAAGAACGACCGTGCGACATCAAAAAAATATAAAACCTATAGAAAACATTCTGTTCGATATTCTGGGAACTCTGGACATTTTTGGGAGCGATTCTGGCGAATTTCAGGCTCCGGAGGCGTTAGCTTTCACCCGGATTCAAGCCACATTGTGCCGATTAGCTCCGTTGTCTTCCCGAGTCTTAATCTTATGCTTGTTTATGGTTTGGTTTTCTAATCTTTCCAGAATTTTGTTAATCTTTCAAGCATTTAGATTTATATTTATGTATTATTGTAGCCTTTGGGCAAAAACACAACAATCCCTTGCTTGATTATAGCCATTAGTGTGTTAATCTTTGTTTGTAATGACATTTAGAAGTATTTTCTATGTTAATCTTTGATGATTAGTTTGCAACCTTGTTATTGATATTGAATTCTTGATTATAAGTAATTATGTTGGATGATTGGTGCTTGGTTAGTTAAGATAGTTGAAAAATGAAGCTTAATTAATCTTGTATTAGTAAACTTTGAACTTGGTTAACTAGTTTAGCTTGGTTTAAATGTGTGCATCATGATACTAGAAATGGTTAGTGATTTAATAAAATGTAATTATTGTTAATCAAGAAAGCTTGCCGTCACGTAAGAACTCTAACGGGTCAAATGGTGTCGTTATAAATTCTTGCCATGATTTGTTAGCTTAGTTAGTAGTTTAGGCCAAAATTGCTATCTAGGTGAATTTATGTGTAAGGTTTGTAAAATGAACTCGGTTGTGATTTAATCTAGTTTATGCTTTTCTCGGTGGTTGCATTGTGTTTATCGGTGTCTCTTTCCTTGATTAAGTGCGGTTAGAAAACTCCTAACGGATGACTAACTTATTTTTAAGAGATTTTCATAGACATTTATCAATTGCACGTTAATGAACAATTTTAGGTGGTTAAAGTGTGGTTATCGTTTTAGCTTTCTGAATGATTGTCATGTTAGGATTCCCGAAAGGGATACTAATTGTCTAAAATTGGAAAATTGACCGAATGCTTCTAGTGCCAAAACCGACTTAGTTGACATGCTTTGGTTGTGTATTAAGCAAGGCTATTTATTATATTTTCATATTTGATACCTATTATGTTTTGTATGTATTTATTTATGCTTACTTTAGTTTACTTAAAATCACAAAACTTATGTTTTTACCGGTAGTTTAGTGACAAAGGTCTAGTATTATTTCTCCGCCCATTTCCTTGGATCGATACTTGGTTCTTACCGATACTTTATTACATATATGACGGGGTACACCTGCCTCTTTCGTGTGTGTTTTGATGTAAAAGTAATAATCACTTTTATAAATTTAAAACCAAATCGTGTGTAATTTCATAGTAAAAATATGTGTAGTCGCGCACACGTCAAGCTTTTGGCGCCGTTGCCGGGGAAATGGCGAGTTTTAGGAACGACCCGAGTCATTGTGTTATCGGTGTATATACTTGTTAATATTTGTGTATAATTTCTTGATTCTTTATTTGTTTATTTATTTGTTAATATTTCTTGCTTTTAATTCGATTTATTCGTTTTCGTGATTCTTTTGTACACTTGTAAATTTTTGTTCTATTTATTTATTTGATCCGGATTTATTTATTCATTTATTCTTTGGGTTTTCGGCACCTTAAAATCCTTTTTAGTATTAGCCGATTCGATTATTCTTATTGTGTTGATTTTTTAAAATTTCGGGCCCATTTTCGGATTTTTATAAAATTTTCAGCCCATTTTTAATAATATTCTGCTTCTATTCAGCTGAAAAAAAAAACAGCATTATTTTATTAATAAAATATTCATTGTGTCAAATTTTCGTTTGCAGGTTAATGTTCTCGACCCCCGCTCCAGAAGTTGTTGAACCGTCAGACGAGCCCGAACGTGATCTTAGGAGACGTCTACGCGCGAGAGGTCGGGCGGTTGGGCTACTGCTCGCAAGTGGTGAGCCGGAGCCGGTGGTACCCGCTGAAGCCGAGGGCTCAGGAGGAGACGCAATCATGGCAGACGATGAGCGACCTTTGAATGAAACAAATCAGCCCGGAAGGGCAGGCCTAGAGCCGAGTATCCTTCAACCAACTATTGATGCACCTACTATTGAAATTAGATCTAGTATTATTAATATGGTGCAGAATTCAGTACAGTTTGACGGACGTGAACACGAGGATCCCGGGAGGCATATTGCTGCTTTTCTCCACATTTGTTCCACGTTTAAGATTACAGGTATTTCAGAGGATGTAATTCGGTTGAGGCTGTTTCCGTTTTCGGTACGTGACAAAGCTAGAGCTTGGCTTATGTCACTCCCAGCATGGTCCATCAGGACCTGGAATCAGTTGGCGGAGCAGTTTATGAAGAAATATTTTCCACCTGAGAAAACGAACAAGCTACGGAACCGAATTGTTTCCTTTCGCCAGGACGAGGGCGAGTCGTTACATGCAGCCTGGGAGATATTCAAGGATTTATTGATTGATGTTCCACATCATGGCTACTCCAAGAGACAGCTGGTTTTGACTTTCTATCAGGGGCTCAGCTATAACACGCAGGAGTGATTAGACGTGAACGCAGGAGGCGATCTAGGAACTAAGATGCCGACTGAAGCGTATGATATTATTGAAAAAGCCGCGTTGAAATCCAGCTCGCGTCGGGAAGGAGAAAGAGGTCGGGCATCATCATCATCATCTTACGTAGGAGTTCATGCTGTAGACGACTATACGGCCATTACTGCACAAATCTCGGCTCTTGCATCGAGATTCGATAGGTCCCAGATGATTGCGCATGCTGGCTCGGGATGTGACCAGTGCGGAGTGTCACACGAGCCTGGGGCATGTTTTCAGGGAGTCGTATATGAGAGCGCACAAAGAAACTTCACGACAAACGCTTGAAGGACCATAAAGAATTCCAAGCGGGTGATCTTGTTCTTCTCTACAATTCACGGCTGCGCTTATTTCCTGGGAAGCTTCATTCACGCTGGACAGGACCACACACGGTTAAGGAAGTATTTCCATATGGTACTGTTGTAGTAGAGAACGCGGATGGCGTTACTTTCAAGGTAAATGGTCACCGGTTAAAGTTGTACATTGTTGGGCCGATAGAGTCGGCGGTGGAGGTAATTGAACTCCAAACCCTGCAAACATCATAAGTGTGGGGAGGAGAGAGTCTACGCTACTGACTCGCGGATCAAAAATGTAGCAAGAGCGTATTTTGCGCTTTAGGGGTAGTATCGTCTTTTTAGGAATTTTTCTAGTTTTAGCTTGGAGTCTTGCTATCGACTCGCCGACAAAAATTTAGCATGAGTCTACGCTACTGACTCGCCGACAAAAATGTAGCTGGAGCGTCTTTGTCACACCCCGACCACGTAGAACATACAAAACGTGGCGGAAACATCGGGGAGTGTTGTAACAGAATTAATTGTCTCAAATCCATGGCAAATGAAGTTTTGTTTTATTGATTAAAGGTGTTACAATGTCTCAACAAACAAAGGAATACAACATAATTAACTAGTCTTGCATCTTTTATTGTCACTAAAGCCCAAGTCTGCCTATGTGTATCTTGATCGTCTTATGCAACAGCTCCTGAAAAACACATGTGAAAATAGGTACGTCAGCATAAAAATGCCGGTGAGATACATAGGTTTTGTGAAAATAGGTTCCATGACTTTTGTTTGAGAAAATGTTTAGTCATGAACCTTGTTATTTGCTTTGTTTTGTAAATCATTTGAAAATCGATAAGATCAGATGATATGTATAAATAATGTATGGTTAAATGAATAACCATGTAAAAATGAGTTTGTATAAGATAAGTTGCTTGTAAAACAATGTATTGTGAAAAGTATGTTATTTGTATAAAAATGTTCTATGTCTCAAACTGAAATGATTCAAATAACGCTACAATATGTAATACCATACAAACACTTATATATAGGAAGTACCAGCGGCGTATCCACCATGTTTGTATCATATTACACAGGCATCGTTACTTAAACACTTAATCAAACCAAACCACCAAAGTAATGTTCATGTCTAATGTAAATCATGTAATGGATACAAACGGTTCAACAGTTACAAACGGTTCACACGGTCCAACGGTTACAAACGGTTCACACGGTCCAACGGTTACAAACGGTTCACAGATATCAACGGATCACATAGTCAAATGATTACAATGGTTCAAAATGTAATATAATGTGTTCATACGCTGGATAAGCATATGCAACAGAAAGGCAATGTAAAACAATGTACTAAGTAATGCACACAATGGGCACACCTAGCATGAAATGTAATGTAAAATGATGTACCAAGTATGCTAAGTTAACATACGAAGCAGAAAAGTCATGTAAATCAATGTACTAATAGTGTACTAATGAACATAACCAGTATATGATGTGAAAACAGGAAAGCATGAAAGTAACAAGTAGGCACATGTGTTTCACCCCAAAACAGTTTGGAAAACAGTAAAAGAGGGGTCTATGTACTCACTTGAGATTGCTCAGTAGTCCTTGAGTAACAACCAAACAATGCTAGAGATCACGGATATCAAACGGCACCTAATATAGGTAACTATGTTAATAAACCGGACCTATATCGGAAGACTGGGTAGCATTAGGGTTTGTAAACCAAATGAGTGTAGGAACTCATATGATATGGTTTAACAAAGCCTACATGCTAAATGAAACTTAACCTAAGTCTTATCGACCCAATACGACCCGTTTAGGAAGCTTATGCTACTTTAACGTGTCGTGCGCGTGAAACGCGTTCGGACCGCCTAACTAGTCCTATGACAAGTGTTATATGCCTAAACATGTTACATAATCAGTTATGTGACAAAAGTTTAGGTTACATATGCTTAATTACCAATTACACATGAAAAGGGTATTCTGGTAATTTACCTAAGGCATATAAACTACCTATCATACAACTACTTAAACGATGTGACCATAGGGTATAACCTCGGAAGGTTATTCCCTACCTACTATGGTCACCTAATGTATTTGGTCGGATCCTAATGATCGACCAAATGGGTCGAGTTCGAAGGTATAGGCGATTTATCAGATCGCCTACCCTACGACTCTAGACAACGTGGTAATCAGTGGGCATAGTCCCAAGGGACTATGACCAACGTGATTACACTCACGTTGCGAAGTTCAAACGAACTTCGCATTGACCATTACTGGTCAACGCTGAAAGTCAAACAAAGTTTGACTTTCTGACTCTAAAAGCAATAAAATAAGGAAAAGAACGAAAGAATACTTACCCAGGGTCCCCGAATGCTAATCCCGATTCAAGAACTCAGGTATGAAACAATGGTTTCAACTTAGAGCTCTCAAAATCAGAATTATTGTGAGTTTAAGCAATGGGGGGTATGGGGTATTTATAGTTTTCGATGAACCGTTAAGATCGTTTCATGGAAAACGTGTCTTAATCCAAGCCGT
This sequence comes from Helianthus tuberosus, assembly GCA_030545235.1. Taxonomy (NCBI): domain Eukaryota; kingdom Viridiplantae; phylum Streptophyta; class Magnoliopsida; order Asterales; family Asteraceae; genus Helianthus; species Helianthus tuberosus. The sequence continues at coordinate 6,222,820 of JARYGA010059718.1, read as the reverse complement.
ACATGTGTTGAAAAGTTATGGTGTTTAGGTGTTTAAATTCCATCCATACATGTGTTGCAAAGTTATGGTGTTTAGGTGTTTAAATTCCATCCATACATGTGTTGCAAAGTTATGGTGTTTAGAATGTGTGGTTGTGAATTAAACAACGGCTAATACATCGAATCTGGTCCCGAATGCGAAAAACGAACCAAATGACGCGACGAATGGATTTTTCTTATGGCGAACACTAAAATAAAATATTTTAGTGCTTACATAAATTTTTGGATGTCCGGATGTATTCAGAACGTAAGTTATGCGTAAAAATGCAAACTTGTGCACTTTTTGACACTTTTAGTCCCTGAATGACCCAAAAGTTTATTTTAGCACACCGAACCCCTCAAAGCCTATTTCTAAGCTATGTAAAGGATATTTATGGTATGTTTAACTTATGGTCATGTTCCGGAAGGTCTGTTACAGTTCAAATTGGCATACTTTCGCAGTTTGTCAACTTTAGTCCCTGTAAGCGATTGAACTTTGATTTCACCACACCAAAGCCTTCAAAACTTATTTCTAAGTTAAGTAAAGGTTATTTAAGGTGTGTTAAGCCTATGTCACTATTCCGGAGTGTTTGTTGCATTAAACTGGTTATATTTACGCATCGGTGCGTGTATAACCTTCCAGAAAGCGATTTAGAGCTTGAAATCGAACAAGAGTTGATATGTGAAATCGATACACATATTTATACAAGTCCAAAGTATGAAATACAATATTTCATTGGCTTGGTATTTGTTTGATGGCCGTGGAGGCACAGGTGTTACAGTCTCCCCTACTTTAGGAAATTTCGTCCCGAAATTAATTCGTAGGAGTCTAACTGTGGCTTTGTGTGAAGTAACCATCAAAGATATGTAAAGCATAATCCTGTCATTTCCTTAACGGACATTCTTCAGAACGAAAATGAACAAACGGAGTCATTTTCCTCAACGAGTATTCTTCAGAAGCGGAAATGAAGGAATAAACAAACGGAGATTCATTTCCTTAACGGAAAATCTTCAGAAACGAAAATGAACAAACGGAGTCATTTTCAACAGATGCTTCCTCAGAAACGGAAATGAAAATGATAGACAAACGGATATTCATTTCCTCAACGGACAAATCTTCAGAAACGAAAATGATCAAACGGAGTCATTTTCAACGGTTGCTTCCTCAGAAACGGAAATGAAAATGATAGACAAACGGATATTCATTTCCTCAACGGACAAATCTTCAGAAACGAAAATGATCAAACGGAGTCATTTTCAACGGTTGCTTCCTCAGAAACGGAAATGAAAATGATAGACAAACGGATATTCATTTCCTCAACGGACAAATCTTCAGAAACGAAAATGATCAAACGGAGTCATTTTCGACGGTTGTTTCCTCAGGTTCGGAAATGAAGGATTTACACAACGGATATTCATTTCCTCAACGGATAAATCTTCAGAAACGAAAATGAACTAACGGAGTCATTTTCAACGGTTATTTCCTCAGAGTTGGAAATGAAAAGATAAACAACGGATATTCATTTCCTCAACGGATATTCTTCAGAAGTGAAAAATGAATAGCTAGTTCATTTTTCCTCAACGGATGCTTCATCAGAATTGGAAATGAATAGGGTTAACTCTAGATACATGATAGAACTTGCTGTGATTTCTGTGCACTAAATTCCATAATTATGTATGCATCCATAATTACGTAATTCCTTGCATAGTCCGCACAGTTCGTTTTGTAATGTTGTGGGGAAGGATATCAAACTTGTGATGAGGGTGACTAGACTACCATAGGGTCCTTTTAATTAGATCGACAGAGGATCTTCTTAGTTAGACCACCAAGGAGTCCTTTCAACTATATCATCACATGATATCCCTAACCAGATTTTTGGATCAATCTGTTTAACTAGACCTCTCAAGGGGTCCAATTATAGAATAGTACTTCATAACCCAAGGAACTTAACTACTACGTAGAAGTCCATTAAGGATTGTAAGATAGTACCTTTGGATATCCTACTATGAATCCTTTATACAAAGATATGGAAGATTCTTCGAGGATTTGGATGGATCACATAGAAACACAAAATGTATAAGAAAACGCATAAGCACAAAATCACATAATTGTTTAATTTGACCATTAATTTGTTATCTTTGAACACGGATATTTAAAGCACACTAGGAATCCAATTCGTGGATTTCATTTGGCACTTTAATCTTTTCAAGAATCTATCTATGAAGATAGGAAAATCTTAAAAGGAATTCGGCTTTGTCCTTATTGAATTGTGATGTACGTATTGAATCATACAAAGAATTCAATTAAGGACTCCGATGAATGATACCCATCCACAAGGATCTAATTATGAGGATAGAAAGATCCTACATGGATTTTGCAATTTGTGTAACGAGAGGTGTTTCGACAACTTGCACTAGGCGTGCTTATGTCGACACACAAGGTAGAAAGTTCATGAGGTTGAGGCACCAGATATGTCAAGCGACATATGAAGCAGAGTTTGAAGGTTGAGCAGCAGCAGGATTTGTAACAGCTTTGCTTTGGATTGCAAAGCGGCACATGTTAACCAAATGTCTTCATCGTCCACCGTGGGTACATTTGAAACAGGGTATTTGATTTGAATAATGACGATGGCATTGATTGCACCAAGGAGCAGTTCCCTTATACAGCTTCATCCCTGAGGCGAGTCATGGTGATAGCTAAGTCAACGGTCCTCTGGAGTACGACGCCTATTCGCTGGGTAATTGCAGCACCTGGTTCGGACATTGTTGTTGCGATGAAGAAGCATCTTGAAGATAACGAAAGGCATAGGAGGAAACAAGTGAAAGATAGTCAAAAGAAAATGACAAGGCATGTAGATTGTGACCATTTGTTTGTTACCAAAGGCAAACAAATGAGACAGTGACTAATCAAAGTAAGCGGATCATATTAATGTATCACTGAAGACATGCTCGCCTATAAGTGAACACTCATCCCAAGAATTCCCAGGTAAGCACGACTGGTCTCGCGTCTGATGAGATGTATACGAAGTGCTTGCCTAGCCAGAAAACCCAGAATACAGGCATTCACCCTTCCAGTTTGCACGTGTTCACATTATTTAAAACCCAAAACCTTGACGAGATTTTGAAAATTCAAAGGGGTTCAAAACCATATAACAGAGGGTTCAAAACCTTACAATAGAGGGATCAAAACCTTGTAATAAATCATCCTAGAACAGATGATTAGTTTTCAAAGCGGTTTTGAAATTTATGTTCTTGTTGTGGTCGTCGCCTAAGGATAGGTGACGGTATTGTTTTATGACTAAACGCAAGTAAACTCGCGTTAGGGTCCTAAGAAGGTTATAGACTAGGTCAAAGCATTACTAATAACCTAATTCCCTATAACCATTGGCTCTGATACCATCTTTTCTGTCACACCCCGACCACGTAGAACATACAAAACGTGGCGGAAACATCGGGGAGTGTTGTAACAGAATTAATTGTCTCAAATCCATGGCAAATGAAGTTTTGTTTTATTGATTAAAGGTGTTACAATGTCTCAACAAACAAAGGAATACAACATAATTAACTAGTCTTGCATCTTTTATTGTCACTAAAGCCCAAGTCTGCCTATGTGTATCTTGATCGTCTTATGCAACAGCTCCTGAAAAACACATGTGAAAATAGGTACGTCAGCATAAAAATGCCGGTGAGATACATAGGTTTTGTGAAAATAGGTTCCATGACTTTTGTTTGAGAAAATGTTTAGTCATGAACCTTGTTATTTGCTTTGTTTTGTAAATCATTTGAAAATCGATAAGATCAGATGATATGTATAAATAATGTATGGTTAAATGAATAACCATGTAAAAATGAGTTTGTATAAGATAAGTTGCTTGTAAAACAATGTATTGTGAAAAGTATGTTATTTGTATAAAAATGTTCTATGTCTCAAACTGAAATGATTCAAATAACGCTACAATATGTAATACCATACAAACACTTATATATAGGAAGTACCAGCGGCGTATCCACCATGTTTGTATCATATTACACACGCATCGTTACTTAATCACTTAATCAAACCAAACCACCAAAGTAATGTTCATGTCTAATGTAAATCATGTAATGGATACAAACGGTTCAACAGTTACAAACGGTTCACACGGTCCAACGGTTACAAACGGTTCACACGGTCCAACGGTTACAAACGGTTCACAGATATCAACGGATCACATAGTCAAATGATTACAACGGTTCACAATGTAATATAATGTGTTCATACGCTGGATAAGCATATGCAACAGAAAGGCAATGTAAAACAATGTACTAAGTAATGCACACAATGGGCACACCTAGCATGAAATGTAATGTAAAATGATGTACCAAGTATGCTAAGTTAACATACGAAGCAGAAAAGTCATGTAAATCAATGTACTAATAGTGTACTAATGAACATAACCAGTATATGATGTGAAAACAGGAAAGCATGAAAGTAACAAGTAGGCACATGTGTTTCACCCCAAAACAGTTTGGAAAACAGTAAAAGAGGGGTCTATGTACTCACTTGATATTGCTCAGTAGTCCTTGAGTAACAACCAAACAATGCTAGAGATCACGGATATCAAACGGCACCTAATATAGGTAACTATGTTAATAAACCGGACCTATATCGGAAGACTGGGTAGCATTAGGTTTTGTAAACCAAATGAGTGTAGGAACTCATATGATATGGTTTAACAAAGCCTACATGCTAAATGAAACTTAACCTAAGTCTTATCGACCCAATACGACCCGTTTAGGAAGCTTATGCTACTTTAACGTGTCGTGCGCGTGAAACGCGTTCGGACCGCCTAACTAGTCCTATGACAAGTGTTATATGCCTAAACATGTTACATAATCAGTTATGTGACAAAAGTTTAGGTTACATATGCTTAATTACCAATTACACATGAAAAGGGTATTCTGGTAATTTACCTAAGGCATATAAACTACCTATCATACAACTACTTAAACGATGTGACCATAGGGTATAACCTCGGAAGGTTATTCCCTACCTACTATGGTCACCTAATGTATTTGGTCGGATCCTAATGATCGACCAAATGGGTCGAGTTCGAAGGTATAGGCGATTTATCAGATCGCCTACCCTACGACTCTAGACAACGTGGTAATCAGTGGGCATAGTCCCAAGGGACTATGACCAACGTGATTACACTCACGTTGCGAAGTTCAAACGAACTTCGCATTGACCATTACTGGTCAACGCTGAAAGTCAAACAAAGTTTGACTTTCTGACTCTAAAAGCAATAAAATAAGGAAAAGAACGAAAGAATACTTACCCAGGGTCCCCGAATGCTAATCCCGACTCAAGAACTCAGGTATGAAACAATGGTTTCAACTTAGAGCTCTCAAAATCAGAATTATTGTGAGTTTAAGCAATGGGGGGTATGGGGTATTTATAGTTTTCGTTGAACCGTTAAGATCGTTTCATGGAAAACGTGTCTTAATCCAAGCCGTACATGTGTTGAAAAGTTATGGTGTTTAGGTGTTTAAATTCCATCCATACATGTGTTGCAAAGTTATGGTGTTTAGAATGTGTGGTTGTGAATTAAACAACGGCTAATACATCGAATCTGGTCCCGAATGCGAAAAACGAACCAAATGACGCGACGAATGGATTTTTCTTATGGCGAACACTAAAATAAAATATTTTAGTGCTTACATAAATTTTTGGATGTCCGGATGTATTCAGAACGTAAGTTATGCGTAAAAATGCAAACTTGTGCACTTTTTGACACTTTTAGTCCCTGAATGACCCAAAAGTTTATTTTAGCACACCGAACCCCTCAAAGCCTATTTCTAAGCTATGTAAAGGATATTTATGGTATGTTTAACTTATGGTCATGTTCCGGAAGGTCTGTTACAGTTCAAATTGGCATACTTTCGCAGTTTGTCAACTTTAGTCCCTGTAAGCGATTGAACTTTGATTTCACCACACCAAAGCCTTCAAAACTTATTTCTAAGTTAAGTAAAGGTTATTTAAGGTGTGTTAAGCCTATGTCACTATTCCGGAGTGTTTGTTGCATTAAACTGGTTATATTTACGCATCGGTGCGTGTATAACCTTCCAGAAAGCGATTTAGAGCTTGAAATCGAACAAGAGTTGATATGTGAAATCGATACACATATTTATACAAGTCCAAAGTATGAAATACAATATTTCATTGGCTTGGTATTTGTTTGATGGCCGTGGAGGCACAGGTGTTACAGTCTTTGGCGCTATAAGGGTGAAATAGTCCATTTTTGTATTTTTGTAGTTTTAGCGTAATTTAGGTAAGTTAGGTAGTTTCCGTTAGTTTGTTTAAGTTTCTTACGTGCCGGGCGAAGGTTCAGTGTTGAAATATTGTTTAAACAGTTTGTGTGTCGAAAAAATGGCGAAAAACGGCCAAAACAGTTGCTGGAAATGGCTTCTACGGAAAAATCTGATCTGCAGCTGTTGCACGCCCATGCCAGGATTCGCACGACCGTGCGTTTCCAAGGGCCGGCATGGTGGATCGCACCCCCAGTGCATTTCCGAGAAAAGTTGTCTGGGTTTGAGCGATGTCGGTGACGCACGACCGTGCGAATGGACGAACGACCGTGCATCAGGCTGAGGGCAGTTTTGTCATTTGGCATACTATAAATACCCCCATCTGCTTCCAAACCCTTCATTCGCGAACCCTAGCCACCTGCAGCTGTTCCAGAGCGATATTTCTTCAAATCGCATGGTTTTTCGCACGATCTCACACCCTAATTCGCACGGTACGTTCCTAGTTGTAGATTTTCTGTTTCTTTGCTTTCTAGGTTAGATTTCTTCCGATTCTTCAAGGCATTTTTAGGTTCTCTTCATAAATACAAACGAAACCCTAACCCTTGTTTGAATCGTAGTATCGTGAACATCTGGTGCATTTTCTGACCCTTGTTTGTGTAACAACTTGTTGATTTGTGAAAAATCGGGCTAACTTAGAGCCTGGGTCAGAATCTGCAGAAAAAAGGTGTCGCACGGACGTTCCTTGAATGGAACGGTCGTGCCATGACGGATGTTTTCGATAGTCTGCTATTTGTTCGGTGTTGCACAGTGGTGCGGTTGATCGCACGCCGTGCAGTTCCGGTATATTTGGGCAATTGGTACTCATCGTCGGTAACGCACGACCGTGCGTCTCGTTGCACGACCGTGCCATATGCCCAGATCAGAATTCACAGCTTCTTCATAATTGGTTGTTCTGTTGTTTTTTATTCAAATTCTTCCTGTTTTCATCTCTCTAATGTTATTACTCATACAGATGAACCATCCTTTTCTACAATTTGATCCCAACAATGAGCGAGAGGCTTTGTGAATCCCGAAACGAGACGCATTATGGGCACGGCGGGGGCAGTTCGGAGTCCCCTGATGGTTGGATTGGGAAGTCATGCGGGAACTAAATCAGTATGACAGACTAGACGACATGATGAGTCGCCCGCTTACAAATCTGGTAGGTATCAATCGACCCGTTTACCTCGAGCTGACAATAGAGTTCTTCGCATCTTATGCCTATGAAAAGTCGGTTGCTCATCGGAGACCCAAATTCCGCCACAAGGAGCGGATAGCTTTTAGGTTATGTGGAAGATGGAATACGTGGTCGGTTGGTCGGTTGGGAAGAAGACTCGGGATTTATACTAGGGACGACATGGATGATACCGATGTCTTCACAGATCAGTTCACCTTCCCTTCTGATGCAGCACGGGATGAATTTTGGGCTGAAAATGCTGTTGGGGACCCCTACAACCCAAGGATGTCGAAGGCTTCACGACTGCGAGACCATTTGGTGCGAGTGATGCACCATGTATTTAGCCATACGATATGCGGTCGCATGGACAGTCTAGGTAATTGTTCAACACCTGATTTGATTTTCCTATATGCGTTGGTTGATAAAGCACCTATCAACCTAGCCGCACGAATGACTGAGTACTTTGTGAAGTGCTCGGGGCGGACTCCCAACAGTGAGATACATGGCGGTCAGTATGTGACCGAAATAGCGTACAACGAACGCTATATGACTGAGGAGGTTGTTCAGAGTCTCACTCTGATTACCGAGGGGGTTCATGTCGACATTAGGTCTCTGAAAGCTATGGGGGTCATTGTAGAGTTACCTCACGGGGATAGGTTGAAGGGGTTGAACAACGAGGTCTGGGACCCGTTACCTCCAGCGGTGGGGGAAGATGAGGATGTAGAGATGGGGGAACAGCATGATCCGCCGCAGCAGCACCAGCCACAGACGCCACCACATTCACCACAGCACCATGCATTCCACCAGCATCAGGACTGGCCTGAGTTCTATCAGCAGTTCCAACATATGCGAGTGAATCAAGAGCAGCATGGTACTTACATTTACCAGATCCGGTCTAGACAGGATAAGATTAGGGCCGCTCAGGATCAGCTTAGGCAGAGCCAGGATACTTTATACCAGGGGGTGAGTGAAGGATTTTCATATCTTTTCGGGGAGATGCATCACGCATATCCCGACTACTTTCAGCATCCCCCACAGTTCCCACCATGGAACCCACCTGGCTATGGCGATACGGGCCCATCTGGCACAAGACACGATGATGATGATGATGACGAGTAGGCGTTGGTGTAGTTGGTAGTTTGTGGTTTTATTATTTTCGTTCGTTGTTTATTATGGGTGTTTATTTTGACTGTTATTTCAAACACCCCGGTTATGTATGCTTTATTTTTCAGACTCTTTACTTTAGTTTTTATGTCATGTCTTTATTTGGATTTCTAGTATTTCTACTTATGTACATTATGGTTTATGTGTGATTTTTCTTTTTCTGTTCTGTTTTGGTGCACATATGACGTACTTGCAGGTTTTTGACTATGGAATCTTGGACCGGAGCACGTGGCAGATATAGCTTCAGAAGTCTCATGGCATCAACATCATCTTGAGGGGAGTACCACTATCCTTTTCTCTATATTTTGGGTCTCGCATTGGGACAATGCGAAGTTCAAGTGTGGGGAGGGGGTTAACTTTGTTAACTTTGTTTGTCCACTATAAAAAAATATAAAAAAATCAGAAAATCAGAAAAATCATTCAAAAATACCTGTATTTTGTATATATTTTAGTAAATAAACTGGTTGGTTGTGTTTTAGAAAGCTTCGGACTTGATAAAAACTCGACAAGCAAAATATTTTTGAAAAAGGAAACCGGAAAGCGTGACAAACAAAGAAAGACTTACATGATAGTTTTCACACTTTTACCCATTCCTTCCGTTACGTGAGCATATTTGAGCCTTGATATTGTTATAAATTTGTTCATTTCAGATATAGGAGTGAGCCGGATGTTATGTGTAATTTAGAACTTGTCACTAGTATGCTTGTTAAGACCATGAACTTGCGGAATTGTGTAGAAGTGATAGAGGCACTTAGATTACCCCTTTGTTGTAAACCTTGTTCTTTGTGTTGTGCTTCCCGTTCACCTTACCTTACCCTTTAGGATTAACCATGTCGAGCCTTCCCGTTTACCTTTGTTTACCCACATTATCGCCCACTTAGCAAAATTTAGCCTTTTTATTTTTTTAAACCCCTTTTTAGTGTTGAAACTCGGTCTAAATAATCGTTTAATTAGCATTTATTATAGTTTATTGTTTATTGTATATCCTCTTGTTAAAAAAAACCCAGAAAATAAAACACCTAAAATAGGGTGAAGTTGATAAAAATCGAGCAATTTTGAATGCTTAAATGTTAAAATTTCGTTGATAAGCTCGATTGCGCAATAGTAGCCTTTTTAAGGCATTCGTTTGTATAGTTGTTTTGTTTGTTGCTAGTTAAACGCTAAAACCGAGTTTTAACCATTTTCGCCACTTTAAATGTCCATTTCCATACCCTTCGCCCAAGCCTAACGTTACAACCCGTAAAGACCTCTTGATTTACACTTTTTCGCATGTTAGTTGGTGGATACGAGATCTTATGACAAGCTTATGATATTACACAATTCATTGACGAGGCATTGAGTGTTTACACATACACATTTTATGTATGTTTCATAAATAAACCCGAGTGTGTGTGAACATTGTGAGTTGTGTGAAGATTAACATGTTGAGTCAATTAAATGTGAAGTCACGGCTTTTTGGTTGTCGCTTTATATTTGCATATGCTTGTTGGGGTTTAAGTCTTTTGATGTTATCTTTTGAAAAACCGGCTAACCGTTTATATTAGTTTTCAATAAAATAGTGTGTAAATTATCGTTCTTGTTTAATTCTATCTTTTATCGCATTTTTAGTTTAGCTTGCTTGAGGACAAGCAAGGTTCAAGTGTGGGGAGATTTGATATTCGCTAATTTACACATATTTTAGTCCCCCGTTTTACCCCTATTTTATGCATTTTCGGCCGTAAAACCGTCATTCGGATACTTAATTATCTACACTTTTGTTTACAGGCCTAAAACTGCATACCAGACAAGATGATAGCAAAAACGAGGACTTTCCGGACAAAACGACAAAGCTGTGAAGTTTCTGTTAGAAAGCTGATCTGGGCGTGAAGAACGGTCGTGCGACCTAATGCACGACCGTGCATCTCCGACAAATTCAAATCAATCCGGAACTGAACGACCAGTGTGACTCAGCGTGCAAGGCAAACAAGGCTAGCCCGATGATGCACGAGCGTTCCATATTCTGCACCCCGTGCGGATCCGACGATCAGCCAAAAGCTCGGAGATGAACGACTAGTGCAGCAGCTCGTGTAACAAGGTCCCGGCATAGAACGACCGTGCCATCTGAAGAACGGTCGTGCGATATCAAATCTGGTCAAAGATCTGATGACGTCATGCAGTATGGGGCACCATACTCCAATAATTGCTTAAAGTGCACGGTCATGCAACAGGAAGAACGACCGTGCGACATCGAAAAAATATAAAAACCGGCAGAAAACATTCTGTTCGATATTCTGGGAACTCTGGACATTTTTGGGAGCGATTCTGGCGAATTTCAGGCTCCGGAGGCGTTAGCTTTCACCCGGATTCAAGCCACATTGTGCCGATTAGCTCCGTTGTCTTCCCGAGTCTTAATCTTATGCTTGTTTATGGTTTGGTTTTCTAATCTTTCCAGAATTTTGTTAATCTTTCAAGCATTTAGATTAATATTTATGTATTATTGTAGCCTTTGGGCAAAAACACAACAATCCCTTGCTTGATTATAGCCATTAGTGTGTTAATCTTTGTTTGTAATGACATTTTGAAGTATTTTCTATGTTAATCTTTGATTATTAGTTTGCAACCTTGTTATTGATATTGAATTCTTGATTATAAGTAATTATGTTGGATGATTGGTGCTTGGTTAGTTAAGATAGTTGAAAAATGAAGCTTAATTAATCTTGTATTAGTAAACTTTGAACTTGGTTAACTAGTTTAGCTTGGTTTAAATGTGTGCATCATGATACTAGAAATGGTTAGTGATTTAATAAAATGTAATTATTGTTAATCAAGAAAGCTTGCCGTCACGTAAGAACTCTAACGGGTCAAATGGTGTCGTTATAAATTCTTGCCATGATTTGTTAGCTTAGTTAGTAGTTTAGGCCAAAATTGCTATCTAGGTGAATTTATGTGTAAGGTTTGTAAAATGAACTCGGTTGTGATTTAATCTAGTTTATGCTTGTCTCGGTGGTTGCATTGTGTTTATCGGTGTCTCTTTCCTTAATTAAGTGCGGTTAGAAAACTCCTAACGGATGACTAACTTATTTTTAAGAGATTTTCATAGACATTTATCAATTGCACGTTAATGAACAATTTTAGGTGGTTAAAGTGTGTTTATCGTTTTAGCTTTCCGAATGATTGTCATGTTAGGATTCCCGAAAGGGATACTAATTGTCTTAAATTGGAAAATTGACCGAATGCTTCTAGTGCCAAAACCGACTTAGTTGACATGCTTTGGTTGTGTATTAAGCAAGGCTAATTATTATATTTTCATATTTGATACCTATTATGTTTTGTATGTATTTATTTATGCTTACTTTAGTTTACTTAAAATCACAAAACTTATGTTTTTACCGGTAGTTTAGTGACAAAGGTCTAGTATTATTTCTCCGCCCATTTCCTTGGATCGATACTTGGTTCTTACCGATACTTTATTACATATATGACGGGGTACACTTGCCTCTTTCGTGTGTGTTTTGATGTAAAAGTAATAATCACTTTTATAAATTTAAAACCAAATCGTGTGTAATTTCATAGTAAAAATATGTGTAGTCGCGCACACGTCAAAAAGCTATGCCGATAAGCGCATGAAACCACTCGAGTTCCAGGTTGGGGATTGAGTGCTACTTAAAGTTTCACCTTGGAAAGGTGTGATTCGTTTTGGTAAACGATGCAAGCTAAATCCACGTTATGTTGGACCTTTCGAAATCATTGAGAGAATTGGCAAGGTGGCCTATAGACTAAATCTACCTGAAGAACTCAGTGGAGTTCACAACGTATTCCATGTGTCAAATCTGAAGAAGTGTCCGTCAGATGAGACCCTCATAGTTCCTCTCAAGGAGCTCACTATCGACGACCAGTTACGATTCGTCGAGGAACCAGTTGAGATTATAGACCAAGACGTTAAGGTTCTCAAACGTACCAGGATACCCATTGTTCGAGTTCATTGGAACTCCCGTCATGGAATAGAGTTTATCTGGGAACGAGACGACCAAATGAAAGACAAGTATCGCCAGTTGTTCGAGAAAAGTGAAACCACTACTAAGGCTAAAGCTACTGTGGAATTTCGGGACGAAATTCCAAACCAACGGGGGAAGGATGTGACACCCCAGGAAAACCAGGAAGCAACGCAACCTAACTAGGTTCCTCAGTAACTACGTGCTAAATTTCGGGACGATGTGACAACTCATATTTCCGAACCTATTTTTGTGCTTGATGTAACTAGTATGAACTCTATGTGACTGATTGATATCTTTGTTTTAATGAATGATTATAAGTTGTATGCTACGTGTTATGTGTGATTGTATTACAAGCACGAATAATTAATAACCCTCGATCGCACAAGACTATCTAATGGTACAAGCCCTTTTGGGCACACCACTCTCGGCCCACACTCTTTAAACTCGAAACCAAGAGCAGCCCATGCAAGGGTTCGGCCCACTCCTCTATTTAAACCCACACATAACCCTTATGAGGTTTTGCTTCCTCATTATTTGCAAAAACACTCAAACACACAAACCCTACTCTCCCTCTTTCTCGCCTCTCGAAGCCGACGGCAACATCCCCTCTCATCGAAGCTTTCTTGCTCATATAAACTCTTGTTCTACCCTCTAACCAGTTAGTATCTTACTATTGATTGTATGATAGATGATGCTGTGATCTATATATTTCTACATGATGATTTAGAGATGTTTTATGATTTATTGTAATGTCAATTGATGAGATTTGGTATCCTTGTGTATCGGCTCACATGTGTGGTGGGTTTAGATCAATATAGGGTTGATAATCGTATGATGTCAAAGATTATTGAGAACCGAATGCATGTTAATCGGCTATGATGTGTTTATATTTGGATGAATGGTTATGTTGTTATGTTAAGGTGCATGCTAGTAATCAAGAACATGAGCCTTGTTAATGTGTTTAAATGTTATGGTTGTTGTTTATGTTTTGAATATGATTAGGGTTCATAGGAATTTGATGTTAAAACCCTAGTTTGATCAATTATTGTATGATTGGAAACTGTTAGTGTTGATTTGATCGAATGGATAAGAAATTGGAAACTGTTAGAATGATTGTAACTAATGGCATGAATTATGGAATGTTTTAACTAATCGCACAAGGTTAATCGTACAAGGCTGGTCGCACAAGCCAGTCACATAAGCCAGTCGCACAAGCCAGTCGCACAAGCCAGGGTAGGTAGGGTACAACAGTTAAAGCACAATGTCTAGCCCCTTTAAGCACAGTTACACAACATCTTGTGGATCGCACAAGGTTGTGCTGATCGCACAAGATGTTGGGCCACCCCAATATAATAGGTTGTGTTATGCGGTTGGGCCGAATAACCCAAAACCCAATCGCACAAGCTGTTCCGGATCGCACAAGTGTAAATGGACCGCACAAGTTGATTGTCTGTTTATATGTTTGGGCCGTATAGGTTTTGGATTGCATTGCATTGCATTTGTTATTGGGCCAGGTTTGTTTGGATCGCACAACCCGTTGTGAGTCGCACAAGATTGTGCTGGACGCACAACAGGTTGGGCCGGTTGTATTGGGCTTTATATAATGGATCGCATAAGATGATTGGGCTCATACTAGCTCAATGGCCCAATCATCTGAGTCGCACAAGTTGGACATTATGTGTATTAGACTGTTAACGTGTTTACATGTTCTACGTGTTTGCCATAATCATTACGTGATCGTGACCTGTTAGCTTATGTGTAAACTTATGTGCACTACTTGAACCTAGACCTGACTTGTATGGTAACCATGTTAGGATGTGGTCGACCACAAATAGCTCAAGTGACCTTTTTGTTTATCTGTTGAGCTAACCTAAGGTGAGTTCACACTTTCTACAAAGCATGGGATTCCCGGTGGGTTGGGAATGGGTTAAGGATTAATATTGAAACCTGCGTATTCTCCTTGGGTAGGATACGTACCTCATCCTCCTTGGGAAGGATGATAACATTTAAACCTGCGTAATCTCTTTGCGTAGGTTACGTGCCTCCATCCACCTTGGGAAGGATGACAACATAGAACTTACTAGACAAAACTCTATCATGAAGTCCCTCTTTTTTATATCAACTTAATCGCCGGTCCATTGGCGAACGGGTCATTAGTTAAATAGCGCTATTAGGTTTGACAAGCCTCACACCGTGCCACAGAGGACGGGAGTGGACTAATGGATCTGGGCACTTAGTCAATGATGATAGACATTGACGTAGGTCACATAAACATGTCTTCAGTCAGTAGTCGATATGGTAACGGGTCTAATGGTTAACATGGGGTAGCCCCCACTGGTTTTGGTTTGGGAAACAAGGAACTGGTTACTCATGGTTTTCGAAAGAACTTATGGTTTTTGGAACAACTTTAAAATGGACAACCAACTGTGAACTCGCTTAACTTTGTTGTTGATTCATTGCTACATGCCTTGCAGGTCGTTAGGTGCTTAGATGGAGCTTGCACGAGAAGGAGATGTTGTTGTGGGACATGGACTGTTGAGTTCCATGTTAAACATTTGAACTTTTAAACTTTTGTTTTGGTTTTAAACTTTATGCTTTCGTTGATAACTCGAACTTGGTTAATTTCTTTTGGACACCAATTATATTGTGGTTGATTTTATATTTACTTTAATGCATTGTTCAATGTGATTGGTGGCTTGATCCTGGTCATGTCATGCTCCCTGCGGTGATACTCCGCTTATGGAATTTGGGGGTGTGATAGCCACTATTCGTGTTCCTGTTAGTACCAGGTTCAAGGGTTGTGGTTCTCATAAACGCCTCAAATCTCAAAAGGAGCGAGCCATAAGTCAGTCTGGAAGTAAACGTCGTCAATGTTCAGTATGTAAAAAGTATGGTCATAACAATCGAACGTGTTGGAAATACATCATGGTTGTGCCTGAGGCAGGCGCTTCACAGAATGCTGAAGGTAATGATGCTACAATCGGTGAAGGTGACGCTGCTACAGTTGTTGAAGGTGATGGTCCTGGATCAAACGATGCTGATGATGTTTTTACACATCGGGAAATGATGCAGATTTGGATGACGAAGACATGGCAGAGTATGACCTTTTTATCAAAAAATTAAGTGTTTTGCTAAACTTTTCGTTGTCTATTTTAATTTTCTCGTGTGTTTGTTTTGGATTTTTATTTGTTGATTTTAAAACTGGTTGGGTTGGACATTTATGTTCTTCTTACTTTGTGTTTTAGTGTTAACTTTGTTTTTTAAATAGCCTCATTTGTTTTATCTGATGCATGCATTGTTCGTGGTTTGGTGGGTTGAAGGATGTGGTAATGTGTTTTACTTATCACACATTATAATACCACCCTTTTTTATGTAATTTTCATGTCATCTAAAGTTGGTATTATACTCTTCAGGAATCATGTTATCTTTTAATGTCTATTATATATTTTTATATATCCATTGTACTAGTTAGTTTTGGTATACAGTTTAACCTTTAAAGCCATTAAAATGTGTTTTAACTTGGTTTACAGTTTAGAAACATGATGAAAAAGATAGGCTGGTTTCCAGATCACATTATTTCATAATGTTAATATGGTGTATTTTAAAAAGGTCATACATTAATACAAACTGTATGTCTTTTGTGGATCCAAACAAACATTATCGACATAAATTCACATTGTTAAAGAGGTATAAACTATTCTAGTTGACAATTTTTATCGACATGAAACTCAAAAAACATAACCGAGCATATTCTAATATATAAAATTCCAAAATATAACACCACCAACGAAATGCTAAAATTGTTTTTGAAACACATCCCATATTACTTCAAGAAACCACCACCAACGAAGTGTTATTATAGTTTTTAGAAAACATCCCATAAGTCAGTTGTCCAATCTTTCCTTGATTGCGTCGAAGACTGCTGCGTCTAGCCTCTTTTTTTCATCGGCCGACAACTTTTTATATTTAGCAACTTCAGATTCAACAAAACTTCTGTACTCGTTTTTCGTCACTTCGGAGCATCCTCGTAATGTACTTATGCCTGAGATCATCAAGTTCATTGCGTTGCTTGTATGTAATCTCACCCGCATCAGTGCACTCATTTGAGAATCCGCATTCCCAACCTTTTCCTGCCATGCCCTTGTACGTTTCCATATGGTGCATCAAGAAAATGCCACAATCGATTACATTATGTTTTGTACGCCATGGCATCTCTAATTGTGACAACCCGCACTAAACCAGGTATCCGTATGACTTAACTAATGATTAATTACTGCTTAATTACTGTGCTTGTTTGAACTAGCTGATGAACTGCTACTTGATATCTGATACA
Source organism: Helianthus tuberosus (assembly GCA_030545235.1). Lineage (NCBI taxonomy): Eukaryota > Viridiplantae > Streptophyta > Magnoliopsida > Asterales > Asteraceae > Helianthus > Helianthus tuberosus. Next base: position 6,205,828 of record JARYGA010059718.1, on the reverse strand, counting down.
TGTACTTACTTGCATCATACTTTACTTATCGTCACTACATTATTTACATGCTGAACCCTAGTGACAACCATGATGCACAAAAAGCACAGTAGCACAATACACGGATAACCTATTGAACATGCTGATGAAGCCAGCATCAGGCAAACACTGCCTCTAAGGCCTGTAAGAGCCAGAAACGTTTTGCTACACTAGTAGTGAGTGTAGGGATATAAGGGTTGTGGAACTGCGTCTCTAGGGATAAGTCACTATGACTGGATGTGCCTAAAACGTACTCTAAGTACAAAACTCAGCACTTTACAAAATAATTCAGCTTTTAGCTAACTAATAAAGTGCCAAAACATGAGAAAAATATTACTAGACACTTTCCAAAGTGTCAGAAATGAGCTGTGTCACTAAAGAGAGTATTAACGACACTTTAAAGCTTTAGTAACGCTTTAACGGATTACTATCCAACCAAACAACCGGACTATACCCGGAACACGAAAATATTGTTATTTTCACTATTTAACTTTTTCTGAGCCAGTTAGGGTCCCTGATTACCCTAACACCCATTGTAACACAATATACACAAGTAACTGGGTTAAACACTTAACTAACTTGGTTTAACCTAACTATTACCTAATTAACTAGTTGAAATCGGACTAAACCCCCCCCCCCCCCCATTCCTAACCGTCCCCAACCATGGGGGAACACACTTGTACCTTTGTTTGATTATTATAATCCCTTTGCTTAGTATCTAGAAGACATAACATCCTTTGGGTAATTCACTTGTAATTTGTCTATAAGATCCAAGTATTACACATATGAACTTTCACTCCACACTTCACCACAAACTCTCTCCTCTCTTGCTCTCCACACTCACGGCCGAACACCCCCTTGGCTCTCCTTCCATTTTCGAGTTCCATCTTGCAAGTTCCAACATCATACAAGTGTTAAGGGTCGCGTATAAGGAGTCTTGGAGCAATCGGAAGGCGAAGGACCTCTCTACTTAGCTTTTATCCACCTCTTTTGCGCATAGATTCTTCCCTAGCCTCGAGCTAGAGGTATAATGCTTAAAACTCATATTTGAACTAATCTAAGGTGGTTAATAAGATGTGTGATGATTAAAACTCGGAATCTTGCATTTTGAAGCATTAAAGTTTACTAAAAACACTAAAAATGGTGGTTAATAGCACATAAGTTGTGTAAATGATGTAGTAATTGAAAGTTGTGATTATTTAGACCCGATCTATGATGTGGTAGCTCGGATCATCGTTTAACCCGGTTTGGTAAGATCATGGATCTTAACATAAGCTTGTTTTGAATAATACAAGGGTTAAAAGGTGAAACTCTACCACACGCGAATCATGAACTTGTGTAAAAGAGTTTTACTTGTGACATTGTGTTTAAAACTAGCAGATCTACGCATCTGCAAGTGGTATTTTCAAAGAACCACGTATCAAAGAAATCATGTATTTTAAAAGATAGATCTTACACTAACAAGCATGATTTTTATAAACCACAAGTGTGTAAACACTTGTGAAGTGAAAAGATCCGACAAAATAACAAGTTTTTGTAATAGATGACGGAAAGTTGTAAAAATGGATTTTCTCTAAAAACGAGGTTTTTACAAGATCAAATTACCTCATATGAAGATCTACTAAATTTAAGGGATTTACACCACAGTTTTGGGAAAAACTACAAGTTCATGTAATTTTTGGCAAGTTACACATATGTTGATTAATTGTTGTGAGAAAAGTTGTTCTGATCAAATAGAGAAAATTGTTGAGTTGATTTGTTAAAGAAAATGATACGCTTGAAAGCGTGGCCACCTCCAGTTACAGAGGAAACTCTGGCGAAATTTTTCTAAAAACCTAACACTTAGAACTATTTACACTACAAGTGTTAGAATTTATTGTTGGACATGTTTTCGAAATACAAATTTCGCCATGACTTTATTTACTAAATATTCGGAGGTGGGATTTTCACAAAATTTAACGTGATAAATGTATATTTTCACACACTGTTTATGATTATTTTGTGAAAATACATAGATATTATTTTTAGAGTAAGAATAATATTTACGAACGTTAACGATTCCAAAATAATACGAACGCTTTCACCATAAATATATAAGTTACACCGGTAATTATATTACCACTCGATTGTTAAAAACGTAACTTACGCACTTACGGAAATATTTATGAACACGTATTTTACCAACGTATTATTGGAGAAAAAAAATTATGTGAAATGATATAATTTGAACGCACATGTATTGAATCCCCCATCCTTGGGAAGGAGATTAACTACAAAGTATATACAGAATGTAAACACGAAATAGTTGTCTAACTATTTCCCAAAGACTTAAACTATAAAGCTAAGGCACGGCCGTCCGTCTAATAGAAATTAGCACCTGTAGGTCGTCGCACAGCTGCGTGAGCAGGAGATACTTGGTAGAGACGCTTCACTGTGAGTTTATGTCCCCCTTTTCTCTAACTGTTTTCAGTTTTCTTAACTGCGGGGGTGAAATACATGTTACTATGATTACGAGTACTTTATACACGGTATGGTTAGCGTAAGGAGGTTTATTACTTAGATCATGTGAGTGGGTAGGAGCAATATGAGGCCATTAGTCCTCATGTCGGGACCGAGGGACAGGAGCGGTAGATCTATCTGGGTGTAGCGAGCCCAGCCCCAGGCCAAACTAGAAACGGACCTTGGGGTGACTTTGTCCACATACTAATGCCGTGGCGAAATCTGCTAGGTTTGAGTCTCCCTATTTGCACTTCACATATATCAGTGGCCTTGCAAACCATTGGTGATCTCAATTCCCTTATTTGCTACATACCAACACTATTTTTATACTCACAAAGGTTTACTTACTCACTTACACATGAACTCGCTCAACATTATTGTTGATTTTTCAACTTACATGTATTTCAGGAAACTAAAGATCTGGCCCGGTATGTTATGTTTTCCCGCTGCATATTGGGTTCCAAGGTCATCCCAGTTTAGGAAATGTGACTCTTTCCTGGACAAGTCACAACTCTTAAACTGCGTTTATTTCATGTTGATGTTTATGGTTTTCAAGACAATGTTTTACGTTATGAGGTTGTAAGTCCTTAAGACAATGTTATGTTACTCTGGTTTTAAAACTTAATCAAATGGATGATCTTGCATGATTTTATTTCATATAGCTTTGTTATGGTTAAGCTATGGTATTAAGAAGTCACACCAAATTAACCATGCTTCCGCAAAGCCAGGGTGTGACAGCTTGGTATCAGAGCTCTGATCATAGCAAACTAGGATTCTTTCTCGAGTCTAGACTATGATCACTAGGGCTCTCACGAAAACATTTTACTGCATACCACTTAAGTCCAGATCCAAAACTTTTTACAAACAAATGTTGAGCACATTTTATTATTTATAGGCTCAGCCTGGAGGGCTGAGGCTCGGTCTGGAGGATCGAGGCTCGGTCTAGGTGACCGAGGTAGTTGAGCATGTTGATTTATTATAGGCTCAGCCTGGAGGGCTGAGGCTCGGTCTGGAGGATCGAGGCTTGGTCTAGGTGACCAAGGTAGTTGGCTAGAAAGAGTAGGCTCAGTCATGAAGGCTGAGGCTCGGTCAAGGGGACCGAGGCTTGATCTAAGTGGTCGAGGTGGAGGATAGAGCAGTCTTCGAGACTGGGAGGAATTTGGCTAGTAAGACTAGGAGAATTATGTGATACCTTACTTGGTGACTTATGTGATTATCTGATTGTGTGACTGATTATTTGAGCATATCTGTGTTTATGTTGCAGACTCATGGATTCCGCCGGTACTGGCGATTCGGACACCACTGGACCCATACCTATCGTATCTGATGACCTCACATCCTCCGAGCATGAGGTGTACACATCTGACTATACCAGTACTGACGAGGATGATTTCCAGCCTTTCGCACTAACCGATAATGCTGATGAGCCTGCAGATGACCCTCCCGCTGAGTACCTACCTCTAGTGGAGATTCCGGCCCCTATACCCTTAGCCGTTTATCCAGCATATGATCTTCTTCTTGACGCCGAGGCTGATGGCGATATTGACCTGTTTGAGGATGAGCCTTTTGAGGATGAGATCCAGGGCGAGGCCCTTCTTCCTGCAGACGATCTTCTGATGATCGCTGACGTTCCCGCTGAGGATTCGCCTGCACATTCTCCTGTCCCAGACTCCTTCGAGTCTGTGGCATCCGCACCTTCTCACACATTGAGCGCACAACACTTTGCGCATGATTCTGATCCTGACCAGGCATCCTCTGTTGCACCCATTCCCAGTTTTGCGTTTGACCATGATGACATAGAGGATTCTGATCCTATCTTTCCCCCGGGATACGACCCTGATCGTGATATCGAGTTTATACCTATGGATCAGCCCATGGAGGATCCAGCTGACCCAGTAGATCCTATCGACCCCGAGTTTGACTTCGAGATGGCTTTTGATGATCCCGAGCCTGCCGTCGCCCCTAAGCAGGCAGCCGCTCTAGACCCCATACTTGAGCATGATCCCATACATGCTGACATCCCTATTGAGCCTGTTATAGCAGACCCACCTGTTGATGATCTCCCCATGGATGTTCCTTTGTTAGAGGGCGATCATGTCGTTGTTGATCCTGTCTTTCCTCTACCTGTTGTTGATATACCTGTTGACCATCCTGTTGAGCACATTGCACCTGTTCACCCTTTTGTTGCACCTGATCCCATTCCACTCGAGCCCGAGCATGCACTATTCGCAGCACGCATGGATCCACCAGATGAGCATGCACAGCACGGTTGGATACCTGCTGATGAGGATGTCCCACCATTTCCCCCACAGATCCCTGATACACATCACATTGATACTTCCTTCTCAGTTCCTCAGTTTACACCTCCAGCACGAGCTGGAGAAGGTTCTTCGGCACACCCTTTTGGGCATGTACCGATGTCTATCCCCTTCATGCCCCAGATGTCATCTGTTCCACCCTCTGTTGCTCCATTTCTTGTGGCACCTTTTTGACCCCACCAGTGAGCCGTTCCTTTGGGCACCAGACCCTGCTATGCCACCTACTGACCCCTACCATTCTTTTCACATGGGGTATACTATCGAGGACGTTTTGATGTCTTTTGTCGCCCAGCACGAGTCGCACACGCAGCGCATCCAGGAGCTTGAGAGAGCTCAGCTGCCACCATGCCAGTGCCATGGTCAGACACACTCTCCTCTGCAGACATTTCGACCCTTACCTCTAGATTATGCTGCCCGTCTCTTTACACTAGAGCAGTAGGTTACTTCTATCATTCGTACCCAGCGAGCCTTGGAGGAGGACTGGCTCCAGTTACGTCGTTTTTTTTACACCCACTTTCCCCCTCCTCCACCACCATCTGTATAGAGCTCATCAGTGCTGTTTGGGTAGACGAGGGTGAGAAGACGGCGATTGTTGGACTGCATAGCATTTTTTTGGAGACCACTTTATGATCCTGACTTTTGTTGACATGTATTTGACGTATTTGACACTGACATGATATAGTTTTTGGACAGGGGTGATGTAGCCCCTAGTTGATTGATGATTGTATGACACAGGGATGTACTGATACACTTACTATGTGGTCTCGATATATGGCAATCGCAGTATTCTCACCATATTTGATTCGCTTGGCTGCTTATTTTTATGATATGGGATGTTGTGTGATTGATATTTGTGATGTGTTGATAACATGAGATGTTATGTGCTATTACTATTACTATATACGTACGTTTCACTATGGCCTGACCAACGTAAACCATCTTTTGGAAGATGCCGCCGAGACGTGATACACACATGCCTACTAATGAGGCAGAACTCCAGCAAATTATCGCTGCTGCCATTGCACAATACGCCGCCTCTCAAGGAGGGACTAGTGGTAGCAACTCTGGCAACACTGGCAACAACAATAATCCACCGCATGGTAATACTAAGTCATTTAGACATAGCATGACCTAATTGGATATCCTTAGCAATGATGCTAATGCCAAACGTATGTTATAACGTATGTGCAGGATGCACCTACAAGCAGTTCTTAGACTGCAAGCCCGTAAACTTTGATGGCACGGGAGGTGCTGTCGCCTTTGTTCGTTGGGCTGAGAAAACCGAATCTGTACTTCGCATGAGCAAGTGCGCGCTGGATCAGCAAGTCACCTACATCTCAGAGCTGTTTCTAGATGGAGCCCTCTCTTGGTGGAATCTACAAGTACAGACACTAGGCGAAGCTGCTGCCTACGCGCTAACCTGGACCGAATTGAAGGAACTTATGCGCAAAAAGTACTGTTCCCGCGCAGAAATCCAGAGATTGGAGACCGAGTTTTGGCACTTGAAAATGGACGGTCCAAAGATTGCAGAATACGTTCAAAGGTTCCATGACTTATCGCATGTGGTACCCTACATGGTCACTCCTAAGTTCAAGAGAATTGAACGCTTCATCTGGGGACTAGCTCCTCAAATCATAAGCATGGTAACCTCATCCAAGCCTGCGACCATTACTGAGGCGATTGACTTGAGCGTGGCTCTCACAGAGGAGGCCATTCGCCTGAACAAGTTTGATGATGCTGAGCATAAGAAGAAAGAGACTCATGTCGAGTCGTCAGGAGGTAGCAAGCGAAAGTTCTCAAACTTCAAGCAGGGCGCCAGTGTGGCGGTTAAGAAGGGAGGATCAGCTGGTAGTGGAAAGAAAGGAAAAGGATATCAGGGCACCCAGCCCAAGTGTAATACCTGTCAACGCCATCATACTGGCCATTGTAGTGTGAAAGTATGCGAAGCATGTGGAAAGCCGGGCCACTTGAAGGATTCTTGTTGGGCTAATGCTGGCCGGGGAGGCCAGGGAGGATTTGGGAATAGGAATAATAATCGTGGTGGTAATCGCTCACAAGGAAACAATGGAGGGAACGGGAATCGAGGCAACTTTGCGAACCAAGCTGGTAATGCAAACGAAAACAACAACCAAGCCGGAAATGGAGGAGGAAACGGGTAAAGACTTGGATGCTATAACTGTGGTGATATCGGGCATTTTAAGAAGAACTGCCCAGAGTTAAACCAAGCCCGTGGAAGAGTGTTCCAAATCGAAGCTAGGGAAGCGCGCCAGGACCCCAATGTTGTTACTGGTACGTTCCCTGTAAATCAACGCTATGCATCCGTTTTATTTGATACTGGTGCCGATTATAGCTTCGTGTCGTTAGAATTTAAGAATATACTTGGTTTAGCCACTAATAAGTTAGATGTTCCCTACTCCATCGAATTGGCCAATGGGAAGTTAGTAGAAGCCAATGAAGTTATCAGAGGTTGTGTGATCGAATTAGGAGAGCGTGAGTTTGCTTTGGACCTACTACCAGTCCAGTTGGGAAGCTTCGACGTGGTGGTAGGAATGGATTGGTTATCAGGCAACAAGGCTGAGATAGTTTATCACGAAAAGATTGTTCGTATCCCAACCGAAGACGGCGAGACAATTGTGGTTCACGGAGAGAAGCGTGATACGCCGTTAAAAATTATCAGCTGCCTGAAAGCGCGAAAGTGTTTGCAGAAGGGATGTGTTGCCTTCCTGGCACACATTGTGGACAAAAAGGCTGCTGAGCCAAGAATCGAAGACATCCCTGTCGTGAGGGAATACCCAGAAGTCTTCCCAGAAGACTTACCTGGACTGCCACCTCAGAGGCAAGTAGAGTTTCACATCGATCTAGTTCCAGGCGTCGCGCCTGTGGCTAAGGCACCTTACAGACTTGCTCCGTCTGAGATGCAGGAACTGTCGACACAACTTCAAGAGTTGTTTGACAAGGGTTTTATCCGACTAAGCTTCTCGCCTTGGGGAGCTTCGGTCCTGTTTGTCAAAAAGAAGGACGGTAGTGTTCGAATGTGCATCGACTACCGGGAGCTGAACAAGCTGACGATCAAGAATAGATACCCTCTGCCAAGAATCGATGATCTGTTTGATCAACTGCAAGGCTCAAGCTTTTATTCAAAGATCGATCTTCGATCTGGATACCATCAGTTAAGGATACAAGAGGAAAGTATCCCAAAGACAGCCTTCAGAACTCGCTATGGACACTACGAGTTCCTTGTTATGCCGTTTGGTTTGACGAACGCACCTGCAGTCTTTATGGATTTGATGAATAGAGTCTGCAAGCCGTACTTGGACAAGTTCGTGATTGTGTTTATCGACGACATCTTGATCTATTCAAGAACAAAGGCCAAGCATGAACAGCATCTAAGAGCTATTTTGGAGCTGCTAAAGAAGGAACAGTTGTATGCCAAGTTCTCCAAGTGCGAATTTTGGCTACGTGAAGTCCAATTCCTTGGACACGTGGTAAATGGAGATGGAATCGATGTGGATCCAACCAAGATCGAGGCGATCAAGGATTGGGAAACGCCAAAGACGCCAACCGAGATTCGACAATTCTTGGGTTTGGCTGGCTACTATCGAAGGTTCATTGAGGATTTCTCAAAAATCGCTCAACCATTGACGCTCCTCACGCAGAAAGATAAGAAGTTTGATTGGGGAATCAAACAGGAAGAAGCATTCCAGATACTGAAGGATAAGCTCTGCAATGCGCCAATCTTAGCCCTACCGGAAGGTACTGATGATTTTGTGGTATACTGCGACGCATCGCGTCAAGGGTTGGGTTGTGTGTTGATGCAATGCCAAAAGGTTATTGCTTACGCATCGCGTTAACTGAAAGTGCACGAAAAGAACTATACCACACACGATTTGGAGCTCGGCGCAGTGGTTTTTGCTTTAAAGATCTGGAGACACTACCTTTATGGTACGAAGTGTACGATCTTTACAGATCACAAGAGCCTACATCATATATTCAACCAGAAGGAGCTGAATATGAGACAAAGACGATGGGTTGAGTTACTGAACGATTACGACTGCGAGATAAAGTATCATCCAGGGAAGGCGAACGTGGTCGCCGATGCCCTAAGTCATAAAAAGAGAATCAAACCCATAAGGGTTAGAGCTTTAGAAATGATTATCCAAACCGATCTTTCCTTGCGCATTCGTGCATTGCAGAAAGCAGCTCTCAAAGAAGGAAACCTTGAAGAAGAATATCTCCGTGGAATGGAGAAGCTACTGGTACCAAACGAGGAAGGAACATTATGCTTCGAGAAAAGGATTTGGGTTCCTCTGTTTGGTGGTTTAAGGAAAGTTATTTTTGATGAAGCTCACAAATCACGGTACTCTATCCATCCTGGAGCGGATAAGATGTACCAGGATCTCAAAGATTATTATTGGTGGCCTAGGATGAAAGGCGATGTTGCTGTTTATGTGAGCAAATGTTTAACGTGCGCTAAGGTCAAAGCGGAATACCAGAAGCCTTCAGGACTTCTGCAACAACCTGAGATTCCCAAGTGGAAATGGGAACAAATCTCCATGGATTTTATTACAAAGCTGCCAAGAACGCCGAGAGGCCACGACACTATCTGGGTGATAGTGGATCGTTTAACAAAGTCAGCACACTTCTTACCTATCAGGGAGAAGGATAATACGAGCAAATTAGCTGAAATTTACATGAGAGAGATCGTTACGCGCCATGGAGTACCTCTCTCAATCATCTCTGATAGAGACGGAAGGTTTGTGTCAAGGATATGGCAATCCTTCCAAGAAGCCTTTGGCTCACAATTGAATCTGAGCACTGCGTTTCATCCGCAAACTGACGGCCAGAGCGAGCGAACGATACAGACTTTGGAAGACATGCTGAGGGCGTGTGTTATGGATTTGGGCGGTAGCTGGGATAAACATTTACCTTTGGTTGAATTCTCATACAACAATAGCTACCACACCAGTATTGGTGTCGCGCCATTTGAAGCCCTATACGGACGCAAGTGCCGATCACCCTTATGTTGGGCTGACGCAGGTGATAGGCAGCTTGCTGGTCCAGAAATCGTCCAAGAGACGACAGACAAGATCGCGCAGATTCTTAAACGCATCGAAGCAGCTCACCACAGACAGAAGGCCTATGCGGATCCAAACCGGAAACATGTGGATTTCCAAGTTGGAGAAATGGTGTTATTGAAAGTTTCACCCTGGAAGGGTGTGGCACGCTTCGGAAAGCGTGGGAAGTTAAATCCGCGCTACATTGGTCCTTTCAGAATTCTGGAAAGAATAGGACTAGTAGCATACAAGTTGGACCTACCTGCTGAACTAAATGGTGTTCACGATACATTTCATGTATCCAATCTAAAGAAAAGTCCAACTCAAGTCACCGTTGCCATTCCCACCGACGAGATTCATGTTGACGACACGCTCCACTTCGTTGAAGAACCTGTTGAGGTTACGGATTGGAAAGTTAACAAGACCCGCCGGAGCAGTGTCAAGCTCGTCAAAGTTCGTTGGAATGCCAGACATGGTCCTGAATACACCTGGGAACGTGAGGACCGGATGAAAGAGAAATACCCCCACCTTTTTCCTAAGAACCCTGCATCCAGTAGCAGAACTTAAATTTCGGGACGAAATTTATTTAACGGGGGGAGAATGTGAAAACCCGCACTAAACCAGGTATCCGTACGACTTAACTAATGATTAATTACTGCTTAATTACTGTGCTTGTTTGAACTAGCTGATGAACTGCTACTTGATATCTGATACATGTACTTACTTGCATCATACTTTACTTATCGTCACTACATTATTTACATGCTGAACCCTAGTGACAACCATGATGCACAAAAAGCACAGTAGCACAATACACGGATAACCTATTGAACATGCTGATAAAGCCAGCATCAGGCAAACACTGCCTCTAAGGCCTGTAAGAGCCAGAAACGTTTTGCTACACTAATAGTGAGTGTAGGGATATAAGGGTTGTGGAACTGCGTCTCTAGGGAAAAGTCACTATGACCGGATGTGCCTAAAACGTACTCTAAGTACAAAACTCAGCACTTTACAAAATAATTCAGCTTTTAGCTAACTAATAAAGTGCCAAAACATGAGAAAAATATTACTAGACACTTTCCAAAGTGTCAGAAATGAGCTGTGTCACTAAAGAGAGTATTAACGACACTTTAAAGCTTTAGTAACGCTTTAACGGATTACTATCCAACCAAACAACCGGACTATACCCGGAACACGAAAATATTGTTATTTTCACTATTTAACTTTTTCTGAGCCAGTTAGGGTCCCTGATTACCCTAACACCAATTGTAGCACACTATACACAAGTAACTGGGTTAAACACTTAACTAACTTGGTTTAACCTAACTATTACCTAATTAACTAGTTGAAATCGGACTAAACCCCCCCCCCCCATTCCTAACCGTCCCCAACCATGGGGGAACACACTTGTACCTTTGTTTGATTATTATAATCCCTTTGCTTAGTATCTAGAAGACATAACATCCTTTGGGTAATTCACTTGTAATTTGTCTATAAGATCCAAGTATTACACATATGAACTTTCACTCCACACTTCACCACAAACTCTCTCCTCTCTTGCTCTCCACACTCACGGCCGAACACCCCCTTGGCTCTCCATCCATTTTCGAGTTCCATCTTGCAAGTTCCAACATCATACAAGTGTTAAGGGTCGCGTATAAGGAGTCTTGGAGCAATCGAAAGGCGAAGGACCTCTCTACTTAGCTTTTATCCACCTCTTTTGCGCATAGATTCTTCCCTAGCCTCGAGCTAGAGGTATAATGCTTAAAACTCGTATTTGAACTAATCTAAGGTGGTTAATAAGATGTGTGATGATTAAAACTCGGAATCTTGCATTTTGAAGCATTAAAGTTTACTAAAAACACTAAAAATGGTGGTTAATAGCACATAACTTGTGTAAATGATGTAGTAATTGAAAGTTGTGATTATTTAGACCCGATCTATGATGTGGTAGCTCGGATCATCGTTTAACCCGGTTTGGTAAGATCATGGATCTTAACATAAGCTTGTTTTGAATAATACAAGGGTTAAAAGGTGAAACTCTACCACACGCGAATCATGAACTTGTGTAAAAGAGTTTTACTTGTGACATTGTGTTTAAAACTAGCAGATCTACGCATCTGCAAGTGGTATTTTCAAAGAACCATGTATCAAAGAAATCATGTATTTTAAAAGATAGATCTTACACTAACAAGCATGATTTTTATAAACCACAAGTGTGTAAACACTTGTGAAGTGAAAAGATCCGACAAAATAACAAGTTTTTGTAATAGATGACGGAAAGTTGTAAAAATGGATTTTCTCTAAAAACGAGGTTTTTACAAGATCAAATTACCTCATATGAAGATCTACTAAATTCAAGGGATTTACACCACAGTTTTGGGAAAAACTACAAGTTCATGTAATTTTTGGCAAGTTACACATATGTTGATTAATTGTTGTGAGAAAAGTTGTTCTGATCAAATAGAGAAAATTGTTGAGTTGATTTGTTAAAGAAAATGATACGCTTGAAAGCGTGGCCACCTCCAGTTACAGAGGAAACTCTGGCGAAATTTTTCTAAAAACCTAACACTTAGAACTATTTACACTACAAGTGTTAGAATTTATTGTTGGACATGTTTTCGAAATACAAATTTCGCCATGACTTTATTTACTAAATATTCGGAGGTGGGATTTTCACAAAATTTAACGTGATAAATGTATATTTTCACACACTGTTTATGATTATTTTGTGAAAATACATAGATATTATCTTTAGAGTAAGAATAATATTTACGAACGTTAACGATTCCAAAATAATACGAACACTTTCACCATAAATATATAAGTTACACCGGTAATTATATTACCACTCGATTGTTAAAAACGTAACTTACGCACTTACGGAAATATTTATGAACACGTATTTTAACAACGTATTATTGGAGAAAAAAATTATGTGAAATGATATAATTTGAACGCACATGTATTGAATCCCCCATCCTTGGGAAGGAGATTAACTACCAAGTATATACAGAATGTAAACACGAAATAGTTGTCTAACTATTTCCCAAAGACTTAAACTATAAAGCTAAGGCACGGCCGTCCGTCTAATAGAAATTAGCACCTGTAGGTCGTCGCACAGCTGCGTGAGTAGGAGATACTTGGTAGAGACGCTTCACTGTGAGTTCATGTCCCCCTTTTCTCTAACTGTTTTCAGTTTTCTTAACTGCGGGGGTGAAATACATGTTACTATGATTACGAGTACTTTATACACGGTATGGTTAGCGTAAGGAGGTTTATTACTCAGATCATGTGAGTGGGTAGGAGCAATATGAGGCCATTAGTCCTCATGTCGGGACCGAGGGACAGGAGCGGTAGATCTATCTGGGTGTAGCGAGCCCAGCCCCAGGCCAAACTAGAAACGGACCTTGGGGTGACTTTGTCCACATACTAATGCCGTGGCGAAATCTGCTAGGTTTGAGTCTCCCTATTTGCACTTCATATATATCAGTGGCCTTGCAAACCATTGGTGATCTCAATTCCCTTATTTGCTACATACCAACACTATTTTTATACTCACAAAGGTTTACTTACTCACTTACACATGAACTCGCTCAACATTATTGTTGATTTTTCAACTTACATGTATTTCAGGAAACTAAAGATCTGGCGCGGTATGTTATGTTTTCCCGCTGCATATTGGGTTCCAAGGTCATCCCAGTTTAGGAAATGTGACTCTTTCCTGGACAAGTCACAACTCTTAAACTGCGTTTATTTCATGTTGATGTTTATGGTTTTCAAGACAATGTTTTACGTTATGAGGTTGTAAGTCCTTAAGACAATGTTATGTTACTCTGGTTTTAAAACTTAATCAAATGGATGATCTTGCATGATTTTATTTCATATAGCTTTGTTATGGTTAAGCTATGGTATTAAGAAGTCACACCAAATTAACCACGCTTCCGCAAAGCCAGGGTGTGACACTAATCATACCGGCTCAACTTAACTGATCACCCCGCCCGCTGGATGCCCAATATTTTCCAAGTACACTGATAAAGCATCACGCTGCATGATAAACAATTTAATCAGACTGTGTTTTAAATTCATGTACATGCATAGATTATGCATTTGTGTTATAGGTTTGTTTACATATACCCGTTATTAACAAAGGGAATAATTTATAATTCTGATGAAGTGTGTTTTAAGTACATAATAGTGGTATTATGTAGTGTCACATTACACTGTGTTTTAAACTATTAATAGTGCTGATAACGTATCATTCAGTGTCAATTGTGTTTTAACATCAAACTTTATATATATAGAACTTTATGCACTATCACAACATTTTGGGTTTTATACTACTAATAGGCGTCATAAGATATGTTCTCGGTATGAATTGTGTTTTAAGTGATTAAGAGAGAACTTAAGATACTTACAAGTTCATGCAGTTTGTTAATTATGTTTTATTAATATGGACATCATATGGCATGCATTTGTGTAACAAAGTACGTTTGTAGTTTATATATAGAGGGACGTACCAATTTTTCTGGCTGTTCGTTGTATTTAATTTTCATCGACACGTCCTTAGCGTTGTTGTCCAAAACCTCTACCTTCATGTCCCTCAAATTAAAACATACACAATAGAAATGATCGTCGTGTAAGAGTGGTACAAAGATGAGCGACTTGTCAGGTATCTTTTTCACCTCAGCAGAAATTAAGATCGGTTCAATATAATATTTTCTGCGAATGTTTTTGACCTTGTTTTCGTACTTTTGTTGTAGTCTTCTTCATTCTGCATTTTAAAGTGATTGTGTGAAACAATATTACAATAGTAGCAAACTTTTATTACAATGTCATTATGATCATACTTACCAACATATTCACTGAACAGAACAGGCGTGCGATGCTCCCCTTTTGCCTGAATTTTTCTTCATAGTTCAGCAAATCCGCCCATGCGCTTATTACCAATATGTGTAATTCCATTCCCGGTAATAACGATTCGAGCGGAGATCTCATCACCGGCACACCTCTCGTAGTTCTAAACACAGTATCCCTATTGAATAAAAACATGTTTTAAAAAATGTGTTATAATAATTTCAGACGAAACAGTTACAATCATTGTGTCTTAACATATTGTTAAGAAACATGGGTATTATAAATGACAATTTTTTTACATACCACATTGAACCCTAGGCCGAAAACATGTATGAGCTGACCGAGAACTCAGTGTTGTCAAGCTTCATCCTAATCTCTACTGCCCGCTTCACGTATGGAGACCTTAGAGTGTCGGTCAACTCTGTTTGTCTTTGTGGTCTTACTTTCCACTTTCCAAGGTCCAACTCGTGTATAAGCTGCCCCATTTTAATCGAAAATTCATATTCCTCGAGTGTTTTTTAGGAGATCGGTGTGACGACGAGTGTGGGCTGCTCCACTACTGCAAGCTGAGTTGTCGGTGTAGTTGTCTTGTCAACGGTCCTACATATCTCTTCGACCAATGAAGGTGTCCACTATGACAACTGCGACAGATCCACATTCTCCTTATTTGCCTCCTTTTCTTGTGTTTTATCGGTAGGAGTTTGTGGTTATCCAGTTGTAGTACATGTGGATCCAACTTTTTCAGCTTCTCAGCCCACATTTTGTGTATCTCTTTTATTTTTTCACTTTCGGGGTACAATTGGAAACCTTCCGTAAAATGGTCGTTTATCCTTTTCACACATTCGTCAAACTGATTCAAGAACACTTCCAACATTCCTGCATGCACCTGATTTACATCATTAAAACTCAACACATTAGAATTAAGCAACAACATCACATTGTGTTCTAGTGTAGACTTTAACAAATCCTTTGGCATCCTAGAACAATCTGATTGTGTTTTAAGGTGTTGCATGTGTCACATTTCACAAGAATGTGTTTTAAGGGTTACATTGTGTTTTAAGGCGATTTACCTTCTGTTTTATAACGGTGCATGTGTCACATTTCATAAAAATGTGTTTTAAGGGTTACATTGTGATATTCACTAAAATATATATGTTTTATTCCCCCATTATACGCGTTTTTTGGTTGTAAAACAGAGAATCGGATACTTAATCGGATGTATTTTTGTTTACAGGCCTAAAACAGCGTGCCAAACAAGAAGATGATGTAAACGAGGATTTTTTGGACAACACGGCTGAGCTGCGAAGATTCTGTGAAGAAAACTGATCTGGGCGAGTTGCACGACCGTGCAATCATGGGCACTCCCGTGCGGATCCGACAACAGGGCTCATCTCGGCATTGCACAGCCAGTGCGATCCAACGTGCAAGCCATCTCGGGAACGCACGACCGTGCGACTCAAGGAACACTCTTGCGGATGCGATGACCAACCTCAGCCCGGATCTGCACTGCCAGTGCAGATGCTCGTGCCAACCTTACCTCGGAGATGCACGCTCGTGCAACCAATAGCATGCCCGTTCTGATACGAAGACCGGTCAAGATTTGCTGAAGTCACGCGGTATGGTTAACAGTCCAATAAAGTGCACGACCGTGCACTTTAATCGCACGACCGTGTGATCTGAAAAAGTTATAAAAAACAATAGACAGCAATCAGTTTGAAACTCTGGACTTTTGGGAGCTTTTTTGAGGCTCCGGAGGCTCTGCTTTCACCTGGATTCAAGCCACCTTGTGCCGAATAACTCCGTTATCATCCGGATTCTCAATCTAGTGCTTGTTTATGGTTTGATTTCTAGAATCTTTTCATGATTTTGTTATGTTTCAAGCATTTAGGTTGATGATTATGTATAATTGTAAGCCTAAGGGTAAACACACTAGTATCCCTTTCTTAATAACAACCATTAGTATGTTAATTATGTTTGTAATGACACTTTGAAGCATTTTCTATGTTAATCCTTGATGATTAGTTTGCAACCTTGTTTATTGATGTTGAATTCTTGATTATAGTTAATTATCTTGGATGATTAGTATGTGGTTAGTTGAGATATTTGCAAAAAGAAGCTTAATTAATCATGTATTAGTAGACTTTGAACTTTTTTAACTAGTTTAACTTGTTTAAAATGTGTGAACCATGATACTAAAAATGGTTAGTGGTTTAATAAGGGATAATTATTATTAATCAAGAAGGCTTTCCCTCACGGAAGGACCTTAACGGGTTAGATGGTGTTGTTATGAATTATTGACATAAGTTGTTAACTTAGTTAGTAGTTTAGGCGAAAATTGCTTACTTGGTGAATTTATGTTCAAGATTTGTAAAATGAACTCGATTTTGATTTAATCTAGTTTATGCTTGTCTCGGTGGTCACATTGTGTTTATCGGTGTCACTTTCCTTGATTAAGTGAGGTTAGAAAACTATTAACAGATGACTAACCTATCTTTAGGGGATTTTCATAGACATTTGTCAATTGGGCGTTAAAGAACAATTTTAGGTGGTTAAAGTGTGTTTATCGTTTTAGCTTTCCAAAGAATTGTCATGTTAGGATTCCCGAAAGGGATACTAATATTGTCTTGAAAATGGAGAATTGACCAAGTGTTTTAAGTGACAAAACCGACTTAGTTCATATACTTTGGTTGTGCATAAAGCAAGGCTATATATTTATTTTCTTATTTGGAGTCTATTATGTTTATGAAAGTTTATGTTTTAATCTTATTTTTAGTTTAATCAAATCACCCACTTATCTTTCTACCGGTAATTTAATGACAAAGGTCTAGTATTATTCCTCCGCCCGCATCCTTGGATCGACACTTGGTTCTTACCGATACTTTACTACATATATGACGGGGTATGCTTGCCCTTTCGTGTGTGTTTTGATGTTGAAGTATAAATCACTTTTATAAATTTAAAACCGAATCGTGTGTAAAATTCATTGTAAAAACATGTATATACACGCACACGTTAAGTGTTTGGCGCCGTTGCCGGGGACGTGGCGTGCTTTGGGAATGACTCGAGTCATTATCTTATCGGTGTACATACTTGTGAATAATTGTAAATATTTTGTTGATTGTTTATTTGTTTATTTATTTGTTAATATTTCTTATTTTCAATTTAATTTATTGGTTTCTCAAGCCTATTTTAAACTCTTGCAAATTTTTATTTCATTTATTTATTCGAGTTCGAACTAATTATTCATTTATTCTTTGAGTTTTCGGCTCCGAAAAATCATTTTTATACTAAGCCGATTTGCTTATTTTATTTGTTATGATTTTTATAAAATTCCTGGCCTATTTTTGAATGTTTACAAAATTTTCAGCCCCCTTTTTTAGAAACTCTGTTTAAAAAAAAAACAGCCTTATTATAATAATAAAATATTCATGTGTGTCAATTTTTCGTTTGCTGGTTGATGTCCTCAACCCCTGATCCCGATGCTATTGAGCCTTCAGACGAACCCGAGCGTGATCTGAGGAGACGTCTTAGTGAAATCCCGCGCGGTTGCACTGCTACTCGCAGCAGGTGAGGACGAGCAGGTGGTACCCGCTGAAGCCGAGGGCTCAGGGGACGTATGAAACATAATCATGGCAGACGACGAGCGACCACTGAATGAGCCGAATCAGCCCGGAGGAACAGGCCTGGAGCCAAGTATTATCAGACCTACGATAGACACACCTAATTTTGAAATGAAATCTAATATTATAAATATGGTGCAGAATTCAGTGCAGTTTGACGGACGCGAGCATGAGGATCCCGGGCGACATATCGCTGCTTTTCTCGAAGTATGCTCAACTTTCAAGATTAGGGATGTTTCGGATGACGTTGTTCGGTTGCGGTTGTTTCCATTTTCGTTGTGTGACAAAGCTAGGGCTTAGTTATGTCACTTCCTGCAGGGTCCATCAGGACCTGGAATGAGCTGGCGGAGTTATTCATGCAGAAATACTTTCCGCCTGAGAAAACAACCAAGTTAAGGAACCAGATTCTGACTTTTCGCCAAGACGAAGGAAAGTCGTTACACGTGGCCTGGGAGTGATTTAAGGATTTATTACTTGATGTTCCACACCATGGTTTCTCCAAAAGGCAGTTGGTTTTGACGTTTTACCAAGGGCTTATTTATGACACGCAGGAGAGATTAGATGTGAATGCAGGAGGCGATCTGGGGACGAAGAATCCAAATAAAGCTTATGCTATCATCAAAAAAGTTGCGTTAAAGTCGAGCTTGCGTCGAGACGGAGAGAGAGGCCGGACATCATCATCATCTCGCCCAGGGGTTCACGCTGTGGATGACTACACAGCCATCACTGCACAGATCTCAGCTCTTTCGGCAAAGTTTGATAGGTCCCAGACAACTGCGCAAGCTAGTTTAGAGTGTGACCAGTGCGGAGTGTCACACGAGCCTGGTGCTTGTTTTCAGGGAGGTATGTGTGAGGGTCCTGAAGAAGTGGATTTTGTAAGCAACCAAGTGAGGCCGCAGAACAACCCTTACATCAATACATACAACCCGGGATGGAGGAATCATCCAAATTTTGGATGGAGGGCGAATGTGGGTAATCAGAACCCATTAGGATTTGCCCAGTGGGCTCCAGCGCCGCAGCAGGCTCACGGTCAGCAATTCCAACCGTAAAATCAATCTTTCCAGCCGTGTCCATTCTCGTATCAGAATCAGGGCACTGGGAGTAGCTCCCAGCAGCAAGCCCCTCAGTCAAGTTCCAAGCTGGAGGAAATGATGTCTCAACTTCTTAGCAGCTCCAAGAGTGCAAACCAGCTAGCTGAAAAATGATATCAACAAAGTAAAGACCGTTTTCTAGCTCACGAAGGAGAAATGAGGAGTCAAAAAGCCTTGATTCGGAATATCTAGAACCAGGTTGGTCAGCTGGCTAGGATGATGTCGGAGAGACCCCCAGGTAGTCTTCCAGGCAACACAGAGCCAAATCTGCATGGGCATGTAAATGTTGTTATAACCAGGAGTGGCAGAACTACCGGACCCAACATATCAGACTCACCAACGATCAATGAAGCGGTCCCGACTGATACACCGGACGAGGTGTAAGCTAGGCGAGGCCCAACAAGTACAGCACCAGTCTAGGAGCCAGTCAAAGATTACACTCCTCCAGTTCCATATCCGGGCAGGCTGAAGAAACAGAAAAATGAAGAACAGTACGGTAAGTTCCTTGAAATGTTTAAACAACTACACATAAACATACCGTTTGTTGAAGCCCTGGCCCAGATGCCGAAGTATGAAAAATTCTAAAAGGACATCCTCTTGAATAAGCAGAAGCTCGAGGATATATCCTGTGTGGTGATGAACAAAAGTTGCTATGCCATTCTGCAAAACCGTCTGCCCACGAAGATGGGAGATCCAGGCAGTTTTACGCTTCCCTACTTGATTGGAAATATGTCTGTTAGCCATGCATTGACTGATTTGGGAGCGAGTATCAACCTTATGCCTTATAAGGTTTTTACTAAACTGGATCTGGGTGAGCCTTCACCCGCTAGAATGAGCATTCGACTTGCAGACCGTTTAATCAAATATCCATGTGGATTCGTTGAAAACATGCTTGTTAAAATCGATAAATTTGTTTTCCTGGTGGATTTTGTTATTCTTGACATGGACGAAGATTTAAAAGTGCCATTGATACTTGGACGCCCGTTCCTCAATACTGCGAGGACGATTATTGATGTGGCAGCTGGCCAAATCACGCTCCGAGTAAATGACGAGCACGTGACATTAGATATTAAAAGATCAATGCAACATCCGCAAAGTCACGATGACATGCTTTATTATGTCGACATTGTCGACGCATGTGTGTGCTCTCATTTCCAAGGCACTATTGAAGAAATTGATACGGACACACATCTATCGTGTAGGGACCTGATTAGCATTACGCAGGAGGGCCACGAAGTTGAGCAGTCGACATTCTAAGTCGGTGATGATGGTTCCCAAAGTCCGGATCAAATTGTGGAAATTGGCTATGTAGATGATGAGAAATGAAAACCTTCTATTGAAAATCCACCGTCTTTGGAGTTAAAAGAACTCCCATCACATCTCGAGTATGCATTTCTACATGAGGAGTGTATGTTACACCCCGACCACGTAAAAACAACAAACTGTGGCGGAAACGTCGGGGAGTGTTGTAACAGAATTTATTGTTTCATAACCATGGATACAAAAAGAGTTTCGTTTTATTGATAAAATTAAACATTTACATTGTCTTAACACATAACAAACAAGTTTCACATCGACTATCACTGTTATTATGTCACTAAGGCCTTGTCCAGATCCTATGTGACGCATGCATCCTAGAAATCAATCAAGCAACATCACCTAAAACATATGTAAAAACAAAGTCAGCAAAGAAATGTTGGCGAGTACATAGGTTTTATAAGAGTATCGGAATCATGGCTCGTTTATATGTTGCAGTACTTTATTAGACTACAAGAGTCAAAATACAAACCTTGTTTTAAAAAGTGTATTGCAACATATTTAACCAACTCAAATCAAGTGGGTTATAGTTTGTAAAATCTCGTAGCCATGATTCTTAACCCTAAAAAATTTGTTTTAGTAAACCAACTTGTAAAACATCTTGTAAAAACTCGTTAAAAACTCGTATGGTTTATATCTTTTAGAAAAACATTGTTGTGTGACATTGTTTCAAAATCGTTTACCCAAGTGAACTAAATAACGCTACGGTATGTAACATGATGAAAACACTTATATATAGGAAGTACCATCGGCGTATCCACCATGCTTTCATCACATTACACCCGTCCCGTTATCTAAACACTTAACCAAAAACCAATCGTTTATCCAATTCATTTAACTTGTTCAAATCATTTCCAAATCATTTCCAAATCGTTAACTCGTTTAAATCGTTTAAATCATCCTCGTTTTAATTGTGAAAACAATTTATGGTCGTCTCGCTAATAACATTCAAACCTTCATGACTCGACTACCTCGTTTCTTGCTTCTCGCATTAACAAACCACCAAAGGGTAAGTTAACAATCGCAGATTCAGTCGTTACCCACAACCCCCACACATAACCATGGGTGCAGTGCAATAACGGGAATTGTCAGATCCTATGGTACCATAACGTAATACTGGTCGGTTCGGCCAAAATTCTTGAATGTCATTCGTTATGTAACTACAACCAACAAGTTTGTTCACATTATTGAAATCGTTATTAGTTTAGTATAAATCGTTTTAATCGTTTTTGAAATCATCGTTTAAACCTTGAAATCATTTTTGTACATATGAATCACCCCAAAACAATTGAAAACAATAAAATAGGGGAACTATGTACTCACATGTAGTGCAAAGTATCCTCAATCAATAGAACTTCAACAAACTCAAGTAAACCAGAGAAATCAAGTAGCACATAGTAATCGAATCACTAGTCAAACAGTTGACACCTAAATTGGAAGATCAGATAGAATAAGGTCTTGTAAACCAAATGAGTGTTGGAACTCATGTGCTACGGTTTAACAAAGCCTACATCCTAAATTGCAACCTATCCTAAGTGCTTTCGACCCATTATGATCCATTAAGGTAGCTTACGCTACTTTAACGCGTCGTGCGCGCAAATGCGCGTTCGAGACGTCTAACTAGTCATATGTCAAGTATTATATGCCTAAACATGTTTAAATATGTTACATAATCAGTTACATGACAAAATTTTATGTTTCATATGCTTATTTACCAATTATGTAAGAAAAGGGTATTTTGGTCATTTACCAAAGGCATATAAGTTACCTATCATACAACTAATCCTCCTAAGTGACCATAAGGTATAACCTTGGAAGGTTATTCCCTATGCAACTATGGTCACTAAACATGTTTGGTCGGATCCTAATGATCGACCAAACGGGTCGAGTTCGAAAGTCTAAGCGGGTGTTTAGTCCGCTTGACTTACGACTCTACACAAGCACTAATCTAAAAAGTGACGAGCTAAACATATCAAAACATGTTAACCTAAGTTAGAAAATAGGTTTGGTATCAAAACAAACGGTTTTGATACCTATAAGTAGTTTGGTTACAATATACGCAAGAATGCGCATTTTGGCCGAAACTATTACTAGTCACTACACCTAGATAACGTGGTAATCAGTAGGTATAGTCACTAGGGACTATAACCATCGTGATTATGCTCATGTTATGAAGTTCAAACGAACTTCGCATTGGCCATAAACTGGTCAATGCAGAAAGTCAAACGCTGTTTGACTTTCAGACTCGAAAAGCGATAAAAGAACGAAAGAATACTTACAAAAGGTCCCCGCAAGCTTTGATCCGATTTACCCTCAGGTATGAAGTGTAAACTCCAACTTAGAGGGCCAAAATCAGATCAATGTGGGTTTTGCAAGTGAATGGTGGGGGTATATATAGGAAATCTAGAACCGTTAGGATCTTTCATCGTAAAACGAGCTTCGATCTCATCCGTACACATGTGCCCATGGTTTTGTGAAACCATGGGAGCCCATAGTTTCATTAAAACCATATGAAAATGAGGGGAAAAGTTGGAACAAGCTGGAATTTAGATTTTTCATTTTGGTCCCTTCCTAAGATAACTATGGCAGAATGTCAATTTTGGTCCCTGAATGTGTAAAACATGGTTTTTGATGCATTTTTGACACGTTCAAGCCCCATTTGTCACACCCCGACCGCGTAAAACAACAAATCGCGGCGGAAACATCGGGGCGTGTTGCAACAGAATTAATGTTTCATAACCATGGATATCAAAAGTGTTTCGTTTTATTAAACATTGAGTAATTACATCGTCTGGAAATCTAAATACACTATTTAAACATAGTCTATCATTGTTATTGAGTCACTAAGGCCTTGTCCAGTCCTATGTGAGCATGCATCTTATCAATCGATATCATCCAACAATACCTGAAACATATGTGAAAACGAGGTCAGCAAAGAAATGCTGGCGAGTACATAGGTTTTGTGAAAATAAGATTCATGACTTCTGTTTAAGAAAATGTTTAGTCATGAACCTTGTAATTTGCTTTGTCTTTGTAAATCATTTGAAAAATAATAAGTTCGGATGATAAGTATAAATAAGAGAATAATGCATGATTAAATGAATAACCATGTAAATGAGTTTGCATAAGATAAGTTGTTTATAAATCAATGTCTTGTGAAAAGTATGTTATTTGCATAAAATGTTCTATGTCTCAAACTGAAATGATTCAAATAACGCTATGATATGTAATACCATACAAACACTTATATATAGGAAGTACCAGCGGCGTATCCACCATGCTTGTATCATATTACACACGCATCGTTACTTAATCACTTAATCAAACCAAACCAAACAATGTAAAATGTCTATGTCAAATATCCATGTCAAATGTCTATGTCAAATATCCATGTCAAATGTCTATGTCAAATATCCATGTCAAATGTCTATGTCAAATATCCATGTATGGCAAGTGAAATGTCTCAACTAAACCATATGCACAAAAACAAAGTATTGAAGTAAAACTTGGTTTAAATCAAAGTTATGTTTTTTGTGGGAAATACATGATCAAATGTCAATCATGTACAAATGTTTACCCAATCGTTAAACCATCTTGTTTTAATTGTTCAAATCGTTCTTGTTTTAACAAACCCTTACCAAAGGGTAAGTTAATATTTTAATTGTGAAACTACTTTATGGTCGATTCTCTAATAACATTCAAACCTTCTTGACGCGTTCCTCGTTCCAACTCGCTCTCGTTCTCGTTCTTAACAAACCCTTACCAAAGGATAAGTTAATAATTACAGATTCAGTCGCTACCCACAACCCCCACACATAACAATGGGTGCAGTAAATAACGGGATTTGTCAGATCCTATGGTACCATAACCTAATACTGGTCGGCTTGATCATTGCTAATGAATGTCATCGGTCATGTAAACTACAACCAACAAGTTTGTTCACTTTTTGAAATTGTTATTAGTTTTTGAAATCATTGTATTCGTTCTTGAAATCATTGTTAGCGTTCTTGAAATAATTGTTATTGTCCTTGAAACCACATTGTAATTGTTCTTGAAACCATTGATAAAACATTTAGCACATATGAGTCACCCCAAAACAGTTGAAAATAGTAAAAGAGGGGAATAATGTACTCGCCTGAGAATGCTTGGAGGTCTTGAACAACAACCAAACAAGGCTTGAGGGAGCACGGAATCAGTCGGCAAATCTAAACTATATAAATAAACCAGACTTAAATCGGGAGATCGGATAGAATGAGGCTTGGCAAACCAAATGAGTATTGGAACTCATATGATATGGTTTAACAAGGCCTACATACTACAATGAGACTAACCTAAGTGCTTTCGACCCATCGCGACTCATTAAGGTAACTTATGCTACTTTAAAGCGTCGTGCGCGTGAAACGCGTTCGGACCGTTTAACTAGTCCTATGACAAGTGTTATATGCCTAAACATGTTACATAATCAGTTATGTGACAAAAGTTTAGGTTACATATGCTTAATTACCAATTATACATGAAAAGGGTATTCTGGTAATTTACCTAAGGCATATAAACTACCTATCATACAACTACTTAAACGATGTGACCATAGGGTATAACCTCGGAAGGTTATGCCCTATACTAGGGTCACCTATTGTATTTGGTCGGATCCTAATGATCGACCAAACTGGGTCGGGCTCGAAGGTATAGGCGATTTATTAGATCGCCTACCCTACGACCCTAGACAACGTGGTAATCAGTGGGCATAGTCCCAAGGGACTATAACCAACGTGATTACACTCACGTTGCGAAGTTCAAACGAACTTCGCATTGACCATTACTGGTCAACGCTGAAAGTCAAACAAAGTTTGACTTTCTGACTCGAAAAGCAGTAAAATAAGGAAAAGAACGAAAGAATACTTACGAAGGGTCCCCGAATGCTAATCCCGATCCAAGAACTCAGGTATGAAACAATGGTTTCAACTTAGAGCTCTCAAAATCAGAATTCTTGTAAGAAATGAGGTTGGATGGGTTGGGTATTTATAGGAATACCCGAACCGTTAAGATCGTTTCATGGAAAATGTGTCTTAATCGCAACCGTACAAGTGTCGGAACCTTATGGTGACTAAATGGCCACTCACCATAGGGTATCAACATGTGGCAAGGTTTTTAGAAGTGCATAACAGCTGTAAACAGCTGTCGATACATCGAATCCGGTCCCGAAAATGCGAAAAATGAGTTTTCTGCATGTTTCTGCCCAGAGTAGGCAGTCGCGTAGCGCGACTGGTAAGGCTACATGCAGTGGCGCTACGCCACTGCCCCCCTTGTTTCAGCAAACTTTCAAAATTGGCAGAAATGGTCCCTGCAGCCCGTTTAAGCGATTTTCGATGCGTTTGAACCCCGTTAACCTCATTTCAAGGCTCTAAAATGAAGTTGAAGTATAAGGAACTCAAAACATGCTCAAAAATATGCCGGAGGTTGGTTCGTTTGGCCGTACGAACTCGATGTTCGCTTAATTACGGCGAACAGCATTAGCGCGAAAAACGATCCAAATGACGCGACGCATGGATTTTTCTTAGGGCGAACACTAAAATATAATGTAGTCATGCTTACATAAATTTTTGGATGTCCAGAGGTATTCAGAACGTAAGTTATGCGCGAAAATGCAAACTTAGGCACTTTTTGACACTTTTAGTCCCTGAATGACACAAAAGTTTATTTTAGCACACCGAACCCCTCAAAGCCTATTTCTAAGCTATGTAAAGGATATTTATGGTATGTTTAACTTATGGTCATGTTCCGGAATGTCTGTTACAGTTCAAATTGGCATACTTTCGCAGTTTGTCATATTTAGTCCCTGTAAGCGATATAACTTTGATTTCACCACACCAAACCTTCCAAAACTTATATCTAAGTTATGTAAAGGTTATTTAAGGTATGTTAAACCTATTTCACTATTCCGGAGTGTTTGTTGCATTAAACTGGTTATATTTACGCATTAGTGCGCGTATAACCTTCCAGCAAGCGATTTAGAGTTTGAAATCGAACAAGAGTTGATATGTGCAAAAGATACACATATTTTTACCAATCCCAAGTATGAAATATAATATTTCATTGGTTCAGTATTTGTTTGATGGCCGTGAAGGCACAGGTGTTACAGTCTCCCCTACTTTAGGAAATTTCGTCCCGAAATTTATTTAGAGGAAACTCGTGAGAGTTTAAAACATGAAGTTGAAAAAGACCGAACAACATTGGTTAGGGTTCTGAACTTCTAGTAACTTTAATAACATCATGCTTGCAATGTAAGAGGGATACTTATATACAAGTATATGAAGCGTCATTGGTGCGTCCACCGTACCTCCATTACATCGTTCGCATTTCGTTACTGTTGTCACTATCGGTTCTTACACATAATAAACCTTACTGGGTTTCTGTGCACTAAATTTCATAATTATGTACGCGTCCATAAGTAGACAATTCCTTGCACAGTTCACACAGTCTATTTTATAATGCGTAGGGTAAAACCAAATGAACAATCCTGTGATGAGTGTGACTAGACCGCCGTAGAGTCCTTTTACTTAAATCATTAAATGATCTAAATAAACTATCAAGGAGTCTGTCCAGCTACATCACTAGATGTCGTTCTTTAACCAAATTGTAAATCAATCTTTTGACTAGACCACTAAAAGGGTCTCTTATCGAACCATGGAATGGTACCATATAACCCAAGGGTCTTAACTACAACGTAGAAGCCCATAAAGATTAAGGTAGTACCTTTTGAATATCCTACTATGAATCCCTCATATGAAGATATGAAAGATTCTATGAGGATTTGAAAATCGTATCACACAAAAACATAGAGGGGAACACATAAACACATAACATATAATCGCATAATCGTTCAATTTGCTTAATTGTTTTAATTTGTTATCGTTGGACACGGGTATTTAAAGCATACTAGGAATCAAATCCTTAATTGCAACAATTTGGATGGATTCCACAAGAATACCCTGCTTGTTGACTACATGACCCAAAAACTGAACTTCTTTAAGCCAAAATTCCCTCTTGGAGGATTTAGCGAAAAGTTTGTTCCTTCTTTAAGGGTTCCAGTGTCAATGAAAGTGTTGATCGTTATCAGCTCGGGATATGAATAGATCAAGATGTCATTAATAACAATGACGAACTGATCCAAATAAGGCTTGCAGACTCTATTTATTAAGTCCTTGAAGATGGCTGGAGTATTTGTCAACCTAAAAGGCATGACTGTAAACTCGTAATGGCCATCCTTCGTGCAGAAAACCGTTTTGGGAATATCTTCTTCGAGAATACAAAGTTGATGATACCCAAAACGCAAATCGATCTTGGAAAAGTATGAAACGCTATGCAGTTGATCGGAGAAATCGTTGATTTAAGGTGGGGGATATCGATTCTTGATGGTAAGCTCACCAGGCTTACGTTAATTGATATACCTTCGAAAAGATCCATTTTTCTTTTCACAAGGAGAACAGGAATTTCTCCAAGGTGAAAAGTTCGGACGGATGAATCCTTTATCAGACAACTCTTGAAGCTGTTTTGATAATTCTTGCATCTTGAACGGTGCAAGACAATAAGATACTTTAGATTTGAAAGAAACAAGTGTTTGAGGTTCTTAGGGAGATCTCAAGTGATCGTAAAAATGACAGAACCACACGAGTAGTTTTGTCTTTGTGTTGACATCATACGGTTGGATCAAACATTCATACAATTGCATTAGTTAAAAATAAAACCACAAATTTTATTTATATAACAACTGCATTGTTTTTAAATGTTACAAGATAACAACTAGAGGAAATACAAAATGCTAATCGTTCATCGCTGCATCGTTGATAGCCTCATTGATGTTAAACACTCAACCATGTGCTGGATTCACATTGACATTGGCGTTCGCATTTGGGTTTGCGTTAGCATTTGCATTCACTAGTCTTGGGCAGTTGTGGCGGAAGTGACCAATCTCTCCGCAGTTGAAACATGAACCCGGTGGGAATCTCACAGCATTCCCTTGAACCGGAGCTTGAACCTGAGCAACCTGATTTTGTCCCAAACGACAAACCTTGGCCAAATGCCCAAGTTTACCACACGTCGTGCATTGCCAGCAAGCTTGTTGTACTGCGTGATGACCGTTGCAGCGTGCACAATAAGGTGCGGTACCGGCATACGCTTTCTTTGCAGGTGGCTGAGCTGGTGGGTTCCGCAGGTTCTGAGCAGTCTGTGCTGTAACAGCAAAGTTCTGACCACCCTTTCGCTTTCTTGATTTCTTTGACGTCTCACCTTCCTTTCCCTTCTCGTTTTGACCTTTCTTGCTATCCTCCTTGTCAGACCCCTGCTTCTTACCCTTGTCACCCTTTCTGTGTAACTTATTCTTCTGAATCTGCGACTCAGTCAATGTCGCAGCTAACTCGATCGCCTGACGGAGTGTGGCAGGGCTACTACCAGTAAGGATGTCTTGTACCGAGTCAGGTAGGCCGTCGATGTACCTTTCGATAGCTATGTCAAGTGGGGTAACCATTGTCGGGCAAAGCAGACTCAACTCTTCAAACCTATCAGTATACGCCCTGTGCTCACCACTATCTTGCTTCAACTCATCAAATTCCTTCTCCAAAGCTCGCTGCTCATGACGAGGACAGAATTCCCTCATCATAAGAGCCCTAAGTTCAGCCCACGTCTGTGCTAGAGCAACTTCTGCACCACGATCCCTCATAATCCCGTTCCACCATGTGAGAGCCCTCTTCTGAAACACACTCGTAGAAAACTCAACTTTGCGATTGTCAGGACACTGCACGTGGCGGAAAGTATTCTCAATGCTCTCGAACCATTGAAGAAGCCCAGTCGCTCCTTCAGAACCACTAAACTTGAGTGGTTTAGCCTGGTTAAAATCCTTGTATTTGCATAGAACATTGTTGTTGTTGTTGGCTTGGTTCCATTGAGCAAAGAGGTTTGGGAATTGAGCAGCCATTTGCTGCGCAATGATTTCTGCCAGCTCGGCAGTCTCTATCTGGCTTTCGCGTCGAGGAGGCATTGTCTAAAAGAGGAAACATGAAAGGAAACGAGTGAGAGAATTTAGACGAAAAGAATGAGATGAAACAAATCTGATGAAAGCAAGGATAGTGGTCATTTGTTTATTACTACAAAGCAACAAACGACACACAGTGACTGATTAAAGTAAATGGGTCGAAAATAATGTTATCGCGAAGACATGCGCGCCTATAAGTGAACACTCATTCCAAGAATTCCCAGGTAAGCACAACTGGTCTCGCGTCTGATGAGATGTATACGAAGTGCTTGCCTAGACAGAAAACCCAGAATACAGGCATTCACCCTTCCAGTTTGCACGTGTTCACATTATTTAAAACCCAAAACTTTATCGAGATTTTGAAAATTTAAAAAGGGTTCAAAACCATATAACAGAGGTTTCAAAACCTTACAATAGAGGGTTCAAAACCTTGTAATCAATCATCCTAGAACAGATGATTAGTTTTCAAAGCGGTTTTGAAAATTGTGTTCTTGTTGTGGTCGTCACCTAAGGATAGGTGACGGTATTGTTTTATGACTAAACGCAAGTAAACTCGCGTTAGGGTCCTAGAAAGGTTTTAGACTAGGTCAAAGCATTACTAATAACCTAATTCCCTATAACCATTGGCTCTGATACCATCTTTCTGTCACACCCCGACCGCGTAAAACAACAAATCGCGGCGGAAACATCGGGGCGTGTTGCAACAGAATTAATGTTTCATAACCATGGATATCAAAAGTGTTTCGTTTTATTAAACATTGAGTAATTACATCGTCTGGAAATCTAAATACACTATTTAAACATAGTCTATCATTGTTATTGAGTCACTAAGGCCTTGTCCAGTCCTATGTGAGCATGCATCTTATCAATCGATATCATCCAACAATACCTGAAACATATGTGAAAACGAGGTCAGCAAAGAAATGCTGGCGAGTACATAGGTTTTGTGAAAATAAGATTCATGACTTCTGTTTAAGAAAATGTTTAGTCATGAACCTTGTAATTTGCTTTGTCTTTGTAAATCATTTGAAAAATAATAAGTTCGGATGATAAGTATAAATAAGAGAATAATGCATGATTAAATGAATAACCATGTAAATGAGTTTGCATAAGATAAGTTGTTTATAAATCAATGTCTTGTGAAAAGTATGTTATTTGCATAAAATGTTCTATGTCTCAAACTGAAATGATTCAAATAACGCTATGATATGTAATACCATACAAACACTTATATATAGGAAGTACCAGCGGCGTATCCACCATGCTTGTATCATATTACACACGCATCGTTACTTAATCACTTAATCAAACCAAACCAAACAATGTAAAATGTCTATGTCAAATATCCATGTCAAATGTCTATGTCAAATATCCATGTCAAATGTCTATGTCAAATATCCATGTCAAATGTCTATGTCAAATATCCATGTATGGCAAGTGAAATGTCTCAACTAAACCATATGCACAAAAACAAAGTATTGAAGTAAAACTTGGTTTAAATCAAAGTTATGTTTTTTGTGGGAAATACATGATCAAATGTCAATCATGTACAAATGTTTACCCAATCGTTAAACCATCTTGTTTTAATCGTTCAAATCGTTCTTGTTTTAACAAACCCTTACCAAAGGGTAAGTTAATATTTTAATTGTGAAACTACTTTATGGTCGATTCTCTAATAACATTCAAACCTTCTTGACGCGTTCCTCGTTCCAACTCGCTCTCGTTCTCGTTCTTAACAAACCCTTACCAAAGGATAAGTTAATAATTACAGATTCAGTCGCTACCCACAACCCCCACACATAACAATGGGTGCAGTAAATAACGGGATTTGTCAGATCCTATGGTACCATAACCTAATACTGGTCGGCTTGATCATTGCTAATGAATGTCATCGGTCATGTAAACTACAACCAACAAGTTTGTTCACTTTTTGAAATTGTTATTAGTTTTTGAAATCATTGTATTCGTTCTTGAAATCATTGTTAGCGTTCTTGAAATAATTGTTATTGTCCTTGAAACCACATTGTAATTGTTCTTGAAACCATTGATAAAACATTTAGCACATATGAGTCACCCCAAAACAGTTGAAAATAGTAAAAGAGGGGAATAATGTACTCGCCTGAGAATGCTTGGAGGTCTTGAACAACAACCAAACAAGGCTTGAGGGAGCACGAAATCAGTCGGCAAATCTAAACTATATAAATAAACCAGACTTAAATCGGGAGATCGGATAGAATGAGGCTTGGCAAACCAAATGAGTATTGGAACTCATATGATATGGTTTAACAAGGCCTACATACTACAATGAGACTAACCTAAGTGCTTTCGACCCATCGCGACTCATTAAGGTAACTTATGCTACTTTAAAGCGTCGTGCGCGTGAAACGCGTTCGGACCGTCTAACTAGTCCTATGACAAGTGTTATATGCCTAAACATGTTACATAATCAGTTATGTGACAAAAGTTTAGGTTACATATGCTTAATTACCAATTATACATGAAAAGGGTATTCTGGTAATTTACCTAAGGCATATAAACTACCTATCATACAACTACTTAAACGATGTGACCATAGGGTATAACCTCGGAAGGTTATGCCCTATACTAGGGTCACCTATTGTATTTGGTCGGATCCTAATGATCGACCAAACTGGGTCGGGCTCGAAGGTATAGGCGATTTATTTGATCGCCTACCCTACGACCCTAGACAACGTGGTAATCAGTGGGCATAGTCCCAAGGGACTATAACCAACGTGATTACACTCACGTTGCGAAGTTCAAACGAACTTCGCATTGACCATTACTGGTCAACGCTGAAAGTCAAACAAAGTTTGACTTTCTGACTCGAAAAGCAGTAAAATAAGGAAAAGAACGAAAGAATACTTACGAAGGGTCCCCGAATGCTAATCCCGATCCAAGAACTCAGGTATGAAACAATGGTTTCAACTTAGAGCTCTCAAAATCAGAATTCTTGTAAGAAATGAGGTTGGATGGGTTGGGTATTTATAGGAATACCCGAACCGTTAAGATCGTTTCATGGAAAATGTGTCTTAATCGCAACCGTACAAGTGTCGGAACCTTATGGTGACTAAATGGCCACTCACCATAGGGTATCAACATGTGGCAAGGTTTTTAGAAGTGCATAACAGCTGTAAACAGCTGTCGATACATCGAATCCGGTCCCGAAAATGCGAAAAATGAGTTTTCTGCATGTTTCTGCCCAGAGTAGGCAGTCGCGTAGCGCGACTGGTAAGGCTACATGCAGTGGCGCTACGCCACTGCCCCCCTTGTTTCAGCAAACTTTCAAAATTGGCAGAAATGGTCCCTGCAGCCCGTTTAAGCGATTTTCGATGCGTTTGAACCCCGTTAACCTCATTTCAAGGCTCTAAAATGAAGTTAAAGTATAGGGAACTCAAAACATGCTCAAAAATATGCCGGAGGTTGGTTCGTTTGGCCGTACGAACGCGATGTTCGCTTAATTACGGCGGAATGCGCA
Organism: Helianthus tuberosus; assembly: GCA_030545235.1. Taxonomy (NCBI): domain Eukaryota; kingdom Viridiplantae; phylum Streptophyta; class Magnoliopsida; order Asterales; family Asteraceae; genus Helianthus; species Helianthus tuberosus. The sequence continues at coordinate 6,172,530 of JARYGA010059718.1, read as the reverse complement.
TAAGCGCGAAAAACGATCCAAATGACGCGACGCATGGATTTTTCTTAGGGCGAACACTAAAATATAATGTAGTCATGCTTACATAAATTTTTGGATGTACAGAGGTATTCAGAACGTAAGTTATGCGCGAAAATGCAAACTTGTGCACTTTTTGACACTTTTAGTCCCTGAATGACACAAAAGTTTATTTTAGCACACCGAACCCCTCAAAGCCTATTTCTAAGCTATGTAAAGGATATTTATGGTATGTTTAACTTATGGTCATGTTCCGGAATGTCTGTTACAGTTCAAATTGGCATACTTTCGGAGTTTGTCATATTTAGTCCCTGTAAGCGATATAACTTTGATTTCACCACACCAAACCTTCCAAAACTTATATCTAAGTTATGTAAAGGTTATTTAAGGTATGTTAAACCTATTTCACTATTCCGGAGTGTTTGTTGCATTAAACTGGTTATATTTACGCATTAGTGCGCGTATAACCTTCCAGCAAGCGATTTAGAGTTTGAAATCGAACAAGAGTTGATATGTGCAAAAGATACACATATTTTTACCAATCCCAAGTATGAAATATAATATTTCATTGGTTCAGTATTTGTTTGATGGCCGTGAAGGCACAGGTGTTACACCGTTAATCCCATTTCAAGGCTCTAAAATGAAGTTAAAGTAAAGGGATCGTGAAACATGCTCAAAAATATCTCGTATGTCGGTTCGTTTGGTCGTACGGTTGCGTTGTTCGGTTAATTACGACGAAACACGAACGAATGAGAAAAACGATCCAAATTACGCGACGAATGGAATTTTATCATGCCAATCACTAAAATAAAATATTTTAATGATTACATAAAGTTTTGGATTTTAGGATGTATTCAGAACGTAAGATATGCGTGAAAATGCAAACTTATGCACTTTTGACGCTTTTAGTCCCTAAATGACCAAAAAGTTTATTTTAGCACACCGAACCCCTCAAAGCCTATTTATAAGCTATGTAAAGGATATTTAGGGTATGTTTAACTTATGTTCATGTTCTGGAATGTTCGTTACAGTACAAATCGACATACTTTCGTAGTTTGTCAAAATTAGTCCCTGTAAGCGAATAAACTTGATTTCAATACACCAAACCATCCAAAACTTATTTCTAAGTTATGTGGAGGTTATTTAAGGTATGTTAAGCCTATTTAACTATTCCATAGTGTTCGTTGCATAAAACTGGTTATATTTACGCATTAGTGCGTGTATAACCTTCCAGAAAGCGATTTAAAGCTTGAAATCGGATTTGAATCAGATTGTAAAATCATCTTAACACAATTACACACAAAATAACACCAAAGCACATAAAATAACACCAAAGCACATTGTTTTATTTATAATCAACATTGTTTTACATCATACATCGATTACAGAACACAGTTGTCACAGTCTCCCCTACTTCAGGAAATTTCATCCTGAAATTTTAACTAGAGGAAGCTTGTGAAAACAAATGCGGATACTTCGTCTTCATCTGGTCCTCACATTCCCAAGTAAACTCTGGGCCACGTTTGGATTCCCAGCGAACTTTGACCAATCGAATCCGTTTGTTCTACAACTGTTTCAACGCACGGTCCGTTATCTCCACAGGTTTCTCGACAAAGTGTATCGTTTCATCTATTTGGATCTCGTTGAGAGGGATGTGAAGATCTGCATCAGCTAAAAACTTTCGTAAATTGGACACGTGAAAAGTCTGGTGAATATTCCCGAGTTCTGGAGGTAGCTCTAGTCGATAGGCAACTTTTTCAACTATTTCCACAATCATGAATGGTCCCACATATCGAGGTGCAAGTTTTCCTTTCTTTCCAAATCTCACCACTCCCTTCCAAGGTGAAACCTTGAGTAGGACACGGTCTCCGACTTGAAATTCTAAGGGCTTGCGTTGCATATCCGCAAAACTCTTTTGACGGCTTCGAGCTGTCACAAGATTATCGCGGAGTTTCTTGATTTTGTGTGTCGTTTCCAGAATGAGCTCAGGTCCAGTAAGCTGAGCTTCACTAGTCTCATTCCAACAGACAGGCGAATGGCATTTTCGACCGTAGAGATCTTCGAACGGTGCCATATTAATACTAGCATGATAGCTATTGTTGTAAGAGAACTCGATCAACAGAAGATGAGAATCCCAATTACAACCAAAGTCTATCACGCATGCTCTAAGCATATCCTTCAAAGTTTGAATCATCCGCTCAGATTGTCCATCTGTTTGGGGATGATAAGCAGTGCTTAAATTCAGTTGGGTTCCCAAAGCAGATTGCATGGTCTTCCAGAAATGAGATGAAAACCGAGCATCACGATCAGAAATGATATCCAAAGGAACACCATGTCGTGATACAATCTCATCAACATAAATCTTTGTAAGTTTATCAGCAGATAGATCCTCGTGAATTGGAATAAAATGAGCTGATTTCGTTAATCGATCGATAACAACCCAAATAGCATCATTACCTTTAGACGTACGTGGTAACTTATTGATGAGATCTATCGCAATGTTCTCCCACTTCCAAACCGGTATCTCTGGTTGTACAAGCAAACCAGAAGGTCGTTGATTTGACTTTGAGACAAGTTAGGCATTTTGATATATACAAGTCAACATCCTTCTTCATACCAGGCCACCAACACTGAGTACGAAGATCCTTGTACATTTTATCAGCACCAGGATGGATAGAATATCGAGACTTGTGAGATTCGTCCATTACTAAGGTGCGAAGATCATCTTGTTTCGGAATCCACAAACGATCCTTGAAATAGAGTAACCCATCGTCCTTCGCTTCGAGTTTAAGCTCAAGCTGATGTGGTAATTCCTTCCCTATCAAATTTTGTGAAACACAAAATTGCTGAGCTTGAAGAACACGAGTTTGAATATCAGATAGAGTTCGAACAAAATGAAGCTTGACTCGCTCTTTTCGACTAAGCGCATCGGCTACGACATTCGCCTTACCAGGATGGTAGCGAATCTTGCAATCGTAATTACTTAAGAGTTCAACCCAACAACGTTTCCTCATGTTGAGCTCTTTCTGATTAAGAATATGCTGGAGACTTTTGTGGTCTGTGAAAACCACACACTTCGTTCCATAGAGGTAGTGTCTCCAGATTTTAAGCGCGAAAACCACAGCTCCTAACTCAAGATCATGAGTTGTGTAGTTCTTATCATGAATTTTCAGTTGTCTTGACGCATAAGCTATCACTTTATCTTGTTGCATAAGAATGCAACCAAGTCCTAGATTCGACACATCACAATAGACAATGAAATCATCATTTCCCTTGGGCAAAGATAGAACAGGAGCATCACATAGCTTTCGTTTTAGCGTTTGGAATGCTTCTTCTTGCTTGGGTCCCCACTCAAAAGGCTTATTCTTCTGGGTTAAAGCAGTGAGTGGAATCGCGATCTTTGAGAAGTTTGAAATAAAATGTCGATAATATCCAGCAAGACCAAGAAAAGATCGAATCTCTGTAGGTGTCATCGGCGTACTCCAGTCTCTAAGCAATAATCTTGGATGGATCCACATGAATACCCTACTTATTGACTATATGACCTAAGAACTGAACTTCTTTAAGCCAAAACTCACACTTGGAGAATTTAGCAAAAAGTTGTTCATTCTTCAGGAGTTCCAATGTTAATCGAAGGTGTTGCTCGTGCTCGGCTCGAGACTTCGAATAGACAAGAATATCGTCGATGAACACAATGATGAACTTGTCTAAATAAGGTTTACAGACCCTATTCATTAAGTCCATAAAGATAGCTGGAGCATTCGTCAAACCAAAAGGCATTACAGTGAACTCATAATGCCCATATCTTGTGCGGAAAGCGGTTTTGGGAATGTCTTCTTCGAGAACACGAAGTTGATGATACCCAGAACGCAGATCGATCTTGGAAAAGCATGAAGCACCTTGCAGCTGGTCGAAGAGATCATCAATTCGAGGTAGGGGATATCGATTCTTGATGGTAACCTTATTAAGCTCACAATAATCGATACACATTCGAAAAGATCCATCTTTCTTTTTCACAAAGAGAACAGGAGCTCCCCAAGGCGAAAAGCTTGGACGGATGAATCCTTTATCAGATAACTCTTGAAGCTGTTTTGATAATTCTTGCATCTCCGATGGTGTAAGACGATAAGGTGCTTTCGCAATTGGGTTGGCATTGGGTACAAGGTCAATATGAAACTCGACTTGACGAACTGGAGGCAAACCAGGCAGTTCATCAGGAAACACCTCTGGATAATCCCGAACAATCAGAATACCCTGAATACTCTTGCTCTTGCCTTTCTCCTCGGTGACATGTGCTAGAAAAGCAACATATCCTTTTTCTCAAATAACTTTGGGCTTTTATACATGACATAAGCTTCAATCCACCTGAAGGCTTCTCGCCACGAACTTCCAGAACATCGCCAGAAGACAAAGTAATACGAACAATCTTATCGAAACAACCCACCTCAGCATGATGTTTGGTTAACCAATCCTTTCCAACGATAATATCAAAGCTCCCAAGTTGCATCGGTGTGAGGTCAATAGGAAAAAGATGGTTATCAAGGTTCAACTGGCAATCATGAATAACAGAATCGAGAACAAGAGGTTTACCAGTAGCAACTTCGACAGATAAGGGTTTCCTCAGTTTATTTCTAGGTATCGCAAGCAAAGGCTCAAAAGATAATGAAACAAAACTTCTATCGGCACCAGAATAAAAAAGAATAGATGCAGGTCGATTGTTAACAAGAAACGTACCATTGACAAGGAACGTACTATTAACAACGAGGTTGTCAGCTGGAGCCTCGTTTGCATTTAGATTGTACGCTCATCCACGAGCGGGATTCACATTCGCGTTTGCATTGGCATTGGCATTTGCATTCGCGTTCACCAACCTCGGGCAGTTGTTGCGGAAATGACCAAACTCTCCACAATTGAAACATGAACCCGGTGGGAATCTCGCAGCATTCCCTTGAACCTGTGCTGGAACCTGAGCAATCTGATTTTGTCCCAACGGCAAATATTGGCCAAATGCCTAAGTTTACCACACGTTGTGCATTGCTTGCGAGCTTGTTGTGCAACATGTTGACCGTTGCAGTGAGCACAATGAGGTGCGGTACCAGCATACGCTTTCTTTGTAGGAGGTTGAGTCGGTGGGTTCTGAGCAGTGACAGCAAAATTTTGGGAAGCCTTGCGCTTCCTCGACTTCCTTGAAGACTCGCCCTTCTTATTACCCTTACCTTTTTCCTTGTCTTTAACAGAATCGGTCAACTTCTTCTTATCACCCTTGCGGGTAAGTTTACCCTTCCTGACTTGAGACTCAGTCAGTATTGCAGACAACTCGATTGCTTGGCGAACAGTGATAAATCAAAGCAAATGGGTCAATATAATGTATCACCGAAGACATGCTCGCCTATAAGTGAATACTCACCCCAAAAGTTCCCAGGTAAGAGTGACTGGTCCGATTATGTGGATTTGTAAGAACACTCTAGCCTTAGACAGAAAACTCAGAGTACAGGCGCCCACTCTTCCAGTTTGCACGTGTTCACACTATTTAGACCCAAACTTTGACGAGATTTTGAAAACTTAAAGGTTTCAAAACCTTATAACAGAGGGTTCAAAACCTAGTAATCAATCATCCTAGAACAGATGATTAGTTTTCAAAGCGGATTCGAACTTAGTGTTCTCATTGTGGTTATCACCTAAGGATAGGTGACGGTTTTGTTTTAAAATCTAAACGCAAGGAAACTTTGCGTTAGGGTCCTAAAAGTTATAGTCTAGGTCAAAGCATTACTAATAACCTAATTCCCTATAACCATTGGCTCTGATACCAACTTCTTCTGTCACACCCCGACCACGTGAAAACGACAAACTGTGGCGGAAACGTCAGGGAGCGTTGTAACATAATTTATTGTTTCATAACCATGGATAAAAAAAGAGTTTCGTTTTATTGATAAAATTAAACATTTACATTGTCTTAACACTTAACAAACAAGTTTCACATCGACTATCACTGTTATTATGTCACTAAGGCCTTGTCCAGATCCTATGTGACGCATGCATCCTAGAAATCAATCAAGTAACATCACCTGAAACATATGTAAAAACAAAGTCAGCAAAGAAATGCTGGCGAGTACATAGGTTTTATATGAGTATCGGAATCATGGCTCGTTTATATGTTGCAGTACTTTATTAGACTACAAGAGTCAAAATACAAACCTTGTTTTAAAAAGTGTATTGCAACATATTTAACCAAACTCAAATCAAGTGGGTTATAGTTTGTAAAATCTCGTAGCCAGGATTCTTAACCCCAAAACATTTGTTTTAGTAAACCAACTTGTAAAACATCTTGTAAAAACTCGTTAAAAACTCGTATGGTTTATATCTTTTAGAAAAACATTGTTGTGTCACATTGTTTCAAAACCGATTACACAAGTGAACTAAATAACGCCACGGTATGTAACATGATGAAAACACTTATATATAGGAAGTACCAGTGGCGTATCCACCGTGTTTTCATCACATTACACCCGTCCCGTTATCTAAACACTTAACCAAAAACCAATTGTTTATCCAATTCGTTTAACTTGTTCAAATCGTTTCCAAATCGTTAACTCGTTTAAATCATCCTCGTTTTAATTGTGAAACTATTTATGGTCGTCTCGCTAATAACATTCAAACCTTCGTGACTCGACTACCTCGTTTCTCGATTCTCGCATTAACAATCCACCAAAGGGTAAGTTAACAATCACAAATTCAGTCGTTACCCACAACCCCCACACATAACCATGGGTGCAGTGCAATAACGGGATTTATCAGATCCTATGGTACCATAACCTAATACTGGTCGGTTCGGCCAAAATTAATGAATGTCATTCGTTATGTAACTACAACCAACAAGTTTGTTCACATTATTGAAATTGTTATTAGTTTAGTATAAATCATTTTAATCGTTTTTGAAATCATCGTTTAAACCTTGAAATCATTTTTGTACATATGAATCCCCCCCAAAATAATTGAAAACAGTAAAATAGGGGAACTATGTACTCACATGTAGTGCAAAGTATCCTCAATCAATAGAACTTCAACAAACTCAAGTAAACCAGAGAAATCAAGTAGCACCTAGTAATCGAATCACTAGTCAAACAATAGACACCTAAATCGGAAGATCAGATAGAATGAGGTCTTGTAAACCAAATAAGTGTTGGAACTCATGTGATACAGTTTAACAAAGCCTACATTCTAAATTGAAACCTATCCTAAGGGCTTTCGACCCATTATGATCCATTAAGGTAGCTTACGCTACTTTAACGTGTCGTGCACGCAAATACGCGTTCGAGACGTCTAACTAGTCCTATGACAAGTATTATATGCCTAAACATGTTTAAATATGTTACATAATCAGTTACTTGACAAAATTTTATGTTTCATATGCTTATTTACCAATTATGTAAGAAAAGGGTAATTTGGTCATTTACCAAAGGCGTATAAGTTACCTATCATACAACTAATCAACCTAAGTGACCATAAGGTATAACCTCGGAAGGTTATTCCCTATATAACTATGGTCACTAAACATGTTTGGTTGGATCCTAATGATCAACCAAACGGGTCGAGTTTGAAAGTCTAAGCGGGTGTTTAGTCCGCTTGACTTACGACTCTACACAAGCACTAATCTAAAAAGTGATGAGCTAAACATGTCGAAACATGTTAAACTAAGTTAGAAAATAGGTTTGGTATCAAAACAAATGGTTTTGATACCTATAAGTAGTTTGGTTACAAAATACGCAAGAATGCGCATTTTGTCCGAAACTACGACTCGTCACTACACCTAGATAACGTGGTAATCAGTAGGTATAGTCACTAGGGACTATAACCATCATGATTACGCTCACGTTATGAAGTTCAAACGAACTTCGCATTGGCCATAAACTGGTCAATGCAGAAAGTCAAACGCAGTTTGACTTTCAGACTCAAAAAGCGATAAAAGAACGAAAGAATACTTTCAAGAGGTCCCCGCAACCTTTGATCCGATTTACCCTCAGGTATGAAGTGTAAACTCCAACTTAGAGGGCCAAAATCAGATCAATGTGGGTTTTGCAAGTGAATGGTGGGGGGTATATATAGGAAATCTAGAACCGTTAGGATCGTTCATCGTAAAACAAGCTTCGATCTCATCCGTACACATGTGCCCATGGTTTTGTGAAACCATGGGAGCCCATAGTTTCATTAAAACCATGTGCAAATGAGAGGAGTAGCTGGAACAAGCTGGAATTTAGAGTTTTCATTTTGGTCCCTTTCTAAGATAACTATGGCAGAATGTCAATTTTGGTCCCTGAATGTGCAAAACATGGTTTTTGATGCATTTTTGACATGTTTAAGCTCCGTTAATCCCATTTCAAGGCTCTAAAATGAAGTTAAAGTATAGGGAACATGAAAAATGCTCAAAAATATCTCGGATGTCAGTTCGTTTGGTCGTACGGTTGCGTTGTTCGGTTAATTACGATGAAACACGAACGAATGAGAAAAACGATCCAAATTACGCGACGAATGGAATTTTATCATGCCAATCACGAAAATAAAATATTTTAATGATTACATAAATTTTTGGATGTCCAGATGTATTCAGAACGTAAGATATGCGCGAAAATGCAAACTTATGCATTTTTGACGCTTTTAGTCCCTAAATGACCAAAAAGTTTATTTTAGCACACCGAACCCCTCAAAGCCTATTTCTATGCTATGTAAAGGATATTTAGGGTATGTTTAACTTATGGTCATGTTCCAGAATGTTTGTTACAGTACAAATCGGCATACTTTCGCAGTTTGTTGAAATTAGTCCCTGTAAGCGAATAAACTTGATTTCAACACACCAAACCATCCAAAACTTATTTCTAAGTTATGTGGAGGTTATTTAAGGTATGTTAAGATTATTTCACTATTATGGAGTGTTCGTTGCATTAAACTGGTTATATTTACGCATTAGTGTGCGTATAACCTTCCAGAAAGCGATTTAAAGCTTGAAATCGGAATTGAATCAGATTGTAAAATCATCTTAACACAATTACACACAAAATAACACCAAAACACATATAATAACACCAAAGCACATACAATAACACCAAATCACATTGTTTTATTGATAATCAACATTGTTTTACATTATACATCGATTACAGAACACAATTGTCACAGTGTCGCTTGCTGGTCATCATTTCAGCATCATGGCAAAAGCGGATAAGAGACAGCTTCTCGAGGTTCTAATACTTAATAAGAAAGCCATGGCGTGGAAGATTATGGATATCAAAGGCATTAATCCTTCTTTTTGTACTCATAAGATTCTGATGGAAGACGCGTACAAGCCCTGTGCATAGCCTCAGAGGCGGTTGAATCCGAATATGCAAGACGTGGTGAAGAAAGAAGTGATTAACTTGTTAGATGCTGGGTTGATTTATCCTATATCTGATTCTGTATGGGTGAGTCCACTGAAAGTAGTACCCAAGAAAGGTGGTATTACTGTAGTTCCAAATGATAGGAATGAATTTATTCCTACCCGTACCGTCACTGGGTGGAGAGTTTGCATCGACTACCGTAAACTTAACGATGCTACTCGTAAGGATCACTTCCCACTGCCATTCATCGACCAGATGTTGGAACGTCTGTCGGGGAAGTCGTATTACTGTTTATTGGACGAGTTTTTTGGATACTTTCAAATTCCTATTGCTCCTGAGGATCAGGAGAAGACTACCTTTACATGCCCTTTTGGCACATTCGCCTACCGGCGTATGCCTTTCGGGTTGTGTAATGCACCGGCTACCTTCCAGCGATGCATGGTCGCGATTTTTCAAGACATGATCGAGGATTCTATGGAGGAATTAATGGATGCCTTTTCAGTATTTGGAGATTCCTTCGATCAGTGTCTAGAAAATTTGAAGAAAATGTTGAAGAGGTGCGAAGAAACGAATCTTGTCCTAAACTGGGAAAAATGCCACTTCATGGTGAGAGATGTCACACCCCGACCACGTAAAACAACAAAGCGTGGCAGAAACGTTGGGGAGTGTTGTAACAGAATTATCGTTTCACAACCATGGATACAAAAAGTGTTTCGTTTTATTGATAATATCAAACATTAACATTGTTTCAACGTATAACAAACAAGTTTTATATCAACTATTATTGTTTTATGTCACTAAGGCCTCGTCCAGATCCTATGTGACGCATGCATCCTAGAACGTCAATCAAGCAACAACACCTGAAACATATGTAAAAACAAAGTCAGCAAAGAAATGCTAGTGAGTACATAGGTTTTATAAGAGTATCAGAATCACGGCTTCGTTTACATGTTGCAGTACTTATTTAGACTTCAAGAGTCAAATACAAACCTTGTTTTGAAAAGCGTATTGCAACAAAATTAACCAACTCAAACCAAATGGGTTATAGTTTATAAAATCTCATAGCCATGCTTCTTAACCCAAAAAACATTTTTGTTTTAGAAAACCATCTTGTATAACATCTCGTAAAAACTAGTTAATAAAACTCGTATATATTACTTCGAAAACATCGTTGTGTGACATCGTTTCAATATCGTTTACCCAAGTGAACTAAATAATGCCACGGTATGTAATATGTTGAAAACACTTATATATAAGAAGTACCAGCGGCGTATCTACCATGCCTTCACCATATTACACCCGTCCCGTTATCTAAACACTAACCAAAAAACAATCGTTTACCCAAATTGTTTAACATCGTCTCCAAGTCGTTTCCAAATCGTTTCCAAATCGCTTACTCATTTAAATCATCCTTGTTTTAATTGTGAAAACTTATTTATGGTCGTCTCGCTAACAACATTCAAAACTTCGTGTCTCGACTATCTCGCTTCTCGCTTCTCACGTTAACAAACCACCCAAGGATAAGTTAACTAACATCAGATTCAGTCGTTACCCACAACCCCCACACATAACCATCGGTGTAGTAAAGTAACGGGATTTGTCAGATCCTATGGAACCATAACCTAATATTGGTCGGTTCGGCCAAAATTAATGAATGTCATTTGTTATGTAACTACAACCAACAAGTTCGTTCACATTATCGAAATCGTTATTAGTTTAGTATAAATCGTTCTAATCGTTTTTGAAATCATCGTTTAAACCTTGAAAACATTTAGTACAAATGAATCACCCCAAAACAATTGAAAGTAGTAAAATAGGGGAACTATGTACTCATGTGTAGTGCAAGGTATCCTCAATCAATAGTAATTCAACAAACTCGAGTAAACCAGAGAATTCAAACAGCACCTAGTAATCGAATCACTAGTCAAGCAATAGACGCCTAAATCGGAAGATCGGACAGAATGAGGTCTTGTAAACCAAATGAGTGTTGGAACTCATGTGATATGGTTTATCAAGGCCTACATCCTAAATGAAACGTAACCTAAGTGCTTTCAACCCATCGCGACCCATTATGGTAGCTTACGCTACTTTAACGTGTCGTGCGTGCAAAGCACGTTCGAGACGTCTAACAAGTCCTATGACAAGTATTATATGCCAAAACATTTTTAAATAAGTTACATATGCTTAATTACCAATTATGTATGAAAAGGGTATTCTGGTAATTTACCTATGGCATATAATCTACTTATCATACAATTACCTAAACTAGGTGACCATAAGGCATAACCTCGGAAGGTTATTCCCTATGCTACTATGGTCACTAAACATGTTTGGTCGGATCCTAAGATCGACCAAACGGGTCGTGTTCGAAAGTCTAAGCGAGTGTTTAGTCCGCTTGACTTACGACTCTACACAAGCACTAAACTAAAAAGTGACGAGCTAAACATGCTAAGACGTGTTTAGTTAAGTTAGAAAACAGGTTTTGATATCAAAACAAACGGTTTTGATATCCTAGAGTATTTTGGTTACAAAATACGCGTAAATGCGCATTTTGGCCGAAACTTCGACTCGTCACTGAGCCTAGATAACGTGGTAATCAGTAGGTATAGTCACTAGGGACTATAACCATCGTGATTACGCTCACGTTATGAAGTTCAAACGAACTTCGCATTGACCATAAACTGGTCAATGCAGAAAGTCAAATGCAGTTTGACTTTAACGAATGAAAAGAACGAAAGAATACTTACAGAAGGTCCCCGAAAGCTAATCTTGATCCAAATAGCTCAGGTATGAAGCAAAGGCTTCAACTTAGAGCACTTTAGATCAGATTTTTGTGAGGAAGAAGTGAAATGGGATGGGGTATTTATAGTTTTCAGAGAGTCGTTAAGATCGTTCCTCGAAAAAGGTCCTTTGATCTCATCCATACACTTGGGCACATGGTATTACAATACCATTGGAGCCCCTAGTATCAGGAAATACCATTTGCATGTGGGTTTTGAATGTGTAACAACTGTTAATAGCTGTTAAAACAGGTTTTGCTGATCTGGGAGGGCCTCGCGTCACGCCTAGGGGGTAAGGGAGGGCTAGGCGTCATGCCTAGGTGTCCCTGATCAGCAAACAGTTTCCAAAATGACAGTTTCAGTCCCTGTTGTGTTTTAAGACCATTTCTGACATGTTTAAGGCCCGTTAAGCAAAATTTAAGGCCCTAAAATGATTCCTAAACATTGTGGACATGAAACATGCTCAGAAACATGCCGGATGTTGGTTTGTTTGGTCGTATGATCGCGATATCCGCTTAATTACGACGAAATGCGCATAAGCGCGAAAAACGATCCAAATTGCGCGACGAATGGATTTTTCTTATGCCAAACACTAAAATAAAATATTTTAGTGCTTACATAAATTTTTGGATGTCTGGATGTATTCAGAATGTAAGTTATGCGCGAAAATGAAAACTTGTGCACTTTTTTGACGCTTTTAGTCCCTATTGATCAATAAAGTTTATTTTAGCATACCGAACCCCTCAAAGCCTATTTCTAAGCTATGAAAGGATATTTAGGGTATGTTTAACTTATGATCAAGTTCCAGAATGTTCGTTACTATATAAATCGGTATAGTTTCGCAATTTGACACAAATAGTCCCTACAATCGAACAAACTTAATTTCAACACATCAAACCATCCAAAACTTATTTCTAAGTTATGTGGAGGTTATTTAAGGTATGTTAAGCCTATTTCACTATCCCGGAGTGTTTGTTGCATTAAACTGGTTAAATCTACGCATCAGTGCGCGTATAACCTTCCAAAAAGCGATTTAAAGCTTTAAATCGGAATCGAAACGAATTGAAAAATCACCATACACAAATATACACATAGAAAAACAAAAACACATATAATAACACCAAAGCACATTGTTTTATTAATAATCATCATCGTACATCGATTACAGAGTACAGTTGTCACAGTCTCCCCTGCTTTAGGAAATTTCGTCTTGAAATTTTATTTAGAGGAAGTTTATGAAAACAAATGCGGATATTTTGCCTTCATTTGGTCCTTATGTTCCCAAGTAAACTCTGGGCCACGTTTGGACTCCCAACGAACTTTAACCAAATGAATCCGTTTGTTCTTCAACTGTTTGAATGTACGGTCCACTATCTCCACGGGTTTCTTGACAAAGTGCATCATTTCATCGATTCGGATCTCGTCGAGAGGAATGTGAAGATCAGCGTCAGCTAAACACTTTCTCAAATTGGACACGTGAAAATTCGGGTGAACATTTTCAAGCTCTGGAGGTAGTTCTAGTCGATATGCAACCTTTCCAATTCTTTCAACAATCTTAAATGGTCCAACATATCGGGGTGCAAGTTTTCCTTTCTTTCCAAATCTCACCACTCCCTTCCAAGGTGAAACCTTGAGTAGGACACGATCTCCGACTTGAAATTCTACGGGCTTGCGTCGCATATCCGCATAACTCTTTTGACGGTTTCGAGCTGTCACAAGATTATCGCGGATCTTCTTGATTTTGTCTGTTGTTTCCAGAACGAGCTCAGGTCCAGTAAGCTGAGCTTCACCGGTCTCGTTCCAACAGACAGGTGAACGACATTTTCAACCGTAGAGAGCTTCGAATGGCGCCATATTAATGCTAGTATGATAACTATTGTTGTAAGAGAACTCGATCAGTGGCAGATGAGAATCCCAATTACCACCATAGTCTATCACGCAAGCTCTAAGCATATCCTCCAAAGTTTGAATCGTTCTCTCAGACTGACCATCTGTTTGGGGATGATAAGCAGTGCTTAGATTCAGTTGGGTTCCCAAAGCAGATTGCATGGCCTTCTAGAAATGAGATGAAAATCGAGGGTCACAATCAGAGATGATATCCAAGGGAACACCATGTCGTGATACAATCTCATCAACATAAATTTTGCAAGTTTATCAGCAGATAGGTCCTCGCGAATCGGAATGAAATGAGCTGATTTCGTTAATCGATCGATAACAACCCAAATGGCATCATGACCTTTAGACGTACGCGGTAACTTAGTGATGAGATCCATTGGAATGTTATCCCACTTCCAAACCTGTATCTCTGGTTGTACAAGCAAGCCAGAAGGTCGTTGATGTTTGGCCTTGACTTTGAGACAAGTTAGGCATTTCAATACATACAAGGCAACATCCTTCTTCATACCAGGCCACCAGCACTGAGTACGAAGATCCTTGTACATTTTATCAGCACCAGGATGGATAGAATATCGAGACTTATGAGATTTGTCCATTACCATGGTGCGAAGATCGTCTTGTTTCGGAATCCACAATCGATCATTAAAATAGATCAAACCATCGTCTTTCGCTTCGAGCTTAAGCTTAAGTTGACGTGGTAATTCATTACCTATCAAATTTTGTGAAACACAAAATTGCTGAGCTTGAAGAACACGAGTTTGAAGATCAGATAGCGTTTGAACAGAATGAAGCTTGACACGCTCTTTTCAACTAAGCGCATCGGCTACGACATTCGCCTTACCAGGATGGTAACGAATCTCGCAATCGTAATAGCTCAAGAGTTCAACCCAACGTCGTTGCCTTATATTCAGCTCTTTCTGATTAAGAATAGTTGGAGACTTTTGTGGTCTGTGAAAACCACACACTTCGTTCCATAGAGGTAGTGTCTCCAGATTTTAAGTGCGAAAACCATAGCTCCTAACTCAAGATCATGAGTCGTATAGTTCTTCTCGTGAACTTTCAATTGTCTGGATGCATATGCTATAACTTTACCTCGTTGCATAAGGACGCAACCAAGGCCTAAGTTGGACGCATCGCAATAGACAACGAAATCATCGCTTCCCTCGGGCAGAGATAGAACAGGAGCATTACATAACTTCTGCTTCAGCGGGACCCCACTCAAAAGGCTTATTCTTCTGAGTCAATGCAGTGAGTAGAACCGCAATCTTCGAGAAATTTGAAATGAATCGACGATAATAACCAGCGAGACCAAGAAAAGATCGAATCTCTGTAGGCGTCGTCGGTGTATTCCAGTCCTTAATAGCAGCAAGACAAAATTGCAGAAAACAACCTTTATGTATACCCCAAACTGCACTTCATACCTTTCACTATGAAATCCGCCAAAACCAACCTTTACGTTCATGTTTTGCTACAAGTTCAACCTTTATCACTAACACCATTAGATTTCTTGGTTAAGTTACCTCACATGCTTTGCATGTGAGGGTATTAATGTCTTTTCACCCATCTTTTTAATTAATAATTCTTTTTAACTTATATAAATTCTTTCTTCCCACTTTACAGCAGCAGCAACACAACTTGATTCACCATTTCACCAAACGGCCGTTTCACAGCTGGGTTTCATCAAACGGCCGTTTTTCACAGCCGGGTTTCATCAAGCTGGAAGTTTCACCAAACGGCCGTTTCACAGCCGAGTTTCATCAAGCTGGAGAAAACGCTTATGTGTTTGCAGTGTGGTTCACGACATCCGGAGCTCGAACGGCTCGCACTGTGGTTCACGACATCCGGAGCTAGACTCTTACGGACGATTTAACTCAACAGACGGGTTCAGCTTCGTATCTAAGACTTTATAGTTTAATTAGAGGAATGAAATGGGAAGTTCAATGGGAAGTTTAAGACTACCTCTGTAAATAAACAGACATTTAGTTAAAAACAACCCTCAAATCTTTTTAAAATAATGATGGTGGTAAATTTATGTTAATGCCTTGTGGAAGCTAGGTTTGTTTGTAGTAGCTCAATTATTAAACGGAGCTGTAAATAAATGGAATTTGAACCAAGTTCACCAGAGCTTGAACCCACCGCTGTAAATAAACAGATATAAAACCCAGTTCACCGGAGTTTGAACCCATCGGAGTTTGATCAGGTTGATCGGGTCACCACCACGAAAAACCACACCACCACCACACCCTACAACCAACCACCTCCGGTCACCTCACAACCACCGTAAACCCCAAATATTCACCATCAACTTCCACCCCGTCACAGCGTCACCACCACGAAAGAACACACTCGACAACCGCCTTCTCCATCCATCACCTTAACCACCTTCTCTATCCATTCTTAACGACCGTAAGGTAGTGAGGTCAGGATGAAGATGAAGGGTAAAAGGTTGATATGGGTTTTGTGGTGGGTTACTGGAGATGAAGATAAGACTCATGGTGGGTTTTGTGGGTTTTTTTTAAATATATGGTGGGTTTTGTGGGGTTTTTTTTAAATATACACACCAGATCTCGTGCAGAGTTTGTTAAATTTGTGTATGTGTTTTTATATATATTTTTAGGTGTGTGTATGTGCATAGATTAAAAGAAAATCAAAGAATATTTGACTTGTGTTGTTTGACTGATGAAACAAAAAATAGAAAAGAAAATAAGGAGTTAAAAAGACTAAAATACCCTCACATGCAAAGCATGTGAGGTAAGTTAACTGACTTTTTTGACTAGGTTTGGTGTAAAGGTTGTGATGTGTAACAAAACATGAACGTAAAGGTTGGTTTTGGCGGATTTCATAGTGAAAGGTATGAAGTGCAGTTTGGGGTATACATAAAGGTTGTTTTCTGCAATTTTGTCTAGCAGCAATCTTGGATGGATCCACATGAATACCCTGCTCATTGACTATATGACCCAAGAATTGAACTTCTTTAAGCCAAAATTCACACTTGGAGAATTTAGCAAAAAGTTGTTCCTTCTACAGTAGTTCCAATGTTAAGCGAAGGTGTTGCTCGTGCTCGGCCCGAGACTTTGAATAAATGAGAATATCGTCGATGAACACAATAATGAACTTGTCCAAATAAGGTTTGCAGACTCTATTTATTAAGTCCATAAAGATAGCTGGAGCATTCGTCAAACCAAAAGGCATGACAGTGAACTCGTAATGCCCTTATCTTGTGCGGAAAGCAGTTTTGGGAATATCTTCTTCGAGAACACGAAGTTGATGATGCCCAGAACGCAGATCGATCTTGGAAAAGCATGAAGCACCCTGCAGCTGGTCAAAGAGATCATCAATTCGAGGTAGGGGATATCGATTCTTGATAGTGAGCTTATTAAGCTCACGATAATCGATACACATTCGAAAAGATCCATCTTTCTTTTTCACGAAGAGGACAGGAGCTCCCCAAGGTGAAAAGCTCGGTCTAATGAATCCTTTATTAGATAACTCTTGAAGATGTTTCAATAACTCTTGCATCTCCGACGGTGCAAGGCGATAAGGTGCTTTTACAATCGGGTTGGCATTGGGTACAAGGTCAATATGAAACTCGACTTGACGAACTGGAGGCAAACCAGGCAGTTCATCAGGAAACACCTCTAGATAATCCTGAACAATCGGAATATCCTGAATACTCTTGCTCTTGTCTTTCTCCTCGGTGACATGTGCCAGAAAGGCAACATATCCTTTTTGCAAATAACTTTGGGCCTTTGTACACGACATAAGCTTCAAACCATCTGGTGGTTTTTCGCCACGAACTTCCAGAACATCTCCACAAGATAAAGGAATACGAACAATCTTATCAAAACAAACCACCTCAGCGTGGTGTTTGGTTAACCAATCCATTCCAACGATAATATCGAAGCTCCCAAGTTGCATCGGTGTGAGGTCAATTGGAAAAAGATGGTTATCAAGGTTCAACTGATAATCACGAATAACAAATTCGAGAACAAGAGGTTTACCAGTGGCAACTTCAACAGATAAGGGTTTCCTCAGTTTAGTTCTAGGTATCGCAAGCAAAGGCTCAAATGACAATGAAACAAAACTTCTATCGGCATCAGAATTAAAAAGAATAGATGCAGGTCGATTCTTAACAAGAAACGTACCGTTAACCACTTCTTTGTCGGCCTTCGCTTCGTTTGCATTTAAATTGTACGCTCGCCCACGAGCGAGATTCACATTGACGTTGACGTTCGCATTCGGGTTCGCGTTAGCATTCTCGTTTTCATTCACCAGTCTTGGACAGTTGTTGCGGAAGTGACCATACTCTCCACAATTAAAACATGAACCCGGTGGGAACCTCGCAGCATTCCCCTGACCTGAAGCTGGAACCTGAGCAATCTGATTATGTCCCAAATGACAAACATTTGCCAAATGCCCAAGCTTACCACACGTCGTACATTGCTTGCAAGCTTGTTGTGCAATGTGATGACCGTTGCAACGAGCACAATGAGGTGCGGTACCAGCATACACTTTCTTTGCAGGTGGTTGAGCCGGTGGGTTCTGCGGGTTCTGAGCAGTCTGTGCTGTAACAGCAAAATTCTGGGCACCCTTTCGCTTCCTCGATTTCTTCGATGACTCACCTTCCTTACCCTTACCCTTTTTCTTGTACTTCCCAGAATCAGTCGCCTTCTTTTTATCACCCTTGCGGGTGAGTTTACCCGTCCTGACTTGAGTCTCAGTCAGGGTAGCAGACAACTCGATTGCTTGACAAAGGGTAGTAGGATTAACACCGGTCACAATCTCCAAAATAGAATCGGGTAGACTATCGATATATCTCTCGATTGCTTTCTCCAGAGGGGTAACCATGGTGGGGCACATTAGACTAAGTTCCTCGAAACGATCCGTGTATGCACGGTGTTCAGCCCCATCTTGCTTTAAATCGTCAAACTCTCGCTCTAAAGCCCGAATTTCATGACGGGGACAAAACTCCTTCATCATGAGAGCCCGAAGCTCTTCCCATGTTTGTGCCAACGCCACTTCGGCACCCCTGTCGCGCATAATACCATTCCACCAAGTAAGCACTCACTTCTCGAACACGCTCGAAGCAAATTCAACCTTACGCGCATTCGGACACTGCAAATGTCTGAATGTGCTCTCGATACTCTCAAACCACTGCAGGAGCGCAGTTGCTCCTTACGACCCTGAAAACTTAAGTGACTTCGCAGAATTGAAATTCTTGAAATTACACTGTGCATTATTGTTGTTGTTATTATTGGTGTTGTTGTATATCTCGTGGACTTGGGTCACAACACTGGGAAGCACAGCAGCCACTTGCTGAGAGACCAGGGCTGCGATTTCTTCAATAGTAAAAGATTGTGCTTCATGTCGAGGAGGCATTGTCTAATCAAGGAAATAAGAGAGTCGAGTGAGGTTGAAAATTAAGAAAAACAAAAGAGGTATCGACAAAACACAAGAGAGGCGATCATTCATTCGTTACCTTGAACAAACAAACGACACGTAGTGACTAATCAAAGTAAATAGGTCAAAAATAATATATCGCGAAGACATGCTCGCCTATAAGTGAACACTCACCCCAAGAGTTACCAGGTAAGAGTGACTGGTCCGATTATGTGGATTTGTACGAACACTCTAGCCTTAGACAGAAAACTCAGAGTACAGGCACTCACCCTTCCAGTTTGCACGTGTTCACATTATTTTGACCCAAACTTTGATGAGATTTTGAAAATTTAGAGGGTTCAAAACCTTACAACAGAGGGTTCAAAACCTAGTAATCAATCATCCCAAAACAGATGATTAGTTTTCAAAGCGGATTCAAAAATTGTGTTCTCGTTGTGGTTATCACCTAAGGATAGGTGACGGTTTTGTTTTAAAAATCTAAACGCAAATAAACTTGCGTTGGGGTCCTAGAAGTTATAGTCTAGGTCAAAACATTACTAATAACCTAATTCCCTATAACCATTGGCTCTGATCCCAACTCTTCTGTCACACCCCAACCACGTAAAACAACAAAGCGTGGTGGAAACATCGGGGAGTGTTGTAACAGAATTATCGTTTCATAACCATGGATACAAAAAGTGTTTCGTTTTATTGATAATATCAAACATTAACATTGTTTCAACATATAACAAACAGGTTTTATATCGACTATTATTGTTTTATGTCACTAAGGCCTCATCCAGATCCTATGTGACGCATGCATCCTAGAACGTCAATCAAGCAACACCTGAAACATATGTAAAAACAAAGTCAACAAAGAAATGCTGGCGAGTACATAGGTTTTATAAGAGTATCAGAATCACAGCTTCGTTTACATGTTGCAGTACTTATTTAGACTTCAAGAGTCAAATGCAAACCTTGTTTTGAAAAGCGTATTGCTACAAAATTAACCAACTCAAACCAAATGGGTTATAGTTTATAAAATCTCGTAGCCATGCTTCTTAACCAAAAAACATTTTTGTTTTAGAAAACCATCTTGTAGAACATCTCGTAAAAACTAGTTAATAAAACTCGTATATATTACTTCGAAAACATCGTTGTGTGACATCGTTTCAATATCGTTTACCCAAGTGAACTAAATAATGCCACGGTATGTAATATGTTGAAAACACTTATATATAAGAAGTACCAGCGGCGTATCTACCATGCCTTCACCATGTTACACCCGTCCCGTTATCTAAACACTAACCAAAAAACAATCGTTTACCCAAATTGTTTAACATCGTCTCCAAGTCGTTTCCAAATCGTTTCCAAATCGCTTACTCATTTAAATCATCCTTGTTTTAATTGTGAAAACTTATTTATGGTCGTCTCGCTAACAAAATTCAATCCTTCGTGACTCGACTATCTCGCTTCACGCTTCTCACGTTAACAAACCACCCAAGGATAAGTTAACTAACATCAGATTCAGTCGTTACCCACAACCCCCACACATAACCATGGGTGTAGTAAAGTAACGGGATTTGTCAGATCCTATGGTACCATAACCTAATACTGGTCGGTTCGGCCAAAATTAATGAATGTCATTTGTTATGTAACTACAACCAACAAGTTCGTTCACATTATCAAAATCGTTATTAGTTTAGTATAAATCGTTCTAATTGTTTTTGAAATCATCGTTTAAACCTTGAAAACATTTAGTACATATGAATCACCCCAAAACAATTGAAAGTAGTAAAATAGGGGAACTATGTACTCACGTGTAGTGCAAGGTATCCTCAATCAATAGTACTTCAACAAACTCGAGTAAACCAGAGAATTCAAGCAGCACCTAGTAATCGAATCACTAGTCAAGCAATAGACGCCTAAATCGGAAGATCGAACAGAATGAGGTCTTGTAAACCAAATGAGTGTTGGAACTCATGTGATATGGTTTATCAAGGCCTACATCCTAAATGAAACCTAACCTAAGTGCTTTCGACCCATCACGACCCATTAAGGTAGCTTACGCTATTTTAACGTGTCGTGCGCGCAAAGCGCGTTCGAGACGTCTAACTAGTCCTATGACAAGTATTATATGCCAAAACATGTTTGAATAAGTTACATATGCTTAATTACCAGTTATGTATGAAAAGGGTATTCTAGTAATTTACCTATGGCATATAATCTACTTATCATACAATTACCTAAACTAGGTGACCATAAGGCATAACCTCGGAAGGTTATTCCCTAAGCTACTATGGTCACTAAACATGTTTGGTCGGATCCTAAGATCGACCAAACGGGTCGTGTTCGAAAGTCTAAGCGGGTGTTTAGTCCGCTTGACTTACGACTCTACACAAGCACTAAACTAAAAAGTGACGAGCTAAACATGCTAAGACATGTTTAGTTAAGTTAGAAAACAGGTTTTGATATCAAAACAAACGGTTTTGATATCCTAGAGTAGTTTGGTTAAAAAATACGCGTAAATGCGCATTTTGGCCGAAACTTCGACTCGTCACTGAGCCTAGATAATGTGGTAATCAGTAGGTATAGTCACTAGGGACTATAACCATCGTGATTACGCTCACGTTATGAAGTTCAAATGAACTTCGCGTTAACCATAAACTGGTCAATGCAGAAAGTCAAACGCAGTTTGACTTTAACGAATGAAAAGAACGAAAGAATACTTACAGAAGGTCCCCGCAACCTAATCTTGATCCAAATAGCTCAGGTATGAAGCAAAGGCTTCAACTTAGAGCACTTTAGATCAGATTTTTGTGAGGAAGAAGTGAAATGGGATAGGGTATTTATAGTTTTCAAAGAGTCGTTAAGATCGTTCCTCGAAAACCGTGCTTTGATCTCATCCATACACTTGGGCACATGGTATTACAATACCATTGGAGCCCCTAGTATCAGGAAATACCATTTGCATGTGGGTTTTGAATGTGTAAAAGCTGTTAAAATAGGTTTTGCTGATCTGGGAGGGCCTCACGTCACGCCTAGGGGGTAAGGGAGGGCTAGGCGTCACGCCTAGGTGTCCCTGATCAGCAAACAGTTTCCAAAATGACAGTTTCAGTCCCTGTTGTGTTTTAAGACCATTTCTGACATGTTTAAGGCCCGTTAAGCAAACTTTAAGGCCCTAAACTAATGCCTAAACATTGTGGACATGAAACATGCTCTGAAACATGCCGGATGTTGGTTCGTTTGGTCGTATGATCGCGATATCCGCTTAATTACGACGAAATACGCATAAGCGCGAAAAACGATCAAAATTGCGCGACAAATAGATTTTTCTTTTGCCAAACACTAAAAGAAAATGTTTTAGTGCTTACATAAATTTTTGGATGTCTGGATGTATTCAGAATGTAAGTTATGCCCGAAAATGCAAACTTGTGCACTTTTTGACGCTTTTAGTCCCTATTGATCAATAAAGTTTATTTTAGCATACCGAACCCCTCAAAGCCTATTTCTAAGCTATGTAAAGGATATTTAGGGTATGTTTAACTTATGATCAAGTTCCAGAATGTTCGTTACTATATAAATCGGTATAGTTTCGCAATTTAACACAAATAGTACCTGCGATCGAACAAACTTGATTTCAACACATCAAACCATCCAAAACTTATTTCTAAATTATGTGGAGGTTATTTAAGGTATGTTAAGCCTATTTCACTATCCTGGAGTGTTTGTTGCATTAAACTGGTTATATCTACGCATCAGTGCGCGTATAACCTTCCAGAAAGCGATTTAAAGCTTTAAATCGGAATCGATTCGAATTGAAAAATCACCATACACAAATATACACATAGAAACACCAAAACGCATATAATAACACCAAAGCACATTGTTTTATTAATAATCATCATCGTACATCGATTACAGAGTACAGTTGTCACAAGAGATGGCATAGTTCTGGGACATAAGATTTCGCAAGCTGGTATGGAGGTCAATCCAGCTAAAGTTGACATAATTTCACGACTTCCACCTCCCACCTCTGTGAGAGCGATACGGATATTTCTCGGTCATGCGGGATTCTACAGGCGATTCATCAAGGATTTTTCAAAAATCGCCAGTGTCACACCCCCAAAATCCACCATGCGGAGTATCACCGCTTGGAGGCGTGACATGACCAGGATCGAGCCACCAATCATATTGAACAATTCAATTAAGTAAATAAAACCAAACATAATACGATTGGTGACCAAAGCTAGTTAACCTTGTTTGGTTTAAACAGCGGAAGCATAACCGTGAGTTCAAAACATAAGTTCACAGTTCATAAGTTTAAAGTCTCAAACATAAGTTCCATAGGTTTATAAAGTTCAATTATTAAGTATGGGATATAACGACCCATGTTCCACAACGACTCCTTCCCCGTGCAAGCTCCAAGCATTTAGCGACCTGTAAGGCATGTAACAACTAGTCAACAACAAAGTTGAGTGAGTTCACGTTTGGTTGTTTAGTTAATGAGTTCGTATCAGGAATCGGAAGTTCGTTTCATAACCAAGTATTACCCATTATTCTTGATTCCCAAACCTTTACGATATTTAGTGGGGGCTTCCCATTATGTATGCTACTAGACTAGGCGTATCCATAAGAGTCCTTCCCAATCCGAGGACGGTGTTAAGTATGAGTGTACGTAGGTTTTACGTACGTGCCCTTCTCATCCGAGGACAGTAGTGAGTGTGAGTGTACGTAGGTTTTACGTACGTGCCCTTCTCATCTGAGGACAGTAGTGAGTGTACGTAGGTTTTACGTACGTGCCCTTCTCAATCCGAGGACAGTAGTAGGTAGTCTAGTAGTGTTGGTAATATAAATAGAGTGATAGTACGAGTAGTTATTCAATCCCATTCCCAACCACCGGGAATCCCATGCCTTAGTAAGGGTGTGAACTCACCTCGGTTTGCTCGGTTAGATTCTCAATATAGCTAACAGTCAAGGTCGGTCAATCACGTCCTAGTATGATTTACCAGTTAGTCATTTAGTGGCTTTCCAATAGAACACAAAGTTCCTACACGTATCTATCACATAACATGCATCACTGTAACGGTTTATGCCCATCTAAGTTTCCCGTCCATTCCCCACTCAAATTCAAACATACGATAATGCACATAACATATATAACATGTTAAATCATTCACAGATAGCATACTCGACATTTAGACATGCAAGTCACAACTTATGTCAATTCGGCATTAATACTCAAAACCGGCTGTTTTCGGACATTTAAATAAAATAGTTAGATTATTCCAAAAATTCCCAAATTTTTATAGAATGTCATAAACATTCCATATTTTATTGTGTAAAATAATCGGGGTCCAGTTCATTACCCAAATTTTATAAAAATTCATATTCGGGACTGAACTCAGATTTATGTATTTCTGACCTCAGTCGACGAAACAATTTATTAAAAATTCATCGTAAGTCCGATTTGCGAAATTCCAGTGGGGTATTTACAAATACTTCAGTTTTCATCTACAGTAAAATTTTCATGGTCCGATTGATCACAAAACTCAGGTTATGACTGAAAGTACGACACCCATTTATTGCTGTCAAAATTCAGCTTAAGTTGCTGTTACAAATTAATACTTTAAAAATAGTAAACGGAGTTCAAAAATTACGATTCCGGTGCCATTAGAACCGTATTTCATAATAACATATTTTAGATTCAAAATATCGATTTTTCGTTGAGGTTAAGACCTGTTTACAGCCAACAGAAGTGGGCTGTAAAAGTTGGACAGATTCTGATTCTTTGTGTTTAACCTTCTAAATCGTGTTCGATTGATTCCGTTTACAAGTTTAGTGACCACAACAACATCACATATTAATATTAATTAGCAAAACATCAGATAATCAACAAGAATCATAACAACACAAGATCTACATGATTTACACACATATCTTCTCTTTATCCACCCTTTACCCTTTATGTTCAAGACTTAATTCGTGTTCTTTAGTGTTTCTTATGTTTTAACCATTTAATCAACTATTAACCACCAAATACATGAACAAGATGAAGATTTAAGAAACTTACTACTAGCACAAGGCTAGGGGAGTTCAAGTGTGGAAAAGTGGTGGTTAAAAGAAAATGAGAGTGGTCCTTCAAGTTCCGTGAGCACCGGGCCTCGTTGATGATCTTATTACACCTTAATGTACACTTGAATTGGATGAGATTGAAACAAAAGAAATATGATGGTGGGACTAGTATTCGGCCGTGAGTTTGGGTGAATGGGAAAAGAAGTTGTGAAGTGGTGATAAATGTTGGAAATGATGATGGTTATTATAAACTCAACCTCCAATACCTAATGGTTATAGTGTTAGTGGAAGTACAAGCATATCCCATAAATATCTTAACAATTCCAAGGAAAATCACTTTGAGATTTTGTGAAGATTCAACCGAATCTTGATTAGGGGGGGGGGGTAGGTCTAGTTGGGTTTGAATGATGTAGTTAGTAGCTAGTTAGATTAGTTAGGTGATGAAATTAGTTACTAGTGTGTTATGTGTTATAACGGGTGTTAGGGTGTTCGGGGACCCTAACTAGCTCAGTAATGTGAAAACAATGTCATAGACAATATTTTTATGTTCCGGGTAGAGTCCGGTTGTTCGGTTGGATATTAATCCGTTAAAGTGCTAAATTAATTCGTAAGGCGTCCTATTTATATATTTTGTAACGTTTTTACTTTCTAACACTTAGGAAAATATAACGGACTATTTAGTGACCTTTCTGTACACTATTAGTATATTAACAAATACGTGTAAGCATAACACAGATATCAGAAAGCAGTTAAGTGATTCCACACAGTCGTCAAGCACATTAATTATTATTAATAAACTGTACGGAATACATGTAAATTTGAGAGTTGTCACATTCTCCCCCTGTTAAGAGAATTTCGTCCCGAAATTTAGTGCGTGGTTACTGAGGAAGTTAGTTAAGTTGCGTGGTTTTCCTGATTTTCCTGGGGTGTCACATCATCCCCCCGTTGATTTGGAATTTCGTCCCGAAATTCTGCGGTAGCTTCAGCCTCAGTAGTGGTTGCGTTTTTCTTAAACAGTTGGGGATACTTGAGTTTCATTTGGTCTTCTCGTTCCCATGTATACTCTGGGCCACGACGAGCATTCCAACGAACTCGAACGAGAGGTATTCTTGTGTGCTTGAGAATCTTAACATCTCGATCAGTAATCTCTACTGGTTCCTCGACGAATCGCAGCTGGTCGTCGATTGTGAGTTCCTTGAGAGGAACTATGAAGGGCTCATCTGACAGACACTTATTCAGATTTGATACGTGGAATACGTTGTGAACTCCGCTGAGTTCTTCAGGTAGATCCAACCTGTAGGCGACTTGGCCAATTTTCTCAATGACTTTGAACGGTCCGACATAACGCGGATTGAGTTTGCCTCGTTTGCCAAAGCGGACTACACCTTTCCAAGGTGAGACTTTGAGTAGCACTCGATCCCCAACCTGGAGCTCGAGTGGTTTTCTTCCCTCATCAGCATAGCGTTTCTGACGGTCACGAGCTACCGCCATTCGCTGTCGTATCTGAGCAATTTTCTCGGTGGTATCTACCACGTGTTCTGGGCCAGTGATTTGGCTGTCACCAACTTCTGCCCAACAGAGAGGCGATCGGCATTTGCGTCCGTACAATGCCTCAAACGGAGCGGCTTGGATGCTGGTGTGGTAGCTGTTGTTATATGAGAACTCCACTAGCGGGAGGTGCTTCTCCCAGCCATTGCCGAAGTCGATTACGCATGCCCTAAGCATGTCTTCCATGGTTTGGATGGTGCGTTCCGATTGCCCATCCGACTGTGGGTGATAAGCGGTGCTCATATCTAAACGTGAGCCAAAGGACTTGTGCATTGCTTGCCACAGTTCAGAAGTAAAACGCGCGTCACGATAAGATATAATAGAGATTGGCACCCCGTGCCTTGACACTACTTCCTTTAGATAAATGTCTGCAAGAGTAGAAAACTTATCCGTTTCTTTGATGGCCAGAAAATGTGCAGACTTGGTCAGTCGATCTACGATCACCCAAATGGTATCGTTTCCGCGTTGAGATCTGGGCAGGCCAGTAACAAAATCCATGGAGATTTGCTCCCATTTCCATTTCGGGATCTCCGGCTGTTGAAGTAGGCCTGATGGTTTCTGATATTCAGACTTGACTCTCGCACAAGTCAAGCACTTACTGACGTAGGTTGCTATGTGGGCTTTCATGCCAGGCCACCAATACGTAGTCTTGAGGTCGTGGTGCATTTTATCCGAACCAGGATGTACCGAATAACGAGACTTGTGCGCTTCGTCCATCACAAGCTCGCGTAAGTTTCCATAAAATGGAACCCAGATGCGTCCGTTTACATAGTAAGCGCCGTCTTCCTTTTGTTCTAGCCGCTGCCTCGATCCTCGTAGGGACTCAGCCCTGATGTTCTCTGCTTTGAATGCTTTGACCTGGGCATCTCGAATCTGAGCAGGAAGGTTAGACTGGATGGTAAGCTGTAATGCTCGTACACGCTTAGGTAAAGTATCCTTTCGACTGAGGGCGTCAGCCACAACATTGGCTTTGCCCGGATGATACTTGATAGCGCATTCGTAATCATTCAAGAGTTCGACCCATCGGCGTTGTCGCATGTTTAACTCTTTTTGCTTGAAGATATGTTCGAGACTCCTGTGGTCGGTGTAAATGGTGCACTTTGTACCGTACAGGTAATGTCTCCATATCTTAAGTGCGAATACAACTGCTCCCAGCTCCAGATCGTGAGTTGTGTAGTTTCTTTCGTGAACTTTAAGTTGGCGCGATGCGTAGGCAATGACCTTGTCACGTTGCATCAATACGCAACCAAGTCCTTGGATGGAAGCGTCGCAATAAACCACGAAATCATCGGTGCCTTCTGGCAATGAGAGGATAGGCGCGCTACAAAGTCTATCCTTTAGATGTTGAAACGCGGACTCCTGTGCATCACCCCAACGATAGATGATGCCCTTCTGAGTCAGTGAAGTGAGAGGTTGCGCAATCTTGGAGAAATCTTTTATAAACCTTCTGTAATATCCGGCCAAACCCAAGAATTGGCGGATTTCTGTTGGTGTGCGGGGTGCAGGCCAGTTCTTGATCGATTCAACCTTAGATGGATCCACATGAATTCCATCCTTGTTTACTACGTGGCCTAGAAAGTGGACTTCGCGAAGCCAGAAATCACATTTCGAAAACTTGGCATACAACCGTTCTTTTCGAAGAAGTTCCAGCATAAGTCGTAGATGCTGCTCGTGTTCCTCCTGACTCTTAGAATAGATCAGGATATCGTCAATGAACACAATAACGAACTTATCCAGGTAAGGCTTGCACACTCGGTTCATGAGATCCATGAAGACCGCTGGTGCATTCGTCAGCCCGAATGGCATAACCAGAAACTCGTAATGGCCGTAACGAGTTCTGAATGCTGTTTTGGAGACGTCCTCATCTCGGACTCTCAGCTGATGGTATCCCGATCTCAAATCAATCTTGGAGTAATAGCTCGACCCTTGCAACTGGTCAAACAAGTCGTCAATACGTGGAAGAGGATAACGATTCTTCACAGTTACCTTGTTAAGTTCGCGATAGTCAATACACATCCTGAAGGTACCGTCTTTCTTTTTCACGAACAAGACTGGAGCTCCCCAGGGTGAAGAGCTCGGACGTATAAAACCCTTTTCCAAGAGTTCTTGTAGTTGTGTGGACAGTTCTTCGAGTTCTGATGGGGCTAGACGATATGGTGCTCGAGCTACTGGCGCTGCTCCAGGAGCTAGCTCGATTTGAAACTCAACTTGGCGATGAGGAGGAAGACCAGGTAATTCCTCAGGAAATACCTCGGGAAATTCGCGCACAATAGGGATGTCTTCAATTCTCTTCTCTTCCGTGGATGTGTCAGTAACGAGTGCTAAAATGGCAGTGTGGCCCTTTCGCAAACATTTCTGGGCCTTAAGGAAAGAGATGATGCCTTCGACAGCACCACTCTTGTCGCCACGAATCACGAGGGGTTCTTTATCAGAACGAGGAATGCGGATGATTTTCTCCTTGCAAACAATCTCCGCTTGATGAAGAGATAACCAATCCATCCCAATAACGACGTCGAAACTACCAAGTGTGATAGGAACAAGATCGATAGGGAAAGTCTGACCAGCTAAGACGAGGTTACAACCTTTAACTATGTGTGTGGCTTCAAGACTTTTACCGTTAGCTAGTTCTACCGTGTGTTTGGTGTTCAGGAGTGTTGGGGTGCGCTTAAGAATTTGGCTAACTTTCACGGACACATAACTAGTATCGGCACCCGAATCGAATAAAACAGTAACGAAGAAGTCGTCAAGAAGAAACTTACCCATCACAACGTTGGGATCGTTCCTTGCTTCTCCTTGACCAATCACGAACACACGACCCCTGGCACCGTTGCCATCATTGTTTCCTCCATTGTTGCCCCCATTATTGTTCCCGTTTCCTTGGTTGTGATTCTGATTCTGATTTAACTACGGGCAGTGTCTCTTGAAGTGATCTTCAGCACCACACTGAAAGCATCCCTTGTTGCCCTGTTGCTGTTGCTGATTCTGCGGTGCTTGCTGTTGCTGCTGACGATTCTGATTCGTAGGCCGTGGGCTCCTGCAATCCTTGGCTTCATGACCCATCTTGAGACACCTCTGACAGTGTCCCTTGTTGCACTGACCAATGTGGTGTCTGTTGCATTTGTTGCACTTTGGGTGGTTTCCTCGATATCCACCCTGCCCTTGACTACCAGAAAAGTGCTGGCCAGGGCTCCTATGGTCCTCAGTCCTTCGTTGCTGAGACTGAGACTGAACAGAGGTAGAGCCTTTGCCGGAATTCCCATCCCATTTTCGTTTGTTGTCGGTAGGTGCATCAGAAGTAGCAGCACCAATACGCTTGGGTAGTCTGTTTTGTTCCACTGCCTGGTCGGTGAGACGATGAGCCAATTTGACGACTTGCTGGATGGTACCCAAGTTGGCTGAAGTCACATGACTTTGAATCTCTGGTACAAGGCCCTTGAGATAGACCTCAATTCGTTTGAAGGGAGGGTTCACCATGGTTGGACACAAGATGGCCAGCTCGTTTGACTTCTTAGTATACGCCTCGATCTCAGATCCCGTCATCTTCAGATTGTAAAATTCCACCTCTAGCTTATGGATGTCATCCCGACTACAGTACTCCTCCTTGATCAGCTCTTTGAAACCATTCCAGGATGTGGCATTAGCAACTGCCAGTCCTAGTAGTTGAACTTGTGCCTTCCACCAGGTTAACGCAGCTCCTTCAAGTGTTCCGGTAGCATATTTCACCCTACGGTCTTCGGGGCATTCGCACATCTCGAAAACTGTCTCAAGCTTTTCAAACCAGTGAAGAAGGCCCACTGCTCCTTCGGTGCCACTGAAAGTGGTAGGTCGACAGTCCATGAACGTCTTGAACGTGCACACAGGAGGTTGAGCATGTTGACCTCCTGCAGGGTTAGCTGCGAGTGCCTCCGCAACTCGTTCGTTGATCAAAGCCGTCAACTGGGCTTGAGTGAGGTTGATACGTCCTTCGCGTCCGCTCATGATCTTCATAATGAAGCAACGTAAGTGAGGAAAGTGTCGCGAAAGTGTGTAAGTGTGGGACGACATTAGAGAGTATGCACACGAGGTTCAAATAGCAATTATCACGTTATCTAATGCACAGTGAGAACTATCTAACCGACAATATAACATAATCATACCACTTATGGTGTCGAGTCTTGCACGTGGAGCGAAGCGTCGTTGTGGATCGTTGAGCACTGTACAGGTTATAGTCTGGTTTTAATAAAAACTTTTTCCCTTATTAAAAACCAAGTTCACTATAACCAATGGCTCTGATACCAATCTGTCACACCCCCAAAATCCACCATGCGGAGTATCACCGCTTGGAGGCGTGACATGACCAGGATCGAGCCACCAATCATATTGAACAATTCAATTAAGTAAATAAAACCAAACATAATACGATTGGTGACCAAAGCTAGTTAACCTTGTTTGGTTTAAATAGCGGAAGCATAACCGTGAGTTCAAAACATAAGTTCACAGTTCATAAGTTTAAAGTCTCAAACATAAGTTCCATAGGTTTATAAAGTTCAATTATTAAGTATGGGATATAACGACCCATGTTCCACAACGACTCCTTCCCCGTGCAAGCTCCAAGCATTTAGCGACCTGTAAGGCATGTAACAACTAGTCAACAACAAAGTTGAGTGAGTTCACGTTTGGTTGTTTAGTTAATGAGTTCGTATCAGGAATCGGAAGTTCGTTTCATAACCAAGTATTACCCATTATTCTTGATTCCCAAACCTTTACGATATTTAGTGGGGGCTTCCCATTATGTATGCTACTAGACTAGGCGTATCCATAAGAGTCCTTCCCAATCCGAGGACGGTGTTAAGTATGAGTGTACGTAGGTTTTACGTACGTGCCCTTCTCATCCGAGGACAGTAGTGAGTGTGAGTGTACGTAGGTTTTACGTACGTGCCCTTCTCATCTGAGGACAGTAGTGAGTGTACGTAGGTTTTACGTACGTGCCCTTCTCAATCCGAGGACAGTAGTAGGTAGTCTAGTAGTGTTGGTAATATAAATAGAGTGATAGTACGAGTAGTTATTCAATCCCATTCCCAACCACCGGGAATCCCATGCCTTAGTAAGGGTGTGAACTCACCTCGGTTTGCTCGGTTAGATTCTCAATATAGCTAACAGTCAAGGTCGGTCAATCACGTCCTAGTATGATTTACCAGTTAGTCATTTAGTGGCTTTCCAATAGAACACAAAGTTCCTACACGTATCTATCACATAACATGCATCACTGTAACGGTTTATGCCCATCTAAGTTTCCCGTCCATTCCCCACTCAAATTCAAACATACGATAATGCACATAACATATATAACATGTTAAATCATTCACAGATAGCATACTCGACATTTAGACACGCAAGTCACAACTTATGTCAATTCGGCATTAATACTCAAAACCGGCTGTTTTCGGACATTTAAATAAAATAGTTAGATTATTCCAAAAATTCCCAAATTTTTATAGAATGTCATAAACATTCCATATTTTATTGTGTAAAAATATCGGGGTCCAGTTCATTACCCAAATTTTATAAAAATTCATATTCGGGACTGAACTCAGATTTATGTATTTCTGACCTCAGTCGACGAAACAATTTATTAAAAATTCATCGTAAGTCCGATTTGCGAAATTCCAGTGGGGTATTTACAAATACTTCAGTTTTCATCTACAGTAAAATTTTCATGGTCCGATTGATCACAAAACTCAGGTTATGACTGAAAGTACGACACCCATTTATTGCTGTCAAAATTCAGCTTAAGTTGCTGTTACAAATTAATACTTTAAAAATAGTAAACGGAGTTCAAAAATTACGATTCCGGTGCCATTAGAACCGTATTTCATAATAACATATTTTAGATTCAAAATATCGATTTTTCGTTGAGGTTAAGACCTGTTTACAGCCAACAGAAGTGGGCTGTAAAAGTTGGACAGATTCTGATTCTTTGTGTTTAACCTTCTAAATCGTGTTCGATTGATTCCGTTTACAAGTTTAGTGACCACAACAACATCACATATTAATATTAATTAGCAAAACATCAGATAATCAACAAGAATCATAACAACACAAGATCTACATGATTTACACACATATCTTCTCTTTATCCACCCTTTACCCTTTATGTTCAAGACTTAATTCGTGTTCTTTAGTGTTTCTTATGTTTTAACCATTTAATCAACTATTAACCACCAAATACATGAACAAGATGAAGATTTAAGAAACTTACTACTAGCACAAGGCTAGGGGAGTTCAAGTGTGGAAAAGTGGTGGTTAAAAGAAAATGAGAGTGGTCCTTCAAGTTCCGTGAGCACCGGGCCTCGTTGATGATCTTATTACACCTTAATGTACACTTGAATTGGATGAGATTGAAACAAAAGAAATATGATGGTGGGACTAGTATTCGGCCGTGAGTTTGGGTGAATGGGAAAAGAAGTTGTGAAGTGGTGATAAATGTTGGAAATGATGATGGTTATTATAAACTCAACCTCCAATACCTAATGGTTATAGTGTTAGTGGAAGTACAAGCATATCCCATAAATATCTTAACAATTCCAAGGAAAATCACTTTGAGATTTTGTGAAGATTCAACCGAATCTTGATTAGGGGGGGGGGGGGGTAGGTCTAGTTGGGTTTGAATGATGTAGTTAGTAGCTAGTTAGATTAGTTAGGTGATGAAATTAGTTACTAGTGTGTTATGTGTTATAACGGGTGTTAGGGTGTTCGGGGACCCTAACTAGCTCAGTAATGTGAAAACAATGTCATAGACAATATTTTTATGTTCCGGGTAGAGTCCGGTTGTTCGGTTGGATATTAATCCGTTAAAGTGCTAAATTAATTCGTAAGGCGTCCTATTTATATATTTTGTAACGTTTTTACTTTCTAACACTTAGGAAAATATAACGGACTATTTAGTGACCTTTCTGTACACTATTAGTATATTAACAAATACGTGTAAGCATAACACAGATATCAGAAAGCAGTTAAGTGATTCCACACAGTCGTCAAGCACATTAATTATTATTAATAAACTGTACGGAATACATGTAAATTTGAGAGTTGTCACAGCCAGGCCCATGACCCGTCTGTTGAAGAAAGACGCTCTGTTTATCTTTGGAGATGATTGCTTGAAGTCTTTTGACCTTCTCAACCAAAAGTTGATTGAGGCCCCTATTTTAGTCACACCTGACTGGAGTCTACCATTTGAAATTATGTGCGACGCGAGCGGCCGTTCTGGGACAAAGGAAGGAAAAGCACTTTCACCTGATCTATTATGCGAGCAAGACTCTTCACGACGCATAGGAGAATTATACTACAACAGAAAAAGAGCTCTTGGTGGTAGTTTTCGCATTCGACAAATTTAGATCGTATTTGGTGCTTTCGAAAACAATTGTGTATACTGATCACGCAACGATCAGATACATGTTTAGTAAACAGGACGCTAAACTGCGTCTCATCAGATGGATCTTATTGCTGCAGGAGTTTGATATCGAAATTCAAGACAAAAAGGGTTCGTTGAATGTAGCGGCTGACCATCTTTCTCGGTTGGAGCATGGAGACATCAAGGACACACGTTGGGATCCAATCAATGACAATTTCCCACACGAATCATTGATGAGCGTCGAGGTATGCGATGAGTCGCCTTGGTTCGCCGACTTTGTGAACTATCTTGCTTGCGGGATCCTGATTAAAGGATTGACTCACCAGCAAAAGAGAAAATTCTTTGCGGACGTCAAGCACTACATTTGGGATGTGTTTCGGGAAATGAGGCGACTGGCATTCTACGCCACTGTCACGAGGGACCTACAGGAGGTCACCATGGAGCCAATTTCACGGCTAAGAAGGTGCTTGATTCAGGGTTTTATTGGCCCACAATATTTTGTGATGCACAGAAGTGGTTCAGAGCGTGCGATGCCTGCCAGAGGGCAACAAACATATCAGCACGCGACGAAATGCCTCAAAATTGGATACAAGTATGTGAAGTCTTTGATATCTAGGGGATAGACTTCATGGGACCATTTCCCCCCTCACAAGGAAATAAATATATCCCGGTTGCTATTGCTTATGTATCAAAGTGGGCGGAGGCACAGGCCTTACCCACCAATGATGCCAGGGTAGTCGTGAGATTTCTGAAGAGTTTGTTTGCCCGGTTTAGTGCACCAAAGGCACTGATCAGTGACAGAGGGACCCACTTTTGCATCACTCAGCTTGAGAGAGCTCTATCTCGTTATGGTGTGCATCACCGTTTATCCACGCCCTATCATCCACAAACAAGCGGGCAGGTGGAGGTCATGAACCGGGGGTTGAAAAGAATCCTTGAACGGTCGGTGGGTGCAAACCGAAATGATTGGTCAGATAAACTGGATGAAGCACTTTGGGCTTTTCGTACGGCATAGAAGACGCCTATTAGGACTACTCCCTTTAGGCTTGTTTACAGAAAGGCATGCCATTTACCTGTGGAGTTGGAGCACAAGGCGATGTGGGCTCTCAAAACTGCAAATCTGGACCTAAAAACCAGAGGTGAAGCCCGGTTCCTTCAGATTCACGAATTAGAAGAGCTACAGCAACACGCCTATGAAAACTCCATGTTATACAAGGAGCGCACCAAGAGATTGCATGACAAACGCTTGAAGGACCATAAACAATTCCAAGCGGGAGATCTTGTCCTACTCTACAACTCGAGGTTGTGTCTATTTCCAGGAGAGTTGCATTCGCGTTGGACGGTTCCGTATGGGACTATCGCGATTGAGAACGCGGACGGCGTAATTTTCAAGGTGAATGGGCATCGCTTAAAGCTCTATGTTGCCGGGTCGATAGAGTAGGCGATGGAGGTTATCGAACTCCACGCCCTGCATACATCATAAGTGTGGGGAGGAGAGTCTACGCTACTGACTCGAGGATAAAAAAATGTAGCAAGAGCGTCTCGTACGCTTTAGGGGTAAAATTGTCCAAGATTGTGTTTTTGAAATTTTTCGTATTTTTGGTGTGTTTGGTAGTTTTCATTGGACCGTAGAGTTTTTAATCAAGCCGGACGAGGAATCGAAGTTAGAATATTGTTAAAACAGTTTACGTATTGCAAAAATGGTGGAAAATGGTCGGAACAGCAGCTGAAAATGGGTTCTGCCGTGATCAGACTAATCTGCAGATATGGCACGACCGTGCATCACATCGCGAACCCTAACCGCACCCTCGTTCCTGGCCGACTTCTCCTCCAAAATCCCACCAATTTTTGCAAGATTTCTCAGATTCCTCAAGCACGGTATGTATTTCTTCTTATTTTTTTGTTTCAATCTCGTTTTAGGCTTAGATTTTCTAGATTTCCTCAAGGCTTTTTAGGGTTCTCTTCATAAATACAATTGAAACCCTAACCCTTGCAAGAATAATGTGATTCGTGAACAACCAGTCGCTTTCCTAACCCCCATTCACCAGAAATTTGTTGATTTTCAGAGAAATTTTGATGTTCTGTTTTGGGGGTTGAAAATCTGCAGAAAACCGAGTCGCACGGTCGTTCCATGGGTGGCACAATCATTCAGTTGTGGTATGTTCATGATGTTTGTTGTGGTCTTGGTGATGCACGGTGGTGCAACAGGTCGCACGTCCATGCAATGCCGACAGATTCCGACTACCATTCCTGATATCGGTGACGCACGACCATGCGTCTGGTCACACGCCCGTGCGATTTGCCCAGATCAGTTTGACAGAACCTTCATAATAGTGTGTTAGGCTGTTTTGGATGAATTTTTTCCTGCTCCTTTTGTCTAACAGTAATTCCTCATGCAGATGGACCATCCTTTTCTCCACTTCGACCAAAACAACGCGCGGGACCAACTTTGCCTTGCAAAACTCAACGCACTTTGGCAAAGACTGGACCAAATTGGTGTCCCAAGGAGACTGGGTTGGGATGTGATTACGAAGTGGAATCAAAGCGAACGACTGGCAAATATGTTATAACTTCCTTTTTCGCGATTGGTCAACATTGACCGGCCAATATACCTGGAGCTCACTTTAGAATTCTTCGCTACATACTCTTATGAGAAGCCAAAAGCGAGCAGAAATCTAGACTTCCGACATAAAAAACGAATCAATTTCAGGTTGGGAGGCAATTGGCACAACTGGATCATCGGGAGGTTGGGTAGAAGGCTCGGTATTTACACTGATGAAGAAATGAACTCCGAGTTCTTCACCGAGCAATCCACCTTCCCTAGCGAGGAGGAGCGAGCTGATTTTTGGGCACGAATTGCTGTGGGCCCAGTATATGATCCTCAAGTAGCTAAAGCATCAAGATTGCAAGACCCTTTGCTTAGGGTTATGCACCACATTTTCAGCCACACCATTACAGGGTGCATGGACAGTTTGGGAAACTGTCCCACACCTGATATCATATTTTTATATGCGCTCGCAGAGGGGGTTCATATTAACCTTGTTGTATGTATGGCTTAATATTTCGTGCATAGTTCAGGTAGGACCGCTAGCAGTCAGATCCACGGCGGTCAATACGTCACGCAGCTCGCCTATGCTATGGGAATAATGACTGACGAAGTGGTAGAAGGTCTAACTTTGGTTACTAAAGGTACGTATGTTGATATCCATTCTTTGAAGGCTATGGGGATAATAGCGGAGACCGACCTCGGAGATAGGTTAAAAGGGTTAGACAACGAGGTCTGGGACCCGTTGCCACCAGAGCCAGTAGACGATGAGGATGAGGTTATGCATGATGAGGAGGAGGAGGAGCATCACGAACAGCCACCACACACACCACCACATCAAGAGCCCCCGCAGTTCCAACATTGGCCTCCCGGCATTCCGTCATATCCTGAGTTTTATAGTGAATTTCAGCAGATGTAGATTAACCAAGAGCAGCAGCGGGTAAATTAAGAGCAGCTGAGAGTTAATCAAGAGCAGCTGAGAGCCTACCAGGATGCGATGCGGGCGAATCAAGATTTCATGCGCCAAGAGGTGATTGCTGGGTTTTTGTATATATTTGGGGGTCTTCAGAACGCCTACCCCAACTACTTTGGTGAGCCCCCACAGTTCCCATTCGGGAACCCCGGTTATTATGGCGGGGCAGGCACATCTGGCACAGGTGGAGGTGCCGATGACGAGTAGTGGTGGCAATCTGAGCTGGTGGTTGTGGTATTATTTTTGTAGTTTGTATTTTGGGGTGTCATTTTGCTTTTATTTGTAAACACCCGCGGATATGTGTTTTTTTTTTCAGACATTATCTTTTAATTTCTACTTTTATTAATAGATGTTTAGTAGTAGTAGTATTATCTAGTTATAGTTTGTGTTGCAACTAGATTGTCTTGCTTGCTGTTTTGTTTTGCTTTGCCTTGTGACATCCATACAGATCTTGGAAGCACATCTTGTACCGGAAGATACAACAGAATCAGCTTTGGAGCCTCGTTTCATCTACAATCATCCTCAGGGGAGTGTTACCCTCCTTTTTCTCTATTTTCTGGGTTTCGCTTTGGGGACAATGCGAAGTTCAAGTGTGGGGAGGGGGTTTAACATTTTGACTTTGTTTGTCCTATCCTAATAAAAAAATCAGTAAATTGGATATATTTTTAGTAAATAAACCGGTTAGTTGTTTTAGAAAGTTTCAGATATGATAAAAACTCGACAAGCCAAATAAATTTCGAAAAAGATAACTAAAAAACGTGACAAACAAAGAAAGATTTGCATGATAATTTTCACACTTTTACCCATTCCTTCCATTATGTGAGAATGCTTGAGCCTTAAATTTGTTATATGTTTGTTCATTTCAGAGTAGGAGTGAGCCGGATGTCACGTGTAGTTTAGAACTTGTCACTAGCATGCTTTTCAAGACCATAAACATGTGAAATTGTGTAGAAATGATAGAGGCACCTAGAAAACCCTTTGTTGTTAGCCTTTTTCTTTGTGTTATGTTTCCCTAAACCCTACGCTACCCATTAGGATTAACCATGTTGAGCCTTTCCCGTGTTTTTCCTTCGTTTACCCAACCAATTAACCCACTTAGCCAAATTTAGCATTTTTATTTTTTAAACCTTTTGTGTTAAAACTCGGTTAAAATCATCGTTTAACTAGCGTCTCTTGTAATTAGTTGTTCATTGTACAAAGCCTTTAGATTTTATTTATATATGCAAAAAAAAAATCATAAAATCAAAAAATAAAACACCCTAAAATAGGGTAAAGTCGACAAAAATTCGAGCAATTTTAAGTGCTAAAATGATGAAATCTTGTTGATAAGCTCGATAACACAAAATTCACCTTTTTAAGGCATTAGTATATATAGTTTAGTTGTTTTTCGCTTGTTAAACGTGATTCTCGAGTTTTAACCATTTAATCACTTTAAAATTTCCATTCCACACCCTTCACCCAAGCCTTTCGTTACAACCCGTAAAGACCACTTGATTTACACTTTTTCGCATGTTAGTTGGTGGAGATAAGATCTTGTGACAGGCTTATGATATTACACGTTTCATTGTCGAGGCGTTGAGTGTTTACACATACACATTTTATGTATGTTTCACAAATATAACCGAGTATGTGTGAACATTGTGAGGTGTGTGAAGATTAGCGTGCTAAGTCAATCGAAAGAAAAATCACGGCTTGATGGTTATCTTTACATATATTTGCATGTGCTTATTTGGTTTGAATCAATTGACGTTGCGTTTTGAAAAACCGGATAACCGTTTGTAGGTGTATTAGTAGGTAATTTGTAAATACTTGTTCTCGTTAGAAACTATCTTTTATTACATTTTAATTTTAGCTTGCTTGAGGATAAGCAAGGTTCAATGTGGGGAAGTTTGATATTCAATAAAATATATATGTTTTATTCCCCCATTTTATGCGTTTTTGGCCGTAAAACCGAGAATCGGATACTTAATCGGATGTACTTTTGTTTACAGGCCTAAAACGGTGTGCCAAACAAGAAGATGATGAAAACGAGGATTTTTCGGACAAAACGGCTAAGCTGCGAAGATTCTGTGAAGAAAACTGAACTGGGCAAGTTGCACGACTGTGCAATCATAAGTACTCCCGTGAGAATCCGACAACAGTGCTCATCTCGGCATTGCACAGCCAGTGCGATCCAACGTGCAAGCCATCTCGGGAACGCACGACCGTGCGACTCAAGGAACACCCATGCGGATGCGATAACTAACCTTAGCTCGGATCTGCACTGCCAGTGCAGATGATCATGCCAACCTTACCTTGGAGATGCACGCTCGTGTAACCAATGGCACACCCGTTCCGATACGAAGACCGGTCAAGATTTGCTGATGTCACGCGGTATGGTGAACAATCCAATAAAGTGCATGACCGTGCACTTTAATCGCACGACCGTGCGATCTGAAAAAGTTATAAAAACAACAGACAGTATTTAGTTCGAAACTCTGGACTTTTGGGAGCTTTTCTGGCGAATTATCAGGCTCCGGAGGCTCTGCTTTCACCCGGATTCAAGCCACCTTGTGCCGATTAGCTCCGTTATCATCCGGATTCTCAATCTAGTGCTTGTTTATGGTTTGATTTCTTGAATCTTTCCATGATTTTGTTATGTTTCAAGCATTTAGGTTGATGATTATGTATTATTGTAAGCCTAAGGGCAAAAACACTAGTATCCCTTGCTTAATAACAACCATTAGTATGTTAATTGTGTTTGTAATGACACTTTGAAGTATTTTCTATGTTAATCCTTGATGATTAGTTTGCAACCTTGTTTATTGATGTTGAATTCTTGATTATAGTTAATTATCTTAGATGATTAGTATGTGGTTAGTTGAGATATTTGCAAAAAAGAAGCTTAATTAATCATGTATTAGTAGACTTTGAACTTTTTTAACTAGTTTAACTTGTTTAAAATGTGTGCACCATGATACTAGAAATGGTTAGTGGTTTAATAAGGGATACTATTTGTTAATCAAGAAGGCTTTCCCTCATGGAAGGACCTTAACGGGTTAG
Source organism: Helianthus tuberosus (assembly GCA_030545235.1). Lineage (NCBI taxonomy): Eukaryota > Viridiplantae > Streptophyta > Magnoliopsida > Asterales > Asteraceae > Helianthus > Helianthus tuberosus. The sequence continues at coordinate 6,131,519 of JARYGA010059718.1, read as the reverse complement.
ATGGTGTTGTTATGAATTCTTGACATAAGTTGTTAACTTAGTTAGTAGTTTATGCCAAAATTGCTTACCTGGTGAATTTATGGTCAAGATTTGTAAAATGAACTCGGTTGTGATTTCATCTAGTTTATGCTTGTCTTGGTGGTTACATTGTGTTTATCGGTGTCACTTTCCTTGATTATGTGAGGTTAGAAAACTCTTAACGGATGACTAACCTATCTTTAGGAGATTTTCATAAACATTTGTCAATTGGGTGTTAAAGAACAATTTTAGGTCGTTAAAGTGTGTTTATCGTTTTGGCTTTCCAAAGAATTGTCATGTTAGGATTCCCGAAAAGGATACTAATTGACTTGAAAATGGAGAATTGACCAAGTGTTTTAAGAGACAAAACCGACTTAGTTCATATACTTTGGTGGTGCATAAAGCAAGGCTATATATTTATTTTCTTATTTGGAGTCTATTATGTTTATGAAAGTTTATGTTTTAATCTTATTTTTAGTTTAATCAAATCACCCACTTATCTTTCTACCGATAATTTAATGACAAAGGTCTAGTATTATTCCTCCGCCCACATCCTTGGATCGACACTTGGTTCTTACCGACACTTTACTACATATATGACGGGGTACACTTGCCCTTTCGTGTGTGTTTTGATGTTGAAGTATAAATCACTTTTATAAATTTAAAACCGAATCGTGTGTAAAATTCATTGTAAAAACATGTATATACACGCACACGTAACATTATGTTTTAAGTTATATCTTATTGTGTTTAAATGTGTGCACTTATACATTATATTGTGTTTAATAGAATTTAACAAATACTAGGTCCATGTGTTTTAGCCCCATCTTTTTCAATTTGATTTTTTCTAGTACACCTGACTCTATAGGTTTACCATGCGTTTTACTGGCTAGCTTCACAACAGTCTTTTTCCTTTTTACCAGATCAATTTTGCTATTGTGTTTTACTTTCTTGGTTACATCTTTCTCATCTGCTTTCACTTATTTTGCTTGAACTTCTTCATCAGCCATTTTTTCAAACGGATATCTTTGTTCCGCATGCAAGTCATATTCCTTCACTAACTGTTTGGAAACTTTATTTGTAAGTATTGAAGAAAATCACAATCAACTGGATCTATGAAGAGATAACAGTCCTAAAGATCACAACAAGAAGAAGAAGATCAGATAGGATAACTGAAATGCACAACATCTACTTCAAAGAATCACAAGTTGATCAAGAGCTGAATTGGATTATCAGAGAAGGTCATTTCTGATGGATCTGATGATATTTTTTATGAAACATCATCAGTTTCTGACAATTCTGATCATCAGGTTTTCTGATGATTTGTTCACCAATATTTCTGATGAAGTGGTTTATCAGAAATTATGATGAATACCCCACTTGTCTGAAATCAGCTATATCCTGCCACAATAACCGAAGCAAATTGACATTATTGGATATCATGATTACAAAGGCAACTTGACTATTGGATTCAATGAATATGTCAGATGGCTACTTTTTACAGGACTTATTGCATGAATAAACTATTGTTTATTCATGTACCTAGCCTTCTATAAATAGAAGGCTCAACCAGCAGAAGACAATTGAGTTTGAAGCCTAGCTTTCATATACACTACACAAACTCCATTGCCCTCTCACCCACAGAATTCAAGATTCATTTGTATTAGATAATAATCTTACAATCACCTTGTAAACTATTTTGTTTCAAAGTGATATAAACTTGATAATTTTGTAGGTCTTGTTTCTAAAAGTCTGATTTCCATTTCCGCACATCTTTTCCACATCTACTGAAATCACTTGCCATATTACGTGAAAAGAAGTTGTTTAGGCCATACTAGGTCCAACAATTGGTATCAGAGCAGATTGAATAAACTATTTTCAAACGATCAATTGCTCATCTTCTATTCTCTAAATATGGCCAGCTTTCAATCCTGGAATAATGCTTTTAATATTGGTTCTATGTCTAAACCTCCGAATCTGGTCAGAGAGGAATTCCCCCTAATGGAAAATCAGGATGGTCAGTTTCCTCAATGGTCATGACCGAGCTCTGTTTCAATCCATTGAAAGGGGTCTACATATACCAATGACTGATATACCAGCTATTCCAGCAACGGACCAATCACCAAGAATCCCTGCCTCCCGTGCTCCTAAAAGTGAAATAAACTGGAGCGCGGAAGACAAGGATCTGGTGGCTGGGGATGAAAAGGCAAAGCCACTTTTAATAATGGCCATCCCCAATGACATATTTTCACAAGTTGATGCATGTGCATCAGCCAATGAAATATGGGATCAGTTGGAAAATCTTTGTGTAGAAGGAGAAAGGATGAGAAGAAACAAAAGAACAAACAATGTCTCATCATATGAAATGTTTAAAAGTTTACCCAATGAAAGATTAAATGATACATATCACAGATTTACAAAACTTTTAAACGAGCTAAAGAAATTTGGAATAACAAAGTCAAATGATGAAAGAAACATAAAATTTCTTGATGCTTTACCTAGAGATTGGAGAAGTCTAACCATGACTTTGTCCTCAACCTTAGAACTAGGAAACATGAGTCTCCATGACTTATACAGCATCTTGATCCCCAGAGAGGAAGAAATATTTGAAGAAACCATTCAAAGAAGGGGATCTTTAGCTCTTATCTCAAACTCACAAAGATCAACACCTACCAATGATCCACAACCATCAAATAGCCAAAGTTTTGAAATTTCTGATACTTCATCAGATTTTTCAGCTTTTGCTGAAGCAATAGCACTGCTCACCAAAACATTTGAGCAGAGGTTGAGGGGAGGAGGCCAGAGATACCAGAGAAGTGATAGAGGGAGGATGGATGGAAGATATAAGGAAGAAGTTAGATCTAAGGATAAAGGGAAGGCTGAAGTTGTGTGTTACAAGTGCAAACAAAGAGGTCACTATGCATCAGAATGCAAGACCAAGAAGCTCAAGGATGTTGCTTATTATGAGAAGAAGATAGAAAAAGCTAAGAAGCAGCAGGAAATCAGCTTAATTGCTGGGACAGATACATGGCTATCTGATGACTCTTCTGATGAAGAAGAAGAAGAAATGGCCAACTTCTGCCTCATGGCACTTTCTGATGACATACCAGAAACTTCAGGACAACATGTAAATTAAGACAATCTTGATCTTGAACACAAGCTAAATGAGCTCATGTCAGATTTTCTGAATCTGCATGTTAAACATCAATCAGACAGTAAAAAATCTGATGAGTTGCAAAGGACCATGAACAAAATCATTCTTGAAAACCAATTACTAATAGAAGAAAGTTTAGATCAAAGAGCTAAAATCGAGTTCTATGAAAATGAAAGAAAAGATCTTTACAAGAAAATCAATGATAAAGAAATCAATGTAAGAGGTTTTCAACAAGCCAAAGAGTTCATAAACTTCATTGAGTCCACACTAAAGAACAAAGGAGAGGGTTTAGGATATGTAAAACCAAGAGAAAGTAAACCCACTGTCTTTGTAAAAGCAGCTCACCAGATTTCTGATAAATTTTCATCAGAATCTGATTCTGAATCTTGCAAATCAACCTGTTCTGAATACTCTTTTGAAAAAACAAACTTCAAAGAAAAAATAAGTGAATGCAATCAAGAACTTTTAAAAACTCCAGAAGCTGTTCACTCATCTTTTCAAAACTATCCACTCATTCCATCACAAGAAAGAATATCAGAAAATTCTGATAAATCTTGTATGTGTGTTGACATACTGAAGCTTGTTCAACACCATCTACAAAAGGAAAATGTAAAACTTGTTTATGGCTCAGCATATAACAGAATTTCTGATGAAAGGCCAATAAGAGAAAATAATTTGTTTAAAAGATCATCAGAAAAAGTACCCAAGCATGCCTGGGTACCAAAAACCCTCTAATCATTCCATTTCAGGACCATCATGTGCAGCAGATCTGGTACTGTGATTCAGGAAGCTCCAAGAACATGACAGGGCATAAGAACTTACTTAGAAACTTTGTTCCAAAGCTGGGTTGAATGGTAAATTTTGGAAATGGAGTAAAAGGGAGGATCATGGGATATGGTTGCATAAGGTATGGATGTTTGACCATAGAGAAAGTAGCTTATGTTGAAGGCTTAAAGTATAATTTGCTAAATTGTGGTCAATTCTGTGACAAAGGTTTTCAGGTAACCTTTTTACCAGAAAAATGATTGTTAATAGGTATAGATGATAATAAAATCTATTTAAGTGGAAAAAGAATAAGAAAATCAATTTACTATTTTGATTTCAAAGAAGAAAGTGAACATCCAAAATTATGTTTATTTTCAAAAATCAACAAGGGTAGTAGTTGGTTATGGCACAAAAGGCTAGCTCACTTAAATTTCAAAAACCTAAGCAAACTAGCAAGCAAAGGTCTGGTAAAAGGATTACCTTTGATATCCTCAAAGAAGGATACAATTTGTGAAGCATGTGAGATGGGAAAATCCAAAAGAAGCTCACATAAATCAATTTCTGAGTCTTCTATTTCACAAAATTTGGAACTTTTACACATGGATTTGTGTTGACCAATAAGTACAGAAAGTTTTTCTGGAAATAAATACATACTAGTAATAGTAGATGACTTTTCCAGGTACACATGGGTAGAATTTTTGAGAAAGAAAAGTGAAACTCCTGATCTGATCATTAATTTTATCAAGAAAATTGAAAATCTGTTAAAACTAACAGAAGGATCAGATCAGACAAAGGAACAAAGTTTAAGAATTCAAAAATTGAGAGCTTTCTTGTAAGTAAAGGAATCTCTCATGATTTTTCTGCTCCAAGAACACCTCAACAGAATGGGGTGGTTGAAAGAAAAAACAGGACCTTGGTAGAAGCTGCTAGAACTATGCTTGCTTATGCTAAATTGCCCACTCATTTTTGGGCTGAAGCTATAGCAAATGTATGTTTTACGCAAAACAGAACCATAATCAACAAAAGGCACAACAAAACACCTTAAAACATTATCAATGGAAGAATTCCATGTGTAAATTTTTTGCATACATTTGGTTGTAGATGTTTTGTTTTCAATGATTTTGAAAGCCTTGAAAAATTTGATAGAAAAGCAGAAAAAGGTATTTTTCTTGGTTATTCTTTGTCCTCAAAAGCATATAGAATTTTTATTCTCAACACAAGGACAATCAGAGAAAGTCTGTATGATTCATTTGATGACTCATCAGAAACAGAGGTTTCTGATGAATACATGAAAGAAATAAATTTTTCTGACAATCAAGAAAATTATGAACATCTCTTTGAAATGATAACTGAAGATTTCCTAGAACATGATAATTCTTTCAAAAACAAATCAATAGATTCTTCATGTACTAACCCTGCAAAACAAATGTGTAGTACATCAGAAACTCAGAATTCTGATACTTTACACACAAATGAGGCACCTGTTCAGGGGGAAACTTCAAATCCATCAGAACCAACTACTTTTCACAACAAGTTAAGATGGATCAAAGGACATGTTCATTCTGACATCATTGGTAACCCTGCAGATGGTGTGAGAACAAGATCTGCAACTGCACATGAGTGTGCATTCGCTGGGTTCTTAAGCAAGGTAGAACCTAAATCTGTCAAAGAAGCTCTAAGTGACCCAGACTGGATTCAAGCTATACAAGAAGAGCTTGATCAGTTTGAAAGGAGTAAGGTATGGGATCTGGTACCCAAGCAAAAAGACAAATCTGTCATAGGCTCAAAATGGGTATTCATGAATAAATCTGATGAAAACGGCATAATCACCAGGAACAAAGCAAGGTTAGTGGTCAAAGGTTATTGTCAACAAGAAGGTATTGATTATGATGAAACTTTTGCACCAGTAGCTAGATTAGAAGCTGTAAGAATTTTTCTTGCTTATGCTGCATCCAAGGATTTCAAAGTTTATCAAATGGATGTAAAATCAACTTTTCTGAATGGTAAAATTGAGGAAGAAGTTTATGTGTAGCAACCAGAAGGCTTTGTTGATCCAAAATTTCAAAATCATGTTTACAGATTAAACAAAGCCTTGTATGGGTTGAAGCAAGCTCCCAGAGCCTGGTATGAAACCTTATCAAACTTCTTACTCAATTCTGGGTTTACCAAAGGTATTATTGACACCACACTTTTCCTCAAAACACACAAAGGTCATACTTTGTTGGTCCAAATATATGTTAATGACATTATATTTGGATCAACAAATGAAAAATTTTGTAAAAAGTTTCAAAAGTTGATGACCAGCCACTTTGAAATGAGTATGATGGGTGAGTTAACCTTTTTCTTAGGGTTACAAGTTAAACAAAGAATTGATGGAATATTTTTGAGTCAATCAAAATATGTGAAAATAATTCTACAAAAATACTCACTTGAAAACTTCTCTGTTTCAAAAACTCCCATGGCAACAGGGAACAAATTAGATTCTGATAAAGATGAAATAAGTGTAGATATTAAAACCTATAGGGGATGATAGGATCATTGCTATATTTAACTGCAGGCCTACCAGATATTATGTTTGCAACATGCTTTCTGGCCAGATATCAATATGATCCTAAAGAATCCCACCTAAAAGCTGTAAAGAGGGTTTTCAAATATCTAAAAGACACATCAGAACTTGGTCTCTGGTATCCTAAGGATACAAACCTTGAATTAATTGCATACATAGAAGCAGATTATGCAGGGTGCAAAATTGACAGAAAAAGCACATCTGGTGCTTGTTAACTCCTAGGAGAAATATTGGTATGTTGGGCAAGCAAGAAACAAAACTGTGTTGCCACATCAACAACGGAATCAGAATATGTAGCAGCAACAAGTTGCTGTTCACAAGTGCTGTGGATGCAAACTCAACTGAAAGACTATGGAGTAAATCTGACAAAAGTACCAATTCTATGTGATTCAAAGAGTGCTATTGCAATAACAGAAAATCCAGTTCATCACTCAAGAACCAAACACATAGATGTCAGATATCACTTCATAAAAGATCATGTGGAGAAAGGTAACATAGAAATGTATTTTGTTCCAACTGAAAAGCAAATTGCTGATATCTTTACAAAACCTCTTGATGAAAAGAGACACAATTTTTTGATCAGCAAACTTGGCATGGTTAATTTAAATGATGAAGATTTTTCAGAAAACACAAGGACACAAATTGAAAATCAAATTGATGAACATCAAAGTTCTGATAATAAAAGAACAAATCAATTTGTTTTTGACAAAGAAATCCATCAATCTGATGGAACATCAGAAAATCTGATGAATCATCAATAAATGATTATTTATCAGAAAATCTGAAGAAATATCAGAATATCTAGTGAAATCACCAGAAATAATGATATAAAATCAGAAACCATGTTGAAACATCAGAATGATTAGTAATCATCATAATTTTCCATCTTCATGCATATCCCACACATTGTATATACTCACATTTATGTATAGTATGTTTTTGTATTTTTTTTCTTCTTTTAAATTAAAAAAAACAAAAAGGGGGAAAAGTAACATGCATTAAGATAAAATTCTATATAGCTGAGAAAATCAACCGTCACTAGAAATTTTTTTTCCGATTATTGAATTTTATTTACACTGCCAATGCATGCAACGTCATTTTTTCATAAGAAGCTTAAGAGACACGTAGGCACTAAAATGATTAGGAGCTATGAAAGTAGCCGCCTAGCTATTAAATGCTTACTCACACATGGGGCTTAGTAGACTGTCACATTCACTGCAACAGATATCGTCTTAATTTAAAAGATGAAAATAAAAACCTTCTGCTGTTAATATCATTTATGAGGAACTATCACTTTCATTTATAAATATTAACAACCTGAAAAGGACTTTCTTCACACCAAAATCATCTCTTCAAAAGCTCTTCATCAGAAATCTCTTATTTTAAAATGGGTCGCCCAAAATCAATGAAAGCAACTCAATTCCCTCTCCCTTTTCACTGACTCCATAATCTTAGATTAAGATCTAACTTGGAAGGACCTGCATGGGAGGATTGCAGGTATGTGTATAATATGATCATGCGAAGTCCTTTGGGCTTTGCTGTATCAACACATGTCACCATTTATCCAAAACTTCTTCAAGAGTTCTGGTGGAACTCTGAAATCATTTTTAGTGGTACTTCCATGTGGATAGAGAGTGAGGTTATGGGGGTTAAAATTACCCTAAAAGAGGAAACAATCAGAAATATCCTCCGACTGGGTAATGATCATTAAAACAAATTCCTGGATAAGGCAGATGTGCAACAGACCTTGACAGATATGGGCTATCATACTTACAACTCGTCAAGGGCGGTTAGCAAATCTGAGTTTATACCACCTTTCCAGTTTTTGGTAACACAGCTTAGTGTCTGCTTCTCCAAGAAGATTGGACATTTCAACGAGCTGTCCCATAGGATGATGGAAGTGATTCATGCTGTTGTACAGGAAAAACCTTACAACTTTTCTAAGTTTCTAATGAGAGAATTAGAAGCAAACATTCAAGACCGTCAACCTTTTCTGATCTACCCTCGATTCGTAACCAAGGTGATCACCAGTCAGCTGGACTTCGGAGAAGTGAGAAGCTGCTATCCAAGGGCCGAGCTGGTACTTCAAGAAAACATAAGTGAGCCTACCCTGGTGCCATCAACGAATCACACTGGTCGAATAACCAGTCTCTGGTTATATGTGAAGTGCATGTACAATGTGCTGGAGGAGGAGGAGGAGGAGTTGTTTGATTTTTTTTTGTTTGTGTGTTCAATGTTTTATATATATATATATATATATTAAGTTTGTCTTAATTCTTTCTTTTTCAACAAAAAAAAAACAAAAATATGCCAATAGATCTAGGGGGAACTAACACAACATGTCTGATAAAAACAAGGAAAAACTGGTGAAATTCAAATGAAATCTGACAGGATTTAGTGAAGCTCAGAAAATCTGATGATCACTTAGAAAATCTGGTAATTGTTCAGAAAACCCATCAAGCCATCAGAATCTGTTCATTCACCAGAAAATTTTCAAAATAACCAGAAAATCTGATAATAGATCAGAAAATCAAATTTTTTTTAATCAGAAAAATCTCTTGAAAACCAGGAAGTCTGACAAATCATCAGAAAACATTGCCTTTAACCAGATTTAAAGAAACTTATGACCATCTAAATTCTTGAAATAAGTTTCTTTCAAAAAAAAATTTTCTAAGGACTGGAACAAGCTGTACGAAAAACACTTCCTATATATCAGAACAAAGATGTGGAGTTCAGAACTGCAGAACAGCAATGTAAGTAAAAATCACGGAACTCTACTTATTCCCTCTCATCTAAAAAAAAATTGCTGATTCAGTCTCTGAAAATGGATCAAATGCATTCTGATGATATATGAAGAAAATATAACTCAAAAAAGTTTTATTCAAAAATTTTCTGATATATATCATCAAGAGGAAAACTTGGGAAGATACACAATCTCAGAAAAGGATTCAATTGGACCTTTCTGAAACAAAAGGGGTCCCACATGAAGAAAAGGTGCAAGTTGGACATTAGTGTTTATCTGTTAAATCCTTCGAATCTCTGATTTTCTTTTAAAGGATTTACATTAAATTAGAGATAAACCAAAGGTTTTTCAAAGATGGTTGTTTCCTAAACGGACTAAAACATCATTAAGGTGTCATTAACCACCTTGAATACAAACAACCCACAAAAAACACTCAATGATCTCTGTCTCTATTCCCTATAAATATCTCATTCAAAAACAGAGACTTCCATCGTCAACCTTCAAATTCAAAACCCTAAAACCCTTTTCCGAAACAAAAACCCAAATTCTCAATGGCAGCTATCAACATCAACATGCCACCAATCGAACACTCTGTTCCTTTCATCACCGAAGCTGAATGTCTTCTATTAAAAAGCAACAATGAAGCGATGAATGACAATATTGAAGAATATGATATAAAGTGTCAAATCCTAATTGAATTTCTGATCAGATGCCCGATAGCTCAAGCTCTCACAAAGACTAGAGAGGTACCAGAAAGACTCATTCAACAAGCTGTAAAAACTCTCAAAATCTCAAATCAATTCAAGCTGACAGCACATGTGTGGGGAGATATCTTCATTACAATCTCACCGGAGAAAATAAGGGAATGTTTGGAACTACCCTTAAGTCAAAGCTATGAAGAAGCTCCAGAAAAGGAAGATATGTTTTCACTACTTGATGCTGTGATGGGTTATAAGACAAAGATTTCAAAATTCAATGAATTCAAGAGGAATAAGCTACCTGCCTTCTGGCAAGTGTTAATGGAGATTCTGAAGAAGTGTTTATCATCAAAAATTGGAGGTACAGATCAGATAAATATGAATATTCTGACAATCATGTTCCTTCTCATTAGTGGGTTGAATATTGATTTTTGAACAAAAATATTTAATCTGATCAGAAGATCAATTCTGACTAATGCTGGAAGAATAGATTCAGATCTACCCTTTCCCAGATTTCTGTTAATCATAATTTCTGATGCTTTTTCTGAAAGGAACCTAGAAATTCCAGCATCAGAAAATATGTGGAGTAGAGAAATTATGAGACCTTGGACTGCTGTAGGATCTTGGAAGTCAGATTAAGATGTGCATGTTTTGTCATAAAAAGCGATGAAACTGATACCAGAACATTCACCATACAGAGCAGAATACTTGAAGATGTTGAACAAAAGGCCAGAAAACAAAGAAGTTTTTGAAAGTGTGTCCCCCATGGAGCATGATGCACAAGAGTCAAGCACACCAAGAATGGAATAGCAGGGTGAATCTGATCCTCATCCAGCTGATGAAGATATGAATATAAGTCTTGTGGCAGAAGAACATCATGCTGAAATCTCACATATGGGAGAAACAGGTGCACAACCCTCTAAACTCAATATATTTCATAATTCTGAGAGTGATTCTGATGATTCAATTCAAGGAAATTATGAAATTTTACACAGAGGCACTGTTTCTACAAAACAAAATGTGAGTAAAACCAAAGACCCATTTTCTGAATCAGATTCTGAGGAGGAAAATGTGGTGGCAACAGGTGGAGATCAGTCTACTGATCAAGGAAACCTGGATGAGAAAACTAAGAGTTTCTCAACAACTGATGGAGAACCTGAAAGGGTTCAAGGATATGAGGAAAACCAGGACTTGAATATGTTTCAATTTTCTGGTGAGGATACAGAGAATTTGGAATATTCCAATCCTCTAAACCTCAGAACAGCAGAGAATGTGTTTTCTGCTGGTGTTAGAAGAGGAACATCTGTTGTTCCTCCTATTTACCAAGGACATCAATCTATGTCCACTGAACAACTTCACAAGGAACTTGAAGATACATCTGCCACTGAGAAAACAACCACAGAAAGAAAACTTGATCTGATACTGGAAGAAGTCAAAAATAAAAAATCAGAGATCAAAGTTTTATCAGAAACTATCAAAGCTGTGCAGAAGCAGACAGAAGACAACACTGCAGCCCTCAACAAACTACAAGAGTCATCAGAAAACAGAGAGAGCTCATCAGAATTCAAGAAAGCTCTCAATGAACTACAAGATATCAAGAAACAGATGGCTGGAGTTACAACTGCAGGAGAAAGCTCAAGTTCAGGAAGAATTCTTGAAGAAATGCAGTTCCTCAGAGCCAACAACAGTAGCATGGCTGAGGCTTTTGAGAAGCTGATGGTGGAATTGACTGCACAAAGAAATCAAGAAAACCAGGAGTATCAGAAAATGAAGAAACAAGAAGAAACTAATAATCAAGCTCTTGCTAATGTTCATCTGTTAGTAAAGAGATTGCAGTATAATGTTGCCAGACTAGCAAAAGTTGATCTTCATGAACTAAAAGCCTCAATTCCACAAGAAAAACAAGCAAGAGGATCAGAAACTCATCAACAACAACCAGAAACCATTCAACAAAATCAAACCAAACAAACAGAAACTTCAACAGCTCAAAAACAGAAGTAGCCCATGGGTCCACCTCCAGATAAACAAAAGTTACTCATGGGTCCTCTACCAGACGTCCCAAAGCCAGACATTTCAACAGTCCAACAGAAAGAACATGTTCCAGTTCAGTCATCGTCTACAGCCATCACAGGAGAAACAGAGTTCAGCATAAAGATGGATACAAAAGAGAAGAGAAGAATGGAACATGAAGTGACCTCCTCAAAAAGGCCAAGAAAAGAGATGATCGAAGATTCGGATGGGAACATCAAAGAAATGCAAGTGCTAAAAGGTGATTTACACACAATTATGTACCCTGAAGAACATCTAAAGCACTACTACTAGAAAGGTCCAGAAGACAACCCAAAAAGGCCACTCTCCCCATTGAGTAAAGGTATTGTTGAAATCAGAAACAATGGAGGCTGGGAAATTCTGCACAAACACATGACCAATCCAATAGTATCTATTGAAAGAATTGATACTTTGACCACTAGAGGAGGCATCTTAGGTAATGAAGGACAAAATAAGTATGCCTTGATCAGAAGAGATAACCGTGAACAAAAGGTTGCTGATGCAAATCTGGCTGATGATATTCACCCAATGGGCATAGTAAAAATGAAGAATATCATTGACAAAGAAAAAGGTAGTTCAGTTGTGATCAGAAGAGCCCTTGACAGCCTCAAAAGTGCAGGAGCAAAGTTATACAAAAGGGCTGCACTGGCAGACTTTGATCTATGTATCAATTTTGAGTACAGCAACAAGGTACTAATACCTCCTCCCAACACCATAATTCCATCTGAAATTCCTTCTAAACTTGTGAGAATTGGAGCAATCTTCGATAAACCAGAAATGTGTGTAGTCTTCAAAGATGCTAATGATGAGAAAGCTCTGTTCAGAATCAGTGAAATATGCAGGTATTCAAATCAAACGCTAAAATATATAAGGAACTGCATGAATGAGAAACAAGAGCAGCTCAAAAAGAAGGGAAAGAACAATGAACAGCTGAGAAAAAAAATTGAAGAGTGCATTAAAAACTAGATGGAATCAAGAGGATGGTACAAAGAAATGTACAAGGAAACTCAAAAGGCAATTGATCACAAGAAAAAGCTGAAACCAGGGGACAAATACAGAAGTGGAGTAAAGATAGATTAATGAATTAATGAGATTAAATTTATATTTTTGAACAATATTTTATTTTCGTCTGTTTTGAACAATGGTTGGTTTAATTATGTTCTATGTTTTTGAACTTAGTTGTTTGATTTTTCTTTTCAAGGATTAGTTGAAAGTTGTTTATGGTGATATGGATAGTTCATTTTCTTACAATACTTAGGGGGAAACTGTTAGGAAACATTATTTGTAAATATTGAAGAAAATCACAATCAATTGGATCTATGAAGAGATAACAGTCCTGAAGATCACAACAACAAGAAGAAGAAGATCAGATAGGACAACTGAAATGCACAGCATCTACTTCAAAGAATCACAAGTTGATCAAGAGCTGAATTGGATTATCAGAGAAGGTCATTTCTGATGGATCTGATGATATTTCTGATGAAATATCATCAGTTTCTGACAATTCTGATCATCAGGTTTTCTGATGATTTGTTCACCAGAATTTCTAATGAAGTGGTTTATCAGAAATTCTGATGAATACCCCACTTGCTTGAAATCAGCTCTATCCTGCCATAATAACCGAAGCAAATTGACATTATTGGATATCATGATTACAAAGGCAACTTGACTATTGGATTCAATGAATATGTCAAATGGCTACTTTTTGCAGGACTTATTGCATGAATAAACTATTATTTATTCATGTACCCATCCTTCTATAAATAGAAGGCTCAACCAGCAGAAGATAATTGAGTTTGAAGCCTAGCATTCATATACACTACACAAACTCGATTGCCCTCTCACCCATAGAATTCAAGATTCATTTGCATTAGATAATAATCTTATAATCACCTTGTAAACTATTTTGTTTCAAAGTGATATAAACTTGATAATTCTATAGGTCTTGTTTCTGAAAGTCTGATTTCCATTTCCGCACATCTTTTTCACATCTACTGAAATCACTTGCCATATTACGTGAAAAGAAGTTGTTTAGGCCATACTGGGTCCAACACTAACATTTGATCAAACCTGACCGTGTCCAATTTTATGCTGACTGACTCGATATCGTCCTGTGTGATATCTTCAATGAGATGAGCTGTTCTTGGCTCATCTTCCTCGGATTTCTTTTGGTCACGTATCAACGCTGGCTGTAAAGAGGACGAACAACTGTGGTCAGGTGTGTTTTAAGGGTTTTATATACATCAGGTTGTGTTTTAACAGTTCCAATGCAATTTAACACCTTGAATGTGTTATATAGTTTTTGCCTATGCCACATTACATAACATTGTGTTTTTTGATGATCACATTACATCATAATGTGTTTTACAACAGTTTATTTTTTATATTGGAGTTTAATAAACACTTTGCAAGTTAAAACTATCTAAATGTGTTTTAGAGCAAACAGATGTGTTTTAATGCACAATCCAAGTGTGTGATTAGAAAATTATATATGCATTCGGAATATACCACTAGCAAAGGCATTGGACCAAGAAAGCAGTCCTTTGGTGCCCATGCTTCCACTGTTCGATCCAGACACTTGATCATGTATTCACACCAGTTAAAACTTCTGATATCCAACCCTCGACACAAGGCTGGTAGAAACCTCATATTAATTGAGGAATTGGTAGTTCTCTCTCCTAGCAGTGTGTTGTAGAATAGCAAAAAGTTTAACACAAAGATTTTTCCCGCTCGCTTTTTGGCCCTGCATGTATGTCTTGAATTGAACAGGCGTTTTTGAATAGTCCTTTCCATTCCGCCACAACCTCATGGAAATCTGCCCTTGCTCTCTCAACCTCCTTTATTTCTTCATTCCCTCTTGGTACGCCGAAGACATCGTTCACCAATTCCTCCGTTATTTGAATTTGGTGGCTACCACAATTCAAGACCCTTGTTTTAGGGTCGTAGTTATTTACCAACCACCAACCTAGAGTTGAGGGAATCAGACCCATTTTAAACCCATGTATTGACCCGAAACCTATGTTTCCGACAACCTCCCGTTGATTTTCGATCAAAGATTCCATCAGCTCCCCCATGTGCTTAAGAGCTAATCGCAAGGTTAGTTTCCCAACTAAAAGTGGTATGTAATTTTTGACCGTTGTTGACCTCTTACGTGTTTTTGAGTCTTTGCTTGACTTAGCAACTGGGGGTCGTTGTGGTTTTTCAACAACTTGTTGGCTAGCACCCGACCTCGTTTTTTTCCAAGGTGGGTTGTCAAAATAATCATCAAAATCTTCTATGGTGGTACCTGACAACACACCAACACATAAAGCCGATCAGCAAGTCAGATTTTTTAGTAATTAAAATTAGTTTATAATTTCAATTTACCATGTGCTACTTCTTCAGGTTTATTGACTGTTGGTATAGCTGATGTGTGCAAAATGCAACGTATAAATTACATCAAATGGGGCATAAAACTAACCCTTTTTTATTAATAATGTTGGAAAAAGTGTGTTTTTGTCTTCCTTTTGTATTTTCAGGATTAAATGAGCTCAAATGAACAAAAGAGGCAAAAAGGCAGCTAAATCTAACATAAATACAAGAAAAGGAATAAACGTGGCATGCCCGAACCCCCAACAACATCTTCCCAAGCAAAAACAAGAGAACAAAAGGCTGAACACGCCCCATGCTCAATTAGCACGGGGGCGCGCCCAAGTGTCTGTAGAAAAGACAAAGTTGTAGAAGCTTCTATCACCCACCACGGGGGCGTGTCCAGCGGTCACGGGGCCTTGGTCAACTCTAAGATTCGTAGAATCTAGGAAAATCTTGATAGTACATATACGCTTCTACACACGGGGTCGTGCCCAGCGGACACGGGGGCATGGTCAACTAATGCAGACAAACTGCATTTAATGAAGAAAGAGAAGATGGGTGGACACGGGGCCGTATCTAATGGACACGGGGCCGTGTCTAATGGACACGGGGCCGTGTCCGGGCTTCTATGAAGGCTATAAATAGGGGTGCTTGGCTCATTTGCAAACCATCCCTTGGCAAACCACCTCTCTCACACTTCACCCACCCACCACCACCATCACAGCCCACATCCACCACCATCATCCATCATCCATCATAGAGTGTGTGAGTAGTCTCGGGATCCAAGATTGAATGTAAGAGCTCTTGACAATCAAAGGCCATGTTTACCTAAGTCTCTTACATCACCTGGTGAAGACAAGTGTCTAGTGTAATACTTTTTATTTTTAATCTTTTTGCACTTTTTATTTGGTTATGTATTAATGACTTTAATAACTAGTTTCTTATGTTGAAGGTGAATCTTCCTTATCATTTGTCTGTGGTGTCTTGGCGTTATTTTACTGTCTATATAAAATAAAAGATTTTCACCATTCATATCTCCACGGTCTATATGGAGATATGTTGGCTACCTGTTCGGGGGTTAAGGGAATGGTTTGGTAAGAGTCTTGCCTTGTTCAGTGTATAGATCCTGCAAGGACTTTGGTCAACTTTAGTAGGACCTCCTTCAATACCCACTGGTATTGGATGGCGGGGGTCCGAACTCCTTGATCCCCTCATATGTAAACTACTATTAAAACATTAACCTGGCTATTTAGGACTGTATCCCTGCTGACTCAGACTACTTAGCCGAGGGTAACGTCACCTTCAAAAGAGGGGCCTACCACATTACACATTAATAACTTAATTATTTATCTTTCAATAATCCAACCCTTTAGGATTGTATCCTTGCTGACTCAAACTACTGGGTTGAGGGTAACATCCGCTTCAAAAGAGGGGCCTACTAAATAACTCAGATAATCTCTTAAAAAGTGCAAAAGTGTGAAAGTAATCAAAGGTTACACTAAACACGAGTCGGATCCAAGTGATTCATCTTGTCAATCTATTTTATTTTTATTTTTATTTTCAGCATTTTTAGTTTCTTTTTATTTTCTAGTTTAAAACATTTTTCTAAAATTTTGATTTCATTAGACGTTGAGGATAAACTGGTATTAAAAGCTCTTGTGTCATTGGGCGACCTCGGTATCTTACCAACACTATACTACGCTCACGATGGCACTTGCCCATATGTGTGTTTGGTGTTAGTAAAATATCGTGTTTTATAAATTTAAAACTTGACTAATGTGTAAAAAGGGCTAAAAATATACATAAAAACCTATAACACCAAACGCGCATCAAGTTTTTGGCACCGTTGCCGGGGACACATGGATTTTAAGAAAGTTAGGAATCAACGGCCTAATCGTTTTTCTTATTTTTTCTATTTTTTTAGGATTTTTCTTAAATTTTCAGCTTCTGCAGAACTCAGCACGGGCCGTGCCCGCTAAACACGCCCCGTGCCCAATCTTTGGTAATGGCAATCCTGTTTTAAGTCCGACAGTAGCTGAACACGGGGCCGTGCCCACTCAACACGCCCCGTGCCCAAGTATCAGTTACTGAAAACAGAACTGTAGGATCCCGATGGTTGGTAATTTCTGACACAAACATGAGTGATACTGATATTTTTTACTTTTGGCACTCTTATGGTACGTGGTGTCAAATATGTGGTGGCCCACATAAAGATTTAGAATGTTATTTTCTAAATTATAAGCCCCATTATATAGACCCATTGTTTTCCTGTAGCCTTAAGAGGGGCGAAAATAAAAATAATCCTTATCTCTCCCTCGAATGCTCTTAACCGAATCTTCTAGGAGAAATGCTTCTTGATGAATAATTTCAACTAGACGATTTAATTCTTAATTGGTTAAAAGAACTTGAGTTGGACTTTCCATCTCAAGACGATACCCAAGAAGAATTGTTGGGATCGCATTCGAATAAAAACAACTTCGTGGTTCCCGATATTACCTCTAACTCTAGCGAAGACTTGAGCGATAGTCGTCCCTGTGTCGATTCTTCCGTGAAGGACTCCCCATTAACTTCATTCGGTGCATATATAGACCTGAGTGATTCGGCATACACCTTCTTTAACGAGAGCCCGAGAAAGGGTTGGACTTGTCCACCTACTTTTAGCATAGGAATCACCCTCACTGACAACCTCTTGCGTTCTCGTCTTAATCTAGAGCAATTAAGGTATCTCAGGCACTTTGGGGTTGTTCCATTCAGTATGGAACCGCCCGATCCGGATAAATTCCTTAAAAATAGACGAAACTTCATAAACAGCCTCTAGACACGGGGACGTGTCCAGGTCAGCACGCCCCCGTGTCCACCAAAAGATTCCTGTCTGACTTTTTGTCAGAATACGGACAAAATGTGTCAGGATCCTGCCTGCACACGGGGCCGTGTCCAGCCGACACACGGCAGTGTGCAGCGTGCTATCGTTTTCTATAAAGGCAGCAAGATTCCTACTCATTTGGGCCACTCCAAAGACAAAGATTTGCTGGGATCTTCACACATACCATCCTAGGTATATTCTAAAGAAGGTTCTCAACAACCATCTTGTCTTTTCCACTTTTATCCATTACCTTCTCCTTCAATTTTTCCTTAATACCTCCATTAGATCTTGAAATCACCATGATTCCATGCTTTAAGGTGATGTTTGTTTAATTTTTACTCAAGGAATCTTGTTAAAAATAAGTTCTACAACAGTGTTTTAAGTTATTTCTGCTTAAAAATGCTTTAAAAACCCTAAAAATAATTTAAAACTCCGAGATTCCTTGTCCAAAAAATCTGCAGACATCTTAACACGGGGACGTGCTCAATGAGCACGGGCCGTGTCCGAGGTACTCTTCCGTAAAAATTGAACTCTTTTTGGTCTGTTTTCTCAGAATGGTGAGCAGAACTAGCGGAACATCTTCATCGCACTCCAGGAACAACCGAGAAGGGAGGAGGTCATCAACGGTTGAAGATTCTCTTGTGAACTACGTTTACGCCTTAAGAGAGGCCATGGATGAGATGACAGGGGTGGAAGAAGCATTGGTCGACTGTATTAATCATTTGACGGTGGGACTAGAGGGATGTCTTCGAGAGGTCAACCTTTTGCACCAATGGCTGAACATTCTCGCTTCTCCTCCTTTGGTACCAATTATCACCCAAACGGCATGGAATGTGGTACCGAAAGTCATCATACCGGCCGAATGGTACACCATACACCCGGAACCCCCTCGAGACATACTACAAGGGGTTCTGGTTGGTGTCACTCCCCCTCCACAAGATGTTGAGGAAAATGAGCCCGCCTTCTTTCTCCCAAGAGAGATAGAAGAATGGCTTTAACAACATCTAGGAAATACCCCTCGGTCCAGAGTTCTACGAAGCTTTTAGATACCGGAAAGCTATTTCCGGAATTTTGATTCCTATTGTAAAAGTAGAACTCATTAGGATGATTTTATGTATCACTTGACCTATCTATCATAGGACTTTTAAATTTTATTTTTCTACGTTTTTTTAGGACCTATGTAATGTGTTAGTTTTAATGAATAATGGTTTTATTAATTATTTGGTGTTTGGATGATGATGTAATGGATAAATGTTGGACCCAGTATGGCCTTAAAACAACTTCTTTTCACGTAATATGGCAAGTGATTTCAGTAGATGTGAAAATGATGTGCGTAAATGGAAATCAGATTTCAAGAAACAAGACCTACAGAATTATCAAGTTTATATCACTTTGAAACGAAATGGTTTACAAGGTGATTGTAAGATTATTAACTAGTACAAATGAATCTTGAATTCTGTGGGTGAGAGGGCAATGGAGTTTTGATGTATGTATGAATGATAAGCTTCAAACTCACTTTGCTTCTCCTGGTTGAGCCTTCTATTTATAGAAGGTTGGGTGCATGAATAAACAATAGTTTATTCATGCAATAAGTCCTGCAAAAAGTGGCCAATTGACATATTCATTGAATCCAACGTTCAAGTTGCCTTTTTCATCATGATATCCAATAATGTCAACTTGCCTAGGAAATTGTGGCAAGATAGAGCCAACTTCAGACAAGTGGGGTGTTTCATCAGAAATTCTGATAAACCACTTCATCAGAAATTCTGGTGAACAAATCATCAGAAAAATCCTGATGATCAGAATCGTCAGAAACTGATGATATTTCATCAGAAATATCATCAGATCCATCAGAAGTGACCTTTTCTGATAATCCAATTCAGCTCTTGATCAACTTGTGTTTCTTTGAAATACATGCTGTGCATTTCTTTGTGTTTATTTGTTCGTGATCTTCAAGACTGTGATCTCTTCATAGATCCAGTTGATTGTGATTTTCTTCAATACTTACAAATAAAGTTTCCTAAGAGTTTCCCCCTAAGTATTGTAAGAAAATGAACTACCTTATGAACAGAAAATTTCCAAGCAATGGAAACATAATACTTGCAAAATTAAACAAAACAGTTACTGATGTTTTTGAAAAACAAATTACATAAAAGATGAAAATTCAGATGAACAAGTTCTTCAATTCAGCTTCATTCTTTGTGCACATCTCCAGTTTTTTACTGCTTTTTGTTGGAGATGTACTTGTTGCAGCTGACATACATGTCTTTGTACCATTCCCTTGCTTGGATCCATTCTTCAATCATTTGCTCAATTTCTTTTCTGTTTTCCTCCAAGTTCTTTCCTATCTTCTGAAGATGTTCTTGTCTTCTATTCATGGTTTTTAAGATATACCTCAGAGTTTGATTTGAGTACTTACAGATGTCAACACTTCTGAACATAGCTTTGTTATTATCATGATCTCTGAAGATTACACCGTAGTCCTGTTCTCCATTTTTATTTGTCAGCATAATGATGTCTCCAGATCTTGCATCTTCCAATATATCTGAGGGAACTTTTGTCTTTGGTGATCTGACATACACCTTTTTGTTGTGTACATGCTCAAAATTGATGCATAGATCAAAGTCTGAAAAAGCCATTTTTTCAAACAGCAGTATTCCAGCCTTTGATATGCCATTTAGCGCCCTTCTGACCTCTTGATTATTTTTCTTTTCCTTTTCATAGTAATCCTTTATAAACAGAATGTCTATAGGATGCAACTGGTCAGCTAGTTCTTCATCAATCACATTTTGTTCTTCCCCATTTGCTCTCAGAAGTGTGTATCTGTTTTGCACATGAGTTCCTCCAATATCTTCGGTTGCAACTTTCACTTCATCCACCTTTAAAATTCTCCTTACTGGATTCTCATTCTGTTTGTGAATGCTGCCTGACCCTCTGTTTATCCTTTCTTTTCTTAAAGCCAGTCTGGTAGGAGATAGTGATCTTGGTATTTCATCTTCTTTTCTTAAATAATAGCTCACCAGATTGTTCTCAGGGAATATCATTACATCCCTGGCAATCTCTTTAACCATAACAGACTTGGTTTCAGAGATTTTTCTCTTAACAATCTTTGATTTTGTTGATGAATCACCTTCTTGTTCCCATTCATTCATTGTTTGTATATTCGTATACATACTTATGGCTGAGTCATCAGACACTGTTGGATTTGGGACAGATGCTAGCAATTTTAAATTTGTAATAACTTGAGGTTTTGCAGTTGCTAACCTTTGCAGCATTTCTTCTTTTTTGACATTTGGGGGTGGTCCCATCGTTGTGGTTCCAGCTTTGGTGATTGGTGTGCTTGATGATTGTTGAGGAGTTACCTTTGAAGTTTCTTGATGTGAGCTTTCAGCATGGGTTTCTTTCATGAGTTCTTGTGGATCCACTTTGGCTAATCTTGCAATGTTGAATTGCATTTTCTCCATCAGTTGTTGTACTTCTCTTACCTGTTTAGAGTTGCTGGCCATGTTTTTCTGAACATTGGTGAATTCAGTTTGAGCTTTCGTCTGAATTACAACCAATTCTTTTGACAACTTCTCAAGAGCGTCTGTGATACTGTTATTGCTTTCCCTTAGCATGGTAACTTCCTCCAAAACTCTGTTTGCACTACTTGACTGCCTTGACTCCATCACATTTGCAACTTGTGCTTTGATCTTTTCTATTTCTGTGAGAATCGTTTAAATTTCTGATGTAGAGATGTTGGATTCAGGTGCCTTTTCTTTCATCTTTTGAAGAGACTTTAGTGTTTCAGTGTTTTCATCAGTTTGTTTCTTTATTGCCTCCACTGATTCTGACAAAGTCTTCATATCAGCTTTTTGACCTTGTATTTCTGACAGCAACATATCAAGTTTTTACTGGATTTCTTTTGCAGACTTTGTAAACATTTTCCAGCACATTTTCTAAACTTTCTTGATTCATAGGTTTCTCGGGGATAATTGGAACAACAGATGTTCCTTCTAACATTCTAGCTGCAAACACATTTGCCGCTATTTTTGAAATGATAGGATCACTTTTGGCTTTACTAGATTTTGGTGCAGCTTTAAGTTTACCAGAATCATCTCTACCAGTGATGAAAAACTCATTTTCATCCTGGATTTCCTTATGTCCTTGAACCATACCAACATATGATCATCCATAAGTTTTTGAGGTAAACAGATTACCTTTAGCCAGATTTCCTTGATCAGTTTCCTGATCTCTATCTGTTGGGATCTCATCCTCTTCCTCATTTTCTGATTCAGAGTTGAGATTAATGGCACTAGTAACTTCCTCATCAACATTTGTTGTTCTGTATTCTATTTTGTAAGAAACATTAACTGAACTATCTGATTTTGTTTCTTCTCTGTGAGATTCAACTAGAACAGTGTTTAAAAGAGATGTACCAACAATGTGAGATTCATCATAGTGTATGACTTCAGTCGCTTCAATTTTAGCAATATGAATTTCTCCAGCCATATGTGATTCTGCATAATGTTCTTGATGGATTTCAAATTTATGATGAATTCCTGCTTCATGAATCTGTTGACTTTCAGCATGTTCTTCTTTGTTTTCTGATGACTTTTGCAATTTATTGAGGGCTGCAGCATTGTCTTCTGTTTGCTTCTGCACAGCTTTGACAGTTTCTGACAAAACCTTGATATCTGACTTTTGATTTCTGATTTCTTCTAGTATCAGGTCAAGTTTGTCACACCCCTTTCTGCGGCGGAAGCACGAGGTGTGATCATGAAAGGTTCTCATTGCATACGAAAGGTAAACATACTACATGCTCGTAAAAATAACTTCAAATACCAAACATTTCATAATTTGAAAACATAAATTAGCGTTTACATCGCGAGATAGCATAAAACATTGTCTTAAAGAGTTTACAACTTTATTTAAAGATAAACATAAGTGACATCCACAAGCATGAGTAAGGCCGCGCGCACATCCACTTTTAGTTACCTGAAATACATGTGAGTTTTGAAAAACGTCAACATAATGTTGGTGTGAATTCATGTAGTGATTGTTTTGAATGTTTAAATATTTGATTGAAAACATAGTATGAAACTTCTAGAATGTATGAATGTTTGAATGTAACTTGTAAAACGTATCTGTAACTGAGTACTATGACTGTTTGAATGTGTGAGATCGCTAGTGGTTTGCAAGGCCACTAACATGTGTCACGACAAAGGAAGCCACCAAACCTAGGCATTTTTGTCGTCTTTGACTGATACACAGAAGCACTCATTGGTAGAAGTAGGACAAGAGTGGGGTTGCCTGAAACCCATTAGATCTAACCTTTTGTTCCACGGTCTGAATGTATACGTTGATTAATGGTGCTTATGGTACCCTATTCAAGACATGATCTAGAATGTTTCACTTGAATGTTTCACTTGAATGTTTCACTTGAATGTTTCACATGAATGTTTTTATACCCATCATACTATTTGTAAACATTGTAACATATGTAACATGTATTTCACCCCCGAGAGTTATAAAACCAAAAACAGTTAAAGAAAAGGGGGAGCATGAACTCACAACTTTGTGTTCCTTGCGTCGTAAACTTCATCGGATTTGCTTATAGTGCGTCGTGACCTAAACGTATTTTATTATCGTTAGTCTCTAGACTTGTATCGTACAAGCACAAGTCACTATCTTTTGTATATGTTTTCTTGTGTTAAAAATAATTTATATTTTTAACTATGTGTCTTACTTATATTATTTCTCAAAAATAATTATAAGTTTCTTATGTTTTGCACCCGAATTATGTATCTTGTATGTGGTATGTGTATTTTTGTGTTTTTACTTCTTATGAGTATTTAGTGTATTTTCAAATCCTAATACACTATCACGTATAATACATACTACATACACTTAGCACAAAATTTGGTGACCAATAAATATATATATTTTCTCTAAGATATACATACTTAATATCAATTTTTATCTGGAAGAAATCATCATTTCTTATCACAAGAATTAGGGAAACCTTGGTAAATTTTCTTAAATACATTTTTAGGGAATAAGTTTCTCAAAACTTATAATTTTCTAAGTGTCAAAATTCTATAGAAATTTTGACAGAGTTTCCCCTAAAAATGGAGGTTTCCCATGTTTTCAAAACATGTGTTTATTTTCTTTTAAAAATCATCATCAATCAATTTCAACAACAATCATTAACCACATACACTAATTTCTCTATTTCATGAACTTGAAAATTTATAAAAAATGCGTAGTAACTTACTAGTGTATTTAGTAAGTCTTGTTACCCTTTTAAAGTGTGGTTATTTTTTTGTAAATCATTCTCTTGAAGGATTTAGACATTTACAACTTGTCATATGATTTTTCTAAAAATATTCCTTTTGTATTTTTCTTGTTTCATAAGTGTTTATTTACTTTGTTACCCACTAAAATGATGTTTATTTATGTAAGAACCAAGGTTTAGTGAAACTTGTATTTTTAACTTGGTTTCTTGGTAAACCGTACTTGAAATGTTTAGATCTATATGATTCACAACATATTTTGATCATTATTTTTCAAGAAACATTATATTCATTCAAGTTCATGACTTTAGTGAGGATGATCCATAACCTTTAACGTGTTCATCCTCTCATCTTGCTAGATTATGTTTTTAATCATGATCTAGCAAGATTGTATGATGGTCTACATCATTTCTATCAACAAACAATAACCAACAATCATAACAACTCATGTACATCAAGTTTTCTTCATATTTAAAGCTTATGTTCAAGTTTACTTCTTATGATTCATTAGTGTTCTTATCATTTTGATCATTAAACATTATTAACCATGTAAACAAGATGTACAAAGCAAAGATCTAAGTTCTTACCACTAGCTAAAGGCTAGGGGAGTTCTAATGTAGAAAAGTGGTGGATAAAAGAAGACGAGAGTGGTCCTTCAACTTCCGAACACACCAAGCTTCGTTGTATGATCACTAACACCCTTGTTCACCCTTAGAATGGTTGAAGATGAGCAAATGATGGTGGTGATGGTGGTGGTTGGGGTCGGCTGAAGCCAAGAAGAAGAGAAGGAGAAGAAGTGGTGTTGAATGTGATGAACTCATGTGCTTATGGTCATTCTTATAATCCATCAATTCATGTTTTCCTTTGGGTAATATGTTTAATAAAGAGAAGACAAGATCCAATATTTAATTGAAGGATAATCTCATGGTGGGGGCCATGTTTTCTAACCGGTCGGGGGGGGGGGGGGGGTTGTTAGTTTGGTTTCAATTGGTAGTTACAAGTCTTAGTTAGTTATAAATCAAGTATTAGTTAGGGTATATGATTACTAGTTGTTATATTGTGTGTTATGATGTTTGGGGACACTAACTAGCTTAGAAAAAATAAAAACAATGCTTCTAGCGTTATTTTGGTGTTCTGGGTAATGTCCGGTTGTTCGGTTGGATACCGGTTCATTAAAGTGTTAAATTGCACCGTTTAGTGTCTTTTAAGTATCCTTTTGTAACTCTTTCAATTCCCGACACTTAGGGAAGTATTCTGGATGATAAAACGTAATTTCTGCATGATATTTATATGTTTAAAAGCTGATTTGAGCTAAATTTAATAAAATTCTGCACTTAAAGTGCGTTTCGGGTGCTTTTTAGTGCGTATTTTAGCTTCCGTAATGTCTATATATAAACCCTTGTATGTACTCTTGGCTTTTAATGTATTCTTGTTGTTGGACCTACACCTAGGCTCCAATTTTTATTGTCTGATTGCTTTCTGCAGAATTGTTGACACAATGCGTCTTACCGGTGAGTTTACTAGTATTTCTGACGCAACGCTCTCGTTAATGCATAAAGCAATATCTTGTAGTATAAAACGTGCATGAATTCGCTCGTTTAGTAAGTAATCAGACAATGTTGACATTTAAATGCATAATTGCAGTCATTAAATAATAATTAAAGTGTAAGGAAATTACCGGTTTGGTGCCAGTTGTCACAGTCCCCCCCCCCCCCCCCCCGTTAAAAGAATTTCCTCCCGAAATTCAGGCTGAGCTAACTCTCACAGGAGTCTTCTTGAACAGGTGGAGGTACTTTTCTTTGAACTGGTCTTCACGTTCCCATGTGTACTCGGGTCCGTGCTTAGAGTTCCAACGTACTTTGACAAGTTTAACAGTGCTCCTCCTGGTCTTGTTGACTTTCCAGTCTGTAACCTCAACAGGTTGTTCTGTAAATCGGAGGGCGTCATCAATATGCATTTCATCTGCAGGGATGATCACGTCTTCTTGTGTTGGACTCTTCTTGACGTTGGATACATGGAACGTATCATGTACTCCATTAAGTTCTTCCGGTAATTCCAACTTGTATGCCACGGTACCAATTCTTTCCAAAGTTTTGAATGGCCCGATGTATCGTGGATTCAGCTTTCCACGTTTTCCAAATCTTACTACGCCCTTCCAAGGTGAGACCTTTAACAACACTTTGTCTCCCACCTCGAATCTAATGGTTTTCGTCTTTGATCAGCGTAGCTCTTTTGTCGATCTCGAGCCGCCTTAATGCGCTCTCGGATCTGCACGATCTTGTCAGTTGTCTCTTGTACAAGTTCAAGACCAACCATACATTTATCTCCAGCGTCTGCCCAACATAATGGCGATCGACACTTGCAGCCATACCGAGCTTCGAACAGTGCGGCTTTCATACTCGTATGATAATTGTTATTGTTGGAAAACTCAACTAAAGGTAGGTGAGTATCCCAGCTGCCGCTTAGATCCATGACGCCTGCGCGAAGCATATCTTCTAACGTTTGTATGGTTCATTCGCTCTGGCCGTCTGTTTGAGGATGGAAGGCCGTGCTTAGATCTAGTTGAGATCCAAAGGCTTCTTGAAAGGATTGCCAGATTCTTGAGACAAAGCGTCCATCTCTGTCTGAAATAATTGAGATTGGCACTCCATGGCGTGCCACAATTTCCTTTAGGTATATCTCAGCAAGCTTTCCAGTGCTGTCTTTTTCTCGAATCGGTAAGAAGTGCGCAACCTTTATTAACCGATCAACTATAACCCATATCATATCGTGCCCTCTCAGGGTCCTGGGTAATTTCGTTATGAAGTCCATCGAGATTTGCTCCCACTTCCACATGGGTATTTCTGGTTGTTGTAGTAGGCCAGACGGTTTCTGATATTCGGCCTTAACCTTAGCACAGGTTAAGCACTTTCCAACGTAAATAGCAACATCACTTTTGAGTCTTGGCAACCAATAGTATTCTTTCAAGTCTTGATACATCTTGTCCGATCCTGGATGGATCCAGTATCTCGATTTATGTGCTTCATCAAGGATGACTTCTCGAATACCGCCATAGAGCGGAACCCAAATACGCTTCTTAAAGTATAAGGCTCCCTCTTCATTTGGCACCATGTATTTCAATGCACCCCGGAGGTATTCAGCTTTACAATTTTCCATTTTAAGGGCTTCTTGTTGGGCGTCACGAATACATGCTGTGAGGTTCGTTCGAATCGTCATTTCCAATGCTCGAACTCTTAGGGTCTTAACCCTTTCTTTTCGACTTAGCGCGTCTTCTACAACGTTTGCCTTTCCAGGATGGTACTTAATCTCACAGTCATAGTCGTTTAGTAGCTCGACCCATCGTCGCTGACCCATGTTTAATTCTTTCTGATCGAATATGTGTTGTAGGCTTTTGTGATCTATGAAGATTGTACATCGAGTACCATATAGATAGTGTCGCCAGATCTTCAAGGCGAATACCACCGCACCGAGTTCCAAATCGTGCGTGGTGTAGTTCCTTTCATGTACCTTCAATTGTCTTGAAGCATAAGCGATGACTTTCTTGCGTTGCATGAGCACGCAACCCAAACCATGTCGTGAAGCATCGCAGTATACCACGAAGTCTTCAGTGCCTTCAGGTAATGATAGTATTGGTGCATCGCATAGCTTATTTTTGAGTAGCTGGAAGGCTTCTTCCTGCTTGTCACCCCAGTCGTACTTCTTGTCTTTCTACGTAAGGGTAGCTAGCAGTTGAGCTATCTTTGAGAAATTCTCGATGAATCGCCGATAATAGCCCGCTAAGCCCAAGAATTGTCGAACTTCAGTTGGGGTCTTGGGGGCTTCCCAATTCTTTATTGCTTCAATCTTGGACGGGTCTACATGAATGCCCTTCTCGTTCACAACATGACCAAGAAATTTCACTTCGCGAATCCAGAATTCGCATTTCGAGAACTTCGCATAAAGTTTCTCTTTCTTTAGTAGTTCCAAAATGGTTCTGAGGTGTTGCTCGTGCTCTTCTTTTGTTCGCGAGTAAATCAGGATGTCATCGATAAATACAATCACGAATTTATCGAGATATGGTTTGCATACGCGGTTCATCAGATCCATAAATACCACTGGCGCGTTCGTTAGTCAGAATGGCATCACAAGAAACTCGTAATGCCCATAGCGTGTTCTGAAGGCTGTCTTTGGTACGCTTTCCTCTTGTATCCTTAACTGATGGTATCCAGATCGAAGATCGATCTTGGAATAGTAGCTTGATCCTTGCAATTCATCAAATAAGTCATCAAT
Organism: Helianthus tuberosus; assembly: GCA_030545235.1. Taxonomy (NCBI): domain Eukaryota; kingdom Viridiplantae; phylum Streptophyta; class Magnoliopsida; order Asterales; family Asteraceae; genus Helianthus; species Helianthus tuberosus. Next base: position 6,102,768 of record JARYGA010059718.1, on the reverse strand, counting down.
CCTCGGTAGTGGATACCGAATCTTGATTGTGAGCTTGTTCAGCTCTCTGTAATCGATACACATCCGTAGAGTTCCATCCTTTTTCCTCACGAATAGTACTGGTGCTCCCCAAGGTGAGAAGCTTGGCCTTATGAATCCTTTATCCAACAACTCCTGGAGTTGTGCAGATAATTCTTGCATTTTGGATGGTGCAAGTTGATAGGGAGCCTTGGCTTCAGGAGCGGCGCCTGGAACCAAGTCTATATGGAATTCGACTTGTCGTTGCGGAGGTAATCTTGGCAGATCTTCGGGAAAACATCAGGGAATTCCTTCACCACAGGAATGTCTTCGAGTTTCGGCTCCTCAGCCTTCTTGTCTACAACGTGCGCTAGGAAGGCAGCACATCCTTTCCTTAAGCAGTTCTGTGCCTTCATACAACTGATGATTCGCAGAGGCGCGTCTCGTTTTTCTCCATGTACGATGAGAGTTTCGTCATTCACCAAAGGGAGGCGAATGATTTTCTCATGACAAATAACTGCAGCTTTGTTCTTGGACAACCAATCCATTCCGACCACTACATCGAAGCTACCCAATTGAATAGGCAAGAGATCGATGTTAAATCTTCGTTCTTAGTGATGATTGTTGATGCATGCTACACATTGGATGGACTCTTGCCTTAGTGACTTTAAAACTTGAGAGACATTTATTTGTATTTATCTGATTTGTAATAAAATGATGAGTTCATTAATGGAATAAAGAAAATTATTAATCACCATGTGTTGTGAAACAATGATTCTGTTACGACACTGCCGACGTTTCTGCCGTGATTTATTGTTTTACGCAGTCGGGGTGTGACAAAAAAGTTGGTATCAGTGCTCATGGTTATAGGGAATTAGGTTATTAGTAATGCTTTCACCTAGACTATAACCTTTCTAGGACCTTAACACAAGTTATCTTGTGTTTAGTCTTAAAACAATACCTTCGCCTATCTTTAGGTAACAACCACAACAAGAACACAAATTACAAATCCGTTTTGAAAACCAATCCTCTATTCTTGGATGATTTATTATAAGGTTTTGAACCTTCAAAGTTTTCAAAATCTCGTTAAAGTTTGGGTCTAGATAATGTGAACACGTGCAATCTGGAAGGGTGGATGGCTGTATCCAGAGTTTTATGTCTAAGGCTAGAGTGTTCGTACAAATCCACATAATCGGACCAGTCACTCTTACCTGGGAACTCTTAGGGTGAGTGTCCACTTATAGGCTAAAGCATGTCTTCGCGATACATCAGTATGACCCATTTACTTTGATTAGTCACAGTGTCGGTTGTTTGTTTTAGGTAACGAACAAATGATCACAATCCTTATGCCTTATCGATATTCTTTTAAGCATTCAATTTTTACTATCTGATATCATCTCACTAGTTTCTTTTCATGTTTCTTTGCTCTTTTAGAATGCCTCCTTGACGTGACCCAACTCAGGATGCCGCCATGGCAGCCTTAATCACTCAGCAAATTGCTGTTGTACTCCCAAACCTGATAACCCAGATAAACCAAGCAAACAACAATAATAACAACAATGCACCTACTCCGTACAACTATAAGCAGTTCAATTCAGCTAAGCCACTAACATTTACTGGGTCTGAAGGGGCCACTAGGCTCCTACAATGGGTTGAGAGTCTCGAAAGCACGTTTCGTCATGTACAATGTCCAGATGAGTGAAAAGTTGAGTTTGCATCGAGCGTATTCCAGAAAAGAGCACTTACAAGGTGCAACAGTGTAATGAGGGATAGGGGTGCCGATGTGGCAATGGTACAAACTTGGGAAGAGCTTCGAGCTCTAATGATGAAGGAGTTTTGTCCTCGTCATGAACTCAGGGCATTGGAAAGGGAATTCGACGACCTTAAACAAGACAATGGTGAACACCGAGCCTACACTGACCGGTATGAGGAACTAAGCCTGTTATGTCCTACCATGGTTAAGCCTTTGGATAAGGCGATCGAAAAGTACATTGATGACCTCCCTGACCCAGTTGAGGCAATTGTTACTGGTAGCAACCCTACTACCATTAGATAGGCCATTGAACTGTCTGCTACCCTGACTGAATCATAGATTAGAAAGGGTAAGCTTTTCTGAAAAGGCGACTAGAAACCATCCGACAAGTCTGCACAAGAAAAACCAAAGGATAAACAAACTAGAGTCCTCCAAGAAGTCGAAGAAGCGTAAGGCTTCACAAAACTTCACAGTAGTTGCTAAGAATAATCAGGTTGCACCAAACCAGCCAGCACAACCTCATACTAGGAAAAACTACATTGGTACTGCACCTTTGTGCAACAAATGTAACTGTCATCATCTGGAACAAACACCGTGTCACAATTGTACCCACTGTGGACGGTTGGGACATTTGGTTAATACATGTCGTTATGCTATCCAAAACCAAGCTGCTGCAAATCCTGCTGCTGCTCAAGCACCATATCCACCTGGATTGTGCTACAACTGTAGTGATCTTACTCACTATCGAAACAATTTTCCAAGGATTGTTAATGCGAATCCAGCACGTGGACGAGTATTTAACATAAACGAGGCAAACGCAAAGGACAACGCAGCAGTGAACAATTAGACTATTGTATTTTCCTTGTTATTATCTATGACACTTGAAACAATTCAGTTGATAAATAAATTTGTTGTTTCAATTTTATTTTACAAAACTAATACGATTGTGTGTATGTGTGACATACCCCTACGATGCTGACACCAAGGAACCGTGCTCCTTGCAAGACAAACTACTTATGTGGTTCTTTCATTTTTATGACCACTCGTGATCTCCCCGAACATCCTAAGTACTCGTTTCTTTTACGAAACAAAGTACAATGTACAAGTTACAAATTCTTAAACAGATATTTGAAATACCATTTCAAATCCTTGATTTGATATCTAAAGGTACTTTCATAAATCCTTAATTGGATCTATGTTATATGACTATGTATACGATTATCAAGAACATTTTTGCTTCGTGTGTTGACTTAACATGCCTATCACATTGATTTCAAGGACCCTTTTTGCATCATATGCTGACTTAGCATATCTAGCACCTTGATTTCATGAATACTTCACTTCGTATGTTTACCTAACATAATTTGTACATAAATTTCAAAACATTTTCACTACACAAATTCCAAATCCTCATAGGATCTTCCTATCTTTATAGTTAGATCATTATGGATGTTTGAAGCGCAAAATCAAATTCCTTAATTGGATTCCTTGTGTGCTTTAATACTTATGTTACGATACGACAAAGACAAAACCAAATCCCTATAAGATCATCCTATCTTCATAGTTAGATTCTTGGGGATGTTTAAAGTGCCAATTGAAGTCCTTGATTGGATTTCTGGTATAACTTAAATACATTTATACAAGTTAATGAACGAGCTAATAACTAGGTTGACGACTATGCGATTATGTGATTATGTACTTAGGTGTAAATCTAATGCTCACTATTTAAGTCTTGGTAGAATCTTCCATATTTTCATATGTTAGATTCTCAGAAGGATACTCAAAGTACTAACTTAAATTCCTTAAGGGGCTTTCTATGCAAATAGTAAGAACCTTGGATTCCAAAGTGCCATTTCAAAACGATTACTTGATTCAAATTTAAAAAGACCCTTTAGTGGCATATTTAAAGAGATCGTATGATGGTCTAGTGAGATCATGTGTTGATCTAGTCAAAAAGATCGTTTGTTGGTCTAGTTAAAAAGATCCTTTGGTGGTCTAGTCAAGTCATTACATGTTTGTTCGATTGATTTTTCCCCTACGCATTATGAAATGAACGGTGCGGACTGTGCAAGGAATTACGTAATTATGGATGCATACATAATTATGGAATTTAGTGCACAGAAACCACAACAAGTTTTGTCATGGTTAAGACCTATAGTGATAAGAATAACAAAATAGGAACAATGTAAAAAGGGCATGGTGGATACGCCGCTCGTACTTCCTATATATAAGTGTTCCTTATTACATTGCGAGCGTAGCATTACTTAAAATACTAGAAGTCCTGGACCTTGACCAATGTTATTATATCTTACACTCTCCAACTCCAATTTCGATCACACACAAGTTTCCTATAATAGTCTTCATAGGAAACATTCTTCCATCTATTGTTCGAAACTCCAAAGTTCATACTATTTTTCTACAAAAAGGACATCACTTTGACAATTAACAAATTCGCTGAAAATCCAAACGTGGCCCATAGTTTTACTTAGGGAACGGAGAATTCATTCAAAAGCAAAACAATCACATTTGTTTTCACAGGTTTCCTCTAAAGTTAAATTTCGGGTCAAAATTTCCTAAAGTAGGGGAGACTGTGACATCTGTGTCTCTACGACCATCATAAAAATACAAAACTAATGAAATCTTGTGTTTCATTCTTGGGATTTGTAGAAATACATGTGACATTTGCACATATCAAATCATGTTCGATTTCAAGCTTTAAATCGCTTTCTGGAAAGTTATACGCAAACTCTTATGTAAACGTAATCAGTTTAACGTGAAAAACACTCCGGAACAGTGACATAGGCTTAACATACCTTAAATAACCTTTACATAACTTAGAAATATATTTTGGAGGGTTTGGTGTGTCGAAAACAAGTTTATTCGATCGCAGGGACAATTTACGACAAACTGCGAAAATATGCTGATTCGTATAGTATCAAACATTCCGGAAGATGATCATAAGCTAAACATACCCTAAATATCCTTTACATAGCTTAGAAATAGACTTTGAGGGGTTCGGTATGCGAAAATGTGCTTATTTGATCAATAGGGATGAAAAGCGTCAAAAAGTGCATAAGTTTGCATTTACGCGCATATCTAACATTCTGAACATATCCGAACATCCAACATTTTTACTAATCATTAAAATATTTTATTTTAGTTATTGGAATGAAAAAAATACCATTCGTCGCGTAATTTGGATCGATTTCGCGTCCGTTTGAGTTTTCATCGTAATTAACCGAATAGCGCGACTGCACGACCAAACGAACCGACATCCGAGATTTTTTCAAGCATATTTCTTGATCTCTATGCTTTAACTTCATTTAGATCCTTGAAATGGGGTTAACGGGGCTTAAATGCATCTAAAACTGAGTTTATTGCATGCAGGGACCAAAACTGCCAAACCTTCTTGAAAGTCTCTCGCGGGCCGCGTAAGATGAAGCCCTATCTTACGCGGGGCGCGTCAGCCACATCTGGTAGAAACATTGAATCTGGTTCAGCAGCCTGTTTCCATTGATTTTTATGATGGTTTTAGCATACTATGGACTTGTTTTTTGTGCTCCCCTTGTATATAAAACTATGGGCAACAAGTGTATGGCCAAGATCAAGCTTTGATTCTCTCAAAAACACATGTAATGATCTTGTGGATTCAAGGTTTCCTATAAATACCCATCAAGTTTGCCATTTTCATTTTCTCATTTGATCTAATCTGCTCTAAGTTGAAGCTCTCACTTGTTGAAAGCTTCATACCTGAGTATTTTTAGTTCAATTCTTCCTAGCTTGGACCCTTTGTAAGCTTCTTTCATGCTTGTTTATGCTTTTCAAGCATGAAAGTCAAACAGTGTTTGACTTTCTGCTTTGAACATGAATTGGTCAAGACAAAGTTCGTTTGAACTTTGCAATGTGAGCGTAATCACGATGGTTATAGTCTCTTGTGACTATACCTACTGATTACCACGATGATTAGTCGAATTTACGAGTCAAAGTTTCGGTCAAAGTGCCGATTATGCGCATTTTGTGACAAAACTATTTTTGGGTATCAAAACACTTTGTTTTGATATCAAACCTGTTTTTCTAACTTAGTTAAACATGTTTTAACATGTTTAACTCATCACTTTTAGTCTAGTGCTTGTTTAGGGTCGTAAGTCAAGCGGTCTAAACCACCGCTTAGACTTTCGAACTCGACCCATTTGGTCGATCATTAGGATCCAACCAAGCATATTTTGTGACCATAGTTGTATAGGGAATGACCTTCCGAGGTTATATCTTATGGTCACTTACTTTAGTTAGTTGTATGATTGGTAGTTTATATGCCCTAGGTAAATGACCAAAATGCCCTTTTCATGCATAATTTGATTTTAAGCATATGTAACTTAATTTTTGACACTTAAACTGATTATGCAACATATTTAAACATGTTAGGGCATATATTACTTGTCATAGGACTAGTTAGGCTTCTCAAACACGCATTTGCGCGAACAACGCGTTAATGTAGCGTAGACTACCTAAAAGGGTCATAACGGGTCGTAAGCACTTAGGATAGGTTTCAATTTAGAATGTAGGCTTGTTTGAACCATATCACATGAGTTCCAAAACTCATATGGTTTACGAGACCTCATTCTACCCGATCTTTTGATTTAGGTACCGATTATTTAACATAGTGATTCCATACTAGGTGCCACTTGATTCCTTGATTTCCGAGCTTTGTTAGGACATTTAATCAAGGATACTTGCAATTTCAAGTGAGTACATAGTCCCCTCTTTTACCGCTTTCAAATGTTTTAGGGTGATTCATATGTGCCGATACACTATTTTCATGATTTCAACTATATGATTTCACATGCATAGTACTTATCTTTCGACGAATTGAACAATTATCCATGGCTTAAACAGTTATTTTCAAAGTTCGTTAGACTATTTGTTGGTTCATATTGTTACTTATACATTCATTAACAATGGTCAAGCCGATTGGTAGTACAATATAGCGCTATAGGACTAGACACCCCATTCCTGTTGTATGGAATGTCAGAAACCAAAGTTTTAACCAAATAGAATTGCCTTTGTGGTATTTCTATAGTCTCCGAAGTGTAATTTGGTGCACAAGGTTCGAATGTATTACCAAATCGTGATATATGGTATATTTCGATATACTAACAACGTGATACTATTTTGCTAAAGGATAGTTTGATATGCTAAAGCATACTACCGACTCTGTTATTTCACAAACTAAAGTATTTGTTATCTATTTCATAACCAAAGTATATTTTTGTATATACTATAAACCTTTCACCAAAACGAGGCACTTTAGAAACAAAACTTTTACAAGGATTCATGGCAATTTTTGTAAACATAAAACCTTTTCTTGTGTTATCCAAAGCCATGAATCTAAATCAACAAAACCTACGTTACCCACATGCATTTTTATGCTGACGTTTTATTTTCACATATGTTTCAGGTGCTACTATGTGATGATTGTTGATGCATGCTACACATAGGATGGACTCGTGCCTTAGCGACTTTAAAACTTGAGAGAAATTTATTTGTATTTATCTGATTTGTAATAAAATGATGAGTTCATTAACAGAATAAAACAGATCATTAATCACCATATGTTGTGAAACTATGATTCTGTTATGACACTCCCCGACGTTTCCCCCGCGATTTGTGGTTTTACGCGGTCGGGGTGTGATATATATATATCACCATTGCTCTTGATTTCCTTGACTATATATCACTTAAATGTCAACATATACATGTGTGATTTATTTTACGAAGATTTTTCAATGCCGAGAACCTAGATTAGAGTGTAAAAAAGGCGTAAGTTTCACAATGGTGTAAAACTAAAATGAGATATACCGAGATAGGATTCGAGTTACAGGAATAAGGGCTAAACTAACCACCCAAGAATGTAATCGTCAAGCGAAAACACTTAACAACCTCCTGGAAGCAGCTTTTCTTGCCACCAGGCCATTCTCCATCAATTAGGAATCTGATGCCATCACTAAACACATTCCTTAAATTGTAGCTATTTTTCGAGTGTTTATATTTTGGTCTCTAATCCGCATATATATCACCATTGCTCCTGATTTTCTTGACTGTATATCTCTTAAATGTCAACATATACATGTGTGATTTAGTTTCAAAGATTTTTCAATGCCGAGAATGTCACACCCCCAAAATCCACATGCGGAGTATCACCACTTGGAACTCGTGACTGACCAGGATCAAGCCACCAATCATATTGAACATTGTAAGTAATAAATAAAATTCAACCACACAATATGAAAGGTGTTCAACACAAAAGCATAGTTAATTGTTTAGCGGAAGCATAATTGTAAAACCCAATGTAAGTATTAAGTACGAAATAAAGTAATATTTTTAGCATGGCACACACTGCCATGTCCCACAACGACCGCGCCTCCCTGTGCAAGCTCCATGAATACCTAACGACCTACAAGGCATGTAACAACGAGTCAACAACAAAGTTGAGCGAGTTCACAGTTGGTTGTTTAATTATAGCATTCGTGTCGTAAAACATGTGTTCATTTTGTAAACCATGAATCGTATTAATTCGTGTCGTGGTCTCCCAGACATGTTTGCGAAGATTAGTGGGGGCTTCCCATGTGTTTCGTATTAATCCGTATCGCGGTTTCCCAAACATGTTTGCGATGATTAGTGGGGGCTTCCCATGTTGTATGTTACTAGACTAGTCGTATCCGTACGTGCCCCTCTTGATCCAAGGACCGTAGCAAGTATGAGTGTACGTAGGTTTTACGTACGTGCCCTTCAATCAGAGGACAGTGAAAAGTAGTTTAATTCTAATGATAGTACGAGTAGTTATTCAATCCCATTCCCAACCCACCGGGAACCCCATGCCTTAGGAGTGTGAACTCACCTTGGTTTGCTCGGTGTGCTAAACTATGTGTTCGCAAGTAATCAGTCAAGTCCTAATAGTATGCACGTATACTCAATCAGTTCAAGTTCGTAAAGATTTCACATGCAATCAATATCACAGAGTGTTTTTGGCCATTGACATTATTTACACACAATCTGCTAGTCAATCCATACAAGGTTCCAGGTTACATGCAAGTTCCTTAACTAATTCACAATACCTTACAGAGTTAACAAGCTAACCAAGTTATCATGCCAACATATTAGTAGAGTTTTCATACTTAACTTAACAACGTTAAATACAAAACAGGTTAACAGACTACTCAGCATCACATACGTAACAGAATTTATAAACTAACAAAGTTGATGAACTAGCAAGGTTAACAAACCATTAGGAGTTACATACTTAACACAGTTAATATGGTTAACAAAGTTAATAAGCTTAACTCAGTTAATAGGCTAGACAAGGTTTCTGTTGTCACACACTTAGACTAAAACACGTGTGTCAAAATCACTAGTTTGGCGAAAACACTCATTTGGCAAAAACACTTAAAATGAAGACACTTGGGACGAAAACCCTATATTGGCGAAATCACAATTGATGAAAACCCAAGGGTTTTCGTCGGACATAATGCTTGGCGAAAACACTTTGTGTTTTCGTCTGGTTGTCATCGTCAACAGTTACAATACCGAACCCTAATCATCACTACAATTACTACGGCTTCAACAAGCAATCACTCAATCATAACAGTGTATAAAAACAATCAGTTTGCAACTATTACTTTATCATAACAGAATCATGGGAATTTACTTTCGTAACATAAGATCACATAATCACCAAAATTAATCCCATCACGATCCTACAGTATACGATTAGCATGAACAAATACCATTCATAAGATCATGAACCACAGCAAATCACAAGATTCTAAGCATCTATATTCTAACCCTAACTATCATCATCATTATACCAAGCACGTGAACATTCTAACCAGATATACACACATATGCAGATACGTAATGATCTATCAACAGTTATACTCAAATAAGTAACAATACGAACTAACTGAAGCAGGAAGAACGATGAACTGGTTGCCAGAGAGAACTTGGGGAGTTCAATAATGTCGTCGCACAAGAAAGAGACTCTAGGGTTTTCCAAATGTTCTATCGTATTCGATGTTGGAGTTATAACGTAAACACATTTGGACCAACCGAACACCCTTGGGCCCAAGCCCATTCCCAGCAAAAACAGTGAAGGTGCCGAAAACACTGTGTTTTCGTTGGGAGAGGTGGCGAAAACAAGGGTTTTCGTCCAACCTGTGTTTTCGTTGGGTGGGTGGGGGTTTTCGGCTAGGAATCCATCTTTTACTTTTTAGTTATACAATCAAAGTGTTTATACAACCATATATCAATGACATACAAGCATATATTAACCAACACACTTAGATCATATATATATATATATATATATATATATATATATATATATATATGTCACACGCTTTGCAAATAGGTATTAAGTTAGGTCGTGTAGAGACCTTGAAAACTCAGGTTGTCACATTATCCCCAACGTGAAAGAAATTTCGTCCCGAAATTTAGCACGTGGTTACTGAGGAAGCTAGTTGTGTTGTGTAGTTTACTGGTTTTCCTGGGGTGTCACATCATCCCCTTGTTGATTTGGAATTTTGTCCTGAAATTCTGTAGTAGCTTCAGCCTCAGTAGTGGTTGCACTGTTTCCGAACAACTGGGGATATTTGAGTTTCATCTAATCTTCTCGTTCCCAGGTGAACTCTGGTCCACGACGAGAGTTCCAACGAACTCGAACAAGAGGTATTCTGGTATGCTTGAGAACCTTAACGTCTCGGTCCGTGATTTCAACTGGTTCTTCGACGAATCGCAATTGATCGTCGATAGTGAGCTCCTTCAAAGGAACTATAAGGGTCTCATCTGACAGACACTTCTTCAGATTTGACACGTGAAAAACGTTGTGAACTCCACTGAGTTTTGCTGGTAGGTTCAGTTTGTTGGCCACTTTGCCTATTTTCTCTATGATTTCGAACGGTCCGACGTAACACGGATTAAGTTTGCCCCTTTTTCCAAAGCGAACCACACCCTTCCAGGGTGAAACTTTGAATAGCACTCGATCCCCAAATTGGAACTCGAGTGGTTTCCTACACCTATCAGCGTAGCTTTTCTGACGGTCATGAGCTGCCGCCATGCGTTGTCGTATCTGAGCAATCCTTTCGGTAGTATCAACTACGAGTTCTGGGCCAGTGATTTGGCTGTCGCCGACTTCTGCCCAGCAAAGAGGTGATCGGCACTTATGCCCGTACGGTGCCTCAAACGGAGCGGCTTGAATGCTAGTGTGGTAACTGTTATTATACGAAAACTCCACTAGAGGGAGATGTTTTTCCCAACCATTGCTAAAATCGATTACACATGCACGAAGCATGTCTTCAAGAGTTTGGATGGTGCGTTCAGACTGTCCATCCGTTTGCGGGTGATAAGCTGTGCTCATGTCTAATCGAGAGCCAAAATATTTGTGCATCGCTTGCCTCAGTTCTGAAGTAAAACGTGCATCACGGTCAGAGATAATAGAGGTTGGCACTCCGTGCCTCGAAACCACTTCCTTTAAGTAAACGTCTGCTAGGGTGGAGAACTTATCCGTTTCCTTGATCGCCAAAAATTGTGCAGACTTTGTGAGTCGATCCACGATCACCCAAATAGTATCATTTCCATGTTGAGATCTAGGCAGGCCAGTAATGAAATCCATGGAAATTTGCTCCCATTTCCATTGTGGTATTTTTGGTTGTTGAAGTAGGCCCGATGGTTTCTGATATTCAGTCTTGACTCTCGCACAAGTCAAACATTTGCTAACGTAAGTTGCTATGTGAGCTTTCATGCTAGGCCACCAATACGTAGATTTGAGATCGTGGTACATCTTATCCGAACCAGGATGTATCGAGTAACGAGACTTACGTGCTTCATCCATTACCAGTTCTCGTAGATTGCCATAGAGTGGGACCCAGATGCGTCCTGTTACGTAGTAGGTGCCGTCTTCCTTTTGTTCTAACCACTGCCTTGAACCACGCAGGGCTTCAGCCCTGACGTTTTCTGGTTTCAATGCTTCTACCTGAGCATCTCGTATCTGTGTAGGAAGACTAGATTGGATAGTAAGTTGTAAAGCACGTACGCGTGTAGGTGTAGTATCCTTTCGACTGAGGGCGTCAGCCACAACATTGGCTTTGCCCGAATGGTACTTGATGGCACATTCGTAATCATTCAATAGCTCGACCCATCTACGTTGTCGCATGTTCAACTCCTTTTGCTTGAAGATATGCTCGAGACTCCTGTGATCGGTGTAGATGGTGAATTTGGTACCGTACAGGTAATGTCTCCATATCTTAAGTGCGAAAACAATAGCTCCCAGCTCCAAATCGTGAGTAGTGTAATTCTTTTTGTGAATCTTAAGTTGGCGTGATGCGTAAGCTATGACATTGTCACGTTGCATCAACACACATCCAAGACCCTGAATGGATGCGTCGTAATAGACCACAAAATCGTCTGTGCCCTCTGCAATGAGAGAATAGGTGCGCTAAAAGTATATTCTTTTAATGTTGGAACGCTGATTCTTGAGCATCACCCCAACGATAGGTGACACCCTTTTGAGTAAGCAAAGTAAGCGGCTGCACAATCTTGGAGAAATCCTTGATAAATCTTCTGTAGTAGCCCGCCAAACCCAAGAATTGGCAGATTTCTGTCGGTGTACGCGGTGCAGGCCAGTTCTTAATCGACTCTACCTTAGATGGATCAACATGAATCCCATCCTTGTTTACCACGTGGCCTAGAAAGTGGACTTCACGAAGCCAGAAGTCGCATTTTGAAAACTTGGCGTACAGCTGTTCTGCTCGAAGGAGTTCCAAAATGAGTCGTAAATGTTGCTCGTGTTCCTCCCGACTCTTAGAGTAGATCAGAATGTCGTCGATGAAGACAATAACAAATTTATCTAAGTAGGGCTTGCACACCCTGTTCATAAGATCCATGAAGACTGCAGGTGCGTTTGTTAACCCGAATAGCATGACCAGAAACTCGTAGTGGCCGTAGCGAGTTCTGAATGCTATTTTGGAGACGTCCTCATCCCGGACTCTCAGTTGATGGTAGCCTGACCTTAGATCAATCTTTGAGTAGTAGCTCGATCCTTGCAGCTGATCGTACAAATCATCAATGCATGGAAGAGGATAGCGATTCTTCACAGTTACGTTGTTTAATTCGTGGTAATCTATGCACATGCGGAAAGTACCGTCTTTCTTCTTCACAAATAATACTGTAGCTCCCCAGGGCGAAGAGCTAGGACGAATGAAACCCTTTTCCAAGAGTTCTTGTAATTGCTTAGACAGTTCTTCTAGTTCGGTTGGAGCTAAGCGATAAGGTGCTCGAGCTATGGGTGCTGCTCCAGGAGCTAGCTCGATTTGAAATTCGACCTGGCGATGAGGCGGTAGACCAGGTAATTCCTTGGGAAACACTTGAGGATAGTCACGTACAACTGGAATATCCTCTATCTTCTTCTCTTTTGTTGGTGCATCAGTAACGAGTGCTAAAATAGCAGTGTGGCCCTTTCGCAAACACTTCTGGGCCTTAAGAAAGGAGATGATACCCACAACAGCACCACTCTTGTTGCCTTGAATTTCGAGAGGTTCTTTACCAGAACGGGGAATATGAACAATCTTCTCTTTGCAAAGGATCTCTGCTTGTTGTTGAGATAACCAATCCATCCCAATGACGTTGTCGAAACTACCCAAGACTATAGGAATAAGGTTGATGGAGAAAGTCTGACCAGCTATGACGAGATTACAACCCTTAACTATGTGTGTGGCTTCTAGGCTTTTACCGTTTGCTAACGCTACGGCATGCTTGGTGTTTAAGGGAGTTGGTGTGCGTTTAAGCATTTGACTAACTTTTAGAGACACATAACTGGTGTCGGCACCCGAATCAAATAAGACAGTAACATAAAATTCATTGAGAAGAAACTTACCCATCACCATGTTAGGATCATTCCTTGCGTCACCCTGACCAATCACAAACGCTCGACCCCTGGCACCATTGCCGTCGTTATTTCCCCTATTGTTGTTCCCATTGCCATGATTATTGTTGTTGTTGTTGTTGTTCTGATTCTGGTTTAACTGAGGGCAATTTCGCTTGAAGTGGCCTTCAGCACCACACTGAAAGTAGCCCCGGTTGCCTCGCTGTTGCTGCTGCTGGTTCTGTGGAGCGGGTGGTTGTTGTTGATAGTTCCGATTCGCAGGTCATGAGCTCCTACAATCCTTAGCTTCATGACCCATGTCACACCCCGACCGCGTAAAACAACAAAGCGCGGCGGAAACATCGGGGCATGTTGCAACAGAATCATTGTTTCATAACCATGGATACAAAAAGTGTTTCGTTTTATTGAACATTGAACATTTACATCATTTGGAAATCTAAATACAATATTTAAACATAGTCTATCATTATTATTGAGTCACTAAGGCCTCGTCCAGTCCTATGTGAGCACGCATCCTATCAATCGATATCATTCAACAATACCTGAAACATATGTGAAAACGAGGTCAGCAAAGAAATGCAGGCGAATACATTGGTTTTGTAGGAGTGTCGAAATCATGGCTAGTTTAGATGTTGCAATACTTTATTTAAAAACCTTGTTTTGAAAAGAGTATAATATTGCAACTTAATTAACCAACTCAAATCAAGCGGGTTATGGTTTATAAAACCTCGTAGCCATGACTCTTAACCCAAAAACATTTGTTTTAGTAAAGAAAATTGTAAAACATTTCGTAATAAATCGTTAATAAAACTTGTTAATAAATCTCGTTAAAAGCTCGTATAGTTTATATCATATCGAAAACCTCGTTTGTGTGACATTGTTTGAAAATCGTTTACCCAAGTGAACTAAATAACACCACGGTATGTGATGCGATGAAAACATTTATATATAGGAAGTACCAGCGGCGTATCCACCATGTCTTCATCACATTACGCCCGTCCCGTTATCTAAACACTTAACCAAAACCCAATCGTATATCGCTTTGAAACTAATCGTTCACCCAATCGTTAAAACATCGTGTGAAAACCAATCGTTTACCCAATCGTTAAAACATCGTGTGAAAACCAATCGTTTACCCAATCGTTTAATTCGTTTTAGGTCGTGAAACTACTTATGTGGTCGTCTCGCTAACAACATTCAAACCTTCATGACTCTTTACTCGTCGCTTCTCGTTTTCGTCGCTTCTCATTTTCGTCGCTTCTCGTTTTCACATTAACAAACCCTTACAAAAGGGTAAGTTAACAATTACAGATTCAGTCGCTACCCACCACACCCACACATAACCACGGGTGTAGTAAATAACGGGATTAGTCAGATCCTATGGTACCATAACCTAATACTGGTCGGCTTGATCATTGCTAATGAATGTCATTTGGTTATGTAACCATAACCAACACGTTTGTTCACTTTTTGAAATCGTTATTAGTTTTGTATAAATCGTCTTAATCGTTTTCCAAACCATTTGTTATAACATCGAAAACATTTAGCACATATGAGTCACCCCAAAACAATTGAAAGCAGTAAAATAGGGGAATAATGTACTCGCCTGAGAGTGCTTAGGAGTCTTGAACAACTACCAAGTAAGCTACAGAAGTCCCGGAAATCAAACGGTACCTAATATAGGTAACTACATAATTAACCCGGACCTAAATCGGAAGACTGGGTAGTAGGAGGGTTCGTAAACCAAATGAGTGTAGGAACTCATGTGATATGGTTTAACAAAGCCTACATACTAAATGGAACTTACCCTAAGTGTTATCGACCCATCGCGACCCATTAAGGTAGCTTATGCTACTTTAACGCGTCGTTCGCGTGAAACGCGTTCAGAACGTCTAACTAATCCTATGACAAGTGTTATATGCCTAAACATGTTACATAATCAGTTATGTGACAAAAGTTTAGGTTACATATGCTAAATTACCAATTATACTTGAAAAGGGTATTCTGGTAATTTACCTAAGGCATATAAACTACCCATCATACAACTACTTATACGAAGCGACCATAAGGTATAACCTCAGAAGGTTATTCCCTATATACTATGGTCACCTAATGTGTTTGGTCGGATCCTAATGATCGACCAAACTGGGTCGAGTTCGAAGGTATAGGCGATTTATTAGATCGCCTACCCTACGACTCTAGACAACGTGGTAATCAGTGGGCATAGTCCCAAGGGACTATGACCAACGTGATTACACTCACGTTGCGAAGTTCAAACGAACTTCGCATTGACCATAAACTGGTCAACGCAGAAAGTCAAAAAAAGTTTGACTTTCAGACTCGAAAAGCAATAAAAGAACGAAAGAATACTTACCCAGAGTTCCCGAATGCTAATCCCGATCCAAGAATCTCAGGTATGAAACAATGGTTTCAACTTAGAGTTTCTCAAATCAGAATTCTTGTAAGTTATGCAATGGGGGGCATGGGGTATTTATAGTATTCGGTCCACCGTTAAGATCGTTTCATGGAAAACGTGCCTTAATAGCATCCGTACATGTGTCGGAAACTTATGGTGACTAAAAGTTGATCCTTATCAGCTAACTAGACAAATGAGAATGTGTGGTGGTGGATCAAACAGCTGCAATCTGCTGTTAGAAACATTTAATCTGGTCAGAAGGTTCCACGCGGGCCGCGTGAGGATGTAAGGAAACTGAGGCGGGCCGCCTAGCAGTCACAGATCAGAACAAAGTTTCAGAAATGACAGTTTCAGTCCCTGCACGTGTTTAAGCCCATTTCCGGCACTTCTAAGGCCCGTAAAGCCAACTTTAAGGCCCTAAAATGATGCCTAAACATTGTGGACATGAAACATGCTCAAAAATATGCCGGATGTTGGTTCGTTTAGTCGTACGAACGCGATGTTCGCTTAATTACGACGGAATGCGCACAAGCGCGAAAAACGATCCAAATGACGCGACGAATGGATTTTTGGCAAGCCAAACACTAAAGCATAATATAGTCATGCTTACATAAATTTTTGGATGTCCGTAAGTATTCAGAACGTAAGTTATGCGCGAAAATGCAAACTTGTGCACTTTTTGACACTTTTGGTCCCTGAATGACCCAAAAGTTTATTTTAGCACACCGAACCCCTCAAAGCCTATTTCTAAGCTATGTAAAGGATATTTATGGTATGTTTAACTTATGGTCATGTTTCGTAAAGTCTGTTACAGTTCAAATTGGCATACTTTCGCAGTTTGTCAACTTTAGTCCCTATAGACGAATTAACTTGTTTTTGCCATACCAAAGCCTTCAAAACTTATTTCTAAGTTATGTAAAGGTTGTTTAAGGTATGTTAAGCCAATGTCACTATTCCGGAGTGTTTGTTGCATTAAACTGGTTATATTTACGCATCGGTGCGCGTATAACCTTCTAGAAAGCGATTTAGAGTTTGAAATCGAATAAGAATCGATATGTGCAAATGATACACATATTAATACAAATCCAAAGTATGAAATACAATATTTCATTGGTTTGGTATTTTTTTGATGGCCTTGGAGGCACAGGTGTTACAGTCTCCCCTACTTTAGGAAATTTCGTCCCGAAATTCATTTAGAGGAAACTTGTGAGAGTTTAAAACATGAAGTTGAAAAGATCGAACAATATTGGTTAGGGTTCTAAACTTTTAGTAACCTTAATAACATTATGCTTTCAATGTAAGAGGGACACTTATATACAAGTATATGAAGTGCTATTGGTGCGTCCACCGTACCTCCATTGCATTGTTCACGTTCCGTTATTGTTGTCACTATCGGTTCTTACACATGATAAATCTTACTGTGGTTTCTGCGCACGGAATTTCATAATTATGTATGCATCCATAATTACGTACTTCCTTGCATAGTCCACACAGTGCGTTTGATAATGTGTAGGGGAAAACCTAATGAATGATCCTGTGATGAGTGTGACTGGACCGCCATAGGGTCCTTTCAGCTGTATCATCACATGCCATTCTTAACCAGATCTTGAATCAATCTTTAACTAGACCACTCAAGGGTCTCTCATCGAATCATGGAATGGTACTATGTAACCCAAGGGTCTTAACTACTACGTAGAAGCCCATAAGGATTTAAGGTAGTACCTTTCGAATATCCTATTATGAATCCCTCATATGAAGATATGAAAGATTCAATGAGGATTTGAAAAACGGATCACATAAAAACATAGAGGAGAACACATAACACATAACCACATAATCGCATAATTGTTTAATCGTATAATCGTTTAATCGTATGATCGTAAAATCGTATAATCGTTTAATCGTATAATCGTTTAACTTGTTATCTTTGGACACGGGTATTTAAAGCATACTAAGAATTAAATCCGTGGATTTCATTCGTCACTTTAAATATTTTCAAGAATCTAATCATGAAGATAGGAAGATCTTCAAAGGAATTCGGTTTGTCCTAATTGAGTTGTAATGTACATTTTAAGGTGTACAAGGAATTCAATCAGGGCTCCGATGTCAACGAAGGTGTTGATCGTGGTCGGCTCAGGACATGAATAGATCAAGATGTCATTAATAACAACAATGACGAACTGATCCAAATAAGACTTGCAGACTCTATTTATTAAGTCCATGAAGATGGCTGGAGCATTTGTCAACCCAAAAGGCATGACTGTAAACTCGTAATGGCCATACTTCTTACTGAAAGCCGTTTTGGGAATATCCTCTTCGAGAATACGAAGTTGATGATACCCATAACGCAAATCGATCTTGGAAAAGCATGAAGTAACCTGTAGATGATCGGAGAGATCATTGATTTAAGGTAGGGGATATCGATTCTTGATGGTAAGCTTATCAAGCTTACGTTAATCGATACACATCCGAAAAGATCCATCTTTCTTTTCACAAAGAGAACAGGAGTTCCCCAAGGTGAAAAGTTCGGACGGATGAATCCTTTATCAGACAACTCTTGAAGCTGTCTTGATAATTCTTGCATCTCAAACGGTGCAAGACGATAAGATACTTTAGATTTAAAAGAAACAAGCGTTTGAGGTTCTTAGGGAGATCACAAGTGATCATAAAAATGACAGAACCACACGAGTAGTTTTGTCTTTGTGTTGACATCATAAGGTTGGATTAAACATTCATACAATTGCATTAGTTAAAAATAAAAACCACAAATTTTTATTTATATAACAACCGCATTGTCTTTAAATGTTACAAGATAACAACCAGAGGAAATCACAAAATACTAAAAGTTCACTCCTTCATCCTCGATTGTCTCATTGATGTTAAACACTCGACCACGTGCTGGATTCACATTGACGTTGACATTCGCATTCGGGTTTGCGTTAGCATTTGCATTCACCAGTCTTGGGCAGTTGTGGCGGAAATGACCAATCTCTCCGCAATTGAAACATGAACCCAGTGGGAATCTCGCAGCATTCCCTTGAACCTGAGCTTGAACCTGAGCAGCCTGATTTTGTCCCAGACGACAAATATTGGCCAAATGCCCAAGTCTACCACACGTTGTGCATTTCTTGCAATCTTGTTGTGCAACGTGATGACCGTTGCAACGGGCACAATGTGGTGCGGTACCAGCATATGCCTTCTTTGCAGCTGGCTGTGCCGGTGGGTTTTGCAAATTCTGAGCAGTCTGTGCTGTAACAACAAATTTTGGGCACCCTTCCGCTTCTTCGATTTCTTCGAAGTCTCACCTTCCTTACCCTTCTTGTTTTGACCTTTCTTGCTATCCTCCTTGTCAGACCCCTGCTGTCACACCCCGACCACGTATAACATACAAAGCGTGGCGGAAACATCGGGGAGTGTTGCAACAGAATTAATTGTTTCATAACCATGGCATACAAAGTTTTATTTATTTATTAAACAAGGGTGTTACATTGTTTCAAACAGGAAAATTAAAGAGTTCAGAACATAATTAAACATAGTCTATCTTCTTTTAAAGTCTCTAAGGCACAGGTCCGCCCTAGTATCATGATCAACATCCTATGGAAAAGCACCTGAAAACACATGTGAAAATAGGTACGTCAGCATAAAAATGCCTGTGAGATACATAGGTTTGTGAAAATAAGATTCATGACTTGTATTTGAGAAAATGTTTAGTCATGAACCTTGTAATTTGCTTTGTCTTGTAAATCATTTGAAAAACGATAAGATCAGTTGATATGTATAAGTAAATGTAAGGTTAAATGAATAACCATGTAAAATGAGTTTGTATAAGATAAGTTGATTGTAAAACAATGTCTTATGAAAAGTATGTTATTTGTATAAAATGTTATATGTATCAAACTGAAATGATTCAAATAACGTTATGCTATGTAATATTATACAAACACTTATATATAGGAAGTACCAGCGGCGTATCCACCATGTTTGTATCATATTACACACGTATCGTTACTTAATCACTTAATCAAACCAAACCATAAAGATGTAAAATGTTCATGTACAAACCAATTGTCAAGTGTTATTGTGTAAACCATGTCAAAATGTCTATGTCCAATGTAAACCACCAAATGTGTATATCAATGTCAAAATGTTTATGTTCAATGTAGATCATGTAATGTGTAACCAAAATGTCATGTATGGTAAGTGAAATGTATCAACTAAACCATATGTAAAATGCACAACAACAAGGTATTGAAGTAAAACACAGTTTAAATCAAAGTCATGTTGTGTGTAACAAATGCATGCTATACTGATACAAACATTTATGCGGTATTGTTAATATGCATACATCCAAGCCTTGAGACTGAGGCGATAAACCCTTAAACAAATTAAAGATTTATCTAAATTATGTATATCGAATTCGGTCATTCCTTTCTGTCCCCTTTCCCTGGGATGTCCGGAATGGGAGTTGTCAATTCCTATGGTACCACTACCTACTAACGAATGGCATGATCAATGTTAATGAATGTATTGTCCCATGTTAAACAAACCAAATGTTATACCAAAAATGGAAGCATGTGATGCACTAAGTATGTAATCAAATGAACATACATAGCGTGAAAATGTAATGTAAAACGATGTACTAAGTAATGCACACAATGGGCACACCTAGCATGAAATGTAATGTAAAATAATGTACCAAGTAATGCACACAATGGGCACACCTAGCATGAAATGTAATGTAAAACAATGTACCAAGTAATGCACACAATGGGCACACCTAGCATGAAATGTAATGTAAAACAATGTACTAAGTAATGCACACAATGGGCACACCTAGCATGAAATGTAATGTAAAACAATGTACTAAGTAATGCACACAATGGGCACACCTAGCATAAAATGTATTGAAATCATGTACTATAATGTACTAACGAACATAGCATGTATATGATGTGAAAATGGAAAGCATTAAAGTAACAAGTAGGCACATGTGTTCCACCCCAAAACAGTTTGGAAAACAGTAAAAGAGGGGTCTATGTACTCACTTGTGATTGCTCAGATGTCTAAAGATAATCACCAAGTAATGCTAGAGATCTCGGAATCAAACGGCACCTAGTATAGGTAACTATGTTAATAAACCGGACCTATCTCGGAAGACTGGGTAGCATTAGGGTTTTTAAACCAAATGAGTGTAGGAACTCACGTGATATGGTTTAACAAAGCCTACATGCTAAATGAAACTTAACCTAAGTCTTATTGACCCATTATGATCCGTTTAGGTAGCTTATGCTACTTTAACGTATCGTGCGTGTGAAACGCGTTCGGACCGCCTAACTAGTCCTATGACAAGTATTATATGCCTAAACATGTTAAATAATCAGTTATATGACAAAAGTTTAGGTTACATATGCTAAATTACCAATTATGTATGAAAAGGGTATTCTGGTAATTTACCTAAGGCATATAAACTACCTATCATACAACTACTTAAACGTCGTGACCATAAGGTATAACCTCGGAAGGTTATTCCCTACACTATGGTCACCTAATGTATTTGGTTGGATCCTAATGATCGACCAAACTGGGTCGGGTTCGAAGGTATAGGCGATTTATTAGATCGCCTACCCTACGACCCTAGACAACGTGGTAATCAGTGGGCATAGTCCCAAGGGACTATGACCAACGTGATTACACTCACGTTGCGAAGTTCAAACGAACTTCGCATTGACCATTACTGGTCAACGCTGAAAGTCAAACAAAGTTTGACTTTCTGACTCGAAAAGCAGTAAAATAAGGAAAAGAACGAAAGAATACTTACGAAGGGTCCCCGAATGCTAATCTAGATCAATATAGTTCAGGTATGAAACAAAGGTTTCAACTTAGAACACAATTAATCAGATTCTAGTGAGAAATAAGGTTGGGGTAATGGGGTATTTATAGTTTTCGGTGAACCGTTGAGATCGTTTCATGGAAAAGGAGGCACGATCAATACCGTACACTTGTCGGAATGTTATGGTGACTAATTTGGCCACTCACCATAAGGTATCAACACTTGGCAAGGGAAATGGGAGTGGAAACCAGCTGCAAACAGGCTGTTTAAACATTGCACCTGGTCTGGAGACCCCTAGTGCACCGCTACGCTAAAAGTGTAGCGCACCGCTAGGCTTAAGTTTGACAGATTTACACTTTTGGTCCCTGTCATGCATTCAGCCCATTTTCGACACGTTTAAGGCCCGTTAACCCCATTTCAAAGCTCTAAAATGAAGTTAAAGTATAGGGATCTTAAAATGTGCTCAAAAATATCTCCGATGTCGGTTCGTTTAACCGTACGGTTGCGTTGTTCGGTTAATTACGACGGAATGCGCACAAGCGCGAAAAACGATCCAAATGACGCGATGAATGGATTTTTCTTATGGCGAACACTAAAATATAATATAGTCATGCTTACATAAATTTTTGGATGTCCGGATGTATTCAGAACGTAAGTTATGAGCGAAAATGCAAACTTGTGCACTTTTTGACACTTTTAGTCCCTGAATGACCCAAAAGTTTATTTTAGCATACCGAACCCCTCAAAGCCTATTTCTAAGCTATGTAAAGGATATTTAAGGTGTGTTTAACTTATGGTCATGTTCCGGAATGTTCGTTACAGTTCAAATTGACATACTTTCGCAGTTTGTCATATTTAGTCCCTGTAAGCGAATTAACTTGTTTTTGCCATACCAAAGCCTTCAAAACTTATTTCTAAGTTATGTAAAGGTTATTTAAGGTATGTTGAGTATATGTTGATGTTCCGGAGTATTTCTCGCATTAAACTGAGTACGTTTACGCACTAGTTTGCGTATAACTCTCCAGAAAGCGATGTAGAGTTTGAAATTACATAAAAGTCAAAACATGAAAAATGTATAACATAACAAAACAAACATTGGGATCAAATAACATTGTTTTATTGATAACAGAACTGTTCATAGTGATTACAAGCACAGTTGTTACAGTCTCCCCTACTTGTGGAAATTTCGTCCCGAAATTTATTTAGAGGAAACTCGTGGAAAAAGATGTGGATATTTCGCCTTCATTTGATCCTCGCGTTCCCAAGTAAACTCGGGTCCACGTTTAGCTTCCCAGCGAACTTTGACCAAAGGAATGCGCTTGCGTTTAAGCCACTTGACTTCACGTTCCATGATTTCCACTGGTTTCTCAACAAATTTCAGTGTTTTGCCAACACGAATTTCGTCAAGCGGTATGGAGTAGTTCTCATCAGCTGTACACTTCTTGAGATTTGATATGTGAAAAGTTGGATGAACATTTCCCAGTTCAGGAGGTAACTCAAGTCTGTAGGCTACCTTTCCGATTCTTTCGACGATCTTGAATGGTCCAACGTATCTAGGTGCAAGTTTTCCTTTCTTTCCAAATCTGATCACACCTTTCCAAGGTGAGACCTTAAGTAATACACGATCACTGACTTGAAATTCCAAGGGTTTGCGTTTTGGGTCCGCGTAAATCTTCTGACGGCTTCTAGCTGCCTGAAGGTTATCACGAACTTTCTTGACCTTGTCAGTTGTCTCTAAAATGAGGGCAGGTCCAGTAATTTGAGCCTCGCCAATCTCATTCCAGCAGACTGGTGAACGACATTTTCGACCATAGAGAGCCTCGAAAGGAGCCATTTTGATGCTAGTGTGATAACTGTTGTTGTAGGAGAATTCAATCAATTTAAGATGTGAATCCCAGCTACCACCAAAATCGATCACACAAGCTCTTAGCATATCCTCCAGGGTCTGGATTGTTCTCTCAGATTGACCATCCGTTTGCGGATGATAGGCTGTGCTCAGATTAAGTTGGGTCCCCATAGCAGATTGCATGGTTCTCCAAAAATGAGAAGTGAAACGAGCATCTCTGTCAGAAATGATGTTCAAAGGAACACCATGTCGAGCCACAATTTCATCTACATAGATTTGAGCAAGTCTGTCAGTAGGAAAATCCTCGCGGATTGGCAAGAAATGTGCTGACTTTGTAAGACGATCAACGACTACCCAGATGGCATCATGACCTTTCTTTGTGCGCGGGAGTTTGGTAACAAGATCCATAGTAATGTTTTCCCATTTCCAAACTGGGATCTCTGGTTGCTCCAATAAACCAGATGGACGCTGATGTTCAGCCTTAACCTTAAGACAAGTAAGGCATTTGGATACATATAAGGCAATGTCTTTCTTCATACCAGGCCACCAATAGTGAATACGAAGATCCTTATACATTTTATCTGAGCCCGGATGAATAGAATAGCGAGACTTATGGGCTTCATCCATAAGCAAGGTACGAAGATCATCCTGGCTTGGGACCCACAAACGGTCCATGAAGTAATATGATCCATTGTCCTTCAGTTCCAGAGCAGGTGTTATGTGATAGGGAAATTCCTTATCCATTAATCCTTGTGAAACACAAGATTGTTGAGCTTGAGAAATGCGTGCTTGAATATCGGATCGAGCTTGAATAACAGATCGAACACGTACACAATGAAGCTTAGTACGTTCCTTACGACTCAATGCATCAGCTACGACATTCGCCTTACCAGGATGGTAGCGAATTTCGCAATCATAGTCGTTTAGAAGCTCAACCCAACGTCGTTGCCTCATGTTGAGTTCTTTCTGGTTGAAGATATGCTGAAGACTTTTGTGGTCAGTGAAAACCACACATTTTGTACCGTACAAATAGTGTCTCCAGATCTTGAGAGCAAAGACAACTGCACCCAACTCAAGATCATGAGTGGTGTAGTTCTTCTCATGTATCTTCAACTGCCTCGATGCATAAGCTATGACTTTGTTCCTTTGCATAAGAACACAGCCAAGACCCAATTTCGATGCATCACAATACACAACAAAATCATCATCACCCTCAGGAAATGATAGAACAGGCGCATCGCAAAGCTTCTGCTTCAAGTGTTGAAAAGCTTCCTCTTGTTTGTATCCCCAATAAAAGGGCATTTTCTTCTGAGTTAGAGCAGTTAGAGGAACTGCAATCTTCGAGAAGTTTTCTATGAAGCGGCGATAATAACCCGCTAGACCAAGAAAAGAACGAACTTCAGTAGGAGTAGTAGGTGTATCCCAATCCTTAATCGCACTGATCTTGGAGGGATCTACATGAATACCCCGTTCGTTGATAACATGCCCCAAAAATTGAACTTCTTTAAGCCAAAATTCGCACTTGGAGAATTTGGCGAAAAGTTGCTCTTTCTTTAGGAGTTCAAGGGTAAGACGAAGATGTTGCTCGTGGTCAGCTTGCGTCTTAGAGTATATCAAGATGTCATCAATAAAAACAATGACGAACTGATCTAAATAAGGTTTACAGACCCTATTCATTAAGTCCATGAAAACAGCCGGAGCATTAGTCAAACCGAATGGCATGACTGTGAATTCATAATGCCCATAACGAGTACGGAACGCTGTCTTCGGAATGTCTTCTTCTTGCACACGAAGTTGATGATATCCGGAACGTAGATCAATCTTCGAAAAATAAGAAGCACCCTGTAGCTGATCAAAGAGGTCGTCTATGCGAGGTAAGGGATATCGATTCTTGATGGTAAGCTTGTTAAGCTCACGATAATCGATACACATCCTAAAGGATCCATCCTTCTTCTTGACAAAAAGAACTGGAGCACCCCAAGGTGAAAAACTAGGACGTATAAAACCTTTGTTAGAGAGCTCTTGAAGCTGTTTAGACAACTCTTGCATCTCAGATGGTGCAAGACGATATGGAGCTCTGGCAATGGGATTTGCACCAGGTACGAGATCAATGCGGAACTCGACTTGGCGTGCTGGAGGTAGACCAGGTAAATCTTCAGGGAACACTTCAGAATAATTCCGAACGACAGGAATATCTGAAATAGACTTACCCTTGCCTTTATCTTCTGTAACATGTGCTAAGAAAGCCACATAGTTCTTCTGCAGATACTTCCGAGCTTTAAAACAAGACATAAGTTTGAGACCAACGGTAGGCTTCTCACCTTGAACCTGCAGGATCTCGCCTGTCGAAAGCGGCACACGAACAATCTTCTTAGAACAAACTATCTCTGCGTGATGCTTGGATAACCAATCCATTCCCACAATAACGTCGAAGCTTCCAAGTTGCATAGGCGTGAGATCGATAGGGAAAAGATGGTCATTTAGGTTCAATTGGCAGTTGTGAAGAACAGAATCCAGAATAATGGGTTCACCACTAGCAACCTCTACTGTCAAAGATTTGCCTAGTTTCGTTCTAGACACGCGAAGCATAGGCTCAAAAGACAAAGACACGAAACTCTTATCGGCACCAGAATCGAAAAGAACAGATGCAGGCTGATTATTAATAAAGAACGTACCGTTCACCACATTATCGTCAGCCTGTGCCTCTTGGGCATTCATGTTAAAAACTCGGCCTCGAGCCGGAGCCTGATTCTGGTTCTGGTTCTGGTTCGCCAGTCTTGGGCACCGATTCCTATAGTGGGTCAGATCCCCACAATTGTAACAAGCACCTGGTGGGTATTGTGGTCGTGCAGCTTGACCCTGTTGCGGAGCAGGAGGCTGAGCAACTTGTTGAGCCGGGTTCTGAACTGCGCGATTCTGAGCAAACCGACAAACATCGGCAAGATGACCTGACTTCCCACAGCTAGTACAGAAACGGCACTGATGTTGCGGCTGATGGTGACTGTTGCACCTATTGCACAAAGGTGCATTCCCTGTATAGGGTTTCTTCGCTGGAGGCTGTGCGGGTTGATTGGGAACTGCCTGATTAGCTTGGGCAGTGACAGCAAAATTTTGGGAAGCCTTACGCTTCCTTGACCTCTTCGAAGAACCAGAGTTCTTCCCATTCAAGTTTTGACCTTTCTTGCTATCACTCTTGTCAGCCGACTGTTTCTTGCCCTTGTCACCCTTCCTGTGTAACTTGTTCTTCCGGATCTGCGACTCAGTCAGTGTCGCTGATAACTCGATTGCCTGACGAAGTGTGGCAGGGTTACTACCAGTAAGAATGTCTTGTACTGAGTCAGGTAGGCCATCGATGTATCTCTCGATAGCCTTGTCGAGTGGGGTAACCATAGTCGGGCAAAGCAAACTCAACTCTTCAAACCGATCAGTATAAGCCCTGTGCTCACCACTATCTTGCTTTAAATCATCAAATTCCTTCTCCAAAGCTCGTTGCTCATGACGAGGACAGAATTCCCTCATCATAAGGGCTCTGAGTTCAGCCCAAGTCTATGCGAGAGCAACTTCTGCACCCCTATCTCTCATAACCCCGTTCCACCATGTCAAAGCCCTCTTCTGAAATACGCTCGAAGCAAACTCAACTTTGTGATTATCCGGACACTGCACATGGCGAAAAGTATTCTCACTGCTCTCGAACCACTGAAGAAGCCCAGTCGCTCCTTCAGAACCACTAAACTTGAGTGGTTTAGCCTGATTAAAATCCTTGTATTTGCATGGAACATTGTTGTTGTTGTTGGCTTGATTCCATTGAGCAAAGAGATTTGGAAACTGAGCAGCCATCTGTTGCGCAATAATTTCTGCCAGCTCGGCAGTAGCTATCTGGTTCTCGCGTCGAGGAGGCATTCTAAAAGAGGAAAACATGTAAAGGAACGAGTGAGATGATTGGATGAAAAGAATGAGATGAAACAAAATCAACAAAAGCAAAGATGGTGGTCATTCGTCCGTATCACAAAGCAAACAAACGACACACAGTGACTAATCAAAGTAAATGGGTCAAAAATAATGTATTAGCGAAGACATGCTCGCCTATAAGTGAACACTCACTCCAAGAATTCCCAGGTAAGCACAACTGGTCTCGCGTCTGGTTGAGATGTATACGAAGTGCTTGCCTAGACAGAAAACCCAGAATACAGGCATTCACCCTTCCAGTTTGCACATGTTCACATTATTTAAAACCCAAAACGTTTGACGGGATTTTGAAAATTAGAAGGCACAAGGCCAAAAACCAAACTTGAAAAGGGTTCAAAACCATATAACAGAGGGTTTAAAACCTTACAATTGAGGGTTCAAAACCTTGTAATAAATCATTCAAAAACAGATGATTGTTTTTCAAAAATCATTTCGGAAAAATTTTTGGCTTTTGTTCTGATAATCACCTAAGGATAGGTGATGCGTATGTTTTAAGATCTAAACACAAATAATTTGTGTTAGGGTCCTAGAAAAGTTATAGTCTAGGTCAAAGCATTACTAATAACCTAATTCCCTATAACCATTGGCTCTGATACCAACTCTTCTGTCACACCCCGACCACGTATAACATACAAAGCGTGGCGGAAACATCGGGGAGTGTTGCAACAGAATTAATTGTTTCATAACCATGGCATACAAAGTTTTATTTATTTATTAAACAAGGGTGTTACATTGTTTCAAACAGGAAAATTAAAGAGTTCAGAACATAATTAAACATAGTCTATCTTCTTTTAAAGTCTCTAAGGCACAGGTCCGCCCTAGTATCATGATCAACATCCTATGGAAAAGCACCTGAAAACACATGTGAAAATAGGTACGTCAGCATAAAAATGCCTGTGAGATACATAGGTTTGTGAAAATAAGATTCATGACTTGTATTTGAGAAAATGTTTAGTCATGAACCTTGTAATTTGCTTTGTCTTGTAAATCATTTGAAAAACGATAAGATCAGTTGATATGTATAAGTAAATGTAAGGTTAAATGAATAACCATGTAAAATGAGTTTGTATAAGATAAGTTGATTGTAAAACAATGTCTTATGAAAAGTATGTTATTTGTATAAAATGTTATATGTATCAAACTGAAATGATTCAAATAACGTTATGCTATGTAATATTATACAAACACTTATATATAGGAAGTACCAGCGGCGTATCCACCATGTTTGTATCATATTACACACGTATCGTTACTTAATCACTTAATCAAACCAAACCATAAAGATGTAAAATGTTCATGTACAAACCAATTGTCAAGTGTTATTGTGTAAACCATGTCAAAATGTCTATGTCCAATGTAAACCACCAAATGTGTATATCAATGTCAAAATGTTTATGTTCAATGTAGATCATGTAATGTGTAACCAAAATGTCATGTATGGTAAGTGAAATGTATCAACTAAACCATATGTAAAATGCACAACAACAAGGTATTGAAGTAAAACACAGTTTAAATCAAAGTCATGTTGTGTGTAACAAATGCATGCTATACTGATACAAACATTTATGCGGTATTGTTAATATGCATACATCCAAGCCTTGAGACTGAGGCGATAAACCCTTAAACAAATTAAAGATTTATCTAAATTATGTATATCGAATTCGGTCATTCCTTTCTGTCCCCTTTCCCTGGGATGTCCGGAATGGGAGTTGTCAATTCCTATGGTACCACTACCTACTAACGAATGGCATGATCAATGTTAATGAATGTATTGTCCCATGTTAAACAAACCAAATGTTATACCAAAAATGGAAGCATGTGATGCACTAAGTATGTAATCAAATGAACATACATAGCGTGAAAATGTAATGTAAAACGATGTACTAAGTAATGCACACAATGGGCACACCTAGCATGAAATGTAATGTAAAATAATGTACCAAGTAATGCACACAATGGGCACACCTAGCATGAAATGTAATGTAAAACAATGTACCAAGTAATGCACACAATGGGCACACCTAGCATGAAATGTAATGTAAAACAATGTACTAAGTAATGCACACAATGGGCACACCTAGCATAAAATGTATTGAAATCATGTACTATAATGTACTAACGAACATAGCATGTATATGATGTGAAAACGGAAAGCATTAAAGTAACAAGTAGGCACATGTGTTCCACCCCAAAACAGTTTGGAAAACAGTAAAAGAGGGGTCTATGTACTCACTTGTGATTGCTCAGATGTCTAAAGATAATCACCAAGTAATGCTAGAGATCTCGGAATCAAACGGCACCTAGTATAGGTAACTAAGTTAATAAACCGGACCTATCTCGGAAGACTGGGTAGCATTAGGGTTTGTAAACCAAATGAGTGTAGGAACTCACGTGATATGGTTTAACAAAGCCTACATGCTAAATGAAACTTAACCTAAGTCTTATTGACCCATTATGATCCGTTTAGGTAGCTTATGCTACTTTAACGTATCGTGCGCGTGAAACGCGTTCGGACCGCCTAACTAGTCCTATGACAAGTATTATATGCCTAAACATGTTAAATAATCAGTTATATGACAAAAGTTTAGGTTACATATGCTAAATTACCAATTATGTATGAAAAGGGTATTCTGGTAATTTACCTAAGGCATATAAACTACCTATCATACAACTACTTAAACGTCGTGACCATAAGGTATAACCTCGGAAGGTTATTCCCTACACTATGGTCACCTAATGTATTTGGTTGGATCCTAATGATCGACCAAACTGGGTCGGGTTCGAAGGTATAGGCGATTTATTAGATCGCCTACCCTACGACCCTAGACAACGTGGTAATCAGTGGGCATAGTCCCAAGGGACTATGACCAACGTGATTACACTCACGTTGCGAAGTTCAAACGAACTTCGCATTGACCATTACTGGTCAACGCTGAAAGTCAAACAAAGTTTGACTTTCTGACTCGAAAAGCAGTAAAATAAGGAAAAGAACGAAAGAATACTTACGAAGGGTCCCCGAATGCTAATCTAGATCAATATAGTTCAGGTATGAAACAAAGATTTCAACTTAGAACACAATTAATCAGATTCTAGTGAGAAATAAGGTTGGGGTAATGGGGTATTTATAGTTTTCGGTGAACCGTTGAGATCGTTTCATGGAAAAGGAGGCACGATCAATACCGTACACTTGTCGGAATGTTATGGTGACTAATTTGGCCACTCACCATAAGGTATCAACACTTGGCAAGGGAAATGGGAGTGGAAACCAGCTGCAAACAGGCTGTTTAAACATTGCACCTGGTCTGGAGACCCCTAGCGCACCGCTACGCTAAAAGTGTAGCGCACCGCTAGGCTTAAGTTTGACAGATTTACACTTTTGGTCCCTGTCATGCATTCAGCCCATTTTCGACACGTTTAAGGCCCGTTAACCCCATTTCAAAGCTCTAAAATGAAGTTAAAGTATAGGGATCTTAAAATGTGCTCAAAAATATCTCCGATGTCGGTTCGTTTAACCGTACGGTTGCGTTGTTCGGTTAATTACGACGGAATGCGCACAAGCGCGAAAAACGATCCAAATGACGCGATGAATGGATTTTTCTTATGGCGAACACTAAAATATAATATAGTCATGCTTACATAAATTTTTGGATGTCCGGATGTATTCAGAACGTAAGTTATGCGCGAAAATGCAAACTTGTGCACTTTTTGACACTTTTAGTCCCTGAATGACCCAAAAGTTTATTTTAGCATACCGAACCCCTCAAAGCCTATTTCTAAGCTATGTAAAGGATATTTAAGGTGTGTTTAACTTATGGTCATGTTCCGGAATGTTCGTTACAGTTCAAATTGACATACTTTCGCAGTTTGTCATATTTAGTCCCTGTAAGCGAATTAACTTGTTTTTGCCATACCAAAGCCTTCAAAACTTATTTCTAAGTTATGTAAAGGTTATTTAAGGTATGTTGAGTATATGTTGATGTTCCGGAGTATTTCTCGCATTAAACTGAGTACGTTTACGCACTAGTTTGCGTATAACTCTCCAGAAAGCGATGTAGAGTTTGAAATTACATAAAAGTCAAAACATGAAAAATGTATAACATAACAAAACAAACATTGGGATCAAATAACATTGTTTTATTGATAACAGAACTGTTCATAGTGATTACAAGCACAGTTGTTACACCTGCTTCTTACCCTTGTCACCCTTTCTGTGTAATTTATTCTTCCGAATCTGCGACTCAGTCAATATCACAGCTAACTCGATCGCCTGACGGAGTGTGGTAGGGCTACTACCAGTAAGGATGTCTTGTACCGAGTCAGGTAGGCCGTCAATGTACCTTTCGATAGCCTTGTCGAGTGGGGTAACCATTGTCGGGCAAAGCAGACTCAACTCCTCAAACCTATCAGTATACGCCCTGTGCTCACCACTATCTTGCTTCAACTCATCAAATTCCTTCTCCAAAGCTCGCTGCTCATGACGAGGACAAAATTCCCTCATCATAAGGGCCCTAAGTTCAGCCCACGTCTGTGCTAGAGCAACTTCTGCACCACGATCCCTCATAACCCCGTTCCACCATGTGAGAGCCCTCTTCTAAAACACACTTGAAGAAAACTCGACCATGCGATTGTTAGGACAATGCACGTGGCGGAAAGTATTCTCAATGCTCTCGAACCATTAAAGAAGCCCAGTCGCTCCTTCAGAACCACTAAACTTGAGTGGTTTAGCCTGGTTAAAATCCTTGTATTTACACTGCGCGTTATTGTTGTTGTTATTATTACCGTTGTTGTATATCTCGTGGACTTGGGTTACAACCCCGGGAAGCACAGCAGCCATCTGCAGAGAGATCAGGGCTGCGAGTTCTTCAATAGTAAAGGTCCGAGCATCGGTTCGAGCATCGCGTCGAGGAGGCATTGTCTAAAAGAGGAAACATGAAATGAACGAGTGAGAGAATTAGACGAAAAGAATGAGATGAATAAATCTGATGAAAGCAAGGATAGTGGTCATTTGTTTGTTACTACAAAGCAACAAATGACCCCGGTGATTAATCAAAGTAAATAGGTCAAAAATAATGTATCGCCGAAGACATGCTCGCCTATAAGTGAACACTCATCCCAAGAATTCCCAGGTAAGCACAACTGGTCTCGCGTCTGATGAGATATATACGAAGTGCTTGCCTAGACAGAAATCCCAGAATACAGGCATTCACCCTTCCAGTTTGCACGTGTTCACATTATTTAAAACCCAAAACCTTGACGAGATTTTGAAAACTCAAAGGGGTTCAAAACCTTGTAATCAATCATCCTAGAACAGATGGTTAGTTTTCAAAGTGGTTTTGAAATTTATGTTCTTGTTGTGGTCGTCGCCTAAGGATAGGTGACGGTATTGTTTTATGACTAAACGCAAGTAAACTCGCGTTAGGGTCCTAGAAAGGTTATAGACTAGGTCAAAGCATTACTAATAACCTAATTCTCTATAACTATTGGCTCTGATACCAACTTTTCTGTCACACCCCGACCGCGTAAAACAACAAAGCGCGGCGGAAACATCGGGGCGTGTTGCAACAGAATCATTGTTTCATAACCATGGATACAAAAAGTGTTTCGTTTTATTGAACATTGAACATTTACATCGTTTGGAAATCTAAATACAATATTTAAACATAGTCTATCATTATTATTGAGTCACTAAGGCCTCGTCCAGTCCTATGTGAGCATGCATCCTATCAATCGATATCATTCAACAATACCTGAAACATATGTGAAAACGAGGTCAGCAAAGAAACGCTGGCGAATACATTGGTTTTGTAGGAGTGTCGAAATCATGGCTAGTTTAGATGTTGCAATACTTTATTTAAAAACCTTGTTTTGAAAAGAGTATAATATTGCAACTTAATTAACCAACTCAAATCAAGCGGGTTATGGTTTATAAAACCTCGTAGCCATGACTCTTAACCCAAAAACATTTGTTTTAGTAAAGCAAATTGTAAAACATTTCGTAATAAATCATTAATAAAACTTGTTAATAAATCTCGTTAAAAGCTCGTATAGTTTATATCATATCGAAAACCTCGTTTGTGTGACATTGTTTGAAAATCGTTTACCCAAGTGAACTAAATAACACCACGGTATGTAATGCGATGAAAACATTTATATATAGGAAGTACCAGCGGCGTATCTGTCACACCCCCAAAATCCAACTGCGGAGTATCACCGCTTGGGAGCGTGACTGACCAGGATCAAGCCACCAATCATATAGAACAATGTAAAAAGTAAAAGTAATTGCAATTCAACCAAACCAATCCATATGAAAGGTGTTCCAAAACATAAATATGTTATCACTGTTTAGCGGAAGCGTATAAGTAAAACCCAACATAATATAGTATGAAAAGTCATAAGTGTTTAATGAAACAATCACGATCCAAGCCCACAATGATCAGCTCCTCCCTGTGCAAGCTCCATGTATCTAACGACCTGCAAGGCATGTAACAGAGGATCAACAACTAGTTGAGCGAGTTCACAGAAAGTAAATGCGTAATAGTAAGTTCGTATGTAACAGGTGGCTCTACTGGGCCGATAGTACGTTCTATTGGTGGGGGCTTCCCATGTTGTATATCCACTAGACTATTCGTAACCATAAGTGTTCTTCACAACCGAGACACAGTAGTACGTACAAGCTTTACGTAGGTTTTACGTAAGTGTCCTTCTGTACCCGAGGACAGTGGTACGCGTGGGGTTTACGTAGGTTTTACGTAAGTGTCATTCCTGACTCCGGAAGACAGTAGCATGTTATTGTTTATGTAGGTTTTACGTAAGTGTCCTTCCTGACTCCGGAAGACAGTAGCATATTGCTGTTTACGTAGGTTTTACGTAAGTGTCCAGCTTAACCCGAGGACCATGGTAGATAGCCTAGTAACCGTGTATGTACGCGTAATTGTTCAATTCCATCATTCAACCCATTCCCTATCCCCGGGGACCCCATGCCTTGGTAAAGAGTGTGAACTCACCTTGGTTTGCTCGGTATGCTAAGTATGTGCTCAAAGTAAATCAATCACGTCCTAAAGTACGCACGTATACATAATCAGTTTGTATTCACGAAGTTCACGTATAAGCACATAGCACGTATTCAAAATCATACAAGTCATGCATAGCATCTAACAGCAGTTAGTTAACTCAGTTAAGTCTTACAGAAATAGTTCACTGTGCAGATTACCCATATGGCGAAACACAAATTGGTGAAACACATATTGATAAAACACATATTGATAAAACACATTCTGTTTCGTCGTTCAGGGTCTCGGTGAAACACATTCTGTTTCATCGTTCAGGGTCTCGGTGAAACACATTCTGTTTCACCGTCACCTGTGTTTCGTCTAAGATGTCTGTTTCGTCGAAGGTCAGTTACGTGGAAATCAGTGACATCAGTTACGCAATAACACAGAAACCCTAGTCATGCTATCAGCCGTCATCGGCAAATCATCAATCATGCAGAAATCATTCGTTCACAGAATTCCTTATCGCATCATCATAACATAAGCATCACAGTTCTTAACGTCTAGCATGAACCCTAGGTTATGTGAACAATCATATCGATTAACCTACAACATCACATCATCGAACCCTATCAAGATGCTAACGTGTATTTAGAACCAGATCATATTCACAACATCCGGAACTGAGTATTCGATCGTATTAAGTTTCGCATAGAATTGTATATATCCTACTACATCATGCATATCGAAATCTATATCATCATCATAATCTTTTAATCACAGCAGTAACACACATCAATCATATATCCAAACATGAATCGAGATATTACAGAAACATGAAACCGATTAACGAACACACACACTAACCGAGATAGATGACACTAATGTTTGATCGTTCACGAGTGCTTGAGGGATTACACAGGGCTGCCGTCAAAGTGGGGAGAGTTCTAGGGTTTCAGTTTTTGCTAAGGTGTGGCAAATGAGGTGGTTCCGTATCACTTATACACGCATACAAGTTCTGGGCCCGTAATGGGCTTCGGTGAAACTGGGCCGGCGAAACAATCCTGTTTCGTCGAGTGGCTTAACTGGTGAAACATTTCTTGTTTCATCGAGTGTGCATAGTGAATTAATCTAAGTGTTTCATCAGGTAATATCAAGCAATCAAGTCACGTTAAACAGATAGCATACAAACAACATCCCACTTTATAATCCAACGTAACAGTTACAAGACAAACAAGTCAAACGACTAAGCAGTCAATGCGTAATAAATGCGAAAGTGAAAGTCGGAAACTCGAGTTGTCACATTATCCCCAACTTGAAAGAAATTTCGTCCCGAAATTTAGCATGCGGTTACTGAGGAAGCTAGTGGTGTGACGTTGTTTACCTGTATCGTATCGTGGATCCCCGAGCAGGTTTGCGAAGATTACTGGTTTTCCTGGGGTGTCACATCTTCCCCCCGTTGATTTGGAATTTTGTCCCGAAATTCTGTAGTAGCTTCGGCCTCAGTAGTGGTTGCTTGGTTTCCGAATAACTGGGGATATTTGAGTTTCACCTGATCTTCGCGTTCCCAGGTGAACTCTGGGCCACGGCGGGAGTTCCAACGAACTCGTACAAGAGGTATTCTAGTGTTCTTGAGGACCTTAACATCCTGGTCCGTGATTTCAACAGGTTCCTCGACGAATCATAACTGTTCGTCAATAGTGAGCTCTTTCAGAGGGACTATGTGGGTCTCATCTGACAGACACTTCTTCAGATTTGACATGTGAAAGACGTTGTGAACTGCACTGAGTTCAGCTGGTAAGTTCAATCTGTAGGCCACCCTGTCTATCTTCTCAATGATTTCGAATGGTCCGACGT
The DNA here is from genome assembly GCA_030545235.1 of Helianthus tuberosus. Taxonomy (NCBI): domain Eukaryota; kingdom Viridiplantae; phylum Streptophyta; class Magnoliopsida; order Asterales; family Asteraceae; genus Helianthus; species Helianthus tuberosus. Next base: position 6,066,182 of record JARYGA010059718.1, on the reverse strand, counting down.
ATCGTGGATTAAGTTTGCCGCGTTTGCCAAAACGAACCACACCCTTCCAGGGTGAAACTTTGAGTAGTGCTCGATCCCCAACCTGGAATTCGAGTAGTTTCCTGTCTTTATCGGCGTATGCTTTCTGACGGTCACGAGCTGCCGCCATGCATTGTCATATTTGAGCAATCTTTTCAGTAGTATCAACTACCATTTCTGGACCTGTGATCTGACTGTCACCCACCTCTGCCCAACAAAGAGGTGACCGGCATTTACGCCCGTACAATGCCTCAAATGGAGCAGCTTTAATGCTTGTGTGGTAGCTGTTGTTGTACGAAAATTCCACAAGTGGCAGATGTTTTTCCCAACCATTGCCAAAGTCGATTACGCACGCTCGAAGCATGTCTTCTATAGTTTGAATAGTGCGCTCAGACTGCCCATCCGTCTGAGGATGATAAGCTGTGCTCATGTCTAAACGAGAGCCAAAAGATTTGTGCATTGCTTGCCACAGTTCTGAGGTAAAACGTGCATCACGATCAGAGATAATAGAGGTCGGCACCCCGTGCCTCGAAACCACTTCTTTTAAGTAGATGTCTGCTAAGGTAGAGAACTTGTCTGTTTCTTTGATAGCTAAAAAGTGAGCAGACTTTGTGAGTCGATCCACGATCACCCAAATAGTATCATTTCCGCGCTGAGATCTAGGTAAGGCAGTAACAAAATCCATGGAAATTTGCTCCCATTTCCATTTTGGTATCTCAGGTTGTTGAAGTGGACCTGAAGGTTTCTGATATTCTGCTTTGACTCTTGCACAAGTCACACACTTGCTGACGTAAGTAGCTATGTGAGCTTTCATGCTAGGCCACCAATATGTAGTTTTGATGTCGTGGTACATTTTATCCGCACCAGGATGTACCGAGTAGCGAGACTTATGAGCTTCATCCATTACAAGCTCACGTGAGTTGCCATAGAGTGGGACCCAGATACGTCCCGTTACATAGTAGGCGCCGTCTGCCTTTTGTTCCAGCCGTTGTCTTGAACCGCGTAGGGCTTCAGCCCTGACGTTTTCTGTTTTCAATGCTTCTACCTAAGCATCTCGTGTCTGTGCAGGAAGACCAGACTGAATAGTGAGTTGCAATGCTCGTACACGCCTAGGTGTAGTATCCTTTCGACTGAGGGCATCAGCCACCACATTGGCCTTGCCCGGATGGTACTTGATGGCGCATTCGTAATCGTTAAGTAACTCGACCCATCATCGTTGACGCATGTTCAATTCCTTCTGCTTGAAGATATGCTCGAGACTCCTATGATCGGTGTAAATAGTGCACTTGGTACCGTACAGGTAGTGTCGCCATATCTTGAGAGCGAAAACAACAGCTCCCAGCTCTAAATCGTGCGTCGTGTAATTCCAACCCTGAACTATGTGTAGCCTCTAGACTTGTACCATAAGCTAACACTACGACAGGTTTGGTGTTCAAGGGAGTTGGTTTACGTTGTAACATTTGACTATCTTTCAAGAACATATAACTGGTATCCACACCCAAATCAAACAAGACAGTAACATAAAAGTCGTCGAGAAGAAACTTACCCATTATTACCTTTGGATCATTCCTTGCGTCACCCTGACCAATCACGTACATGCGGCCTCGGCGTCATTGTTTCCATTGTTTCCCCCAACGCTATCCCCATTGTCGTCCCTGTTTCCATGGTCGTGGTTCTGAGTCTGGTCCTGGTTTATATGCGGACAATGTCTCTTGTAATGATCTTTAGCATCACACTGAAAACATCCTTTAAATCTTTGTTGTTGCTGCTGATTCTGTGAAGATTGAGGCGATCGTTGTTGTTCTTGAGTTACAGGACGTGAGTTTCGACAATCCTTAGCTTCATGACCAATCTTGAGACACCGCTGGCAACGAGCCTTGTTGCACTGACCGCTGTGGTGTCTATTGCATCTGTTACACTTTGGATGATTACCTCGATATCCACTCTGCCCACGACTACTAGAAAACTGTTGTCTGGGGCTCTGGTAGTCATCTATCTTTTGTTGCTGCGCCAGAGGCTGGACCAAAATTAATCCCTTGCTCAGGTTTTCATCCCACTTGCGTTTGTTATCACTAGAAGCACATGCAGTATCAGTTTTAACACGTTTCGGTAGTTTGTTTCGTTCTACAGCCTGGTCTGTGAGACGATGAGCAAGTCGAGTGACTTGCTGGATAGTGCCAAGGTTAGCTGCGGTCACATGACTCTGAATTTCGGGCACCAGACCCTTGAGATACAGTTCGATGCGTTTGGTGGGAGAGTCTACCATGGTGGGACAAAATGTGGATAATTCATTCGATCTCTTCGTATAAACTTCAATTTCAGACCCCACCATCTGTAGGTTGAGGAAATCTACCTCTAGTTTGTGGATGTCTTCTTGACTGCAAAACTCTTCCTTAATTAGGTCCTTGAACTCATTCCAGGGAGTGGCATTAGCAGCTGCTAGCCCTAACATCTGAACCTGTGCTTCCCACCAGGTTAATGCAGCACCTTCGAGTGTTCCAGTAGAAAACTTTACTCTACGAGACTCAGGGCAATCACACACCTCGAAGTCAGTTTCGAGCCTCTCGAACCATTGGAGGAGGCCTTCAGCTCCCTCAGTTCCACTGAAGGTACTAGGTTGGCAATCCTTGAGATTTTTGAAGGTGTCAACAGGTGGTTGAGCGTGTTGACCTCCTGCTTGTATGGCTGCAAGTGCCGCAGCAATCCGTTCGTTAATGAGAGCCGTCAACTGGGCTTGTGTCATGTTGATACGTCCGGCCATGATCTTCATAGCAAATGTAACGAAAGTGAGAGAGGTTCGCGAATAGTGCGATGACAGAAGAGTGTAAGCACACAAGTGTTCTCAAGCAATAACTAATAGTGAGCAATGTAATCTAAGCATACCACGAGTAAAGTTCTATGCAATTCTAGCAAGTAGGCAATAAACATAAACCTTATTACCTAGGATGTTGAGTCTTGCACGTGGAGCGAAGCGTCGTTGTGGATCGTTGAGAGCACTGTTCTGGTTATAGTCTGGTTTTAATAAAAACGTTTTCCCATATTAAAACCAAGTTCTCTATAACCAATGGCTCTGATACCAATCTGTCACACCCCCAAAATCCACCTGCGGAGTATCACCGCTTAGGGGCGTGACTGACCAGGATCAAGCCACCAATCATATAGAACAATGTAAAAAGTAAAAGTAATTGCAATTCAACCAAACCAATCCATATGAAAGGTGTTCCAAAACATAAATATGTTATCACTGTTTAGCGGAAGCGTATAAGTAAAACCCAACATAATATAGTATGAAAAGTCATAAGTGTTTAATGAAACAATCACGATCCAAGCCCAGAACGATCAGCTCCTCCCTGTGCAAGCTCCATGTATCTAACGACCTGCAAGGCATGTAACAGAGGATCAACAACTAGTTGAGCGAGTTCACAGAAAGTAAATGCGTAATAGTAAGTTCGTCTGTAACAGGTGGCTCTACTAGGCCGATAGTACGTTCTATTGGTGGGGGCTTCCCATGTTGTATATCCACTAGACTATTCGTAACCATAAGTGTTCTTCACAACCAAGAACAGTAGTACGTACAAGCTTTACGTAGGTTTTACATAAGTGTCCTTCTGTACCCGGGGACAGTGGTACGCGTGGGGTTTACGTAGGTTTTACGTAAGTGTCCTTCCTGACTCCGGAAGACAGTAGCATGTTATTGTTTACGTAGGTTTTACGTAAGTGTCCTTCCTGACTCCGGAAGACAGTAGCATATTCCTGTTTACGTAGGTTTTACGTAAGTGTCCTGCTTAACCCAAGGACCATGGTAGATAGCCTAGTAACCGTGTATGTACGCGTAATTGTTCAATTCCATCATTCAACCCATTCCCTATCCCCGGGAACCCCATGCCTTGGTAAAGAGTGTGAACTCACCTTGGTTTGCTCGGTATGCTAAGTATGTGCTCAAAGTAAATCAATCACGTCCTAAAGTACGCACGTATACATAATCAGTTTGTATTCACGAAGTTCACGTATAAGCACATAGCACGTATTCAAAATCATACAAGTCATGCATAGCATCTAACAGCAGTTAGTTAACTCAGTTAAGTCTTACAGAAACAGTTCACTGTGTAGATTACCCATATGGCGAAACACAAATTGGTGAAACACATATTGAGGAAACACATATTGATGAAACACATTCTGTTTCGTCGTTCAGGGTCTCGGTGAAACACATTCTGTTTCATCGTTCTGGGTCTCGGTGAAACACGTTATGTTTCACCGTCACCTGTGTTTCGTCTAAGATGTCTGTTTCATCGAAGGTCAGTTACGTGGAAATCAGTGACATCAGTTACGCAATAACACAGAAACCCTAGTCATGCTATCAGCCGTCATCGGCAAATCATCAATCATGCAGAAATCATTCGTTCACAGAATTCATTATCGCATCATCATAACATAAGCATCACAGTTCTTAACGTCTAGCATGAACCCTAGGTTATGTGTACAATCATATCTATTAACCTACAACATCACATCATCGAACCCTATCAAGATGCTAACGTGTATTCAGAACCAGATCATATTCACAACATCCGGAACCGAGTATTCGATGGTATTAAGTTTCGCATAGAATTGTATATATCCTACTACATCATGCATATCGAAATCTATATCATCATCATAATCTTTTAATCACAGCAGTAACACACATCAATCATATATCCAAACATGAATCGAGATATTACAGAAACATGAAACCGATTAACGAACACACACACTAACCGAGATAGATGACACGAATGTTTGATCGTTCACGAGTGCTTGAGGGATTACACAGGGCTGCCGTCAAAGTGGGGAGAGTTCTAGGGTTTCAGTTTTTGCTAAGGTGTGGCAAATGAGGTGGTTCCGTATCACTTATACACGCATACAAGTTCTGGGCCCGTAATAGGCTTCGGTGAAACTGGGCCGGCGAAACAATCCTGTTTCGTCGAGTGGCTTAACTGGTGAAACATTTCTTGTTTCATCGAGTGTGCATAGTGAATTAATCTAAGTGTTTCATCAGGTAATATTGTGACAACTCGAATTTCCGACGTTCTTTATTCGCATTTAATGCACGTTGACTTTGACTTTATGGTTGTGTTATGATAAAACCTAGTGTGTTTGCATGGTTATGTGTGATTGTATAACATGTGTACTGTTTGTAAAACTTAAACTGTTAAGAACCCGACGAAACACAAGGCTGTTTCGCCATAACCCATTCCGACGAAACAGGCTGTTCGCCATGAACACTCCGACGAAACAGAAGTCTGTTTCGCCGGCCCAGTAATTCACGAAGCCCAGTTTGGACCCAGTACATAAACTCGCATATTACTACGTGAACCAACCTCTTGTTTCACACTTTTGAGCACTCTGAAACCCTAGAACACTCACTCTACTGTGTGACGGCAAACTAGAACCCACCGGAAACTCTTGTGCGATCAAACCATCATCTCGGTTAGTAAATCTATGTGTCTTGATTGATCTTTCATCCATGTATGTGTCTATGTGTCATGTGATTCTGCTTTGATGTTGTATACTGAAATCGATACATGTTAAATATTAGGGTTCTTGTTATGATAATGATGATATGGATTTCGATATGAATATTGGAGTCGGATATAAATGGTTTTATGCGAAACTTAATATGATTGAATACTCGGTTCTGGATGTTGTTATTATGATCTGATTCTGAATGCAAGTTAGCATCTTGATAGGGTTGGATGATATGATGTTGTAATCGAGATGTTGTATGCGTAAGCTAGGGTTCATGCTAGACGTTAAAACACCGTGATGCTTGTGTTAGAATTATGTGAATGAATGATTCTGCATGATCGATGTTATTGATGTCGGCTGCTAACATGATTAGGGTTTCTGTGTATTTCGTAACTGCTGTAACTGTGTCTACGAATCAGACATTCGACGAAACAGGAATCTCGGCGAAACAGAATGTGTTTCGCCAAGAGTCGTCGACGAATTAGAATCCTGTTTCGCCAAACAAAGCCACGACGAAACAGAAGGTGTTTCGTCAATAAAGTGTTTCGTCACTATATGTGTTTCGCCACTATGTGTGTTTCACCAACTCACTTGTTTCGCCAACTTATGTGTTTCGCCATATATGTGTTTCGCCGAGCTGTGCTGTATCTTGAGTTAATTCTGTTAAGTGTTAACTGGAATATTTAGCTGCTGTTATATGTTAAACATGACCAGTATGACTGTGATTACGTGTTACATGCTTATACATGAACAACTGAAACACAAACTGATTATGTATACGTGCATACCTTAGGACGTGATTGATTATTTGCGAGCACTTACATACCTAGCATACCGAGCAAACCAAGGTGAGTTCACACAAGCCAAGGCATGGGGTTCCCAGGGGGGAATGGGGATTTGATAATGACTGTACATACATAGATGACAGAACCTACTGCTAGACTAGTAACACTTATTGAACGATCTTCGCACACCTGCCAAGGACATTGGCCGCGATATTATGACTGACTTCGCACACCTGCCAAGGACATTGGCCGCGAACTAAACTTACAACATCTTCGCACACCTGCCAAGGACATTGGCCGCGATACAAACAAACCTAGTCTAGAAAAACTTGGGGAAAGACCTTCCCCAACATCTTCGCACACCTGCCAAGGACATTGGCCGCGATGGAAACTAATATGATACATTGGAACGAACGAACATACTACTACTCACGCTATACTGTTACTGAACTATTAACGGTGAACTCGCTCAACTAGTTGTTGACTCTCTCTTACATGCCTTGCAGGACCTTAGGTACATATGGAGCTTGCACAGGAAGGAGCAGGTCGTTGTGGGATACGGATCGTAGACGATATTTGAACTTATAACTTACTTTGGGTTTTCATTATTATGCTTCCGCTACTTAAACAATGTTTGGTTATGAACATCAGTCATGTCAAGATGAATCACATTTTTCTATTTTATACATTTAAATACTATGTTTGATATGATTGATGGCTTGATCCTGGTCAGTCACGCCTCCAAGCGGTGATACTCCGCGGATGGATTTTGGGGGTGTGACAGATTGGTATCAGAGCCATTGGTTACAGAGAACTTGGTTTTAATAAAGGGAAAACGATTTTTTTTGTTAAAACCAGACTATAACCAGAATAGTGCTCTCAACGATCCACAACGACGCTTCGCTCCACGTGCAAGGCTCAACATCATAGGTATTACTATTCATGTTACATTACCTACATGCTAGAACTACATAGAACTTTGCTCGTGGTATGCCTAAAGTACAGAACCCACTATATGCTATTACTTGAGAACACTTGTGTGCTTACTCTCTTCTGTCATCGCACGATTCGCGAACCTATCTCACTTACGTTATCTTTACTATGAAGATCATGTCTGGACGTATCAACATGACTCAGGACCAGTTGACGGCCCTCATTAACGAACGAGTTACTGCGGCAGTTGCAGCCGCACAAGCAGGAGGTATACCCTGCAGTTACAACTCACACTAGGATCCTTAGATCCTACATTCAACTCTCGTGTTTAAACTTGTCCTAATTCTTTTACACAACAGGTCAAGCACCTGTTTGCACTTTCAAGACTTTCATGGACTGTCGTCCATCCACTTTCAGCGGCACTGAAGGAGCCGTAGGTCTCCTGCACTGGTTTGAAAAGATAGAGTCTGTGTTTGAGATGTGTGAATGCCCTGAGGCACGCAGGGTGAAATATGCTACCGGTACCCTCGAGGGTTTAGCCCTCACATGGTGGAAAGCTCAGGTCCAAATACTGGGGTTGGTTGCTGCTAACGCCACCCCATGGAACAATTTCAAAGAGATGATCAAGGAAGAATACTGCAGTCGAGATGATATTCATAAGCTGGAAGTCGAGTTTTTCAACCTCAAGATGACGGGGTCTGAGATTGAAGCGTATACCAAAAGGTCGAATGAGCTTGCGTTACTGTGTCCTACTCTGGCGGACAAGCGTATCGAACTCTATCTTAAGGGTCTAGTACCGGAGATCCAAAGTCATGTGACTTCAGCAAACCATGCCACTTACCAGCAGGTTGTTCAGTTGGCTCACCGTCTCACTGATCAGGCGGTGGAGCAAAACAGGTTGCCTAAACGCATCAGCGCTACTGCTACCGCTACCACTTCAGTTACTCCTGCTACTCCCAGCGACAATAAGAGGAAATGGGAGGGGGATTCTAGCAAGGGTTCAGCTACTGTTCAGTCTCAAGCTCAGCAACGCAAAACAAATGACCACCAGAGTCCGAATCAGCAATCATCAGGTGGTCAAGGGCAGAGTGGATATCGGGGAATTCACCCATGGTGTAGAAGGTGCAACAAACACCACAGTGGAAGATGCCGCAGGGAACAGTGTCAAAGATGCCTCAAGATGGGTCATGAGGCTAAGGATTGTAGGAGCGTACGGCCAGCAAATCAGAACCAGCAACAACAACCACCTGCTCCACGAAACCAGCCTCAGCAGCAGCAGCAGGGAAACAGGGGATGCTACCAGTGTGGTGCTGAAGGTCATTACAAGCGGGATTGCCCTCAGTTAAACCAGAACCAGAACAATAACAACAACAACAATCAAGGCAATGGGAACAACAACAACGGTGGGAACAACAACAACAATGGTGCTAGAGGCCGTATGTTTGTGATCGGGCAGGGTGATGCAAGGAATGATCCCAACGTAGTTATGGGTAAGTTTCTTCTTGACGACTATTATGTTACTGTACTATTTGATTCTGGTGCGGATACAAGTTACATGTCTCTAAAAGCTAGTGAAATGTTAAAACGTGCACCAACTCTCTTAAACACCAAACATGTCGTAGAGTTAGCTAACGGTAAAAGCCTAGAGGCCACGCACATAGTTAAAGGGTGTAATCTTATCCTCGCTGATCAGACTTTCTCCATCGATCTCATTCCTATACCCTTGGGTAGCTTTGACGTCGTCATTGGTATGGATTGGTTATCTCAACAACAAGCGGAGATTTTATGCAAAGAAAAAGTTATTCGTATTCCTCGGTCGGGCAAGGAATCTCTCGAAGTTCAAGGCGACAAGAGTGGTGTCGTGAGTGGCATCATCTCCTTTTTGAAGGCTCAGAAGTGTTTACGCAAGGGGCACACTGCTATATTAGCACTCGTTACAGATACCTCGAAGAAAGAGAAAAAGATTGAAGATATTCCTGTAGTACGTGACTTTCCTCAAGTGTTCCCTGAGGAATTACCTGGGTTACCGCCTCATCGTCAAGTCGAATTCCAGATCGAGCTCGCTCCAGGAGCAGCACCCATAGCTCGAGCACCTTATCGTTTAGCTCCAACTGAATTGGAAGAACTGTCAAAGCAGCTACAAGAACTCTTGGAAAAGGGTTTTATACGTCCTAGCTCTTCGCCCTGGGGAGCTCCAGTGTTATTCGTAAAGAAGAAAGACGGTACGTTCAGGATGTGTATAGACTACCGTGAACTCAACAAGGTGACGATCAAGAATCGTTATCCTCTTCCGCGCATAGATGATTTATTCGACCAGCTGCAAGGGTCGAGCTACTACTCCAAGATAGACTTAAGGTCAGGTTATCATCAGCTGAGAGTCCGGGATGAGGACGTCTCCAAAACAGCGTTCAGAACACGCTACGGCCACTACGAGTTTATGGTCATGCCATTTGGGCTAACGAACGCGCCTGCCGTATTTATGGATCTTATGAACAGTGTGTGCAAACCCTATCTCGACAAGTTCGTCATCGTTTTCATCGACGACATACTGATTTATTCGAAGAGTCAGGAGGAACACGAGCAGCACCTACGACTCATACTGGAACTTCTACGAACGGAACAACTATACGCTAAGTTTTCTAAATGTGACTTCTGGCTTCGTGAAGTCCACTTTTTAGGCCACGTGGTGAACAAAGATGGGATCCATGTAGATCCATCCAAGGTAGATTCGATTAAGAACTGGCCTGCGCCTCGTACACCAACAGAAATACGCCAATTCTTGGGTTTGGCGGGTTATTACAGACGTTTCATCAAGGACTTTTCAAAGATTGCTCAGCCGCTTACACTACTGACACAGAAGGGTGTTGTTTACCGTTGGGGTAATACACAGGAAACAGCGTTCCAACACTTAAAGGATAGACTCTGTAGCGCACCTATCCTCTCACTGCCTGAAGGCACGGACGATTTCGTAGTCTACTGTGACGCATCTATCCAAGGTCTTGGATGTGTATTGATGCAGAGGGATAAAGTTATTGCTTATGCTTCGCGCCAACTTAAGGTTCACGAACGGAATTACACTACACACGACCTAGAGCTGGGAGCGGTCGTCTTTGCACTTAAGATATGGCGACACTATTTGTACGGTACCAAATGTGCTATCTACACTGACCACAGAAGCCTCGAACATATATTCAAACAGAAGGAACTGAATATGCGACAGCGACGATGGGTTGAACTGTTAAATGACTACGAATGCTCAATCAGGTACCATCCAGGCAAAGCCAATGTTGTGGCTGACGCCCTCAGTCGAAAGGACACCGCGCCTAAGCGCGTGCGAGCTTTACAACTCACCATACAGTCTAGTCTTCCTTCCCAGATACGAGATGCTCAGGTAGAAGCATTGAAACCAGAAAATGTCAGGGCTGAAGCCCTACGCGGCTCAAGACAATGGTTGGAACAAAAGGCGGACGGCGCCTACTATGTAACGGGACGCATCTGGGTCCCACTCTATGGTAACTTACGCGAGCTAGTAATGGATGAAGCTCACAAGTCTCGCTACTCGGTACATCCTGGTTCGGATAAAATGTACCACGATATTAAGACTACATATTGGTGGCCTAGCATGAAGGCCCACATAGCCACATATGTTAGCAAATGCTTGACTTGTGCGAGAGTCAAGGCAGAATACCAGAAACCTTCAGGTCCACTTCAACAACCTGAGATACCACAATGGAAATGGGAACAGATTTCCATGGATTTTGTTACTGGCTTACCTAGATCTCAGCGCGGAAACGATACTATTTGGGTGATCGTGGATCGACTCACTAAGTCTGCTCACTTCCTAGCAATCAAGGAAACGGATAAGTTCTCCACACTAGCAGACATATATCTTAAAGAAGTGGTCTCGAGGCACGGTGTGCCAACCTCCATCATCTCTGATCGTGACGCACGTTTTACTTCAGAACTGTGGCAAGCAATGCATAAATCTTTTGGCTCTCGTTTAGACATGAGCACGGCGTATCATCCTCAGACCGATGGGCAGTCTGAGCGCACTATTCAAACTCTAGAAGACATGCTACGGGCGTGCGTAATAGACTTTGGCAATGGTTGGGAAAAACATCTGCCACTTGTGGAATTTTCATACAATAACAGCTACCACACCAGCATTAAGGCTGCACCATTCGAGGCATTGTACGGGCGTAAATGCCGATCACCTCTCTGTTGGGCAGAGGTGGGAGATAGTCAAATCACAGGTCCAGAAATGGTAGTCGATACTACAGAAAAGATTGCACAAATACGGCAACGCATGGCGGCAGCACGCGACCGTCAGAAAGCATACGCTGATTTAGACAGGAAACTACTCGAATTCCAAGTTGGTGATCGAGCGCTACTCAAAGTTTCGCCCTGGAAGGGTGTGGTTCGTTTTGGCAAACGCGGCAAACTCAATCCACGATATGTTGGACCTTTCGAAGTTATTGAGAAAATAGGCAAAGTGGCCTACAGATTGAACTTACCACCTGAACTCAGTGCAGTTCACAACGTCTTCCACGTGTCGAATCTGAAGAAGTGTACGTCAGATGAGACCCACATAGTTCCTTTGAAGGAACTCACTATCGACGAGCGGTTGCACTTCGTCGAGGAACCTGTTGAAATCACGGACCGGGATGTTAAGGTCCTCAAGAACACGAGAATCCCTCTTGTACGAGTTCGTTGGAACTCCCGCCGCGGCCCAGAGTTCACCTGGGAGCGCGAAGATCAAATGGAACTCAAATATCCCCAGTTATTCGGAAACCAAGCAACTACTACTGAGGCTGAAGCTACCAATGCAGAATTTCGGGACGAAATTCCAAATCAACGGGGGGATAATGTGACACCCCAAGAAAACCAGTAATCTTCGCAAACCTGCTCGAGGAGCCGTGATACGACACAGGTAAACAACGTCACACTACTAGCTTCCTCAGTAACTGCATGCTAAATTTCGGGATGAAATTTCTTTCAAGTTGGGGATAATGTGACAACTCGAATTTCCGACGTTCTTTATTCGCATTTAATGCACGTTGACTTTGACTATATGGTTGTGTTATGATAAAACCTAGTGTGTTTGCATGGTTATGTGTGATTGTATAACATGTGTACTGTTTGTAAAACTTAAACTGTTAAGAACCCGACGAAACACAAGGCTGTTTCGCCATAACCCATTCCGACGAAACAGGCTGTTCGCCATGAACACTCCGACGAAACAGAAGTCTGTTTCGCCGGCCCAGTAATTCACGAAGCCCAGTTTGGGCCCAGTACGTAAACTCGCATACTACTACATGAACCAACCTCTTGTTTCACACTTTTGAGCACTCTGAAACCCTAGAACACTCACTCTACTGTGTGACGGCAAACTAGAACCCACCGGAAACTCTTGTGCGATCAAACCATCATCTCGGTTAGTAAATCTATGTGTCTTGATTGATCTTTCATCCATGTATGTGTCTATGTGTCATGTGATTCTGCTTTGATGTTGTATACTGAAATCGATACATGTTAAATATTAGGGTTCTTGTTATGATAATGATGATATGGATTTCGATATGAATATTGTAGTCGGATATAAATGGTTTTATGCGAAACTTAATATGATTGAATACTCGGTTCTGGATGTTGTTATTATGATCTGATTCTGAATGCAAGTTAGCATCTTGATAGGGTTGGATGATGTGATGTTGTAATCGAGATGTTGTATGCGTAAGCTAGGGTTCATGCTAGACGTTAAAACACCGTGATGCTTGTGTTAGAATTATGTGAATGAATGATTCTGCATGATCGATGTTATTGATGTCGGCTGCTAACATGATTAGGGTTTCTGTGTATTTCGTAACTGCTGTAACTGTGTCTACGAATCAGACATTCGACGAAACAGGAATCTCGGCGAAACAGAATGTGTTTCGCCAAGAGTCGTCGACGAATTAGAATCCTGTTTCGCCAAACAAAGCCACGACGAAACAGAAGGTGTTTCGTCAATAAAGTGTTTCGTCACTATATGTGTTTCGCCACTATGTGTGTTTCACCAACTCACTTGTTTCGCCAACTTATGTGTTTCGCCATATATGTGTTTCGCCGAGCTGTGCTGTATCTTGAGTTAATTCTGTTAAGTGTTAACTGGAATATTTAGCTGCTGTTATATGTTAAACATGACCAGTATGACTGTGATTACGTGTTACATGCTTATACATGAACAACTGAAACACAAACTGATTATGTATACGTGCATACCTTAGGACGTGATTGATTATTTGCGAGCACTTACATACCTAGCATACCGAGCAAACCAAGGTGAGTTCACACAAGCCAAGGCATGGGGTTCCCAGGGGGGAATGGGGATTTGATAATGACTGTACATACATAGATGACAGAACCTACTGCTAGACTAGTAACACTTATTGAACGATCTTCGCACACCTGCCAAGGACATTGGCCGCGATATTATGACTGACTTCGCACACCTGCCAAGGACATTGGCCGCGAACTAAACTTACAACATCTTCGCACACCTGCCAAGGACATTGGCCGCGATACAAACAAACCTAGTCTAGAAAAACTTGGGGAAAGACCTTCCCCAACATCTTCGCACACCTGCCAAGGACATTGGCCGCGATGGAAACTAATATGATACATTGGAACGAACGAACATACTACTACTCACGCTATACTGTTACTGAACTATTAACGGTGAACTCGCTCAACTAGTTGTTGACTCTCTCTTACATGCCTTGCAGGACCTTAGGTACATATGGAGCTTGCACAGGAAGGAGCAGGTCGTTGTGGGATACGGATCGTAGACGATATTTGAACTTATAACTTACTTTGGGTTTTCATTATTATGCTTCCGCTACTTAAACAATGTTTGGTTATGAACATCAGTCATGTCAAGATGAATCACATTTTTCTATTTTATACATTTAAATACTATGTTTGATATGATTGATGGCTTGATCCTGGTCAGTCACGCCTCCAAGCGGTGATACTCCGCGGGTGGATTTTGGGGGTGTGACAAATATCAAGCAATCAAGTCACGTTAAACAGATAGCATACAAACAACATCCCACTTTATAATCCAACGTAACAGTTACAAGACAAACAAGTCAAACGACTAAGCAGTCAATGCGTAATAAATGCGAAAGTGAAAGTCGGAAACTCGAGTTGTCACAGTATCCACCATGTCTTCATCACATTACGCCCGTCCCGTTATCTAAACACTTAACCAAAACCCAATCGTATATCGCTTTGAAACCAATCGTTTACCCAATCGTTAAAACATCGTGTGAAAACCAATCGTTTACCCAATCGTTAAAACATCGTGTGAAAACCAATCGTTTACCCAATCGTTTAATTCGTTTTAGGTCGTGAAACTACTTATGTGGTCGTCTCGCTAACAACATTCAAACCTTCGTGACTCATCACTCGTCGCTTCTCGTTTTCGTCGCTTCTCGTTTTCGCATTAACAAACCCTTACAAAAGGGTAAGTTAACAATTACAGATTCAGTCGCTACCCACCACACCCACACATAACCACGGGTGTAGTAAATAACGGGATTAGTCAGATCCTATGGTACCATAACCTAATACTGGTCGGCTTGATCATTGCTAATGAATGTCATTTGGTTATGTAACCATAACCAACAAGTTTGTTCACTTTTTGAAATCGTTATTAGTTTTGTATAAATCGTCTTAATCGTTTTCGAAACCATTTGTTATAACATCGAAAACATTTAGCACATATGAGTCACCCCAAAACAATTGAAAGCAGTAAAATAGGGGAATAATGTACTCGCCTGAGAGTGCTTAGGAGTCTTGAACAACTACCAAGTAAGCTAGAGAAGTCCCGGAAATCAAACGGTACCTAATATAGGTAACTACATAATTAACCCGGACCTAAATCGGAAGACTGGGTAGTAGGAGGGTTCGTAAACCAAATGAGTGTAGGAACTCATGTGATATGGTTTAACAAAGCCTACATACTAAATGGAACTTACCCTAAGTATTATCGACCCATCGCGACCCATTAAGGTAGCTTATGCTACTTTAACGCGTCGTTCGCGTGAAACGCGTTCGGAACGTCTAACTAATCCTATGACAAGTGTTATATGCCTAAACATGTTACATAATCAGTTATGTGACAAAAGTTTAGGTTACATATGCTAAATTACCAATTATACTTGAAAAGGGTATTCTGGTAATTTACCTAACGCGTATAAACTACCTATCATACAGCTACTTAAACGAAGCGACCATAAGGTATGACCTCGGAAGGTTATTCCCTATATACTATGGTCACCTAAAGTGTTTGGTCGGATCCTAATGATCGACCAAACTGGGTCGAGTTCGAAGGTATAGGCGATTTATTAGATCGCCTACCCTACGACTCTAGACAACGTGGTAATCAGTGGGCATAGTCCCAAGGGACTATGACCAACGTGATTACACTCACGTTGCGAAGTTCAAACGAACTTCGCATTGACCATAAACTGGTCAACGCAGAAAGTCAAACAAAGTTTGACTTTCAGACTTTCAGACTCGAAAAGCAATAAAAGAACGAAAGAATACGTACCCAGGGTCCCCGAATGCTAATCCCGATCCAAGAATCTCAGGTATGAAACAATGGTTTCAACTTAGAGTTTCTCAAATCAGAATTCTTGTAAGTTATGCATTGGGGGGCATGGGGTATTTATAGTATTCGGTCCACCGTTAAGATCGTTTCATGGAAAACGTGCCTTAATCGCATCCGTACATGTGTCGGAACCTTATGGTGACTAAAAGTTGATCCTTATCAGCTGACTAGACAAATGAGAATGTGTGGTGGTGGATCAAACAGCTGCAATCTGCTGTTAGAAACATTTAATCTGGTTAGAAGGTGCCACGCGGGCCGCGTGAGGATGTAAAGAAACTGAGGCGGGCCGCCTAGCAGTCACAGATCAGAACAAAGTTTCAGAAATGACAGTTTCAGTCCCTGCACGTGTTTAAGCCCATTTCCGGCACTTCTAAGGCCCGTAAAGCCAACTTTAAGGCCCTAAAATGATGCCTAAACATTGTGGACATGAAACATGCTCAAAAATATGCCGGATGTTGGTTCGTTTAGTCGTACGAACGCGATGTTCACTTAATTACGACGGAATGCGCACAAGCGCGAAAAACGATCCAAATGACGCGATGAATGGATTTTTGGCAAGACAAACACTAAAGCATAATATAGTCATTCTTACATAAATTTTTGGATGTCCAAAAGTATTCAGAACGTAAGTTATGCGCGAAAATGCAAACTTGTGCACTTTTTGACACTTTTAGTCCCTGAATGACGCAAAAGTTTATTTTAGCACACCGAACCCCTCAAAGACTATTTCTAAGCTATGTAAAGGATATTTATGGTATGTTTAACTTATGGTCATGTTCCGGAAAGTCTGTTACAGTTCAAATTGGCATACTTTCACAGTTTGTCAACTTTAGTCCCTATAGACGAATTAACTTGTTTTTGCCATACCAAAGCCTTCAAAACTTATTTCTAAGTTATGTAAAGGTTGTTTAAGGTATGTTAAACCAATGTCACTATTCCGGAGTGTTTGTTGCATTAAAATGGTTATATTTACGCATTGGTGCGCGTATAACCTTCCAGAAAGCGATTTAGAGTTTGAAATCGAATAAGAATCGATATGTGCAAATGATACACATATTAATACAAATCCAAAGTATGAAATACAATATTTCATTGGTTTGGTATTTGTTTGATGGCCGTGGAGGCACAGGTGTTACAACCCACGTTGAGACATTTAGAGTTTGAAATCGAATAAGTATCGATATGTGCAAATGATACACATATTAATACAAATCCAAAGTATGAAATACAATATTTCATTGGTTTGGTATTTGTTTGATGGCCGTGGAGGCACAGGTGTTACAACCCACCTTGAGACACCTCTGACAATGACCCTTGTTGCACTGACCATTGTGGTGTCTGTTGCATTGCTTGCACTTCGGGAGGTTTCCTCGATATCCACCCTGCCCTTGACTACCAGAAGATTGCTGACCAGGACTCTGGTAGTCATCGATCTTTCGCTGCTGTGCCTGGGACTGAACTGTAGTTGAACCCTTGCTGGAGGCTCCATCCCATTTTCGCTTGTTGTCACTAGGAGTATCAGAAGTAGTAGTAGCAGTAGCACCAATACGCTTAGGTAGCCTGTTCTGTTCCACTGCCTGGTCTGTGAGACGATGAGCAAGACGAGTAACATCCTGGATGGTAACAAGGTTAGCAGCAGTCACATGGCTTTGAATCTCAGGTACTAAGCCTTTGAGGTACAGCTCGATACGTTTGATGGGAGGATCCACCATAGTTGGACATAACACTGCCAGTTCATTGGATCGCTTCGTATACGCCTCTATCTCTGACCCCGTCATCTTCAGGTTAGAGAACTCCACTTCCAACTTGTGGATGTCATCACGATTACAGTATTCTCGCTTAATCAGTTCCTTGAAATCGTTCCATGGGGTGGCATTAGCAGCTGCCAGCCCTAACATTTGCACTTGTGCGTTCCACCATGTCAACGTAGCACCTTCCAGAGTACCAGTAGCATACTTCACCCTACGAGCCTCAGGGCATTCACATATTTCGAAGACCGACTCGAGCTTCTCGAACCAGTGGAGGAGGCCTACAGCTCCTTCAGTGCCGTTGAAAGTAGTAGGACGACAATCCATAAAGGTTTTGAAAGTACACACAGGTGGCTGCGCGTGTTGACCTGTCGTGTGTGTAAAACAAAATTAAGTACAAGTGTTGGTTTACGAGAGTAGGATCTAAAGATCCTAGAGTAAGTTGTGATGGCAGGTTATACCTCCTGCCTGGCAGCTGCGAGCACTGCAGTAACTTGTTGAATGATCAAAGCCGCCAACTGGGATTGAGTTAGGTTAACGCGTCCACTCATGATCTTCATATCAAAGGAAAACATGAGTGAGAGAGGTTCGCGAAAGTGCGATGACAGAAGAGAGTAAGCACACATGTGTTTTCAATCAATAGTTGTTGCGTTTATCTAAGCATACCACGAGTAAAGTTCAATGTAACTAGCAAGTAGGCAATATAAACATAATACCACCTATAGTGTTGAGTCTTGCACGTGGAGCGAAGTGTCGTTGTGGATCGTTGAGCACTGTACAGGTTATAGTCTGGTTTTAACAAAAACTTTTCACTTATTAAAACCAAGTTCACTATAACCAATGGCTCTGATACCAATCTGTCACACCCCCAAAATCCACATGCGGAGTATCACTGCTTGAAAGTCGTGACCGACCAGGATCAAGCCACCAATCATATTGAACATTGTAAGTAATAAATAAAATTCAACCACACAATATGAAAGGTGTTCATCACAAAAGCAAAGTTAATTGTTTAGCGGAAGCATAATTGTAAAACCCAATGTAAGTATTAAGTACGAAATAAAGTAATATTTTTAGCATAGCACACACTGCCATGTCACACAACGACCGCGCCTCCCTGTGCAAGCTCCATGAATACCTAACGACCTGCAAGGCATGTAAAAACGAGTCAACAACAAAGTTGAGCGAGTTCACAGTTGGTTGTTTAGTTATAACATTCGTGTCGTAAAACATGTGTTCGTTTAGTAAACCATGAATCGTATTAATTCGTGTCGCGGTCTCCCAGACATGTTTGCGAAGATTAGTGGGGGCTTCCCATGTGTATCGTATTAATCCGTATCGCGATTTCCCAAACATGTTTGCGATGATTAGTGGGGGCTTCCCATGTTGTATGTTACTATACTAGTCGTATCCGTACGTGCCCTTCTTGATCCAAGGACCCTAGCAAGTATGAGTGTACGTAGGTTTTACGTACGTGCCCTTCAATCCGAGGACAGTGAAAAGTAGTTTAATAGTAATGATAGTACGAGTAGTTATTCAATCCCATTCCCAACCCACCGGGAACCCCATGCTTTAAGAGTGTGAACTCACCTTGGTTTGCTCGGTATGCTAAACTATGTGTTCGCAAGTAATCAGTCAAGTCCTAATAGTATGCACGTATACTCAATCAGTTCAAGTTCGTAAAGATTTCACATGCAATCAATATCACAGAGTGTTTTTGGCAGTTGACATTATTTACACACAATCTGCTAGTCAATCCATACAAGGTTCCAGGTTGCATGCAAGTTCCTTAACTAATTTACAATACCTTACAGAGTTAACAGGCTAACCAAGTTATCATGCCAACATAATAGTAGAGTTTTCATACTTAACTTAAAAACTTTAAATACATAACAGGTTAACAGACTACTCAGCATCACATACGTAACAGAATTTATAAACTAACAAAGTTGATGAACTAGCAAGGTTAATAAACCATTAAGAGTTACATACTTAACACAGTTAATACGGTTAACATAGTTAATAAGCTTAACTCAGTTAATAGGCTAGACAAGGTTTCTGTTGTCACGCACTTAGACTAAAACACATGTGTCGAAAACACTAGTTTGGCGAAAACACTCATTTGGCAAAAACTCTTAAAACGAAGACACTTGGGACGAAAACCCTATATTGGCGAAATCACAATTGACGAAAACCGAAGGGTTTTCGTCGGACATAATGCTTAGCGAAAACACTTTGTGTTTTCGTCTGGTTGTTGTGTTTTCGTCTAGTTGTCATCGTCAACAGTTACAACACCGAACCCTAATCATCACTACAATTACTACGGCTTCAACAAGCAATCACTCAATCATAACAGCGTATAAAAACAATCAGTTTGCAACCATTACTTTATCCTAACAGTATCATGGGAATTTACTTTCGTAACATAAGATCACATAGTCACCAAAATTAATCCCATCACGATCCTACAGTATACGATTAGCATGAACAAATACCATTCATAAGATCATGAACCACAGCAAATCACAAGATTCTAAGCATCTATATTCTAACCCTAACCATCATCATCATTATACCAAGCACGTGAACATTCTAACCAGATATATACACATATGCAGATACATAATGATCTATCAACAGTCATACTCAAATAAGTAACAATGCGGACTAACCGAAGCAGGAAGAACGATGAACTGGTTGCCAGAGAGAACTTGGGGAGTTCAATAATGCCGTCGCACAAGAAAGAGACTATAGGGTTTTCCAAATGTTCTATCGTATTCGATGTTGGAGTTATAACGTAAACACATTTGGGCCAGCCGAACACCCTTGGGCCCAAGCCCATTCTCGGCGAAAACAGTGAAGGTGCTGAAAACACTGAGTTTTCATTGGGAGAGGTGGCGAAAACAGGGGTTTTCGTCCAACCTGTGTTTTCATTGGGTAGGTGGGGGTATTCGGCTAGGAATCCATCTTTTTCTTTTTAGTTATACAATCAAAGTGTTTATACAACCATATATCAACGACATACAAGCATATATTAACAAACACACTTACATCAAATATATATATATATGTCACACGCTTTGCAAATAGGTATTAAGTTAGGTCGAGTAGAGACCTTGAAAACTTGGGTTGTCACAGAGAACCTTTTTCAGAGTGTAAAAAAGGCTTAAGGTTCACAATGGTGTAAAACTAAAATGGGATATACCGGGATAATATTCGAGTCACTTGAACAAGGGCCAAACCAACCATCCAAGAATGGAATCGTCAAGCGAAAACACTTGACAACCTCCTGGAAGCAGCTTTTCTTGCCACCAAACCTTTCTCCATCAATTAGGAATCTGATGCTGTCACTAAACACATTTCATAAATTGTAGCCATTTTTTGAGTCTTTATTTTTTGGTGTTTAATCCGCATATATATCACCATTGCTCTTGATTTTCTTGATTGTATATCTCTTAAATGTCAACATATACACATGTGATTTAGTTTACAAATATTTTTTCAATGCCGAGAACCTCGATTAGAGAGTAAAAAAGGCGTAAGGTTCACAATGGTGTAAAACTAAAATGTGATATAACGGGATAGGATTCGAGTTACAGGAACAAGGGCCAAACCAACCACCAAAGAATGTAATCGTCGAGCAAAAACACTTCACAACCTCCTGTAAGCAGCTTTTCTAGCCACCAGACCTTTCTCCATTAATTAGGAATCTGATGCCGTCACTTAACACATTCCTTAAACTGTAGCCAGTTTATTAGTGTTTATTTTTTAGGGTCTAATCCGCATATATATCACCATTTCTCTTGATTTTCTTGATTGTATATCTCTTAAATGTCAACATATACACATGTGATTTAGTTTACGAAGATTTTTTCAATGCCGAGAACCTCGATTAGAGAGTAAAAAAGGCGTAAGGTTCACAATGGTGTAAAACTAAAATGGGATATAACGGGATAGGATTCGAGTTACAGGAACAAGGGCCAAACCAACCACCAAAGAATGTAATCGTCAAGCGAAAACGCTTCACAACCTCCTAGAAGCTGCTTTTCTTGCCACCAGACCTTTCTCCATCAATTAGGAATCTGATGCCGTCACTAAACACATTCCTTAAATTATAGCCATTTTTAGTGTTTTTTTTGGTGTCTAATCCGCATATATATCACCATTGCTCTTGATTTTCTTGATTGTATATCTCTTAAATGTTAGCATATACACGTGTGATTTAGTTTACGAAAGATTTTTCAATGCCGAGAACCTCGATCAGAGAGTAAAAAAGGTGTAAGGTTCACAATGGTGTAAAACTAAAATGGGATATACCGGGCTAGGATTCGAGTTACAGGAACAATGGCCAAACCAACCACCCAAGAATAGAATCGTTGAGCGAAAACACTTGAGAACCTCGTGGAATCAGCTTTTCTTGCCACCGTTGCGTTATTCGGTTCGTTTGGTCGTACGGTTGCGTTATTCGGTTAATTACGACGAAAACTCGAACGGACGCGAAATCGATCAAAATTACGATTCATCGCGTAATTTTTCATTCCAATCAATAAAATTAAATATTTTAATGATTACAAAAATTTTGGATGTCCGGATATGTTGAGAACGTAAGATATGCGCGAAAATGCAAACTTATGCACTTTTTGACACTTTTAGTCCCTGTTGATCAAATAATTTTATTTTCGCATACCGAACCCCTCAAAGCCTATTTCTAAGCTATGTAAAGGATATTTAGGGTATGTTTAACTTATGATCATGTTCCAGAATGTTCATTACAGTACGAATCGGCATACTTTCGTAGTTTGACACAAATAGTCCCTACGATCGAATAAACTTGTTTTCGACACACCAAACCCTCCAAAACTTATTTCTATGTTATGTAAAGGTTATTTATGGTATGTTAAGCCTATATCACTATTTTAGAGTGTTTGTCGCGTTAACCTGATTGCGTTTACGCATCAGTTTGCGTATAACTTTCCAGAAAGCGATTTAAAGCTTGAAATCAAACTTGAATCGAATCGTAAAATAGTCAAACACAAATACGCAGATTTTAACACCAAAACACATTGTTTTATTGATAATAGATATCATTTTACAATGTACATCATTTACAGAGCACAGTTGTCACTCCGAAATTTTAACTAGGGGAAACTTGTGAAAATAAATGTGGATATTTCGCTTTCATTTGGTCCTCACGTTCCCAAGTAAACTCTGGGCCACCTTTGGATCCCAGCAAACCTTGACTAATCGAATTCGCTTTGTTCTTTAACTGTTTGACTGCACGGTCCATTGTCTCCACCGGTTTCTCGACGAAGTGCATCGTTTCATCAACATGAATTTTGTCGAGTGGAATATGAAGATCAATCGGCTAAACATTTTCATAAATTGGATACGTGGAATGCTGGGTGAATATTCCTAAGTTCAGGAGGTAGCTCTAGTCGATAGGCAACCTTTTCGATGCTTTCAGCAATCTTAAATGGTCCAACATATCGTGGTGCAAGTTTTCCTTTCTTTCCAAATCTCACCACTCCCTTCCAAGGGGATACCTTGAGTAGGACATGGTTTCCAACTTGAAATTCTAAGGGCTTGTGTCGCATATCCACAAAACTCTTTTGACAGCTTCTAGCTGTCCGAAGATTATCAGGAATTTCATGATTTTATCTGTTGTTTCCAGAATGAGCTCAGGTCCAGTAAGCTGAGCTTCACCGATCTCATTCCAACAGATAGTTGAACGACATTTTCGACCGTATAAAGCTTCGAACGGTGCCATATTAATGCTACAATGCTAACTGTTGTTGTAAGAGAATTCGATCAACGAAAGATGAGAATCCCAATTTCCACCAAAGTCTATCATGCATGCTCTAAGCATATCCTCCAATGTTTGTATCATTCTCTCAGATTTTCCATCTGTTTGGGATGATAAGCAGTGTTTAGATTTAGTTGAATTCCCATAGCAGATTGCGTGGTCTTCCAAAAATGAGATGAAAATCGAGCATCACGATCAGATATGATACCCAAAGGAACACCATGTCGAGATACAATATCATCAACATAAATCTTGGCAAGTTTATCGGCTGATAGATCCTCGTGAATCAGTATAAAATGAGCTGACTTCGTTAATCGATCGATAACAACCCAAATAACATTGTGACCTCTAGATGTACGTGGTAACTTAGTGATGAGATCCATTGCAATGTTCTCCCACTTCCATACCGTTATCTCTGGTTATACAAGCAAACCAGATGGCCTTTGATGTTCAGCCTTGAATTTAAGACAAGTTAGGCATTTCGATACATACAAGGCAATATACTTCTTCATACCAGGCCACCAGTACTGAGTACGAAGATCCTTGTACATTTTGTCAGCACCAGGATGGATAGAGTATTGAGACTTTTGAGATTCGTCCATTACTAAAGTGCGAAGTTCGTCTTGTTTCGGAATCCACAAACGATTCTTGAAATAGAGTAAACCATCGTCCTTCGTTTCGAGTTTAAGCTCTAATTGACGTGGTAATTCCTTACCCATCAAGTCTTGTGTAACACAAGTATGTTGAGCTCGAGAGACACGTGATTAGATATCAGATAGAGTGTGAATAAAATGAAGCTTGGCTTATTCCTTTCGACTAAGCGCATCGGCTATGACATTCGCCTTTCCAGGATGGTAGCGAATTTTGCAATTGTAATCGTTTAGGAGTTCAACCCAGCGTTGTTGCCTCATTTTCAGCTCCTTCTGATTGAGAAAGTGTTGGAGACTTTTGTGGTCTGTGAAAACCACACATTTCGTGCAAAAAAGACAATGTCTCCAGATTTTAAGAGCAAAAACCACACCACCAAACTGAAGATCATGGGGCGTGTAGTTTTCTCGTGAACTCTCAGTTGTCTTGACGCATAAGTATCACTTTACCACGTTGCATGATAACACAACCAAGGCCTAGATTCGACGCGTCACAATAAACAACAAAATCAATGTTTCTGTCGGGAAAAGATACAACAGGAGGATCACAGAGTTTTTGTTTAAGCGTTTGAAACGCTTCTTGTTCTTTGGATGCCCACTCAAAAGGCTTATTCTTCTGAGTCAAAGAATTGAGAGGAACTGCAATCTTTGAGAAGTTCGAAACAAACCGTTGATAATAACCAGCAAGACCAAGAAAAGAGCGAACTTCTATGGGTGTCGTAGGTGTATTCCAATCCTTAATAGCAGCTATTTTGGAAGGATCCACATGAATACCCTGCTCGTTAACAATATAACCCAAAAACTAAACTTCTTTAAGCAAGAATTCACACTTGGAGAATTTGGCAAAAAGTTGTTCCTTCTTTAAGAGTTCCATCGTCAGACGAAGGTGTTGTTCGTGATTGGCTCGAGACTTTGAATAAATAAGAATGTCGTCAATGAACACAATGATGAACTTGTCTAAATAAGGTTTACAAACCCTATTCATTAAGTCCATGAAGATGGATGGGGCATTTGTTAAACCAAAAGGCATGATAGTGAACTCGTAGTTACCATATCTCGTGCGGAATGTAGTGTTGGGAATATCTTCTTCGAGTACACGAAGCTGATGAAACCCAGAACGCAGATCGATCTTGGAAAAACATGTAGCACCTTGCAGATGATCAAAAAGATCATCAATTCGTGTTAGGGGATATCAATTCTTGATGGTAAGCTTATTAAGCTCATGATAATCGATACACATTCGAAAAGACCCATCTTTCTTTTTCACAAACAGGACTGGAGCACCCCAAATTGAGTAACTTGGTTGGATGAATCCTTTGTCAGATAACTCTTGAAGTTGTTTTGATAACTCTTGCATCTCAGACGGTACAAGATCAATATGAAATTCCACTTGACGAACTGGAGGCAAACCAGGCAGTTCATCAGGAAACAGCTTTGGATAATCTCGTATAATCGGAATATCTTGAATACTCTTGCTCTTGCCTTTCTCCTCAGTGACATGTGCCAGAAAAGCAACATATCCTTTTCATAAATAACTTTGGGCTTTCGTACATGACATAAGTTTTAAACCATTTGAAGATTTCTCACCACGAACTTCTAGAACTTCCACAGACAAAAGAGGAATACGAACAATCTTATCAAAACAAACCACCTCAGCAAGAAACTTAGTTAACCAATCCGTCCCTACGATAATATCGAAACTCCCAAGTTGCATCGGTGTGAGGTCAATAGGAAAAAGATGGTTATCGAGGTTCAATTGACAATTACGAATAACGGAATCGAGTATAAGAGGTTTACCAGTTTAGTTCTAGGTATCACAAGTAAAGGCTTAAATGATAATGATGCAAAACTTCTGTCGGCACCCAAATCGAAAAGAATAGATACAAGTTGATGGCTAACATGGAACGTACCATTAACAACTTTGTTGTCGGCTCGAGCCTCATTGGCATTCAGATTGTATGCTCGTCCATGAGCGGGATTAGCACTCGCATTCGCATTCGGATTCGCAAGCCTCGGACAATTGTTGCAGAAATGACCCATCTCTCTGCAATTGTAACATGAGCCAGGTGGAAATCTAGCAGCATTTCCCTGAATTGGAGCTTGATTCTGAACAGCTTGATTTTGACCCAAACGACAGATGTTGCCCGTATGCCCAAGTTTACCACAAGTGGTACACCGTTTACAAGCCTGTTGGGTCGCATGATGACCGTTGCACCGATTACAATGAGGTGCAATACCAGCATGCTGTTTCTTAGCGGGACGTTGTGCTGGTGGACTTTTGGCTTGCTACAAACTGGGTAATAAAACCCACTATCTCTATCTAACCAAACTGCGCATTCTATAACAGAACAGGAATCTTTTTGATGTGTTTTTCAAAATCCTTGAAGTATTCTGAGTGTTCTGATTAGTAACAACATAATTTTGGGAAGCCTTGCGCTTCCTCGATCTTCTTGATGACTCAACCTTTTTCTTGCTCTTACCCTTGTCATGTGTGGCATCAGCTGACGTTTTATTATCACCCTTGTGGGTCAGTTTACCTTTTCTAACTTGAGACTCAGTCAGAGTTGCAGCCAATTCAATTTCCTGACGCACAGTGGTAGGATTACTACCAGTAACTATATTGTAAGGAAGTAGGCAAACCATCGATATACCTCTCAATCGCTTTCTCCAACGGGGTAACCATAGTAGGACACAATAGACTCAGCTCCTCATAATGATCTGTATATGAATGGTGTTCTCCCCCATCTTGTTTCAGATAATCGAATTCTCGTTCCAAAGCCCTAATATCGTGACGGGGACAGAACTCTTTCATCATGAGAGCTCGAAGCTCTTCCCAAGTTTGTGCCATCGCCACATCGGCACCCCTATTACGCATCACACCGTTCCACCATGTAAGAGCACGCTTCTCAAAAACATTGGACGCAAACTCAACCTTTCGCTCATTCGGACACTGAACATGTCTAAGTGTGCTCTTCAGACTCTCGAACCACTGTAGGAGCGAAGTTGTTCCTTGAGACCCATAAAACTTTAGTGGTTTAGTTGAATTAAATGTTTTAAAACTGCACTGAGCATTGTTGTTATTGTTGTTGTTCGCTTGATTAATATGAGTAATTAGGCTCGGAATCACAGCAGCCATTTGCTGAGCGACAGGAGCTGCAATTTCGGCGTTAGTTTGAGGTTGTGCATCTCATTGAGGTGGCATATTCTAAAAAGAACAAGGAAACATGAGAAACGAGTGAGATCGAAAATTGGATAAACAAAAGAGGTATTCCGAACATCGATAAAACATAAGGAAGGCGATCATTCATTCGTTACCTCGAACAAACAAACGATACACATTGACTAATCAAAGTAAATGGGTCAAAATAATGTATCGCGAAGACATGCTTTAGCCTATAAGTGGACACTCATCCCAAGAGTTCCCAGGTAAGAGTGACTGGTCCGATTATGTGGATTTGTACGAACACTCTAGCCTTAGACAGAAAACTCTGGATACAGCCATCCACCCCTCCAGATTGCACGTGTTCACATTATCTAGACCCAAACTTTGACGAGATTTTGAAAACTTTGAAGGTTCAAAACCTTATAATAAATCATCTACGAAGAGATGATTGGTTTTCAAATCGGATTTGTTATTGTGTTCTCGTTGTGGTTATCACCTAAACATAGGTAATGGTATTGTTTTAAAATCTAAATGCAAGAAAACTTGCGTTAGGGTCCTAGAAAAGTTATAGTCTAGGTCAAAGCATTACTAATAACCTAATTCCCTATAATCATGGGCTCTGATTGTGACAAGTGTGTTCTGTAATCGATATATATTGTAAAACAATGTTGATTAGTAATAAAACAATGTGCTTTGGTGTTATTATATGTGTTTTGGTGTTATTATATGTGTAATTGTGTTTGACGATTTTACAATTTAATTCGATTCCGATTTCAAGCTTTAAATCGCTTTCTGGAAGGTTATACACAAACTGGTGCGTAAACGCAGTCAGTATAACGTGACAAACACTCCGGAATAGTAACATAGGCTTAACATACCTTAAATAACCTTCACATAACTTAGGAATAAGTTTTGGATGGTTTGGTGTGTCAAAATCAAGTTTGTTCGATCGCATGGGACTATTTGTGTCAAACTGGGAAACTATACCGATT
Source organism: Helianthus tuberosus (assembly GCA_030545235.1). Classification (NCBI taxonomy): domain Eukaryota; kingdom Viridiplantae; phylum Streptophyta; class Magnoliopsida; order Asterales; family Asteraceae; genus Helianthus; species Helianthus tuberosus. Next base: position 6,037,926 of record JARYGA010059718.1, on the reverse strand, counting down.
TGTATAGTAACGAACATTCTAGAAGTTGATCCTAAGTTAAACATACCCTAAATATCCTTTACATAGCTTAGAAATAGGCTTTGAGGGATTCGGAATGCTAAAATAAACTTATTTGATCAAAAGGGACTAAAAGCGTAAAAAGTGCACAAGTTTGCATTTTCGCACATATCTTACGTTCTGAATATATCCGGACATCCAAAAATTTTTGTAATCATTAAAATATTTTATTTTAGTGATTGGCATGATAAAATCCCATTTGTCACTTAATTTGGGTCGTTTTTGCATTCGTTACGACTTCCGTCGTAATTAACCGAACAACGCAACCGTACGACCAAATGAGCCAACATCCGAGATATTTTTGAGCATGTTTTGAGTTCCCTATACTTTAACATCATTTTAGAGCCTTGAAATGGGGTTAACGGGGCTTAAACATGCCAAAAATGCATCAAATAGCAAGTTTTGCACCTGCAGGGACCTGTTTTGACAATCTGCAAAAGTTCCGTAGACGGGTCGTGTAAGGTGAAGCTTGTGTTTACGTGGGCTGCATGGCCTTGTTAGACAGAAACTTCAGTTTCAGCAATCTGGTCTGAATTCAGGGGTTTTAATGCAACTTTTGCAATACCTGGAGCTGGTTTTCAACCCCCATTGTATTCTGATACTATGTACCCACATGTATGGCCAAGATTACACCCTCTAAACACATGGAATGATCCTATTGATCTTAACTTTCTATAAATAGCAAGCTTCCTCATTTGGGTTTTTCACACCCTGATTCAATCTCTGCTATAAGTTGAGATTTAAACACCTCATACCTGAGTAATTTTGAATCAAAACACCTTCTTAGACCCTTTGTAAGTCCTCTTCTTGCTTGTTATTGAATTTCAAGCATGAAAGTCAAACGGTGTTTGACTTTCAGCTTTGACCAGTCAATGGTCAACACAAAGTTCATTTGAACTTTGCAACGTGAGCGTAATCACGATGGTTATAGTCCCTTGTGACTATACCAACTGATTACCACGTTGACTAGGCGTAGTGACGAGTCGTAGTTTTGGCCAAAATGCGTATTTGTGCGTATTTTGTAACCAAACTAGTCTTGGTTATCAAAACCATTTGTTTTGATACCAAAACATGTTTTCTAACTAAACTAAACTTGTTTTAGCATGTTTAACTTGTCACTTTTAGATTAGTGCTTGTGTAGAGTCATAAGTCAAGCGGACTAAACACCGGTTTAGACTTTCGAACTCGACCCGTTTGGTGGATCATTAGGATCCGACCAAACATGTTTAGTGACCATAGTTGTATAGGGAATAACCTTCCGAGGTTATACCTTATGGTCACTTTGGTTTAATTAGTTGTATGATAGGTAGTTTATATGCCTTAGGTAAATGACCAAAATACCTTTTTCATGCATAATTGAATTCTAAGCATATGTAACATAAACTTTTGTCACTTAATTGATTATTCAACATGTTTAGGCATAGGACTACTTAGACGTCTCGAACGCGCATTTGCGTGAACAACGCGTTAAAGTAGCATAAGCTACCTTAATGGGTCGCAATGGGTCGAAAGCACTTAGGTTAGGTTCCGATCTAGAATGTAGACTTTGTTAAACCATATCACATGAGTTCCAACACTCATTTGGTTTACAAGACCTCATTCTATCCGATCTTCTGATTGAGGTGTTAATTTATTTACTAGTGATTCGATTACTAGGTGCTGCTTGATTTCTATGGTTTACTTGAGTTTGTTGAAGTTCTATTGATTGAGGATACGTTGCACTTCATGTGAGTACATAGTTCCCCTATTTTACTGTTTTCAATTGTTTTGGGGTGATTCATATGTATCAAAATGATTTTCGATATTTTAACGATGGTTTCAAAAACGATTAAGATGGTTTATACTAAACTAATAACGATTTCGATAGTGTGAACGAACTTGTTGGTTGTAGTAACATAACGAATGACATTCATTAATTTGGGCCGAACCGACCAGTATTAGGTTATGGTACCATAGGATCTGACAAATCCCTTTATCAGACTGCACCCATGGTTATGTGTGGGTTGTGTGGGTAACGACTGAATCTGTGATAGTTAACTTACCCTTTGGTGGTTTGTTAATGCGAGAAGCGAGATAGTCGAGTCACGAAGGTTTGAATGTTATTAGCGACACGACCATAAATAGTTTTCACAATTAAAACGAGGATGATTTAAACGATTTAAACGAGTTAACAATTTGGAAACGATTTGAACAAGTTAAATGAATTGGATAAATGATTGGTTTTTGGTTAAGTGTTTAGATAACGGGACGGGTGTAATATGGTGAAATCATGGTAGATACGCCACTGGTACTTCTTATTTATAAGTGTTTTCAACATATTAAATACCGTGGCATTATTTAGTTCACTTGGGTAAACGATTTTGAAACGATGTCACATAACGATGTTTTCGAATGGATATAAACCATATGAGATTTATTAAACGAGTTAATACGAAATGTTTTACAATTTGGTTTACTAAAACAAATGTTTTTGGGTTAATAATCATGGCTACGAGGTTTTATAAATTATAACCCGCTTGATTTGAGTTGGTTAATTAAGTTTCAATATTATACTCTTTTCAAAACAAGGTTTTTAATAAGGTATTGCAACATGTAAACTAGCCATGAATCCGACACTCTTATAAAACCTATGTGCTCACCAGCATTTCTTTGCTGACTTTGTTTTTACATATGTTTCAGGTGTTGTTGCTTGATGTTGATTGCTAGGATGCATGAGTCACATAGGATCTGGATGAGGCCTTAGTGACATAATAACCGTGATAGTCGATATGTAACTTGTTTGTTTCATGTTAAAACAATGTAAATTACTTAATGAATAAATAAAACGAAACTTTTTTGTATCCATGGTTGTGAAACAATAATTCTGTTACAACACTCCCCGACGTTTCCGCCATGATTTGTTGTTTTACGTGGTCGGGGTGTGACAGAACAGTTGGTATCAGAGCCAATGGTTATAGGGAATTAGTTTATTAGTAATGCTTTAACCTAGACTATAACTTTCTAGTACCCTAATGCAAGTTTTCTTGCGTTTAGATTTTAAAACAATACCGTCACCTACCCTTAGGTGATAACCACAACGAGAACACAAATTTTGAATCTGCTTCAAAAATTAATCTTCCGTTCTAGGATGATTGATTACTAGGTTTTGAACCCTTCCAGTTCGACTCATATTTGGCTTAGTGCCTTTTGAGTTTTCAAAATCTCGTCAAAGTTTGGGTCTAAATAATGTGAACACGTGCAAACTGGAAGAGTGAATGCCTGTACCCAGAGTTTTCTGTCTAAGGCTATAGTGTTCGTATAAATCCACATAATCGAACCAGTCACTCTTACCTGGGAACTCTTGGGGTGAGTGTTCACTTATAGGCGATCATGTCTTCGCAATACATTATTTTGACTCATTTACTTTGATTAGTCACCACGTGTCGTTTGTTTGTTCGAGGTAATGAACAAATGATCGCCTTCCTTGTGTTTTGTCGATATATTTCCTTTTAGACAATGCCTCCTCGAAGTGATGCACAATCTTTTACTGCTGAAGAAGTCGCAACCCTTATCGCTCAGCAAATGGCAGCTGTGTTTCCAGGTGTAGTGATCCAGATCCATGAATTATATAACAACAATGTCACACCCCCAAAATACCACGTGCGGAAAACCCCGCGAGGCGTGTGACATACCAAGATCCAAGCCACCAAGCACATTGAACTCATAATTATGATTAAATAAAACTTCCATTTATTAACACGAAGCGTTACAATCGTTACATATCATTCATTGTATACATCGGAAGCATAAATCATTTGTTAAGTATTTAATAAACCAAGAGTACATAAACCATTGAGATTCCATGTATCTTGACCCATGACCACTCCAGCCTCCCAGACAGCAAGTCCCAAATAATATAAGCATATAATCCTACAAGGTATGTAACAACGAGTCAACAACAAAGTTGAGCGAGTTCACAGTTGGTTGTTCGTTTTAAGTTGTTTCAAAAACATAGTTTTCCTTTAGCTGGCTTACTTGCCGTGGGGGTTACCCCATAGTTGAAAATATGATTAACCGATTCCTTCTTTCCCAAACCATAACCAGTGGGGGCTTCCCCATGTGAACCACTAGACCGTTACCATATCGACAACTGATGAACAATAGTTGTGCCCTACGTCAATTTCTATCATCATTGACAGTTTGCCATGATCCATTAGTACACGCCCATCCGACCGGCACGGTGTGAGGTTTGTCAAACCTAATAGCGCTATTAACTAATGACCCGCTCGCCATCAGCCTCGTCGATTAAGTCGATATAAAATGAGGGACTTAATGATAGAGTTTTGTCTAGTAAGTTTAAGGTTGTTGTCCTACCCAAGGAGGACGAACGTATGTATTCTACCCAAGGAGAATACGCAGGATTAATATTGGCATCCTACCCATGGAGGATGGATGTACATATCCAACCCAAGGAGGATATGTAGGTTCCATTTTAATTCTTTAACCCATTCCCTACCATCGGGAATCCCATGCCTTAGAAAGAGCGTGAACTCACCTCGGTTTGCTCGGTTTGTTTAGTTACCCGTTATCCAAGTTAATCAACCAATCCTACCGTGGTTACCAAAGAATATAAGTTTCATGATTAAGCAAGTCATACGTTTTCACACAGTCTTTCACATAAGATTACATAGTTTGCATGCAGCACATACCGAATTATCACACCAGGCCACATCCCATGTATATATATTAGTATTTTTCAAACAGTAAGGTTATCATATACAATTCTAAAAACCGCAATACGAACCAACTTCAAAACACTAACCAACCTATTTCAGTTTATGAGGAATCAGTAACATAACCTACCTATTAACATCAACAATCCCATGGATGCCTATCCTGCCCATTGTTATACAAATCAATTAACTACCAGGATCATATTCAATCATTACCAATCCAAAGAAAACACATCAATTATTACCGGACTTTCCTACGTGAACTAAGTGTTACAAACATGCATAAATATACCTCCGTATGACAGACCCACACTTCAAACATCACAGAGAGGAAACATCAAGTTTCCTGTTCTCAACTAATGTTACTTGATCTTCACAAAACATGCAATTAATGTAAACATCATCATCTACTAACCCACTGTTCATGTTCAGCTTCACGACGAAACTTTCAAGGTTTCGTCGATAAGGGTCACAACGAAATGTCAAGGATTCGTCGACATGGGTCATGATGAAAGTTTAAGGGTTTCGTCGATGTAAAGGTTTCGTCAAAGTGAAGAGGTTTCGTCGAGAATAATATTGGCCATCACGGTTTCTCTGCAAACCCTAATATGCACAGTTATCTTATCACAGAATACACTAAACAGTTTATGGTTTTATCATGCAAGTACATCATCATCGTTTATTCTCAATCAATCTATCAATAATCATCATTAATCATCATAACATTATCATTCATCATAAAAGTTAGCATGAATCATTATAGTAACCATAATAGTTCATCAATCAGGCACAGTACCATAATCAAATACAAGTCTAATCTAACGATGACCCTAGAAACACAACTTCGGATTATACATAACAGGTTTCAATAACAACGTTAGTAATTCAACAAAACTACAAGAACTCGAATCTAACAGAATGCTAACCGGTAAAAAGGATGACCACAGATGCACAATAAATCTTCTAGTGGACAAATGGGTGTTGCCGACTGTGAGTTAAAGGAATCAGGGTTCGAATAATTGTGTAGGTGCAAGGTAAATATAACCGATACATGGCTGGGCCTCACTTGGGCCGGAAGCCCACCTTGGCGAAACTTCACAGTGTGACACCTGTGCCACTTCAACCATTAAACAGATACAAAACCAATGAAATATTGTATTTCATACTTGGGATTTGTATAAATATGTGCATCGTTTGCACATATCAAATCTTGTTCGATTTCGAGCTTTAAATCGCTTTCTGGAAGGTTATACGCGATCTGATGCGTAAATATAACCAGTTTAATGCAACAAACACTCCAAGATAGTGAAATAGGCTTAACATACCTTAAATAACCTTTACATAACTTAGAAATATGTTTTAGAAGGTTTGGTATGGCAAAAACAAGTTTATTCGCTCACAGGGACTATTTTCGTCAACTTGCAAAAGTTTGCCGTTTTGTAAGGAAACGTACAGTCCAGAACATGATCATAAGTTAAACATACCATATATAACCTAAACATAGCTTAGAAATAAGCTTTTATAGGTTCGGTGTGCGAAAACATTTTTATATGATTTTACAGGGACTAAAAGTGTCAAAAAACGGCGTAAGTTTGCATTTTCGCGCATATCTTACGTTCTGACCACATTTGGACATCCAAAATTTTTGTACACACTAAAATTTTTTTATTTTACTGATCCGCATGCAAAAATACCATTCGTCACTTAATTTGGTTCGTTTTCGCGTCCGTTTGAGTTTCGTTATAATTTAATGAATAACACGACCGTACGACCAAACGAGCCAACATCCGAGAATTTTCTGAGCACATTTTGAGTCCTCTAAACTTTATTGACCTTGTATAGCCTTGAAATTGGCTTAACGGTGTCACACCCTGGCTTTGCGGAAGCGTGGGTAATTTTGGTGTGACTTCTTAATACCATAGCTAAATCATAACAAAGCTATATGAATTTAAAAACCATGCAAGTCATCATTAAGTTTAGAAATCAACATACAATACCCTTGTTTTAAACATACGACCATAACCTTGTTCAACAACATTACAACTAATAACAGAACATAAACGAGGGTTAAGGATTGTGTCTTGTCCAGGTAAGAGAACACAATCCCTAATCCTTGATGACTTCATGAAGATTGCAGCGGAAAACGTTCATACCGTGCCAGAATCCCTTTTAATTTCCTGAAATACATGTGAGTTGAAAAATCAACAATAATGTTGAGCGAGTTCATGTGTAAGTGAGTATGTAAAACACTTGTGAGTATAAAAATAGTTGTGGTATGTAGCAGTTGTAAGAGGACTTGTGATCACCAATGGTTTGCAAGGCCATTAGCATGTTGTGAAATGCAAGTAGGAAGATTCAAACCTAGCGTATTTGGCGTTGGGGCACCAAGTCACCACCTGGTCCATTATGCGGGCTCAGGGGTTGGGCTCGCTACACCCAGATAGATCTACCGCTTAAGTCCCTCGGTGTTCTAACTACCCATTCACTTGATCTAAAACCTCCTTACGTTAATCATACCGAGTATAATAGTACTTGTAAACAAAGTAACATGTATTTCACCCCCGCAGTTAAGAAAACTGAAAACAGTTAGAGAAAAGGGGGACATGAACTCACAGTGGATGCGTAAACTCTATCAAGCGTCTCCTGGTACTGTAAGCTGTGCAATGACCTACAAGTGCTAAATCTATTAGACGGACGGCCGTGCTTTAGCTTTACAGTTTATGTTTGCGGGAAATAGTTAGACAACTATTTCGTGTTACATTTTGTATGTGCTTGATAGTTATTTTCCTTCCCAAGGATGGGGGATTTAATACATGTGCGTATAATTCCGTCATTAAGTCTCACTTAATCCTTATATATATATCCATCTCCATAATATAGGTATTTATCCCAAAATACGTTGTTAAAGTACGCGTTCATAAATATTTCCGTAATTGTGTAAGTTACGTTTTAACATATAGGTGGTAATATAATTACCGGTGTAACTTGTATATTTATGGCGAAGGCGTTTGTATTATTTTGGAGTCGTTGTCATTTGTAAACATTATTTTTACTCTAAAATAATGTTTATGTATTTTCACAAAATAATCATAAACAGTGTTGTGACAATATATTTATCACGTTAATCCTTGTGAAAATCCCACCTCCGGATATGTAGTAAAATATAGTGCTGGCGAAATTTATGTTTTGAAAATATGTCCAAAAATAGTTGTAACGCTTGTTGTGTAAAAAGTCTAAGTGTTAGGTTTTTAGAAAATTTCGCCAGAGTTTCCTCTGTAACTGGAGGTGGCCACGCTTTCAAGCGTATCATTTTCTTTTAACAAATCAATTCAACAACTTCTTTATTTCATCAAGCAATTTCCGACACATCAAACTAGTCAATAAATATGTAAATTTGCATAGTCGCATGAACTTGTAGTTTTTTTCCGAATCTATATTATAAATCCCATTTATATACGTAGATCTTTATATAAAGTACTTTCAATCTTGTAAAAAACTCGTTTTTAGAGAAGTCCGACTTTACAACTTCTAGTTATTTTTCCCAAAAATAGTTATTTTGTCGAAATATGCGTCACACAAGTGTTTACACACTCGTGTGTTCTAAATATCATTCTTAACATTGTAAGATCCGTTTCTTTAAAATACATGGTTCTTAAATGTGTGGTCTTTCAAAAATACCACTTGCGGATACGTAGATCCGCTAGTTTTAAACACCCTTTTACCGGTTAAAACACTTTTACACAAGTAAAATATTTCTTCACAAGTTCATGTCTCTAAAATGTGGTAGTGTTCACCTTTAACCCTTGTATCTTTCAAAAACAAGCTTATGTGAAGATACATGATTTTACAAAGTCGGGTTAAACGAAGATTCGAGCTACCACATTATAGATCGGGTCTAGATAAACACAAATTTCAAGTCCTACGACTTTTACACAAGACATATGCTATTAACCACCATTTTTATGATTTTACTAGACTTTAATGCATCATCTTTTAATATAACGAGATTCAACCGACAATAATCCTTTTAACCACTTTAGGTGAGTGTAAAAACAAGTTTTAAAGGTTATACCTCTAGCTCAAGGCTAGGGAAGATCTTTGACGAAAAACGCGTGGATAAAAGCCAACGGTGGAGGTCCTTCGCGTTCCGCTTGCACCAAACCTTCTAAAACGTGACCTTGGAGGCTTGTATATGCTTGGAATGATAAGGATGAAAATTGAAAGTGGGTGGGTGGTCCTAGGGGAGTTCGGCCGAAGGTTTAGAGAGCAAGAGAGAGGAGAGTAAGTTGGTGATTTGTTTTCAAAGATTAGTGTGTGTGGTGGTTTGAACTTATAGACAAAATTAAGTGTTAATATCCATTGGTAAAAATGCCATTAAGATACCCAACATTATCTAATATAATAACCATCCATGTACCAGTGTGTCCCCTATATTGGGGCCGATTGTAATGTGGGGGGTGGGCCTAGTTCACTTCCAAGTAGATAGTTAGGAGTTAAGTTTAGGTTAATTAGGTAGGTTAAGTATTTAACCTCGTTAGTTGTATGTTGCATGTTATGACGGGTGTTAGGGTAATCAGGGACCCTAACTAGCTTAGAAAAATATAGTTAGTGAAAATATTAATATTTTCGTGTCCCGGGTAAAGTCCGGTTGTTCGGTTGGATAGAAATCCGTTAAAGTGTTACAAAAGCTTTAAAGTGTCGTTTTTACATTTTAGTGACACAATTTGTTTTCCCGACACTTTAGAAAGTGTCTAGTAATATTTTTCTCATTTCTGGCACTTTACTAGTCAGCTAGAAGCTGGTTAAATTATTTAAAGTGCTGTGTTTGGTACTTAAAGTACGTTTTTGGCACATCCGAATCAGTGTATCTTATCCCTAGAGACGCGGTAACACAACCCTTATATCCTACACTCACTATCAGTGTAGCCAAAATATATGAGGCTCTTAACAGGCCTTAGAGGCAGTATTTGCCTGATGCTGGTTATATCAGCATGTTCACTGTGTATCCGTTTAGTGCTACTGTGCTTTTTGTGCATCATGTTTGTCACTAGGGTTCAGTAGGTAAATAATGTAGTGACAGCAAGCAAGTATGATGCAAGTAAGTGCATGTATCAGTATGCAGGTAGCAGTTTATCAGCTAGTTTCAATCAAGCACAGTAATTAAGCAGTAATTAATCAGTAATTAAGTTGTATGGATACCTGGTTTTGTGCGGGTTGTCACATTCTCCCCCCGTTAAATAAATTTCGTCCTGAAATTTTAAGTTCTGCTTGTAGATGCAGGGTTCTTGGGAAATAAGTGGGGGTACCTTTCTTTCATCCGGTCCTCACGCTCCCAGGTAAATTCAGGACCATGTCTGGCATTCCAGCGAACCTTGACGAGTTTGACACTGCTCCGGCGGGTCCTGTTAACTTTCCAATCTGTGACCTCGACGGGTTCTTCTATGAAGTGGAGCGTGTCGTCAACATGAATCTCGTCGATAGGAATGGCAACGTCAACTTGAGTTGGACTTTTCTTTAAATTGGATACATGAAATGTATCGTGAACACCGTTAAGTTCGGCAGGTAGATCCAACTTGTATGCTACTGTCCCGATTCTTTCTAGAATTCTGAAAGGACCAATGTAGCGCGGATTTAGCTTTCCACGCTTCCCAAAGCGTGCTACCCCTTTCCAGGGTGATACCTTCAATAACACCATCTCTCCAACTTGGAAATCCACATGTTTTCTGTTTGGATCCGCGTAGGCCTTTTGCCTGTGGCGAGCGGCTTCGATGTTTTTAAGAATCTGCGCAATCTTATCCGTCGTCTCTTGGACGATTTCGGGACCTGCAAGCTGCCTGTCACCTGCGTCAGCCCAACATAGTGGTGATCGACACTTGCGTCCGTATAGGGCTTCAAAAGGCGCGACACCAATACTGGTGTGGTAGCTGTTGTTGTAAGAAAATTCGACCAAAGGTAAGTGTTTATCCCAGCTACCGCCCAAATCCATAACACATGCTCTCAGCATGTCTTCCAAAGTTTGTATTGTTCGCTCGCTCTGGCCATCAGTTTGCGGATGAAATGCAGTGCTCAGATTCAGTTGAGAGCCAAAAGCTTCTTGGAAGGATTGCCATATTCTTGACACAAACCTTCCATCTCTATCAGAGATGATTGAGAGGGGCACTCCATGACGTGCTACGATCTTCCTCATGTATATTTCAGCTAATTTGCTCGTGTTATCCTTTTCTCTGATAGGTAAGAAGTGTGCTGTCTTTGTTAATCGATCCACTATCACCCAGATAGTGTCATGGCCTTTAGGCGTTCTTGGCAGTTTTGTAACAAAATCCATGGAGATTTGTTCCCACTTCCATTTGGGAATCTCCGGTTGTTGCAGGAGTCCCGAAGGCCTCTGATATTCAGCTTTAACCTTAGCGCACGTTAAACATTGGCTCACGTAGACAGCAACATCGCCTTTCATTCTAGGCCACCAATAGTAATTTCTGAGATCCTGGTACATCTTATCTGCCCCTGGGTGGATAGAGTACCGTGACTTGTGCGCTTCGTCGAAAATAACTTTCCTTAAATCTCCGAACAAAGGAACCCAAATCCTTCTCTCGAAACATAATGTTCCTTCATTGTTTGGTGCCAGTAACTTCTCCATCCCACGGAGATATTCTTCCTCACGATTCCCTTCCTTAAGGGCTTCTTTTTGTGCAGCGCGAATGCGCAAGGAAAGATTGGTTCGTATAATCATTTCCAAAGCCCTAACCCTTATGGGTTTGATTCTTTCCTTTCGACTAAGGGCATCGGCGACCACATTCGCCTTCCCTGGATGATACTTGATCTCGCAGTCGTAATCGTTTAGCAATTCAACCCAACGTCTTTGCCTCATATTCAGCTCTTTCTGGTTGAATATATGCTGTAAGCTCTTGTGATCTGTGAAGATTGTGCATTTTGTACCATACAGGTAGTGTCTCCAGATCTTTAAGGCAAATACCACGGCGCCAAGTTCCAAATCGTGTGTGGTATAGTTCTTTTCGTGCACTTTCAATTGGCGGGATGCGTAAGCAATAACTTTTTGGCGTTGCATCAACACGCAACCCAATCCCTGACGCGATGCGTCGCAGTATACCACAAAATCTTCAGTACCTTCTGGTAGTGTTAAGATTGGCGCTCCACAAAGTTTGTTCTTTAATAACTGAAACGCTTCTTCCTGTTTGATTCCCCAATCAGACTTCTTGTCTTTCTGTGTGAGGAGCGTCAAAGGTTGAGCGATTTTTGAGAAATCCTCACTGAACCTTTGATAATGGCCAGCCAAACTTAAGAATTGTCGAATCTCGGTTGGTGTTTTAGGCGTTTCCCAATTCTTAATCGCCTCGATCTTTGTGGGATCAACATGAATTCCATCCCCATTAACCATGTGTCCAAGAAATTGGGCTTCACGTAGCCAAAATTCGCACTTAAAAAGTTTGGCATACAGCTGTTCTTTCTTTAATAGTTCCAAAATGGCTCTTAAGTGCCGTTCGTGTTCGGCCTTTGTTCTTGAATAAATCAAGATGTCGTCGATGAATACAATCACGAACTTGTCCAAGTACGGCTTGCAAACTATATTCATCATGTCCATAAAGACTGCAGGCGCGTTTGGTAAACCAAATGGCATAACAAGGAACTCGTAGTGTCCATAACGAGTCCTGAAGGCTATCTTTGGGATACTTTCCTCTTGTATCCTTAACTGATGGTATCCAGATCGAAGATCGATCTTAGAGTAAAAACTTGAGCCTTGCAGTTGATCAAACAGATCGTCGATTCTTGGCAGAGGATATCTATCCTCGATCGTTAGCTTGTTCAGTTCTCCAAAAAGGGAATTTTTGGTCTGTTACCTTCCTTCTCCATCCATTGACAACACTTCTCTGTCAATCCTTGCATCTCCGAAAATGTAAGTCGCTATGACGCATCGATTACGGGTGCAGTGCCTGGAATTAAATCGACGCGAGGTTCGACTAATCGTTGAGGAGACGATTCCGGCAAGTCTTCGAGGAAGACTTCGGGGTATTCTCCCTTGCGACAGGGGTGTCTTTGATTCTTTGCTCAGCAGCCTTCTTATCCACAATGTGTGCCAGGAAGGCAACACTTCCTTTCTGCAAGCTCTTCCTTGCTTTCAAGCAGCTGATAATTCCTAGCGGCGTATCACGCTTCTCACCGTGAACAATAATGGTCTCACCATCATCGGTTGGGGTACGAACAACCTTTTCGTGACAAACTATCTCAGCTTGTTGCCCGATAACCAATCCCTTCCTACCACCACGTCAAAGCTTCCCAACGGGATGGGTAGTAGATTTAGAGCGAACTCACGTTCTCCTAATTCAATCACACAGCCTCTGATAACTTCATTGGTTTCTACTACTTCCCATTTGTTAATTCGATCGAGTAGGGAATATCTATCTTACTAGCGGTCAAATCAAGTATATTCCTAAATTCTAATGACACGAAGCTATAGTTAGCACCAGCATCAAATAAAATAGACGCAAAAGTTTTGGTTGTTAGAGAACGTACCAGAAATCACACCTGGATCCTGGCATGCCTCACAAGCTCCGATGTTGGATCTTCTTTCACGGTCTTGTTTCAACTTCGGGCATTCCCTCTTAAAATGTCCAACGTCCTTACAATGGTAGCATCCTAGCATTCGGCCATCTCCTTTCCCATTTCCACCTAGAGCGTTGTTATTGTTCTCTCCCTGTATGGGACTCCCCATCCCACAACCTCCTTTGTCACCCTGGCCATTACTAACCCAACAAGTATCCTTCGAATGACCTCTCTTCCCACAAGCTTCACATGTTTTCAGTCCACATTGGCCAGAATGATGACGCTGGCATGTGTTACACTTGGGCAGAGTGCCCATATAACCCTTTCCTTTGTTCTTATTATTTGTTCGGGTACCCTCAGCGAGCTTCCTTTTGTTCCTTCCGGATGACTCTACCTGAGTCTCCTTGTCCGGGTTTGCAAGTTTTTCTAGTCTAATCGCTTCTGTAATGAGTGCCAAACCCATCTTACTTGCAACAATAGTAGTTGGCGGCGTAGATGCTGTCATCAGGTTCAAGACTTGAGGTGCCAGTTCCCAAATGAATTGTTCCAATTTCCTTAGTTCTGGTTTCACCAGGTGCGGAACAACTCGTGACAAATCATGGAGTCTTTGCATGTACTCCAACACCTTTGGACCTTCCATCAACAGGCTCCGAAATTCATCTTCCCACTTCTGGGTTTCCGTTTGGGGGCAAAACTTCTTATGCATCATTCCTTTCAGTTCATCCCAAGTTAACGCGTGCGCTGTAGTTAGGCCCATTGTTCGAACCTGAAGATTCCACCATAATCGGGCTCCATCTTGAAACAACTCAGAAACGTATGGGACTTGTTGTTCTGGCGTACAGCCACTCGTGCGAAGGATGGATTCCATACTTTCAATCCATTTTACAAAAGTTATGGCACCCCCAGTGCCGTCGAACTTCGGAGGCTTGTAGTTGAGGAAGTGCCAGTAGGAACAACCATTATTTTCTGAGGTGCCTCTGCTGGTTTCGGAGCGTAGGGCCTCGTGTTGTGCTATAGCTGCAGCAATTTTCTCTTTAAGTTCTGCCTCAGAGGTGGGCATGCGCAGTTCGCGTCTTGGCGGCATCTTCTAAAAGATGTTTCACATGGTTAGGTCATAACAAGTGAAGCGTACGTATGCATTCAACAATACCAACACATAACATCTCATGTTATCAACAAATCAATCACATAACATCTTATGTTATAGGGCATAAACAATAGATTGAACATCACAAGTGATGAGAATACTGACATTGTATTGCCACAATCCGAGACCACAGTGTAAAGCTTACAAGTACACCACTATATCATACAGCATCAATGACTTAGTAGGGGGCGACCCTAGACAAGTCGTGCGATCGCTGGACATGTCCAGGAGTCTCTGGTTCGTCCATTCTCAAATTCCAGGACTCCACGTCAATCTTCTGAATTTCTGTCCTAAAACAACATTTCTTCTCAATCGTTTCCTCGAGCTCGTCCCAGCTCAGTGTATAAGCAGCGTCGGTGCCAAGGGTCTGAACCTGGAGGTTCCATTAAGAGAGTGTGCCATCTAGAAATATCCCCGATATGTAGGTAACACTCTGTTGGGGCGAACAGTTACTCGTTCTTAGAATGGAGTCGGTCTTTTCGGACCAACGAACAATTGCAACGGTGCCTCCTGTTTTACCAAAGTTCAAAGGCTTGCAGTTCAGGAACTGTTTATAGGTGCAGCCAGTTGGGGGGTCATCTCCAGTAATGCCATCGTTGTACTTAGAGCGGAGGGCTTCATGTCGTGCATTTATTGGTGAGATGCGTTCTTGCAGCTCGGCTTCTGTCCTTGGCAACGTACTGGTGTTTGTGTCACGCCTGGGTGACATTCCCTTTTTGTCGAAATGGCGTGAAGCGGGTTGGACAATGTTTCAATTGTCTATGGGGTATATATATAGCAACGTAAGCCATCATGTAATCACCCCATTTCACACGCAAATATACTCACTGTATAAGTGGGGAAATAAATTCCTGAGCCTTCACATAGGCTTGTCAATTTGGCTTGTTGCTTGTAATAGAATGAACTCGAGGCTACATCGCCTAGGTCATTTGTGTTTAGGTTATTTCCTGCTGCATCGGTTATCATTAGCTTGGCCTGCAGAGTCCACCAGGATTCCTGTGCACTACAAATCGTTATTACGTGGGCCCCCGTAATAATAAATTGTCTTGCACAGTTACCCCAAATTTTCTCTCATCCAAGCAGATGATCAATCAAGGAGCAACAGTTGGTGCATTGGCATGAACAGGGTCATACTCCAATGCGGGGTCAGGAGCAACGCCTGGCTCAGGGGCCACGGCTAGCTCCGAATCAAAAACTCCATCTCAAAATCAGCTGGATCAACAATCGCAGGGGTTACAGGATCCCCTAAGGGCTGGTCTAAGTGCATGAACTCTATGTCATGGTCTGGATCAACACCAGGCGGAAAAACAGGATTGTCCTCAATATCGCGATCAAACTCAAAACTGTGTGCGGGATCCGGTGCAGCTAATGATGCCATATCAGGGTCGGCGTCGTGTAAGTGGTGCTGCATTCCCTGTATGTGCGAAGATGCGGATGTTAGAAACTCAAATGAGTCTGGGATAGGGGAATGGACATGAGTTTCCCCTACGGAGCGTCCGCATGCAGTAGTCTAATACCAGCAGCAATAGGGCCTCGCCCTCAAGTGGGTCCTCCTCTTAGTAGTTCGACATCGTCTTCAGAGACAACGTCGGGGGCACATCAACAACGAGATAAGCGGCAGGGGGCAAATTCCCAACAAGGTAGCCATTAGTAGGCTCTGCTACGACTTTAGGCAGCGCACAGAGGGCTGAGAGTCGTCGTTGTCTGTGCCGGTAGTATCAGAAATGTACACCTCGTGCTTCGATGAAACTATGTCGTCTGATACTATGGTCATGGGATTTGTAGTGTCCGTCTTTCTAGTACTTGATGAAAGCATGACGTTTGTAACACAAACACATATACGTATAATAATCAATCATATAGTCATATAAACATGTAGTCACCACGTAACATTCAAATTATCCTTCTAGTCCCACTAGCCAACACTTCTAGTCCCACTAGCCAACACTTCTAGTCCCACTAGCCAACCCTTCTAGTCCCACTAGTCAACACTTCTAGTCCCACTAGTCAACACTTCTAGTCCCACTAGCCAATACTTCTAGTCCCACTAGCCAACACTTCTAGTCCCACTAGTCAACACTCCTAGTCCCACTAGACCAACACTCCTAGTCCCACTAGACCAAGCCTCAGCCTCCCGACTGGGCCTAAAATAATGAATAAAATGTGCTCAACATTTGGTTGTAAAAAGTTTTGGATCTGGACTTAAGTGGTATGCAGTAAAATGTTTTCGTGAGAGCCCTAGTGATCATAGTCTAGACTCGAGAATGAATCCTAGTTCGCTATGATCAGAGCTCTGATACCAAGCTGTCACACCCTGGCTTTGCGGAAGCGTGGGTAATTTTGGTGTGACTTCTTAATACCATAGCTAAATCATAACAAAGCTATATGAATTTAAAAACCATGCAAGTCATCATTAAGTTTAGAAATCAACATACAATACCCTTGTTTTAAACATACGACCATAACCTTGTTCAACAACATTACAACTAATAACAGAACATAAACGAGGGTTAAGGATTGTGTCTTGTCCAGGTAAGAGAACACAATCCCTAATCCTTGATGACTTCATGAAGATTGCAGCGGAAAACGTTCATACCGTGCCAGAATCCCTTTTAATTTCCTGAAATACATGTGAGTTGAAAAATCAACAATAATGTTGAGCGAGTTCATGTGTAAGTGAGTATGTAAAACACTTGTGAGTATAAAAATAGTTGTGGTATGTAGCAGTTGTAAGAGGACTTGTGATCACCAATGGTTTGCAAGGCCATTAGCATGTTGTGAAATGCAAGTAGGAAGATTCAAACCTAGCGTATTTGGCGTTGGGGCACCAAGTCACCACCTGGTCCATTATGCGGGCTCAGGGGTTGGGCTCGCTACACCCAGATAGATCTACCGCTTAAGTCCCTCGGTGTTCTAACTACCCATTCACTTGATCTAAAACCTCCTTACGTTAATCATACCGAGTATAATAGTACTTGTAAACAAAGTAACATGTATTTCACCCCCGCAGTTAAGAAAACTGAAAACAGTTAGAGAAAAGGGGGACATGAACTCACAGTGGATGCGTAAACTCTATCAAGCGTCTCCTGGTACTGTAAGCTGTGCAATGACCTACAAGTGCTAAATCTATTAGACGGACGGCCGTGCTTTAGCTTTACAGTTTATGTTTGCGGGAAATAGTTAGACAACTATTTCGTGTTACATTTTGTATGTGCTTGATAGTTATTTTCCTTCCCAAGGATCGGGGATTTAATACATGTGCGTATAATTCCGTCATTAAGTCTCACTTAATCCTTATATATATATCCATCTCCATAATATAGGTATTTATCCCAAAATACGTTGTTAAAGTACGCGTTCATAAATATTTCCGTAATTGTGTAAGTTACGTTTTAACATATAGGTGGTAATATAATTACCGGTGTAACTTGTATATTTATGGCGAAGGCGTTTGTATTATTTTGGAGTCGTTGTCATTTGTAAACATTATTTTTACTCTAAAATAATGTTTATGTATTTTCACAAAATAATCATAAACAGTGTTGTGACAATATATTTATCACGTTAATCCTTGTGAAAATCCCACCTCCGGATATGTAGTAAAATATAGTGCTGGCGAAATTTATGTTTTGAAAATATGTCCAAAAATAGTTGTAACGCTTGTTGTGTAAAAAGTCTAAGTGTTAGGTTTTTAGAAAATTTCGCCAGAGTTTCCTCTGTAACTGGAGGTGGCCACGCTTTCAAGCGTATCATTTTCTTTTAACAAATCAATTCAACAACTTCTTTATTTCATCAAGCAATTTCCGACACATCAAACTAGTCAATAAATATGTAAATTTGCATAGTCGCATGAACTTGTAGTTTTTTTCCGAATCTATATTATAAATCCCATTTATATACGTAGATCTTTATATAAAGTACTTTCAATCTTGTAAAAAACTCGTTTTTAGAGAAGTCCGACTTTACAACTTCTAGTTATTTTTCCCAAAAATAGTTATTTTGTCGAAATATGCGTCACACAAGTGTTTACACACTCGTGTGTTCTAAATATCATTCTTAACATTGTAAGATCCGTTTCTTTAAAATACATGGTTCTTAAATGTGTGGTCTTTCAAAAATACCACTTGCGGATACGTAGATCCGCTAGTTTTAAACACCCTTTTACCGGTTAAAACACTTTTACACAAGTAAAATATTTCTTCACAAGTTCATGTCTCTAAAATGTGGTAGTGTTCACCTTTAACCCTTGTATCTTTCAAAAACAAGCTTATGTGAAGATACATGATTTTACAAAGTCGGGTTAAACGAAGATTCGAGCTACCACATTATAGATCGGGTCTAGATAAACACAAATTTCAAGTCCTACGACTTTTACACAAGACATATGCTATTAACCACCATTTTTATGATTTTACTAGACTTTAATGCATCATCTTTTAATATAACGAGATTCAACCGACAATAATCCTTTTAACCACTTTAGGTGAGTGTAAAAACAAGTTTTAAAGGTTATACCTCTAGCTCAAGGCTAGGGAAGATCTTTGACGAAAAACGCGTGGATAAAAGCCAACGGTGGAGGTCCTTCGCGTTCCGCTTGCACCAAACCTTCTAAAACGTGACCTTGGAGGCTTGTATATGCTTGGAATGATAAGGATGAAAATTGAAAGTGGGTGGGTGGTCCTAGGGGAGTTCGGCCGAAGGTTTAGAGAGCAAGAGAGAGGAGAGTAAGTTGGTGATTTGTTTTCAAAGATTAGTGTGTGTGGTGGTTTGAACTTATAGACAAAATTAAGTGTTAATATCCATTGGTAAAAATGCCATTAAGATACCCAACATTATCTAATATAATAACCATCCATGTACCAGTGTGTCCCCTATATTGGGGCCGATTGTAATGTGGGGGGTGGGCCTAGTTCACTTCCAAGTAGATAGTTAGGAGTTAAGTTTAGGTTAATTAGGTAGGTTAAGTATTTAACCTCGTTAGTTGTATGTTGCATGTTATGACGGGTGTTAGGGTAATCAGGGACCCTAACTAGCTTAGAAAAATATAGTTAGTGAAAATATTAATATTTTCGTGTCCCGGGTAAAGTCCGGTTGTTCGGTTGGATAGAAATCCGTTAAAGTGTTACAAAAGCTTTAAAGTGTCGTTTTTACATTTTAGTGACACAATTTGTTTTCCCGACACTTTAGAAAGTGTCTAGTAATATTTTTCTCATTTCTGGCACTTTACTAGTCAGCTAGAAGCTGGTTAAATTATTTAAAGTGCTGTGTTTGGTACTTAAAGTACGTTTTTGGCACATCCGAATCAGTGTATCTTATCCCTAGAGACGCGGTAACACAACCCTTATATCCTACACTCACTATCAGTGTAGCCAAAATATATGAGGCTCTTAACAGGCCTTAGAGGCAGTATTTGCCTGATGCTGGTTATATCAGCATGTTCACTGTGTATCCGTTTAGTGCTACTGTGCTTTTTGTGCATCATGTTTGTCACTAGGGTTCAGTAGGTAAATAATGTAGTGACAGCAAGCAAGTATGATGCAAGTAAGTGCATGTATCAGTATGCAGGTAGCAGTTTATCAGCTAGTTTCAATCAAGCACAGTAATTAAGCAGTAATTAATCAGTAATTAAGTTGTATGGATACCTGGTTTTGTGCGGGTTGTCACAAACGGGGGTCAAAAGGGGCTGAAATGGGCTTAAAACAAGTGTAGGGACCTAAACTACCAAACTGGAAACTTTGGCTGAATTGGGAAGGCCAGGCGGGCCGCGTAGCCCCCCCCCCCCCCCATCACTCACATGGGCCGTGTGAGGTGCCCAGTGACCAGAAAATGAATTTCAGCATTCTGTTTGATCTTTGAGGGCTGTTTATGCAATTTTCTTGTGTGTTGAGCAAGTTTAAGTGTTCTCCAAGGTCTCTAATCAGTTCCTAACACATGTGTGGCTATGATTTAATCCTTATTGGCCACACAAACACTTGGAATGATCTTGTGATCCCATGATCACAATAAATAGCAAGGCTATTCATTTGAAACTTTGCTAATTCCTCTCATTTCTCTCCTCTCATCTGATTTGGAGCTTCCACAAGTTGTTTGGAACTTCCTCTTTGGTTTTCTTATATTCTTTCTTCAAGCCTTGGACTCTTGTATGTATTCTTTCATGCTTATTCTTTATGAGGCAGAAAGTCAAACAGTTTGGCCAATAGTTTGACTTTCGGTTTTGACCATCAATTGGTCAAGTCAAAGTTCAATTGAACTTTGTAACGTGATTGTAATCATGATGGTTATAATCCTTAGTGATTATGCCTACTGATTACCACGTTAACTAGGTGTAGTGACGAGTCAAAGTTTCCGTCAAAATGCGTTTTTGCACGCATTTTGCAACGGAACTACTTTTAGGTATCAAAACACTTTGTTTTGATACCAAATCAGTTTTCTAAGTAGGTTAAACATGTTTTGACATGTTTAACTCATCACTACTAGTTTAGTGCTTGTTTAGGGTCGTAAGTTCAGCGGTCTAGACAACCACTTAGATTTTCAAACCCGACCTGTTTGGTCGATCATTAGGATCCGAACAAGCTTGCTTAGTGATCATAGTTGCATAGGGAATAATCCCTGAGTTTATAACTTATGATCACATAGGATTGGTTAGCTATTCGTTAATTGGTTTACATGCCCATAGGAAATGACCAAAATGCCCTTTTGTAGGATAAGCCCGTAATGTGCATATGTGAACATATTTTTGACATCTAATCTGAATTAGTAACATGTTAGGGTATAATTGGGCATGTAAGACTTGGCATAGCTCATAGATAACCATCCGAACATAGTTTTGCGCAACCGACACGTTATAGTAGCTTATGCTACCATAATGGGTCGAAACGGGTCAAGAGCACTTTGGTAGACTTCAAAATCAGAATGTTAGCTCTATTAAATCATACCATATGAGTTCAATTACTCATTTGATTTATAGAACATCATTCTATTCTATCTCCCGGTTTAGGAGCCGTTTAATAACATAGTTACCTATAGTAGGTGCCGTTTGATTCCGTACTCCCTCTAGCCTGGCTTGGTTGTTGTTCAAGACTTCTAAGCACCCTCAAGCGAGTACATACACCCCCTCTTTTTACATGTTTTCAAGGTGATTACGTGAGTACATAGTCCCCTCTTTTACTGTTTTCAATGTTTTGGGGTGAAGCATGTGTACCTATCTGTTATGTTTATGATTTCAAAAGTATAATTGATTATACATATTAGTACTTATCTTTTGACAAACTGAATGATTATTTATGGTTTAAACCCTGATTTTTCAAAGACTATAAAATTAATTGTTGGATAGTACTTATTTTGTTCACCAGACCGATTGGTAGTATGATATAGCGCTATAGGATTTGACACCCCATTCCTGTTGTCATGGAATGTCTGAAACCAATTTATTTTTCTCCATCCAAATAGGGATTGCCTTTGTGGTATTCCTATAGTCTCAAAGGTGTATTTTGATGCACTAGGTCTGACTGAATTCTTAAATCACACTTTTATTTTATATTTTATTATACTACCAAAAGTATAGTTTGATATACTCTCATGTGTGATATTGTATAAAACAACATATATTTTGTTAACTACCAAATCATATTTTAAATATGTTATTTATTCAACCAAAACATAGTTTAATATGTTATACATAAATCCAAAGTATACTTTTGATATAATATCGAAAACGATTATTTTGACGACTAAAGTATATTTAATATACTATCTGTTTAACGATTTTGGAACCGAAATATATTTTGATATACTACCTAATCGACTTTCTTAAAACCAAAGTATATTTTTATATATACTACAAATCTTTATATCAAAACATTATTTTACAAACTCATTTTACTTATTTATTTATTTATTTATTTATTTATACATCTCTCTTTTATATCATATGTTTTCTTATCACTTGTTTATAAAAGAAAACATTTTTTTTAAGGATTCATGACTATTTTGATTAAACTTTTTTCTCCAAACTTACAAGTCATGAATCCTAATTTCAGTAAAACCTATGTAACTCACAGGAATTTTTATGCTGACGTATCTATTTTTACACATGTTTCAGGTTCTGCTATGTGATGATTGTTAATGCATGATACACGTAGGATGAACTCGTGCCTTAGCGACTAAAAAACTTAAAAGATAATAATTGTATTTATTTGATTTGTAATTAACAATGAGTTCAATAATTCAATAAAACGAAATTATTTAATCCATGGTTGTGAAACAATGATTCTGTTACAACACTCCCTGACGTTTCCGCCACGTTTTGTTGTTTTACGTGGTCGGGGTGTGACAGAAAAGTTGGTATCAGAGCCAATGGTTATAGGGAATTAGGTTATTAGTAATGCTTTGACCTAGACTATAACCTTCCTAGGACCCTAACACAAGTTATCTTGTGTTTAGTTTTAAAACAATACCGTCACCTATCCTTAGGTGACAACCACAATAAGAATACAAATTCCGAATCTTCTTTGAAAACCAATCATCTGTTCTAGGATGATTGATTACTAGGTTTTGAACCTTCAAACTTTTCAAAATCTCATCAAAGTTTGGGTCTAAAAAATGTGAACACATGCAAACGGGACGAGTGAATGCCTGTACCCTGAGTTTTCTGTCTAAGGCTAGAGTGTTCGTACAAATCCGCAGTATCGGACCAGTCACTCTTACCTAGGAACTCTTGGGGTGAGTGTTCACTTATAGGCGAGCATGTCTTCGGTGATACATTATAATGATCCATTTACTTTGATTAGTCACTGCGTGTGGTTTGTTTGTTCGAAGTAACGAACGAATGATCGCTTTCCTTATGTTTTGTCGATGTTTTCAATACCTCTTTTGTTTTCCAATCATCGACCTCACTTGTTTCTCATGTTCCCTTGTTCCTTTTAGACAATGCCTACTCGACGTGATGCTCATTTTTTTACTACTGAGGAAGTCGCAGCCCTTGTTGCTCAACAAATGGCTGCAGTGCTTCCAGGAGTAGTAACTCAGATTCATGAGTTATATAACAACAATACCAACAACACCCAGTGTAATTTCAAGACCTTCAACTCTGCCAAACCTTTGAAGTTTTCTGGATCTCATGGAGCAACCGCGCTCCTGCAATGGTTCAAAAGTTTGGAGAGCACATTCAGGCACGTGCAATGCCCGAATGAGCGTAAGGTTGAGTTTGCATCCAGTGCGTTCGAGAAGCGTGCTCTTACATGGTGGAACGGTGTGATGCGTGATAGAGGTGCCGATGTGGCAATGGCACAAACTTGGGAAGAGCTTTGAGCTCTAATGATGAAGGAGTTCTGTCCTCGTCATGAGTTTAGAGCATTAGAAAGGGAATTTGACGATCTTAAACAAGACAGCGGTGAACATCGAGCCTATACTGACCGTTATGAGGAATTGAGCCTGTTATGTCCTGCCATGGTCACGCCTGTGGATAACGCGATTGAGAAGTACATTGATGGTCTTCCTGATTTAGTTCAAGACATCGTTACTGGTAGCAACCCTACTACTGTCAGATAGGCCATTGAATTGTCTGCCACCCTGACTGAATCCCATATCAGGAGGGGTAAGCTTTTTTGAAAAGGTGACCCAAGACCATCTGATAAGGCTGCTCAAGTTGAACCAAAGGAAAAACAGGCTGAGGTATCCAAGAAGAAGAAGCATAAGACTTCTCAAAACTACGCCATAACTGCTCAGAACAATCAGGTTGCACCAAATCAACCAGCACAACGTCGTAAGAGGAAAAATTATGTTGGTACCGCACCTCTGTGCAACAAATGCAACCGTCATCATTTAGAGCAAGAGTAGTGTCACAAATGTACCCACTGTGGAAGATTGGGACATTTGGTTGATACCTGCCGTTATGCAAATCCTGCTGCTATTCAAGCACGGTTCCCACCTGGGTCGTGTTATAACTATGGTAACCTTACTCACTACAGAAACAATTGCCCAAGACTTGTTAACGCAAATCCAGCGCGTGGACGAGTGTTTAACATAAACGAGGAAAACGCGAACAATGATGCAGCAGTGAACAATTAGTCTTTTGTATTTCTTTGTCTGTTATCTTTTGACCTTGGAACAATTCAGTTGTTATATAAATAAAATTTGATGTTTCAATTTTATTTCACAAAACTGATACGATTGTGTGAATGTTTGATCCAACCCTTCGATGCCGACACTAAGACAAACTACTCGTGTGGTTCTGTCATTTTATGATCACTTGTGATCTCTCCGAAAATCTTTAACGCTCGTTTCTTTTCAAGAAACCAAGCCAAATTCCTATAGAGATATTCCTATCTTCATAGTTAGATTCTTGAAAATACTTAAAGTGCCAAACGAAAGCTTAATTAACAAGAAAATTAACAAAATGAAGATCAAGATAAACAATTATGTGATTAGTGCTTATGTGTTTTCTTCTATGTTTCGTGTTTTTATGTGATTTATTCAAATCCTCATAGAATCTTCCATATCTCATATGAAGGATTCATAGTAGGATAACCAAATGTACTATCTTAAATCCTTAATGGACTTCTACATTGTGGTTAAGTCCCTTGGATTATAAAGTACTATTCTATAATTGGACCCTTGAGTGGTTTAGTTAAACAGATTGATTCAAAAATCTGGTTAGAAATATCCTGTGATGATATAGCTGAAAAGATCCTTTAAGTGATCAATTTAAGGAGATCGTATGATGGTCAAGTTAAGAAGATCACGTGTTGATCTAGTTAAAAAGATCGCTCGTTGATCTAGTCAAAAGATCCTTTGGTGGTCTAATCAAGTCACTTCATGTTTATCCGATTGATTTTCCCCTACACATTATGAAATGAACTGTGCAGACTGTGCAAGGAATTACGTAATTATGAATGCATACATAATTATGGAATTCAGTGCACAGAAACCACATCAAATTTTTTCATGTGTTAAGACCTATGGTGATGAGAATAACGAAACGGGAACAATGTAAAAAGGGCATGGTGGATACGCCGCTGGTACTTCCTATATATAAGTGTTCCTTATTACATTGCGAATGTAGCGTTATTAAGTTACTAGAAGTCCTGGACTTTGACCAATGTCATTTTATCTTACACTCTCCGACTCTGTCTTTGAGCACACACAAGTTTCCTACGATAGTCTTCATAAGAAACGTTCTTCTGTCCGTAGTTCGAAACTCCATGTTTTGTTACTACAAGGACTTCACTTTGATAATTGACAATTTCGCTAAGAATCCAAACATGACCCAAAGTTTACTTAGGGTTTGAGGGACTCATTCGAAAGCGAAAACAATCACAGTTGTCTTCACAAGTTTCCTCTAAAATTAAATTTCGGGACGAAATTTCCTAAAGTAGGGGAGACTGTGACACCTGTGACACCTGTGCCACTTCAACCATCAAACATATATAAAACCAATGAAATATTGTATTTCATACTTGAGATTCGTATAAACATGTACATCGTTTGCACATATCAAATCTTGTTCGATTTCAAGCTTTAAATCGCTTTCTGGAAGGTTATACGCGATCTGATGCGTAAATATAACCAGTTTAATGCAAAAAACACTCCGGGATAGTGAAATAGGCTTAACATACCCTAAATAACCTTTACATAACTTATAAATAAGTTTTAGAAGGTTTGGTATGGCAAAAACAAGTTTATTCGCTCACAGGGACTATTTGCATCAACTTGCAAAAGTTTGCCGTTTTGTAAGGAAATGTATAGTCCAGAACATGATCATAAGTTAAAAATACCATATATAACCTAAACATAGCTTTGAAATAATCTTTGATAGGTTCGGTGTGCGAAAACATGCTTATATGATCTTACAGGGACTAAAAGTGTCAAAAACGGTGTAAGTTTGCATTTTCGCGCATATCTTATGTTCTGACCACATCTGGACATCCAAAATTTTTGTACACACTAAAATACTTTTATTTTAGTGATCGGCATGCAAAAATACCATTCGTCGCTTAATATGGTTCGTTTTCGCGTCCGTTTGAGTTTTGTCGTAATTTAACGAATAACGCGACCGTACGACCAACCGAGCCGACATCCGAGAGTTTTCCAAGCACATTTTGAGTCCTCTAAACTTTATTGACTTTGTAGAGCCTTGAAAATGGCTTAACGGGGGTCAAAAGGGGATGAAATAAGCTTAAAACAAGTGTAGGGACCTAAACTGCCAAACTGGAAACTTTGGCTGAACTGGGAAGGCCAGGCTGGCCGCGTAGCCCCCCCCCCCCCATCACTCACATGGGCCGTGTGAGGTTCCTAGCCACCAGAAAATGAATTTCAGCATTCTGTTTGATCTTTGAGGGCTGTTTATGCAATTTTCTGGTGTGTTGAGCAAGTTTAAGTGTTCTCCAAGGTCTCTAATCAGTTCCTAACACATGTGTGGCTATGATTTAATCCTTGTTGGCCACACAAAAACTTGGAATGATCTTGTGATCCCATGATCACTATAAATAGCAAGGCCATTCATTTGAAACTTTGGTCATTCCTCTTACATTTTTCGTAGTAGTCGATACGTACGGTCTAGTAACACATGGGAAGCCTCCACTAATCTTCGCAAACATGTCTGGTAGACCGCGATACGAATTAATACGATACATGGTTTACAAAACGAACATATGATTTACGTAACGAATGCTATAACTAAACAACCAACTGTGAACTCGCTCAACTTTGTTGTTGACTCATTGCTACATGCCTTGCAGGTCGTTAGGTACTCATGGAGCTTGCACAGGGAGGCGCGGTCATTGTGGAACATGGCAGTGTGTGCCATGCTAAAAACATTACTTTATTTTGTACGTAATACTTACATTGGGTTTTACAATTATGCTTCTGCTAAACACTTAACTACATTTTTTATTTGAAACACCTTTCATATTGTGTGGTTGAATTTTACTTATTACTTGTTATGTTCAATATGATTGGTGGCTTGATCCTGGTCAGTCACGCCTCCAAGCGGTGATACTCCGCGTGTGGATTTTGGGGGTGTGACAAACACTTCGCCTTGACTTTCCCACAAGTCAAACATCATTCCTACACCTAGCTAGGTGGGCCTTCATGCCTGATTACCAGTACAAGGTTTATAAATCCTACTGCCTCTCATCAAACCGAGACGGCTAGGATATCGAAGTCGGTGTGCTTTGCTCAACACAAGTTCCCTACAGTTGCCGCATAATAAGACCCACATTCGTTCCATGAGATAACAAGTATTGTCTGACCTGTCAAACGTTGCTTCTCCATGCCCCGCATGGGTTCAACTTGAAAATCCTCTTCCTTCAATTCTCCAGTTTGAATAGAACGAGTCTGATCGGATAAGTTAGAGTCGATAGGGAGCTGCAAAACTCGTGCACATTCAAGCTTCATAATTGCAATCATCCTAAAGCTCCCTCCAGCGATGCCAATAGCTGATTTAGCTCTTTCGAAGCCAAGGTACACGGGAGGCCCTTGTGATCGGTGTAAATAACGCATCCGGTACCGTCCAAGTAATGCCTCCATCTGAAATCCCACGGCCACGGTTTTCACCGCCAGTTGTGTGTCGTGCAGTTCCTCTTTGTAACTCCATCACGTAAGTCATCTCTCTCTCTTGGGTTGCGTCAGTGTGTAACTAGGACTCTGCTTCAGACCATCAGGGTATACCACTAAACCACCCGCACCCTCGGGTAAAGACGATGTTAGGTGCGTTGCAGAGTTGAAATTCAAAAGCTGAAAAGGTATCCTCCTGTTTCGTCTTTCACGAACACGACACCCTACTGTGCGATCTTCGAACTTTTCACGATGAATCTGTGATAGCATCAAACAAGACCAAGGTATTGCTGTACTCCAGCCGGAATCTTTGATGTCCATCAGTTTCTAACCAGAACGGACCTTAGCGGGATCCATGAGTATTGTTTCTTCGTTGTCTATGTAGCCAAAAATATACCTCTCAAATCTTGAAGTTACTCTCAACAAGACTTCGCGCGAAGCGACTCTTCCCTCAGGAGTTCTAAAATAAGATATAAATGTCGCCCAAGATATTTCTTCCTCCTGGAGATGATCCAAAACGTCGTTACTAAACACGGTCGATTCTACGGATCCACAAAGTTAGTGATGTGATGATCAACTCAATGGTTATGGTGAACAAAGTCGAAAAGGCCGCATTGCGTTTGATAAGCTGTTGTAGGAACATGCTCCCCCTTAAACTTCCATCTAGTGATAGCTCTCTCGCTAGACATTCCTAGAATGGGGTTTGATCTTCACAACTGGTCGACAGGTTGTCAATACATAATCGAGGAAAGCGGTTCTTAGCTATCACCTGGCTAAGTTCTCGAAAATCAGTACGCATACAAAAATTCATGGATCTAACTAGGGCTCCCCAAGGAGAAAAGCTAGGTTCAACAAAACTCCTGTTCACTAATCCCTGTAGTTGATTATGCAGCCCTTGCAACCCTCCTGGTGCAGGACGGTAGGAGTACAAGTAATCAGGGCTGCCTCTAGCATGATACCGATCTGATATTCAACTGGACGATGCAGAGGTACACCTGATAGTTCTTCCGGTAGCACATAGGTAGAAATCACGACCTCGATCCTCTTTTCCTTAACCTTAGCATTAATAATAAGTGCTAACACAGCGGGGTAATCCTTCTGTGGGCACCTCCGGGCTTTCAGTGTAGAACTGACGCCAACCTTTGCACAATTCCGATACTTGAAACAGATGATGATCCTCCACTAGGGAGAGGAATACACAAAGTTTTCTTCTCACAGGATATATTTGCACGATGTATGGATTACCAAACCATTCTAACTACTGCTTCAAACCATCGAGTATAGCAGAAAGAAGATCGATGTTGATCGCTTGTCTCGCAAGGTCGAGTTTGCATCCCATCTAACATATGAAATTTCAATTGTCTTGCCATCAGCCGATCCTATGACAGGCTCAAATTCATGGAGCATCAGGGTCAAACGGAACAGAGATGAAGCGGTTAACTACTCATACTAGCTACCATGTTGCTAAAGTCCTGGCATCGCCCACGCAAATTCTAAATGCCCTTCCATGAGCATCATTTCTAGTGTTGTTGTTTCCATTACACGGATTTCAAGTACTGTCATTGTTCCTTTGGTCGTTGTCTTCTTAACTAACCCATGGCCAACCCATGTTGTAGGCACCTTTATTTCCTTACTGTAGGCTAGGGTTATGAATACCTTGTCGTCGCTGTGACTGCTGCCCCCAATGTCGTTGCTCGAAACGAAGCCCTACGATTCTTCACCCCCAAGGTCTATCTTTTCAAATTCTGAGCCACGTCCTAAAGTGCTACTCATGGTGCTGGCAGTTACACATTCCACGTTATAGTCGATTGTCATTTCTTATGTCCCGATTGATTCATAAGGGTTGACTCCCATGAGTCGTTGATAAGGGTTAAGGATTCGATTGAAACCAATTCGCTGGTGCTCGTTGCCGGTATTCAGGGTCGTCAAAGTACTAAGGTTGGTAAAGTACTACGCTCAACCTCCTGTCCATCGATGTTGCAAGTTGTTTGAGTAATACGTAGTATGTAGGGGAGTGTTACAGAAGTTATCACACTTCGGGATCTAAGACGTTAATACATGAGTTCCAGCAACCGAAGAGGAGTAAGAAAGGTATCGATCAATCATTCGACGTTGCGACAACCAACTCAAGGACGTTCGTATGAGCACCTAACATTCTACACGGTTCGCTAAGTGTTCAGATGGGTGTTCAGGTAATACTTGATAGCATCGAGACTCAAAAGGATCCAAAGATAAGTGAAAAGTTCACGTTTGAGTATGGGATAATCACTTCTATGACCCCTATAGGTTTGTTGTGTTTCACATCAATCGAATAACGGAACGGAACCCCTTTTCCACTTGTTAAGGCTCACTAGGACTCGCATGCACCCCACATTATTATTATGTGTGCACCCACAATAATATTGTGATTTGCATGCTCATCTCAGCTCCCCTTCACTCATGTCAAATGGTTCCTCAACTCGAGTAGCAAACAAAGAGCATCACGAAGCGTAAGCCATGAAGGTTTAGGGAAATACCACCCTATCAGTCACGTAACGTGTGCAAGTAATACATGAATTCATACTATTGTGCTATACGTGCAATCACATGCAATATCATATGTAAGTGTTCACTAGTTATGCAGTATAATGAGTATACGAGAGACGAACCTTGCAATCTGGAGCTGAGTGTCATGGTCGTATTCATGTTTTCAGAACTGTTCGGTTATAGTCTGGTTTTACAAAAACGTTTTTCCCCTTTTTAAAACCAAGTTCACTATAACCAATGGCTCTGATACCAATCTGTCACACCCCCAAAATACCACACGTGAAAAACGTGAGGCGTGTGACATACCAGGATCCAAGCAACCAATCACATTGAACTCATAATTATGATTAAATAAAACTTCCATTTATTAACACGAAGTGTTACAATCGTTACATATCATACATTGTATACATCGGAAGCATAAATCATTTGTTAAGTATTTAATAAACCAAGAGTACATAAACCATTGAGCTTGTATTGAGATTCCATGTATCTCGACCCATGACCACTCCAGCCTCCCAGACAGCAAGTCCCAAATAATATAAGCATATTATCCTGCAAGGCATGTAACAATGAGTCAACAACAAAGTTGAGCGAGTTCACAATTGGTTGTTCGTTTTAAGTTGTTTCAAAAACATAGTTTTCCTTTAGCTGGCTTACTTGCCGTGGGGGTTACCCCATAGTTGAAAATATGATTAACTGATTCCTTTTTCCCAAACCATAACCAGTGGGGGCTTCCCCATGTGAACCACTAGACCGTTACCATATCGACAACTGACGAACAATAGTTATGCCCTACGTCAATGTATATCATCATTGACAGTTTGCCATGATCCATTAGTACATGCCCGTCCGACCAGCACAGTGTGAGGTTTGCCAAACCTAATAGCGCTATTAACTAATGACCCACTCGCCATCGGCCTCGGCGATTAAGTCGATATAAAATGAGGGACTTAATGATAGAGTTTTGTCTAGTAAGTTTAAGGTTGTTGTCCTACCCATGGAGGACGAACGTACGTATTCTACCAAAGGAGAATACGCAGGATTAATATGGGCATCCTACCCATGAAGGATGGTCGTACATATCCTACCCAAGGAGGATATGTAGGTTCTATTTTAATTCTTTAACCCATTCCCTACCACCGGGAATCCCATGCCTTAGAAAGAGTGTGAACTCACCTCGGTTTGCTCGGTTTGTTTAGTTACCCGTTATCTAAGTTAATCAACCAATCCTACCATGGTTACCAAAGAATATCAGTTTCATGATTAAGCAAGTCATAGGTTTTCACATAGACTTTCACATAAGATTACACAGTTTGCATGCAACACATACCGAATTATCACACCAGGCCACATCCCATGTGTATATATTAGTATTTGTCAAACAGTAAGGTTATCATATACAATTCTAAAACCCCAATACGAACCAACTTCAAAACACTAACCAACCCATTTCAGTTTATGAGGAATCAGTAACATAACCTACATATTAACATCAACAATCCCATGGATGCCTATCCTGCCCACTGTTATACCAATCGATTAACTACCAGGATCATATTCAATCATTACCAATCCAAAGAAAACACATCAATTATTACCGGACTTTCCTACGTGAACTAAGTGTTACAAACATGCATAAATATACCTCCGTATGGCAGGCCCACACTTCAAACATCACATAGACTAAACATCAAGTTTCCTGTTCTCAACTAATGTTACTTGATCTTCAGAAAACATGCAATTAATGTAAACATCATCATCTACTAACCTACTGTTCATGTTCAGCTTCACAACGAAACTTTCAAGGTTTCGTCGATAAGGGTCATGACGAAAGGTCAAGGATTCGTCGACATGGTTCACGGTGAAACTTTAAGGGTTTCGTCGATGTAAAGGTTTCGTCGAAGTGAAGAGGTTTCGTCAAGAATAATATTGGCCATCACGGTGTCTCTGCAAACCCTAATATGCACAGTAATCTTATCACAGAATACACTCAACAGTTTCTAGTTTTATCATGCAAGTACATCATCATCGTTTATACTCAATCAATCTATCAATAATCATCATTAATCATCATAACATTATCATTCATCATAAAAGTTAGCATGAATCCTTATAGCAACCCTAATAGTTCATCAATCAGGCACAGTACCGTAATCAAATACAAGTCTAATCTAACGATGACCCTAGAAACACAACTTCAGATTATACATAACAGGTTTCAATAACAACATTAGTAATTCAACAAAACTACAAGAACTCGAATCTAACAGAATGCTAACCGGTAAAAAGGATGACCACAGATGCACAAGAAATCTTCTAGTGGACCAATGGGTGTTGCCGACTGTGAGTTAAGGGAATTAGGGTTCGAATAATTGTGTGGGTGCAAGATAAATATAACCGATACATGGCTGGGCCTCACTTGGGCCGGAAGCCCACCTTGGCGAAACTTCACAGGGACTACGAAACCTCTCAGGTTTCGTCGAGTGATGATTTTTGTCAACAGGGAGGGTTCGTCGATGAGGAAGGAGAGAGGGTTCGTCGATGGTGATAAGGTTCGTCGGGTGAGCAAGTGGATGCATTTATAATTTCAAACAATTAAAAAAATGTTCTAAACTCTAACCAAACAATAACAAGTGTATAAATCATATAGTGCAAGTTATGTGACACAATTACAATGTAAACAATTACCATGCAAACAAGTTATGCAAGCACAATTTTGACACAATTAATGTGTCGAGGAAAGACCTTGAAAAATCGGGTTGTCACATCATCCCCAACTTGAAAGAAATTTCATCCCGAAATTTAGCACATAGTTACTGAGGAAGCTGGTTAAGTTGCGTGGTTTCCTGGTTTTCCTGGGGTGTCAAAAACAACAATAACAACAATAATGCACAGTGTAATTTCAAGAATTTCAATTCTGCTAAGCCGTTGAAGTTTTCTGGGTCGCAAGGAGCAACTACGCTCCTTCAATGGTTTGAAAGTATCAAGAGCACATTCAGACATGTGCAATGTTAGAATGAGCGTAAGGTTAAATTTGCATCAAGTGTGTTTGAGAAGCGTGCTCTTACGTGGTGGAACAGAGTGATGCGTGATAGGGGTGCCGAAGTGGCATTGGCATAGACATGGGAAGAGTTTCGAGCTCTCATGAAGAAAGAGTTTTGTCCCCGTCACGAAATTCGAGCTTTGGAACGAGGTTTAACGATCTAAAGCAAGATGGGGGAGAACACCGTGCGTATACGGATAGTTTTGAGGAGCTCAGTCTTTTGTGTCCTACTATGGTTACCCCATTGGAGAAAGCGATAGAGAGGTATATCGATGGTTTACCCGATTCCATACAGGATATTGTGACTGGCATTAATCCTACTACTGTTCGTCACGCGATCGAGTTATCTGCTACCCTGACAGAGTCTCAAGTCAGGAAGGGTAAACTTACCCGCAAGGGTGATAAGAATAAGTCGACCGATCCTGTCAAGGAAAAGGGTAAGGGTAAGAAAGGTGAGTCGTCGAAGAAGTCGAGAAAGCGAAAGGGTGCTCATAATTTTGTAGTAACAACTCAGAACCCTCAGAACCCATCGGCTCAACCTCCTGCAAAGAAAGCGTATGCTGCTACCACACCTCATTGTGCTCGCTGCAACTGTCATCATGTTGCATAACAAGCTTGTAAGCAATGCACAACATGTGGTAAGCTTAGGCATCTGGCCAACATCTGTCGTTTGGGTCAGAATCAGGTTGTTCAGAATCAGGATCCAGTTCAGGGGAATGCTGCTAGATTCCTACCAGGTTCATGTTTCAATTGTGGGGAGTTTGGTCACTTTCGCAAGAACTGTCCAAGATTGATGAATGCAAATACGAACGCGAATATCAATGTGAATGTGAATCCCGCTCGTGGACGAGCGTACAACTTGAATGCCAACGAAGCGAGGGCTGACAACGAGGTTGTCAATGGTACGTTTCTTGTTAATAATCGACCTGCATCTATTCTTTTTTATTCTGGTTCCGATAGAAGTTTTGTTTCGTTATCTTTTGAGCCTTTGCTTGCGATACCTAGAACTAAACTGAGGAAACCCTTATCTGTCGACGTTGCTACTGGTAAACCTCTTGTTCTCGATTCTGTTATTCGTGATTTTCAGTTGAACATTGATGATCATCTTCTTTCTATTGACCTCGTGGTGATGTAACTTGGGAGCTTCGATGTTATTGTTGGAATGGATTGGTTAACCAAACATCATGCTGAGGTGGTTTGTTTCGATAAGATTGTTCGTATTCCTCTTCCGTCTGGTGATGTTCTGGAAGTTCATGGTGAGAAACCTTCAGGTGGATTGAAGCTTATGTTGTGTACAAAAGCCCAAAGTTATTTGCAAAATGGATATGTTGCTTTCCTGGCACATGTCACTGAAGAGAAAGACAAGAGCAAGAGTATTCAGGATATTCCAATTGTTCGGGATTATCCAGAGGTGTTTCCCGATGAACTGCCTAGTTTGCCTCCAGTTCGTCAAGTCGAGTTTCATATTGACCTTGTACCCAATGCCAACCCGATTGTGAAGGCACCTTATCGTCTTGCACCGTCGGAGATGCAAGAGTTATCAAAACAGCTTCAAGAGTTATCTGATAAAGGATTCATCCGTCCGAGCTTTTCACCATGGGGCGCTCCTGTCCTCTTTGTGAAAAAGAAAGATGGATCTTTTCAAATGTGTTCGATTATCATGAGCTTAATAAGCTTACCATCAAGAATCGATATCCCCTACCTTGAATTGATGATCTCTTCGACCTGCTGCAAGGTGCTTCATGCTTTACCAAGATCGATCTGCGTTCTGGGTATCATCAACTTCGTGTTCTCGAAGAAGATATTCCCAAAACTGCTTTCCGCACGAGATATAGGCATTACGAGTTCACTGTCATGCCTTTTGGTTTGACAAATGCTCCAGCTATCTTTATGGACTTAATGAATAGGGGACCTTATTTAGACAAGTTCATCATTGTGTTCATCGATGATATTCTCATTTATTCGAAGTCTCGAGCCAATCACGAGCAACACCTTCGTTTGACATTAGAACTCTTGAAGAAGGAACAACTTTTTGCTAAATTCTCCAAGTGTGAATTTTGGCTTAAAGAAGTTCAATTTATGGGTCATATTGTCAACAAGCAGGGTATTCATGTGGATCCATCAAAGATTCTTGCAATTAAGGATTGGAACACACCGACGACACCTACAGAAATTCATTCTTTTCTTGGTCTCGCTGGTTATTATCGTCGATTCATTTCTAATTTCTCGATGATCGCGGTTCCACTCACTACTTTGACTCAGAAGAATAAGCCTTTTGAGTGGGGACCCAAGCAAGAAGAAACATTTCAAACGCTGAAACAGAAGCTATGTGATGCTCCTGTGTTATCTTTGCCCAAAGGAAATGATGATTTCGTTGTCTACTGTGACGCATCTAATTTAGGCCTTGGTTGTGTTCTTATGCAACGAGGTAAATTCATAGCTTATGCGTCTAGACAGTTGAAAGTTCACGAGAAGAACTATACGACTCATGATCTTGAGTTGGGAGCTGTGGTTTTCGAGCTTAAAATCTGGAGACACTACCTCTATGGAACGAAGTATGTGGTTTTCACAGACCACAAAAGTCTCCAACATATTCTCAATCAGAAGGAGTTGAGGCAACGACGATGGTTTGAGCTCTTGAATGATTATGATTGCGAGATTTGCTACCATCCTGGTAAGGCGAATGTTGTAGCCGATGCGCTTAGTCGAAAGGAGCGAGTCAAGCTTCATTCTGTTCGAACTCTATCTGATATTCAATCTCATTTCCTTCAAGCTCAACGATCTTGTGTGATCAAAGGTTTATTGAAATATAAGGCTACCACTTCAACTTGAGCTTAAACTCGAAAGGAAAGATGATGGTTTGCTTTATTTCAAGGATCGTTTATCGATTCCAAAACAAGACGATCTTCGCACTTTAGTGATGGACGAATCTCACAAGTCTCGATATTCTATCCATCCTGGTGATGATAAAATGTACAAGGATCTCTGTACTCAGTATTGGTGGCCTGGTATGAAGAAGGATGTTGCCTTGTATGTATCGAAATGCCTGACTTGTCTCAAAGTCAAGGCTGAATATCAACGATCGTCTGGTTTGCTTGTACAATCAGAGATACCGGTTTTGAAGTGGGAGAACATTGCAATGGATCTCATCACAAAGTTACCGCGTACGCCTAAAGGTCATAATGCTATTTGGGTTGTTATCGATCTGTTAACGAAGTCAGCTCATTTTATACTGATTCGCGAGGATCTATCTGCTGATAAACTTTCAAAGATTTATGTTGAAGAGATTGTATCACGACATGGTGTTCCTTTGGATATCATTTCTGATCGTGATGCTCGGTTTTCATCTCATTTCTGGAAGACCATGCAATCTGCTTTGGGAACCCAGCTAAATCTAAGCAATGCTTATCATCCCCAAACAGATGGACAATCTGAGAGAACAATTCAAACTTTGGAGGATATGCTTAGAGCATGCGTGATAGACTTTGGTGGTAATTGGGATTCTCATCTGCCATTGATCGAGTTCTCATACAATAATAGTTATCATGCTAGCATTAATATGGCACCATTCAAAGCTCTCTACGGTCAAAAATGTCATTCACCTATCTGTTGGAATGAGATCGCTGAAGCTCAGCGTACCGGACCTGAGCTCATTCTGGAAACAACAGACAAAATTAAGAAAATTCACGATAATCTTGTGACAACTAGAAGCCGTCAAAAGAGTTATGCGGATATGCGACGCAAACCCTTAGAATTTCAAGTCAGAGACCGTGTCCTACTCAAGTTGTCACCTTGGAAGGGAGTGGTGAGATTTGGAAAGAAAGGAAAACTTGCACCATCATATGTTGGACCATTTAAGATTGTGGAAAGGATTGGGAAGGTTGCCTATCGACTAGAGCTACCTCCAGAGCTTGGAAATATTCATCCGACTTTTCACGTGTCCAATTTGTGAAAGTGTTTAGTTGATGCTGATCTTCACATTCCTCTCGACAAAATCCAAATCGATGAAACGATGCACTTTGTCGAGAAACCTGTGGAGATAACGGACCATGCATTCAAACAGTTAAAGAACAAACGGATT
This sequence comes from Helianthus tuberosus, assembly GCA_030545235.1. Lineage (NCBI taxonomy): Eukaryota > Viridiplantae > Streptophyta > Magnoliopsida > Asterales > Asteraceae > Helianthus > Helianthus tuberosus. The sequence goes on along the minus strand of JARYGA010059718.1, from coordinate 6,000,244 downwards.
CGATTGGTCAAAGTTCACTGGGAATCAAATGTGGCCCAGAGTTTACTTGGGAACGTGAGGACATCCGCATTTGTTTTCACAAGTTTCCTCTAAATAAAATTTCGGGACGAAATTTCCTAAAGTAGGTGAAACTGTGAAAACTGTGTTCTGTAATCGATATATAATGTAAAACAATGTTGATTAGTAATAAAACAATGTGATTTTGTGTTTTTTATGTGTTTTGGTGTTATTATATGTGTAATTGTGTTTGATGATTTTACAATTTAATTTCATTCCGATTTCAAGCTTTAAATTGCTTTCTGGAAGGTTATACGCAAACTGGTGCGTAAACGCAGTCAGTATAACACGACAAACACTCCGGAATAGTAACATAGGCTTAACATACCTTAAATAACCTTCACATAACTTAGAAATAAGTTTTGGATGGTTTGGTGTGTCAAAATCAAGTTTGTTCGATCGCAGGGACTATTTGTGTCAAACTGTGAAACTATACCGATTTGTATAGCAACAAACATTCTGAAACTTGATCATAAGTTAAAAATACCCTAAATATCCTTTACATAGCTTAGAAATAGGCTTTGAGGGATTCGGTATGCTAAAATAAACTTATTTGATCAATAGGGACTAAAAGCGTCAAAAAGTGCACAAGTTTGCATTTTCACGCATATCTTACGTTCTGAATATATCCGAACATCCAAAAATTTATATAATCATTAAAATATTTTATTTTAGTGATTGGCATGATAAAATCCCATTCGTCGCTTAATTTGGATCGTTTTTGCATTTGTTACGACTTTCGTCGTAATTAACCGAACAACGCAACCGTACGACCAAACGAGCTGACATCCGAGATATTTTTGAGCATGTTTTGAGTTCCCTATACTTTAACATCATTTTAGAGCCTTGAAATGGGGTTAACGGGGCTTAAACGTGCCAAAAATGCATCAAATAGCAAGTTTTGCACCTGCAGGGACCTGTTTTGACAAACTGCCAATGTTCCTTACACGGGCCGCGTAAGGTGAACCTTGTCAGACAGAAACTTCAGTTTTAGCAATCTGGTCTGAATTCAGGGGTTTTATTGCAACTTTTGCAATACCTGGAGCTGGTTTTCGACCCCCATTGTATTCTAATACCATGTACCCACATGTATGGCCAAGATTACACCCTCTAAACACATGGAATGATCCTATTGATCTTAACTTCCTATAAATAACAAGCTTCCTCATTTGGGGTTTTCACACCTTAATTCAATCTCTGCTCTAAGTTGAGGTTTAAACACCTCATAACTGAGTAATTTTGAATCAAAACACCTTCTTGGACCCTTTGTAAGTCCTCTTCTTACTTGTTCTTGAATTTCAAGCATGAAAGTCAAACGGTGTTTGTCTTTCAGCTTTGACCAATCAATGGTCAACACAAAGTTCATTTTAACTTTTGCAACGTGAGCGTAATCACGATGGTTATAGTCCCTTGTGACTATACCTACTGAATACCACGTTGACTAGGCGTAGTGACGAGTCGTAGTTTCGGCCAAAATGCGTATTTATGCGTATTTTGTAACCAAACTACACTTAGGTATCCAAATCATTTGTTTTGATACCAAAACCTATTTTCTAACTTAACTAAACATGTTTTAGCATGTTTAGCTCGTCACTTTTAGATTAGTGCTTGTGTAGAGTCGTAAGTCACGCGGACTAAACACCGCTTAGACTTTCGAACTCGACCCGTTTTGTGACACCTGGGTCACTGCGACCATCAAAAAAATACAAAACCAATGAAATATTGTATTTCATATTTGGGATTTGTAAAAATATGTGTATCATTTGCACATATCAATTTTTTTTGTTCGATTTCAAACTCTAAATCGCTTTCTGGAAGGTTATACGCGCACCAATGCGTAAATATAACCAGTTTAATGCAACAAACACTCCAGAATAGTGACATAGACTTAACATACCTTAAATAACCTTTACATAACTTAGAAATAAGTTTTGAAGGCTTTGGTATGGCAAAATCAAGTTAAATAGCTTACAGGGACTAAAGTTGACAAACTGCGAAAGTATGCCAATTTGAACTATAATAGACATTCCGGAACATGACCATAAGTTAAACACACCTTAAATATCCTCTACATAGTTTAGAAATAGGCATTGAGGTGTTCGGTGTGCTAAAATAAACTTTTGGGACATTCAGGGACTAAAAGTGTCAAAAAGTGCACAAGTTTGCACTTTCGCGCATAACTTACGTTCTGAATACATCCGGACATCCAAAAATTTATGTAAGCACTACAATATTTTATTTTAGTGTTTGGCATGAGAAAAATCCATTCGTTACGTCATTTGGATCGTTTTTCGCGCTTATGCGCATTCCGTCGTAATTAACCGAACATCGCAACCGTACGGCTAAACGAACCGACATCCGAGATATTTTTGAGCATGTTTTAACTTCCCTATACTTTAACTTCATTTTAGAGCTTTGAAGTGTGGTTAACGGGCCTTAAACGTGTCAAAAATGACCTTATTGCATAACAGGGACCAAAAGTGTAATTCTGCCAAACTTATGCCCTACGATGCGCATGGGTTTTTGCCCTACGGTGCGTATGGGTTCTTCAGACTAGATGCAGAGTATTTAACAGCAGATTGCAGCTGATTAATCCACAACCACATGTTCTAAATTGTCTAGTCAGCTGATAAGGATCAATTCTTAGCCACCACAAGTTTCCGACACATGTACGGATGCGATTAAGGCACGTTTTCCATGAAACGATCTTAACGGTGGACCTTTTACTATAAATACCCCATCCCCCCATGCTTTAAAATCACTAGAATTTTTATCTTAGAAACTCTAAGTTGAAACCATTGTTTCATACCTGAGATTCTCGGATCGAAATTAGCATTCGGGGACCCTTCGTAAGTATTCTTCCGTTCTTTCATTGCTTTTCGAGTCTTTCAAGTCTGAAAGTTAAACTTTGTTTGACTTTCTGCATTGACCAGTTTATGGTCAATGCGAAGTTTATTTAAACTTCGCAACGTGAGTGTAATCACGTTGGTTATAGTCCCTTGGGACTATGCCTACTGATTACCACGTTGTCTAGGGTCGTAGGGTAAGCGATCTGATAAATCGCTTATGCCTTCGAACCCGACCCAGTTTGGTCGATCATTAGGATCCGACCAAACACATTAGGTGACCATAGTATATAGCGAATAACCTTCCGAGGTTATACCTTATGGTCGCTTCGTTTAAGTAGTTGTATGATAGGTAGTTTATATGCCTTAGGTAAATTCACAGAATACCCTTTTCATGAATAATTGGTAATTTAGCATATGTAACCTAAAATTTTGTCACATAACTGATTATGTAACATGTTTAGGCATATAATACTTGTCATATGACTAGTTAGGCGGTCCGAACGCGTTTCACGCGAACGACGCGTTAAAGTAGCATAAGCTACCTTAATGGGTCGCGATGGGTCGATAATACTTAGGTTAAGTTTCATTTAGTATGTAGGCTTTGTTAAACCATATCACATGAGTTCCTACACTCATTTGGTTTACAAACCCTCCTGCTACCCAGTCTTCCGATTTAGGTCCGGGTTATTTATGTAGTTACCTATATTAGGTACCGTTTGATTTCCGGGACTCCTCTAGCTTACTTGGTAGTTGTTCAAGACTCCTAAGCACTCTCAGGCGAGTACATTATTCCCCTCTTTTACTATTTTTCAATTGTTTTGGGGTGACTCATATGTGCTAAATGTTTTAACAATGATTTCAAGAATGATTACAATAATTTCAATAACAATTACAATGTGGTTTCAAGAACAATAACAATGGTTTCAAGAACGATTTCAATGGTTTCAAAAACTAATTACAATTTCAAAAAGTGAACAAACTTGTTGGTTATAGTTACATAACCGATGACATTCATTAGCAATGATCAAGCCGACCAGTATTAGGTTATGGTACCATAGGATCTGACAAATCCCGTTATTTTCTATACCCATGGTTATGTGTGGGTATTTTGGGTAGCGACTGAATCTGTAATTATTAATTTACCCTTTGGTAAGGGTTTGTTAAGAACGAGAACGAGAGCAAGTTGGAACGATGAACGCGTCAAGAAGGTTTGAATGTTATTAGAGAGACGACCATAAAGTAGTTCACAATTAAAACAAGGACGATTTGAACAATTAAAACAAGGACGATTTGAACAATTAAAACAAGATGTTTTTGGACATGATTTACATTTGATCATGCATTTCCACAAAACATAATATTGATTTAAACTAAGTTTTACTTCAATACTTTGTTTTGTGCGTTTCACCTATGGTTTAGTTGATGCAATTCACTAGCCATACATATCATTTTGGTTATACATATTACATGATTTACATTGGACATGAACATTACTTTGGTGGTTTGGTTTGATTAAGTGATTAAGTAACGATGCGTATGTAATATGATACAAACTTGGTGGATACGCCGCCGGTACTTCCTATATATAAGTGGTTGTATGGTATTACATATTGTAGAGTTATTTGAATCATTTCAGTTTGAGACATAGAACATTTTATACAAGTAACATACTTTTCACAAGACATTGATTTACAAACAACTTATCTTACACAAACTCATTTTACATGGTTATTCATTTAATCATGCATTATTCTGTTATTTATACTTATCATCCGAACTTATTATTTTTCAAATGATTTACAAAGACAAAGCAAATTACAAGGTTCATGACTAAACATTTTCTTAAACAGAAGTCATGAATCTTATTTTCACAAAACCTATGTACTCGCCAGCATTTCTTTGCTGACCTCGTTTTCACATATGTTTCAGGTATTGTTGAAAGATATCGATTGATAGGATGCATGCTCACATAGGACTGGACAAGGCCTTAGTGACTCAATAACAATGATAGACTATGTTTAATTTGTGTATTTAGATTTCCAGACGATGTAATTATTCAATGTTTAATAAAACAAAACACTTTTTGGTATCCATGGTTATGAAACATTAATTATGTTACAACACTCCCCGACGTTTCCGCCACGTTTTGTATGTTCTACGTGGTCGGGGTGTGACAGAAAAGATGGTATCAGAGCCAATGGTTATAGGGAATTAGGTTATTAGTAATGCTTTGACCTAGTCTATAACCTTCTTAGGACCCTAACGCGAGTTTACTTGCGTTTAGTCATAAAACAATACCGTCACCTATCCTTAGGCGACTACCACAACAAGAACATAAATTTCAAAACCGCTTTGAAAACTAATCATCTGTTCTAGGATGATTGATTACAAGGTTTTGAACCCTCTATTGTAAGGTTTTGAACCCTCTGTTATATGGTTTTGAACCCCTTTGAGTTTTCAAAATCTCGTCAAGGTTTTGGGTTTTAAATAATGTGAACACGTGCAAACTGGAAGGGTGAATGCCTGTATTCTGGGTTTTCTGTGTAGGCAAGCACTTCGTATATATCTCATCAGACGCGAGACCAGTTGTGCTTACCTGGGAATTCCTGGGATGAGTGTTCACTTATAGGCGAGCATGTCTTCGCGATACATTATTTTTAATCCATTTACTTTGGTTAGTCACTGTGTGTCGGTTGTTGCTTTGTAGTAACAAACAAATGACCACTATCCTTGCTTTTATCAGATTTGCTTCATCTCATTCTTTTTGTCTAATTCTCTCACTCGTTTCCTTTCATGTTTCCTCTTTTAGAATGCCTCCTCGACGTGAAAACCAGATAGCAACTGCCGAGCTGGCAGAAATCATTGCACAGCAGATGGCTGCTTAGTTTCCAAACCTCTTTGCTCAATGGAACCAAGCCAACAACAACAACAATGTTCCATGCAAATACAAGGATTTTAACCAGGCTAAACCACTCAAGTTTAGTGGTTCTGAAGGAGCGACTGGGCTTCTTCAATGGTTCGAGAGCATTGAGAATACTTTCCGCCACGTGCAGTGTCCTGACAATCGCAAGGTCGAGTTTTCTTCGAGTGTGTTTTAGAAGAGGGCTCTCACATGGTGGAACGAGGTTATGAGGGATCGTGGTGCAGAAGTTGCTCTAGCACAGACATGGGCTGAACTTAGGGCCCTTATGATGAGGGAATTCTGTCCTCGTCATGAGCAACGAGCTTTGGAGAAGGAATTTGATGAGTTGAAGCAAGATAGTGGTGAGCACAGGGCGTATACTAATAGGTTTGAGGAGTTGAGTCTGCTTTGCCCGACAATGGTTACCCCACTCGACAAGGCTATCGAAAGGTACATCGACGGCCTACCTGACTCGGTACAAGACATCCTTACTGGTAGTAGCCCTACCACACTCCATCAGGCGATCGAGTTAGCTGCGACATTGACTGAGTCGCAGATTCGAAAGAATAAGTTACACAGAAAGGGTGACAAGGGTAAGAAGCAGGGATCTGACGAGGAGGATAGCAAGAAAGGTCAAAACAAGAAGGGTAAGGAAGATGAGACGTCGAAGAAATCAAGAAAGCGCAAGGGTGCTCAGAACTTTGCTGTTACAGCACAGACTGCTCAGAACCCGCGGAACCCACCAGCTCAGCCACCTGCAAAGAAAGCATATGCCGGTACTGCACCTTATTGTGCACGCTGCAACGGTCATCACGCGGTACAACAAGCCTGCTGGCAATGCACGACGTGTGGTAAACTTGGGCATTTGGCCAAAGTTTGTCGTTTGGGACAAAATCAGGCTGCTCAGGTTCAAGCTCCGGTTCAAGGGAATGCTGTGAGATTTCCACTGGGTTCATGTTTCAACTGCGGAGAGATTGGTCACTTCCGCCACAACTGCCCAAGGCTGCTGAATGCAAATGCTAACGCAAACCCGAATGCGAACGTCAACGTCAATGTGAATCCAGCACGTGGTCGAGTGTTTAACATCAATGAGGCAATCGATGATGAAGGAGTGAACTTTTAGTATTTTGTGATTCCTCTGGTTGTTATCTTGTAACATTTAAAGACAATGCGGTTGTTATATAAATAAAAATTTGTGGTTTTTATTTTTAACTAATGCAATTGTATGAATGTTTGATTCAACCTTATGATGTCAACACAAAGACAAAACTACTCGTGTGGTTCTGTCATTTTTATGATCACTTGTGATCTCCCTAAGAACCTCAAACACTTGTTTCTTTTAAATCTAAAGTATCTTATCATCTTGCACCATTCGAGATGCAAGAATTATCAAAACAGCTTCAAGAGTTGTCTGATAAAGGATTCATCCGTCCGAACTTTTCACCTTGGAGAAACTCCTGTCCTCTTTTCAAATGTAAACCGATTAAAGTAAGCCTAGTAAGCTTACCATCAAGAATCGATATCCCCTACCTTAAATCAACGATTTCTCCAATCAACTGCATAGCGTTTCATGCTTTTCCAAGATCGATCTGCGTTTTGGGTATCATCAACTTTGTATTCTCGAAGAAGATATTCCCAAAACGGCTTTCTGCACGAAGTATGGCCATTACGAGTTTACAGTCATGCCTTTTGGATTGACAAATGCTCCAGCCATCTACATTGACTTAATAAATAGAGTCTGCAAGTCTTATTTGGATCAGTTCGTCATTGTTGTTACTGATGACATCTTGATCTATTCATGTCCCGAGCCGATAACGATCAACACCTTCATTGACACTGGAACCCTTAAAGAAGGAACAAACTTTTCGCTAAATCCTCCAAGAGGAAATTTTGGCTTAAAGAAGTTCAGTTTTTGGGTCATGTAGTCAACAAGCAGGGTATTCATGTGGATCCATCCAAATTGCTGCAATTAAGGATTTGATTCCTTGTATGCTTTTAAATACCCGTGTCCAAAGATAACAAATTTAAAGGTCAAATTAAACAATTATGCGATTATGTGATATGTGTTTATGTGTTCTCCTCTATGTTTTTGTGTGGTACGATTTTCAAATCCTCATAGAATCTTTCATATCTTCATATGAGGGATTCATAGTAGGATATTTAAAAGGTACTACCTTAAATCCTTATGGGCTTCTACGTGGTAGTTAAGACCCTTGGGTTATGTAGTACCATTCCATGATTCGATGAGAGACCCTTGAGTGGTCTAGTCAAACGATTGATTCACAATCTGGTTAAAGAATGGCATGTGATGATACAGCTGAAAGGACCCTATGGTGGTCCAGTCACACTCATCACAGGTTTGTTCATTTGGTTTTACCCTACACATTATAAAATAGACTGTGTGAACTGTGCAAGAAATTGTCTAATTATGGACGCGTACATAATTATGAAATTTAGTGCATAGAAACCCAGTAGGATTTATTATGTGTAAGAACCGATAGTGACAACAATAACAAAATGAGAACGATGTAATGGAGGTACGGTGGACGCACCAATGGCGCTTCATATACTTGTATATAAGTGTCCCTCTTACATTGAAAGCATAATGTTATTAAGGTTACTAGAAGTTCAGAACCCTAACCAATGTTGCTCGATCTTTTCAACTTCATGTTTTCAAGCTCTCACAAGTTTCCTCTGATTAAATTTCGGGACGAAATTTCCTAAAGTAGGGGAGACTATGACACCTGGGTCACTGCGACCATCAAACAAATACCAAACCAATGAAATATTGTATTTCATATTTGGGATTTGTAAAAATATGTGTATCATTTGCACATATCAATTTTTTTTGTTCGATTTCAAACTCTAAATCGCTTTCTGGAAGGTTATACGCGCACCAATGCGTAAATATAACCAGTTTAATGCAACAAACACTCCGGAATAGTGACATAGACTTAACATACCTTAAATAACTTTTACATAACTTAGAAATAAGTTTTGAAGGCTTTGGTATGGCAAAATCAAGTTAAATAGCTTACAGGGACTAAAGTTGACAAACTACGAAAGTATGCCAATTTGAACTGTAACAGACATTCCGGAACATGACCATAAGTTAAACACACCTTAAATATCCTCTACATAGCTTAGAAATAGGCATTGAGGTGTTCGGTGTGCTAAAATAAACTTTTGGGACATTCAGGGACTAAAAGTGTCAAAAAGTGCACAAGTTTGCACTTTCGCGCATAACTTACGTTCTGAATACATCCGGACATCCAAAAATTTATGTAAGCACTACAATATTTTATTTTAGTGTTTGGCATGAGAAAAATCCATTCGTTACGTCATTTGGATCGTTTTTCGCGCTTATGCGCATTCCGTCGTAATTAACCGAACATCGCAACCGTACGGCTAAACGAACCGACATCCGAGATATTTTTGAGCATGTTTTAAGTTCCCTATACTTTAACTTCATTTTAGAGCTTTGAAATGGGGTTAACGGGCCTTAAACGTGTCAAAAATGACCTTATTGCATAACAGGGACCAAAAGTGTAATTCTGCCAAACTTATGCCCTACGATGCGCATGGGTTTTTGCCCTACGGTGCGTATGGGTTCTTCAGACCAGATGCAGAGTATTTAACAGCAGATTGCAGCTGATTAATCCACAACCACATGTTCTAAATTGTCTAGTCAGCTGATAAGGATCAATTCTTAGCCACCACAAGTTTCCGACACATGTACGGATGCGATTAAGGCACGTTTTCCATGAAACGATCTTAACGGTGGACCTTTTACTATAAATACCCCATCCCCCTATGCTTTAAAATCACTAGAATTTTTATCTTAGAAACTCTAAGTTGAAACCATTGTTTCATACCTGAGATTCTCGGATCGAAATTAGCGTTCGGGGACCCTTCGTAAGTATTCTTTCGTTCTTTTATTGCTTTTCGAGTCTTTCGAGTCTGAAAGTCAAACTTTGTTTGACTTTCTTCATTGACCAGTTTATGGTCAATGCGAAGTTCGTTTGAACTTCGCAACGTGAGTGTAATCACGTTGGTTATAGTCCCTTGGGACTATGCCTACTGATTACCACGTTGTCTAGGGTCGTAGGGTAAGCAATCTGATAAATCGCTTATGCCTTCGAACCCGACCCAGTTTGGTCGATCATTAGGATCCGACCAAACACATTAGGTGACCATAGTATATAGGGAATAACCTTCCGAGGTTATACCTTATGGTCGCTTCGTTTAAGTAGTTGTATGATAGGTAGTTTATATGCCTTAGGTAAATTACCAGATTACCTTTTTCATGAATAATTGGTAATTTAGCATATGTAACCTAAAATTTTGTCACATAACTGATTATGTAACATGTTTAGGCATATAATACTTGTCATAGGACTAGTTAGGCGGTCCGAACGCGTTTCACGCGAATGACGCGTTAAAGTAGCATAAGCTACCTTAATGGGTCGCGATGGGTCGATAATACTTAGGTTAAGTTTCATTTAGTATGTAGGCTTTGTTAAACCATATCACATGAGTTCCTACACTCATTTGGTTTACAAACCCTCCTGCTACCCAGTCTTCCGATTTAGGTCCGGGTTATTTATGTAGTTACCTATATTAGGTACCGTTTGATTTCCGTGACTCCTCTAGCTTACTTGGTAGTTGTTCAAGACTCCTAAGCACTCTCAGGCGAGTACATTATTCCCCTCTTTTACTATTTTTCAATTGTTTTGGGGTGACTCATATGTGCTAAATGTTTTAACAATGATTTGAAGAACGATTACAATAATTTCAATAACAATTACAATGTGGTTTCAAGAACAATGACAATGGTTTCAAGAACGATTTCAATGGTTTCAAAAACTAATTACAATTTCAAAAAGTGAACAAACTTGTTGGTTATAGTTACATAACCAATGACATTCATTAGCAATGATCAAGCCACCAGTATTAGGTTATGGTACCATAGGATCTGACAAATCCCGTTATTTTCTATACCCATGGTTATGTGTGGGTATTTTGGGTAGCGACTGAATCTGTAATTATTAATTTACCCTTTGGTAAGGGTTTGTTAAGAACGAGAAAGAGAGCGAGTTGGAACGATGAACGCGTCAAGAAGGTTTGAATGTTATTAGAGAGACGACCATAAAGTAGTTCACAATTAAAACAAGGACGATTTGAACAATTAAAACAAGGACGATTTAAACAATTAAAACAAGATGTTTTTGGACATGATTTACATTTGATCATGCATTTCCACAAAACATAATATTTATTTAAACTAAGTTTTACTTCAATACTTTGTTTTGTGCGTTTCACCTATGGTTTAGTTGATGCAATTCACTAGCCATACATATCATTTTGGTTATACATATTACATGATTTACATTGGACATGAACATTACTTTGGTGGTTTGGTTTGATTAAGTGATTAAGTAACGATGCATATGTAATATGATACAAACATGGTGGATACGCCGCTGGTACTTCCTATATATAAGTGGTTGTATGGTATTACATATTGTAGAGTTATTTGAATCATTTCAGTTTGAGACATAGAACATTTTATACAAGTAACATACTTTTCACAAGACATTGATTTACAAACAACTTATCTTACACAAACTCATTTTACATGGTTATTCATTTAATCATGCATTATTCTGTTATTTATACTTATCATCCGAACTTATTATTTTTCAAATGATTTACAAAGACAAAGCAAATTACAAGGTTCATGACTAAACATTTTCTTAAACAGAAGTCATGAATCTTATTTTCACAAAACCTATGTACTCGCCAGCATTTCTTTGCTGACCTCGTTTTCACATATGTTTCAGGTATTGTTGAAAGATATCGATTGATAGGATGCATGCTCACATAGGACTGGACAAGGCCTTAGTGACTCAATAACAATGATAGACTATGTTTAATTTGTGTATTTAGATTTCCAGACGATGTAATTATTCAATGTTTAATAAAACAAAACACTTTTTGGTATCCATGGTTATGAAACATTAATTCTGTTACAACACTCCCCGATGTTTCCGCCACGTTTTGTATGTTCTACGTGGTCGGGGTGTGACACGTTTGGTCGATCCTTAGGATCCAACTAAACATGTTTAGTGACCATAGTTGTATAGGGAATAACCTTCCGAGGTTATACCTTATGGTCACTTAGGTTTAATTAGTTGTATGATAGGTAGTTTATATGCCTTAGGTAAATGACCAAAACACCATTTTCATACATAATTGAATTTTAAGCATATGTAACATAAACTTTTGTCACTTAATTGATTATGAAACATGTTTAGGCATATAATCCTTGTCATAGGACTAGTTAGATGTGACAACCCGCACAAAACCAGGTATCCGTACAACTTAATTAATGATTAATTATTACTTGATTACTGTGCTTGATTGAAACTAGCTGATAAACTGCTACCTGCATACTGATACATGCACTTACTTGCATCATACTTTATTTGCTGTCACTACATTATTTACGTGCTGAACCCTAGTGACAAACGTGATGCACAAAAAGCACAGTAGCACTAAACGGATACACAGTGAACATGCTGATATAACCAGCATCAGGCAAATACTGCCTCAAGGCCTGTTAAGAGCCTCATATATTTTGACTACACTGGTAGTGAGTGTAGGATATAAGGGTTGTGTTACCGCGTCTCTAGGGGATAAGATACACTAATTCGGATGTGCCAAAAACGTACTTTAAGTACCAAACACAGCACTTTAAATAATTTAACCAGCTTCTAGCTGACTAGTAAAGTGCCAAAAATGAGAAAATATCACTAGACGCTTTCTAAAGTGTCGGGAAAACAAAATGTGTCACTAAAAATGTAATAACGACACTTTAAAGTCTTTTGTAACACTTTAACGGATTACTATCCAACCGGACACCCGGACTTTACCCGGAACATGAAAATTCTATTATTTTCACTTTTTATATTTTTCTGAGCAAGTTAGGGTCCCTGATTACCCTAACACCCGTCATAACACGCAACTTATAACTAACTAAGTTAACACCTAAACTAACTTAGTTAACCTAAACTAAACCCCTAACTAATGTTTAGGATCGAACCAACCCCACCCCCACCCATCCTAACCGTCCCCTAACTAAGGAGACACAAGAGTACTAGTTAGATTGTCTTAATCTTGTTTTGTTTGGTATCTAAGGAACATGTTACCCATGGGGTAATAACACATGATTTGGCTTATAAATACTAGAGAATTATCATAACATAATCACCACCACTAAACACCAACTCACTCATCTCTCTCCCTCCCTACCCACTCTCGGCCGCACCTCACACACCCACCATCATAATTTTCGGCTCTTGATCTCTTCATTCCAAGCACATACAAACATCACAAGTTACATTTAAGGAGCTTTGGTGCAAGCGGAACGCGAAGGACCACTCTCGTTGGCTTTTATCCACGCGGTTTTCGTCAAAGATCTTCCCTAGCCTTGAGCTAGAGGTATAACCTTTAAAACTCGTTTTCACACATATCTAAAGTGGTTAATAGAACTTTCGTCGGTTAAATATCGTAAACACGCGTTTTGGATCTTTAAAGTCTAGTAAAATCACTAAAATGGAGGTTAATAGCATATGTCTTGTGTAAAAGTCGTAGGACTTGAAATTTGTGCTTATTGTGACCCGATCTATAATGTGGTAGCTCGAATCTTCGTTTAACCCGACTTTGTAAAATCACGTATCCTCACATAAGCTTGTTTTGAAAGATACAAGGGTTAAAAGTGAAACACTACCACATTTTAGAGACATGAACTTGTAGAGAAATATTTTACTTGTGTAAAAGTATTTTAACCGGTAAAATGGTGTTTAAAACTAGCGGATCTACATATCCGCAAGTGGTATTTTTGAAAGACCACACTTTAAAGAAATCATGTTTTTCTAAAAGATGGATCTTGCACTAATAAATATGATTTTATAAACCACAAGTGTATAGACACCTGTAAAATAAAGAGATCCGACAAAGAAGTGTATTTGTCACTTGTTACTAGAAGTTGTAAAGACGGTTTTCTCTAAACACGAGGCTTTTACGAGATTAAAGTTTCTTTATATATAAAGATCTACATATATAAAGGTGATTTACATTATTGATGCAGAAAAACTGCAAGTTCATGCGATTATGCAAATTTACATACTTGTTGACTAGTTTGATGTGTCGGAAATTGTTTGATCGAATAAAGAAGTTGATTGAGTTGATTTGTTAAAAGAAAATGATACGCTTGAAAGCGTGGCCACCTCCAGTTACAGAGGAAACTCTGGCGAAATTTTCTAAAAACCTAACACTTAGACTTTTTACACAACAAGTGTTAGAACTATTTTTGGGCATACTTTTGAAACATAAATTTCGCCAGTACTATATTTTACTAAACATTCGGAGGTGGGATTTTCACAAAGATTAACGTGGTAAATATATTTGTCACAACACTGTTTATGATTATTTTGTGAAATACATAAATATTATTTTAGAGTGAAAATAATATTTACAAGCGTTAATGATTCCAAAACTTTGCGAACGCTTCCACAAACATATAAGTTACACCGGTAATTACATTACCACAAGATTGATAAAACGTAACTTACGCACATGTATTGTATCCCCCATCCTTGGGAAGAAGAATAACTATCAAGCATATACAAAATGTAACACGAAATAGTTGTCTAACTATTTCCCGCAAACATAAACTGTAAAGCTAAAGCACGGCCGTCCGTCTAATAGAATTAGCACTTGTAGGTCATTGCACAGCTTACAGTATCAGGAGACGCTTGGTAGAGTTACGCATCCACTGTGAGTTCATGTCCCCCTTTTCTCTAACTGTTTTCAGTTTTCTTAACTGCGGGGGTGAAATACATGTTACTTTGTTTACAAGTACTTTATACACGGTATAAATAACGTAAGGAGGTTTAGATCATGTGAATGGGTAGTTAGAACCCCGAGGGACTCGAGCGGTAGATCTATTTGGGTGTAGCGAGCCCAGCTCCCGGTCCAACAGAACAGGCCTCTCAGAGGACTAACAGAACGGATCCGGAGTGACTTGGTACCCAACGCAAAATCAGCTAGGGTTGTATCTTACTTACTTGCATTTCACGACATGCTAATGGCCTTGCAAACCATTGGTGATCACAAGTCCTCTTACACTGCTACATACCAGGAAACTTTTTATACTTACAAGTGTTTTACTTACTCACTTGCACATGAACTCGCTCAACATTATTGTTGATTTTTCAACTCACATGTATTTCAGGAAATTAACGGATTCTGGCACGGTATGAACGTTTTCCGCTGCAACCTTTCATGAAGTCATCTAGGTTTAGGGTTGTGCCTCTTTCCTGGACAAGGCATAATCCCTAAATCACGTTTATGTTTTATTTTAAGTTGTAATGTTATTGAACAAGGTTATGGATACTAGAGTATGTCCGCGTTAAACAATGGTAATGTTTGTTGATTTTTAACTTAATGATGACTTGCATGGTTTTTAAATTCATATAGCTTTGTTATGATTAAGCTATGGTATTAAGAAGTCACACCAAAAATTAACCACGCTTCCGCAAAGCCAGGGTGTGACAGCTTGGTATCAGAGCTCTGATCATAGCGAACTAGGATTCTGTCTCGAGTCTAGACTATGATCACTAGGGCTCTCACGAAAACATTTTTCTGCATACCACTTAAGTCCAGATCCACACTTTTTACAAACAAATGTTGAGCACATTTTATTAATTATAAGTTCAGCTTGGAGGGCTGAGGATCGATCTGGAGGATCGAGATGGTTAAGGTAGTTGAGCACGTTGGTTTGTTATAGGATCGATCTGGAGGATCGAGGTGAATAAGGTAGTTGAGCACGTTGATTTGTTATAAGGTTCGATCTGGAGGATCGAGGTGAATAAGGTAGTTGAGCACGTTGATTTGTTATAAGGTTCGATCTGGAGGATCGAGGTCTGGTTTAAGTGAAGGATAGAACAGTCTTGTAGACTAGATGGTTTTGGCTAGTAAGACTAGGAGAAATTATGTGATGCCCTACTTGGTGACTTATGTGATTATCTGATTATGTGATTAACTGATTACATGATTGATTATTATACGTATATGTGTTTGTGTTATAAACGTTATGCTTTCATCAAGTACTAGAAGGATGGGCACTACGAACCCCACGATCATAGTATCAGACGACATAGTTCAACGAGGCACGAGGTGTACGTTTCTGATACTACCGGCACAGACAATGACGACTTTCAGCCCTTTGTGCACTGCCTGAAGTCGTAGCAGAGCCTACTGATGGCCACCTTATTGGGATTTTTCCACTGGCGGTAATCCCTGCTCCTGTGCCCCTTGCCGCTTATCCTGTTGATGATACGCCCTCCCAACGAGGTCTCTGAAGACGATAACGATCTACTGGAGGAGGACCCATTCGAGGGCAGGGCCTTATTACTGCTGGTATTAGACTACTACATGCGGACGCTCCTATAGGGGAAACTTATGACCATTCCCCTATCCCAGGCTCATTTGAGTTCTGACACCCGCATCTTCGCATATACAGGGAATGCAGCACTACTTACACGACACCGACCCTGAGACGGCATCACTAGCTGCACCGGATCCCGCACACAGTTTTGAGTTTGATCGGAATTATGAGGACAATTCTTTTTTTTTTCCCTGGTGTTGATCCAAACCATGACATTGAGTTCTTGCACTTAGACAAGCCCTTGGGGGATCCTGTAACCCTTGTGATTGTTGATCCAGCTGATTTTGAGATGGAGTTTTTGATTCGGAGCTAACCATGGCCCCAGAGCCAAGCATTGCTCCTGACCCCCCCCTTTGGAGCATGACCCTGTTCATGCCGATGCACCTGCTGTTGCTCCTTGATTGACCATCTGCTTGTATGAGAGAAAATTTGGGGTAACTGTGCAAGACAATTTATTATTACGGGGGCCCACGTAATAACGATTTGTAGTGCACAGGAATCCTGGTGGACTCTGCAGGCCAAGCTAATGATAACCAATGCAGCAGGAAATAACCTAAACACAAATGACCTAGGCGATGTAGCCTCGAGTTCATTCTATTACAAGCAACAAGCCAAATTGACGAGCCTATGTGAAGGCTCAGGAATTTATTCCCCCACTATTACAATGAGTATATTTCCGTGTGAAATGGGGCGATTACATGATGGCTTACGTTGCTATACCCCATGGACAATTGAAACATTGTCCAACACGCTTCACACTGTTTCGGCAAAGAGGGAATGTCACCCAGACGTGACACAAGCACCGGTACGTTACTGAGGACAGAAGACGAGCTGCAAGAGCGCACCTCACAGATAAATGCACGACATGAAGACCTCCACTCTAAGTACAACGACGGCATTACTGGAGATAACCCTCCAACTGGCTGCACCTATAAACAGTTCTTGAACTGCAAGCCCTTGAACTTTGTCGGAATCGGAGGCACCGTTGCATTTGTTCGTTGGTCCGAAAAGACCAACTCCACTCTAAGAATGAGTAACTGTTCGCCCCAACAGAGTGTTACCTACATCTCAGGGATATTTCTAGATGGCACACTCTCCTAATGGAACCTCCAGGTTCAGACCCTTGGCACAGACACTACTTATACACTGAGCTGGGACGAGCTCAAGGAAACGATGGAGAAGAAATGTTGTTTTAGGACAGAAATTCAGAAACTTGACGTGGAGTCCTGAAACTTGAGAAAGGACGAACCAGAGACTCCTGAACACGACCAGCGATCGCACGACTTATCTAGGGTCGTCCCCTACTAAGTCATTGATGTAGTATGATATAGTAGTGCATTTGTGAGCTTTACATTGTGGTCTCGAATTGTAGCAATACAATCGCAGTATTCTCACCACATGCGATGTTCAATCAATTGTTTATGTCCTATAACATAAGAGGTTATGTGATTGACTTGTTGATAACGTGAAATGTTATGTGAACGCATACGTACGCTTCACTAACCTATGTGAAACATCTTTTAGAAGATGCCAAGACGCGAAATGCGCATGCCCACCTCTGAGGCAGAACTTAAAGAGATAATTGCTGCAGCTATAGCACAGCACGAGGCCCTACTCTCCGAACCAATCAAAGGTACCTCAGAAAATAACGGTTGTTCCTACTGGCACTTCCTCAACTACAAGCCTCCGACGTTCGACGGCACTGGGGGTGCCATAACTTTTGTAAAATGGATTGAAAGCATGGAATCCATCTTTCGAATGAGTGGCTGTACGCCAGAACAACAGGTCCCATACGTTTCTGAGTTGTTTCAAGATGGAGCTCGACTATGGTGGAATCTTCAGGTTCGAATAATGGGCCTAACTACAGCATACGTGTTAACTTGGGATGAGTTGAAAGGAATGATGCATAAGAAGTATTGCCCCCACACGGAAACCCAGAAGTGGGAAGATGAATTTCGGAGCCTAATGATGGAAGGTCCGAAGGTATTGGAGTACGTGCAACGACTCCATGATCTGTCACAAATTGTTCCATACCTGGTAAAACCAGAACTGAAGAAATTGGAACAATTCATTTGGGAACTGGCGCCTCAAGTCTTGAGCTTGATGACAGCATCTACGCCACCAACAACCATTGTTGCAAGTAAGATGGGTTTGGCACTCGTTACGGAAGCAAATAGACTAGAAAAACTTGCAAACCCTGACAAGAAAACTAAGGTAGAATCGTCTGGAAGGAACAAAAGGAAGCTTACCGTAGATACCCAAATGAACAACGATGAACAAAGATCTATTCGAGGTTGCTTTGACTGCGGGGACAAGGGCATTTCAAGAAAGATTGCCCTAATAACAAATAGGCCAATGATAAGATTTACTTAGAAACCAAACCAAGATATGCTGAGTGCAAGTGTCACCATGAGGGTGGATGTCAGGAGCCTTGGTACGGGAGGGAAGGACACAACAAGGAAGGTTGTGGGATGAAGAGTTTCATACAAGGAGAAAACAGTAACAACGCTCTAGGTGGAAATGGGAAAGGAGATGGCTGAATGATAGGATGCTACCATTGTAAGGAAGTTGGACATTTTAAGAGGGAATGCCTGAAGTTGAAACAAGACCGAGAGAGAAAATCCAACATCAGAGCTTGTGAGGCATGCCAGGATCCAGGTGTGATTTCTGGTACGTTCTCTAGCAACCAAAACTTTTGCACCTATGTTGTTTGATGCTGGTGCTGGTTATGGCTTCGTGTCATTAGAATTTAAGAATATACTTGGTTTAACCGCTAATAAGTTAGACATACCCTATTCGATCGAATTAGCTAATGGAAAGTTAGTTGGAGCCGATGAAGTAATCAAAGGTTGTGTGATAGAATTGGGAGAGCGCGAGTTTACTCTGGATCTACTACCGGTCCCATTGGGAAGCTTCGACGTGGTAGTAGGAATGGATTGGTTATCCAGGAACAAGGCGGAGATAGTATGTCACGAGAAAGTTGTTCGTATCCCAACTGACGATGGTGAGACAATTGTGGTTCACGGAGAGAAGCGTGACACACCGCTAAGATTCATCAGCTGCTTGAAGGCAAGGAAGTGTTTACGGAAAGGATGTGTTGCTTTTCTGGCACACATCGTAGACAAGAAGGCTGCCGAGCCAACAATCGAAGACATCCCTGTCGTAAGGGAGTATCCAGAAGTCTTCCCAGAAGACTTACCTGGACTGCCACCTCAGAGGCAAGTGGAGTTTCACATCGACTTAGTTCCAGGCGCCGCGCCTGTGGCTAAGGCACCATACAGACTTGCTCCATCAGAGATGCAGGAATTGTCAACACAGCTTCAGGAGCTGTTAGATAAAGGTTTTATCCGACCAAGCTTCTCACCTTGGGGAGCTCCGGTCTTGTTTGTCAAGAAGAAAGACGGAAGTTTCCGTATGTGTATTGACTACAGAGAATTGAACAAGCTGACGATAAAGAACAGGTATCCACTGCCAAGGATCGACGATCTGTTCGATCAACTTCAAGGTTCAAGCTGTTACTCTAAGATCGATCTTCGATCTGGATACCATCAATTAAGGATACAGGAGGAAAGTATCCCGAAAACAGCCTTCCGAACTCGTTATGGACACTACGAGTTTCTCGTGATGCCATTTGGTTTAACCAATGCGCCTGCAGTGTTTATGGACTTGATGAATAGAGTTTGCAAGCCATACTTAGACAAGTTCGTGATTGTATTCATCGACGACATCCTGATTTACTCAAAGACGAAGGCTGAACACGAACAACATCTTAGAACCATTTTGGAGCTGCTAAAGAAGGAACAACTGTACGCCAAATTCTCCAAGTGCGAGTTTTGGCTACGCGAAGTCCAGTTTCTTGGACATGTGGTTAATGGGGATGGAATTCATGTTGATCCCACAAAGATCGAGGCAATCAAGAATTGGGAGACGCCTACAACGCCAACCGAGATCCGACAATTCTTGGGTTTGGCTGGCTACTATCGAAGGTTCATCGAGGATTTTTCGAAAATCGCTCAACCTTTGACGCTCCTGACCCAGAAAGATAAGAAGTTTGATTGGGGAATCAAACAGGAAGAGGCATTTCAGGTATTGAAAGATAAGCTCTGCAACGCGCCAATCTTAGCTCTACCGGAAGGTACCGACGATTTTGTGGTATACTGCGACGCATCGCGTCAGGGATTGGGATGTGTGTTGATGCAACGCCAAAAGGTCATTACTTACGCATCACGCCAGCTGAAAGTGCACGAGAAGAATTATACCACACATGATTTAGAGCTTGGCGCAGTGGTTTTTGCACTGAAGATCTGGAGGCACTACCTGTATGGTACAAAGTGCACAATTTTCACAGATCACAAGAGCCTACAACATATATTTAACCAGAAGGAGTTAAATATGAGGCAAAGACGATGGGTTGAGTTACTAAACGATTACGACTGCGAGATCAAGTATCACCCGGGAAAGGCGAACGTAGTAGCCGATGCCCTAAGTCGTAAAGAAAGAATCAAGCCCATAAGGGTTAGAGCTTTGGAAATGATTGTACGAACCGACCTTCCCTCGCGCATTCGTGCTGCACAAAAGGAAGCTCTCAAGAAAGGAAACCTTGAGGAAGAATATCTCCGGGGAATGGAGAAGCTTTTGGTACCAAACGAGGAAGGGACGTTACATTTTGAGAAAAGGATTTGGGTTCCTCTGTTTGGTGGATTAAGGGAAGTTATTTTCGACGAAGCGCTCAAGTCACGGTACTCTATCCACCCCGGATCGGATAAGATGTACCAGGATCTTAAAGATTACTATTGGTGGCCTAGGATGAAAGGCGACGTTGCTGTCTATGTGAGCAAATGTTTAACGTGCGCTAAGGTCAAGGCAGAATACCAGAAGCCTTCGGGACTTCTGCAACAACCTGAGATTCCCAAATGGAAATGGGAACAAATCTCAATGGATTTTGTTACAAAACTGCCAAGAACGCCAAGAGGCCATGATATGATTTGGGTGATTGTTGACCGCCTAACAAAGTCCGCACATTTTCTGCCAATCAGGGAGAAAGACAGTACTAGTAAACTTGCGGAAATTTACATGAGAGAGATCGTAGCACGACATGGAGTACCACTCTCGATCATCTCTGATAGAGACGGAAGATTTGTGTCAAGGATATGGCAATCTTTCCAAGAATCTTTTGGCTCACAATTAAATCTGAGCACTGCATTCCATCCGCAAACTGATGGCCAGAGCGAGCGAACAATACAGACGTTGGAAGACATGCTGAGGGCATGTGTTATGGATTTAGGAGGTAGCTGGGATAAACACTTACCTTTGGTCGAATTTTCGTATAACAACAGCTACCACACCAGTATTGGTGTTGCGCCTTTTGAAGCCCTATACGGACGCAAGTGCCGATCCCCACTATGTTGGTCTGACGCAGGTGATAGGCAGCTTGCTGGTCCCGAGATCGTCCAAGAGACGACAGATAAGATCGCGCAAATACTCAAACGCATCGAAGCCGCTCGCCACAGGCAAAAGGCCTACGCGGATCCAAACCGGAAGCATGTGGACTTCCAAGTCGGAGAGATGGTATTATTGAAGGTTTCACCCTGGAAAGGGGTAGCGCGCTTTGGAAAGCGAGGAAAGTTGAATCCACGCTACATTGGTCCCTTTAGAATTCTGGAAAGAATTGGGACAGTAGCATACAAGTTGGACCTACCTGCTGAACTAAATGGTGTTCACGATACATTTCATGTATCCAATTTAAAGAAAAGTCCAACTCAAGTTGACGTTGCCATTCCTATCGACGAGATTCATATTGACGACACGCTCCACTTCGTTGAAGAACCTGTCGAGGTCACGGATTGGAAAGTTAACAAGACCCGCCGGAGCAGTGTCAAACTCGTCAAGGTACGTTGGAATGCCAGACATGGTCCTGAATTCACATGGGAGCGTGAGGACCGGATGAAGAAAAAGTACCCCCACTTATTTCCCAAGAACACTGCATCTGCAAGCAGAACTTAAAATTTCGGGATGAAATTTATTTAACGGGGGGAGAATGTGACAACCCGCACAAAACCAGGTATCCGTACAACTTAATTAATGATTAATTATTACTTGATTACTGTGCTTGATTGAAACTAGCTGATAAACTGCTACCTGCATACTGATACATGCACTTACTTGCATCATACTTTATTTGCTGTCACTACATTATTTACGTGCTGAACCCTAGTGACAAACGTGATGCACAAAAAGCACAGTAGCACTAAACGGATACACAGTGAACATGCTGATATAACCAGCATCAGGCAAATACTGCCTCAAGGCCTGTTAAGAGCCTCATATATTTTGACTACACTGGTAGTGAGTGTAGGATATAAGGGTTGTGTTACCGCGTCTCTAGGGGATAAGATACACTAATTCGGATGTGCCAAAAACGTACTTTAAGTACCAAACACAGCACTTTAAATAATTTAACCAGCTTCTAGCTGACTAGTAAAGTGCCAAAAATGAGAAAATATCACTAGACGCTTTCTAAAGTGTCGGGAAAACAAAATGTGTCACTAAAAATGTAATAACGACACTTTAAAGTCTTTTGTAACACTTTAACGGATTACTATCCAACCGGACACCCGGACTTTACCCGGAACATGAAAATTCTATTATTTTCACTTTTTATATTTTTCTGAGCAAGTTAGGGTCCCTGATTACCCTAACACCCGTCATAACACGCAACTTATAACTAACTAAGTTAACACCTAAACTAACTTAGTTAACCTAAACTAAACCCCTAACTAATGTTTAGGATCGAACCAACCCCACCCCCACCCATCCTAACCGTCCCCTAACTAAGGAGACACAAGAGTACTAGTTAGATTGTCTTAATCTTGTTTTGTTTGGTATCTAAGGAACATGTTACCCATGGGGTAATAACACATGATTTGGCTTATAAATACTAGAGAATTATCATAACATAATCACCACCACTAAACACCAACTCACTCATCTCTCTCCCTCCCTACCCACTCTCGGCCGCACCTCACACACCCACCATCATAATTTTCGGCTCTTGATCTCTTCATTCCAAGCACATACAAACATCACAAGTTACATTTAAGGAGCTTTGGTGCAAGCGGAACGCGAAGGACCACTCTCGTTGGCTTTTATCCACGCGGTTTTCGTCAAAGATCTTCCCTAGCCTTGAGCTAGAGGTATAACCTTTAAAACTCGTTTTCACACATATCTAAAGTGGTTAATAGAACTTTCGTCGGTTAAATATCGTAAACACGCGTTTTGGATCTTTAAAGTCTAGTAAAATCACTAAAATGGAGGTTAATAGCATATGTCTTGTGTAAAAGTCGTAGGACTTGAAATTTGTGCTTATTGTGACCCGATCTATAATGTGGTAGCTCGAATCTTCGTTTAACCCGACTTTGTAAAATCACGTATCCTCACATAAGCTTGTTTTGAAAGATACAAGGGTTAAAAGTGAAACACTACCACATTTTAGAGACATGAACTTGTAGAGAAATATTTTACTTGTGTAAAAGTATTTTAACCGGTAAAATGGTGTTTAAAACTAGCGGATCTACATATCCGCAAGTGGTATTTTTGAAAGACCACACTTTAAAGAAATCATGTTTTTCTAAAAGATGGATCTTGCACTAATAAATATGATTTTATAAACCACAAGTGTATAGACACCTGTAAAATAAAGAGATCCGACAAAGAAGTGTATTTGTCACTTGTTACTAGAAGTTGTAAAGACGGTTTTCTCTAAACACGAGGCTTTTACGAGATTAAAGTTTCTTTATATATAAAGATCTACATATATAAAGGTGATTTACATTATTGATGCAGAAAAACTGCAAGTTCATGCGATTATGCAAATTTACATACTTGTTGACTAGTTTGATGTGTCGGAAATTGTTTGATCGAATAAAGAAGTTGATTGAGTTGATTTGTTAAAAGAAAATGATACGCTTGAAAGCGTGGCCACCTCCAGTTACAGAGGAAACTCTGGCGAAATTTTCTAAAAACCTAACACTTAGACTTTTTACACAACAAGTGTTAGAACTATTTTTGGGCATACTTTTGAAACATAAATTTCGCCAGTACTATATTTTACTAAACATTCGGAGGTGGGATTTTCACAAAGATTAACGTGGTAAATATATTTGTCACAACACTGTTTATGATTATTTTGTGAAATACATAAATATTATTTTAGAGTGAAAATAATATTTACAAGCGTTAATGATTCCAAAACTTTGCGAACGCTTCCACAAACATATAAGTTACACCGGTAATTACATTACCACAAGATTGATAAAACGTAACTTACGCACATGTATTGTATCCCCCATCCTTGGGAAGAAGAATAACTATCAAGCATATACAAAATGTAACACGAAATAGTTGTCTAACTATTTCCCGCAAACATAAACTGTAAAGCTAAAGCACGGCCGTCCGTCTAATAGAATTAGCACTTGTAGGTCATTGCACAGCTTACAGTATCAGGAGACGCTTGGTAGAGTTACGCATCCACTGTGAGTTCATGTCCCCCTTTTCTCTAACTGTTTTCAGTTTTCTTAACTGCGGGGGTGAAATACATGTTACTTTGTTTACAAGTACTTTATACACGGTATAAATAACGTAAGGAGGTTTAGATCATGTGAATGGGTAGTTAGAACCCCGAGGGACTCGAGCGGTAGATCTATTTGGGTGTAGCGAGCCCAGCTCCCGGTCCAACAGAACAGGCCTCTCAGAGGACTAACAGAACGGATCCGGAGTGACTTGGTACCCAACGCAAAATCAGCTAGGGTTGTATCTTACTTACTTGCATTTCACGACATGCTAATGGCCTTGCAAACCATTGGTGATCACAAGTCCTCTTACACTGCTACATACCAGGAAACTTTTTATACTTACAAGTGTTTTACTTACTCACTTGCACATGAACTCGCTCAACATTATTGTTGATTTTTCAACTCACATGTATTTCAGGAAATTAACGGATTCTGGCACGGTATGAACGTTTTCCGCTGCAACCTTTCATGAAGTCATCTAGGTTTAGGGTTGTGCCTCTTTCCTGGACAAGGCATAATCCCTAAATCACGTTTATGTTTTATTTTAAGTTGTAATGTTATTGAACAAGGTTATGGATACTAGAGTATGTCCGCGTTAAACAATGGTAATGTTTGTTGATTTTTAACTTAATGATGACTTGCATGGTTTTTAAATTCATATAGCTTTGTTATGATTAAGCTATGGTATTAAGAAGTCACACCAAAAATTAACCACGCTTCCGCAAAGCCAGGGTGTGACATTAGACGTCTCGAACGCGCATTTACGTGAACAACGTGTTAAACTAGCATAAGCTACCTTAATGGGTCGCAATGGGTCGAAAGCACTTAGGTTAGGTTCCGATCTAGAATGTAGACTTTGTTAAACCATATCACATGAGTTCCAACACTCATTTGCTTTACAAGACCTCATTCTATCCAATCTTTCGATTGAGGTGTCAATTTATTTACTAGTGATTCGATTACTAGGTGCTGCTTGATTTCTCTGGTTTACTTGAGTTTGTTGAAGTTCAATTGATTGAGGATTCTTTGCACTTCATG
Organism: Helianthus tuberosus; assembly: GCA_030545235.1. Lineage (NCBI taxonomy): Eukaryota > Viridiplantae > Streptophyta > Magnoliopsida > Asterales > Asteraceae > Helianthus > Helianthus tuberosus. The sequence goes on along the minus strand of JARYGA010059718.1, from coordinate 5,974,315 downwards.
TGAGTACATAGTTCCCCTATTTTACTGTTTCAATTGTTTTGGGGTGATTCATATGTATCAAAACGATTTTTGATATTTTAACGATGGTTTCAAAAACGATTAAGATGGTTTATACTAAACTAATAACGATTTCGATAATGTGAACAAACTTGTTGGTTGTAGTTACAGAACAAATGACATTCATTAATTTTGGCCGAACCGACTAGTATTAGGTTATCGTACCATAGGATCTGACAAATCCCGTTATCAGACTGCACCCATGGTTATGTGTGGGTTATGTAGGTAACGACTGAATCTGTGATAGTTAACTTACCGTTTGGTGGTTTGTTAATGCGAGAAGCGAGATAGTCGAGTCACGAAGGTTTGAATGTTATTAGTGAGACGACCATAAATAGTTTTCACTATTAAAACGAGGATGATTTAAACGATTTAAACGAGTTAACGATTTGGAAATGATTTGAACAAGTTAAACGAATTGGATAAATGATTGGTTTTTGGTTAAGTGTTTAGATAACGGGACGGGTGTAATATGGTGAAATCATGGTAGATACGCCGCTGGTACTTCTTATATATAAGTGTTTTCAACATATTACATACCATGTCGTTATTTAGTTCACTTGGGTAAACGATTTTGAAACGATGTCACATAACGATGTTTTCGAAAGGATATAAACCATATGAGATTTATTAAACGAGTTAATACAAAATGTTTTACAATTTGGTTTACTAAAACAAATGTTTTTGGGTTAAGAATCATGGCTACGAGGTTTTATAAATTATAACCCGCTTGATTTGAGTTGGTTAATTAAGTTGCAATATTATACTCTTTTCAAAACAAGGTTTTTAATAAGGTATTGCAACATGTAAACTAGCCATGAATCCGACACTCTTATAAAACCTATGTGCTCGCCAGCAATTCTTTGCTGACTTTGTTTTTACATATGTTTCAGGTGTTGTTGCTTGATGTTGATTGCTAGGATGCATGAGTCACATAGGATCTGGACGAGGCCTTAGTGACATAATAAACGTGATAGTCGATATGTAACTTGTTTGTTTCATGTTAAAACAATGTAAATTACTTAATGAATAAATAAAACGAAACTTTTTTTATCCATGGTTGTGAAACAATAATTCTGTTACAACACTCCCCGACGTTTCCGCCAAGATTTGTTGTTTTACGTGGTCGGGGTGTGACACTGATACCAACTCTTCTTGTCACACCCCAACCGATGAAAGAAACATCGGGGAGCGGCACTGAGCAAAACAGATTGTCCAGGAGAAATCCATAACAAATAATTTACTAGATATTTAAATATTATGTCACATACCATAACATACTAAAGTAAATAATTATTACAGACCAAATATCTCAAAGACAATTAGCATGTTCCGACAACTCAGATTCAATTGTTTGTTTCTAGACTCTTATTCCTACTTGATTCCACAAAAGCAGGTAAAGCACAGCATCCTAAGCACCTGTCACATACCTTAAAATAGAGGTCAATACACATAGTGTAAAGGTGAGCATACAAGTTTAATAGTATTAGTAGAGTTCGAAATTGTTTACGCATAACCAGCATGTAACATGTATAATGCGAAGCTAGTAGGTTATCGACAATGAAATATGCACAGACTAGACTGCGAGTTGTAGAATGCGCAACACATATCACCACTGTGACATGTGAGAGGTAACCTTAACAACCCATGTCCACGACAGGTGCTGTGTCCAAACAAATAGTACTATCGTTGCCAAGACGTCAGGCAACAATCTGTGACAACCCTCATAATTCCATGTATCCGTACAATTTATTAATGATAATTGAAGTGCTTGATGACTGTGATGAATCACTTAACTGCTTTTGGATTACTGTGTTATACTTACATGTGCTTGTTAACATACTAGTAGTGTACAGAAAAGTTACTAAATAGTCCGGTATGCTTTCCTGAGTGTTGAGAATTAAAATGTCACAAAAAATATTATAAAAGACACCTTACGGATTAGTTAAGCACCTTAACGGAACAACACCCAACCGAACAACCGGACTTTACTCGGAACACAAAAATATTGCAAGAAACATTGTTGGTATTTTTCTACGCTAGTTAGGGTCCCCGAACACCCTAACACACAATATATTACATAACAAACTTATAACATTAACTAGATACTTAAAACCTAACTAGTTAACTAACTATCCATTGCAAACCAACTAAACCAACCCCCCCCCCCCCAAACCAGTTGTGAAAGTGGGACACACCCACTAAATTCTTTTGAATTGTTTATTGTAATGGTAGAGTACTTAGGGGATAAAGGAACTAATGGATAATGCATGATGAAAAACCTCTATATAATCCACTAGTTAACCACCATTTCTTCATCACTTACAATCAACAAACTCCACTCTCTCTCCCTCCATAGAAGCTCGGCCGAACACCCCTCTTGCTACATCCACCATTTTCGATTTTTGTTCAACGCTTCCAAGTGTGTCTCAAGGTGTAAGAAGGTGAACAACGGAGTTTGGTGCTCTTGGAAGTTGAAGGACCTCCTCTATTCGCTATTAACCCCCACATTTCTTCACCCGAACTCCCCTAGCCTTGAGCTAGTGGTAAGAACTTGGATCTTTGCTTTTTACATCTTGTTTAGGTGGTTAAGAATGTTTAATGATCAAAATGATAAGAACTCTAATGAATCTTGTGTAGAAGTCTTGAACATCAACTAGTTGGTGATAAAAGTATGGTTAAAAGATGAAGAAATTATGATATTCATGTGTTGTGATGATTGTTGGTTATTGTTGCTTATGTAGTTGATGGATCATCATATGGTCTTGCTAAATCATGATTAAAAACATGATCTAGCAAGATGAGGAAGTTAGAAATATGTAGGATGATGGAATCATCCACACATAAACTATGAACTTGAATAAATAAATGTTTTCTTGAAAAATAAAGATCAAAGTAGGTTACAATCTTGTAGATCTAAAGATCCATGAGTGGTTTTTCAAAACAACCAAGTTAAAAATATGAGTTTCATCAAAACTTGGATCTTACATAAACAAATCACATTCTTGGTAAATAAACAAGTGTAGAAACACTTGTGTAATAAGAAAGGTCCACAAAGAAATATTTTTAGAAAATATGGTGGAAGTTGTAAACACTTAAAGTCTTTAAAAATAAAGTTTTTAAAGAACTAATCACATTTTAAAAGGTAACAAGACTTACTAAGTGTGCTAGTAAGTTACTACAAGCTTTTATAAATTTCCAAGTTCATAAGTTTATAGTTTGAATGACTAGTTTGGTAAATAGAGATTGTATGTTGTTAATTGAGAATTGTTTGAATGAATTTTTGAAAAGAAAAAGATATGCTAGTAAGCATGGACAACTCCATTTACAAAGGAAACTCTGGCGAAATTTTTCTAAAAATCCAACACTTAGAAAATATTTTTCTAGCAAGTGTTACAATTATATTTTTAACCTTGTTTTCAAAATAAACTTCGGCATGGTTTTATCTACAAAATACAAAGTGCCGGAGGTTGATTTTATAAATAAAATGGTTAAATATATATTTAGAATATATATTTTATATTAGAACACTTGTATGGATACTTGTTTATTTTGTGTGATAGTTATATTACTTTAGGGTAAAATAATATAACTTAACAAAGTACCTTGACGTTTGAATTATGTGGTATGTGATGGAAGTAATGGTAGATAAACCGTACGTAGGATACATGTCGTGCATGAGAAACTGATTGTTATCTGTACCTTATTAGGACGTGCTTGATTTCCTGATTTCTAGAGTAATTAATCTAACCGAGCAAACCGAGGTGAGTTCACACACTTTCTAAGGCATGGGATTCCCGGTGGTTGGGAATGGGGTAAAGAATTTAAAACGTAATCTACATATCCTCCTTGGGTAGGATATGCACGGCCATTCTCCTTGGGTAGGATGCCAATATTAATCCTGCGTATTCTCTTTGGGGAGAATATGTACGTTCGTCCTCCTTGGGTAGGACAACAACCTTAAAACTTACTAGACAAAACTCTATCATGAAGTCCCTCAATTTATATCGACTTAATCGCCGAGGCCAATGGCGAGCGGGTCATTAGTTAATAGCGCTATTAGGTTTAACAAACCTCACACCGTGTCGTCCAAACGGACGTGTACTAATGGACTTTGGCAAACTGTCAGTGATGATAGACACTGATGTAGGGCATAACTATTGTTCGTCAGTTGTCGATATCTTAACGGTCTAGTGGTTTACATGGGGAAGCCCCCACTGATCATGGATATGGTTTGGGTAATAAAAAGGAACTGGTTAAACACACTTTCAACTATGGGGTAACCCCCACGGCAAATAAGCCAACGAAAGTCAAACCACGTTTTCAGAAACAACATAAAACTAATCAACCAACCGTGAACTCACTCAACTTTGTTGTTGACTCGTTGTTACATGCCTTACAGGTCACTAGATGTTTATGGAGCTTGCACGAGGAGGAGGTTGTTGTGGGATGCGGACTGTTATGTCCCCTGCTTATTAATTAAACTTTATAAACTTATGGAACTGATTATGAACTCTGAAGTTACGTTTTATGCTTCCGCTGTTAACTTAAAACTGGTTACTGTCTTATGGTCACCAATTGTATTGTGGTTGGTTTACTTACTTAATTTCGTTGTTCAATATGATTGGTGGCTCGATCCTGGTCACGTCACGCCTCCAAGCGCTGATACTCTGCAGGGTGGATTTTGGGGTTGTGACAGATTGGTATCAGAGCAATTGGTTATAGTGAACTTGGTTTTAAAAAGGGAAAGGCTTTTTGATAAAACCAGACTATAACCTGTACAGTGCTCGACGATCCACAACGACGCTTCACTCCACGTGCAAGACTCGACACAATAGGTGGTATGATTTATGTTATATTGTTGGTTAGATAGTTCACACTGTGCATTAGTTAACGTGATAATTGATATTTGAAACTTGTGTGCTTAATCTCTCCTGTCGTCCCACACTTACGCACTTTCGCGACACTTTTCTCACTTACTTTGCTTCGTTGTGAAGACCATGAACAGACGCGGAGGACGTATCAACCTAACTCAAGCCCAGTTGATGACTTTGAACAAAGAACGAGTTGCTGAGGCACTCGCAGCTATCCCTGCAGGAGGTCAACATGCTCAGCCTCCTGTGTGCATGTTCAAAACCTTCATGGATTGCCGACCTACTACTTTCAGTGGCACTGAAGGAGCTGTAGGCCTTCTTCACTGGTTCAAGAAGTTGGAGTATGTTTTTGAGATGTGTGAATGCCCTGAAGATCGTAGGGTGAAATATGCCACTGGAACACTCGAAGGTGTTGCGTTAACCTGGTGGAAAGCACAGGTTCAACTGCTAGGGCTGGCAGTTGCTAATGCCACCCCATGGAATGGTTTTAAACAACTGATCAAAGAATAGTACTGTAGTCGGGACGACATCCACAAGCTAGAGATGGAATTTTTCAATCTAAAGATGACGGGGTCTGAGATTGAGGCGTATACGAAGAGGTCAAACGAACTGGCCATCCTGTGTCCTACTATGGTAGACCCTCCCATCAAATGTATTAAGCTTTACCTCAAGGGTCTTGTACCAGAGATTCAGAGTCACGTGACTTCAGCTAACCTGGGTACCATTCAGCAAATCATTAAGTTGGCCCATCGTCTCACCGATCAAGCAGTTGAACAAAACAAACTACCCAAGCGTGTTAGTGCTACTACTACTGACACTCCCAATGATAACAAGCGAAAATGGGATAGGAATTCCAGTAAGGGTTCTACTTCGGGTCAGTCTCAGCAGCGAAAGACTGATGACTACCAGAGTCCTGGTCAGCAATCTTCTGGTAGTCAAGGACATGGTGGATACCGAGGGAACCACCCCAAGTGCAACCGGTGCCACAAGCATCATAGCTGGCAGTGCAACAAGGGTCGTTGTCTGAGGTGTAACAAGTTTGGTCATGAAGCAAAGGATTGCAGGAGCGCACGACCAGCAAATCAGAATCGCCAACAACAACAAGCTCCACAAAACCACCAGCAGCAGTAACAGCAGGGCAATAAAGGATGCTTTCAGTGTGGCGCTGAAGGCCACTTTAAGAGGAACTGTCCTCAGTTGAACTAGAATCAGAACAACAACAGCCAAGGAAACGGGAACAACAATGGAGGCAACAATGGAGGCAACAACGGGGGTAACAATAATGGCAATGGTGCCAGGGAACGTGTTTTCGTGCTGGGTCAGGGTGATGCGAGGAACGATCCCAACGTTGTGATGGGTAAGTTTCTTCTAGATGATTTCTTTGTTACTGTTTTATTCGTTTCGGGTGCCGATACTAGTTATGTGTCCTTAAAAGTTAGTCACATGCTTAAGCGCACCACAACACTTTTGACCACCAAACACACGGTAGAGCTAGCAAACGGTAAAAGTCTCTAAGCCACACACGTAGTTAAAGGTTGTAACCTCGTCTTAGCTGGTCAGACTTTCTCTATCGATCTTATTCCTATCACACTTGGTAGTTTCGACGTCATTATTGGAATGGATTGGCTATCTCATCATCAAGCGGAGATTTTTTGCAAGGAGAACCTTTCATGCTTCATGGTGACAAGAGTGGTGCTGTCGTAGGCATTATCTCTTTCCTTAAAGCCCAGAAGTGTTTGCGAAAGGGCCACACTGCCATTCTAGCACACGTTAATGACACATCAATGGAAGAGAAGAGAATTGAAGACATTCCTATTGTACGTGACTTTCCCGAGGTATTTCCTGAGGAATTACCTGGTCTTCCGCCCCATCGTCAAGTTGAGTTTCAAATCGAGCTAGCTCATTGAGCAGCGCCCATAGCTCGAGCACCTTATCGTCTAGCTCCATCGGAACTTGAAGAACTGTCCACGCAACTACAAGAACTCTTCGAAAAGGGTTTCATACGTCCTAGCTGTTCGCCTTGGGGAGCTCAAGTCTTGTTTGTGAAGAAGAAAGACGGTACTTTTAGAATGTGTATTGACTATCACGAACTTAACAAGGTGACCATGAAGAATCGTTATCCTCTTCCACGTATTGACGACTTGTTCGACCAGTTGCAAGGGTCGAGCTATTACTCTAAGATTTATTTAAGATCGGGATACCATTAGCTGAGAGTCTGAGAGGAGGACATCTCCAAAACAGCATTCAGAACTCGTTACGACCATTACGAGTTTCTAGTTATGCCTTTCGGATTAACGAATGCACCTGCGGTCTTCATGGATCTCATGAACCGAGTATGCAAGCCTTACCTAGATAAGTTCGTTATTGTTTTCATCGACGACATCCTGATCTATTCTAAGAGTCAGGAGGAACACGAGCAGCATCTACGACTTATGTTGGAACTTCTTCGAGCAGAGCAACTGTATGCTAAATTTTTTAAATGTGATTTCTAGCTTCGCGAAGTCCACTTTCTAGGCCACGTGGTAAACAAGGATGGGATTCATGTTGATCGATCCAAGGTTGACTCGATCAAGAACTGGCCTGCACCCCGTACACCAACAGTAATCCGCCAATTCTTGGGTTTGGCAGGATATTACAGAAGGTTCATCAAGGATTTCTCAAAGATTGCGCAACCTCTCACCTCACTGACTCAGAAGGGTGTCACCTATCGTTGGGGTGATGCATAGGAATCTGCATTTCAGCACTTGAAAGATAGACTTTCTAGCACGCCTATTCTCTCATTTCCTGAGGGCACAGATGATTTTGTGGTTTATTGCGACGCTTCCATCAAGGACTTGGTTGCGTGTTGATGCAACGTGAAAAGGTTATTGCCTATGCATCGCACCAACTTAAAGTTCACGAGAGGAATTACACTACTCACGATCTGGAGCTGGGAGCAGTTGTCTTTGCACTTAAGATATGGAGGCATTACCTGTACGGTACCAAGTGCACCATTTACACCGATCACAGGAGTCTCCAGCATATCTTTAAACAAAAGGAATTAAACATGCGACAACGCCGATGGGTCGAGCTCTTGAATGATTACGAATGCGCGATCAGGTACCATCCGGGCAAGGCCAATGTGGTGGCCGACGCCCTCAGTCGAAAGGATACTATACCTAAGTGTGTACGTGCGTTACAGCTTACCATTCACTCTAACCTTCCCGCTCAAATTCGTGATGCTCAGGTTGAAGCATTGAAAGCAGAAAACATCAGGGTTGAGTCCCTACGAGGGTCGAGGAAACGGTTAGAACAAAAGGAAGATGGCGTCTACTATGTAACAGGGCGCATCTGGGTTCCACTTTATGGAGGCTTACGTGAGCTTGTGATGGATGAAGCACATAAGTCTCGTTATTCGGTACATCCTTGTTCGGATAAAATGTACCACGACCTCAAGACTACGTATTGGTGGCCTGGAATGAAAGCTCGCATAGCAACCTACGTCAGTAAATGTTTGACTTGTGCGAGAGTCAAGACTGAATATCAGAAACCATCAAGCCTACTTCAACAACCAGAGATCCCGAAATGGAAGTGGGAGCAAATTTCCAAGGATTTCGTTCTTGGCCTGCCTAGATCTCAACGCGGAAATGATACCATTTGGGTGATCGTGGATCGACTGACCAAGTCTGCACATTTTCTGGCTATCAAGGAAACGGATAAGTTTTCTACTCTAGCAGACATCTACCTAAAGGAAGTAGTATCAAGGCACGGAGTGCCAACCTCCATCATCTCTGATCGAGACTCACGTTTTACATCTGAATTATGGCAAGCTATGCATAAGTCCTTTGGTTCTCGATTAGACATGAGCACGGCATATCATCCACAGACGGATGGGCAATCTGAACACACCATCCAAACCCTTGAAGACATGCTTTGGGCATGTGTAATCGACTTTGGTAATGGCTGGGAAAAACACCTCCCATTAGTGGAGTTTTTCGTATAACAACAGTTACCACACCAGCATCCAGGCCGCTCCGTTCGAGGCATTGTACAGACGGAAGTGCCGATCACCTCTTTGTTGGGCAGAGGTTGGCGACAGCGAAATCACTGGCCCAGAACTTGTAGCAGATACAACTGAGAGAATTGCTCAGATACGGCAACGAATGGCGGCAGCTCGTGACCGTTAGAAAAGCTATGCTGATAAGAGAAGAAAACCGCTCGAGTTCCAGGTTGGGGATCGGGTGCTACTCAAAGTCTCACCTTGGAAAGGTGTAGTTCGTTTTGGCAAACGAGGCAAGCTCAATCCGCGTTATGTCGGACCGTTCGAAATCATTGAGAAAATTGGCAAAGTCACCTACAAGTTGAATCTACCTGAAGAACTCAGCGGAGTTCACAACGTATTCCACGTGTCGAATCTGAAAAAGTGTCTGTCAGATGAGACCCTCATAGTTCCCTTAAAGGAGCTCACAATCGACGACCAGTTGCGAGTCGTCGAGGAACCAGTTGAAATCACAGAGCGAGACGTTAAGATTCTCAAGCGTACCAGAATACCTCTTGTCCGAGTTCGTTGGGATTCCCATCGTGGCCCAGGGTATACCTGGGAATGAGAAGACCAAATGAAACTCAAGTATCCCCAGCTATTTAAGAAAAGTGTAACCACTACTGAGGCTGAAGCTACTGCAGAATTTCGGGACGAAATTCCAAGTCAACGGGGGGATGATGTGACACCCCAAGAAAACCAGGAAACCAACGTAACATAACTAGCTTACTCAGTAACCACGTGCTAAATTTCGGGACAAAATTCTCTTAACAGGGGGAGAATGTGACAACCTTCATAATTCCATGTATCCGTACAATTTATTTATGATAATTGAAGTACATGATGACTGTGCTGAATCACATAACTGCTTTCGGATTAATGTGTTATACTTACATGTGCTTATTAACATACTAGTAGTGTACAGAAAAGTTACTAAATAGTCCGGTATGCTTTCCTGAGTGTTGAGAATTAAAATGTCACTAAAAATATTATAAAAGACACCTTTCGGATTAATTAAGCACTTTAACTGAACAACACCAAACCGAACAACCGGACTTTACCCGGAACACAAAAATATTGCAAGAAACATTGTTGGTATTTTTCTAAGCTAGTTAGGGTCCCCGAACACCCTAACACACAATATATTACATAACACACTTATAACATTAACTAGATACTTAAAACCTAACTAGTTAACTAACTATCCATCGCAAACCAACTAAACCAACCCCCCCCCCCCCCGAACTGGTTGTGAAAGTGGGACACACACACAAAATTCTTTTGAATTGTTTATTGTAATGGTAGAGTACTTAGGGGACAAAGGAACTAATGGATAATGCATGATGAAAAACCTCTATATAATCCACTAGTTAACCACCATTTCTTCATCACTTACAATCAACAAACTCCACTATCTCTCCCTCCATAGAAGCTCGGCCGAACACCCCTCTTGCTACATCCACCATTTTCGATTTTTGTTCAACCCTTCCAAGTGTGTCTCAAGGTGTAGGAAGATGAAAAACGGAGCTTGGTGCTCTTGGAAGTTGAAGGACCTCCTCTATTCGCTATTAACCACCACATTTCTTCACCCGAACTCCCCTAGCCTTGAGCTAGTGGTAAGAACTTAGATCTTTGCTTTTTACATCTTGTTTAAGTGGTTAATAATGTTTAATGATTAAAATGATAAGAACTCTAATGAATCTTGTGAAGAAGTCTTGAACATAAACTAGTTGGTGATAAAAGTATGGTTAAAAGATGAAGAAATTATGATATTCATGTGTTGTGATGATTGTTGGTTGTTGTTGCTTATGTAGTTGATGGATCATCATATGGTCTTGCTAAATCATGATTAAAAACATGATCTAGCAAGATGAGGAAGTTAGAAATGTGTAGGATGATGGAATCATCCACACATAAACTATGAACTTGAATAAATAAATGTTTTCTTGAAAAATAAAGATCAAAGTAGGTTACAATCTTGTAGATGTAAAGATCCATGAGTGGTTTTTCAAAAGAACCAAGTTAAAAATATGAGTTTCACCAAAACTTGGATCTTACATAAACAAATCACATTCTTGGTAAATAAACAAGTGTAGAAACACTTGTGTAATAAGAAAGGTCCATAAAGAAATATTTTAGAAAATATGGTGGAAGTTGTAAACACTTAAAGTCTTTAAAAATGAAGTTTTTAAAGAACTAATCACATTTTAAAAGGTAACAAGACTTACTAAGTGTGCTAGTAAGTTACTACATGCTTTTATAAATTTCCAAGTTCATAAGTTTATAGTTTATGCTTGTTTATGACTAGTTTGGTAAATAGAGATTGGATTTTGTTGATTGAGAATTGTTTGAATGAATTTTTGAAAAGAAAATGATATGCTAGTAAGGATGGACACCTCCATTTACAAAGGAAACTCTGGCGATATTTTTCTAAATATCCAACACTTAGAAAATATTTTTCTAGCAAGTGTTACAATTATATTTTTAACCTTGTTTTCAAAATAAACTTCGCCATGGTTTTATCTAAAAAATACAAATTGCCGGAGGTTGATTTTATAAATGAAATGGTTAAATATATATTTAGAATATATATTTTATATTAGAACACTTGTATGGATACTTGTTTATTTTGTGTGATAGTTATATTACTTTAGGGTAAAATAATATAACTTAACAAAGTACTTTGACGTTTGAATTATGTGGTATGTGATGGAAGTAATGAGTAGATAAACCGTACGTAGGATATGTGTCGTGCATGAGAAACTGATTATTATCTGTACCTTATTAGGACGTGCTTGATTTCCTGATTTCTAGAGTAATTAAACTAACCGAGCAAACCGAGGTGAGTTCACACACTTTCTAAGGCATGGGATTCCCGGTGGTTGGGAATGTGTTAAAGAATTTAAAACGGAATCTACATTTCCTCCTTGGGTAGGATATGTACGGCCATCCTCCTTGGGTAGGATGCCGATATTAATCCTTCGTATTCTCTTTGGGGAGAATACGTACGTTCGTCCTCCTTGGGTAGGACAACAACCTTAAAACTTACTAGACAAAACTCTATCATTAAGTCCCTCAATTTATATCGACTTAATCGTCGAGGCCAATGGCGAGCGGGTCATTAGTTAATAGCGCTATTAGGTTTAACAAACCTCACACCGTGTCGTCCGAACGGGCGTGTACTAATGGACTATGGCAAACTGTCAGTGATGATAGACACTGATGTAGGGCACAACTATTGTCGTCAGTTGTCGATATCTTAATGGTCTAGTGGTTTACATGGGGAAGCCCCCACTGATCATGGATATGGTTTGGGTAATAAAAAGGAACTGGTTAAACAAACTTTCAACTATGGGGTAACCCCCACGGCAAATAAGCCAACGAAAGTCAAACCACATTTTCAGAAACAAATTAAAACTAATCAACCAACTATGAACTCACTCAACTTTGTTGTTGACTCGTTGTTACATGCCTTACAGGTCGCTAGATGCTTATGGAGCTTGCACGAGGAGGAGGTTGTTGTGGGATGCGGACTGTTATGTCCCATGCTTATTATTTAAACTTTATAAACTTATAGAACTGATGTTTTGGGTCTTAAAACTTATGAACTATGAACTTATGTTTTATGCTTCCGCTGTTAACTTAAAACTGGTTACTGTCTTATGGTCACCAATTGTATTGTGGTTGGTTTTACTTACTTAATTTCATTGTTCAATATGATTGGTGGCTCGATCCTGGTCACGTCATGCCTCCAAGCGGTGATACTCCGCAGGGTGGATTTTGGTGGTGTGACACAATCACTGTGTTAACATAACATACAAGCATTCATCGAGTAACAAGTAACATGCAATAACAGTCAGCGTATAAATAGTGTTTGCGTTGTGTGTTTGATGTGATTTAAAATAAGTAACGTATGTAACACCCAAAAGTGCATGAAGCAAAAAAGGGATCGAGTATACTCACAGAGATGGAAATGAATTGAAGGGAGCGCAAGAGTGATTAGCCTGACCAATTAATGATAGCATAAGCGAAGGCCAGTGCGTAAATCGGTGAAAAGTGACCAAGTGTCGAATGGTAATCTGATCGGATGGCAATCCAATCGGATGGTCACTCGATCGGATGTCAATCTGTTCGGATAGTCATCCGATCGGATGGCTATTCGGTCGGATTGACATTCGTTTGGTAAGGATGTGTTTGTGTGTGATGGCTTTGAAGTTCTCGTTGTAGCATTTTGAAAACAGAGAAGTATCTCTACCCTTCAGGTCGATCGATCGAACGGTCGTTCGATCAGATTTAGTGAGAACAAGTTCACAGCTGGATGATCACTTGATCGGATAGCAATCCGATCAGATGGCAATCCGTCAGAACTGACTTAAGTATTTAACATGTTGGAAATTGTTTAAGTGTTGAACCTCAAGTGCAATCCGATCGGATTGTAGTTCGATCGGATGGCAATCCTTTCCAACGCATCTGATCGTTTTGAACTTGTTTATTTTGAAAGTTTGCGGTTTATTCGAGACGGTTTGATTACGTACTAAACAACAGTACCTCGTCAAGTCCCAAGTCGTCCGATCGAACAGGAATCACCCAAATCCGATCAGTTTACTGGTTCGTGACGGTTGTTCTTTTTTAACACGAAATCGGATGGCTCCTTGATAGTAACCAGATCTTGACCCAACTCATCACTAAGAAAGAGTAGAAGATCCGAACGAGCTCTGGTTCTACCGGCTTTGAGTTCATTGAGTGTAAAAGAGTTGAAAGAATGGTGGAAAACCATCTTTCAATCGTTTCCACTTTAAAAATGTTTAGATTTATGCAAGATCATTGTTTATTCACGTGGAAATGTCTCAGATCTAAGTTGTTCTTTGTGATACCTGTGTCACTTCAACCATCAAACAAATACCAAACCAATGAAATAGTGTATTTCATACTTGGGATTTGTATAAATATGTGTATCTTTTGCACATATCAATTCTTGATCGATTTCAAGCTTTAAATCGCTTTCTGGAAGGTTATACGCGCACTGATGCGTAAATATAACTAGTTTAATGCAACAAACACTCCGGAATAGTGACATAGGCTTAACATACCTTAAATAACCTTTACATAACTTAGAAATAAGTTTTGGAAGGTTTGGTATGCCAAAATCAAGTTAATTCGCTTACAGGGACTAAATTTGACAAACTGCGAAAGTATGCCAATTTGAATTGTAACAGACACTCCGAAACATGACCATAAGTTAAAAATATTATAAATATCCTTTACATAGATTAGAAATAGGCTTTGAGGGTTCGGTGTGCTTAAATAAACTTTTTGGTCATTCAGGGACTAAAAGCGTCAAAAAGTGCATAAGTTTGCACTTTCGCGCATAACTTACGTTCTGAATACATCCGGACATCCAAAAATTTATGTAAGCACTAAAATATTTTATTTTAGTGTTTGGCATATGAAAAATCAATTCGTCGCGCAATTTGGATCGTTTTTCGCGCTTATGCGCATTCTGTCGTAATTAAGCGAACATCGCGATTGTACGGCCAAACGAACCGAAATCCAAGATATTTTTTAGCACATTTTAAGTTCCCTATACTTTAACTTCATTTTAGAGCTTTGAAATGGGGTTAACGGGCCTTAAACAGGCCGGAAATAGCTCTAAACAACAACAGGGACCAAATCTGCCATTTCTGTAAACTTGATGGCTTACGGACCGTAAGCCATGACCCTTATGGTCCGTAATAGGTCTCCAGCACATCAGAAGCTTCTAATCCAGCTGTTAACAGCTACAACCCACTTCTAATCCCACTTCCACATGTTGATACCTGATGGTGGGGGGCCAATTGAGGTACCACAACTTTCCAACACTTGTACGGATAGGATTCGATCACGTTTTTCAAGAAACGATCCTAACGGTGGTCCTAATCCTATAAATACGCAACCCCTCTCAACCCCAAAACCCACAAATCTGATCTAAAAGCTCTAAGTTGAAGCCATTGCTTCATACTTGAGCTATTCGATCAAGATATACTAGCGGGGACCCTTTGTAAGTGTTCCTTTGTTCTTTTATCGCTTTTCGAGTCCGAAAGTCAAACTATGTTTGACTTTCTGCGTTGACCAGTTTATGGTCAACACGAAGTTCGGTTGAACTTCATAACGTGAGCGTAATCACGATGGTTATAGTCTCTTGTGACTATACCTACTGATTTCCACGTTATCTAGGCTCAGTGGCGAGTCGTAGTTTTGGCCAAAATACGCATTTAGGCGTATTTTGTAACCAAACTACTCTTGGGTATCAAAACCGTTTGTTTCGATACCAAACCTGTTTTCTAAACTTAGTTAAGCATGTTTTAACATGCTTAGCTCGTCACTTTTAGTTTAGTGCTTATATAGGGTCGTAAGGTAAGCGATCTAAACAATCGCTTATACTTTCGAACCCGACCCGTTTGGTCAATCATTAGGATCCGACCAAACACATTAGGTAACCATAGTATATAGGGAATAACCTTCCGAGGTTATACCTTATGGTCGCTTCGTTAAGTAGTTGTATGATAGGTAGTTTATATGCCTTAGGTAAATTACCAAAATACCCTTTTCATGTGTGATTGGTAATTAAGCATATGTAAGCTAAAGTTTCGTCACTTAACTGATTATGTAACATAATCAAACATGTTCGGCATATAATACTTGTCATATGACTAGTTAGGCGAACGCGCTTTACGCGAACGACGCGTTAAAGTAGCATAAGCTACCTAGACGGGTCGTAATGGGTCGAAAGCACTTAGGCTACGTTTCATTGTAGTATGTAGACTTTGTTAAACCATATTACATGAGTTCCCATACTCATTTGGTTTACGAGCCCTCATTCTATCCGATCCTCCGATATAGGTCCGGTTTATTAACATAGTTACCTATATTAGGTGTCGTTTGATTCCGTGATCTCTAGCATTGCTTGGTGGTTATCTTAGGACTTCTGAGCAATCTCAAGTGAGTACATAGACCCCTCTTTTAATGTTTTACCAAACATTTTGGGGTGGAACACATGTGCCAACTTGTTACTTTCATGCTTTCCATGTTTTCATATCAGATACTTGTTATGTTCATTAGTACACTTATAGTACATGATTTCATTGTGTTTTTTTGCTATATATGTCTGTTATTGCATACTTAGTACATCGTTATACATTACATTTTATGCTATGTATGCCCATTGTGTGCATACTTAGTACATTGTTTTACATTACATTTTATGCTATGTATGTCCATTGTGTGCATACTTAGTACATCGTTTTACATTACATTTTATGCTATGTATGCCCATTGTGTGCATACTTAGTACATCGTTTTACATTACATTTTATGCTATGTATGCCCATTGTGTGCATACTTAGTACATTGTTTTACATTACATTTTATGCTATGTATGCCCATTGTGTGCATACTTAGTACATTATTTTACATTACATTCTATGCTATGTATGTCCATTGTGTGCATACATTACATTTTATGCTATGTATGCCCATTGTGTGCATACATAGTACATTGTTTTACATTACATTTTATGCTATGTATGTCCATTGTGTGCATACTTAGTACATCGTTTTACATTACATTTTATGCTATGTATGCCCATTGTGTGCATACTTAGTACATTGTTTTACATTACATTTTATGCTATGTATGCCCATTGTGTGCATACTTAGTACATTGTTTTACATTACATTCTATGCTATGTATGTCCATTGTGTGCATACTTAGTACATTTATTATTCATCATATGCTTACATTTTGGTATGACATTTGGTTTGTTTAAATGGGACAATGTACATTCATTAACACCGATCATGCCGCTCGGTAGTAGGTAGTGGTACCATAGGACTTGACAACTCCCATTCCTGAAATCCCGGGTTTGTTTGGATTGGAATGAATGACCGAATCCGACTACATTTCTGGGTGGACCTTAGACTTTGTGCTAGGGTTTATTCTATAGTCACAAGGCTTGGATGTATGAATTTTTACAATACCGCATAAATGTTTATATTCAGTATAGCATGCATTTCCACAAGACATAACGTTGATTTAAACCATGTTTTACTTCAATACATTGTTTTGTGCATTATTATCAATGGCTCAGTAGATATATATAAATATATATATATTTCACTTGCCATACATTACATTTTGTTTACACATTACATACTTGACATTCGACATAGACATTTTGACACTGATATACACAATTCATGATTTACATTAGACATAGACATTAGACATGGTTTTTACATAAACATTTGACATTTGACAATACATAAACATTCTTACATTAATGGTTTGTTTTGGTAAGTGATTTAAGTAACGAGACGTGTGTAATATGATACAAGCATGGTGGATACGCCGCTGGTACTTTCTATATATAAGTGCTTGTATGGTATTACATATCGTAGCGTTATTTGAATCATTTCAATTTAGACATATAACATTTTATACAAATAACATACTTTTCACAATACATTGTTTTACAAACAACTTATCTAATACAAACTCATTTTACTTGGTTATTTACTTAACCATGTATTATCCTTTTATACATATATATCATTTGGTTTATTTATCACTTTTCAAATGATTTACAGGACAAAGCAAATTACAAGGTTCCTGACTAAACATTTATTTAAACATAAGTCATGAATTCTATTTTCACAAAACCTATGTATCTCACAGGCATTTTTATGCTGACGTACCTATTTTCACATGTGTTTCAGGATATGATGCATAGGATTTATCAAGATACACTTAGGCGGACTTGGGCCTTAGTGACAATAAAAGATGCAAGACTAGTTATTTATGTTATATTTCTTTGATTGTCAAGACATTGTAACTCTTTTAATCAATAAAACGATATTTAAATTTCCATGCGTTATGAAACAATGATTCTGTTACAACACTCCCCGACGTTTCCGCCACGTTTTGTTGTTTTACGTGGTCGGGGTGTGACAGAAAAGTTGGTATCAGAGCTCATGGTTATAGGGAATTAGGTTATTAGTAATGCTTTGACCTAGTCTATAACCTTCCTAGGACCCTAACGCGAGTTTACTTGCGTTTAGTCATAAAACAATACTGTCACCTATCCTTAGGCGACGACCACAACGAGAACATAAATTTCAAAACCGCTTTGAAAACTAATCATCTGTTCTAGGATGATTGATTACTAGGTTTTGAACCCTCTGTTATATGGTTTTGAACCCCTTTAAGTAATCAAAATCTCATCAAAGTTTGGGTCTTATAACGTGAACATGTGCAAACTGGAAGGGTGAATGCCTGTACCCTGAGTTTTCTATCGAAAGCTAGAGTGTCCGTACAAATCCGCAGTATCGGACCAGTCACTCTTACCTGGGAACTCTTGGGGTGAGTGTTCACTTATAGGCGAGCATGTCTTTAGTGATACATTAATATGATCCGCTTACTTTGATTTGTCACCATCTCATTTGTTTGCCTTAGGTAACAAACAAATGATCGCAATTTTTATGCATTGCCATTCTGTTTTGATTATCCGATAACCTTTCACTTGTTTCTTCCAATGTCTTTCATTTCCTTCTAGAATGTCTCTTCCTCTCAGCAACGGTTAAATGTCTGAGCAAACAGCCAAATTTGCCCAGCAAATAGGCGAAGTGATTCTAAAGACTGTGGATTTAGGCATTGCCATGTCTCGTCTCAACAATGAAGCCTCTCGTCTCAACAATGAAGCCACTCAAGAGCCACCAAAGGAAGCAGAAGTCAAGCCTGCACCAAAATCAAGGAAGCGTAAGGCTTCAAGGAAACCCGCAACAGTTACACCTAATCAAGCGAGACCTAGCCAAGTGGCAGCGCCACCAGCTAGGAAGCCGTACTTGGGAACTGCCCCATGGTGCAAGCGATGCAACCGTCATCATTCAAATCTCTTACCCTGCTTCAAATGTACCTACTGTGGACGGAGGGGACATCTGAATAACATATGCCGCTTTGCTATCCAAAACAAAGCCGTTGCAAATCTTGCTACTACCCAACTCCAAGCCAACCCTACTCAAGCTCGTTTTCCGTCTGGTACTTGCTACAATTGTGGCGAGTTAAGCCATTTCAGGAACAACTACCCGAAGTTTGTCAGTGCAAATCCAACCCTTGGATAAGCATTTGGCTGAGCAAAGGATGATATTGTCTTATGCCTTTGTTTCTTTTGTTTTCTTGTATTGTGAAACAATCTGTTTTGTTTATAAATAAATTGTTGTTCACAATTCTAATATACAAGTGTAGTTACATGTGTGTATGGCATTTTCCTATAATACCTACATTAAGGAACTATGTTCCTTACAAACTACTCTAGTGATTATGTTTTTCAAGTAATCACTCATGATTTCCTCGAAAAATTTTAAGTACTCGTTTCATTCTAGGAGATGAAGTACAAGAAATAAAGTGAAATTATGAGTAATCGTGCTTTTAGCACATCTGTGCCTTTGAATCCTTGGTTAGATAACTAAGGATATTTTCAAATCTCATACCCATTACGTTCTGATTTTTTCAACATGCATAACATAAGTTTTCAAAACAACCGTCATGATTTCAAAAACATTTTATATATAGTTTGAAAACAATTTTATGTAGTATATCAAGTGCACGATTTCAAAAGCATCATTCATGTTTTCAAAAACCTTATGCATACTTTCAAATTCATCTCGCATGATTTTAAAACATTTTTTTATAAATATACTTATTTAATAACCTACTTTATGATTACAAAAGTATTATATATAAGGTTTCAAAAACATTTTTTAGAACCCCATGCATAGTTTTCCAAAAATATTTTCCTCATACATTAACTTAACCTTCAAATTCTGCTTCATATGTCGCCTTGACACATCTAGCATCTCAACTTCATAAGCATTTTACTTCATGTTTTGACTTAAGCACGTCCAGTGCAAGGTTTCAAAACATCTTCAACTTCTAAAATCCATATGGGATCTTTTTATCTTCACATTTAGACCTTTATGGATGATTATCATTCAAATCAGAGTTCTTAATTGGATTCCTTGTGTACCTTAATTCAAACATTTTGGTTTCTATAATCAAAATCGAATTTTTTTTTTTTAAATCTTTCTATCTTTATAGTTAGATTCTTGATAATGTTTAAAGTACCAAATGAAATCCATGAGATGGATTCCTGGTGTGCTTTAAATACATGTGCTCTATTAGCAAAACAAATTAACAAATTAAAGATCTAGATAAACAATCTTTGTGGTTATATGACTATGTGTTTATGCATCTTTTGTTTTCTTTTATGCATTTTTGTGTTTTTTGTATACTCTGGATATTCGTTATCCAAATCCTCGTAGAATCTTTCATATCTTCATATGAGGGATTCGTAGTAGGATATTCAACAAGGTACTACCTTAAATCCTTAATGGGCTTCTATGTAATAGTTAAGACCCTTGGATTATATAGTACCACTCCATGATTCATAAGAGACCCTTTTAGTGGTCTAGTAAAAAAGATTGATTCAAAAATATGGTTAAGAATGACATGTGATGATATAAGATGAAAAGACTCCTTGGTTGTCTATTTAAATCATTTATTGATTTAATAAAAGAGACCCTATAGTGGTCTAGTCACAATCATCACAGGCTTGTTCATTGTTTTCTTCCCCTACACATTTTAAGATACACTGTGTGGACTATGCAAGGAATTACGTAATTATGGACGCGTACAAAATTATAAAAATTCAGTGCACGGAACCACAGTAAGATTTATCATGTGTAAGAACCAATAGTGACAACAATAACGAAACGTGAACAATGTAATGGAGGTACGGTGGACGCACCAATAACGCTTTATATACTTGTATATAAGTGTCCCTCTTACATTGCAAGCATGATGTTATTAAAGTTACTAGAAGTTCAGAACCTTAACCAGTGTTGTTTTGTCTTTTCAACTTCATGTTTCAAGCTCTCACAAGTTTCCTCTAAATAAAATTTCGGGACGAAATTTCCTAAAGTAGGGGAGACTGTGACACCTGTGTCACTTCAACTATCAAACAAATACCAAACCAATGAAATAGTGTATTTCATACTTGGGATTTGTATAAATATGTGTATCTTTTGCACAAATCAGTTCTTGTTCGAATTCAAGCTTTAAATGGCTTTCTGGAAGGTTATACGCGCATTGATGCGTAAATAAAACCATTTTAATGCAACGAACACTCCGGAATAGTGACATAGGCTTAACATACCTTAAATAACCTTTACATAACTTAGAAATAAGTTTTGGAAGGTTTGGTATGCCAAAATCAAGTTAATTCGCTTACAGGGACTAAATTTGACAAACTGCGAAAGTATGCCAATTTGAACTGTAACAGACACTCCAAAACATGACCATAAGTTAAACATACCATAAATATCCTTTACATAGCTTAGAAATAGGCTTTGAGGGGTTCGGTGTGCTTAAATAAACTTTTTGGTCATTCAGGGACTAAAAGCGTCAAAAAGTGCATAAGTTTGCACTTTAGCGCATAACTTACGTTCTGAATACATCCGGACATCCAAAAATTTATGTAAGCACTAAAATAATTTATTTTAGTGTTTGGCATAAGAAAAATCCATTCGTCGCGCAATTTGGATCGTTTTTCGCGCTTATGCGCATTCCGTCGTAATTAAGCGAACATCGCGATTGTACGGCCAAACGAACCGAAATACAAGATATTTTTGAGCACATTTTAAGTTCCCTATACTTTAACTTCATTTTAGAGCTTTGAAATGGGGTTAACGGGCCTTAAACAGGCCGGAATTAACTCTAAACAACAACAGGGACGAAATCTGCCATTTCTGTAAACTTGATGGCTTACGGACCGTAAGCCATGACCCTTACGGTCCGTATGAGGTCTCCAGCACATCAGAAGCTTCTAATCCAGCTGTTAACATCTTCAACCCACTTCTAATCCCACTTCCACATGTTGATACCTGATGGTGGGGGGCCAATTGAGGTACCACAACTTTCCAACACCTGTACGGATAGGATTCGATCACGTTTTTCAAGAAACGATCCTAACGGTGGTCCTAATCCTATAAATACCCAACCCCTCTCAACCCCAAAACCCACAAATCTGATCTAAAAGTTCTAAGTTGAAGCCATTGCTTCATACCTGAGCTATTCGATCAAGATTTACTAGCGGGGACCCTTTGTAAGTGTTCCTTCGTTCTTTTATCGCTTTTCGAGTCCGAAAGTCAAACTATGTTTGACTTTCTGCGTTGACCAGTTTATGGTCAACACGAAGTTCGGTTGAACTTCATAATGTGAGCGTAATCACGATGGTTATAGTCTCTTGTGACTATACTTACTGATTTCCACGTTATCTAGGCTCAGTGACGAGTCGTAGTTTCGGCCAAAATACGCATTTACGTGTATTTTGTAACCAAACTACTCTTGGGTATCAAAACCGTTTGTTTTGATACAAAACCTGTTTTCTAAACTTAGGTAAGCATGTTTTAACATGCTTAGCTCGTCACTTTTAGTTTAGTGCTTTTATAGGGTCGTAAGGTAAGCGATCTAAACAACCGCTTATACTTTCGAACCCGACCCATTTGGTCGATCATTAGGATCCGACCAAACACATTAGGTGACCACAGTATATAGGGAATAACCTTCCGAGGTTATACCTTATGGTCGCTTCGTTAAGTAGTTGTATGATAGGTAGTTTATATGCCTTAGGTAAATTACCAAAATACCCTTTTCATGTGTAATTGGTAATTAAGCATATGTAACCTAAACTTTCGTCACTTAACTGATTATCTAACATAATCAAACATGTTAGGCATATAATACTTGTCATAGGACTAGTTAGGCGAACGCGCTTTGCGCGAACGACGCGTTAAAGTAGCATAAGCTACCTAGACGGGTCGTAATGGGTCGAAAGCACTTAGGCTAGGTTTCATTGTAGTTTGTAGACTTTGTTAAACCATATTACATGAGTTCCCATACTCATTTGGTTTACGAGCCCTCATTCTATCCGATCCTCCGATATAGGTCCGGTTTATTAACATAGTTACCTATATTAGGTGTCGTTTGATTCCGTGATCTCTAGCATTGCTTGGTGGTTATCTTAGGACTTCTGAGCAATCTCAAATGAGTACATAGACCCCTCTTTTACTGTTTTCCAAACATTTTGGGGTGGAACACGTGTGTTTACTTGTTACTTTCATGCTTTCCATGTTTTTATATCAGATACTTGTTATGTTCATTAGTACACTTATAGTACATGATTTCATTGTGTTTTTTTGCTATGTATGTCTTTTGTTGCATACTTAGTACATCGTTATACATTACATTTATGCTATGTATGCCCACTGTGTGCATACTTAGTACATTATTTTACATTACATTTTATGCTATGTATGTCCATTGTGTGCATACTTAGTACATCGTTTTACATTACATTTTATGCTATGTATGCCCATTGTGTGCATACTTAGTACATTGTTTTACATTACATTTTATGCTATGTATGCCCATTGTGTGCATACTTAGTACATTATTTTACATTACATTCTATGCTATGTATTTCCATTGTGTGCATACTTAGAACATTTGGTATGACATTTGGTTTGTTTAAATGGGACAATGTACATTCATTAACACCGATCATGCTGCACGGTAGTAGGTAGTGGTACCATAGGACTTAACAACTCCCATTCCTGAAATCCCGGGTTTGTTTGGATTGGTAGGTGGACCTTAGACTTTGTGCTAGGGTTTATTCTACAGTCACAAGGCTTGGATGTATGAATTTTCACAATACCGCATAAATGTTTATATTCAGTATAGCATGCATTTCCACAAGACATAACGTTGATTTAAACCATGTTTTACATCAATACATTGTTTTGTGCATTTTTATCTATGGCTCAGTAGATATATATATATATATATATATATATATATATATATATATATATATTTCACTTGCCATACATTACATTTTGTTTACACATTACATACTTGACATTCGACATAGACATTTTAACATTGATATACACAATTCATGATTTACATTAGACATGGTTTTTACATAAACATTTAACATTTGACAATACATAAACATTCTTACATTAATGGTTTGTTTTGGTAAGTGATTTAAGTAACGAGACGTGTGTAATATGAGTGGATACGCCGCTGGTACTTCCTATATATAAGTGCTTGTATGGTATTACATATCGTAGCGTTATTTGAATCATTTCAATTTAGACATATAACATTTTATACAAATAACATACTTTTCACAATACATTGTTTAACAAACAACTTATCTAATACATGTTGGTGCATGTTTTTGACAACAGCTTAGATTTGGTCTTTGGATATCTTGTAATTAGTTAAAAGATAAACAGTTAGCGGGTTTAGCTTTGTAATAGTTAGTTGTAATGTTTGGGCTAACCAAACCCAATGAATTGGGTGTGTGGGGGCGAATTGGGCTTGTCCAATTCGCAGTCCAAGATGTTTAACTCTAGCCCAAGTTGCAAACCTTGTGTTATATAAACAAGGTTAGGCTTTAGGGTTTAGG
Organism: Helianthus tuberosus; assembly: GCA_030545235.1. Lineage (NCBI taxonomy): Eukaryota > Viridiplantae > Streptophyta > Magnoliopsida > Asterales > Asteraceae > Helianthus > Helianthus tuberosus. Next base: position 5,949,797 of record JARYGA010059718.1, on the reverse strand, counting down.
TTAATAAGCCAAAACAGAGGTTTAGAGAGATTTCGTGAAGGAGTAGTGTCTTGGACGAAATTAGTGTGGTTAGGGATCTTGATTGATTATAATCACTTTGATAGATAATCAATAAAGATCCGGTTTGAAAGTGAATTGCTGTTTTCTGTTTCTACTCATTCTGTGATATTCTGATCAAGAGGATTCCGCACTCTTGATTAGATTGACAATTCTGTTAAAGATCCATACGAAAAGGGGACCTACAATTGGTATCAGAGCAATTAGGGGATCTACAATTGGTATCAGAGCATTAGGCTCTTGAAGGCTCGGTTCAGAATTGTTGGCAGCAGAAACAGGAAGAAATTTTCGAATTCTGAAAATTAGGGTTTCGAAAATTTTTTGTTGGTTTGATAAAACTTTCGAATTTATTGGCTGTTTTGATCTCCTGGTTTGTTTGATTGCTGTTTTGCAGGTTTTAGGGTTTTCAGGAAAGTTGTGGTTGATCCTGGAAGAATTTTTGGCTGAGAAACTTGAAGATTCGAAGACTGTTCTTCGTGTTCTTCATTAAGTTCATAAGAATTTCGTAAAAAGCTTGCTGATTTGCTGTTTCGATTTTGCAGGAAGTTGTTAGGAGAATCAAGAAAATAATCAGAATTTCGAAAAGATTAAGTTTCCAATTTTGCAGGTTCAGCGAAATTAACAAGTCAGCGAAATTGTCTGACCTGCGAAATTAACTGTACCACCATACTTATCGGCGAAGTAAATCCAAAGGCGACTTTGGTAACCGTGTAATTGTCCACAGCGAAATTACCACGGTTTTCAGCGACTTTAACGGTCGTCGTAATAGCGAAATTGACCAGCGAATTTGCTAGCGAAATTGATCATCGGACTTGGCAGCAAAATTAACTTGTTCAGCGAAATAACCAGCGAAATTGGACAAATTACTGACCAGCGAAATTAAGTAGTCTTCCAGCGAAATTAAGCAGTCATTCAGTGAAATAAATAAAGGTGGAATATTTTTGGCAAGTGTAACCAAAAATTCACATTTTTGAAAATAGAAAGTGAACCGTAAGTCATCTGAAGAAATCGTCTGCACCGTTGAAGTCGGTTGATTTTTAGGGCAAAAAAAAAGACTCTGGAAAATTCTGATTTCGGTTTTCGACATTAGATATCATTAGATTCGTCTTTTCGAGACGATTCTAACGGTGTAAATTTGGTAACCACTGTTTTCGGAGAAATTTTGTACGGTTTTATCAGTCTGCAACGTTTAAAATGTCGAACATGACGAATTTGAATGCACCTAAGATGATGAATGTGGAGAATTATCTTACATTAAAGGACAGCTTCCAATCCTTCATTGAATCTCAGGATGCACGCATGTGGATCTGTATTGAAGATGGGTACATAAACCCAACACACAACTTTGAGGGCAGACCGCGTAGAACTGCCTATGTGAACATGGAAGAGGCTGATAAAAAGATGTATGATTCTGAAAAGAGAGCCTTGGCTGCAATAAAGACATCCTTACCTGATAGCATCAAGCATACCTTCAAAAAGTACACTAATTCAAAGGATATGTGGGATGCATTACAAAAGCGATATCAGGGAAATGAGAGTGCCACTCAGGCATTCATGGCAGAGATAGTGCCAGTTGATGAGGCTGAAACTACTGTGAGTGATGCTGAATCTGAAGTGAAAAATGCTGAAGCTAAAGTGGAGGATGCTGAAGCTAAAGTGGAGAATGCTGAAGCTAAAGTGGATGCTGAGGTGGAGAAAATGAGTGAAACTGAACAGGTCATTGCCGATGAAAATACAGAAGTTCATAAGAAAGAGGTACAATCTAATTCTGTATGTTTGAGATGTCGTGAACTACAGGGTGAGGTTGACAGGTTGTCAACACAAAACCAAAGTTTGGTAAGTGAGATGTCTAACATTAAAGAATCAAACTTTTTTGCTAAAAGAAATGAATCGTTATACTTGAAGAAGATAAAAGGTTATGAAGCTGAAATTGAAGCTTTAACTTGCAAACTAAATGAAAAACTTCAAGTCATTGACTTAGCTCATGACATGATGGCTGAGAAAACAAAATAGATCTCTGAAAAATGCAAAGAGTTGTCAGATGCACAACTCAAAATTGTTGAACTTGAAAAGAAATTGAGTCAATTCAGAGATTCGTCTTTTGTAATGAAACACATGATGGGTGGGTTAAAGAAGAGTAATGACAAGACCAGTGTGGGCTTCCAGGGCTTTAATGAAGTTCCATCTCCTCTTAGTCATCATTATTCATTCCTGCCTAGTGAAGATGAGCTAGCAAACCTTATGGCATCTGCACCAAGTAGTTTCGCATCCACATCAAGTTAAGGTGATGGATCTGAGAGTGATAATGCTAAGGAAAACAATAACAGGGAACCTTTTAAAAAGAAAAATTCACCTCCTAAGAATAAAAATCAAGCTTTTGTTAAAAAGATTAAATTTGTTCAAGGTAGTGATATGAAAAACGAAACCGTTGTTATTGAAATTGAATCGAATGTAGAGTTTGCAAAAAATAAGAGCATAGAAAAATCTGAAATCAAGCAAACTAAACAAGGTTCATCCAAGGGATCATCACCATCTGATAAGGGATCTACCTCAGAGACTCCAGCTAAGAAGTCTTTGAAAAGGAGATCGTGCTTCAAGTGTCACATAAAGGGACATGTAGCTAGCTGCTGTCCTAACAAAAAGATAAACAGTTAGCGGGTTTAGCTTTGTAATAGTTAGTTGTAATGTTTGGGCTAACCAAACCCAACGAATTGGGTGTGTGGGGGCGAATTGGGCTTGTCCAATTCGCAGGCCATGATGTTTAACTATAGCCCAAGTTGCAAACCTTGTGTTATATAAACAAGGTTAGGCTTTAGGGTTTAGGTTAATCAGCCAAAACAGAGTTTTAGAGAGATTTCATGAAGGACTAGTGTCTTGGACGAAATTAGTGTGGTTAGGGATCTTGATTGATTATAATCACTTTGATAGATAATCAATAAAGATCCGGTTTGAAAGTGAATTGTTGTTTTCTGTTTCTACTCATTCTGTGATATTCTGATCAAGAGGATTCCACACTCTTGATTAGATTGACAATTCTGTTAAAGATCCATACGAAAAGGGGACCTACAATACGAACTCATTTTACTTGGTTATTTACTTAACCATGTATTATTCTTTTATACATATATATCATTTGGTTTATGTATCACTTTTCAAATGATTTACAAGACAAAGCAAATTACAAGGTTCATGACTAAACATTTATTTAAACATAAGTCATGAATTCTATTTTCACAAAACCTATGTATCTCACAGGCATTTTTATGCTGACGTACCTATTTTCACATGTGTTTCAGGATATGATGCATAGGATTTATCAAGATACACTTAGGTGGACTTGGGTCTTAGTGACAATAAAAGATGCAAGACTAGTTATTTATGTTATATTTCTTTGATTGTCAAGACATTGTAACTCTTTTAATCAATAAAACAATATTTAAATTTCCATGCGTTATGAAACAATGATTCTGTTACAACACTCCCCGACGTTTCCACCATGTTTTGTTGTTTTACGTGGTCGGGGTGTGACATTCTTGGTGGAATGAAGCCAAAACTTGAAGTTCATAAGAACTCCAAGATGACATCACCTTAGAACACCTTAAATCCGTTGATTTCACAGTTTAACGTTAAGATTCAAAGGTGAAAAATGATGAAGGAGTGCGTGTAGATCATAGAAGTACATGTTTTGAGTTGAAAACTTACAAGAATCGCTAGAAATCGAGAGAAAAGAGGGCTTGAGTGCGGCTGGTCGAATGGGGGAGCTGATGTGACAGGAGGGTATTTATAGGGTTTCCATAAAGGGAAAGTGCATAGTGTCAGATAGGCCACCGATCGGATGGCAGTTCGATCGGACGGCAATCCGATCGGATGGCCACTTGATCGGTTGGCCATTCGATTCAGGTGTCCGGCGCGTTGAGTTTTGTCGCTTCGATTCGCGTGTTGAGCGTTGCGATGCGATTCGAGTGAGTGATGCGATAGTATTACCTAATAGTCTCACAAATAACCTAACTACTATATCTAACATACAATCACTATAATTAACTTGCGTTTAGCATTTGCGATTAGATTGTGATGCGATAGAATTGCGATTGCGATGGTGATTAAACACCTCAACATAAACATAACATGCACAAGTAACACAATAATGACACATACACGTAAAACAATATCCAGAACACCTAATTCGGGTTGCGAATGCGAATGCGATAGCGATTAACGATAAGTCGATTAGCGATTAAACATGCGATTAAACGTCGATTATTAATAGATACTTCACATAATACAACTAAAGCAATTAAATAAGGAGGCTCGATTACAAGTCGTTGACGTACAATCAATAGTTAAGCAAGGAGTGATAGATCGCAGTTAGGAATCTTTTCTTCCTTTGACTTTGACTTTGACTTGTACTTTGACTTTCCAAAGGCGGGTTGTTACAGCCTCCCCTACTTTAGGAAATTCCATCCCGAAATTTAAGAAGTAGGCGTACCAAATAGTTGCGGGTACTTCGCCTTCATGTAACTTTCGAGTTCCCAGGTTAACTCGGCTCCGTGTTTGCCTTCCCAGTGAACCTTCACAATGGGAATGTGTGAGCGTCAGATCACCTTGGTTTCTCGTCCCATGATCTCGACAGGCTTTTACATGAATTGTAATGTTTCATCCACTTGTAAATCCTCAAGAGGTACATGTAGTTCCTGAACGGCCAAGCACTTTCTGAGCTTCGAAACGTGGAGAGTCGGGTGGACATTACTAAGTTCCTCCGGTAGTTCGAGTCTGTAGGCCACTTTCCCAATCCTTTCTAGGATTTTAAAGGGTCCAACATATCATGGGGCGAGCTTCCCTTTCTTGCCGAATCTAATCAACCCCTTCCAAGGTGTAACCTTTAGAAGTACGTGATTGACAACGTCAAATTCAAGAGACTTGCGGCGTCTATCGGCGTAACTTTTCTGGCGACTCTGAGCTTTCAACAGATTGTCTCGAATTTGGAGGATTTTGTCTGTCATTTCTTACAACAGCTCAAGTGTGACAACTGTGCTCTGTAAACGATGTACAATGTAAAAAAATATCAATTATCAATAAAATGATGTGTTTTGGTGTTAATATATGTGCATTTGTATTTGATAATTTTTCGATTTGATTCGAGTTCGAGTTTAAGCTTTAAATCGCTTTCTAGAAAGTTATACGCAAACTGATGCGTAAACGTAGTCAGTTTAATGCGACAAATACTCCGGAATAGTGACACAGGCTTAACATACCTTAAATAACCATTACATAACTTAGAAATAAGTTTTGGATGGTTTGGTGTGTCGAAAACAAGTCTATTCGATCGTAGGGACTATTTGTGTCAAACTTCGAAACTATGCCGATTTGTATAGTAACGAACATTCTGAAACTTGATCTTAAGTTAAACATACCCTAAATATCCTTTACATAGCTTAGAAATAGGCTTTGAGGGGTTCGGTATGCGAAAATAAACTTTTTGATCAAACAGGGACTAAAAGCATCAAAAAGTGCATAAGTTTGCATTTTCGCACATATCTTACGTTCTGAATATATCCGTACATCCAAAAAAAAATTTAATCATTAAAATAATTTATTTTAGTGATTGGAATATAAAAATACCATTCGTCGTGTAATCTGGATCGTTTTTGCATCTGCTCGAGTTTTCGTCATAATTAACCAAACAACGCAACCGTACGACCAAACGAACCGACATCCGAGATGTTTTCAAACATATTTTTAGTTCCCTATACTTTAACTTCATTGTAGAGCCTTGAAATAGGCTTAACGGGGCTTAAACGTGTCAAAAATGCATCAAAAACCAAGTTTTGGGCTTGTAGGGACTAAAACTGACAATCTGCCAAAGTTAGCTAGAAGGGGCGCCTAAGAATGTGTATATGTCTACGTGGCCTGCGACAACCTGTCAGACAAAAACATTAAATTTGGTCATTTGAGCTGAATTTGATGGTTTTGATCCTTGTTTTGCAATACCATTTGATGGTTTTTGATGTCCCATTGTTTTGTAAACTATGGGTAACACATGGAGGGCTAGGATTCAAGCATGAATTACGAGAAATGATCCTAACAGTTGTTGGAATTCTATAAGTACCCGCCATGTTCTCATTCATTCCTCACACCATTTGATCTGAGTTTGCTATAAGTTGAAGTTAATACTTGATACCTGAGTGCTTTAGATCAAATCCTTCCTTGCTTCGACCTTTTGTAAGTTTCTTTCATGCTTTTTGTTGCTTTTCAAGCATTAAAGTCAAACAGTGTTTGACTTTCTGCTTTGGCCATGAATTGGACAACACAAAGATCGTTCGAACTTTGCAACGTGACCGTAATCACGATGGTTATAGTCCCTTGTAATTATACCTACTGATTACTACGTTGATTAGGCGTAGTGACGAGTCATAGTTTCGGTCAAAATGCGTATTTATGCGTATTTTGCAACCAAACTATTATTGAGTATCAAAACCCTTTGTTTTGATATCAAAACCTGTTTTCTAACTTAGTTAAACATGTTTTAACATGTTTAACTCCTTACTTTTAGTCTAGTGCTTGTATGGGGTCGTAAGATAAGCGGTTTTAACAACCGCTTAGACTTTCGAACCCGACCCATTTGGTCGATCACTAGGATCCGACCAAGCATATTTGTGACCATAGTTGTATAGGGAATAACCTTCCGAGGTTATACCTTATGGTCACTTAGTTTAATTAGTTGTATGATAGGTAGTTTATATGCCTTAGGAAAATGACCAAAATGCCCTTTTTATGCATAATGGGATTTTAAGCATATGTAACTTAACTTTTGTCACAAAACTGATTATGCATATTTTTTAAACATGTTTAGGCATGTAATACTTATCATAGGACTAGTTAGGCATCTCTAACGCGCATTTGCGTGAACGACGCATTAGGATAGGTTCCAATACTTAATGGGTCGTAACGGGTCGTAAGCACTTAGGATAGGTTCCGATTTAGAATGTAGGCTTTGTTAAACCATATCACATGAGTTCCAATTACTAGGTGCTACTTGATTTCGTTGGTTTACCTGAGCTTCATAAGTTCATTAGATCGAGGATACTTTGCACTTCAAGTGAGTACATAGTTCCCCTATTTTACTGTTTTCAATTGTTTTGGGGGGATTCATATGTGTTAAACAATTTCGATGCCTTTAACGACGATTTTCAAAAACGAATACGATGGTTTATATTAAACAAGAACGATTTCGATAATGTGAACGAAGTTGTTGGACGTATTTACATAACGAGTAACAATCATTAATTTTGGCCGAAACGGCCAGTATTAGGTTATGGTACCATAGGATCTGACAAATCCCATTATCAGACTGCACCCATGATTATGTGTGGGGGTTACGTGGGTAACGACTGAACCTGTTGATTGTTAACTTACCCTTTGGTGGTTTGTTAATACGAGTTGAACGATGGACGAGTTACGAAGGTTTGAATGTTATTAGCGAGACGACCAAAAGTAGTTTTCACAATTAAAACGAGAACGATTTAAACGATTGGAACGATTTGAAAAAGTTAAACGATTGGAACAAACGATTGGTTTTGGGTTGTGATTAGATAATGGGACGGGTGTAACATGATAAAAGCATGGTAGATACGCCACTGGTACTTCTTATATATAAGTGTTTTTATCATATTACATTCCGTAACATTATTTAGTTCACTTGGGCAAAAGATTTTAAAATGATGTCACACAACGATGTTTATTAAATGATATAAACCATACGAGTTTTACTACGAGATGATTTACAATTTGGTTTACTTAAACAAATGTTTTGAGTTAAGTTTCATGGCTATGAGATTTTATAAACTATAACCAACTTGTTTTGAGTTGGTTAATCATGTCGAAATACTATATACTTTTCAAAACAAGGTTTTCAACTATTGACTCTTGTAGTCTAACGAGGTATTGCAACATGTAAACGAGCCAAGAATCCGACACTCTCACAAAACCTATGTGCTCGCCGGCATTTCTTTGCTGACTTAATTTTTACATATGTTTCAGGTGGTGTTGAATGATGTTGAATTCGACTTGGATGCATGCTCACTTAGACTGGATGAGGCCTTAGTGACTTCATAACGATGATAGACTATGTTTAACTTGTTTGTTTTAACTTGAAGACAATGTAAATTATCTAATAAATCAATAAAACAAAACTTTTTAATCCATGGTTGTGAAACAATGATTCTACCACGACACTCCCCGACGTTTCCGCCACGGTTTCATTGTTTTAACGCGGTCGGGGTGTGACAGAAGAGTTGGTATCAGAGCCAATGGTTATAGGTAATTAGGTTATTAGTAATGCTTTGACCTAGACTATAACTTTTCTAGGACCCTAATGCGAGTTTTCTTGCATTTAGATTTTTAAAACAATATTGTTACCTATCTTTAGATGATAACCACAATGAGAACAATAACAAATCCGATTTGAAAATCACTCATCTATTCTTAGATGATTTCTTATAAGGTTTTGAACCCTCTAAATTTTCAAAATCTCGTAAAAGTTTGGGTCTTATAATGTGAACACGTGCAATCTGGAAGGGTGGGTGCCGGTATTCTGAGTTTTCTGTCTAAGGCTAGAGTGTTTGTACAAATCCACATAATCGGACCAGTCACTCTTACCTGGGAACTCTTGGGATGAGTGTCCACTTATAGGCTAAAGCATTTCTTCGTGATACATTATACTGACCCATTTACTTTGATCAGTCACTGCGTGTCGTTTGTTTGTTCAAGGTAACGAACAAATGAACGCCTTCTTTGTGTTTTGTTGATGTTTTCAATACCTCTTTTGTTTATCCAATTATTGATCTCACTCGTTTCTCATGTTTCCTTGTTCTTTTAAGAATATGCCACCTAGACGTGATCCCGAACAGGATGCTGCAATCGCAGCCCTTGTCGCTCAGCAAATCGCAGCTGTGCTTCCGGATTAATCAAGCAAACAACAATAACAATAATGCTCACTGTAGTTTGAAGAATTTCAATTCGGCTAAACCACTAAAGTTTTCTGTGTCTCAAGGAGCAACTACGCTCCTACAATGGTTTGAAAGTATGGAAAGCACCTTCAGACATGTGCAATGTTCGAATGAGCGTAAGGTTGAGTTTACGTCAAGTGTTTTTGAGTAGCGTGCTCTTACATGGCGGAATGGTGTGATGCGTGATAGGGGTGCTGGTGTGGCAATGGCACAAACGTGGGAAGAGCTTCGAGCTCTCCTAATGAAAGAGTTCTGTCCCCGTCACGAGATTAGTGCTTGTAACGAGAATTTGAGGATTTGAAACAAGATGGGAGAGAACACCGTGCGTATATGGATCGTTATGAGGAGCTCAGTTTTTGTTGTCCTACTGTGGTTACCCCGTTGGAGAAAGCGATTGAGAGGTATATCGATGGTTTGCCCGATACTGTGCAGGATATTGTCACTGGTAGTAATCCTACCACTGTGCGTCAGGTAATCGAATTGGCTGCTACTCTGACCGAGTCTCAGGTCAGAAAAGGTAAACTGACCCGCAAGGGTGATAAAAAGCAGTCAGCTAATGCAGCTCAAGATAAGGGTAAAAGTAAGGGTAAGAAAGGCGAGACTTCAAGGAGGTCTAGGAAGCGCAAGGCTTCTCAATATTTTGCTGTTACCGCGCAAAATGCTCAGAACCCACCAGCACAACCTCCTGCAAAGAAACAATATGCTCGTACTGCACCTCACTGTGCTCGATGCAATGGTCATCATGCTGCCCAATAGGCTTGTAAATAGTGCACTACGTGTGGTAAACTTGGGCACCTGGCCAACATTTGTCGTTTGGGTTAAAATCGAGTTGTTCAGAATCAAGCTCTAGTTCAAGGAAATGCTGCTAGATTCCCACCTGGTTCGTGCTACAACTGCGGTGAAATGGGTCATTTCCACAACAACTGCCCGAGGTTAGTGAATGCGAATACGAATGCAAATGTGAATCCCGCTCGTGGATGAGCATACAATCTGAATGCAAACGATGCTCGAGCTGAGAATGAGGTTGTCAATGGTATGTTCCTTGTTAACCATCGACCTGCATCTGTTCTTTTCGATTCTGGTGCCGATAGAAGTTTTGTTTCGTTATTAATTGAGCCTTTACTTGAAATACCTAGAACTAAACTGAAGAAACCATTATCTATCAAAGTTGCTACTGGTAAACCTCTTGTACTCGATTCTATTATTCGCGATTGTCAGTTAAACCTCGATAACCATATTTTTGCTATTGACCTCACACCGATGCAACTTGGAAGTTTCGACATTATCGTAGGGATGGATTAGTTAACTAAGTTTCATGCTGAGGTGGTTTGTTTTGACAAGATTGTTCGTATTCCTCTTTCGTCTGGTGAAGTTCTAGAAGTTCGTGGTGAGAAACCGTCTGGTGGTCTGAAACTTATGTGGTGTACGAAAGCCCAAAGTTATTTATGAAAAGGATATATCGCCTTTATGGCACATGTACCCGAGGAGAAGGGCAAAAGTAAGTGTATTCAAGATATTCCGATTATTCGAGATTATCCAGAGGTGTTTCCTGATGAACTGTCTGGTTTGCCTCCAGTTCGTCAAGTTGAATTTCATATTGATCTTGTACCCAATGCGAACCCGATTACGAAAGAACCTTATCGTCTTGCACTGTCTGAGATGCAAGAGTTGTCGAAACAGCTTCAAGAGTTATCCAGATAAAGGATTCATCAAACCGAGTTATTAACCTTGGGGTGCTCCAGTCCTGTTTATGAAAAAGAAAGATGGGTCTTTTCGAATGTGTATCAATTATCATGAGCTTAATAAGCTTACCATCAAGAATCGATATCCCCTACCACGAATTGATGATCTCTTTGACCAGTTGTAAGGTGCTTCATATTTTTCTAAGATTGATCTGCGTTCTGGTTATCATCAACTTCGTATATTCGAAGAAGACATTCCCAAAACTGCTTTTCGCACGAGATATGGGCACTACGAGTTCACAGTCATGCCTTTTGCTTTGACGAATGCCCCAGCTATCTTCATGGACTTAATGAATAGGGTTTGTAAACCTTATTTAGACTAGTTCATCATTGTGTTTATCGATGATATTCTCATTTATTTGAAATCTCGAGCCGATCACGAACAACACCTTCGTCTGACGATGGAACTCCTGAAGAAGGAACAACTGTTTACCAAATTCTCCAAGTGTGAATTCTGGCTTAAAGAAGTTCAGTTTCTGGGTCATATTGTTAACGAGCAGGGTATTCATGTGGATCCTTCCTAAATTGCTGCAATTAAGGATTGGAGTACACCTACCACACCCACAAAAGTTCGTTCTTTTCTTGGTCTTACTGGTTATTATCGATGATTTATTTCGAACATCTCAAAGATCACGGTTCCACTCACTGCTTTGACTCAAAAGAATAAGCCTTTTGAGTAGGGACCTAAACAAGAAGAAGCGTTTCAAACGCTAAAACAAAAACTCTGTAATGCTCTTGTTTTGTCTTTGCCCGAAGGAAGTGATGATTTTGTTGCCTATTGTGATGCATCGAATCTAGGCCTTGGTTATGTCCTTATGCAACGGGGCAACGTTATAGCTTATGCGTCAAGACATCTAAAGGTTCACGAGAAGAACTACACGACTCATGATCTTGAGTTGGGAGCTGTGGTTTTTGCTCTCAAAATCTGGAGACACTATCTCTATGGAACAAAATGTGTGGTTTTCACAGACCATAAAAGTCTCCAGCACATTCTCAATCAGAAGGAGCTGAACATGACACAACGACACTGGGTTGAGCTATTGAACGATTACGATTGCGAAATTTGCTACCATCCTGGTAAGGCGAATGTTGTAGCTGGTGCGTTAAGTCGAAAGGAACGAGTCAAGCTTCATTCTGTTTGAACTCTATCCGATATCCAATCTCGTGTTCTTCAAGCATAACGATCATGTGTAACCAAAGGCTTATTGAAATATGAGCTACCACTTCAACTTAAGCTTAAACTCGAAATGAAAGACGATGGGTTACTCTATTTCAAGGATCGTTTATGGGTTCCGAAACAAGACGATCTTCGCACTTTAGTGATGGACGAATCTCACAAGTCTCGATATTCTATTCATCCTGGTGCTAACAAAATGTACAACGATCTTCGTACTCAGTACTGGTGGCCTGGTATGAAGAAGGATATTGCTTTGTATGTATCAAAATGCCTAACTTGTCTCCAAGTTAAGGCTGAACATCAACGACCGTCTGGTTTGCTTGTACAACCAGAGATACCGTTTGGAAGTGGGAGAACATTGCTATGGATCTCATCACTAAGTTACTGCGTACATCTAGAGGTCATGATGCTATTTGGGTTATTATCGATCAATTAACAAAGTCAGCTCACTTTATACCGATTCGCGAGGATCTATCTGCTGATAAACTGCAAGGATTTATGTTGATGAGATTGTATCTCGACATGGTGTTCCTTTGGATATCATATCCGATCGTGATGCTCGATTTTCATCTCATTTTTGGAAGACCATGCAATCTGCTTTGGGAACCCAACTAAATCTAAGCACTGCTTATCATCCCCAAATAGATGGACAATCCGAGAGAACGATACAAACATTGGAGGATATGCTTGAGCATGCGTGATAGACTTTGGTGGTAATTGGGATTCTCATCTGCCATTGATCGAATTTTCTTACAATAATAGTTATCATGCTATTATCAATATGGCACTGTTCGAAGCTTTATACGGTTGAAAATGTCGTTCACCTGTCTTTTGGAATGAGATCGGTGAAGCTTGACGTGATGTCGCGGTCACAATCAAATTTAATCCCAATACAACTAAATAGATAGCTGTAAGTGGGTATCGAACACAGGGAGTTTGTGGAAAATGTGTTATTTGAGAATTTATATAGATTAACTAAATTAGACTAATTGCAAGAAAAGTAAATTTCAAGAGTTGGTTGAATTGGATTGGTTTTAAAAACTAAAAATACTAATTAATTTGCAAGATGAGAGTTGAGATTGTAAACAATTTGGAGACGAATGACCATCCTAAGTTTCCGGTTTGTTTCAACAATTGTGTTATCATCCACTAGAAAGAACTACATAGACATAGTTCATGTGTAATTACTTATTGTGATAAAAGGGAACGAAGTACTCAGATTCCGAGAACGTGAGGTTGTTACCCGATGACCAATCAACCCTTACCCAATCCTAATTTTACCCATGATATCTCGATTGCCAACGGCACCAAGAACGTATGGTTTCAAACTAGAAAAAATCATAAGAATTAACAATTTACAGCTAAGCAATCACACACCATGATAAACAAAACATAGATAAAGTTTATCATTCTAGAAATATGGAATCAAAACACAACCGTCTCAAACAAACCTTCAACCTAGGATGATCATAGAGTGTTTAGTCACGCATAGCTTCAAACAACATCTTAACAAAAGTTTCAATGTTCATCAAGATCAAAAACAATAAACCTAATGATTCCCAAGTGTTGTTGTTGCCAAAAAGTCTCCAAGATAGCTCACAAATTCGTCCACAATGATTGATAACCAAAAACAAGTGAAAAGCCACCATAAAATCACTTGAAAATGGTATTTAATGAGGAGTTACATGTTTTAGCTCAGTCGGAGCCGTAACCTACGGCTGAGGGCCGTAGGTTACGGTGGTCAACAGGTCTGAAGTCAACATAAGAGCCGTAACCTACGGCTGAGGGCCGTAGGTTACAGCGATCAGTCTTCCTTTACGGCTGGTCTCCCCTGTTTTACGGCATGCATTCAACAAAAACATAGGAGCCGTAACCTACGGCTGAGAGCCGTAGGTTACGGCGGTCAGTGACATTTTCTTCCTTTGTTTCTTCATGCATAGCAAATTCCTTCATTTTAAGTTTCCATCAAGTCCCAACATTCATCCTTCATTTTAAGTTTCCATCAACATGCATACCAAGCTAAAATGTACCATCCTTTTACAAACCTTTTATCAAACCACAAGACACACCCCTCACAACAACTCTCGGTGACAAGTAATATTAGCAACATTATGCTAACACGCTCAATGCAAGTGTGTGATTGTGCGACAATAAGCTTGTATACAAATCAAGTTTCCTCCTATCAAATACCTAGCATGCTTATGAATCAAAAGGACATTCGGGTTGTAACGGGCTATGTGTAAAGGTAGGAACATGGTGGAATATATATGCAAATAGCTAATTGATTTGACCCGGTTTTTATTTCTACTACTAAACAAAGCAAACATCAACTATATACACAACTTCTTCAACATTCTCAACTACTATTGCAACTAAATACTTTTTTTTCATATTTTTCTCTTTCTCTTTTTTTTTCATCATTTTTTTTCATTTTTTTTTTCATAACACATCAAACTCAACAATATATACAAGAACATCAATATTACACACTAAATCTCCTAAACCGGGTCCTCTCAATAGGTAAAATTTTGTAGGAAGTAGGTTTGGGTCACAACCGAATGGTATAAGGCTCAAACATGGCTTTCTAAAGACCAAACCCCCACCCCTCACAATACCAAGCTCATATATGTAACGTATGAGGTCCAACCCCTAATTCCCACACTCTCACACATCTAGACGAGGCTACCTAAAAATCCCCTATCATTTTCAAAAGCATGCTAACTCTAGGATTTAACAAGAATTCATACACAAGTTCTATTAACATAATACACACACCGCCACTCAAAACAAAGAAATATCTATAATAATCATATGTGGCTCAAACTCTCACCAATAAAGGACTAGAAATGGGTGTCGGTGTGTCAAGTGGAACAATATCAAGTTTTCAAATTTTGACAATTTTCGCTTGGCTTCACAAAAATTTTTAAAATTCTCAAAAAAATTCCACTCATCCCCACACTTGGGATACATTGTCCCAATGTATGGTTTTGAGGGAAAGATCGCTTCTAACCAAAAACATTAGCTTTCGCTAATACTCTCAAATCCCAATTTTTTTTTATTTTTTATTTTTTTATTATTATTTTTTTAACAACTAATACCAATATTTTAATACTAAAGAACATAACAAGACTAAGGAAAGAGTACATTGACCTGGTGAAGTTTGACACAACAGATGTTGTAAATAATCCGACTTCCTATCATCACCTTCACGCAACTCTCCGCACATCTTCCCCACACTTATCTAAAAACACCTTGGGTTGCCTCCCAAGCAGCGCTAAAGTTTAGGTCTTCAGCCCGACCGTACCTGATATGTCTCAAGGTGGTCTCAATGCACATTTACCTTTTTCGTTGCTAATGTAAGCACGGTGTTTGATTCTTCTATTGTGTGTATGCTTTGTCACGTCCCATCTTTCTTTGCAAAATTCTTTAAATCCACATTTTCCTACCGAATTTCCAACAAATGCTCGGTAGTTTACTCTCCACTTCACTACTTCGTTTTCTGTGCCCAACAAATCCAAACTCTCCCATAAACATAACTTATGAATGAAATCTCCCACATCATGAAGTGCCACCTTCCTAGTTTCTAAACATGCATCCTTAACACTCTTGGTTTCCATAACCACCACAGCCGGAGAGTTGTAATCAACTTTGATTGGTTCATCAAGTAAAAGGCCCTCAACTTTGCTCTCCATAGGTGGTTCCTCCACAATAATTTCAATTGTATATTCCTCATTTGGCCCTAATAATTCAGTTTCAAGTTCGGGAGGACTCGCAACCTTTTCTTCTACATCACCCATAGGTGTCATTTGTTCAATCTGCACATATATCCAGTGTTGTTTTGCTTGACGTTTTTCCAATATCGACGTCCCTGGCCTCATCTCTTTCACCACTTTTGGTAACAAATCATATTTCCATTCCAAAAGTTCTACTCGTTCTTCCATTGACAAATGAGGTTTTGTTAATTCTTTTTCAACATGAACCATGTGTCTCTTTCTCATCATCTCGTCAAGACTTTCAGATTTATGTGACTGATAGTGCAAAGTAGGTTGTTGAGTTACACATTCATAACCATACTGATCAAATGTATACTGAGCATGATAATAATCTTGATCGTACATCTGAGGGCCTTCATATGAAAGTTGGGAATATTCATCATAATAATCACCGTAATCGTACTCCTCTTGGTAACTAATTTCCGGATCAAATGCCAAAGGTGATAGCTTGTGAGAGCTCCTAGTATGCATGCACCTGTCAATACCTGCACACTAACACACCCAGCGTAAACCAGAAAAATAACAAACTTAAAAAAAAGAAATAAAATAACACACGTTGCGCACTACTCCCCGGCAACGGCGCTAAAATTTAACGTGATGTCGCGGTCACAATCAAATTTAATCCCAATACAACTAAATAGATAGCGGTAAGTGGGTATCGAACACAGGGAGTTTGTGGAAAATGTGTTATTTGAGAATTTATCTAGATTAACTAAATTAGACTAATTGCAAGAAAAGTAAATTTCAAGAGTTGGTTGAATTGGATTGGTTTTAAAAACTAAAAATACTAATTAATTTGCAAGATGAGAGTTGAGATTGTAAACAATTTGGAGACGAATGACCATCCTAAGTTTCCGGTTTGTTTCAACAATTGTGTTATCATCCACTAGAAAGAACTACATAGACATAGTTCATGTGTAATTACTTATTGTGATAAAAGGGAACGAAGTACTCAGATTCCGAGAACGTGAGGTTGTTACCCGATGACCAATCAACCCTTACCCAATCCTAATTTTACCCATGATATCTCGATTGCCAACGGCACCAAGAACGTATGGTTTCAAACTAGAAAAAATCATAAGAATTAACAATTTACAGCTAAGCAATCACACACCATGATAAACAAAACATAGATAAAGTTTATCATTCTAGAAATATGGAATCAAAACACAACCGTCTCAAACAAACCTTCAACCTAGGATGATCATAGAGTGTTTAGCCACGCATAGCTTCAAACAACATCTTAACAAAAGTTTCAATGTTCATCAAGATCAAAAACAATAAACCTAATGATTCCCAAGTGTTGTTGTTGCCAAAAAGTCTCCAAGATAGCTCACAAATTCGTCCACAATGATTGATAACCGAAAACAAGTGAAAAGCCACCATAAAATCACTTGAAAATGGTATTTAATGAGGAGTTACATGTTTTAGCTCAGTCGGAGCCGTAACCTACGGCTGAGGGCCGTAGGTTACGGTGGTCAACAGGTCTGAAGTCAACATAAGAGCCGTAACCTACGGCTGAGGGCCGTAGGTTACGGCGATCAGTCTTCCTTTACGGCTGGTCTCCCCTATTTTACGGCATGCATTCAACAAAAACATAGGAGCCGAGAGCCGTAGGTTACGGCGGTCAGTGACATTTTCTTCCTTTGTTTCTTCATGCATAGCCAATTCCTTCATTTTAAGTTTCCATCAAGTCCCAACATTCATCCAACCTTCTAAAACATGTATCTTGAGCATTATAACATCTGCACATCACATCATCTAGTGATTATCATGTTCAAACAACTAACCGAATAAAGCATGGGATTTTAATCTTTTTAAGGCACTTAAGGGTTGTCCTACGGACCACCCGTCAAAGCTCAGCTTACTGGACCTAAGCTCATTCTGGAAATGACAGATAAAATCAAGAAAATTCGCGATAATCTTTTGACAGCTAGAAGCCGTCAAAAGAGTTATGCAGATATGCGATTCAAGCCCTTGGAATTTCAAGTCGGATACCGTGTCCTACTCAAGGTATCTCCTTGGAAGGGGGTGGTGAGATTTGGACAGAAAGGTAAACTTGCACCACGATATGTTGGACCATTTAAGATTGTTGAAAGAATTGGAAAGGTTGCCTATCGACTAGAGCTACCTCCAAAACTTGGGAATATTCACCCAACATTCCACGTGTCCAATTTTTGAAAATCTTTTGCCGATACTGATCTTTATATTCCACTCGACGAGATTCAAGTTGATGAAACGACACACTTTTTCGACAAACATGTGGAGATAATGGATCGTGCTGTCAAACAGTTGAAGAACAAGCGAATTTGATTGGTCAAGGTTCGTCGGGAGTCCAAACGTGGCACAGAGTTTACTTGGGAATGTGAGGACGAAATGAAAGAGAAATATCCGCATTTGTTTTCACAAGTTTCCTCTAGTTAAAATTTCGGGACGAAATTTCCTAAAGTAGGGGAGACCGTGACAAATGTGCTCTATAAACGATGTACAATGTAAAACAATATAAATTATCAATAAAACGGTGAGTTTTGGTGTTAATATATGTGTTTTTGTGTTTGATGATTTTTCGATTTGATTCGAGTTCGATTTCAAGCTTTAAATCGCTTTCTGGAAAGTTATACGCAAACTGATGGGTAAACATAGTCCGTTTAACACGAAAAATACTCCGGAATAGTGAAATAGGCTTAATATACCTAAAATAACCTTTACATAACTTAGAAATAAGTTTTGGATGGTTTGGTGTGTCGAAAACAAGTCTATTCGACCGCAGGGACTATTTGTGTCAAACTTCAAAACTATGCCGATTTGTATAGTAACAAACATTCCAGAACTTGATCTTTAGTTAAACATACTCTAAATATCCTTTACATAGCTTAGAAATAGGCTTTGTGGGGTTCGGTATGCGAAAATAAACATTTTTATCAAACAGGGACTAAAAGCGTTAAAAAATGCATAAGTTTACATTTTCGCACATATCTTACGTTCTGAATATATCCGGACATCCTAAAATTTTTGTAATCATTAAAATATTTTATTTTAGTGATTAGAATACAAAAATACCATTCGTCGTGTAATTTGGATCGTTTTTGCGTCCGTTCGAGTTTTCGTCGTAATTAACCAAACAACGCAACCGTACGACCAAACGAACCGACATCCGAGATGTTTTCAAGCATATTTTAGGTTCCCTATACTTTAAATTCATTATATAGCCTTGAAATGGGGTTAACGGGGCTTAAGCATGCCAAAAATTCATCAATAACTAAGTTTTGGGCTTGCAGGGACTAAAACTGACAATCTGCCAAAGTAAGCTAGGAGGGGCGCGTAAGAATGTGTATATGTCTACGCAGCCCGCGACAACCTGTCAGACAGAAACATTGAATTTGGTCATTTGAGATGAATTTGATGGTTTTGATCCTTGTTTTGCAATACCATTTGATGGTTTTTGATGTCCCATTGTTTTGTAAACTATGGGTAACACATGGAGGGCTAGGATTCAAGCACGAATTATGAGAAACGATCCTAACCGTTCTTGGAATTCTATAAATACCCACCATGTTCTCATTCATTCCTCACACCATTTGATTTGAATTTGCTCCAAGTTGAAGTTAACACTTCATACCTGAGTGCTTTAGATCAAATCCTTCCTTGCTCGGACCTTTTGTAAGTTTCTTTCATGCTTTTTATTACTTTTCAAGCATGAAAGTCAAGCAGTTTTTGACTTTCTGCTTTGACCACGAATTGGTCAACACAAAGTTCGTTCGAACTTAGCAACGTGAGCGTAATCACGATGGTTATAGTCCCTTGTGACTATACCTACTGATTACCACGTTGATTAGGCGTAGTGGCGAGTTATAGTTTCGGTCAAAATGCTTATTTATGCGTATTTTGCAACCAAACTATTCTTGGGTATCCAAACTCTTTGTTTTGATATCAAAACCTGTTTTCTAACTTAGTTAAACATGTTTTAACATGTTTAACTCGTCACTTTTAGTCTAGTGCTTGTATAGGGTCGTAAGATAAGCGGTCTTAACAACCGCTTAGACTTTCGAACCCGACCCGTTTGGTCGATCATTAGGATCCGACCAAGCATATTTGTGACCATAGTTTTATAGGGAATAACCTTCCGAGATTATACCTTATGGTCACTTAGTTTAATTAGTTGTATGATAGGTAGTTTATATGTGACAACTGGCACCAAACCGGTAATTTCCGTACAATTTAATTAATATTTAATATCTGTAATTATGTGGTTAAATGTCAACATTGTCTGATTTAAGGCTATACATGTGAATTCATGCACGTTTTATACTTCAAATATGGCTTTATGCATTAATGTTAGCGTTGCGTCAAAAAGACTAGTAAACTCCCCGGTAAGACATACTGTGTCAGCAACTCTGCAGAAAGCAGACAGATAATTGAATTAGGGCCTAGGAGTAGGTCCAACGTCTAAAATACATTGAAACCCAAGAATGTATACAAGGGTTAACATATAGACTTTGCGGAAGCTAAAATACGCACTGAAACGCACCCGAAACACGCTTTAAATGCTGAATTTCATATATTTTAGCAAAATTCAGCATTGTAACAAGTTAGTAACATGTAAAAATATGACTAATTAGTCCTGAATGCTTTCCTAAGTTTCGGTAATTGAAAGTGTCACAAAAGGGTACATAAAGGACACTAAACGGTGCAATTTAGCACTTTAACGAACCGGTATCTAACCGAACAACCGGACACTACCCGAAACACCAAAATTTTACTAGAAGCATTGTTTTAATGTTTCTGAGCTAGTTATGATCACCGAACACCCTAACACACTATATAACACATCATGCACATAAACACTAACTAAATCTGTTGAAATCTAATTAGATTACTTAACTAACCATCAAACTTACACTTTACCCCCCCCCCCCTTTTAAAGTGGACGGTCATGGGGTGGCCCCACCTTGATCTTGTGTAATCTTCTCTTGATCTCCTTGATCTTCCTTGGATTGCCTAAATATTATACCATGTACTATTGAAACACAAGAACCCTTGCATAAAAGCTCAAAATGGTTATAAGTTGGATTATGATCTCTCATATCTCACACACTTCACACACTACTTCACCTCCTCCCTTGCCCCTCCATTCTCGGTCGAACTCCAAGCACCACACCACCACCATTTTCATCCAACTTCAATCCATTCCAAGTTAATCACAAGGTGCAAGAAGGTGTTTAAGGTAGTGTGGAGCTTGTGGATCTTGAAGGACCTCTCCCGATTGCTTTTATCCAACACTTTTGTCATCTACAACTTCTAGTGTTCTTCCCTAGCCTTGTGCTGGTGGTGAGGCCCTCATGATCTCTTATTACTTCCTATTTTGATGGTTAAAAGATGTTGTACATTGTTAAACATGATGAACACTAAGGAACATAAACATAAATCTCTAACATAAGCTTACAAACGTATGAATACAAGTTGATTATGTTGATTTGCTTCTTGATGATTGATGGTTTGTGTTAGTGATGTTAGACATCATAAGAAACCTACTAGATTTTGATTAAACATATGATCTAGTAAGTTAAGGTGGTGATCTTGTGAAAGACCAAGATCATCATGCTTTATGTCTTCATGAACTTGAATGATGAAATTGGTTTCCATATGTAAAGATGATTTAAACAAAATACAAACCTTGTAAATAAATGATTACAAAAATGATTTTCTCAAGAAACCAAGTTTATTTATAAGATTTACAAAGTCATGATTTCTAAGTAAACTAATCACATTTTTAGTGTTAAATCAAGACTTGGAGAATGATTGTAACAAGAAAAATACAAAAGAAATGATTTTAGAAAAATCATCTTACAAGTTGTAAATGACCAAATCTTTTAATAATGTGATTTACAAACAAATAAATATGTTTTAAAGGGTAACTAAACCTACTAAATAACATGGTAAGTTACTACAAGTTTTTACAAAAACTTCAAGTTCATTGTGTAGTGTAATTTACATGATCTTGGCTTATGGTAAGTCTTGATTGTGTTATTGATGCTTGATGATGATTTTAAAAGAAAATAAACATATGTTTCGAAAACATGGGAAACCTCCATTTTTAGGGGAAACCATGTAAAAAATTTTATAAAATTTTGACACTTAGAGAAATATAAGTTTCGGTGGAACTTATTCCCTAAAAATGTACCTAAAATTATTTACCAAGGTTTCCCTAACTTTTGTGTAAATTTCAAGACTAAGATATGATGATTTCTTCAAGATAAAAAGTGATATTAAGTTTGTATATTTTTGAGAAAAATATATATTTATTGGTCACCAAATTTTGTGCTAAGTGTATGTAATATGTATTGTATGTAATAGTGTATTAGGACTTGAAAATACACTAAATACTCCTAAGGAGTGAAAATACAAAAATACACATACAACATGCTTAGACAAATACAAGAACATATATTTATGAAAATATATTTCTTAAAAGATTATGTAACTTGGACAAGTTACGAACTAAAACGTCTTTTGGATAAAATATATAACTCGGGTGAAAAATACTAGATACTTATATTATTTTAGAGAAAATAATATAAGTAAGATACATAGTTAAAAATATAAGTTATTTTTAACAACAAAGAACATATACATAAAAGATGGTGACTTGTACTTGTGCGATACAAGTCTAGTGACTAATGTTAATAAAACACGTATAGGTCACGACGCTATATAAGCAAACCTGGTAAAGTTTACGGCTCAAGAAACGCAAAGTTGTGAGTTCATGTCCCCACTTTTAACCTTTTACATGCTTTTTAAACTTGGGGAGAATACATGTGTTATGGTATGTTGGATACAAAAACTAAGGAAAAATACTTTAGATCATCTCACGAATAGGGTGTCATAAGCACCATTAATCGTTTACATACTAAGACCGTGGAACAAAAGGTTAGATCTAATGGGTTTCAGGCAGCCACACTTGTCACACCCCGACCACGTAAAACAACAAACCGTGGTGGAAACATCGGAGAGTGTTGTAACTGAATCATCGTTTCAATACCCATGGTAATTAAAAGCTTCGTTTTATTGATTTATTAAGTAATGTACAATGTCTTTAAACCAAAACATACAAACTACACATTGTTTATAACTGTTTTTAAGTCACTAAAGCCTCGTCCAGGTCCTATGTGACACAAGCTTCTTAGCAAGCAACATCAAGCAATACCACCTGAAACATATGTATAAATAAAGTCAGCAAAGAAATGCTGGCGAGCACATAGGTTTTATAAAAGTATCGGAATCATGGCTCGTTTATATATATTGCAATACCTCGAAAACCTTGTTTTGAAAAGTATATAATATTGCAACATGATTAACCAACTCAAATCAAGATGGCTCTAATTTATAAAATCTCGTAGCCATGATTCTTAACTCAAAGACTTTTGTTTTAGTAAACCAATTCGTAAAACATCTCGTTAAAACTCGTTAATAAAACTCGTATGGTTTATATCATTTCGAAAACCTTGTTGTGTGACATCGTTCAAAACGTTTCCCAAGTTAACTAAATAATGACATGAAATGTAATATGATAAAAACACTTATATATAAGATGTACCAGCGACATATCTACCATGCTTCTATCATGTTACACCCATCCCATTACTTAATCACAACCCAAACCAATCGTTCATTCAAATCGTTTTATCTCGTTTAAGTCATTCCAAATCGTTTTAACTCGTCCCAAAATCGTATTCGTTTTAATTGTAAAATTACTTATGGTCATCTCGCTAATAACATTCAAACCTTTGTGACTCGACTACCTCATCTATTGTATTAACAAACCACCAAAGGGTAAGTTAACAATCATCAGATTCGGTCGTTACCTACATAACCCCCACACATAACCATGGGTGTAGTCTGATAACGGGATTTTTCAGATCCTATGGTACCATAACCTAATACTGGTCGGCTTGATCAATGCTAATGAATGTTATTTGTTATTTAACTACAACCAACAAGTTCGTTCACATTATCGAAATCATTATTAGTTTAATATAAATCATCTTTATCGTTTTTGAAACCATCGTTAAATTATCAAAAAAAAATAGTTTTGATACATATGAATCACCCCAAAACAATTGAATGCAGTAAAATAGGGGAACTATGTACTCACATTGAATGAAAGGGTATCTTTGATCTAAAGAACTTAGCGGAGCTCAGACAAACCAAGTAAATTCAAGTCGTATCTAGTAATCGGATCACTAGTAAATAAACTGACACCTAAATCGGAAGATCGGATAGAATGAGGTCTTGTAAACCAAATGTGTGTTGGAACTCATGTGATATGGTTTAACAAATCCTACATCCTAACTCGGAACTTAGCCTAAGTGCTTTCGACCCGTTACGATCTATTAAGGTAGCTTATGCTACTTTAACGCGTCGTTCGCGTGAAACTATGTTCGGATGGTTAACTATGTGCTATGTCAAGTCTTACATGCCCAATAATACTTAAACATGTTACTAAATCAGATTATATGTCAAAAACATGTTCACATATGAAAAATACGGGTTTATGCTTCAAAAAGGCATTTTGGTCATTTCTTATGGGCATATAAGCTACTTAAGAAATAACTAACCAATCCTATGTGCTAATAAGGTATAACCTCAGTGGTTATTCCCTATGCAACTATGATCACTAATCAAGCTTGATCGGATCCTAATGATCGACCAAACGGGTCAGGTTCAAAAGTCTAAGCGGTTGTTTAGACCGCTTAACTTACGACCCTAAACAAGCACTAACTAATAGTGACGAGTTAAACATGTTAAAACATGTTTAACTAACTTATAAGACTAATTTGGTATCAAAACAATGGGTTTTGATACCCGAAAATAGTTCCGTTGCAAAATGCGTGCTAAAACGCATCTTGACCGAAACTTTGACTCGTCACTATACCTAGTTAACGTGGAAATCAGTATGTATAATCGCTAAGGATTATTCACGTTGCAAAGTTCAATTGAACTTTAACTTGACCAATGACTCGTCAAACTTAAATTCAAACACTGTTTGACTTAGGAAAGCAATAAAAGAATAAAGGAAGCTTACATAGGGTCCTAGCTATCTTTTCTACCAAGAATAAGTTTCCAATCAGATTAGAAAGCTCCAATTCAGATTGTAGATAAGAAAAGAGAGGAATGAGCAATAGATGAGGAGGTTGGCCATGCTATTTATAGTTGTAGCAAATTCACAAGATTAAGACACTTGTTTGTGTGGCCAACAAGCATGAAATCTCATCCATACATGTGTTGTGAGCAGCTTAGAAGCCTTGGAGAAGAGATAACTTGCACCCCAAAACATGGAAATTGAAAACAAGGGCCAGATCTTGCAAACAGCAGCTGAAATCAAGTTTCAAGTCGCTAGGCATGCTTTACGGTCCGCAAGGGGACCCTTACGGTCCGTAAGGACCTTGCTGCAGACCAGCAAGTTTCATAAAATGATAGTTTTGGCCCCTGAGTTTGTTTCGTCGTGTTTTGGCACCTCTAACACCCGTCAAACTCATTTTTAAGCTCCATAATGAAGTTAAAGTATGTTTAACTTGAATTTTGATCAAAACTGTTACGGATGTCGGTTCGTTTGGCTGTATGGTTACGTTGTTCGGTTAATTACGACGAAAATCGTAACGGACGTGAAAACGATCCAAATTGTGAAACGAATGAAGTTTTTGCATGCCGATCACTAAAATAAAAATATTTTAGTGTATAAAAAAATTTTGGATGTCCAGATGTGGTCAGAACGTAAGATATGTGCGAAAATGCAAACTTGTGCACTTTTTGACGCTTTTGGTCCCTGTAAGATCAAATAAGCATGTTTTCGCATACCGAACCCCTCAAAGCTTATTTATAAGCTATGTTTAGGTTATTTATGGTATGTTTAGCTTATGATCAAGTTCCGGACTCTTCGATACCATATGAATCGGTATAGTTTTGGAGTTTGACACAAATAGTACCTGCGATCGAATAGACTTGTTTTCAACACACCAAACCATCCAGAACTTATTTCTAAGTTATGTAAAGGTTACTATAAGTATGTTAAGCCTAAGTCACTATTTTGGAGTGTTTGTTGCGTTAAACTGGCTGCGTTTACACACCAGTTTACGTATAACTTTCCAGAAAGCGATTTAAAGCTTGAAATCGGAATTGAATCAAATCATAAAATCATCAAACACAAATACATATAGTAACACCAAAACACATTGTTTTATTGATAATTAACATTGTTTCACATGTACATTAATTACAAAGCACAGTTGTCATAGTCTCCCCTACTTTAGGAAAGTTCGTCCCGAAATTTTTAACTAGAGAAAACTTGTGAGAACAATTGCGGATATTTCGCCTTCATTTGGTCCTCACGTTCCCAAGTAAACTCTGGCCCATGTTTAGATTCCCAATGAATCTTGACCAAATGAATTCTTTTGTTCTTCAACTGTTTATATGTACGGTCCACTATCTCCACCGGTTTCTCGACAAAATGCATCGTTTCATCGATTTGGATCTCGTCGAGAGGAATGTGAAGATCAGCGTCAGCTAAACACTTTTGCAGATTGGACATGTGAAAAGTCAGATGAATATTTCCAAGCTCTAGAGGTAGTTCTAGTCGATAGGCAACCTTTCCAACCCTTTCAACAATCCTAAATGGTCCAACATATCGTGGTGCAAGTTTTCCTTTCTTTCCAAATCTCACCACTCCCTTCCAAGGTGACACCTTGAGTAGGACATGGTCTCCGACTTGAAATTCTAAGGGCTTGCGTCGCATATCTGCATAACTCTTTTGACGGCATCTAGCTGTCACAAGATTATCGCGGATTTTCTTGATTTTGTCTGTAGTTTCCAGAACAAGCTCAGGTCCAGTAAGCTGAGCTTCACCGATCTCATTCCAACAAACAGGTGAACGAAATTTTCGACCGTAGAGAGATTCGAATGGTGCCATATTAATGCTAGCATGATAACTATTGTTGTAAGAGAACTCGATCAATGGACGATGAGAATCCCAATTACCACCAAAGTCTATCACGCATGCTCTAAGCATATCCTCCAAAGTTTGGATCGTTCTCTCAGATTGTCCATCTGTTTGGGGATGATAAGCAGTGCTTAGATTTAGTTTGGTTCCCATGGCAGATTGCATGGCCTTCCAAAAATGAGATGAAAATCGAGCATCACGATCAGATATGATGTCCAAAGGAACACCATGTCGAGATACAATCTCATCAACATAAATCTTTGCAAGTTTATCTGCAGATAGATCCTCGCGAATCGGAATAAAATGAGCTGAATTTGTTAATCGATCGATAACAACCCAAATAGCATCATGACCCTTAGATGTACGCGGTAATTTAGTGATGAGATCCATCGCAATGTTCTGCCACTTCCAAACCGGTATCTCTGGTTGTATGAGTAAACCAGATGGTCGTTGATGTTCAGCCTTGACTTTGAGACAAGTTAGGCATTTCAATACATACAAGGCAACATCCTTCTTCATACCAGGCCACCAATACTGAGTACGAAGATCCTTGTACATTTTATCAGTACCGAGATGGATAGAATATCGAGACATGTGAGATTCGTCCATCACTAAAGTGCGAAGATCGTCTTGTTTTGGAATCCACAAACGATCCTTGAAATAGAGTAAACCATCGTCCTTCGCTTCGAGCTTAAGCTCAAGTTGACGTGGTAATTCCTTACCCATCAAATTTTGTGAAATACAAAATTGTTGAGCTTGAAGAACACGAGTTTGAATATCAGATAGAGTTCGAACAGAATGAAGCTTGACTCACTCCTTTCGACTAAGCGCATCTGCTATGACATTCGCCTTACCAGGATGGTAGCGAATCTCGCAATCGTAGTCATTCAAGAGTTCAACCCAACGTCGTTGCCTCATGTTCAGCTCCTTCTGATTAAGAATATGCTGGAGACTTTTGTGGTCTATGAAAACCACACACTTCGTGCCATAAAGATAGTATCTCCAGATTTTGTGAGCGAAAACCACAGCTCCCAACTCAAGATCGTGAGTCGTATAGTTCTTCTCGTGAACTTTCAATTGTCTAGACGCATATGCTATAACTTTGCCTCGTTGCATAAGAACACAACCAAGGCCTAAGTTGGACGCATCGCAGTAGACAACGAAATCATCGTTTCCCTCGGGCAAAGTTAAAATAGGAGCATCACATAGCTTCTGTTTCAGCGTTAGGAACGCTTCTTCTTGTTTGGGTCCCCACTCAAAAGGCTTATTCTTTTGAGTCAAAGCAGTGAGTGGAACCGCAATCTTCGAGAAGTTTGAAATAAATATCGATAATATCCAGCGAGACCAAGGAAAGAACAAATTTCTGTAGGTGTCGTTTGTGTATTCCAATCCTTGATTGCAACAATCTTGGATGGATCCACATGAATACTTTGCTCGTTGACAATATGTCCCAAAAACTGAACTTCTTTAAGCCAAAATCACACTTGGAGAATTTAGCAAAAAGTTGTTCCTTCTTCAGGAGTTCCAAAGTCAAACGAAGATGTTGCTCGTGCTCGGGTCGAGACTTCGAATAAATGAGAATACCATCGATGAACACAATGATGAACATGTCTAAATAAGGTTTACAGACCCTATTCATTAAGTCCATAAAGATAGCTGGGGCATTCGTCAAACCAAAAGGCATGACAGTGAACTCGTAATGCCCATATCTCATCCGGAATGCAGTTTTGGGAATATCTTCTTTGAATCCACGAAGCTGATGATACCCAGAACACAAATCGATCTTGGAGAAACATGTAGCACCTTGCAGCTGATCAAAGAGGTCATCAATTCGGGGTAGGGGATATCGATTCTTGATGGTAAGCTTGTTAAGCTGACGATAATCGATACACATTCGAAAAGATCCATCTTTCTTTTTCACAAAGAGAACATGAGCGCCCCAAGGTGAATAACTTGGTCGGATGAATCCTTTATCAGATAACTCTTTAAGCTGCTTCAATAACTCTTGCATCTCAGACGGTGCAAGACGATAAGGTGCTTTGGCAATCGGGTTGGCATTGGGTACAAGGTCAATATGAAACTTGACTTGACGAACTGGAGGCAAACCAGGCAGTTCATCAAGAAACACCTCTGGATAATCCCGAACAATCGAAATATCCTGAATACTCTTGTTCTTGCCTTTCTCCTCGGTGACATGTGCCAGAAAAGCAACATATCCCTTTCGTAAATAACTCTGTGCCTTCGTGCACGACATGAGTTTCAATCCACCAGATGGTTTCTCTCCACGAACCTCTAGGACATCACCAGACGAAAGAGGGATACGAATGATCTTATCAAAACAAACCACCTCAGCATGATGTTTGGTTAACCAATCCATCCCCACGATAATGTCGAAACTCCCAAGTTGCATCAGCGTGAGGTCGATAGGAAAAAGATGGTTATCGAGGTTCAATTGACAACCATGAAGAACAGAATCGAGTACAAGGGGTTTACCAGTAGCAATTTCAACAGATAAGGGTTTCCTAAGTTTAGTTCTAGGTATCGCAAGTAAAGGCTCAAAGGATAACGAAACAAAACTCATATCGGCACCAGAATCGAAAAGAACAGATGCAAGTTGATTGTTAACAAGGAACGTAACGTTAACAACCTCGCTGTCTGCCCTCGACTCATTTGCGTTCAGATTGAATGCTCGTCCACGAGCGGGATTTACATTCGCGTTTGCGTTGACATTCAGATTCACATTCGCATTTGCATTTTCCAACTTCGGGCAGTTGTTGCGGAAATGACCTATTTCTCCGAAATTGAAACACGAACCAGGTGGGAATCTCACAGCATTCCCCTGAACTTGTGCTGGAACCTGAGCATCCTAATTCTGGCCCAAACGACAAATGTTGGCTAGATGCCCAAGTCTACCACACGTAGTACACTGTTTACAGGCCTGCTGGGCAACATGGTGACCGCTGCATCGGGCACAGTGAAGTGCGTTACCAGCATATGCTTTCTTTGCAGGAGGTTGAGTCGGTGGGTTCTGAGGGTTCTGCGCAAAGACTGCAAAGTTCTGGGAAGCCTTGCGCTTCCTTAACTTTTTAGAAGACTCACCCTGCTTCTTACCCTTACCCTTACCCTTGTTAGAATCGGTCGACTTCTTTTTATCACCCTTGTGGGTGAGTTTAGCCTTCCTGACTTGGGACTCAGTCAGGGTAGCCGACAACTCGATCGCGTGACGAACGGTAGTGGGATTAACACCGGTCATAATATCCTGAATGGAATCGGGTAAACCATCGATATACCTCTCAATTGCTTTCTCCAGTGGGGTAACCATAGTGGGGCACAACAAACTAAGCTCCTCGAATCGATCCGTATAGGCACGGTGTTCTCCACCATCTTGCTTTAAATCATCAAACTCTCGTTCCAAAGCTCGAATCTCGTGATGAGGACATAACTCTCTCATCATGAGAGCTCGTAGCTCTTCCCAAGTTTGTGCTAATGCCACATCGGCACCCCTATCACGCATCACTCCGTTCCACCATGTAAGAGCTCGCTTCTCAAACACGCTTGAAGCAAATTCAACTTTACGCGCATTTGGACATTGCACATGTCTGAATGTGCTCTCGATACTCTCGAACCACTGCAGGAGTGTAGTTGCTCCTTGTGACCCAGAAAACTTATGTGGCTTCGCAGAATTGAAATTCTTGAAATTACACTGAGCATTATTGTTGTTGTATAACTCATGGATTTGGGTCACAATGCCTGGAAGTACAGCAGCCATTTGCTGGGAGACAAGAGCTACGACTTCCTTAGCAATAAAAGTTCGAGCTTCGCATCGAGGAGGCATTGTCTAACAAGGAAACATGAGAAACGAGTGAGATTGACAATTAGAAAAACAAAAAAGGTATTGAAAATATCGACAAAACACAAGGAAGGCGATCATTCATTTGTTACCTCGAACAAACAAACGACACGCAGTGACAAATCAAAGTAAATGGGTCAATATAATGTATCACTGAAGACATGCTCGCCTATAAGTGAACACTCAGCCCAAGAGTTCCCAGGTAAGAGTGACTGGTCGGATACTGCGGATTTGTACGAACACTCTAGCCTTAGACAGAAAACTCAGGGTACAGGCATTCACTCTTCCAGTTTGCACGTGTTCACATTATTTAGACCCAAACTTTGACGACATTTTGAAAATTTAGAGGGCATAAAGCCGAAAATGAATCAAACTGGAAGGGTTCAAAACCTTACAATCAATCATCCAAGGATAGATGATTAATTTTTGAAGAGGATTTGTTATTGTGTTCTCGTTGTGGTTCTCACCTAAGGATAGGTGACGGTATTGTTTTAAAATCTAAATGAAAGATAACTCATGTTAGCGTCCTAGAAAGTTATAGTCTAGGACAAAGCATTACTAATAACCTAATTCCCTATAACCATTGGCTCTGATACCAACTCTTATGTCACACCCCGACCACGTAAAACAACAAACCGTGGCGGAAACGTCGGAGAGTGCTGTAACAGAATCATCGTTTCAATAACCATGGTAATTGAAAGTTTCGTTTTAATGATTTATTAAGTAATGTACATTGTCTTTAAACCAAAACAAACAAACTACACATTGTTTATAACTGTTTTTAAGTCACTAAAGCCTCATCCAGGTCCTATGTGACACAAGCTTCTTAGCAAGCAACATCAAGCAATGCCACCTGAAACATATGTAAAAATAGAGTCAACAAAGAAATGCTGGCGAGCACATAGGTTTTATAAAAGTATCGGAATCATGGCTCGTTTATATATATTGCAATACCTCGAAAACCTTGTTTTGAAAAGTATATAATATTGCAACATGATTAACCAACTCAAATCAAGATGGCTATAATTTATAAAATCTCATAGCCATGATTCTTAACTCAAAGACTTTTGTTTTAGTAAACCAATTCGTAAAACATCTCGTTAAAAATCGTTAATAAAACTCGTATGGTTTATATCATTTTGAAAACCTTGTTGTCTAACATCGTTTCAAATCGTTTCCCAAGTGAACTAAATAATGACATGAAATGTAATATGATAAAAGCACTTATATATAAGATGTGCCAGCGGCGTATCTACCATGTGTCACACCCCCAAAATCCACACGCAGAATATCACCGCTTGGAGGCGTGACTGACCAGGATCAAGCCACCAATCATATTGAACATTGTAAGTAATAAATAAAATTCACTCCAACAATACGAAAGGTGTTCAAACCAAAACATAGTTAAGTGTTTAGCGGAAGCATATGTTTAATTAAACCAACATAAGTATTAAGTTCGAAATGTTATAATGTTTTTAACATGGCACCCACTGTCCATGTCCCACAACGACCGCGCCTCCCTGTGTAAGCTCCATGAGTACCTATCGACCTGCAAGGCTTGTAACAATGACTCAACAACAAAGTTGATTGAGTTCACAGTTGATTGTTCAGTTATTTAGTTCGTTTCAGAAATCGTAAGTTTGTTACAGAATCATGTGTTACCCAGTATCCTTGTTTCCCCAAACCTTCACGATCTATAGTGGGGGCTTCCCATGTTGTATATTACTAGACTACTCGTATCCATAAGTGTCCTTCCCAATCCGAGGACAGTGTTAAGTATG
The DNA here is from genome assembly GCA_030545235.1 of Helianthus tuberosus. Classification (NCBI taxonomy): domain Eukaryota; kingdom Viridiplantae; phylum Streptophyta; class Magnoliopsida; order Asterales; family Asteraceae; genus Helianthus; species Helianthus tuberosus. The sequence continues at coordinate 5,917,419 of JARYGA010059718.1, read as the reverse complement.
AGTGTACGTAGGTTTTACGTATGTGCCCTTCCCAATCCTAGGACACTAGTAAGTACGAGTGTACGTAGGTTTTATGTACGTGCCCTTCTCAATCCGAGGACAGTAGCAAGTATGAGTGTACGTAGGTTTTACGTACGTGCCCTTCTCAATCCGAGGACAGTAGAAAGTATGAGTGTACGTAGGTTTTACGTACGTGCCCTTCTCAATCCGAGGACAGTAGCAAGTATGAGTGTACATAGGTTTTACGTACGTTCCCTTCTCAATCCGAGGACAGTAGCAAGTATGAGTGTACGTAGGTTTTACGTACGTGCCCTTCCCAATCCGAGGACAGTAGTAGGTAGTATAGTAGTGTTGGTAATATAAATTGATATTCAATCCCATTCCCAACCCGCTGGGAATCCCATGCCTTAGGAGTGTGAACTCACCTTGGTTGGCTCGGTATGCTAAATTATGTTCTCACAAATAATCAGTCAAGTCCTATAATTATGCACGTATGCGAAATCAGTTAATGTCGGTAAAGTTTCACTTGCAATCTTTATCACCAAATGTACTTAGCAGTTGACATCATGCACCACTAAATCAGTTAATCAGGTTCACATAATTCATGCTTCACATGGTTGATTTCTCAGTCTATCCTATCCATATTATCCATTAACATACTTAACGGCGTTAATGGGTTTAACGAAGTTACCATACTTTACAAGATTAACACACTTAGCATAGTTAACACGCATGGCAGAATTAATCAGAATTAGCAGAGTTATCATACATAATGAACTTAACATGCGTAACATAGTTAACATAACCCAGTTAACATACTTAACATAATTAACCACTTAACAGAGTTAATGACTTAACAGGAATAATAAACTAACAGAGTTAATTAACTAACAGAGTTAATAAACTAACAGGGTTACATACTTAAGAGAGTTATATACGTAAGTTAACAGAGTTAACAACTTAACCGGTTTAATGTGCCAAATCATCCGACGAAATCTTTTATATGGCGAAAACCACCTTTTGGTGAAAACACTTCCGGCAAAATCACTTTTTGGCGAAAGCACTTGGGTGATGAAATCCACAAGGTGTTTTCGTTGAGGTAGTGTTTTCGTTGGGTGGAGGGTTTTCGTCGGGTCCATCAATCATCAACATCATCAGTTACGTATTACAGCAAAACCCTAATCATCACTAACAATCTCGACGGTTTCAATCAAACAAATCGTTCATTCATACCAGTTAGGAATCATTGTTTATTATAACAGAACCATTAAACATCTACTCAAGTAATATCTGATCACATATCCATCGACATTAATCTCAACATAACGTTCAATACACGAAGATCTAGTTACTGATCAATTCATCATTCAGCATAACATGCAATCACAGTTAACACATGAAAATCAAACAGATAGTACATGATGAAAGAAAACAAATAACTATCAACAGTCGATTACTAACCCAAAATTACTAACCCAAACAGGATGAATAACGAATCGGTCAATGCAAGAGGCTTCGAGATCCTAAACTTGCCGTCACACAGGGGTGGGGGAGAGAAGTGGTTAGGGTTTGCTGCCGGTTACAAGTCCACGCAAAGGTTGAGGCAAAGATATAATTGATCGCTACTGGGCCAAAGGCCCACTTTGATTTCGCTGGCCATAGTTGACGAAAACACTAAGGTGTTTTCGTGAGGAGGGTGTTTTCGGATGGGGGTGTTTTCGGCCAAGGTTCCCATATTTTAGTAAGTATACCACATTATTCATATTAAACATACATTAATAACACACCCATATTGCACATCATTTATATATATATATATATATATATATATATATATAAAACACACTTATTTTGCACATCCAATGTATATATATATAAAAGAAAACACACTTTGCAAAGAAGTATTGAGTTAGGTCGAGTAGAGACCTTGAAAACTCGGGTTGTCACATTAACCCCAACTTGAAAGAAATATCGTCCCGAAATTTAGCACGTGGTTACTGAGGAAGCTAGTTGTGTTGTGCTGTTTCCCGGTTTTCCTGGGGTGTCACACCATGCTTCTATCATGTTACACCCATCCCATTACCTAATCACAACTCAAACCAATCGTTCGTTCAAATCATTTTATCTTGTTTAAGTCGTTCCAAATTGTTTTAACTCGTCCCAAAATCGTATTCGTTTTAATTGTGAAATTACTTATGGTTCCTCTCACTAATAACATTCAAACCTTCGTGACTCGACTACCTCGTCTATCGTATTAACAAACCACCAAAGGGTAAGTTAACAATCACCAGATTCGGTCATTACCTACATAACCCCCACACATAACCATGGGTGTAGTCTGATAACGGGATTTGTCAGATCCTATGGTACCATAACCTAATACTGGTCGGCTTGATCAATGCTAATGAATGCCATTTGTTATGTAACTACAACCAACAAGTTCGTTCACATTATCGAAATCGTTATTAGTTTAATATAAACCATCTTTACCTATGTGCTCGCCGGCATTTCTTTGCTGACTTAATTTTTACATATGTTTTAGGTGGTGTTGAATGATGTTGAATGTGACTAGGATGAATGCTCACTTAGGACTGGACAAGGCCTTAGTAACTTAATAACGATGATAGACTATGTTTAACTTGTTTGTTTTAACTTGAAGACAATGTAAATTATCTAATGAATCAATAAACGAAACTTTTTAATCCATGGTTGTTAAACAATGATTCTGCCACGACACTCCCCGACGTTTCCACCGTGGTTTCATTGTTTTAACGCGATCGGGGTGTGACATCTAGACCGGTAATTTGGGCGTCTCCGATCTCGTGCCATATTATAGCCGATCGACATTTCCTTCCGTATAATGCCTCAAATGGTTCCATTTGTATGCTAGAATGATAACTATTATTGTACGAGAATTCGACCAAAGGTAAGTGCGCGTCCCAATTACCACCGAAATCTATGACACACGAGCGAAGCATGTCTTCAAGGGTGCGAATCGTTCGTTCAGTCTGACCGTCGGTTTGGGGATGGAAAGCGGTACTTAGGTTAAGCGTAGTACCGAGAGCAGATTGAAACGTTTCCCAAAGATGTGAGGTAAGCCAACCATCGCGGTCAGAGATGATGTTACGAGGCGTCCCGTTTTGATAAATGATCTCATCGGTGTAGATTCGGGCTAATTTTTCTACCTTAAAGTCTTCTCGTATCAGTAGGAAATGGGCTGATTTAGTCAAACGGTCAACAACAACCCAGATACTGTCTTGACCTGACGTCGTGCATGGGAGTTTCGTTATAAAGTCCATAGCTATACTCTCCCATTTCTACATCGGGATATCGGGTTGTACGAGTAAGCCAGAGGGTCTTTGTTGCTCTGCCTTGACCTTGAAACAAGTCAGGCACTTCGAAACATAAATAGCGATATCCTTCTTCATGCCCGGCCACCAGTACTTATAGCGCATGTCCTGGTACATCAGAAGTTGTCGCAAATTCGTACGCTTGGGAATCCAAATTCGGTCCAAATAATGAAAGATAACATTTGATTTATTCTCTAGTAGGGCACCGTCGTTTAGAATCCTTTCCTTCTTCAAAGTTCGTTCGGTAAAACAAGCATGTTGAGCGTCACCGTATAAGGGTTTCAAGATTAAACTGGGCTTGAACATTACGAACGCTATGCAAATAGCTTCGTCGACTGAGAGCATCGACAACGATGTTTGCTTTGCCTGGATGGTAACGAATCTCACAGTCGTAATCGTTGAGCAGTTCTACCCACCGGCATTGACACATATTCAGTTCCTTTTGGTCAAAGATGTGTTGTAGGCTCCTATGTTCGGTGAAGATCGTACACTTGGTACCGTAAAGGTAGTGTCACCAAATCTTCAACACAAAAACAACTGCACCAAGCTTGAGGTCGTGTGCGGTGTAGTTCTTCTCGTGGATTTTGAGTTTTCGAGAAGCGTACGCGATAACCTTATCTCGTTGCATGAGAACACAACCAAGACCAAGGTTTGATGCAACGCAGTAGACTATGAAGTCGTCCTTTCTGTCAGGCAGTGAGAGCACGGGAGCATTGCAAAGCATAGCTTTGAGAGTTTGAAAGGCTTCCTCTTGTTTGGTTCCCCAAACAAAAGGTTTGTCCTTATGCGTAAGAGAGGTTAGCGGCACAGCGATCTTAGAGAAACCTTTGATAAAACGACGATAGTAGCCTGCCAGTCCGAGAAAAGAACAGACTTCAGATGGGTTCTTGGGTGTAACCCAACTGTTAATGGCCTCTATCTTCGCGGGATCGACATGAATTCCTTGACTATTGACAATGTGACCAAGGAATTAGACCTCCTGCAGCCAAAATTCACACTTGGAGAACTTGGTATTGAGACGGTTTCCCTGGAGTAACTCAAGAACAAAATGTAGATGCTGCGAGTGTTCGGCTTTTGACTTGGAATTGATCAGGATATCATCGATGAACATGATTACGAAGCGGTCAAGGAAGGGTTTGCACACACGATTCATCAGATCCATGAAAACGGCAGGAGCGTTGGTCAAACCTAAAGGCATGACAACAAACTCGTAATGATTATAGCGGGTTCGAAAAGCGGTTTTGGGTATATCATCCTCTTGAATGCGTAACTGGTGATAGCCTGAGCATAGATCGATCTTAGATAAACACGTAGCACCTTGTAGCTGATCAAATAGGTCATCTATGGCAGGGGATAATGATTCTTGATTGTCAGCTTATTCAACTCCCTATAGTCGATGCACTTCCGGAATGAACCATCCTTCTTTTTGATGAAAAGGACAGGCGCGCCCCATGGAGAGGTGCTAGGGCGAATAAAGCCTTTATCGAGAAGTTCTTGGAGCTGACTCGAGAGTTTGCGCATTTCAGAAGGAGCAAGATGATAAGGCGCTTTAGCAACAGGATTTGCTCCAGGAATGAGGTCGATTCGGAAATCGATATCACGAGTGGGTGGTAACCCAGGTAGATCTTCAGGAAAAACGTTGGGGAATTCGCAAACAAGGGGAATGTCCTTCACTTCTGGATTTCCTTTCTTTTCCTCCTCCGCTACTACGATGTTAGCCAAGAAAGCTCTGTATTCCTTGCGGAGATACTTGCTAGCCTGGACACATGACATGAGTTTGAGACCTTTCGAAGGAGTTTCGCCATACACACAAAGTTGATCACCATTAGCGAGCGAGAAACGTATCATCTTTTCAAAGAAAACAACTTCAGCATGATTTTCGCGAAGAAAATCCATGCCTACTATGATGTTAAAACTACCGAGCTGCATCGGAAGAAGATTGATAGGAAAGACATGATTGTTGAGTTCAAGCGTACAATCACGTAGAACAAAATTGACGGCGACGGTTCTTCCGGTGGCAACTTCAGCATCGAACGTCGAGGGTAGATGAGCGCGCTTACGATTAAGGAGCTTTTCGAATTCAAACTATACAAAACAGTTATCTGCCCCAGTATCAAACAAACACGAAGCATATATACCATTCACAAGGAACGTACCATTAACCACATTGTTGTCTTCTTGAGCCTGACAAGCGTTAATGTTGAAGGCACGTCCGCGGGCTGCTGGCTGTTGCTGCTACTGCTGTTGTTGTTACTGCTGAGGCAGCTGCTATTGTGGCTCTTGCTTCACCACTCAATTAGGGCACATGTTCGTGAAGTGGTTGGGATCACCACATGCGAAGCAAGCTCTAGCATGAGCCACAGGTGCAGGAGCTGCTTGATGGCCTTGAGGAGCAAGCTGTAAAGCTTGTTGGGCAGGAGCTTGACCTTAAGCTGGAGCTAGGGCTTGACGTGGACCTGTACGGCAGTTGGTGGTGAAGTGGCCGTGCATATTGCAATGAACACAGAATAGTCATGCAAGACCCATCGGGTGATGATAAGTGCAACTAGGGCAAAGCGGATGTGGTCCAGTGTATGCACGTTTGGCAGGCGGTGCATTGACCACAGGTGCCGCTACTTTGCGGTGTTGAGGTTGTGGTTAGGAAGGTACTGTTTGGAGCGGGGTAGTAGTAACTGTATAGTTCTTGTTGCTGGAACTGCTTTTGTTCTTCCTCTTCCGGCGTGAGAGCTTTGAAGACTGCGGTGCGGCTGTGGTTTCAGCGGTTGAAGCAGCGATAACTTGATGCTGATTCTTGGCAGCTTTATCAAAGTAATCAGCCCTGACTCGCTTATCATTGATCTCAGCGGTGAGCACGTAGGTTTCCTTGATTGTTGTCGTCTTTGCAGCCTGAACAAAGTCTGCAACGTAATCCGGGAGAGCACGGATATACTTCTTGATTGGTGATATCTGGGGTAGTAACCTGACCAGGACAGATAATGCTCAACTGCTTGAAGCGAGTAGTTAAACCAGCGTTATCTCCACCATCCTGCTTTATGTGCCAGAATTCATCTTCAAGCTTTTGGAGTTCATGGGGAGGACAAAACTCTTGCATCATTATGTTCTTCAACTCATCCCAAGACAATTCGAAAGCTGCATCATTTCCCCGTTTGTTCCTCTCGGCCGTTCACCAATTAAGAGCACGGGATTGGAAGACACCGGTAGCATTGACGGTGCGTAGGTTCTCTGGACAGCCACTCTGTCGCAGGGTAACTTCGATAGAATCATACCATTGAAACATGGCCGTCGGACCATCTTCGCCGGTAAATTCTTTTGGTGCGCAGGATTTGAACTTCTTGAAGCTAAAAGCAGCTTTAGGAGTATCGGTCCTGGACTCTTCCGAGGACTTGCTTGCATTCTCATTCAGCTCACTGATGATCTGGGAGATGACTTTCGCAATTTGTTTAGAGACGAGAGCGGCGATGCATTTGTCATCATGGTTTTGGCGAGCTGCTTGTGAGTGGAATGATCCAAACGACGATATTTTCTATAACAGACATCGCCATGGGACTCAAACACTATTTCGATTAATCCTAGTATAGTCTAATGATTCATCATAAAGCTCAGGAACACAGTCAGTCACAGAATTCACATAGACACATAATCACGGAGTCACGTAAGCACATAAACACATAAGCACGTATTCCACGTAGGCACAGTAGCACTTAAGCACGTAGTCTAACCTAAACTGTTGCTGACAGAAGCTATTGAAGCTGAAGCTATCCAAAGACCAAAGACAGTGCAAGAATACATGAAGATTGCAAGAAGACTGAAGACAAAAAGTTAGTTTATGAAGCTATTGTCAAGGGGGAGTTTGTTGGTGCATATTTGTGACAACAGCTTAGATTTGGTCTTTGGACATCTTGTAATTAGTTAAACGATAAACAGTTAGCGGGTTTAGCTTTGTATTAGTGAGTTGTAATGTTTGGGCTAACCAAACCCAATGAATTGAGTGTGTGGGGGCGAATTGGGCTTGTCCAATTCGCAGTCCATGTAGGAAACCTAAGCCCAAGTAGCAACCTTGTGTTATATAAACAAGGTTAGGCTTTAGGGTTTAGGTGAATCAGCCAAAAACAGAGTTTGTGAAGAATTTCGTGAGAGCATAACAGCTTGGACGAATTTGTGGTTAGGGTTTGATTGATTGTAATTCAGTTTGATTGATAATCAATAGAAACCTTAACAACCCCTATCCACGATAGGTGCTGAGTCCAAACAAATAGTACTATCGTTGCTAAGGCGTCAGGCAACAATCACTGTGTTAACATAACATACAAGCATTCATCGAGTAACAAGTAACATGCAATAACGGTCAGCGTATAAATAGTGTTTGCGTTGTGTGTTCGATGTGATTTAGAATAAGTAACGTATGTAACACCCAAAAGTGCATGAAGCAAAAAGGGATCGAGTATACTCACAGCGATGGAAATGGATTGAAGGGAGCGCTAGAGTTATTAGCCTGAACAGTTAATGATAGAACATGCTAAGGGCAGTGTGTAAATCGGTGAAAAGTAACCAAGTGTCGAATGATAATCTGTTCGGATGGACATCCGACTGGATGGCCATTCGGTCAGATTGACATTCGTTTGGTAAGGATGTGTTTATGTATGATGGCTTTGAAGTTTTCGTTGTAGCATTTTGAAAACAAAAAAGTATCTATACCCTTCAGGTCAATCGATCGAACGGTCATTCGATCGGATAGCGATCTGATTTGCAGGACACTTAGTGAGAATAAGTTCACAACAGGATGGTCACTTGATCGGATGGCAATCCGTCAGAACTGACTTAAGCATTGAACATGTTGGAAATTGTTTAAGTGTTGAACCTCAAGTGCAATCGGACCGGATTGCAGTTCGATAAGATGGCAATCCGATCGGATGGCAATCCGATCAGACGACAATCCGTCCCAACGCATCTGATCGTTTTGAACTTGTGATCGGACGGCAATCCGTCCCAACGCATCTGATCGTTTTAAACTTGTTTATTTTGAAAGTTTGTAGTTTGTTCGAGATGGTTTGATAACGTACTAAACAACAGAACCTCGTCAAGTCCCAAGTCATCCGATCGAATAGGAATCACCCAAATCCGATCAGTTTACTGGTTCATGACGGTTGTTCTTGTTTAACTCGAAATCGGTTGTCTCCTTGATAGTAACCATATCTTTAACCAACTCATCACTAAGAAAGAGTAGAAGATCATAAGAACTCCATGATGACATCACCTTAGAACACCTCAAATCCGTTGATTTCACGGTTAAAAGTAAAGATTCAAAGGTGAAAAATGATGAAAGAGTGCGTGTGGATCATAGAAGTACAAGGTTTGAGTTGAAAACTTACAAGAATCGCGAGAAATCGAGAGAAAAGAGGGCTTGAGTGCGGCTGGTCGAATGGGGGAGCTCTCACATCACAAATGACGTGACAGGAGGGTATTTATAGGGTTTCCATAAAGGGAAAGTGCATAGTGTCGGATAGGCCACCGATTGGATGGCCACTCCATCGGTTGGCCATTCGATCCAGCTGTCCGGCGCGTTGAGTTTTGTCTATTCGATTCGCGTGTTGAGCGTTGCGTTGCGATGCGATTCGAGTGAGCGATGCGATAGTATTACCCAATAGTCACACAAAAAACCTAACTACTATATCTAACATATAATCACTATAATTAACTTGCGTTTAGTGTTTGCGATTAGATTGCGATGCGATAGAATTGCGATTGCGATTGCGATTAAACACCACAACATAAACATAACATGCACAGGTAAAACATAATGGCACACAACGTAAAACAATATCCAGAACACATAATTCGGGTTATGAATGCGATAGCGATTACCGATAAATCGATTAGCGATTAAACCTCGATTATTAATAGATACTCCACATAATACAACTAAAGCAATTAAATAAGGAGGTTCGATTACAAGTCGTTGACATACAATCAATAGTTAACCAAGGAGTGACAGATCGCAATTAGCAATCTTTTCTTCCTTTGACTTTGACTTTGAGTTGTACCTTGACTTTCCAAAAGCGGGTTGTTACACTTCTGTCACAACCCGGCTTTGTAAAACAACGAAACCGCAGCGGAAACGTAGGGGAGTGGAGCGACGTAATTATTGTTTCACAACCACGGATTCAAAAAGTTTTTTTTTATTTAAATATTAACATTTACATTGTCTTAAAACAAAACAAACAAGTTCACATCTAGACTATCATCGTTATTAAGTCACTAAGGCCTCGTCCAGTCCTAAGTGAGCATGTATCCTATTCGCAATCAACATCATTCAACACCACCTGAAACATATCAAAAAATAAAGTCAGCATAAAAATGTCGGCGAGCACATAGGTTTTGTGTAAGTGTCAGATTCATGGCTCGTTGATATGTTGAAATAACTAGTACAACCTCGTTAATCGATATTAAAAACCTTGTTTTGTAAAATGTTTGCATTGTAAAATGAATAACCAAGTCAAAATAGATTGGTTATAGTTTATAAAACCTTGATGCCATGAATATTAACTCAAAACATTTGTTTATGTAAACTACATCGTGTATGGTTCTCATAAAATAACTCGTATGGTTTATATTGTTTAGTAAACATTGTTGTGTGTATCGTTTGAAAATCGTTCATCCTAGTGAACTAAATAACGCTACGGAATATAATATGATAAAAACACTTATATATAAGAAGTACTTGCAGCATATCTGTAACACCCCCAAAATCCACCTGCGGAGTATCACTGCTTGGAGGCGTGACTGACCAGGATCCAGCCACCAATCATATTGAACCCGCAAGATAATAATTATGAAAGTTTAACCAATACAATTGGTGTCCAAACAAAACAAAACATAGTTTAAGTTGCAAAGCGGAAGCATAATGTTCAAAACCAAAACATAAGTTTAAACGTTTCATAGTTTAACATTGCACACAGCTGTCCATGTCCCACAACGACTCTCTTCCATGCAAGCTCCAGCTAAGTACCTATTGACCTGCAAAGCATGTAGTAACGAGTCAACAACAAGTTGAATGAGTCAAACCTAAATAGCGCTATCTAACTAATGACCCACTCGCCATTGGCTCGGCGATTAAGTCGATACAAAAGGAGGGACTTCATGATAGAGTTTTGGTCTAGTACGAGTTATCTGTCCATGAGGACGAGGAATTATATTCCTGAACCAATACTGTCCTACCCAAGAAAGGACGAGGAATCCACGTTCCTTAACCCCAATCCCAACCCCTGGGAATCCCATGCTTTGTAGAGGGTGTGAACTCACCTTGGTTTGCTCGGCAGATACACAGAAAAGTCAATCAAGCTATATTGTGGTCAACCACGTCCTAATATAGTTGTATCACACAAGTCAGGTTCGTATTCAAGCAGTGCACGTAAGTTTTCTACACACATTTACATACACGTATTTATCATGGCACTCACGTATAAATACTTCAGTTAATCAACAGGGTACAAACACATCCAATGGCCTTATCCATGTAAATAAGCAAAGTCCAAGTGTGCGGCCCAAACAGTTGGGCTCGTAATAGCATGAAAGTCCAAAACAGTGCACGTGTATATGGTCTCGAGTCGAGACTAGAGATCTCGAGTCGAGACTGTGCGGTCTCGAGTTGCACCTATGAGTTCTCGAGTCGCAACCGTGGAGGTCTCGAGTCATGTCTCGAGTCGCAACCAGGCTCGCAATCCTGATCTCGAGTTATGTTGTTTTGTGTCGATGTGGTGTGGTCTCCAGTCGAGACTAGGGGTTCTCGACTCGAAACCTGTGTCGCAACCGTGGATCTCGAGTTATCATCTACATGGTCTCGAGTCGAGACCAAGGGTCTCGACTGGCACACCTGCTAACAGCCGGCATTTGTACTAGCCAATGGGATTCCAATTTTCATGCAACAGTGTGTACTATCCATACAAACATGTTTTCTTGTCTAAAACTTCAATAAAATGGATCAAACAAGCATTTTCAAATGTTCATAGCATGTTCATATCATCTTCAAATATTCATATTACCATTCAAACTTGTTCATCATTTTAGGGTTTTCCACAACTTGCAATATGATTAATCCAACAATCCCATCTTATCATACATTCTAACCATGCACATTATCTAATGCAAAACCGACTTCATAAGCAATAAACCTCCTAAACATAACCAAGCCATTCGGATTCAACCCATATAGAGCCGATTACCAACATTCATGATCAATCACATTTTATCTATACCAAGTCGACATTACATCATCATATAACAACACTCTTAATACCGTTTATTCAAGAAGGATATATTCAATATGCATAAACCTAGCAAGCAAGCACATATTATCATATAACTTCATCCTACATCACCAACCGAAATAAAACACATAATATGAATCACTAACCGGTAAGATTCCAAGGTGTGAGGGTATGAAGGGTCGACTTCCGATTGACGATTCCAAGCTTGAACCGAGGGTTTGAATCCGAGAATGAGGGAAGAAGGTTTGTGCTTCTTGGGTTTTAGTGAGAGAATGTAGGAGTGTGTGTGTAGGAGAGTGTGTGTAGATTGCCCAAAAATGGCAAGGTTGGCTATCCACCAAGTTTATATGCTTGTTCTAAGTTGGTGCACCCTAATGGGCTTTCGGGTGGACCAAATGAGGTGCACGGCCCAACCGGCCCAACTGCTGCACTGTTCACTTGAGACCAAGTGGTCTCGAGTCGGGTCCTTGTGTTTCGGGTCATATAAATACACGCATACATATAAGCACAACACGTATTCACATAATATTCACTTATAACATTCATTAAACCAACATGTTAACTAGTCACATAATATTCAAGCATGTTACATCGAGATACAATGAAAGGTTCTAAATTACGAGTTGTCACATTATCCCCAAGTTGAAAGAAATTTCGTCCCGAAATTTGGTAAGTACTCACTGAGGAAGCTAGTTAAGTTGTATGGTTTTCACTGGTTTTCCTGGGGTGTCACATCCTCCCCACGTTGATCTGGAATTTCGTCCCGAATTTCCGTAGCTTCAGCCTCAGTAGTGGTTGTACCGTTTGCGAATAGTTGGGGATACTTTTGTTTCATCTGATCTTCGCGTTCCCAGGTGAACTCTGGGCCACGCCGTGAGTTCCAACAAACTCGAACGAGAGGTATTGTAGTGTTCTTGAGGACCTTAACATCCCGGTCCGTGATTTCAACTGGTTCCTCGACGAATCGTAACTGCTCGTCGATGGTGAGTTCCTTCAAAGGAACTACGAGGGTCTCATCTGACAGACACTTCTTTAGATTCGACAGGTGGAAAACGTTGTGAACTGCACTGAGTTCTGCTGGTAAATATAGTTTGTAGGCCACCCTGCCTATTTTCTCGATGATTTCAAAAGGTCCGACATATCGTGGGTTAAGTTTGCCTCGTTTGCCAAAACGAACCACACCCTTCCAGGGTGAAACTTTGAGTAGTACCTGCTCCCCAACCTGGGGCTCAAGTGGTTTCCTGCCCTTATCGGTGTAGACTTTCTGGCGGTCACGAGCTGTCGCCATGCGTTGTCGTATTTGAGCAATTCATTCCGTTGTGTCTACCACATGTTCTGGACCAGTGATTTGACTATCCCCCACCTCTGCCCAACAAAGAGGTAACCGGCATTTACGCCCGTACAATGCCTCAAACAGAGCAGCTTTAATGCTGGTGTGGTAGCTATTATTGTACGAGAATTCCACAAGTGGCAGATGCTTTTCCCAGCTATTGCCAAAGTCGATTACACATGCATGAAGCATGTCTACTAAGGTTTGAATAGTGCGCTCGGACTGCCCGTCCGTCTGAGGGTGATACGCTGTGCTCATGTCTAATCGTGAGCCAAAGGATTTGTGCATTGCTTGCCACAGTTTTGAAGTAAAACGTGCATCTCGATCCGAGATAATAGAAGTGGGCACCCCGTGCCTCGAAACAACTTCCTTGAGGTATACTTCTGCTAGAGTGGAGAATTTATCCGTCTCCTTGATAGCCAGGAAGTGTACAGACTTTGTGAGTCGATCCACGATCACCCAAATAGTATCGTTACCACGTTGAGATCTAGGCAGGCCAGTGACAAAATCCATGGAAATCTGCTCCCATTTCCATTGTGGTATCTCTGGTTGTTGAAGTAGGCCTGAGGGTTTCTGGTATTCCGTCTTGACTCTCACACAAGTCAAACACTTGCTGACGTAGGTTGCTATGTGGGCCTTCATGCTAGGCCACCAATACGTAGTTTTGATATCGTGATACATCTTATCCGAACCAGGGTGTACCGAGTAGCAAGACTTGTGTGCCTCATCCATCACAAGCTCTCGTAGGTTTCCATAGAGTGGGACCTAAATGCATCCCATTACGTAGTAAACACTGTCTTCCTTCTGTTCTAAGCGTTTCCTTGAGCCGCGTAGGGCTTCGGCCCTGACGTTTTCTGGTTTCAATGCTTCTATCTGAGCAGCTCGTATTTGGGATGGAAGACTAGAATGTATGGTGAGTTGCAACGCTCGCACGCGCTTAGGCGCGGTGTCCTTTTGACTGAGGGCATCAGCCACAACATTGGCCTTGCCCGGGTGATACCTGATCGAGCACTCATAGTCGTTCAGTAGTTCGACCCATCGTCGTTGTCGCATATTCAGTTCCTTCTGCTTGAAGATATGCTCGAGGCTCCTGTGGTCGGTGTAAATGGCACACTTGGTACCGTACACGTAATGTCGCCATATCTTAAGTGCAAAAACAACAGCTCCCAGCTCTAAGTCATGCGTAGTGTAGTTCCTTTCATGAACTTTAAGTTGGCGTGAGGCGTAAGCTATAACTTTATCTCGCTGCATCAATACAAAACCAAGAACCTGAATTGATGCGTCGCAGTAAACCACAAAGTCGTCTGTGCCCTCTGGCAGTGAAAGGATAGGCGCGCTGCAAAGTCTATCCTTTAGATGCTGAAATGCTAACTCCTGTGCATTTCCCCATCGATAAACAACGCCTTTCTGCGTTAGTGAGGTAAGAGGCTGTGCAATCTTAGAAAAATCCTTTATGAATCTCCTGTAGTAACCTGCCAAACCCAAGAATTGGCGAATTTCCGTTGGTGTACGAGGTGCAGGCCAGTTCTTAATCGAGTCTACCTTGGATGGATCAACGTGGATCCCATCCTTGTTCACCGCATGGCCTAAGAAATGGACTTCACGAAGCCAGAAGTCGCATTTCGAGAACTTTGGGTAAAGCTGTTCCGTTCGAAGGAGTTCCAGAATAAGGCGTAGATGCTGCTCGTGTTCCTTCTGACTCTTAGAATAGATCAGGATGTCGTCGATGAAGACTATAACAAACTTGTCTAGGTAAGGCTTGCACACTCGATTCATGAAGTCCATGAAAATCGCAGGCGTGTTTGTCAGCCCAAAAGGCATGACCAGAAACTCATAGTGTCCATAACGAGTTCTAAAAGCTGTCTTGGAGACGTCCTCCTCTCGGACTCTCAGCTGATGATATCCTGATCTCAAATCGATTTTTGAATAGTAGCTCGACCCTTGCAGCTGGTCGAACAAGTCGTCTATGCGCGGTAGAGGATGTCGATTCTTCACGGTCACCTTGTTGAGTTCACGATAGTCGATACACATTCTAAAGGTACCGTCCTTCTTCATCACAAACAACACTGGAGCTCCCCAGGGCGATGAGCTAGGATGAATAAAACCCTTATCCAAGAGTTCTTGTAGTTGCGTAGAGAGTTCTTCCAACTCTGATGGGGCTAAATGATTAGGTGCACGGGCTATAGGCGCAGCTCCAGGAGCTAGTTCGATCTGAAACTCGACTTGGCGATGAGGCGGAAGACCAGGTAATTCCTCAGGAAATACCTCAGGATAGTCGCGTACAATCGGAAAATCTTCTATCTTCTTCTCTTTCTTCGAGGTGTCAGTAACGAGTGCCAAAATGGCAGTGTGGCCCTTTCGCAAGCACTTCTGGGCCTTAAGGAAAGAGATGACGTTCTCAACAGCACTCCTCTAGTCGCCGCGAATCATGAGATGTTCACCACCGGAACCAGGAATACGAACAATCTTCTCGTTGCAAAGAATTTCTGCTCGGTGTTGGGATAACCAATCCATCCCAATGACAACGTCGAAACTACCCAAGACGATAGGAATAAGGTCGATAGAGAAGGTCTGGTTCGCGAGAATAAATTTACAACCTTTGACTACGTGTGCGGCCTCTAAACTCTTACCATTTGCTAGCTCTACAGTGTGCTTGTTGTTCAAAGGTGTTGGAATACGCTTAAGCATTCGACTAACTTCTAGTGACACGTAGCTAGTATCGGCACCCGAATCAAACAAAACTGTAACATAAAAGTCGTCGAGAAGGAACTTACCCATCACAACGTTGGGGTCATTCCTTGCTTCACCTTGGCTAATCACGAACACCCGTCTCCTAGCACCATTGTTGTTGTTGTGGTTCCCATTGTTACCATTCCCCTGATTATTGTTGTTGTTGTTGTTGTTCTGGTTCATGTTCAGTTGGGGACAATCTTTCTTGAAGTGGCCTTCAGCTCCACACTGAAAGCACCCTTTGTTGATACCTTGCTGCTGCTGCTGCTGTCGCTGGTTCTGTGGGGCCTGTTGTTGACGATTCTGGTTTGCGGGGTACAAGCTTCTGCAGTCCTTGGCGGCGTGACCTGGCTTGTTGCACCGGTGACAGTTACCCCTGGTGCATGGCCCGCTGTGGTGTAGGTTGCAGCGATTGCATTTGGGGTGATTCCCCTTGTACCCACCATGGCTTTGACCACCAGACGACTGCTGACTGGGGCTCTTGTAGTCATCAGTCTTTCTCTGCTAAGACTGAGATTGCACAGAAGTCGAACCTTTGCTTGAAGCTCCATCCCATTTTCTCTTGTTGTCTCTAGGAGCGTCCGAAAAGCTGTAGCACTTATACGCTTTGGTAACCTGTTCTGCTCCACCGCCTGATCAGTGAGACGGTGAGCCAACTGAACAACCTGCTGGATAGTGGTGAGGTTTGCTGAAGTCACATGACTTTGGATTTCTGGCACCAAGCCCTTGAGAAAGAGTTCGATTCGCTTAATTGGAGGGTCCACCATAGTAGGACACAACAAGGCAAGCTCATTTGATCTCTTAGTGTACGCCTCAATTTCTGACCCCGTCATCTTGAGGTTGTAGAACTCGACTTCCAGCTTATGAATGTCATCAAGACTGCAGTATTCCTCCTTGATCATCTTTTTAAAAGTTTCCCATGGGGTGGCGTTGGTAGCAACCAACCCCAGCATTTGAACCAGAGCGTTCCACCATGTGAGGGCTAAACCCTCGAGAGTACCGGTAGCATACTTCACCCTGCGCGCCTCAGGGCATTCACACATTTCGAAGACTGACTCGAGCTTCTCAAACCAATGGAGGAGACCTACAGCTCCTTCAGTGCTGCTAAAAGTAGTTGGTCGGCAGTCCATAAAAGTTTTAAAAGTGCACACAGGTGGCTGAGCATGTTGACCTATTTGGGTGAAAGAAAAGACCGAGTTTAACACAAAGGTTGGTTCACGAGAGTAGGATCTAAAGATCCTGGAATGAGTTTGGACTGCAGGATATACCTCCTGCGTGTGCAGCTGCAAGTGCCGCAGCAACTTGTTCGTTAATCAGAGCCGTCAACTTGGCTTGTGTCATGTTAATGCGTCCAGACATGATCTTCATATCAAGGGAAGCGTGAGTGAGAAGGGTTCGCGAAAGTGCGATGACAGAAGGGAGTAAGCACACACGTGTTCAAGCAACAGTAGTTATACTAACCAAGCATACCATGAGCAATGTACTATGTATCTGACAAGTAGGCAATATATACACAGATCATATCACCTAGAATGTTGAGCCTTGCATGTGGAGTGAAGCGTCGTTGTGGATCGTAGAGCACTGTACCGGTTATAGTCTGATTTTAATAAAACTCTTCCCTTTTATTAAAACCAAGTTCTCTATAACCAATGGCTCTGATACCAATCTTTCACACCCCCAAAATCCACCTGCGGAGTATCACCGCTTGGAGGGGTGACTGACCAGGATCCAACCACCAATCATATTGAACCCGCAAGATAATAATTATGAAAGTTTAACCAATACAATTGGTGTCTAAACAAAACATAGTTTAAGTTGCAAAGCGGAAGCATAATGTTCAAAACCAAAACATAAGTTTAAACATTTCATAGTTTAACATGGCACACAGCTGTCCATGTCCCACAACGACTCTCTTCCATGCAAGCTCCAGCTAAGTACATATTGACCTACAAAGCATGTAGTAATGAGTCAACAACAAGTTGAGTGAGTTCACGGTTGGGTGTTCATTTTAAGTTGTTCCAAAAACAGTTTCCTTTAACTGGCATCCTGCCGTGGGGGTTACCCCATAGTTGAAAACGTGATTTGTTTAACTCATTTGTTCTGGCTATCCAGCGGTGGGGGCTACCCCATGTATAGTTATCTGGCATTTCGGCCGTGGGGGCTACCCCATGTATACACTAGACTCGTTACCATATCGACTGCTGACTGTAGTCATGTTTATGTGCCCTGAACTGTCAATGTCTATCATCATTGACGTGCCCAGATCCATTAGTTCACGCCCGTCCTCTGCGGCACGGTGTGAGGCTTGTCAAACCTAAATAGCGCTATCTAACTAATGACCCGCTCGCCATTGGCCCGACGATTAAGTCGATACAAAAGGAGGGACTTCGTGATAGAGTTTTGGTCTAGTACGAGTTATCTGTCCATGAGGACAAGGAATTATATTCCTGAACCAATATTGTCCAACCCAAGAAAGGACGCGGAATCCATGTTCCTTAACCCCATTCCCAACCGCTGAGAATCCCATGCTATGTAGAGGGTGTGAACTCACCTTGGTTTGCTCGGCAGATACACAGAAAAGTCAATCAAGCTATATTGTGGTCAACCACGTCCTAACATAGTTGTATCACACAAGTCAGGTTCGTATTCAGGTAGTGCACGTAAGTTTTCTACACACATTTACATACACGTATTGATCATGGCACTCATGTATAAATACTTCATTTAATCAACAGGGTACAAACACATCCAATGGCCTTATCCATGTAAATAAGCAAAGTCCAAGTGTGCGGCCCAAACAGTTGGGCTCGTAATAGCATGAAAGTCCAAAACAGTTCACGTGTATATGGTCTCGAGTCGAGACTAGAGATCTCGAGTCGAGACTGTGCGGTCTCGAGTTGTACCTATGAGTTCTCGAGTCGCAACCGTGGAGGTCTCGAGTAATGTCTCGAGTCGCAACCAGGCTCGCAATACTGATCTTGAGTTACGCTGTTTTGTGTCGATGTGGTGTGGTCTCGAGTCGAGACTAGGGGTTCTCGACTCGCAACCTGTGTCGCAACCGTGGATCTCGAGTTCTCATCTACATGGTCTCGAGTCGAGACCAAGGGTCTCGACTGGCACACCTGCTAACAGCCGGCATTTGTACTAGCCAATGGGATTCCGATTTCATGCAACAGTGTGTACTATCCATACAAACATGTTTTCTTGTCTAAAACTTCAATAAAATGGATCAAACAAGCATTTTTCAAATGTTCATAGCATGTTCATATCATCTTCAAATATTCATATTACCATTCAAACTTGTTCATCATTTTAGGGTTTTCCACAACTTGCAATATGATTAATCCAACAATCCCATCTTATCATACATTCTAACCATGCACATTATCTAATGCAAAACCGACTTCATAAGCAATAAACCTCCTAAACATAACCAAGCCATTCGGATTCAACCCATATAGAGCCGATTACCAACATTCATGATCAATCACATTTTATCTATACCAAGTCGACATTACATCATCATATAAAAACACTCTTAATACCGTTTATACAAGAAGGATACATTCAATATTCATAAACCTAGCAAGCAAGCACAAATTATCATATAACTTCATCCTACATCACCAACCGAAAAAAAACACATAATATGATTCACTAACCGGTAAGATTCCAAGGTGTGAGGGTATGAAGGGTCGACTTCCGATTGACGATTCCAAGCTTGAACCGAGGGTTTGAATCCGAGAATGAGGGAAGAGGTTTGTGCTTCTAGGGTTTTAGTGAGAGAATGTAGGAGTGTCTGTGTAGGAGAGTGTGTGTAGATTGCCCAAAAATGGCAAGGTTGGCTATCCACCAAGGTTATATACTTGTTCTAAGTTGGTGCACCCTAATGGGCTTTCGGGTGGACCAAATGAGGTGCACGGCCCAACCGGCCCAACTGCTGCACTGTTCACTCGAGACCAAGCGGTCTCGAGTCGGGTCCTTGTGTTTCGGGTCATACAAATACACGCATACATATAAGCACAGCACGTATTCACATAATATTCACTTATAACATTCATTAAACCAACATGTTAACTAGTCACATAATGTTCAAGCATGTTACATCGAGATACAATGAAAGGTTCTAAATTACGAGTTGTCACAATATCTACCATGATTTTATCACATTACACCCGTCCCATTATCTAAACACTAATAAAAAACCAATCATTCGTTAAATTCGGTTTAGCTTGTTTAAATCGCTCCAATCGTTCAAATTGATAAATCGTTTCAATCATTCAAAATCGTTCAATCGTTCAAATCATTCTCTTTCAAATCATTCTCGTTTTAATTGTGAAAACTACTTTTGGTCGTCTCGTGGAATGCATTCAATCCTTCATAACTCGTCCATCGTTCAATTTGTATTAACAAACCACCAAAGGGTAAGTTAACAATTAACAGGTTCAGTCGTTACCCACATAACCCCCACACATAACCATGGGTGCAGTCCGATAACGGGATTTGTCAGATCCTATGGTACCATAACCTAATACTGGTCGGCTTGGCCAAAGCTAATGAATGTCATTCGTTATTTAAATACGTCCAACAAGTTCATTCACATTATCGAAATCGTTATTGTTTAATATAAACCATAGTATTCGTTTTTGAAATCATCGTTGAAAGCATCAAAATTGTTTAACACATATGAATCACCCCAAAACAATCGAAAACAGTATAATAGGGGAACTATGTACTCACGTCGTAGTGCAAAGTATCCTTGATTAAATGAACTAGCAAAGCTCGAGTAAACCAAGGAATTCAAGTAGCACCTAGTAGTCGAATCGCTAGTTAATAAATCGACACCTATATCGGAAGATCGGGTAGAATGTGGTCTCATAAACCAAATGAGTACTGGAACTCATGTGATATGGTTTAACAAAGCCTACATTCTAAATCAGAACCTATCCTAAGTGCTTTCGACCTGTTACGACCCGTTAAGGTAGCTTACGCTACTTTAATGCGTCGTTCAGGAGAATGCGCGTTCGAGACGCCTAACTAGTCCTATGACAAGTATTATATGCACTAACAAGTTTAAATATGTTGCTTAATCAGTTTAGGTGACAAAAATTAAGTTACATATGCTTAAAATCCAATTATGCATGAAAAAGGCAGTTTGGTCATTTTCCTAAGGCATATAAACTACCCATCATTCAACTAATTAAACTAAGTGACCATAAGGTATAACCTCGGAAGGTTATTCCCTATACAACTATGGTCACATAATATGCTTGGTCGGATCCTAATGATCGACCAAACGGGTCGGGTTCGAAAGTCTAAGCGGTTGTCAAGACCGCTTGACTTACGACCCTAAACAAGCACTAGACTAAAAGTGACTAGTTAAACATGTTTATGTTTAACTAAGTTAGAAAACAAGTTTGATATAAAAAAAGTGTTTTGATACTCGAAAAAAGCTTTGTTGCAAAATACGCATAAATACGCATTTTGACCGAAACTTTGACTCGTTACTTCGACTAATCGACGTGGTAATCAGTAGGTATAGTCACAAGGGACTATAACCATCGTGATTACGCTCACGTTGCAAAGTTCGATTGAACTTTGACTTGATCAATTCATGGTCAAAGCAGAAAGTCAAACACTGTTTGACTTTCATGCTTGAAAAGCATAAACAAGCATGAAAGAAGCTTACAAAAGCTCCAAGCAAGGAAGAATTGATTCAAAATACTCAGGTATGAAGTGTTAAACTTCAACTTAGAGCAGAATTGAATCAAATGTGAGGAATGAAGTGAAGAACCCACTTCTATTTATAGCAAGTTAGGATCAACAAGATCATTCCAAGTGTTATTTGATTCAATCTTGGCCCTACACTTGTGGAACATGGTTTCTAATACAATGGGATGCTCTAAAACAAGTTCATAGTATTGAAAAGTTGCATAAAAGAACCTCAAATTCAAGCTGATTGCTGAAAACTGAAGTTTCTGTCAAAATAGGGCCGTCGCGTGCCGCCACGGCACCACCCCATTGGGGTCACGCGATGCCACGGCCTATCTGAGCCAGAAAGTTTTGAAACTTGGCCAAAATGGTCCATGCAGCATGTTTAAGCCATTTTCAACGCGTTTAAACCCCGTTAACCCATTTTCAAGGCTCTACAAGGATGTTAAAGCATAGGGGACTTGAAACATGCATGAAATTATCTCGGATGTCGGTTCATTTGGTCGTACGGTTGCGTTATTCGGTTAATTACGACGCAAACTCAAATGGGCGCGAAATCGATCCAAATTACGATTCGTCACGTAATTTTTCATTCCAATCAGTAAAATAAAATATTTTAATGATTAAAAAAATTTTTGGATGTTCGGATATGTTCAGAAGGTAAGATATACGCAAAAATGCAAACTTATACACTTTTTGATGCTTTTAGTCCCTGTTGATCAAATAAGTTTATTTTCGCATACCGAACCCCTCAAAGCCTATTTCTAAGCTATGTAAAGGATATTTAGGGTATGTTTAACTTATAATCATGTTCCAGAATGTTCGTTACAGTACGAATCGGCATACTTTCACAGTTTGACGCAAATAGTCCCTGCGATCGAATAAACTAGTTTTCGACACACCAAACCCTCCAAAACTTATTTCTAAGTTATGTAAAGGTTATTTAAGGTATTCTAAACCTATATCACTATTCCGGAGTGTTTGTCGCGTTAAACTGATTGCGCTTACGCATCAGTTTGCGTATAACTTTCCAGAAAGGGATTTAAAGCTTGAAATCGAACTTGAATCGAATCGTAAAATCGTCAAACACAAATACACAAATATTAACACCAAAACACATAGTTATATTGATAATAGATATCGTTTTACATCGTACATCATTAATAGAGCATAGTTGTCACAATATATATCACCACTAATCTTGATTTTCTTGAGTGTATACCTCTTAAATGTTAAAATATACACGTGTGATTTAGTTTACGAAGATTTTTCAATGTCGAGAACCTTGATCAGAGAGTAAAAAAGGCGTAAGGTTCACAATGGTGTAAAACTAAAATGGGATGTACCGGGCTAGGATTCGAGTCATAGGAACAAGGGCCAAACCAACCACCCAAGAATGGAATCGTCGAGCGAAAACACTTGACAACCTCCTGGAAGCAGCTTTTCTTGCCACTAGACCTTTCTCCATTAATTAGGAATCTGATGCCGTCACTAAACATATTCCTTAAACTGTACCTATTTTTTAGTGTTTATTTTTTGGTGTCCAACCCGCATATATATCACCATTGCTCTTGATTTTCTTAACTGTGTATCTTTTAAATGTCAACATATACACGTGTGATTTAGTTTACGAAGATTTTTCAATGCCGAGAACCTCGATCAGAAAGTAAAAAAGGTGTAAGGTTCACAATGGTGTAAAACTAAAATGTGATATATCGGGCTAGGATTCGAGTTACAGGAACAAAAGGGAAAACCAACCACCAAAGAATGGAATCATCGAGCGAAAACACTTTACAACCTCCTGGAAGCAGCTTTTCTTGCTACCAGAACTTTCTCCATCAATTAGGAATCTGATGTCGTCACTAAACACATTCCTTAAATTGTAGCCATATTTTCAATGTTTATTTTTTGATGTCTAATCCGCATATATATCACCCTTGCCCTTGATTTTCTTGACTGTCTATCTTTTAAATGTCAACATATACACGTGTGGTTTAGTTTACGAAGATTTTTCAATACCGAGAAACTCGATCAGAAAGTAAAAGAGGTGTAAGGCTCACAATGTTGTAAAACTAAAAGGGGATATATCTGGCTAGGATTCGAGTTACAGGAACAAAGGGCAAACCAAACACCCAAGAATGGAATCGTCGAGCGAAAAGACTTTACAACCTCCTGGAAGCAGCATATCTTTCCACCAGACCTTTCTCCATCAATTAGGAATCTAATGCCGTCACTAAACACATTCCTTAAATTGTATCCATTTTTTGAGTGTTTATTTTTTGGTGTCTAATCCGCATATTTTTTAAATGTCAACATATACACGTGTGATTTAGTTTACAAAGATTTTTCAATGCCGAAAACCTCGATCAGAGAGTAAAAAAGGCGTAGGTTTCACAATGGTGTAAAACTAAAATGGGATATACCGGGCTAGTATTCGAGTTACAGGAACAAGGGCCTAACCAACCATCCAAGAATGGAATCATCGAGTGAAAACACTTGACAACCTCCTGGAAGCTTCTTTTCTTGCCACCAGACCTTTCTCCATAATCTGATGCCGTCACTAGACACATTCCTTAAATTGTGGCCATATTTTGAGTGTTTATTTTTTGGTGTCTAATCCGCATATATATCACCTTTGCTCTTGATTTTCTTGACTGTATATCTTTTAAATGTCAACATATACACGTGTGATTTAGTTTACGAAGATTTTTCAATGACGAGAACCTCGATCAGAGAGTAAAAAAGGCGTAAGGTTCACATTGGTGTAAAACTAAAATGGGATATACTGGGCTAGGATTCGAGTTACCGGAACAGGGGCACCAACCACCCAAGAATGGAATCTTCGAGCGAAAACACTTAACAACAACCGCCTGGAAGCAGCTTTTCTTGCCACCAGACCTTTCTCCATCAATTAGGAATCTGATGTCGTCACTAAACACATTCCTTCAATTGTAGCCATTTTTTGAGTGTTTATTTTTTGGTGTCTAATCTGCATATATATCACCATTGCTCTTGATTTTCTTTACTTTATATCTCTTAAATGTCAAGGTATACACGTGTGATTTAATTTACGAATAATTATCAATGCCGAGAACCTCGATCAGAGAGTAAAAAAGGCGTACGGTTCACAATGGTGTAAAATAAAATGGGATATACCGGGCTAGAATTAGAGTTACAGGAACAAAGGCCAAACCAACCACCCAAGAATGGAATCGTCGAGCGAAAACACCTGACAACCTCTTAGATGCAGCTTTTTTTGCCACCAGACCTTTCTCCATCAATTAGAAATCTGATGCCGTCACTAAACACATTCCTTAAATTGTAGCCATTTTTTTAGTGTTTTTTTTGTGTCTAATCTGCATATATATCACCATTGCTCTTGATTTTCTTGAGTGTATATCTCTTAAATTTCAACATATACATGTGTGATTTTGTTTACGAAGATTTTTCAATGCCGAGAACCTCGATCAGAGAGGAAAAAAGGCGTAAGGTTCACAATGGTGTAAAACTAAAATGGGATATACCGGGCTTGGATTCGAGTTACAGGAACAGGGGCCACAAGGTATTACCTCAGAAGGTTATTCCCTATACAACTATGGTCACATAATATGCTTGGTCGGATCCTAATGATCGACCAAACGGGTCGGGTTTGAAAGTCTAAGCGGTTGTCAAGACCGCTTGACTTACGACCCTAAACAAGCACTAGACTAAAAGTGATGAGTTAAACATGTTTATGTTTAACTAAGTTAGAAAATAAGTTTGATATAAAAAAAAGTGTTTTGATACTCGAAAAAAGCTTTGTTGCAAAATACGCATAAATACGCATTTTGACCGAAACTTTAACTCGTCACTTCGATTAATCGACGTGGTAATCAGTAGGTATAGTCACAAGGGACTATAACCATCGTGATTACGCTTGCGTTGCAAAGTCTGATTGAACTTTGACACTGTTTGACTCTCTTAAATGTCAACATATACACGTGTGATTTAGTTTACGAAGATTTTTCAATGCCGAGAACCTCGATCAGAGAGTAAAAAAGGCGGAAATTTCACAATGGTGTAAAACTAAAATGGGATATAACGGGCTAGTATTCGAGTTACAGGAGCAAGGGCCAAACCAACCATCCAAGAATGGAATCGTCGAGCGAAAACGCTTGATAACCTCCTGGAAGCAGCTTTTCTTACCACCAGACATTTCTCTATAAATTAGGAATCTGATGCCGTCACTAGACACATTCCTTAAATTATGGCCATATTTTGAGTGTTTATTTTTTGGTGTCTAATCCGCATATATATCACCTTTGCTCTTGATTTTCTTGACAGTATATCTTTTAAATGTCAACATATACACGTGTGATTTAGTTTACGAAGATTTTTCAATGCCGAGAACCTCGACCAGAGAGTAAAAAAGGTGTAAGGATCACAATGGTGTAAAACTAAAATGGGATATACCGGGCTAGGATTCGAGTTACGAGAACAAGGGCACCAACCACCCAAGAATGGAATCTTCGAGCGAAAACACTTGACAACTGCCTGGAAGCAGCTTTTCTTGCCACCAGACCTTTCTTAATCAATTAGGAATCTGATGTCGTCACTAAACACATTCCTTCAATTGTAGCCATTTTTTGAGTGTTTATTTTTTGGTGTCTAATCCGCATATATATCACCATTGCTCTTGATTTTCTTGACTGTATATCTCTTAAATGTCAAGGTATACACGCGTGATTTAATTTACGAATAATTATCAATGCCGAGAACCTCGATCAGAGAGTAAAAAAGGCGTAAGGTTCACAATGGTGTAAAATAAAATGGGATATACCGGGCTAGATTTCGAGTTACAGGAACAAGGGCCAAACCAACCACCCAAGAATGGAAACGCCGATCGAAAACACCTGATAACCTCCTAGAAGCAGCTTTTCTTGCCACCAGACCTTTTTCCATCAATTAGGAATCTGATGCCGTCACTAAACACATTCCTTAAATTGTAGCCATTTTTTGAGTGTTTATTTTTTGTTGTCTAATCCGCATATATATCACCATTTCCCTTGATTTTTTTCACTATATATCTCTTAAATGTCAACATATACATGTTTGATTTAGTTTCAATGCCGAGAACCTTGACCAGAGAGTAAAAAAGGCGTAAGGTTCACAATGGTGTAAAACTAAAATGGGATATACCGGGCTAGGATTCCAGTTACAAGAACAAGGGCCAAACTTAACACCCAAGAATGGAATTGTCGAGCGAAAGCACTTAACAACCTACTGGAAGCAGCTTTTCTTGCCACCAGACCTTTCTCCATCAATTAGGAATCTGATGTCGTCACTAAACACATTCCTTAAATACTAGCCATTTTTTGAGTGTTTTTTTGTGTCTAATCCGCATATATATCACCATTGCTCTTGATTTTCTTGAGTGTATATCTCTTAAATGTAAACATATACACGTGTGATTTAGTTTACAAAGATTTTCTAGTGCCGTGAACCTCGATCAGAGAGTAAAAAAGGCGTAAGTTAAACAATTGCGTAAAACTAAAATAGGACATACCGAGCTAGGATTCGAGTTACAGGAACAAGGGCCAAACCAACCACCCAAGAACGGAATCGTCGAGCGAAAACACCTGACAACCTCCTAGAAGCAGCTTTTCTTGCCACCAGACCTTTCTCCATGAATTAGGAATTTGATGCTGTCACTAAACACATTCCTTAAATTGTAGCCAGTTTTTTAGTGTTTTTTTTGTGTCTAATCCTTAAATATTTCACCATTGCTCTTGATATTTTTGAGTGTATATCTCTTAAATGTCAACATACACACGTGTGATTTAGTTTACGAAGATTTTTCAATGCCAAGAACCTCGATCAGAGAGTAAAAAAGGCGTAAGGATCACAATGGTGTAAAACTAAAATGGGATATACCGGGCTAGGATTCCAGTTACAGGAACAAGGGCCAATCCAACCACGCAAGAATGGAGTCGTCGGGCGAGAACACTTGACAACCTCCTGGAAGCCGCTTTTCTTGCCACCAGACCTTTCTCCATCAATTAGGAATCTGATGCTGTCACTAAACACATTCCTTATAATGTAGCCATTTTTTGAGTGTTTATTTTTTGGTGTCTAATCTGCATATATATCACCGCTACTCTTGATTTTCTTTTCTGTATATCTCTTAAATGTCAACATACATACGTGTGATTTAGTTTACGAAGATTTTACAATGTCGAGAACATCGTTCAGAGACTAAAAAAGGCGTAACGTTCACAACGGTGTAAAACTAAAATGAGATATACCGGGCTAGGATTCGAGTTGCAGGAACAAGGGCCAAACCAACCACCCAAGAATGGAATCGTCGAGCGAAAACACTTGACAACATCCTGGAAGCAGCTTTTCTTGCCACCAGACCTTTCCCCTTCAATTAGGAATCTGTTTCCGTCACTAAACACATTCCTTAAACTGTTGCCATTTTTTTAATGTTTATTTTTTGGTGTCACCATTGCTCTTGATTTTCTTGACTGTATATCTCTTAAATGTCAACATATACACGTGTGATTTAGTTTTCAAAGATTATTCAATGCCGAGAACTTCGATCAGAAAGTAAAAAAGGTGTAAGGTTCCTAATGGTGTAAAACTAAAAGGGGAAATACCGGGCTAGTACTCGAGTTATAGGAACAAGGGCCAAACCGACCACCCAAGAATGGAATCATCGAGCGAGAACACTTGACAACCTCCTGAAAGCAGTTTTTCTTGCCACCAGACCTTTCTCCATCAATTAGGAATCTGATGCGATCAATAAACACATTCCTTATATTGTAGCCAGTTTTTTAGTGTTTATTTTTTGGTGTCTAATCCGCATATATATCTCCAATGCTCTTGATTTTCTTGACTGTATATCTCTTAAATGTTAACATATACAAGTGTGATTTAGTTTACAAAGATTTTTCAATGCGGAGAACCCCGATCGGAGAGTAAAAAAGCGTAAGGTTCACAATGGTGTAAATCTAAAATGGGATATACCGGGCTAGGATTCGAGTTACAGGAGTAAGGGCTAAACCAACCACCCAAGAATGGAATCGTCGAGCGAAAATACTTGACAACCTCCTGGAAGCAGCTTTTCTTGCCACCAGACCTTTCTCCATCAATTAGGAATCTGATGCCGTCACTAAACACATTCCTTAAATTATAGCCACTTTTTGAGTGTTTATTTTTTGGTGTCTAATCCGCATATATATCACCACTTCTCTTGATTTTCTTGACTCTATATCTCTTAAATGTCAACATATACACGTGTGATTTAGTTTACGAAGATTTTTCAATACCGAGAACCTCGTTCAGAGAGTAAAAAAGGAATAAGGTTCACAATGGTATAAAACTTGTGACAACCCGAACTTCCAAGGTTTGTAAAGTTTTTGTATGGTGATCTTAACTCCTCGTTATCCCTTTCCTATGCGCTAAAACGTTCTAGTTCTACTCAGTTGTAACTCCGTTAAACTTACGGGAATGGTAACTTGGTTGTATAACATATTGATGCTTGTTTGTCCGTGCATGTTTCGAGCATCATATGTACACTCTAAAACTATATATATATATACTGCACGGCCCAAACTAATTAAACGAGCCCAACTCACACTCGCTCTTTGTGTGATTTGAACAACTCGGCCTGGCTCCTTGTAGCCAAAGAGGTGTTAAGGCCAGCCCATAATATGATACATCAAGTTGTGCACTATCCTACTTTGCATATGTTAGTAAAGTTATTTTATAAGTGGTTTAGAATATTATTAATTAGCAAATTGATTACTAAACATAATTCTCTCGGCCCATAAGCACCCTAGCCCAATCCAATCCCAGCCTAATCCCCTCTCTTTACGTATATGTATTATATGATTTCTTAACAAACAATCCAAAACAAAACCCTACTGTTCCATCTTTAAAATATGGCAGAAGAGGTCACCCCCTTGAGATAACAGCTTGGTTGATTAAATTCTTGGTTAGTAGTTCTTATCCGTTGACATTTATGTTTGTATGGTATTGTCATATATGATATTGAATGAGATTGTTGATTAATTATTTGGGATAATGTGTGATATGGTTATATGACTATGTGCAACTTGACATGAGTATGGTATGCTCAAAAGCATGTGATTATTGTCATCTTGACGGTTATATATATGTGTGAATCGAAATATTAGTTGTAGGATAACTATGGGTGCTTGATATTGACTAGTGCATGTGACAAATATATGAGTCATAATAAATGTTGACATATCAGTAGTAGAACGATCCTATGAAATTGAAGTTAAATGGATGAAAGGGTTTGATAACTTTGAAAATAAGTGCAGCCCATGTGCTATGGATGTGAGCTAATCGAATAAAGTGGAAAGTTAGTATGCTTGGTGGTCATATTAATTTGATGGTTCATTATGTTGATATGTTAGAATCTGAGGTGTGTGTGTGATCGAATGATAATTGTTTGTATTGCAAGATGACATTAATTGCCATAGATAATTAGCAAAATATGGAAAGTTGTGGAGGTGATATGGCTGCACATTCATTTAATGGGTTGGGAATTAATCACACACATTTAGTAGGGCCGTTACATATTAACTGGGCTGCTAGAGTTATTTGACAAAAAATATATGTGGTGGGGCTGTGTATTCAGTTTCGGGCCGCACCCTAAACATTGGGTTACATGCCCAACTGGCCACACAAGTGAAATATGGCCACCTCCATTAATGTGCTGAAGTATGTTAAGGATTCCATGTTAAAACAAGTCTACACACACACCCACACCTTCGTTTGGGCCGCATATCACATATGGCCCATGTGTCTGATTTGGGCCGAGTCGAACAATGGACCACACGCGATTAGGATAAATCACACACTCACTTATATGAATATTGAGCCAACTAATCAGTGCATTGTGAAACACGAATAGTGATGAAAACATGTGTATGACTTGAACATATGCCACATGACACTATGGATTGTACTATACGCTGTTTTGTATGATTTGCAATACGATGAATGTTTGTGTATACGCCACTTGTGTAATGTGTATGGACAATGTGTAATGAATGTGCATACTGAAACTGATTATTATCTGTACCATGTTAGGACGTGCTTAATTCCTGTTAAATAGAGTAACTAATCTAACCGAGCAAACCAAGGTGAGTACACACTTTCCACAAGGCATGGGATTCCCAAGGGTTGGGAATGGGTAATGGATTTAAACTGAAACTGTGTGATCTCCTGGTTTGGAACACGTACACACCCTCTTTATTGAAGGGTGACAACATATGATAAGGAATTGATTTGGAACCTACGTAATCTCCTGGTTTGGGGATTTCGTACACACCCTCTTTATTGAAGGGTGACAACACGGATACTAGACCAAAATCTCTATCGTGAAGTCCCTCCTTTTATATCGACTTAATCGCCGGGCCAATGGCGAGCGGGTCATTAGTTAGATAGCGCTATTTAGGTCTGACAAGCCTCACACCGTGCCGCAGAGGACGGGCGTGAACTAATGGATCTGGGCACTAGTCAATGATGATAGACATTGACGTTAGGGCACCAACTTACTTCAGTCAATGGTCGATATGGTAACGGGTCTAGTGGATAACATGGGGTAGCCCCCACTGGTTATGGTTTGGGAAACAATGGATTGGATAACTCATGGTTTTTGAATGAACTTGTGGTTTTTGGAACAACTTTAAAATGGACAACCAATTGTGAACTCGCTCAACTTTGTTGTTGATTTGTTGTTACATGCCTTGCAGGCCTTTAGGTGCATATTGTTGGAAATTGCTGTCTGGGAGGCTGGAGTGGTCATGGGTCGAGATACATGGAATTGCAAAACAAGACTAATGGTTTTCACATGTGGTTTATAAACACTTAACGAACGAATTATGCTTCCGCTGTACACTATGAACTACTTGTAATATTTTAACACTTAATGTTAATAAATGAAAGTTTTATTTAATTATATTATGCGAAGTTCAATGTGATTGGTGGCTTGGATCCTGGTCAGTCATGCCTCCTGTGGTGATACTCCGCTTGTGGAAGTTGGGGGTGTGACAGATTGGTATCAGAGCCATTGGTTATAATGAACTTGGTTTTAAAAAGGGGAAAAACGTTTTGGTAAAACCAGACTATAACCGAACAGCTCTGAAAACGGGAATACGACCATGACACTCAGCTCAAGATTTCAAGGTTCGTCTTTCTCACTTGTTGCAAACATTGCATGATTAGTACACAATAACTTATGACACAACATACGAACACACACTCGTCACTATAGCATGATTGCATGAATTTCTTGATTACAGTATGACTCGTTTTGAAAACCGTAAGGGACAGACGCTGGGAGCGTGCTGGCTGCCAAAGCGGACAATAACATGGTGCATTGATAGTATGCCATAGTCTTTGGATTCCTGTGATTTTATTACCTTGACAACCTCCGTTTGACATTTGAGCTTGAAGAACCATTTGACATGAGTTAGGAGGAACTCACATGAGCATGCGAATCACAATATTATTGTGGGTGCACACATAATAATAATGTGGGGTGCATGCGAGTCCCAATGAGGCTTAATAAGTGAAAAAGGGTTCCGTTCCGTCATTTGATCGATGTGAAACATAACAAACCTATAGGGGTCATAGCAGTGATTGTCCCCTACTCGAACGTGAACTTTCCATTCCTCTCTGGATCCTTTCGAATCCGGACGCTATCGAGTATTACCTGAACACCCATCTGAACGCCTGGTGAACTATGTAGAATGTTAGGTGTGTGTACGAACATCCCCGAGTTGAACGTTGCAACGACAATGATTGATCTATATTTTTCTCACCTTTCTTCGTTTGCTGGAACTAATGTATTGACATCTTAGATCCCAAAGTGTGATCACTTCTGCAACACTCTTATAACATACCGTGTATTACTCAGTCAACTTGCGAGAATGATGGACTCCCGCATTTGAACGACGCTAGTCACCAGCAACGAACATCAGCGATTTGACTCCAATCGAATCCTTAACCCCAGCCAGTGACTCATGGGAGTCAACTTTTATGAATTAATCGGGACATAAATGATGACAATCGACCATGGTATGGAACATGAAACTGCCAGCACAAGGGGTAGCGCCTTAGAACGTGGCACGGAATATGAAAAGATGGACCCTGTCGATGAAAGATCGTAGAGCTCCGTTTCAAGCAACAGCATTGGAGACAACAGTCACTGCAACATCAAGGTACTTGAAATGGCAACCAATAGTATAGAAATGAAGGTGCCTATGACATGGAGTGGCTGATAATAACTCAAGATGACCACAACCAAGGAAACGACGGTCGTACTGGAAACCCTCGCAACAAGTACAACCACATGGGAAATGATGCTCATAGAGGGGCATTTAGGATTGGCGTGGTTAATGCCAGGATTGTAATAACATGGTGGCATACACGTTCCAGGTAACGAATCACCTCGTCTCTATCTATATAACCTGATGCTTCTTGAAACCGAACCTGTTGTGGCAGCAACTGATGGCAAGTCAAATGAAACTTCATATGTCCGTTGGGATGTAAACTGGACCTTGTGGGATAAGTGTTCGATAACAACCTTCTTTCTGCTATCCTCGATAGTTTGATGCAGTAGTTAGTATGGATTGGTTATCCATACATCGCGCAGATATACCCTGTGAGAAGAAAGCTTTGCGTACCCCTCTCCCTAGTGGAGAATTGTCATCTGTTCCAAAGAATCAGAGTTGTATAAAGGTTAGCATCAATTCTGCAATGAAAGCCCAGAGGTGTCTACGGAGGGATTACCCCGCCATTGTTAGCAACTATTACTGATGTAAGGCTAAGGAAGGGAGGATCGAGGATCCATCAGTTGTTTGTGATCTCTGCCGATGAACTACTTGAAGAACTTCCAGGATTACTTTCACAACTGTTAGGCAGAATCTCAGTTTGACCTCATGCTTGATGCAGCTTTGAATGCTCGTACTCTTACCATCTTGCACCAGGAGGGTTGCAAGAACTGTCTACTCAACCACGGGAGCTGTTGGACAGGAGATTTATCGGACCTAGTTTTTCGCTTTGGGGAACCCCAGTTATACCAGGAAAGATAAGCTTTTTTTTTCGTATGTGTTCTGATTATCGAGAACTCAGCAAGGTGACAATCAAGAACCGTTCGCTTCGACCATGTAGAAACATCCTGTTAACCAGTTGTGAGGGATAAGCTTCCATTCGAGGATGGATTAACGAACGAGCTATTATCATACGAAAGTACAAGGGGAGAATGTTCCCAGAACAGCACATCAAACGCAAAACGGCCATTGCGACTTTGTACACCATGACCATTGAGTTGATCAACACACCAACAGCTTTATATACCACATAAATCGACTATGCTTATTGATGACGTGTTGAATCATTTCTAGGAGAAAGGAACATCATGGACGACATTTGTATCTTATTTTAGAGCTTCTGAGGAAGGAACCATTACGTGTGAAGTCTTGTTAAATGTAACATCTAGATTCGAGTGATGTTTTTTTGATCATGTAACCAACGAAGTGGGAATACACGTGGATCTTGCTAGGATCCATTTTGTTAGAGACTGATCGACACCAAAGATCGCGGAGCTTAAACCTCTTTAGCACAGCAGGGTGCTGTGTTCGTGGAAGACAAACAGGGGGACGTCTTTTCAGCTTTCGAATCGCAACTCAGCAATACACTGGGCATCGTCTTTATCCGAAAGTACTGATGACTTAGTAGTATACCATGATGGTTTGAATCAGAGTCCCAGTCACACGCCGATGCAACATGTGAAGGTGATAACTTACGTAATGAAATCACAAAGAGGAACTGGACGACACATAACTTGCGGTGGGAACCGTGGTTCTCGAATGTAAATTGGAGGCATTACTTGGGCGGTACCAAATGCATTACCTAGACCGATCACAAGGGCCTCCCATGTATCGATGTTTGAAAGAGCTAAAGCATGCAATGACATTGCTGGATGGAACTTCTGGATGAGTACGACCGTGAAATCTGAACGTACACGAGCTCTGCAGCTCGCTATCGACTCTAACTTACCTGATCTGACTCGCTCTGCTCAAACTGGAGAACTAAAGGAAGAGGATTTTCAAGTCGAACCCATGCGGAGCATGGAGAAGCAACCTTTGACCGGTCAGAGAGTAAAAAAGGCGTAAGGTTCACAATGGTGTAAAACTAAAACGGGATATACTGGGCTAGGATTCGAGTTATAGGAACAAGGGCCAAACCAACCACCCAGGAATGGAATCATCGAGTGAAAACACTTTATTACCTCCAGGAAGCAGCTTTTCTTGTCAACAGAGCTTTCTCCATCAATTAGGAATCTGATGCCGTCATTAAACACATTCCTTAAGCTGTAGCCATTTTTTGAGTGTTTATTTTTTGGTGTCTAATCCGCATATATATCACCATTGCTCTTGATTTTCTTGACTGTATATCTCTTAAATGTCAACATATACACGTGTGATTTAGTTTACGAATATTTTTCAATGCGAGAACCTCGATCAGAGAGTAAAAAAGGCATGAGGTTCACAATGGTGTAAAACTAAAATGGGATATACCGGGCTAGGATTCGAGTTACAGGAACAAGGGCCCAACCAACCACCCAAGAATGGGATCGTAGAGCGAAAACACTTGGCAACCTCCTGGAAGCAGCCTTTCTTACCCCTAGACCTTTCTCCATCAATTAGGAATCTGATGCCGTTACTAAACAAATTCCTTAAATTATAGCCATTTTTGAGTGTTTATTATTTGGTGTCTAATCCGCATATATATCACCATTGCTCTTGATTTTGTTGATTGTATTTCTCTTAAATGTCACCGTATACACGAGTGATTTAGTTTACGAAGGTTTTTCAATGCCGAGAACCTCGATAAGAGAGTAAAAAAGGCGTAAGGTTCACAATGGTGTAAAACTAAAATGGGATATGCAGGGCTAGGGTTCGAGTTACATGAACAATGGCCAAACCAACCACCCAAGAATGGTATCATCGAGAGAAAACACTTGACAACCTCCTGGAAGTAGGTTTTCTCACCACCAGACCTTTCTCCATCAATTAGGAATCTGATGTCGTCGCTAAACACATTCCTTAAATTGAAGCCATTTTTGAGTGTTTATTTTTTGGTGTCTAATCTGCATATATATCACCACTGCTCTTGATTTTGTTGACTATATATCTCTTAAATGTCAACATATACACGTGTGATTTAGTTAACGAAGATTTTTCAATGTCGAGAACCTCAATCAAAGAGTAAAAAAGGTGTAAGGTTCACAATGGTGTAAAACTAAAATGGGATATACAGGGCTAGGATTCGAGTTACATGAACAATGGCCAAACCAACCACCCAAGAATGGGATCGTCGAGCGAAAACACTTGACAACCTCCTGGAATCAGCCTTTCTTACCATCAGACCTTTCTCCATCAATTAGGAATCTGATGCCGTCACTAAACACATTCCTTAAATTGTAGCCATTTTTTTAGTTTTTATTTTTTGGTGTATAATCCGCATATATATCACCATTGCTCTTGATTTTCTTGACTGTATATCTCTTAAATTTCAACCTATACACATGTGATTTAGTTTATGAATTTTTTTCAATGTCGGGAACCTCGATCAGATTGTAAAAAAGGCGTAAGGTTCACAATAGTGTAAAACTAAAATGGGATATACAGGGCTAGTGTGACACTTGTGCTCCGTAAACACCGCAAGATGTAAGACAATACCTTTTGTCATAGAAACAATGTGTTTTGGTCTCTATGTTTGCTTTTTATGTTTGACAATTTCACGTTTTGATTTTAAGTTCATTTACAAGCTTTAAATCGCTTTCTAGAAAGATATACGCAAACTGGTACGTAAACGTAATCAGTTTAATGTGGAAAACACTCCATAATAGTGACATAGGCTTAACATACCTTAAGTAACTATTATATAACTTTGAAATAAGTTTTGAAAGCTTTGTTGTGTCAAAAACAAGTTTATTCGATCACAGGGACTATTTGCGTAAAACTACGAAAGTCTTCTGATTCGTACTGTAACGAACATTCCAGAACTTGATCATAAGCTAAACATACCCTAAATATCCTTTACATAACTTAGAAATAGGCTTTGAGGGGTTCGATATGCGAAAATACGCTTATTTGATCAATAGGGACTAAAAGCGTCAAAAAGTGCATAAGGTTGCATTTTCACTCATATCTTACGTTCTAAACATATCCGGACATCCAAAAATTTTTTTAATCATTAAAATATTTTAATTTAGTGATTGGAATGCA
Source organism: Helianthus tuberosus (assembly GCA_030545235.1). NCBI lineage: Eukaryota > Viridiplantae > Streptophyta > Magnoliopsida > Asterales > Asteraceae > Helianthus > Helianthus tuberosus. Next base: position 5,880,719 of record JARYGA010059718.1, on the reverse strand, counting down.
AAAATATCATTCGTCGTGTAATTTGGATCGTTTTTTGCGTCCGTTCGTGTTTCGTCGTAATTAACCGAATAACAAGACCGTACGACCAAAGGAACAGACATCCAAGATAATTTCAAGCATGTTTCAAGTCCCCTATGCTTTAACATCCTTGTAGAGCCTTGAAAATGGGTTAACGGGGCTTAAACGCGTCAAAAATGGCTTAAACATGTTACAGGGACCATTCTTGCCAATTTTTGAAAGTTTCTGGCTCAGGTAGGCCGTAGCGTCGCCCCAGAGCAAAGGGGTGTTGCCGTCGCAGCACGCGACGCGCCTATATTGATAGAAACTCCAGTTTTGAGCTGCAGCTTGAAATTCAGGGTCTTTTATGCAATTTTCTCAATACTTTAGGCTGGTTTTTGAACTCCCATGGTATCCTAAACTATGTTCCACAAGTGTATGTTAGGATCAAGCTTAGATTTGCTCAAAAACACTTGTAAAGATCCTAATGGGTCAAGACTTTCTATAAATACCCACTTTGTTCATCATTCACATTGATTCAAAATCTACTCTAAGTTGAAGCTAAGGCTTCATACCTGAGTGTTTTGGATCAATTCTTCCTTGCTTGGACCTTTTGTAAGCTTCTTTCATGCTTGTTTATGCTTTTCAAGCGTGAAAGTCAAACAATGTTTGACTTTCTGCTTTAACCATGAATTGGTCAACACAAAGTTCATTTGAACTTTGCAACGTGAGCGTAATCACGATAGTTATAGTCCCTTGTGACTATACCTACTGATTACCACGTTGATTAGTCGAAGTGACGAGTCAAAGTTTCGGTCAAAATACGTGTTTATGCGTATTTTACGACGAAGCTATTTTTGGGTATCAAAACACTTTCTTTTGATATCAAACTTCTTTTCTAACTTAGTTAAACATGTTCTAACATGTTTAACTCGTCACTTTTAGTCTAGTCTTAGATCTTCCTATCTTCATAGTGTGGTTTTTAAGAAGTACTTTACGACTCGATGGATGTGGTTTATGTGTAGATTGTTGGTGATTTAGATAACGAAACTAGAGTAATACAATAAACACATGGTGGATACGCCGCTGGTACTTCCTATATATAAGTGTGCTTATTGTATTACCATTCGTGGCGTTATCCCAAATCACCATTAGGATTTAGAATTTTGTGATACAATGATTCAATGTGATCGAGATTGAATCCTTTTAGCATCAGTTTATCTTTATAGATTGTTACTTGTAGGATGTTTAAAGTGCTAGTATTGGAGTCCTTGTTTAGATTCATTGTGTACTTTAATGCGTGTTTGACTAGACGATGTGACGAGAACCGTATCCCTATAATATTTATCTATCTTCATAGCTAAACATATATGGGATGTTTAAAGTGCTAATATTGGAGTCCTTATTTAGATTCATTGTGTACGATAATGTGTGTTTACAAGTTGTTGACAAGTTGACGATTTTGTGTTTATGTGGTAGTTGTGATTTAGATAACGAAACGGGTATCATAAAATAAGAACATGGTGGATACACCGCTGGTACTTCCTATATATAAGTGTTCTTATTTTATTACTCTTGTAGCGTTATCCAAATCACTTTAGGATTTTGTGAACGAATAATTCAATGTTCGATTATCCAAATCCTTGTAGAATCTCCCATGTCTTTATATGTTAGATTCTTAGAAGGATATCTAAAGTATTATTATGAATCATTGACTTGATTTATATAATACTGACACAAGTTTTGATTTATTTCAAAACAGTTATTATTAATCCTTGATTAAATTTCTAATAACACATTAACGAGTTTTACGATGATTTAAACGACAGTACGATGTACAATTTTAAATGGCATAAAAATGACTTAGTAATAATCATCTTGCCATATTCAAAACTATTTACCACGAGTTTTCACAATTAAGATTATGTATTGCAATACTATAATTTTGCCATTCTTTGGCTTCAATATTTATTTTCAATTGACAGCTCTCGTAGTTGTCAAAGTATTGCAATATCAAATGTTTTGCCATTTATTTGGCTAACAAAACCTATGTACTTGCTGGCATTTTTATGCTGACTATTTTTTACATATGTTTCAGGTTTTCAACTATTCAAGCATGTAACACATAGGACTGCATTCTGGCCTTAGACTTCTAAATCAAAAGACAATTACACGTATTCTTTGTTTGTAAAACGATGTAAATAATAATAAAACAATTTAGTACCAGTAGTTGTGAGCAATTTGTAACGTGACTCCTCGATATTTCCGCCGCGTGTTGTTGTATTACGCGATTGGGGTGTTACAGCTTGGATTCGAGTTAAAGGAACAAGAGCCAAACCAACCACCTAAGAATGGAATCGTCGAGCGAAAACAATTGACAACCTCTTGGAAGCAGCTTTTCTTGCCACCAGACCTTTCTCCATCAATTAGGAATCTGACGCCGTCACTAAACACATTGCTTAAATTGTAGCCGTTTTTTGAGTGTTTATTTTTTGGTGTCTAATTCGCACACATATCACCATTTCTCTTGATTTTCTTGACTGTATATCTATTAAATGTAAACATATACACGTGCGATTTAGTTTACGGAGATTTTTCAATGCCTAGAACCTCGATTAGAGAGTAAAAAAGGCGCAAGGTTCACAATGGTGTAAAACTAAAATGGGATATATCAGGCTAGGATTCGAGTTACAGGAACAAGGGCCAAACCAACCACCCAAGAATGGAATCTTCAAGCAAAAACACTTGACAACCTCCTGGAGGCAGCTTTTCTTACCATCGGAACTTTCTTCATCAATTAGGAATCTGATGCCGTTAATAAACACATTCCATAAATTATAGCCATTTTTTGAGTGTTTATGTTTTGGTTTCTAATCCGTATATATATCACCACTACTCTTGATTTTCTTGACTGTATATCTCTTAAATGTCAACATATACACGTGTGATTAAGTTTACGAATATTTTTCAATGCCGAGAACCTCGATTAGAGAGTAAAAAAGGCGTAAGGTTCAGAATGGTGTAAAATTAAATGGGATATTCCATGCTAGGATTCTAGTTATAGGAATAAGGGCTAAACCAACCACCCAACAATGGAATCGACGAGCAAAAACACTTGACAACGTCCTGGAAGCAACTTTTCTTGCCACCAGACCTTTCTCCATCATTAAGGAATCTGATGCCGTCACTAAACACATTCCTTATATTGTTGCCATTTTTTGAGTGTTTATTTTTTGGTTTCTAATCCGCATATATATCACCGTTGCTCTTGATTTTCTTGAATGTATATCTCCTAAATATCCACATATACATGTGTGATTTAGTTTACTAAGATTTTTCAATGCCGAGAACCTCGATCAGAGAGTAAAAAAGACGTAAGGTTCACAATGGTGTAAAACTAAAATGGGATATACCGGGCTAGGATTCGAGTTACAGGAACAAGGGCCAACCCAACCACCCAAGAATGGATTCGTCAAGCGAAAACACTAGACAACTTCCTGGAAGAAGCTTTTCTTGCACCAGATGTCACACCCCAATATTTCCACATATAATCTGTGGGCCCGGTGGGGAGTATCGTGACGTAAGATTGGTATCGTCATAGTCAAACATACACAGAATAGCACAGCAGAAGTCTTGGAATACAAAATATTATTACAAACACAAAATGCCTAAAATATATCAAAGTATTTAGTACAGACAAGCTTGTAATAATGCACATGCGGATCATTAAAACAAAAGGAGTTTATCTGACTAATGGCTTATGCGAAGGAGTTGCAAATTCCTCGTCTAACAATTCTGAGAAGCTTCCAGCCTACTTACGTATTTGTACCTGTCACTTAGACTTTTGAAAATACGTCAGTTTTCACTGGTAAATACAATCAACCGACACATTTGAAAATGTTTAAGAAAATTGGTTTAAGTGCACCAGGCACGAAAATCTTTTATACTTGGGACAAACTATATCTCATGTTATCAGTTTTACATAACTTGCTCTACATGCGGGACCTGGTACTATGCCGGTTCATGATTAACCGACACACCACTTATTCCCTTATTGGAAAACCTATATTGGGTATAAAATTATATAATAAACCATGTCGCATCTATCTGGTGTATGCCTACACCCCGTGCTTAGGTCGTGGCCATTTGCAATTAATGAGTCAAGGATATCCAGGGCGCGGTCGAATTAGCCCCCAATGTTTCAGTCAAGCAATACGAATTAAAATAGGTTATTTGAATTTCCTAACTTATTGGTCTTCGAATCCCATACCTGACCATGTGGTAATTATACTACCGTATCCCAAGCCCGTATAAGGGAAAATAGGTTAAGAGTATTTACCTGAGCTAGCTCCTGTCTTAAATTGCAAGATTTATGATAACTCAGCCGTATTCAATTAAGTGAGCGTAGGTAAAATTTACCAGAAGGCTCTAGTCTGGAATGATGGTATAAATATTGTTGGATCGATGTGTGACCCTAACGAGTCAATCAGAAGAGTTTATGATCTATTTCAAAGGCGGAATCAGAGAAATAGACGTGTAACAGCTTGATTCCTCTTAATTATCTTTCGTTTATTGATTCCAAAGCTTTTACAGATCGTTTGACAAATCGGCAGCACCTTGGCTCTGAATCGGAAAAGTTACAAATGAACTAGCAACACACCTATATATAGTAGCGTTAATTCCGCTTGAAAGTGGCCTGGCCCATTTCAAACGAAATTAGAATGTTTAATTTCTTTTGAAATGGTCAGTGTCTATTTAAAGCGAAATTACACAAACAAACACAAAAGCTAATTTTAACCTGCTGTGTGCTAGTTTATCCTATCTAGACATAAGACTCGATAAAGACGAAGTTAACAGACATTTATGCACTAACAGACTCCCCCTTGGATGTTGTCGAAGTCTTCGGCGTCGAGTCTTTAGTCTTAATCTCTTTCCAATTTGTCTAACAATGTATGCTTCCTTTAAATCTTCTCTTCTTCTATTAACAGCTAGCTTGAATCACATAAATTAAATCTTTAACAACCTTCAAACTCCCTCTTGAATGTAGATTCAGGAACTGTATCTGACTTCTAAGTCTTTAGACTCCCCCTATCAATTAGCTTGGATTTTGCTTAGCTGCTATCTCAATAATAAAACTATTACCTCCACGATCTCTACCATAACATAAGATTTATGATTACGACAATTTCAATCCAAACTTACCATTTGACTTCATTTGTTGGTTTTGTCAGAATTTAGAAATCCACTTAAGTATTCAGGTCCAAATTAATGACCCTGATTACTCAATTTGTCTACCAAGTCCAACTTAATGTCCTTGGTTGATTTGAGATAAATCACACTAACATTTTGTACAAACTAATTCAACCAATTTTCTGAAATTTACAAGTTTCAAATTAATGAACTTGTTTTGACTTTACAATTTTACAGGTTTAAAATATTAAGCTCTCAACTCATCTTCCAGCTCAGAAACTTCCTGCATCTGCATCAAATTGTGAATCTGAAGATCAGCTTTCCATTTTGGTTTGACGGAAAATAAAGCAGAATTGTAAAATCTTTTTGAATTTTTAATAAAGTTTTTAGACTAGAAATGAATTACAGAAATAAAATGCAGTAAATGTAAACTATTTACAAACATATTTTTGGTGAGCGTGTTAGGGAATCATATCAGCTATTCGACAAGTCACAAGTACCGTTAAGCTTTAATTACATACACAGAATTAAACAATTCACTTAGATTGTCGATATACTGAACCACTTAAATTCTCACACAATTTTCAATCTGTCCAGGATACGAATTAGGTGAATTAAGAACTTAAACTCATTCATGTGTCCCACCTCTTGAATATACTCCCGTATCCAAATCCCAATATTCAGTCTTACAGGTGAGTATACCACAGATGATATCTGTAAGGGGTTAAATGCGAGGGCCGTGGGAGCTCAGGCTATTGCTTTCGCAAAATCAGAGAGATGACGGCTTCGACTTTAGGTGTGTCCCCTTTAAAGGATCTTTTCTTCAACAGCACATGATTAGCATTTTTCAATGTTTCATCATTTTTTATGCTGAGGGTGGTGCTATATTTCAAGCATGCGGTAAAGTATTATACGGGGACTAGGCCATTGCTTCCGCAATATCAGAAGTCCCGGGATAATACCCCAGATATCACTGAGTATAAAGACCTAGTATCTCAGAAAGAGGGATCTTTCAAACAAGATTTCAGGGGTTACCTATATATCCAAGTAGTGTTCCCCACGAAATAAGCAAGTAAAGATTTAGGTTTATATCCTGAACAAACCTACTAAATGTGTAAAAACCTATCGGCATATCATCAGCGAGACTGTTTAAGACTTTTAAACTTTACATATCTTTATCATACCGTAACTATCAAGCCAATGTACTATCATTTTCCCTTTTTACACAAGCTCTTTTTCATTTTTCTTTTGTTTTTGTATTTTGAAAATATCTCATGTTTTTGGATTTTTGAAATTTTTTTTATTGTTTTTGTATTTTCTGAAAAATAACCCTATACTCCCCTTAAATACCAAAACAAGTAAAAGATCGACAAACCATTGTGGATTGCTTATCAACATCATCTACAGTGGTACCTTCATCTACGCCAAGAATCTCCTCCGACACCGATAAAAGCTTCATACCATTCAATTTTAACAGATATTGAAAACAAGTTTTATCAAACGCTTTGGTATGTAAATCAGCTTTTTGTTCGTCAGTGTGGATTTTCTCAATTCGTATAAACTTCTTCTCGAAGCAATCTCAGATGAAGTGATGACGAATTTCAATGTGTTTCATTTTAGCGTGATGTACTGGATTTTTAGTAATGTTTATCGCTGCCTCATATCAACAAAGATAGGGGTGTTAAGAAATTGCAAACCGTAGTCGCGCATCTGATGATGGATCCACAAGATCTGAGAGCAGCAACTGCTAGCAGATGCATACTCAGCCTCACATGTGGACAAAGCTACAGTGGTCTGCTTCTTGCATTGCCAGGTAACCAATCGTGGTCTGAAAAACTGGCACCCCGCTGTTGTTGATTTAGGGTTAATTTTGCAGCATCCGAAATCGGAATCGGAATACCCTTCGAGCGTGAAATCGCCTTCTCTTGGATACCACAACCCCAATGATGGAGTTCCTTTCAGGTAGCGTAATATCCTTTTCACAATCACCATGTGCGAAGCTCTCTGGTTAGATTGAAATCTTGTTGTGAGGCAGGTTGGATACATAATATCGGGTCTAGAAGCAGTCAAGTACATCAGCGATCCGATCATGGAACGATACAACGTTTCATCTACCTTCTCTCCGGTGAGATCAGGGTTTATCCCATGGTTCGTCGCTAACGGGGTGGAAGCTGGAGTAGAACCTGACATCCCAAATTTCTCTAAGATATCATGAACATACTTCGTCTGATGTATGAAAATTCCCTTAGGCAGTTGATCAACCTGAAATCCCAAAAAAAATTTCATCTCACCTATCGATAACATTTCAAATTTTTGCTTCATAACTCTTTCGAAATCTTTGCACAGATTTTCATTTGTTGACCCAAATATGATGTCGTCCACGTATATTTGAACTATCAGAAGATGTCCGTCAACTTCTTTGGTGAAGAGACTGGCATCCACTTTTCCACGGATGAAGCTGTTGGTTAACAGGTGTTGAGACAATGTCTCGTACCAGGCTCTCGGGGCCTGATGTAAACCATACAGCGCTTTATCCAGCAAATAAACTTTATCTTTGTGGATTGGATCGGTGAAGCCCGGTGGCTGTCCGACATATACCTCCTCTTTTACCTTCCCATTGAGAAACGCCGATTTAACATCTAACTGATAAACTTTAAAAGTTTTCCAAGATGCAAATGCTAGGAAGATTCTGATCGCTTCAAGTCTAGCAACCGGAGCATATAGTTCAGTGAAATCTATATCCTCCTGCTGACTGAAACCCTAGACTACGAGTCGAGCTTTGTTACAAATAATAACTCCTCTATCATCTCTCTTGCACTTGAACACCCACTTGGTGTTAATCTTCCTTTGACCATCAGGCAAGTCTACTAATTTCCACACTCCTAACTTCTCGAATTGACTCAACTCTTCTTGCATAGCATTGACCCAAGAATCTTCAGTTAATGCTTCCTTATATGTTCGCGGTTCAATCTGCGAAATAAAACAACTAAGTGAAAACTCAGTTTGTAAAGGAGCAACTGTTGAATAAAAACAAGTAAGGCCTTGGTCAATTTGTCGTCTTGTACGAACGCCTGATTGTAATTCTCCAATAATCAGCTCTTCTGGATGATACGAAAGAGTTCTCGGCATCACCTCGCCTGGAACATCTATTTCGCCTTCCAAATTTGTAACATTTTGATTTGTACCTTGTTCACTGACTGGAATTGTTTGACTTGAAATCTGGATCTGCTCCCCCTCAGAATCTGAATCACCACGATCAAATACAGGTCTATCGTCAAATTCTTGATTATCATTGACTCCCGTTTGATTATCAGGAGCATGTTCTGAGAATTGTTGAATATCATCATGTTCTCCAGCATTACTTGGACCGGCTTCATCATCATTTGAAGTTTGCCGTTGACGTGTAGAATACTCAGCTGGGAATCTTTCTTGTGATTCTTCATACTCTCTCAGAATATCCAACTCATCAAAGAAATCTTGTTCTTCTTCTTCTATATTAAACGAATCTCACAAAGTTTCATAATTAAAACGCCATGAGTCGCCTGGATTCTGCGGTGGCATGGTATAACCTTGGCACTCAACATTGTGTGCTTCAATAATCCGCTTCAAGCTAGGAACCAATACTTGTTTCAATGGACTTGAGTAACCCACAAATATTCCTTCAATGCTCTTTGCACCAAACTTTCCAAAAGGTTCTAGAACTGTACAGGGAGACCCAAGCGGTTCTAAATACTTCAGGTTTGGTTTGCGGTTATTGATCAGCTCGAAACATGTCTTGTTGAATTTCTTCACTGTAAGAACCCGGTTGAGTGTATAGCAAGCGGCTGATACTGCTTCTGCCCAAAAGTTGACTGGTAGTTTCGAATCAGCAAGCATCGTCCTAGCCGTTTCAATTAGCATCCTGTTCTTTCGTTCTGCTACCCCATTTTGCTGTGGAGTGTAAGGAGCACTAAATTCTTGTAGTATACCTCTCTCATCGCAATACTCTTCCATCTTGTTGTTCTTAAACTCAGTACCGTTGTCACTCCTGATTCTTCCGATTCGATTTTGGTACAAGTTTTCAGTTTTTCTGAACAACGTCATCAAACTTTCAAAAGTCTCATCTTTTGTCTTCAGAAATGATACCCATGAAAATCTCGAGTGATCATCTCTAACTACTAGACAGTAGAGATCTCCAGTTATGCTTTTGACATTTACTGGACCAAACAGATCCATATGAAGTCTCTCTAACGGTCTTGAGACTGAGTTAACTTTCTTTCCAGGGTGAGATTTCTTCTTTTGCTTGCCTTAGACACAGCTAATGCGCTCCCCCTCAATATGAAAACCTTTTACATGAACACCAAAAACTAAGTCGTTATGCACCAGGTGATTCATTTTTCTCAAGTGAATATAACACATTTTTCGATGCCATAATTGTGATTCTTTTTCTGTTGCTCTTGACATAAAACAGTGAGCCTGACCCGTGGTAGTAGTTGCTACACTCATGTCCAACACATACAGATCATTCACTCTAGGTGCTCTTGTAGGATCGATTTCGTGACCCAAACTAGTCAATAAGAAGAGCTCTAATCCGTTTCAGAGGCGGAAACAAAGAAAGGGACAAGAAAAACAGCTTGTTTCACTTAAATTTGCCTTATATATTGATTTCACAGCGATTACAAACAAACGGCACTTCAGCAGCAATTCTGTACCGGAAAACAAGTTTGTTACAAATAATTCCGCTCAGAAGGTATTTATAGGGGCAAGGGTTTCGCTTGAACATGCATGTGCATTTCGAGCGGAATCAACATTATACATTGGAGCGGAATCAGAACATAGACAACTCGAGCGGAATTAGGATATTTATGTGATTTAGCTTGAAATGACAAGGTATCATTTCGAGCGGAATCACTCCTAAAAACCGCTATCTCGTTTTTCGTGCCCTGATTTAACTAGTACAGTACAAGACTCAATACAAGACGAAATCGACAGACGTATGCACTAACAGACTCCCCCTCGGATGTTGACGCACAAATAGATAATCTCCCCTCAGATGAAGATTTAAAACTCTTTCATCTTCAGACTCTCTCTTTCTAACAGACTCCCCCTAAACTTGTGTTGGGATCGTAGTCTGGCTTTCACAGGTTCAGGATCGTGACCTGACTCACCTGCATATTCTCTACCCAAAACATAAGTTTCATAAAAGATAAAATATAACAAAATTTAGAAACTTTGCTAAACACTTGAAGATACAACCCTGAATACATCATTTTCAAGAATCAAATAAAATGATTTATCATGTCAATTTCTGATGAACCACTTAAATATATCATTTTCATTTCACATATCTTCAAACAAACTTTCCCAACCCTGTTTGTCATGTTTAGCACTCAGAATTTTGAAAATCAGCTTTTCAACATCAGTCGTCTAAAATATTTTTGAATTTTTCAAAATTTATGCTAAAACACACCGAAAATCTTTTTGGATTTTTGGTACAAAAAATGAAATGCAGTAAAGAAATATTTACAGACACTATTTTTGTGAGTTTGTGTAAGAGGATCATATCAGATTTTGAGACAAATCACCAACACCGTTAAGCTTTATACATTTTAAGTTCTAAACGATTCACTTAGATTGTTAGTATACTAATCCACTTAAATTCTCACACAAAGTTCAACTGTTTTGAGATACGAGATTAATGTCTTAAACACTTAAACTTATTCGCGTGTCCCACCTCAGAATATACTCCCGTATCCAGATCCCAATATTCAGTCTTACAAGTGAGTATACCTAGATGATATGTGTAAGGGGTTAAATTGCGAAACCATGAGAGCTCAGGTCAGAACTTCCGTTCAGCAGAGAGATGACGGTTCGACTTTTGGTGTGTCCCATTTAGAGGATCTTTTTTACAACAACATTGATTAGCAATTTTAGTGTCTCATCATTTTATGCTGAGGGCGGCGCTATATTTCAAGCAAGCAGTAAAGTATTCTCCGGGGACTAGGCCATTGCTTCCGCATTATCAGAAGTCCCAGGATAATACCCCAGATATGACTAAGCATAAAGACCTAGTATCTCAGAAAGAGGGGTCCTTCAAACAAAGATTTCGGGGGTTACCCATATATTCGAGAGATGTTACCCACGATATAAGCAAGTTTGAATTTAGGTTTATATCTTATCACAATCTACTAAATGTGCAAAAACCTACTGACACATCATCAGTGAGACCGTTTATCACATTTTTGACATTCCATTTCTTTAGCATGCTGTGATCGTCCACTGATGTACTATCATTTCCTCTTTTTTACAACAAAACTCATTTTTTTTTAATTTATCATGTTTTTGGCTTTTTCACATTTTCAAATGTTTATCACATTTTTGACATTCCATTTTTTTGACATTTTTTTTTAATTTATCACATTTTCAAATGTTTTTGGATTTTCTGAAATTTTTACTCCCCCTAAAATGCAAACACATTTTAGGATATTTGAAAACAAATTTTGACACTCTACCTGTACAGTTTGTTTTCTTAAAAAAAATTGACAACCGATATCAAATCGCTTCAATTCTCCATTCACTTGGCATAAACAATCAGAACTCCCCCTCACAACAAACTATTTTCCCATTGTGATTTCAAAACACTTAAGTTTGTTTTAATCAAATGGGGTTTTTTCTGGAAAATAAGTTTTGTTGATTTTAAAACCACTTGTAGGTTAGGGGATAAACTCATCATTTGTTCTCCAAAATACCACTTGTAAGTATGGTCCAATCATGTTCAACTAAATGACCTTTATTAACCATTTGAAAATGAAAACCTTCTTCAACCATTTGCATGTTCACTCACCAACCATAAACACTTGTAAATCAAAATATAACAATATAAAGATATCACCTGTAGATTTACCAACCAAACCTTTCAAGAATGATGCCGATTCCTGCTCCACTCTTACCAACCTGGGAGCTCCGGCAAGTCAGAATTTTTAGTTTTGAAAAACTTTCCCCCAAGCCTGACCAGCCTTCGGAGATTCTGGGACACATCTATCCCACCAACATTTTGATTTATAAAAATCTTTTGCACTTTTAACCATTCTGTCAACCATCTTACCAAAAATATGCTTGACTTTTCCATTGAAAGCCTTCTCAACATCACATTCTCCCTTATCAACGAAGAATTGATTTGAGATTTCTACTTTTCCCATTTTCTTCATCAATTTTTCTTTTGACAATGGAGGAAAATCCTCATCGTTCACCTCTGGAACAGAACTCACAATTTTTTTCTCAACCAATGACTCCTCTGATTTTATGGAATCAGATTCATTGTCAAAACAACTATCTGTTTTAACCACCCACTTTTGTTTACTCAAATCACCTCTTCTTTTGTAAAACCTTTTTGAACTTTCTCCTTCCTCAGAAGTAGAATTTTCAAATTTTTTAACATTTTTTACAAGTTGTTCTTTCTTATCAACACAAATCTCTCTCAAAACAGAGTTAGAAGAAACTTCTTGTTTTTGATAGTTGGTCTTGGGGCAATTCCAAGCTATGTGTCCAACTTCTTGGCATTTGAAACAGGTTCTTCTGTCAACTCTTGAACCAAACTTTCTCACATTCTTCTTTACTTCAGCAAGAAACTCTTGATTCGACTGCTTCCAGAATGGTTTCTTATGTTCATCCTCTGAACTACCTCCTGAAACAAATTTTGTTTTTGGTTTATAAGTTTTCTGATTTTTATAATTTTCTGAAGAATTGAAACCAAGACCTTTCTTTTTGAGGTTACCATTATGGTTTGATTTCTTTTGGAAATTATAACCACAACCATAACCCATTTTCTTGTTTACTCTTTGTTGAATCCTTGAAGTGTAAGGTTTATGTTTTTCAGAAAGATTTAAATCTTTTATTTCAGAAATATTAATTTCTGTCAATTTGAAAACCTGTTTGATCATTTCACTTTTTACACTTCTTATTGGAAATTCATTATCAGAATATAATTTGTCTGAATCATTCAAAATATAAGCCAAAATGATTGATTCATCATTCAAATTAGATTTTGATAATAAAAATTCCTTGTTGTAAACCCTCTTAACCGGTGAACCCGGACTATTTTCTGACGAACTTGGAATATCAGACTTAGACTCCGACTTTGACTCTTCATCCGTATCTAACACCTGATCGACAACTTTCTTTACTAACTCAGACTCATGATCAGTGTCAGACGCTGTGAATGTAACATCAATATTGTCTGGTAATTCATCAATGATTTCAGACTTTAACTTGATGTTGACTGCCTTTTTTAGACGCTCATCGTTTGGATTCCTGGGTGAATAACTTTCATGGATCGGGGGCGGACATCTGTTATACTTGACACTTGGTTTCTTACCAGTATCAACATCTTCAGTCTTTTTATCCATGAATGCCTCAAGACCTGCAACAGTAGGATAAACACGATCAATCAAATAATCACATGTTGTATAACTCAACAGTAATCGTTTAATCCTTTCACTTTCGATCTTCTCAAGTTCCACTTCCTGTTTTAGCTTCACACAATCTTCGATGTACTCATTGATGACGCTCTGCTTTGTCATTAATGTTGCGCTCATCTTTTCCATTGCTTTTTCAATCTCTTTATTCATCCTTTTTAGACTATAAACTGTCCTGTTCAGCACATCATACGACTCCTTTATATACTTCACATCAGACAGTAAATCTTCCTTCGTTTTCTCTAATTCAGCAATCTTCCTGTCTTTTTCTTCACAAGCTGTGCAAGATTCTGAACATTTCAAACATGGTTTTTCAACTTCAACCACTTTTTCAACTATCTTCTCAACCTCAATAATCTTTTCTACTTCAACAACTTTTTCAACTTCAACTATCTTTTCAACTATTTTCTCAACTTCTACAAGTTTCTCAACTTCGACTATTTTCTCTACTACTTTCTCCACTTCAACAATTTTTTCTATTGCATTTTCAGTCACTGCTTAAACTTTTGTTTCTCCAGCTTCTGTCTTCGCCTTTTCATCAGCGAGTAACTTTGCTTCTTCCAGCTCCTTCTTTAAGCGGGCAATCTTCTTCTGATTCAGCATTTCAACTTTATCTGCATAGAAAAAATTAAAACTGTCAGGATCAATGTTTTTTCTACATTTATTAAGATATTCTTCCTCATCATCAGTATCAACATCACTTCCAAGATCTGGAAAAATCAGGATTCTTTTCTGACTAGCTTCATCTTCCATAACTCGGGCAACTAGAGCTGAACCAGGTATGTGTTTGTCCCAACTAAAACCCTCTGCAACCTTTTCATCATCTTGATGAATGATTAAAGCTTTCTTCTTTCCATTGTCAGTGGCGCTAGACGATGATGGTTGTTGCTCAATCTGATGAAAAATCGATTTCTGATAATAATTGTTCTTTTCTTGATTCCTGGTTGCTTCTTGATTTTTACACTCTCGTTTAAAATGACCTTTTCCTTTGCAACGGAAACATGTAACTTTTGATTTGTCAAATCCTAAAGCAGAATTTGCCAGATCACGAAAACCATCTCTGCCCGTGATTTGTTGAAACTTCTCAGCTCTTCTACAAGAACTAGCTAAACACCATTTCACATTCATCAATTCAAGTTCCTCGGCATCAATCTGGTCATAGTCTTCTTTTGTAAGCATAGGATTACCAATTCTTCCTGCAACTAAGCTTTCATACGACTCTAACTTGGCGACAAGAGATGCCATGTGTTGCTTAGCCAATTCAGGAGACAGGTTGTGACCATTCTGAATGTGCAAAGTCACATTGAATTGTAGATTTGTAGCATTCTGCTGTTGAGAACTTGATGTTGTGCTATTTAGATCAAAACTTGATAATGATGAAGAATATCCATCACTTTGAGTTGTAGTGCTAGCATTTGAACTTGAAGAACCATCTGCACTAAAAGCAGTACTAATTTTTGAACTTTGGCTGGGGGTAGCCTCAAACTTGTTCCCTCGGTAGTACAGACTGACATCATGTTTAGCATTTTGATTTGTTATAATAGCTGTCTTTTGAATATCCAGTTCCTGCTCTTCAATTTTCTGAATGAATTGTGCCAAATTCATGCTCTCGGACTTCCTCATGAGTTTCGCAACCATCAAATATGTTCCCCACTTATGCTGTGGTAACGCCTCAGCTAGTTTATCGACCCACTCATCGTCCTCTTTCTTGATGTCCAATCTACCCATTTCCAATACCAGATGACAATATCTATCAATGGTCTGTTTTGTTGTTTCATGATCGAAAGCTGTAAACATATCGAATGATTTTTTAATAATGCCTTTTTGTTTTTGATCATATCAGCACTCCCTCTGAATTTCTGAATCAAAGCCTCCCAAATTGATCTAGCTGTCCCATTATGTTGAGCAAAATAAAGGTATCTTCTTTAATCGCTTGTTGAAGAATACTTATCATCATTTTCTCACTTGTAAACTGCAATTTGTCACTCTCTGTATAATCACTAAAAGCCTTTTCAATACCCCGTTCATTCTTTGGTTTCTCATAATATTTCAATAACGAACACCATGCATCAAATTTGTATGCTTGTACCCAATTCTCGAATCTATTTTTCCAACCTTGAAAATCTTCAATGTACATGAGTTTTGGTGGTTTCTGATGAGTACCCGCCCATTCTCACTGTATAAAGTCTCAGCAGCAGTAACAGATGCAACCGGTGTCGCAAATGCATTGTAAAACTCTTCAGCCATGATTTGGTAGCACGTTTTTCGATAACAGACAGTTTCAAGCGAAATCTCCAAATTCAACAGTAAACCCACTCAAGCGAAATCACCAACTTTACTACTTAAAGCGAGATACCAACAATGCAATTTGGAGCGGAATCACAACTAAACTTTCAAGCAGAATCTGTTAAGACAACTTGGAGCGGAATCAGCACTAGTTTGTTATTCTGGAGCGTAATCAACAAACTTTTTAAAGCGAAATCAAAACTTTGTAAGTTGGAGCGAAATCAGCTAAGACTTTGGAGCGGAATTAACAATTTTGGTAAATTTGGAGCGGAATCAAAAAGATTCTGGAGCGGAATCAACCATTTGTTAACTTTGGAGGGAAAACAGAAAATATTTTGGAGCGGAATCAACAATTTCAAGCTGAATCAGTATATTTTCGAGCGGAATCAGATCAATGAAGCTAATTTGGAGCGGAATCAAGAACAAGTCAGTTCGAGCGGAATCACTTTGGGGGTCCATTTCAGTCACTTTTAGCTCGAATTTTGCAATGAAACTTTCCAGGATATGTTAATATGCTGTTTTACACAAACTATGAAAAATTAATCCGATTTTGACCTTTAAAACATGTTGAAGTGATGAAAGAAGGTGTAGAACATAGAAAATGCAATCAAAATCAGCTATAATCTGCAGAACTCCTCCTCCTGAGCTCTGATACCACTTGTAGGATCGATTTCGTGACCCACACGAGTCAATAAGAAGAGCTCTAATCCGTTTCAGAGGCAGAAACTAAGAAACGGACAAGAAAAACATCTTGTTTCACTTAAATTTGCCTTGTATATTGATTTCACAGTGATTACAAACAAACGGCACTTCAGTAGCAATTCTGTACCGGAAAACAAGATTGTTACAAATGATTCCGCTCAGAAGGTATTTATAGGGGCAAGGGTTTCGCTTGAACATGCATGTGCATTTCGAGCGGAATCAACATTATACGTTGGAGCGGAATCAGAACATAGACGACTCGAGAGGAATTAGGATATTTATGTGATTTAGCTTGAAATGACAAGGTGTCATTTCGAGCAGAATCACTACTAAAAACCACTATCTCGTTTTTCGTGCCCTGATTTAACTAGTACAGCACAAGACTCGATACAAGACGAAATCGACAGATACTAACAGCTCTCATGATAACCCACTCTTCGGGAACAACAAATCCTGGTTTCAACATCAAACATTCTTTATCTGTAAAGTGCGTTGTATACATACGATCACAAATCTGAGAGATGCTCAGAAGATTGTTTTCAAGCTCAGTGATGTAGTTTACTCTTTCAAACGTGACAATTCCATTTGATAAAGTTCCTTCACCAACTATTCGACCACCTTGATTTCCTACAAATCCCACATAACCTCCATTAAACCCTTTAACATCATACATTAGGGTTTTATTCCCCGTCATGTGCCGAGAAGCTCCACTATCCATAATCCAACGTGAAACGGATCTTGGAAGCTCCTGCACATTTCACAAACACTTTAGTTAGATTTTGAAGCCACCCAAGCCTCTTATGACGCAACTAACTTGACATTGATGTGAGTTTTTGTAGTGTAAAGTGGCGGAAAATTCTTGTCATTCATCTTTAAGCTCTCCTCAGATCCAATCTCAACCTCTTTATATAAAAAGAAATCATTTTTAGGCAGTTGACCAGTTGATTGATCTTTCTTTGGTACATACTTCTTTTTAGAAGTAGTAGCTTTTTGTGGTTCAAGTTTCTCATAGTAATCCACAGGAACAATCATCTTTATCGGAGTGGTAGAAGACGATTGTTTTTCTTTCTCAGAAACCTTTGGTTTTGGAGAACTTGGTTTCTTTTCAACTGATTTTGGTTTCCATGCTTGTTGAGATGAAGCAACCCCGTTTATAAAACTTATCAGTTTTAGTTACCACATTCTTTACAGATTCAGTTTTGATTTTTGTGTTTTCATTTTTCAAAACTTTCTTCTCAACAACCATTGGTGCTTTGCCTTTAGCATCAGCTTTCTTTTTCTGACTCTCAACAACTTCAGACTTAGGCTTTAAGTTGGTGCACTTTCGTGCAATGTGTCCAACTTTGTTGCACTTAAAGCATGTACGAGTATCAACTACCCAACTTGTACCTTCTGTCTGAGGCTGTGAGGACTTTTCCTCAAAAAACTCTTCATTTGATTTTGAAAAAATCTCAGACTCTTGCTCGGAATGAGAACTCGAGCTTTTTACAAACACTTTTTTCTCAAAAAACTTCTTGTTTTCAAAATTCTTTCTTTGATAATTCTTACCTCCCTTATAACCACCCGACCATCTGTTTTGATATTTGTAAGAAAAACGCGGTGGTACAACAAGTTTCATATAATAAGAATTATCTTTTTCAAAGTTCAAATGCCTCTTTGTACTTTTCAAACTTTCAATCTCAATCAATTTGAACACATTTTTCAATTTACCAACATTTACATTCTCCAAAGGAAAATCACGATCCAAATACAACTTATCAGATCCCGACATCTTGTACATCACAAGATTAGGTTCATCACTTAAGTTGTTTTTGGATTTAGATTTCCGAATATATTTATCCAAAAAGCATTCATCATCCTCAGTAGTGTCACTTTCAGATTTTAAAACATTTTCAACCATGCTTTTTACAACTTCAGATTGGACACTATCTTCATCAGATGATGTGATAAATGTGACATCAATCGTGTCTGGAAGCTTAACTTCACTTTCTTCTTCATCATTAACCAACCCTGATTTTTTCTTTGGAAAATCATTTAAAACTGGTGGTGGAACCTGATGTAACCCAACCCCGGTTCCATCAAAGTATGCATCTTCGCCTGCTTTGTTCTGCCCTATTGGTTTAGGAACGATATGTTGAAGAACAAAACTTGCGGAGTTGTAACTGTTCAGTTTCAACTGGATGCATTCATTTTCAATTTTAGCTTCTTGAAACTGAAGCTTCAACTTAGCAATTTCATCCAATTGTTGATTGATTAACTCTTCTTTTACCCAAAGAACACCTGACAGTTTAACATTTTCTTTGTTTGTCTTACCATTTCTCTCATCAGAATCTTTTACCGTTCATTTTAGCTTCTCAAAATTTTCTAAAAGTTGATGATTTTTATGAATTAATTTTTCGTCTTCTTTCCTAATTCTTTCTACATCACTTTTATCATTTTAGATTTTTTCAGTTGATCCTTTTACTCGTTCATTTGAAGCTTTTAACATTTTGTCACGGTTTAAGATTTGATTTTCAACGTCTCTGACTCTTCCTGTCAGTTCTTCAACCTTTTTTTACGTTGAGGTAAGTAATTGTACTACAAACCTTGCAGTTTTTCAAGCAATTTTTGCAGTCGCTCACAGTTTTTGCTTTCTTACCTGACTCATTGATTGCATCATTCTGACTGACCTTGCTTTTAGACTCAGTGCCAGAACCAGAAACTACCTCTAGCTCTTTTGCAGCAAACACTTTGTCAGCCATCTTCTTCAAATTTTTAGCAGTAAACTCTTGTGATGTGTCAATAATCCCGTCATCAATTTTCTTTGACTGCTGCTCTTTCTCCTTTTCTTTTTCTTTAGCTTTTTCTTCAGCTTCTCCTCCTCCCCACCACTCTCTCTGCCTGGCCTCTTCTTCGTCAGCAATTTGTTTGGTGAGAGTTTCAACATCAACAGTTTTTGGATCAACAGCTATGTTACCCTTGGGATCTAGGTAACATTCTCTATCAGCATCCCATCTTTTCGCCTGTTTTGCTTCTTTGTATATATAACCGATTCTAATCTTTCTGTCTTGGGCTTTCATCTTTCTGTTGATGTATTTCTCTTGTTCTGTTCGGCTATCTTTGAAAGGAATCATCTTTGTCACAAACGCATAGCCCACTGCATCTTCTTCTGGTAACACTTGACTCCAATCATATCCCTCATCATCATGGATAACAGCAAGTGCTCTGGATTTTTCTTTGGGATTTTCTTCTATCTGCTTCATTCTGGGGGATTCAGATTTGTTCTGATGATAAATTGCTCTTTTGTAGTAATCTTCACGGAATGAATTTGCCGTATCATCAGCATATGTATTTCGACATTCTCTTTTAAAATGACCTTTTTGTTTACATTTAAAGCACTTGACCTTTGATTTATCAAAACCAAGTTTTGTGGAAGGTCCACCAATAGAATGTCTGCCAGTAATCTCCATGAAACTTTGAGCACGTCTGACCGCACTAGCCATACACCACCTGATATCGATCAACTCCATCTCTTTTGGGTCAATCTGATCATAATCCTCCTTGGTGAGGTTAGTGTTTCCATTCTTGCCTGCAACAAGGCTCTCATAAGACTCTAACACAGACGCTAAAACACCATCTGCTGCTTTGCGGATTCCTCATTGAAATTTTGTGCATTCTTGAGATCCACAGCAATGTTGCATTGAAACAGATTCTTTGAAGCTGACTGTTGTTGTTGACTTGCAGCAGTTGATGATGAACCACTATGAAAACCACTGCTTGAACTCTCTTGATTTGACATGTTAAAATTTTCAGCTGAGAAAGCTGTCTTAGGAGACACATTCTTCGGGATCATACTTCCTCGGTAATACAGCTCAACATTCTACTGATATGAGGAATGATTGACTTTGTATGATTTCTTGATCTCCAGCTCATGACTTTCTAGTCTTTCGATTAACAGATCAACCGTCAGTTTCTCCGACTCGATTGTATTCTTCAGCATCAAAGCAAAGTATTGCCTGTCTTTATCATCCGGTAGCGAGTCAAACAATTTGTCAACCAATTCTTCTCGAGAATAAATGATTCCATGTCATGCCAGCTCCATCTTCAAATGCCCAAACCTTTCAATCATCTTAGATACAGATTCGTTTTTCAAACATCCAAACAAATCGAATTCTTTTCTTAACAACTTCTTTTTGTTTTTAACTATCTCAGCACTACCCACGCATTTTACTCTCAATTTCTCCCATAGATCTTTTGCATCTGTGTACTCAATTAACGATATTATGTCGTCTCTCACAGACTGATGAAGCAATGCAATGCACTTTTGTTCAGCCACATATCTTTCTATATCCTCAGTTTCTATCATATTTTCATAATCTGATATTCCCATATTGAAACCATTCTTCAAGCTCTTCCAACTTGGATACGCAAACGCTTTTAGCCACTCTTCAAACCTTTTCACCCGTCTATTGTATTCTTCAATCGCCATTAGCTTTGGAGGTTTGTTGTACGTCCCATAAGCACTTTCCACACTCAAAGAATCAGAAAGAGTTTTCTTTGCAATCGGATTTGAAACGTTTTCATTTGTGTTGTTTGATGTATCATCTCCGGTGTTTCCCGTGAAAGCAAATATATCACTGAAAGGATTCATAAACTCATCCATCTTCACTTATCTAAAACAATCAACAAACCCTTAGAAAATTTTTGGATTTTAAAACAACAGTTTCAAACGGAATCACTTCAAGCGAAATCAGCTTTTCACACGAAATAATGCTTCACACAAAATTACACGTTTTTTTTCAAACGAAATACGGTTTTCAAATGAAATCACCAAACGGAATCTAATTTCGTGCGGAAATAGATTGGATTCAAACGGAATCAAGTCACTTTAGTGCGGAATAGCTAATTCCGTGTGAAATTTCAAATGAAATCTGATTTCGTGTGAAACCAGACAGCACTTTCAAACAGAATTAGTGATTTCGTGTGAAACCAGTGGCACTTTCAAACGGAATAAACCACAATATGTAATTCCGTGCGAAAACACAAGTGCTATTTCGAGCGGAATTAGGATGACATCATCCTGTAGGCCACCAATTTGTCAAATTGACCCGGATTTTGATCGAATTTTGGTCCAATTCTTTCAAGGATTAGTTAAAACTGTGTTTTACATGATATATGTGAAATTCAGTCCATTATGTCCATTAAATCTTGTTTAATTTTGGAAAGAAGGAGTTGAAGTGATGAAAACAAGCTGAATAGGTATAAACTCTTCGTCCTGAGCTCTGATACCACTGGTTGGATCGATGTGTGACCCTAACGAGTCAATCAGAAGAGTTTATGATCTATTTCAAAGGCGGAATCAGAGAAATAGACGTGTAACAGCTTGATTCCTCTTAATTATCTTTCTTTTATTGATTCCAAAGATTTTACAGATCGTTTGATAAATCGGCAGCACCTCGGCTCTGAATCGGAAAAGTTACAAATGAACTAGCAATACATAGTAGTTTTAATTCCGCTTGAAAGTGGCATGGCCAATTTCAAATGAAATTAGATTGTTTAATTTCGTTTGAAATGGTCAATGTCCATTTCAAGCAAAATTACACAAACAAACACAAAACCTAATTTTAACCTGCTGTGTGCTAGTTTATCCTATCTAGACATAAGACTCGATAAAGACGAAGTTAACAGACATTTATGCACCAACAAATATCGAATTTAGAATGCTAACGGCTCTTATTTAGGTCATAGACCTAGACCGGCTAACTTAATGTATTAAAAACGGTATGATACGCTAGATTAAGCTATGACCGGAATAAAATGTAATTTACACCCAACAAGTATGAAGACTTGTATAATATGGGTAAACTAAATACATTCTAGATTTTGAAGTAAAAATGATAAGGTTTGACCCGTTTTGGCTAATTTATGCAAACTAGTTGCATAAACCGTACCGAACGCGTATAAGCATAAACGGGTAACCGTATGAGTCATATACAAGTACCATAAGTTATTATGCTTAAAATATGTTATGATATCACCAGGATATCAGCAATTATGCCCAAATAGATTTTTAAACAAAATTAAGTCCCGTAAGGGTATTTTGGTCATTTTAAAGTTTATAAAAGAGGTTTAAACATAAACTGAGCTTCTTATCTAAAACATTCAGTAAAAGTATTTATTTTATCATGTTACATGAGTAAGATATCATACATATGTGAGGTTCACAATTTATGGCCAATTCATGCACCGTAGGGGCATTTTTGGTCATTTCACATATGTTTTAAGGACAAAATTGGAAATCTGAGTTCAAGACTTATACTTACTATTAAAGTATTAAAATTTATTTATAAAATCAGTAGGTAATAAGTCTTAGGTGTTAAGTATGGTTTTAAACCATACTATGCACCTAATTAGCGTAAAAGTCGATAATTGACGATATTTGAGATTATTATGGAAATCTGAGATTTTGATCAGAAGTTTGATACAATTGTTGTTTTGGTCCCTGTAATCACTTATGCATATATTGAGTTTCGTAATTTACAATTTCTAGCACAGAACAAATATAACGGCTGTTGTTTACTGTTTCGGCAGCCCGTGAGCAAGGAGTCGGGCCTGGATCATGACTCGAAACAAGGGTCACCCCAGACAACAAATTTAGCAGATTGACAGAAATGGTCCCTGTCTCAGTTTATGCATATATTAGGTTTCGAAAATAACTAGATCAGTCCCTACACTCATATTAATCCTTTTTAGACTTTTGAAAATGTCCAGATCAGTCTTTGCACTCTTTTTAAACCCGTTTAGACTTTTGAAAATGTCCAGATCAGTCCCTGACTTCATTAAGCATGCTTTACTTTAAGAATTGACATAATTGGCACATAACTTTCAAATTTCACGTATATCTTCATTATAAGGTGTTAAAGTGTTAGTGGTCAATCTTTGGCACACCCGGGAGTTTGACTGAGCATAATGGAGTTCCCGGTTCGTTCAAAAGACCTCTCAAAAGCGTAGTTTCACCTGTTGACGCGTTTAGTCCTTTTAACGTACGAAGGCATGCGTAATACCGCTTAATGATATCAAAGCCTTCCCTATTAGGCATTCCCGAGTGTATGACGAAACATCGCGGAGTTTCTAGTTTGCTTAAATGATAATTCTAAGGTGTAGTTTTTGAAGTTGACGCTCTTGGTCCCTTTAACGCGCAAACTTGCGTGTATTATCTTTTTATTGCGTCAAAGCCCAATGTTATCCATATTGGGCATTCCCCAGAGTATTATCAAACATTACGATGCTTCGGGTTTGTTAAAAGGTCATTCAGAGGTATAATTTAAACATGTTGACGCTTTTAACCCCTTTAACTTGCAAACTTGTGCTTAATTTCACTTATTGGCGTGAAAGCCTTAAATGGACAATATTAGGCATTCCCAAGAGTGTAATCAATTATCATGAAGCTCTCGGTTTATTAAAAGGTCACTTAGAGGTAAGAATTAACATGTTGACGCTTTTAACCCTTCGACGCGTAAACTTTCAAATAATTATGCAAACGGCTCCTCTCGACCAACAAGTGGCTCATTTGTGAATATGAATACCGTGTAATGTCATTCAGAGGCTTAGTTTAAGCATGTTGACACTTTTAGTCCTTTCGCATTCAAAGTTTTTGATTTTTTCGCAAAATTAGTCCCTCATAGTCAACGTTTGAATTTATTAGGGTTTAGTACACGTGTTAACACATCATTGGACGTGATTTTATGAGGTGTTACATCCTTACCCCCTTAAAAGAAATCTTGACCTCAAGATTTGCTCAAAAGATAGAAGTACTTTCTGTCGTATATTGGACTTAAAAGAAATCTTGACCTCCACAGTATATTAGGGGCCTCTTACGGAATCCCGGTTGACCTATACAATAGGTACATACTTTCTTTCTGGAGCTTCTTAACCTATTGATTCTCAATCGATGCTGGTTTCTCAACAAACTATAAGTTTTCATTAATCTGCACATCATTACGTGGCAATGCTATTGACGTATTGTCTAGCCATATCTTTAAATCACAAGTGTGGAACACATTGTGAATACCATCAAGTTCCTTAGGTAAGTTTTAGCTTATAGGCTACCCATCTTGACATATTGGATTTTCTTGAATGGTCCAATATGTTTAGAGTTTAACTTGCCTATTACATCAAAATTACAACACACCATTATAGAGGGGTTCTTTCTGTTGAATCTTGTTCCTCATTGAGAACTTAAGAGGTTTGTGACTCTCATTAACATTGATTTTCTACCAATTATTGGCAACTTTCAGACGATTACTGATTCGTATGGTCTTATCCGTTGTTTCCAAGGTAATTTCAGATCCTGATAATTGGACTTACCAAACTTTTGTCCATCAAATGGACGTTTGACATTCCATCTATACAAGGTCTCCAAAGGAGCATCCTTGATGCTTATATACCAACTATTAGTTATAGGATAACCTATTTAAGGTGAGATAGTTATTCTTATCACTATTACTTTAATCAATCTTAAGGAATAGCTAACCTCATGGTTAGTCGAACAAATAGACGATCCTGGGCAGCTGACAGCAAATTCAAAATTCTTACATAGTTAAAGTCGCGGTAATTAATGCATAAGCATATTGCACCGTGCTTTCTTTTATTAACAATAATCGAAGCTCATAAGACGATGAGCTAGCTGTACAAGCCTATCTCCATAATGATTGGCTCTTAATTCTTCCATTTCCATTGGTGCTAACCGATGTAGAGTTTCTGTGACAGATACGGCTCCTAATAGGATGTCAATCCTAACTCCACTTTGCCTCTCTGGAGGTAACCAGGGTAGTTTGTCACTTGTGCCATGCAAATGACACATCTATTTTCACGTGTACATGGATGTCTTAAGTAGAAACGCCTACTCAGGCATTTCTATAATGGATATCTTCTTTGAATACCACTAGCTGACCTTGGTACAATATGACCATTGGAAATATCTTAGTGGTTCAATGCATTAAACCTCCATACTGATCAGGCATGGAAGCAATCTATGGGACACATTAGGATACGCCAATCCTTATATGGCACCTTTATCAAACATAGTTGGCATTCACAGTTGGTGGAAATCAATGAGATAATATTGAAATAATGTATATCGTCGAAGTTTTTCTTGGAGAAAGAGTACTCAATATTCTTACGAGAGGATCATCGTCGAGAATGGAAGAAATGGTCTTTATAGTTTTCATTGGTAAGTTCTACCTTAAACTTAATACCTGGAGTTCTTATGAGTATAATCAAAAGTTTGCTAAGCTTATGGTCTATCAAAGACTTATTATCCCCTGAATTAAAATAAGACACTCAGCAGAAATTATCATTGATAAATGATAACGAATGTACCTAATGCTATTATTGATATGTACTGTCTCTAGCATTCATCCGGTAGTTCAGGCGTTTCCTTTCTTAGCCTCTCCAGGCATAGCTGTACCTTCTTTGGCAGCTTTAGGGCAATTAGTACTGATGTGGCCCTTCTTGCCACAGCTGAAACAGACTGCATTCTTTATATCCCTACATTCGTGGGACTGGTGACCAGTTCTTTTAAAGATGCCACATTGTTTTAACTTTTGGTTTGATTGACACTGTCCCCAGTGTCTTCTTTTGCAAGTTTTACATGTAGGATTTTTATTGGAATCTTGTTGGTTCCTTTCTAACTCGGATTTGCCTTTCTTCTTAGGATTCTGGGAGTTATCCTCATCCCTCTACCTTTTCTCATTAGTCTCAGTCTTGACCGACTTTTGTCTCACTATATCCAGAGTGAGAGACAAGGATAGATGCACAGTTGATCTAAATGCGGTAGGCCTTAAAGCCTTCACATTCCCTTTTACTTCCGGTGCCAAACCACCGATGAAACGTGCAATGCGTTTAGGTTTAGGGGTATTTAAATAGGGCACCAATCTAGACAGGGAGTTAAACTCGGTAACATATTGTTGACAATCTAGGTTTTTCATTGTGAGAGTCAGAAAATCTGTCTCCACTTTTTCCACTTCGTGTTATGGATAGTAGTTTTCTCTGATAAGATCCACAAACTTAGACCATCCCATATTGTATAGGGGAATTTTCCCCGTGGACTGTACCATGGCCTTCCACCATGCGAGGCCCTCGCCTTTGAAAGATTATGAAACGAATTTCACTACATCCTTATTAGCACAATTGTTGATGTCCATAACAGTTTCCATTTCATCAAGCCATTCATGGCATCAATCGCCCCTTTTTCCCTACTGAAATCCCTGGGTTTGCATGAGACGAAGTATTTGTATGTGCACCCGTCTTCAGTTGAACGGGGCTTATCATGGAGCACTAAGTTCTGAAGTTTGCTCTTTGCATTTGAAGTGTGAACGGAGCTCTCCTTGTGAGCTGATGTATTTGATTTTGTATAGGACCTTGAGCGAGTAGCTCTTGACTCCTTACTGTTCTCAAGAGCTTTACCTACAGCTTTATTAACCGCTGCGTCAATCATGGCCTGAAGATCAATGCCATTAATGTTTACATTTACATCATTGTTTCTATTTGCAGAACTGTTGTATGCTTCATCAGAATCCACCATTTTGAAGCTTTGGTACTAAACACCAATAATAACAATTGCTTAGTTGCAAAATAATAGTGAATCGTCATATTTAATGATTATCAAACTATGGTATCATTAAACCATATCGACTATTAGGTTTTAACTTCCTTATAGTATGTTACTAGAAACTATATTAATTATATTTGGCATAGGTCTCAAAAGGGACCATTAATGGCATTTAAGGGTTGAACCGAGTTCATTGCCCTGTTGACAGGGGATCACAATGTCACAACTGTCTTTGTCATATAGACGATTATGAATAGCTCGAGGGCCAGCCTTAAAGGACTTTAATATGTATATGGCACAGAGGCCCGTCACAGGGACGTAAAATGACATGTTATAAAGCCTAATCATGAAGGACATAAGTAATCATATGGCATAAAAGCTTTGTCGCAAAGGACATTAGTTTATAAACCGCAATCTTCTTAGATCAGTGACTTTAAGGCTTGAATATAGTTCTTCACCTTTGGACAGGGAATCATAGAATACAACTGTCATCGTTTTGAAAGACGATTCATTTTTGGCACATAGGCTAATCAATGGACATCATTAATGGATGTTATATATATATATATACATATATATATATATAAGATATCTATCAAGATATTATCAATCTTATATAGTATGAGGCTTGGGCATTGCCCATCACCTTGGACAATAACCATAACGGTCACAATTGTCAATTTCACTAATTTACAATATAGTATATAGCTCGTAGTCGAAACATCACTAAAGGATGTTAAATAATATGATCATCGTGTTAGATGATATTATTCATGATCGGATTAATCATATATACTATTATGGTTGGACATAGTCCAATATCTTTAGACAGGGGTCATAGACCACAACTGTCGTTGTCTTATTGGACAACAAGTTTAGCCCGTAGGCACTTCATCACTAATGGATATTTATATTATGATCATCATATTGATGATACTTCCCATGATCTAATTCGATCATATAGGCTTTAAGGCTTGGACATAGTCCAAACACCTTGACGGCTGGTGTGGTTTCTCAAGTCACACTGCTAAGAGTGTTAACATGTTCTTAGATGTTAACAAGGATTAATTGTCTTAAGAGGGTTTTACCGTTATAGCATGTCTTTTATTGACATATTGGCTAGGTTATACCATTAAGAAGATCTTTTGAAATTATTTAGCAGATTGATAAAATTTGAATAAAATTGATACTATTGGTTGATAAAGGACGAAATGAATACCTATATAAAATTTTCAAAATTTTCCGTAAATCATTAAGAAATCTACAATAGTGTCTTTATCAGGACTTTTAGTATCATATTTGTCCACAGAGGACTAAAAAGGAAATTATAAGTCCGTATGGGGACTATAAAAATATCATAAGTCCGTATAGGGACTATATTAAAACAATTTTCCCATGAAGGGATTATAATGAAATGTCATGTCCACGGAAGGACTATGTAGAAATAACATATCCCAAAGGGATTTTAATGAAATAACATGTCCATAAAAAGAACTATATTGGTACAGCATGCGCACAAAGGACTTTGCTGAACAGATGCCCTCACAGGGACTTAAATTAAAAATATGATCATATAAGGATTATAATAAACAAATGTCCTTACTGGGACTATATAGAAGAGATAGGTCCTTATAGGGACTTTGAAGCAATACCTGTCCAAGCGGGGACGAAAGGGAAAAATATAAGTCCGTTTAGGGACTATAAGACATGTCAACATCGGGACTATAGTGAAACGATAGGTCCTCGAAAGGACTATGATGAATTATTATATTCACTAGGGAACTTTAATGAAATAACATGTCGACAAAATATTTTTAACGAATGACATGTCCATGAAAAAAGTATAACAGAGTATGATGTCCACGAAAGGGCTATATGGAAACATAACTTTCATGAGTGGACTATATTGTAATGTAATGCTCACGAAGAGACTATTTTGAAATATAATGTCCACTAAGGGACTTTATTGTAATATGTCGTCCACGAAGGGACTATTTTG
The DNA here is from genome assembly GCA_030545235.1 of Helianthus tuberosus. Taxonomy (NCBI): domain Eukaryota; kingdom Viridiplantae; phylum Streptophyta; class Magnoliopsida; order Asterales; family Asteraceae; genus Helianthus; species Helianthus tuberosus. The sequence goes on along the minus strand of JARYGA010059718.1, from coordinate 5,851,501 downwards.
AAATATAATGTCCTCGAAGGGACTATGATAAACACACGTATATACAAAGTCTTATTAGAAAAGGTAAGTCTACAAGGACTACGATAATCAAATGCCCATATAGGGATTTAAAGGAAAAAAGAAATATATTGGAAGAAGGGTGTTCTAATGCCTTTCTTGCTTCATTCGGATGGTTTCTCTTCTTTGTCTATCATACGCGGCAGTGACACTGAAGATTCAACGAATAAAATGAACATTCCAAATTAGGATCCATTGAAGAAGTAGAATTCAAGGATTTCATGGTTAGGAAATATAAATTGGATCACAGATTGGATTTTAACAAGCATAGCCCAAGTTCAGAATTTCAAAACTCGGAGATGGGAATTTGGGATTAATAGCATCCACACGTATCATCTTCAATATGGGAGCCTCAGGGACCTTATGGTATGGACTCCGAAGTCTGGTTTAGAGTTTAAATAGTTTTGATTTTGGGAATAGGTCCATAAAGGTCTTTCCTCCAACTGGTTGCACGCTTAACCTAGTCGTGGTACGAAGTTTGGCATTTCTAGGCTTCAGATGTGGAGAATTTCCATCAACGGCTTCTTTGCCTGGAGACATATTCAAAACACATAAAATCAAAAACAATGTTTACCTAATAGGGATGAGAGCATTCCTATGTTAAGTCTAGACTCGGAAGGTCTAAGGAATATGCTATTGTGTCATTTGAGATTAAACACTAAAGGCAAGTGTTTAATTCACTCAAACGTTGGCTCTGATACTAACCTGTCACACCCCGATATTTCCACATATAGTCGTGGGGAGTATCGTGACGTAAGATTGATATCGTCATAGTCAAACATACACAGAATAGCACAGCAAAAGTCTTGGAATACAAAATATTATTACAAACACAAAATGTCTAAAATATATCAAAGTATTTAGTATAGACAAGCTTGTAATAATCCACAGGCGGATCATTAAATCAAAAGGAGTTTATCAGACTAATGGCTTATGCGAAGGAGTTGCAAATTCCTCGTCTAACAATTCCAAGCAGCTTCCAGCCTATTTACGTATTTGTACCTGTCACTTAGACTTTTGAAAAGACGTCAGTTTTCACTGGTAATTACAATCAACCAACACATTTGAAAATGTTTATGAAAACTCATTTAAGTGCACAAGGCACGAAAATCTTTTATACTTGGGACAAACTATATCTCATGTTATCAGTTTTACATAACTTTCTCTACATGCGGGGCCCGGTATTATGCCGGTTCATGATTAACCGACACAACACTTATTCCTTTATTGGAAAACCCATATTGGGTATAAAATTATATAATAAACCATGTCGCATCTGTCGGGTGTATGCCTACACCCCGTGCTTAGGTTGTGGTCATTTTCAATTAATGAGTCAAGGATATCCAGGACACGGCCGCATTAGCCCCCAATGTTTCAGTCAAGCAATACGAATTAAAACAGGTTATTTGAATTTCCCGACTTATTGGTCTTCGAATCTCATACCTGACCATGCGGTAACTATATTACCGTATCCTAAGCCCATATAAGGGAAAATAGGTTAAGAGTATTTACCTGAGCTAGCTCCTGTCTTAAATTGCAAGATTTATGATAACTCAGTCGTATTAAATTAAGTAAGCGTAGGTACAATTTACCATAAGGGTCTATTCTAGAATGATGGGATAAATAACCAATTTAGAATGATAACGTGACTTATTTAGGTCATAGACCTAGACCAGCTAACTTATAGTATTAAAAATGGTACGATACGCTAGATTAAGCAATGACCGTAATAAAATGTAATTTACACCCAACAAGTATGAAGATTTGTATAATATGGGTAAACTAAATACATTATGGATTTTGAAGTAAAAATGATAACGTTTGACCCGTTTCGGCTAATTTATGCAAACTAGTTACATAAACCGTACCGAACGCGTATAAGCATAAACGGGTAACCGTATGAGTCATATACAAGTACCATAAGTTATTATGCTTAAAATATGTTATGATATCAGCATAATATCAACAATTATGCCCAAATAGATTTTTAAACCAAATTAAGTCCCGTAAGGGTATTTTGGTCATTTTAATGTTTATAAAAGAGGTTTAAACATAAACTGAGGTTTTGGTCTAAAACATTCAGTAAAAATATTTATTTTATCATGTTACATCAGTAAGATATATGTTAGTGCATATGTCTGTTGACTTCATCTTGTATCGAGTCATGTAATAGAATAGATAAACCAGGGCTCGTTGTACGAAAGAAACGGGAAACAGGTCTGAACCAGCCACTTCTCATGAAGTGACCAGTTCATGCGAACTGGACCAGATCATATGGACTGATTGGTGCGACCTGGATCTCCTATAAATAGGTGAGTCTTGGATTTCATTTGTTACTTTGTGATTCCAGTAGCGAAGCTCTGCTGAAGTATCGCCAGATCTGTAAACAGTTTCAAATCAATACATACGACAGTTAAAGTGATTCTAAGTGTTAATCAAGCTGCTATAACATTAATACGTCTGATTCCGCCTTTCGTATTGATCGAGAACTCTTCTGATCGACTCGTTTAGATCGAATCCCGATCCTACAAGTGGTATCAGAGCTTAGGAGGAAGAGTTCTTACGATTTCAGCTTATTTTCATGGATAAATCTGATTTCTACTCGTTTCTACTCACTTTTCTACACATTTTCATCAAATTTACCGAGATTTCACGGCTAAAATGATCTGATTTTGACAAATAACATGTAAAATACTGTTTTGAACAATCCATGAACAAATCAAAACCTAATTCAACATAAAACTTGATAAAATTTGATAAAATCATGAGCTTTTGGACTGAAACCGCTTGAAATCTGTTCAGATCGTTCGAAATCAAGTCAGGTCGCGTGAAACTTGGCCCAGATCGTACGGTTTGACCCAGTTTGTTTGAGTCAGGTCATGCGAAGTGACTTCAGATCATTTGGAGGTGAACCAGGTCGTGCGAGGTCGTTTAGGTTTGAACCAGGTCACAAGAAGTGACTTAGAGGTTTAGATCGTTTGGAATCGAATCCAGGTCGTACGGTGTGCTTAACAAATCTCCAGGTCGTTTGAAGGAGGTTCAGATCATTTGAAGTTGATCCAGGTCGTACGATGTTGATCAAATCCTTTGAATTATCACCAGATCGTGGGAAAGGATTCCGTGTTGTTTGAAAATTTGTCCAAGTCGCACGAGGACAATTAGGATTACCAGATCGTTTAAACTCAGAATGTTTGAAAACTCAGCTCGTTTGAACAATCAGTCTTTGTGAACTTTCGATACCAAAACATGGATAACGAGTTTTACAATGTGTTTGCTACTGCCCCGGTTACTCCAGTTACCGTTGCTGAAACTGTTGGGATTGAAAATTAAACAGGAACTTTCCAATAGCCTCCAAAGCTTATGTACATTGAGGACTTTAAAGGGTGGCAAGACCGTTTTGAAAACTGGGTACAAGAAAACAAGTTTGATGCATGGGTTTCGTTAGAGAAAGATTATACCTTACCAAAAGATGAACTTGGAAATGAAAAACAACTAAGTCAATTTTTACCTGAAGAAAAATTAAAATACACAAGTGAAAAAATGATGATTAGCATTCTCCAACAAGCGGTAAAAGAAGATATTTTTGTTTTGCTTCAACATGAGGGAACTGCTAGATCAATTTGGAAATCGTTGATTAAAAAGTTTAAGGGTAGTGCTGATATGATAAAAAATAAACGAGCATTACTAAAAAAAATCTTTTGATATGTTTACAGCTCTTGAAGGTGAAACAACAAGAATGATTATTGAGAGATACTGTCATCTTGTCATGGAAATGAAAAGATTGGACATCAAGAAAGAAGATGATGAAAGGGTTGATAAGCTAGCTGATGCGTTACCACAGAATGAATGGGGAACATATCTGTTGATTTTAAAGCATAACCAACAATTTGAAGATATGAATTTGGGTATGTTTATCTAGAAATTGGAAGAACATGAGCTATTAATTTGAAAACCTGCTACGATGAGAAGTCCGGGTGCTCAACAAGATGTTAGTCTATACTATAGAGGAAACAAAGTTGAGACCACTCCGAGTCCAAAGATTCTGACTGCATTCAGTGCTGATGGTACTTCCGGAATAAATGTAAACAATACAAATCAGAGCAGTGGATATTCTTTGTTTTATTCAAGTTTTGAACCAAATTTCTCAACACCAAGTTCTCAACAACAAAGTTCAACAAACTTTAATGGTCAAGTTTTGCAATGCAATGTTACATTAAATATTCAAAATGGTCAAAATTTCTCTCCAGATATTGCGAATCAACACATGGCGTCACTTGTTACTGTGTTAGAGTCGTATGAAAGCTTGGTTGCTGGACGAATTGGTAATCCGATCCTCACTAAAGAGGATTATGACCAGATTGATTCTGAGGAGCTTGAGTTGATGGACATCAAGTGGTGTTTAGCTAGTGTTTTGAGAAGAGCAGAAAAGTTCAAACAGATCACTAGAAGAGATGATCTTCGTGAAGCTGCAACATCTCAGCTAGGTTTTAACAAATCGAAGGTTACTTGTTTTTGTTGCCAAGAAAAAGGGCATTTTAAACGCGAGTGTACAAACAAAGAAGCAACCGTAAGACAAGATCCTTTCGGAAACAACGATTATCATAAAAAAGCAATTTATCATCAGGTTGCTCAACAACCATATCAACAACAATCTTCACAATCGCGTGCTATTCCGATTGAAGAATCAAAGGGTAGAGCTTGTTTTGGTCTGATAGACCAAGAAGATGAAAGGATTCCGAAAGATTTCAATTGGGATGATTATGATCCTTCTAGACCATCAGCATTTGTTGCTCGAATCCTTGAAGATTCAACCTCGAAAGAAAAATCAATCAAATCTAAGAACAATCCTAGAAGACAACCAATTTTTAAATCTTCAGGAAGTGATGAAGACACTGATGATGAGGAAGAGTATATTAATAAAGCTAGAAAACAATTGGATCCTTATAGTTTTAATTTGTTTTTTTGCAGATAAAATCGAGATATTGAAAGAGAAAAAAGCAGCTAGACTGAAGGGAGAAATTGAAACAAAAAGGGTTGTTGAAGAGAAAATTGAAGTCCAGATGGAAGCTGAAAAGGCAAAAGTTGAAGAAAAATTGACAGAGAAGGTCGAGGTTGAAGATAGTGAAGTGAAGATAGAAGTTGAGAAAGAACCGATTGTGATTGAAAAGGTGGTGGAGAAAATAGTTGAAAAAATTGCCGAAGTTGAAAAAATTGTCGAAGTCGAAAAGATTGTAGAGGTTGAAAAACCTTGTGCTAAGTGTTTAGAATCCTGCAAAAATTATGCTGAGAAAGATACAAAGTATGCTGAATTGGAGAAGCTCAAAGAAAATTTGCTACACAATTTGAGAAGCATAAAGGAATCATATGATCTCCTAAGCAGCAAAGTGAACTTGTACAAAGGAGCTAGCGATGAGGATAGTCAGATGAAGAATCTTCTGAAAGCAACAGCTCTTCAAAAGCAAACAACAACAACAACAACAACAACAACAACAACCATACCCAGTAAATCCCACAAATAGCAAAGCTACTTATAGGGTCTGGGGAGGGTGGGATGTAGACAGACCTTGCCTCTATCCCTAGGGATAGAGAGGCTGCTTCCAGAGAGACCCTCAGCTTCAAAAGCAAACTGCAATCAACAAATACATTGAGATTGTTGCAGGGCTGAAACAAGAATTGGCAGCGATGACGATCGAAACCGAAAGAGTGAATTCTTTACTTCAAAGTTATCAAAGTTCAGATTATGTTATTGATCACATTTATCCTTCCGTGGCAGCTCATAAGTTTGCAGATGATGAAGAAAATTCTGGTAAGAAAACTGGTTTGAATTATAACAGAGTACCAAATCCAATGTGGGATGGCTATACCCCCCGACATTTTGAAAAGGTGGTTGAAGCACTCAATCTGAATCTGAAATACGAGTCTATAATGGATTACCAGATGATATTGATGTCACCTTCACAGCGTCTGACACTGACCATGAGTCCGAGTTAATTAAGAAAGTGGTCGATCAGGTGTTGGAGAAAGATGAAGAGTCAAAATCAGAGTCTAAATCTGAAAATTCGAGTTCGTCAGACAGAAGTTCGAGTTCACCGGTCAAAAGGATTTACAATAAAGATTTTCTGATGTAAAAAAATAATTTGAATGACGAAACATTCAAAGTAGCATATACTTTGAATGACTCCGACAAATTATATTCTGATGAAGAATTTCCAATAAGAGGTGTTAAAACTGAAATGATTAACAAGGTTTTCAAATTAACAGAAATTAATATTTCTGAAATAAAAGATGTAAATCTTACTGAAAAACCTAAAAAATACACTTCAAGAGCTCAACAAAGATTGAACAAGAAAAAGGGTTACAGTTCTGGTTATGATTATCGAAAGAAACCAAACCATAACAGTAATTTCAAAAGAAAGGATTAGGCTTTATTCCACCCGAAAATCATAAAAATGAGAAAATTTATAAAACAAAAACTAAATTTGTTTCAGGAGCAAGTTCTGAAGAGGAGAAGGAGAAACCTTTCTGGAAACAGTCAAACAAAGAGTTTCTTGCCGAAAAGTAAAAGAATATGTTGAAGGAATCTGAACCGAGTGTTGAAAGAAGAACCTGTTTCAAATGTCAAGAGGTTGGACATATTGCTTGGAATTGCCCAAAGTCAACTAACACAAAACAGGGAGTTTCTTCTAACTCTAAATTGAAAGAGAAATGTGTCGATAAAAAGGAACAACCAATAGAAAAATTTAAAGAGTTCAAAAATTCGACTTTCAAAATTGGTGAAACTTGGAAACATTTTTACCAAAGAAGAGCCAATTTAAACAAACATAAATGGGTTTTTAAAAATTCAGAGGTTGTTTCTGGCAATGAATCTGATTTGTCAAAGTCAGAGGAGCCACATGTTATGCTAAATGCTGAGAATTCCGTTCCACCAATGGATGATGAAAATTTTCCACCATTGTCAAACGGAAACTTGAAATCAAAAGTTGGTAAGATTGAGATTTCAGATCAATTCTTCTCTGATAAGAAAGAATTTGATGCTGAAAAAACATTTAATGGTAAAGTGCTACATATTTTTGGTAAGATGGTAGATGGGAAGGTGAAGGGAGTGAAAGAATTTTATGAATCGAAAATTGTTAAACCAAATGATGATGGTTCACCCATGATTGATCAGGCATGGGTGAGATTCTTTAAAAAGTAAAATTCTGACTTGCCGGAGCTCCCAAGTTGGTAATCGTGGAGCATGAATCGAGCTCATTCTTGAAAAATGTATTTGTGAAAACTTGTCAAGTGATAGTTTGTACAAGTGGTTAAAAGAAAAAAAGGGATTCATTCATAAGCTGTTGAAAGAACAAAGTGATGAATTAAACCCCATGATGTGTGAAATCAACAAAACTAATTTTTCGGAAAAACCATTCTGATTAAAACAAACATAAGTGTTTTGAAATCATAATGGGAAAATAGTTTGTTATCAGGGGGAGTTTTCATTGTTTAAGCCAAGTGGATGGCGAATTGAAGCAATTCACATCAGTTTATCATTTTATTTGTATAGTTTATTTCTTTAAATTTTGAAAGTAAAAGCAACATATTTTCAAATTTTTCCAGAAAATAAAAAATTGAAACATATTTTTGATTTTAGGGGGAGTAAAAAATTTAGAAATTTGAAAAAACCAAAAACATGATAAAATCTAAAAACCAAAAACATCGAAAAATCAAAAAAGAGTTTTGTTGTGAAAAAGAGGAAATGATAGTACATCAGTAGACAATCATAGTACGCTAAAGAATTGAAAAGTTAAAATGTGATAAACGGTCTCACTGATGATATGCCAATAGGTTTTTACATGCTTAGTAGATTGTTTTCGAGATATAAACCTAAACATCAAACACTTACTTATTTCGTGGGGAACATCTCTCGTGTATATAGGCAACCCCTGAAATCTTGTTTGAAAGGCTTTCTATTTCTGACATACTAGGTCTTTGTGTGTGATTATATCTGGGGTATTATACCAGGACTTCTGATTTTGCGGGAGCAATAGCCTAGTCCTTGCATAATACTCTGCACTACTTTAATCATAAAGCCCACCCCCAGCATAAAAAATGATGAAACATTGAAAAATGCTAATCATGTGTTGTTGAAGAAAAGATCCCCAAACGGGACACACCTAAAAGTCGAGCCATCATCTCTTTGTCTGAACGGAAGTTCTAACCTAAGCTCTCATGGTCTCGCATTACCCATTTACAGATATCATTAGTGTACATTCACCTGTAAGACTGAATATAGGAGTATGGATACGGGAGTTTATTCTGAGGTGGGACACGCGAATAAGTTAAGTCCATTAAAACATTAATCTCGTATCTCGAAACAATTGAACATTGTATGAAAATTTAAGTGGATCAGTATACCGACAATCTAAGTGAATCGTTTAGAACTTAAATTGTTTAAAGCTCAACGGTACAAGTGATTTGTCAAAAACTGATATGATCCTCTTACACAAACTCACAAAAAGATGTCTGTATATAGTTTATTTCCCAAAATCCAAAAAGATTTTCAGTGTGTTTTAGCATAATATTTTGAAAAATTCAAAAAGATTTTATTTCATCTTATTTTCGACAACTAATTTTGAAAAGCTGATTTTCAAAATTCCAAGTGCTAAACATGATGAACAACAGTGGGTTGGGAGAGTGTGTTTTGAAATGAAAAATGATTGATGTTACTGTTAGTTAATCAAGGTCATTAGTTTGAACTTGATATAACTATTGTTGATTTTGAAAGATATCTACAAGTAGTTTCTAAATTTGTTAAATTTTAAACAATTGTGAAATTTACTTTTGGGTATAGAATTGTGCAGGTAAAAAGCTTTGAAAGAGCTAGGTTTCCAATTCAAAGCCTGCAGATAGTGAATTCCAGACTGCGATCCCAGCTTATGGAAAGTGGGAGTCTGAAGACGTTAGAGCCAGATTGAGATTTTGAAAGAGTAAGAGAGGGATTGATAAAGATGCTTACAGAGAAAGATAGTTTGGAAAGAGCGAGAAGACAGATCAAGACTGAAGACTCAATACACTGAAGACTCGTCATCATCCAAGGGGGAGTTTGTTAGTGCATATGTCTGTTGACTTCGTCTTGTATCGAGTCATGTAATAGAATAGATAAACCAGGGCTCGTTGTACGAAAGAAACGGGAAACAGGTCTGAACCAGCCACTTCTCATGAAGTGACCAGTTCGTGCGAACTAGACCAGATCATATGGACTGATTGGTACGACCAGGATCTCCTATAAATAGGTGAGTCTTGGATTTCATTTGTAACTTTGTGATTCCAGTAGCGAAGCTCTGCTGAAGTGTCGCCAGATTTGTAAACAGTTTCAAATCAATACATACGACAGTTAAAGTGATTCTAAGTGTTAATCAAGCTGCTATAACATCAATACGTCTGATTCTTCCTTTCGTATTGATCGAGAACTCTTCTGATTGACTCGTTTAGATCGAATCCCGATCCTACAATATCATACATATGTGAGTTTCACCATTTATGGCCAATTCATGCACCGTAGGGGCATTTTGGTCATTTCACATATGTTTTAAGGACAAAATTGGAAATCAGAGTTCAAGATTTATACTTACTGTTAAAGTATTAAAATTTATTTATAAAATCAGTAGGTAACAAGTCTTAGGTGTTAAGTATGGTTTTAAACCATACTATGCGCCTAATTAGCGTAAAGTCGATAATTGACGATACTTGAGATGTTTATGGGTGAGATTTTGATCAGTCTTGAATGTTCAAAATATTTTATTTTTCATATAACATCTGTAGGAAAAGGTTTGGTATGTTATTGATATGTAAATCTCATTTTATTAATGAAAAGGGCAATATCATCAATTACTGAATTCATACAAGAACTCTATGTTATGGTCAGTATAAAATCTGACCTAAAATTCCAAAAATCCCTAAAAATTATATAATAACCGTGGGTAATGAGTTTGGTGCCAAAATTTGGGTTTAAACATGATTTATGCTAAAAAAAAGTCATTTAATTAACAAAAAGTTTCATTTTACGCTATCTTGCATAACTTTAGTTTGAGACCAAAACCAGATGTCAAGTTTTGTGGACATACTTATATATCAGTAATAAAGCTTTTTGTCCTCTCGCATTTTCAAAAATCTCGTTTTTATAACATAAGGGCATAATAGTCAAATATAAGCATATTAACGGAACATGTGCAAAAACTCAGATTTCTAATATGATCATGTAATATAACCTTATAGGGTTATACTACATTAAACTATGATCATAACGGAAGCTAAAATCAGTATCAAACTAATCTAATTCGGTTCATAATCGAAAGTCAACGCAGAAGTCAAACTTTACGACTTCCGCTTGCGAACCGACCGTAAAACTGGAATTGACGAGCCAAACATGTTTACACATGTTCTAATAATCATTACCAAGTTGTTTATGTGATAAAATGTATTTTAGAATATTTCTAAACTCATATCGCAATTATTTCAAAAATTGTTCCGTTGACTTTTTAAAACAATATTAAGTTGACTCGTCAATTGACCAAGCATACGTGATTCTTAGGAGGTGCCCTTTTGAGGGTTTAACACCTACCTAATTATGATCATGTAGCCATGTTCGTTGTGAACAGTGGCTCGATAGTTTACGGTCTTACTAAAAGTCAAAGCGTTCATCGTAAACGCTTGACTTTTTAGCTTTAAACGCCAAATAAAATAAACTAGTCACGAACGGACACTTACATAAGGTCCTAGGGACTAAAAATAACTCAGAGGATGTGTTAGGATATGAGTTTGGATTGATTGGTTTTGTGTTTGAATAAAAATGAAAGAAGAACAAGTAATGTAGCGGAATGTAGATGGAAACAAACTTTGCACACAATCAAACAGGAGAATTGCTTTCAACACACATTTTCAACAAAGAACCGACTGATTGAACTTATTTCAATAATGATTACAATGCATGCATGTAACAAACTCCCCCTCAACCTGAGCTCACAGTGTTTGTTCGTACAGGTGAAAAGTGGTGAAGAGCTAATAGAACAGCACAGGGTACTGTTCTATTTATAGCCACGGACAAACCGCTATGGCATCTGTGCTGACGTCACCATGAAAGTGACATCTAACCTCCTAACAAACTCTAACAACTGATCTATACAAACGCTGCTATTCTAACAACTGTTATACAATACATTATATAAGGAAAACTAAACTGATGCTCTATCCTTCCACTGTTGTGACTCCAGTAGTACTTGATATAAACCAGCAGTGCTTGACCCATAGCAGTAGATTGATCAAGAGAGCTTTAGTTTTCAACTGTCTTTTAACTTGATCAGCAGTTGTAGGTCAACAGATGTAATGATCAGTGGATTAGAGGTCATTAGATGTTGAAACCACTTTCAAGGGGAGAGAATTTAAACATAACATCTGCTACTTTGGACCCACTGCTTTGATCCGGTTTTGGCTCTAATCAACTGTTCATCTGATAGGGTTCAATCCCAACAATCTCCCCCTAGAACAGATGATGCCAAAACCCTTCATTATTGTAGATCTCTATTGCCTCATCAGCAGTTCCCTTATCTGACCTTTAAGTTGCAACTCAAAATCTATGGCATCTGTATCATCTTCATCCCTGCAAAGTGGAAGATCAAGAAGATCATGTAGATATTCAACACTTAGGCCAAGTGCTTGATCACAGTCAGTACATGGGTCTGTTTATCAGTTTTCCATTTTCGTACTTTTGAGTCCATTGGGTTTCATGGGAGATTTTTATTGGATGAGGAGTTTGGAGATTATGGCCTAGTGACGGCTGACTGAGCAGTGCTTTGAGCTTGAGCAAGTTCAGGAATATCAGCCATCATCTGTTTGTAAACCATCTTTATCACTTCATTACCAGCAGCTATTTTGTAATGACCATAAATTTAAAATCATTATTCTAGAAATGAAAGAATAATAATAATTTATAATAAACTAACATTTTCTTATGATCCATCCTTCTGTATATCAACCAAATTGTATAACACAAAATAATAAAAAATTGTTTCGAAGTTTTAACGACTAAACAAATATATTATCAAAGTTTTTGGAGAATTTCTACATATTCTTTTAATAAAGATACATAGGTCTAAACTAAATTAAATCAAACATAAAATATTTTAGACCCAAACATTCGTTATTTTAACCCATCAATTTATGAAGACCCATGAAACTAATACTATCACCATTCTGTAGTAGCCATGCGACCTTCTAGCATCCCACAACAAAAATTCTGAAAACACCCATTTGAACCAAAACTATTATTAGTTATAAATTGTCCAATAGGGAACCCTAATTAAGACACCCAAGTGATTCTGCACAAACCCTAAAATTTTCAGAATAATCAGAATCAGGATCAGGGCCCCTAAAACTCAGGGGGGTATTCCCTACTCGACGATTATCTAATTAGATTGCTGTCACATTTGAATTTTATAAATCTATCGAATCATCAAGCCTAGTCCCACACGTGGCTATCCTATAGTGAAAATGGGTACCTTACGGACCGTATGGTAATTAGTGTTACGGTCCGTAAGCTAGGTCAAAATCTCAGTATAAATAGCAGGCATTGGCACTTGACTCTGGGCGCTTGTTCGACGAAGAAATTCACTTCGTGCACTGAGTTATGATCCGATTACTTCTCAAAACACACACGAATCACTAATTAGTATAGCAGGGTGCTGCAAAACAGGGTATTAACTCGATCACTACTACGATTCAATGTCCGATTGATTTAAATCAATCCAATGGATGTTTAAGTGCTGCTCAAATTTGGGTTATGCTTTGTCATTAGTCGTGATTCCGATGGATGTTTAAGTGATTTCACTTTGTCATTAGTTGTGATTCCGATGGATGTTTAAGTGTTTACACTTTGTCATTCGTTGTGAATCCGATGGATGTTTAAGTGATTTCACTTTGTCATTAGTTGTGAATCCGATGGATGTTTAAGTATCGCACTTTGTCATTAAGTTACTGACCTAGTTTGTGTGCATGTTATTTAAATTATGTTAAGAGGTTAATCAGTAGGCTAAACTCTGCCCGTATAAATCTACAATATTATCAAGGTAGCATCACTTTGAAACTATTAAGGTACGGATCCTTAACCCCACTCCTTATTGCTTCATATTCAAATTGTTATAAAACCATTAAATTACTATATCTTTTCAAACTCCCCACGTCTTTGATTATTGATTCATTTGACAGTCCGTTGGATTCCTATTCTAATCATAATCTTGGATTTTGCTTTCATGTCATGCGATAGTATTATGTTAGTTGTACTCATTATCGCATGTTCCAATATATTTTACGTCTTGTTATGAAAATATTTTTAATAAGTTATGTGAATAAGACCATTTGTACTCTGATATCCCGAGTGTCGCTTCTCGTGGAGTGTCCCACGGGCATGTTGTTGCGGCATCGACATCATGTGCTCCATCCGTGACGGAGAGATCAGTTCACGGCGTCCCTAGGTACAAGTGAGGTACAAAGCTACTAGGAGGCGTATGGATCGATCCTAGGATTTAAGTTAAGGAGGTGGATATCGGGTATGCCAACTCGCCATCTCGTGTGATAATTATGCAGGAGTAGCTACCTGTGTATTGTCACGTTTTAAGTTTGGCTCATGGGTACATCCATATGATATGATTATGAAATTAATTTACTTGCATCATATCATTTTAACATAAAATTCCATCCGAATACCATTTCATATAAAGCATTATTTTTGTTTGAGCCTATTATTCCGTACTGAGCATTTGGCTCATTCCGTATACTTTTTGTATGTACAGGTTCGCAGGTTACTTCGGGCGGGGTAAAGAGAGAAGAGTAAAGCCTAGGACTAAATCTAAAGATGTTAGTTAATCAAATCGAATGTGTCCACTTATATATTAAACTTAAGTTTAGTTGTTGTGTGGTTGTATCCTTGTTAAATAAATAAATGGAATTATGACTTTTGTTTATGATACTGTTATTGTGACACGTCAGCCCTTATGGGTTAGGGTGTTACAGCTATGGTATCAGAGCAAAAGCTCTTTCCTGTAGAAAACTTGAAGATAGTAATTAAAACCTGTGAGGAATGGGTAGATATCTATGATAGGATTCAACTTGGTCTCTTATTTTGTTTAATTACTCGTACTAACCATGTACCTAACAACACTTCTTCGAACGAGACTCCAGTTGATCCAAACGTAATTAATGCTATCAACCAGGTTGTTGCCGGGTTGCTTCCAAACCTTGTTGCTCAAACAGCTGAGGCTGTTATTCAACAAACTCGTCATCCAGAACGTAATAACACGAATCCAATCTCTGGTGAAGAAACTCGTGAGAATACCACGAACCATACTACCTATAGTATAGACATATGGATTGCTAAATTCCAAAAACAAAAGCCGAAGTCCTTTAGTCACGCTACTAATCCAGTCGAAGCAAGAAACTGGATAGCTCATGTTGAAAAGATCTTCGGAGTTCTTGGAGTTCCGGAGCAATACAAAGTTAGATTGGCTACCTACAAACTTGAACATAACGCACAAACTTGGTGGGAAGGATATAAGCAAGTCAAAGGAGGGGATGATTTCGATGCTAATCTTTCATGGGTCGACTTTCGTACCATCTTTTACGACAAGTATTTTTCTACCGCTGATAAAGAAGCTTATATCAGGGAGTATGCAGTGATTCGACAGGGGAGTGATGAACCAGCCTCTGAGTTCATTACTAAATTTTCAAGGTTGGCTAATATTGTAGGAGACGTTGCAGGATCAGCAGAAGCCCAGGCAGAGAAATGCAAGTGGGCAGTCAATGATCGAATTCGGAAGTCGATCATGTACATGAAATTTAAGGATATCACCGAAGTTGCTGATGCAATCAAAACTTTTGAGTTCGAGAGGAAAGAATTTTTATTTCGAACTGGGGATAATAAGAAGAGAAACATAGAAGGACAATTTAAGCAGGCAATCAGCCAATCATCCACTACGCCACAGCATCAAGACCGCAAAGTGCAAGGAAATCAAAACCCTGGAAATCAGGCACGTCCATGGCAACCTAGACCGCAAAACCCGAGGCCCGCTCAAAACCAGATCAAGTTGTATGCAGAACCTATTAGAACACAACCATTTAATCAACATCTAAACCCGAATCAAACTACATACCCTCTATGCAATACTTGTGGTAAGAGACATCAAGGCGTATGTCACCGAGGTTCAGGAGCATGCTTTAGATGTGGCCAAACTGGACACATGATCAAGGGGTGTACGAAGAAAGACACTAAGAAGAATAACCGACCAAATGCTGCACCACCCAATGTTGGAGGAAGAGTTTTCGCACTTTCTGCAACTGATGCTGCTAATGCCCCAGGTACTGTATCTGGAACCCTTCAGCTGGGTAAACGTAGTATCTATGTGTTATTCGATACAGGAGCGACCCATTCTTTAGTATCCCACTCGTTTACTAAGTACCTTCCGATAAGACCAACTCTCTTAAATCATACTTTAACCATGGAAAATTCATCCGTAATCACTCACATATATAAACACTGTCCTATCTGTATTGAATCTATTGTGTGTAAGGCAGACCTATTTCCAATACATATATGTGACTTTGATGTTATTCTCGGGATAGATTGGTTGTCTCGACATCGTGTAACTATAGATTGTCAATCCCGCCGTGTTATTTTCGGTGATCTTCATCATCCTGATATTATATATCAGGGAACTCAAGCTCATAAATCTCTTAAAATTATCTCCGCGTTCAAAGCTCGAAAATTCTTATCAAACGGCTGTGCTGGATTCCTAGCATCGATTAAGGATACTTCTGCTAGTGTTAATAGTGTCGATAGCCACTCCGTTGTTCGTGAATATCCTGATGTATTTCCGGATGAACTACCGGGATTACCACCCGACCGTCAGGTAGAATTCACCATCGACTTGATCCCTGGTGCCGAACCTATTTCTAAAGCTCCGTACCGTATGGCCCCGATGGAACTAAAGGAGTTGAAGGAACAATTGCAAGAATTGTTAGATCTGGGATTCATAATGTGACAACCCGTGATTTACGGCTCTTAATTACGTGATTAACAAGTGATTAACACGATAATAAATAGTGTTTACAACGCGAATCAACTTAATTAGGCCTTTGGAGTGCCTGGGAACGTCTATTCGCCTTTATAGTGCGTGAACGGTGGTTTACGGAGAAGCCTGTGAAACGTTAAACGGCAACGGATTGAAACCATACAAGATACTGATGACGCCGTCAAATAATAAATTTTTACGATATATTTTAGCTTCGTAATTTAATTTTAGTGACTACGGTCGAAACCAGATCAAAAACGGATTAAAGGCGGCACCGATGGAATTCTTCGCGATTATTATCGTAATCGATGAACGGGCAACGACTACAGACCGTATTTTTTTGTATTTAGATTTTTGATGTTAAACGAAGTTCAGGGTTTGACAACGGGTCTCGTAGGAATTACGGGTCATTTACACATGAGATGGGCTTGTGGGCCCTGGGCCCAAGCCCAAAACCCACAAGCCTAAACCTGCACATAGTATATTAATCTTGTCCTTAAAAATCTCATCAAGATTTTATAAAAATCTCTACCAATCTTTACAAATATGCAGATCTTTACAAATCTAGACAAAAATCTTCAAGAGATATTGTTTCAAAGGGTTTAGCATATGACCTGAAGGTAAAATAATTACCCAATAGAAACTTAAATCCTCAATCTCTATAAAGGACCCCCTTTGTCTAATTGCCTGCGTATAAACAACACACACACAACAATGTACAGACTCATCTCAAACACCCACACACATCTCGCCCTCCCTCTCTCTCCCCGGCGAACTGATGCGGCAGCGGAGCCGCCGTACACGGCGGTGATGGCCCTTTCCGGCGAAACACCCCCTTCTTCTCGGCCCCCTGCAAACCGATAACCACCAAGCACACACCCCCACCCTACTCCTTTTTCCTCTTCGATTAACAATCGGAGCACCACCACCACGAACCGGTGGTGGTGCGGTGGCGACCAGCGGAGAAGAAAGAGAGAGAGACCGAGAGAGAGAGAGAGAGACTGAAAGAGAGAGAGAAAAACCATCGGTCCGATCGATTATCCGGCGGTCCGATCAATTGTCCGGCGGTCGGTTATTTTAACCGGCGGTCCCTGTCCAGATTCAGGCGGTACTTGAAATTATCCGGTGAGTTCACGGTAAGTCCCGATCTTTTTCGTCTCCTGTCGGTTTTGATGTTAAAGGATGGTGATTGCTGCTGATTGGTTGAAGATGATGATGTTCTTAATTGGCTGGTGGTTTTGTTCGTGTCAGACTCGCGTCTGTTCAGGGTCCGGTTCAGCAAGTCGAGTTTTGGTTCTGGTTCTAGTTAACTCGGTTAGACCGAGTTAACTCGGTTCGGGTTCCCGGTACAAGACAGTCAACGGGTTTCGGTTCGGTCAGGCGGTTCGGTCGTGGATCAGTTTTGGCTCAGATTCAGTCTCGGTTTCGGTTGACTCGGTCAACCGAGTCAACTCAGTCAGCGGCTTCGGAGACGGGCTCGGCTCAACTCGGTGCATTTCGGCTCGATCCGGTCCAACTCAGTCAAACTGAGTCAACCCAGTCAACTCAACGAGTCAACTCGGTCAACCCGGTTGACTCGGCCAGCCGGCCAACTCAGTTAACATAACAACAAGCGTTTTGGGTAATGGTTTAAACCGCGATTATTTTCGTTAACTATTCCTTATTTTAATTATGCGTGATAACGAGCTCGAACCGACACGATTATATTTTACATTTTATGAAATATTTGTCAAATTGATATACTGTTGATTGAATATTGGTTGCATTTTGATAAATATATCGACACGTGGTTGTCGGGGGCATCCAAAAACAGAGTAAACTCTGCCCGTTTTTCGATAAAATCCGTAAGATAAAGCGTTTGTTTTTATGAAACATAACCTCGGATTCAAATGATTTTTATTAGTAAAACAAATACGAATACCTGACGACACGACGATTCTTTTACCAAAATAAATATAGTCATTATATATTTATTTTAAAAATAAATATAGCATATATATTTATTTCAAAACATTATACGACTTGTATTCTTTTACAAAAATAAGTATGGTTATATACTTATTTCAAACATCAAACTACTCGTATTCGTTTTATAAAAATAAATATAGTTTATATATTTATTTCCAAACAAAACAACTCGACGATTCTATACGCCTAAACGACACATACGTATATTTTGACAAAGATCATATGAAACGCGATGTATAATACGAGTTGGTTATATGATATTTTCATACAAATATTCTTTTTGTACACGTACGACTACTCGAGACGGCTAACGCATTTACAACGATATATTTATATATTTTTATATAGATATTTATTCATTTTAAGTCTCTCGAAAACTAAGTCTTTTTCAAGACTTATTAAACTGCTAGTGACATTAAACGAGACTTAACACGTATAACTTAATCTTTTCCATTAAGTTAACAACTTACCGTTGAATCGTTCGATTAACGATTCGGTAGAGCTCGGTGACACGTAGACTAGTTACCGCTTTTATTTAGAAACTTATTAGATATTCCGTGTTAGGAATATTGTAGAATGCACGCTAGCGAGTCTCATCTTGGAAACGACATCACAAAGTCATATATAGCTAGCTTTGCATAGGAATATTCAGGTGAGTTCATAACCCCCACTTTTTACTGTTTTACATTTTTATAAATGTTTTCGGGGGTGGAAAGACATGCACGTTTTGCAAGAACATACAAAGTTTTGAACGAACGCAAAACTCATATTTCTAAATCATATTACGAAGGGATTTCGAGGAACTCAAAAGATTTACGAAAGGTTTATACTAAACATACCGGTTTTTACAAAGCAAACGCGTATTATCAAAATGTGAATGATTTTCATGATTAAGGATGGCTTGTCTGGTGATTTTATTGAGGAAGGCTCAGTCTTAGAGACTGAGGGAGGATCAGTCTTTGAGACTGGGGTAAAATACATGTACAATGATTTCAGACATTTTTATACATGGTATGGTTAGCGTAAGGAGGGTTTACTACATAGATCATGTGAGTGGGTAGGCGGGAACTGGAGGCCATTAATCCTCATTGTAGGACCGAGGGACGTAAGCGGTAGATCTATCTGGGTGTAGCGAGCCCAACCCCAGGCCCAACAGTACGGACCTTGGGGTGACTTTGTGCCCAACGCGAAATCTGCTTGGTTTGAGTCTTCCTACTTGCACTTCACACATATCAATGGCCTTGCAAACCATTGGTGATCTCTTTTTCCTTATTTGCTACATACCAGGGATTTTATACTTACGAAACATACTTGTTCATACAAATTAAATACCATGTTTTATACAAAATTTAAGGCATAAGATTATGCAGGTCAAAGTAAGGGTGGGCATTGATGATTTTACGAACATTACAAAAACATGGTTTTATGAACATAACGTGTTGCAAACACAACGTTTCCATATAACTTTGCAAGAAAATGGTTTTTAAATTCATTTTCTCAACACTAATTCAAAAACTGGTTATTCCAAAGATTTATTTCAAATCTTTCACAATTCCAAAGATTTATTTCAAACCTTTCACAACTCAAAAGATTTATTTCAAATCTTTTATGAACAAACTATGAACTCGCTCAACTTTATGTTGATTTTTCGCATGTTTCTTTCTCAGGTTACTTTTCAAACAATGGAACGGTTGGAATAGGAGAACTTTGGAGACTCGAGTACTTAGCAGGCGTTCACATACTAAAAGTCTTAGCTTATTTACTTCCGCTGTGCAATGAAGATACCAGTCCAGTCACGCCAGCGCTAATAATTTCGGGGTGTGACAGATTGGTATCAGAGCCATAGGTTACAGCGAATTAGGTTTCTATTGTGATACCTAGGCTCTAACCTCACATTTCCCCCTGGGGACTTAGATCATTGAGACATTGAATACATACAGAACGCCTAGTACTCGAATATGGTCTCCAACCGTTGCCGAAAAACAAACAGTTAAAATTTTGTTTCCAAACGTACGCTAAAGTTATGTTTTACACACGGTACACAAAACAAATACATACAGTACACAACACTCTGAGAGTTTAGGAAACATGCCTTTAAGACCTTCGGAAAAGGGGAGTCAGTCTGAGAGGCTGGGAGGAAAGGCTAGTGGGACTAGGGAGTCAGTCTGAGAGGCTGGGAGGATAGGCTAGTGGGACTAGGGAGTCAGTCTGAGAGGCTGGGAGGATAGACTAGTGGGACTAGGGGAAATTACTTGATTGCTTATTGGTGACTAACATGTTCATTCGGTTATATGATTGATTATTTGTGCATGTGTGTGTTTATTAAAGGTTATCACGTAGGAGCCGCGAACATTAACTCGGGCACGCACTATTATCCATATTGTCTATGATATTTAACTTCCCGAGCAGGCAGCCTACGCATAACGAAACGCTAGTGCACGAGAATACATGAAACTTAAATTTTTACGTCAACGGATGTCGGGGTACTTCACATTCTACGCGACACACAACGCTAGTGCACAGGTATACGTGAAGATTAAGCTATACATCAACGGGGGTTGAAGTACGACACTTACGATTATCGAGGGCAATGAAGCAAATTTAATGACGACGCTAGATTCCTGTCAGCAGGAGAACTAACGATCAGGAAACGACAACTTGTCACGCGATCCTGCAACAACACGAATCACGCCAGGGAGAAGACGATTGTCTCCGCATTTCTTCCCCCTACCCAACCAACGACGAATACGCTATGTTCGACATTCCATGGTAATGTCACTTAACAATTGGTCGTCACACGAAACCCCAGGTAAAGTCCTCAAACTTCTTTATTGAAATTTCGAATTTCACACTTACTGAGTAGATTTTCGTATCTCTACTCCTCTTAAGGATCATTATACCACGATCATTTCTTTTCAAGTTACGTACAAGGTTTTTCGTTGTGACCATGCCGAAAGTTTTCTCGTCGATACGTATATTTATTGTCGGATTGCGCTAAAACCATGTTCAATTGTTTGAACTTGCTCATTACACTTATTCGATTCGAGACACCATATGATGTATTGGGAGCATCATATTCAAATCAGTTTTTAACGAACACTTCATTTGTTCCGAGTCGTAGTAGACTTGTTTGGTCTACGACTCCAATAAGTCATTTGTTGATTTCGACACCTTGTGGTGGTGTATTCATTAACTTGAAGCTTGCGCTAAACTCGTTTACGCGTCTCATGCATGGGTTTAATTATTTCTTTATTACTTTGTTTTAAATCCGCTTTGAATTATCATATTAAAGCAGCCTTAACACAATCGTGCGTTAAGACAATGGTACACAAATTCATTTCATATTCCGGTGTACCTCATAACGGTTCTTTCAACATCGATCGAATGCTTTGCGATATTCATTGCCCCTTCCTCTTCGATCGAAACAGTAATTCTTTGGTGTTCCATCTTCAATTGAAAATTCTTTGATGTTTGTTTGGAACGAACATTCATATTTACTTCATTGCGCTTTCAATTGAATTCAAACACGGTGAATTTGTTTGATCACCGCTATTATTGAATTATTTCAATCACTACGACACCTTGTGGTGTCAGTACAAACTTGTAGCTTGGGCTAATTATGATTGCGCGTTTTATGCAAAACACAGGTGATACTTGTTCGATAACCTCTATTATTAAATTGTTTCATTCATTGCGACACCTTGTGGCGTCAGTATGACTTGCAGCTTGCGCTGATCACGATCGAGCGTTTCATGCAAACTATTACATTTGAGATTGTTGATTCTAAGTTCATCCAGTGGATGTTATTGCTTCTAGAACTCATTTACATGTTATAAACGTTCATGTGGAATTCGATTGGTCGAAGTTCCTGTTCATTGTTGGATCCTTGTTAACTTAGTCGCACTAATGACTGTATCATTACGTCTCGTTTCCTTTTGACATCAATAACTGAGACACATTTTTAAACCGTTGGGATTCCTATTGTGAAGGAATGTCCTTGAATTCACATGAGTCGAATAAATCTTGTTTCGATTACGCAGTCATTCACTTTGTTAGTATTCGGACTTACCTGTGAACAACACAATTCCGAGGAGATAACATAGTCTAAATTTCGAGGATGAAATTTCTGTAACAGGGGGAGAATGTGACAACCCGTGATTTACGGCTCTTAATTACGTGATTAACAAGTGATTAACGCGATAATAAATAGTGTTTACAGCGCGAATCAACTTAATTAGCCCTTTGGAGTGCCTGGGAACGTCTATTCACCTTTACAATGCACGAACGGTGGTTTACGGAGAAGCCTGTGAAACGTTAAACGGCAACGGATTGAAACCATATAAGATACTGATGACGCCGTCAAATAATAAATTTTTACGATATATTTTAGCTTCGTAATTTAATTTTAGTGACTATGGTCGAAACCAGATCAAAAACGGATTAAAGGCGGCACCGATGGAATTCTTCGTGATTATTATCGTAATCGATGAATGGGCAACGACTACAGACCGTATTTTTGTGTATTTAGATTTTTGATGTTAAACGAAGTTCAGGGTTTGACAACGGGTCTCGTAGGAATTACGGGCCATTTACACATGAGATGGGCTTGTGGGCCCTGGGCCTAAGCCCAAAACCCACAAACCTAAACCTGCACATAGTATATTAATCTTGTCCATAAAAATCTCATCAAGATTTTATAAAAATCTCTACCAATCTTTACAAATATGCAGATCTTTACAAATTTAGACAAAAATCTTCAAGAGATATTGTTTCAAAGGGTTTAGCATATGACCTGAAGGTAAAATAATTACCCAATAGAAACTTAAATCCTCAATCTCTATAAAGGACCCCCTTTGTCTAATTGCCTGCGTATAAACAACACACACACAACAATGTACAGACTCATCTCAAACACCCACACACATCTCGCCCTCCCTCTCTCTCCCCGGCGAACTGATGCGGCAGCGGAGCCGCCGTACACGGCGGTGATGGCCCTTTCCGGCGAAACACCCCCTTCTTCTCGGCCCCCTGCAAACCGATAACCACCAAGCACACACCCCCACCCTACTCCTTTTTCCTCTTCGATTAACAATCGGAGCACCACCACCACGAACCGGTGGTGGTGCGGCGGCGACCAGCGGAGAAGAAAGAGAGAGAGACCGAGAGAGAGAGAGAGAGAGAGACTGAAAGGGAGAGAGAAAAACCATCGGTCCGATCGATTATCCGGCGGTCCGATCAATTGTCCGGGGGTCGGTTATTTTAACCGGCGGTCCCTGTCCCGATTCAGGCGGTACTTGACATTATCCGGTGAGTTCACGATAAGTCCCGATCTTTTTCGTCTCCTGTCGGTTTTGATGTTAAAGGATGGTGATTGCTGCTGATTGGTTGAAGATGATGATGTTCTTAATCGGCTGGTGGTTTTGTTCGTGTCAGACTCGCGTCTGTTCAGGGTCCGGTTCAGCAAGTCGAGTTTTGGTTCTGGTTCTAGTTAACTCGGTTAGACCGAGTTAACTCGGTTCGGGTTCCCGGTACAAGACAGTCAACGGGTTTCGGTTCGGTCAGGCGGTTCGGTCGTGGATCAGTTTTGGCTCAGATTCAGTCTCGGTTTCGGTTGACTCGGTCAACCGAGTCAACTCAGTCAGCGGCTTCGGAGACGGGCTCGGCTCAACTCGGTGCATTTCGGCTCGATCCGGTCCAACTCAGTCAAACTGAGTCAACCCAGTCAACTCAACGAGTCAACTCGGTCAACCCGGTTGACTCGGCCAGCCGGCCAACTCAGTTAACATAACAACAAGCGTTTTGGGTAATGGTTTAAACCGCGATTATTTTCGTTAACTATTCCTTATTTTAATTATGCGTGATAACGATCTCGAACCGACACGATTATATTTTACATTTTATGAAATATTTGTCAAATTGATATACTGTTGATTGAATATTGGTTGCATTTTGATAAATATATCGACACGTGGTTGTCGGGGGCATCCAAAAACAGAGTAAACTCTGCCCGTTTTTCGATAAAATCCGTAAGATAAAGCGTTTGTTTTTATGAAACATAACCTCGGATTCAAATGATTTTTATTAGTAAAATAAATACGAATACCTGACGACACGACGATTCTTTTACCAAAATAAATATAGTCATTATATATTTATTTTAAAAATAAATATAGCATATATATTTATTTCAAAACATCATACGACTTGTATTCTTTTACAAAAATAAGTATGGTTATATACTTATTTCAAACATCAAACTACTCGTATTCGTTTTATAAAAATAAATATAGTTTATATATTTATTTCCAAACAAAACAACTCGACGATTCTTTTATAAAATAAATACAACTTTTCATATTTATTTTATACGCCTAAACGGCACATACGTATATTTTGACAAAGATCATACGAAATGCGATGTATAATACGAGTTGGTTATATGATATTTTCATACAAATATTCTTTTTGTACACGTACGACTACTCGAGACGGCTAACGCACTTACAACGATATATTTATATATTTTTATATAGATATTTATTCATTTTAAGTCTCTCGAAAACTAAGTCTTTTTCAAGACTTATTAAACTGCTACTGACATTAAACGAGACTTAACACGTATAACTTAATCTTTTCCATTAAGTTAACAACTTACCGTTGAATCGTTCGATTAACGATTCGGTAGAGCTCGGTGACACGTAGACTAGTTACCGCTTTTATTTAGAAACTTATTAGATATTCTGTGTTAGGAATATTGTAGAACGCACGCTAGCGAGTCTCATCTTGGAAACGACATCACAAAGTCATATATAGCTAGCTTTGCATAGGAATATTCAGGTGAGTTCATAACCCCCACTTTTTACTGTTTTACATTTTTATAAATGTTTTCGGGGGTGGAAAGACATGCACCTTTTGCAAGAACATACAAAGTTTTGAACGAACGCAAAACTCGTATTTCTAAATCATATTACGAAGGGATTCCGAGGAACTCAAAAGATTTACGAAAGGTTTATACTAAACATACCGGTTTTTACAAAGCAAACGCCTATTATCAAAATGTGAATGATTTTCATGATTAAGGATGGATTGTCTGGTGATTTTATTGAGGAAGGCTCAGTCTTAGAGACTGAGGGAGGATCAGTCTTAGAGACTGGGGTAAAATACATGTACAATGATTTCAGACATTTTTATACATGCTATGGTTAGCGTAAGGAGGGTTTACTACTTAGATCATGTGAGTGGGTAGGCGGGAACTGGAGGCCATTAATCCTCATTGTAGGACCGAGGGACGTAAGCGGTAGATCTATCTGGGTGTAGCGAGCCCAACCCCTGGCCCAACAGTACGGACCTTGGGGTGACTTTGTGCCCAACGCGAAATCTGCTTGGTTTGATTCTTCCTACTTGCACTTCACACATATCAATGGCCTTGCAAACCATTGGTGATCTCTTTTTCCTTATTTGCTACATACCAGGGATTTTATACTTACGAAACATACTTGTTCATACAAATTAAATACCATGTTTTATACAAAATTTAAGGCATAAGATTATGCGGGTCAAAGTCAGGTGGGCATTGATGATTTTACGAACATTACAAAAACATGGTTTTATGAACATAACGTGTTACAAACACAACGTTTCAATATAACTTTGCAAGAAAATGGTTTTTAAATTCATTTTCTCAACACTACTTCAAAAACTGGTTATTCCAAAGATTTATTTCAAATCTTTCACAATTCCAAAGATTTATTTCAAACCTTTCGCAACTCAAAAGATTTATTTCAAATCTTTTATGAACAAACTATGAACTCGCTCAACTTTATGTTGATTTTTCGCATGTTTCTTTCTCAGGTTACTTTTCAAACAATGGAACGGTTGGAATAGGAGAACTTTGGAGACTCGAGTACTTAGCAGGCGTTCACATACTAAAAGTCTTAGCTTATTTACTTCCGCTGTGCAATGAAGATACCAGTCCAGTCACGCCAGCTCTGATAATTTCGGGGTGTGACACATAAGACCCAGTGTTTCACCTTGGGGTGCTCCGGTCTTATTTTTGAAGAAGAAAGACGGTAGTATGCGTTTATGTATTGACTACCGAGAGCTGAACAAGATTACTATTCGTAATCAGTATCCTCTGCCTCGCATTGATGATCTCTTTGATCAACTTCAAGGGGCTCAGTTCTTCTCAAAAATCGACCTGAGGTCCGGGTACCATCAGCTAAAGATCAAGAATGATGATGTTCCCAAGACCGCCTTTCGTACTCGTTATGGTCATTACGAATTCTTGGTTATGCCCTTTGGGCTAACTAACGCACCCGCAGTCTTCATGGATTTGATGAATCGCGTATTTCACAAATTCCTAGATAAATTCGTTATTGTTTTTATCGATGACATTCTGGTGTATTCTAAGAGTCGTGAAGAGCATGAAGCACATCTACATGCAGTACTTGGAATCTTGCGGCATGAGAAGTTGTACGCTAAGTTTTCCAAATGTGACTTTTGGCTTAGCCAAGTGGCATTTCTAGGTCATGTCATATCAGCAGAGGGAATTATGGTAGACCCAACAAAGGTTGAAGCTATTACAAAATGGCCAAGACCCACTTCTGTTACCGAAATACGAAGTTTCTTGGGTCTTGCTGGCTATTACCGAAGATTTGTTGAAAGATTCTCGGTAATTGCTTTACCACTCACAAAACTCCAAAGGAAAGGAGTGAAGTATTCGTGGAATGAGGAACAAGAGAAAAGTTTTGAAGAATTGAAGAAACGACTCGTATCCTCCCCGATACTCGCTCTCCCTTCTGGATCAGGAGGTTACCAAGTCTATAGTGATGCCTCAAAGAAAGGATTAGGTTGTGTGCTAATGCAACATGGGAAGGTTATCGCTTATACCTCCCGTTAGTTGAAGCCTTATGAAGTTAACTACCCTACACATGATTTAGAACTAGCCGCAGTCGTCTTTGCACTTAAGATTTGGCGACACTATCTGTATGGTGAGAGTTGTGACATCTTTACCGACCACAAGAGTCTCAAGTACATATTCACCCAGAAGGAGCTAAATATGAGGCAAAGAAGGTGGTTAGAAATTTTAAAAGAGTACGACATAAATATTCAATACCATCCAGGCGAAGCCAATGTTGTAGCTGAAGCGTTGAGCCGAAAGAATTCCAGGACTATATCTTGCTTACAAATTCAGCCTCGTATTAGGAGGGATCTCGAAAGGATGAACATTTGGCTTCAGGTTAGTAAATCTGATGGATATCTAGCTAGAATGCAGATTGAACCCGACCTCATATCACGGATCAAAGTTGCACAGAAGCAAGATGGAGAACTTTGGGCAATTGTGTAAAATATTGAGGTGGGTAAGCAATCTGAATTTCGTATAGATCATCATGGGGTGATTTGGTGCGGTAAAAGACTTTGTGTACCCGATGACTCCACCCTTCGTGAGTCATTGCTAGCCGAAGCTCACAACTCACCATTTTCAATTCACCCAGGATCTACAAAAATGTATCGAGACTTAAGACAGAACTTCTGGTGGAATGGCATGAAGGAAGACGTTGCTCGATACGTAAGTAAATGCCTCACTTGCCAACAAGTGAAAATTGAACACAAACGAGCAAGCGGTCTGTTGCAGCCATTGGATATTCCCATATGGAAGTGGGATGAGATCACAATGGATTTTGTTACCGGTTTTCCTAAGACATTCAAGAAGAATGATGTTGTATGGGTTGTTGTCGATAGATTGTCAAAGTCAGCACATTTTCTACCAATTCAGCAAGGAATTTCGGTTAATAAGTTATCCGAAATATTTCTTCAAGAGATTATTCGACTCCATGGCACACCATCTTACATTGTTTCAGATAGAGACCCACGTTTCACCTCACGATTTTGGAAAGGTTTTCAGGCAGCTTGGGGTACACGCCTGAAGTTTAGTACGGCTTTCCACCCACAAACAGATGGGCAGTCAGAACGCACGATCCAGACCTTGGAAGACATGCTCCGAGCATGTGCACTTGAATGGTCTGGAAACTGGGATGAATATCTATGCCTTGTTGAGTTCGCTTACAACAATAGTTGGCAAGCAAGTATTGGCATGGCACCTTTTGAGCTTTTATAACGTCGGAAATGTCGCGCACCGATCTGCTGGGATGAAGTTGGAGAAAAGATTATTGAAGGGCCAGAACTAGTTCAGATTACAAACGAAAAAGTCACTATGGCACGAGAAAAACTGAAAGAAGCTCAGAGCAGACAAAAGAGCTATGCAGATCAACATAAACGACCACTCGAATTTAAAATTGGTGACCACGTATATTTAAAGGTATCACCTTGGCGTGGCGTTCGTAGATTTGGAATTAAAGGGAAGCTTAGTCCCCGTTTCATCGGTCCGTTTGAAATCCTTGAAAGAATTGGAGAAGTATCATATCGACTAGCCCTACCGCCTCAGCTCTCGAACGTTCATAACGTTTTTCATGTCTCCTCGTTAAGAGGATATAATTATCTTCCACTCCATGTCATTAGTTATCCGTTACTTACAATTCACGAAGATTTGTCCTACGAAGAGGAACCAAAAGCCATCTTAGATCGACAAGAAAGGGTTATGCGTAGGAAAGTAATTCCGTTTATTAAAGTCCTCTGGAAAAATCACTCTGAACGTGAAGCAACATGGGAATCTAAAGAATCAATTCGCTCTCTATACCCTAATCTATTCGAGCAATAGAATTTTAGTCGAGGTAACGGTGAACCTTGCTCTTTGATCTATGTTTATTTGTTTCTGTTTGTGGTCATTCATGCTTTGCCTTATGTGAATATACCTTAGTTATGATTAAGCATGTTTATGTAGGAGATATCAGTACCAATAGTCACTCTTGTTATCTGTAAGTCTATGTTGATTTTCTGTATGATTAAATATGTTATTAAGATACGTAGTGGAAGAACCATTAGGGCATGGTGGTAAGGTAATTGACAATTATGGTCATGAACGTAATTGTGAATTTCAGATACACATGTGTGTTTATGAGATTCTTGTTATATAAGTTAATAACTCTGTTATGAAAGTTCCGTTTCCGTTACTTATACGATATGTTATATTTGAAAAATTTCGAGGACGAAATTTCTTTTAAGGGGGTAATAGTTGTAATGACCATAAATTTAAAATCATTATTCTAGAAATGAAAGAATAATAATAATTTATAATAAACTAACATTTTTCTTATGATCCATCCTTCTGTATATCAACCAAATTGTATAACACAAAATAATAAAAAAGTGTTTCCAAGTTTTAACGACTAAACAAAAATATTATCAAAGTTTTTGGAGAATTTCTATATATTCTTTTAATAAAGATACATAGGTCTAAACTAAATTAAATCAAACATAAAATATTTTAGACCCAAACATTCGTTATTTTAACCCATCAATTTATGAAGACCCATGAAACTAATACTATCACCATTCTGTAGTAGCCATGCGACCTTCTAGCATCCCACAACAAAAATTCTGAAAACTCCCATTTGAACCAAAACTATTATTATTAGTTATAAATTCTCCAATAGGGAACCCTAATTAAGACACCCAAGTGCTTCTGCACAAACCCTAAAATTTTCAGAATAATCAGAATCAGGATCAGGGCCCCTAAAACTCATGGGGGGTATTCCCTACTCGACGATTATCTAATTAGATTGCTGTCACATTTAAATTTTATAAATCTGTCAAATCATCAGGCCTAGTCCCACACGTGGCTACCCTATAGTGAAAATGGGTACCTTACGGACCGTAAGGTAATTAGTGTTACGGTCCGTAAGCAAGGTCAAAATCTCAGTATAAATAGCAGGCATTGGCACTTGACTCTGGGCGCTTGTTCGACGAAGAAAGTCATTTGTTGTGAGGATTTTAATCTCGTGAGTTATCGTAAATGCTGTATTAAGTTACTGACCTAGTTTGTGTGCATGTTATTTAAATTAGGTTAAGAGGTTAATCAGTAGGCTAAACTCTGCCCGTATAAATCTACAATATTATCAAGGAAGCATCACTTTGAAACTATTAAGGTACGGATCCTTAACCCCACTCCTTATTGCTTCATATTCAAATTGTTATAAAACCATTAAATTACTATATCTTTTCAAACTCCTCACGTCTTTGATTATCGATTCATTTGACAGTCCGTTGGATTCCTATTCTAATCATAATCTTGGATTTAGCTTTCATGTCATGCGATAGTATTATGTTAGTTGTACTCATTATCGCATGTTCCAATATATGTTACGTCTTGTTATGAAAATATTTTTAATAAGATATGTGAATAAGACCATTTGTACTCTGATACCCTGAGTGTCGCTTCTCGTGGAGTGTCCCACGGGCATGTTGTTGCGGCATCGACATCATGTGCTCCATCCGTGACGGAGAGATCAGTTCACGGCGTCCCTAGGTACAAGTGAGGTACAAAGCTACTAGGAGGCGTATGGATCGATCCTAGGATTTAAGTTAAGGAGGTGGATATCGGGTATGCCAACTCGCCATCTCGTGTGATAATTATGCAGGAGTAGCTACCTGTGTATTGTCACATTTTAAGTTTGGCTCATGGGTACATCCGTATGATATGATTATGAAATTACGTTACTTGCATCATATCATTTTAACTTAAAATTCCATCCGAATACCATTTCATATAAAGCATTATTTTTGTTTGAGCCTATTATTCCGTACTGAGCATTTGGCTCATTCCGTATACTTTTTGTATGTACAGGTTCGCAGGTTACTTCGGGCGGGGTAAAGAGAGAAGAGTAAAGCCTAGGACTAAATCTGAAGATGTTAGTTAATCAAATTGAATGTGTCCGCTTATATATTAAACTTAAGTTTAGTTGTTGTGTGGTTGTATCCTTGTTAAATAAATAAATGGAATTATGACTTTTGTTTATGATACTGTTATTGTGACACGTCAGCCCTTCTGGGTTGGGGTGTTACATATTTTTTCTACTGTTTCTGCATCCATCTATTTTTGCCTTCTTCTTTGATAAAGAAAGGCACCAGCTGGAGCAGTGGCTCTTCTGATTTGCAGCTTTGGTGGTCTTGTTGAAACCTCTGCTTCAGGATAGTCAGGTTTTTGAGGAATTTTTGGATTTTTCTTTCTTTATTCCTCCAAGTTTTTGAAGTAACCCTGACCTTGTCTTCTTTCCACCTCATCACTTGGTTTTTAGAACCAAACTCAGCAGTGATTAATTCCTCTTTCATTCTCCTTAGCTCAAATGCCTTATCAGGTACATTCTTCTTGTACTTTGCCCAATCAGGAGGAGTGTGTTTGACCTTGTTCTTAATCATTTCTTGAATCCTGGCTGCTTCACTTTCAAGCTCAGGAATGGTCCATTCTTTGTACATATGTTTTTCTCCCTTATACTTCTTATAAGCCATGATATTTTCAATGTAGTCTTTTCTCAGAGATTCATCTGCTCTTTCTGATAGTTACTGACAAACATTCTTTGCAAACTGCTCCAGAGATCTGACTTGTGTGAGCAGAAATTGATAATGCCTTTGTATTTCTTTGTCAGACTTTCCTTGTGAATTTATCTTGGAGATATCTTCTGCTTATTGAGCCTTAACTTTCAAGTGTTCTTCAATGTTGTTAGGCCTGGGATATCCCTCAACAGATGGTAAACTCCTTTTAGCAGGGTCATACTCAAAGTAGAAGGATTTAATTTCTTCTCTGACAGCTATAAGCTCTAGAGGATATTGGACACCTGCAGGAGTAATGTCAGTGATTGGCTTTTGAACTTGACCTGAAGAGAGAGGAACAGGGTTTGGTATGGTAACAAGTGATAGAGGTTGTGAAGATGCTGGTGGTGGTGAAGTATCATCATCTTTTTTGAATTAACCTCCTCCTTTTAGGTTGAGGAGAGGCTGATGATGTTTTGGGTGGATCAGTGGTGGTGATTTGAGTGGTGGTTATTGTAGTGTAAGTGATTGAAGTGGAAGGTTGCTGATTAACAGTTGTTGAAACAACTGGTGTTTCAACCACTGTTGCCATTACAACTGATGATGTGTCATCAGCTGTCTTCTGCTTTTTGGTAGGAGATGATGGTGGTGAGGTTGTTTTTGGTGGTGATGGTAGTTTTGGTGGTGATGGAATATTTGGTGGGGCAGTCGTTGAAGTGGGAGCAGTTGTTGTGATTGAAATGGTGGTTTTTGGTTTAACAACTGCTGAAACCACTGAAGTACCAACAGTTTTTGATACAGCAGGTGTTTCAACAGCTGTTTGGGTGGAAGATTGATGTTGGGAACTTTTGGAAGGTGGTTTGGAGGCATGCTTTGTGGTTCTGGATGGTGTGTGTTTGGGTTCTCTCACTTTTCTAGTGGGATTCTTTCTTTTTGGCTTAGGATTTTTGTCATCCTTTGGCTTAGAAATACCCTACTCATTCAGCTCCATAAAAGCTCTTTCCTCCTCATTTCACCTAAATTTATCCTTAGCCTCTCTATCCCTTTTTACACTTGTTTTTCCTTCAGCAAGTGCATTTGTGGTAACAACAATCTTTTTACTACCATCTGGCAAGGGAATGTCTTTAGTCATGCTATCTTTTTGTGGTTCAATATAAAGACCATCTTCAACTCCCTTCTTCTTGCATTATCTGGTGGTGGGTTATCAATAAAGAGAACAGTGGGAGGAGCAGTACCAGTGGTGTTTAGGATGTGGGCTTTTATAGCCTTGATATCAGCTTGAGTATCTTTAAACCTAGCCTCCATCATGTTTCTCAGCATTTGAACATGTATCTCATGCTGCTGATTAGCTAGTTCTCTTTGTTGGATGAGCAGTGGTTGAAACAAGTTCCATAACTCATTTGCAGCAGGTGCATGTGGTGGTGCAGGTGCTTGAGCTGGAACAACTGTTGCAGCATTTCTGTGATTTCTACAACAGAGGTATCCAGTTTGTCAATTTTGGCCGTCAATTCTTGGTACATTAAACCATCACCCAACTTAATGGGATCATCTGATTTCCCACTTGGAGTGGTTGTAACAGTGGTTGACCCAGGAAATGTATCCCATAAGTCAGCCACTGATGCCCCTTTGTCTTTGTACTGAGGACCTCTTCCTTTAAATTGAGAAACACTTTTTAGTGAACCAAGAAAAACTGGATACACAAATGTTCCCAGAGAAGAAATTGCCTTCAAGGAACTCCGACTGATGAAACCACTGTCCAAATGCAAACCAGTGGGTTTAGCACTTGTAGTGGCTGTTTCACTTGAACTACCACCAAGAGTTACTTGTAACTCAAGGGGTGTAACCTCCTCAGGTGTTGTTGGTGGGTTAGCAATGATTGATACATCAGACCCAGTCACTTGTTGAGGTATGTTCTCATTGACAGGTGATTGAGAAGGACTGGTTTTTGCCTGGTTCAAATCAAGAGAATCCAACAATATTTTTGTCTGTGGGGGAATTGTGGAGGTGAGGTTGGGTGTAGAAAGAGAATTGGCCCTGGGCATTGGGCTGTGGATGATGGAAGCAAGGTATTCCAGATCATCCTATTGTGATATCCCTATATGTACAACCTGTTCTTTTTGAGACGAAGCAGTTAGAGTTTCAGGCATGAGTTGAGATATTTCTACCATCTGCTGTGAGGAAGTAGCAACAGTGGTTTCTTGTGACTTTTTTGCTGTCACTTGCAGTTGCTCTGGTATCTCATCCTCCAGAGTTGCCTTTTTTGTAGGTTTGGGGGGTTTTTGAGTTTTCTTTTGTCTTGTCTTTTTGGTGATTTTAGGTGTGGGTTTCACAGCAGTTGTTTTGCTGCTGTGATCACCTGGAGCAGTGGGCTCAACAGCAGATACCTGAGGAGCAGTGGTAGCTGCTAAATTCTGCTCAGGCACCTCTGCTTGTGTTTTGCAAGGTGTTGACATTCTTGTGAAAGTTTCAGCTGTAAGTTGTTTATTTTAAAAGAATCACCTTGAGTTATTCTATGAGCATCACCCTTACCAAATTTCTTTTGAAAGTAATAACTTAGAAATCTTGGAAAAAGTAAGAATGGCTTTTTATCAACATTTTTCACCAAATCACTAAAGATTTCCTGGGAGTAATTAAAATTTTCATTTTGTAAAATAGCATATCCCAGGCTTTGAATCTTTAATGGTATCTCATTGAAAGCAGTTGTTTTGTTCGAAACACACATTAAAAGGGTATGGAACAAAAATCTTGTCGCAGGTGGAAAATTACCTTTTTGTAAGGTATCATTTTTTATTGAATATGCATACCCCCTTTCAAGGAAATCAGTTTTTAATGGCTATGACGTCTTCGCCTTGTTTTCAAGGGTAACTTTTTTCCAAAACTCTCTCTGGGTTTTCAAGTAAATTGGAGCATCTGCTGTTAACAAAGTTTTGTACTTTGAAGATGACATAGTGTCAATGATGGAATAGAAGGTATCTATGGTACCAGGTTTTGTAAGGAGACCCAGATAATTATGAGGAGCCTTGTATGGTATTTCGATGGGTGTGGTAGCCATTTGAGTGGCCTTTTTAGAAGATGATTTTGAAGTGGATTTCGCAGATGACTTTGATTTTGTCATTTTGGAGAAGAAGATCGATGATTTTGAGATGGAATCTACTTTGAGAAAGGAATTTTTGTGAATTCAATTTGACAGTAAAACCCTGTTTGGGGGTTTTGAAGGGGGTTTTATAGAGGAAAAAGTGAATGCTGGTGTGGCAGCGGTTACAAAAGATCTGACCACTATGTATTGTCCACGTGCCAACCCTTGATGAAATGAAGGACAAGTGTTTTTATGAAAACCACTGATGGAATAAGATCAGTGGTTGTAATGGTAACAATGAAGGCAGTGGGTGATTTTTACTATCAATGGATAGCATATCAGTGGATAAAAACACTGATTTTAAACAACAGTGCTTATGAGAGAACAAGGGTTGACTTTCAGCAGTGGACATACTTTTAAGTAGAACAGACTTTTGAACAAAACAGTGGTTATGGCAGACTTTTAAGGATTTAATGAAAAATTCATTTTTAGCTATTTTAAGGATGGATTTTTGATTTTCTTAAAACATTTTATTGCTTTTTTTCATAGAAAAACAAGATTTTGCCCGTTATTCCATGTTTAGCATTCCAATCCTAGAGATCAAGCTTTCAAAGGTGGATGTGTCTAATGCTTTAGTTAGCACATCTGCCAACTGATCTTTAGTTGGAACATGGTGCAGAGAAATCAAACCTTTTTCATAGCAATCCCTCACAAAGTGATGTCTGATATCAATGTGCTTGGTGGTTGAATGGGAGACTGGATTTTTGATGATATTTTATGCTGCCTGACTGTCCAACATGAGAGGTGTCTTTAGGGCAGTGATACCAAAATCCAACAATTGATTTTGAAGCCAAAGCAGTTGGGCTGTACAGCTTGCAGCAGCCATATACTCTGCCTCAGCAGTGGATGTGGAAACAGGTACTTGCCTTTTGCTTTGCCAAGACACTAAGAAATTGCCTAGGAATTGACAACCTCCTGAAGTGGACTTCCTTGTCTTGTCACATCCAGCAAAGTCACTATCTGAGAAACCTGAAAGCTCAATTTAACCATCAGCTGGATACCAGATACCAAGTGTGGGAGCACCTTTGAGTTATCTGAATATCCTTTTTACAGCAATAAGGTTTGACTTTCTAGGGGCTGACTGGGATCTTGCACAAACACATGTTGCAAACATGATGTCTGGCCTAGATGCATCTAGGTACAATAAAGACCCAATCATGCTTCTATATAAAGTTTGACCAACCAAATCATCCTTTTCATCATCTGAAATTTCTTCAAAAGTTCTTTAGCATATTTGCCTTGATGGATAAAAGTGCCATTTTGCAGTTGCCTTACTTGGAGACCAAGAAAGCACTAGAGTTCACCCATTGCACTCATTTCAAACTCAGCTGTCATGAGTTTCCTAAACTGTTCACACATTTTGTTGCATGTGCTTCCAAAAATGATATCATCCACATAAATCTGGACAATCATCAAATCCTTTCATCTCCATTTTAAAAACAATGTTTTGTCTATTTTACCTCTTGTGAAACCAATAGATATTAGGAAAGTGGAAAGAGTTTCATACTAGGCCCTTGGTGCTTGTTTCAGGCCATACAAAGCTTTATTTTGCTTGTAGACATGATTTGGATTAAATGGATCCTCAAAGCCTGGAGGTTGACAAACATAAACCTTGTAGGATCGTTTTCAGAGCCGAACGAGTCGATCAGAAGAGGTTTTCTCAATACGCAAGGCGGAAACAGACGTATCGAGTTCAATTCAGCAAGAAATACACTTTAAACTGTCTTTAGATTGATTTGACAAAGAATTACAGCGAGTAGACACTTCGGCAGCACTTCGGCTCTCTAAACCGGAATCTAATTTCGTGCCAAATGACACATCTCAACCTAGTATTTATAGGCATGGTGATTTCGCTTGAACCAGCCCAAGCGAAATCACTTTCAAGCGAAATCAGTGATTTCATTTGAACTGACATGATGATTTCGTGAGGAATTACAAAGTCTAATTTCGTTAGCGAAATCCCTATAAACACACATTTCTCGTTTTTCATGCCTTGATCTATCTATTTTAATCTGTAACTGGCTCTTACACTCTAATTCTCTTGATCAGATCTTTTGATTCCTTAAGTTTCTCACAGGTTCAATAATGTCTCCTGGCTTGCTCAGAGTCTAAACCTGACTTACCTACACAATCTCTACCCAAAAATAAATTTCACAAATTTACAATTTGACAAATTTACATCAATTGCAGGTAGATTTTATTCAACATCACTCTTATTGTGAGGTAGATTTGATTATAAAAACTTTCATTTCTAAATCTCTGATGATCACTTGAATACACAAATCAATAAATGATTTTACAATGTTAATCACTGATGAACCACTTACAAAAATACCATTTTTCTTTTTAAAAAACTTTTCCTATTTAAAATAGACTCCACCTCACTGATTGTCATCATGTTTAGCACTCGGAATTTTGAAAATCAGCTCTCCAACAACAGTTGTCTAAGATCTTTTTTGAATTTTTCAAAAATTTATGCTAAAACATTCCGAAAATCTTTTTGGATTTTTGATTTAAACGAAATGCATTAAAATAATATTTACAGACAATATTTTTGTGAGCTTGTGTAAGAGGATCATATCAGTTTTTGAGACAAATCACCAACACCGTTAAGCTTAATACATTTTAAGTTCTAAACGATTCACTTAGATTGTCAGTATACTGATCCACTTAAATTCTC
Organism: Helianthus tuberosus; assembly: GCA_030545235.1. Taxonomy (NCBI): domain Eukaryota; kingdom Viridiplantae; phylum Streptophyta; class Magnoliopsida; order Asterales; family Asteraceae; genus Helianthus; species Helianthus tuberosus. The sequence goes on along the minus strand of JARYGA010059718.1, from coordinate 5,814,135 downwards.
ACACAAAGTTCAACTGTTTTGAGATACGAGATTAATGTTTTAAACACTTAAAGTTATTCGCATGTTCCACCTCAGAATATACTCCCGTATCCAGATCCCAATATTTAGTCTTACAGGTGAGTGTACCACAGATGATATCTGTAAAGGGTTAAATGCGAGGGCCGTGAGAGCTCAGGCTATTGCTTCCGCAAAATCAGAGAGATGACGGCTTCGACTTTTGGTGTGTTCCCTTTAGAGAATCTTTTCTTCAACAGCACATGATTAGCATTTTGCAATGTTTCATCATTTTTTGTACTGAGGTTGGTGCTATATTTTAAGCAAGCAGAAAGTATTATACGGGGACTAGTCCATTGCTTCCCCAAAATCAGAAGTCCTGGGATAATACCCTAGATATCACTGAGTACAAAGACCTAGTATCTCAGAAAGAGGGACCTTTCAAACAAGATTTTGGGGGTAACCCATATATCCGAGAGATGTTCCCCACGATATAAGTAAATTTGAAATTTAGGTTTATATCTCGTCACAATCTACTAAATCTGTAAAAACCTACTGGCATATCATCAGTGAGATCTTTTATCACATTTTGACTTTTCAATTCTTTAGCATGCTGTGATCGTCCACTGATGTACTATCATTTCCTCTTTTTCACAACAAAACTCAATTTTTGATTTTATCATGTTTTTGGCTTTTTCAAATTTTCTAATGTTTTTGGATTTTCTGAAAAAATCTTACTCCCCCTAAAATTCAAAATCATTTAAAAGAAATTTGAAAACAAACTATACAAGGTAAAGTTGACAACTGATATCGAATCGCTTCAAATCGCCATCCACTTGGAATAAACAATCAGAACTCCCCCTTACAACAAACTATTTTCCCATTATGATTTCAAAACACTTAAGTTTGTTTTAATCAAATGGTTTTTCCGGAAAATTAGTTTTGTTGATTTTACCACTTGTAGGTTAGGGGATCATTTCATCACATTGTTTTTCTTTAACCACTAGAATGAAAGTTAAATCAAGTTCAATTTAATGACCTTGATTTATCTCTTGAACCACTTGTAGGTTCACTTACCAACCATACCATTTGTAAAACAAAATATAACAATTTAAGAACAACTACCACTTGTCGGTCGAAATATCACAGATGTGAATTTCTCAAGAAAGATGCCGATTCCTGCTTCACTCTTACCAACCTGGAAGCTCCGGCAAGTCCTGTTTTTCAATCATAATAATACATTCCATCACAGTCACAAACCTGAGATGTCACAGTTTTACCTGGTTTCTTTAATTTCTTTTCATAAAATTCTTTTACCCCTTTGACCTTCCCATCAACCATTTTTCAAAAAATATGTTGCACTTTGGGGTTAAAAGCTTTCTCAATATCAAATTCTTTCTTTTCTGAGAAAAATTGATTTGAAATTTCAATTTTACCAACTTTTTGTTTAAAATTCTCAGCCCTTAATGGTGGAAAATTGACATCATCCATTGACGGAACTGATGTTTCCAATTTTATCTCAACCTGTGGCTCCTCTGACTTTGTGGAATCAGATTCATCGCCTGAAAATAGCTCCTCTGATTTTGACGAATCAGAATCATTGCTAGAACTATCCTCAGATTTCTTAACAACCCACTTTTGGTTGTCAAGATTTGCTTTCTCATGTAAAACCTCTTTGAAAATTCACCAACCTCAAACTTCGAATTTTTGAAAACTGTAAAAGGTTTGATGGGTGGTTCATTTTCAACCATGTTTTCTTTCTGTTTAAGAAACACTCCCTGTTTTGTTTGTATTGCCTTAGAACAATTCCTGCCAATATGACCAACTGTTTTGCATTTAAAACAGGTTCTTGTTTATTTCCTTTGAACAATTTCCTTCTTCATTTCCTCTTGCTTCTTAGCAAGGAATTCTTTCTTCGATTGATTCCTGAACAACTGCTTTTTTTCTTCTTCAGTAGATGTCCCTGTAACAAAAATAGTTTTTGGTTCATAAGTTTTCTCATTTTTATAATTTTTCGGTGGAATAAAACCAAGTCCTTTTATTTTGAAATTACCGTTATGGTTTGGTTTCTTTTGAAAACCTGAACCAGAACTGTAACCCTTTTTCTTGTTTTCTCTTTGTTGAACTCTTGAAGTGTACCTTTTAGGTTTTTCAGAAAGATTTACATCTTTTATTTTAGAAATATTAATTTCTATTAATTTGAAAACCTCTTTGATCATTTCAGTTTTAACACCTCTTGTTGGAAATTCTTCATCAGAATATAATTTGTCAGAATCATTCAAAGTATATGCTACTTTGACTGTTTGATCATTCAAATTGGATTTTGATAACAAAAACTCTTTATTGCAAACCCGTTTGTCCTTTTTGACTGTTGACTTTGACTTATCAGACTTTGACTCTGAGTTTGATTCCGACTTTGACTCCTTGGTTTCATCATTATCCAACACCTGATCGACCACTTTCTTTATTAATTCGGACTCATGATCAATGTCAGACGATGTAAAAGTAACATCGATGTTGTCTGGCAAATTTTCTGAAGACTTAGACTCCCACTGTAAATTGGTTGCCTTTTTGACTCTTTCTGAATTTGGATTTCGTGGAGAATATCCATTTTTAAGCAGGTGTGGACACTTGTTGTAACTGGCATCTTGTTTCTTAGCAGAAATTTTCACTTCAGTATCTTTCTTCTCTTCAGAACTCGTCTTCAGAAACTTCCTCTTCATCAAATGCCTTCATGCCTTCCACTGTTGGATAAACCCTGTCAATAACATAAGAAGTACATGAGTAACTTTTTAACAACCTATCAACTCTTTCTGTTTCAATCATTTGTGTTTCCAGTTTCTGTTCAAGCACAACACATTTTTCAATGTAACTGTTAACACTTTTCTGCTTTGTCATGAAAGCTCCTTGAAGTGCCTTCATTGCTGTTGCTTGTTCACTGCTTGTTTGATTGTACTGATTCATTGCTTTGTTTAGAACATCATAAGATTCTTTCAATCTGTTCATGTTATGAATCAAAGTACTGTTTTGCTTCTTCACTGCTTCACAGTTTTCACATTTCACCGGAATCTTTTGTGCATCAGCTTCTGCATCAACTTTGAAAACTGGAATGTCTTTTAATTTCTTTCTTATCACATGAACTTCTTCATCTTCACTGCTGACGGGTTTTTTAACTTTCTTCTTTTTCTTTTTAGCTTTTTCATCATCACTGTCAATCTCCTCTATCATTCTTAAGTCCTTTTCCATTCTTCTTGCACAATAATCATCATCATTATCATTGTCTTCAACAACTCTAGCAAAAAAAGCTTTATGATTTGGAGTTTTGTTAGGATCATAATCATCCCAACTAAAATTTGCCCAGCTAAACCCTTATGGTAATTTTTCATCAGCTTGGTTTATCAAACATGCTTTACTACCAGCTGAAACATATTTATCCCAACTGAAGTTTTCTTTTGTTGACTTTTTATCAACTTGATTCACCATACAAGCTCTCTTTGATGATTCCTCAATTGCCTACCTAGCATGTGCAGTTTGTAGCTCTTGTTGATGTGATTGTTGAGCAACCTGATGATAAATTGCTTTCCGATAGTAATCATTGTTGTTGAACGGATTTTGAGCTCCACTTGCTTCGTGATTTGTGCACTCTCTCTTGAAGTGTCCTTTTTCCCTGTAACGAAAACAAGTAACTTTAGATTTATCAAAACCTAAAGTAGAAACATTTGCATCACAGAAATCATCTCTTCCCGTAATTTGTTTAAACTTTTCGGATCTTCTTAAAACACTCACCAAACACCACTTTATATCCATCAATTCCATCTCCTCAGCATCAATCTGATCGTAATCCTCTTTTATCAACATTGGATTCCCGATCTTTGCTGCCACTAAACTCTCATATGATTCTAACACAGTTCCCAACAACGACATGTGACCTTTTGCAACCTCTTCCGAGAAATTTTCACCATTTTCAAGATTCAAAACAATGTTGCATTGTAATCTCTTGCCATTCTTGGTCGTTGAAACATTTGGATCATATGATGAATATGAAGAAAAACTTGTTTTGCTGTTTGATCCTTTAGAAGACCCTCTAGATGAACTCTTTGCATTGAATGCAGTCTCAACCTTCGGTGATATGCTGGTCTTATCACTGATACCTCCTTTGGAATAAAGACCGATATCTTGTTCACCATCAAAATCCTTCATTCTTGAGATTTTCCTTTGTTCCATCTCTTGAGCTTCAATCTTTTCAATGAACTTGTTCAGTGTCAAATTCCCAAAATCTTTCTTATTTCTCAAACGGAATAGCTAATTTCATGCGAAATCCACAAACGAAATCACAACTTGGAGCGGAATAGTGATTTCAAACGGAATCACTCAAATGAAATACTGATTTCAAGTGAAATAAAGGTCTAATTCCGGGAGAAATACCGCTGACGTCATCATTCTCGAGCTGTTTTTGTTAAAAAAGACTAAATTTTAAGCCGTTTTAAGATCTGAAACTATCAAGGGTTTGTTAAAACACTATTTCACGTATAATGTGAGAAAATTAGCCGATTTTAAACGTGAAATTGTTAATTTTGAAAAAGAAGGTGTAGAAATCAGAATTTGCAGCTGAATTGGTAAGAACTCTTCCTCCTGAGCTCTGATACCACTTGTAGGATCGCTTTCAGACCCGAACGAGTCGATCAGAAGAGTTTTTCTCAATACGAAAGGCGGAAACAGATGTATCGAGTTCAATTCAGCAAGAAATACACTTTAAACTGTCTTTAGATTGATTTGACAAAGAATTACAGCGAGTAGACACTTCGACAGCACTTCGGCTCTATAAACCGGAATCTAATTTCGTGCCAAATGACACATCTCAACCTAGTATTTATAGGCATGGTGATTTCGCTTGAACCAGCCTAAGCGAAATCAGTGATTTTCGTTTGAACTGACATGATGATTTCGTGCGGAGTTACAAAGTCTAATTTCGTTTGAAAGACACATGTGTCATTTCAAGCGAAATCCCTATAAACACACGTTTCTTATTTTTCGTGCCTTGATCTATCTATTTCAATACAAGACTCGATACAAGATGAAGTTGACAGACGCATGCACTAACAAACCTCTTCTTGAATCTTACCATAAAGGAATGCACATTTATTGTCCATTTGATACCCCTTGATTTTGTGGTTGACAGCAAAGGCCATAAATAATCTAATTGCTTCAAGTCTTGCTACAGGGGAAAATGTTTCATCATAGTCAATGCCCTCTTCTTGTCTGAACCCTTGAACCACAAGCCTAGCTTTATTCTTGACAACAATGCCCCTTTCATCAGCTTTGTTTTTGAAGACCCACTTTGTGCCAATAGGACTTACACCCTCTAGCAGTGGTACAAGTTCCCATACTTGTTGTCTTTTGGACTGTTGGAGCTCTTCTTGCATGGCTTCTACCCAGCTGTTGTCTTTTAGTGTCTCTTGGTACTTGACTGGCTGATGGAGAGATAGGAAACCAGCAAAAAGACAAATGTTTTGGGATTGACTTCTTGTGAGCACCCCTTTATTGATGTTGCTAATGATTTGGTCAGGTGGATGAGATTTCAAGAAGATAAGATCTCCTTGGTATGGAACAATGGCATTAAGTGGGGAGGGCTGCAGATGTGAATCATCTGAGCTAACCACTACTGGTGACTTTGATGATCCAGCAGTGGCTTCAAAAGGTGGTGGAACAGGAGGTAATTATGTGGACACATGCTGACTTTGATCCACTGTTTGAGGACTTTTATCAACAGTGTTTGATGATGTGGAAGCAGGGGTTAATAGGCTACTTTGATCAACAACTGTTGAGGTAGCAGTGGTTGAACTTTGACAACTGTTTTGAACATCTGCTGCTCTTCCACTTGATGCAAACTTTTCTTGTGGAATGATGATTTCATATCCATAGTCTGATGATGAATTTTCTGATGGACCTGTATTGTTAGACTTGACAGCAACACTTTCAAGTGTGAATTTATCAAGATCAAATAAGTCTACAGGATTTGCTGGGATTTTCATTGATGAAAGTTCATTGAACTTTACATTCAAAGTCTCTTCCACTGTCTTAGTCCTTGTGTTAAACACTTTGTAGGCCTTAGCAGTGGTTGAGTATCCCAGGTGATAACCACAATCAATTTTGGCTGCAAACTTTGAGATAGAATCTTTTATGTTTAAAATGAAGCATGGGTAGCCAAAAACCTTGAAATATGAAATCAATGGCTTTATTTTATGCAGCAGTTCATAGGCAGTCTTTTGATGCCTGGGGTTGATTAAAACTCTGTTTTGGACATAGCAAGCAGTGTTTACTGCCTCTACCCAAAAAGTTAATGGCAAACCTGAATCAGCAAGCATGGTTCTGGCAACCTCAATCAGGGTCATGTTCTTTCTTTCAACAACCCCATTTTGTTCTGGTGTTCTTGGAATGCTGTATTGCCTCACAATTCCTTTTGACACATAGAAATCATCTAACTCCTTGTTCCTGAACTTTGTGCCATGATCAACCTGTTTTACAATGTCTTGCAAAATGCCTGCAGTCTCATCTTTTGAGTGTAAAAAGTAAGTCCATGTAAACCTAGAAAAGTCATCAACAATAACCAAACAATATCTCTTTTTCTTAAGACTTGTAACACCTGTGCCTCCACGGCCATCAAACAAATACCAAACCAATGAAATATTGTATTTCATACTTTGGATTTGTATTAATATGTGTATCATTTGCACATATCGATTCTTATTCGATTTCAAACTCTAAATCGCTTTCTGGAAGGTTATACGCGCACCAATGCGTAAATATAACCAGGTTAATGCAACAAACACTCCGGAATAGTGACATTGGCTTAACATACCTTAAACAACCTTTACATAACTTATAAATAAGTTTTGAAGGCTTTGGTATGGCAAAAACAAGTTAATTCGTCTACAGGGACTAAAGTTGACAAACTGCGAAAGTATGCCAATTTGAACTGTAACAGACTTTCAGGAACATGACCATAAGTTAAACATACCATAAATATCCTTTACATAGCTTAGAAATAGGCTTTGAGGGGTTCGGTATGCTAAAATAAACTTTTGGGTCATTCAGGGACTAAAAGTGTCAAAAAGTGCACAAGTTTGCACTTTTGCGCATAACTTACGTTCTGAATACATCCGGACATCCAAAACTTTATGTAAGCATGACTACATTATGCTTTAGTGTTTGGCTTAAGAAAAATCCATTCACTGCGTCATTTGGATCGTTTTACGCGCTTGTGCGCATTCCGTCGTAATTAAGCGAACATCGCGTTCGTACGACCAAACGAACCATCATCCGGCATATTTTTGAACATGTTTCATGTCCACAATGTTAAGGCATCATTTTAGGGCCTTAAAGTTGGCTTTACGGGCCTTAGAAGTGTCAGAAATAGCTTTAAACACGTGCAGGGACTGAAACTGTCATTTTTCAAACATGTTTCTGATCTGTGACCCTCAGGCGGCCCGCCTTAGTTTCTTCACATCCTGAAGCGGGCCGCGTGGCCCCTTCTGACCAGATTAATTGAATCAAACAGCAGGTTTCAGCTGTTTAATCCTCCACCACACATTCCCAATTGTCTAGTCAGCTGATAAGGATCAATTTCTAGCCACCATAAGGTCCCGACACTTGTACGGATGCGATTCAAGCACGGTTTCCATGAAACGATCTTAACGGCGGACCGAATACTATAAATACCCCATGCCCCCCATTGCTTAAATCACTAGAATTTTGATTTGAGAAACTCTAAGTTGAAACTATTGTTTCATACCTGAGATTTTTGAATCAAAATTAGCATTCGGGGACCCTTCGTAAGTATTCTTTCGTTCTTTTATTGCTTTTCGAGTCTTTCGAGTCTGAAAGTCAAACTTTGTTTGACTTTCTACATTGACCAGTTATGGTCAATGCGAAGTTCGTTTGAACTTCGCAACGTGAGTGTAATCACGTTGGTTATAGTCCCTTGGGACTATGCCTACTGATTACCACGTTGTCTAGGGTCGTAGGGTAAGCGATCTAATAATTGCTTATACCTCGAACCCGACCCATTTGGTCGATCATTAGGATCCGACCAAATACATTAGGTGACCATAGTAGGTAGGGAATAACCTTTCGAGGTTATACCTTATGGTCGCATCGTTTAAGTAGTTGTATGATAAGTAGTTTATGTGCCTTAGGTAAATTACCAAAATACCCTTTTCATGTATAATTGGTAATTAAGCATATGTAACCTAAACTTTTGTCACATAACTGATTATGTAACATGTTTAGGCATATAACACTTGTCATAGGACTAGTTAGGCGGTCCGAACGCGTTTCACGCGCACGACGCGTTAAAGTAGCATAAGCTACCTTAATGGGTCGCGATGGGTCGAAAGCACTTAGGTTAGGTTTCATGTAGTATGTAGGCCTTGTTAAACCATATCATATGAATTCCAATACTCATTTGGTTTACCAAGCCTCATCCTATCCGATCTCCCGATTTAGGTCCGGTTTATTTATATGGTTTTAGACTGCCGATTGATTCCGTGCTCCCTCTAGCTTTGCTTGGTTGTTGTTCAAGATCTCTAAGCATTCTCAGGCGAGTACATTATTCCCCTATTTTACTGCTTTCAATTGTTTTGGGGTGACTCATATGTGCTAAATGTTTTCGATGTTATAACAAATGGTTTCAAAAACGATTAAGACGATTTACAAAACTAATAACGATTTCAATAAAGTGAACAAACTTGTTGGTTGTATTTACATAACAAATGACATTCATTAGCAATGATCAAGCTGACCAGTATTAGGTTATGGTACCATAGGATCTGACTAATCCCGTTATTTACTACACACGTGGTTATGTGTGGGTGTGTTGGGTAGCGACTGAATCTGAAATTGTTAACTTACCCTTTGGTAAGGGTTTGTTAATGTGAAAACGAGAAGCGACGAAAACGAGAAGCAACGAGTGATGAGTCACGAAGGTTTGAATGTTGTTAGAGAGACGACCATTTAAGTAGTTTCACGACCTAAAACGAATTTAACGATTGGCTAAACGATTGGTTTTCATGCGATGTTTTAACGATTTGGGTAAACGATTGGTTTTCACACGATGTTTTAATGATTTGGGTAAACGATTGGTTTTCACACGATGTTTTAACGATTGGATAAACAATTGGTTTCAAAGCGACATACGATTGGTTTTTGGTTAGGTGATTAGATAACGGGACGGCGTAATGTGATGAAATCATGGTGGATACGCCGCTGGTACTTCCTATATATAAGTGTTTTCATCGCATTACATACCGTGGCGTTATTTAGTTCACTTGGGTAATCGATTTTCAAACAATGTCACACAAACGAGGTTTTCGATATGATATAAACTATACGAGCTTTTAACGAGATTTATTAACAAATTTTTATTAACGATTTATTACGAAATGTTTCACAATTTACTTTACTAAAACAAATGTTTTTGGGTTAAGAGTCATGGCTACGAGGTTTTATAAACTATAACCCGCTTGATTTGAGTTGGTTAATTAAGTTGCAATATTATACTCTTTTTCAAAACAAGGTTTTTAAATAAAGTATTGCAACATCTAAACTAGCCATGATTTCGACACTCCTACAATGTATTCGCCAGCATTTCTTTGCGGACCTCGTTTTCACATATGTTTCAGGTATTGTTGAATGATATCGATTGATAGGATGCATGCTCACATAGGACTGGACGAGTCCTTAGTGACTCAATAATAATGATAGACTATGTTTAAATATTGTATTTAGATTTCCAAACAATGTAAATATTCAATGTTTAATAAAACGAAACACTTTTTGTATCCATGGTTATGAAACAATGATTCTGTTGCAACACGCCCCGATGTTTCCGCAGCGCTTTGTTGTTTTACGCGGTCGGGGTGTGACAGAAAAGTTGGTATCAGAGCCAATGGTTATAGGGAATTAGGTTATTAGTAATGCTTTGACCTAGTCTATAACCTTCTTAAGACCCTAACGTGAGTTTACTTGCGTTTAGTCATAAAACAATACTGTCACCTATCCTTAGGCGACGACCACAACAAGAACATAAATTTCAAAACCATTTTTTTGAAAACTAATCATCTGTTCTAGGATGATTAATTTCTAGGTTTTGAACCCTCTGTTATAAGGTTTTGAACCCCTTTGAGTTTTCAAAATCTCGTCAAAGTTTGGGTCTAAATAATGTGAACACGTGCAAACTGGAAGGGTGAATGCCTGTATTCTGGGTTTTCTGTCTAGGCAAGCACTTCGTATATATCTCATCAGACGCGAGACCAGTTGTGCTTACCTGGGAATTCTTGGGATGAGTGTTCACTTATAGGCGAGCATGTCTTCAGTGATACATTAATATGACCCGTTTACTTTGATTAATCACCATCTCATTTGTTTGCCTTAGGTAACAAACAAATGATCCCCTCTCTTGCGTTTTGTCGATACCTCTTGTGTTTTTCCCAATTGTCAATTCCACTCATGGAGGAGCATTCAATCCGAATGCAAACGAGGCCCGAGCTGACCACTTCATTGTCGATGGTACCTTTCTGGTTAATGGAATGTTTCTTGTTAACAATCGACCTGCATCTATTCTTTTGATTCTGGAGCTGATAAAAGTTTTGCTCCATTAAGCCTTTGCTTTCGAAACCTAGAACCAAACTAAGAAAACCCTTATTTAACGAAGATGCTACTGGTAAACCTCTTGTTCTCGATTCTGTTATTCGTGATTGCCAGTTGAACCTTGGTAATCATCTTTTCCTTTTGACCACACACCGATGCAACTTGGGAGTTTCGACATTATCGTTAGAATCGATTGGTTAACCAAACATCACGCTGAGGTGGTTTGTTCCGATAAGATTGTTCGCATTCCTCTTTCGTCTGGCGATGTTCTGGAAGTTAGTGGTGAGAAACCTTCTGGTGGATTGAAGCTCATGTCGTGTACGAAGGCCCAAGTTATCTAAGAAAAGGATATGTTGCTTTCCTGGCACATGTCACCAAGGAGAAAGGCAAGAGCAAGAGTATTCAGGATATTCCGATTGTTCGGGATTATCCAGAGGTGTTTCCTGATGAACTGCCTGGTTTGCCTCCAGTTCGTCAAGTCAAGTTTCATTATGATCTTGTACCCAATGCCAACCCAATTGCGAAAGCACCTTATCGTCTTGCATTGTTCGAGATGCAAAAATTATCAAAACAGCTTCAATAGTTGTCTGATAAAGGATTCATCCGTCCGAACTTTTCACCTTGGGGAACTCCTGTCCTCTTTGTGAGAAGAAAGATGGATCTTTTCGAATGAGTATCGATTATAGTAAGCTTGATAAGCTTACCATCAAGAATCAATATCCCCTACCTTAAATCAATGATCTCTCCGATCATCTGCAGGGTACTTCATGCTTTTCCAAGATCGATTTGCGTTCTGAGTATCCTCAACTTCGTATTCTCGAAGACGATATTCCCAAAATGACTTTCTGCATGAAGTATGGACATTATGAGTTTACAGTCATGCCTTTTGGGTTGACAAATGCTCCAGCCATCTTCATGGACTTAATAAATAGAGTCTGCAAGTCTTATTTGGATTACTTCATCATTGTTGTTATTAATGACATCTTGATCTATTCATGTCCTGAGCCGACCACGATCAACACCTTCGTTGACATCGGAGCCCTGATTGAATTCCTTGTACACCTTAAAATGTACATTACAACTCAATTAGGACAAACCGAATTCCTTTTAAGATCTTCCTATCTTCATAGTTAGATTCTTGAAAATATTTAAAGTGACAAATGAAATCCACGGATTTGATTCTTAGTATGCCTTAAATACCCGTGTCCAAAGATAACAAATTAAACGATTATACGATTAAACGATTATACGAATAAGCGATTATGCGATTATGCGATTATGTGGTTATGTGTTATGTGTTCTCCTCTATGTTTTTGTGTGATCCGATTTTCAAATCCTCATAGAATCTTTCATATCTTCATATGAGGGATTCATAGTAGGATTTTCAAAAAGGTACTACCTTAAATCCTTATGGGCTTCTACGTAGTAGTTAAGACCCTTGGGTTATATAGTACCATTCCATGATTCGATGAGAGACCCTTGAGTGGTCTAGTTAAAGATTGATTCAAGATCTGGTTAAGAATGGCATGTGATGATACAGCTGAAAGGACCCTATGGCGGTCCAGTCACACTCATCACAGGATCATTCATTTGGTTTTACCCTACATATTATAAAATGGACTGTGTGAACTGTGCAAGGAATTATCTAATTATGGACGCGTACATAATTGTGAGATTCAGTGCACGGTAACCATAGTAAGATTTATTATGTGTAAGAACCGATAGTGACAAAAATAACGAAATGAGAACGATGTAATGGAGGTACGGTGGACGCACCAATGACACTTCATATACTTGTATATAAGTATCCCTCTTACATTGCAATCATGATGTTATTAAAGATTACTAAAAGTTCAGAACCCTAACCAATGTTGTTCGATCTTTTCAACTTCATGTTTTCAAACTCTCACAAGTTTCCTCTAAATAAATTTCGGGACGAAATTTCCTAAAGTAGGGGAGACTGTAACACCTGTGCCTCCACGGCCATCAAACAAATACCAAGCCAATGAAATATTGTATTTCATACTTTGGATTTGTATTAATATGTGTATCATTTGCACATATCGATTCTTATTCGATTTCAAACTCAAAATCGCTTTCTGGAAGGTTATACGCGCACCAATGCGTAAATATAACCAGTTTAATGCAACAAACACTCCGGAATAGTGACATTGGCTTAACATACCTTAAAAAACCTTTACATAACTTATAAATAAGTTTTGAAGGCTTTGGTATGGCAAAAACAAGTTAATTCGTCTACAGGGACTAAAGTTGACAAACTGCGAAAGTATGCCAATTTGAACTGTAACAGACTTTCCGGAACATGACCATAAGTTAAAAATACCATAAATATCCTTTACATAGCTTAGAAATAGGCTTTGAGGGGTTCGGTATGCTAAAATAAACTTTTGGGTCATTCAGGGACTAAAAGTGTCAAAAAGTGCACAAGTTTGCACTTTTGCGCATAACTTACGTTCTGAATACATCCGGACATCCAAAAATTTATGTAAGCATGACTACATTATTCTTTAGTGTTTGGCTTAAGAAAAATCCATTCGTTGCGTCATTTGGATCGTTTTACGCGCTTGTGAGCATTCCGTCTTAATTAAGCGAACATCGCGTTCGTACGACCAAACGAACCATCATCCGGCATATTTTTGAACATGTTTCATGTCCACAATGTTTAGGCATCATTTTAGGGCCTTAAAGTTGGCTTTACGGGCCTTAGAAGTGTCGGAAATAGCCTTAAACACGTGCTGGGACTGAAACTGTCATTTTTTAAACATGTTTCTGATCTGTGACCCTCAGGCGGCCCGCCTGAGTTTCTTCACATCCTGAAGCGGGCCACGTGGCCCCTTCTAACCAGATTAATTGAATCAAACAGCAGGTTTCAGCTGTTTAATCCTCCACCACACATTCCCAATTGTATAGTCAGCTGATAAGTATCAATTTCTAGCCACCATAAGGTCCCGACACTTGTACGGATGCGATTAAAGCACGGTTTCCATGAAACGATCTTAACGGTGGACCGAATACTATAAATACCCCATGCCCCCCATTGCTTAAATCACTAGAATTTTGATTTGAGAAACTCTAAGTTGAAACTATTGTTTCATACCTGAGATTTTTGAATCAAAATTAGCATTCGGGGACCCTTCGTAAGTATTCTTTCGTTCTTTTATTGCTTTTCGAGTCTTTCGAGTCTGAAAGTCAAACTTTGTTTGACTTTCTACATTGACCAGTTATGGTCAATGCGAAGTTCGTTTGAACTTCGCAACGTGAGTGTAATCACGTTGGTTATAGTCCCTTGGGACTATGCCTACTGATTACCACGTTGTCTAGGGTCATAGGGTAAGCGATCTAATAAATCGCTTATACCTCGAACCCGACCCATTTGGTCGATCATTAGGATCCGACCAAATACATTAGGTGACCATAGTAGGTAGGGAATAACCTTCCGAGGTTATACCCTATGGTCGCATCGTTTAAGTAGTTGTATGATAGGTAGTTTATGTACCTTAGGTAAATTACCAAAATACCCTTTTCATGTATAATTGGTAATTAAGCATATGTAACCTAAACTTTTGTCACATAACTGATTATGTAACATGTTTAGGCATATAACACTTGTCATAGGACTAGTTAGGCGGTCCGAACGCGTTTCACGCGCACGACGCGTTAAAGTAGCATAAGCTACCTTAATGGGTCGCGATGGGTCAAAAGCACTTAGGTTAGGTTTCATGTAGTATGTAGGCCTTGTTAAACCATATCATATGAGTTCCAATACTCATTTGGTTTACCAAGCCTCATCCTATCCGATCTCCCGATTTAGGTCCGGTTTATTTATATGGTTTTAGACTGCCGATTAATAACATGCTCCCTCTAACTTTGCTTGGTTGTTGTTCAAGATCTCTAAGCATTCTCAGGCGAGTACATTATTCCCCTATTTTACTGCTTTCAATTGTTTTGGGGTGACTCATATGTGCTAAATGTTTTCGATGTTATAACAAATGGTTTCAAAAACGATTAAGACGATTTACATAACTAATAACGATTTCAATAAAGTGAACAAACTTGTTGGTTGTATTTACATAACAAATGACATTCATTAGCAATGATCAAGCCGACCAGTATTAGGTTATGGTACCATAGGATCTGACTAATCCCGTTATTTACTTCACCCGTGGTTATGTGTGGGTGTGGTGGGTAGCGACTGAATCTGAAATTGTTAACTTACCCTTTGGTAAGGGTTTGTTAATGCGAAAATGAGAAGCGATGAAAACGAGAAGCGACGAAAACGAGAAGCGACGAGTGATGAGTCACGAAGGTTTGAATGTTGTTAGTGAGACGACCATTTATGTAGTTTCACGACCTAAAACGAATTTAACGATTGGGTAAACGATTGGTTTTCACGCGATGTTTTAACAATTTGGGTAAACGATTGGTTTTCACACGATGTTTTAACGATTTGGGTAAACGATTGGTTTTCACACGATGTTTTAACGATTGGATAAACGATTGGTTTCAAAGTGACATACGATTGGTTTTTGGTTAGGTGATTAGATAACGGGACGGCGTAATGTGTTGAAAGCATGGTGGATACGGCGCTGGTACTTCCTATATATAAGTGTTTTCATCGCATTACATACCGTGGCGTTATTTAGTTCACTTGGGTAATCGATTTTCAAACAATGTCACACAAACGAGGTTTTCGATATGATATAAACTATACGAGCTTTTAACGAGATTTATTAACAAATTTTTATTAACGATTTATTACGAAATGTTTCACAATTTACTTTACTAAAAAAAATGTTTTTGGGTTAAGAGTCATGGCTACGAGGTTTTATAAACTATAACTCGCTTGATTTGAGTTGGTTAATTAAGTTGCAATATTATACGCTTTTTCAAAACAAGGTTTTTAAATAAAGTATTGCAACATCTAAACTAGCCATGATTTCGACACTCCTACAAAACCAATGTATTCGCCAGCATTTCTTTGCTGACCTCGTTTTCACATATGTTTCAGGTATTGTTGAATGATATCGATTGATAGGATGCATGCTCACATAGGACTGGACGAGGCCTTAGTGACTCAATAATAATGATAGACTATGTTTAAATATTGTATTTAGATTTCCAAATGATGTAAATATTCAATGTTTAATAAAACGAAACACTTTTTGTATCCATGGTTATGAAACAATGATTCTGTTGCAACACGCCCAAATGTTTCCGCCGCGCTTTGTTGTTTTACGCGGTCGGGGTGTGACAAGACTCATGAATTTAATTGGGCCAAACAAATCCATATGAAGCATTTGCAAACATTTGGTTGTTTTGGACTTATCAATTGATTTGTATGAGCTTTTATGTTGTTTTCCTTTTAGGCAGGAAGCACAATGCTCAGGACAGGTGAACAGTTTTTGAGGTAAACCTCTTACTAACCCCTGTTTTGAAATGGAAGTGATTGTCTTGAGATTTGTGTGCTCCAATCTCATGTGCCATAATTCTGTCTCTTTGTTTGATGCAACCGAGAACAGATAGGCATCAGCCCTGGGGCTCTCTTTTGACATATCCACCACATAAACATTTCCACTTCTTTGAGCGACAAGTTGGGTTTTTCCAGATTTTATTATTTCTTCAATCTTTTCAACCATTTTTGGTCCAACAATCCTACAACAATCCTTTGTGAAGAAAGAGCCATAGCCCTTATCACTCATTTGAGAGACACTCAGGAGGTTGAATTTTAGATTGCCTATTAGATTGACATTTTCAAACTTAACTTTACCAGAATGCACAGTACCAGACCCCAGAACCTTCCCTTTACTATTATTGCCAAAGGATATATCACCCCCTCCATGAATTTTGAAATCTTTGAGAAGGGCTTTACATCCTCTCATGTGCCTGGAGCCTCCACTATCTACATACCAAAGACTATCTAATCATGCAGAAGTTCCCTGCACATGTAGTAAAGATTTAGTTCATTAGGGTCTCCAAAGCCAATATGGCTTTGGATGGGGTCTCAGCAGTTTCTAGGTTAAGTTCAGATGGATGGGCAGTGGTAAGGTCAGGGGTTTGGACAGTTTTACTACTGTTTTTCTCTAACCAATGTTGGGGGTCTTGCCCAATGATCTGCTGAAAACCAAAAGGATGCCTGTTCACTCTTGGTTTAGAAGGCCTTTTGTAAGCCTCATAAACATGTGGGATCCTTTGCTATGGTGGTTGTCCCTTGCCTCTTCTGTTTTGATTGGCAGGGGGTGCATCAGTCACCTAAACATGTCTTTTGACAGATGTTTGGTTTAGCTGTTTTGTAACAGCTGTTTGGACTGGCACAAACAGTGGTTGGTTCTTGGTGAACTTGACAGATGATGTTGATGAACTTAAGGATGTTTTTGCAGTGTACTCATTCTTTTTTACATCAAAGTTTTTGAGATACACACATTCTTGAGGTTTATTGTTTGTTTTACCACAGATGGTGCAGCTCTCAACAGGTACAATGACACTTGTTTTTTTTAGACCATATGCTTTTAGATGAAAACAGTCTTTTGTTAGATGATTCTTCTTTTCACAAAAATCACAAAACAAGTTTTTGATCTTTTCTCTTTTCTTCCTTTTCTTAGACTCCTTAGCAACAGAGTTTTGAACCACTATTGGGATGTCTTTGATAGGAATAACCTTTGCTTTTGGAGCTATGACACCATCAGTGGTTGTGAAATCCATAGGCTTGAAATTTTCAAGAATGTGACACTCATCAGACCATGTGGGTTTAAATTGGTATTTCTCAATTTCCTCAAAGGTTGAGGACCACACAGATCTTTCCAGAGTGATTTTGTTACCAAGTTTGTCAGTTATCTTAGCTTGTTGGCCATTCTTGTTGGTTGTTTTTTTTTTCCGATGAACCAGCTTGTTTTGCAGCAGTGTTTTCAAGTTCATCATATTTTCTATATCCTATTCCAAACTTGACATTGCTTTCAAGCTATTTCTCAAGCATGACCTCATAACCTTTGTAAGACTCCACCCATCTTTCGCAAGTGATTTGGGTGGACTCCAACTCCTTTTTACAAACTTGGTAGTTTTCTACCATAGTTTGGAGTTGAGTCTTGGTTATGCTTTGCTCTTCTTTGAGACTGCAGATTTCTTTGTCCTTTTCAGCCAATTTGTTTTTAAGTTCTTTCAATGACTTTTCAAATTTGACTTCATCAGTTAAGACTTTATCCCTATGGTTTTCATTCAACTTTTTAATGCTAGCAAATGCAATTATGCATTTGTCTGAACACAGATTTTCAAGAACCCGAGGTGATACCTTGGCAGCAGCCATCATGGCACAATCACATTGATGATCATTTTCTTTATCAGCTCTCTCTTCTTTCACACCTTCTTTCTTCTCTTCTTTTTCTTCTATGTCTTCTTTGGACCAAGGATCAAACAATGGTATAATCAGGGTTTCTAAATTTTCTCCCAGCAGTAGTTCACCAGCAACTGCAGTAACCACTGCTTCAGCCACTTTATCCACTGTTTCATCACTTAGTTGTTCACCTTCAGCTTCTACCCCTTCTGTTATTGACTCTAATGCCATCAAACAAAATTCATCATTAAAAGTATCATTAGAAGCATAGAGTGCAAAATTTTCATCACCAAGCTCATCAGGCATGCTGCTCTAGTCAACAAAGCCTTGGGTGAAAAAGCTTTGCTGATCTGGTTGAACCACTATTGGAGTAGCTTGTTGAGGTGTAACAGGTTGCACTTGTGCCTGAGGGACAGGGGCTTGAACATACTGAATTTGTGGAATAGTGGTTTGAACATAATGCACAGGCATAGGGGTTGCAGCATAATGAGCAGTGTTAACATGGGATGCAGGGGTATATTGGGCATAGTGCACAGTGCTTTGGTGTTGTGGTCTAGGATTTGAGCTGGGATGAGTTATAATGGGACCAGTGGTTTGACTCCTGCATTCCTTAGCAAAATGACCTAGCCTATTGCACTTATTGTCACACCCCCAAAATCCACACGCGAAGTATTACCGCATGGAGGCGTGACAAGACCAGGATCAAGCCACCAATCATATTGAAAAATGTAATGTAACAAAGATAAACCAACCACAATATAATTGGTGTCCAAAATAAATTTATCAAATTCAAGTGTCAGCGGAAGCATAAAGAAACCAAATTATAAGTTTTAAAAGTTCAAATGTTCCACATGGAAATCAACATTCCATGTCCCACAACGACTCTTCCCCATGCAAGCTCCAGCTAAGTACCTAATGACCTGCAAAGCATGTAGTAACGAGTCAACAACAAAGTTGAGCGAGTTCACAGTTGGGTGTTTGTTCAAGTTATTCCAAAAACATAGTTTCCTTTAACTGGCACCCTTGCCGTGGGGGCTACCCCATAGTTGAAAACGTATTTTGTTTAATCCCGTTTACTCTGGCAATCCAGCCATGGGGACTACCCCATGTTTACACTACTAGACTCGTTACCATATCGACCACTGACTTTAGTTATGTTTATGTGCCCTGAGCGTCAATGTCTATCATCATTGACGTGCCCAGATCCATTAGTTCACGCCCGTCCTCTGCGGCACGGTGTGAGGCTTGTCAGACCTAAATAGCGCTATCTAACTAATGACCTGCTCCCATTGGCCTGGCGATTAAGTCGATATAAAAACGAGGGACTTCGTGATAGAGTTTTGGTCTAGCTTTAAACTTTAAACTGTCCAAGAGGACGAGGAATTCATATTCCTTACCCCATTCTATCCTACCCAAGAAGAACGAGGAAATCCATATTCCTTAACCTATTCCCAACTCCTGGGAATCCCATGCCTTGTAGAAAGTGTGAACTCACCTTAGGTTAGCTCGGCAGATAATCGAAAGGTCAAATCGAGCTGCTAGGGGTCAACCACATCCTAACATGGTTACCATACAAGTCAGGTCTAGGTTCAAGTAATGCACGTATGTTTGCACAAATTTATCAAATCAAGACATGTAACAATCATGGCATGCATGGCATACATTTAGAACATGTTAAACAGATAAGTAACTAAGCCCAAGGTTCAACTTGTGTGATCCAAATGGTTTGGGCCGAACCATTTGTGCGATTCACCACTGAAGCCCAACAAACACCCCGGCCCAACATGTTGTGCGTTCAGCACAACCTTGTGCGATCCACAACATGTTGTGCGATTCAACATTTACCTGACCCAAAAATTAAGAAGCCCAACAGTATACACACCCCAAACAAATAAACAGAGACCAACTTGTGCGGTCCAGTTCAGCTTGTGCGACTGGACTAAACTTGTGCGATTAAACTTGGGCCTTGAGGCCCAAGAGTAAAACAGTTCAAGTAGTTTGTGTGAGGCCCAAGCCTTGTGCGATTGGCACTGTCTTGTGCGATCCACAAGGTCTTGTGCGATTATGCATATCTAAACAGTACCCTGTGCTTTAATGATTGTACCTAGCTTGTGCGATTAGCTCTTATGCGATCAGATGAGATCTTGTGTGATCTGATCTTGTGCGATGGGAAGCTTGTGCATTTAGTCCCTTACACGAAATAGGTTTCGTGTGGTTCATGCAAGCTTGTGTGAATCATGTTTCGTGTGACTTGTGCGATCAGTTATCCAAAATCCGAATTTCATGCATATCAGTTACATATTTATCTTTGCAAATCAATTGCAACAGTTTCCATATTTGCACACAATCAATCAACACCATCACAGTTTCTATCCAATCCTTTATTCGATCAAATCAAGGTTTTCATCCATTAATCCCTATGAACCCTAATCATGTTCAAGGCAAAGCAACAATTTATAATAATAAGCTATAATAACACGGTTCATGTTCTTTGATTACTAGCATGCATAATAACATAACAATCCCCACAATTCATTCAATGATTAACCTATCACATTCGGTTATCATTCATTCGGTTCCAGATCATCAATCACATAATCATCAACTCTAAATCAGTCTAAACACCCTACACAAGTGAGTCGATCTACTTGAGCAACCTTAGTGATTTACAATCATAGCAATCATATATCATTCTCTAAATCATATGTGGAAACATGTAGATCACAACATCAAGTAACATACAATTAATAATTAAAACGCTAACCGGAAAGCCAATGAACTAAGTTGATCGAGATGGGGCTTCGGCTATGAGGATTACCATCGAACAAGAGAGAGAGGAGAGGAGAGAACTAGGGTTTGGTGTGTGTTAAGTGTTTGCAACTAATGAGAGAGCAAACCCCCACTAATGGGTATGTCTTAGCTTAAATAGGTGGGTGGCCGAACCCATCATGGGCTGCCCATTGGTTTCGGATTTAAAGGGTGTGGGCCAAGAGTGATGTGCCCAAGAGGGCTTATGCGATTTGACTCGCGTTGTGCGATCGGGTTCACGTTGTGCGACTACATTATACATACATATATAACACACATTCACTTAACATGTAATATAACATTCAAACTCATGACATTACATTGCAACAAACACATAAGTTAATCATAAAACGTTTATATAGGTTACACCAAAGTATCAAGAAAGGTTCTGAGATACTAGTTGTCACATTATCCCCAAGTTGAAAGAAATTTCATCCCAAAATTTAGCACGTAGTCACTGAGGAAGCTAGTTAAGTTGCATGGCTTTCCTGGTTTTCCTGGGGTGTCACATCCTTCCCCAGTTGGTTTGGAATTTCATCCTAAAATTCCGCAGTAGCTTCAGCCTCAGTAGTGGTTTCGTTGTTCTCGAACAACTAGGGATACTTGTGCTTCATCTGGTCTTCTCGTTCCCAGGTAAACTCTGGGCCACGATGGGAGTTCCAACGAACTCGAACAAGAGGTATTCTAGTACGTTTGAGAATCTTCACATCTTGGTCAGTAATCTCTACTGCTTCTTTAACGAATCGCAGCTGATCATCGACCGTGAGCTCCTTCAAAGGAACTATGAGGGTCTCATTTGACAGACACTTCTTCAGATTTGACACGTGAAATATGTTGTGAACTCCACTGAGTTCTGCTGGTAGGTTTAGTTTGTAGGCCACTTTGCCTATTTTCTCTATGATTTCGAAAGGTCCAACGTATCGCATGTTGAGTTTGCCACGTTTTCCAAAATGAACAACACATTTCCAAGGTGAGACTTTGAGTAGCACTCGATCCCCAACCTGGAACTCGAGTGGTTTCCTGCGCTTATCAGCGTAGCTTTTCTGAGGGTCACGAGCTGCCGCCATTCGTTGTCGTATTTGAGCAATCCTTTTTGTTGTGTCTACCACAAGTTCTGGGCCAGTGATCTGGCTATCACCAACCTCTGCCCAGCAAAGAGGTGATCGGCATTTACGTACGTATAATGCCTCAAACGGAGCGACCTGGATACTAGTGTGGTAACTATTATTATATGAGAATTCCACTAATGGAAGATGCTTTTCCCAGCCGTTACCAAAGTCGATCACACATGCTCAAAGCATGTCTTCAAGGGTTTGGATGGTGCGCTCAGACTGCCCATCCGTCTTTGGATGATAAGCGGTGCTCATGTCTAAACGTGAGCCAAAGGATTTGTGCATTGCTTGGCACAGTTCAGAGGTAAAACGCGCATCACGATCAGAGATAATGGAGGTTGGCACCCCGTGCCTCGATACTACTTCCTTTAGATAGAAAGATGTCTGCTAAAGTTGAGAACTTTTCAGTTTCCTTGATAGCCAAGAAGTGTGCCGACTTTGTCAATCGATCCACTATCACCCAAATAGTGTAATTTCCTCGCTGAGATCTAGGCAAGCCAGTAACGAAATCCATGGAAATTTGCTCCCATTTCCATTTTGGTATCTCTGGTTTCTAAAGTAGGCCGGATGGTTTCTGGTATTCGACTTTGACTCTTGCACAAGTCAAACATTTACTAACATAGGTTGCTATATGGGCTTTCATGCTAGGCCACCAATAGGTGGTCTTTAAGTCATGGTACATCTTATCCGAACCAGGATGTACTGAGTAACGAGACTTATGTGCTTCATCCATCACAAGCTCGCGTAAGTTTCCATAAAATGGGACCCAAATGCGTCCTGTTACGTAGTATGCGCCGTCTTCCTTTTGTTCCAACCGCTTCCTCGATCCTCGCAGGGACTCGGCCCTGATATTTTCTGCTTTTAATGCTTCAACCTAAGCATCTCGTATCTGAGCAGGAAGACTAGACTGGATGGTAAGTTGTAACACGCGTACATTCTTAGGTTTTGTTTCCTTTCGACTGAGGGCGTCAACCACTACATTGGCCTTGCCTGGATAATACTTGATTGCGCATTCGTAATCATTCAAGAGCTCAACCCATCGACGCTGTCGCATGTTTAACTCCTTTTGCTTGAAGATATGCTCGAGACTCCTGTGATCGGTGTAAATGGTGCACTTGGTACCGTACAGGTAATGTCTCCATATCTTAAGTGCGAAAACAACAGCTCCCAGCTCCAAATCGTGTGTGGTGTAGTTCCTTTTGTGAACTTTAAGTTGGCGTGATGCTTAGGCAATGACCTTGTCACGTTGCATCAATACATAACCTAGTCCCTGGATGGATGCGTTGCAATAAACCACAAAATTGTCTGTGCCTTCAGGCAATGAGAGGATAGGTGCACTACACAATCTATCCTTTAGGTGCTGGAAAGCAGATTCCTGTGCATCACCCCAATGATAGGTGACACCCTTCTGAGTTAGCGAGGTGAGAGGTTGCGCAATCTTGGAGAAATACTTGATAAACCTTCTGTAGTAACTCGCCAAACCCATGAATTGGTGGATTTCTGTTGGACTACGGGGCGCAGGCCAGTTCTTGATCGAGTCTACCTTAGATGGATCATCATGAATCCCATCCTCATTTATCACATGGCCTAGAAAGTGGACTTCACGAAGCCAGAAATCGCATTTCGAGAACTTTGCATACAGCTGTTCTGTTTGAAGGAGTTCCAACATAAGCTTCAGGTGTTGCTCGTGATCCTCCCGACTTTTAGAATAGATCAGAATATCATCGATGAATACAATAACGAACCTATCCGGGTAAGGTTTGCACACTCTGTTCATAAGGTCCATGAAGACCGCTGGTGCGTTCGTCAGCCCAAAAGGCATGACCAAAAACTCGTAGTGTCCATAACGAGTTCTAAAGGCTGTTTTGGGGACGTCCTCTTCTCGGACTCTCAGCTGGTGATAACCCGATCTTAGATCAATCTTTGAGTAAAAGCTCGACCCTTGCAACTGGTCAAATAAGTCATCAATGCGTGGAAGAGGGTAGCTATTCTTCACCGTCACCTTGTTGAGTTCACGGTAGTCAATACACATTCTGAAGGTACCGTCTTTCTTCTTCACGAATAGCACTGGAGCTCCCCAGGGCGAAGAGCTAGGATGAATTAAACCCCTATCCAAGAGCTCTTTTAGTTGCATAGATAGTTCTTCCAATTCTGATGGAGCTAAACGATAAGGTGCACGAGCTATTGGCGCTGCTCCCGGAGCTAGCTCGATTTGAAACTCGACCTGGCGATGAGGCGGAAGACCATGTAGTTCCTCAGGAATTACCTCAGGATAGTCGTGTACAATAGGAATATCTTCTATCTTCTTCTCCTTCGTCTAGGTATCAGTAACAAGAGCCAGAATAGCAGTGTGGCCCTTTCGCAAACACTTTTGAGCCTTAAGAAAGGAAATGATGCCCACGACAGCACCACTCTTGTCACCACGAATAATGAGAAGTTCCTCACCAGAATGAGGAATACGGACGATTTTCTCCTGGTAAAGAATCTCCGCTTGATGTTGAGATAACCAATCCATCCCAATAACAATGTCAAAGCTACCAAGAATGATGGGGACAAGATCGATAGAGAAAGTCTGACCAGCAAGAACAATATTACAACCCTTAACTATGTGTGTGGCTTCAAGACTTTTACCATTCGCTAGTTCTATAATGTGCTTGGTGTTTAAAAGTGTTGGGGTACGCTTAAGCATCTGACTTACTTTTAAGGACACATAACTAGTATCGGCACCCGAATCGAATAAAACAGAAACATAGAAGTCGTCCAGTAGAAAATTACCCGTTACGACGTTGGGATCGTTCCTTGCATCTCCTTGACCAATCATGAAGACACGACCCCTGGCACCATTGGCACCGTTGTTACTCCCGTTGTTTCCATTCCCCTGATTGTTATTATTGTTGTTTTGATTTTGGTTCAGCTGGGGACAGTCTCTCTTGAAGTGGCCTTCAGCACCACACTGAAAGCACCCTTTGTTGTTACCTTGTTGTTGTTGCTGCTGCTGGCGTTGATTCTGTGGGGTTTGTTGATGCTGACGATTCTAATTTGTGGGGTGTAAACTCCTGCAATCCTTTGCTGCGTGGCCTGGCTTATTGCACCGATAACAGTTACTCTTGGTGCATGGTCCGCTGTGGTGTAGGTTACAGCGATTGCATTTGGGGTGATTCCCCTTGTATCCACCCTGCCCTTGACTTCCAGAAGACTGCTGACCGAGGCTCCTATAGTCCTCCGTCCTTCGCTGTTGTGACTGAGATTGAACAGAAGTTGAACCCTTTCTTAAATTTCCATCCTACTTGTGCTTGTTGTCGCTAGGAGCCTCTGAAGTAGCTGTAGCACTGATACACTTGGGCAGCTTGTTTTGCTCAACTGCCTGATCTGTGAGACGATGAGCTAGTCATATGACTTGCTGAATAGTTATCACACCCCCAAAAATCCACACGCGGAGTATCACCGCTTGGAGGTGTGACTGACCAGGATCAAGCCACCAATCATATTGAACATATAAGTAAATAGTAAATGTCATTCATCAATACGATAGGTGTTTTCAAAACCAAATGTAAACAAGTGTGTAGCGGAAGCAATAATGTAAAAACCCAACGTAAGTATTAAGTTGAAATGTCATAAAAGAGTTTATCATAACATCCACAATCCGTGCCCACAATGACCGCGCCTCCCGTGCAAGCTCCATGGGTACCTATGGTCCTGCAAGGCATGTAACAGAGAGTCAACAACTAGTTGAGCAAGTTCACAGTAAGTAAGGTCGTTGCATAACTACGCGTTATTAACTAAGCCGTTTTGTAAGTTCAATTGGTGGGGGCTTCCCATGTTGTATATACTAGACTAGTTGTAACCATACTTGTTCTTCTTAACCTGAGAACAGGAGTACGTACGAGGTTTACGTAGGTTTTACGTAAGTGCCCTTCTTAACCCGAGGACAGTGGTACGCGTGAGGTTTACGTAGGTTTTACGTAAAGTGTCCCTCGAAACCTGAGGACAGTAGCAAGCATATGTATACGTAGGTTTTACGTAAGTGTCCCTCGAACCCTGAGGACAGTAGTAAGCACAAGTATACGTAGGTTTTACGTAAGTGTCCCTCGAACCCTGAGGACAGTAGTAAGCATAAGTATACGTAGGTTTTACGTAAGTGTCCCTCGAAACCTGAGGACGATGGTAAGTAGTCTAGTGTTTTACGTAGGTTTTACGTAAGTCTATCATATCTATCAATACCATTCCCAACCCACCGGGAATCCTATGCCTTGGAAGTGTGAACTCACCTTGGTTTGCTCGGTATGCTAAAGGAATACACACGCTTACCGTTAATCAATCACGACCTATAGTACGCACGTATGTATAATCAGTTTCGAACTCGCAATGTTTCACAGGTAATCTATGTCACAAAGGGTGTTTACGCAATTAACACGTATCACATAAGCAGTTACTCAAGGTCATGCAAATTCCTATTCCATAAAGATATCCTTTGCAGTTTCTTCTAACATAGTTATCCAATAATACACTTAACAGAGTTAACAAGTTAACAAGGTTAATAACTTAACCAAGTTAATAACTAGCAAAGTAAAATAAACTAACAGTGGACGAAATCACATACATGCATGGTGAAAACATATATTGAAGAAAACACCTATGGGCCGAAATCAACTTTGGGCCGAAATCACCAAGGTGATTTCGTTGAGATGGGGATTTCATTGGGTGGGAGTTTTCGTCGAGTACCACCTCATCAACAATAACAGTTACACATTCCCGAAACGCTAAAGATCGACTAACAGTTATATCGTATCTCAAACAACCAAACATCAAGTTTCTGATTTAACATTAACAGGTAATCGAGTCACTTACAATACACATACTTGTAATAAACATGTAATCAATTATTGCCGGCTTATCGTTACATAATCAAACAAACATATTCTGCACATAATTATTAAACATAACCATGAGATCATCGATTTACATGAGTACTAAACTGATTACCTTCAATTTAATTATACTTGCATGATATTTATAGATTGCACACACACATATGGCACATCACATGTTACTGACAAACTCACATGCAAATATGAATGCTATGGCCGACATTATAAAGTGAATCCACTTTGGCTGCACTTTCGATACGAAGCACATGCATAATCAGTCATGACCTAATCGCATATATATTAAATCCATGAACAAAATTACCTAATTGTTACTACAAAAGATCAAACAAATAATCACAAGTGTTTTTAATCCACTACCCGAACAAGAATCACACTAACCGAGATAGAAACTAATGGATTGATGGCACAAGAAGGTTCCGTAGGCTTGTAGTTGCCGTCACAGTTAGAGAAGTGCTCTAGGGTTTGGCGATTAAGTTTCTAAGTAAAGTGGAGAATAAGGTATTAAAACAGATTGCTATGGGCCAAAGCCCATTTGTGGTTTTCGCCAGTTAGTAGTGGACGAAAACAACATAGTGTTTTCGTCACAGGGTGTTTTCAGGGTGGGGGCTTTTCGGCCAGTCCTTCATCTGTTGTTTTGTTTATAAAACATAACTTAACACCACCATATTTTAAACATACACAAATAATGCACATCAAGGATATAAAACACACTTAACACCCATCATGTATAACATACCAACCACAATACGATTTAACATATTACAAACGTGTCCAGTTGTGAAATAAACAAGTCGTGTAACAAACAATCTAAACAATTAACGTGCAATAGTGCGAAGATGGAATCTTGGAAACTCGAGTTGTCACATTATCCCCAACTTGAAAGAAATTTCGTCCCGAAATTTAGTACGCGGTTACTGAGGAAGCTAGGTAAGTTGTATCATTTACTGGTTTTCCTGGGGTTTCACATCATCCCCCCGTTGATTTGGAATTTCGTCCTGAAATTCCGTGGTAGCTTCAACCTCAGTAGTGGTTGCACTGTTTCCGAATAACTGGGGATACTTGAGTTTCATTTGATCTTCTCGTTCCCAGGTGAACTCTAGGCCATGACGAGAGTTCCAACGAACCCGAACAAGAGGTATTCTGGTGTTCTTGAGGACCTTAACATCCTGGTCCGTGATTTCAACTGGTTCCTCGACGAATCGCAACTGTTCATCGATAGTAAGCTCCTTCAAAGGAACTATGAGGGTCTCATCTGACAAACACTTCTTCAGATTCGACATGTGAAAGACGTTGTGAACTGCACTGAGTTCAGCTGGTAAGTTCAGTCTGTAGGCTACTTTGCCTATTTTCTCAATGATTTCGAATGGTCCGACATATCGCGGATTGAGCTTGCCTCGTTTGCCAAAACGAACTACACCCTTCCAGGGTGAAACTTTGAGTAGCACTCGATCCCCAACCTGGAACTCGAGTGGTTTCCGGTCCTTATCAGCGTATGCTTTCTGACGGTCATGAGGTGCCGCCATTCGTTGGCGTATTTGAGCAATTCGTTCTGTTGTGTCTACCACAAGTTCTGGACCAGTGATCTGACTATCTCCCATCTCTGCCCAACAAAGAGGTGACCGGCATTTACGCCCGTACAATGCCTCGAATGGAGCGGCTTGAATGCTGGTGTGGTAGCTGTTATTGTACGAAAATTCCACAAGTGGCAGATGCTTTTCCCCAGCCGTTGCCAAAGTCAATTACACATGCACGAAGCATGTCTTCTAAAGTTTGAATAGTGCGCTCAGATTGCCCATCCGTCTGAGGGTGATAAGTCGTGCTCATGTCTAAACGAGAGCCAAAAGATTTGTGCATTGCTTGCCACAGTTCTGAAGTAAAACGTGCGTCACGATCAGAGATAATAGAGGTTGGCACCCCGTGCTTTGAAACCACTTCTTTTAAGTAGATGTCTGCTAATGTAGAGAATTTGTCTGTTTCTTTGATAGCCAAGAAGTGTGCAGACTTTGTGAGTCGATCCACGATCACCCAAATAGTATCATTCCCACGTTGAGATCTAGGCAGGCCAGTAACAAAATCCATGGAAATTTGCTCCCATTACCACTGTGGTATCTCTGGTTGTTGGAGTAGGCCTGAAGGTTTTTTGTATTCGGCTTTGACTCTCGCACAAGTCAATCACTTGCTGACGTAAGTTGCTATGTGAGCCTTCATGCTAGGCCACCAGTATGTAGTTTTGAGGTCGTGGTACATCTTATCCGAACCAGGATGTACTGAGTAGCGAGACTTATGAGCTTCATCCATTACAAGCTCGCGTAAGTTGCCATAGAGTGGGACCCAGATGCGTCCCGTTACATAGTAGGCGTCGTCTTCCTTTTGTTCTAACAGCTGTCTTGAGCCGCGTAGGGCTTCAGCCCTGACGTTTTCTGGTTTCAATGCTTCTACCTGAGCATCTCGTATCTGTGAAGGAAGACTAGACTGAATAGTGAGTCGCAACGCTCGTACACGCCTAGGTGTAGTATCCTTTCGACTAAGGGTGTCGGCCACCACATTGGCTTTGCCTGGATGGTACTTTATAGCACATTCGTAATCGTTCAATAATTCGACCCATCGACGTTGTCGCATGTTCAACTCTTTCTGCTTGAAGATATGCTCGAGACTCCTGTGATCGGTGTAGATGGTGCACTTGGTGCCATACAGGTAATGTCACCATATCTTGAGCGCAAAAACAAAAGCTCCCAGCTCTAAATCGTGTGTAGTGTAATTCCGTTCGTGAATCTTAAGTTGGCGCGAAGCATAAGCAATGACTTTATCCCGTTGCATCAACACACATCCAAGACCTTGGATGGATGCGTCATAGTAGACTGCAAAATCGTCCGTGCCTTCAGGCAATGAGAGGATAGGTGCGCTACAAAGTCTATCCTTTAAGTGCCGAAGTGCTGTTTCCTGTGTATTACCCCAACGGTAAGCAACACCTTTCTGTGTCAGTAGTGTAAGGGGTTGTGCAATCTTTGAGAAGTCTTTGATGAACCGTCTGTAATAGCCCGCCAAACCCAAGAATTGGCGTATTTCGGTTGGTGTGCGAGGTGTAGGCCAGTTCTTGATCGAATCTACCTTGGATGGATCAACATGAATCCCATCCTTGTTTACCACGTGGCCTAGAAAGTGGACTTCACGAAGCCAGAAGTCACATTTTGAAAACTTGGCGTACAGTTGTTCCGTTCGAAGGAGTTCCAAAATAAGTCGTAAATGCTGCTCGTGTTCTTCCTGACTCTTCGAATAGATCAGGATGTCGTCAATGAAAACAGTAACGAACTTGTCCAAGTAAGGCTTGCACACCCTGTTCATAAGATCCATGAAAACTACAGGCGCGTTTGTTAGCCCAAATGGCATGACCAAAAACTCGTAGTGGCCGTAGCGAGTTCTGAATGCTGTTTTGGAGACGTCCTCGTCCTGGACTCTCAGTTGATGATAACCTGATCCCAGATCAATCTTCGAGTAGTAGTTCGACCCTTACAACTGGTCGAATAAGTCGTCGATGCGTGGAAGAGGATAGTGATTCTTCACGGTCACCTTGTAAAGTTCGCGGTAATCTATGCACATGCGGAAGGTACCGTATTTCTTCTTCACAAATAATACTAGAGCTCCCCAAGGCGAAGAGCTAGGATGTATGAAACCCTTTTCCAAGAGTTCTTGCAATTGCTTAGATAGTTCTTCCAGTTCGGTTGGAGCTAAGCGATAAGGTGCTCGAGCTATGGGTGCTGCTCCAGGAGCTAGGTCGATCTGAAATTCGACCTGGCGATGAGGCGGTAGCCCAGGTAACTCTTCAGGAAACACTTGAGGAAAGTCGTGTACAACTGGAATATCCTATAACTTCTTCTCTTTCGTCGATGTATCTGTAACGAGTGCTAATATAGCTGTGTGGCCCTTTCGCAAACACTTCTGTGCCTTCAAGAAGGAGATGATGCCACTCACGACACCACTCTTGTCACCTTGAACTTCAAGAGGTTCTTTGCCAGAACGGGGAATACGAATGATCTTCTCCTTGCATAGGATCTCTGCTTGTTGTTGGGATAACCAATCCATACCAATGATGATGTCAAAACTACCCCAGAGTTATGGGAATGAGATTGATGGAGAATGTCTGACCGGCTAAGACGAGGTTACAACCCTTGACTATGTGACCACTATGGTATGTGTTGCATCTATTGCACTTTGGGTGATTCCCTCGATATCCACCCTGCCCTTGACCACCAGAAGATTGCTGACCAGGACTCTGGTAGTCGTCGATCTTTCGTTGCTGCCTGGGACTGAACCGCAGTCGAACCCTTGCTAGAGGTTCCATCCCACTTTCGTTTGTTGTCACTGGGAGTAGCAGAAGTAGTAGTGGTAGTAGCACCGATACGCTTAGGCAGCCTGTTCTGTTCCACAGCCTAATCTATGAGACGATGAGGAAGACGAGTAACATCTTGAATAGTAGCAAGGTTAGCAGAAGTCACATGACTTTGGAATCTCTGGTACTAAGCCTTTGAGGTACAGCCCAATGCGATTGATAGGAGGATCCACCATAGTTGGGCATAACACTGCCAGTTCGTTGGATCATTTTGTGTACGCTTCTATCTCTGATCCCGTCGTCTTCAGGTTAAAGAACTCCACTTCCAGCTTGTGGATGTCATCACGACTACAGTATTCACGTTTGATCAGTTCCTTAAAATCATTCCATGGGGTGCCATTAGCAGCCGCCAGCCCCAGCATCTAACTTGCGCGTTCCACCAAGTTAGCGCAGTGCCTTTGAGAGTACCAGTGGCGTACTTCACCCTACGGGCCTCGGGGCATTCACACATTTCAAAGACCGATTCGAGCTTTTCAAACCAATGGAGGAGTCCAATGGCCCCTTCAGTGCCATTAAAAGTACTAAGACAACAGTCCATGAAAGTTTTGAACGTGCACACAGGTGGCTGAGCATGTTGACCTGTCGTGTTTGTAAGAGTAAACATACTTGAGCACGAGTGTTGGTTTATGAGAGTAGGATATAAAGATCCTAGAGTAAGTGGTGATGGCAGGTTACACCTCCTGCCTGGGCAGCTGCGAGTGCTGCAGTAACTT
The DNA here is from genome assembly GCA_030545235.1 of Helianthus tuberosus. Classification (NCBI taxonomy): domain Eukaryota; kingdom Viridiplantae; phylum Streptophyta; class Magnoliopsida; order Asterales; family Asteraceae; genus Helianthus; species Helianthus tuberosus. The sequence goes on along the minus strand of JARYGA010059718.1, from coordinate 5,782,240 downwards.
GTTCGTTGATAAGAGCCGTCAGCTGGCTTGAGTTAGGTTCACACGTTCCCTCATGAGCTCACATCGAAGGAACCACAAATAGGAAAGGTGTCGCGAATGTGTGTAAGTGTGGAGTGACAGTAGGGAGCAACCACAAATATGTTTTCAAACTATAGTTGCTACGTTTATCTAAGCATACCATGAGCAAAGTCCTATGCAATCTAGCAAGTAGGCAATATAAAACGTAAACCATATCACCTAGAATGTCGAGCCTTGCACATGGAGTGAGGCGTCGTTGTGGATCGTAGAGCACTGTACAGGTTATAGTCTGGTTTAAACAAAAACGTTTTCCTTTGTTAAAACCAAGTTCTCTATAACCAATGGCTCTGATACCAATCTGTCACACCCCCAAAAATCCACACGCGGAGTATCACCGCTTGGAGGCGTGACTGACAAGGATCAAGACACCAATCATATTGAACATATAAGTAAATAGTAAATGTCATTCATCAATACGATAGGTGTTTTCAAAACCAAACGTAAACAAGTGTGTAGCGGAAGCAATAATGTAAAAACCCAACGTAAGTATTAAGTTGAAATGTAATAAAAGAGTTTATCATAACATCCACAATCCGTGCCCACAACGACCGCGCCTCCCGTGCAAGCTCCATGGGTACCTATGGTCCTGCAAGGCATGTAACAGAGAGTCAACAACTAGTTGAGCGAGTTCATAGTAAGTAAGGTCGTTGCATAACTACGCGTTATTAACTAAGCCATTTTGTAAGTTCAATTGGTGGGGGCTTCCCATGTTGTATATACTAGACTAGTTGTAACCAAACTTGTTCTTCTTAACCTTAGAACAGGAGTACGTACGAGGTTTACGTAGGTTTTACGTAAGTGCCCTTCTTAACCCGAGGACAGTGGTACGCGTGAGGTTTACGTAGGTTTTACGTAAAGTGTCCCTCGAAACCTGAGGACAGTAGCAAGCATATGTATACGTAGGTTTTACGTAAGTGTCCCTTGAACCCTGAGGACAGTAGTAAGCACAAGTATACATAGGTTTTACGTAAGTGTCCCTCGAACCCTGAGGACAGTAGTAAGCACAAGTATACGTAGGTTTTACGTAAGTGTCCCTCGAAACCTGAGGACGATGGTAAGTAGTCAAGTGTTTTACGTAGGTTTTACGTAAGTCTATCATATCTATCAATACCATTCCCAACCCACCGGAAATCCCATGCCTTGGAAGTGTGAACTCACCTTGGTTTGCTCGGTATGCTAAAGGAATACACACGCTCACAGTTAATCAATCACGACCTATAGTACGCACGTATGTATAATCAGTTTCGAACTCGCAATGTTTCACAGGTAATCTATGTCACAAAGGGTGTTTACGCAATTAACACGTATCACATAAGCAGTTACTCAAGGTCATGCAAATTCCTGTTCCATGAAGATATCCTTTGCAGTTTCTTCTAACATAGTTATCCAATAATACACTTAACAGAGTTAACAAGTTAACAAGGTTAATAACTTAACCAAGTTAATAACTAGCAAAGTAAAATAAACTAACAGTGGACGAAATCACATACATGCATGGTGAAAACATATATTGAAGAAAACACCTATGGGCCGAAATAAACTTTGGGCCGAAATCACCAAGGTGATTTCGTTGAGATGGGGATTTCATTGGGTGGGGGTTTTCGTCGAGTACCTCCTCATCAACAACAACAGTTACACATTCCCGAAACGCTAAAGATCGACTAACAGTTATATCGTATCTCAAACAAGCAAACATCAAGTTTCTTATTTAACATTAACAGGTAATCGAGTCACTTACAATACACATACTTGTAATAAACATGTAATTAATTATTGCCGGCTTATCGTTACATAATCAAACAAACATATTCTGCTCACAAATATTAAACATAACCATGAGATCATCGATTTACATGAGTACTAAACTGATTACCTTCAATTTAATTATACTTGCATGATATTTATAGATTGCACACACACATATGGCACATCACATGTTACTGACAAACTCACATGCAAATATGAATGCTATGGCCGACATTATAAAGTGAATCCACTTTGGCTGCACTTTCGATACAAAGCACATGCATAATCAGTCATGACCTAATCGCATATATATTAAATCCATGAACAAAATTACCTAACTGTTACTACATAAGATCAAACAAATAATCACAAGTGTTTTTAATCCACTACCCGAACAAGAATCACACTAACCGAGATAGAAACTAATGGATTGATGGCACAAGAAGGTTCCGTAGGCTTGTAGTTGCCGTCACAGTTAGAGAAGTGCTCTAGGGTTTGGCGATTAAGTTTCTAAGTAAAGTGGAGAATAAGGTATTAAAACAGATTGCTATGGGCCAAAGCCCATTTGTGGTTTTCGCCAGTTAGTAGTGGACGAAAACAACATAGTGTTTTCGTCACAGGGTGTTTTCAGGGTGGGGGGTTTTTGGCTAGTCCTTCATCTGTTGTTTTGTTTATAAAACATAACTTAACACCACTATATTTTAAACATACACAAATAATGCACATCAAGGATATAAAACACACTTAACACCCATCATGTATAACATACCAACCACAATACGATTTAACATATTACAAACGTGTCCAGTTGTGAAATAAACAAGTCGTGTAACAAACAATCTAAACAATTAACGTGCAATAGTGCGAAGATGGAATCTTGGAAACTCAAGTTGTCACAATAGTACCAAGGTTAGCTACAGTCACATGGCTTTGAATTTCCGGCACTAAACCCTTGAGATACAGTTCAATTCGCTTGATGGGAGGATCCACCGTAGTAGGACACAAGATAGCTAATTCGTTCGATCTCTTCGTGTATGCCTCGATTTCTGACCCTGTCATTTTCAAATTGAAAAACTCCACCTCTAGCTTGTGGATGTCGTCACGACTACAGTACTCTTCCTTGATCAAATCCTTGAAGTCATTCCATGGGGTGGCATTAGCAACCGCCTGCCCTAGCAATTGAACCTGTGCTTTCCACCAGGTTAACGCAGCACCTTTGAGTGTTCCAGTAGCAAACTTTACCCTACGAGCCTCAGGGCATACACACATCTCGAAGACAGATTCGAGCTTCTCGAACCAGTGGAGGAGACCTACAGCTCCTTCTGTACCACTAAAGGTACTAGGTCTACAGTCCATAAAGGTCTTGAACGTACACGGGGGAGGCTTAGCAAGCTGACCTGTCGCGCGAGAAAGAAAAGACAAGATTAAGCACGAGGTTTGGTTCGCGAGAGTAGGATCTAAACATCCTCGAATAGGTCGAAATGGAAGGTTATACCTCCTGCAGGGACAGTTGCGAGTGCCTTAGCAACTCATTCATTGATTAGAGTTGTTAGCTAGGCTTGAGTCAAGTTCAGGCGTCCACTCATGATCTTCACATCAAAGGAAACACAAGTAAGAAAGGTGTCGCGAGAATGCGTAAGTGTGGAGTGACAGAAAAGAGCAAGCACGCAAGGTTCAAGCAACCATTGTTACACTAACGAGGTATCTCATGATTAATGCACTACATAAAATAATAGGCAAGCAATACCAATACAAACCACATCACCTATTGTGTTGAGTCTTGCACGTGGAGTGAAGTGTCGTTGTGGATCGTCGAGCACTGTATAGGTTCTAGTCTGGTTTTGTCAAAAAGCTTTTCCCCTTTTTAAAACCGAGTTCACTATTACCAATGGCTCTAATACCAATCTTTCACACCCCCAAAATCCACACACGAAGTATTACCGCATGGAGGCGTGACACGACCAGGATCAAGCCACCAATCATATTGAACAACGTAATGTAATAAAGATAAACCAACCATAATATAATTGGTGTCCAAAATAAATTTACCAAATTCAAGTATCAACGGAAGCATAAAGTGTAAAACCAAATTATAAGTTTTAAAAGTTCAAATGTTCCACATGGAACTAAGCATTCCATGTCCCACAACGACTCTTTCCCATGCAAGCTCCAGCTAAGTACCTAATGACCTACAAAGCATATAGTAACGAGTCAACAACAAAGTTGAGTGAGTTCACAGTTGGGTGTTTGTTCAAGTTATTCCAAAAACATAGTTTCCTTTAACTGGCACCCTTGCCGTGGGGGCTACCCATAGTTGAAAACGTATTTTGTTTAATCCCGTTTACTCTGGCAATCCAGCCATGGGGGCTACCCCATGTTTACACTACTAGACTCGTTACCATATCGACCACTGACTTTAGTCATGTTTATGTGCCCTTAGCGTCAATATCCATCATCATTGACGTGCCCAGATCCATTAGTTCATGCCCGTCCTCTGCGGCACGGTGTGAGGCTTGTCAGACCTAAATAGCGCTATCTAACTAATGACCCGCTCGCCATTGGCCTAGAGAATAAGTCGATATAAAAAGGAGGGACTTCGTGATAGAGTTTTGGTCTAGCTTTAAACTTTAAACTGTCTAAGAGGACGAGGAATTCATATTCCTTAACCCATTCTGTCCTACCCAAGAAGAACGAGGAAATCCATATTCCTTAAACTATTCCCAACCCCTGGGAATCCCATGCCTTGTAGAAGGTGTGAACTCACCTTAGGTTAGCTCGGCAGATAATCGAAAGGTTAAATCGAGCTGCTAGGGGTCAACCACGTCCTAACATGGTTACCATACAAGTCAGGTCTAGGTTCAAGTAATGCACGTATGTTTGGACAAATTTATCAAATGAAGACTGATGCGCGTTTAAGTGTCGTATATTTTAGGTGTATATTTTAAGCCCTTTTTAACACTTATTTTAGCCAAGTTTTAAATTTATAAAACACGATATTTTACTAACACTAAACACACATATGGGCAAGTGCACCCATCGTGAGCGTAGTATAGCGTTGGTAAGATACCGAGGTCGTCCAAGGACACAAGAGCTTTTAGTACCGGTTTATCCTCAACGTCTAATCAAAATAAAAAGGTTAGAAAAATGTTTTAAACTAAGAAAAATAAAAACTAACTAAAATGCTGAAAATAAAAATAAAAGAAAAAAAAGATAGACAAGATGAATCACTTGGTTCCGACTCGTATCTAGTATAACCTTTGATTATTTCCGCACTTTTGCACATAATTAAGAGATTATCTTAGTTATTGTAGTAGGCCCCTCTTTTGAAGGTGACGTTACCCTCACCCCAGTAGTTTGAGTCAGCAAGGATACAATCCTAAAAGGGTGGATTATTGGAAGATAATGAATTAAGTTATTAATGCAGTATTATGGTAGGCCCCGCTTTTGGCGGTGACGTTACCCTCGGCTAAGTAGTCTGAGTCAGCAGGGATACAGTCCTAAATAGCCGGGTTATAGTATTAATAGTAGTTAACTTATGAGGGGATCAAAGAGTTTGGACCCCCGCCATCCAATACCGTGAAGTATTGAAGGAGGTCCTACTCAATTTGACCCAGGTCCATTGCAGGACCTCTAAACACTGAACAATGGCAAGACCTTTACCAAACCGTTCCCTTAACCCCCGACCAGGTAGCCAACATACCTCCATATAGACCGTGGAGATATGAATGGTGAAAATCTTTTATTTTATATGGACAGTAAAATATTGCCAAGACACCACGGACAAACGATAAGGAAAGATCACCTTCAACATAAGTAACTAGTTATTAAAGTCATTAATACAAAACCAAATAAAAAGTGCAAAAGATTAGAAATAAAAAGTATTAAACTAGACACTTTGTCTTCACCAAGTGATGTAAGAGACTTAGGCAAACATGGCCTTGATTGTCAAGAACTCTTACGATCAATCTTGGATCCCGAGATGACTCACACACTCTACGATGGACAATGGATGATGGTGGTGGGTGGTGGATGAAGTGTGAGAGAGGTGGTGTGCCAAGGGATGAGATGAAATGAATCCAAGCACTCCTATTTATAGGCTGAACAGAGAGCTGGGCACGGCCCCGTGTCCGCTGAGCACGGCCCCGTGCCCGTCTGACACTCTCTCTCCTCATTAATTGTAATTCGCAATTACAATAAATGCGCCTGCTGTACTTTCGACACGCCCCCGTGTCTGCTGAGCACGGCCCGTGGTGGGCAATAGAAGCTTCTATGGATTTGTCTTTTCTGCTGCTTCTTGGGCACGACCCCGTGCTGGATGAGCACGGGGCGTGTTCAGCCTTCTGTCTTCTCCATTTTGCTTTGGAAGGTGCCGTTGAGGGGTCAGGCAGCCCACTTATGTTCCTTTTCTTGTATTTATGTTGGATTTAGATGTCTTTTTGCTTCTTTTGTGTTCTTGAGCTCATTTAATCCTGAAAATACAAAAGGAAGACAAAAACACTCTTTTTCCAATATTAGTACTTAAAAGGGTTAGTTTTATGCCTTATTTGATGTAATTTATATGTTGCATTTTAAACACATCAAATACCCCCACACTTGAACTTTTGCTTGTCCTCAAGCAAAACTCTTTAATATGTGGCTTACACTCCCAAATGGAATGGGTAGAAGAGAAGGTTTTGGGCTTGTCGTAGAGTGTCGGGATGTCCAAGATCTTTTTGGGTTTTATTTTTATTTATTTACAATCCTATTCGTAATGATTTATTTAGAACGTTTCATAGGAGAAATTACTTATTTGGGCATAACATGCCTTTTTAAAATTCCATTTATATACAAGTTCACATACCTCACAGGAGAAATCACTCACACTCGGCAGAAGGTGTATTTTTAGTGAATCACTAGAGAGCGGCATGGAACTTATTCCTACCATAAGCTTGCCAAGCAATCAATCCTCCTCCTTTTTAACTTTTATACCTTTGTAAATATCAAGAGGACTTTGTGGGTTAAGGGTTAGGCTTGGGTTAAAGGTAGGTGGTTGGGATAGTGGTTAGTGGTTAGTAGAAAAAGGGCGAAAAAAAGCGTAACAAGTGTCGGTTTTCGTATGACTTCCTATTTTTTTTTTACTTTTTATTTTGATGAAGCTTTTATTCAAACAAAGTTATTTTTGATGAACTTGTTTGTTTATTTTCTTTTTGCTTCATCATTAACACACATTTTTTTTATCATACGAAAAACCGAACTTGTTACTAAAACAAAGGGTTAAAAATGAAAAAGGTTTTGGTGGGTAAAAGGGTTTTTGGTTAGGGTGATGAAATGAAAAAGGTTTAGGCTCAAAGGGGCTAACTAGGGGGATTTTTGGGTAGGTGGTAAAAGAAAAAGAAAAATAATGGTGTAGAAATAAAAAGGGTTAGTCCTAATGCCTCCATCATTTACTTACTCGGGTTTAAGTTGATAAGGACCGGGAATGTATCGTCATGGCAAGTTCTAGAGTTGTAAGAACCAAGCGGCTATTCACACAAGAAACGAAAAATGAGCATTTAGTCTAAAGATGTAAATTTGTATGCTCAATAAAGGCTCAAAACTCACTTTTGTGGGAATGGGTTTTTATGTGATCAAGTATATATAATCAAATTTTTAACTAAGTTTGCCATGCCTTTTCATAATTTTCTTATGTTGGTTCTTTTTATCACTACGCTATCGGTTGTAAATTCGTAAAAATATAACCTTTTTGAGAACTTGAATTTCCCGAGTTAAACCTGGACAAGTAAAAAAAATGAAATTTTTTTTTAAAAAAAAATTTGGGGTGATTAGCGGTTCCAATAGAGTTTTGTGTAAGGCTTGTATTTAGGACTTGCAAAATTCAAGGTTTTAGCATCCCCCCCACACTTAAATTACACATTGTCCTCAATGTGTCCCAAAAATAAATTTTAGGTTGATTAGATGTGTAAAGTGGTGTAAAAAGCAAAAATTTATGTTACTGGTAGTCTGGACATGTCACACCCTGGCTTTGCGGAAGCGTGGTTAATTTTGGTGTGACTTCTTAATACCATAGCTTAATCATAACAAGCTATATGAATTTAAAAACCATGCAAGTCATCCATTAAGTTTTGAAAATCAAACACAATACCATTGTTTTAACATACAACCATAACCTTGTTCAGTAGACATTACAACTTATAACATAAACGTGGTTTAAGGACTGTGTCTTGTCCAGGAAAGAGACACATCCCCTAAACCCTGATGACTCCATGACAAGTGCAGCGGAAAACGTTCCATACCGTGCCAGATCCGTTTAATTTCCTGAAATACATGTGAGTTGAAAAATCAACAATAATGTTGAGCGAGTTCATGTGTAAGTGAGTATGTAAAACACTTGTGAGTATAAAAATAGTTGTGGTATGTAGCAGTGTAAGAGGACTTGTGATCACCAATGGTTTGCAAGGCCACTGACATATGTGAAGTGCAAATAGGGAGACTCAAACCTAGCAGATTTCGCCACGGCAAAGTATGTGGACAAAGTCACCCCACGGTCCGTTTCTAGTTTGGCCGGGGGCTGGGCTCGCTACACCCAGATAGATCTACCGCTCCTGTCCCTCGGTCCCTCCATGAGGACTAATGGCCCCATGTTGTCCTATCCACTCACATGATCGTATAACACCTCCTTACGTTAAACATACCGTTGTAAAGTACTCGTAAATCATAGTAACATGTATTTCACCCCCGCAGTTAAGTAAACTGAAAACAGTTAGAGAAAAGGGGGACATGAACTCACAGTGAATGCGCGTCTCTACCAAGTGTCTCCAATACAGTAAGCTGTGCAACGACCTACAAGTGCTAATTCTATTAGACGGACGGCCGTGCCTTAGCTTTACAGTTTAAGTCTTTGGGAAATAGTTAGACAACTATTTCGTGTTTATGTTCCGTATACACTTGGTAGTTATACTTCTTCCCAAGGATGGGGGATACAATACATGTGCGTAAGTTACGTTTTATCAGTCTTGTGGTAATGTAATTACCAGTGTAACTTATATGTTAATGTGGAAGCGTTCGCAAAGTTTTGGAAGCATTAACGCTTGTAAATATTATTTTTACTCTAAAATAATATTTATGTATTTTCACAAAATAATCATAAACAGTGTTGTGACAAATATATTTATCACGTTAATCCTTGTGAAAATCCCACCTCCGAATATTTAGTAAAATATAGTGCTGGCGAAATTTATGTTTTGAAAATATGTCCAAAGATAGTTCTAACACTTGTTGTGTAAAAAGTCTAAGTGTTAGGTTTTCAGGAAAATTTCGCCAGAGTTTCCTCTGTAATTGGAGGTGGCCACGCTTTCAAGCGTATCATTTTCTTTTAACAAATCAATTCAACAATCTTCTTTATTCAATCAAACAATTTCCGACACATCAAACTAGTCGACAAGTATGTAAATCGCATAATCGCATGAACTTGCAGTTTTTCCGAATCTATAGTGTAAACACCCTTTATATATGTAGATCTTTATATAAAGTAACTTTAATCTCATAAAAACCCCGTGTTTAAAGAAATCCGTCTTCACAACTTCTAGTAACAAGTGACAAAGTTAGTCCTTTGTCGGATCTGTTTGTTTCACAAGTGTTTACACACTTGTGGTTTATAAAATCATATTTACTAGTGTAAGATCCACTCTTAAAATACATGATTTCTTTAATGTGTGGTTCTTCAAAAATACCACTTGCAGATACGTAGATCCGCTAGTTTTAAACACCATTTTACCGGTTAAATCACTTTTACACAAGTAAAATATTTCTACACAAGTTCATGTATCTCGTGTGGTAGAGTTTCGCCTTTTAACCCTTGTGGTAACCAAAAACGAGCTTATGTGAAGATCCATGATCTTACAAAGTCGGGTTAAACGGAGATCCGAGCTACCACATCATAGATCGGGTCTCAATAATCACATATTTCAAGTCCTACGACTTTTACACAAGACATGTGTTATTAACCACCATTTTAAGTATTTTTAGTAGACTTTTGATCATCATCTTTCATTTTAACGAGATTCAACCGACATAACTTCTTTTAACCACCTTAGATATGCTTAAATATGAGATTTAAGTGATATACCTCTAGCTCAAGGCTAGGGAAGATCTTTGGTGAAAAATGCGTGGATAAAAGCTAACGGTAGAGGTCCTTCGTGTTCCGAGCGCACCAAAGCTCCTAATATGTGACCCTTGAAGCTTGAATGATGATGGAAATGCAAGAACCAAAGTCGAAAATATGGTGGTGTAGTGGAGGGGGTTCGGCCGAGAGTAGGGAGAGCAAGGGAGAGAGTAATTTTGTGGTGATTTGTGATGGTGATTATGTTAAGTAATTACTAGATTTTATAGACAAGATCATGTGCTATTATCCAATGGGTAAAGTGTCCCCTAGATATTAATCATCTAAGATTAAGATAATCACCATTGTACTAGTGTGTCCCCCCTAAGTTAGGGGACGGTTATGATGGGGGGTGGGGGGTTGGTTCAATTTAAACTAGTAATTAGGAGTTTAGTTATGTTAAACCAAGTTAAGTTTAGCGTTAAACTCCGTTAGTTGTATGTTACACGTTATGGCGGGTGTTAGGGTAATCAGGGACCCTAACTGGCTCAGAAAAATATAAATAGTGAAAATACTAATATTTTCGTGTTCCGGGTAAAGTCCGGGTGTCCGGTTGGATAGTAATCCGTTAAAGCCTTTTGTAACGCTTTAAAGTGTCGTTATTACATTTTTAGTGACACAATTTGTTTTCCCGACACTTTAGAAAGTGTCTAGTGTTATTTTCTCATTTTCTGGCACTTTACTAGTCAGCTAGAAGCTGGATTATTTATTAAAGTGCTGTGTTTGGTACTTAAAGTACGTTTTTGGCACATCCGAATCAGTGTATCTTATTCCTAGAGACGCGGTACCACAACCCTTATATCCCTACACTCACTACCAGTGTAGCCAAAATATTTGAGGCTCTTAACAGGCCTTAGAGGCAGTATCTGCCTGATGCTGGTTATATCAGCATGTTTATTGTGTATCCGTTTAGTGCTACTGTGCTTTTTGTGCATCATGTTTGTCACTAGGGTTCAGTATGTAATCAATGTAGTGACAGCAAATATAGTATGATGCAAGTAAGTGCATGTATCAGTATGCAGGTAGCAGTTTATCAGCTAGTTCAAGCAAGCACAGTAATCAAGTAGTAATTAATCATTAATTAAGTTGTACGGATACCTGGTTTAGTGCGGGTTGTCACATTCTCCCCCCGTTAAATAAATTTCGTCCCGAAATTTAAGTCCTGCTTGTAGATGCAGAGTTCTTAGGAAATAAGTGGGGGTATTTCTCTTTCATCCGGTCCTCACGTTCCCAGGTGAATTCAGGACCATGTCTGGCATTCCAACGAACTTTGACGAGTTTGACACTGCTCCGGCGGGTCTTGTTAACTTTCCAATCCGTGACCTCAACAGGTTCTTCAATGAAGTGGAGCGTGTCGTCAATATGAATCTCGTCGATGGGAATGGCAACGTCAACTTGAGTTGGACTTTTCTTTAAATTGGATAAATGAAATGTATCGTGAACACCATTCAGTTCAGCAGGTAGGTCCAACTTGTATGCTACAGTTCCAATTCTTTCCAGAATTCTGAAAGGACCAATGTAGCGCGGATTCAACTTCCCACGCTTACCAAAGCGTGCCACCCCCTTCCAGGGTGAAACTTTCAATAACACCATTTCTCCAACTTGGAAGTCCACATGCTTCCGGTTTGGATCCGCGTAGGCCTTTTGTCTGTGGCGAGCAGCTTCGATGCGTTTAAGTATTTGCGCAATCTTGTCTGTCGTCTCTTGGACGATCTCGGGACCAGCAAGCTGCCTATCACCGGCGTCAGACCAACATAGTGGTGATCGGCACTTGCGTCCGTATAGGGCCTCAAATGGCGCGACACCAATACTGGTGTGGTAGCTGTTGTTGTATGAAAATTCGACCAACGGTAAATGTTTATCCCAGCTACCTCCCAAATCCATAACACATGCCCTCAGCATGTCTTCCAACGTTTGTATCGTTCGCTCGCTCTGGCCGTCTGTTTGCGGATGGAACGCAGTGCTCAGATTCAATTGTGAGCCAAAAGATTCTTGGAAAGATTGCCATATTCTTGACACAAACCTTCCGTCTCTATCAGAGATGATCGAGAGTGGTACTCCATGACGTGCTACGATCTCTCTCAAGTAAATTTCCGCAAGTTTACTAGTACTGTCTTTCTCCTTGATTGGCAGAAAGTGTGCGGACTTTGTAAGGCGGTCAACAATCACCCAAATCATATCATGGCCTCTTGGCGTTCTTGGCAGTTTTGTAACAAAATCCATTGAGATTTGTTCCCACTTCCACTTGGGAATCTCAGGTTGTTGCAGAAGTCCCGAAGGCTTCTGGTATTCCGCCTTGACCTTAGCGCACGTTAAACATTTGCTCACGTAAACAGCAATGTCGCCTTTCATCCTAGGCCACCAATAGTAATTTTTGAGATCCTGGTACATCTTATCCGATCCAGGGTGGATAGAGTACCGTGACTTGTGCGCTTCATCGAAAATAACCTCCCTTAATCCACCAAACAGAGGAACCCAAATCCTTTTCTCAAAACATAACGTTCCTTCCTCGTTTGGTACCAAAAGCTTTTCCATTCCACGGAGATATTCTTCCTCAAGGTTTCCCTCCTTGAGAGCTTCCTTTTGTGCAGCACGAATGCGTAAGGAAAGATCGGTTCGTATAATCATTTCTAAAGCTCTAACCCTTATGGGCTTGATTCTTTCTTTACGACTTAGGGCATCGGCGACTACATTCGCCTTCCCTGGGTGATATTTTATCTCGCAGTCGTAATCGTTCAACAATTCAACCCATCGCCTTTGCCTCATATTCAACTCCTTCTGGTTGAATATATGCTGTAGGCTTTTGTGATCTGTGAAGATTGTGCACTTCGTACCATACAGGTAGTGTCTCCAGATCTTTAAAGCGAAAACCACTGCGTCAAGCTCTAAATCGTGTGTGGTATAGTTCTTTTCGTGCACTTTCAGTTGGCGTGATGCGTAAGCAATGACCTTTTGGCGTTGCATCAACACACAACCCAATCCTTGACGCGATGCGTCGCAGTATACCACAAAATCGTCGGTACCTTCTGGTAGAGCTAAGATTGGCGCGTTACAAAGCTTATCCTTCAATATCTGAAATGCTTCATCCTGTTTGATTCCCCAATCAAACGTCTTATCCTTCTGCGTGAGGAGCGTCAACGGTTGAGCGATTTTCGAAAAATCCTCGATGAACCTTCGATAGTAGCCAGCCAAACCCAAGAATTGCCGAATCTCGGTTGGCGTTGTACGCGTTTCCCAATTCTTGATTGCCTCGATCTTTGTGGGATCAACATGAATTCCATCCCCATTAACCACATGTCCAAGAAACTGGACTTCGCGTAGCCAAAACTCGCACTTAGAGAACTTGGCGTACAGCTGTTCCTTCTTTAGCAGCTCCAATATGGTTCTAAGATGTTGTTCGTGTTCAGCCTTCGTCTTTGAGTAAATCAAGATGTCGTCGATGAATACAATCACGAACTTGTCTAAGTATGGCTTGCAAACCCTATTCATCAAGTCCATAAAGACTGCAGGTGCGTTTGTCAAACCAAATGGCATAACGAGGAACTCGTAGTGTCCATAACGAGTTCGGAAGGCTGTTTTCGGGATACTTTCCTCCTGTATCCTTAGTTGATGGTATCCAGATCGAAGATCGATCTTAGAGTAACAGCTTGAACCTTGAAGTTGGTCGAACAGATCATCAATTCTCGGCAGAGGATACCTGTTCTTGATCGTCAGCTTGTTCAATTCTCTGTAGTCAATACACATGCGGAAACTTCCGTCCTTTTTCTTGACAAACAGGACTGGAGCTCCCCAAGGCGAGAAGCTTGGTCGAATAAAACCCTTGTCTAACAACTCTTGAAGTTGTGTCGACAATTCCTGCATCTCAGACGGGGCAAGTCTGTACGGTGCCTTAGCCACAGGCGCTGCGCCTGGAACTAAGTCGATGTGAAACTCCACTTGCCTCTGAGGTGGCAGTCCGGGTAAGTCTTCCGGGAAGACTTCTGGGTACTCCCTTACGACAGGGATGTCTTCGATTCTTGGCTCGGCAGCCTTCTTATCTACGATGTGTGCCAGAAAAGCAACACATCCTTTCTGTAAACACTTCCTTGCTTTCAAACAGCTGATAAATCTTAGCGGCGTGTCACGCTTCTCTCCGTGAACCACAATTGTCTCACCATCATCAGTTGGGATACGAACAACTTTCTCGTGACATACTATTTCAGCCTTGTTTCTGGATAACCAATCCATTCCTACCACCACGTCGAAGCTTCCCAATTGGACTGGTAGTAGATCCAAAGTAAACTCACGTTCTCCCAATTCTATCACGCAGCCTCTGATTACTTCGTTGGCTTCAACTAACTTTCCATTAGCTAATTCGATCGAGTAGGGAATGTCTAACTTATTAGCAGCTAACCCAAGCATATTCTTAAATTCTAATGATACGAAGCTATAATCGGCACCAGTATCAAATAAAACGGATGCATAGCGTTGATTGATAGGGAACGTACCGGTAACAACATTTGGATCCTGGCGTGCCTCCCTAGCTTCGAGTTGGAACACTCTACCACGGGCTTGATTCAATGTTGGGCAATTCTTCTTAAAATGCCCGATTTCCCCGCAGTTATAGCATCCCAGTCTCTGCCCATTACCACCAGCTTGATCATTCCCCGGATTACGATTCACTGCGCCCGCTTGGTTAGCATTGTTGCCTTGATTTCTGTTACCTCCAAAATTTCCTTGCGGGCGATTCCCATTTCCACCACGGTTATCATTCCTATTCATATATCCTCCCTGGCCTCCCCGGCCCGCATTAGCCCAACATGATTCCTTTGAGTGGCCCGGTTTTCCACAAGATTCACAAACTCTCACGTTACAATGGCCAGTATGGTGGCGTTGGCAGTTGTTGCATTTGGGCTGGGTGCCCTGGTACCCTTTTCCTTTCTTGGTACTGCCAACTGATTTTCCTTTCTTTACTGCCATACTGACGCCTTGCTTGAAGTTTGAAAACTTCCTTTTGTTATCTCCTGAGGACTCAACGTGAGTCTCTGTTTTCTTCGCCTTGACTTCATCAAACTTGTTTAAACGAATTGCCTCCTCGGTGAGAGCCACGCTCAAATCAATGGCTTCAGTGATAGTCGCTGGTTTGGAGGAGGTTACCATGCTTATTATTTGGGGAGCCAAACCCCAAATGAAGCGCTCGATTCGCTTGTATTCAGGCGTAACCATGTAAGGAACCACTTGAGATAAGTCGTGAAACCTTTGGACGTATTCCGCAATCTTTGGACCGTCCATCTTTAAGTGCCAAAATTCAGTCTCCAATCTTTGAATTTCTGCGCGTGAATAGTACTTTTTGCGCATCAGTTCTTTCAATTCGGCCCAAGTCAGGGCGTAGGCGGCAGCTTCGCCTAGAGTTTGTACTTGTAGGTTCCACCAGGATAGGGCTCCATCCAGAAACAGCCCTGAAATGTATGTGACCTGTTGATCTATCGCGCACTTGCTCATGCGTAAAACAGAATCGGTTTTCTCAGCCCAGCGGGTAAAGGCAACTGCACCTCCTGTGCCATCGAAGTTGACCGGTTTGCAGTCCAAGAACTGCTTGTAGGTGCATCCTGCACGTATGTTAGAACATGTGTTTGGCATTAGCATCATTGCTAAAGATGTCCAGCTAGGACATGGTAGGTCCAAATGGCGTGGTATTACCGTGAGGTGGATTGTTATTGCCTTGGTTAACACTTCCGCTCGCTCCTGGCTGAGATGCTGCGTACTGTGCTATGGCAGCTGCAATGACTTGCTGTAGCTCTGCCTCATTAGTAGGCATTGGCGTTGGGCGTTTTGGCGGCATCTTCTAAAAGATGTGTTCTCATTGGTCAGGCCATAGCGAAAAGTACGTATATAGTAATAGTAATAGCACGTAATATCTCATGTCATCAATACATCATAAATACCAATCATCCACATCTCATACCATAACAATGCAAATAAGTAATCAAGCGAAACAGATATGATGAGAATACTGCGATTGTCATACATCAAGACCACAGAGTAAGTGTATCAGTACATCATAGTGTCATACAATCATCCATCAACTAGGGGCTACATCACCCCTGTCCAAAAATCATAACAAATCAGTGTCAAATACAACATCAAGTACATGTCAACAAAAGTCAAAGTCATGAAGTGGTCTCCAAAATGCTGTGCAATCCAACAATCGCCGTCTTCTCATCCTCGTCTATCTAATCAGTAACTGGTGAGCTCTATGCAGATGGTGGTGGAGGAGGGGGAAAGTGAGTATAAAACAAGCGGCGTAACTGGAGCCAGTCCTCCTCCTGGGCTCGCTGAGTACGAATAATGGAAGCAACCTGCTGCTCTAAAGTAAAGAGACGAGCAGCAATATCTGGAGATAATGGCCGAAACGGCTGTAGAGGGGAGGGTGCCTGTCCATGGTACTAACAAGGTGACAACCGAGCTCTCTCGAGCTCCTGTATACGCTGTGTGTGGGACTCATGCTGTGCGACAAAGGACATCAAGACGTCCTCGATAGTGTATCCCCTGTGAAAAGCATGGTAGGGGTCAGTGGGTGGCATACCAGAGCCAGGTGCCCAAAGAAATGGCTCGCTAGTGGGGTCGAAAGGTGCCACGTGAAACGGTGCAGCAGCGGGTGGAACAAATGACGTCTGAGGCATAAAAGGGATAGGCATCGGTACATGCCCATCAGGGTGTGCTGAAGAACCCTCTCCAGGCCCTGCTGGAGGTATAAACATAGGAACCTGAAATGAAAAGTCAATATGTGGTGCAACAGGAATCTGTGGAGGAAAAGGTGGAACATCCTCATCAGCCGGTATCCAACCGTGCTGTGCGGACTCATCCGGTGGATCCATATGTGCCGCGAACAGTGCATGTCCGGGCTCCAGTGGGACGGGATCAAATAAGGGAGCAACAACAGGGTGAACGGGTGCAAAGTGCTCTATAGGGTGGTCAACAGGTACATCACCAACAGGTAAGGGAACAATGGGATCAACAGCAACATGATCGCCCTCAATCACAGGAACATCTACAGGGAGATCAGCAACAACAGGCTCAAAAGGGATATCAGCATGTACTAGGTCATGCTCTGGTATAGGGTCTAGAGCGGCTGCCTGCTCAGGAGCAACGGCAGGCTCGAAGTCATCAAAAGCCATCTCAAACTCAAAATCTGGGTCAATAGGATCAAATAGGTCAACAGCGTCTACTGGATCCTCCATAAACTGATCCATCGGAACATACTCTATGTCATGATCAGGGTCGAATCCTGGGGGAAACATAGGGTCGGAATCCCCCTCGTCATCATGGTCAAAAGCGAAACTGGGGATAGGAGCAAAAGATAATGCCTGATCAGGCTCTGACTCATGAGAGAAGTGCTGTGCACTCTGGACATGTGAGGGTACAGAAGCCACTGACTCAAAGGAGTCCGCGACTGGGGAGTGAACAGGTGACTCCGGGACGGGTGCGTCTGCGATCAACAAGGGATCGGCAGCAGGAAGGGCCTCGCCCTGAGCATCATCCTCGAAAGGCTCCTCATCAGACATATCAATATCATCCTCCTCATCGTCGATGGGTAAATCGTAAGCTGGGTACGCAGCAAGCGGTAAAGGAGCAGGGATCAATGCCAATGGTAGATCCCCGTCAATAGGACCATCTGCGAGCTCGCCAGCACCGTCAGGTAGTGCAAAAGGCTGGAAATCGTCCTCATCTGTGCTAGTGTAGTCGGACGTATAAACCTCGTGCTCCGATGACTCAATGTCGTCTGAAACGATAGGCCTCGGGCCTGTGGTGCCTGAACCACCAGTGTCTGCAGAATCCATGTGTCTGTAACATATACACAAACATGCACAAATAGTCAATCATAAATCAAGTAATCACATAATCCTCCTAGTCTTACTAGCCAATTTCATCCAGTCTACAAGACTGCTCTATCCTTTACTTAAACCAAACCTCGATCCTCCAGACCGATCCTCAGCCCTCCAAGCTGAGCCCTTTCTTCCTAGCCTTGCTAGCCCACTACCTTGGTCACCTAGACCAAGCCTCGATCCTCCAGATCGATCCTATAATAAACCAACGTGCTTAACTACCTTGACCACCTCGGTCCTCCAGACCGATCCTCAGCCCTCCAAGCTGAGCCTATAAATAAATAAAATGTGCTCAACATTTGTTTGTAAAAAGTGTGGATCTGGACTTAAGTGGTATGCAGAAAAATGTTTTCGTGAGAGCCCTAGTGATCATAGTCTAGACTCGAGAAAGAATCCTAGTTCGCTATGATCAGAGCTCTGATACCAAGCTGTCACACCCTGGCTTTGCGGAAGCGTGGTTAATTTTGGTGTGACTTCTTAATACCATAGCTTAATCATAACAAGCTATATGAATTTAAAAACCATGCAAGTCATCCATTAAGTTTTGAAAATCAAACACAATACCATTGTTTTAACATACAACCATAACCTTGTTTAGTAGACATTACAACTTATAACATAAACGTGGCTTAAGGACTGTGTCTTGTCCAGGAAAGAGACACATCCCCTAAACCCTGATGACTCCATGACAAGTGCAGCGGAAAACGTTCCATACCGTGCCAGATCCGTTTAATTTCCTGAAATACATGTGAGTTGAAAAATCAACAATAATGTTGAGCGAGTTCATGTGTAAGTGAGTATGTAAAACACTTGTGAGTATAAAAATAGTTGTGGTATGTAGCAGTGTAAGAGGACTTGTGATCACCAATGGTTTGCAAGGCCACTGACATATGTGAAGTGCAAATAGGGAGACTCAAACCTAGCAGATTTCGCTACGGCAAAGTATGTGGACAAAGTCACCCCACGGTCCGTTTCTAGTTTGGCCGGGGGCTGGGCTCGCTACACCCAGATAGATCTACCGCTCCTGTCCCTCGGTCCCTCCATGAGGACTAATGGCCCCATGTTGTCCTATCCACTCACATGATCGTATAACACCTCCTTACGTTAAACATACCATTGTAAAGTACTCGTAAATCATAGTAACATGTATTTCACCCCCGCAGTTAAGTAAACTGAAAACAGTTAGAGAAAAGGGGGACATGAACTCACAGTGAATGCGCGTCTCTACCAAGTGTCTCCAATACAGTAAGCTGTGCAACGACCTATAAGTGCTAATTCTATTAGACGGACGGCCGTGCCTTAGCTTTACAGTTTAAGTCTTTGGGAAATAGTTAGACAACTATTTCGTGTTTATGTTCCGTATACACTTGGTAGTTATACTTCTTCCCAAGGATGGGGGATACAATACATGTGCGTAAGTTACGTTTTATCAGTCTTGTGGTAATGTAATTACTGGTGTAACTTATATGTTAATGTGGAAGCGTTCGCAAAGTTTTGGAAGCATTAACGCTTGTAAATATTATTTTTACTCTAAAATAATATTTATGTATTTTCACAAAATAATCATAAACAGTGTTGTGACAAATATATTTATCACGTTAATCCTTGTGAAAATCCCACCTCCGAATATTTAGTAAAATATAGTGCTGGCGAAATTTATGTTTTGAAAATATGTCCAAAGATAGTTCTAACACTTGTTGTGTAAAAAGTCTAAGTGTTAGGTTTTCAGGAAAATTTCGCCAGAGTTTCCTCTGTAATTGGAGGTGGCCACGCTTTCAAGCGTATCATTTTCTTTTAACAAATCAATTCAACAATCTTCTTTATTCAATCAAACAATTTCCGACACATCAAACTAGTCGACAAGTATGTAAATCGCATAATCGCATGAACTTGCAGTTTTTCCGAATCTATAGTGTAAACACCCTTTATATATGTAGATCTTTATATAAAGTAACTTTAATCTCATAAAAACCCCGTGTTTAAAGAAATCCGTCTTCACAACTTCTAGTAACAAGTGACAAAGTTAGTCCTTTGTCGGATCTGTTTGTTTCACAAGTGTTTACACACTTGTGGTTTATAAAATCATATTTACTAGTGTAAGATCCACTCTTAAAATACATGATTTCTTTAATGTGTGGTTCTTCAAAAATACCACTTGCAGATACGTAGATCCGCTAGTTTTAAACACCATTTTACCGGTTAAATCACTTTTACACAAGTAAAATATTTCTACACAAGTTCATGTATCTCGTGTGGTAGAGTTTCGCCTTTTAACCCTTGTGGTAACCAAAAACGAGCTTATGTGAAGATCCATGATCTTACAAAGTCGGGTTAAACGGAGATCCGAGCTACCACATCATAGATCGGGTCTCAATAATCACATATTTCAAGTCCTACGACTTTTACACAAGACATGTGTTATTAACCACCATTTTAAGTATTTTTAGTAGACTTTTGATCATCATCTTTCATTTTAACGAGATTCAACCGACATAACTTCTTTTAACCACCTTAGATATGCTTAAATATGAGATTTAAGTGATATACCTCTAGCTCAAGGCTAGGGAAGATCTTTGGTGAAAAATGCGTGGATAAAAGCTAACGGTAGAGGTCCTTCGTGTTCCGAGCACACCAAAGCTCCTAATATGTGACCCTTGAAGCTTGAATGATGATGGAAATGCAAGAACCAAAGTCGAAAATATGGTGGTGTAGTGGAGGGGGTTCGGCCGAGAGTAGGGAGAGCAAGGGAGAGAGTAATTTTGTGGTGATTTGTGATGGTGATTATGTTAAGTAATTACTAGATTTTATAGACAAGATCATGTGCTATTATCTAATGGGTAAAGTGTCCCTTAGATATTAATCATCTAAGATTAAGATAATCACCATTGTACTTGTGTGTCCCCCCTAAGTTAGGGGACGGTTATGATGGGGGGTGGGGGGTTGGTTCAATTTAAACTAGTAATTAGGAGTTTAGTTATGTTAAACCAAGTTAAGTTTAGCGTTAAACTCCGTTAGTTGTATGTTACACGTTATGGCGGGTGTTAGGGTAATCAGGGACCCTAACTAGCTCAGAAAAATATAAATAGTGAAAATACTAATATTTTCGTGTTCCGGGTAAAGTCCGGGTGTCCGGTTGGATAGTAATCCGTTAAAGCCTTTTGTAACGCTTTAAAGTGTCGTTATTACATTTTTAGTGACACAATTTGTTTTCCCGACACTTTAGAAAGTGTCTAGTGTTATTTTCTCATTTTCTGGCACTTTACTAGTCAGCTAGAAGCTGGATTATTTATTAAAGTGTTGTGTTTGGTACTTAAAGTACGTTTTTGGCACATCCGAATCAGTGTATCTTATTCCTAGAGACGCGGTACCACAACCCTTATATCCCTACACTCACTACCAGTGTAGCCAAAATATTTGAGGCTCTTAACAGGCCTTAGAGGCAGTATCTGCCTGATGCTGGTTATATCAGCATGTTTATTGTGTATCCGTTTAGTGCTACTGTGCTTTTTGTGCATCATGTGTCACACCCCCAAAATCCACACGCGGAGTATCACCGCATGGAGGTGTGACTGACCAGGATCAAGCCACCAATCATATTGAACATAGTACGTAAATAAAAATAAAACCCAACACAATATAATTGGTGTCCAAACAAAACATAGTTTAAGTTGTAAGCGGAAGCATAATGTTTAAAAACCAAAGTATAAGTTCAAATATATCAAATGTTTATCATGGCATAAGACTATCCATGTCCCACAACGACCACGCCTCCTCGTGCAAGCTCCATAAGTACCTAACGACCTGCAAGGCATGTAACAACGAGTCAACAACAAAGTTGAGCGAGTTCACAGTTGGTGTTCATTGTTAAGTTGTTTCAAAAACCAGGAATTCATTTGTAAGTTGTAAGTTAATCAGTTTACCCTGTTTCCCAAACATATCCATAGTTGGTGGGGGCTTCCCCATGTTAACCACTAGACCTGTTTACCATATCGACCACTGACTAAAGTAAGTTGGTGCCCTGACGTCAATGTCTATCATCATTGACTAGTGCCCAGATCCATTAGTTCACGCCCGTCCTCTGCGGCACGGTGTGAGGCTTGTCAAACCTAAATAGCGCTATCTAACTAATGACCCGCTCGCCATTGGCCCGGCGATTAAGTCGATATAAAAGGAGGGACTTCATGATAGAGAGTTTTGGTCTAGTATCTGTGTTGTCACCCTTCAATAAAGAGGGTGTGTACGTAATCCCCAAACCAGGAGATTACGCAGGTTCCGATTAAGTTCTTAGTACGTGTTGTCACCCTTCAATAAAGAGGGTGTGTACGTGTTCCAAACCAGGATATCACGCAGTTTCAGTTTAAATCCTTTACCCATTCCCAACCCTTGGGAATCCCATGCCTTGTGGAAAGTGTGAACTCACCTTTGGTTGCTCGGTTGGACTCTTAAAAAAAACTAACAGTCAGGGTTGGTCAATCACGTCCTATTTATGTTACCAAGTTTTAATCAGATTCGTATACAAGTATTTCACGTATTAGCACACATTACATATCAAACAGCATACCAGGTACCACACATCACATAAGTACACGTATTTAGCACATGGCATACAACTCGTAACATCACATATAAGCACATGGACCGTTTATAATTTATAACATAGTAATATATATTACAATCTAATCACATGTTCCAATACCATACTCTTACATCATTTATTCACATAATTCCCACATTCAGACTTCATATTAATCCATGGTTTCATCAAATTTATTGTCGGCTAACCAATTTATCATGCGGTCCAAAAAGTCAACTCACAACCCTAGCGCTACCCAACCATATTACCAGGCCCAACACGTGTAATTGGTCCGATGACACACACAGTTTTTGATCCACTAATGACCTGATTCTTAATTAACACTAATATGTTATCGGTTAACATAGGGTTCACCAAATAAAACACGTACATCACATATTCCTATTTGCTACTAAACTTTAACATAGAATCAGGTATTTAATAAATCATGTAATGCCATATAATTAAATTGTTACATCAATACTTCCCTGGTAACATTAAAGAAGCAAACTATTACTTCTTATCACATAATCGGCCAAGGGAAAAACAACTAACAATCTATCCGCATATAATATATAACATATGCCAATTTCAGCATCATCACAGCGACTTTAACTTGTTACAGTTGCAAGCATAATGATCAATACCCTACGGATTTAAAACTCACATGTATATACATCACAAATACCTACGGACAACTACTAAGCATAACCATTATGTTACATAAATCATTCTCCAGCAATTAAAATTGTTTCTCATATGATTTGTAGCATCAGCAGTTCACGTATATACACATGTCACTCGATATAAATAGTGCAAGAAACTAACCCGTATCAAGATGTAAAAAGAAGTGCCAGGCCAAGAAGATGATTCCAGTCGAGGGGGGGTATCTACTGCCGTACGTATTCTTGAGAGGAGGGTAGGGTTATGTTTTCTTTGAGTATCAGATTATAATTGCTACAAGTTACGTATACATATAAAATACAACTTGGGGCGGTTTATTAGATTGATGGAAGTGGGCTCAGGCCCATTCAACAATTTGTTCAATGTTACACATAATCAACAGTTGATCAACTTGGGCTTCGCCCGGCCCAAACATGACTTCGATGTGCGATTGCGTTTGGTTTGGGCTTCGGCTCGTATAACTTGGCCCGGGATAACTAGTGTGTGTGCGTGGGCCGAAGGGGAGTGTAACAAGTGCGGCCGAAATAATCTAAGGCCCAAATATACGAACAGTGATTCCCGATTACGTTAAGGTTTAACAAATAACAATAGCAAGCATTCATCGTAACATGTGATAAAACGTAGTGCAACAGAAGTAATACCAGATTAAGAGGTACGAGATTAGACGACACTAAACTTGAAAGTTCGGGTTGTCACATCATCCCCAACTTGAAAGAAATTTCGTCCCGAAATTTAGCACGTAGCTACTGAGGAAGCTAGTTAGGTTGTGTGGTTTCCTGGTTTTCCTGGGGTGTCACATTATCCCCCCGTTGATTTGGAATTTCGTCCCGAAATTCTGTAGTAGCTTCAGCCTCAGTAGTAGTTGCACTGCTTCCGATTAACTGGGGATACTTGAGTTTCATTTGGTCTTCTCGTTCCCAGGTGAACTCTAGGCCACGACGGGAGTTCCAACGAACTCGAATAAGAGGTATTCTAGTGCGCTTGAGGACCTTAACATCCCGGTCCGTGATTTCAACTGGTTCCTCGACGAATCGCAACTGATCGTCGATAGTGAGTTCCTTCAAAGGAACTATGAGGGTCTCATCTGACAGACACTTCTTCAGATTTGACACGTGAAAACCGTTGTGAACTGCACTGAGTTCTGCTGGTAAGTTCAGTTTGTAGGCCATCTTGCCTATTTTCTCAATGATTTCGAACGGTCCGACATATCGCGGATTAAGTTTGCCCCGTTTGCCAAAATGAACCACACCCTTCCAGGGTGAAACTTTGAGTAGCACTCGATCCCCAACTTGGAACTCGAGTGGTTTCCTGCGCTTATTAGCGTAAGCTTTCTGACGGTCGCGAGCTGCCGCCATGCGTTGTCGTATGTTCAACTCCTTCTATTTGAAGATATGTTCGAGACTCCTGTGATCGGTGTAGATGGTGCACTTGGTACCGTACAGGTAATGTCTCCATATCTTAAGTGCGAAAACAACAGCTCCCAGCTCCAAATCGTGTGTAGTGTAGTTCCTTTCGTGAACTTTAAGTTGACGTGGCGCATATGCAATGACTTTATCCCGTTGCATCAATACACAACCAAGACCCTGAATTGACGCGTCGCAATAAATCACAAAATCGTCTGTGCCCTCTGGCAATGAAAGAATAGGTGCGCTACAAAGTCTATCCTTTAAGTGCTGAAACGCCGTTTCCTGTGCATCACCCCAACGATAGGTGACGCCCTTCTGAGTTAGCGAAGTGAGAGGTTGCGCAATCTTGGAGAAATCCTTGATGAACCTTCTATAGTAGCTCGCCAAACCCAAAAATTGGCGGATTTCTGTTGGTGCATTCGTCACGAGGGCTAAGATAGCTGTGTGGCCCTTACGTAAACACTTCTGGGCCTTAAGGAAAGAAATGATGCCCACAACAGCACCACCATTGTCACCATGAATTACCAAAGGTTCTTCACCAGCACGAGGAATGCGGACGATCTTTTCTTTGCAAAGAATCTCTACTCGATGTTGAGGTAGCCAATCCATACCTATAACGATGTCGAAACCATCACAACGTTGGGGTCATTCCTAGCATCACCCTGACCAATCACGAACACTCGACCCCTGGCACCATTGCCATTGTTATTACCCCCGTTGTTGCCTCCATTATTGTTCCCGTTTCCTTGGTTGTGGTTCTGATTCTGGTTCTGGTTCAACTGTGGGCAGTGTCTCTTGAAGTGACCTTCAGCACCACACTGATAGCATCCCTTGTTACCCTGTTGTCGCTGCTGATTCTGTGGAACTTGTGGCTGCTGTTGTCGATTCTGGTTTGCAGGACGTGAGCTTCTACAATCTTTGGCTTCATGACCAAGCTTGTTGCATCTCTGACAACGATCTTTGTTGCACGGCCCGATGTGGTTCAATTTACATCGATTGCACTTAGGGTGGTTTCCCCTGTATCCACCCTGACTTCGATTACCAAAAGACTGCTGACTGGGGCTCCTGTACTCATCCGTTTTTCGCTGCTGCGACTGAGACTGAACCGAAGTGGAACCCTTGCTCGAATTTCCATCCCACTTGCGTTTGTTGTCACTGGGAGCATCCGAAGTAGTTGTAGCAGCATTAATACGTTTCGGAAGTTTGTTCTGTTCTACTGCCTGATCTGTGAGACGATGAGCAAGTCGAGTTACTTGCTGGATAGTGCCCAGATTAGCCGCGGTCACCAGACTCTGAATTTCTGGCACGAGACCCTTGAGATACAGCTTGATACGTTTGATGGGAGGGTCTACCATAGTGGGGCACAATGTAGCTAATTCATTTGATCTCTTCGTATAAGCCTCCATTTCAGACCCCGTCATCTGTAAATTGAAGAACTCCACCCCCAGCTTGTGGATGTCGTCACGACTGCAATACTCTTCCTTAATCAGATCCTTAATGTCGTCCCATGGTGTGGCGTTAGCAGCTGTCAGCCCTAACATTTGAATCTGATCTTTCCACCATGTTAACGCAGCACCTTCGAGTGTTCCGGTAGCAAACTTTACCCTGCGAGCCTCAGGGCATTCACACATCTCGAAGACAGATTCGAGCTTCTCGAACCAGAGGAGGAGGCCTACAGCTCCTTCAGTACCGCTGAAGGTACTAGGTCGGCAATCCATGAAGATTTTGAATGTGCATACAGGTGGCTGAGCGTTCTGACCTTGTTGCGCGAGGCAGAAAAGACAGGGTTAAGCGCGAGAGTTGGGTCATGAGAGTAGGATCTAACATCCTAGGATAGGTTCGGAATAGCAGGTTATACCTCCTGCCTGAACGGCTGCGAGTGTTGCCGTAACTTGTTCGTTGATAAGAGCCGTCAGCTGGGCTTGAGTTAGGTTCACACGTCCACTCATGATCTTCACATCGAAGGAAACACAAGTAGGAAAGGTGTCGCGAATGTGTGTAAGTGTGGAGTGACAGAAGGGAGCAAGCACACATGTGTTTTCAAGCAATAGTTGTTACATTCATCTAAGCATACTATGAGCAAAGTTCTATGTAACTAGCAAGTAGGCAATATAACATAAACCATATCACCTATAGTGTTGAGTCTTGCACGTGGAGCGAAGCGTCGTTGTGGATCGTTGAGCACTGTACAGGTTATAGTCTGGTTTTAAAAAAAACTTTTCCCCCTTTTTAAAACCAAGTTCACTATAACCAATGGCTCTGATACCAATCTGTCACACCCCCAAAATCCACACGCGGAGTATCACCGCATGGAGGTGTGACTGACCAGGATCAAGCCACCAATCATATTGAACATAGTACGTAAATAAAAATAAAACCCAACACAATATAATTGGTGTCCAAACAAAACATAGTTTAAGTTGTAAGCGGAAGCATAATGTTTAAAAACCAAAGTATAAGTTCAAATATATCAAATGTTTATCATGGCATAAGACTATCCATGTCCCACAACGACCACGCCTCCTCGTGCAAGCTCCATAAGTACCTAACGACCTGCAAGGCATGTAACAACGAGTCAACAACAAAGTTGAGCGAGTTCACAGTTGGTGTTCATTGTTAAGTTGTTTCAAAAACCAGGAATTCATTTGTAAGTTGTAAGTTAATCAGTTTACCCTGTTTCCCAAACATATCCATAGTTGGTGGGGGCTTCCCCATGTTAACCACTAGACCTGTTTACCATATCGACCACTGACTAAAGTAAGTTGGTGCCCTGACGTCAATGTCTATCATCATTGACTAGTGCCCAGATCCATTAGTTCACGCCCGTCCTCTGCGGCACGGTGTGAGGCTTGTCAAACCTAAATAGCGCTATCTAACTAATGACCCGCTCGCCATTGGCCCGGCGATTAAGTCGATATAAAAGGAGGGACTTCATGATAGAGAGTTTTGGTCTAGTATCTGTGTTGTCACCCTTCAATAAAGAGGGTGTGTACGTAATCCCCAAACCAGGAGATTACGCAGGTTCCGATTAAGTTCTTAGTACGTGTTGTCACCCTTCAATAAAGAGGGTGTGTACGTGTTCCAAACCAGGATATCACGCAGTTTCAGTTTAAATCCTTTACCCATTCCCAACCCTTGGGAATCCCATGCCTTGTGGAAAGTGTGAACTCACCTTTGGTTGCTCGGTTGGACTCTTAAAAAAAACTAACAGTCAGGGTTGGTCAATCACGTCCTATTTATGTTACCAAGTTTTAATCAGATTCGTATACAAGTATTTCACGTATTAGCACACATTACATATCAAACAGCATACCAGGTACCACACATCACATAAGTACACGTATTTAGCACATGGCATACAACTCGTAACATCACATATAAGCACATGGACCGTTTATAATTTATAACATAGTAATATATATTACAATCTAATCACATGTTCCAATACCATACTCTTACATCATTTATTCACATAATTCCCACATTCAGACTTCATATTAATCCATGGTTTCATCAAATTTATTGTCGGCTAACCAATTTATCATGCGGTCCAAAAAGTCAACTCACAACCCTAGCGCTACCCAACCATATTACCAGGCCCAACACGTGTAATTGGTCCGATGACACACACAGTTTTTGATCCACTAATGACCTGATTCTTAATTAACACTAATATGTTATCGGTTAACATAGGGTTCACCAAATAAAACACGTACATCACATATTCCTATTTGCTACTAAACTTTAACATAGAATCAGGTATTTAATAAATCATGTAATGCCATATAATTAAATTGTTACATCAATACTTCCCTGGTAACATTAAAGAAGCAAACTATTACTTCTTATCACATAATCGGCCAAGGGAAAAACAACTAACAATCTATCCGCATATAATATATAACATATGCCAATTTCAGCATCATCACAGCGACTTTAACTTGTTACAGTTGCAAGCATAATGATCAATACCCTACGGATTTAAAACTCACATGTATATACATCACAAATACCTACGGACAACTACTAAGCATAACCATTATGTTACATAAATCATTCTCCAGCAATTAAAATTGTTTCTCATATGATTTGTAGCATCAGCAGTTCACGTATATACACATGTCACTCGATATAAATAGTGCAAGAAACTAACCCGTATCAAGATGTAAAAAGAAGTGCCAGGCCAAGAAGATGATTCCAGTCGAGGGGGGGTATCTACTGCCGTACGTATTCTTGAGAGGAGGGTAGGGTTATGTTTTCTTTGAGTATCAGATTATAATTGCTACAAGTTACGTATACATATAAAATACAACTTGGGGCGGTTTATTAGATTGATGGAAGTGGGCTCAGGCCCATTCAACAATTTGTTCAATGTTACACATAATCAACAGTTGATCAACTTGGGCTTCGCCCGGCCCAAACATGACTTCGATGTGCGATTGCGTTTGGTTTGGGCTTCGGCTCGTATAACTTGGCCCGGGATAACTAGTGTGTGTGCGTGGGCCGAAGGGGAGTGTAACAAGTGCGGCCGAAATAATCTAAGGCCCAAATATACGAACAGTGATTCCCGATTACGTTAAGGTTTAACAAATAACAATAGCAAGCATTCATCGTAACATGTGATAAAACGTAGTGCAACAGAAGTAATACCAGATTAAGAGGTACGAGATTAGACGACACTAAACTTGAAAGTTCGGGTTGTCACATCATGTTTGTCACTAGGGTTCAGTATGTAATCAATGTAGTGACAGCAAATTTAGTATGATGCAAGTAAGTGCATGTATCAGTATGC
The DNA here is from genome assembly GCA_030545235.1 of Helianthus tuberosus. Taxonomy (NCBI): domain Eukaryota; kingdom Viridiplantae; phylum Streptophyta; class Magnoliopsida; order Asterales; family Asteraceae; genus Helianthus; species Helianthus tuberosus. The sequence goes on along the minus strand of JARYGA010059718.1, from coordinate 5,752,959 downwards.
AGGTAGCAGTTTATCAGCTAGTTCAAGCAAGCACAGTAATCAAGTAGTAATTAATCATTAATTAAGTTGTACGGATACCTGGTTTAGTGCGGGTTGTCACAGGACACGGCCCCGTGTCCACTGGACACGACCCCGTGGCGAACTGCCAGTAACGAGAACTTACAGAAGGTGAACACGGCCCCATGTCCACTGGACACGGCCACGTGTCTGACAAAAATCTGCAGGACAGTATTCAAATAGCAGGTCTGGGAGGTGAGCACGGGGGCGTGTTGGCTAGACACGTCCCCGTGTGGACAGTCTGAAAGCCTGAAAAACAGGTTTCTTCCCCGGGTTTTTTCCATCCTGGTCCTATAAGTGCTGAGGCTTAGCACCCCAAGCCTTGTTTTGTACCTGTTTCATTACATAATACTACACCAAGCAACACAAACATCCTACATTACCATAGTTAATTGTTCCAAGCATAAAGTAAAAGAAAAAGAAAAAAATGCAGAAAATAGTTAGGAAAAGTAAATTGTCTAACACTTGGCACGCAGGCCATCAATTGTTCAAGATTGCAAAGGGTTAACCTGGGGAGTCATCAATCAACCGCTTCCTCCTATGCTCCTCCCGCCTACTCCATAGCATCATCATCATCATCATTCCCTCCATGGCGTGCAATGTGGTCTCGTATGTATCCGACATCGTCTTGTATCTCGGATAGGTTTCTCTCGATAGCTCCGACCCGGTGGTAGGTGTTGCTCGCCATGTTATAGGTGTTCCGAGTACACATGAGGTTTTCCTGCAACAAATCATGCAAACTTTGAAGATTAGGAAAACCACCTCCCGAGGAGGATGATTGGCCCGGATCACCGTGGGGTGGGTATTGGTACTGATGATTTTGCGGAGCTGGGAGGACAAGTGCTTCTTGCGGGTTCCATGCATGACCTTGCATCCTTTGAAAGGTTACCGTCCCGTCTTCTGCCTCATAAACCAAGTTCATCGAGCGACATATGTGAATATCCACCGTACCCGACCATGGGCTCCTCTCAAATGACCTAGGTATGTGGGTGAAGTGCCTGAAGAGACGGTACACCCACCCCCAAAGAAAATAGGAGTCGGTGCACTAGCAAGGCGGTTGTGATGCATGTTTCGGAGCATGAGGAACGGAACATCGAGCGGCCTGCGGTTGTGAATGCAATGGAGGACGAGCAAGTCTCTTAACCCAACAACGCCACTACTGTCATGCCTTTGGCTAAGAGAGTAGCCGAGGAGCCTATGAATGTATCTGTATAGTGGATCCCTCAGCTTTGTACTCTTAGTGCTGCTCGGATTATAGAACCCTTCTCCAATCTGAGCCCACATGGCTTGGCGTTCGTTGTCACCTATCTCTCTCATTCCCCCAGTATTTTCTTCGTTTCCCGCATCCTCTTCAGCGTACAGCCCAACAATCGACCCAAACTGTGCCATAGAGATTTTGTACGTAGTTCCACCGCATCTGAACTCAACCCCATCATTGTCGAACGGGTCGCACCTTGAATTGAATTTGAAGGTGCCGTAGAACTCCATAGTGCACTCGTGGGCGGAACGAAGTCTGGTTGTTAGGGCGACTCTGAGTGGACCCGTTACGATGTTGTTGAAACGGTCAATTTGATTCACCAAGGTTAGCAATTCCGTGCACGCTTGCCTTGGGTATCCTTCGGGCCTCATTTGAAGAAGATCGTATCGAGCTCTTGCATCTAGCTCATTGGCGTTGAATCTTGTGAACTTCCTGGCCATCTGCAAGAATACACCAAAAGTTAGCATGAAACAGAAATATTTTCGGACAAAACTGCAAACAGCGATCTGGACACGACCCCGTGTTCAGCGGACACGGCCCCGTGTCCAGGGGTCTGTTACTCAAAAATCTCATTTTTCGACCCGGTTTCGAAAACTTGAAAATTTTTGGTCCAATAGGTGCGGTTTCCCTTGAAAATGAAACCCTAAGTGCCGTTTTTCCCAAAATAACCCGTTTACCCTATCAATTTTATCTTTTTCGGTTCAAGAACAAGGGTTTGGGGTTTTTGTAATAAATCGGGTGAATCTGTGAACAATACAAGTGTATTTACTTCCCTTAACACTAATCTAACTAAATGCAAACAGATTTAGGCAAAAAGTTGAGGTTCGATCCGGATGAACTTCAAGAACCCTAGATTTTTCCCCAAATTTGTGGTGTTTTAACTACATGCAAGTAACTAATCTAACTACTAAGAGTGATAGAATCATACCTTGACGTTGTTAGATCGATAGGAGACGTCGAAATTTCACGGAAAATCGCCTGGAACCAGAGCTTTTGTGGGGAAATGGGGCGTGTGGAATGAAGAAACTGTATTGAAAAAGGGGTTTATCCCGTCTGCAGCGCGAACACGGCCTCGTGTCGAGCTCTCTTTTTTTTTTTTTTAGTGTTCGTGTGAGTGCCCCTTTTTCCCATAAGCTATGGTTAGAAAACTTACCACTTTATTTTGTCGTCTCAATCGTTCGTAACTTACCAGGCATGATGTTTTTATTCCTCCACCGTTTGAAGCGAGATCTCCTCTTCTTCATCCTCAATGAATCCTTGATAGAGTTTCAGCCGTTGGCCATTGACCTTAAATGGTGGCCCATTTCGAGATTTAATTTCTACTGCACCGTGTGGAAAAATGTGGGTGATGGAAAAAGGTCCTGACCACCTAGACTTTAATTTACCAGGAAACAATCGAAGTCGTGAATTAAACAAAAGAACTAGATCCCCTACCCGAAATTCATTAGGTTTAATGTGTTTGTCATGCAAATTTTTCATTCTTTCCTTATAAATTTCAGAGTTCAAGTATGCATAATTCCTAAGCTCGTCTAATTCATTTAATTGACAAAATCGATTTTTACCAGCAAATTCTAAATCCAAGTTTACATTTTTAATTGCCCAGTAGGCTTTATGTGCAATTTCTACTGGCAAGTGACAAGTTTTTCCATAGACTAGCTTATATGGGGTTGTACCTATTGTTGTTTTATAAGCAGTTCGAAAAGCCCATAAAGCATCATCTAATTTATCAGCCCATTCTTTTTTATTTAACCCTACGGTTTTTTCAAGTATTCGTTTTAAACCTCTATTAGTCACTTCGGCTTACCCGTTTGTTTGAGGGTGATATGCTGTTGAAACCCGGTGATAGACCCCATATCTTGTTAAAAAAATTTCAAGTTGATGGTTGCAAAAATGGGTACCTCTATCACTTATTAAAGCTTTAGGTGTGCCAAAACGAGAGAATAATTTTTTCAGAAATCTTACCACGACTCTTCCATCATTTGTTGTAAGTGCCTCGGCCTCGGCCCATTTAGACAAGTAATCTACTGCCACAAGTATGTATTTGTTTCCTTTCGATGGTGGGAAAGGTCCCATAAAGTCTAGTCCCCACACATCAAAAATTTCACAAACAAGAATGCCATTTTGTGGCATTTCGTTTTTGGAAGAAATATTACCTGTTCTTTGGCAAGCATCACATGTTTTTACAAGACTTTGAGAGTCTTTGTAAATGGTTGGCCAATAAAATCCTGAATCGAATACCTTTCGTGCGGTACTAGCAGCACCATGATGTCCTCCGTATGGACCTTCATGACAATGGCGGAGAATTCTTCGTGCTTCACTACCATGTACGCATCGTCTGACGAGTTGGTCGGCACATATTTTGAAAAGATATGGATCTTCCCAAAAGTAGTGCTTCACATTGGCAAAGAATTTTTTTCTTTGATGATGTGGCCATCCTTTTGCGACTATACCGCTAGCTAGGTAGTTAGCATAGTCGGCGTACCATGGTTCTTCCTTGTATTCCACCATTTCCAGGGACTCAGTTGGAAATTTTTCGTTGATTTGCTCGTCCCTGGTTGCTTCTAAAGCTGGGTCTTCTAAGCGTGAAAGATGATCTGCTGCGGTATTTTCTGCTCCTCTTTTGTCCTTGATTTCAATGTCAAATTCTTGGAGGAGTAGAATCCACCTAATCAAACGTGGTTTTGCGTCTTGCTTCTTGAAGAGATATCGAATGGCTGCATGGTCTGTATAGACTATAGTTTTAGAAAGAACAAGATAAGAACGAAATTTATCAAAAGCAAATACCACAGCTAGTAATTCTTTTTCAGTAGTTGTGTAATTTTCTTGTGCATCATTAAGTGTTTTACTAGCATAATAGATTGGGTGGAAATGCTTTTCTTTTCTCTGTCCCAAGACAGCTCCAACTGCAAAGTCACTAGCATCACACATGATTTCGAAAGGAAATTTCCAATCGGGCGCTATCATGATAGGTGCATTGACTAGCATTTCTTTTAGGGTAAGAAATGCTCGACTGCAATCCTTGTCAAAGATGAATGGAGCATCTTTTTCAAGTAATTTCGTTAGAGGCCTTGAGATTTTTGAAAAGTCTTTGATAAATCGTCTATAAAATCCGGCATGCCCTAGGAAACTTCTGATAGCTCGTACGGAGGATGGAGGCGGTAATCTAGAAATGGTATCTATTTTGGCTCGATCCACCTCCATTCCTTCGCTTGAGATCTTGTGACCGAGTACTATTCCCTCTGTTACCATGAAATGGCATTTTTCCCAATTAAGGGCGAGGTTAGTTTCATCACATCGGGATAGCATTCGTTCAAGGTTATCGAGGCATTGGTCATATGAATCCCCAAAGATAGAAAAGTCGTCCATGAAGACTTCCATTGTCTTTTCTGTCATGTCATGGAAAATAGCTACCATGCAACGTTGGAATGTTGCTGGGGCATTACATAGACCAAATGGCATACGTCGATAAGCAAAATTTCCATAGGGACATGTGAAAGTTGTCTTTTCTTGGTCTACGGGCGCTATCGGGATTTGAAAGTAACCTGAAAAACCATCCAAGAAACAGTAAAATTTATAACCGGATAATCTTTCTAACATTTGATCAATGAAGGGTAAAGGAAAGTGATCCTTTCTTGTTGCTTCATTTAATCGTCTATAATCTATACATACTCTCCATCCTGTGACGGTTCTCGTTAGTATTAGTTCATTCTTTTCGTTAGTAATTACCGTCATACCTCCTTTCTTTGGAACTACTTGGACGGGACTTACCCAAGGACTATCGGAGATAGGATAGTTAAGTCCGGCGTCAAGTAACTTGATGACTTCGTTTTTAACCACTTCTTGAACATTTGGATTTACTCGACGTTGTTGTTGTATGACTGATTTGTAGTCATCATTCATCAAAATTTTGTGTGTGCACATAGAAGGACTAATTCCTTTTATGTCAACAAGTTTCCAAGCTATTGCATTTTTGTGTTTTTTCAAAAGATTAATTAATTTTTCTTTTTCTAAGTTACCTAATTTAGACGAAATAATTACAGGTGACTTACCATCTTTGTCTAGAAAAGCATATTCCAAACCTTTTGGAAGTTCTTTGAGCTCAAGTGGTGGGTCTTTAGGAGACTCCTTATTTGGTTGCTCATTTCGATCAAGAACTTTAAAAGTTTGTTCTATGGCGACCTCTTCTTCAACAAAGTGGTCAATCTTTTCACTTGTATCGGGTGGTTCATCTTCATCTTCAATTAGGGGGTCATTATTGCCGAATGGATATTTCATTGATCGTTCGAGATCGACACTTCTTTTAAATGCCCCTAATTGAAGAGGTAGATTGTTGAACTTCCGGTTTTTCAAAGCTTCGTGAGTTTTTACAAATGGTCGTCCCAACACTAGAGGAGCGTCATCGAGGATGACAAAGTCGGTTGGGATTACCATTTGATTTGCTTGAACCAAGACATCTTCAACTATACCGAGTGATTTTATTACTTTCCGATTAGATAGAAAAATGGGTATTTGAAGTGGAGAAAAATCACTAATACTCAATTTTTCGAAAATGTAGTTAGGCATTATGTTAACACAAAGATCTTTATCGATTGTGACATTACTAATAAACGAATTTTGAAAGAAACATGGAACCGGTGTTATGTTAATTTCAAACGGGTCTTCTTTTATTAGTGAAGTTTGATCATTAGTTAACTTAACACTTACCGTTTCGTCAATTTTAGTGTTAGTATTTAACTCTTTTAAAAACTTAGCATGAGTGGGTACTAAACAATGGTTTTCGAAAGAAGGCGACAAGAGATTAATTTCTTCAAAATTAGACTCTTCTTGAATTTTAATGTTGTCGGCCTCACCTTTTTCGTTGTTTAACTCATGTGTCGGTTTTTCACTTATTTGTTCTTCCATTTTTACATTTTTAGTTATCTCTTCCTTTTTTAATTCTTCTCTTGCGCGGGACTCCTCTTCCCTTGCGCGAGCTTCTGTTATACATCAATCGATAACTCTAATGTGTTCTAATATCCTATCGGTTACTTCGGTTATAGAAAAAGAATCGGTATTTTCTAAGCTTGAGTCCGGTTGTTCGACCCTTTGTTCCTCATAATACTCATATGAAGTCGATGGTTCACACCATTGTTCTTCATTGTAAGCATATGATGGATAAGGTTCGTAATTTTGTTCTCCATAATACTCATATGAGGTGGGTTGTTCACGCCAAGGTTCCTCATAATAAGCATACGAAGGTGGTGGCTCATATCTTGGTTCCTCAAAGTATGAGTACGAGGGCTCATAGCTTGGTTCATCAAAATATGAGTATGAGGGAGGAGGTTCATACCTTTGGTCTTTATAGGATGTGTATGAAGTTGATGGCTCATACCTGGGCTCCTCATAGTAGGTGTATGAATTGGATGGTTGATATGAGTGATTATTTTGAATCGAGCGTGCATTACGACAATTAGTGCAATAATTACCCCTATAATCATCCTCATCATAGGTGTAGTTGTAACCTCCTGAGTATTGATCCATAAGAATCACTCAGCAGACCACAACCGAGTCTCGAGATCAGAAAACAAAAAAAAAAACGGAAACAGAGGCTGGACACGGCCCCGTGTTCAGTGGACACGGCCCCGTGTTCAGATCTGTATCTGGGCGTTTTAATTAAATTTACTGATCTTTGTTGAGCACGGGGCGTGTTCAGTGAGCATGGCCTGTGTTCAAGCTTCTGTTACTGGGTGTTTTTTTATGAAAATGTGCAGCACGGCCCCGTGATCAGCGAACACGGCCCCGTGTACAGGTTACTGTAAATGCAAATCTAAACTAAAATGCAGAAAAAAGTGCGCGCGTTTTAAAAAGGTTTTGAAAAACTGATTAGGCCGTCGATTTTAAGCTTTCTTAAAATCCTTGTGTCCCCGGCAGCGGGCCAAAAACTTGATGCGCGTTTAAGTGTCGTATATTTTAGGTGTATATTTTAAGCCCTTTTTAACACTTATTTTAGCCAAGTTTTAAATTTATAAAACACGATATTTTACTAACACTAAACACACATATGGGCAAGTGCACCCATCGTGAGCGTAGTATAGCGTTGGTAAGATACCGAGGTCGTCCAAGGACACAAGAGCTTTTAGTACCGGTTTATCCTCAACGTCTAATCAAAATAAAAAGGTTAGAAAAATGTTTTAAACTAAGAAAAATAAAAACTAACTAAAATGCTGAAAATAAAAATAAAAGAAAAAAAAGATAGACAAGATGAATCACTTGGTTCCGACTCGTATCTAGTATAACCTTTGATTATTTTCGCATTTTGCACATAATTAAGAGATTATCTTAGTAATTGTAGTAGGCCCCTCTTTTGAAGGTGACGTTACCCTCACCCCAGTAGTTTGAGTCAGCAAGGATACAATCCTAAAAGGGTGGATTATTGGAAGATAATGAATTAAGTTATTAATGCAGTATTATGGTAGGCCCCGCTTTTGGCGGTGACGTTACCCTCGGCTAAGTAGTCTGAGTCAGCAGGGATACAGTCATAAATAGCCGGGTTATAGTATTAATAGTAGTTAACTTATGAGGGGATCAAAGAGTTTGGACCCCCGCCATCCAATACCGTGAAGTATTGAAGGAGGTCCTACTAAATTTGACCCAGGTCCATTGCAGGACCTCTAAACGCTGAACAATGGCAAGACCTTTACCAAAGCGTTCCCTTAACCCCCGACCAGGTAGCCAACATACCTCCATATAGACCGTGGAGATATGAATGGTGAAAATCTTTTATTTTATATAGACAGTAAAATAATGCCAAGACACCACGGACAAACGATAAGGAAAGATCACCTTCAACATAAGTAACTAGTTATTAAAGTCATTAATACAAAACCAAATAAAAAGTGCAAAATATTAGAAATAAAAAGTATTAAACTAGACACTTTGTCTTCACCAAGTGATGTAAGAGACTTAGGCAAACATGGCCTTGATTGTCAAGAACTCTTACGATCAATCTTGGATCCCGAGACGACTCACACACTCTACGATGGACAATGGATGATGGTGGTGGATGATGGTGTTGTGATGGTGGTGGGTGGTGGATGAAGCGTGAGAGAGGTGGTGTGCCAAGGGATGAGATGAAATGAATCCAAGCACTCCTATTTATAGGCTGAACAGAGAGCTGGGCACGGCCCCGTGTCCGCTGAGCACGGCCCCGTGCCCGTCTGACACTCTCTCTCCTCATTAATTGTAATTCGCAATTACAATAAATGCGCCCGCTGTACTTTCGACACGCCCCCGTGTCCGCTGAGCACGGCCCGTGGTGGGCAATAGAAGCTTCTATGGATTTGTCTTTTCTGCTGCTTCTTGGGCACGGCCCCGTGCTGGATGAGCACATGGCGTGTTCAGCCTTCTGTCTTCTCCATTTTGCTTTGGAAGGTGCCATTGAGGGGTCGGGCAGCCCACTTATGTTCCTTTTCTTGTATTTATGTTGGATTTAGATGTCTTTTTGCTTCTTTTGTGTTCTTGAGCTCATTTAATCCTGAAAATACAAAAGGAAGACAAAAACACTCTTTTTCCAATATTAGTACTTAAAAGGGTTAGTTTTATGCCATATTTGATGTAATTTATATGTTGCATTTTAAACACATCAAAGACATGTAACAATCATGGCATGCATGGCATACATTTAGAACATGTTAAATAGATCAGTAACTAAGCCCAAGGTTCAACTTGTGTGATCCAAATGGTTTGGGCCGAACCATTTGTGCGATTCACTACTGAAGCCTAACAAACACCCCGGCCCAACATGTTATGCGTTCAGCACAACCTTGTGCGATCCACAACATGTTGTGCAATTCAACATTTACCTGGTCCAAAAATTAAGAAGCCCAACAGTATACACAACCCCAACAAATAAACAGAGACCAACTCGTGCGGTCGAGTTCAGCTTGTGCGATCGGCACTGTCTTGTGCGATTAAACAAGGTCTTGTGCGATTATGCATATCTAAACAGTACCTTGTGCTTTAATGATTGTACCTAGCTTGTGCAATTATCTCTTGTGCGATCAGATCAGATCTTGTGTGATCTGATCTTGTGCGATGGGAAGCTTGTGCGATTAGTCCCTTACACGAAATAGGTTTCGTGTGGTTCATGCAAGCTTGTGCGAATCATGTTTCGTGTGACTTGTGCGATCAGTTATCCAAAATCTGAATTTCATGCATATCAGTTACACATTTATCTTTGCAAATCAATTCCAACCGTTTCCATATTTGCACACAATCAATCAACACCATCACAGTTTCTATCCAATCCTTTATTCGATCAAATCAAGGTTTTCATCCATTAATCCCTATAAACCCTAATCATGTTCAAGGCATAGCAACAATTTATAATAATAAGCTATAATAACACGGTTCATGTTCTTTGATTACTAGCATGCATAATAACATAACATTCCCCATAATTCATTCAATGATTAACAAATCACATTCGGTTATCATTCATTCAGTTCCAGATCATCAATCACATAATCATCAACTCTAAATCAGTCTAAACACCCTACACAAGTGAGTCGATCTACTTGAGCAACCTTAGTGATTTACAATCATAGAAATCATTTATCATTCTCTAAATCATTATGTGGAAACATGTAGATAACAACATCAAGTAACATACAATTAATAATTAAAACACTAACCGGAAAGCCAAAGAACTAGGTTGATCGAGATGGGGCTTCGGCTATGAGGATTGCCGTCGAACAAGAGAGAGAGGAGAGGAGAGAACTAGGGTTCGGTGTGTGTTAAGTGTTAGCAACTAATGAGAAAGCGATTTAAAGCTTGAAATCGAAATCGAATCTTATCGTAAAATCATGAAACACAAATACACATATAGTAACACCAAAACACATTGTTTTATTGATAATTAACATTATTTTGCGTTGATCATCGATTACAGAGCACCGTTGTCATAGTCTCCCCTACTTTAGTAAATTTCGTCTCGAAATTTTAACTAGAGGAAACTTGCCAGAACAATTGTGGATATTTCGCCTTCATTTGGTCCTCACGTTCCCATGTAAATTCTGGGCCATGTTTGGATTCCCAGCAAATCTTGACCAAATGAATTCGTTTGTTCTTCAACTGTTTATATGTACGGTCCACTATCTCCACAGGTTTCTCAACAAAGTGAATCATTTCATCGATTTGGATCTCGTCGAGAGGAATGTGAAGATCAGCGTCAGCTAAACACTTTCGCAAATTGGACACGTGAAAAGTCGGATGAATATTTCCAAGCTCTGGAGGTAGCTCTAGTCGAGAGGCAACCTTTCCAACTCTTTCAACAATCTTAAATGGTCCAACATATCATGGTGCAAGTTTTCCTTTATTTCCAAATCTAACCACTCCCTTCCAAAATGATACCTTGAGTAGGACATGGTCTCCGACTTGAAATTCTAAGGGCCTGCGTCGTAGATCCGCATAACTCTTTTGACAGCATCTAGCTGTCACAAGATTATCGCGAATTTTCTTGATTTTGTCTGTCGTTTCCAGAATGAGCTCAAGTCTAGTAAGCTGAGCTTCACCGATCTCATTCCAACAGACAGGTGAATAACATTTTCGACCGTAGAGAGCTTCGAATGGTGCCATATTGATACTCGCATGATAACTATTGTTGTAAGAGAACTCGATTAATGGAAGATGAGAATCCCAATTACCACCAAAGTTTATCACGCATGCTCTAAGCATATCCTCCAAAGATTGAATCGTTCTCTCAGATTGTCCATCTGTTTGAGGATGATAAGCAGTGCTTAGATTTAGTTGGGTTCCCATAGCAGATTGCATGGTCTTCCAGAAATGAGATGAAAACCGAGCATCACGATCAGAAATGATATTCAAAGGAACACCATTTCGTGATACAATATCATCAACATAAATCTTTGCAAGTTTATCAGCAGATAGATCCTCGCGAATTGGAATAAAATGAGCTGATTTCGTTAATCGATCGATAACAACCCATATAGCATCATGACCCTTAGATGTACGCGGTAATTTAGTGATGAGATCCATTGCAATATTCTCCCACTTCCAAACCGGTATCTCTGAGTACGAAGATCCTTGTACATTTTATCAGCACCAGGATGGATAGAATATCGGGACTTATGAGATTCGTCCATTACTAATGTGCGAAGATCGTCTTGTTTTGGAATCCATAATCGATCCTTGAAAAAGAGTAAACCATCATCCTTCGCTTCGAGCTTAAGCTCAAGTTGACGTGGTAATTCCTTACCCATCAAATTTTGTGAAATACAAAATTGTTGAGCTTGAAGAACACGAGTTTGAATATCAGATAGAGCTCGAACAGAATGAAGCTTGACTCGCTCCTTTCGACTAAGCGCATCGGCTACGACATTCTCCTTACTAGGATGGTATCGAATCTCACAATCATAGTCATTCAAGAGTTCAACCCAACGTCGTTGCCTCATGTTCAGCTCCTTCTGATTAAGAATATGCTGGAGACTTTTGTGGTCTGTGAAAACCACACACTTCGTGCCATAAAGATAGTGTCTCAAGATTTTGAGAGCGAAAACAACAGCTCCCAACTCAAGATCATGAGTCGTATAGTTCTTCTCGTGAACTTTCAATTGTCTAGATGCGTATGCTATAACTTTGCCTCGTTGCATGAGAACACAACCAAGGCCTAAGTTGGACGTATCGTAGTAGACAACGAAATCATCATTTCCCTCAGGCAAAGATAAAACAGGAGCATCACAGAGCTTCTGTTTCAGTGTTTGGAATGCTTCTTCTTGCTTGGGTCCCCACTCAAAAGGCTTATTCTTTTGAGTCAAATCAATGAGTGGAACCGCAATTTTCGAGAAATTCGAAATGAAACGACGATAATATCCAGCAAGACCAAGAAAAGAACGTTCGAGAAATTCAAAATGAAATGACGATAATATCCAGCAAGACCAAGAAAAGAACGAATTTCTGTAGGTGTCATCGGTGTGTTCCAATCCTTAATTGCAACAATCTTGGATGGATCCACCTGATTACCTTGCTCGTTGAAAATATGTCCCAAAAACTGAACTTCTTTAAGCCAAAATTCACACTTGGAGAATTTAGCAAAAAGTTGTTCCTTCTTCAGGAGTTCCAAAGTCAAACGAAGATGTTGCCCGTGCTCGGCTCGAGACTTCGAATAAATGAGAATATCATCGATGAACACAATGATGAACTTGTCTAAATAAGGTTTACAGATCCTATTCATTAAGTGCATAAAGATAGCTTGGGCATTCGTCAAACCAAAAGGCATGACAGTGAACTCATAATGCCCATATCTCGTGCGGAATGCAGTTTTGGGAATATCTTCTTCGAATACATGAAGCTGATGATACCCAGAACGCAGATCGATCTTGGAGAAACATGTAGCACCTTGCAGCTGATCAAAGAGGTCATCAACTCGGGGTAGGGGATATCGATTCTTGATGGTAAGCTTGTTAAGCTCACGATAATCGATACACATTCGAAAAGATCCATCTTTCTTTTTCACAAAGAAGACAGGAGCACCCCAAGGTGAATAACCCGGACGGATGAATCCTTTATCAGACAACTCTTGAAGCTGTTTTGATAATTCTTGCATCTCAGACGGTGCAAGACGATAAGGTGCTTTCGCAATCGGGTTGGCATTGGGTATAAGATCAATATGAAATTCGACTTGACAAACTGGAGGCAAACCAGGTAGTTCATCAGGAAACACCTCTGGATAATCCCGAACAATCGGAATATCATGAATACTCTTGTTCTTGCCTTTCTCCTCGGTGACATGTGCCAGAAAAGCAACATATCCCTTTCATAAATAACTCTGGGCCTTCGTATAAGACATGAGTTTCAATCCACCAGATGGTTTCTCTCCACAAACCTCTAGGACATCACCAGACCAAAGAGGGATACGAATGATCTTATCAAAACAAATCACCTCAGCATGATGTTTGGTTAACCAGTCCATCCCCACGATAATTTCGAAACTCCCAAGTTGCATCGGAGTGAGGTCGATAGGAAAAAGATGGTTATCGAGGTTCAATTGACAACCATGAAGAACAGAATCGAGTACGAGGGGTTTACAAGTAGCAATTTCAACAGATAAGGGTTTCCTCAATTTAGTTCTAGGTATCGCAAGTAAAGGCTCAAAGGATAACGAAACAAAACTCCTATCGGCACCAGAATCGAAAAGAACAGATGTAAGTTGATTGTTAACAAGGAACGTACCATTAACAACCTTGTTGTCTGCCCTCACCTCATTCGCATTCAGATTGAATGGTCGTCCACGAGCGGGATTCACATTCGCGATCGCGCTACCATTCGGATTCACATTTACCAATCTTGGGCTGTTGTTACGAAAATGACCCATTTCTCTGCAATTGAAACACGAACCAGGTGGGAATCTCGCAGCACTCCCCTGAACTTGTGCTGGAACCTGAGCAGCCTGATTTTGGCCAAAACGACAAATGTTGGCCAAATGCCCAAGTCTACCACACGTAGCACACTGTTTACAGGCCTGTTGGGCAACATGGTGACCATTACATTGAGCGCAGTGAGGTGCGGTACCAGCATATGCTTTCTTTGCAGGAGGTTGAGTCGGTGGGTTTTGGGCAGCCTGTGCTGTAACTGCAAAGTTCTGGGAAGCCTTTCGCTTCCTCGACTTCTTCGACGAATCACCTTGCTTCTTACCCTTACCCTTATCCTTGTCAGAATCGGTCGACTTCTTTTTATCACCCTTGTGGGTGAGTTTACCCTTCCTGACTTGGGACTCAGTCAGGGTAGCTGACAACTCGATCGCGTGACGAACAGTAGTAGGATTAACACCGGTCACAATATCCTGAATGGAATCGGGTAAACCATCAATATATCTCTCGATTGCTTTCTCCAGTGGGATAACCATAGTAGGACACAACAAACTAAGCTCCTCAAATCGATCCATATAATCATGGTGTTCTCCCCCGTCTTGTTTCAAATCATCGAATTCTCGTTATAAAGCTCGAATCTCGTGACGGGGACCGAACTCTCTCATCATGAGAGCTCGGAGCTCTTCCCAAGTTTGCGCTAATGCCACTTCGGCACCCCTATCACGCATCACTCCATTCCACCATGTAAGAGCTCGCTTCTCAAACACACTTGAAGCAAATTCAACTTTACGCGTATTCAGACACTGCACATGTCTGAATGTGCTCTCGATACTCTCTAACCACTGCAGGAGCGCAGTTGCTCCTTGTGACCCAGAAAACTTAAGCGGGTTTGCAGAATTGAAATTCTTGAAATTACATTGTGCGTTATTGTTGTTATTATTGTTGTTGAATAACTCGTGGATTTGGGTCACAACACCTGGAAGTACAGCAGCCATTTGCTAAGAGACAAGGGCTACGACTTCTTCAATAGTAAAAGTTTGAGCATCGCGTCGAGGAGGCATTGTCTAAAAAGGAAACATAAGAGATGAGTGAGGTCGTCCATTGGAAAACAAGAGAGGTATTGAAAACATCGACAAAACACAAGGAGTGCGATCATTTGTTCATTACCTCGAACAAATAAACGACACCCAGTGACTAATCAATGTAAATGGGTCATAATAATGTATCACTGAAGACATGCTCGCCTATAAGTGAACACTCACCCCAAGAGTTCCCAGGTAAGATTGACTGGTTCGACACTGTGGATTTGTACAAACACTCTAGCCTTAGATAGAAAACTTAGGGTACAAGCATTCACTCTTCTAGTTTGCACGTGTTCACATTATTTAGACCCAAACATTGACGAGGTTTTGAAATTTCAGAGGGCATAATGCCGAAAATGAATCAAACTGGAAGGGTTCAAAACCTTACAATCAATCATCCAAGGACAGATGATTAATTTTCAAAACGGATTTGTTATTGTGTTCTCGTTGTGGTTATCACCTAAGGATAGGTGACGGTATTGTTTTAAAATCTAAACGCAAGATAGTTCGTGTTAGGGTCCTAGAAAGTTATAGTCTAGGTCAAAGCATTACTAATAACCTAATTCCCTATAACCATTGGCTCTGATACCAACTCTTCTGTCACACCCCGACCACGTAAAAACAACAAACCGTGGTAGAAACGTCAGGGAGTGTTGTAACAGAATCATCGTTTCACAACCATGGTAATTCAAAAGTTTCGTTTTATTGATTTATCAAGTAATTTTCATTGTCTTAAAACCAAACAAACAATTTAAACATCGTCTACTATCGTTTTTATGTCACTAAGGCCTCGTCCAAATCCTAAGTGAACATGCTCCCTAGCAATCATCACGCAACATCACCTGAAACATATGTAAAAATAAAGTCAGCAATGAAATGCTGGCGAGCACATAGGTTTTATAAGAGTATCGGAATCATGGCTCGTATATATATATATATATATATATATATATATATATATATATATATATATATATATATATATATATATATATATATATTGCAATACCTAGAAAACCTTGTTTTGAAAAGTATATAATATTGCAACATGATTAACCAACTCAAATCAAGATGGCTATAATTTATAAAATCTCGTAGCCATGATTCTTAACTCAAAGACTTTTGTTTTAGTATACCAATTCATAAAACATCTCGTTAAAAACTCGTTAATAAAACTCGTATGGTTTATATCATTTCGAAAACCTCGTTGTGTGATATCGTTTGAAATCGTTTCCCAAGTGAACTAAATAATGACATGAAATGAAATATGATAAAAGCACTTATATATAAGATGTACCAGCGGCGCATCTACCATGCTTCTATCATGTTACACCCATCCCATTATCTAATCACAACCCAAACAAATCATTCGTTCAAATCCATTTATCTCATTTAAGTCGTTCCAAATCATTTTAACTCCTCCCAAAATTGTATTCGTTTTAATTGTGAAACAACTTATGGTCGTCTCGCAAATAACATTCAAACCTTCGTGACTTGACTACCTCGTCTATCGTATTAACAAACCACCAAAGGGTAAGTTAACAATCATTAGATTCGGTCGTTACCTACATAACCCCCACACATAACCGTGGGTGTAGTCTGATAACTGGATTTGTCAGATCCTATGGTACCATAACCTAATACTGGTCGGCTTGATCAATGCTAATGTAACAACTGTGCCTCCGTGACCAACAAAAAAAATACCAAATCAATGAGATATTGTGTTTCATACTTGGGATTTGTAAAAATATGTGTATCGTTTGCACATATCATTCTTGTTCGATTTCGGGCTTTAAATCTCTTTCTGGAAGATTATACGCGATCTGATGTGTAAATATACCTAGTTTAGTGCAACGAACACTCCGTAATAGTGAAATAGGCTTAACATACATTAAATAACCTTTACATAACTTAGAAATAAGTTTTGGATGGTTTGGTATGCCAAAATCAAGTTAATTCGCTTACAGGGACTAAATTTGACAAACTGCGAATGTATGCCAATTTGAACTGTAACAGACATTCTGGAACATGACCATAAGTTAAACATACCCTAAATATCCTTTACATAGCCTAGAAATAGGCTTTGATGGGTTCGGTGTGCTAAAATAAACTTTTGGGTCATTCAGGGACTAAGTTTTCTATTAAAAAAGGGATGGCGGAGCAGTTTGTTGCTCGCCTACCTGCTATCCTTATGTAATTTGTCCTGATCAAGTATTAATAAAAATTTTCATGGTTTTTAGTGTTTGGCATAAGAAAAATCCTTTCGTCGCGCAATTTAGATCGTTTTTCACGCTTATGCGTATTTCGTCGTAATTAAGATAACATCGTGATCATACGACCAAACGAACCGACATCTGGCATATTTTTGAGCATGTTTCATGTCCACAATGTTTAGGCATCATTTTAGGGCCATATCGTTGGCTTAATGGGCCTTAAACATGTCAGAAATGAGCTTAAACACTAACAGGGACCAAAACTGTCAATATTGCAAAGTTGTTTCTGATCAGAAGGGCCAGGCGGCCCGCGTAAACTCTTGGTGATCCCTTACGCGGCCTGTGTCAGACTCCCAGATCAGAAATATCAGTTTTAATAGCTGTTTACAGCTGTTAACCACTCAAAGCTCACCCACACTTGTCCTTTCCTGATCATGAGAGGCCATTTTGTGTTACCTTAGAGTTGCAACAAGTGTAGGGTGGAGATTGAAGCACGTTATTCGATAAACGATCCTAACGGTTGTACCACATCTATAAATACCCACCAACATCACAACCAAAAATCCACTTGATTTCTGATGTTTTCTCTAAGTTGAGGTGTAAAAACGCTTCATACTTGAGAAATATTTGGAAATCAAAGCTTGCGGGGACCCGTTGTAAGTCTTCCTTCGTTCTTTTCATTCGTTTTAGCGTTAAAGTCAAACTTTGTTTGACTTTCTGCATTGACCAGTTTATGGTCAATGCGAAGTTTGTTTGAACTTCATAACGTGAGCGTAATCACAATGGTTATAGTCCCTAGTGACTATACCTACTGATTACCACGTTATCTAGGCTCAGTGACGAGTCGTAGTTTCGGCCAAAATGCGCATTCTTGCGTATTTTGTAACCAAACTACTCTTAGGTATCAAAACCGTTTGTTTTGATACCAAACTTGTTTTATAACTTAGGTAAGAATGTTTTAACATGCTTAGCTCATCACTTTTAGTTTTGTGCTTGTCTAGGGTCGTAAGGGTAAGCGATCTAATCAATCGCTTATACTTTCAAACCCGACCCTTTTGGTTGATCATTAGGATCCGAACAAACACATTAGGTGACCATAGTATATAGGGAATAACCTCCCGAGGTTATACCTTATGGTCACGACGTTTAGTTAGTTGTATGATAGGTAGTTTATATGCCTTAGGTAAATTACCAAAATGCCCTTTTTACGCCAAATTTCATTTTAAGCATATGTAACATAACTTTTGGTATCTAAACTGATTTGGTAACAATGTTAGACATGTTAAGGCATATTTTACTTATCATAGGACTAGTTAAGCATTCCGAACGCGTTTCACACGAACGACGCGTTAAAGTAGCATAAGCTACCTAAACGGGTCGTAATGGGTCAGAAGCACTTAGGATAGGTTCCGTTTTAGTATGTGGGCTTTGTTAAACCCTATTACCTGAGTTCCCATACTCATTTGGTTTACGAGCCCTCATTCTATCCAATCCTCCGATATAGGTTCGGTTATTAATGTAGTTACCTATATTAGGTACCGTTTGATTCGGTGATCTTCTAGCTTTGCTTGGTGGTTATCCTAAGACTTCTAAGTAATCTCAAGTGAGTACATAGACCCCTTTTTTACTGTTTTTCAAACTATTTTAGGGTGAAACACATGTGCCTACTTGTTACTTTCATGCTTTCCTGTTTTCACATTATATACTTGCTATGTTCATTAGTACACTATTAGTACATTATTCTACATTACATTTCATGCTATGTATGCCCACTGTGTGCATACTTAGTACATCGTTTTACATTACATTTCATTCTATGTATGTCCATTGTGTGCATACTTAGTACATTGTTTTACGTTACATCTCATGCTATGTATGTCCATTGTGTGCATACTTAGTACATTGTTTTACATTACATTTTGTTGCATATGCTCATCCAGCATATGAACACATTATATTACATTATGTGAACCATTTGTATCTATTGAACCATATGAACCATTTGACAATAGACATTTGACTATACCTAAACATTTCTACAATTGTTAAACATTACATCTTGATGGTTTGGTTTGATTAAGTGATTTAAGTAACGAAGCGTGTGTAATATGATACAAGCACAGTGGATACGCCGCTGGTACTTCCTATATATAAGTGTTTGTATGGTATTACATATCATGGCGTTATTTGAATCATTTCAATTTGAGACATGTAACATGTTATACAAATAACATACTTTTCACAAGACATTGATTTACAAACAACTTATCTTATACAAACTCATTTTACATGGTTATTCATTTAACCATACATTATTCTCTTATTTATACATATCATCTGAACTTATTGTTTTTCAAACGATTTACAAAACAAATCAATTTACAAGGTTCATGACTACACTTTATTAAACATTTTTCTTAAACTTACAAGTCATGAATCCTATTTTCACAAAACCTATGTATCTCACAGGCATTTTTATGCTGACATACCTATTTTCACATGTGTTTTCAGGAGTGATGCATAGGACTTATTGAGACATACTTAGGTGGACCTATGCCTTAGTGACTTAAAACGAGACAAGAACTAGTTAATTTTTGTTACGTACTCTTTGTTTCTTGTTTAAAACAATGTAACTCTCTTATTTGATTAATAAAGCGAAACTTTAATTTCCATGGTTGTGAAACAATTAATTCTGTTACAACACTCCCCGGCAGTTCCGCCACGTTTCGGTGTCTCACGTGGTCGAGGTGTGACAGAAAAGTTGGTATCAGAGCCAATGGTTATAGAGAATTAGGTTATTAGTAATGCTTTGACCTATTCTATAACCTTCCTAGGACCCTAACGCGAGTTTACTTGCGTTTAGTCATAAAACGACACCTTCACCTATCCTTAGGTGATAACCACAACGAGAACACAAAGTTTGAATCCGCTTTGAAAATTAATCATCTGTTCTGGGATGATTGATTACAAGGTTTTGAACCCTCAGTTGTAAGGTTTTGAACCCCTCTGAAATTTCAAACTCTCGTCAAAGTTTTTGGTCCTAAATAGTGTGAACACGTGCAAACTGGAAGAGTGAATGCCTGTACCCTGAGTTTTCTGTCTAAGGCTAGAGTGTTCGTACAAATCCACATAATCAGACCAGTCACTCTTACCTGGGAACTCTTGGGGTGAGTGTCCACTTATAGGCGAGCATGTCTTCACGATACATTATGAGGATCTAATTGCTTTGATTCAGCCTTTGAGTGTCTTTTGTTTGCCTCATGGTTCAAACAAATGACCATCACCCATGATTTTGGTCGGTATTTGTAACATCCTATTCTTACCCAATGCCATTTCATTTGTTTTCTCTCTTGTTTCCCCTTTTTTTAGAATGCCTCCTTGACGCGAAAATCCGGTATCTATTGAAGAGCTGGCAGCTGTCATTACAAAGCAAATGACTGCTGCAATCCCGAACATCGTTGCTCAATGTAACCAAGCCCTCAACAACAATAATGCCCCTGCAACTTCAAGACGTTCTACTCGGCTAAGCCATGAAAGTTGTGACAACTCGTATCTCAGAACCTTTCTTGATACTTTGATGTAACCTGTATGAACATTACGTGACTAGTTGACATGTTTGATTGTAATGGATTATTATGTTTTGTTATGCTATGTGCTACGTATTTGTATGTGAATATTATAAGCTCGGTTGCACAACACTTGTCCGGTCGCACAAGCCATTGGGCCGCACACTTTCTCCCTTTCTCTCACACTATTCTCGGCCCACACTATGCTTGACTCGAGACCAATGGGCAACCCATGATGGGTTCGGCCCACTCCTTGTTTCGCATAATACACAAGGGGTTGTGTATTATGTCACACGCCTCTCTCATTATTTGCAAATTCTCAAAACACAAAACCCTAGAAGCTCTCTTCCCCCCTCTAACCCGACGGCATCTTCCTTCTGATCGAAGACCTTCTCGGCTCCATCTTGTATTCCGGATAGTGTCTTGTTAAATTGTTATGAATCATGAAGTTGTGATTGTTATGATCTATGTGAAATCTAGGGTTCTATACTAGTTGTGTGATTGATGAATTTATGTAAAACGGAAACATGTAGATGATTATGATATTGATGTATTGCTTGGTAAATTAAGAACCCACAAACCGTTAGAGTCGTTAAACCCGAATGAGGCTAGGGTTTTGGCAATCTAGATATGCATGAGTTTTCGTTGTTATTGTTGTCATGTAAATCCGAGTCGTATGTTAATCGTGGAATCGATGGTACGGAATAGCTGGTTAATTGATGTTTATGATGTAGGATTTGCATGTTAAGTGTTGGAAATTGTTAATCTAATGATCCGACTGTTACAGATCTTGTTTGAGAATGTTTAAGGTGATATGAATGTGCATAATTGCTGAAATTAATGCTATTTGATCTGAATGGAAACTGCCAAACTTGTTTGCAAATGTTACGGAGATAAATAGGCTGTGATTAAGGAAGTTTGTTACACCTTCTTGGTTTTGACACGGGTTGCGAGTCGAGAACCCCTAGTCTCGACTCGAGACCACACCACATCGGCAAACAATCATAAGGACTCGAGACCTTGGTTGCGGGTCTTGTTGCGACTCGAGACCTGACTCGAGACCACCTGGTCTCGAGTGATAGATGCATGACCCGAGACCTCCTTAATTTCGACTCGGTCTCGAGTGATAGATGCATGACCCGAGACCTCCTTAATTTCGACTCGAGAACTCCAAGACTACAACTCGATATCTCTAGTCTCGACTCGAGACCATAATACCCATACATACTGTTTGGACTTGCACACTGTTACGGGTCTAGGTAGTTGGGCCGCATACTTAGACTTTGTTTGTTTATGAAAATGTTACTGTTGAACTTGTTACATACTTTTGTTGAACTGCCATGATACTACATGTATGCTATGATCATTGGTTGTATACGACTTGTTAGTATACGTGTAGAAAACATACGTGTATTACTCGAACTTAGACCTGACTTGTATGGTAACCATGTTAGGACGTGGTTGACCACAAATAGCTCAAGCGACGTTTTCGTGTATCTACCGAGCTAACCTAAGGTGAGTTCACACTTTCTACAAAGCATGGGATTCCCAGGGGTTGGGAATGGGTTAAGGAACATGGATTCCTCGTCCTTTCTTGGGTAGGACAGTACGGGTTCAGGAATGTAATTCCTCGTCCTCTTGGACAGTTTTCACTAGACCAAAACTCTATCACGAAGTCCCTCCTTTTTATATCGACTTAATCGTCGGGCCAATGGCGAGCGGGTCATTAGTTGGATAGCGCTATTTAGGTTTGAGAAACCTCAAACCGTGCCGCAGAGGACGGGCATGAACTAATGGACTATGGCACGTCGGTGATGATAGACACCGACGCTAAGGGCACATAAACATGACTAACGTTAGTAGTCGATATGTTAACGAGTCTAGTATATACATGGGGTAGCCCCCACGGCCGAAAATCCAGATAACTAAACATGGGGTAGCCCCCACTGCTGGATTGCCAGAGTAAATGGGTTAAACAAATCACGTTTTCAACTATGGGGTAACCCCCACGGCAGGATGCCAGCTAAAGGAAACTGTTTTCGAAACAACTTAAAACAAACACCCAACAGTGAACTCGCTCAACTTTGTTGTTGACTCGTTACTACATGCTTTGTAGGTCATTAGGTACGTAACTGGAGCTTGCATGGGGAAGAGTCGTTGTGGGACATGGACAATTGTGTGCCATGTTAAACATAGAAACATTTGACCTTATATTTTGGTTTTGGATTTAATCGTTATGCTTCCGCTTGCAACTTAAACTATGTTTTGTTTGGACACCAATTGTATTGGTTGGATTTTTATAATTACTTACATGCTTGTTTAATATGATTGGTGGCTGGATCCTGGTCAGTCACGCCTCTAAGCGGTGATACTCCGCATGTGGATTTTGGGGGTGTGACAGATTGGTATCAGAGCCATTGGTTATAGTGAACTTGGTTTTAATAAGGGAAAACGTTTTTGTTAAAACCAGTCTATAACCTGAATAGTGCTCGACGATCCACAACCACGCTTCACCCACGTGCAAGGCTCGACATTCTAGGTGATATGGTTTATGTTTTATTGCCTACTTGCTAGATTACATAGAACTTTGCTTATGGTATGCTTAGATAAACGTAGCAACGATAGCTTGAAAACACATGTGTGCTTGCCCCATTCTGTCACTTCACACTTACACACATTCGCGACACCTTTCCTACTTGAGTTTCCTTCGATGTGAAGATCATGAATGGACGTGTGAACCTAACTCAAGCCCAACTGATGGCTCTTATCGACAAACAAGTTACGGCAGCACTCGCAGCTGCTCAGACAGGAGGTATAACCTGCTGTTACGAACCTACCCTAGGATGTTAGATCCTACTCTCATGACCCAACCCTCGCGCTTAACCCTGTCTTTTCTTCCTCGCGTAACAAGGTCAGAACGCTCAGCCACCTGTGTGCACTCTCAAGACCTTTATGGACTGTCGACCTGGTGCCTTTAGTGGTACCGAATGAACTTTAGGTCTCCTCCACTGGTTTGAGAAACTCGAATCTGTCTTCGAGATGTGTGAATGCCCTGAGGCTCGTAGGGTGAAATATGCTACTGGTACTATTGAGGGTATAGCGCCCACGTGGTGGAACGCTCAAGTCCAAATGCTGGGGTTGGTTGCTGCTGCCACCCCATGGAACAACTTCAACGAACTGATCAAAGAGGAGTATTGCAATCATGATGATATCCACAAGCTGGAAACCTAAAGATGACGGTGTCAGAGATAGAAGCGTACGCGAAACGACCCATCGAACTGGCAGTGTTGTGTCCAACTATGGTGGATCCTCCCATCAAGCGTATTGAGATGTACCTCAGAGGCTTAGTATCAGAAATTCAAAGTCATGTAACTTTGGCTAACCTTGCTACCATCCAGGATGTAAATCGTCTTGCACATCGTCTCACAGACCAGGCAGTGGAACAGAACAAACGACCAAAACGTATTAATGCTGCTACAACTACTTCGGATGCTCCCAGTGACAACAAACGCAAGTGGGATGGAATTCGAGCAAGGGTTCCACTTCGATTCAGTCTCAGTTGAAGCAGCGAAAAAAAATGGATGAGTGCAGGGGCCCCAGTCAGCAGTCTTTTGGTAATTGAAGTCAGGGTGGATACAGGGGAAACCACCCTAAGTGCTATCGATGTAATTTACACCACAACGGGCCGTGCAACAAAGATCGTTGTCAGAGATGCAACAAGCTTGGTCATGGAGTCAAGGATTGTAGAAGCTCACGTCCTGCAAACCAAAACCGACAACAGCAGCCACAAGCTCCACAGAATCAGCAGCAACAGCCGGGTAACAAGAGATGTTATCAGTGTGGTGCTGAAGGTCACTTCATGAGACACTACCCACAGTTGAACCAGAACCAGAATCAGAACCACAACAATAATGGAGGCAACAGCGGGGGTAATAATGACGCCAATGGTGCCAGGGGTCAAGTGTTCGTGATTGGTCAGGGTGATGCTAGGAATGACCCCAATGTATGATGGTTTTGACATCGTTATTGGTATGGATTGGTTATCCCAACACCGAGCAGAGATTCTTTTCAACGAGAAGATTTGTCCGTATTCCTTGCTCAGGGGATAAACCTTTCATGATTCGTGGCGACAAGAGTGGTGCTGTTGTGAGCACCATCTCTTTCCTTAAGGCCCAGAAGTGTTTATGAAAGGGCCACACTGCTATTTTGGCTCTCGTTACTGACACCTCGAAGAAAGAGAAGAAGATAAAAGATTTTCCGATTGTACGCGACTATCCTGAGGTATTTCCTGAGGAACTACCTGGTCTTCCGCCTCATCGCCAGGTTGAGTTTCAAATCGAGGTAGCTCCTGGAGCAGCACCTATAGCTCGTGCACCTTATCGCCTAGCTCCATCAGAATTGGAAGAACTGTCCACGCAACTACAAGAACTCTTGGATATGGGTTTTATTCGTCCTAGCTCTTCGCCATGGGGAGCTCCAGTGCTATTCGTGAGAAAGAAAGACGGTACCTTCAGGATGTGTATCGACTATCGCGAGTTCAACAAGGTGACGGTGAAGAATCGTTATCCTCTTCGACCAGCTGCAAGGGTCGAGCTTTTACTCGAAGATTGATTTGAGATCGGGATATCACCAGCTGAGAGTCCGAGAAGAGGACGTCTCCAAAACAGCCATTAGAACTCGTTATGGACACTATGAGTTTTTAGTCATGCCTTTTGGGCTGACAAACGCACCTGCGGTTTTCATGGACCTTATGAATCGAGTGTGCGAACCATACCTAGACAAGTTCGTTATAGTATTCATCGACGACATCTTGATCTATTCTAAGAGTCAGGAGGAACACGAGCAGCATCTATGACTTATTTTGGAACTCCTCCGAACAGAACAGCTTTATGCAAAGTTTTCAAAATGCAACTTCTGGCTTCCTGAAGTCCATTTCCTAGGCCATGTGGTGAACAAGGATGGGATCCATGTTGATCCATTCAAGGTGGACTCGATTAGAAACTGGCCTGCACCTAGAACACCAACAGAAATTCGCCAATTTTTGGGTTTGGCGGGCTATTACAGAAGGTTAATCAAGGATTTCTCCAAGATCGCGCAACCTCTCACTTCATTAACTCAGAAAGGTGTCACCTATCGTTGGGGTGATGCACAGGAAACTGAGTTTCAACACTTAAAGGATAGACTTTGTAGCGCCCCTATCCTGTCATTGCCCGAAGGCACAAACAATTTTGTGGTTTATTGCGACGCATCTATTCAGGGACTTGGATGTGTGCTGATGCAATGTGACAAGGTCATTGCTTATGCATCATGACAACTTAAGATTCACGAACAGAACTACACTACACACGATTTGGAGCTGGGAGCTGTTGTTTTCGCACTCAAGATATGGAGACATTACCTGTACGGTATCAGGTGTACCATTTACACCGATCACAGGAGTCTCGAGCATATCTTCAAACAGAAGGAGTTGAACATGCGTTAACGTCGATGGGTTGAGCTATTGAACGATTACGAATGCACGATCAAATACCATCCAGGCAAAGCCAATGTTGTGACTGATGCCCTTAGTCGAAAGGATACTACACCTAAATGCGTACGAGCTTTACAGCTCACTATCCAATCTAGTCTCCCTGCACAGATATGAGATGCTCAGGTAGAAGCATTGAAACCAGTAAACGTTAGGGCTGAAACCCTACGCGGCTCAAGACAGCGGTTAGAAAAAAGGCAGACGGTGCCTGCTACGTAGCAGGATGCATTTGGGTCCCACTCTATGGCATCCTACGAGAGCTTGTGATGGATGAAGCACACAAGTCTCGCTACTCAGTACATCCTGGTTCGGATAAGATGTACCACGACTTGAAAACTACGTACTGGTGGCCTAGCATGAAGGCCCACATAGCAACCTACGTTAGAAAGTGTTTGACTTGTGCGAAAGTCAAGACTGAATATCAGAAACCTTCAGGCCTACTCCAACAACCTGGGATACCACAATAGAAATGGGAGCAAATTTCCATGGATTTCGTTACTGGCCTACCTAGATCTCAGCACGGAAATGACACTATTTGGGTGATCGTGGATCGACTCACAAAGTCTGCACACTTCTTGGCTATAAAGGAAACGGATAAGTTCTCTACCTTAGCAGACTTTTATCTTAAGGAAGTTGTCTCGAGGCACGGGGTGCCCACCTCCATTATCTCTGATCGTGATGCATGTTTTACTTCAGAACTGTGGCAAGCAATGCACAAATCCTTTGGCTCACGTCTAGATATGAGCACAGCTTATCACCCGCAAATGGATGGGAAATCTGAACGCACCATCCAGACACTTGAAGACATGCTTCGTGCATGTGTTATCGATTTTGGCAATGGCTGGGAAAAGCATCTCCCATTAGTGGAGTTCTCGTATAATAACAGTTACCACACCAGCATTCGGGCCGCTCCATTTAAGGCATTGTACGGGCGTAAATGCAGATCACCTCTCTATTGAGCAGAGGTGGGGGATAGTCAGATCACTGGCCCAGAACTTATGGTAGACACAACAGAACGGATTGCTCAAATACAACAACGAATAGCAGCAGCTCGTGACCGTTAGAAAAGCTACGCCGATAAGGGCAGGAAACCACTCGAGTTCCAGGTTGGGGATCGAGTGCTACTTAAAGTCTCACCCTAGAAGGGTGTGGTTCGTTTTAGCAAACGAGGCAAACTTAACCCGCGATACGTCGGACCTTTTGAAATCATAGAGAAAATAGGCAGGGTGGCCTACAAACTGAACTTACCAGCAGAACTCAGTGCAGTTCACAACATTTTCCATGGGTCGAATCTGAAGAAGTGTCTGTCAGATGAGACCCTCATAGTTCCTTTGAAGGAGCTCACTATCGACGAGCAGTTGCGATTCGCCGAGGAACCAGAAGAAATCACTGACCGGAATGTTAAGGTCCTCAAGCGCACTAGAATACCTCTCGCTCGTGTTCGTTGGAACTCACGTCGTGGCCCAGAGTTCACCAGGGAACGCGAAGATCAGATGAAACAAAAGTATCCCCAACTGTTCGCAAACAGTACAACCACTACTGAGGCTGAAGCTACGGAATTTCGAGACGAAATTCCAGATCAACGGGGGAAGGATGTGACACCCCAGGAAAACCAGGAAAAACATGCAACTTAACTAGCTTCCTCGGTGAGTACGTGCTAAATTTCGGGGCAAAATTTCTTTCAACTTGGGGATAATGTGACAACTCGTATCTCAGCACCTTTCTTGATACTTTGATCTAACCTGTATGAACATTACGTGACTAGTTGACGTGTTTGATTGTAATGGATTATTATGTTTTGTTATGCTATGTGCTACGTATTTATATGTGAATATTATAAGTTCGGTTGCACAACAATTGTCCGGTCGCACAAGCCATTGGGCCGCACACTTTGTCCCTTTCTCTCACACTTTTCTCGGCCCACACTATGCTTGACTCAAGACCAATGGGCAACCCATGATGGGTTCGGCCCACTCCTTGTTTCGCATAATACACAAGGGGTTGTGTATTATGTCACACATCTCTCTCATTATTTGCAAACTCTCAAAATACAAAACCCTAGAAGCTCTATTCCCCCTCTAACCCGACGGCATCTTCCTTCCGATCGAAGACCTTCTTGGCTCCATCTTGTATTCCGGTTAGTGTCTTATTAAATTGTTATAAATCATGAAGTTGTGATTCTTATGATCTATGTGAAATCTAGGGTTCTATACTAGTTGTGTGATTGATAAATTTATGTAAAACGGAAACATGTAGATGATTATGATATTGATGTATTGCTTGGTAAATTAAGAACCTACAAATCATTAGAATCGTTAAACCCGAATGAGACTAGGGTTTTGGCAATCTAGATATGCATGAGTATTTGGTGTTATTGTTGTCATGTAAATTCGAGTCGTATGTTAATCGTGAAAACGATGGTACGGAATAGCTGGTTAATTGATGTTTATGATGTAGGATTTGCATGTTAAGTGTTGGAAATTGTTAATCTAATGATCCGACTGTTACAGATCTTGTTTCAGAATGTTTAAGGTGATATGAATGTGCATAATTGCTGAAATTAATGCTATTTGATCTAAATGGAAACTGCCAAACTTGTTTGCAAATGTTACGGAGATAAATAGGCTGTGATTAAGGAAGTTTGTTACACCTTCTTGGTTTCGACACGGGTTGCGAGTCGAGAACCCTTAGTCTTGACTCGAGACCACACCACATCGGTACACAATCAACAGGACTCGAGACCTTGGTTGCGGGTCCTGTTGCGACTCGAGACCTGACTCGAGACCACCTGGTCTCGAGTGATAGATGCATGACCCGAGACCTCCTTAATTTCGACTCGAGAACTCCAAGACTACAACTCAAGATCTCTATGCTTGACTCGAGACCATAATACCCATACATATTGTTTGGACTTGCACACTGTTACGGGTCTAAGTAGTTGGGCCGCATACTTAGACTTTGTTTGTTTACGAAAATGTTACTGTTGAACTTGTTACGTACTGTTGTTGAACTGCCATGATACTACGTGTATGCTATGATCATTGGTTGTATACGACTTGTTAGTATATGTGTAGAAAACATACGTGTATTACTCGAACTTAGACGTGACTTGTATGGTAACCATGTTTGGACGTGGTTGACCACAAATAGCTCAAGCGACCTTTTCGTGTATCTGCCGAGCTAACCTAAGGTGAGTTCACACTTTCTACAAAGCATGGGTTTCCCAGGGGTTGGGAATGGGTTAAGGAACATGGATTCCTCGTCCTTTCTTGGGTAGGACTGTACGGGTTCAGGAATGTAATTCCTCGTCCTCTTGGACAGTTTTCACTAGACCAAAACTCTATCACGAAGTCCCTCCTTTTTATATCGACTTAAACACCGGGCCAATGGCGAGCGAGTCATTAGTTAGATAGCGCTATTTAGGCTTGACAAACCACACACCGTGCCACAGAGGACGAGCGTGAACTAATGGACTATGGCACGTCGGTGATGATAGACACCGACGCTAAGGGCACATATACATGACTAACGTCAGTAGTCGATATGGTAACGAGTCTAGTATATACATGGGGTAGCCCCCACGGCCGAAAAGCCAGATAACTAAACATGGGGTAGCCCCCACGGTTGGATTGCCAGAGTAAATGGGTTAAACAAATCACGTTTTCAACCATGGGGTAACCCCCACGGCAGGATGCCAGCTAAAGGAAACTGTTTTCGAAACAACTTAAAACAAACACCCAACTGTGAACTCGCTCAACTTTGTTGTTGACTCGTTACTACATGCTTTGCAGGTCATTAGGTACTTAACTGGAGCTTGCATGGGGAAGAGTCTTTGTGGGACATGGACAATTGTGTGCCATGTTAAACATTGAAACATTTGAACTTATATTTTGGTTTTGGATTTAATCGTTATGCTTCCGCTTGTAACTTAAACTATGTTTTGTTTGGACACCAATTGTATTGGTTGGATTTTTGTAATTACTTACATGCTTGTTCAATATGATTGGTGGCTGGATCCTGGTCAGTCACGCCTCCAAGCGGTGATACTCCGCATGTGGATTTTGGGGGTGTGACAAAAGTTATCTGGGTCTCAAGGAGCGACTGCACTTCTGCAATGGTTCGAGAGTTTAGCGAGCACCTTCATGTTCAATGTCCAAACGAGCGAAAGGTAGATGAGAGATAGGGGTGCCGAAGTGGCACTGGCTCAAACGTGGGAAGAACTTTGAGCACTGATGATGAAGGAATTCTGTCCTCGTCACGAGATCAGGGCCTTGGAAAGGGAATTCGACGATCTTAAGCAAGACAGCGGCGAACATCGAGCATACACTGATCGATATGAGGAGTTGAGCATGTTGTGTCATACCATGGTTACGCCTTTGGATAAGGCGATCGAAAAATACATTGATGGTCTCCCTGACTCAATTCAGGACATTGTTACTGGTAGTAACCCCACTACGGTTAGGCAGGCCATTGAGCTATCTGCTACCTTGACTGAATCTCAAATCTGGAAAGGTAAACTTTTCTGAAGAGATGATAAGAAACCAATCAAGGAATCAAAGACCATGGATGAACAGACTGGATCCCCTATGAGGTCAAAGAAGCGAAAGGCTTCTCAGAACTTCGCCGTGGTCGCTCACAATGGTCAAGCCGTCCCCAACCAACCAGCTCAACCCCCTGCTAGGAGGCCATACAATGGAACTTCACCCTTGTGCAACCAATGTAACATTCATCATCATGCTAGTGTGAAGTGCCGCGGATGCTAAATTTGTGGACTTAAAGGTCATACAGCAAAAGTTTGCCGAGCTGTAGTTGCACCAAATCAAGCTGACAACAATCCTGCTCAAGCTCGTTTTCCACCAGGTTCTTGCTACAATTGTGGCGAGATGGGTCATTTCCGAAGAAATTGCCCAAAGCTTGCTAATGCAAATCCAGCACAGGGATGAGCATCTGACCGACTAGAAGACAACACCCTTTAGAAATAATCACGTCTTATGTATTATTTTCTTTTGTTGTCAAGGTCCATGAAACAGTTGTTATCATTGTTTATAAATAAATCTTTTATTTACATTGCAATGTACTTATGTGGTTATATGTATAAACAACATATCCCCTACAATACCGACAATCAAGGAATCGTATTCCTTTAAAAACAAACTACCCCCCAAAAATTTTCTGTATTATGATATTATGATCTCTTGCGTTTTCCACGAAAATTCCTAAGTACCCGTTTCTTCCAAGTAAACAAAGTACAAGGCGCAATTACAACACTGGACGAATACCCAAAGTACCACTATAAATCCGTAATAGGGTACCTAAGGTTATTTCCGTAAATCCTAAAATTTTTGTGTTCCTTAATTCGAATATTACGTTTCTTTGAAAACAAAATCGAATTTTTGGTAGATCTTCCTATCTTTTCAGATAGATCCCATAGGACATTGAAGTCCATCGACTGGTTTCCATATCCATTCTCAATCGATAACAAGCTAATAACAAATTATTGATCAAGTTAAACAACTATGTGATTATGTGCTTATGTGTTCCCTTTTATGTTTTTGTAATCCAAGTTTTGTTATCCAAATCCTCGTAGAATCTTCCATATCTTCGTATAAGGGATTCATAGTAGGATATCCAAAGGTACTATATTAAATCCTCAATGGGCTTTTACGTAATAGTAAAGACCCTTGGATTATATTGTACTATTCCATAATTAGACCCCTTGAGTGGTCTAGTTAAACAGATTGATCCAAAAATCTGGTTAGGAATATCATGTGATGAAATAGCTAAAAAGACTCCTTGGTGGTCTAATTAAAAGAGATCATTTTTCGATCTAATTAAAATGACCCTATGATAGTCTAGTCACACTCATCACAGGTTTAATTTTTCTTCTCCTTCACAATACAAAACAAAGTGTGTAGACTGTGCAAGGAATTGCGTAATTATGGATGCATACATAATTATGGAATTCAGTGCACAGAAACCACAACAAGTTTGGTCTTGTGTCTAGAGTTGATTCCGTTCATTTTCGATTCTGGACACGTGAAAGGTTGGATGAGCATTTCCAAGTTCAGGAGTAACTCAAGTCTGTAGGCTACCTTACCGATTCTTTTGACGATCTTGAATGGTCCAACATATCTAGGTGCAAGTTTTCCTGTCTTTCCAAATCTGATCACACCTTTCCAAGGTGAGACCTTAAGTAATACACAATCACCGATTTGAAATTCCAAGGGCTTGCGTCGTCGGTCCGCGTAACTCTTTTGATGGCTTTGAGCTGTCTGAAGGTTATCGCGAACTTTCTTAACATTACCTGTTGTCTCTAGAATGAGGCCAGGTCCAGTAAGCTGAGCCTCACCGATCTCATTCCAGGAGACTGGTGAACGACATTTTCGACCATAGAGAGCCTCGAAAAGAGCCATGTTGATGCTGGAGTGATAACTGTTGTTGTAGGAGAATTTAATCAACGGAAGATACGAATCCCAACTACCACCAAAATCGATCACACAAGATCTAAGTATGTCCTCCAAAGTCTAGATTTTTCTTTCAGTTTGGCCATCTGATTGTGGATGATAAGTTGTGCTCAAATTAAGTTGGGTCCCCATAGCAGATTGCATGGTTCTCCAAAAACAAGACGAAAAACAAGCATCTCTGTCAGAAATAATGTTCAAGGGAACACCATGTCGATATACAATTTCATCCACATAGATTTTAGCAAGCTTGCCGGCAGATAAATCCTCACGGATTGGTAAGAAATGCGCTGACTTTGTAAGATGATCAACAATTACCCAGATGGCATCATGACCTCTCTTTGTGCGCGGAAGTTTGGTAATAAGATCCATAGCAATGTTTTCCCATTTCCAAACTGGAATCTCTGGTTGCTCCAATAAACCACAAGGATGTTGATGTTCAGCCTTAACCTTAAGACAAGTAAGGTATTTTGACACGTATAAGGCAATGCCTTTCTTCATACCAGGACACCAATATTGAGTACAAAGATCCTTATACATTTTGTCACCACCAGGATGAATAGAATAACGAGACTTATGAGCTTCATCCATAAGCAAGGTGCGAAGATTGTCTTGACTTGGGACCCACAAACGGTCCATGAAATAATACGATCCGTTGTCCTTCAGTTCAAGATCAGGCTTAATGTGATAGGGTAATTCCTTACCCATCAAACCTTGTGAAACACAAGTATGTTGAGCCTGAGAAATGCGGGCTTGGATTTCAAATCGAGCTTGAATATCAGATTGAACACGAACACAATGAGGTTTGATACGTTCTTTACGACTCAAAGCATCAGCCACGACATTCGCCTTACCAGGATTGTAGCGAATTTCGCAATCATAGTCGTTTAGAAGTTCAACCCAACGTCGTTGCCTCATGTTGAGTTCTTTCTGATTGAAGATATGCTGAAGACTCTCGTGGTCAGTGAAAAGCACACATTTTGTACCATATAAATAGTGTCTCCAGAACTTGAGAGCGAACACAACTGCACCTAACTCAAGATCATGAGTGGTGTAGTTCTTCTCGTGTATCTTTAACTACCTCGATGCATATGCTATGACTTTGTTCCTTTGCATGAGAACACAGCTAAGACCCAAGTTTAATGCATCACAATACACGACAAAATCATCATTACCCTCAGGTAAACATAAAATAGGCGTATCACAAAGCTTCTGCTTCAAGGACTGAAAGGCTTCCTCTGGCTTGGATCCCCATTCAAAGGGTTTGTTCTTTTGAGTTAGAGCAGTTAAAGGAACTGCAATCTTTGAGAAGTTTTCAATGAAGTGGCGGTAATAACCCGCGAGACCAAGAAAAGAACGAACTTCGGTGGGTGTAGTAGGCGTATCCCAATCCTTAATCGCATTGATCTTGGAGGGATCTACATGAATACCTTGTCCGTTGACGATATGACCCAAAAATTGAACTTCCTTAAGCAAAAATTCACACTTGGAGAATTTGGCGAAAAGTTGCTCTTTCATTAGGAGTTCCAGAGTAAGACGAAGGTGTTGCTCGTGATCAGCTTGCGTCTTAGAATAAACCAAGATGTCGTCAATAAAAACGATGATGAATTTGTCCAAATAAGGCTTGCTGACCCTATTCATCAAGTCCATGAAAACAGCAGGAGCTCTAGTTAAAACGAATGGCATAACTGTGAACTCATAACGCCCATATCGAGTGCGGAATGCTGTCTTGGGAATATCTTCTTCATGCACACAAAGTTGATGATATCCAGATCGCAGATCAATCTTTGAAAAGTATGAACCACCCTGTAACTGATCAAAGAGATCATCAATGCGAGGTAGGGGATATCGATTCTTGATGGTAAGCTTGTTAAGCTCACGGTAATTGATGCACATCCTGAAAGATCTATCCTTCTTCTTAATAAAAAGAATGGGAGCACCCCAAGGTGAAAAGCTAGGACGGATAAAACCTTTGTCAGAAAGCTCCTGAAGCTGCTTAGATAACTCTTGCATCTCAGACGGTGCAAGATGATATGGAGATCTGGCAATAGGATTTGCACCAGGTACAAGATCAATACGAAACTCGACTTGGCGTGCTGGGGGTAAACCAGGTAACTCTTTAGGAAACACTTATGGATAATCCCGAACAACAGGGATATCATCAATTGCCTTACCTTTGCCTTTATCTACTACAACATGTGCCAAGAAGGCCACATAGTTCTTTCGCAGATACTTCCGAGCCTGAGTACAAGACATGAGCTTGAGACTACTAGCAGGTTTCTCACCTCGAACCTGTAGGATCTCACCTGTCGAAAGCGGAACACGAATAATCTTCTCGAAACAAACTACCTTTGCATGATGCTTGGCTAACCAATCCATACCTACTATAATGTCAATGTCACACCCCCAAAATCCACACGCGGAGTATCACCGCTTGGAGGCGTGGCTGACCAGGATCAAGCCACCAATCATATTGAACAAGTAGATAAGTAATCATAATTCAACAAACCAATATGAAAGGTGTTCAAAACCAAAGCATAGTTAAGTGTTTAGCAGAAGCATAATTTGTAAAAACCCATAACAAGTATTAAATATGAAATAAGGTAAAGTCTAAAGCATGGCAAACATCGCCATGTCCCACAACGACCGTTCCTCCCTGTGCAAGCTCCATGGGTACCTAATGACCTGCAAGGCATGTAGCAACGAATCAACAACAAAGTTGAGCGAGTTCACAGTTGGTTGTTTGGTTAACGTATTCATTTCATAAACCGTATGTATTCGTTTTATAAACCATGTATCGCGTTAATCCTTGCTGCCAGTCCAGGCATGCGTGCGATGATTAGTGGGGGCTTCCCATGTGTTACAAGACCACGCGTATCGACTGCTACGAAAACATAATATGTGCCCTAAGTCAATGTCTATCAGCATTGACCCTTTGCCCATAGTCCATTAGTACACGCCCGTCCGACTGGCACGGTGTGAGGTTTGTTAAACCTAATAGCGCTATTAACTAATGACCCGCTCGCCCTAGGCCTCGGCGATTAAGTCAATGATTGAGGGACTTCCTTTGATAGAGGTGATGGTCTTAAGATCGTGTACGTAGACTTTATGTACGTGTCCTTCAATCCGAGGACAGTAGTAAGTATAACTGTACGTAGGTTTTACGTACGTGCCCTTCAACCGAGGACAATAATAATTAGTTTAACAGTAATAGTTGTACGAGTAGTTATTCAATCCCCTTCCCAACCCCTGGGAATCCCATGCCTTGGCTAGTGTGAACTCACCTTGGTTTGCTCGGCAGATTACACAGAAAGGTCAAGTCTAGCAGCTAGTGGTCAACCACGTCCTAACATGGTTACCAATACAAGTCAGGTTTTTGGTTTCAAGTAGTGCATACAAGCATCACATAGATAGCACATAAGAAACACATACGGATCATGGTAACATGCAACATCACATTTAACAGTTATAACATATTCAAGATTGGGCTCGCACAAGCTTAACGGTCTTGTGCGAGTTATCCGTTGGAGCCCAATACTACCCGGCCCAAAGTCAAGAAGACCAAACAAATCTATAAGCATAACCACGGCCCAAGCAAATAAACTTAAACCTTGTGCGATCCAATTGAGTTGTGCGATCAGGCCTGGCCCAACCCAACACGTATACCCGACCCAACCAGTTTACTAAACATATAGCTTGTGCGACTTTAACAACCTTGTGCGACTGTGAGTGTCTTGTGTGAAGGGACCCTTGTGCGACCAGTA